>CM065481.1:15972200-18745287 GCA_032873175.1 Leptopilina drosophilae
ATTTAAAAAATAATAAATTGCACTATGTCATAGAAGTATATAAAAATACTTTATTAAAGAAATTAATTACATTTTTCTCCTTTTATTATTTTACTTGATTTGATAATCTTTTTTCTTTTCCTTTCTTTTTAAGATTTCCCCTCGATGTGGCAGTTTTGCTTTCTTTTAAAGAAAATATGTTTTTTATTTTTCCATTTTCATTTGTGCTTTATGTTTCAATAATAATGACTATTTATTGAAATGTTTTTTTTCAATAACCTCGATTGTGACATGACAATCGAGTTTGTCTATTGTTTACCCTATACCCATCTGAATTTTACTTATTACCCTGTACCTTTTTCAACTATTACCCTCTAACCAACTCTTTTATTACCACCCGTTTTTATAAATAAGTAACAATTAAATAAATAAACGAATAAATAAAACAATACCAAATTTATGAATTATATTATTAAAATAATAAAATATCTTTCCCCAAATGTTAGAAAAGAAGAAAAACTCTTCTAATAAAATTTCTACCCTAAAGAATATAAGATTTTGCAAAAAAAAATATTTTGAAAAATAACTCAAGTAATTACTTGAGTTATTTTTCAAAATATTTTTTTTTATTTATTTTAATTTATTTATTTAAATTTTATTTATTTATTAATTTATTTTAATTTTTCTTTCTATAGTTAATATTGTTGAAAAATAATGCTACAGTAAAGAATTTTTTCAAGTGCATCTAATGTCAGCGAAAAGTCGTATTAAAGAGTTTATTTTATAATAAAAGAGCATGAGAATGTTGGGGCAATAAGCAGTAACACGGCGCCTTGGCAATTTCACCTTTGGATATAGAGGAATGCGTACTATGGATATCATGAGCCCGCGTGTGTATATAAACGTCGCCAAGCTTTTCTCATGCTGGCGCTGTAAGTAATTGGATTTTACCGTTCCTTTGTGTACTGTATATAATATGGACAGCACTAAAATTTTTAATTTACGAGCAAAAAACGAATAAATATCCATTTTACAATTTACACATCCATATTATATATCAACTATTGTTTACAAACAAAATTTTTTCTCTTTAATAAAATGTCAAAAAAAAATTATTATAATTAAAATTATTTTTTCATTTTCAAAACATGTAATTAAAAAAAAGGAAAGAAAAGTTGTTAATATTAAAAATGCGAAAGGGAACAAAATTCTCTCCTAATATTTATTTTTACAATTTTCTTTTAAGTACTCCAATAAATTTACTATGTCTTTATCTACTTTTCCCAGCATTTATTATTTATAATAGGAAACTTTATTTCTCCGACAGTAAATGCCATCCTTTCATTTTCCATAAATATGCGAATTTTTAAATTTATAAGGAAAATACTGTATTTTTACACGGATCATAAATTTTTTTTGCAATATTTTATTATATTTTTTATTACAAAATTCATTCTTTTTATTTACTTTCGCAAAAAATATGGATGACAGTTATTGTTTAAGATGGAATAATTAAATTTTTTTTCTTATGAAAAAGTTTGCAGAAAAAATTTTTTCTTAAGTGATCTTTTTCTAAATGAAATAATAATGAATGAATGGACAATAAAACAAATGTTACAATGAAGCAAAGGAGATTAATTGTCGACTAGCAAAAATTGCAGTAAAAAAATGTTTAAAAATTAAAAGAATTTTTTTTAACTCTAAACAAATTGAAGAATAAAGAGAGAAAGAAAGAAAAATAATATATTCATAAACAAATAAAGAAGCCACAATTCGGAAACCTAAGAATTAAGGGTTCACTTGACCTATTAAGCGAGAGGGAGTAACCCCACAATTTCGTTGAGTAGTTTAGTTTAATCGAGAGTAAAAATGCGTTTGATGACAGAGCATAATTGAATTTATCATATACATATATATTTATACACACTACGTAACTAGGCCACTTCCCCTAATTTTCAAAAATCACCGTGAATGATTTGCCAGATATAAATAAGACAATTTGTACATTTTTCCCCCGTACAAAATTTTCAAACCTCATTGCCTCTTATATAATGTGGAAAATATTAGAAAAGTGCCTCTTTGATTACATTTTCCGTTTATTAATATTATTATTATTAACAGACTTCGAACTCGATAATTAATTTCAAGAAAAGTAGCAAAAATTATCTTTTAAAGTGAAAAAAAAGTTGTAAAAAAAGTAGCTATCGTAAAATAAAGTTTGACGAACTAAAAAACTCGTTTTAAACACTTCTCACAAATGACAAAAGTGACAAAAATTCCACTTGATATTTTACTTTTCCGGACTTTTTCCTGATTTTCATAAAAAAATATCTACTTTTTTCTTTTACTGCTAATAAATTGAATTATTGCAACAAATTTTATTATTTTGACTACAATCATGAAAGAATTCTTGCAGAGAATTTTATATCTATAATTTTTATAATAATTTATTTCTGTCGACTAATTTTATGCAAATTTTAATTTAAATAATTGAATTCCTAGGCAATTTTTATTATTCATAAAGAGAATTAAAATCTTACGAAGATTTTTACGAAAAAAATTTTAAATAATTAATTGAAAATTAAATTAGATGATTCTGTATGAAAATTTTATGACAATAATAGATGAAAAATCATTGAAAATCATTGAATTGAGATTTTTTTTAAAGAATTGAATTTTAAGAAATTAAGAAGAAATTTGTCACTTTTAAAAATAATTGAATTCTAGTTATAAATATTGTTATTTATGGAAAGCATTACATTTTGCAAAAAATTTTTACTAAAATGACTCAAAATAATTAAATTTTCGGTAATAATTTTGTTATTCATCTACATAATTAAATTCTTTCGAAGAATTATTTTATTATTATTATTATTCTTTTTTAAAAAGTAATTCAATTATTCTTAAATTTAATTCTTGGGAAGTATATTATTAAAATTTAAAAGAATAATTGAATTATTTCAAAAATAAATTACTTGAAATTTTATTTAAAATAAATGATTTTTTAGAACAATTCTACTGAAATATTTGAAAAAACATTTTTTTTAATAATTGATTTTTTTCAAGAATTAAGATAAAAATTTTTAAGAATAATTACATTTGTCGAAAAATTTTTGTAAAATTTTATCAAAAATAATTGAATTCTTGCGATGAATTCGAATAATAAAACTATAAAAATAATTGAATAGTTGTTAAAAAATGTATTACTTTAAAAAATAATTGATTTTCTGAGAAGAATTTTAATATTTATGAAAATAATTTAACAGATGCTAAAAATTTATTACATTCAAAAATAATTTAATCCTTGAGAAGAATTTTATTATTTATGAAAATAATTTAATTCTTGCTTAGAATTTTATTAAAAATTTCCTTTCCAAATTAAATTTCCATGAAAAATATTATTATTAATGAAAATAATGAAATTATCGTGAAGAATTGTATGAAAATTTTGTTAAAAAATTGATTTTTTCTACAATTTTTTTTTGTAAATCTTCTTTCAAATTAATTGAATTCCTGTATTGCGGTCACGAATTATCTAGAATCAGACAGAAGGATTTTAAAAAATATCTCAAAAAAATTTTTTTATTTAGCAATTTTATAATAGTTGAAAAAATCGATTTTTGTATTTTTTAAAATAGCTTTTTTCTTTATTAAAATTTGCATTATTTATTATCAAAAATTGTATTCCCGGAGTAAAAACAAATCGGTTCATGTATACACAGTATTTATTTTATAAGTATATATTTTTCCTTATAAAAATAATTGATATTTTTATTTTTCACAAAAAAATTAAATTTTACCTTACTATTTTAAATAATTTTTCTAATATAAAATTTTAAACAATTGGTGTTTAGTTAAGGAAGCTAAATAATTATGAAATGAAAAATTTGTATTTAAAATTTTAATGAATTTCAATCCCATCCGCCATTCATGATTCAAAAATAAAAAAAATTATTTCTTCCAAATTTTAATTTTTCTGGCACAAACAATTCAACTGTTTTTTTTGGTAGGGACTGAGCCTTACACAATTCTGAATTTTGAATTTAAAAATAAAAACAATTTTTGTTTTCTGATTTTTAATATTTCTATCACCGAAAAATCACCTGATTTTTAGCAGGGACTGAGAATAGTTTTTTTTTCTAGTTTTAGCGAATTTAATGCAGTGGAAATTAAAAAAAAAACCAGAAAAAGTAACTTTTAATGGCCGAAATTTTATTAGCCAATAGGCCCAACAAAGTAATTTAAATACTATTTTATACTATTGTTATTTTTTATTATTAAAATTAAAATTATTTCAGAGCAAAATATGTCATGAATGTGTGACCCTTCAATAATCATGATGAGTGCTAATTAGTCCAGTAGTGCGGTTGCAATTTCGATAAATATAAGCCTGCTAAGAGCTTGTCGAGACCAGAACCAAACTCACATAAATATTAAGTAATCATATTAATCACGATAGTTAGCAATATAGCTTTGGTAATGAATGAAAATGGCCTGCAACTTGGATGAAATATGTTCATTGTTGAAAATGTAAATCACATTAGTAATGTTCAAACTGTTATAATAACTGACTGGTAAATGTCATACCACCCATATAGTGTATTGCTTTTATTATATGTGCACTTTTCATAGATTATTCCTTTCAATGCGTGCAGCATGGAAAATTTTTATTAACATTTTCAGATTAAAGGCTCATTTTCCCATTCATTAGTGAATGTCGACATGTTTTATGCAACTATTATGAATATCCAATCGCTTCGTTACACGCAATTAAATAGCTATTAATTTTTCAATTAATTTCAAAATTTCTCTTCAAACCTTTATTCGAAATTTGAATTTTGAAATAAAAAAAGAAAATCTTGTAGTTATTATACTGTTTAATAGTTTTTTAACTTATTAGTTGTATGTTGTAAAACTATAAATTTTAAAATTATAACCATAGAAGTTTTATAAAATTTGTTACAATTTTGATTGGCATTAATTTTGAACAATTCAAAAATCTTTCATTGGAAAATTAAATTTGAAATGAAAATTCGACAATATTTTTTTACTATTAATTTTTTTTTTAATTAATAAATTCTAAATTCTATAGAAATTAAATAAATACATAAATTTTTTGAATAAAATTCTTTTCTAAATTCTATATTATAAAATTCAAATATTATCTAAAGTTGAAGTTTCAAATTCCATGTTATAAAATTCAAATAATATTTTGATCATTTTGTAGGAAGTTTATTTCATTTTCTCGCTATTTTTTAAGGAAGAATTCAATTATTTTTAATAAAATTTCACAATAGAATGCAATTGTTTTGTAAAATTATAATAAATCCTTTTAAACAATTTAATTCTTATTTTAAATAGTAAAAACTTTGCAAATATTCAATTTAAAGTATAAAAATTCTGCAAATAATTTAATTGTCTTATTAATTCGTTATGTAATTGTTCCAAGGAATTCAATTATTTCCTGAAACTTTAATAAATCCTTGACAAGAGTATAATTATTTTTAAAAAAAAGTAAAATTCTTTGTAGGAATTAAATTACATTTATTCTTATTTTAATCCAGTTCCTCGAACGATGTAATATTTTAAACGATTTTATTTAAATTCATTTTCAACAACAATTTCAAACTCTCTAAAATTAATTCAATTTTATTCTCAAAATATTAAGAAAATTATATCTGAAAATAAAATTAATTTCAATACAATTTTTAAATATGTATTCGTTAAAAAAATAAAGGCTTTTAATTACTTTTCAAAAATAATTAAATTTTTCTCATGAATTTAATTATTTTCGAAACAACTGTAGTTGAATTTAATAAAAGAATTTAATTATTTTCAAATATTTCAAATTCTTCAAAATAATATTTAATTTATTTTTATAAATAGTAAAATTCTTCGTAACAATTTAATTATTTTCAATGCAATTTTTTATTAAATTCTTCTTTATAAAATTAATTTTCTTTCAAAATTTTTAATTAAAATGATTAACGAAAATGTTTTTGTACTATAAAATTTTTTTTTTAATTAATAAATTCTAAATTCTACAGAAATTAAATAAATTTATAAATTTTTGTAATTTCAATGTCTTAAATTCTATATTATGAAATTCCAATATTATCTAAAGTTGAAGTTTCAAATTCTGTGTTATAGAATTCAAATAATATTTTGATCATTTTGAAGGAAGTTTATTTCATTTTCTCGGCATTTTTTTGATCCCTTCGATTATTATATTTTGGCTGTTGTGCGAATATATACGTATGAAATTCTAGAAGGGTCTTGGAAGGGAAAGTTTCTATCCTCTCCTACGGTTTCTGTACATAATATATAAGGAAGGGATCACCTTCTGATTATACACAATGTGTATGTATAGTTGAACAATATTCTTCGCGACATTGCGCCGGGTTCGCAAAATGAAAATTATTGTATCAGGTTATTCCGAGAGAGAATTGCTTCATTAACGAGAAGACTTAAATTTCATTGATCGAATTTGCCTTACGTAATTCTTCACTTTTAATCTCCCTTATCGATTTCTTCTCTGTATAGCTTCAATGTTTTTCCTTTTCTGTATAATTCTCCCTTTAATTTAATTTAATTTTTTATTCTTAACAATATTTTCCAGTATTCAAAAAATTTAATTTCACATTTCTTTATTTTTATTTTTTTCAAATAAACCCTATTTAATTTTATTCAACTCGTTTTTTCTTTTTAAAAATTTTCTTTAATTCAAGTTCAAATAATTTTTGTTACATTTTTTACAAAAAGTAAACGTAACGAGCCTTTTTGCACGCAATTTAATTTGTTTTCTTTTTACACTGATTTTGAAATTTTTTTTTATTGTCAAAACAAATATTTATAATAATTTTAATAAATTAAACATAAATTTACGATTTTTATGAAACTTTTAATTCATTTTTGAAAAATATTTTCCTTATGGCTTTTCTATTTGTATCAATTTTGATGCGCGTAGAAAAAGAGTAAAAAATAATAAATATTAAATAATTATAATAATAAACTGTGAAAATACAGTAAATAGTTAAATTTTGGAACCTATATAAAAATTTGTTTAATAAATTAAAATATACTATAGACATAGAAAATAATGATCCCCAAGTTTGAACGTTTAAATAAACGAAATATTTTTTATTGAAGATATTTTAATAAATTACTAATCATAAAAAATTTAAAAACCAAAATTTTACGTTTACAAAGTCAGTAATTAATTTTTTGAATAGTGAAGTAATATAATTGCATTAAAAATTTAATTTTTAGAAGAAATAAATAAATTTCGTTCATTTGAACGTTCAGAACTTTAGGATCTTAGAAAATAGTATAAAATCTCACTGCAGAAATTTCCAAAAATTCCAGATACTTTATACTTTAATTACCAAATTTTTTTTCCATTTCTATCTCAAAATTAAAACAACATTTTCTATTTAATAATTTCTTGTCGATTTATCTTCACGAAAATTGAACGTTTTTTCATTTTCCCTTTTTTCGCGCTTCACTTCTTCGATGATTGTTCTCATACATATTTTTGTCGACAATGATTCTTTTTTTTGTTTTTTTTTCAATTAAAATTTTCAAATAAATTTCCCTCGCTAATAAATTAAAAAAGAGAAATTATTAAATGGAAAAAAATAACGGTGAGAAAATGGCGGTTTTCGAACGTGAGTTGACAATAAAGCATTGCAGAGAGAACAAAAAGACCCATTGAGGTTGTGTTATTACCCAGTATTTTATGTGTCCTCTCCCAATGAGAATTACGTTGGTCACTTTTATCGGCTTTCAGAACCCTTTCGGTAAAATATATGAATGCTTTTTACGACAAATAAAAAAATTACTTTACAAACGTTCTTTGTATCTTTCATTTTTTTTTGTTTTATTTAACCATATTGTTATCTTTGTACAATAAAAACAAGGTAGAGAATCAATTTTTTTTTTGCGAAATTGAAGTAGCTTTTTTTCCAGAACATCAAAAATGGAGAGAAAATTGAAAAATAAATGGAAAACATTTTTCGATTATAAATATATGGAATATCTAAAATTTACAAAAAAATTGAAATGTGTAGAAATAAATAAATAAAAATAATAATAATAAAAATAGAGGAAGTGAAAGAAACGAAGAGAATGAAAAATAGAAATAAAATAATGGAAACGAAAAAATAAAAAATATTCATATAAACAAAAAAAAATGAAGTGAATAAAAAAATAAGATAGAAATAATAAAAAATAGAAATAAAGAAAATAAAAAACAAAAAATATGTGTATAGGAAAAAAGAAATAGAATGAATAAAAAAATAAGATAGAAATAATAAAAAATAGAAATAAAGAAAATAAAAAACAAAAATAATGTGTATAGGAAAAAAGAAATAGAATAAATAAAAAAAGATAGAAATAATAAAAAACATAAATAAAAGAAACAAGAAACAAAAAAATGTGTATAGAAAAAAATAGAATAAATAAAAAATAAGATAGAAACAATGAAAAATATAAATAAAAGAAACAAAAAACAAAAAATGTGTGTATAGGAAAAAAGAAATAGAAGAAAAAATAAAAGATAAAAACAAAAAAAAAGAAGAAATAAAAATGGAATGGAAATAAAAGAAACAAGAAATAAAAGATGTATAAAGAATAGAGAAGAAAAAATGGGACCGAAGAAAAGGAGAAAAGGTAAATATTAAGAGGCAATATAAGGAGTTAATTTATCATTTAAGATTAAAAGTTGTAAAGACAGTGTTGATTAAAGTTGAGAGGAGAATTTCCTTTTAGAAGGAATTTTAAAGCACACTTAGGGGACTTTTGCGCTTTGATAAATTTCGTTTTGAGAACGAAGGGAATTCCCTGGAGGCAGTCGAGCTAACCCTTTTTGGTTTGTGAGAGGGACACACAAGAGAAGAGGACGAATATGCTCGATTAAATTTAGGCCGGACTCAAAATGAAACTGTTTCCATTCCTTAAAATAAGGGAGAAACTCATTGTTCACATGTTAGAGTCAAAAGAGATGAAGGGTTCTCTCTCTCTCTTTGTATCTGACTTTTCATCCCGAACGCATCAAAAATATTATAAAAAGGATTTTTTTGTTTCTCTCTCCCTCTTTTTTTTGTGGGGGGCAATTTTACCAAAATTTCCAAACTCTCAACTGGACACTCGTTGCCACTGACATTATTGTGATCAGCCATTGGAGAGTATAGATATTCCCGCGAGAAATAAAAATTTGTTATTCCCCACGTGACCGGGGAACGTGTCCCGAATTTTTCTTCTGATTCTGTAAAACGAATCAACGAAATGCCAACTGTACAAGCCCTCGAATCGTCGAGGGTGATTATTTCCTTCCATTCGGATTCTAATGCCTCTTTCTCTCTCTCTGCCTTGCTTTTCTTTCTTTTCTTCTTTCCTTCTTTTTTTTTTTCTTTTTCCCCTCTTTTTCCAAAATCATATTACGAACGTGATTACATAAATGTCACTCGATTTGGAGTGAAAAATTTACTATTAATTCCACTCCATTGGATATTTATTTAATTGATTTAATTGTAATAATAAAAAATATTTTTCTGTATAATAAAAATTTACTATTACTTAATTTTTTCTACGCATTTTCTGTGAGAGAAAAATTCTGTCTTCTTCACTGAGTCAGATTTTTTTTTTTAATTCAAAAGTAAGTTGGCAATCAAAAAAGTTACACCTATATTTTCAACATTATGCAGAAAATATTTTAAATATTTAATAAAATTATTTTTAACGTAATTTTTTCTAGAGGAATTCAATGGTCGTTGAAAAAATTGGTCGGGGAATATTTCGACCCGATTTGAATTTTTATTTTTGCTAAAAATTGAAAGATTTAGAATTCAAATTCAGTAATTTTGTAGAAAATATGTTTTTGTATCCTTAAAAATTTGCCGAATAAAAAAATGAATATTTACAAAAGTTTTAGTAGTTTAAAAAAAATCGTTTTCAAGTTAAGTATTTAAAAAAATATATGGTTATTACTAAATTTTATTAAATGAAAATTGGTTTAATTGTAATAATAAAAAATATTTTTTGTATAATAAAATAAAATTGTATAATAAAATTTATTTGATTTAGAAAAAAAACTATTTGACTCAGATAAATATTTAATTGATAATGAAGAAGTAATTTTTATAATCAATTAAATATTTATCTGAGTCAAACAATTTTTTTTCAAAATCAAATAAATTTTATTCCAACTAATTCATATTACTTTATTCATTAATAATATTCTATTTCTTTCCGGATTAATTTTATTTTAATAATTTAAGTATTTAAAGGAAATTGTGTATTTATAACGAATAAATTATTTATTTAGTCAAATTGAATAATTATAAATAAAAACAATAAATAAAAATAAAAAAATATTAACAAAAACAATACTCGAGTTTAATAAAAATTTATTTATTTATATATCGAAGAAATTATTTATTCAATCAAATTTAATAATTGTAATTAAATACACTAAATAAAAAAAAAATAATAATAATATTAATACTCGAGTTTAAAAAAATTTTTTTCAAAAAAACATAATAAAAAGATTTATTCCCTTCAAGTTCATTGGACAAATTTGTGGTAAACTTGAAAATATAACCAGACAACGTGTGACAATATCGTGAAGCGAGAAAATGTTAAAACTTTCTTTGCACGCGGTGACAGGTGGAAATCCCAGAAGCCAGTGTTGCGACTTAATCGAATTTCACATTTCCGAGAGATATTATAGATATGACCGCGGCACACGTAATAAATAAATGGAAAAAGTTTTGAGACACGACATTTTTTTTTATAAAGGTTAACGCACTCACTTTTGGAAAGTCTCGTTTTATATGATTTGCCTTCTAATGAAATTTAATTATTTCCCGGAAAGAGAGAAACGAATAGAAGATAAAAATTTCTGTGGAAAATTTTGTGGAAAATTGCGTGACAGACTAATTTTTTTTTACTTTATATTAATAGAAGAGTGAAAAATGTTTAATGCCCGTTAGTAAGTTTTACTTCTAGTGTAGAAAAATGTGAAATATTTATGTCTGACTTAAAGTGTCTTTTACTACTGATAGAAGAATCAGGGAAATTTAGTCTGACCATAGCTGACCTTTAAAACCAATTCTAAAATTGAAAAACATTATTTCAAACTGAAACTATTTTTTACTACTAATCCACAAATTTCGAAAAATTTGTTTCTGACTATAGCTGACTTTTTCTACTAAAAGGAAAATTTAAAAAATTTTGCCTGACTATAAAAGTCTCTTACTACTAATAAAACAAAGTAGAAAATTTAAATTCCGACCATAAGTGACTTTCAGTACTGATACAAACATTGGTAAAAATTTATTTCAATAAATGTTATTTTTATTGTTAAGTCTGACTAATTGCGACTTTTGCTACTAGTACAAAATTTTAAAAAAATGTCATACATTTTAACCCAAAAAAGTAAACTTTCGACTAATTTTATGCAAATTCTTTTATTTAAATAATTAAATTTCTGAGAAATTGTTATCATTCATGAAAAAATTGAATTCTTTAAAAGATTTTTGCAACAAACATTTTTAAATAATTGAATTCTGTTTGCAAATTTTTTCAAAAAATATTTAAAATCATTGGATTTAGAAAAGTTTTTAAAAATAATTCAATTTTACAAAGAATTCAATTCAAATATACAATTGAATGTCTGTGTGATATTTTATTATAATATAATAAAAAAAATTCAATTCCTAAGAAACTTTTTATTATTTACAAAAATAATTGAATTCTACCAAAAGATTTTATCAGAATTTTTCAAAATAATTGAATTAACAAAATGAAATTTAATACTTTTAAAAATAATTAAATTCTCGTCATGAATATTGTCATTTGTGATTGATTGTAATAATTGAATTATTGTGAGGAATTTTTTAAAAATATTTAAAAAAGAATTTAAATTCTGTGGAAATTATTTTGTTATTTTTGAAAAGAATTGAATTTTTCAAAAGAATTTTACAAACATTGTTTTAAACAATAAATTTTTTTCAAAATAGAATAAATATTTAGAAAATTTTATTTTAAATAATTGATTTTTCCGTTTTTTTAAATACTATTCTTAATTATTTAAATCGTTATAAAATTTCTATTATTTAGAAAAATAATTGACTTTTAAAGGCGAAATTTGATGAAAATTGATGAAAATACAAGATATTGAAAATAATTGAATTTCGAATATTTTTTTTTTAAATAATTGAATCGTTTCAAAGAATTTGATAAGAAATTTTGAAAATATTTTTTTTGTTTTCTAGTATTAACGAATTTAAAGAAGTGCACGTAAAAAAACCTTTAACTGGAACATCGATTACTTTCGCTAAAATAGCTAAAGTATTCTTTAAAATAGCGAAAGTATTCTTTAAAGTAGCGATAGTATTCTTTACAATAGCGAAAGTATTCGTTGCAATAACTAAAAATTTTGCTAATATAGTGAATTTTATAGCTGTTCCAGGTGAAGATTTTTTTCCTGTGGAAATACCACAAAAAACAGAAATAGTAGCTTTTAGTGTCCGACATTTAAAAATAATATTAAAAAATATAGTAAATAGTAGGTTTTAGTAGATAAGTGCGAACTAATTTTTAGAATTTTTTCAAGCTTCTAGTTATAGTAAAAAAATAAAAAAAATAGTTAAAAATTAGACAGTTAAAAAAACATAACATTTTCCCAAAACAGTCAAAATCAAAATTAGGAACAAAGTAAGTAAAATTTTCATTTTCTTCCACATGGTTTAGATTATAAAATGAAATGGAGTGTGGAAATAATTTCTCCTTTTATGTAATATTGCTACCCTTCATCATTGACAGCGTATGTTACTGGTCGCATTTATCGTCCGAGTCTAACGCATGCCATTAATGTCGACCGCATCCTACCCCATCCTTTTTACTTCACCTCCTCTCCTCTCCTCATCACCCCCTTATACAGACCATCGTCGAGTGTTGGGACTGTAATATAGTGTAACATGGCAGCCGTTTATTACAGCTGGTATAGTATAGGTACAGTCAAGTGCGCAATTATGCAACATAATTGCCCGTGCATAAACATAATTATCTCCTTGTAATATCTTATGGTAACTGACAGTTTAGAATTTTAATCGTTCAATCATTTTCATTATAGACAAAATGGTCCGATTTCTTTTCAATAGTAGTAGAAAATAATTATTTTGCAAATTGTCAAAGAAAGTACTCTTATTCCCTGTGGTGTATTTTTTCTACGATAACTTCAATTAGCTTTTTTTATCTTCCACTCTCTCTTCAAGAGCTTGAATTATTTTTCTCTTTTTTCTTCTTCTCTCTCTTCGATAGCTTCAATTATTTTTCTCTTTTTTCTCCTCCTCTCTCTTCGATAACTTCAATTCCTTTTCTCCTTCTCTACCATTCCTTAATTTTTCTTCACTTCTTTTCTTTTTCTTCGCTTTAGCATTACTTTAGAATTCATTCACAAACAATAATAAGACATTATTTTGAAAATTTTAAACCCCCCCCCCCCTCTCAATAACTTTTTTTTGTTTTTAAAATATGATATTCTGGTTTGTACGAATGGAAAGCTGACGTTTGTATCTATCTTTACCACTATCGCTACAATAGTTTCCGAAAAAAATGCGGAAAGTTTTCGAAGTTTGAAAACGAACAAACGCTTTTTACAAAAATCGTGTTTTTAACTTAAATGGCCATAACTTTCT
Organism: Leptopilina drosophilae; assembly: GCA_032873175.1. Lineage (NCBI taxonomy): Eukaryota > Metazoa > Arthropoda > Insecta > Hymenoptera > Figitidae > Leptopilina > Leptopilina drosophilae. The sequence goes on from CM065481.1 coordinate 15,985,880, forward strand.
TTTGATTTTAAAATATGGTATTCTGGTTTGTACGAATGGAAAGCTGACGTTTGTATCTGTCTTTATCACTATCGCTACAATAGTTTCCGAAAAAAATGCGTAAAGTTTTCGAAGTTTGAAAACGAACAAACGCTTTTAACAAAAATCGTGTTTTTAACTGAAATGGCCATAACTTTTTCTGTTTTCAGGATATGGTATTCTGGTTTGTACGAATGGAAAGCTGACGTTTGTATCTGTCTTTATCACTATCGCTACAATAGTTTCCGAAAAAAATGCGTAAAGTTACCGAAGTTTGAAAACGAACAAACGCTTTTTTCAAAATTCGTGTTTTAAACTGAAATGGCCATAACTTTTTCTGTTTTCAGGATATGGTATTCTAGTTTGTACGAATGGAAAGCTGACGTTTGTATCTGTCTTTATCACTATCGCTACAATAGTTTCCGAAAAAAATGCGGAAAGTTTTCGAAGCTTGAAAACGAACAAACGCTTTTTACAAAAATCGTGTTTTTATCTTAAATGACCATAACTTTCTTTTGTTTTTAAAATATGGTATTCTGGTTTGTACGAATGGAAAGCTGACGTTTGTATCTGTCTTTATCACTATCGCTACAATAGTTTCCGAAAAAAATGCGGAAAGTTTTCGAAGTTTGAAAACGAACAAACGCTTTTTTGAAAATCGTGTTATTAACCAAAATGGCCATAACTTTTTCTGTTTTCAGGATATGATATTCTGGTTTGTACGAATGGAAAGCTGATGTTTGCATCTGTCTTTATCACTATCGCTACAATAGTTTCCGAAAAAAATGCGGAAAGTTTTAGAAGTTTGAAAACGAACAAACGCTTTTTTCAAAATTCGTGTTTTAAACCAAAATGGCCATAACTTTTTCTGTTTTCAGGATATGATATTCTGGTTTGTACGAATGGAAAGCTGACGTTTGTATCTGTCTTTATCACTATCGCTACAATAATTTCCGAAAAAAATGTTTAAAGTTATCGAAGTTTGAAAACGAACAAACGCTTTATACAAAAATCGTGTTTTTAACCGAAATGGCCATAACTTTTTCTGTTTTCAGGATATGATATTCTGGTTTGTACGAATGGAAAGCTGACGTTTGTATCTGTCTTTATCACTATCGCTACAATAGTTTCCGAAAAAAATGCGTAAAGTTTTCGAAGTTTGAAAACGAACAAACGCTTTTTACAAAAATCGTGTTTTTAACTTAAATGATCATAACTTTTTTTTGTTTTTAAAATATGATATTCTGGTTTGTACGAATGGAAAGCTGACGTTTGTATCTATCTTTACCACTATCGCTACAATAGTTTCCGAAAAAAATGCGGAAAGTTTTCGAAGTTTGAAAACGAACAAACGCTTTTTTCAAAATTCGTGTTTTTAACTTAAATGACCATAACTTTCTTTTGTTTTTAAAATATGGTATTCTGGTTTGTACGAATGGAAAGCTGACGTTTGTATCTGTCTTTATCACTACCGCTACAATAGTTTCCGAAAAAAATGCGTAAAGTTTTCGAAGTTTGAAAACGAACAAACGCTTTATACAAAAATCGTGTTTTTAACCGAAATGGCCATAACTTTTTCTGTTTTCAGGATATGATATTCTGGTTTGTACGAATGGAAAGCTGACGTTTGTATCTGTCTTTATCACTATCGCTACAATAGTTTCCGAAAAAAATGCGTAAAGTTTTCGAAGTTTGAAAACGAACAAACGCTTTTTTCAAAATTCGTGTTTTTAACCAAAATGGCCATAACTTTTTCTGTTTTCAGGATATGATATTCTGGTTTGTACGAATGGAAAGCTGACGTTTGCATCTGTCTTTATCACTATCGCTACAATAGTTTCCGAAAAAAATGCGTAAAGTTTTCGAAGTTTGAAAACGAACAAACGCTTTTTACAAAATTTGTGTTTTTAACCAAAATGGCCATAACTTTCTTTTGTTTTTAAAATATGGTATTCTGGTTTGTACGAATGGAAAGCTGACGTTTGTATCTGTCTTTATCACTATCGCTACAATAGTTTCCGAAAAAAATGCGTAAAGTTATCGAAGTTTGAAAACGAACAAACGCTTTTTACAAAAATCGTGTTTTTAACTTAAATGGCCATAACTTCCTTTTGATTTTAAAATATGGTATTCTGGTTTGTACGAATGGAAAGCTGACGTTTGTATCTGTCTTTATCACTATCGCTACAATAGTTTCCGAAAAAAATGCGGAAAGTTTTCGAAGTTTGAAAACGAACAAACGCTTTTTTCAAAATTCGTGTTTTCAACCGAAATGGCCATAACTTTTTCTGTTTTCAGGATATGATATTCTGGTTTGTACGAATGCAAAGCTGTCGTTTGCATCTGTCTTTATCACTATCGCTACAATAGTTTCCGAAAAAATTGTTTAAAGTTATCGAAGTTTGAAAACGAACAAACGCTTTTTACAAAAATCGTGTTTTTAACCGAAATGGCCATAACTTTTTCTGTTTTCAGGATATGATATTCTGGTTTGAACGAATGGAAAGCTGACGTTTGTATCTGTCTTTATCACTAACGCTACAATAGTTTCCGAAAAAAATGCGGAAAGTTTTCGAAGTTTGAAAACGAACAAACGCTTTTTTCAAAATTCGTGTTTTTAACCAAAATGGCCATAACTTTTTCTGTTTTCAGGATATGATATTCTGGTTTGTACGAATGGAAAGCTGACGTTTGCATCTGTCTTTATCACTATCGCTACAATAGTTTCCGAAAAAAATGCGGAAAGTTTTAGAAGTTTGAAAACGAACAAACGCTTTTTTCAAAATTCGTGTTTTTAACCAAAATGGCCATAACTTTTTCTGTTTTCAGGATATGATATTCTGGTTTGTACGAATGGAAAGCTGACGTTTGTATCTGTCTTTATCACTATCGCTACAATAATTTCCGAAAAAAATGTTTAAAGTTATCGAAGTTTGAAAACGAACAAACGCTTTATACAAAAATCGTGTTATTAACCAAAATGGCCATAACTTTTTCTGTTTTCAGGATATGATATTCTGGTTTGTACGAATGGAAAGCTGACGTTTGTATCTGTCTTTATCACTATCGCTACAATAGTTTCCGAAAAAAATGCGTAAAGTTTTCGAAGTTTGAAAACGAACAAACGCTTTTTACAAAAATCGTGTTTTTAACTTAAATGATCATAACTTTTTTTTGTTTTTAAAATATGATATTCTGGTTTGTACGAATGGAAAGCTGACGTTTGTATCTATCTTTACCACTATCGCTACAATAGTTTCCGAAAAAAATGCGGAAAGTTTTCGAAGTTTGAAAACGAACAAACGCTTTTTACAAAAATCGTGTTTTTAACTTAAATGGCCATAACTTCCTTTTGATTTTAAAATATGGTATTCTGGTTTGTACGAATGGAAAGCTGACGTTTGTATCTGTCTTTATCACTATCGCTACAATAGTTTCCAAAAAAAATGCGTAATGTTACCGAAGTTTGAAAACGAACAAACGCTTTTTTCAAAATTCGTGTTTTTAACCAAAATGGCCATAACTTTTTCTGTTTTCAGGATATGATATTCTGGTTTGTACGAATGGAAAGCTGACGTTTGCATCTGTCTTTATCACTATCGCTACAATAGTTTCCGAAAAAAATGCGTAAAGTTTTCGAAGTTTGAAAACGAACAAACGCTTTTTACAAAATTTGTGTTTTTAACCAAAATGGCCATAACTTTCTTTTGTTTTTAAAATATGGTATTCTGGTTTGTACGAATGGAAAGCTGACGTTTGCATCTGTCTTTATCACTATCGCTACAATAGTTTCCGAAAAAAATGCGTAAAGTTTTCGAAGTTTGAAAACGAACAAACGCTTTTTACAAAAATCGTGTTTTTATCTTAAATGACCATAACTTTCTTTTGTTTTTAAAATATGGTATTCTGGTTTGTACGAATGGAAAGCTGACGTTTGTATCTGTCTTTATCACTATCGCTACAATAGTTTCCGAAAAAAATGCGGAAAGTTTTCGAAGTTTGAAAACGAACAAACGCTTTTTTCAAAATTCGTGTTTTCAACCGAAATGGCCATAACTTTTTCTGTTTTCAGGATATGATATTCTGGTTTGTACGAATGCAAAGCTGTCGTTTGCATCTGTCTTTATCACTATCGCTACAATAATTTCCGAAAAAAATGTTTAAAGTTATCGAAGTTTGAAAACGAACAAACGCTTTTTACAAAAATCGTGTTTTTAACCGAAATGGCCATAACTTTTTCTGTTTTCAGGATATGATATTCTGGTTTGAACGAATGGAAAGCTGACGTTTGTATCTGTCTTTATCACTATCGCTACAATAGTTTCCGAAAAAAATGCGGAAAGTTTTCGAAGTTTGAAAACGAACAAACGCTTTTTTCAAAATTCGTGTTTTTAACCAAAATGGCCATAACTTTTTCTGTTTTCAGGATATGATATTCTGGTTTGTACGAATGGAAAGCTGACGTTTGTATCTGTCTTTATCACTAACGCTACAATAGTTTCCGAAAAAAATGCGGAAAGTTTTCGAAGTTTGAAAACGAACAAACGCTTTTTTGAAAATCGTGTTATTAACCAAAATGGCCATAACTTTTTCTGTTTTCAGGATATGATATTCTGGTTTGTACGAATGGAAAGCTGATGTTTGCATCTGTCTTTATCACTATCGCTACAATAGTTTCCGAAAAAAATGCGGAAAGTTTTAGAAGTTTGAAAACGAACAAACGCTTTTTTCAAAATTCGTGTTTTTAACCAAAATGGCCATAACTTTTTCTGTTTTCAGGATATGATATTCTGGTTTGTACGAATGGAAAGCTGACGTTTGTATCTGTCTTTATCACTATCGCTACAATAGTTTCCGAAAAAAATGCGGAAAGTTTTCGAAGTTTGAAAACGAACAAACGCTTTTTTGAAAATCGTGTTATTAACCAAAATGGCCATAACTTTTTCTGTTTTCAGGATATGATATTCTGGTTTGTACGAATGGAAAGCTGATGTTTGCATCTGTCTTTATCACTATCGCTACAATAGTTTCCGAAAAAAATGCGGAAAGTTTTAGAAGTTTGAAAACGAACAAACGCTTTTTTCAAAATTCGTGTTTTTAACCAAAATGGCCATAACTTTTTCTGTTTTCAGGATATGGTATTCTGGTTTGTACGAATGGAAAGCTGACGTTTGTATCTGTCTTTATCACTACCGCTACAATAGTTTCCGAAAAAAATGCGTAAAGTTTTCAAAGTTTGAAAACGAACAAACGCTTTATACAAAAATCGTGTTTTTAACCGAAATGGCCATAACTTTTTCTGTTTTCAGGATATGATATTCTGGTTTGTACGAATGGAAAGCTGACGTTTGCATCTGTCTTTATCACTATCGCTACAATAGTTTCCGAAAAAAATGCGTAAAGTTTTCGAAGTTTGAAAACGAACAAACGCTTTTTACAAAATTTGTGTTTTTAACCAAAATGGCCATAACTTTCTTTTGTTTTTAAAATATGGTATTCTGGTTTGTACGAATGGAAAGCTGACGTTTGCATCTGTCTTTATCACTATCGCTACAATAGTTTCCGAAAAAAATGCGTAAAGTTTTCGAAGTTTGAAAACGAACAAACGCTTTTTACAAAAATCGTGTTTTTATCTTAAATGACCATAACTTTCTTTTGTTTTTAAAATATGGTATTCTGGTTTGTACGAATGGAAAGCTGACGTTTGTATCTGTCTTTATCACTATCGCTACAATAGTTTCCGAAAAAAATGCGGAAAGTTTTCGAAGTTTGAAAACGAACAAACGCTTTTTTCAAAATTCGTGTTTTCAACCGAAATGGCCATAACTTTTTCTGTTTTCAGGATATGATATTCTGGTTTGTACGAATGCAGAGCTGTCGTTTGCATCTGTCTTTATCACTATCGCTACAATAGTTTCCGAAAAAATTGTTTAAAGTTATCGAAGTTTGAAAACGAACAAACGCTTTTTTCAAAATTCGTGTTTTTAACCAAAATGGCCATAACTTTTTCTGTTTTCAGGATATGATATTCTGGTTTGTACGAATGGAAAGCTGACGTTTGTATCTGTCTTTATCACTATCGCTACAATAATTTCCGAAAAAAATGTTTAAAGTTATCGAAGTTTGAAAACGAACAAACGCTTTTTACAAAAATCGTGTTTTTAACCGAAATGGCCATAACTTTTTCTGTTTTCAGGATATGATATTCTGGTTTGAACGAATGGAAAGCTGACGTTTGTATCTGTCTTTATCACTATCGCTACAATAGTTTCCGAAAAAAATGCGGAAAGTTTTCGAAGTTTGAAAACGAACAAACGCTTTTTTCAAAATTCGTGTTTTTAACCAAAATGGCCATAACTTTTTCTGTTTTCAGGATATGATATTCTGGTTTGTACGAATGGAAAGCTGACGTTTGTATCTGTCTTTATCACTAACGCTACAATAGTTTCCGAAAAAAATGCGGAAAGTTTTCGAAGTTTGAAAACGAACAAACGCTTTTTTGAAAATCGTGTTATTAACCAAAATGGCCATAACTTTTTCTGTTTTCAGGATATGATATTCTGGTTTGTACGAATGGAAAGCTGATGTTTGCATCTGTCTTTATCACTATCGCTACAATAGTTTCCGAAAAAAATGCGGAAAGTTTTAGAAGTTTGAAAACGAACAAACGCTTTTTTCAAAATTCGTGTTTTTAACCAAAATGGCCATAACTTTTTCTGTTTTCAGGATATGATATTCTGGTTTGTACGAATGGAAAGCTGACGTTTGTATCTGTCTTTATCACTATCGCTACAATAGTTTCCGAAAAAAATGCGGAAAGTTTTCGAAGTTTGAAAACGAACAAACGCTTTTTTGAAAATCGTGTTATTAACCAAAATGGCCATAACTTTTTCTGTTTTCAGGATATGATATTCTGGTTTGTACGAATGGAAAGCTGATGTTTGCATCTGTCTTTATCACTATCGCTACAATAGTTTCCGAAAAAAATGCGGAAAGTTTTAGAAGTTTGAAAACGAACAAACGCTTTTTTCAAAATTCGTGTTTTTAACCAAAATGGCCATAACTTTTTCTGTTTTCAGGATATGATATTCTGGTTTGTACGAATGGAAAGCTGACGTTTGTATCTGTCTTTATCACTATCGCTACAATAGTTTCCGAAAAAAATGCGGAAAGTTTTACAAGTTTGAAAACGAACAAACGCTTTTTTCAAAATTCGTGTTTTTAACCAAAATGGCCATAACTTTTTCTGTTTTCAGGATATGATATTCTGGTTTGTACGAATGGAAAGCTGATGTTTGCATCTGTCTTTATCACTATCGCTACAATAGTTTCCGAAAAAAATGCGGAAAGTTTTAGAAGTTTGAAAACGAACAAACGCTTTTTTCAAAATTCGTGTTTTTAACCAAAATGGCCATAACTTTTTCTGTTTTCAGGATATGATATTCTGGTTTGTACGAATGGAAAGCTGATGTTTGCATCTGTCTTTATCACTATCGCTACAATAGTTTCCGAAAAAAATGCGGAAAGTTTTAGAAGTTTGAAAACGAACAAACGCTTTTTTCAAAATTCGTGTTTTTAACCAAAATGGCCATAACTTTTTCTGTTTTCAGGATATGATATTCTGGTTTGTACGAATGGAAAGCTGACGTTTGCATCTGTCTTTATCACTATCGCTACAATAGTTTCCGAAAAAAATGCGTAAAGTTACCGAAGTTTGAAAACGAACAAACGCTTTTTTCAAAATTCGTGTTTTTAACTGAAATGGCCATAACTTTTTCTGTTTTCAGGATATGGTATTCTGGTTTGTACGAATGGAAAGCTGACGTTTGTATCTGTCTTTATCACTATCGCTACAATAGTTTCCGAAAAAAATTCTGAAAGTTTTCGAAGTTTGAAAACGAACAAACGCTTTTTTCAAAATTCGTGTTTTTAACCAAAATGGCCATAACTTTTTCTGTTTTCATGATATTATATTCTGGTTTGTACAAATGGAAAGCTGACGTTTGCATCTGTCTTTATCACTATCGCTTCAATAGTTTCCGAAAAAAATGCGTAAAGTTTTCGAAGTTTGAAAACGAACAAACGCTTTTTTCAAAATTTGTGTTTTTAACTGAAATGGCCATAACTTTTTCTGTTTTCAGGATATGATATTCTGGTTTGTACGAATGGAAAGCTGACGTTTGTATCTGTCTTTATCACTATCGCTACAATAATTTTCGAAAAAAATGCGTAAAGTTATCACTGCCAATATCACTTTATAAATCGTTTATAACAAAAAAACTTAAATTTTTTTGAATTTTGGTATTAAGATTTTTTGTTCACAATACTATGAACTACAAAACTACAAAGTTTAGACCAAACCCACCGAGAGCAATTTCTAATGTATTTAGTGCGGGGTCCTTTAAAAAACAAATTTATAAAACAAAAATTTGGATATAATTTCGAAATTAAATGTAGAAACTAAAAATAGAAACATACGAACGTAAAAATTGGAACCGCTTAAGCAAATATTTGATAATAGTAATAATAATAATAATAATAATAATAATAATAATAATAATAATAACGAAGAAATCGAGTAAACTCTAAAAAAACTAAAAAGACAATATTTTTGTATTATAAATCCTCATTGAAGGGAAAATAAAAATCGTAAGATATTTCCCCTTTGCCTGGATTTATTTGAGGTTTAAACAACGAAGCGTGACTGTGGGTTGAATATCAAAAAGTATTTGTTAGAATAAAGAAGGAAAAAATAGAAAAGATAAAAAAAAGAGAAGAGAAGAATACAAGAGAGACAGTCGCAGAGAAATAGAAAATGAAAACGATAGAGAGAGAGAGACTTACAAAGAGTAATAAAAAAAACGAAAAAGAGAAGGACGAAGAGAAAATAGAAGAAAGAAAGAGAGAGAAGAAAAGAGAGAAGAAAGAGGGAGAAGAAAGATAGAAAGAGAGAGTGAGAAAAGAAAGAAAAGAAGGGGGAGAGAAGAGAGAGAGAATAAAAGAATGAAAGAGAGAAAGAAAGGAAACGAATGAAAGAGAAGGAAAAAAATAAAGAAGGTGAAAGAAAGAAAAGGAGAATAAAAGAAAGAAAGAGAAGGAGAAAAAAGAGAGAGAGACTCGTCTAGCAGACCTTGAACGTCCCTTTAACTAGCCTCGCTCAGTCAAGGTTACCTTGTTCCTATGGTAGAAGGAAGGAAGGAAGGGTGAGTTTCCGTAACAAGCAGACTGCATTTTGCCATCGTTTCAAGGACTTTGCAGCTGCGAGGCGAATCATGTCGCTTCCTTCTCCCGTGTCCCAACACACAATTCCACAAGGTGTCGTGTATCTGCCACGTGTCACATTCAAAGACTCACTTTCCATCTACCTTCAAATATCGACTCTGATAATGTCAATACATGTCACAGTCACGATTCAAATTAGTCACGATTCCAGATCAAAATACTGTCGCTCAATTTCAAACGCTATTCTCCTGCTATTTCTTAATATATAATTTATTCCTTTTCTACTCTTTAATTCAATATCTATTCAATTTACTCTCTCAATTTGAATTAGTAAAAATGTTAACTAATTTGAATTAGTAACTGTTTTTACTAATTTTTAGTAGTTTTTTACTAATTATTAGTAGAAAATTTACTAATTTGAAATAGTAAAAAATACTGTCTACTAATTGAATTAGTAATTTTCTACTAGCAATTAGTAAAAAACTACTAAAAATTAGTAAAAAATCTTACTAATTCAAATTGGTAAACGAATCCGCACTATTTCAGATTTAGAGAGTACCTAAAAAAAATTAGTAGAAATCACTATTTGTTAGTAAAGTTTACTAATTAAATAAAAATTCAGTCACTGATTCCAATTTGTAAACATATTTACTAATTCAAATTCGAAGACTAATTCTCTTTATTTAATTACTCCTTCATTTGAACAAGTTGTAAACATATTTACTCATATAAATTTAGAGAGTAATTCTTTTTGTTTAATTACACTCTTAATTTGAATCAGCTGAAAAAATAGAAAAAAATAGAAGAAAGAAAGAGAGAAAACAAAAAAATGGGAGAAGAGAAGAAAGAAAAGAAAATATGGGAAGGAAAGGAAACGAAAGAAAGAGAAGGAAAGAAATAATTTTAAATAATTATTTTAACTGACAATCAGTCCCTGAATAAATTCTTTTGAATTAATTACAAAAAAGTTATCTTCAGTTAAAAAAAAATAACTGCGATATTCAGTAAAAAATAACTAAAAAATTTGTTGAATTTGACTAAGTGAATCGGTCAATAAAAAAATTACTGGAACAGTTATTTTCAACTATTTTATTTTCTCTCTAAGTTTTAATCAGTGAAAACTGAAAATATTTAATAATTTAATTTAGTGACCGACTACTTGCATCTAAATTACCAAAAGAAATATGAAAAGGAAAGCAAACGAAAGAAAGAGAAATTATTTATTTATTTATTTATTTTATTTTCAACTGATTCAAATTTAAGAAGTAGTTTAATTAAATTTCATCTTCATTTGCTTCAATTAAATTGTCTTCACTTATTTGTATTTTAATTAATTTATTTCATTTATTTGTTCATTTAAAATACGAATACTAAAATATACCATAGTTTAATTAATTTTTATTCTAAATGAAATAAATTACATTTTATTTGCAAAAAGTCTATTTATTTCAATTTTATTCTGTTTCGATTACCATTAATTTAATTATTTCAATCACTGTTAACTTAATAGTATCATATTGCAATCTAATTGATACTGCAATTTGAAAATTGGTCCAAATTTTCCTGCATCAATTTGATCCATCCACTTTAGTATCAATTTAATACCTACTTAAAAAAAATTGGTAATTTAATTTTCTTCTCATTGTTTTAATTTATTTTAAATTTTTAGAATTTTTTACTTTCAAATTTGTTTTATTTTTATATAGATATTTTTTCACAGTCATTGTAAAATTACTTTTTCGTTGTAATTCATTTCTGAAATGTCAAAAAAAAATAATAAATAAAAGAAAAAAATAAATAAATAAACAAATAAAAAAAATAAAATAATAATAATAATAAATTTTGAAAAAGTTTTTTTCCAAATTATCAAATTAATTCGTTTACAAATCAATTTTATGTGAAATTTCGATGATTAGAAAATTCTTCAATTAGATACGTATTCAAAAATGAAATTAATAAAAATTGAAAGAAAATTTAATTAAAATTTTTTAATAAATTCTACAAAATTGTTAATTAAAAATGTGAAAAATTAAAATTTTCAAGGATTTTAATTTAAAACCTTTTTAAAATTCAATTACTTCTAGAAATTCATGCTATATTGCTTTCAAAATTCAACGAAAGAATCTAGATATTACCTAAAATTTATTATTAAATCAATATTTATTAGAAAAATCTCCAAAAATTCAATTACTTAATTATGAAAATTACTTGTTTTAATAAATTATTTTTCATCAACAAATTTTTAAATAATAAATAGACTTCTCTTGACAAATTTTAATAAAAATTTTTAAGTATTGCATAAAATATTTTAAATTTCTTCAAAGAATTTGATCAAAATTCCTGAAATTATTGAATTTTGTAAAGCATTTTATTAAAATTCCTGGAAATAATTGAATTTTGCAAAGAATCTTATTGAAATTCTTGATATTAATTTAATTTTTTAAAGAATCTTATTGAAATTCTTGAAAATAATTTAATTTTTTAAAGAATTTTAAAAAAGTATTGAGTTTTGCAAAGCATTTTATTAAAATTTCTGAAAATTGAATTCTACAACGAATTTTATACAAACTCTGGAAAATAATTGAATTTTGCAAAAAATTTTATTACAATTTCTTAAAGTAATTGGATTTAAAAAAATATTTTAAAATAATTAAATTTTTTTGGGAATAATTTTATAAAAATTTTTGAAATAAATTGATTTTCTACAAATAAATTTGTAATTGCATCAAATTTTAATTTTTTAACCGTTTTTAACTAAAATTCTTCTGTAAATCCACTATTTTGAATAATCAATCAGCTGAATATATTTCAAAAAATTTTACTAATTTCAGAAGAATTTGAATTATTAAAATTTTTCAATTATTTACGTACATTTAGATTTCTAATTAAATTCGTTTAAGATTGAAATTTTCTGAAATTGTTAATTGAAACCTTTTGAGATCGATCTACTTATAAAAATTGTGAACCTAATTCTTCTAAAACTGAATAATTAATTTTGAAATATTTCAGTATCTAAAATTAGATTTCATAACTTTAGAAAACAACAATTTTTCAGGATTTCAATAAAAATTCTCTGACTTTCGGGTTTTTTCAAGATTTATAAAATTCCCTGATATTTACAGGTTGCGTGTCAAACCTGCAGATATTTCCAATAATAAAATGTTTTACAAAGAAAAAAATTTTACAATGAAGATTTGTAAGAAAAAAATACCTTACAAAGAAAATTCTTCAGAAAGAAGATACTTTACGAAGAGCATACTTCAAAAAAAAATATTTTTTTAAAACTGACCTTTTCACAATTTTTTTAAGGAATGTCAGAGTGGGACAAGAATAGAATCAAAAGTGTTGCAAAACCACATTTTCGATTCGTTTTTTATCTTAATTTATACTTAGAAAAACTGTGTCAAAAAAAGATCCTAAAGTTCTAAACGTTCAAATGAATGAAATTTATTTATTTTTCTAAAAATTAAATTTTTATTGCAATTATTTTGCTTCACTATCCAAAAAAATAATTACTGAGTTTGTAAAAGTACAATTTTAGATTTTAAATTTTTTTATGATTAAAAACTTATTAAAATATCATTAATAAAAAATATTTAGCTCATTTAAACGTTTAAAACTTGGGGATCATTCAAAAAGGAAAATACAGATTTGGAAAACGTACTTCAAGGAAGCAGATTTTTAAATGTTTAAAAAAGAAGGTATACTGAAAAAAAATTTAATTGATTCAAGTAACCGTTTAAAAGACTATTATCAATTAAATATTTACTTGAATCAAATAATATTTATTGGAGTCAATTCAATGGTATTTGAAACAGTAACTTCAGTATTTGTTTTGTAGCAAAGATCATTTAATTGACTCAAATAAATATTATTTGATTTAAGTAAATATTTAATTAATAATAGTCAATTAATCAGTTTCTTAAATCAATTAAATTTTTTTGCTACAAAATAATAATTTTTGTAATTTTTTTTTCAGTGTACTTTAAAAAAGAAGATACTTTGAAAGAGAAGATACTTAAAAAAAGAAAATACTTTTAATATGAAAAAACACCAATTATCCCATGATAATTCGAAAGTAACAAACGAGCAATCCATATTTGCAGAATGCAATATAAAAATTTATAACTGTGAACAAAAACAAAAAGAAACCTTAAACGACAAAAAGAAAAAGAAATGTATAACTGTCTTATTGGAAAAGAAGCGGATGGATAAGAGAAGAAATATATAAAAATAGTTTCGTAATCGGTTTGCCATTATGGGAACAACGTCGGTTGCTCTTGGTTTGAAAGTTACATAACGTGAGTCGTCTGGTTCACAGCCGTGACCTCGATCTGACTTCAACTTGGAAAGCGACATGAACCAGAATGATGCGCCTGCGCCTATATGTATATACACACACACACACATACAGATACATTCACAAAAGTAGACAGGAATTGAAGTTCTACCCATACAATTTTCCATCGCACAAATACCAGCACCATAAGCCAGACGCAAACTCCCGGAGCAGACAAAACAACCACGAACGAGAGAGAACCATCACACTGTGTATAGCGCAAAACCTTCTTGCCTCAAGTATATAGAAACGTTGCCCAGAAATAGCTATCGAAGCTTAAAGCTTGACTGCACTTCAACTTTAGCCACCGTTGCTGATTCAATTCGACTTGGTGTAAAGACTTGTTGAGTACTCTTCCGTTTTACGACAGCAAAGCCAGAGAAACAATCGATTTTCTATGACTTCAACACTCGGAAGTGGTTTTTCTTTCATAATTCAATCCTTTTTTTTCTTTATTTCTACAAAGTAGTGGGTTTCTTTCTTGTCAGAAGAGAAGTTGCTTTTTGGATTTATTATCGCTCTCTGGATTGTTTTACTGTATTTTTTCGATTTGCGACTATTTTATATTTCTTTTTTTCAAATGTTGCATTATTTTATTCTAATTATTATTTAGTATATTATCATAATTTATTAAAGCTAAGCTTTAATTATTTTTTAATTTTATATATTTTTATAAAATAAAATTTTTGGTTATGTTTCGCTTTTATTTAATTATTATTCCATTTCATTATTTTGATATTTCTACTTGTTCCCTTAGCAAAAATTTGTACTATTAAATGCATCCTTTTTTGTCGCAAAGTGATTGGATAAAACTTCTATAATTTCATAATTTTTCTATATAATAAAATAAGTCGATTGTAAAAAAAAATTTTTTTCTAACTGTAAAATCAATAGTATCAGACAATTAGTGAAACAAATAGTCACAGTTTTTAAAATATTGAATAAAAAGTTAGTATAAGTCAGACTTTAAAATTTTCAATCAGTAGTAAAAAATAACATTATAGCTATAAATTCTTAATTTTCTTCTTCATCCAATAGTAGTAAAAGTCCACCTTAATCAAACTCATTTTTCCAAATTTGTTTATTAATAGTAAAAGTTTGTCTAAGGAGTAAATTTATTTCATTGTCGGAATAAATATTTTTTAATCTTCGTGTCCGAAGTTTTTAATCAGACCGAAATTTTCAAAAAAAAATTTAAATCTTGGACTTTAAAAAATACTTTACATTTGTCATTTATTACTATTAGTAGTAAAGGGTAATTTTAATATGACTAGATTTTCCGAATTTAAATTTTGGCTGTAAATTTAAAATGTATTTTGATTAAAAAGGAAATTTTCTTGAAACAGCTCTAAGTTCACTATTTTAGTTAATTATTATTAATAATTATTTATTTAAAGTTTTAAAAGTTTATTAATTTTTAATTATTTATTTAAACGTTTATTAATTATTAATTATTTATTTAAATAATTATTAATTCATAAATAATTATAAATTATTAATTAATACACCCAGAGAAAAATATTATTTAAACGAAATATATTTTATTTGACTTAAATAAACGTATATTTATCTCACAACCAACTAGACTTTAAGACTAAACTATATTTATTTGTTTTAAATAAAATTTTTATTTGACATAAATAAAACATATATTTAAGTCAAATAAAATTTTATTTGAACCATATAAAATTTATTTGAAACAAATAAAAAGTCTAGTTGGTTCTGAGACAAATATACCATTTCTCTGGGTGTAAATAATAATAAAAATTACATTTTAGTTAAGACATTTGCTATTCTAGAAAAACTTATCGCTGTTCCAGGTAAAGCTTTCCTTCCATAAAGTAACCAATTGATTGTTATCAAATGACTATTTACTTGAATCAAATAATTTTTAATTAAATCAATATTAATACATTTAAATTCTCTAAAAAGTAAAAACTTAAAAGAAATGTAATTTTTAAAGCGTAACCTTTTTTTTATTAATGATAATAATTATAAAAAGTAGTAAAATAATATTATATTATTAATAATTATTATTATAACATTAGTAATAATAATAACATTAATAATATAATATAAATTTTATTATTAATAATTACTATATTATTGCAATAAAAATGTTTACTGTAAGTTGTAATTTTTAGTATACTATTATTTCGAACAATTATTTTGAACATTTTCAACTAATTTTTCTATTAGCAGTAAACAGTAATTTTACACACAAGAAATGTTTTCACTTTGAGTTTTTTACATTCTTTCATTAGTAGTAAAAGTCAATCTTGTCCAGACTCAATTTTTCAAATTACTGTATTAATAGTAAAAATTTGTAATGGTATAGTACAAGTTTTAATTAATTATCGGAATAAATATTTTTTAACCTTTGTGTAAGGAGTTTTTATTCAGACCGGAATTTCCAACATTTTTTTAAATTTTGGATTTAAATATTTACTTCACTTTTATTACTATTAATAGTAAAAAGCAGTTTTAGTGTGACTAGATTTTCCGAATTTAAATGTTGTATCTTGTATAAAAATAGTAAAAAACAATTTTAGAGAAAAAAATATTTCCACTTAAAATTAATTTTATTTTTCTATTTATTAGTAGTAAAATAATATCCTAACCAAACACAATTTTACCAATTATTGCATTAGTAGTAACAGTCATTTTCTGTCGAATAAAATATTTTTTAATTTTTGTATAAGTCATTTTTGGACATACAGAAATTTCTCAAATTAGTAGCAAAAAAATAATTTTTGTCAGACAGAATTTTTCGATTTTCAATTTTCTTTATTTATCTATTTAGAGTAAAAAATAATTTTATACAGACCAAATTTTCCTTTAAAAATATTTTTACTACTCTATTAATAGTAAACGACAACTTTAATCACAGAGAAGTTTACCAATTTTTGTATTATAAGTTAAAGACAAATTTTATAGTCAAATTTTAAATTTACTTGATTTACCTTCTTAAAAGTAAAACAAAATTTAGTTAGTTACATTTCTACTAATATTTGTATTAGTAGTAAAAATAAGTATTAGTAGTAAAAGTAAGTGAGATAAAAGTTTTCGAATTGTTATTTAGTAGTAGAATCACTAAAGCTAAAGGTGAGACTGTAAATATTCTCTGTTGTTACGACTTTTACTGTTAATAGTAAGAAAAACAATTTTAGCTAAAAAGATTTTTTGAATTTTTATAACAGTATAATGATAGTCAGTTTTAGTCAGACTTTAATTGTTCCTAATTCTTGTCAAAGCCGTAAAAAAAATGTAATGCAGACACAAATTTTCCTAATTTGTTAGATTCTTTATCAGTAGTTTTTTTTATATTATCTATTTTTTTAATCAGTGGAAGAAGTGTTTAACAGTCAGGCACAAACTTTCAAAAATATCAAGTAGTGAAAACGAGTGTCAGTCAGACGAGATTCCAAATTTCTTTAGTAAGACGAAAAATATATTAACTAAAAAAAAATATTCTTTCTTATACTAAAGAAATTTGTAATTTAACATGAAAATTCGAAATCTGACCGTGACTTACTTTTATCACTGATACAAAAATTCGAATCATTCTATCTGACTAAAGTTTATTTCAACTAGTAAAAAGAAAAGAATTTACTATTTTTTACAACTAATTTATCTACTAATACTAAGACAAAAAAATTTTTTAATTCTCTCTTATACTACCAAAAGGACAAGAAAAAAATTAAAAGTGAAAAATTTGGTCTGAATAAAATAGTATTTTGCTTAACTAACAGAAAAATGTAAAAAAAAAATTCAAAACAGATTACTTTCTGGTACATTTTCTCAACAGTCAGTGAAGGTCAGTAGCGGTCAGACGAGAACTCACTAAACCCTCCCCCAAGTAATTTACAATTCCAATTGAAAATATTCAGTGAAAAATTAAAAAGGATTCTTTATCGAGAACTCGAAACATTTAATATTAATAATAGAAAGGAAGAAAAATAAGAAGAAGAAGAAATATCGATTTCAGCGACCTTGTCAAATACGGCAGGATGTCTGATGATGCGCACCATTGATAAAATTCTGGTCTCAACGGGTGGGAAATCGTGTTTTCGTCGACCTTGTCAGTACTCAAGTTTTTACCGATATTAGACTATTGCTTATTTCGTTTTTCAGTCCCTGAGGTGAACTTCATTGCCTCCTAAAGTCCCTACTCAGCACGACGTCCTATTTATATGCAATATTTTTTATTTCATATTCGAAAAAAGAAAGGACTTCAGTCAGACATTTACTGACAGCAGACGATTAAGAAAAAACATTTCTCAATATTAACATTATTAAAAATTTAAAATACACCTTAAAATAACCTCAAAATACACTCTAAATTTCGGAATAGAATTCTCTCCAAATAAAATTTTTCAACATACCTTAAAGCCCCCCCTAAAAATTTCAGCACATTCCGTAAGAATTTAGTGACAAAAATTTTCGTTCTTGTAAATTTTCTCTGAATTAAAAACATTTAAAAAGCAAAATTAGCAAACTTTAAATTTACAGCCAAAAATAAAATTTGGAAAATAATTTTTTTGGAACAGTTCTTTTTTGTGGCACTTAAGAATATTCTTGACCCAATTTTGCAATGATGTTACATTATTCCATTTTAATGAGAAGAGGGAAGAATATTTATTCTAAAGAGAAAATAAATGTGGATAAAATAAAGAAACTTGAAAAGGGGGAAAATGTGAAAATATAAAATATTCCGAGAGGTTTCATAACAGTCAATGAAGGAAATATATGAGATACTTTTGTCAGTTTTACGATGGAACTCACTATCAATTGTTCTCATTTCATCTCGTGACCCTAACCTTGTCTATATCGCCCACAAGGTTTATTATATACCACCATCGTCGAAACCTTGAGGCAGTCTACTTGATTCTTACGTCTCATATAATACAAAAAGGTGTGACTGATATATATATATAGGGTTTTCCACCATGAATAGAGACTTCTCGATTAGACACATAAAGCAATAATACTTTAATCTCTTAATACTTTTTTCTTCATTTATTTATTTTTACCTTTTTTCATGCCTTAATAATTACTACATTCCACTGCTCTCTAAAATTGAACTTGTAAAAATGTTCACTAATTTTAATTAGTGACTGACTTTTTGCTGTCGAATTAGCAAATTAGTAAAAAATAGTTCAAATTAGTAGAAAATAGTTCAAATTAGTAAAAAATAGTTCAAATTAGTAGAAAATAGTTCAAATTAGTAAAAAATAGTTCAAATTAGTAAAAAATAGTTCAAATTAGTAAAAAATAGTTCAAATTAGTATAAAATAGTTCAAATTAGTATTTAGTAAAAAATGATTATTTAGGAGCAAAAATTGACTAATACGAAAGCAAAAAGTCAGTTACTAATTGAAACTAGTAAATATTTTTACTAATTCATCATATTTAGAGAGTGCAACAAACATTAAATTGGATCCTTCACTCTAAATATTTCGAAATATTTCTTTACGTCACCTAAGATAAAATTTTCTTTTAATCTCTTATCATTTTCTGTATAAAGAATTAAAAAATTCTAACTTTCACCTCTTTTTTTATTATTTTTCAATTCTTTTTATTGTTTAGTAACTATTAATAAATTATAATTTACGAAAATTTCGAAACAAAATTTAAAAACTAAAAAACATTCAAAATTACAAAATTTTGAAAAAGACATTTTTATACATTACATATTCTATTGTATTATTTTTTAATAAAATATTTTTTCAAATATAAAATAAGTTTTTAGTAAAATATTTTTTCAAATGTAAAATAAGTATTTAAAAAAGAAGTTTAAACAAAAAGAAATTTAATTCACCAGAGTAAATAATAAAAACATGATAATGAAGTGTTAATAATTATAAACCAAACGTTATACTAGTTAAAAATATTGTTTTTAGTTTTAACGATTTCAATTTGGATCTTAAAATTTTAAGTCCTCTATATATATGTATTAGTAAAAATTTGTCTGACTAAGGTTTATTTTTACTATTAAACGGAAATCAAGTGCATTTAAATTTTGACTACAATTATTGACTTCTACTACTAATACAATTGATAAATTTCTGTCTGATTGAAGTTGCCTTTTACTACTAATAGAGCAATACAAATATTTTAAAAGGGAAATTCGCTCTGAATAAAATTGTTTTTGCTACTAATAGGAAAATAAAGAAAATTTAAAATCAGAAAATTCTGTCTGGATAAATTTTTTTTACTACTAATAAAGAATTAAAAAAGTTAGTCCTACTATAATTGATATTCACTACTAATACAAAAAAAGAAAAATTCGAGTATCTGTTGAAATTGTTCGACACTATTAATAGTAGAAATAGGGCATAAAATTCGAAGTCTGGACAATTTACTACTACTAAAATACTACTTTTACTACTAATAGTATTAATACTAAAAAATTTAAAAAATTTAAAAAATTTGAAATATTTATGTATGATTAAAAATTACTTCAACAAAAATTAAAAAATATTATTTTTGTAATTATTAAATCTAAAAGTAAACCAAATTTTTTCGGCAGAAAGTGTCAGTTACTACTAATACAACAATTGATCAAATTCTGTCGAGTTACAGTCATATTTTACTGCTAATAAATAGAAAATAAAATTTTTTTAAGTGGAAATATTTTTTCTCTAAAATTGTTTTTTACTATTTTTATACAAGATACAACATTTAAATTCGGAAAATCTAGTCACACTAAAACTGCTTTTTACTACAAACAGTAATTAATAAAAGCGAAGTAAATATTTAAATCCAAAATTTAAAAAAATTTTTGAAATTCCTGTCAGAATAAAAACTTCTTACACAAACATTAAAAAATATTTAATCCGACAATGAATTAAAACTTGTACTACTAATATAAATTTTTACTATTAATACAAAAATTTGGAAAACTGAGTCTGGACAAGATTGACTTTTTCTACTAATGAAAGAATGTAAAAAACTCAAAGTGTAAAAATTTCTTTTATGTAAAATTTCTGTCTACTGCGCTAATAGAAAAATTAGTTGAAAATGTTCAAAATAATTGTTCGAAATAATACTACAATAAAAATTACAATGTACAAAAAATATTTTTATTACAATAATATACACTAAAAAAATGTAATGTAATGTAAAAAACCGATTAATTGACTATTATCAATTAAATATTTAATTAAATCAAATGATATTTATTCGAGTCAATTAAATGGTATTTGATTCAAATACAAAAATTATTGGTTCAAATTCCATTTAATTGACTCTAATAAATATTATTTGATTCAATTAAATATTTAATTGATAATAGTCAATTAATCGGTTATTTGAACCAAATAAATTTTTTTCCAGTGCTGTAATTATTATTAATAAAATTTATATTATATTACTAATGTTATAATAATTATTATTAATAATATAATATTATTTTACTACTTTTTATAATTATCATTAATAAAAAAGGTCACGCTCTTAAAAATTACACTTCTTTTAAATTTTTACTTTTTAAAGAATTTAAATGATTCAAATAAAAAAATTACTCGATTTTTTTGTTCCAAATAATTTTTGGTTTAAGTCGATTAAATGCTATTTACAACAAAATACTAAAGTTATTGTTTCAAATATTGATTCAAATAAAAATTATTTGATTCAAGTAAATAGTCATTTGATAACAATCAATTGGTTATTTAAATTAACTTCTTTATATAATCCTTCCGTATATGTTTAATAAATAAGATATATTCGATTCAAGGAAGAAATAATTAAATGAAAAATGAAAATTTAGTTTTCCTTATAATTATTTCTTCCTTGACTCGGATATATATTATTCATTAATCAGTTGGTTACTTTATGGAAAGAAAGCTTCAGCTGGAACAGCGATAAGTTTTTCTAGAATAGCGTATGTCTTAACTAAAATTTAATTTTTATTATTATTTATGAATTAATAATTAATAATTATTTATGAATTAATAATTATTTAAATAAATAATTAATAAACGTTTCAATAAATAAATAATTATTAATAATAATTAGCTAAACTAGTGAAATTTAGAGCTCTTTCAGGAAAAGTTCCTTTTTAAGGAGGATGGTGAACGTAACATAACCTCAAAATCTGTCAAAACTAAAAAAACTATTTCTATCGCAAACAAAAACAAGATAAATATCAATTATAAACAATTTTACAAGATCTTGTTTTATTATTCTCGACAAAAATTATAATATGACAAACTATTTTGTTAACAATGTTTTTTTTCAACATTTATTATGTTTTCTTTTGAGATCAGACAAAAATTGCAATTTTCAACCAATTTTTAAAATCAATAGCTCATTTAAGTCAGTGAAACATTCTCTACAATCGTTATTTTTTTAATATTGTTAAAAATATGTTTTTCAAAAATTATAAAGAAAACATTGTTTATTTATTAAATAACTTTTTAATAACATACTTTTAACAATATTTAAAAAATAACGATTGTAGAGAATGTTTCACTGAATTAAATAAGCTATTGTTTATAAAAATTGGTTAAAAATTGCAATTTTAGTCTAATCTGAAAGAAAAAAAAATTAAATTAAAAAAAAAATCATTGATGAAAAACTGTTTTAAGCAAAAATAATTTTTTCGAAAGTAGTAAAACTAGATCTTTTACAATTGTTTGTCATTGATATATTTATTTTGTTTTTGTTTGCGTTAGAATATAATTTTTATTTTTTACAGATTTTGAGGTTATGTTATGGTCACCATACTTTTTAATAAAAATACATTTTTCCCCAGACCAACGAATAGAAGACAATACTTCCTACAAAAAATAGAAGAAAAAAGAAAATCTAAAAATTCCGTTTTAAAAATTCATATAATTTTATAAAAAATTCCATAATGCAAACGAAGCCTTAATTTCCGAAAACGAAAGTAGAAAACCAATACATTTACTCGCAGGTTGGGGAAAAAAAGAAACTAAGAGATTAGAGGTTGAACAGAATCCTATATACATATAGACATTGGATAGTAAGCAAATGTATATAAATGTGTGTTTGTGTATATGTACAAATGCCATAGTATATCGACAAATCCGGAAGCTTGTGTGGATTCACATGAAGATAGCACACACAAGACTTGAACAAGGGTAACCACGTGGGATGGGTAATGGCGGCTCATATCAGTCCTGTACACTCGGTGCGGGCAATGCCGACACGATATCACAATGAGTTACGTCGATGGTCTATACCCCCCTCCCCCCTCACTTGTGTGGTGGTAGCACTTTGCATACACTAGGTATTCGTTCAATTTCAAATGTGTAGGCAGAATAACCATGTCGTTAACACAATCTAAATAACATTCACTTTTAATCCGAAATTAATTCATACACTCGTCTTCTTATTTCGACTGCAAATTACGTATATCGTTTAGAAGAAAAAATTATCTTTCCTCAATTTTTTTTGTTTGTATTTTTCTTTCAATTTCTTGGAAAATATTTTAATTGCGCTCTGTTGACAAAATTTTAGGGATAACAGTGATTTTTTTCTATATGTAATATTTATATGTAATATTAATATTTTATGTAATATTGAGGAGAAATCAGAGGTACAGTCAAAACAAAAGTTAGTTCAATGTCAGTATTTCGTAATTTAAAAGAAAAAGACAAATGTGACGCGATCTGAAGAAAGGGACCATAGAAGCAAATCACTTTAAGGTTATGTTAGTGTTACTTTTTTGTTGATTAAAGGTTTCTTTTTACTTTTTGCAAATTAAAATCAGTGTTTATTAAAAATTTCAGTTATAATGAAAACTTAGACATTAATGATTCACATTAGCAGTTGATCCTTTTTTTTGTATTATTATTTTAAAAATTGCAAACATAACCTACAATTTTTTGCTTCTAAGGTCCCTTTCTTCATATCGTGTCACAAATCAAATTTTAAATTCATTTTATTGGAAAGGCAAGGAATTTAAATTTAACTTGGAACAATTGAAACAAATGAAAGTTCCATTTGAATAAAAATTTCAAATTCCTTTCAATAAAAAACATTTCCTAAATTTTAGGTTATGTTACTTAGATCATTTATTATTAATAAAAAATTCTAATTTTAAATCAAATATAACCTTAAATTGTTCAAAATGAAGAAAATTGAACTCATTTCGTTTCTACCTAAAGAGGTTTAAAATTTAATGCAACCTTCTCTCTTAAAATATGAAATTATGACATTGGACTAACTTTTGTTCCAATTTTTTGGCAGATTCTTCCTTAAAACGGGGATTTTTTAATTTTAAATCAATATTTACACTCTAAATCAGAATTAGTAGAAAGTTACTATAGAAATGATGAAAAATCGTTAACTAAATAATTTAGTGATTTTTAATAAATAAAATTCCACTTGCAATTTACAAAAAGTTTCACTAATTGCTAGTAGAATTTCTTCTAAGTACTAGAACTATTTTACCAAAAAACAGTTTAAAACAGCTTCGTTAATTTATTTGGTGAATTTAGTGACTAGCAATTTGTGAAATTCGTTAAAGAAATAAGTAGAATTTTACTAACAATTAGTAACATTACTAACAATTAGTAACATTTTACTAACAATTAGTAACATTTTGCTAACAATTAGTAACATTTTGCTAACAATTAGCAATATTTTACCAAAAATTAGTAACATTTTACTAACAATTAGTAAAATTTTATTGACAATTATTAAAATTCTACAGACAATTAGTAACATATTTTGCTAATCAAAATGAGAAAAAAGTAGTCCATAAAAATTACTAACAATTATTTTGTCAAATTTTACTATTAATTTGTACATTTCTACTAATTAAGATTTAGATAGTAATTTATAAAAGGGTACTTTTTTAAATTAATTAATAATAATTGTATTCTAGCGAATATAAGTCACGAATAAGGAAAAAAATTGAAATGTAAATTAAACTTTTAATTATTTAAAGGGAAATAGAATATAACGAATATTGCATATTTTGTTTAAATAATATATAATTTTTATGCATATATTTACTTACAAACTAAACTCGACAAGCAATATGTATTGTTATTTGACTCACCTGAAACAAATAGAAAAGAAAACATTTTACATTAGAATTATAATTAAAAAAAATTAAAAAAGTAAAAACAAATAATAATGAAGTAAATAATTCTTTAATGATAATTATTATATTAATAAAAATAAAGTAATTCTATTAAATTACTCTTATAAATCAATATTATTTAATAATTTATAAATAATTCATTAATTATATATAGAATATATATTTTTATAACTATAATAATTTATAAATTTATGAATTATTATTGTAAAGTTTGTTTACGTTCGTCCTAATTTAGAATTTTAGCATTTGTTCATAAAGAAAATTTTTTTAACTTCAACAGCGATAAATTTCTTTAAAATAGGGAAATAATTTCGCTAATATATGAAATATTTCAATATAATTAAATACACGTTAATTTTTGAATTGGTGAAAGTTAATTTTTTTTCAAAATTCAATTTTCAAAAACTTTCTTTATTTACTTTCTTTTTAAATTCAATTGTTTCATTAAATATGATATTTTATATAATTATTATAATATAATAATAAAATAATAAAATTACAAAATTTTAACTATTTGAAGACTATTTAATGAAATATTTGTAAAAATTGAAACTTTTAAAATGTAATTAACTTTTGAAATTTTTAAAAAAGTATCTTTTCCAAAATCGAAAATTTTGTTTTCTAGAATTTACTACTTAAAGCTTTTAGGAAACTTAATTATTTTTAACAACAAATTTTGAGAAAGTTTTCGAATGTTACTATAATTATTGATAAATTTAATTAAACTGCGTCAAAAATTTCAAGTATCGTTAAAAATAAGTGGAAAATAGAAGATTTTGTTACACTGATTACAACGTTTTTTCATTAGAAAATATTTTAAGGAAAATTTAATGTTTTCAAAAATTTTAATAGCGGTTTGCACGGAGAAAAAGGCTTTTTACGTTGCGAAAAAGATTGTTACTATATTAACAAATTTATTTTGTTGTCTTAACAATATAAATTTTTTAAAATAAAAATAAATCTGTTGAGGTAACAAAAAATTTGTAATAAGAAAAAGAAATAAGAATAAAAAAAATATACATTCTACTATATATAGAGAACAAAAAAGTTTTGCAGCAAAATTGTTGTATGTACATAAGTAGAAATGGAATTTCATCGTCAGACAAGAATATTTTCCAATTTAAATTATATTTGATATATTACGTGAATTTTATATTCTTTCGGCAAATTTTTCTAATATAAATTCAAATGTGACCTGAGTTTTAGAATTCAGTATGCGATTTATATCCACTGTCTGACAACAAACAATCCTCTTCTACTTGAAATGTTATTCAAAAAGAAAAAATAAATCGAGAAATTGTACATTTTTTCCGCTTTCGCTTTAACAAAAATATACCTGACAAGTTAAAACATTTCTGAAATCCTCGAAGAATTTATATTTTTCCAGATATTGAAAAACGAAATTTTTTATTAAATCAACACTGAGAAAAATATTTTTCTAATACAAAAAAAACTAATCAAAAACATATGCTTGAATTAAACATGTATTTTATAATATTAATTTTTATTGAATCAAACTCATTATATATTAAATCAAAATTATTGTTTTTAATTTAAAAATAATTTCTTGATGTATGTGTTACAAAGATATATTTCTTTTATATCAAATGACAAATATATTGTTTTCACGGTTATTAAAAAAACATTTGCTTTATAGTCATTTCTAATTAATAGAAACATATTTTTTGGTTCATTTAAAGAAATAATATATAAGTTACGGTTTATTTTAAATTATTTATAATTAACTTTTATCTTTGACTCAAACATCAAATGTTTAAACATATTTTTTTCTTAAATTCAAAACAGAATATATGTTTGAATTAAACAGAATTATTTAAGCAGACAATATTTTCGTACACTGAGAAAAATTATTTTTAGTTCAAAAATAAGTAGTCAACCAAAAATAATATGTTTGAATTAAGAATACTTTACAGTTGAAATAAATAAATAATAATAAATAAATAAATAATAATAATAATAATAATAAAAAATATTATAACTATTTATAATTCAAATAATTTATTATATTATTTATAATTTATAATTTATAATTTATTATATTATTTTTTTTTATTGAATTAAATTTATTATGTATTGCTTATTGAATCAAAATTATTATGTTTAATTCAAATATAATTTTTGGTTGATTATATAACAAAGATAATTCAAATTTGATTGATTTATTTTGTTTGTTTTTTTATTTGTTTGATTGAAATATATTGTTTTCTCAGTGTATCAAAACAGCAGATTTTTTCTTTATACTGGGATTTAGCTCACAAATTAATTTTAATAAAGCGAAATCATCAAAAATTTAAATTGTTAATAAATATGAATATATTGGAAAATCGAAAATAATCTTTGAATATCGTTAAACTACAGGTAATAGCTTCTCACTGAACGTATTAAAATTATAATTTCAAGAATCATTACCCATGAAAAAGAAAATGATTCAACTATTAATGTTGAGCACGTGTTGCTCGAAATCTATTTCTAGGAAAGCAATTGAGTCAATTAAATCATTGGCCAGCAAAGGAAAATGTGTAAAAGAAAGATGGAGCATTTGGACACCTGAATGATCAGAGAGAAAGAGAGAGAGGGTAATATAAATTGTGAGCTTAAGTGGTCTCTGTAATCATTCATTATATTTATACGGTGCACACACGCTCAAGGTAATAACTACTATCCTCCCGACATAATTACACCCCAAGATGGATATATTTACGAGTAAAGAATATAACAAGTATGTTCCTCTTTTCTTTCGACATCTGTGGAATGACCCAAGGATCTTTTCAGAGATGAAAGAAAAAAAAAAGAAAACAAAAAAAAAAGAAAAAAAAATCTTCGAGTCTTTGGACTTGTATGGAATGCGGGTATGCGGCGTTCATTTCCATCATTTCGCATTACGCGGCGCGCACTCACCCGCCAATTGTCTTTATATCCGTCTCTTGAGAAAGTAGCCATTTCGACCACATAAGAAGCTGCGATAACCGATTTAACCAAACGCCTCTGTTATTACCGTCGAAAATCTCATTATCACGGGTTATTGCGCCATGTGCATTTCATTTCTCTTACGGAATGGATTCTTTTCTCCCTCCATTATATATATATATATATATATATATATTTTTTTTTTTATTTTACAGATTTAATAAGCGACAACGTTCAAAAAGGTGTACTCAATTTTCGACGACACTGTATTTTTAATATTATTTCTCTTTTCTTGTATGTACCTTGTTCTCATTATTTCAATGTGATTATTGAACATTATGTTTTTGAGAATCATTATGATGCACTCGTTTGTAACAAATGGCGTGAATTTTCTGCTTTCGCTACTAATTTCGACTGTGTCAATTTTTATTATTAATTGTTTTAGATATTTCTAATTTATTCCTTTCCTTTTTTGTATTTTAAAAAATAAATAAAATCTATCAATATTTTCTTAATTTATTAAAAAAAAATTTTTTTTTAATTTAATTAAAAATTTAATTGATTTAAATAACTGTTTAATTGACTATTATTAATAAGATATTTAATTGAATCAAATAATATGTATTAAAGTCAATTAAATGGTATCTGCTTCAAGTACTAAAGTTATTGATTCAAATGCGATTTAATTGACTTCAATAAATATTATTTAATTCAAATACCATTTAATTGACTTCAATAAATATTAATTAATTCAAATACCATTTAATTGATTCCAAAAAATATTATTTGATTCAAGTAAATATTTAATTAATAATAGTCAATTAATCGATTATTTGAATCAATTAAATTTTGTAGTAAAATTTCCTTGTAGCTTGAAATCAATTATTGTTTGACACATTACTGACTAACTATTTTGATATTTTTTTCTTTTCAATGTTTTTTAAACTTAAAAATTAATGTATGAATAATTAATTAATTATTCAATATTAATTCTTAATTACTATTTATTAAACTAATTTTAAATGCTTGCGAAGAATTTCTGTTTATTTTTGAAAATAATGAAGTTCCATCAATTATTTTAATTAAAAATTGTGAAAGTAATTGAATATTATCAAGAATTTCTTTCATGTTTTTTTAAAAATAATCTTGTTTATTAATAATTGTAATTATATAAACATTTCGTTATTGAATTTTATTATTACTTCTTAATTTTTTCCAGAAATTTAATTAAAATTTTGTTGAAAAATATTATTGAATTCTCGACAAAAATTTTACTACTTATGAAAATATTTAAATTTTTTCCATAAAGTTTCTTATATTTTTGAAAATAATGAAGTTCTTTCAATAATTTTAATTAAAAATTGTGAAAGTAATTAAATATTACTAAGAATTTTTTTCATGTTTTTAAAATAATCATGTTTATTAAATAATTGTAAATAAAAATTTCGTTATTGCATTTTATTATTACTTCTTAATTTTTTCGAGAAATTTAATCAAAGTTTTGTTGAAAAATATTCATTCTATAAATTCACGAGAAAAACTTAATTACTTATGAAAATATTTTTATTCTTTCGATAAAGTTTCTTATATTTTTGAAAATAATAGAGTTCTTTAAATAATAGTAATTAAATGTTTCGAAAGTAATTGAATTTTGTAAAGAATTTCTTTTAAAGTTTTGAAAATAATTGAGTTTGTTAATAATTTTGTAATTAAACAGTTAAATTTTTCCAAGAATTTTATAACAATTCATTAAAACAATATTGTATTTTGTCGGAGAATTGACACTATATTTGAATTTTTCAAAAAATATAATCGATAAGCTTCGAATTTCAAAATTAAAATTAATTATTTCTAAGAAGAATTTTATGAAAAATTTTTGAATTCCTTAGAAGAATTTTATCAAAATTGGATCAAAAATAATATAATTTGATTCTCGTGAAAAATGTATTAAAATTATAAAAATAATTAAATTCTTTACAAAAATTTCTTTATGTTTTTGAAAATAATGGAATTCTATCAATAACTTTAAGTTAAAATTTTTAAATAAACCTACTTTCAGAAGAGCTTCTTTTAACTTTTTAAAATAATCTTATCTGTTAATATAACTGTAATTAAAAATTAAATTATTGAATTTAATTAAAACATTTTTCTTAAATAATCCATGCGAAGAAATTTATTATTTCTGAAAACCATTGAATTTTCTTAAAACATTTTGTAGTCAATTTCATGAAATAGCATTCGTAAGTCACTATAATTAAAGAGGCTGTATCTTTTTTAATTATTATTATTATTATTATTATTATTATTATTATTATTATTATTATTATTATTATTATTAAAGTAAATGTTTTTTTAATTTAAATTTCACAGCATAACACTTCAAAGATACACTTTTTTTAAGTTGTGCGCGTGGACAAATATATTCGCTTTTTCGTGGAAATAACTTAAAAATTTTAAAGACTAATTGAATTTTTCAGTAAAATTTTATTATAATTTTTTTAAAATAATTGAATTTCTCAGAATAATTCTATTATTTATACAAAAATTGAATTATTACGTAAAACTTTAATAAAATAACTTTTGAACTAATAAATAATAATAATAATTTATTCCACTCTTTTGAACGAAAAAAATACAAAATAATTTTTTGCCAAAAGTTTAAAAAACTATTTTTTCTAAAAATTTGCTAAATATTTATTTTCTTATTATTTTTCAGAAAATTCAAAAAAAGGAAAGGCAAATTTTAATAAAAATTCTAAAAAAAATTATAACCTACTTGGAAAAAATTCACAATGCTTTATCACAAATTCTTTAATTTCCGGTCGACAAAAAAATATTAATGATGTGACTGTAAAATTTTATCACCTTGCTCTACTATTACAGACACACTTATCTTATGTCTAGAGTTGCAAATAAAGACTTTTGAGTTTTCTTCAAAATTGTTTATTGTTAGTATCATTTCAAATTTCTTTTGAGTTGCTAACCAATTTCTAACAGTTTATTAATGTGAACTCTGTGTGTTAAATAATGTAAACGTGAAACAAATTAACTAAATGTAAATAAATTCCATTCAATTTTTATTTTCGTAAATTCACAAATATAGAAAAATAATTCGAAAGTAAATAAAAAATAATTAATAATAACAAAAAGTATAATAATAAAATAATAATAATAATATAATAATATTATGATCGTAATAAGTGTAATGAATTTTTTTTTCTGTATCATAATTTATTTGCCGATGGCAACTAACGATAACTTTTAGAATCAATAATTCTTAGAAAATCTATAGGTTATCAAAAAAAAAAATTGCGGAATTTCGATTACAATTAATAAAAGATAATGGATAAGATTGTGTGATAAATATTCAAACGCAAACTGATAACGTGCCATTCTCGTAGAAAGATTATTTTTAAGCGGTTGAATAGAAGAACAAAAGCATTAAAAACAAAAAGAAAAATAAAGTGCAGTTAAATTCGAATTCGAAAAACTATGAGTCGAACTTTTTTTATTTCTCTCGTGTGTTTTGTGTTAATTTTAGTTCAAGGTGAGTGTTTTCGAGTTTCGTAATAATTTCTTCTTCACTGATAACGTAAGAGAAGCATACGTGAAATTTCGTAAAGGATTTATAAATAATTAACTTATTAAGTATTCAAGTTAACGATCACTTCGAGTCAAGCCTTACTCGGAGTGATTATAGTTAATTAATTAATTAATTAATTAATTAATTAATTAATTAATTAATTAATTAATTAATTAATTAATTAATTCCCTGTTTGCTCCTTTTTCTGAATTTTCTAAAAATTACCACATGTACTAAAGATTTAAAAGAAAAAATAATATTGTTTTTCAATTATCAATTTACTAAAAGTATACGTTAATATTCAATGAATTTTATTATGATTCTAATCACTGTATAATAGATATTTAATTGTGATAATCATCAAGTGATTTTGACTATAAATTTAATAAAAAACGGATTACTATATTCTTAAATAACTATAATTTATTAAATAATTTGAGCTATGATTTCAGTGATAACTACAATGTAATTTTTCCATTAGTCGTGACTCACTAAAATCACAATTATAATTGTACTCAGAATCATAATTCACTTTAAGAATACGTGTAATTACGTGAAAGTTCATTGTAACATTAATAAAAATTAATAAAATATTTATTAGATATTATCATAATTCATTATTTTTAAAATAATTCTTAATTTTTATTATACCTAATAAAATAATTACTATTATTTTTTAAAACTACGTACGAAAGGAATAGTTGTGTATATTTTGTTTAATAATTATTTAATAAATTATAGTTACAATAAACTGGTTACTAATAATATGATTAATAATAATTAATAATAATAATAATAATAATAATAATAATAATAATAATAATAATAATTAATAATAATAATAATCAATAATAATAATAATAATAATAATAATAATTAATAATGATAATTAATAAAAATAATAATAATATATAATAATAAACAATAATAATTAGATTTTGAACGTCGAAAAAAATTTGTATTATTAAATACGATTATCATTTTTTAATTAACTGGGTGTAAAAATTGTTATTTGCAAAAAAATTCTAAGTAAAATTGCATTTCAATCTTTGTAATCAGTTGTCAAAGTCTACTGGATACAGGATCGTATCGATCATTCTGTTTTTGCGCGAGACAGACCCTTCAATCAAATTTTTATTAGCTTCCAATATTGTATACAAGTGTAACACGAAAAATATTCACTTGATTGACACGTTGCCTCAAAAAAATAAATAATAATAAAAGTAATAATAATTATAATAAATTGGAATAAAATAAAAAATCTCAACGAGTCGATACAACAGTTTAAATATATTCAAATTATTACAAATTATTATTATTGTTATTAAAATAATTATTATTGATATTATTATTATTTTTTCTTAATATTATTATTATTATTATGTTTAAAATATAATAGAATAATTTTTTATTGTTGTTATTAAAATTTATTCCTATATTTATTACCAGATTGATTTTATTTTTATTTTATTCTGTAATATTTTTCATATTTATTATTATTATTATTATTATTATTATTATTATTATTATTATTATTATTATTATTATTATTATTATTATTATTATTATTATTATTATTACAATTATTACCTATTATTATTTCCACTATTAAAATATTTCTTCTACCAATTTTATGTCTAATTTTCAAGAAGTTTAGAATTTTTTCTCTTTTTTCAAAAAAAAGAAGAAGAAGAATAAAAAAAATTGTGACATACGTTTATCGTTGTGTCTGGCATAATGCTCTATTTTTCATGATTTCATATAAAATCAAAATAATAGTTCTCAAAAGAAATTCTTGTTGAAAATGTTACATTTCAAGAGATATTATATTAGACATTTTACGGTGTTTCAAGATTATTTTATTTTATTGCATTCTGTGTGTAATGAAAATTTATGAAATTTCAAAGACATAACTTTCCATTAGTGACTTTCTGAAATTCTCTATGGGTCTAGAGTCCTGAATATATTATTATTTTGATTATTATTTGATGTCCGAGGGAATCAAAAATATATTCTTGGACTTTAAATGTTCCACGCTCTCGTTTCACATCAACAATATTTATTTCTATAATAATTTTAAATTATTTTCTATTTTCAATTGTGTTTTGTGAAAAAAAAAAAATTTTTTTTGGTGTCATTTCTTCTATTTGTGTCAAATTAGAATGAATGATAAACTGTAAAATATAGTTCACTCTAAATAGATGAATTATATTCATTTATAAATACAAATTATTTAGGTTTTATAAATAATAATTAAATTTATAATACATATATAATTAATACTACATTTAGATTTATAAATAATGTATAACTTATTAATTGATTTGTCTAATTTACAAGTAGAGAAAATATTACTATGAACCAAATTTTTACAAAAATTTGTTAAAAAATAAAATTGCTTTTTTTAAATATTTTTTTTTCTCTTATTTTTTTAAAAAATCATTTCTGATTTGTACTGTTTGTTTGAT
This sequence comes from Leptopilina drosophilae, assembly GCA_032873175.1. Classification (NCBI taxonomy): domain Eukaryota; kingdom Metazoa; phylum Arthropoda; class Insecta; order Hymenoptera; family Figitidae; genus Leptopilina; species Leptopilina drosophilae. The sequence continues at coordinate 16,019,518 of CM065481.1, forward strand.
AATACAGATTTTATACATTAACTTTAATACGTAACACGAAAACGGATATGAAATTTACAGATATTTTATCAGTACTCGAGATTATCATTGATTTATTTTCTTTTCGATATTTCAGCTCAAGAAAATGTTGGAAAAACAATACCTGAAAATAAAGCACTTTTGCAAAATGAAGTCGCACTGGATGAAATAATTTTCGAAACTAATAGCAATTTGGAAAATAATACATTTTTTCAAAATGAAACTGAATCAGAAAACATAGGAATTATAGAAAGTGGGACAATTTCGAAAAATTTAACGATTCTGGAAATAAATATTGATTCAAAGAATGTAACAAACGATGCAAAGAATATAACAATAGATTCTAAGAATATAACGACTGATTCAAATAATAAAACAATTGATTTAATGAATATAATAATTTCCAAAAATGATGAACTTTTTGCAAGTAAAAATACTTCGAAAAATGAAAAATTAACGACTACTGAAAAATCCCTAGTTGGTCGTATAGTTAATGGAACGGAAGCATTTTTGGGACAATTTCCCGAGCAGGTAAATAATTTACGAGAAAAATTTTAGTAAAATTAATTATATATGGAAACTAAAAAAAAGTATTTTTTAAGGTTTCATTAAGAAGAACAGGCAGTAAGAATCATTTTTGTGGTGGAAGTATCGTCACTTTAAAATATATTGTCACAGCTGCACACTGTATGTTTATGTAAGTTTCAAAATTATTAACAAAAAATTTTTTTTTTAAATTAATAAATTTTGACTCGCATTTGCATAAAAATAAGTTAAAAATTGAAATAAAAATTTATAATTACTTTTAATTAATGTCATACCAAAACAATTACTTTGATTTTTGTCATCTTAGTTAATAAATAATAAACTGATTTACACCCGAGAATTAAACAAATTTTTTTTTATTATTGTTTACATTTTTGGTGAAAAGTAGATATTCTGATAATATTTTATTATTTATTTATTTTACAATTGCTGCCACCATATAATTTTTTTAATTGCAGAAAGCTTGCTGCAAGTAGCAAAATATCTTCAAAATATCATTTTATTATTTATTTATTTATTTTACAATTGCTGGCACCATATAAATTTTTTTAATTGCAGAAAGCTTGCTGCAAGTAGTAAAATATCTTCAAAATTTTTCAAAAGGTAAACTTGCCACAAGCTTGCTCAGTAAAAAGTTATTCAAATTCTCCAACAATTGATTTTAATCCTTAATCAGAGGCACAAAAATTTATTTTGTTTTTTCCTGACTTTTTTCTGATTTCCAGAAAAAATTTCGACTTTTTCTCTGACCTTAAAAAATATTCTAATTTACTTGAAAAAAATCATTAAATATTAATATTAAATATCAAAAATATCAAGTTATTCTTCAAGTCAATTATTTTTAATAACTTTAAAAAAAGTTTTTTGGGAATTTTCAAATCCATTGATTAAAAATTCAATTTTGCAAAATTTTAATTATTTGGAAATTGATCAATTATACACATATATGAGAAACACAAATTTTCAAACAATTTAAAAAAAATTCTATTTACTTTTTAAAAAAAATTAATTCTACAGAATTGTTTAGTTAAATTTATCAAAAATTCAAATTTTCAAAGATTTTACTTTGTATCCTTTTTGAAATTCAATTATTTCTAAAAAATCTATAATGTAAATTGCTTTTAATATTATATTATTATCTAAAATTTGAAGTGAAATTTAATTTTATTTCGATTTTAATTAAAAAGTTCTACGAGAATTCAATTAAAAAATCATTTTTGATTGTGTACTGTTTGTTTGATAATACAGATTTTACGTAACACAAAAACGGATATGAAATTTACAGATATTTTATCAGTACTCGAGATTATCTCTGATTCACTTTCTTTTCGATATTTTAGCTCAAGAAAAATAAATAATTTGTATTGAATAATTGAATGTTTGTTAAAATTAAATTCTCGCATAGAATTTTATTAACAAATTTTTAAAAAATTAAATTCTTCTGACGAATTTTAATGAAATTTTTCAAAACAATTTCATTTTTTAAAAATCTTGATTAAAATTATGCTACAAATAATTGAAATTCTGTGATGAGATTTTTTATTTTTGTAAATAATTTAATTATTCAGAAGAAAGTTATAAAAATAAAATTCGGAATTTGGAAACAATTCTAATCCTGTATAATTTTTATTATTTGTGAAAATAATAAAATGTTTGCGTAGAATTTTTTTATTTATAAAAATAATTTAAATTTTCGCAAGAATTTAAAAAGAAATTTTTTGAAAATAATTGAATTTTCGCCAAGAATTTTATCTCTTTGAAACTAAATGAATTTTTGCCATCATTTGTAACTTCTCCTAAATTAAATTTTTTAAAAGTATTTTTTTATTTTTTTTTTAAACTTAAATGTGTCTATAATCTTCACATTAGATGAAGAAAATTGAATAATAAAAATATTTTTATTAAAGCGGATCTCAAATGGAGATAGCAATACCACCTACGTCTATTACAATCGTAGCCGGAGATGTTCTACTGCAAGGAACTTCAATTACAACTCAAGAGAGAATAGTAAAAAAAATAATCAAACACAGATATTTCAATAAGGAGACTTTACAACATGATATTGCACTTTTACAGGTTATTATAGGAGTTCTCCATTTTTGTACTGACCAATATTTCTTCATTTGCAATTATTCCAAAAAATAATTAAAATTATTTAAAATAAAAAATTTTCTATAAATATTTTTATTAAATTAAACATATTCTTCTTTTGCTCTACTATTATACTTTTTTTCTTTAGTTAGAAAAACCACTTGTTGAGAATAAAGCTATTCAAATGGCAAAATTACCCATTGCTCGATCAATACCAGGAACTTTATGCGAAGTGTCAGGATGGGGTTACCCGAGTGAGGTAAATTTTCCTATTATTTAATTTAGAATAATATTTCAATTTTAATATTATAAATATTAATTATATTATTTTATAATAAAAGGGTGTATTTATCTTTTTTAGGATATTCTTGTAACCCTCAATACACAAATGTTTGTAAGATTACCCTTGCTCAATCAAACTTTATGTCGTGAATTACTTGTGAATTCAAGTTTGGTTCCAAATGGAATGTTATGCGCTGGTTATATTCAAGGTGAAAAAGACGCATGTCAGGTAAATTGAGAATTCATTTTTAATTAATACTTATTTTTTCAATATTCATCCCATTAGCTAATTTTCTTTATTAAATTATACTAAACAAACTAATTTGATTTAAATAACCGATTACTTGTCTACTATTTATTAAATATTTACTTGAATTAAATAATTTTTATTAAAATCAATTAAAGGTTATTTGTGCCAATTTTATAAAATTCATTGTTATCTTTTTCTACCATTATTGGTGAAAATTATTGTATGTATTGTATTGGTTAAAATAAAAGTATGGTTCCAATACAATTTAATTGACTTAACTAAAAATTACTCAATTCAAATAAATGTTTATTTTATAATAAACAAGTAATCGGTTATTTACATCAAATAAATTTTTTAATCGATAGTAAGAAGTCTTCTACTAATTTAAATTACTAAAATTTTCTACTAATATTTAGCAACTTGACACTTCAGTTTAAATTTAATTTTTAGCAAAAAGATTGAAGTTAAACAAATGAATGAATAGTAAAAACTAGTAATAATAGTAAAATTTTACTAATTACTAATTTTACTAATTTAAATAAGTGAATGAATTTTTAAAGATTTAAATTTTAGAGGATATAGAACATTAACTCTAAATTTAAAACAGTTAAAATTAAAAATAATTATTTGTTAGAAAATTTCTTTTTTTTTAAGATTTAAATTTTAGAGGATAAATATCATTAACTCTGAATTTAATACAGTTAAAATTAAAAAAAATTATTTGTTAAAAAATTAGAAAATTTCTTTCCTTTTTTACAGATTTAAATTTTAGAGGACAAATATCATTAACTCTGAATTTAATACAGCTAAAATTAAAAATAATTATTTGTTAAAAAATTAGAAAATTTCTTACCTTTTTTACAGATTTAAATTATTTTAGAGGATAAATAACATTAACTCTAAATTCAAAAGTTAGAATTAAAAATAATTATTTGTTAGCAAAATAGAAAATTTCTTGCCTTTGAAATTAGTGATAATTAATATTACAATTATTTTTTTCTTAAAAGAATTAAAAACAACTTTTTATTTCTTTTAGGAAGTTTTTCAATACAGTTATTAAAAACAAACTGTTTTTCTCTCTAAATCTGAATTAGTTAAAAATAACTAATTATTAGTAAAATCGTGGATGACTTTTTGCTTCAGCAATTAGTAAAAAATAACTAATTATTAGTAGAGAATCACTAATTAATAGTAAATAATAAACTAAACAAATAGTCAAATTTCACTAATTGAATTAGTTACTACAAATTTCAGTCATTTTTATATAACCTAAAATTGAATTTAACTAATAATTAGTCAATATTAACTATTTCATTAGTAAAATATTACTATTTGAATCAGTGACTGACTTTTTGCTATCGAATTAGTTATTTTTAACTAATTCAAATTTAGAGAGTTCAGAACTAAATTAGAAAATTTTAATTAAAAATAAAAAGTACATTTCAAAAGCATATTAATTAAAATGTTTATCATTTAATTATATTATTGTTATTGTGATATTAAAAATACTATTGTTTTTTTTAATTGTTGTTATTATGAAAACTGTATATATTAAAATTTTTTTTGATTTACCCTAAATATTTTTACAAATTTAAGTTTTAAATAAAAATTTAAACATAAAAATTAAAATTGACTGTTTTAACTTGATGTTTAAATTTAGAGTGAAATTTTAAATTTTAATTTAAAAAATTTAATTAAGAACTTGAAAAACTTAAACTAAAAGTTTGAAAAAATGAAATTTAACAAAAAATAAAAAATAAAATTACATGAAAAATATAATATTTACAGGGCGATTCGGGTGGTGGAATGTTGTGTCAAAATAAATTGACCGGAATCGTTTCCGGTGGAGACGGCTGTGCACGTCCAAAAAAGCCAGGAATTTACACGGACGTCTTTTTCTATCGAAAATGGATAAATACTGCAATGGTGAATGCAGAATTATCCACTGATTCGCGCTCAAATTCGAGTAATACAATATTTGTAAATATATTCTGGCTTGTTGCATCATTAATTTCTGCATTTTTGCTCTCTATGTACTGTTGACTGTCACGAGTTTTTGGTGGATATTATAGGAAAAATGACTACATTATGATTTGGTAGCTTTTTTGTACATTACAATTATTTAAATAATAAATTTTTACGATTTTTCTATTGCGACTGGTTTTATTTACAGAAACACTTTGAAAATTTATTTGCAGATAAATTATAGTTAATGGAAATAAATAAATTTTATTGTGAATAATTACTCTAAAAATAAAATTGATTTGATTTAAGTAAATATTTTTTTTATAATGGACGAGAAATTTCAATGAAATTGAAATTTATTTTAATAAAATACATTTCTTTTGTCTCTTTAAATTTGAATTAGTAAAAACAGTAACTAATTTCACTTGGTGACTGACTGGCTTTTGCATTAGTAAATCCTACTAATGAATAGTATTTTTTATTAAATTATTAGTACAAATTTATTAATAAATACTAATTATTACAGTAAAACTAAACTAAAATTAGTTACTAAAACAGTAACTAATTTCACTTACTGAAAAAAACATTATTCGTTAGTAGGATTTACTAATGGAAGTGTTTTTTTTATTAAACTACTAGTAAAGCTTTATTAAAAAATACTAATTTTTACATGTTTACTAATAAAATTTACTAATTGAAAAGCAAAAAATCAGACTGTAATTTAAATTAGTAAACATTTTTACTTATTTAAATTTAGAGAGCTCCAGTAATTAGTAAATTAATAAATTATCGGAATAGATTTATGAAATTTTTAATAATAGGAATTAAATAAATAAAATTTTTTTTATTTATTCATCATAATTAATTATGACCAGCTAAAAAAATTCACAGCTATGAAAAATATTAATCAATTTAATTATTGCTTAACTAGATAAACTCAATTATAATTCATTCTAAGTGAATTGGTAAAAATAATTTGATATAAATAAAAAGAAATAATAAAATAATTTAAATAATAATTTTTTATTTTTTAATTTAATAGACAAAATTTTATCGCAAGGATCTTTAAAAAGAGATTTTTAAGTACATTCGATACTTTTTCATTTGGTTTTTCTTGAAGTTAACGTGTAACAAGAAAGTCTTGAAGGGACCAGAGGGAACTCAAGGGTGTTACGAATTTTATGAGCGTGGACAGCCAATGCCCAAAAGGGATGGCGCCAAGGGGCTGTAGTCAGTATTGGCTAATTTTAGATCCCCAATGCATTGCGAATTAGTCAAGTGTAAGAATCAAATTTCACATTTATCGTTATTTGTCAAGAAAGATTAATTTCTTCTATTTGTATAAAAAGAAAAATTTGATAATTATTTTTCTCTCTAAAAAAATACCATTTTTCTTAAACTTTAAGTAAAAAAAATAAATAAATAATTTTTTTTTTCAATTTGCAGATAGATATATTTATATTAGCGTTGATTTTTGGAAAATGAGTGCGCGCGCAATGCGAAAAAAAGTAGGGATAGCGTACAAGCGCGAATTAGAGGGCATTATTTTTAAATGTTGCGCGCGCACTTTGGAAAAAAGAGGGGCAAATATAAAAAAAATAACTCAACAGTAGTTCAATTGTTAAAAAAAAAACATTTTCACAAGCAAAAATTTATGATTTAAACCATTCACGGTAAATCGTTAGGTATTAAAATAACACCAAAAAGGATTAAAATAATCCAATTTATTGTTATTTTAATCCATTTTGGTGATATTTTAATACCTTACGATTTACCGTGTTAAGAATGTCCACCTACATATTTTAAGAATAAAATTATTTACCGTACCAAACTATACACGATTCTTTGCAAAAATTTTCAAAAAAAAATACATTTTTAATAAAATTCTTGTAAATTGTAATTATTTCCAAAAATTATCAATTATGTGTTCATAAATATCAAATTATTTTGAAAATTAGAACTAAAATGTATTTAATTCTCATTTTTTTAGAATTTAAAATAAAAATTGTAGAAATTTTAATTTTTTTTAATCCTAAATTAAAATCTACTTAAAAATAAATAATTAAATGAAATTACTGATTATTTATTTTATATATTATAATTTTATTATTACGTTTTATAATTAAATTATTTATTAAATATAACTTTAGAATTTCAATACGATTGAAACTCTTTATAAAATAAATTTATTACTTAAGTTAAAATTGTTTAAAAATTCGATTTTTTAGAGTCAAATCAAATTCATTAACAAACATAATTAATCTACAATTTAATTTCACAAAATTTAGATTAATCTAATAATTTTTTAGTATTTTTTTTAAATTATAAATGTTTAAACAATTGAATTAGAATGTCCCATAAATCTAATTTTTTCAAAACTTTTAAAAATGTAAATTATTTATTATATAAATACTTTATTAATTATTTTTAATTTACTTTATTAATGTTTTTACAATAATTTGAAATTTTTAAAAACTGAGTATATAACATTCTGAAATTTAAGTGCTATTGAAAATTACTAATGCTTTTAATCAAAACTCTTTAAAGTTAATTATAAGTGTAGTAACTTTATTAAGAGCATTTAAAAAATTCAACGTCATAAATTGTGCAGAGTATTTATTTTGAAACTTTGACGTCAAAACATTTCAAATTCTCAATAGGTTGAATTTTTCGAATTTTTTACTTTTTAAAAATTAATTTTTAATTTCAATTATTTAAGTCATTTTCTAAATTTCAATTTAATTTTTTAATTTTTGAAATGAATAATAAATCCCACAATAAAAAAATATTTCTTGAATTATTTTAAATAAATTTAATTGTTTACAGAAAAAAGTAAAACCGAAGCAAATTTTTATAATTCATTTTGATTAAAAAGTTTTTTTAGGTGAAATAAATTCCCTTCTCAACAATTTTCCTTGGACTCTAAAAATAAAAATGTTCGTAATATTTTTAGAAATACGATATTTTTTGGTACTTTTCATAAAAAAAAGTTTTTAATAATATTAACCTTGAGAGGGCCGGGGTGGCCACTATAGTGGCCACCATTTATTTTTACTTTTATTTTCATCGAATTGATTTTTTATTTAATTTTACTTAATAAAAAACTAGTAAATTTTATTTTAATTTTCCGGCCCTCTGAAGGTTAATAAGAGATATTTTTATTTGTATTATTATTATTATTATTATTATTATTATTACTAGCGTCGTTGTTACTATTACTTAGAGTAATAATATTCTTACCACTGTTATTAACATTATTTTAATTATTCTTTGTATCTATATTCAGAAATTTTTTTGTTTCGCACAATTTATTTTCTTTTGAGCAAAAAAAATTTTTTTTTTTTTTCATTAAAGAATAAACCGATTTGACGTCCTTTTTATTTTCTCATCTAGAAAAAAATAATTTTACAACTGAGTGCAATTCTCGTAAGCTAATTTATTTGACAAATGGCCAAGACTCGTGGTCAGTTATATGTGAAGACAGAGTACATTGAGAGAAGAATTCATTTTAGTTTGTGGTTCGTGTATAGCACGGTTGTATCCATTAATATTTCCGTATATTCCGGAATACCGGCTTAACGTCTCAGTGGTTTTACGCTTTTTTTGTTATTCTTTCTTTTTTCAAAAAAAAAGAAAACAAGAAGGGGTTAAAATTTTTAATACTGCGAAATATTAAGTACTCAGCAAGGGATTTATTTATTATTTTAATTAATAATATTTTGTTAAGTTAGAATCATTTTGCTTTAGCAAAACTAAATGTAAAAGTTAAATAATTTTCTTTTAACAATTTTTTTTTATTAAAAAAACTATATTTAGTTTAAAACTAAAAATATTGTTAATTAAATATTAATTGTTAATTAATTATTAATTAATTAAATTGTAAAGTAAATACAATTTTCCTACACTGAAAGAATGTTTGAATCAAACAAAATCTTTTTTATACAGTGAATCAAAAATTATTGTTGAATCGAATATAATAATTTTAATTCGTAATAACTTTGATTCAATAAAAATTAAAAATTACCTTTAATTCAATTATAAAATATCTTTAACTCAAAAAAATTTTTTTGGTTGGCTACGTATTTTCGGATTAAAAAAAATTCGGTATAGCTTCGTTTTTTAATAGGTGGAAAAAAGTAAATTAGTGGTGTTTCATTGCCTTGAGTGTATTACCAGTAAGTCTGGAATTTTGTCGAAGGACTTCCGGTCGAGAAAGTTAATCTGAATGTCGTTACTCTTCGGAAGGTTTTTACGAGATTCTCCGTCGATACGAGTGCGCTTTAGAGAATTAACAAATTCCTTTTAAAAACCGCAAGTTTATCCTCGTCTTTTTCATTTCGATATCGAATAAAAATTTATTAAAGCTTCATTTCCCACTTCTCTGCGTTGCGCGCTTTTTATATAATATCGGCAGCAAAAAAGCAGCTTTTAAGAGGATTTTTAAATATATTAAAACTTCAACCTTTTCCCACTGATGCGAATTACGGATTTTAGAAGCACGAATATTGAAATAGCGAGTTAAAAACTTGCGCGAACAGGCATAAGAACATCGAGGGTTGTCTGGAGAGAGTAGATTGCATTCCTCTCACTTTTATATAAAAACTTTTTATCTAATTTTTTTTTTTCTATCGAGCGAAAATTTTCCTCCCCATTCAATGTATAAAAATAAATTAATTAAAAAATTGAACTTTAATAAATCGATTTTTTTTCAATTGAAACATTAGAGTCAATTTTTTAAATTAATTTTCAGCCCGCAGAAAAAAAGAAAAGTTTCATAAAAAAACCCATCGTTTTGCATAAATTGGATAATTTTTTTTCGCGGAATGAATGAAAATAATTTTTTCAGTTATTTGCGTCATTCATTTTTTTTCTTATTTCTATTGTAGTTTCCTGTTAAGAGAAATGTATATTACTGGTCGTATTGGAAGCTATTAAAGCTCTACTCGACCATTAAGCAATGGGGCTTCGTTGCGCGAGTTCATTTTGAATACCTTTTCCCTCTTCGAGCATTGGCTTTAAATGCGCCATAAAACTATTCTGATCTCAGAAACTATCTTAATAGTGAGACTTGATATTGGGGACTTATAGTCGTCTATCGTATGCATAATTGCTCTATTATTCGGCAGTCGTACATTTTACCGGAAGTTGCGGAGAAAGTGTGCTGCGAATTGCTTCTCTCCTTCTATTTCTACCAATTTGGGAAAAAATAGTCGGCGAAAAAAATTAAATTGGCAAAATTTACATAATGACAGAGCACGCAATCTGTATGCAAAAATTAACTACACTTTTTTTCTGGAAATAAAACAGAAAAAAAATGCCAAAACGAAAATAACAATCTTGCAAATATTGGATAATGTGCAGTCTTGAATTAGTCAAGGAGAATTAATTTTCTTAATTTATCGAACTGAATAGCTAATTAAGTCAGGCTTCGTGCTTTGATAATTAATTTTTAAAAAGTATCAAAAAGTAGATTTCAGACTGAAAAGAGAATTAATTACTTAATTTATTGAAGTAAATAGCTAATTAAGTCAGGCTTCGTGCTTTGATAATTAATTTTTAAAAAGTATATCAATAAGTAGATTTAGGACAGAAAAATGTGTCAAAGAAGCAACTACAGAAAAACTCAATTTGTCGACTTAATTTTTCATGATTTATAAATTACAATACAATTAAAAGATAAAATAATTTTTGCAAATAAATATTTAAATACCTATTCATTTCTCCAGACAAAAACTACAACTACAATTATTTCACAAGTCAATCATTTTTTTCTTAAAGGTTTTAAATAAAATTATTTATAATTGTATAATCACTTTATTACATAATAAAAATTTCAATATTATTTAAATCTTAACAACAGTTAAAAAATCATTTCAAATTTCAATTGTTTCTAAAAATTTACAAAAAATGCTGTTAATATTCAATTATGACCAAAAATTTTAAATAAAATTCAACTTTCAATCAATTCTAAATTGAATGTTTTACGAAAATTCAATTATTTAAATAAAAAATCAATAGTTTAATGAAAAAAAATATTATTTTAAAATTGAATTCTTATGAAAAATTTAATAAATTTCCATGAATAATTGCAATTCTGAGAAATTTTTTAGAAATTGTATTAAAATTAATTAAAATAAATAAATTAAATTCTTGTGAAAATTCTACTATAAATTAAAAAATAATAAATAAAAATCTTATGGAATAATAATAAAATTGGTAAAAATAAATATGTTCAATTGTATCGAAGGAAATACTGGAAATAATTGAATTCTTCTAAAGAATTTATCACAACGAATTCTTGTAATAAATTTTATTAAAAATTTTTAAATTAATGAAATTTCTGAGAAGAATTTTATTACTTTTATAAATAATTGACTTTTTACTACAAATTTGATTATAAAATTTTTAAAACCATTGGATTCTTTAAGAAAAATTTATTAAAATATTGAAAATAACTGTATTTTTTCAAAAAATTTCATTAAAATTTATAAAAATAATTAAATTTTTTGAAAAATTTTTATTAAGATTTTTAATAATGATTGCATTTGTCGATGCATTACTTTAAGATTGAATTAAAAATAATGGAAATCATGTAATGAGTTTCATGAGTTATGGAAATAATTGAATTTTTTCAACGATTTTTATTAAAAAATTTTAAATTAATGGAATTCCTGGGAAAAATTTTATTATTTATAAAAATAGTTGACTCCTTATACTGCGAATTTAATTATAAAATTTTATAAACCTTTGAATTTTTTTGGATAATTTTATTAAAATTTTGAAAATAATTAAATTTAAAAAAAAATTTACTAAAATCTTTGAAGAGTAAAGAGAAAAGAATTTCATTAAAAATACATTGAAAATAGAAAATTAATTTTTATACAAAAATTAACATAAAAATTGTTTAAAATAATTAAAAAAATTTCAAGATTTTCAATAATAATTGCTTTTTTTGATTAATTAATTTAAAATTGTATTAAAAATAATTGAATTCTTTCCATGAATTTTGTTGAATGTGTGTTTAAAAATATTTGAATTCTAGAGAAGACATTTTATTATTTATAAAAATTGTTCAATTCTTTCGATGAATTTTGTTAATGAGGAATAAAAATAATTTAATTCATTCGATGAATTTTGTTGAGAAATAATAAAAATAATTGAATTCTTTCAATGAATTTTGTTAAAATCTGTTTTAAAAAAATTGTATTTTTTGGGAAAATTTTATTGATTATATTATTTCTTTGATTTTTTTAAAAGTTTTTTTTAAAAAATTGAATTTTTGCAAAGAATTTGTTTAAAATTTTTAAAAATAACTGAATTGTCGAGAAGAGTTTTATTATTTATAAAAATAATTAAAATCCAACGATAAGTTTTATTAGTTATGAAAATAATTGAATTTTTCCAACGAACTTTATTAAAAATCTTAAAAATAATTGAATTACAGAAATATGTTTTACTATTTATAAAAATAATTGAAATTCTACCCTGAGTTATATAAAAATAATTTAAATTCATTGAGGAAAATTTTTTAAATAGTAGATATTGATAAAAATTGAATTTCTAAAATTTGTTGAAAATAATTAAATCGTTTCACTGAAAAAATTACATTCTAATTTTAAGAAAAACTTCTTATATATGCGCCGAGGAATATTTCCCACTTAAATTAAGTGGGGAATATTCTTACAATAAGAAGAACATTATTATTTTAAGAATATTTTCCACTTAATTTAAGTGGGGAATATTCTTGGCGCATATATAAGAAGTTTTTCTTAAAATTAGAATTTAATTTTTCCAGTGAATTGAAAGACTTTAATCTGTTTCGAACTGTTTCGAACAATTTTTTTCAATTCTGGAGAATAATTATTTTATTAAAACTACAAACGAAAAAGTAGTAAAAATTCTAAAACATATAAGAATCTATATAGCTTTTAGAATCATAAATCTAAAAAAAAAGTATCAAAATAGTAGCAAAGCGAAAAAAGTAGTAAATATTACATTTTAGTAGATGTGAGTACGAAAACTGAAAAATAATAATAAATAAAAAAAAATTGCTTATTTATTTGTATCTGTTTCTATTTAATTTTAAGTTTCTATTAATAATTCTATCATCGTTTATATTAAAAATTAAATTTTTTCAAATTCAGTGAAAACAATTTAAAAATTGTCGAAGAGCAGAAAACAAAACGAAAAAGAATTTAATTCATTTTAAGTGGCAATCGAGAAGGATTTTGTCGAGTCGATTTTTGGATTCGATTCATTTCGTGCCTTCCATTATATGCGGGATGCAATTACTTAAAGTAGCCGAGGTCCCAAGATGAAAAACGTGAGCTCGTTGCTCCGTCGGCGGTTACGCCGCTTAAATCCCAGCCATTTATCAGTCCACAAAATTCTTACTTTTGTTTGTATGTATGTGTATATCTCTCACTCTCTCTCTCTCTTTCTCTCAGAAACTTTATGTACGCGATTTTCTTCTATGGTCGTGCATCAGTGAAAAATGTGACGAAAAAGTCATCGTTCCATTGCTTTACGATGTCTTTACTCTCGCCAGTGACATCGCTCATAAGAATGGAAAACTTTTACAAGTCTCACCATATATATAAAAAGAGAAAAAATACTGTATTTCGTTATATATGTATTTTTTTTTCTTTTTTTCTCTCTCTCTCTCTCTCTCTATACGTCTGCCCATTCTACGTACAGATTTAAAGCCGCAATATCTCAGCATTTACGTCCAAATCAGGATCAAGTCTCGCTAATGCTCGTCTTTGGCAAGGTATCAACTTTACATTTCGAATTTCGCACAACGTCTGCCATATGGAAACTCTACAATTGAAATGTGTTGCGCAAAAAAATTCTTCAGGAAATCCTCCAAAAAATAAATAGCTTATATTTTTTATTCAACTAAAATTATTTTTTTATATTTTTACAACTTTTATATGAGAATTCATGATATAATTTCATAGTATCAAATTCATATGTAATAAAATTCATAGCGAGAAAAAGAAGAAAAGAAAACAAAAATTTTCTTATGAATTTAAAAAATCTAATTTTTACAGTACTTTTAATAAAAATCCCTAACTTTTCCCTGAATTCTCTGACTTGAAGTCAATTAAATTATACTTGAACAAAGAAATTCACTGTTTGAAGCAAATACCATTTAATTGACTCGAAAATTATTTAATTCAATAGTAATAACTAATAATAATAATAATAATAACTTTGGAAGGCGGAATTCAAAGTATCTGTACACAGATTTCCCAAAAATCCCTAAGCAAAAAATAATAATAATAATAATAATAATAATAATAATAATAATAACAATAATAACAATAATAGAAAGTAAATAACATAAAAAAAACATAAAACAATAATATCATAAGCATTAATTTTATTTCCTTTCCAACGAAATTTCATGCTAAAAGGAAACAATAAAAGTTTATCGAATGCAAAAAAGAAAAGTGGTTGAGTAAATATTAATAAACTCTGCGTGCACAAAATCAAATATGCAATTTATGCTGGTATATATACATTTGCTCTGCCTGTTTTTTATGGACATGAAAAAGCTGTTATTACGAGGCAAGGGAATACGAATATTTTAGTCTAATTGCCTAACCGAATTATCACTCGTTATTTGCAAAGAGAGGTATTTCATTACAAAGGATGAAAAAAAGAAATAACACAAAACGATAATTCATTATTTCGTTGAAAATATATAAATGGAAATTTTTATCCAAAATGTATGAAAAAGCCTTTTACATCATATTATTTGTTTATAATATTTACCTGACTCTGTTCAGTGTGCATTAAAAAAAATTTTTAATTCAAACATATTTTTAATTAATATTCATGCAAAAATGAAAATCCACATTGCAGAATTTATGGAAAAAATAAACACAATATTTAATTGTTATAATTGGTTTTTAAATAAATTTAACGTAAAATGTAAATTTTAAAATGTTGATTTATGAAATTATATTGTATATAAAAATGTAAAGACCAGTGTTTTTTTCAAAATTAAAAATTTCATTTTGAAAAAGAGATAAATTGTAAAAAGTTTCCAAGTACTGCTGTGTTTTAAAAAATTTCCCTTTTTTTAAAATAATTTTAAGTCTTAATAAAAACTTTGAAATAATTAAATACAGAAACAGACAAAAATAAATAAACAATTTTTTTTATTTATTATTAAATAAAACTCGAAACAGTTCAAAAACTTTTCATTCAATTCTCTCAAATGATTTAATTAATTTAACATGTTTAACATTTTTAATCTTGAAAAGTCCTAAATTAATAATTATCTCCATATTTCGTAGAAAGCGATCTTCGTCAACAGGAAATAAAAAAAAATAATGAAAATAATTAAATTTAATTAATATTTTTAAAAAGTTCTTTAAGATATTTTATTACTAATGAAAATAATTGAATTCTTATAAAGAATTTCTTTGAATTTTTTTAAATAATCTATTTTCTTTAACAATTTTTAATTGAAAATTTTCAAAATTATGAAATTTTATAAAGAATTTCTTTCATGTTTTCAAAGCAATCGCTTCTGTTAAAAATTATAATTAAATACTTTATTATTGAAGTTTATTAAACTTGTTTCGAATATAATTGAATTCCTCTAGAAATGTTATTATTTGTAAAAATAAGCTTATTTTCGCAAAGAATTTCAAAAATCAAAATTAAAAAAATTAAATTTTTCAAAATAATTAAATTGTTTCCAAGAATTTATTAGAAGCCTGGAAGATAAATAAATTTTTTTCGAAAAAATTTTTTAAAAATTAGAAAAAATATTACTGAATCCTTCAGTGAAATTCTATAAAAAAAAATTAAAATAATAACATTTTCATAAACAAATTGTGTCATTTTTTTAAATTTTAATGAAAATAATTTAATATTTTTTAAGAATTTTCATTAAAATTTGTATAATGATTGAACTTTTAAAATAAATTTTACAGACAATAATAGAAATAATTGAATTTTTAAATTAAATCACTTTTAAAATTATTTTAAAGAGAATTGAATATTTGCATAAAATTTACTAAGGAAAATAATTGAATTCTTGCGAATAGTTATTTAAAAGTTTTTGAAAAATTTAATAATAATTGAATATTTACTTAAAAAGTGAATTTAAAAAATTTTAAACATGAATTCACCTAAAAATTCAAATTTCAAAATAAAGATTATTGTTATTTGCATTATATAAATAAATTGAATTTGACGTTCCGCTCGCGTAATATTTGCTAGTTATACTGAAAAAAAAATTTATTTGATTCAAATAACCGATTATTTGACTATTATCAAATAAATATTTACTTGAATCAAATAATTTTTGTTTGAATCAATTAAATAATATTTGCTTCAAATACTGAAATATTTGATTCAAATACAATTTATTTAATTCAAATAAAAATTATTTGATTCAAGTAAATATTTATTTAATACAAATAAAAATTATTTGATTCAAGTAAATATTTATTTGATAATAATCAAATAATCGGTCATTTGAATCAAATAAATTTTTTTTTCAGTGTAATGGTATAATTATAATTAATTATGTTTTAATAAATATAATTTATTTAAGCATTCGTTTAAATTGTCCCGTTTATTACTTAAAAAAATAAATATTGTATAAATTATTAAAAATGTTATAATTTGCAAAAAGCGTTTCTGATAAGAAACATAATTAAATAATTTTTTTATATAAAAATTTAAATTTTATCCTTAAATAAAGAAATTGCGAAATTATTCTTTTAGTCTCTTTTTGAAGGTTCATGCATATATAGTATAAATGTATTTTGAGAAAGGATCCCCTTCCCTCGCTGACTATATACATATGTAATGAAATTATAATCAAATTCGACAGTTATAAAAGCGCCTTTATCGACCTTCTACCTTTTGCGCTCTGGCTTGTCGGGAAGCCTAATTCAGGCTTTCAATCGCGGTCTCGTTGCAATATTCAGCGTATAAAGTAATCGAATTTATTAAAGAATGCCTAATTAGATAAAAAAATTCATTTTCATCAGACTTGAAAATTTCTAAAGGCAGAATCCTTTTTCTACTCTGATTAGAAATCCAAGGTTAACATAATAAATAATACAATAATTATTTTTTAATTTAAAACAATAAATTCTTCTTAATTTAAAACAATAAATTTTTTTAAATAAAAAAAATGTTAAAAAAAATTAACATTAACATTAACATTTAACATTTAACATTTTTTTAACAATAAATTCTTTTGAATTTAAAACAATAAATTCTATTTAATTTAAAACAATACATTTTGTCCATTTATTTGCATTAAAAGGAAAAATGAATTCAAGAAATTCGGACAAACTATTGTCCGAAATTACGAAATTATTTACAATTTACTGCAATAAATGTATTTAAATAGAAATTATATTTCTTTTATTATTTTTCGCTAACAATTCTTTTTACACTTGTTTTTCTTTTAGAGAAAAGAAACCTTTTCCAAAAAAAAAAAAACAAGAAGATAAAATGTAAATTTGAATATATTAATGTCTGATGAATTAATACTAGCTACATAAACTCACTAATTAAAATACAAAGTTTTCGAGCAAATAGAATTTCTCCTATCTCAACCATAATTTTGATATTAATTTACCTATTGTATGAAAGTTTCGTTGATTGACAAGCCAAATGCTTCCCTCGAGGAGGGATCTTCAAAGTTTCTAACGTTTGTTAAGAAGCAACAGCTTTCTTGAGAATTTCCACCAAAGGGTGTCATCTTTACTGAATTTCAAGTCTCGAAACGGGAAAAGTGCTGCAGGCGTTATGTATCATCATCACAAAATATATTCAACACTGACTATAAGGGATATCTCATTATCATAAATATTACTAATAATAACGAAAATCTAAACTCGAAATTCAAAATTAATAAAATTTCCCTTTGTTAAATTATTGCAAAAAAAAAAATTAATTACAAATAAAAAACGTCCTTTACTTTGAAAGTATAATTAAAGAAAATTAAAATAAACACTAAAGATAAATTAAGAAAATAAAATATTATTAAAGGCAAAATAAAAATTGAAATTAAAATTAAAATTATAAATAAAAAAATTGAGAGAAAAATGAAAAATAAAAATAAAAGAAGGTTTCGTTT
This sequence comes from Leptopilina drosophilae, assembly GCA_032873175.1. Classification (NCBI taxonomy): domain Eukaryota; kingdom Metazoa; phylum Arthropoda; class Insecta; order Hymenoptera; family Figitidae; genus Leptopilina; species Leptopilina drosophilae. The sequence goes on from CM065481.1 coordinate 16,037,790, forward strand.
TTTATTCTGAAGCTATTTCGAAGCATTTCCGTGGATGGTCAACCACATAGCTATAAATTTTGGTATTACAACCCTGGTCGATGTAAATATTTGCCTGCAAACCCCAGCGAAAAGTAAAGTTAATTCTGACATATGGTTAGAATTTTCCAAGAGGTCAAAAACGACAACGATCTGGGCACGTTTTTTTCGTATTAAAAAAAATAAAGAAAGAAAATTGTGAGAAAGAATGGTTTTTCAGTGTAACATATTTTTTCACGATAAAATCTAAACGAGCCTAACCATCCCTATTTAACTTCCTGATAATTAGAACTACTGTAAATGTCCTCCTTTTATCTTTTTACTGCCCGGATTTTACTTTTATCATCCCCAACTCTCTCTCTCACTCTCTTTTTTGCACAGTCTTAGCTTGTGATAATTGCTCAATTTATCAACATACTAATAGCTTTTCCCTTTTCGTTCTTTTTCCAAAAATGATTACTCTCATTATCTTTTTCGCATTTCTAAAACAAACATGACTAATAGTTTAAATTTTACATAACATTTTTTTCCTACCAAGTAAACTGTAATAATTTAGTCGACTCCTTTTTTTGTCAATATAACTGTTTGTTAAATAATTATTCATTGAAATTAAATAATTATTTGTTTGTGCAGGAAATAGATATTTATTCAAATCAAATAATTATTTATTTAAATCAAATAATTATTTATTTAAATCAAATAATTATTTATTTAAATCAAATAAATATTTATTCAAATCAAATAAATATTTATTTTAATCCAATAATTATTCATTTAAAACGAATAATTATTTATTTAAATCGAATAATTATTTATTTGCAGGAAATAAATATTTGTTTAAATCAAATAAATAATTTATTCCTATCAAATAAACATTTAGGTAACTCAAGTAATTATTTAATTGCAGGAAATGAATAAATATTAATTGAATCATATAAATAGGTATTTATTCAAATCAAATAAATATTTACTAAAATCAAAAAATTATCTGTTCACAGGAAATAAATCTTTATTTGACTTTAAGTAATCATTTATTTGGTACAAATCAATGTTTTCAAATGAAAATAAAAATTAGTCAATTTTTGCGTTTTTTAAATTTATTTAATTTAAAATCTAACTAAAATGTTATTTCTCAATTTTTCATGTCTAAATAAAAATCACTTCTTTACAATTTTTTTTTATTTTAATTACAAAGTGAAAAAAATAAAAATGCAAAAAAACGAAGGAAATGCAATTTACAGAAGAAAAATGGATAACTAATTGTAAAACTTGGTGTTTTTCCCCTGCGTCTTGTTTTTAATAATACACCTTTATTTTTATCAAGTTTCACGTCTAACTATAGTAGGAAAAAAAAGTTAACTATTGCACCTGTGTAAACGGCCACTGTGTCCAAAGAACGAGAAAATTTCTCATTACGAAATACCCAAAGGTCCTTTTTCGTCTGTTTACTTGCAGTAAACGTCAGATTTCTTTCTGAAAAATTTATTTTTCTCTATTTGTTTTTTTCCCTCCACCATCGAAATGGTGTCCAAATAAAATATGCAATTTAAGAGCAGCCAAATGCAGCATTTTTTACAGTAACTAGATATAGATGGAAAAAAAGTAATTAACAAAAAAAGCAAAAAAATAAATAAATAAATAAATCCAAGAAATAGTAAATAAAGAAATAAAAAATATTAAATTAAAAATAAATAAATAGGAAAAAATAAATAAATAGTTAACGAAAATAAACAATTTTAACTTAAGGAAGCAATAAGTAGTGAATGAAAATAGGTAAATTGAAATAAAATAAGTAAATAAGCAGTAAATAACTAAATTGAAATTAACAGTAAATAAATATTAAATTAAAAATTGTGCTCAAGAAATAGTAAATAAAAATTAATTAATAAATCCTCAGTAGTTTAAAATAGTAAATAGTAGATAAATAGCAAAGAAACAGATAGAAAAAAACTAATAGTAAGAAATTAAATAGCAAAAAAAGGAATTAAATAAAGGTATTAAATGAATAAATAAATAAATAAAATAAATAAAGGAAAAAATTGTTAATACAAAAAAGTAACAAAAAATTTATAATAGTAAAAAAATTAATTCATACATAGAAAAAAATAAATAAAGCAGTCAAAAGATAAATATAAATATCTATCTATTTATTTAGTTTAAATAAATAAATAAATATCTATCTATCTATTTAGTTTAAATAAATAAATATTTATTTATTTTGTTTAAATAAATTAATAATAAAAACAAATAAATACGAAAAAAATATGTTCGGTGCATGGAAAAATAAATTGCTGAACTTTATCACATAAACTGAATTAATTGCTAATTATTATCGAAGTGGAACAGAAGAACTGAAATTAAACGTTTTTTGTTTAATTAAACGTTGATTTCAACTTTCGAATAAGAATTAAAGCAATTATCAGAAGAAATTCAATCAGATTAAAGGGCCCTTAGACAATAAAAGAAAGATCAGAAAGAGATTACGTTAATTTGACAAAGAAAGGGTAAAGCTTGATTTCATTTATTAATTTTCACTACTTAACTTCTTTACTTTACCCTTTTTCGACAATTTCGTTTCGCCTTCGTAGACAGAAGCCGCAAAACGTTTTGCTTCACTGGCAAGAAAATGTAATAGTCACTGAGACTTAGACGATACGGTAAATAATGTAATAAGCAGTGAAATTAAATGAGAGAATTAGTTTTTATGAAAAGTCTGAAAACAGATAGAAAAAAGAGAGAGAGGGAGAGAGAACGAGAGAAAAGGGGAGGGAGAGAGAGAACTAGACAGTATCAAATAAAAAAAATTTTCTACCATATTCTTTTTCTTTTTTTATTCCTTTTTCTTTATATCATAAATAATTATCTCCTCGAGTAAAAAGAATTAAAATTAACGAGCTTTCGCTTCAATTTTCCAACAATTCTTTATTGTTCTCCTCTCTTCAATTTTTTTTTTTTATTGAAACAAGTCAGAATGGAAATTAATATTTACGACCAGTGCTCGCTAACAATTAGCATTTCTCCTCAAGGGGTTTGAAGAGTCGAATTTCCTGATTCTTCCTTAATCGAAGGGTTAACTAACGACTCGTATAAAATTCTAGTGCTCGCCTCTAAAGTAAAGTTTATTTAATTATTCAACTTTCTTTTCTCGTTTCTGTGGTGGAAACTTTTGGAAATATTTAAAAATTGTAAAAATTGCTTGTTAATATTTTTCTATTCACTTAATAATAGTCATTATAGTTATAAACTAATATTTCATTTTATTATCATCAATTTATTCGATGATTAAAATATTTAGTTGTTTATTAATATTCATAACACTTATTAAATAATTATTTACTTATTAAATCACTTATTAAATTAATATTAATTAATATTAATTAATATTAATTAATTTTAATATGTTTAATGTATCAAGAAAAAAATTTCAACAAACTTTGAAGTTTTGAAGAATAAGTTTTTTTTGAATACGAAATTTTTGAACAAGAATAATTTCCGTATAAAATTATTTTTCATTATTAAACAGTTTTATACTAAAAAGCTAATAATAGCTCAAATTATCACATCTACCGATAATGAAAATCAATATTTAACGAATTTTCTCTTTTGGATTTCCATCTTAATTTGCAGAATATAGAGACGTTGGTCATGAAAAATTAATGAAACAGATGCAAAGAGAATTAGTGCTCCAAGTTTTAGTTAGTTTTAGTTATCTGCCTTAATTAAGTAAAGGTCGTTACCTTTTCTTACATGAATTGAAAAATTCTTCTTTACATTTTCTCTCAGGGGTTAAAATTTTCAGTCGTCATGAGTTTCTGGCAGTTTCTCGTTTGTTGAGCACGTCTTTGAATTAATCAGAAGTGACGTCTCTCAAAAACCTAGTGAGCGAGCAAGAGAGCAAGAGAGCGAGAGAGAGAAAGAGAGGAACATAATGAAATAGTCCTGCCAAACAATGAGAAGATGTTCCACCCTCAATCCTTTGTCTAGCAGAATTCATTAGACCGTCTTAGCGAGAATGACATAGCTGAGTGAGTAATTCATGACGTTGTACGAATATCTATCTAGAATGTCATAGTAATACTCGAAAAATCAATAATAATAATCTATAATTCCTCATATTATGTCTGTTTCCCTCGACTTTGGTTTCTATATTAAAATATTAACTTTCTTCTTTTTTCTCGTAATCCCGTCATTTATTATTTGTCGCGTGTCGTTATTCAAGATTATTTGTTGTGAAATTGTCAGTTGATGCCATGTGATGCGAAAAGTTATTACGGCTTATTTTTCCTCTAAAAAAATTACTAGGAAAATAATTCGAAAAATTACTAGAAAAATAATTAGAAAAGTAAATAAAAAAATATTTAGAAAAACTACTAGAAACATAATTAGAAAAGTAAATAAAAAAATAATTAGAAAAGTAACTAAAAAATCATTTTAAGAAGAACTAAAATGAAAAAGTAAAAAATACTAGAGAAATAATTTGAAAAATTAATGGAAAAATAATTATAAAAATAACTAGAAAAATATTTAGAAAAGTAAATAGAAAAATATTTAGAAAACTACTAGAAAATAATTAGAAAAATAATTTAAAAAATCATATTAAAAAGAACTAAAATGAATAAGTAAAAAAATACTAAAGAAATAATTTGAAAAATTACTAGAAAAAAAATTATAAAAGTAACTAAAAATATAATTAGAAAATTAACTAAAAAGATCATTTTAAAAAGAACTAAAATGAATATGTAAAAAATAGTAAAAAAATACTAGAAAAATAATTAGAAAAGTAACTATAAAAATACTTAGAAAAATCTAATTAAATTAAAAATTACTAAAAAAATCATTTTAAAAAGAATTAAAATGAATTAGTAAAAACATGTTAAAAATATATATATTTTTTTTTTGAATATGTCACTTTGGACAAAAAAACACAAAATTAATAGTTAAAGTAGAAAAAATAATGCTTAATCAGACAAACTATAAATTTTAAAATAGAAAAACTAGAAGAGAAATAATAATCATTCGAACTCTATTTTAAAAACAGTTCCAGACAATTGATATCAAACAAATACAAAATAAACAAGAAATTTGTGTCAAGGAAACAAAAAATTTTCTAAGTAGAAGTAATTCTTCGTCAGATGAACTAAACATTTCTAAGCAGATTGAAATAAAAACGAAAACAATCTCTCGACCTTTTTTTAAAAAACAATAAAAGTAATTTTTTCAAACAAACACAAAAATCAAGGGAAAATTTTTTCAATGAACGAAAAATTGTATTTTTAAGTAGAAAATGAATTTTTCTATCAAATAAAAATTGTCACTTTAACCATAGAAATTTCTATCAGAAAAATTAAGTAAACTGTAGAGGAAAAATGAATTTCAAAACTTTTTTACGAAACAATAAACTTTTTTACGAAACAATAAACTTTTTTTTGGAAAAAATAAGAAGAATAATTGTTTAACAGACGAAAGATTTTTTGCTCAAAAGAGTGAAAAATCAGTTCAAGGGGAAACAGTAATTTTTCGTCAGACGAATGACAAATCGCTAAATAGAAAAAAATTCAAAACAATCATCCAACTTTCTTTTAAAGAACAATAAACGACAATTGTTAGTATTTGAAAAAAAAATTGAAAAATCAACAGAGAAATTTTCTTAGAGGAATGAAAGAAATTTTCACGTTAAGTAGAAAATGGACTTTTTTGTCAGACTCGCTACAAATATCGAAATAGGAAATTCTATAAAATTCGAAACAGTTTCAATTTTTCTAAATACGAGTTTAAACACTTTTACTGAAGAAAAAGAACAATTTTGTCAGATAAACAATTGAAGAAAAAGACGAAGAAGAAGAACAAAGCAAAAGAAACAATCAACTTAAAAAGAAACTTTCAAAACCAAGAAACTTTTTGTATTTCAGAAAGAATCGATCTACTAACACTAAACAAAAAACAATTCTGTTATTTAGCAGAAAAAACGTTTTGTAAATTATAATTATTAATAATATTATTAAAATTACTAAATTTGTTATTTTTCAAAAATGTTCTTACTATCATGATTACTATTGTTATTATTATTATTACTATTATTATTATTATTATTATTATTATTATTATTATTATTATTATTATTAATATTGCACTAAAAAAATTTTTTTGATTCAAGTAAACATTTATTTGCCAATAAAACCGTAATTGCTTATATTTGCGTGAAATAATTATCTCTCTTTATTTAATTATTATTAATTTTTTATAATAAAGCCAAATAACCGCACGATAGCAAAAAAAGAAATACCCAACATTCTATAAAATGCAAAATTTTCGCTTTTTAAGCTTTTACTGCGCGAAAAAAATGAAATTTTCTTAAGGATGATTCTAAATAACGAGCTCGAGAATATAAAATTGTACATAAAGACATGGAAAAAAATGTATTTTCAAGATTCTTGAGATCTCTCATTTCGTGCTAACGACTTGGAATCTCTGACAAGGGGGGACAAATCTTTTTTTTTGTTACTTGTCGCACACCAATGAAAGTAAAATTTAAAAATCGCTTACGGCAATATACTGAATATTCATGGATTTCAGAGACATACAATTTCAAATATCACGGATTTTTTTATTTATATATTAATAAAACCACAGGGTGATTGAACCTATTCAGTATTAAAAGTGATTTATTATTTACTGTAATGAAAAATTATTATTCAATATCATAAACGTTTTTATTTACAGATATTAAATTTTAAGAAACTTAAATTAAAAATTAAGTATTTTTGAATTAAATTCCAACTTGAAACGATTCTACAAGGAAAGAGTTGTAAAAAATCATATCACGTAAGGAAATTGAATTTTTTAATTTTTTAATTTAAAAATTTTGAAATTCAATTTTTAAAAAAAATCAATAAATTGAGTTTAATTTTCGTGAGAAAATTAATATTTTTTTCTGGATACTTTAAAAAGGAGAAATCGGAAATTAGCGCCTAATGGTAGATGACCATATTTACGGGACTGCTGTGATATCTCTTTACGATCAGCGTCGAGAGTATTTTTAATTTAAATTTTATAATATTTTTATATTGGTGGTTTAATACAGTGCTAATATTTTGATTTTATATTTAATGATTCATAAACTAGTAAATAGAGATTAATAATTGCTTGCTTATTTACAAAAGCTTTTCCATAACAATTTTGCCCTTTAGTAGAAAAATCGATTTTTTGTCAGACAAAGAGCGTTCTTCATCTCGAAGTAGAAAAAAATGTATTTGTCAGACAAACGTTGAGTATAATGTGAAAAAAAATTCTTTCTTATTATCTTAATTTATTTACCCTTAAACCGTAAATATATCTGATTATTTGCCTATTACCAAACAAATATTCACGTGAAATAAATAAATTTTACTAAAATCAAATAAACTGTATTTGATCTGCAAACTATTAACTAATAATTTCAGTATTTAAAGAAATGCGATTTAATTGACTTGATAAAAAATTATTTAATAGAAATAAATATATTTTAATTTTTATTAATTTTTTTTTTATTTATTATTTATTTTGTTAATCAAATAAAATTTTCTTTGTAACGCAAAAAAACTTAACACTTTTTAGTATTTTTAGTATTTAAATATTATTATTTAAATATAATTTCTTTTAGTTCGAAAATTTTTTAACCCAATGTTAAATCTTTTTTTTTTTTAAATAAAACATGATTTTCCTTTCATGAAAATTTATTATCAATGAAAAGAATGTAATTTTATTTATAGAGGACAAAAGAAAATGTTTATTTATTTTAAATGACGTCATAAATTTTCAGAACAAACATGTGTATACAAACAAAGAGCATTATATAATATAGGAACGTGCTTTATTGGTCATATTAAGTTTATATTGAAATCTCAGAGAGATAGATATTATGAAGGAAATATAAAACAAAAATATATAGCATCCATATAACATTTTACCCTAAAAACCAATAGGGAACTTTCATTGGTTATAAGAAATTGTAATGATCCCTTGGAACCCTCGTTAATTTCGAACATTATTTTCAAAAGATGTTATACACCGAACTTTAATGTCGCATTTAGCAAATTCCTCTACATCGGCACAAAACATTTTACGACCTTCAAAATTAATCTATTTTATCCCTAATTTATCCTAATACATTTATGATACGAAAAAAAGTTTCCTTTTGAGTTTCGTGTTTATAAAAATAATGCAATAACAATGTTTTTATTCAATTTCAATAAAAAGTAAAAAAGAAAATTTTTGTAGAATTAAAAATTTGATTATTCTACAAATTTGAATTTGTTGAAATGTTTACTAATTGAAATTAGTAGCTGAATTTTTGCTTTTGAATTAGTAAATTTTACTAATAAATAGTCATTTCTACTAATTTATTAGTGAAATTTTCTTAACTGACTTTTTGCTTTTGAATAAGTAAACTTTACTAATAAATAATAATTTCTACTAATTTATTAGTGAAATTTACTTAAGTGACTTTATGATAATTTTTCTTTGTAAATTTACTAATAAATAATAATTTCTACTAATTTATTAGTGAAATTTCCTTAAGTGACTTTTTGATAATTTTTTTTTTGTAAATTTTACTAATAAATAATAATTTCTACTAATTTATTAGTAAAATTTACTTAAGTGACTTTTTGATCATTTTTTTTTTGTAAATTTGACTAATAAATAATAATTTCTACTAATTTATTAGAAAAAGTTACAAATTAAAAAACAAAAAGTCAAGATCTAATTTTAACTTAGTTAAGATTTTTTCCTAAATTTAAATTTAGAGAATAAATTGAAAAAAATTGTTACAAATTATTAAATTTTTAACAATTTTTACAGATTTTGAAAATCCATATTTTACTTTTCAGAAAAGAATAAAAGAAAAGAAATATTTTCCAGTGAACAATGAATAATTCGTTTTACTTCAAGCATGGCGAGTACATTATTTCCCCCCTCGAATCCTCTTCATCAAATTGAGCGCATGTGAGGATTCGTTTGCCGAATTCAAATTTCTCGCTGTCAGCCAAATAGCAGCGTAAACAGGACATAAGTCGCCTAATGCATTCGTGACTAGAATTTAAAATTAGGCTTAAAAAAAGAAATATTTCGATCTTATTGTGAAAACCAAAATATTTCTTTTGTAAATTCAAACATCGAAAAAATTTCTAGCAAAAAATAAATATTTTCCTCTAAAAAAATTACTGTTTTTAATTACTTAAAAAAAAGGAATTTATTTTCAAATTGACAAAATAGAAAAATTAACTAATTAGATGTTCAATACAAGTATATTTTATTTTACTCTTGTAATTTTTTATATTTATTATTATAAAATATTTCTTTTGCTAAAAAATTGAAAAAAAAAATTCTCCACGATTCGTTCAGACGGAAAAATTTTTTCTCTCCAAATATTATATTATTAAGGATAGAAATGAAATAAAAAGCAATTTCGTTCGCAATTTTAAATGACAGATTATTATGCGAGACAATAGAGACGAAAATAAGAGATAGGTAGAGGAACCTTTTGGATCAATACCGTTTTATCTGTTTCTCTCGTGTCCGTTTCTCGCACAACCACAACTTCAAACTTCTTTTCAATCTTGTGTCCCGTGTTTTGCAAGTCGCGATACACAGAAAAATTCAATTACAGTCTGAAATATACTCAACATTTTACGATAAGATTTTTTTTTCTTTCACGAAAATAAAAGGACTTTTTAACTTTTCTCTCTATATATAATTATATATATACCATTGAGCTGACAAAGGGAAAATGAAAAAGAAGCTCCCTTTTTTTGTGTCATTCCCTTTTGCACATAATCAAGAGAGAAAGTTAAACACTTCTCAAAAGATAAAATGAAAAGACAAAAAAGAAAGTTGAACCATTTCGCTGAGAAGAAATTTAATTTCTTCTTAATTTTTGATATTTATGAATAAGTCGCTGATAAAACATTTCTTTCAACTCAATTATTTATGATACTTTCGTATAGTTGCGTGAAAAAAAAATTTAGTCATAATTACGTTTTTTATCAGAGACGCTTTTTGTAAATTATACAATTGTAGGTAATTTATATATTTATTTTTTAAGTAATTAAGGGAAAATTTAATGACTTAATAAATAATATTTATTAAAACATAATTAATTATAAACTAATCATTAACTCAATCATTAAGCAAATGTTACTTGAGCGGAACGTGATATTCAATTTATTTTTATAATCCAAATAACAAAAATTTTTATTTTCAAATTTGAATTTTTGGATGAATTTATGATCGAAATTTTAAAAATTCACTTTTACAGTAACTATTCAATTATTATTTATTTTTTCAAAATTTTTCAAATAACTCTACGTAAAAATTCAATTATTTTCAAAAATGGTAAAATTCTTCGCAAAAACATTCACTTATCTTAAAAACAATTCTAAAAATGATTTAATCTTAAAAATTCAATAATTTCTAAGATTATCTGTAAAATTTATTTAAAAAATTCAATTATTTTCCAAATTTTTAAGAAAATTGTTGAAAAATATAAAATTATTTTCTTTAAAAATTAAAACATGACACAATTTGTTTAGAAAAATTGTATTATATCAATTTTTAATAAAATTTCACTGAAGGATTCAGTAACATTTTTTCCAGTTTTTAATAAAAATTTTCAAAATAATTAATTTGTTTAACAAACATCTAATAAATTCTTGAAAACAATTGAATTATTTTTAAAAATAGTAAAATTCTTCGCAATAAATAAATTATTTCTATAATTAATAACATTTTTGACAAAAATTGAATCATATTCGAAACAATTTTAATAAACTTCAACAATGAAGTAAATACTTTATTATAAAAATTTTAATTTTTAATAGAAGTAATTATTTAAAAAAAACTTGTAAGAAATTTTTCATGAAATTCAATTACTTTCAAAATTTTTAATTAAAATTATTAAAGAAAATAGATTATTTAGAAAAGAATTCAAAGAAATTCTGCAAAAGAATTTAATAAAGATTTTGAAAAATTGTAATAAAATTCTTCGCAAAAATTTAATTATTTTCATTAATAATAAAATTCATCAAAAGGAATACAATTATTTTTAATTTAATTGTAGTAAAATTTCTTGACAGAATACAATTATTTTTAAAAATATGAATTAAATTCGATTATTTTCAAAAATTCTGACAACAATTTTCGAAAAACTAAATAATTTTTTTAAATAGTAAAATTTCTAAAAAGAATACAATTATTCTTAATAGTATTTTAATAAAATTTCTCAACAGAATACAATTATTTTTTAAAATATTTAATAAAAGTTTTCGATTGAATACAATTATGGTGAAAATTTAGTAAAAAATTCTTTCAAAACATTTAATTATTTTTAGTTGTAAAATTCATAGCAAGAATTTTAATTATTTTTATTATATTATTAATGTATATTATGATTATTATTTTAATAATTATGTAAAGAATAACTGTTTAAACTATTAAATAATTATGTTAATAATTTAAATTATTATTTAAACAATTAAATAATTATTTTAAATATTATTATTGAAATAATTAAATTGTTAAAAAATTAAAATTATCAAATAATAAAAATTTCAATAATTAAAAGATATACCAACATAATTATTATTCTTATTTAAAATTGTTTTGTTAAATACATTTTCAATATTTTATATAAAAAAAATAATCCTATTCTCCACTGGATAATAAAGTAAAGTCAATATGTGAATTTTTTTCAGAATTTAAAATGAGACATTTTTTTTCAACCGTGCGATATAATGAAAATAGGAATCGATGGGATTTTCATCCATCTTGTTATTTCTGACACGCAGAATGCCATCGGTGAAAGAAACTCTATGTTATTTGATCCTATGTGGGGTTGCATGGTTAATCAGTGTTGAGAGTATACCCCCCCAAGGTCATGTATATAACCCCATTGGTTTTTACGTGGGATAAATCCGGGATTTTACAAAAAGGTGTTAGAATTTCGTGGTGTCATTCAGGAACTTTATAAAAAAAGTCTTTTATGTCTTCTTTACAAAACAAGAAAAAAAAATTGTTAAATTGACTGGAAATAAAATTTTATAAATTAACTTTAGTTCAAAAATTTTATTCTTAACTCAATTTTACAATATTCTTCAATTTTTAAAATTTATTAATTTTAAATTAAAATATGTTAGTTTCTAATTTAAGTAAATAAAAGAATTTGTTAAGTTAACTACTGCTGGTTGTTTAAAAATATAATTTCAATTCTTTCAAACAATTAAAAAAATGTTCTCGTTTTGAGATTTCATTTTTCCCTCTTACTCGTTTTTTAATCTAATCAGAATATTTGAATTATTTGATAAATTTATTTTTACTAAACAAATTTTTAAATTAACTAAAGTTTGATAATTTGACAATTTGTTGCTAAAGTGTAAAAAGTGTCAAAAGTTTGGATCAATTTTTTATTTAATTTACATTTTTTGGTAGCGATTCGTTGCAATTTGATACTTTTAAGTTATTAGTAATTAAAAATTAAATGTGTTTTTGAAGAAACACAAAGTAAAATAAAAAATTGTTATAAAAACATTTAATTTTTAATAACACTGATTAATTTGTTTATATTTTTACGATTATTTCTTTACATTTACATTACAAAATTATTTATTTTCGAAAATAAATGGAACTAGCCGTAAACATTAAAAATGTGCAGATTCATAAAAAAAGGAAAGAAAATTAAAAAAAGAAATAATAAAATTACGTGACACAGTAAAATTGAAAAGTGCAAATAAAAACTTTCCTTTCGTCGATAAACATTTTGACTTTGGCTTCTCGACTATAAAATTTATTTTCACCGGAATGATATCAATAAAGTTGATTTTAACTGTTAGAAATTGGTGAGCAAAGTTTTACTGCTAGAAGGGAGAATATGGCTTAATGTTCCTTTGTTTCAAAACAGTGTAAGAGCAAAAGAGAGAGAGAGAGAAAGAGAGTCATTTCGACTCTCATCTTCCTTTTTAATTAAATTAATATTTCTATCAAATAAAACGAATGGGCGCTCCGTCATTGTCAGAATTCTTTTGAGGGTTTAACCGCATAGCGCGTTGCTTTTCTTCTTTTTTTTCATTTGAACCGTGTTAAAAAAAAAAAGTATTTTTCCTTTTTCTTTGTCACGAGGGCACATGCATGCCATAGGTCGAACCATATACATGTATATACATCACAGAGGGCCTTGGCGGAGAAAATTTTCTTTGTCTATAATACTTAGAAGAGAGCCCTTTGCGCGTATCTGGGTTATATACTAGAGAGCAAAGAAAGAGAATCAAGAAGCGGAAAGCTGCGTGAGACAAAGAGAATTTTCCGCTTCTGAGGGGAGGAAGAAAGCAAGAAAGAGGAATGAGAGAATGAAGAGAGGGGAAAAATTGGCCCAGAGACTGCTTAGCTTCTAGTATTAATTTATGGCACCATAAAAGAGAAGATTGTCTTTGTGCGGTGTATGGTCCTCGCGGTTTGCCCATGACGCTTTTACGATTCCCTATATTCATTGTTTCTTCGGGGTCAATTTTAAACGTCACAAAAATAGAAAATTCCCAATGCAAAAATATCTAATAACTCAAAGTCTATTATTCACTACTTCTTTTCGACTTTTTTTCTTTTTGCAGAAACAACTTTCTAAATAATAATAATAGAAAAAATAAAATAATAATAATAAAAATAATACAAGAAAAAAGTAATAATAAAAACAGTAAAATAATAATAATAATAATAGTAAAAATAATAAAAGAAATTAATATAATAATAAAAAGCAATAAATTAATAATAATAATAAAAATAATAGAAGAAAATAATAATAATAAAAACAAAAAATTAATATAAATAATATAATAATATAATATAAACCAACTAGACTTTTTATTTGTTTCAAATAAATTTTATTTAGTTTAAATAAAATTTTATTCAACTGAAATATATGTTTTATTTATATCAAATTTGATCTATACATAGATAGATCTATACATTTTTACTAAAGTTCTAATATTGTAAAATTACAAAAAAAAATTTATTTTATTTGACTTAAATATACGTTTATTTAAGTCAAATAAAATAATTTTTTGTTTTGTAATTTTACAATATTAGAACTTTAGTAAAAATGTATAGATCTACTAGCGAAACAGTGGGAAAAAAGAATGTTTGTAATAAATGTTAAGAAGAAATTTAGTTTATTAACTCACCAACTTAAAATTCAATTCGTTTTATTAAGAAATTCGGGTTCGGCTGACGATAACTGGAGGGGAGACGCATGCGCGTTAAATTTACTAGTTTGGCCGCCAGGGGCGTAACAACAGTTATTCAATATTTTTAAGTCTAAGTACGATTGCAAAAATATTCCACAAAAATTATAAGTTGGAATTTATATTACTTAATGTTTTTTTGTAATTAAAGAGAGGGTACACAAATAATTTAAATATACCACAACATTATTTTTAAAGTAATTATTTTTAAGAATTAAAAAAATTAAATCAGTCAGAAAATATTTTGACCTTTTTTAAATTTAAATTTTACTTAAATGGTAGATTTTAAAATGCACACGTAATTTTGTACATCATATATATTTTTAAATCGACAAAAAAACTTCCACATTAAAAAATTGATTTTCTGACGGATTTCATTTTATAACCAATTAATTTCATTAAAAAAAGTTACCTTAAAAATAATTTTTCAGAATATTTAAATTATTTTCTTAATACGGAAATAAATATTTGTGAATCCTCGCCATAAAATTTTTATAAATTCAATTTTGAATTAATTAGAATTTTTGTTAACTTAAATTTAATTTTACAGGCATTTTTTACCCGAAATTACAAATTAAAAATAGTATTTCACACAATTTCTTTGTAAACGAATTTTTACTCAAGAGAATTTTACAGTATTTTACTTTTAAGAAAATTATTTATCTCATTTTTTATTAAAAGTAATTTTTATATAAGAAAATTGATTTATTAGTTCACAGGAACACAATTCAGTTTGTTTTAATAATAATTTCGTGTTCGGCTGTCGTCGACTGGAGGGGAGACGCATGCGCTTTGCATCGACTCGGTAAGTCGCCAGTACCGTAACAACAAATATTCGCGTCTGCGCAATAGTAGTTTGCAAAAATATTCCATAGAAACCATTTGTCCCAATTTTAAATTGTTCAAATTTTATTTTACACTATTTTGTTAGAAATAAAACTAGAAATGCAATTTAAAGTGAATAAAATTTTTAAATCCCAGAATTTTGATATTGATGAATTTATTTATCTTTTTAAAATGCAAACAAAAATATTCCTTACTATTATTTGTTCAATAGTTTGCAATTACGCTTAAATCAAATTTGATATTTTAACAATTGTGTCAAATAATAATTCTTACAAAGAAAAAATTAGAAAAATTAAAATTTATCAAGATGTAAAACTTTGTTTTTTTAAATAATTTTTTAATTTACATAGAAATTGTATTAATAACAAAGGAAAACATTATCAATTCGGCTTACACCCAGAGAAAATTATTATTTAAACCAAATATATTTTATTTGACTTAAATAAACGTATATTTGTCTCAGAACCAACTAGACTTTTTATTTGTTTTAAATAAAATTTATATTTGATATAAATAAAACATATATTTGAGTTAAATAAAATTTTATTTAAACTAAATAAAATTTATTTGAAACAAATAAAAAGTCTAGTTGGTTCTGAGACAAATATACCATTTCTCTGGGTGTAGCGAGAACCAAATCACATAAAATTCGGATTATTTTTACGCCTTGTAATTTGGAATTATTTCCAATGTTTACTTTTAACATTCAATTGAATGGTAGTTGTAATTTTTTGATGATTATATTTGAAAAATTTCGTTAAATTAATTTTATTAGTTCCCTGGATAACAGGATTCTGTTCGTTTTTTCTATAATTCAGTGTTCGGCTGCTGTCGACTGGTGGGGAAACGCATGCGCTTTGCATCGAGCAGATCAGTCGCCAGAGGCGTAACAACAAATATTTGCACCTGGGTAATTAGTTTACTAGAATATTACATAGAAACAATTTGTTAGTTTTTTTAATAGACTCAATTTTATTTTACACAATTTCGTTTTAGCCAAATTTATAATTTTTTAACTATACTATTTTCGTTCACTAATTTTCCTTTTGTGAATAACATGCGTTCTCGTCATATACAGGTTAGCTTTTAAGAGATATTTGGCGCGAAATTCAATCTGAATGAAACAGAAAAGTAAAAAATAGTGAATAGAAATAAAAACTAGCAAAGAAGAAGTAGTACTGATCGAAATTTGATATCAAAACCTGATACTTTGCAAACATTTGCAATCTTGGGTCTAAGTCACAAATCCACCACCAAGATTGATCTAATAGCAATCGTGTGTATTCCCCCAGAGTTGTAAAAAACGAAAGTTGATTAGATTCCTTTTTTTTTCTCTTCTGTATATGGTTCCTTTAATATCCAGAGCCTGATAGATATATATGTATATCACCTCATCCCTCTGGAGGAATGAAGTTTACGCCCCCGATAATTTTCCATTCTAGGGGCGCAACTTTGAAATATAGCTTCGTAAATTCAAAGACGTAACTCGCGGAGCAGTGGCTTGTCCCGAAACCATATAACCGTTTTATCGGGACTATACATGAACCCTTGGACCCGCACACCGAGCATAATATAATGGGTACCGTGGATGTATATATAGAAAATCCAGCTCGTTTAGCTTTCGAATATTATATATATATATACGTGTGTTACGTTAAAGCCCACTCGGGACGGACAATAAAGGTGTCGTTTGCTCTACTCTCGTAAAATCACCTTCTAATATTCCGAAAGCCAATTTTATGTATTTAATTTACATTAGACTTTAATGAAAACTAATAAAGCCTAAATAACGATTTGATTCAATTCCAAAAACTAGAACAGAATTCGAAAAATTTGCCAAAGAAACAGTGACCAAATAATAAAAGTTTTCCCACAACATTGTCGATCTAAAAGTAGATTCTTGACATCTTCTGTCTTTCCCTTAAGAGGCTTTCATCAGCAGTCTTTAGAGGAGTGAAGTTACGCCTCTCGTTCAAGATTTACTACATGACATTGGTTTCTTGTTAACGGAACATTGTGTGTGGTGCAACCCTCTATATATTCTCGTTTCAATTCCTTCGCCCTTATGATTTCAAAAAAAAGAGAGAGAAACTTTTTCCGCAATGAAATCGGGCCTCCTGTTGTTATTTCCATTTGAAAGTTTCTCGAAAAAAAAGGAAGATATGCGGAATGCGCAAAAAAGCGAATATCAGATATATATAAAAAAAAGGGAGCAGCTTTCTCTCTGCGTGTATATACCATTTTCCTTGTTTCTGTTACTAACTTTAAAAGCGAAGCACGTCACGGGGGATCCTGAATGTTTCATACTCTCATCCTTTTCTTTTAGAGGACATAAAACTGTCGTTGCAAAATCCATCTTTTGGAATTCCATCAAACCAAGTTAGAAAAAAGAGAGGACAGAACAGGAAGTGTGACTCATGAAGCTTACGGAAAGTTTTCAACTATCAGGAAATAAATGTTCTAGTGGCTCATTTCGAATTTTCTCCCATAAAGAATGAATTGTAATACATTTTCCCGCACTATCGTTTATTTGCAGAAAACAAATTGTTTCTTTTTCTTTTTTACGAATAGAAAATAATTTTCAAGTTTTCCACTTGTTCAAATTCGAAAATTATTTAGAAATTAAACTTCATTATTAGAAAACAAAAGATCATTAAAATATTTACTGAAAGATAAGTAGTAAATAGTAAAGGAAGTTAGTATTAATGTTAGTAGAAGTTAGAAGTTAGTAAAAGTTAGAAACAGTAAAGTTAAAAATTAATATAAAATTTAGTTAAAACTGTTTACAAATACTATGAAATCTCAACAAATGAGAGTATGAGAGTATGAGAGTATGAGACATTTAGTGTGAAGAAAGAAGAAGCAAAACTTTCGAGCAAAGAACCAAGCACACTAATTAGGTAAATTACCCTCGCACGAAATTTTAATGGAAAAAGTGGTGTGCACGTAGTGGGAAAGTTTTTCTCTATAATCGTAATTAGACATAAAAGTAAGAAACCCTCTTTGAAATTGGGAATAGAATTTATTAGTGGTCTGTACACGACAGTGTAGTGTAAGACTCAAGGACAGCTAGGGTAAATAATTAGAAACTGCGTTGTTCCTATGGAGTATATACCATGACCAGAAAGCTTAGGGTTCGCAGACCCTTATAGTTTTGGACAAAGGTCCAAAAACCGTTAAAATTAGTGCGCCATGAGATCATAATGAGGAAACAGGAGGCGAACGAGAATTACATTAAATTTAAAAGGCCTTTTAAAATTTTAAAGGCGTCATTTCTAAGAAATAATAGTTCTACAAAAAAAAGAATTGTAAGAAATTTTTCTTGAAATTAAGGAAATTATTTTTCGATTTTAATATTAAATATTTATATAATATTAATTTATATAATATTTTTCTATTAAAACTTAAAAAAAACAATCAATATTAAATTAAATATTAAAAGTCTCGTTTACACGAATTGTTTTTTTTACACAATTCATAAAACATCGAAAATGTTTATTCAACCCAAATTGCAAAGGATCAAACGAACAATAGACAGAAATATTTCCGCTCCAGTTCTAAATATATAAATAAATTCGGCGAAATAAAAATTGTCTTTTACAAATTTTATTCTCTACACTACTTTGAAAAAATTACAACTACTGTTCAATTAAATATTATATAAATAAACACTAAAAATAATTCCAAATTGAAAGAAGTAAAAATAATTGGAATTTTGATGTGATATTATTCTTGTTAAGCCGAATTTACAATGTTTGCCTTTGTAATTAATACAATTTCTATGCAAACAAAGATTTAAATTTTGATACATTTTAATTTTTCTAATTCTTTGTTTGTAAGAATTATTATTTGACACAATTGTTAAAATACAGAATTTGATTTAAGCCTAATTGCAAACTATGAAACAAATAATAGAAAGAAATATTTTTGCTTGTATTTTAAACAGACAAAGAAATTCGTCAATGTCAAAGTTCTGCGATTTAAAAATTTTATTCACTTAAAATTGCATTTCTAATTTTATTAAAAACGAAATTGTGTAAAATAAAATTTGAACTATTAAAAATTCGGACAAATGGTTTCTATGAAATATTTTTGCGCAGACGCGAATTTTTGTTGTTACGGTCCTGACGATTGACCGAGTCGATGCAAAGCGCATGCGTCTCCTCTCCAGTCGACGACAGCCGAACCCGAAATTATTAGTAAAACGAACTGAATTCTGTTTCTGTGAACTACTAAATCAATTTTCTTTTATAAAAATTACTTTAAATAAAAAATCAGTCAAATAGAAGTTATCATTTTGTAATAACTTTGTAGAATGAAAAATATGCGACTGTAGAAATTCTCTTTTATAAAATTTCGTTTTTTATAGAAATTTTATTAAATACTTATTTAAAAAATAATTTAAAAATTTAAAAAATATAATTCGGGCTAAAATTAAACTTAATAATAATTCAAATTAATGATAATTAATAATAAATAAATAATTACAATGAATAATTCAAAACTAATACAAATATTAATTAATACAAAATTTTAATAATAAAAACATTAAGTAACATAAATTCCAACAGATTTTTTTTAGACATTCTTAAAAAACGAAATAAAACAGGTGTGAATATTTGTTGCTACGCCCCTGGCTACTGGTCTAGTCGATTCAATGCGCATGCGTCTCCCCTCCAGCCAACGACGGCCGAACACGAATTTCTTAATAAAACGAACAGAATCATAGTTTTTGATATTATTTATTTTACTATTTAGTAGAATATTTCCATCTCTAAAAATATTTTGCTAAGCACTAATTCCCAAAATTGTAAATTCGTCCAAAAAATCCCATTTTAATAAAATTTGGACCAATGAAAATTCGAACCAATGAAATTTCTAACTAATAAAATTTCGAATCCATAAAAAATTTAACATACAAAAATGTTAACTACAAAACAACTAATAAAAATTTTCCAACCAACAATTTTGTCTAAACCTTTGCAGACAACTCCACAAAGGAGAATAATTTGTTGAAAAATATTCACAGATGAGAAAATCATGACCAACTATGAGTACAATGAGAATTTCAGAATTCTAGTTATGGTTTCTAGAGGGTAATTAGGGGCAGTAATTAATTCTACAGTGGTTAGGGTGTCTGTAACCAGGCATTTACCAACCGGCCACTCAAGAGGTGAGTGGATGAGGGGGAGAGGATAGAGAGCAAGAGAGAGAGGGAGAGGAGAGACTCGACCTTGCTGATGCCGTGACTCATGAATGTGGTGGTTTTGGAAATTGCAGATTCTCCCTGACCACGTATACATTCACCTGTCAATTTCCGAATTCGAGATTTCACACTGAGAATATGATTAATTAATTAATCACGTAGCTTCCCAATTGTTAACTGAATATCTAATTGTCATGATAATTTATACTGTTCTCTTAACACAATGATTTTAGTACATAATTTCAGGATTGTCGAGAGTATAGTAGTGATGAAGACTTTCTACGAAAATGACTACTGCCGAATTGATAGTAATTAAATTAATTAATAACTTAATATAAAAATAATCAATAATTAAAAATTCACATGAATTCAAAATAAACAGAAAATTTTTTTAATCTATGGGAAAATTCGTTTTCAAGTTTCAAGTACAATTCTAAATTTGAATTAGAGAATTGCTTAACTAGTGGATCAATTTTCATAAATTCAGAATCAGAAATTTTCATTCCTTGTACAAAATAAAAGAGTAACAATTTACTAAAAATTACAGACTTACTAACTTCAACAACTAATTACACTGATTTGAATTAGTAAACGACTTTTTGCTAATTTAAATCTGAATTAGTGAAAATTGAGCCACTTATTCATATCAATAAAAATATTTACTAATTTTTAGTAAAATTTGGCTATTTCGTTCAGTAGTTACAATTTTTTTTACTAGAGTCTTACTAAATTTTTTACTAAAGTCTGAAGAAGGCTAAAAGTAGTAAAAGCTTCAACTAATTTGGTTAATTTAATCAATTTTTACTCTCTCTAAATTTGAATAAATAAAAATATTTACTACTTTGAGTTAATGTCTGACTTTTTATTATTCAATTAGTAAATTTTACTAATAAATAGTAATTTCTACTAAATTATTAATAACATTTACTAATACAAAAGCAATAAGTAAATTAGTGAATTTAATAATTAAAAATAAAAAAAATCAAGAAAAAGTAAATTAGTAAAATTTACTAATTTAAAAGCAAAATGTAAATTAGTAAAATTTACTAATTTTAAAGGAAAAAAATCAGTCACGAATTAAAATTAATAAACATTTTTACAATCTTAAATTTAGAAAGCGGATTTAAATTTAAAAAGAAGAGAGATTCGTTCCAAATTTCACTGTTAGTAGTCGAAAAAGTATTCTTTCTGAGCCAAAATGTAGAAGTAAATAAATTTTAAATTAACGTCGAGTAATTTTGTTTTTTGGAAGCTTAAACAAAGAAGCAAAGCTGTATCTCCAAAGTGATTCTATTTTCTAAGCGGAGAAAATTCAGTTGACAAAAGCAGAAAAGATTCAATGAACAAAACTTCCGGACGATTTCTCGTCGACTTATATATATATATATACAAACAAACAAAAAAAAATATATATAGAGTTACATTTCGTGTTATTTTCCTTCCTTTCTTTTTAAAAGTTTTGTATTCTCTCTTTCTCTCTACATATACTATTCGTTTCAAACGGTTGGTGGATATTTACTATTGCCTCGTAACCAGGCACAATATCGATCAAAAAAATACAACAAAAAAAAAAAAAAATAAAAACTCAACGCTTCTGTATATGCTAACTATACAGAATGCGTCTAGACTATTTTTTATGCTTATCCCACTTTATGTAGGAAATAAAGCGAAAGTACGCGAAACAAAAAGAAAAAAAATACCACTACGTTAGCTACACGTAATACGTTGAAAATGTATATATATTTATTTTTTTTAAATTTACCCAAGGATCGAGAAAAACGGTCCAGAAAGTTTTTTCCAGTTTCACGTTTTAATGAAGCATTGGCCGTTGTTAGATACTGTGATGTTTTTACTGATTTTTTTTTTTTGCCTTTTTTTGGTGTGTATTGACGAATAAAAAGAACGAACATTTGTTTTTACCAAACAAACATATTTTCTCGTATTCATATTTGAGGGGATTTTTTTTCTCGTATTTTTAATTGCTCATTGTGTAGTTGCATTTGATTTTTTTGCTGCCAATGCGTTATGCCACAATAAACCGGTATATATAAAAGATTCAAAAATATTTATTTTATGTCCATTTCAAGGGGTTTCACTAAAATTTTTAAACATCCAAATGAAGGGAATTTTATTTTTGTGTTTAAATATTTTAGAAAAATTTGCTGAACTGAATTTGCATATTAAGTTTCTTCACATGGCCAAGTGGTTAATAAAGTATCTATTATTGCCCTAGGGTAATAATGGTCACTTTATTGACCACTGTTGCCATATGGAAGTAATGAGCGCTTTATTTACCACCATTGGTAAAAATTTTATTTTATTTTTGTGTTTAAATATTTTATAAAAATTTGCTGAACTGAATTTGCATATTAAGTTTCTTCATATGGCCCAGTGGTCAATAAAGTGCTTATTATTGCCCTAGGGTAATAATGGTCACTTTATTGACCACTGTTGCCATATGGAAGTAATGAGCGCATTATTGACCACTATTACCATTGGTCAATAATGAGAGCATTATTGACCTAGGACAATAATGAGTACATTATTGACCTAGGGCAATAATGAGCACATTATTGACCTAGGGAAATAATAAGCACATTATTAACCTAGGGCAATAATGAGCACATTATTGACCTCGGACAATAATGGTCAAAGTGGCTAATTTACATTTCCAGAGAGTAATTTTTTTGTGTTAAAAAAATCTTTTTATTGTATTCTGCACTGAGAATGAACTCTAATTTGAAAAGTCAAATATCCCTTCTCAAGGGAGTTGAGAAAAAAATGTCAAGAAATAATTCACAAAATATTTAAATAATGTGCCCTATCAAAAAGTCTTTTTCTCCTGCTCTGTATCTGAATACAATTTTTCTATGTCGAAAAATTCTGTTTCAAGCTAATTTGCCATCCACCTTAATTCCCTCGACTGTACTGAATTCTGTTTGTAATTTAGCGACACTATTTTTCAGCTTTCGCTCAGTTACAGGCATGATTTCCTTGGGAGTCGACAACGTTCACCTTTTTCACCCATCCCTTGTAATTCTACCAGGCAACTGATTAAAGGCAGTAGCACTCTTTCCTTCTCTTTTTTAAATAGAATGAGAGTGGAAAACGTGCTGCTACTCGTCTCGGTTAGTTACTTCCTACTCGAATTAAATCGGATCGAATTCGAATTTCTCGTTTGATTTTTTTTTCTCTTTTACTTTCTCTCTCTCTCTCTCTCTCTCTCTCTCTCTCTCTCAATCTTGTTTTCACTCTTTTTCTCTCTCTTTCTCTCTTGAAAACATTGTATCTAATTCTTCGTTATTTTCAAACTGTAGAATACTAACGATCGATCTAGCAAACGCGTTCCCCGAATGATTCGATGCGTGACCGATTTGAGATTTATTTTCACGCCCCGGATACTACCGATAAATCTTGAGCCAAGGGACTCTCACTCTCTTTCTCTCGACGCGAAGCCAGATCTCGAGTGATATAGATGAAGGGAAGGAAAAGAGAAGGGTGATGACGAGATTCGTATTCAGTGTCGCGAGAGTCAGCTTTTCTCGATCACCATAACTTTTACGACATTGAATAAATATTTACCGAAAAAATATACATTTAGTAGGAAAATTATCATCGTCTCTTTCTCTAAAGATATAATGTTTGCGAATTTTTTTTGTTATCAAACCTATAAACTTCATTTTATTCAACTTACAGGAATTACAGGAAAGTGTAAATATAAATTAACATTTGATGTAAAAAAGTAATTAGTTTTTAAACTTGAGTTAATTTTAAGAAATACAAAATTTGCTCTTAAAATTGAGTAAAGTCCTCTTTTTGAAGAACAATAATGATTTTAAAGTAGAAAAATATCCTTTAGAGGCAGACAAATGGAAATAATTTTAAAAAAATATTAATATCAACGTATACTCTCTGAATTTGAATTTTTAGTAGAAAACTACTTTTAGTAAAAAAGCAACTAATTTTTAGTAGAAAAAAACTGATATTTAGTAAAAAAAACTAATTTTTAGTAAAAAATTTCTTTTAGTAAAAAGCACCTGATTTTTAGTAGAAAACTACTTGTAGTAAAAAAGCAACTAATTTTTAGTAGAAAAAAACTAATTTTTAGTAAAAGAAACTAATAAGATTACACAATATTTAATAGTAGAAAAATAATCCAACTTTACCTACTGCTGTTTAAATTATTAGATATATTTTACTACAAAATTAGTAGTTTTCCAATAAAAGATTGTAAAATTCATAGTGTCGAAATTTAAATCAGTTAAAAATAATTATTTCATTAAAAAATATCAGTCACTAGATTTTAATAATATTTCTATTAAAAGAAGTGAACAATGATTAATTATTACTTAAATTCAATTTTGTTTTCAACTTATTAAAAAGTTCGGATTCGTTTTGTAATTAAATTGAAAAGAATTTTACTAATTTTTCATAGAAAGTTACTAGTTTTTAATAAAAGAAACTACTAATTTTATAGTAAAATATTTATTACTCGAAATGATATCCTTTTATCAAGTACAGTTTCAGTTATTTTAGACGTTTCATTGTAAAATTAGTATGTTTTACTTAAAAATAATTAAATTTTTTACTTTCAAAATTTGAATTAGTTAAAAATAACAAATCTCATAGTAAAATATTAGTCACTGATTCAATTAACACTTTCCAAATATTTATTTGTAAAAATGATGAATAATTTGAAATAGTGACTGACTTTTTGCTTTTGAATTAGTAAATTTTACTAAAAAATAATAATTTCTACTAATTTATTTGTAAATTTTATTAATTCAAAATTAAAAATTGAGTAACTAATTCAAATTTGCTAAAATTTTTATTCTTTTTTAAATTAGAAAGTTAATATTGACTATTTATTAGTTAAAATAAAATTAGAAATTTTCTACAAAAAAATTAGTAAATTTCGCTCGAAGAATTTTTACTATTTTTAGTACAAAACTAGTAGTTTTTAGTCACATTCAGCAATATGATAATGGATTAATTTTAACACAAAATTAGTAGTTTTCTCCTAAATGTTAGTTATTTTTTACTCATAATTAGTTATTTTCTACTAAAAATTAATTTTTTTTATTAAATCCTGAACCAAAAACTCACACTCTAAATCTGAATTAGTTAAAAATAACTAATTTTTACTAAAATTATGGCTGACTTTTTGCTTTAGAAATTCGTTGAATAGCAACTAAATGTCAGTAGAAAAGAACTAATTATTAGTAGAAAACAAAAACTACGAAATTAGTCGAATTTCACTAATTGAATTATTTAACAAAAATTTAAGTTATTTTGACATAATCTAAAAGTGAATTTAACAAAAAAAAAATCATTACTATATAGTAACAATTACTATTCCACTCAGTAACTTACTTTTTATTAACTAATTAGTTATTTTCAATCAATTTATTAACTGAAATAATAAATAAATAAAATAAACAAAATAATAAATAAATAAAATAAACAAAATAATAAATAAATAAAATAAACAAAATAATAAATAAATTATCTAAAATAATAAATAATAAAATAACTAATTCGATTGTATAGAACTTAAAAAAAAGAGAAAAAAATTTATTGGTAATATAAGCTTACGATTAACATAAAATTTTTCTTTACAGTGAAAAAAATTTAATAAGGCCAGACAAGTTGCCATAAATTACTCGTCTTTTTTCACTGTAACTGTAAATATTTATTCACTGTTTCTTTTTTAAGAAATTAAATTTAAGTATTTATACGCACTTAGTGAAAAAAGTCATACACAGAGAGACTGGAGGACAAATAATAACAGTCCAGTCTGACTTTACATGACTTTTTCCACTTAAAACTTATATCTCTTATCCAAACA
Organism: Leptopilina drosophilae; assembly: GCA_032873175.1. Classification (NCBI taxonomy): domain Eukaryota; kingdom Metazoa; phylum Arthropoda; class Insecta; order Hymenoptera; family Figitidae; genus Leptopilina; species Leptopilina drosophilae. Next base: position 16,063,972 of record CM065481.1, read on the forward strand.
CAATTATTCTTCTAGAAAATAAAATTTTTCCTCTGCTTTTATACTCATAAAATTAAAAGCTTTATTTACTCTCACACTTGCTTTTTGTTTTTGCTTCTGTCTGACAAAAAACGAGTTTTTTCTACTTTAGAAACAAGATTTTTCTCTCCACTGAAACAAGAAATATGTCTATTATCTATACTCACTAAAAAACTATAGTAAAAAATTATTAAGTTTTGAAAAAATAAAAGAAAATTAAAAATAAATTTAAAATGAATGAAAAGAAAATTAAAAAAATAAATTAAATGTAAATTTAAAATAAATGCTAAAAATAAAAAAAGTATTTTTCGTAATACAGAAATAAGTAAAAAGCTACTTCTACAAAATACATATATATAAAAAGAAAAGAAACGGTAAAACACAAATTGAAAACAGTAAATCAAAAGTGAGAAGTAAGTTTTCGATCTTGATATTTCGTGAGAGAGAAATCTTTTTCTAGCCTTTTTTCCTCTTGTCCGATGTGACTTATCATTCGAAGATAAATATTTCGGATATTTTTCTAATGCATATAAACGTATTTTCCCGAAATCCATTTTATAGTTCGGTAAGCGGCTGAGAAGTGACCTAAATTTAAGTTGAAAAATGTTTCCTTACCCTTACCGCGCACAACCATCGCGATATAACTCGCGTGCGTGTATATATATAGCCTATACACATAACTTTATTATAACAGTGAATTTCGAAAAGGGAAGAAGATAACTTTCCATCGATCTGATTCAAATTCATGTTCCCGCGTGGAAAGCAGTATTAGATTTTGCACTTTATCCACATCAATTTCTTTCTTTTTGCTTCTCCTCTACAACCGTAATTTCACCATTTTCATATATTTTGCTCCAAATGTTATTTTTTTAAAATACCGTTAAATCATACATTCCAAGGCTTCGGACGCCCCCCAAAAAGAATTTACTTTCATTCAATAATGTAAAGTTTGGAAAGAAAAATTGATTTTTCTTTCTCTTCGAAGGGAGAGAAAATGAAAAATTTATTAATGCAACTCAGAAATATTAATTTATGGTCACGTTACCTACTTTTAGAGGCGAATACTAAGTTTTTATTGCTCTAGGGCAATAATGTTTACTTTATTGACTGCTCGTAGGGGAATAAAGTAACTATTAAGCCCTAGAACAATATTCGGCAAATTAATAACGTTACAGGTTAAAAAAGTACTCATTATTACCCTAGTGCAAAAATAGACACTTTATTTACCAGCTAGGCAATAAAGTACTCATTATTACCCTAGTGCAAAAATAGACACTTTATTTACCAGCTAGGGAATAAAGTACTCATTATTACCCTAGTGAAAAAATAGACACTTTATTTACCAGCTAGGCAATAAAGTACTCATTATTACCCTAGTGCAAAAATAGACGCTTTATTTACCAGCTAGGGAATAAAGTACTCATTATTACCCTAGTTCAAAAATAGACACTTATTTACCAGCTAGGCTATAAATTACTCATTATTACCCTGGGGCAAAAATAGTCTCTTTATTTACCAGCTATAGACTATAAAGTACTCATTATTACCCTAGGGCATAATAGTTACTTTGTTGACTAGAATTACACAATTACCGTTAATGTAAAAGTTTTCAATTTATTATTCTAAAAATAATTTAATGGTTTTCTAATAAAAATGAGTTAAATCCTTACTATTAAATTTGATAAACGGGTTGCATTTATAAAAAATATATTCGATTCGAGTATCCGCTTACTTGTCTATTATCAAATAAATATTTACTCGAACCAAATAATTTATATTTAAATTAATTAAATGGGAAATCGGTCTAATAATAATTTTAGTATTTTCAGCATTATTATAAAATAAATATTTACTTGAATCAAGTAATTCTTATTTTAATCAATTAAATAAATACAAAAATTATTGGTTCAAATATCATTTATTTAAGGGGGAGGAAACACTTATATTTTCAACTGTGTGAAAAAAAAAATTTTAAATAGACAATAAAATTATTTTTATAGTAATTTTTTGAGAGGAATTCAATGATCATAAAAAAATTAATCAGAAAATATTTTGACCCTCTTTGAATTTTCATTTTTGCTAAAAATTGTTAGAATTTGATATCCATACGTAATTTTGTAGAAAATGTGTTTTTGTATCCATAAAAAAATTGTTGAACAAAAAAATTAATATTTACAAAAGTTTCAGTATTTAAAAAAATAGTTTTCAGGTTAAGAATTTAAAAAATATGATTATTATTAAATTTTACTATACGAAACGACAATTGTTTTTTTAACTAATTTCAGAACATAAACTTTTTCAAAAAATATGTTTTAGTGATAAGAACAAAATTTGATAAAATATTTTTTTTTGAAAAAGTTTGTATTCAAATTAGTTAAAAAAAAGAAATGAATTTTCGTATAGTAAAATTTAATAATAACCATATTTTTTAAATTTTTAACCTAAAAACTATGTATATATCCATAAAACAATCGTCGAATGAAAAAATATTTAAAATTTTTGAAATGAAATATTTATAAAAGTTTTAGCATTTTTTCAACAAAAAGAAAGGTTAAAGATTAAGAATTTTAAAAAATATGATTATTATTCAATTTTACTATACGAAACGTCATTTGCTTTTTTTTAACTAATTTCAGAACATAAACTTTTTCAAAAAATATGTTTTAGTGAAAAACAAAGTTGATAAAACATTTTTTTTTTTGAAAAAGTTCATGTTTTCAAATTAGTTCGAAAAAAATTAAATGACGTTTCGTATAGTAAAATTTAATAATAATCATATTTTTCAAAATTCGTAACCTGAAAACTATGAATACATCTATAAAAAAATTGCCGAATAAAAACATAAATATTTACAAAAGTTTTAGCATTTTAAAAAAATAGTTTTTTTATGGATACAAAAACATATTTTCTACAAAATTACGTAAGGATTTCAAAATCTATCAATTTGTAGAAAAAATAAAAATTCAAAAAGGGTCAAAATGTTTTCAGATCAATTTTTTTATGATCATTGAATTCCTCTCAAAAAATTACTATAATAATAATGTTATTGTTTATTTAAAATATTTTCTTCACACAGTTGAAAATATAGGCACTATAAGTAAAATTGGTGAAATAATTAAGTGAAATAATAATTATTTGATTGAAGTAAATATTTATTTGATAATAAAGAAAAATAATTATACTCAAGCATTAAAATTTGAATCAAATAAATTTTTTCTTCAGTGTCAAAATAATTAGAAACGTCATAATATTTGAAATGTAAGAATGTCGATTATGAAAAAAAAACTGATCGAAATTTACGTTCAGTTTAATCCTTTTTTTGTGCATATAGATTAGAAAATTACATTCGCGTGTCATACTTTTTTTCCAGCGAGGAAAATTGAGAGAGAATTTATTTGTTCGCGAATGTAATAAGTCAACTAGCGAACGTTCGTTTTCTCCTCTTTTTTTTTCCTTTCAATTCGTATAAAATAGTAAATTTTGGAAAAACCGTCACGTTTCGAAGTAAAAATGGAAAAAAAGCGTGTGTGTGACGTTGCGGAGAAGTTGTATGCGACGATTTACAGGATTCTCGAGGTCAAAGGTTAGAGTCCGAAGGAAAAGTATAGTTGATCGTGTACAAGCCATTGGCCCCGTAGTAAGAAAAAAGGTAATCCAAAATGAAAGAGAGGGTGAGAGACGCATGGGTTTCGTGAGGAACAAAGGAAATAAATGACTGTGATGCAACTCGGCATGTATTAACGCGGCGACGCCATCTTGAGACAAAAGGAACTGCTTCTCTCGACCTTTCCCTTAGGATACATATACATATAGATACATCCAGGATCTAGACAAGATTAAATTATCCTTACTTCCTTTGTAAAGTGTAAGAGGCACTCTGTTTGCCCTACAACTCAAAATATAATGTTCTGAAATTTCACCCCCAACTCCTGTTATTATTTTTACAAAATAACTTCAAACGAAAGAAGAAAAAAGATACTTTTTTTTATTGAAGGAGAAAAAAAAATGTTTTTCATTGTAGGAGAAAAATATTTTTCTTTTCTTTCAGGATAGAAATTTTCCTACTTTACCCTACTTGAAACTTTTTCCTACTTATACGTATAATAATTCTTCTGCAAATAGAAGAAAATTTTACTTTTCACTTCTTACTTTTATTCAGTAGTAGCAGAAATTGTTGGTCAGGCGAAACATGTTTGTCTGACCATAAGACTCTAAATCCACTTGAAACGAGAGATTACTATTATATTTATAGAAAGAAATGTCAATAAATTTTGTTAGCAAATATAAGAATAAAGTAATATAATAATTTAAATTTTTAGTTTATTTTCTAAATCAGAATTAGTAATTTTCCACTAATAAAGTATTGACAATTAGTTCATTAAATGAATTAATTGAAATATTGACAAATTTTTTAGTCAAAAAATACAAATTACCTCTTTAAATTTTAATAAGTAAAAATTTTTTTAAATTTGAATTAGTTACTGACCTTTTGTTTCTGAATTAGTAAATTTTTCTAAAAAATTAGTAGAAATTCCTGTTTATTTGCCAAATTTACTAATTCAAGAAGCAAAAAGTCAGTCACTAATTCAAAGTAATAAACATTTTTATTTATTAAAATTTAAGGGGGGCGATAAAAAACTACTAATTTAGGTTTAAAAATTACTAAAACATTTAGTAAACTTTGCTAATTTAAATAGTGCTCTCAATAAATAATTAATAGAATTCTTCTACCATTTAGTAGTTTTTACTAAGAATTAGTCAGATACTTCCTAATTCGTTTAATAAACTTTTTTATAACTCCTTAACTTTAAATTAAACAGTTTTCACAAATACGACAGAACTGAATCATTTATTAAATGAATTAGAAACAACTAATTAATTTTGTAGCTGGAAATGACTAATTTATTAGTATTTAAATTATTTCTTTAGATTATGTTAAAGAAACTAAGAAAATTAGATTTCTACTCAGTGAATTTAAATTAGTAAAAATTGTTTACTAATTTAAAATAATGACTAACCGCACTTTTGTTTTTAAATTATAGTAAAATTTACTACACTCTAAATCTGAATCAGTGAAAATTTTGACTCATTTCAATCAGAGGCCCAGTTTTCTTTAATTCGTCAGTGAAATTTCACTGACAATCAGTGGTTTTTACTGATTCTTAGTGCAATTCTACTGATGAATTAAAGAAAACTAGGCCACTGATTGAAATCAGTCAAAATTTTCACTGATTCAGATTTAGTGTATAAGCAGTGATTTCTATCCATTGATTATTAACAATTGTAATAAAAAAATATTATTAAATTTTTTATCCAAATTTATCTTTTGTTTAATAAGAATTAATATTAAAATAATTATTTAATATCCAAAACTATAGTAAAATATTCCAGGCCTTGGATATTATGACTTTTATGACTATTTTCAAAAAATGCAACTTTTTCAATTTATTTTAAAAAATTGCGTCTTTATCAACTTTTCTTACACATTTTTTTATAAAAACTTTATTTTTTGAAAAAAACGCAATTTATTTCGATTTTATAGTGTAAAAAGTTATAACTTTTAAAAATTATTTTTTAATGATTTTTTAAAGTAAATTTTTGAAATAAACAGTAAAACAATTTTTCAATCATTGAAATTTCATAAATTTAACTGAAAAAATTAATTTTTCAAGTATTCTAATACAATTTTTGAAAATCAACTTTTGAGGAGTATTAATTGCAAAATTTTGAAAATAATTAAATTCTTGAAAATTTCAGTGGAAAATCTTCAATACACATGAAAATTAATGAAAATCAACTTCTAAGAGTTGTATTAAAATATTTTCGAAACAAGTAATTTTTATAGAATTTTTTTCCTTGTAATTTTTTTAAATTCCATCGTTTTTCAATAGTTTTAATTACAAATTTCAGAAAATTCAAATGCGTAGAAAAAATAACATAAAAATAATTGGGAAAAATTTTCATGTTGTTATTTTTTCTACGTATTTGAATTTTCTGAAATTTGTAATTAAAATTATTAAAAGTAATTAAATTTTAATAAAATAACATATTTATGTTCAACATTTTTTATTAAAATTTAACATAAAAATCTATTTTTTTTAAATTGTACAAAAATTCTCTAAAGAAATTCAATTATTTTCGTGAAATTATATTGCAATATTTTTAAAAAATTGAGTCTTATAATAATTGTTTGATTATAATTGTTCCAAATTCATTTTTATTACATTTTTTTTAAGATAAAATTTGAAAAGAACAGAATAAATTTAAATTTTTTTAAATTTACTTTCTCATGTTCAACATTTTTTATTAAAATTTAACAAAAAATTAGTTTTTTTTAATTGTGCAAAAGTTCTCTAAAGAAATTCAATTATTGTCGTGACATTACATTGCAATATTTTTAAAAAACTGAGTCTCGTAGTAATTGTTTCAGATTCATTTTTATTACATTTTTTTCGTGTCATCAAAATTAATTGAATTCACAATTAATAAATAGTAACCACAGCCGACAATCAGCAGAAGATGAAAAATTATTTTTTGAACGAAATTTATCTTCTGTTTAATAACGATTGTTGTCAAACAATTATTTACAGTTCTAAAACTATGACTAGAAAAGTACGAATTAATTAATAAAATCAAATTAATAAAATTTTTTGCCTAAAAACGCAGCTTGAGGTCTAAATTTTTTATTTAATTTACAAATACCAAACGCTTAATAACAATGATTAGATAACCAAAAAAATTTTTTTTTTTACATTTGTTTATATAGTGATGAGATAAAAACGTTTTTTAATTTTAAATTTTCCTAATAATCTTTAAAAACAGACATAATTATAGAAATTTTTTTAAATTCCATATTTTTTATGTTTTCTATATCCTTTTCTAATTTCCATGCCTTTTACACGTTTTCCAGGAATTCTCAACTTTGTAGCAACCGTGATTATTGAATTAGTAAGTTTTACGAATAAATATTACAGGGTTGACACAAAACATCGATTTTAAAATTCCATGACTTTTCTAGGTTTTCCAGACCATTTTTTAAAAAATTCCAGACAAAAAAATAAAATTGTTTTGGTATACGTTTTTAGCTAATTACAACAAAAAATATAATATCCTTCAAGTAAATTGTTAATAAAATAAATTATAATTTTTCATTTAATTAATTTACTTCTTTCAAAAATTATATACTCTCTAAATCTGAATTTGTAGTTCTCTACTAATTAAATATTGCGGATTTGTTTATCAATTGAATTAGTAACTGTTTTTACAAATTTTTAATAGTTTTTTACTAATTATTAGTAGAAAATTTACTAATTTGAAATAGTCAAAAATACTTTCTACTAACTGAATTACTAATTTTCTAACAGCAATTAGTAAAAAACTACTAAAAATTAGTAAAAAATGTTACTAATTCAAATTGGTAAACGAATCCGCACTAATTCAGATTTAGAGACTACTAATCTAACAACTTCAAAAGCAGAGGAAAGGAACTAACTTAAAAAAAATTGATGTGAGACTTAAAATACACGAATTACTTTTATATTCCCATTTGGAGCATTATATAATCGATGTTAATTACATTAGCATATCGGAATAATAAGCAGGCGAGAGTGAGAGAGAGAGAGAGAGAGAGAGAGTTAGAGATCTCATTATACATGAGCGCGCTCTCACACACATGTGCTTTTGGAATATAAAAAGTATACTATATGTAATGTCAAAGGCTTTTTAAGATACAAAGAAAGGAGGAGTCGAATAGGGGGATAGTGAACTCGCAAAGGGGTGGAAAAAGCACTCTGAGAGCACCAGCGTAGCTGACGATAGCGTTGGATTTACTTTTACTACCTCATTAATGTTACACTTTTTATTACTACGCCGTTTCGATCCCTCCGACCGTTTTCGTTTTGCGCGTGTGCGCACATTGACTCTTGGAATCCGGATAAAGCTACCCGTTCTTCTTTTTCTTCTTCTTCTTCTCCTTCTTCTACTACTTTTACTTCTACTTCTCTTTTTTTACCTCACTTTTTACGATCGGAAAAAATAGCGCCCCTTCTCTATTTTGACTGCCGCAATTTTGAAGCAAGTCTTCGATGCGTTATTTTATGACGCCACACACGTTTCATCGTATACCAAAAGTGTCCATCATGTGTGCGCCATATCTTACAATAATAAGCAATCTTCTTTATTATCGCGTAAAACTAAAATGTATCTTTCGATATCGTATTTTTCCACGTTTTTTTTGTTATCTTCTAATTAGAAATTAATGCTATTTTTTAAATTAGAGTTTAAAAAAACAGATAAAAGATTAGAGTTAAGAAGAAATATTTGCTAACATGATATTAAAATAGGTCTATTTACTCCCTAGGGGTTAAAAATGGTTACTTTCTACCTTGCGAGCTTTGATTTTACTCTTAGCGTAATTTAAACTTTTTTGTTCGGTATAAAAAAGGGATATCATCCCTCCGATCGACTTTAAGGACCAAAAAAAATCGTTTTAGTAGATTAAAAATACAAAGAAGACGGAAAAGTCACCGTTTATCGGATTCAAAAGCAGCAATGTCACAAGAATTTTATTTTCTTTCCACCTGACGTTTCCCTTGATTTCTAAGTTTAATTTTTCAAAAAATGAATAATTTTATTAAATAAATATTTCAATGATTATTATTTGTTTCTCTGTTTTTCAATAGAAAACAAAATTACAAAAATTTTAAATTAAAACCTGGAATAGTTTCTTAAAAGTATAATTATAACCTTTTCAAAATTAAATTATTTTCTACAATTTTTAACTAAACTCCATTTCTAAGTCAATTATTATTTTTAATTCTTCTCCTATTTATAAAAATTCAATTTTCTATAAAACTTGTAAATGTAACTGTTTCAGGTTCATTTTTATTTATAAAAGTTATTAAAATAAATTACTGAAAATATTTTTAACCAAAAATACTGAATGTTACTGATTTTAAATAAAATATAAAAAAGAAATTCTTAAAATTAATTTTTTTACCATATTTTTAAATAACTTGTGAATGTTTTTAGGTTTTTAATTTATACAATTGAAAAATTGTCAAAATAATTAAAATTTCGTAAGATCTTTTGAAAATAATTTAATTTTTAAAAAACATTAAAAGAAATAATTAAATCTTTATATGCAAAATTTGAGTTTTAAAAATGAAAATGATTTGTCTAAAATTTTAATAAGTCTAAAAAAGTAAATTTTAAAAAATTAAAAATTTTTTTTTTAATTTTGTCTTTAAAAAAATCTAATAAAAATAAATCTAAGACAAAAAAATAAGACTCAGTTTTTTAAAAATATTGCAGTGTAATTAAACGATAATAATTGAATTTCTTTAGATAATTTTTGTTCAATTTAAAAAAAACTAATTATTTGTTAAATTTTAATAAAAATTGTTGAACATGAACATGTCATTTTTAAAAATTCAATTACTTTTAATAATTTTAATTACAAATTTCAGAAAATTCAAATGCGTAGAAAAAATAACAACATAAAAATGTTTTCCAATTATTTTTACGTTATTTTTTCTACGCATTTTCATTTTTACGAATTTTCTGAAATTTAGAAATAAAATGATTGAAAATGATTGAATTTAAAGCAATAAATAATATAAATAAAGAATAATGAAGAAAAAAATTTCTATAAGAATTACTTATTTTAAAAATATTTTAATACAACTTTTAGAAGTTGATTTTCATTAATTTTCATATTTATTGAAGATTTTCCACTAAAATTTTGATAGAGAATTCAATTATTATCAAAATTTTTTAACTAAAACTCCTCAAAAGTTGATTTTCAAAAATTGTAGTAGAGTACTTGAGAAAATTAATTATTTTTAGTTAAAATAACAAAATTTCAGTTATCAAAAAATTTTAAATTGTTTTTTTCAAAAATTTATTTTTAAAAATTCATTTAAAAATAATTTTTAAAAGTTATAATTTTTTACAGTATAAAATCGAAATAAATTGCATTTTATACAAAAAATATGGTTTTTGCGTAAAAAGCTGTATTGAATGTTGAAAAAATCGTAATTTTTTAAAATATGTCGAAAAAAGTCGCATTTTTTAAAAATAGTCGAAAAAGTCATAATATCCAATGCCTTGGATATTTTAGGTTTGAAAAATCTTTGTCCCCTAACAGTTTAGATATAAAAATGATTTAAAAAAACGATTTTATCTCACGGTAAATCGTTAGGTATTAAAATAACACCAAAAAGGATTAAAATAATCCAATTTAGTGTTATTTTAATCCATTTTGGTTTTATTTTAATACCTAACGATTTACCGTGCTCCTAAGTTTGAAAAAAGCCATTTTACTCCCTAGACTAATAAACGCTTCTTAATTTAAAATAATAAAAATCTATTTTACCCCCAAGAGTTCAAAAAAACTTTTTGGTGCCTGCTAGGCAATAATTAAATAATAATTTCTGACTCCACTGCAATGCTATTTAAAATAATAGAAAAACAGAGTAAAAATTCTGAAACGTGACACCTAAAACAGTAATACTATTATTTTTTTCCAAAAAGTTCCTTTTTCTGGTAGCAATTTTCATAAAAAAACACTATGTAAACGAATTTTGCAAAAAAAAATTTTTTATTGAAATCTGCCAACAAATTTTTCTGAAATTAATTTTTTTTTAAATAAGAAAATTTTTGAATTGTTAATGAAAAGAGTAAAATTTTTTTTGCAAAATCCTTTTACTTAGTTATTTTTTTATGTAAAATGCTACCAGAAAATGAACATTTTGGGAAAAATAAAAATATTCAAGTTTCAAGTGGCACGTTTCAGAAATTCTTACTCAACATATTTTACTCCCTAGGGTTAAAAAAGCCTGTTTACTCCCTAGACTAAAAAACGGTGTTATTTAATTTTTAAATACTAAAAAAACGAATAAAGAATTAAATTAAAATATTTAAAAAATGGTTACGAAATACTTGACTAGCCCCAAACTAGTTAATAAAAAAAACAAGAAAAAAATCCAAGCATTTTTTCTCTATAAAACTGCAAAACTGAATATATACCAATACGATCAGCTAGGAGACAAATTGATTTACAATTGAAAGGTCTTTATTGTTTGAGAGCGAAAGCAAAGTAAAAAAAAAAGAGAAGCTGACATGGGAAACACCTCTCTGATGGTCGAGTAATATCAGTGTGTATTTTCTTTTTCCCTCTGATTCCTCTCCACTTTTCCCATCTCTCTATACTTGAGTACATGTGGTCATCTCCCATGGGCTGGTGGCAGCCGATGTAGCGATATAACGCCCAAAACCCTAAGTGGTGATCTTGGAAGCGCCTCTTTATGCCCCTGAAGTGTACCAAAAGACTCACCCCTCACCCACCCCCTCGCCATGAGATATGTGACACAGATGGAGGGACATGACCGCAATATCTTAATATTCCCTGACGTGAAGCAGGAGGTTACTTTTCTGCTAGCAGGAAATTTATATTTTATCGAATTGAAAATACCGAGACGTCGCGACTTATATATATAGAGATACGTATAGGCCTGAAAAAATTCCCCTCAAGGGCACACGATAAAGGGAGGCGAATATGGGCCATTCTTTGTTTGACTGCCTGACATAGATCATAGAATTTAAGAAGAGAGTTAAATTTGTAAATAATTTACATTTTTTTGTATATTAATATGACTAAAATTGATTATTTATTTTTTAATTTTTTTTCAATATTTCATTCCGTCTTTTTATTTAATATTTTATTCTCGGTATTCATATTTTATTTATAGCATATTATTTAGTATTTTATTGAATATTTTAATTCAGTATTTAATTACTCTTTAAATCTGAATTAGTAGTTTTCTAGTAATGAAACAGTGCAGGTTCGTTTACCAATTGTATTAATAACTATTTTGACTAATTTTTAGTAGTTTTTTACTAATTATTAGTAGAAAATTTACTAATTTGAAATAGTAAAAAATACGGTTTACTAATTGAATTAGTAATTTTCTACTAGCAATTAGTAAAAAACCACTAATAATTAGTAAAAAATATTACTAATTCAAATTAGTAAACAAATCCGCACTAATTTAGATTTAGAGAGTAAGTATTATTTCTACTTCAATAAAGTGAAATAGAAATACTGAATAAAATATTAAAAATAGTCTCTAAATTTGTATTAGAAAAAAATTAAAATTGTTAAATAACTTGAATTAGTAATTGACTTTTAACTTTTAAATTAGAAAATTTTACTAATAAATAACAATTTCTAATAATTTAATGGTCAAATTTACTAATTCAGAAACAAATAGTAATTCCTGCTAATTTATCTGTAAGACTTACTTACTTAGAAGCAAATTGTATTTCTACTAGTTCATGATAAAAAATCTTTAACTAGAACAGCGAGAACTTTCGCTAAAATAGCGAAAGTCTTCGTTGAAATAGCTAATGTATTCGCAACAATAACTAAAAATTTCGTTAATATAGTGAAATTTATAGTTTTTCCAGGTGAAGATTTTTTTTCGTGTTTAATAGTAAAATTTGCTAATGCAAAAACAAAAAAACAGTTACTAATTAAAGTTAGTAGAAAATGTTACTAATTTAAATTTAGAGTGTGCCTATTATAAAGAAAATAGTAAATAATTTAATGAGTAGTATTTGTAGTCAACTATTTTATTTAACAATTTTAGTATTTTATTGCCATAGTTTTTTTTAATTTGATCCAGTACATTTTCTAAGCAATCAAAGTAAAATGAAGCAATATTTCTTCATCAGGAAGCAATACTGAATGAAATAAAAAATACTAAATACTAAATAAAAGCATAAATATAAATAAATTATTATTTCTTTACTACTTAATTATTAATACACAATAATAATTAATTAAAATTATGATTTTATTCATCATGTAATCAGTAAAATAAAAAACAATGTTTCCTTAAGGAAGAAATACAAAATGAAATATTCAAATTACTAAATAAAAAAATAAGAATTCTATTGAAAATGGTAAATAAATAAAATTATTATTAATTACCAATAGTAAATAATTAACAATTATTCCTATTTACTATTTTATTTATAGCATTTTATTCAGGACTTTTTATATCCAAATACAAGAAACTAAAAATACTAAATAAAATTCTAAAAATTATAAAAAAATACTGAAATAATAAAAAAATGTAATAAAAAAAATAGTCAGCACAAATAACGAATATTGATATAAGGTATTATTAGTAAAAATGCAAAATAAAAATATTTTATTTTTACTTAATAATATTATTTCATTTATTATTCTATTTAGTATTTTCATTTAGTTTTTTTAGCATTTAATTGCAGTAATCAACATTATTTTCCATTTAAATAAAATAAAATAAAAGTACTAACATAAAATCTATAATAGAATACTAAACAAAAATTTTCAAGAAAAATATTATTAATTTTAAATAAAATACACTTGAAAAAAATTTATTTAATTCAAATAACCGTTTAATTGTATTTGTTATCAAATAAATATTTACTAAAATCAAGTAATTTTTATTTAAATCAAAATAATTGTATATTTAAATTGATGTTTAATTATAATATCAGTCATTAATTGATTTAATTTAAAATTATTTGGTGCAAGTAAATAAATATTTATTTGATAATTGACAACTAATTATTTATTTCAATGAAACAAATTTTTTTTAGTTTTATTTTTATATAAAATAGTAAATAAAAATACCATTAGAATATTAAATACACAAATATTATATAGTAAATAATACTACAAATTATTTATAACTATATAGTATTTATATTACACCCAGAGAAATAGTATATTTGCCTCAGAACCAACTAAACTTTTTATCTGTTTCAAATAAATTGTATTTAGTTTAAACAAAATTTTATTTAACTCAAATAGATATTTTATTTATGTCAAATATAAATTTTATTTAAAACAAATAAAAAGTCTAGTTGGTTCTGAGACAACTATACGTTTATTTAAGTCAAATAAAATATATTTGGTTTAAATAATAATTTTCTCTGGGTGTATAGAAAATAATAATAAATTAATTCTAATTGGAATTTTTAGTATTTATTTATATTTTTTCAGTATTTTGTTTATTATTTTATTAAGCATTTAGGTAGTATTTTTAGTATAATAATTAGTAGTATAATACTAAAGAATTTTTTATAATACTTTATTTAGTACTTTTTTATCTAGTAATTCAATGTATTGTTCTAAATAATTGAGATAATTTTCTTTTGTATTTGTTTGCAGTAATATTTTTTCTATTTAAATACACCCAGAGAAAAAAATTATTTAAACTAAATATATTTCATTTGACTTAAATAAACGTATATTTGTCTCAGAACCAACTAGACTTTTCATTTGTTTTAAATAAAATTTTTAGTCGGCATAAATAAAACATATGTTTGAGTCAAATAAAATTTTATTTAAACCAAATGAAATTTATTTGAAACAAATAAAAAGTCTGGTTGGTTCTGAGACAAATATACAATTTCTCTGGGTGTGAAGAAAAATAAAAGTTTATATTCAAATAAAGTAAAATAAAAATACTACTCTCTAAATCTAAATTAGTTGAAAATAATTAATTACTAGTAAAATCGTGGCTGCTTTTTGATATCAAATTAGCTATTTTTAACTAATTCAAATTTAGAGAGTATGTTAAAATCTAGGATAGAATACTAAATAGAAGAAACTAAAAATACCAAAAATACTAAATAAAATATTAAATAAATGCCAATTTGTTCTATTTCCTACTTTTTCAGTATCTTTAGTATTTTATTTTCTCTTTTTATTTATTAAATTTAATTTTAGTTCCTTTATTTAGTAGTTTAGTAATTTTTCATCTTTATACTACATCGTTAATTTGCTTATGAGAATTAAAATAATAAAGTGAAAATATCCATCACTATAATTATAGAGAATCAAAAAAAAAAATGAATGTCAAACAAGAGAAATTCTCTCTTGCTAAAATTGACGATGCGATTAGTCAGGAAAAGTTTTTCTCTCGGCATCCCCGTGTCTGATCGTCTTTTGTTTCTTCGAAACGCCCAGACATACAGGTATTTGAACTCGGTCCCGCGGGTCAACGCAACACGATCGCAGGGTCATCATTCCCAATTCTTCTTCTCAACTCATGTAATAAAAAAGACTTACTCGGCGGAAAATTTTTTTTCTACTCGAATTCATTTCGATCATTTGAAAATCCTTCGTTCTCGTTTTTTCCCCTCCTGTACAATTTGGAAACAAAAGGGTTTTGCGGGGGCGTGAGTAGAGAGAGAATGAGAGAGAGAGAGAGAGAGAGAGAAGAGGAAAGGTCGATGAAATAGAACGAAACGCGCGTCACGTTGTCGCGGGATCGCGAGTGCAGGTTTTTTGAGGTGGAGGAACCCTGGCAGGGAGAGAGAGAGAGAGAGAGTGAGAGAGTGAAGCCAGAAACGATGGGATAGGTGGGGTAAAGGGGTGCGTTTCTGGAGCAGACGAATCGATGTTCGTCGCTCGCTCTAGCGCTGCATCGAGTTCAATGTCTCGCCCGGGCCGGGCTGGGGCTGACTGGATCGTAGTCGCGCTACTGCGGTGTGGTGTTGTTGGCCGTGGCCGTGGCCGTGGCTGACGGTCGCGTCCGGCCACCAACTCCCAGGAACACACCTTTCCACCCTCTCACAGCACAACGCATGTAAAGCTCTCGCTCTCGTTCTCTTTCCAACGATTGCCGAATCAACACACGGGTGCAATCACAACGCACACTGATAATTGGTTATCATCAAACGTACAGACATTTACGTATATTTGAACAGCTACATTTCTCTCTCCTTCTCTCTCTTCTTTTTTTCCTTTATCCCTTCTTCCTCTTCCTCTCTCTCTCTCTCTCTCTTTCCATGAAAACAACTAGAAAAAAAATTCTTTTGCCGCATCAGCGAACATCATTCCGTTGGCTCAATCTGCTGCTTTGGCAATTGTTTCCCCTCGTTCAAGTGGACGGACAATTCACTATTGTTTGTTCTCTCAATGTTTCACCTGCAATTTCTCTTTTGAGAATTCAATTTTGTTTTCCGAATTTCTATCATTTATTTATTAAAATACAATATTTGATTATTCATTTATATTCACCGCGAGAGCAACGTGCCAGAAAATTTCCATTTTGTTTGGAAATTATCATTAAGTAATCAAATAACTCTCTGAATGTGAATCAATTAAAAATAATTTATTTAGAAGCAAAAAGTCATTCACTAATTTAAATATAGTAATATATATTGACAATCAGTTAAAAATAACTGAGTTTTAGTAAATTTTTTTTTGTCTAACTCAATTAGTCAAGGCTAAGTAATTTTTCAGTTACTTGTTACATGAAGATCAGTTATTTTTATCACTGAAAAAAAATTTAATTCATTCAAATAACCGATTAATTGACTATTATCAATTAAACATTTAATTGAATCAAATGATATTTATTAGAGTCAATTAAATGGTCCATGATTTTTAACTATAATTCAAATTAAGAAAGAACATAACAGAAAATAATGGGAAATTTTTAGAATATCATTTTCAGTGCAGAAATTTAGAAATTGTAATAATAAGATAATTGTCATATAAATGACGATTATTTAACACGGAAAAAAACTTTCATATTTTATTTCTCTGACATTCAATTATTTTTTAAATTTATTTAAACGAATGGAAAAATTTATATTTAATTTTTAATTTCATTTAATAATTTTATTTAATTTAATTTTAATAAATACACTGAAAAAGAATTTATTTGATTCAAATAACCGATCACATGACTATTCTAACAAATAGATACTTAGTTGATTGAAATATTATTTATTGGAGTCATTTAAATGGTATTTGCTTTAAATACTAAAATTATTGGTTCAAATACCATTTAATTGACTCCAATACATATTATTTATTTCAAATAAATATTTATTTTATAATAGTCAATTAATTGGTTATTTAAATCAAATAAATTCTTTTTTTAAGTGTAATAATATTTAAATATTTATGTATTTTCATAATTTCAATTTCAAATTATTTGAAATTGTTTCTATTATATTTTATTAAATAAATTTATTAAATTATTTCTAAAAATTAAAATTGCAACGTTTCCAACAAAATTAATTATTTTCAAGAGTTTTTAACTAAAATTCTACTGTAAATTAATTTTTTTTTAAATTATTTCCTTAAAGTTTTTCGACAATTTAGTTCCGTAAGTACAATCAATTTTTTATAATAATTGAAATAATAATAATTAATATTATTACTAATTATTATTATTAATTATTATTATTATTATTACTTAATAATTTTTTTTTCTAATTTATTGAGGTCAATTATTCAAAATATTTAACCGAAAATATTAAATATTTCTTTAAATAGTGAAATATTTAAAATTTATTGGAATACTTAATTTAAGTAAAAATGATTATAATAACAAATTCTTTGAAAATTCATTTAAAATTATTTTAAAGCAATTTTTGAATAGAGATTTTCTAATCATTTTAATTTTAATTTGTATGTATTATTTTAAAAACATAATTTTTCATGTTTTCATGAAAATGGTAAATTAAGAACACAATGCAATGTTCAGATTCTGTCAGACATAGATTTTCTTCTGAAAATCATTCTTTTGATAGTGACGGCACTTTCAAAATACACTCGAACTCGAGTTATTGAGACAGACACGCAAATAATACAATGACTTACCGGAAATTCGACGTTCCGGACAAACATGCTAATAATACAATGACTCACCAGAAATCCCTCGTTGTTCTGTGAATGACGTGGCATCGTTCATCCTCTTAAAGAATGGAGCTTTCTTAAAGAATCCTTCAGTTTTGATATTTTAACATTTCAATATTGATAGTTTCATTTTTAAATGGATTAAAATTGATTATCCTTCCTTCAATCCTCGATATTAACTCATCTTTATTTTCCTTGTTTAAACATATCTATAAAAAAATATTTATTAATAAAAATTGACCTTAATTAAAATACCAAATGTATATACAAATAATAAAAATTCTTTTACGGATTAATTTTTTTTAATTAATATTTTTTAAAAATTAATTTATTATTTATTTAAACAATAGCTTATAAATTTAACACATCGTATCGTTACTATATTTTTAAATAGTTAATAAAATAAAATAATAAATTTTTACGTAAAAAGATTGTTTTTTCAATTTTTTATGTAAACTGATTGTTTACAATTATTTTTTATTCTACTGCAATAAAAATTTTAAAGTATTTAATTAACTTACAATGAACACCGCTTTGCTGTAACGGCTGTAATTAATCTATGACAGGAGGAGCTTTAGAATTACTTTTTCTTTTTAAAGGAACTTTTTTCTGTGAAATGAAACAAAGTTTTTCAATAAAAGTTTTTTTTCAAATATTTACACATGTCGAACAATAATATAGTGATTATTAACAATAAGTTAATGGAAAATGAAAAACTAACCTAAAAGTTTGAATATTCGTTCCAGAATTGTATCTGATAATATCCAAGAAATTTAATTTCTAATTTTATCAAATTTTGACTCACCTGTAAAACTTGAACATTTATCTCGACAGATTAAAATTTCTTAATTCATTGTATTTTCTTTTGTATACATAGTCAGTTATCCTTTTTGTACTGTGTTTCAATCATAAATTTTCTGCTACACTGTAGATATAGATTGTGATTGTTATTCCTCATAAATATTTGTATATTGTCGTCGAATTATGATGACTTTATAACTGTTGAGTTTTCGTGTTGATAATTTGTAATTTTGTAAACAATAACAAAGAACAGAATGTATGGAGATAGACCAGGCACAAAAATAAATATTAAATCCCATACACATCGACCTTAAGCTTCGCAAAAATTTCCAACCAATCACAAATTACTATTCTTGTCCAGAACACTATCTCCATCTATAGGGACATTTGAGTACGACTGAACATTTTGTCTACTGAATTCTGTTGAACGGAAAAAATGAATAATAAATAAAAACAATCTCATCATTATGAATCAATCGTTTTTAATTTTGTACAAAATAATAATAATGAAAATATTATTCAAAATAATCGGTATCTGTTTATCGATCTGATCGCATAGCCAGGAGTTAAGAAATTCGAGTTGACGCATTATTGCTGCACCAGAAAATTATTGTTACTGCGTTGACAAATTTTACTAAAAGAACAATAAAAATAAATGGCTAAAAATTGTCCGGATTTAATGCTCGAACGCGTCAAAGTACTACGTTTTGTCTTCAATATTAAACGAAAATTAATTTTTCTGTCAACTATTAATAATTAAACTTTATTAATTAGTAAACTAATTATATCATTATTAACTATTGGAAACAACTATTTCTTTTATTGCTTGTAATCTTCTTGCAATTAATTATTAATTAAAGTAAAATCAATTATTAAACGAATCAAATCAGTTAAACAATGTAAACGGTATATACTATTTAAGATTAACTATACTTCTGACAATAATCAATTATATTTAGCTCAGTGGATACTTTACCATTCAGTGGACTAAAAATCCACAGTAAAGTTATCAACTCATGTCGAATTATTCATCTTGTGTATTCATAATGGAAAGACAGTGTGGTTTTATAAGAAATGATGAAGCTTGGAAGAGAAAATAATTTTCTCATCAGCGTACACCCCTCCTTTGAAACTTTTCAGAACTGACTGAGAGCGCCACCGGAAAACGCTTGTATTTACGTGACTCGGGACAAGCGACTAGTAATGGTGACTTCTGATTGGACGGCGCTTCTGTGCCAGCGCTAGGGAAGGGAGTCTCAGTGGGAGAATAGTAGGGGCAAGTGTGCTGCGCGCTGATTCGCTGAACGTCAGCTCGAGAGTGCGCACCAATCAACGCGCAGTAACTACCTCGCCGCTACGTAAATACGACCGTTTCGACCGACTCGCATTACTTTCCCCTGGACTTCAGTATGAGCAAAACTGCGTCACATTGAAAAAAATTTTTGAACACTTTGTCTTGCTTATCGAATGAACATAAATAATTGCACCGTAAATATTGATGCTAGGTGCACTGATCAATCAATATACGGAATAATTTCCATTTCTTTTGACGTTCAACTACAGTTTATTCTGAAATATGCTAGAAGAAAAATGTCTACTGTTTTGAAAAAAATTATTTCATCTCAACGAAAGCAAGATGTTCAATTGGTAAGAAGCTTTAGTTATTTACAGGCCTGATTATTTAATAGTGGTAATATTTTTCCATATTTAATTATTCCAACAATTGTTTGCAAAATATTTTAATGAAACAAAGGAGTTCTATGAACAGTGGCCTGGCTGATCACTGTAAAAATTTTGGTAATATTTTTTCAATGTTTAATTGTAACAACAATGTTTTACAAAGAATTTTTATGAAACAAAGAAGTTCTATGAACAATGGCAGTTCCATTGTTTTTCTATAATGAGGATTTCCTGTGTAATACGTATTAGTTTTTAGGTTATTTTTTGCTTTTTCGATTTATTCATTGAATTGAAAGAATTTTTTTCTTTATAAATGTAAAATTAACACAATTTTTTTAAATTATTTACTATTTTGAATGGTGTGAGAAACAATTGTATAATTACAGTCACAATATTTAACGCTATATATTCTTTTCGCATTGGAGAATTTCGTCCAATTCGACTGAATTTTATTTAAAATATGTGGCAGTCTATTTGGCGGCAGTTGGCAACAATTATTGCCACCAAAATATATTTACAGATTGTTTGGTTAGGTGGAGCTGCTATAGAGAGAAAGATCAAATTTGTCAGTTTTTTTAACGATCAGCCGTTAAACAGTAGTTGGAAATTTTTAATGCAAAAAAATGTGACAGGTGATTAAATATAGTAAGAAGGTTGAATCTTCTGTAAAATAATATAATATGTGGATAAATAATATTATTGATTTTGAAATACAGGTTAGGAGTAAATCAGTCGTATATACAATATAGAAAAAATTTAGGTTATGTGTACGTATTTAAAACTGATTGAAAACTGTTAACATCAATGGTATTATTTACTGCTAATTTTTCTTTGATTTCATTTACTTTCTATTTTTATTTTTTTGTATATTCCAGGTCACCATTAATTCTATTTTGAATAAAGTAACAATTCAATTTTCTTTTTTTGCAAGAAAGGACTAATTTGTTTACTGAGAAACAATTGCCATTTCTGATTGTTCGTTTTTGTCAATAATTTGTTCGATTACCGTTGAGGAATATTTATTTTCAAACTGATTTTGATTACATTGTCACAGAATGGCTCAGGAGGAAATGGAGCAACTCGTCATATCACGTCAACGGAGATAATCCGCGATAGGTGAGTCCCTTTTGTCTTGAATATTGTGGCGAAGTGAAGTTGAAATATATTTAGAAAGTTTCACAATGACAATAATGGAAATAATATATGTTAATTATAATAAATAATAATATTTATTATATATATAATTTAAGTTGAAACGTGAATTACTAAATCATGCAAAATGTATATTTATTTCGTTTATTGATTTTTAGTATCAGATTTTATTTTTCTTGATACATTCGTAAATATTTTTAATTACAAAAACTCCTTTTTGTTTAATACCACAAGAAAAGTATAAAATGTTAACAATTATATTGACAATTAGAGAGTAGAATTTCATTTCAGAATTTTTTATGAAATTTTACAATTAATTTCTTTTTTATTTCTTATCTTTTTGTTGATTGCTATTTAATAATAGATAATATTCGTTAATAATAAATACTTTTTCTTTTTTAATAATTTATCATTAATTTAATATACTAAAAAAATATTACTATTAATCACTTGATTAGTTAATATAAATAAGATAATTATGTAGAAAAAGAATATTCAGTTCAGGAGAAACTTTTTTGGACAGTCTAGAATTGATTGTCGCATCAATAAAAAACTGCTTTGCAGGTACATTTTATTCCTCAATTAAACGTCAATTATTATCGAATGATTGGTTTTTAATTATTTCTTTCACTTTGTCACTGTGAAATTTTCTCTTTTTTCAAAAAAATTATTATTAAGTGTTAATGTTACAATATTAATTTTTCTATTTCTATTTATGAAGAATTCGAAATAAGATTCTCTCATAAACTATTCATAAAAGTTTTGCTTTCTTTTGAACAACTTTCTTGCGAAATTAAAAATTGTATGACAATATTTTTTCAAATTAACTATTTCTAAATATTTATCCGTACTTAGAAAACAATATTCTAAATTTATTTTATTCTAAAGCGATATTAAAAGTATTTATAATAACTACCTGCTATTTTAGGTTATGGTAATTATTATTTATATTTTTAATTTATTAATACAGCATTCAGAAAAAAATTAATTTATTCTTAACTATTAAATAATTAATTTATTAAAACTACTTTTCCCTTAAATTTGACATCGAATGTCAATTATAAAATTAATTTACAGAAAAAAAAATTCTGGTCTCAATTTCTCTAAATTTTTCGTGTATTTCGATAGTTTTCGAAATATGTAATCATACATTTGAAACTATTAGTAACTTTGTGAAGATATTCGTCGAATTTGGCGATTTCTCTGTAATTGAATAATCCTTGAAGGTTTCATTGGAAGTTCAAGAATTCTCTAATCGCACCAAACTTGTTCGATTGGAATTCGAATTCATCAGGAAAGTTTCAGAATGTCATAGAATAATTTCTAGTATTGATTTATTAATATTGCATTAGAAAAGAGAATTTTTGTGTTTTTAAAAATTGCGTCCAAATTATTTTTAGTTTTTTTAACTTTCTAATTAGTTCTTTTTACAATTTTCTTTTTTTTAACTCTTGAGTTTAATATTTGTTTTCTTTGTTTAACATAATTTGGTCTACAAAAATAAGTATAAACTTTTTCAATAAATATTTTCCATTTGTTGAATGAGAAAAGTCATCGAAACTAATTTTTTTTTTCGTAAATTTTCTCAAAATTGATTATCACATACATCTTACTTTTTTTCTATCGAAAAGATTTGGGGGATCTTGAGAAAAGTTTTCTTTTTTCTCTTAACAGTCCAACTGGAAGTCTAAAGCACTTTAACTTCAAAGCATAGAACATGTTCTTTTGAGAAAGTTTTATCGGAACCTGTGCACAACTGAGTGACTTTGCAACGTTATTTTTTTGTCCGCTTGGGATATCTACAGAAATTCGTATACAATTGAGAATAATCATCTTAAAAATTCCTCTAAAGAATTTTATTTTTATTCCACTATATATATATATAAATATATATTTATTGCAACTTTATACCAAGTTTACTGCGGGTAAATCTATATTTTTTTCATAACTTTTCCATTTTCTGTACAAATCTTTTCTAATTAAATTTTTTTCAGTTAATATTCTGAAATGTATATTGAAATATCGGAATTTTTCTCTTGTTCTTTTATAAAAACGATACTCGCTTAAAGATATTTCTCTCTGGTATGGCTAATAAAAATGTTACTGCCTTTTTCAAGGACAGCTAATTATCGTTCGTCAGACTTTATAATGGAGAGAATAAAAGCTTCCTTTTTTTTTATACTCGGGAAATTTAATTTTCGACGTAAGTCCATCCACAACCCAGGGGAATAATGAAACCTTGTAGCTGTCAATCTTTCGAGAGATTTGATTACAAATATTTTTAATGAAATTTCTTTTCAACTTCTAACATAAAAGTACAATACACTCAATTATGAAAATTTTCCAAATTTGATTATAAATCATTGAGGTTTCTTTAACAGTTTTCTTTTCTCAATTTCAAAACTTACAAATTAAGTATAGATTCATTGAGAAAGTTTTCATAGATGTAAAATATTGAAAAATCAATTCGGTTCGAAAGATCTGATCGTATTTTTTTCGTGCAAGTTAAGTCTTAGTGACGTGTCATTATTTTGACGAACACTGTCTTCAGATACTGTTCGCAATAAAACTGAGAATGATTAGTAGATTCAAGGAGGAGTAAGTTTTTCTTAATGGTCCTATAAAAAAAAGTATCTACAAGGTGTCGATCGTTAATTTTCTCATAAACTTTCATCCAGGGTCATTTTTATTTTATTGCATTTATCTCGTTAGACAGATGTAAAATTTCCAATCTCTTGAGTAGTCTCTCTTTAGAGAAATAAAAATTTACACGTCGGAAATAAATTTTCCGACAAAATTTTCTATGACAGTCAATTACTACTTTTGAAACAATTTTCTAAATTGAAATTTAAAGTTAAGTTCTAAATTGGAATTTATTGATGAAATAGTTTTTGCAATTCGCAATTAAGTGTGTAAATCACATTTAATATTCTTCAATTATTAATTTAATCCATTCATCTAATTGTTAAATTAATTATTGCATAGTTAAATTATTAAGTTAAATATTAATTATTTTATTATTATTAAATTAATGTAATTTATTACAAACGTTGGTTGTAATTTTTACTGCGGTCACTACAATCTAAATTTAAATGTAGTAAAATGTTTAGTAATTCGAATTAGTAACTGACTTTTTGCTTTAAAAAATTATAATAAAATTAGTTGCACGAATTCAATTTTTTTCCTAAATAATAAAACTCATCCAAGGATTAAAATTTTTTTGTAAATGAATTCCCTGAAAAATGCCATTTTTTGTAAATAAATTTTTAATTAAATTTCTCAAAATAATTTAATTAATTTAAAAATTACATCGGAATTCTTCCTTAAAATTTAATTAATTTTTAAAAAATTGATATAATTTGTTTATTAGAATTTAGTCATTATTTTAAACAAATGCCTAATTAAATTTCGTTAAAGAATTTAATTACTTTCAAAATTTTTATTGAACCTCTTCGTGACAATTCATTTATTTAAAAAAAAGTTAATAACATTTCTTCAAATTTAATTAGTTTAAAAAATTTGTCAGAATTCAATAACTTTAAATATTTACTACTTGAATAACATTCCCGAAGAAGTTTCATTAAAAAAAATAATTTAATAAAATTCGTCCCAAGAATTCAATTATTTTCAAAATAATAATAATATTGAAAAAAAATTCTATTATTTTCAGTACAATTTTTATTAAATTTTTCGAACGTACTAAAAATTTTTTTTTGACACACAATTGAATTTGTATTTTTATAATTTTATTTGTTATTATTGTTGTTTATCCATTTTCATAAGCAATAAAATTTTCACAGAAATTAAATTATTTCATTATAATTTATTTTACTTTTATTTCAATGATTTTTAATACAATTTTTAAATGAATTCTTTGAAAAATCCAATTATTTTAAGTTTTTATTTAAAAATTTTTATTAAAGTTTTTTGAAAATTTTCAATTATTTGAAAAAATTTTGATAAAAATTATAAAAGTTTAATTTTAAGAAATTTTCAATTATTGGAATACGAATTGATTTGAAATTGAATTTCATTAGAAATTTTAGATAAAAATTTAATATCAAAAGCGTTATACTGAAAAAAATTTATTTGATTCAAATAAACGATTACTTCTCTCTTAATTTGAATCAGTTAAAAATCATGGTTTTAACTGACAATCAGTGACTGACATTTTGCTTCTGAATCAGTTAAAAACAACTGATTTTCAGTTAAAAAATAACTGAAAAATAAGTTAAGCTTGACTAATTGAATCAGTCAAAAAAAATTTACTGAAACATCAGTTATTTTTAACTGACAATCAGTTATTTTTAACTAATTGTCAGTAGAAGTACTACTATTTGAAAGAGTGACTGACTTTTTGCTTTTAAATCAGCTAATTTTAACTGATTCAAATTTAGAGAGTTGAATATTATCAATTAAATACTTATTTCAATCAAGTAATTTTAATTTGAGTCAGTTAAATGTTATTAGCTGAAAATATTTAAATTATTAGTTCGACTACCATTTCAAGATTTTTAAATTGAAATTTAAAAAAAAATTATAATTAATAATGAGAATTTATCCCATGGTAGACAATGAATTATTTTGATACAGATATAGATTATTCCCACCTTGAATTAACTGTATAGTTACTCTTGTTTGTAACTACCATTATTCACAATTATGGTTATTACTATCATTAATTGTAACTATAAGTAATTCATTACTTTTAAGCTTTAACTGTTATTATTTTCAACTACAGTTATTTGTAACAAACAGTTCTTAATTGTTACAATCAATTAAAAATTAAAATATTACAATTAGTAATAATTGTAGTTAATAGTAATTACAACAGATGGTGATTATAATTAATTAATTAATAATAATAATAATAATACAAAACAAAATTTTTAATTCTCATGTAATCGTAAGTGGAAAAGGAAATTTTTCTCTCAAAGAAACATATGAAGAATTCTGACAAAATGTAATATCTTTTCGATCTTATATTCGAGAGAGAAGAGGCTCTTTGGCTTACGTCCAGGTGAAACCACGCGTTATGTTGCCATTGGTCTTAAAGTGGATTTCAAAGCGACATAAATTTTCTCTCCACAGTGTCTCCCTTTATCGAATTCGAGCGGGTAAAAAATGGAAAGGAAGAGAGAAGAAAAGAGCGAATCTATTTTCGCAAGCTCGCGAGTTCTTACATTGAATAGACGCGCGCGCGATAAAGATCGCATTGCTCGGCAGAGTTTTGCTGTATAAGGGATGGATGTCACTGTTGTGAAATATAAAGTAAACTACCCCCGCATTGTCCCGATACGAGTAGGCGATTTGCGACATCGTCACTTGAATATTGATGAGTTATAAAGAAAAAAAAAAACGGGCATCAACTTTTCTTTCTTTATATACATATAAAGTAACCCTCGTGCACACTAACATTATCAGACATTAGGTTAGATATTGAATCTCCTTGTGCGCGCATTATCCATCACTATATAAAACATCTGCCACACTTTTTTTCATTTTTGTCATTATGTAGACGATGAAATATTTCATGTCATTCAATTTTTAACTTTTCGCACTCGCGAAAGCGAAATCATTTAATATTTGAATTTTTTATAGTCATTTGTTTGAGGGCGAAATTCGCGTAATTAATAATTATAATCGTAAAAGAAAAGTATTCATAAAATACAATTGGAGATAAAAAGAATTCATTTTCACAATTTGGTGAATAATTTTTATATTTTAAATTCATATTTTAGTAATTGTAAATGGGAAATTTATAATAAGATGTAGTGATTTTTAAACTCTTTTGTTTACGTTGGATAATTAAAAAACAATGAAACTATATTTTTTCTACGTGTGTCGAGATTTTCTTTTTGGAAAAATTTTACATTGTTATATACAGTGAGTAAATTTGTGGATTGTATAATCGAGTAAAGGGCTTAAGTCCCTTATAACCCTAGAAAGAATTGATGGGCTTCATTGTTTCGTCTGCTAACGTGATTTTGTGTCGACGACCTGACCCTTGCGAACTCCATATTGTGACTGACGGTCTTCTGTAAAAAGTTGCTTCGATTTGAAAAATGTACACTTTGAAATAAGAAATCATTTTTCTCGACTGTTTGTACAGTTTTATTTCAATTCTGCGTAAATACTTCTTTGATGAAATCAATCTTTTTATTTAATTTGGAAATTCTAGTAGGGTGAGAATTCATCATTTATAGAAATTAATAATTTTTAGGAAACGTAATTTCTATTACTTTATAGTTTTAATTATTTTATTTACTAATTACATTGCTTAATTAAAATTTGTAGATGTATTTGTAATTATAATTAGTAATGTAATTAATTAATAATAAAACAAGTGGCATTATTGGTACCACAATAATTGACTAAATTCTTGAAATTATCAAATTTGAACTAAAATGGTTCAAATTCGTACAAATACAATTTTTTCCAATTTTTATAATTTTTTTCATAAATAACTTATTCTTAAAGAAAAATAGAAAAATTATTATTTGGAAATTATTTTATAAACAGTTTTACATATATATTTCAAAATTAATTAAATTTAAAAAAGATTGAGTTAAAAATTTTCATGAGTAGATGAACTTCAAAAGGTTTCAATTTGAAATTTTAGAAAATTAAAAATTTTAATTAATTGAATTAGAGGATTAAAAAAAACTTAAATTTTTGTATAATTTTCATAATTTAAATTCTTCTAAAATTTATTTTTAGAACATTACATTTTTTAATATATATTTAATTAATTATTAAAAATATTGGATTTATAGAAGAATTTTAGTTAAAAACGATTGATTTTTGGAGACGTTAAAATTAATTGCAGAAATTCAATTATTTTTAAAAGTAATAAAATTTTTCGCAAAAATCCAATTGTGTTAAAAAATTTTCTAAATTCTTCTTAAAATTTCAATTATCTTTATAAGTAACAAAATTCTACTTCAGAATTTAATTATTTTTAAAAATTTTAATAAAATTTTTAAATTTTCATAAATTTTCCCTCAATTCAATAATTTAAAATCCAAAATTTAAATATTTTCAAAAACTCCCCCTCAATTCAATAATTTAAAATTCAAATTTTAATAATTTTGAAAAAATGGTATAAAACTTTCGTATTTTCAAATATCTTCCGTCAATTCAATAATTTTCAATACAATCTACTATTTTAATAAAATTTTCCAAGGAAATCAAATTATTTAAAAAAAATTCCAATAACATTCTACGCAAACATATTTAATTCCATTCGTGAATAATGAAAATTTTACAGGAATTCAATTTATTATTCACAAATTTTTATAAATGTCATTCTATTATTTTTTTGAATGCTCAAATTTTTTGTAATATTCAATTATTTTTATAAATGATATTTTGTACGGGGATTTAATTGTTTTTAAAAATAATAAAATTTCTTTCAGGAATTTAATTATTTTGCTATAAAATTCATTTTAGGAATCCAAATATTTTCATAACAAACAAAATTCTTTTTAGAAATTCAATTATTTTCATAAACAATAAAACTCATCCCAGATTTATTTTAATTTTAATCAAATTCCTCAAAAAATATAATTATTATTAAAAGTTTTTATTAAAATTTGTCGAAACAATTTAATTATTTAAAAATTTATTGATAAAATTCTTTATGGGAATTAAAAATTAAAGAATCACATTAAATTATTCAATAAATTATTTATTCAGTGAATTTTAGTTAAAATTTTTGGATAACAATTGAATATTAAAAGCATTAAAGCATAAATTTTGAGAAATAATTTAATTTTGAAATGTTTTCTAATTAAAACCTTTAAAAATTAGAAATTTTCATACTTTTAACTAAAAATTTTGTATAGAGTTAATTTTTTGTTTTAAAAAAAGTTATTTTTAAAAATTTTATTGAAATTGTTTGTGGCAATTTAAATTAAAATCTTTATTAAAACTTTTCGTATCAATTCAATTACTTTAAAAAAATTTAATAAATTCGTTCAAATTTAATTAATTTTAATAATTTGTAAAAATTTAATTACTTTGAATATTAGCTTCATAAATAATAAAATTTTTCGAGAAATTAAATTATTATATTATAATTTATTTTAATTTAAGCCCAATTATTTTCAATACAGATTTTAAATAAATTCATCCAAAAATGCAAAATAATTACATTTTTTATTTAAAAATTATACTCAAATTCTTCGAAAGATTTTAATTCTTTAAAGAAAATTGATAAAATTTATTGTAAAAATTTAATTTTAAGAATTTTTTAATCATTTAATAAATTATTATTTGTTTTTGTATTTAAATAATTGAATTCTTTTAGAACTTTTGAATAAGGATTGATTCAAAAATTTTTGATATAAAAAATACCAAACTTAAAAAAAATTCTGTGGAATTTAGTAGGTATAATTATATCAAATATCAAGAATGTTAAGTAAATGTTAACCCTTTAAGGCCCAGCGGTTTCAATCGAAACCACTTTTGACTTTTAATCTTCATAACTCCAACAAAAATAAATGTATTTTTAATTTCTAAACAACCAACACTCACAAATTTATTCTACTTTGTGAAAAAAATTTATATTGCAATAAAGAATTAACAATTTATTAAATACAACAATAATAAAAAAATAATGTTTATTTCATGATTTACAAAAAAACTAGAAAATCGAAAATTAAATAAAGCTTAGCTAATTAAAATGACTTCTTGGGGGTTTTTAAGGTCGTATATTACAAATCCGATGTTAGTTTCTCAAAATTTAAAATCACGGATTCTTATAATTGATAAAAAAAATTGCATTTTTATAAATAAGTTGGGCGTTAAAGGGTTAATATAACTTTACATTTCTCATAATTTTTGTTTGTTTAGTATTTTTTATATGAAAATTTCGTTTTTTTTGACAATTTGTGAAATAATTTTACAAAATTTAAGATGTATGGTCTCTCCCTGTAGAACATTTTTTATCCAATCAGTTTTGGTGTTAATCAGAATATTTTTTAAGGTCAGGGAAGAAGTCGAAATTTTGTCTATATATCAGGGAAAAATCAAGAAAAAACAAAAATAAAATTTTTCTTGCAACCCTGTAGTTACACAAAAGTGTTGCTAAGAAACGTTTTGATTCGTTTTTTGTGACAATTTGACGTCCTTAAAAAAACTGTATAATGGTTGTTACAATTTAAAGCACTAGAAAAATTATGAAAGAGTGTTGAATTTAATTTTTAAAAGTTAATGGTCACCCTCGTTATATGAATGAATTTTTTGAGAAGCTAATATATAAAACTGAATTTGACTTTTATGAATTCGGACATTTTAATAAAATCTTAATTGACGTTCAAAGCAAAAGTCATTTTGGACAAGTAATGTTACTAATTGCCTAGTGGCATAGAAACATACTTTATGCAATAATTTTCTCGCAATTTAATTACGTCACAAAAAACCAAATGCAGCGCTGTACATACATATATATTTACGTATATATATACATATAGTATATTAAATTCTCAACTGCTGAGAAACGGTCACATGAGCTTGGAAAGGCGGTTAGACGAGTTTTCACTCCATCGCGTTGATATTTTACAAAGATAAAAGTTTCGCTGTAAACCGTAATTTTGTTTAAAAAATCACACGTGATGTCGTTACATACATATATATCGTGTTATGCAAATTATTCAATATTATTCAAATCTTGACATGATTTTTCGTTTTACAGTCATTTTATCTGTTTGAAGAAAAAAAGGAGGGAAAAAAATCATCTGTAATGTGTAATATTAGATTATGTTTTTTTTTGTTTTGGAGTAGTTTTTTCTTTTTTTTATCGCTCCTGTATAGTTGATAATTTGAAAAGTAGTATATAAATTGGATGTTAGATTGATGGCGAAGTCTGACGGTGATTGTGTGAAGTTTCTCCTTTGAATCTGCTGTACCATTTAAGTGAAGGTTCTAGTCTCTGCTAAATCGATTTTTACGGTTTATTCACCCTTTTCAAAATTACGTGGATTTACATAAAAAATTTAATGTTTGGAGAAATGTTTAAATACCGAAGTTACAGAAAAATTATTTTCTAGTAAAATATTGAAAAAAAAAATTTCGCTATTATATTTAGTATTTTAAAGGGAATTAAACCTTTTGCAGTATAGTATATTTATGAGAATAAGTAAAAAGAAATTGAAATAGTTTTTTCAAATACTTTTTTTTTATTGTCATTTTGAATTCTTTTTATCTTCTGTAAAATTGGAATCGATTTAAAGAGGGCTTTCAATATCTGACGTTTATTGAGAGTCAAGTCACAGTTTATTTAGTTTTTGGCTGTTTGCCACTGCTCCTCTCCCCTCAGCCTTATAGAGAAAAGTGCGGCAGAAAACTGTCAGAGTTCAAAAGATTAGTGTAAAAGAATATTGGCAGACTTTCAGACATGGTATTTCATGAATTTTTACAGGGCCGAATAAAGAATTCTCATGCATATACGCACTTAAGACACTTATAACACTTGTGTGAACTGGAAAAAGAAAAATGACTTCATCGCTTTGTTCACCTTTTCGTAATGCGACTCTCAAGTCTATTCATTATTGTAGCAAGAAAAGTCCATCGCAGAAAAGTGCGTGAAATAATATTGATGAAGTCAAGGGAAAATGTTTTTTTTTTGTACTACAAATATTTATTTAGTACTTAGTTTTTTTTTAATGTGAAACAAAAAATGATATATTTTTTTCCCTTGTGAAAAAATTATTTTTTCTGAAAATTATTTTTTCCTGCAGAAAAAAGTTTGCGAAATATATATATATGAGGATATAATATCTATATTATTATTTTATAAATATTGTACATAGTTTAGTCGCACCTACGTTCGGATCGAGAACTATCATTATCTTTATCTGATATATGTCACGTTTGTTGTGTTCAATTTCAAACCAGGACCTAGAATATTGTCCGGCTTAATTTTTTTTAAGTGAATTTTACAATTTTAATCGCGTAACAACAATGACAGTTATTGTTTCTGACAGTTATGTGTTACAAATAACATGCCATAAAGTTGGTATTGTTTAACAGATTTCCTATTTAATGTGTTTTTAATGTCGAAACAATTTTAGTAACTGTATTATTCAAATTTTGTTTAGATAAAACAAAGTTAAGTATATAAAAATACAGAAATGCATTTTTAGAAAAAGGTTGAAATTCAAATTTACAAATTTTATATGTAAATCTTAAATCAGTGGTATTTTTATACAAAGCCGAGAATTTTTTCACCAAAATTAAAAAAATTTTTATTATTTTAATTTGTTTTTAAAAAAATTACTTTTTATTTCAATTTTTATAGATATTTATACTCTTCTCTAACTTTGAATTAGTTAAAAAAAATTAATTTGATAGTAAAAATCAGGCACTAATTCAAACAGATTATGTAAATAAATTTTAAAAAATTATGGAGTTAATATAAATATTGTGAAATTCGACTGAAAATATGTAATTGAATTTGTTAAAGAATTTCTTTAGAAATTTTTTAACAAAAAAGATTTTCAAAGTATTTTAATTTAATAATTAATAATTGGATTTTCTAGTCACATTTTAATGAATTCATGTTTCTTAGTGCGAAGATTAAAAATTAAAATTATTATTAGTTAATTTAAAAAAAATGATATGCACTTCAAATTTTTTATTAAAATTGAATTCTCGCAAATTTTTTTTTTAAATTCTGAAAAATCAAATTGTTGAAAATTTTCAAATCCATTGTTTCAAGATAATTTAATTTTTCTAAACAAAGAATTGAAAAATTTTGAAATAATTCAAATTTCTTTACATTTTTTTTGAAAATTAATTTAATTCATTGAAAGAATTTTAATTTAAATTTTTCGAAAATAATCAAGGGAAGCTAGTGACCGTAATTATAATTTTAGTTTTAAAATATAAAGTCCCTCTTAAAGTTTTAAATCAATGTTTTGCTTCTAAAAATTATATTATTCTATTATTATTCAATAGTTATAATTATGGAACTTCTCTTAAATTTTTATAATTTCAAATTTCTGAGTGTTCAAATAAATGATATTTATCATTTCTTAAGCAAATTTAATATTTATTATACTTATTAAATAAATAATTAATTATCACTGCTGTTTTTAAATTGTAATAAAATTCTTCACAGGAATTAAATTATTTTCATAAATAGTATCATTCTTTGGAAGGATTTTAATTATTTTTGTAAATAGTACAATTCGTTGCAGAAATTCAATTATTATCAATAGAATTGTAATAAACTTGAAAAAGAAAATTTTCAATTATAATTATAAAGAGACAAGATTATTTTTAAAAAAAAGAAAAAATTATTTTCCAAATTTTCAATTAAAATTATTATTTATTTATGTTCGAAATCAAATTTAAATTTAAATTTTATGAGAAAAAAACCGAGAAAAACCGGGAATTTTGTTCAATGAAAATAGTAGACACCCTATAGGTACAATGTTACATGGTCACATTTGTGATTTTTGTAATAAATTACATTCGACCGAAAATATTAGTAATTAAATTATAATAAGAATAAATTTTTGAATCTATTATGTAATTTAGGAAATATTTTTGTCCAATTAATCCAAGTTATGTAAATTGTAACCTGATAAAATCAAATTACAGTGTAAATTTCTAAAAATTTTTAAATTTCCGTTTAGTTATTTCTCAAAAATTTCAATTATATTTTGAAAGCAATCAATCGACTTTGATATACGATTTTAATTATCCGTTTATTTTCCTATCGAAATGGAGTTTTGAAAAAATTTTCTGGAATAAAATGGAAAAAACTTGAAGTGGAAAAAATATCCAATACTATAATTTGGACAAGAGGCAAACCAGTTTTTCGTTTCGCGAGTAAAATACATGTAAATACAGTGTTCATATAAGCGAAGTTCTTTACCAACAATGATATTTAGCATGTAGAATATATTACGCTCTAGTAGATAAATAGGTCCCGGAAAAGCCAAACACACACACTTTCTGCTATTAAAAACATTACATAATCATTGTGAGCTTAGAAGCTGCCAAACCTGCACCTGTTTATTTAACCCCCCTGTCATTTTTTGTTTCTCTTATTTATATAAGTGAGGAAAAATTCTGGTTAATTTAAGCGCAAGGATATCGGTTTCGATGATTTTATTTTATAAATTCAATTTTAAAAAATAAAAAAACATGTTAGATTTAATAGTATTTCTCGTTAGGTTATTTTTAATTAATAAAAATTTTCTGTTTTATTTGAATAAAAAAAAAGTTTGTACACTTTAGGTTTCACTTTTAATCGTGAATAAAGCAAAATTTAGTAGTTTTTTGATTTAAACCTTGAATGAGAAAAAAAATTGAAATCTTTAAAATTTAATTTCACTTTTACGTGATACTTAAGTGACATTTAATTCTAACTATGATCTAACTTCTTCAATTTTATTACCTTGAAATACTTAAAAGAAAGTGAGTTATATAATTTTCCCTGTTGTGTCTTCATTAATCGTATGGTTGTTCTTTTTTTATTGGTCTTTCCAATCTCTGACATAAAAAAAGAGGATGTAGTGATGATGATTTCGAGCGTATTAGTAACGCATAAGTAAATTGTGATGAAATTTTATTTACAACAACAGAAAAAAAATACATGATCAGCCATGGTAATAATTACGTTTTCATGTTATTTTTAATTGACTTCTTTCATTAAGATCTAATAGTTTTGTATTTCTCTTCTTTTGCAGTAAAATCGTGTATAAAATATAATTTATTTAAAAATATTTTTCCTACCATATGTTATTATGGTTTTATTCACTATTTTATTTATTCTCATATTGTAAAAAAATGTGTTATACAACTTTTTGATGATTAAACATTTTTAATGAACATTTTTAATAAACATTTTTAACAATTAAAAAATGTTTTAAGAATTAAAAAGCGTTTTGATAATTAAAAAATTATATAAATCGTTATAGTTATGTGTAATTTGTTATTGACGATTATGAAAATAATTGCATAATGTGATAGAGACTGTTTAAATTCTTTGATATTTAAATTTTCTCCATGCGAAATCTACTGCTATATTATTTCTGTCAGAAAATTTGTCCTTTAAATTTTTCTTTCCTTTTTCTTTCTTTTTTTTCTTTATTTTTTTACTTTTTCTGCCTTTTCTGTCTTTTTTGCCTTTTATTTAGGAGTGGTGTTAGTAAGCGAGTGCGCTCTCGTGAAATAATTGACGTGTAGGCCATTATATGTACATTCATGTAGAGTGTCGTGTAGGTAATGCGTTTTTTGCCCAGGTCATTTGCAATTTCGCAGGTACTTGATATAAAGGAGACTAAAAGTAGCCACCATGTTTCACCCTCTACGCCCACGATCATTGAATACTTACAACACGGTGTGTGTGTATATATAAACGCTTGTTAGAAAATTGCTCCCAGGAATTCAGGGCCTTTGCCCATAAATATCAGTCCCTTTGTTACTGTTTCTCTCAATAAAAGCCTTAATTAAAAGTCGTCCATTTCGTAATGAAATTCATTTGCATTTTACTCATTACAATTCTTTTTGAAGATTACACTTTTAACGATTCTCATTGTTCTTGAATTTAACATCTTTTCTCTGGATTCAAACAAATTCTTCTTATAATTATAATTCGTATTGTTCGTTCATCAGATGACGGTTACAATCGGTGGTAATTTAAGGAGAATCGTTAGTTGCAATTGAAGTACATTTCATTTTTTATCAAGTACTTTTTGTATTTTATGTGATCATTTTTTTCTGTAGTGAAAACATTAGGATTAGTATTAAGCATTGGCTTCGTTCGTCAAAATTACAGTCGGGTATTACGATATGATTTGATGATTGTTTTTAAAGGTTTGTCATAATTTATGTGACAGTTGTAACTAGAAGTAAATGCAACTAATGATTAATGCAAATAATTGCAGTTGTAACTAGGAGTAAATAAAATTAATGATTAATGCAAATAATTGCAGTTGTAACTAGGAGTAAATACAACTAATGATTAATGCAAATAATTGCAGTTGTAACTTGGAGTAAATACAACTAATGATTAATGAAAATAATTGCAGTTGTAACTAGTAATAGTTAAAAATAGTGGAAAATAAAACTAGTAATGGTTGCAACTAGTAAAAGTTCCTAATCTTGATAGTTACAACTAATAGTAGTCGCACCTAATGATTTGGTTACAAATAATGGTAGTAAAAACTAATGATAATTACACCTATTTGCAGTTACAACTAATGATTCATAAAACTACTTGTTACAGTTATTGGAAGTTACAACTAATGCCAGTTATAACTAATGATATTTAAAACTAGATGTTGTTACAATTATTTACAGTTGCAACTAATGATACAGTTACAGTTATTAATAGTTACACTTGTTGATAGTTTCAAAAAATAGTGGTTGCAACTGTTGATAGTTTTAACTACTGATGGTTACAACTGTTTAGTTTCAACTAAAGATAGCCAAGTGATAAAAACAACAGTTTCAACTAAAGATAGTTCAATGATGAAAACAACTAATGATGCTTATACAACTGTTGACAGTTTCAACTAATGATAGTCACAAATGTTGATAGTTTCAACTAAAGGTAGTTAAATGATGAAAACAACCATTTCAACTAAAGTAGTTCAATGATAAAACTATTAATAGTTACAACTGTTGATACTTTCAACTAAAGATACTTTAGTCTTTAATTGAAGATACTTTAATAAAAACAACTAAAGATGGTTACAATTAATGCTAGTTTCAGATATTGATAGTTACAACAAATGCCAGTTTCCGTTACAACCAAAGAGGTTTCAATAATAGTTTTATTGCGATCTGTTACAACCAACAACAAATAGAACTAATAACACTTTTCTTAGAAATAATAATAAGTCTAAAATTACAGTTCCAATTGATACTAGTTCCATCGAACGATAATTAGAATCGATTGTCTTTAGATTGTCGGTTTTTATACACAATATAATAAATACCCGGCAATAAAATAGATTTCTGCTACGGGATGCTATCAGTAGCAGACTCGAACATAAAAAACGGAAAATAAAAAAAAGGATATAAATTGGTCATGTTCGAGGCGCGATAGGCGAAAACAAAGAAACAGGGGACTCTTTAAGTTAGCGGCACTAAATGACGCGGAAAGAAGGTCTTTGTCCGGTAATCCTGCGGGAAGCCTAAGGGATGGCCTCATCGAACCCGTAAGTTATTTTCCTGATTTACTGCCATTGAAGAAGAGAAGGGGGGAGGGGATGAGTTTGATCGAAAATTGCCTTCAGGCAATTTCGATCAATTTTCGAAATTCCAATATGCGTTCTATTCTTGTGTATAGGAG
This sequence comes from Leptopilina drosophilae, assembly GCA_032873175.1. NCBI lineage: Eukaryota > Metazoa > Arthropoda > Insecta > Hymenoptera > Figitidae > Leptopilina > Leptopilina drosophilae. Next base: position 16,101,651 of record CM065481.1, read on the forward strand.
TATGGACTTGGAGAAAATTTTTGATTTCTTTTTTATTAGATTTTGAAAATTCAATTTGTTTTTTTAAAAATATTTTTGATATTTTTTATTTTTAAAAGCGTAGAGGCAGTTAAAATATGTATTTGTTATATCCTCATTGGTCTGGTGTAACAATACTCTCTCGGGATATAAGGATATGTTTATGTTTGAATAACTCCTTCATCAGGCGTTTTATACCTTATGCAATACTACCTCAGAGCCATTTAGGGGATTTGAGTCATTAAATTTATTTTAATTAAGGACTGGTTCTCCCACTTTTGCTCCAAATGAAAGGAATTTACGAAAAACACTCATGTGGGTGGTTAATGCGTATTTTATCTGTTGCTTCTGAAATATTGACAAAGTCGTGTATGAAAAATATTTTTTAAACGGTCCTGTAATTTTTCGAAGCTGTAAATAATTATTTTTCTAAAAACGTAGGTCTCTTAATTTTAGGGGTTTTGTAGCTTTTGTCTTTGTAATTAATAATTAATAATGATCATAATTAATAATGATCATAATTAATAATTAATTTGATTTTTTTACATTGAAATTAAACAGTTTCAAATGTTCTATAGGCTGAGTTGTAAAAAATTGTAACTTGTTTTAAGTTATAAGAGAAAATTTCTGAGTGTCAGGTCCGTTTGGTTGATCAGATACAAGTGGACATTTAAATGAAGTTTATTATATTGAATATCACAGGTTGAGATTTGAAAAAAACGATTCTTGTTATCTTTTAAATACATTTTCATAAATAATCATTTTAATAAGCATAATGATGATACTGACTCACCTTCATGTGCGACCTTATTTAATAATTGTGTGAAGGAATTGGATCAATGATAATATAATTTATGCAAGAAATCATTTATTATCTTTGTTTATAAAATAACAAACATTGACACTTTAAGTGAGAAAATTACTATACTATTATTTTTGTTTACAAAATAAGGGTTATTAACATATTATTTATAAATTAAAAAACAAAACGCGCGCTCACTAATTTATTTATGAATAATATTTATTAGGATTGTTTTTAAATGCAAACAACTTTCATTGTGGACACGTTTAATTTGCTTATTTGTACAATTATAAAACTTTCAACTCTTAATTTTGCTCTATTTCGCAATAGCAACTTTTCTTATCTTGTAATCATTTATACCTTTATAACACTTCCGCGTGTCTTATTTCCGTAAAACGAATTAAATTTAGGAAATTAAAAATTATTAAGACAAATTGCTTATTAAAATTTTTGGCGCTGGTAGTTTTGAGAAATTTTTTCTGTTCATTTTTTTAATTTTTTGGGAAATTACATATCTACAGAGATCATGGGTTTGCTAAACAAATTCAAAACAGACTAGTTACATACAGATTTTTTTAAAATATCGCAAATTGATGCGAAAAATTTGGATCAACTGATGATTTGATTCACATTTGATACATTCTACACTGAAAAAATTAAATTTATTGAAATAACCGATTAATTGACTATTATTGTCAATTAAATATTTAATTGTTTCAAATAATATTTATTAGAGTCAATTAAATGGTATTTGCTTCAAATGCTGAAGTTATTGATTCAAATATTGATGTTATTGATTCAAATACTGAAGTTATTGATCCAAATACTGAACACAGAAAAAAGGTGGTATAAATTTTGTTGCGGGTAATTTTAACCAATGCTAAGTCACATAGACAGTGACGCCCTCACCTAGGAGAAATTTTGTTGCAGCGAATTTTTACCCCAAAATCAGGTTAAAATTTAAACTTTTTTTTCTTGTGAAGTTATTGATTCAAATACTGAAGTTATTGATCCAAATACTGAAGTTATTGATTCAAATACCATTTAATTGACTCCATTAAATATTATTTGATTCAAGTAAATATTTAATTGATAATAGTCAATTAATCGGTTATTTGAATAAATTAAATTTTTTTTCAGTGTAGTGAACACAACTTTTAATTCTTTTTTGATCGCTACCTTTTCATCATGTTTTTTTTTTTTTTTTTTTTTTTTGAAATATATTTTTATCATTAGAATATTTTTGATAGTTATCATTGAGTTGCAGTTACAATCGCAGTAATTTTTTTTTTTATAGAAAATATGGGAAATGGCCTTTTTCATTAAAAACCTCTAATCGTAAGTCGAATTTCTGTAATCAAGGAAATAAGAAAGTTGTACTATTATTTTGAATAAATTTCATTCCGCGGTTCACCAAAAGTTATTTGACACCTGCGCAATCGTAATATGTGGTTTCATGTCTTTCAAATCAGGTCAATTCCGCATTCAAGTTCCACTTCTCGTGAGTAGAGGAAAAGTGCAAAATGAAGGAAAAAATTGTTTCAAGGTATCAGATTCTTAATTCCTTGGAAGGATTTTATTTGTATGATGAATGAAAATCGGTATTTGAATATATTTCAAATATTCGAGTTATTTCATTCCTTTCCCTTTTTTGTTAAGTAGTTTAAGTTTTTTGTCAAATAATCTAATTTTTTTGTAATTTATATTTCTTGTTAAATAATTTAATTTTTTTATTTAATCTTTGTGTTATTTATTTTTTATTTAACTTTTTGTTTAATTTTTCAGTTATTTATTTTCTTTTTATTTAATTTTTTCTGTTAAGTAACTCAATTTTTTCCGTTAAGTAATTTAAAATGACGTTATTGATTTGATCATTAGAGTACAGTAACATTTCAAAATCGATGGTTAGATTAACGGTTTCGCGTTCACGCGTCCTTGATATGTGTGTATGTCTACGCTTTAGTTCTTTTGCTACAGTTTAGATTTAATTTCCGACGAGAGAAGAGAATCGTCCGAGACGTGCTTGTTATACACACGTTTAATTTGTGCATTATACACAGACACATATATATATATATATATACATACAGTCGTAATTCAGGTGTGGCGAAAGTTTGCACTTTATTATTATATATTTTATGGGACACCATATCTCGTGCAAATTTTGTAACCTTTTAATTAAACGAATTTATATTAATAGATTTAAAAAGTCACTTATTGGCAATTTTATTTTTATGAACAGAAAAAATATCCACTGGCGTTTAATTTCCTCATCTGACAATTTCTAATTAAAAGGAAATCATAAATTTACCTCTTTTCCTCAAATCTTACGTTATTTCTTTACTTATTCTTTTTGTAGCCTCTTTTCTAACTTGGTTCTTTATTTTATTTTATTAGTTCTTACTTTTTTCTGTAATTTACAATTTTGTTTTTTATTTTCTGCTTGGTTCGTTTGTTGCTTATCTGAGTTGTTTGATGCATTTGTTGCTTTAATGTTTTATTTGTTATTTATCTGCTTTGTTTATTTTAATTATTGCATTAATGTTTTATTTGTTGTTTATCTGTTTTTGTTTTTTGATTTGTTATTTTGATGTTTTATTCTGTTGTTTATCTGTTTGGCTTGCTTTATTTGTTCCTTTAATGTGTTATTTGTTTAAATATGTTTTGTTTTTTAATTCGTTGCTTTAATGTTTTATTCGTTGTTTATATGTTTTGTCGCTTCTTAGTTTTATTTGTTGTTTATGTTTTGCTTGTTTCATTGATTGCTTTTTTGTTCTATTTGTTTTTTATCTCTATGCTTGTTTTTTTTGTTTGTTGCTTTCTTTATTTTATTTGCTGTCTATCTGTTTTGTTTGTTGCATTTGTTGCTTTTTTATTTTATTTTTTTGTTTTTCTTGTTTTATTTGTTGCTTTTTTGCTTTATTTGTTTGTTTGTTTTTTGTTGTTGTCATTTTTATAGTTCCAAAATGCAGTTCGACGAAATGTCAAAAAATTGAATTAAAAACTGTGTATTGTTTGGATTCTGCTTAAATGTTTTTTATTTTATTTTTTTTTTGCGAAAGAATGCACTTTTCTTTTCAATATATGAAAAAGAAAATTGAAGGTTATTAAAAGGCTGACGTCTTTAGTAAGACGTTTCTCCACGTTTGAAGACTTAGAGTGAGAGTCAGCGGTGCGTCCGAATATCTCGAGCTAGCGAGTGCAAATGACCATGGCAAACTTTCGCACATATTCGTATATAACGCACGTAGGCATTCACATTTTTTTAAATGTATTCTATATACATATACTTGCAAATACATATGAATGCAATATTACTTAGCTAATTGTCGTGAGAGTTTTCTTTTCGAATTGTTATTATAGAGAGGAACTTTTCATGTCGATGTGCATATATCACTGAAATCGTCATGTATTTTTTTTAATTTACTTTATTTTATTTTATTTGAATTTTTTTTCATTTAAACAATTAATTCGACAAAGTAGAGCGTGACACTGCGCAATTTATTCAAAAACTGGAAAAAAGAAGAACTTTCGACTTGTATACATATGTATATATATAAACTTTAAATCAAATATATCACTGCAAAAGAAATTATTCCATAAATGTTGCTATTAATCGTAAATCACGCAAATCGTAAAATTACATTATTAGTGTCAGAGAGTAGAGTTATATCTCAGTTATAAAATGAAACAATTTTTTCTTAATTTGTTATTTATTTTCAGAGGAGATAAAATCAGTTGTGCCAAAATTTATTAATGAAAGTGAAAATTTAGTGATTAAAAATAAAAAAGTCTGACTTTTGAATGCAATAAAATAGTTTGAAAAAGGCAAAAAAAAAGAAAAATTAAAAACAAAAATTAAAAGAAGCAAAAACTGATTTATTTAAATAGTTAACCTTACGATTAAAATTAAAAATAAAGATTTGGGTAAAAAAGAAAATGAGTCTTATTCTAAATAGACGGCTTTATTCAGTGAATCTTAGAAACTAAGAAGACAATTATATTATACACAGTATATTTACAATTAGTTTTTCACTGAATAATGAAAAATTAAAAAAAAAGAATAACATTCATACGTGGGAGGGAGTGAGTGAGACCTCCTTGGTAACATATCGATGCGTGCAAATATGATCGACCTTGTCGATTCTTCGTTGCACATTGGTCTGTGATATTTTCCTAAGTAATGATATTACATTTTACTCTGTAATAAATTATTATATTAATGACTCTTGTCGCATGCGTCTAAACGCATCTATTTATTACATATTAATCGTCTTTTTTTCTTGGCAGTGTGTTACACAAATATGGATACAGTAACGTTATTGAAATAATTCACATCTGCGCTCCGAGTTCGAAATAAAAACACAGAAAATATGACACATCTTTAATTAGAAAGTATATGATTTTAAAAAAGTTCGAGTTCTTCCGATTTTTAATAATTCTTTACTCAAAATTATTTCTTTAAAATTTTATTTATTTTCTCAAAGCTTGTTAAAATAAGGAATTTTTTATTTGAAATTTTTTGTATTTTTATATTACTCCAATTTATTAAAAGTGTTAATAATTAAATTAAACTATTAACGATAGAAATTAATAATTTAATTTATTGTTCGTATTTGATTGCAAATGTTTTTTATATAAAATTTTTGTTTTTTCTTGTAATTTAATAATATTTTATGATTTAGTTCACTTCTAATTTACTTTATTTATTATTATTGTCCTTTATAAATTATTCTACTCATATAATAAAAAATAACTGAAATTAATGTAAATTACTCCTTACATTCTTTATAACTTATTCAATTTCTAGTAACTTATTCACTTCAACATAACTTGTTGAATTAATTGTAACTTAGTAATTATTTTCTCTTTATTAAATTTACTATACTTTTTAAATATTTAAATTTAATAATTTATTTATTATAATTTTATCTTTACTTTAATTCGTTTCTATCATTGATTTTTTTTATCAACTTAATTTGTTTTCTGTGAAAAAATAAGAAGGTTTAAATATTCTTAATGTTGTACCTAATTGCTTTTTATAATTACCCTTTCAAATTATTTCTTTTATTTATTGTGTTTAATTTTTAATTCAATTTTAAATTATATTTTAAATTAATTTTTTGTTGATTAACTACGGATGCAAAATCTTGCAAAGTATTTTATTTAATATAAAATTGGATTAAAAAAAAGTTGAAAAAAAATTGATTACATCGTATGACCTGAAAATTTTGAATTCAAGATAAATATTTTCTGTGATTTTATTATTAATTTGCAATTATTAATTCTAATATTTTTTCCACTCGCTCTATAACGAGTGAATTGTGTCTTCTTTGTACGACATACACTCCCCTGTCTCCGCAAAAATTAGAATTGCGTACTTTCATTTTTATACCAAATTGTCGAGAATTGTCCATTTTTATTTCTTTTGTTTGAATTTTTCGGTCCTGGTCATCCAATCTCGACATCCGGTTAAATCATGGCATTTCTTGGGAATTTCAAATTAGTAGAAATACGCGAAGAAAGCTGAAACAAATAAGTGAAGAAACAATGAGAGAAAATAGACGAAATATAGAGAAAGAGAAAAAGAAACAGGGAGAAAGGGTAAAAAAATAAAATAGCAGAATAAAAAAAAATAGCGGAAAGAAGATGAAAGATTTGCGGAAGTATAATGTTAAAAAGTTATAAGGAGAAAATTATATTCCTAAAGGCGTGACTGCTGAATCTTCAAATTATACATATGCAGAATACATTAAAATATTCAGACGAGAAACTCGAGGATAGTTAAAGTTTATAAGATATTCCTGCACTGATAGTGAATTTTAAATAAAAAACTAAATTACAAGTCTCGGATTCAAGCGAATATTGATACTTTTTGGTACTTTTTTCACTTCGTACAACTATTTTTATTCAACTAGTTTCTATTTTTTGTAAATTTATTTATTGAGTTCTATTTCGCTTAAAAAAATCCACGAATGGTATTATTTTTTAAAGCAAGATTTTCGGTATTAATTTATCTAGTAGAGAAATTAATTCTAAGACTTTCAAAGAATTTGAAACAATAAAAACATTGCGAATTAAAAATTGAAATCCGTTTATATTAATTGTTCAACTCTCTAAAGATTATAAATATATATTATTAATTATATTTATTATAAGTAATGACAATTTTCGCAATTTTCATAATTAATTACGAATATTAACGAATATTTTGGGATTCAATATGGAGATACAATTTTCCACCTGAGAACGCCAAGGTCACCGCTAGATGGAAGTTCGGTTAACAAAACCAAATTCCACGCCATCTAGTGATGACCTTGGCGTTCTCAAGTGGAGAAATTAAACCACCATTTTGGCCCTCAAAATCTTTTTCATAATTAAAAAAATGTTAGTGGTTATTGCAGCTATTTATTTACAATTTATATTCAATTTTTGTTTTTATATATTTTTCAGTAAGTAATAATTTTACTAATTATTTTATTTTCATTCCTCAGGTCAAACAAGTTTTCTAATTGTCATGGAAACGTCTTATAAGCTAAAGGAAATCAAGGAAAATTTAGAGGAATCAAAAAAATGGTGAGTTTTTAATTTACATCTTGCATTTATTGAAAATTTTTTTATTTTGTGTATTTATTCAAAAAAAAACCCTTTTCAATATTTAAATATTGAAAATTAGGATTTATTTAAGTGAAAATTAGGAGTGGAGTGATAAAAAAAATTAGATCGCAATAATGTAAATAACGAAGTTTTTGAAGAAAAAAATATTAATGGATTTGGAAATGTGGGAGTGGTTTTCGCGCAAGATAATAGAGATGCGATGATAGCTCTCGATTTAATTAACTTAGAAAACGAATCTGTGCTCTTATTCGAAAAGAAAGTTTTGATAGCACTCATTCTTCTTGAAGGAACTTCCGCCATTTATCACGCGAATATTTAATTTATTACCACCACACTGAACAAAATTTATGCCAGTATTTAAACAAAAATTACTGATAAGAAAGTATCAATTAAATCAAAAGATAGAAAGTACTAATAATGCGTCTTAAAACTATTTTAATGATTATTTTTCCATTTTTGCAATAAATTTATAATCTTCCTATAAATAAATAATCTATAAATAAAATCATCTTCATATTTTAAAATAGAAAAAATTCACTTTTACGTGAATAATTTTTTCCTTTTTGATATTCTATATAAACATGAATTTTTTCAGTCAAATTGAATTTTTCTTCTCACCACAGAACATAAAATTCAATTGACTTTTAAAAAAATGGAATATTCGTTTTTATTTTTTTCTCTCTTGTGAAAATTCATACTTTTTCGTGTAACTAAACTTATATTTTCTTCTTTAGTCTTGTAATAATTGATAGAAAATATCTGTATTTAATTTGCTATTGATTAGAATTTTCTTATATTAGATTTTTCACTAAATCCACATTGAAAAATGACCTTGTTGACTTTCTAAAATATTTCAAATATAAAATGAATAAATATCGCGCTTGTCAGTAACTGTGAAACGGAGAGTGTAATACGTTGATTAACGTATCGGAAAAATTGAAACCGTGTCGAGTGAGTAAGAAAATAATTACACTATAACAGTATAAAATCAGAGCATTCCAACTTCTAACAAATGAGAGGTTTCTTTTAAGGAAAATGTAAATATAATTGTTTCTGAACGAAATTTCGCAAAAACAAATATATGTTTTCTGTTTCTTTTATATCGCGTGAAAATGATATTAATTTTATTACTTAAATAAATTATAATTATTTATCTATATGAGAAGACTGTGAAAAGGGAGTTGTAGATTTTAACACCCAACGGTGGAACTAAAGAAAAAACATTTTTAAGTCGCAACTATTTCAAAATAAGGGAAATGGAATTAGAAGAGAATAGTAAAAAAGAAAAATTTTACTCTTCTGTATTATTTCGAAGACGACTTATTATTCCCGACATTTTTTCCCTTGTTGTTGTAGTCAATAGCTTCATCCCCGTTCCTCCAAAAAAATTACGAGGTTTATGAATAACTCCCTGTTAACTACTTAGTTTGATTAATTAATAATTAATTTATTTTTTTAATTAATTACTAATTAAGGTCATTCAAAAAATACGTAACGCTATTTTTTCTGATCGTAAGAATCATCTAAATTTTCCCTCACCCTGAAAGCGTTACATACTTTTCGAACGACTCTGAATTATTTAATTAATAATAATTTGATTGACTAATATTAATTAAATAATATAATAAAAATTTTAATTACAAAATAACTCGCAAGAGAGTTAATTCTCAACTTTTATTTGAACTCGATTTTTAAGTCGAAAAATTTTTCTCACACAACTCGGTATATAGTGTTGTGTAATTTTGTCCTAAATTTTTTAAGAAACAATCTTTAGTATAAAGAAATTAAAAGAAAAATGAGTTAATTGATTGTTATTTAGCATATAAGGCACTAAATATACAGGCGTTTAAAAATTCCTTACTTTTAATGATTATAATTACTTGTATTCAGGAAACATTAATATTGTTTAGAATTCACATTCAGAAAATATTAATATTTAGTATATTCATGGAGAGTTAATTGTAAAATTATTTATACAGAAGAAAAAATTTGCCTATTATACAGAAGCGTTGTGATATAATTTACAAGGACGATGGTTTTTTTTTTAATTATTTAACATTATTTGCAAATTTATTGTTTTTTCTTTTATTGAAAAAAAGGAAGTTGACTTCCATCTCTGCTTTTTTCCCGTGAAGTAAAGTAAAGAGAAGTACATTTTTTTCCTCATTTTGGGAGTTGATTTTTCACTATGAAAAATTCACTCGAAACGTCCTTAGTCTTTTGACGAATCTCTCACATTTTAGAGTAATGTAAAAAAAATATTCGGAAATGTTGTTGAATATTTTGGAAAAGTTGTGAATTTTTTTATCTTATTCTCTTATATATTTTATTATATTTAATTTGTCAATACTTTCTTTTATTTTTATACAAATTTTTTATCTTTAATTTTATTAATTCTTGTTATTATATTTATTTTCCGAAATTGAAGTATTTTTATTAAAGATACACATTTTAAATCTAAATAAGTTTCGCAAATTCAAATTTGTCAAATTTATAAGACTAATTAGGAAATTTTTAATAACTTAGATTTAAAAAAATTCTCGGAAAAATTTCAATCATCTTTATAAGAAAAACAAACACGTTCTTTGAAATTCAATTATTTTAAAAACTCATTCTTAATTTAACGATTTTCAATATCTACTATTTCATTTAAATTCTACCAAAAAAATTGAATCAGATATTAAAAAAAATTATAATCACATTATATGTAAACGTTTAATTATTTTCATAGATAATAAAAATTTCACAGAAATTTAATTTTTTATAGATTTCTTCCAATTATTTAATTATTTTCATAAATAACGAGAATTCCACAGGAATTCTATTATTTACAAATTTTGTACAGAGATTTAATTATTTTTATAAATAACTAACAAATTTATTTTGTTGTCCTAACAATTAAAATTTTTTGGAATAACAATCAATTTTTTTGAGATAAACAAAAATTTTGTAATAACAAACAAAATTTGTTAGTTCTATATTAACAATTCTTTTTTCTCTATGTATGTATTTAAATAATCGAATTCTCGTAGAATTTTCTAATAAAACTTGTTTCAAAAATTAATTTCAATTAAAATTTTAGATAATAATTTTGAATTTTAAATTTGAGTTTTTGAAAATCTAAATTGTTCATATTTCAGGGTGGCCGTAAGTCAGGAAAAAACTAAAAATTTGGGAAAGTCAGGGAATTATTAAAAATTCTTTGAATGTTTGAGAATTTTTATCGAAAAAACCATAAATTAAAAAACTTTAATATATAAATGTTAATTCTGTGTCTTTATTTAGATGTTTTTGTAATATAACTCATTATAATTGTGCGGTCACATTTTTCAAAAGTTTTTATGTTCTTGTGGGCATAAGATTTTGATAACAAACAATTTTTAATTATCTTATTTTTTCCTTTAGAAATAAAACTGTAACTCAAGAAATTAACAATGTAGAACATTAAATAATTCAAAAATTTGCAAGTCAGGAAAAATCAAAAATTAGTCAAGGAATTTTGAAAATAAAATTTTACCGCCACCCAGTACTTTTTACTAACAATTCTGTAGAATAATTTTTTTTTGGAAAAAAGTAATTGAATTTTTGTTGAATTGGAAATTTCCCTAAATCTTTATTTCTATGGATAAATAATAATTCAATTAAATATTTGTTTTAAATAAAACTATTGATGTTTTCGAATAATTTTAGAATTAAAGAATTTTGTAATTAAAGATAAATAAATTTTGTAATTTTGAATCATTTGACGTCGGTGAAGTTCCCAACGTTTATGATCAACGATTAAAAGAAAGAAAGTATATTTTCCTACCAAAAAGAATAAAAATGTTTGTTCACAAGTATTTTTTTGTAAACCATCTTTCAAAAAATTAAATATACTATTTTTGGTACAAAACTTTATAAAAATTTGCTTAAAAAAATATTTTTCTTCCGAAATAGTTGATTATAAACGTTGTGAACTTTACCGACGTATTTTTTACGTATTATCATCATTTTTAGAGTGAACGAAGTTGAAGTTCACAACGTTTATCAACGAAAAAAATTTATTTAATGCATCCAAATATTATTTTTCATTTAATATTTAATTGTAAAATAATTTTTATCAAAATATAAACATTAATCTTTTTTTTTCTAAAATTTTTTTGTCAATACTGCAGCGTCGTTTTTAATTCATTTATTAAATGAATAATTTTTTTTCGTTGATTAACGTTATGGACCTCAACTTGGTTTGGAGTGAAACAGAATATTCTTTAGGACCAGGGAAAAAGGCAAATATTCGGATATCAGGAAAAACATAATTAGATTTTTGTGATATTTATGTTGAGACTTTATCCTATTTTTTCAGTTATAAATTAAATTGATACCTAAAACAAGTAGAAAATTTGTAGTTCAGAATTTTGAATCATTCAAAAAAATTATTTTTAAATTTATTTTAATTTATATTTCTAATTAAAATTTATAGAAGAAAATACGAAAATCAGTCAGGAAGCGTCAGGTGATTTTGAGGATGAAATTTTGCAGCCAATCCTGATTTTACTAATTTTTTCTGAATTTTTCCTATCTATTTAATTTATTTATTTCTTTATGCATTTATCCAATTGCTAACAGAAATATAATAAAAATCCCTGTGTTTTAGTTTCACCTTCTGAAAGTAGTAAAACTTTTGTATTTTTATTATTTTTTCATTTAAATTGCATCTTGTTTGACCAAAAAAAATTTTCCTGACTGCTTGATATTTTTTTAATTAGCAATTCAATTTTAAAAAATTATTGAGACAAATTGACAAAATACGGGTGTGCTCTTTCTCTCTTTTTCTCGGAGATGAACTTGAACTGGTTCATTCGAAGATCGTTGATCCTGAGTGGTTCTTTAGTTGATTGTCGAGAGATCAAAACGTAACCTTGCTACGCATTTGTGACTGACCTCGTAATGTGTTACGTGACCAGGCGATGTATAAGGAAGGTTACGCGTCAACGAGTTTAAGAACCGAGGCCTCCGAAAGAAGAGAGTATACGCTTTCACTATATATATTCACTGAGAGAGAGAATGAGAGAGAGAATGAGAGAGAGAGAGAGAGAGAAGGTGATGAGTCTGAATAAGGACTGACAGGGGCAAAATGTTTCTGAAGGATCAAGGTTAAATCTTCTCATCTCACAGACACCTGTTTCTGATCCGATGAGTAACTAACTTGTCATCTTAATTGCTTTCGGAAGACGGAAGTTAAATCCTCATCTCGGGGTCGAAATTAATTTCCTCAAAACCACCGACATGTTATAGCGGTAATTTTCACAAGCATTTCATTAAAAATCCAAAGAAATCAAGGATCTTTAATCGATCAAGGATTACAATAATTCGTCTCGCCAGGATATTTGTCTCAACTTGACACACTTATTCCTAAAATTGAGTTTTGAAAAACTTCCTTATAATGTGCGGCAATTAAAAATAATTGATCTCTATATTTTCTTGTTAGAACCAGACAAATGTATTTCAGGGTTTTTTGCAAATTTTCATTCGCGAACAATGCTAATAGTCTCTGAAAAAATTTCCTGATTTACAGATCGATTAATAGCAATTATGTTTTATATAAATGTAATTATAATCCAACTGGAATTACAATTTATTTAAATACTATAAATATACTATAAATAATTATAAAATATATTAAAATAATTAATAATAATTCGATACATATTTGTATGGAACAGAAAATTTTATTTCACATTTTTGAAACGTGTGCTGGGAAATAAAGTGGCGTGATAATAATTGCATTTCATTAGTCTCATAAAAATTAATGACTCTTTAAATGTTTTCAGTATCATTGCTGTTGAAAGTGTCGAATGATTACATAGATTATGGGAAATCCAATTCACAAGCAAGGCTATATAATTTCATTGATCATGTATCTGGAAGATTAAGACTTTCCTCACTAAGCTAGAAGGAAAAAAAGTGTCTGTGCATAAAGTAAACCCTTTATCTTGAATATTCATTCTGAATCATATTTTGTAAATTATTTTTGCAATTCATCGAAAAGGTCATTGGATAAATTATTGTCCATGAAAATCAGTAATACAGTTGTAACTCTAATTTTCATTGGTCAAGTATAAAGCAATTTTGATATGCTCTTGACATATACAGAAAATAATTTTATTCTCTACTTTATCATTATTTTACCCAATGATATTTTTTTTTTGTTTTCAATAATTTCAGTTCGATTACTTCGAATAATTTACATTCGAATATTTAATTATTTTGGATAAAAAGTTATTTCTTTAAGTGGTTTGAATTTTATCCAAAGTGTAAAAAATATTAAAAATTGCTACATTTTCAAAATTGGGACTATAAATATAAATGAAAAATAATAATAAGTGTAGTAAATAAATAAGTTTTAAACACTATTCCTTCTGTGGGGGAAAAATGTGAGAGATTGTCAAAAGAGGAATTTCCCTTTCGATATGAGTTTAAATTTTTTTTTTTCTCCAAGTTTTACACGTTTGCTGTCGAGCCTTCGCATTTGACTTACCTTCGACTGTCGTAAGAGTTTAATTATAAATTCGTATTAGTAATCAGTCATGTGTTGAAATTAGCAATAAATATAAAACCTGAATTAGATGAAATATTTGTCGTTCATTTCGAACAGTTGAATAATTTGATAAGGTCAACATCAATTCATTTCACCTTTACTTCAATAGCAAAAACCAATAACTTCCAGTATAATAATTGAACGGATGCTCCAATTAATCTATTTTACGGACCATTTACCACGCTCACCAATAAGTACTTAACCTGATACAAAACATTCTTTGCATTTTTTTTACATCTTGTTAATTTTTTTTCTTTTTTCTATTCCACAAGATTCGTTTAAATTTTATATGAAGAAGAAAAAAAAAGAATCAGAAACTAGAATCGATGTTTTAACACGCCATATTAGTTTGTTCCAGTTAGTAAAGGCTAATTTACAAATCGATAAAATTCAGTTATATGCATTTTGTTAATTACAACTTCTCTACACTTGAGAAGTTTCACGCAAAATCGAGCATCGATTTTGTCGAAAGTTATCACACCACAAAGGAGGTATCAAGCTGTTTTTTTTAATTGTCTGTATTTGAGGAAAGGATAAAGGGTTATTTTTTATTTTCTAATAGGTATTAATATTGTATTTCAATTTCATTTTTACAATATTGACAGTAAATTTTTTAATTAGTTCAAAAAATTCCAAATTAATATTGGTAAATATTGGTCTTTTTATTACAGAATTATTTTGCAAAATCTTTTTCTTTGTCACGTGACAAAATCACTGCACAGACAAAATTTTGATAATTTTGAAATCGTGTTTAAAATAATTTTTTATAACTTCGGTAAAAACGGTTCGTAACGCCAATTTTTTTCTGTACATATTTTTTTTTAAATTTCAGTGTTAAAAATTTCTTTGTTAAAATTTCAGTGTTAAAAATTTCTTTGTTAAAATTTCAATGTTGAAAATTTCTTTGTTAAAATTTCAGTGTTAAAAATTTCATTGTTAAAATTTCATTGTAGAAAATTTCTTGTTAAAATTTCAGTGTTAAAAATTTCTTTGTTATAATTTCAGTGTTAAAAATTTCTCTGTAGAAATTTCTTGTTAAAATTTCAGTGTTAAAAATTTCTTTGTTATAATTTCAGTGTTAAAAATTTCTTTGTTATAATTTCAATGCTGAAATTTTCTTTCTTGAAAATTGCATATTATTGAAACTCTGATTTTCTAGAACATCCGATTCGAAGCAGAATGTAAATTTTGAAAGCATGTCGAACAGAATTTTTTCATTCAATTTATTTATTGTTTGGTTCGATTCACAAAAATATGAAAACAAAGCAGGAAGTTGTATTAAAGATGCAGTTGTATAATGTATATTGTCTGCTCGACTTTCTAGAATCAAGGTTCAACATAAGGAGTAATTGCGAAAATGTCTCGAGTGGCCTTCTTTGAAGCTTCTCGAATTTTTTAAATCCCTTTGAAAAATCGAATTAAAATTCATATTTGTACCAATTCTTTCCCAAAAAGAAACAAAAAATTCAAATTTTATTATGTACAGTATTTATAAATTTTATTAGTCATTTACACATTTATAAATTGTTTGTACAGTAAGGAGAAGGAAAAGGGGAAAAATCATTTTTCAATTCGCCAGTTACACATTTATAAATTTGTTCATACAGTAAGGAAAAAAGGAGAAGGAGAAAATATTTTTTCGAATTGCCAGCAGCTCGAAATTATATCTCATCCACCATTTTTTTTTATAAATATTCATAAATTATATTCATAAATTAAATATTAGTGACTGAAATCATGCTTCCATTGAGACCATATTTTTTAAAATAACATTCATTCCTGTTTTTTTACATTTATAAATGTACCCAAAATTACAATCACCTCTTTTTTTTAATTTAGCGGAATTTAGTTATTTTGTTCGATTAATAAATTAATTGAACACAAATGGGTTTTTTTTGTAATTGTATCGAAATACGTTAGATATGTATAAGGATGAGGAAAATTGGGTCCATGTGCGTGAAGAAGGTTTTTATTATTATTATTTTTTTTGCGTGTGCTGATGCGAGTGCGCAGAACCATCCAGTTTTAAAAGGAGGTCTTGCTTGTCCAGTTTTATTTACATTTTCGAGTTTTTGCCAAATTCTTGCTCCTCAGGGCTTTGGATTTCCAATAATTGCTTTACCTGAATTTGGTGGCACAAATCCGTAACCGCTGGCACCCACTATTACTCCACTGGTTTCCGCCGGATTCGATGCCGGTCCCACTGGAAAGACAACTGGACCTAAAAAAAGAAAAAACAAATTAATAATGGTTCAAATTAACCCAAACTACAAATTTTAAAATTGATTATAAAATAAATAAAAATGTATAAACATATAGCACTGGAAGGTTGGAAAAAATTTTATTAAGTTAAGAATTTTTTTCCTCACATTCTTGTGTTTAAATTTTAAATTAACTTAATGATCGGTGTTAACAATTAGAAGTAGCGAAAAGAAAAGTAAAAGAAACATAAATGCAAAAATCCGGAACAAAAAATAAGTTAACAGCAAGTTTATACCATTTTTTAAAGAAAATTACAAACGTCAAACGAATTTGTATATCAAATGTCACTTTTTTCTATCAAAGATAAAACTATATATCTAATTAAGTAATCTACAAACTAAAAGTATGTATTTTTATAGGCGTGTTTGAATTCTTATAATATTGAGTAATGACGAAATGAAACTGCTCGACATTCGCAAATGAAACTGGTTTTATCCCTTCGCTTTATTGCCGCGCGCGTTATTTCCTCGCCACAGTCGCACGTAACATTGATTTTTCTACTTGAGCTTCACATTTAGAATATAATTACTGTGGAATTTCATGAGTATTGAGAAACGAAAAAAAATATCGAGTTCAACAATCAACCTTCATGGCTCTTAATCCACAATGATCATAAACGCGTGATTCCAGGGTCGAGAGAGAGATCGATTATATATTAGTTCGAATTAGAAAAGGTTATATACAAATTGGTTGTAACTATAATTAAGTGAACCTGTCGTCGCTATTGTAACTAGCATTAATTTACACTACTTTCGATTGCAATTACTATTAGAGTTTCAACTACTGGCAATTTTAACGTGAACAAACATCGTTTGCTTTTTATCCTTGAATTTTGCTTCCGTGAAGTAAATTTTATTGGTATACGGAGAATTGAGGATTTGGTTACAAATTTCGTAACTGGTTTTTAGTCTATTTTTTACCCTCCGACTATAGATAAAGGTGGTAACATTATAAGAAACCCTCTCGTATCAAATTACGTAACTTTCCCTACGATTTTTTTACCTCGTTTTTTTTCAAAATTAATTACTGATTTACGTGATATTTTTAGACTTTTTTTGTTAAAAAAGCCGGTAGTTGTGCTGTTTTTTAAGCAAAAAATTTAAATATTAATTTATTTAGTAAAGAAATTAATTTTATGATTATAAATAGTTATTGGAATGCGCCAATTGACTAATATTTTGAGATTCAATATGGAGCAGCTACTTTCCACTTGCGAACGCCAAGGTCACCGCTAGATGACAGTTCAGTTGTTTCTTGGAATTTTTCTTGCCCTCTGGTGGCGACCTTGGCGTTCTCAAGTGGAGAAATTAAATGACGATTTTATTTCTAAAGAACGCTTTTATAATTAATCAAATGCCAGAAATGTTATTGTGAGAATAATTTTAATTATGTTTTAGAGCACATTTATCATACTTTTTTTTAAGCAAAAAACATTCATTCTTTGTAAATAAATAATTTGCAACTTTTATAAACTATTACAAACTATTTGCAACTATTTACAAACTTATTAAGACTCCAAACTTTAAGTAAAAAAAAAAATTAAGTACAAAACAATTTAGAAAAATTTACTAAAGTAAATATTCTTGCTAGTTTGGTAGTTAATATTAAAGACTGTTATTATTAAAATTAATAAAAATTTATTGTAATTATTAATAATAAGTCAAATAAATGGTAGTTATTAATAGTAACAAAGTGAAATGGTAGTTGTTATTAATAGTAATTGAAATTAATGCTAGTCATTATTAGCAGTAACTAAAATTAATGGTAGTTATCAATACGAACTAAAATTAGAAGATAATTATTATTCACTGTAACCAAAATTAATTATAATGAATAATGGTAACTAAAAAATTAACGGTTGGTATTAATAGGAACTAAACTTAATGGTCGTTATTCACTAAACTTGATGGTTGTTATTATTGATAGTAACTAAACTTGATAATTGTTATTTATACTATCTAAATTTAATGGTTGTTATAAATAGTAACCAAAATTAATTGTAATTAATAACAGTAACTAAAAAATAGTTGATTGTTATTAATAGTAACTAAACTTAATGGTTGTTACAAATAGTAACTAAAATTATTTGTTGTTATTAATAGTAACTAAACTTGATGGTTGTTATTAATACTGACAGAACTTAATGGTTGTTATTAATACTAACTAAACTTAATGGTTGTTATCAAATAGTAACTAAAATTAATTTTTGTTACAAATAGTAAATAAAATTAATTTTTGTTACAAATAATAACTAAAATTAATGATTATCACTAATAGTAACTAAAATCAATAGTTATTCATTTTAATACTAATTGAAATAAATGATAGTCATTATTAACAATAACGAAAAGTAATATTTATTGTTAATAGTAACTAAAGTCAATCGTAGTTATTATTAATACTAACTAAAATTAATGATAGTCATTATAATATAATAGAAATTACTAGTATAAAATTTTACTCATAATGATAGTCATTATTAATAGTAAATACTACTATTAATTTTAATTTATATCATCATTAGTTTTAAAGAAATTAATTCTTTTTTATTTAATACATTAAATGCTGCAGGTGTTTCAATATTTGCGAAATCATTTTTTTTTGAAATACATTAAACTCGCTGTTTGAATAAAAATCCAATTCCAGCAATTGGCATTTCATCATTATTTCAATATTCAGACAACAGTTCATTATCCTTTTGGCAATATTTCATGTATACAGCTGTTATTGTTATGAAAAGTATCATTTTACATTAGACACATTGAGATAGAATTTATTGTTACAATTTATTTCCATTATAGTTTTCCATTATTAATAGACATTTAAATTTATCATATGTGTCTTAAAATTCAAGACATAAATTGAAAATTATTATTTCTTCGTGGTTTTGTAGTGACGTGTTCTCTGTTGGATAATAATTAGACCGTAAAATGGAACTATAGTCGGAAGTTCAAGAGCAAAAATCTCGAAACTTTAACATATTTTCTCTATACTTCTCTTATTATTATGTCGTCTATATAATTATGTCATTGCCATGTATTATTATTGCGTAGATCAGATTCTTCTCATCTTGAGTTTTTTTCCCCTCTTTTAAATATAATAATTATGATGTCTTCTACAAATAGATTTCAACATTAATCGTCATATTATCGCACCGATATCTATTGAATCTTCATCACGCGATTCAATTAATTATTTAAATCACCATTCATTGAATCATTTGATCTTGAACTAGAAACATGAATGTTTTACAACTTCTTCGGGAGGAATTTATTGCATTAATCTTATTGGTAGGTGCCAAGTTGTTGGGAAATAATGTTGCTTGCAAAATGTAACACCTATTTTTATCTATATATGTAAAAAGAATAGTAATAATAATAATAATAATAAAAATAATACTATAAATTCTGATAATAATTGAATAAAAATAATGAAAATTATTTTTTTATTGTGTCAAATCAGTCGTTAAATAAATTTTTATTGTTTTTAAATAATTTCTTGAGTGATTATCGTTGAAAAATATTTCTTTTAATCATAAATGGTGAATATTTTTTTAGTTATCGTTAGGGCGACAATTAATAAAGTGTACACTGTTAGATTGTTAATTGTATTTAAGAAATGGTTAAAGTTCAAGAGTGTAGAAAGTTTTATTGCAAATTTGTTAAAGGCAATATATTTTTATTGGACTATTAATTATTTTTTTGCTGGGTTATAATAAAATGTGTGTTGTAAATTTATTTGTTGAGCATTTAAAAGGGCAATGTTTCTTTGCTATTATTGTGGTAAATAGTGTCGAAATCAATTATCCAGAATTTGACAGTGCCACTGACAGCAATTTTAATATTTAGTTTAACTTTAGTGAATAAAAAAAATGAAAAAAAATCGTCGACTAAGTAATGAAAAATAAAATGTATTATTCAATTTTTTCTAAAGAGAACATGCAGTACATCTTTCTTTGAAATGTTTGTATAATTTAATGAGCATTTTGCATTTTACATCGAGCATGTTTTCTGTCTAAACAATTTTAATGAACTCAAGATTTCACTGCTGAATTATATCGTTATAGTCATAATAATTATTTAAGATGAAGGCTAAACAATCAATTTGATTCGTTGAGTAATGACGTTGTCACGATTTGCCATTTGTAGAGCGAGAAAAGTTAAAACGGTTTCGTTATTATATATATTTATAACCGTGAAACCAATTCATACGTTTATTGTTTGAATATTGTATATATTCATAAAACTACTGGCACAAAATAGAAAACGTTTTGCTGAATTATAAATTACTGCCAGATTCCAAACATTTTATGTCTTCTTCCGTAATTTTCACGTTCACCTTGTCATGAGTGTAACAATGGGTAAACAAAACAATTGCGAAAGAAAGCAGTGCACATCGGAAATGTGTAGAGTCGCTCTGTTGGAAATACTTCCAAAAAAGTTTCACAGGGATTCGTATTTACCAAATTTGGTTACTATTAATTATTTTATTACTATTATTATTAATATTATTATTATTATTATTATTATTATTATTATTATTATTATTATTATTATTATTATTATTATTATTATTAACCATAGAGACTGCTATATTAACTACAATTATCATTTTTTTCTAACTAATAGTGAAAAGTCCAGTAAAAAATTAGTAAAAGTTACTTATACTTGAATCAGTACTTTGCAGATTTTTCTTTACTAATTCACATTCAGGAATTATTAATTCTTACCGAACGGGAATTTTAATTAGGGTAAAATTTTTTTTCGTTTACCTAAGTATAATGAAATTAATTATTAATGTTTTAAATTGACAACTAATAGAAACATCATTTTAAAAAAAGAGAGCATTAGAAGAAATGAAAAATTGCAAATTTATTTTTCGGCTGAATGAAATTTCACAATTGTTTGATACACGCTTTATAGAGGGGTAAAAGTCACAGGAAATACAAACATCAATTAATCCTAAAACAACCGTTGTTAATCATACATGGGAGCAAATTACAAGCGATAAATGATTGCGTTTGAACGTAGAACAAGCGTTTGTTTTATATTATGTTCCTAATTCTTGCAAAACTGTAGTAGCGCGCTCCACTGTTATGTTTTGCAATTGAAGTAAGACTAATTCACCGAACGTGTATATATATATATATATATATATATATATATATATATATATATAAAAGAAAAACGTTATAATTTAATCTCACATATTATATACACCCACTTATACATTACAAAAAATTCTTTCACATTGCCCTATATTGAAACAATTTTCTTCTATTTCGCGTATTGTATTGTCTATACCATCTATTGCATTTCTGTGGTAAAAAAGGTGTAGCGTAAATAAGATTTTAGTTTATTGCTTTTTTACTGTTCTTCATTTTTGCTGTATTGTATTTTTTACAAGACTGTATTTTTTCTGTATTATATATTTTACTATATTGCATTTTTTACCGTACTGTATTTTTACTGTATTGTGTTTTTTACTATACTGTATTTCTACTGCATTGGGTTTTCTACTATACTGTATTTTTACTATGTTGCATTGTATTTTTTACTGTATTGTGTTTTTTACTATGCTGTATTTTTACTGTATTGTATTTTTTACTCCACTTTTTTTTACTGTATTGGGTTTTCTACTATACTGTATTTTTACTATGTTGTGTTTTTGTACTATGCTGTACTTTCTGTATTATATTTTTTACTATATTGTATTTTTATTTTATAGAATTTTGTACTACACTATATTTTCAATGTATTTTGATTTTCACTATTCTGTATTTATACTATACTTTATTTTCACTGTATTGTAAAATTTATTTTTCGAACTTTAATTTTATACAAAGAAATATTTTTAGTGTTAAAATTAATTTTCGTTTTAGTTTCTTGTTGCTTTTTATTTTTATACTACAAACAGTGAATAGAATAATTAACTTTTGAATCTGTAGTCAAATTTTCAGTTTATAAATTAATAAAGTTTTCCAATATTACTATTTGCTATACAACGTTTAGTAAAAATTGACAGCTAAATTAAAAGTAAAATTTACAATACAGTGGATACTAAACTTGACAACACAGTCTACCGTAAATTCTATTATTTTTAATTAACAACACCTAGAGAAATATTGTATTAAAAATAGTGTATTAAAAAATTAACCAAATATATTTTGAGTCAATTAAAGGATGCTTGTCACAAAGCATACTGAATTATTTATTTGAACCAAATATAAATTATTTGACACTTAATAATTTATTTGAGTTAAATAAACATTTTATTTACCGCAAAATAAAATTTTTTATTTAACTCAAATAAATTCTATTTGTTTTAAAGTTTAAACAAATAATTAAGTAGACTTGGAATCAAGTGCAACGTTTTTCTTGATGCAAAATAACATTAAATACAAATTTATATTTTTGAAAAAATTAAAAACAAAAGTACTACATTTTATTTAAATTACCACTATCAATTTTTGAATTTCGTTTCTGATCATCGAATGCAAAAAACGAAAGTGAATAAAAAACGAAAAGATGACAATTGTATAAACGAAAAAAATCTCATCGTTTGATCACATAAATAGCAGCAAAAAAAAAAGAAATATGATGAAATATTTTTAGAAAGTATACCTCTTATAGAATTTGTGTCAAAATCTCAGAAATTATCGCGTGTCATATGAATATACATACATTTAATAAATTGTCTGTGTAAGAGTGTGTCTCTTTTATAAATAATGCGATGTAGTCGAAAACCCTTTTGTGAACTTTTATAAACCTGGGAATTTATATTATGATTATGCGAGATGTTGCTTACATATATGATTGAATAATGTTGAATATAAATATACTTTAGTGAAGTCACGCACGATATTGCGCGAGCATTTTATAATGAGAGAGGGGAAAAACGGAGGGAAAAATATTATTGAAAAAACTAACTGTGGAAAAGTTCTTTTCTCATTTCTGTGTCCCTGCATTGTCATAAAAGATACGAAACATTAATATATGTCTCTCAAGGTGCCGCGCGGTCAGGCGCAATTCGTGCCGCACGTTTCACGATAATCAAAATCGATCAACTTTTTGACGAATAATACATTTTTTTCATTCTTGATTTAATTCCGATGGTAATGTAGAGAAAGAAAAATTGGTGAATAATGGATTGTGGAAATTTTTAATTTGGTAATAAATATTGTTCGAATTGAGTTTTGAGATTGAAGAAAATAATATAATTGAGTTGGAAAGAAAATTTGTATTTTCTCATGTGATGAGAAGAACAGGCCGTGGATAGTATTTTTTTTACAGTTTTTGAAGAATACAACTTTTTTTATTTTTTCGTAAAATGAGATAAATAAAAAAATTTAGGAGAGGAAAATTTTCAAGATTGGAAAGTCAGAAAAGTCTGGGAAGTTTATCTAAATTAAATTGTGTTTTAATTTTCTTTATCAATTAAAAAAGTTTTCGAAGGGACATGAAATTTTATAATTTACAGAATATATTCAATGAAATTTTAATTTTTGTATTTAAATAATATTGAATACTAGAAAAACTTTTTGAAAATTAAAACATTAATTGATTTAATGAAAAAATTCAGTTAGAAATTTTAGAAAATATAATTATTGATTTTTAAATTATTATAGTTAAAAATTTTTAAAAATAGGAAGAAATTAAATAGAATTGTAAATAATTTGAGAATATCAAACTCTAAAGAATTTAGTTAAAAAATTCCAATTGCTTTGTAATTAGTTAAATTTTCTATTAAATATTATTTAACTACACAATTTTTTATTAATATTGTTCAATATTTAAATCCTTTAAGAAGTTTCTAAATAATTAATAAATTTAAATTTTCAAAAGTATTAAAAATAATTGTTAGAGAAGAATTATTTTAATTAAAGATTCAAGAAAGAAAATTGAATTTTCGATAAGTTTGGACTATAAATTTTTATGAATAATTAACTTTCAGAAGATTGCCAATCAAAATTTTATAAAATTTTAATTTTGAATAATGTTAATTCAAAATGCTACAGAAATTGGTTTTTTTGAAAAAATTTAATTCGGAATTGGTTAAGATTAATTGAATTTTTGAATTATCTATTATTTAAGTAAAAAAATTTCGAATTGAAAGTTCTTACAATATTATTCTTAGTATATTTAAAAACAATTGAATTTTTTCTTTTTCAATAATTAAATTCTCCAAAAAACTTTCTAAAAATTATTAGAAATTAATTTATTTAGAAAAAATTTTAGTTTAAAATTCTAGAAAATAACTTGCTTTAAAAAGCTACATTTGTAATTTTTAAAAATAATTAACTACCTTACGGTCATAGAAATAAATTTTTTTGTTTTAAAAAATTGTATTTGTTTTTTTTAAAGTAGTTTTGTTTTTTGAAAAAAATTTATAAAATTTCAATAAATTATTTGGTAATAATTGAATTTTACAAAAGGTTAGAATTGGCATTATTGGGATAAGGTAAAAATTTTAAAATGATTTTCTGGAAATCAAGAAAATTGAAAATTAAATGTTTGTGATAACTTCAGAAAAAATTAACTACTTTTTGGATTGTGTTTTGTTTTTTTTGCTCATTGAATCGACTTTTTTGTGACTTAAACTTGATCTGAGGCCTGAGAATGTAAATAAAAATTAAGGTAATTTTTTGCAAATAAAAATGAAAATTGTTGTGAATTTGTAACTCACCTCTGTTCGACCTTGGATCCCTCATTCCAGAAGAGAGTCGAAGGTAAGGTCCAAAGCCAGCAAAGAGTTGGCTATAATCCTGAGCAAATACTGTGGCCCCAATGGCCAAAACAAAAACGACTAGAGCAAGCTGTAATAATAAAGAAAAATTGATTAAAAATCAAATTCAAAATATGCAAAACTTATAAAAAAATACAATTAAAAAATAATTATAATTTCTAAACATTCGAAAGTGATGAAAAAACTGACAATAACACAAAATACTAAAGTTTCTTTTTTCACCTTAATTGAAAAATGGAAAATTATAAATTTATTTTTCACATTCGGTGAACAAGAGAAAAATGCAAAGTCTAATCTAAATAATTACTGATCATTTGAAAGAGGCACACTTTCACGAGAAACAAAATGATTCGACAGAAAATGAAGATCGAATTTTTTCACCAAAGTAAATTTACTGTCAGTTCTGACAAATCGACATGTCCCAGAAAGTCTTATAATAAAGTGTCGGAAGTGACGGTTACAGCTTTGTAAGTGGTTATTATGAAGGAAGAAATCATTCCGGAAACATCTTAAGTGTATAATTAATAGCCCTCTATGGCACCTATTCTCACTAAAAATGATGGATACTCAAAAGTTTTATATATGCGTATATATTCACTATGAGTGAAAAAAATAATAATTTGCGTAAAGGTATTTCTTCGAATCCCCAATAACAAATAACAAAAGATTGTCAAATGATATGTGATAGTGTAGACGACGTATGAATATTTCTATGTCAAGTGGAGCATGCATTCTCTCTAAGGACAAGAACAAAGGCGGTCAAGTGTACAAACAATTATCGATTTCGAAATCGGATATAAAATTTTTATAATGTCCCTTGAAAAATATTTTTATTGTTTTTTTTATCGTCATTTTAAAAATGGCAGTAGGTTTTTTAAATTTTAGAAATTAAGCTATTTAAGGAGTAAAAAAATTGAATTCTAACTATTTAAATTGTTTGGATTTAAAATTTTTACTAATTTAAATTATTCCCTTCAAGATTTTTGACGAAATAAAATATTTCAATTCCCAATTTCTAACTGACTTAAATTGCTTTAATTCTTAACGTTTCCTAATTTAAATCGTTGCATTAAGAAATTTTTGTCAAATTAAACTTTGAATCGAAACAATATAAATTGGCAAAAATTTAGAATTGAAGAAGCAAATTTCAATTGTCAATCTTGTAAAATTGAAACAATTAAAATTTTAGTAAAAATTTGGAATTTAATCTATTTTAATTAGTGAAAAATTAGAACTAAACAATTTAAATTGTCATAAATTTTAATTCAAAGAATTTAAATTGCCATAAATTTTAATTGAAACAATTTAATTCGGTAAAAAATTATAATTAAAACAGTTTTAATTAGTAAAAATTTGTAATTGAAATAAATTTAATTATCAAAAATTTAGAATTGAAACTATCTAAGTTGACAAAAATTTAGAATTGATCGAATTTAAATTACTAATTTCAAATCGAAATCATTTAAATTATCCAAAATTTTGAATTGAAATAATTTATATTATCGAAAATTTGGAATTAAACGATTTTAATTTGGTAAAAATTTAGTTGAAACAGTTTTATTTAGTAAATATTTAGAATTGAAACAGTTTTAATTAGTAAAAATTAATAATTGAAATAATTTAAATTATCGAAAATTTTGAAATGAAATAATTTAAATTGTCGAAAATTTGGAATTAAACAAATTTAAATTACTAATTTCGAATCGAAATCATTTAAATTATCCAAAATTTTGAATTGAAATAATTTATATTATCGAAAATTTGGAATTAAACGATTTTAATTTGGTAAAAATTTAGTTGAAACAGTTTTATTTAGTAAATATTTAGAATTGAAACAGTTTTAATTAGTAAAAATTAATAATTGAAATAATTTAAATTATCGAAAATTTTGAAATGAAATAATTTAAATTGTCGAAAATTTGGAATTAAACAAATTTAAATTACTAATTTCGAATCGAAATTATTTAAATTATCGAAAATTTGGAACTAAACCATTTTAATTTGATAAAAATTTAGTTGAAACAGTTTTAATTAGTAAAACTTAGAATTGAAACAGTTTTATTTAGTAAATATTTAGAATTGAAATAATTTAAATTATCGAAAATTTTAAAATGAAATAATTTAAATTGTCGAAAATTTAGAATTAAACCATTTTAATTTGGTAAAAATTTAGTTTAAACAGTTTTAATTAGTAAAACTTAAAATTGAAAAAGTTTTATTTAGTAAAAATTTAGAATTGAAACAATTTTATTTAGAAAAAATTTAAGTTGGCAAGTATTTAGAATTGAACTAATTTTAATGGCTGATTTCGAATCGAAATCATTTAAATTATCGAAAATTTCGAATTGAACTAATTTACTTTATCAAACTTTTATAATTCAAACCATTTAAGTTGAAAAAATTGTTTGAATTGTAACGATTTAAATTAGCTATCACTTAAAATTGAAACAATTTAAATTAACAAAAATTTTGAAATAAAATTGTCGAAAATATAGAATTTGAAACTATTAAAATTGAAAAAAAATTTTTAATTAAAACAAATTAATTTGATAAAAATTTGGAGTTGAAACAATTGAAATTAAAGAATTGACAATAATTGAAACGATTTAAATTGTCGAAAAAATGAAAAAAATTTCAAATTCGATTCGCGTTGTGGTAATATTTTAGTCAAAATTAGTTTTCCATCGATGGATAACACTAAATTATGGGGCGGCTGGAAAAGAAGAATTTTTCCTGCCGAAATTTCTTAAATGGCGCCGGTAAACAATAAAAAGGATGTTAGCATCCAAAGTTTAGTGCGGTGTCAGGTGGGAGAAATGAGAGAATGTGCGAGCCGTAAAACATCATAAACCAGTTTCGCATCGTAAATCGCAACTGTTTTTTTAGAAATTCGAAACGCGATTTCGAACATAAATTTCAAAAGGTATCATCATCATCATGTCTGCGAAATATATTTATATAAATATTTATTATTATATAATCCCCGCCAATGTGTAGAATCGCTGATAAATAATTAATTAGTCCAATTAGATATTCCTCTCGCGAAAGAAAGAAAGACTGGCGAATTTAAAAAAAAATGGTTCTTTAAATTTCAATAGTAAAAAAAATTGAAGAAAATAAAATTTTTATTTTAAGTTAATATTTGGATAAAATGGTATTTTTTAATGTTAATATTATTAACCAATTATTTTAACAATGTTCTTTTTTAATTTAATAATAATAATAATAATAATAATAATAATAATAATAATAATAATAATAATAGTAATTTTTATTATTATGAAAATTATTAATTTCTAATTAATATTAATTAATTAGCATTACACTAATTTATTAATATTTTTATTATAGTTATTATTAGTTATTAGTAACAAATTTTACAGTGAAAAATCAATTACTAATTTAAACATTATTATTTCTATTAATCGACTAGTTAGTGATGACTAATAATTCATTTAATGTACTAATTGATAATTTACTAATTATTTTTGCTTATTAATTACTAATTTATTAATTGTTTTTGTTTACAAATTGGTAATTGACTTATTATTTTGATTAACTAATTACTGTTTAATTAAGTATTGCTATTTACAAATTGGTAAACATTTATTAAATAGTTATTTACTAAAAATAAGTTTTTTCGACTAATAATTAGTTAAATTTTCCTTTAGTTTATGTCAAAATATTTTTAAAAAATGGTAATTAATTCAATTAAACAAATTTTTACTAATTTATTTTTTTTACTAAATAGTTTTCTTTACTAATTAGTAATTTCCTATTTATTTAGATTTACTAATTACTAATTTATTAATTTTTTTATTTACAAATTGATAATTTATTAATTTTTTTTATTTAAAAATTATTAATTTATTAATTATTTCAATTTACCTAAAAAATAAGTAAAGTTTTAATAAATAGTAATTTATTTACTGAAAATCAGTTATTCTCTACTAATACTTTGTTTTTTTATTAATTAATGAACCAATCAATCAACCAAAATTTTAATACCAAAATTCTAAATTTGAATTAGTCACTACTAATGAAATGGAACTGATTAGTTCATCGAATGAATTTTTTGCATTTTAACTATAACTCAAAAAATTCTAACTGATGGTAGAAAACTAATTCATTTCTTATGTTTATTATTTTAATTATAAACGTTTACTAAATGGATTATCTTCAAAAAATTATTAGTTTACAACTAATTAGTTGTTTTTGGCTAATAATTAATCAAAACAATTCTTAATTTATTCATAAATAATTCAATAAAAGAATCGTTCCTATTTTATTTGTCAAAAGTGACTGTAATTCAGATTTAACATGTGGAGAATTAGTTATTTTGCAACTAATTCTGAATTTTTTGTGCAATTTTAACAATAATACAACTTTTTATCTTTAAAGTTAAAAAAAACTTGCACTTTTTCTCCATTGATGAAATACTGAATAAGGCAACGAAAAAAAAGAACAAATATGCGGTAAAAGTACGCATGTATACAATTTTGACACTCAATATTGTACACAAGAGTATATAAAGAAAAACAATTTTCGCACCATTGTGTCTACAATGCGGAGAATATTGCGAATAATTTTATATTGATCGTTATTTCATCAATACGCAAAAAAAAATCTTATGGGAAAAGAGAACCGCTTATATGTATATATGTATGTATGTAGACAAAGGTATATACAAATGTTATACTACTTGTATAACGAATTTCGCGATTTTAATTGACATCAAAATGTATTTGAGGTCTTACGTGAACGCGCTATCACGATTTTTCAAGTTTGTCCGAGTCTTTGTGTATATGAACACATACACTATACATATTCGAATATACAAACAAATAGATACGCGAGAATAAGATACTTTCACGTTTTCTTGTTGTCCAATCGAAGTTGAGTTAAAGTATAGCAAAAGTCTCGTGCTTAGTTTCGAGTCTCATTGTCTCCATCACTTTAATTAGAAACGCTGCATTTTCACGATTGACCTGCGAGAACGAATTGACCTCTTGTCACGCAGAAACAATAATGAAATTAAACAAAAAAAGAAACGATATGATATATATCTTGTAGCTAATCGTCTTATTTACGTTCTTATTTTAATATTTTTTTTGTACTTGCTCTTATGCTTGTTTGTTGTTTGAATATTATGTTGTTTTCTTTGTAGTAGACAAATTTTTGTTTTCATTTAATAAATGAAGTTTGTTTCTTGAAAATATTTGTTTTAGCTCAGGTGTGTTATACTTTCGCTTTATGTACATGTGCAGGTGTATGCTATGTTCTTCTTTTAGCCCAGGGATGAATAAAGTAACCATTATTGCCCTAGGACAATAATTCATCGGTCTCAGGTCAATAAGATTCTCATTATTACCCTAGGACAATAATAATCGTCACTTTATTCATCGCTTGCAGGTCAATAAGATTGTCATTATTACCCTAGGACAATAATCGGCACTTTATTCATCGCTCGCAGGTCAATAAGATTGTCATTATTACCCTAGGACAATAATCGGCACTTTATTCATCGCTCGCAGGTCAATAAGATTGTCATTATTACCCTAGGGTAATAATGGGTACTTTATTCATTGCTCGCAGGTCAATAAGGTACCTATAATTACCCTAGGGCAATAATTGACACTTTATTCACCGCTCCCAGGTCGATAAGATACTCTTTATCGTCCTAGGGCAATAATGTACACTTTATTTCCCTTGCATACAAGTCTCTTCTTAGTATTCCAACTATAATAATAGTTACACTATTTTATTTTTATTATTATATTATTATTATTGTTGTTATTATTATTATTATTATTATTATCATACTATTATTACTACAATTATTAATATTATTATTATCATATTCTTATTATTCAGAAACACAAAAATAATATTTTTAAAGAGTTAAATTTTAATTGTTATTATATTATTATTATGATTTTTATTAATTTCTATATAATTTATTGTGCAACCTTACTTCTGATTACAGTATAGGGCAACAATTACCGTAACCATAAATTAAAAAATGAAATAAAAATGATAAATTTCTAATTTATTAATTTATGGTTGAATTTTAGTTTTCGCTGTTTAATTCGTTGTTGTTTGAAAGTAATTTTATAATCTCCTTGAATAATTGAATCGAGATAATGAAATGATGATTTTGATAGCGGAACACCTGCTGCAAGAAACGAAAAGTTTTCTGCACTTGTAGATTTCCGGATAAAATAATATCTCTGATTTTCTTCTCTCTTTCTCTTTCTTTTGCTTATTCTCTCTCATATATATATGAATATGAATTTCTTTGTATCAATTAATTTAAATGATATGAATCGAAACATGGTATTCATGTCAAGAGGTGTCGAAAACATAAGAAATGTTGATTTTATTTTATAGTCTCGGAAAATATTTTCGTTGAAATATGAAAGTAGATCTTGGACAAAAGATTAAATTTGCGAATAAAACATAATATTAATACAATAGTTTGGCGAGAAATTCTAAACTTACTGTGTGACCTCATTGTGGAAAAATTTTTAATACTTTTTTAGTGGCTCTTAATTTTTAACGAAAGTTTTGGTGGGGATTTTCGAATGATTAGTAATTATTAACTATTTGATTAGTATCTAGAAATATTTAAATTAGTAGCTATTTTTTACTATCAAATTACTTATTTTTGACTAATTGAAATTTGGAAGAAAATGATTTTCAAATTACGAAAAATTATTTAATTCAAAAATATTTCTCTGAATTTGAATTAGTAAAAATGTTCACTAATTTTACTGACTTTTTTCTTTTAAGTTAGTAAATTTTACTAATACGTTAGTAGAAAATACTATTTAGTTATTTATTAGTAAAATTAAATAATTTACATTAGTTTTTCTAAGAATATAAAATTGAGACAAAAAAAGAGTCAAAAGTGTTGCGAAGCAACATTTAGTAAAATTATTATTAATTGTCATTATTATTAATTTAAATTAGTAAATTTTACTAATAAGTTTGTTTAAATTTCTTAATTTAAATTAGTAAACATTTTAAATAATTCAAATTTTCCCTCTAAATTTGAACTTTTTGCTTTTGAATTAGTAAATTTTGCTAATAAGTTTGTTTAAATTTCTATTAATTCAAATTAGTAAACATTTTTTAATAATTCAAATTTTCCCTCTTAATTTGACTTAGTGTCTTACTTTTTGCTTTTGAATTAGTAAATTTTACTACTAAATAGTAATTGTTTACTAATTCATCTAAAATTTTTCTAAAATTCATTCTAAAAGAAAGTAATTATTTTGGTTCTCAATTAAATTAAATTGGTTTTGGCACTGAATTACTCTCTACTCTCTAAATTTGAATTAGTAAAAATTTATACTAATTTGAATGAGTGACTGACTATTTACTTTTGAATTAGTAAATTTTTACTGATAAATTAGTGAATAATTACTATTTTGTACCAAAATAATTACTTTCTTGTAATAAAAAATTCAAAAAAGATTAAAATTCAGATAAAATGAAATTCACCACAGAATGGAATGTTGGAAAAATGATTTACGAGTTTTGCTTAAATAAATGACGATGAGTACTTTATGTCACGACTTCTGAGTAAAAAATGACTGACAGATAATGTGCTTCTGTTGCATAATGAATTAGATAGATTGACCAATGATTTGCTCGTAAAAGATGATCTTTAGAAGAGAGAGAGAGAGAGAAAAGAAAAATGACAACAATTGCTTCTGTACTCTCGCAGAAAATATGACTCGGTATTATTATGGCGCACAAAAGGCACACGAGGTCATCCAAGAGGTGTGACACACATGTGCGATCACCATAACAAAGATTACACCGTGGTGATATTTTGCCAACACGTTATTATAAAACCAAAGAAAAAGAAAAAAAAATTATTAAATTCAATTATTATTATTATTTCCGATAAGATCAAGAATACAAAAAAATTATTTTTTACAGAGAGAAATTTTTGCGCCTTCAAAAAAAAATAGTCGAAATTTCTAAATCTACAGTGTGAGAAATTAAAAAAAATGTAAATAACAGAGTTTTTCAAGAAAAAAAAGTAAAACTGATGTATATCGTGAACAATTTAAATTGAAATCTATAATTAACGATTCAAAGCTTACAATTAGAATTTCAACCTGCAATTGAAAATTGGAGTCTCTCAATTAAAACTTAAAACCCGTAATTTAGAATCAATCTGTTGTTTAAAATTAAAGTCGGCAATTAACTTTTAAATCGATAAATAGGAATTGATGATGATGATAATTAAAAGCATGATAATTAATGCCCACGTTGATTATTCAAATTGATGCTAATAATTATAGTTGAAACTCATAATTTTAATTATTATGTTTATTAATATACAATCGCTGGAAAAATTAAATATCTTAGAAGTTACTACAAAGATACGTTTTTTGCATCGAATTCAACTTGATTAAAATCTTCTGATTTTAATTTTATTATACAGTATCGATTATCGAAATTGATTTTAAAATTAATTTCAATATAGAAAAAAAATAAAAAATAAAGTTGACTTGATTGTGAAAATTGAATATATTAGGTTAGGGATTAAAATTTTGCATGTATTGTATTTGCGAACGTTAAGCAGGTGATAGTTATCGTTTTTAGTCGCAATTATTACAAGAACGTTTTCGCCAAGTGGATTTAGAAATCTTTCAAATTGACTTTGTATCTCTTGATATACGCAGTTCCGTTTACTGGTATTGTACCCATATATAAACAGACACACAAAGAAAATATTTATACAATCGCACATTTCCAACATATCCGGGAAATTATAATATATTTTGTCTTAGAACAATTGAG
This sequence comes from Leptopilina drosophilae, assembly GCA_032873175.1. Lineage (NCBI taxonomy): Eukaryota > Metazoa > Arthropoda > Insecta > Hymenoptera > Figitidae > Leptopilina > Leptopilina drosophilae. The sequence goes on from CM065481.1 coordinate 16,135,493, forward strand.
GAAATTTGAATTTTTGTCTCCCTTTTTTTTAATGCAAAAAAATGAGAACAAACTGTAAATATTAAAATATGTATAATCTTTCAATTACATGGTATTGCTGCGGGTAATTACCAACACTCAAGTTGATAGAATGGATAGATATTTTACTTGAAATCGCAAGCGGGACGTGTACGGACTTCCGCGTATAACGTCAAGTGAAACTACACGTGCCAATCGAACTTTTACCCTATTAATTTTAGTCTCTATATTGAAACCGCAAATTTGCGGTATTTTCATTAACTGACACATTTCACTAGCTTCAACTTATTTTATTATCGTTCTTATAATTTAATTGCCTTTATATTTCTCTTAGCGACTGTAAATCAAACGGTTAAATACAATCCGAGGGTTTTACATTCATGTAGATTCGTGTTTATTGGAAATTATTTTATTTAATATACAATTGTTTGTATTTTATTTAAATGAATAGTCTAATATTTACTTAAATTTATTTTTTTTCGTTTTTAAATTTATGAATATTGATAACAAAAATTAATTAATATTCAGATCTTGGACTTGTACTTTTTTATACTTTTTTTACCATATACAACTATTTGATTATTATTTTTTATAATTTATAAATAAGTTACTAATGATGACACTCATTTGGTTTAAAAAAACTAGTATTTTTTATACCGAAATTTTAAATAACAATTTATTTGGTAAATAAAATAATTTAAAAACTTTTCAATATTGAAAAATTACGAGCAACTTTAAAATCAATATGAAGACCCAATTTTCCACCTGCGAACGCCAAGGTCACCACTAGATGGCAGTTTAGTTGACAAAATTAAATTCCACGCCACCTGGTGATAATCTTGGCGTTCTTAAGTGGAGAAAACATATTTATTATTTATAAATAAATAAGTTACGAATATTAAATTTTTTATGGCATTTCTTATTTATAAATTCAGTCTGAAGCCTAAATACTTCACTAATTATTGTATTTAATTTATTCATTTTCGATTTAATATCTAATTTTATTTCATTGAAATGAAATTAGTTTTTAAAAAATCGAATTAAAAGGAAGGAAATGAATTATATTAATAGTAATTATTTAAGTAATAAAGTAATGATAAAATGATTGAGAACGTAATTATAATTTATAGAAATAAATGTTTAGTAAAATATTAAAGAAAAATGAGATAGAATTAGAAAAAAATTATATAAAAATAGGAAATAGTTTTTATTTCCTATTTATTTATTTTTATTAATATTTTTTAATTATCTAATTTTTAATTAGATTAATACATGTGTGAAATTTGAAAAAAATATTTATTATTTTTTATTATTCTTACAGTAAAACCTGTCGGAATACAAGTCAATTTTTTAAAAATTTATTACAGCAAAAAAACTTAAATTTTTTAATTTAATTTTGTAATATTTTTACAATATTTTTGAATTAAGAGAAAATAATTGTTTTTGGACATTTCTGATTGCAACAAAAATTTCAAAATTGCTTTTTATTCCGACAGGTTCGACTGCTGGAACTTTAAAAACTATATTTATCATTTTCTATAGTTAATAATTGTCGATGGTAAAAATTGTTCTGGTAAAAATTTTTTAAGGTATAAAATAGTTTCAGTAAAAAATTGGCATAGTAAAATGTAGTACAAAATTGCATAAAAATAGTTAATATTTTTATTAACATTTGTTAATTATATAAATTATAATTAAATTAATATCTGTTGGGAGTTAGAAATGAATTTTTTTATAATTTTTAATAGTAAATAATTGTTAATCGTAAATAATTGCCATGGTAAAAAATTATTATTGTAAAAAATTGTGTAGGTAAAAAATGGTTAAAGCCAAAATTTTTGCAGTAACAAATTGTTATAGTAATAAGTTGTCAAGGTAAAAAATTGTTAAAGCAAGAAATTTTTGCTGCAAAAATTGTCATAGAAATAAATTATAAAGATAAAAAATTCTTTAAGTAAGTAATTGTTGCTAGAAAAAATTGTTATAGTAATAAATTGTTGCAGTAGAAAATTGTTATAGTAATAAGTTGTCAAGGTAAAAAATTGTTAAAGTAAGAAATTTTTGCAGTAAAATTTATCATAGTATAAAATTATCAAGATAAACAATTCTTTAAGTAGTAATTGTTGCTGGAAAAAATTGTCATAGTAATAAATTGTTAATGTAAAAAATTAAGATGGTAAAATAATTGTTAAGGGAAAAAATTCTTATGGTAAAGAACAGTTTGAAAAAAAAAATTGTAGTAAAAAATAGGTAATGAAAAAAATAGTAATAGCAAAAAATGACTCAAGTAAAAAATAGCTTTCAATTGAAATTTAGTCCGAGGAAGAAATTAATGAACCGACACTAAATACACATATCGATAAACTAAATGTTTTGCAATAACGATGCGGCTAATGAGAGAGCATATCATCAAAAGGAAGAAAAAAGAAATAAAAAAAACCCCCGAGTGAAATGAGTAGTATTTACATTATGTTAATGCAAATTCACTTTTATATGATTTGATATAGAAATGTTTTGTAATACAGACTTAGATCTATATAAACGATAACGAGCCCCATATTGCATGAAAATGGTGTATAGAAGCGTATTTACTTGTCGACACAGTAAATAGAAATATGCGCGTGCACGATGTGTGTTTTTAATAACAAAATAAAAAGAGCGGCTTCCGTAAGCACACTACATTGAACCGCAAACAATAATATACATTTGCGTGACGTCTCAATAAATCATGCAAACATAGAGTTATATTCTTTTTCATAGATATATCGCAAATCTCTTTAAACTGTTATGTTCTCTTTTTTCTGGTCCCCAAAAGACGAGGCATCATTAGTATATAGAGAAGCTTGAGAACTTGTATAGGAACACACATATAGATGTGTATTTTCTGCACGCATGTGATATAAAGTACGACATATATATTGCGAAAATGGTAAATGCGAGAAAGTCTTTACCCATGTCTACTTCTAATCCCCCGCGATTGTCAGTCGTTATAATTAATGTATGCTTCAAATTTTCTTTCGTAATCAAAGCTGTATGGAAATTTCGAAAAAAATCCTTTACGTCAACATGTATGAATGTAAAAATATGTACATAGAGAGACATATGGGGAAAATGAATGTTTGTTGGAATTGGGTACGAACTGCTTTATATATTTTAAGAAGTGTCTTTTTGAAAGAGTACCGAATTTTGCTATATTTTTGACCAATGGTTGTGGATGGAATTATTTTTCTATGGCATTTTTTTGTATATTTTTTATGTAACTTCCACTTGTTGCAAATAGTGATAGTTGTAGTTTTTTGCTAGTTGCATTTTTTCTACCAACAATTTTCTGCAGATACAATTTTTTCTATCAACAATTTTCTGCAACTAGAATTTTTTCTATTAACAATTTTTTGTAGCCATTAGTTGTTGTATCTACAAGTTGTTGTATCAATAATTTTCTGCAACTACAATTTTTTCTATCAACAATTTTTTGCAAGTACAAGTTTTCATTACTGAAATTCTTTGCACCTTCAATTTACAGCAAATATAATTTTTACTGTCTACAATTTTTAAAACCTACAATTCTTTGTACCTTTAATTTTCTGCAAATACAATTTTTACTGTCTACAATTTTTAGTAACTACAATTCTTTGTACCTTCAATTTGCTACAACTACAATTTTTGCTATCGACAATTTTCTACAACTGCAACTTTTTAACCAACAATTTTTTCTGACTACAAGTTTTCGTAACTACAATTTCTTGTTAACTACATTTTTTGTACCTACATTTTTTGTACCTACATTTTTTGTACCTACTTTGTAATTACGATTATTTGTAAATGCAAGTAATTGTAATTACATTGAGTTTAATTTGTAAGTGCAACTAGAGGTAACTACAAATTGTTGTAGCTGTATAATTATATTAAAATTACCACTAATTGCAACAATCATTAAATAAAAATATCAATGGTTGTGAATACTATTCGTTATTACTCCTACTGGTTCTAAATATCATTCGCCCTTTTTTATAATAACTGTAATAATTATAAACACATTGACATAGTTTTCCTAAGGACATCGAATTGAGACAAAAAACGAATCAAAAGTATTTAATTTGATATCTACAGAAAAACTCTGAATGCTAAAATAAATAAAAATGGTACACTGAGAACACAATATATTTGAATCAAACATCTTTGTTATACAGTCAACCAAAAATTATGTTTGATTTAAACATAATTTTGATTCAATACACTTTAGGTTTGGTTCATTAAAAATTACGTTTAATTCAATAATAAAATTGTTAATAAATTGTTAATAAATTGTTTAAATTAAATATATTTTTTTGGTTGACTGCTTATGTTTGGTTTAAAACATTTTTTTTCTCAGTGAAAAGTGTTAATAGTGTGAAAAAAATAAGTAATGGACACTAATTAGCAATAGGCAAATTAATGCTACAAAAATATTCTGATTTCACAAAGACCGAACGTTAATCATTGTTTTCGATGACTATTAATTTTTAATTTTCAACGACTTTTTTTGAAATTGATTGATTTTAAAAAAGCATTTTGAAAGTAACGGTAGACTATCGTTGACGGACAGAAAGGTGAATGAGACTTTTCTATGGATTCATTATAAAAGGACTTGAATGCGAATAAAATCAATGGGGATTGTAACATATTTATTGACACGTGTCACTTAGTGTTGGAAAAAGATTCTTAACAAGAATTTAGTGCACAATTATTGTTTGATATTAAATTGAAGATTTTTACCGCACGGTGAAAATGATTATACCAAATGCGGGAAGTTTTATACGAAAGGCCAAACGAAAAATTATGTAAGAATCGAGTCACCTTTATACCCTTTAAGATCACTTTTAAACTTGCTGTGTTGGCTTTTATATCGCGCATTCATCTATTAAACGCCGGAATCAGTTACCGCACTTCATGTTCAACATTTGCGGTAGTTTTTCCAATGATTCCTCTCTGTTATTTAATATATATACATTTTAATGGGTAATTTAGTTTAATTTTTTTGCTTTCTTTTTTCCTTGTTTTGTTTTTTTTGTTCTGATTTTTATTTTGTACTTCTTCTCAGTGCTTCTTAATTTGTTTTGCCTTTTATTAGGTTCTGCTTTTTATCTTATTCTGACTTTTATTTTGTTCTGATTTCTATTTTGTTCCGATTACAATTTTCTTCTGCCTTTTCTTTGTTCCGATTCAAATCTTCTTCTGCCTTTTATTTTGATCTGATTTCTATTTTGTTCTGATTTGAATTTTCTTCTGCCTTTTATTTTGTTTTTTTATTTTGTTCTAATTCCTATTTTGTTCTGCCTTTTATTTTGTTTTGGTTTTTATTTTGTTCCGATTCCTATTTTGTTCTGCCTTTTATTTTGTTTTGGTTTTTATTTTGTTCCGATTCCTATTTTCTTCTGCCTTTTATTTTGTTTTGTTTTTATTTTACTTTGTTTTGTTTTTTTTTTTGTTTTTGTTTTCTTTTGTTTGTTTGTTTCTATTCGCCTCTATAATCATTGTTTTGGTTTAAAACGTGCAACGGTTATCATCTGAGTTTACAAAGGACACGAACATTAAATTAAGGAGGTTATCAGTGTATATGTATATTTATTGTAAAAGCCACGAGCATCATCTACTTTAATCAGTCGATAGACTGTAACCTTTAACGCTAAGGAAGAGTCTTGTTATTAAATTGTTAAAAATCAGTGTTTCGACACGTAATTGTATTTTATGGGGTTCATAAATTATAAATAGGCTCTTTAATAACTGTTATTTTGCGATTTTACACTTGTTATCTTTTTTGCATTTATTACCTCTTTATTCAATTACCTATATAGACTGGGAATTTTTTTTTTTCAATTATACTTTACTTTTTATAAACTAAATCTAAAATAGTAAAAAAAATTATAATCTTAAATTTATAGACGAGTACAATTAAGTTAAATTTTCTATTAGTAAATAAATCTGAAATTTACAACTCAATATTTTTTTACTATTATTAATAAAATTTTAACTGCATAATTAAAAAAAAAATCCATTCACTAATTTTAATTACCGACTAAAAAAATTGTACAACCAATATTTTTGAGAATTCACCGTAAGAACTGTTTTATTAGAATCTAATAAAGTCATTTGATTTAAAGAAATATATTTTAGTCTCAATTTCTACTAATATATTTTTTTCAACTTTAAAATTTATTTTTCACAAATAATTTTTTTCTCGACACAAATAATTTTTTTATTTGAATAAAATACATTTTTTTGAACAAATAAATAAATTACTGAATAAATCTAGATTTTTTCTGGGTTGTAACAAATTAGAATTAAAAATCTGCAAACAATAAATAAAATAACAAATTACATTCGTTTTAGTAATAAAATTAAAAAATACGAAAATAAATAAATACTGACCGTTAATATGGAAATAAATGAATAAACACTTGAGGAAAAATAATAATTGATAAAAGAATTATAAAATAATTTTTATTATAAAAAAATATGGTGGTTGGTTCATCAAATAGATAAAGTGGAATAGAAAGTTGTTATCAATTTCTCACCACCCGTATTGAAACTAAAAATATTACAATTGACTTACTATTTTTTTGTAACTGTATTTGTGAATTAAAAATAATTATTTCACTCTGCTTTCTTTCCTTATTTATTTGCTTACATATCTATTTTACTATTTAGTAATTTATTTGTTTGTATATATATTAATTTTCTTGTTCATTCATTTATTTAATTATTGATTGATTTATTTGTTCACTTATTTATTTACTTATTTACTCAATTACTTACTTACTATCTTAGTAATTTATTCATAAATTTATTCCGTTATTTATTTGTTTGCTCCTCAATTTTTCCTCGAATGTTCGCTCTCGCAATTTTCAACCATATACACAGCCCTCGAGGAAATAATAAAATTTTCTATCACTACACATATCCATTAGGAAGAGTTGTAAATCTTATCAAAATTTGATCAAAACGTATCTATATAGTGTGAGAATGGAAAGCAGACGCCTCTTATTTTCAAATGATAACAACTAAAAATTTCAGAGAATTATCTAGTGAAAGTTTACTGTATCGTGTGTTTGATTTAACATGGTACGTTCCCTGTCGGAAATCGGACTTAATCTTTCATCCAAGATCTAGGTGGAAAAAATATCTATTTTTACTATCTGCATAGTTGATAGATACGTTTCTTGTATTATTAATAATCATCGGACTAGCGAAAAAAAATAGAAACACACAGAAAACTTTCCTTCTTGCAATAAAATTAATTGATGATGAAAATTTCTCAACATGTAACTGTCTTAATGATTATGCTTTAATTATATATATTTCAAAGTAGAGTATAGGCTCTATATATATTGTGTGGAATATATATAGTTGCAGTAAAGAATATATACGTACGTATAAAAATATTAATAAAAATAATAACAATGATTATATTAATAATTATAATAGCAATAATAGTAAAAAAATAGTAATAATAATAATAGTAATAATAGTAGTAATAGTAATAATAATAATAGTAATAATAATAATAATAATAATAATAATAATAAAAATAATAATAAAAACAATAAGAATAATAATATTTATAGAAATAAATAAAAATAATAAATATAAAAAGAGTATACAGCAAAGAAATTCGCTTGAGAAATATTTTCGTAGAAAAAACACTTTTAATTACATAAAAAAAACGTATTTTTTAGTAACGAATTATCAAATAGTGAAATGTCACATATTTAAGAATAAATTAGCATATTTTATCGATTTTTTTTCAAAAAAGAAAAAACTCTGGCTTAAAAATTATGAATATCAATATACTGAAAGGAAATGCTGTAAAATATCGAGAAAGTTGAATTTAAAATCGATTAATTTGTTTTTCGGTAATAGTTTCTATAGATACGTTGTAAATAATAATTAAAAAGGAAAATTATATAGTTGAGTATTTTAACCTATTACCGAAACTTGGAAATATTCATAAATATATATATAAAATAATGTCGAGTACGTGTGTTTACAATAATTAATAACAAGGACAAATTTATTTTAAACTACTTTCAATAAATTCATGAATATGAATTACAAATATATAGGTGTTATTTATTTTTAGGGCAACGATTACATTAGCCCCTATTAAAAGAATTTTTTTTCCTACTTTTTTTTATATATATCGGGAAAATTTAAATTGAAGGCGTTTTGTGTAAAATAAATAACGAGACTGATAATTGATATTAACCATTCAAGCGGAAGAGACTTTTGATTTGGTTAAATATATCTTTCTCATGTGTCACGGTTCGGTAACTTCGTCAAAAGAATCGGTCAGTAAACGAAAAATTGTGAGAACTCGTTTCCTATGTCGATATATATATATTGTATGTGTATAATATGCATTAGTTGTGTTCGACTCCGCGGGTCTTTTAACGATGGGTATAATTTGCTGCTTTCGAATAACGTTGTTAGTTTTATTTTCCTCGTGTTTCTCGAGATCTCTGAACTGGAGGTATAGAGTTGCCCGAATGGAACATGTTATGCACAGATTGTCTTATTTTGAAGAAAACGAGATCTGTGTAATTGAAAGAGACAAAGGGGAAAGATTTGGTTTTAATTTGACATGTACATTGAATTTATTGAATGTGTAATTTTTTAATTGACGAAAATTAATAATTTTAACGATTTTGAAAGTATGGTGAAGTTTATGATGTTTGTTTATAACCTATCCATTGAACTTTAATTTAATTTTTCGATTTATTAAATTAAAGTAAAAAATTATTACAAAATTAAAATTTATAATAATTATTATTCAAATTACAAAAATTTGTATTTTCAAATAACAATTTTATTTTTAATTTTGTTTATTATTTTCAAAAATTCGAATTAAAATTCTTCGACAAAATTCAATTATTTTCATAAATAATAAAATTCGTCGACAAAATTCAATTATTTTCATAAATAATGAAATTCTTTGACAAAATTCAATTATTTTTCATGAATAATAAAATTCTTCGTCAAAATTCAATAATTATGATAAATAATAATTTTTGGCGAAGAATTTTAAAATTCTTCGCCAAAATTCAATAATTTTGATAAATAATAAAATTCTTCGCCAAAATTCAATTATTTTCAAAAGTTACAATAAAAATTTGTTAAAGAATTCAATAATTCTCAAAAGTTTTAATAAAATGTTTTAGAAAAATTCAATTATTTTAAAGTTTTATAAAATTTCTTGAAATTCAATTACTTTCAAAAAATGTTGATAAAATTTTCATAAATAATAAAATTCTTCGCCAAAATTCAATTATTTTGATAAATAATAAAATTCTTCGACAAAATTCAATTATTTGTAAAAGTTACAATAAAATTTTGCTAAAGAATTCAATAATTCTTACAATTTCTAATAATATATTTTTTAAATTCAATTACTCCTAAAAAATGTTGATAAAATTCAATAATCAACGTTTTAATTACAATTAATGAGAGGCACGATTATTTTAAAAAGTTGAAAGAAATTCATTAGAAAATTCAATGATTTAAAAATTTGACAACTAAAGTTATTAAAAAATCTTATTCAATTTCTTAAAAAAATTGTAGAAATAAAATTCAATAATCAAATATTTTATTACAATTTTTAACAATTACTATATAATTCATGAACCTTGAAAGAAATTCTTTATAAAATTCAATTACATATTTTCAAAAATTTTCAATTAAAATTATTAAAGGAACTCCATTATTTAAAAAAATTAATAGATATTCTTTAATAGAATTCAATTATTTTCATAAGTAATACAATTTTTGGCGAGCATTCAATTATTTTTAACACACTGTTAATAAAATTTTGTCGATTTAATTCAATTGATTTTAAAATTTTTTGATAAAACTCTTCAAAGGAATTCAATTCGGTTTTTCAAATTTCCAATTTTTTGACCAAATTCTTCTTTAAAATTCAAAATACAAAAATGCGTTATATATTTTTAAATTTAAGTTTTTGAAATTTATTTATTTCTTTTTTAAATTAAAATTTTTTTTGAACAATATTGCCCCACATATTAAGAAAATAAATTCTAAAGATTATAAATACTTTATTTTGTTTTTGCTTTTCATAGAAGTTAGTAATTTTTAACAAAATAATAATAAATAATTTACAAAAAATGTTATTCATTTAAATGTTCAGAATTCATGGATCATTTGAAATTTGTTGATTTAGTTTTCAAAGTTTCACAATTTAACTTTTTAAATTTGTTAATTTAAATATCAAATTCATTTAATTTAACTTATTAACTAATTTTTTTGTTTATTATATTATTTATTTATTTATCAATTAATTTATATAATTTAATCAGTAAAAATTAGTTTAATTATAGTAGAAAATTAGAATTCGTTCGAGTAATTTCTTACCGTCTTCTAAATGTTACAAATTTAGGAAAAAATAATCACAATTTTCAAATGTTTGATAGGAAAAATTGTTTGAACATTAATAAGTATAATTTTTGAAACTTTGTAAATTAATAAACACTAAAGAAAAAAGATAAAAATTCCTAAACTATTAGAAACAAAGAATTCCACCAACAAGAAATTCTATTTTTAGATTATTATTTTTTACTATTTACGAATTTTACATTTCACTTTCTACGTTAATTGTTCTCTCGCTCATCTAATGAAGCAAATTTCTACAAAAGTTTATTTTTTTCAACAAATAGGAAAAATTGGTTTAAATATCTAAATAAGTAGAATAAAAATCTAAATAAGAAAACTAAATAAGTAAATTAGTAAATACATATAAAAATTTAAACATAAATACATATCAAAATTTAAATAAAAGTACATATCAAAATTTAAATGTAAGTACATATAAAGATTTAAGTATAAATACATAAAGATTTAAATATTTAAATACACATAAAGATTTAAATACATAAAAAAATATAAAAATAAATTTCCAAACAATCATTGTCAAGAGCGATGAGTATAAATTAAGAAAAAAATGATCAAGATTGAAAATAAGATAAGTAATATGTGAACGTCATCAGAGCGTGAAATTCATGGCATCACGAGTTCCATTAACGTCGCGTCGTGTTTGAAGAAAAAAACAAAAGAAAAAAAAAGTACTATAGAAAATTAAGAAAAAAAATACATTGAAGCCATTTAACAAACGATATCGATAAAGGAGTATATCGAAGTTTTCTCAAGATCAATATCTCGCGCGCGCGGAATTTCCATTGAACACTATAATACCTCTATATGAGACATTTATTGTCTCTCGAGGATCAAATCCTCAATTAATGTTTCTTGTATTTCGATCGAGGAAAAAAGAGAAAGGCGATGCTCCTTGGAAAGTCTATGGCCAAATGAAGTAAATGACCATAATCTAAGGTTAAATACTCGTGTAACAAATGGGAAGGCAATTATATCTTTTTAGAATTATTTTATTTACTAGGACAAGGAAATGTATGATATCAATTTTTTTTTTATTCTTGACTTTGGCCTCATTATATTTGATATTAATGAGATTAGAAAATTTTAATTGTTGAATATTGCTTTTTCTCAAATACACGAAGGGAGAAATTTATTGGAATTGAATTTAATCCAATTGAATTGAATTAAAATGAAACTCATATTTTAATTTTGAATTGAATTGTCTTGTATTGAATAACATTTTATTGAATTAAATAAAATTGAATAAAATTTAATCAAATTTTATTGAATTTAATACAACTGAATAAAATTTAATCGAATTTCATTGAATTTAATAAAAATGAATAAAATTTAATCCAGTTTTATTGATTTGAATAAAATGTTATTTACTAGCATTTCACTTATTTAAATAAAATTGAATTTAATAAAATGAATTAGGTTCAAGTAAATTGTATTTGAATTGAATGAATTTCTTTGATTAAAATAAAATAAGATTTAATTAAACTGAATAATTTTTAATGAATTGAATTAAATTTAATTAAAAGTTAAAGAAATTTTGATTAGATTAAATAAAAATTAATTGAATTGAATAAAACTAATTCTTTATTTGAAATAAACTTTCCCATTTACATAATTTATTTTACAAAAATCTCAACTTCTACAAAAGACTAAATCACTAAAGAAAATCTCTAAAAAAAAGCTGATTTTTTTCTATATAATTTAAATTTAAGATAAAAATTCATTATTTATTTATTTCTTTATTTATTTAAATATTTTATTTTATTAATTATTTTATTTATTTAATATTTTATTTATTTAAATAATTAAGTAAGATTCTCGTCATTATTTTTTTTATCCCAAGTTATAATGTAAACATCGATTAAGAAATTTTTGTTTCCATTCATATAAATTGAATTTAAAATTGTTAAATAAACATTTTAAAGTAATAAATATCCAGGATTCTTTATATTAGATCACTGCAAATAGATGTTTCTTTCGCATTAATTGAAAATGTATGCGATGAGAATTTTTTCTATTTTATGAAAAAATATTACTTCATTTTTATTAAATTGAAAAAAATATTCTCATACTGTATAATGCGAATACATTGTGATTGTTTATTTATTTATTTATTCAGATATTGATTTATTTTTATTTTATTTTTTCAATAATCGTGCGTGGAATTTTCTTTGATCGAAATCACGCGCTCGGAACTACTCACCGTTCTACTCGCATCTATATAAATATACAAGATGGAAATATCATGCAGAGATCTTTAAACGTGTTGTTATAGAGAATGTTCATGAGTTAACCTATCGCTAGTTATTCACGTATTTAAGTAACGCCAAACAAATTATCGTTAAATGTGAGGAAAATTTGTAAATTACAGGTTATTACTAAAGCGAGATAATGTGCATACAAAAAGGTTCAAACGGGCATTATGTGGAGAAAATTAATATCAACGACTGTTTTTTTGTTTTTTTTTTTTGTTTTTTTTCTGGCAAGTGACAAACTTTTTTTTTCCAGGCGTGAAATATTTGGATTATTAGGAATAGAGAGTTTCCAAAATAATAATTATTTTCCAATATTGTTTTTTTCGTACTTTATTATATTGTCAACTGTGATAATATTTTTACTTTCATTATTATTATTATTATTATTATTATTATTATTATTATTATTATTATTATTATTATTATTATTATTATTATTATTATTAAATTACTATTTTAATCGCAATTATTTTTGCTACTATTATTATTACTATTTTTATTTTTATTGCCATTATTTTTATTATTATTTTTATTATTACTATTATTATAATTATTCTTATTAAAATTAATATTAACTCAATGTTTTTAGTAAACAATTAAAACGTTAACTTTGAAAATAAGAGAAAAATATTTATTTAACAAAAAGTAATCTTTTTCGCTATTTTTTTTTTTAATTGTGTTGCCTAGGAATTTATAACAAAAAATAAGTTACAGAGAAAATTAATATCGACGATTGCTTCTTTTTTTGTTTAAAAACGTCAAAATATTCACTTTGAATTTTGATTGTCAACAATAGAAGGTTTCCAAAAATAATTATTGCATAATAAACAATTGAATTTTTCAGTTGAGAAATAGAAACGGTGAAGTAAAAAAACAATGTGATAAGAAATTTATAATAAAAAAAATAAAATAAAAAAATAAATTAAAAAAGTAATACAATAAAGAAACGAAATAAGAGAACAACACAATAAAAAAACAAAATTAGATAAAACACAATAAAAAAAACAGAAGAAAAAATAATACAATAAAAAGACAATTGATAAACATAAGAAAAATATATATGGGAAGGCGAGAAAGTCATCAGACTGAACCAATTTAAAAAAATAATTACATAATTTCTAAATGATCATTCGAAACTGACGGTAAAATAAATTTTCGATATGAAAATTGCATAAGAAAGTTGATATAAGAAATATAAATATATAGAGAGAGATATATATGTGATATAGAAAAACACGGGCGAGCCTCCTTTCCATACGTAAGCATAGCTCAAAACAGGGGGGGTTGGAATTGAGAAAAAGAAAAAAAGAGTGAGAGAGAGAGGGTAAAAAAATAGAAAAAGAGATAAACTAATACATGAAACGCAATCGAAAACCACTTTATCACTAAAAAGATGTAATGTATCGAGATAATAATTCTCGTAATCGCGAGAAAAGCTATTCGTCGCCACGTGTCTATAAATGTGTAGCAACTAAACTGGATTACTTCTCGTTCGAATTGCTTAATCAGTCCGGATTTTGATCACGAGGTTTGTCACATTAGTATGCGTATGACCCATTACATGTATGAATTATTATTTTTAGGTATTATTATATCCTTGTACATTATTATTACATGTGTGTAAATTTTATACACGTAATATTAATGTTAGAACACATATTTTTTATGGAAATGTATACAAATATATATTTGTATACATTTCCATGAAAAATTATATATATATATATATATATATATATATATATATATATATATATATATATATATATATATATAAAACTAATACATAAATAAAAAACTATAATATATATAATATATTACAATATAAATATAATATTGTATGTGTCCATGATAAGACTCATATATATTATTATCTGTCCCCATATTATTTTTTACATAAATAAAATTGCATGTCTGAAATATCTTTCACTATTATAGTAATTATACTAATTTGTTATCTGCTAACTATTTTCTGTTTGATAATTTATAACGTGTCGAAAATTTTTCCTTTTTAATCTCAAATTGAGTGAAAATATTCCTTTTTTAAATTCCATTTTGCTTTCTAAGTTGATATTTTTTGTCAGAAATTAATTCTACGATTTATTGGAGAAATTTATTGTTACAACTACAGGTCGTTAGAAATGTTATTTTTTTAACAACTGTTTATTGTAATAATTTTTGTGACAATTAATTATTGTCGCAAATATTCATTGTAACAATTAATTATTGTCACAAATGTTCATTGTAACAATTAATTATTGTCATAAATATTGACAGTAATAAAAAAATATTGTCAGAAATATTCATTGTAACAAATAATTATTGTCACAAATTTTCGTAGTAATAAAAATATATTGTCAAATATTTATTGTAACAATGATTTTTTTGACAATTAAATATTGTTACAAATATTCATTGTAAAAATTAATTTTTGTCACAAATGTTTATTGTAACAATTAATTATTGTCAAAAATATTTAACAACTATTTTACAAAAAAAAAATATTTAGCTGAATCAAATAATTTTTATTTATGTCAATTAAATGGTATTTGCTTCATATTCTGAAATTTTTTGTTCAAATACAATTTATTTGTCACAAATAAAATTTATTTAACTCAAATAAAATCTGCTTGATTTAAATAAAATTTATTTGATTTAAATAAAATTTATTTGATTCAAATAAAATTTTGTTTATTCTAATAAAATCTACCTGATGCAAATAAAATTTAACTGATTCAAGTAAACATTTAATTAATAATAGAAAAAAAGCAGAAAGTAGATTGAAAAAGACATTTTCGATAAAAAAAATATACTGCACTCGGTTAAGTATGTTTATAAGCACTTAATTAATGAACTGTACGTGGTTAGTTTTTTTATACACCAGTATTGTATGAAACGGTAGTTAATTTGGAAGCGTTTAACTAATTGTGATTGATTGCGGCAAAAAAGTTGTGATGAATGAGTAAAGATTGAATTGTATCCTACCGACCAAGCCTGGGGCAAGGCCGAACTTGGACTTGTCTCGCCGTGGGCCACGATCTCACTGATCTTATGAATGAATCGCCGTGACTTGTGCGGGGAGTCTTACTCATTCTCGTTACATGTACTCGTTAAGTGTATAATTCACTCTTGTGATTGTATATACAAGCACATAAAACGTAAAAAAAAATTCTGATAACAATCATTGTTTATTGAGATTTGAAAAATAGTTTTCTTTTATTAATGTAAATAATTGAATGTTATTTGGAATTTTTTACTTTTTTCTGTATATTTAGTGTTTCTGTGAGAAGCAATAGTAATAATGTGATGACTACTGTTAGTTATTACTAATAATTAATAATTGAATGGATTCAATTATCTTGAAGAATTTTTAGAAAATTTTTTCGCAACAATTGAATTTGGTATTTTTGCAAAGTAATATGACAATCTTCGCTGAAATTCAATTCGGTTCACTATCTACTATTTTAGTAAAATTTCACAAAAAATTGATTATTTCAAAAAAACTTTATAGAATTCTTTGGAAAAATCCAATTATCTACTATTTTAGTAAAATTTCACAAAAAATTGATTATTTCAAAAAAACTTTATAGAATTCTTTGGAAAAATCCAATTATTTTTATAAATAATACAATTTTTTGGAGAATATCAATTAATTTTATAATTTTAATTTAATTCTCCAAAAAATGAAATTATTAATAATAATTAAATTCTTTGCTGGATTTCAATTAATTTTATTACAATTTTAATAAAATTCTTTTAAAAATGCAAGCATTCATAAAAAATTGTAATGAAAATTTTTGAAAGATTTGAATTATTTTCACAAATTATAAAATTTATTGTAATAGAAATTTACTTAATATTTTCATAAGTAATAAAATTCTTGGCTGGATTTCAATTATGTTTAATACAATTTTCAATAAATTGTTCAAAAAATGAAATATTGATTGATAAATATTTTATTGAAATTCTTTTAAAGAATTAAATTTGTTTCACAATTAGTAAAATTTGTCATAGAAATTCAATTATTTAAAAACATTCTAATAAAATTCGTCGCAAGAATTTAATTATTTTTAAAAATACTAAAATTCATCGCAAGAATTCAATTATTTTGAAAATTAATTAAAAATCCACCAGGACTTTGAATTATTTTTTAATACACTTTTAAATGAAATTCCTTAAAAAAGGCAATCAATTTTTGAAAATTTTAGTAATATTCATCAAAAAAATTCAATTACTTTTTTCAAAATTGTGATAGAATTTATTATAAGATTTAAATTCTCGAAGAACTTTTTAAAAAGAATTGTTTAAAAATTTTCATTGCTTTAAAACTGCCGTGTAATATTTAAACATTTAATTGATATAAAATTCATTATAATTATTTTCTTACAAAATTAATAATATTTTAAATAATTTTATTTTGACATTTTAAAAAAATTAACGATTAAATATTGAAAAAATTACACTTATACTTCTTAGAAATAGTTAACTTCAAATAATGTCAAATTCAAAAAATTCAATTTATTTACAATTTTTATTATTCAACTTTTTTATATTTAGATATTTATTCAACAAAAATTATTTAAATTTCGAATAATTTAATTAAGCAAATAGGAAAAAATAGCCTTTTGAAAAAATGTAATTAAAAATTTTTTGAAGATAGTTAAAATCCCGCAAGTAATACACAAAATGATTGAATTTAATTTGCACTTAATTGGACATTTTGTCACATTGTATTAAAATAAATTTTGTATATTTAAAAAAATTTTATTTTTTTTACTGTTAAGAATGATTTTTAAATATACCTAATCGTATTTTTGAAGAATTAAATCTCAAAATTTGGAAGATAATTAAATTTTAGGAAAATTGATTTTACTACAAGATGAGAAAAATAGTGAATATTTTTCACGGAAATCATAAAAAAAAGATTCAGGAAAAGACTGAATTTAATTTTTGCGATAATTTGTGAATTTACTAAAACGAGTTTTTTATTTTTCAATATTTACTTTTCCCTGCTTTTTATTTATTTATTCTCTTATTTATTTACTACTATTTTTAGTCTTGAAGATACTTTTTGCTATCATTGAAAAATTAATTATAGAGTGCAAAGCCTGAGTTAATAAAAAAAAAATTAACAATGTTTAATATAATTACCAATAATTAATAAAAAAAATCAGATTTTTGTTTTTTTTTTGGTTTAATAAAATAAGTAAATGAGTAAAAGAATAAAATTTTAGTTAGAGAGTAAATGTTAAAAATATAAAAAATTTGCCTCAAGGTACAATTTAACTTTGTTCTGAAGTAGTTATGGGTCATTGTGTTTTATTAAGCTCCGCGTCTGACCAAAATTGACCTTTACCACTTGCAGTGCAATTCAAAAACTTTTCATCCACGTCGTCTGACCAAACTGACATTTACTACTGTGGATATTAAAAAGCCTTAAAATTTAACTTTTAGTACAAAGAAATTATTATTATGTCCACATTAATATAATCATTAATAAAAGTATTTTCAATTCTTAATTTTCTATTTATTAATTTATCAATAATATTATTAGTATAATGTTAATTGCTAAAGATGTTCTCAAAGTTCAAATGAACGAAATTTAATTATTTCTTTCAAAAATTAAATTTTTATTGCAATTATTTTGCGTCACTGTCAAAAAAATTAATTACTGAGTTTCTAAATGTAAAATTTCGGTTTTTAAATTTTTTTATGAATGGTAATTTATTAAAATATCTTCAATAAAAAATATTTCGTTCATTTGAACGTTCAAAACTTGATGATTATAATTACTATTAGTACTATTGTAAACATAATATTGTTTACAATTTATTTCTATTAACATATACCTATTAATACTATTCTACTTAATAATAATTTTTTGTATGAACTAATAAATAAAAAATAATAGTTTTAATATTTATATACACGAAAAAAAACCTTTAAGTGGAACAGCAATAACTTCCGCTAAAATAGCGAAAGTATTCGTTGAAATAGCGAAAGTATTCGCTGCAATAACTAAAAAGTTCGCTAATATAGTGAAATTTGTAGTTGTTCCAGGGGAAGATTTTTTTTCGTGTATGAATGGTAACATAAATATTAAAAAATTTTTTTAACAATATTTATTAATAATAATAATAATAATAAAAATAATAATAATAATAATAATAATAATAATAATAATAATAATATAATGATAGTAGTAATCATTATATTCACGGTAAATCGTTAGGTATTAAAATAACACTAAATTGGATTATTTTAATCCTTTTTGGTGTTATTTTAATACCTAACGATTTACCGTGTTACTATTGTTATTATTATTATTATTATTATTATTATTATTATTATTATTATATATAATATATATATAATATATATATATATATATATTATATATATATTATTATATTATAAACCCAAATAAAAAAAAAAGATTATTATTATTATTATTATTGTTTATTTATTTATCTGTTTTTATAATTGATTTTGTTAACTATTTCTTATTAAATGAACAATTGTCGAAAGTGGCAATTAATCCGAATTAAAAGCGACAAATGCTAATTATTCAAATATAGGCACTCGATCGATTCAATTGATTAATTTCCTTGTTTTCGCACAAATTATCGCAACTATAAATTGTCGAGAAAACGTGTGTATAAGTAGCAATCGAAATCGAGCTCACAATTCGCCTAAAATGTATTGAATAGATGTTTCTATAGAATTAAGTAGACACGTTAGCATTTGTTACTATATATCTCTCGTGCGCGATTGCGTATACACGTACATATGTACATACTTTCGAAAATGACTCTTCTCGAATGGTGAATAAAAACGAGAAATGTTTTAAAAGACTTTGCGAGCACATGTTATAAAATACGCTCTGATTCATTTGATTGTCTTTTGAAAGCCATTAGTTTTCCCCCAAGCGTTATACGCGTATTATATGTACATACTACAACAACCCCGTTCACTGTAATATTGAAACACCTTCAACTTATAAATTCGTTATAAGTACATACATTCATGTTTCGAACCTGCGGGGCGAGTATATTTATATGTATATGTGTGATAATGGTAAACTGATCGTTACATATATGCACACGTGGAGAAATGCCTACTATAGAAACGAAACTAAGCAATTTATTCCCAATGGTAGGTATTTGAAGTTGATTATATTTACGCGATCTGGAGTGATATCTGACACGTTGGTATAGCGCTCGAGCGTTTTATTTATAAAATACAAATTATTCGATTTGTCTTGAGAAAATTTTCCTTTAAGATAATTAAAATCCGCCTGCGTGATTTATTCCTAATTTATAATATCAATTAAAAGGCAGATCAAGTGTTAAATGAGAGCTAAACACTGTTGAAAATATTAATAATGTTTCGAATAGAGTCAAAGATTTGCAATCAGTTTCTGCAATTGTTACAATATTTTATGACCCCCTCTTATTTCTATATATATATATATATTTGTTGCTGATAATTGGACTTTCATGTTTTTATTTATCTTTCTTTTGTTATTTGTTTTCGTAATTGTTATTATAGTCTTTTTTTTCTTCCATTTTTTCGATTTTCAATATTTTTTCAATTCAGTTATTGTTATTATTAGTATTTTCTTATTTATTACAATTATTGTCACTGTTTCTTTTTTTTTTATCTATAATCATTAATAAATCTAATATGCACGTAAAAAAAGCTTTAACTGTATCAGTGATTACTTTCGCTGATATAGCGAAAGTATTCTCTAAAATAGCGAAAGTATTCTTTAAAATAGCGAAAGTATTCTTTAAAATAGCGAAAGTATTCTTTAAAATAGCGAAAGTATTCTTTAAAATAGCGAAAGTATTCTTTAAAATAGCGAAAGTATTCTTTAAAATAGCGAAAGTATTCTTTAAAATAGCGAAAGTACTCGCTCCAATACCTAAAAATTTCGCTAAAACAGTGATTTTTACAGTTGTTCCCGGGTGAAAATTTTTTTTCAAGTGCAATAATTGCATAAAAAATTTTTTTTATTTTCTTTGAACGTAGTAAATATTATTTACAGAATAAATTTTACGACTACTTTTAAAGTAAATTTTTTTAATTCTTATAAAACAATATTATTTAACTAGATGAACTAGACTTTTTATTTGTTTCAAAAAAAGTTATTTTGATTCAAATAGAATTTTATTCTTATTTTATTTGTTTATTTTTTTTTATTTTGTTATTTGTTTATTATTATTATTTTTTCTTAGATTTAATTTTCAAAATCTTATTGAAATAAATTTTTAATTTTAAGGAAAAATTTATTTTGTACAAAATGAAAGAATTATTTATGTGGAATAAAATTTTTATTTAAAACAAACCAATAAAATAGTTGACTCTGAGAGAAATAGACTTTTATTTAACTCGAATAAATTGTAGAATTTGGTTTAAATAAAGTTTTTCGCTGCGTATTATAAAAGTTATTCTGGAAATAACAATTTTTATTATAGTAAATTTTACTATTTTTAGAGAAAAGTTTACGAAGAAAAAAGAAGATTTTACAAATTTTTGCTGAAATTTAATTCGAATGTAATAAAATGAAATTTTCAAGTACAAGTAGTATTATTTTAATTATTAATTAATTATTATGCGTTCTTACATAAATTTTGATTAAAAATATAGAAAGTTTGTAAATCACAGAAAAAGCAATTGTAAATAACTAACAGAAAAAATAGATTAAAAAAAACAAATTTCAAAAGTTGCGAGGGAAGAAATAAAATAAATATAACCAAATATTTTTAAAAATATTTAATATAAACTGAATAAAATATGAAATATAATTAGAGTTTATTTAATTTGAAAATTCTTCTTTTTTAAATTGAATTCCCTTTAAAAAAAATTAAAAAATTAAAATTAAAACTCACATTTTTAAAACTTAATTACATTTAAATTACATAAAAAAATCTCTGCTATTCCTAAAAATTATAATTCATTTTATAAATTATTTTATTTATACGAATACTTTTATAATTATAATTGAAATTTCACCATAAATGTCTAGTTTTATGAATTATTATTTAATATTGATTAATAGACGTAACCTAATAGAAATATTCTATAAAAATTATTATTTGTTTTTATTATTTCATTTTTTTGGTAATAATTCAAATATAAATGTATATTTTCCTTTCTTTTTGTTTCAGGTGAGTCGAACAATATTTTTCCTATCGAGTTTATTTCGTAAGTAAATGAAATATATTACAATATATGCTTAAATATTACAAGTGAAGCATAATTATATCAAATCAATTTTGGTATAATAAATATCAAAGTAATTGAAAAATTTTTATTCGTTTACTTGACGAAAATATCAGTTTCGCAATATTTTTATGGAATTGATAATTAAATATTTGAAAGAAAATATCGAAAAATACATTTTAGTAAAATTTAATTTCAAACATTTATAACAGATGCAATTTAATTATAATTGTCACTGATTTTTTTTCGTTATGTGTAATAATTCGTAATTCGGTACGATACAATTATTTTATAATTCATTTAAAAAATAACCTTTACTGAACTAGATTTCCATTCGTTTAAGTGAAATATTTTATAAACAAAAATTATCAATTAAGTTTTAAAAAAGAAAAAAAAATTTTAAGGGCATTTGAACCATTATGTATTATGATGTCACACTTTGTAGAAAGCATGTGTTCGAAAATTGTAACGTACACCCAGAGAAAATTATTATTTAAACCAAATATATTTTATTTGACTTAAATAAACGTATATTTGTCTCAGAACCAACTAGACTTTTTATTTGTTTTAAATAAAATTTATATTTGTCATAAATAAAATTTATATTTGTCATAAATAAAATATATATTTGTCATAAATAAAATATATATTTGACTAAAATAAAATTTATTTGAAACAAAAAAAAACTTTGGTTTGTTCCATTTCTCTGGGTGTAATAAAGGTTCAAATGCCCTTAAAATTAAAGTTCATTGAAAATAACATTCTTTAACAATAAAATAAATAAAAATAGAAGAAAAATAAACTAAGTTCCACTAAAATTCTTTGAAAATAAAATATACTTAAAACGTAAAATTCTTCGATAATAAAGTACTTGAAAAATCAAATTCCAAAATTAAAATTCGAATTCACTAAAATATTTCTTGAAATAATCTTTAAAATCGTTACAGAATTTAACAAAAAAAAAATTTTTTCCTCAAGATAAATCATTCTCTAACTCTACACATTTTTTATTATTTTTTAAATTTTCTATATATAACAGTTTTTTTAATAGGAAAAATTTTAAAAATGAAAATATATCATAATAAATTTTCCATTTTTATGCTAGCAAAAGAGAGAGAAAACCCTTTTTAAATACATACACCTCTCTTTTTTTTGCGAAATCTATATACACATAATTTCTTTAAGTATAATGTATGTACATTGAACGTTTTGTGATTACGTTAAAATAAAAATGTCACGTGTTTTTATTTATTTTTATTTTTTTTCTCTCTCTCTCTCTCTTCGTTTAGTATATAGCGGATCTAGAAATTAAATGTACATCAAAATGCAATTTATGCTTTTTATTCAGCAGTGTAAAACATAATAATTAAGGCGTCTAGTGTAATAAAGTTATAAATTCTATTTTAACATCATAAAATCTTTCGTTTTATGGGCGCCTAACGCCTCAGGACCAGTGAATCGAATGAGGTTTATGTTGAGTAAGTAGTAATGGACAGTTCAAAGCAGAAGTGAGGTGTATATATATTTATAAATAGTGATCAAGTATATTGTGTGTGTATATATATGTATTATTTAAAGAATCACCCCTCCCTCCCCCCTCTCACTTTTCAACTTGTTAGCGTATGGCAATGTACTCATATTTTACATTATGTCAATTTAACGATAATAAAGCACGTTCCTGTGATTAAGTAATGAAAAGACTTCTAAAAAGGAGAAGTTGAATTTTTAATGAATATCGAATTTTAAAAAAATATTTATTCTATTTTAGTATTTGTTTCGTTTTTTAAGATCCTATAGAGTTCTGAACCTTCAAATGACCGAAATTTATTTATTTTTTCTACAAATTAAACTTTTAATGCAATTATTTTGCGTTACTATCTAAAAAATTAATTACTGACTTTCTAAATGTTAATATTTTTTTAGTTTTTAAATTTGTTTTTTAATTGTAATTTATAAAAATATCTTCAGTAAAAAAATATTTCGTTCATTTGAACGTTCCAAAATTGGGGATCATAGTTTTTTAGATAGGTTCGATTTTTTCTTTAAGAAAAAGTTATCTTTGTACTACAAATTTTTTAAATTTTATTTATATTATTTATTTTTTTCTATTTATTTATTTAATAAATAAACAGATCAGGCCAATTTATTAAATTTTTTTTTTTAAATATTCAAATAATTATTTAATACAAATTATTATATAAAAGAAAATTATTACAAAGTATTCTAAAGTATTATGGAAAATTTAATGATTAATTGAGGAGATTCTTCAAAAGTTGATTTATCCATTTTTTAAAAAATTGAGATAAACATATATTTAAAATATTAAAATCTTTAGAAATTCATTTACCACTGTTCAATTTAAGAAAAAAAATTTATTAATAAAGAATTTTCAGTTTAAAAAATATTTTGGTCTAACCTTCGTGATTTTTAATTTCTATCTTTTTATTAGAAAAAATTATTAAAACCTTTAAATTCCCTATTACAATAGAATTTAATTACAAACATAGTATTCTAAATAGAAAAAATATTAAAAAATGAATAATTTATTACATTTTTTCTACATTAAAGATAATTTTAATGGTTATGTGAGAATTGTCATTTGTTTGAATTTCTCGAAATGACAAAATTTGGATTTATCAGGTTTTGAAAATTTACTCCTCAATTATAATATTATTAATAATAATATTAATAATTATAATAATATTAATAACTTTTTGTATTGAAAACAAAAGTTTCAGTTAATTAGCAGTAATTAGAAATAAATGTAATAAATTAAAATTTCTTTTGCATTCTTCTATACTAGCGAAAAAAGAAAATATTTGTTTTGGAGTAAAATAAATTTGCAATTGAGTTTGAATCAATAATTTTCTTTTTTTTTGTATTTTAAGTAATGAACGAAAATTTAGAAAGAAAATATTTATAACAGTTTACAAAAGTAATTTTTTACAATACTTAGAGAAAATGCGATAGAAAATAAAAATTTTGTTTATAGAATACTCATAATTATTATTATTTTTTGAAATTAGTATAATTAATAATTTGAATAATAACAATGGAAAAATAAGAATAGTAATTGTAGAAGAATATTTTTTTAGAAGTAAATAACAAATTATTGAAAAAACTAAACATTTCATTCATTCATTTTAGAAAAGAAAAATTAAAATATTATTTTTTAATTGAATGAAAAAATGTTAATTTATCTTTTATCGTTTTCTTAATTAATTTGGTGATTTTTTTATTGTTATGATTATTATACACATTCTTGCAATTTTTTCCCAAGTTCAAGTAATTTTCATTTCCTTCCGCATTTATTATATTTATGAAGATTTTCAAACGATTCTTCTCGAGTAGGATTATTATTTGCAATTAAAAAAGTATATAATTGTTTTTATTGCGAAGTTCACAATAATGAATTGACATCATTTTCAATGCAATTTATATTTATTTGTTATTATCGTTTATATATTATTCGTATTTCTTAATAATTAATATTAATAATATTAATTATTAGTAATAATTAATTAATTAATAGTAATAATTACTGTTAATTAACATTATTATTAATAATACTAGTAATTTAATTATTATCACTAATTAGTAATATATAAAATGCTACTTTTATTATGAAACTAATATTTATTGAAAAAACGAATTGTTACCATTTATATTTATTATTATCATTTTTATTATCGTTTTTTTAAATATTTATCGATTCAGAATTATTGTAGAAAAAAATGAAAAAGTAATTGATATTTATTTACATCGTAGAAAAAAATTAGAATAATAATTATATTTATCGATTCACAATATTATTGTAGAGAAAAAAAATTAAACATAAATAATTACAATAAAAAGGACGGATTACACCTTAATTATTATATTTAAAGACGATTCGACATCTCTATTGTTAATTACATTCAAAACGATGTCTTAATTACAATTAAAACCACGAGGTAATTAGAAAAAAAGTGTAATTAGCAATGAAATCACTTTCAGTGAACAATAATCATGTTTTTTTTAAAATTCATACATGAATATATGTTATAATTAATAAGAATTATGAATTTATGAAATTTTCGCAATTGGTCATTAATGGGAAATTCTTTTCTATGACTTTTATCTTTTGAATATTATTTTTTTGTTTAATTATATTTTTTTCTTTGTATTTTAAATTTTAATTTAACTTGCCGAGTACAATATATGTATACACACCTACTTGGGGTGTCATTAAATTTACACGGTTGTAGGTATAATTAAATAAAATTGTTATGCGAACGTTCGTGGAATTCATAAGCAGGATAACAGAGTTTCGAGTGTTATCTTTGGTTGTAAAGTGCATTAAACACCTCA
The DNA here is from genome assembly GCA_032873175.1 of Leptopilina drosophilae. Lineage (NCBI taxonomy): Eukaryota > Metazoa > Arthropoda > Insecta > Hymenoptera > Figitidae > Leptopilina > Leptopilina drosophilae. The sequence continues at coordinate 16,161,784 of CM065481.1, forward strand.
AGATGCATTGTTATGGTTTATGATGGAATTTACAATCGTTGCTCTAAATACATACGTATATATTCACAAACAACCCTTGTCCGAAAAGTGAAATTTATTTTCACAATGGGAACGATTATTATTATCTTGCAAATCTGGAGGAAAATTTAGAATCTTATATAAATGTGTACTTATATTCAAAAAAATTATTTTAACTAATTTTTTTTTGCCTTTAATGTATAATTGTAATTATAAATAATAATTATGTGAAGTGCAATTATTATTTATAAATTATAATTATATAAAATGTATTTATTATTTATAAATTATAATTATGTAAAATATTCGTGAAATTATAAATTATAAATTATAATTACATATGTAAAATATTAATAAATTACATTACATTTGATTCATACAAATATTTACTTGAATCAAATAATTTTTGATTGAATCAAAGAAATTTTATTCAAACCAATAATTTTATTACTTGAAGCAATAAATAACATTTAAATGATTTAAATACATTTAGATAATTCAAGTAAATATTTGATAATTGACAAATAATCGGTTACTTGAATCAATTAACTTTTTTCAGTCTTAATTGCAATATTGTATTCTAATAATTTTTTTATAAGTTTTTTTATTGTACCGATTTTGTATTCAGTTGAAAAAAAATTTACTTTATTCAAATAACCTATCAGTGCGTTTTCTTGTCTGATATCAAATAAATGTTTGTTTGAATCAAATAAATTACATTTTAATCAACAATTTCAGTGTTTGATGCAAACAAAATTTAATTAATTTAAATAAAAAATTATTAAAATTTATTTGATTGTAGTAATTTTTTTTTAAAATAATTAACAATTAATCGGTGAGTTGAAAGAAATAATTTTTCTTTAGTGTTGCTATTTATGTAAAATTCCACAATGATTGAAAATTGAAAATAATAATTTTAAATTGTAAATCTAATTGACAATTTTTAGTAAGCATATAATTATTATAATTAGATATTTTATAAGTAAATTATAATTATAATGAAAATACTTGTAATCAAAAATAAATTAAACAAAAACTACTAACAACAACTGAAAACATTTTCCAGTGACATTCAGTAATATTTTACAAAAAAAATTTATTCTTATAATGATTAGTAATAAAATAATTAATAATAATATTAATACCATTTATAATAAATTCAAAGATCATAAAGTTCTGAACGTTCAAATGAACGAAATTTATTTATTTCTACAACAAATTAAACTTATATTGTAATTATTTTGCTTTATAATAAATCCCAAGATCCTAAAGTTCTGAACGTTCAAATGAAAGAAATTTATTTATTTCTACGACAAATTAAATTTATGTTGTAATTATTTTGCATCTATATCCAAAAAATTATTTACTGAATTTCCGAAAGTCAAATTACAGTAGAAAATTTTTTTTTTAATTAGTAATTTATAAAAATAGTTTCAATAAAAAATATTTTGTTCATTTGAACGTTAAAAACTTGGGAATAATTAAATTTCTTCAATGCAAATAAAAACTATATATCATTTTGCTCTTTTCTATTTTAATCATAAATAGTTAATTAAATTGTTCACCAATTTAATATTAAGAACTAAATTAAAATAAATTGTTACAAAAATTCTGTCACTAAAATTAAAAAACGAAAATATGGAATTGATTTTTTTTCTTTTCAATAACAAATAATTAAATTAATTAACAATTAATAATAATCATTAACTGATTTAATTATTTTTATTAATAATTGATAATTTACTTTTAGAGTTTTAATCAATTATATTATTAATTATTTTAATTAATTAAAATATTATTTTAATTCTTCGTAAGAATTCAACTATTTTTGTAAATATAAGAAAATGCTTCTTAGAAATTTAAGGTTTTATTTTAAATTTTTTAATTATTTTAATTAATTATATTATTATTTTAATTCATTATATTGTCAATTATTTCAATTAATCATATTAATTTAATTAATTAATTTAATAAATTAATTATTTTAATTAATTTTATTGTTAATTACTTCAAATAATAATCAAATAATAGTGAAAAATGACTGAAATTTCAGTGAAAATTGTTAGTGGAAATTTTCATTTGATAAATTATCAATAAAATTATCAGTAAAATAAAATACTGATTAAAATTTAGAAAGTTAAAAAAAATTTGATGACTTAGGAAAAATTTCAGTTTGATGATGATAACGATAGCTTACCGGAAGGATGAGAAAAACATTAATCCACATACAATACCTCATATGTACAAATTCCGGAAAATGAAAATAATAATAGCACTAAACTTCATTTTGGAAAACAAATGAAAAAATGAATTTGTTAAACAAACAAACAAAAAATCAATGAATATAATGAAGAAAATTTTTCCATAAAAAAACACACAATTGGTCGAGACAGAAAAAAACACTCGCGTTCACAAATTTGATAATTTTTTTTTTTTTTTTTTTTTGTAAAAAAATTCACTTACGAATTTCATTTCGTTAATTTGCGCGTAAAAACGCAGTCTTCTTCCTCAGGAAAAAAAGGTGTTCTTTTTTTTTAGCGAGACGGCAGTTTCCGTTCGCCGGACAAGTCGGCCAACAACTAGCGCGGTAGTCTTGTAAAATGTTCGAATTACCGCGCTGCTTACAATTCTCGAATAAGAAGAAGGGGTGGGTAAAAGATCGCTCTGAAGGTAGGCGAGAGAGTAAGAATTGTGTCTTTATGTGTGAGTGCGTTGAATACAGTGTTGTAAATGTAAAAGTAAAGTAAAATCAGTAAGTACGTTGTCAGAGGAGCTTGATCTGTTTGAAGCAAGGTGGGAGTCGGTACTGGGACTTATATGTCGGCGTCGGAGGTCGTAGAGGACCCCCGCCAATCAACGATCCTGACAGTTTCTTTCACGGTCAAGGTGATCCTTGCCCTCCTCTCGAATGAGGAACAATTTGACCTTGCTTTGAGTGTCTCTCCTCTTGGGGAAAAGAATTAAAAAAAATAAATAAAAAACAGAGAGAAAATCTTCCCTTTTACGCAGGAAATCCGGCGAATCGAATGATAACATCGCTAGGTGACCTTGAGAGTGCACGCGTGAGAAAGAGATAACGATGATAATTATTTGCAATTGCGGATTTTATTAATTGCAATGTAAACGAAAAGGGTGATTTATAAAATATACCTGCAAAAAAAACTATCAAAATAGTAGAAAATCGTTAAAAAAAGTAGTAAATAGTAAGTTTTAGTAGATAATTTTTTTACTGATCTACTAAAATCTCTACTATTTACTACTTTTTTGCGATTTACTACTCTCTAAATTTGAATTAGTTAGAATTTTTCCTAATTTCAATTAGTGACTGACTTTTTGCTTTTGGATTAGTAAATTTCATTAATATATTAGTAATAATAATAAATTTGTAATAATAATCAGTAATAATAATTAGTAATAATAATTAGTAATAATAATTAGTAATAATAATAAATTAGTAATAATAATAAAATTTACTAAATCGAAAGAAAAAAGTATGACACTGATTTAAATTAGTGAATTTTTATACTAATTAAAATTTATTGAGTACTATTTTTATACTCATTTTAAATCTTGTGACACTAAAAACTTCTTTTTTCTACTCTAACTCTCTAAATTTGAATCAGTTAAAAATAACTGATTTAAAAGCAAAAAGTCAGTCACTAATTCAAATAGTAATATTTCTACTGACCATTAGTTAAAAATAACTGATTGTCAGTTAAAAATAACTGATGTTTCACTAAATTTTTTTTTGACTGACTCAATTATAGTCAAGCTTAACTAATTTTTCAGTTATTTTTTACTGTAAATCAGTTATTTTTTAACTGAAAATCAGTTGTTTTTAACTGATTCAGAAGAAAAACGTCAGTCACTGATTGTCAGTTAAAACCAAGATTTTTAACTGATTCAAATTAAGAGAGTACTTTACTCTAAATCTGAATTAATAGTTTTCTACTAATGAAATAGTGAGAATTTGCTTACCAATTAAATTAGTCACAGTTTTGATTAATTTTTAGTTGCTTTTTTACTAATTTCTGGTAGGAAACTACTAATTTGAATAGTACGCTTACTGATTTGAATTAGTAAAAGAACGACTGACTAAGTTGGAATAAAAAAAATTATTCTTAAACATTTTAATAAAATTTTAAGAAACAATTCAAAAAATGTTCATAACATTCCTTCAAATGATTAAATCATTTTCAAAACTTCTCGAAATTCAATTTACAATTTCTACTATTTTAATAAAAAATTTTCAAAAAAAAAAATTAAATTAGGCACTTAAAAACATTTTTTATCAAACTCTTTGTAAACATTAGATTATTTTAATTATTTATTTAGTCAAAAACATTTTTATCAAATGATAAAATTTTTCACAAGAAAATTTCCTTTTTCGAAACACAACTTTTATAAAATTCTTCGTAAAATTCAACTATTTTTACAAATATAACAAAATTCGTCTTAGAAATTTAATTGTTTTTTAACAAATTTTTTAAAAAATTTTATGATATATTTAAAAAATTCAATTATTTTAATAATCAATAAAACTCTTTGCAAGATTTCAATTATTTTTAAAGTGATTTTAAATTGAATTTCTCAAAAATAGCATTTATTGTTAAAAATTTTATTCAAATTCTTAAAAAAAAGTACAATTAATGCAATAGTTTACAATATTCTTTGTCAACAATCAATTATATTAATAAACATTTAAATTTTCAAGTGAAGATTTAAGATTATTGACAATATAATCTTCATAAAATTTTTCGAAAAAATAAATTATAAAAAAAATGTTTATACAATTCTTGACAAGATTTCAATTGTTTTTTAAAATAATAAAATTTAACTATTTTTTTCAATTCTTAATTAAATTATTTGCAAAAATTTAAATATTTTTATAACCAATAAAACTCTTCTTAGGATTACAAATTATTTTTAATCCTAATTTTAAATAAATTTCTTGAAAAATGCAATTATTCGTAAAAAATGCAATTTATTAAAATTGTTCAAACAAAATTCAATTATTTAAACAAATTTGGAAATAATTTGTTTATTAGAATTTAATAATTATTTTTAATACGTTTTACATTAAATTTCTTGAAAATTGTATTTAAAAAATTTTAATGAAAATTAAAGTCAAAGAAAAAAATTTATATCTGAAGTATTTATAAATTTCACTATATTCACGAATTTTTTTAATCTTTCAATTAATCTGTGGAAATTCAGTTATATTTTCAATATTTTTCTATCTCAACATAGTTTTTCAAAAGTTTTCTTAGTTAAAGTCTTTGAATATTGTAATTGTTGTAAACTGTAATAATACATCATTAAAATTTTTATTTTGAAATAAATTGATTATAGTTGGGAATTATTTTTTCAAAAAATTTCAACAAAAAAGTGATAGAACTTTTCAAGAATGTCAGTTTTAATTTTTAGAAATTACTAAATTTTAAAAAGGCTCACATTAAAATAATTTAAAATAGTTTAATTCCTGTGGTAAAATAAATAGATATATATTTAAATTTTTAATGTTTATTTAACAAAAATTATTCTACTTTGTAATATAATTGGATTTTGAAATTATGAAAAAATTCAGTTGTCAAATTTAATTTTTTGATCGTTACTTTTTTACTACTTTTTGCATTCTTAAAGCTGTTTTTTATTAATCAAATTTAAAATTTAATTTTTTGATCGTTACTTTTTTACTACTTTTTGCATTCTTAAAGCTGCATTTTATTAATCTTTAAAAACTATTTATTAAGTGCTAAGCCTGAATATAAATTAAAGTAAATATAATAAAATAAAAATAAATAAATCTCTAAATATAAATTAGTGTCTGATTTTTTACTTTTGAATTAGTAAATTTTTCTAATAAATAGTATTTTCTACTAACTTATTCAGTCAAATTTAGAAATTCTAATAAATAAATCTAGTTATAAATAGTAATTTTTACGAAATTATTAATAAAATTTACTCGATTCTAATTAAGAAATAATTTAATTAATAATAATTTCTACTTATTTATTATTAATATATCCTAATTAAAAAGCAAGAAGTAACATGTAAAAATAATTTAAAAAAAACGAAATATAAAATAAATTGAGAGCACAACGAAGGACTTTTAGGAACAATAAATAAAAATTCTTTTTTCTTAAATTAATTAATAAAGCAATTAATGAATAATCAAGGGTGAAACTTTCGTTTAACCTAGAGGTAAATCTGACTTTATTAGGATTCAGAGAAAAAAACGTGAGATGTACTCAGAATAGATAATATAATTCTTAACTTAACAATAACTGTTTCGTTTCTTTTGACGATAAAAATCTTTCTTGAAACATAAAAGTTGAATTTATATCTGCAAAAAAAGGAAAGATAAAAAAAATGGGAAAAACTTTGTTTTCACTGATGTTTTTTTACAAGTTTTATCGTTGAGAATTTTCGCATTTTTTTCGTTTTAATATTTTTTGTTTATTACTCATAATAATTTTATTTATTATAATTCTTCGAGTAATTATTATTAATAATAATAATAATAATAATAATAATAATAATAATAATAATAATAATAATAATAATAATAATAATAATAATAATAATAATAATAATAATAATAATATGTTCATAAATGTTAATTCAATAAAATATTAATAAGTATTAATAATAATAATACACTGGAAAAATTTTATTCGACTAACCGATTGCTTGTCTATTATTAAATAAATATTTACTTGAATTAATTAATTTTTATTTAAGTCAATTAAATGGTATTTTAACCATTAAATTCATTCTTTGAAGCAAATACCATTTAATTGACTTACATAAAAATTATTTGATTCAAGTAAATATTTATTTGATAATAGGCGAATAATTGGTTAATTGAATTGAATAGATTTTTTTCACTGTATTAAAATTGAAAAATATAATAAACAAAATTTAGTTTGTTTGAATGAATTTTGTTTATTTTCTAATAAATTTTATTTAGTTCAAATATTATTCATACTTATTACAAATCAATTTTACTTGGTTTAAATTTTATTCACTTGTTACTAATCAATTTTATTTTGTTTAAATATTACTTTCTTTTTACATATAAATTTTATTGTACACAAATATTATTTACTTTTTACAAATTAATTTTATTTGATTCAAATTTTGTTTACTTGTTAGAAATAAATTTTCATTGGTTCAGATAGAAGTTTATTTATTACAAGTCAATTTTCTTTTGCTCAAACAAATTTTAATTAGTTCGATTAAATATTATTTGTTTCACATAATTTTTGTTTAGCTGAAATATATTTTATTTTCTTCAAATAAAACATTTCTCTGGATATAACATAATAAAAAATAATAACAATAATACGTTTAGAGAATAAAAATTTAATAATCAATTAAATTTTGTTGTGAAATTATATTAATATTTACAATTTTACATTTACATTTTATCGTATGTTGAAAAAAATAATTTACTTACTAATTTTTTTTATAAAATTTTTAACTTTACAACAAAAAAATTAAAACTTTGATGATTAACTATAAGATTCAGCGTCGACCCTGTATCAGATATAATGATGCATAATTGGAAAAAAAATTCATACAGTTGGAAAATAAAACTTGAAACTTAATTCTTATATTACTACTTAATTAGTAAATTTGAGTTTGGTTTTATTATACTAATTATTTCACTTAGCGAGACATAAAATATTTTCTTACTGTGCATAAAGTCCGTGATAAAGGAAATCTGCATCCTTGTTCGACTTTGTGCATTGACAATGCACATGATTCTTTCAATGGGAATAATTGTCATTAACAATCAACCTAACGAGAGGATTTATTTTATATATATACGTATAATTTTTTTTGCGCAAGATCGCGGAAATAATGAAATTCATTACAATTATTTATTTCATTTAGAAATCTCAATTGTTTCATATTTTAATGTTGAATTCTGTTATTCCGGAAGTTGGTATAAAAAAAGTAAGTGAGGAAGAAGGTTACACGACGGGAATTATTTTCTTAATAATAAAGTTAATAGTTATAATTGAAAATTGTAATATTAGGTAATAAAATAAATAGTATAAATTATAGTAAAATAATAATTTATAAAATTTTTTATTTTTTCGTTTATTAATTTGTTTATTATAATTTATTATAATTGTAATTTATTTATGACTATTAATGATAATTACTGAATGTAATAGCTAAAAAATCATTTTTTTAATCTTTAAAATATAATTATTACTTATTAATATTTATTGATAACAAGAAAAAGTTAGGAAGTTAAATGGCAATAGTAATAAATAATAATTGTGGAAAATTACTTTAGATTATAGAATCATTTTATTACTACTTTATTTGTTAATAATTTAATTGTAAATTAATTTGTTTATTATTGAATTGTACATTACTAGGTTATAAATTATTTTTAAAAAATTTCCTTCTTGGCTTGAGTAGTTTATTAAATTAATAAGTAATTAAAGTAAAGCAGTAAAGAGGGAAAAGAAAAAAAAGCAAAGTAGTAATTGCTTTAACTAATATTCGTGTATTTAAAATAAAATAGTTAGATAATTATTACACACTATTTATTTACATTATTATTTATTTAATAATAACCGCAGTGTTTATTACTATTTACAATAATGTGAGTAAATAATTATCATAATATTACTGCTCTTATTTAATAATTTCCAGGCAAACAAAAAAATAGTTTGTTTCACAGAATTTTGATAAATTGTAAACTATTTAATAGTGAACAATAAATTGCGAACTAAAAATTGCAAATAATCAAAAATAGTATAAATTTCAAAAATAAATTCTAAAATCGATTTCATAAAATTTTGCTTAACCGTTATTTTAGTAAAATAATTTGCAAAGATCTATTTTAGTTTTTTACGACTTTTTTTTACTTTGCAAAAACATTAATGTTTTTTAATTTTGTAAACAATTTTATATTATTTTTTTTCTAAATAAAAATTTGTGAAAAGTTTTCTAAAAATTGTAGGAAAGTATTTAAATGAGATTTAATTAATTTTATTACTTGCAAAAACAAAAATTGTTTTTTAAATTTTTATGAACAATTTCGTATTATTTATTTTTTTTTTAAATAAAAACTTGTGAAAAATTTTATGAAAAACTGTACGAAAGCATTTAAATGAGATTTAATTAATTTCGTTATTAATTTAAGTTAAATTGAATTAGTAAATTTATTAACTATTTTTTATTATTGTCTTATTTATGCTATTAATTAAAAAAATTAATAGTTTCAAAAAAAGTTAATTTATTGATTAGTTATTAAAAATATGTAATAAAAAAATTACACTTGAACCTTTTATTATTTATTATGATTTCCTTGACATAATGCTTTGAAAATAATTTAATTATACGGTCCAACTGGAAATCTTAATTTAATAAACGAAAGTTTGAGTGATTTTAATAGAATCGAAAATCAGTCTTATCACGAGTGGATGCAGTGTTAAAAATTTTTAATGGAAAAAGGGTTTGGAATGCAATAACTATTGACATGTGTAAGCAACATTCATGATTTATGAATGTATCGATATTATGTAGCGCATAAGATTTTAATCATTTTAGTCATTAAATATTTTGTTGGATAATGTCAGAAATAATTTATCGTCAGCTAGTGTTAGGAGAATGTTATTTAATTTGTAACATAATAATAAATAATTATATTTTTTTTCTAATTAATTTTTTTATTTCGAACATTTTTGATCATTTTTGTTCACTTTAAATTATAAATTATAATATTTATAATATGACAACATTTATTCTGTCCGTCTTTATTAAATAACTAAATAACACAGTTTTATAATAGATAATAAATTTAAATAAAAAAATTTAGCTTTTAATTAATATTTTAATAATAGTTAATACTGTATAAATATTATTATTAGTTAAATTATTTCTTTTATTATTAACATTATATTGCTGACATTTTGTTTTTGGTTTTTTTTTCTTTTTTATTGAAATTCCGTTCATGAGCTTTCAATGAATGAAGAGAATATTACAAAATATTTATTCTTTATGAAACTATTCTTCTATCCTTCGAAAAAAATTTTCGTAATAAGTGAGGAGAGAAAATGTTTTGGAAAGATGGTGAAAAAATTCTTAAAAGGGTTCTATTGTGTTTACACATGTCATTATGCATTATATTGTAAACGAAGTGAGAATTTTTTTTTAACTATATGGAGAGAATATTTTTACATAAATAATTATTTGCTCTTATTTTGTAATTTGTCCTTTACAGTAATTAACGGACAAATAAGGAAACTGCATTCTTTAACTTTACGCATACTATAAATATAAATAACATTATAATTTGTCTAAAAATATTTTTCTCGCGATGATTAAAATAAAAACAATTGTTAGCGAATTTTTAAGAAAAACTATATAATTTTTATGTAAAAATATACTTATTTTTATGTTGAAAGAATTTTTTTCTGGGAATTAGAAAAACTGGAGTAGAATTTTAATATAGTTGTTTGATAAGATGGGAATTTGATATTTTTGTAATTTGTTTATAAATAAAATATATTTGTTTATTTTTTATTTATTTAAATTAATATTTACAGAAGGTGAATAAATAGGTGATTAATTAATTGAAATTGGAATTTTAATATTTATTTGTTAAGATGGGAATTTAATATTTTCTTAATTTGTTTATAAATAAAATATATTTGTTTATTACTTATTTATTTAAATTAATATTAACGGAAGATGAATAAGTAGGTGATTGATTAATTGAAATAATTTACTTATTTACTATTGATTCTGTAAAATCTTTTTTTCTTTTACATTATTAGTGAAAATATTTACTAGGAATGAATAAATACGCTTTTCATTTGTTTAAATTGTTATTTAATTATATTATGCTTTTTGCTCCTGAGAAAATGTTTTACACATTTATTTTATGTAATATAATTAAATTTCGGTATAAATTAATAGCTAAATAGAAAATTGAAAGAGAAAAATGAATAAATTGAATGAAATGAAAGGGAAATGTTTCGTGAATCTTAATTTGGCTATAAAGGCAACTTTATTGCTCTAATTTGCATTCAATCGGGAACATTTATCTGGCATTCCACGGTTCGCTCATTGCAGACACAGTGAATCACAAATCCGATCCACTTAGTTCGGTTTGCAAATAAAAAGTCATTGCATACCTTCAAATGACAGTAATGATTGTTACATTGCCCCTAATGTCCTACGCTTATTCAAAACTAATCGTCAGTTTGCAACATTTTTTTTCTGTTTTTCTTTTTTTTGTTGCAATCGTCTCGTGTTCACTTATCGAAATCAGAAGGAGTGGCTCTCTTAATTTATTTATTTCGAGAATTATTCGCGTCAAGGCGCGTCAAAATGTTCAACAATTGATCATTGTTATTGTATATAAACGTAATTATTTGTTTTAAAAAAAATTAATTAAATTAATTAAGTTAATTAAAAAAAATTACGAATATCTTGAGATTCAATATGGAGAAGATGATTTCCACTTGAGAACGCCAAGGTCACCGCTAGATGGCACTTTGGATTTTTCTTGGAATTTCTCCCGCCGCCTTGTGGCGACCTTGGCGTTCTCAAGTGGAGAAATTCAACTATCATTGCATCTCCCAATAATTAATTGATTATAAAAATTATAGTTAAAAAAATGTAAAAAAAATTAAAGAATTAAAGAATAATAATAAATAAAAAATAATAATTAAAGTAAATTGTAATCATTATAATTATCATACGATTATTAAATCACTGAAATTTCTTTCATAAGAAAATATTTATTCCCCTGTGTTTCTATAATAAAAAAAATTAATTTTGAAAAAATTTTTGCTCGAATTTTTGGGAGAAGTGAAATACTTCATAAAAAGTTGCAAAATTGATCTAATCTCTTGTTTTTATATAGATATAAATATGAAACTCCTCTCATTGCATTAAAATGACGTTCTAGGAAATTCATACGATATTCTTCCTCATGACCGCAAAAGAAAATTACACCGTTGAATTGTAAGTTGAAATAAATTTAAAAACAAATTTTTTTATCCTTTCGCAAAACTTGTTGATATTAAAATACTTCCGCTATGCATTTTTTTTATACATTTTTTTTTGCTAACAATGAGATCTCAGTTGCTAATGAATTCCGGGTCGTTATACGAGATGTGACTAGACAAAAGATTATTTTTTCCTCTCTTCTTATTTTCAAGGTTGCTCGTAAAAATCAGACTTTTAATCCATTTAGAGCAAGGGGAAGAAGATAATTTATTATTATTATTATAAATATGTGTATATAAATTTACGCAAAATATTTTAATATTGTATTTCTTTGAAAAATCATGGACATGTCATTTTTTTTCTCTCTGTAACTTCTAAATTATATTCTAAATTATTCTAAGCATATTCAAGATTGGACATTTTGCAGATTTTAATCTTATAAAGTTTTGTAAAACGCGCGTCATTATATTTTAACGGAAATCCTTTAAAGGAGATTGAACGTGAAAAAATTTACATAATTGTATCAGTTGACTGTATTGTTTGATGAAATAATGAGAAGGGAATGATAGTATTGCATGATTATAAAAAAAGGAGGAAAAAAAATCTGACGTGTGGATTATAAAACGAGTTTTTACTACTGTTTATGGGATATATAATATAGACGAGAGGGCAATCAACAATAATTATTCTCACGTAATTAATTGTGTAATATATTTATATATGCATAATCGATGAAAATTGATCTTGTTTGTTTAAAAATCGATTGATTGGAAAAATATGTAATTATTTTGAAAACAAACTGTAATTTTTAGGTACAATTAATAAATTTAGGAATTTAAGAATTATTTATAATTTATTAAAAACTAACTTAATTTGGTAAACAAATTTGTTTAATTTACGAATAATTAGTCAATTTTTATATTATTTTTTTATTTTATTGTATTTTATTATCTTATTTATTTATTATTTTCTTAAAAAATAATTTTTGGTATAAATAAAACGTTGAGATTGTCTACCACCTTAATTAGAGATTAATTTATTATAAAAAATTATAAATTTATAATAATTATTATGATTCAAATTTTTATTAATTCAGATTTAAAAACTGAATCTTTTGATAATATTTTTGAAGGAAAAATTTAAAAATCACTTTATTTTCCATGATTTTGTGCGTTAAGGGCAAATTTAAAGAATTTTTCAAAATTTTTTAAATGAATTAAATTCTATAGAAAAATTTAATCAAAATTTTTGAGAATAATTGAATTCTTTCGTGAAAACTTATTAATTTTTTTATTGAATGGAATCCTTCGACGAATTTTATTAAAATTTTATTAAAATTAATTGATTTTTCAAAATGAATTTATAAAAAGTTTGTAAAATAATTGAATGCTTTAGAAAAATGTAAATTTTTTTAAAATTAAAATCTAATTACATTTTTTAAAAATAATTAAGTCCTTTGATAATTTTGATTATAAGTGTATAATAAATAATTAAATTTTCTTAAAGAATTTTTTAAAAACTTTTAAAAATAGCTAATTGAATTCTTCGATAAAATTTATTAAAATTATAAAAAAAATAATATTGAACTTTCTGAGACAAATTTTATTATTTAAGAAAATAATTCATTTATTACAAAGAATTTTATTGAAATTCTATTGAAAATAATTTAAATAAAGAATTTTATCAACATTTTTGAATTAAAATTCTGAAAAGATTTAAATTAATTCAAGAAATCTTATGAAATTTTTTGAAAATAATTGAACCATTAAAGCCATTTTATTTAAATTGTCTTGTAAATCATTGAATTTTTTTTAAATTTTATACCAACTTTAAAAAATAATTGAATTTTCTGAAAAAATGTAAAACTTTTCAATAACAATTGAATTCTTTCGTGAAACCTTTTAAAATTCTTTTAAAATTATTAAGTCCTTTGAGAAATTTTATTGAAGTTAAATAGTAAAAAATGCAATATTCTTAAAGATGTTTGTAAAAAAAAATTTTAAATAATTGAATTCTTCAAAAAATTTTATTAAAATTTTATTTAAAATAATTTAAATAAAGAATTTTATCAAAATTTTTTAAATTAATGCATTTTTGAATTATATAAAAAAATGTTATTAAAATTTTTAAAAATTATTGATTTTTTAAAAAAATTTGTTTGAAAATAATTGAACTCTTGAAACAAATTATAATATTTATGAAAATAATTGAATTCTTGGAAAGAATTTTACCAAAATTTTTGAAAATAGTTGAATTCTTTCTAAAGAATTTTATTAAATTTTTTTTAATTCATTGAATTCTTTCCAGAAAAGTTATTAAAACAATTTTATTGGAAATAATTGAATTCCTGAGAAGAATTTTATTGTTTATGAAAATAATTGAACTGTTCTCCAAAATTACATTAAAATTGTTAAAAATAATGAATAATAATTAATAAGTTTATTATTGAATAACATACTTTTTGAATTTTCTATTATTTATAAATTGAAGTCGATATTTGAATATAAAGAATTTTTTAATAATAATAATAATAATAAAAATAATAACAAAAATAATAGAAACAAAATAATTAATAATATTAGTATTAATATTAATTAATTTAATTTTTTTGTTAAATATAATAACTACAATCAGTAAGAAATTTCATTTGTCAATTAATAATTTTATTTTTTACTTGTTAACAATTAGTCATTCTATTAACATTGTAATGTATTATGAAATCAAATGAACTAATTTAAATACGCGAGAAGTGTGTAATAATGCAGAGAAAAATCAAAGATTCGTTTATTCAGAGTCTGTCAGTCAGGCGGTTTGATAAATAATCAATTGTTCCATCAGAAAAACAATGATGTGTGACGTAAGAATCGGATTTTCTATGGAAACGATTATTGACACTGTTTAAAGTATACTGGGGGGGTTTTTATTTTTCATTTCCTCTTTTTTTTTTTAAACGCAAAAACTCGGCACGTTTTATATACATATACAAAAGTATTAATTAAATGTATTGTTTCTCTTTACAGTGTTTGCACTTTTTTTCGCAAAAACACATTCGAGAAAATTGCTCTTTAAAAGAATTAATGAATTATAACAAAATGTGTTGTTTTGAATTCTTTATTTTTTGTTTAACTGGAAAAAAATTCCTTATTGTTTCCTCATTTTTATGTTACGTAAGAATTTTTTTTCGTAAGTGCATTATAGTATTTTTTTGTTCGTTTTTGATAATTTAAAATTTTAAGCACGAGTTTTGTGATATTAATCACGTAGGTACCGACCTTTATTAGAAAGAATTATTTAAATTCATGGCTTTTCAATAGTAGTTCACCATTTGTAAAGAAGGCTACAAAGCGTGAATGATTGATTAGCCTTAATTTCCTAAATTCGGTTCATTTGTCGAGGTTGTATAATATGAGTCATTTAGATTCATTGTTAAAAGTGCTTTTTGAGATTTTTCTTCTTTATTTTCTCATCCCTTTTTCGAAAAAAATTATTACTTTATAAAGTAAAAGTAATTTTTCAAAATTGTAAATATAAATTTTGAAAAAATAACTTTTCGGCTTTTCGCAAAAAAATATATATAATCATCTCTTGATAAAATCTTGTGAAAAAAATTTTTTTTTCTTCTTTGGAAATACAATGAAAATAAAACTCATATGTAGTGAAAGAAATAAATTTCTCAGATAAGATTTAATGTTAATTAGTGTAAATGCCAAGACATTCTAGTTAAACAGACAAGATAATGATGATTCGCTTAATTTGTCATGAAGCAATCTAATTGAATTCAAACAACTTTCCAGCAAATTCAGTTTAATTGGTAATAAAGTCATTTTCAGCTTTTCAAATTAATTTACAATTTCATTTTAACAAAATTTGCTTCTTCGAATAATTTCCCCCCATTTGCCAACACTACTAATGTTTATTATTTTTTAAATTTTAAATAAAAAAAACTGTGAAATAAAATGATGAATAAAATTGAAATTAGTTGATAAAAAATTTTAATGTTTGGGAAAAGAAAAAAATTATTTTTAATAAAAATTATTCTTTAATTAAAAAATAAACATGGAAAAAAATTGCTGACTTCAAAAATTATTTTTTTTTCTCCTTGTTAGGTGCGTGAGTAAAAGCATTGCACTCACGTAAAGGACAGGGCGTTGCGTTCGATCCCAGACAGATATACGATTTTTTCTGAAGTGTAAAATAATTTTTTTAACGTTCTTATTAAATGTTATGAAAATTATTTCTATAAATGAATAGTATTTGTGTTATAAACATTACCTATTATTATTTAACAGTATTTTTAAGGTGTTAAATTAAAAAATAATTTAAAACAAAAATTTAAAAATTACTGTTAATTGTAATATGAGTTTTTATTATAAACAATATTTGTAGTATATAATTATTTAGTCAAATATTATTCAACAAACATTTATTAATTAGATATTTATTATATTTTTGAATAAATAAAAAGTACATTATTATTATTTTTATTGTTTTTATTATTATTATTATTATTATTATTATTATTATTATTATTATTATTATTATTATTATTATGTCTTTAATATTCTTGTTAAATATTACAAAAATTTATATAAATTATATATTATATTATAAATAATATTCAAATTGTAAAGTATATTTATAATATGAGTATAATATTTTTAAATAAATAAAAAGTATATTATTAATTATTATTAGGTGTTTAATATTCTTGTTTAATATTACAAAAATTTTAATAAATTATATACTATATTATAAATAATATTCAAACTATAAAGAATATTTATAATATGAGTAATGAATGTAAAAAAAATTCGTAAAAAAATTTACTGACTAAGATTTGTAATAAATTTTAACAAAAATTTTCAAAGAAGAAGGAAATAAAAAATCGATAATGTCTCGTTATTAATTTAATGATCGAGGTGATGAAGAGGAGAATATTTCCTATTTTGAAAATTTATTTCCTTAGAAGAATAAATTATGGATTTTAATTGGATTTGTTTTTCTTTTCCTATCGAAGAAAATTAAACTCGCGCGCGCGCGCGTGATATTGTATTCTATAAAATATTAGAAATTGTAGAATCGGATCTTATTACTTTTAATCGGTCAAATTATACTAATTTAAACCACGAGTCACATGCGCCTGCTACTGATCATAATCAAGTTTCCCATATCCATTACGTGATCTCCGTATAACTCCGCACAGTTTCAAGTTTCTAACAAGATAAAGAGATAATAACACTCCTGGCCGTAAGGAATATTATCCTGACAATAATCGTTCAATCAGTAATAGGATCCTAATTTGACTAATTACATTTTTTTCCAATTTAATTTAACATGTTTCTGTAAAATTTACTTATTATATTATTTTTATCATTTTTCTGAAATATTTTTTTAATATATTTTTTTAACTATTTATTTTCACTGTAAAATATTTAGAATTTTATGAATTGACAATTTTTTTAAATATTATTTATTTAATTCACTGTAAAGAGAAAGGTATTATTTTAGTACAAATTTTGGTACTAAATCGTAATTTGATTCTATTTTAGTACCGAAATCAGCTCTAATTTAGAACTTTTTTTTACAGTGTTCGTATTTTTTTAAACTATTTTTTAATAAAAAAAAAATATAGTGTACAATATTAATATTAACAAATTTTATTGACTTCTCTATATTTTATTTATCTTTAGTTAGTATTTTTATTTATAATTTTTAATTTTAAAAAACAATCCTAATATTTATGTTAATTATTTTATTAATTTATTTATTTCGAACGATGCCCAGGCGTAAAAAAGACCCCCCTCCACTTTTTCAATATATAACAAATTATTTTTTTAATAATAGAAAATCATTCCAATTGTAAAATATTTAAGTTTAGTAGAAATTATGTTTATAATAAATAAATAATTACTAAATTTATTGGAATAAATTCTACTCAGTGTAAAGACCAAATACAAGAGGATTATTTTTTTTATTATTTTTGTATTATTTTTTTAAATTATATTTATTATTATATGTATTAATATATATTATATTATATATATTATATTAATATATGCAATTTTGGTTAATGTTTAATTCTGATTTTCAATTTTATTAATTTATCGAAAATATTGTTTCTAATATATATATGAAGAAAGAGAAATCTGTCTAATGAACCACATGAAGGTAATGACGCGAAATATCAGAAAAGGTAAAAATTCGCACTGCTAATTACAACTTTCAATGAATAACACCTTCTTCCGTAATAAAGTAGCAATTAAGTTTGATGCGTCACGCATTAATGTCCGTGAACTGAATTTTTCTCAAACGGAAGCTGAAAAACTGTCCACTTCCTGCGATCATCGTCTTCAGTTGATGATGCAAGTGTTTCTCTCACATCTTGAGTGAAATTAATGCAATTTTATTGTAATTTCATTTCTATTGTTACAATCAAATTTCAATAATCATTTTTCTCCATCTAACCGCCACATTTATTATTTAATTTATTTTTCATCAAGGACAACTTAAGACAATTTTTTTTGAATTTAGAAAAATTGAAAACAATTTTGAATTATTTATTCAATTTTATTAATAAGAAAATTAAAGAAAAAAAAGTTTGCAACTATGTTCTTAAAGTTTTGAACGTTCAAATGAACAACAATATATTTTTTTCTTCTTCTAATTTGTATTTCTTTGCAAAAAAATTATTTTTCAGATTGAAATAAATTAATTCTTAACTCAATATTGTTTAATTTTAATTATTTTTCTTTTTTGTGTAGTAATTTTCAAAAACACTTGAGATGGAAGAAAATTTCGTTCATTTGAATGTTCGAAACTTTAGCCACATTTGCAACTATTGTAAAATAAACTCTTTTATTAAAAACATTTTTTTTACTTTTACTTCGTTTTATAATAAATCATTTTTTCTATTATATTTATTATTATTTAATGCAATTAATAGAAAATTATAAATATTTGTACTTTTTTACATTTGGACTTATTCTATCTATAAATTAAATTTAAATACAATTGTTAAGAAGTTGAAAAAGAAACTTTCATTATTATTTTTATTATTGATTATTAAATTTATTATTTATTACCCACAGGAAATTTTTTATTTATTAATTATTCTTATTATCTAAAAGGGAAATATTCAAACTACGAGTGAGTTGTAATTAAAAACAAACACTTTCATTTTGTAACCATATAACAAATAATTTATTAAGTTACAATATTGTACAATGACAAATATTGAGTTAAATTTCGTTGTATCGTTATTATATATATATTTTTAATATTGCTTTGTTGTTTTACAATAATACAGTACAAAGACATAGATAGTGATGTCTATTATTGTTTTATTTTTAGGAATAATTATTGTAGGTAAAGTAATTAAATAATATAAATAATTATTTAGTTTTTTTTAATTTCTTGCTTTTCTTTATTTGTTTCCTTTGTTTATTTTTTATTTTTTTTTGAGTATCTGTAGGTGAAAATAATGGTAAAAACGTTGAATACAGAATTCATTCGTCTTAATAATGATGATAAATGTAGAAAATATTTTTATTTTTTTGTTGAATAATTTTCCCTCCTTGGAGAGGAGGAAAAAATTATGATGAATTAATTAATCTTCGGAACCTGCTGCTGCCCTTTCGCATAGTCGTTTCAGGAATGCTGTAAAATTAAAAATTAATTTTAATTTCTACAAAAATAATTTCTCTTTTATTTGTTTTTTAATTTTGAAGAAATGTCACTTCTTTTCTCCTTTTTTTGTTTCGGACAGTACAGATAGCGATAAAAAAAAGTAGTAAAAGGAAAAAAATGTTTGTTTCTATTTTTATTTTAATTATTTAATTTTTATTATGAAACAATTATATTCATTGAAAAGTTTATATTTCATTTTAAAAAATTATTTCAATTTGACGAATAGTCAGAAATTAATTAAAGTTGAGAATTTATTATTTTAATTATAAAATATAATTTAGAAAATCAATATTAAAAAAGTTTATTAATTTATTACTAATACTGAATGATTGAATAAATAATAATAAATAAACAAAAAATAAATATTGATAAGTAAAAAAATAATAATATTCTAATATTGAAAAATTTTTACTACTTTTTACACTTTTTTAAAAAGCGAAGACACAACATTAATTTTTTTTGTCGTATAATTTTGAAAAAATTTACATTCCCAGTAAACTTTTTTCATAAGTGAGAAACATTTTGACAGTACAAAACGCGAAGACAAAAATATACAGAGAACATTTTATTGAAAAAATTATAGCCATTTTTATTATTGCAAGGAATTTATTTAAAGAATAATTTTATTTCGATTTGAAAGAAATTGTTATTTATTTTTAATATATAAATATTAAATTATGTTTTTTTCTGAAGAGAAGCAACAAGATTTTCTTGATTATGTGAATGTTTTGTTTTTAATAATGAAGATAATGAAATTCTTCTTTTAAACTAGAAAGAAGAATTATTGTTAATGAAAATGACTGTTTAAAAAAAAATTATTTTAGTTAAAGTGTTTCTCTCACTTTTTGATATACTTTGAAAAAAAATGAGATTTTAATTATAATTTGAGTGAAGATTTGAGAAACATTTTTCATTTAATTAAAATTAAAATCGATTTTTTCGAGTATAAAATTTTGAGAAAAACTAGAAGAGAGTAAAATGTAAAAAGAGATAGAAATATATTTGCTATTTTTAATAGCAATGAAATGTGAACCTGGCATCGCAAGGTTTTTTTAACCCTATACATTTTTATAAAGTAAATTTACACTGAAAAAATTCACTTGATTCAAATAATTACTATTAAGTAAATTTGTTTATGTCGAAAAATTGTTGCTTATAAAATAAAATTTTCAGTATTACAATTTAACTAATAATTAATTTTCGTAATTAAAATTTAAACTGAATAGAAATTTTTCTATTCAAAATTTAAACAAAAAATTATTTTTCCTAATCAAGAATTAAATTGAATATTAAATTTTCTAATTAAAATTTAAACAAAAAACTAATATTCTTTTTTTGAAAAATTAGAACTAAAAAATGAAACTAAAAAATTTTTTTTATTACAATTTGAACTGAAAATTAATTTTTCCTATTCCAATGAAAAAGAGACGAGATAATTGAATGGACAATGAAAATGATAAATAATTAATTGATTGAAATGGATTTTTTTAGTGTATCATTATATATAGAGTAATGAACATAAATATTAATGAGAAGTAATTAATGAGACAGAATACAGATGTAAAAACATTTGGCAATTTTTTTTTTTTTTTTGGTATTGACAGAAAGCAAGTGGCGGTTATCGATTCAGCATCTCTGCAGCGCTGCAACGTTGCATTTTTTTCCCTATATATGTAGACAAAGAAATTGAGAAAAGCAAAAAGCGAAAAAATTTTTTTTATTAAAAAATTGAAACCAAGAAGTAGAGGAAAACATTTTAGAGAGTATAAAGGAGACACCATTTTATTTGGGATTTACTTACGATTGACGACCTCATTTTTTATTCGCCTATGAATCTCTCGTTACACTCTGCATAATTTACGCCATAAATTTCTTGATGAATGCTGTAAATGACAAACAAAATTTTGGGAAAATCAAACCTTTTGGGGAAACCTTTAGAGGAAAACAAAAATTGTTCCTTTAAAATTGGTGGTACGATCTGTCGCTCACAGCCATTATTATTCCGGTATTGATGCCATGAAATGGGAGAACATTTTTTTTTTATTTTTGCTAGAAAATTGTTTTTTTTTAATAAATTAATTTTTAGAGAACTACGAAAAAAATTGAAAATTTGGAGAAGGGGTGGAAAAAGAGGGGTAAGTTACTACTACTGGGATTACAAAATTTCTACTGTTTTATTAATAACAAAATTTGTTTAGTGTGCTTTAGGGGAAAAAAAAATTTTTGTTCTGCGTGTGTAGGAAAATTATAATAGTACAACTTACGGGTGTAGGGGATGAAACCATCTTCGTCTTCGGGGTCCAAGCAGTCTCTGAAGACTTCCTCAACTTCGGTGTCGACTAATTTTTCGCCTAAAAAAATATTGTTTGTTATTTTTATGTTCTTTTTAATTTTTATTACTTTTCGTAATTTTTTAACAATTTTTTTATTATTATTCTTTTTTATTCCCTGTTTTGATTTTTATTAACTTTTATAATTATTTTGACAATTTGTTTGTAAGTTCTGAATTATTGTAAATTTTATATTTTGTAATTTTTAGGAAATTTTTTACTATAAGTTTCAAGAGGAGAAAAATTATAATTTCTAAATATAGTAAAATTTTGCTAAAAATAAAAAAAAACTCCTTGTAATGTAAAGTAATGGATGAGCTTCTGCGAATTAAAAAGTTAATTAAATATTAATATTTCAATCTTTAAAAACTTTTAATAAAAATTTTTAGTAGAAAAATTTTTCTTATTTAACTTTTTTAATAAACTTTTACTACACATTTTGCTTATTTTAATCTTTTAAAACTTTTAGTAAAAAATCTTTTTCTCTATGAATTTTTAAAATCTTTTAATAATCAATTTTTGTTCTATTTAAATTTTTAAAAACTTTTGTTACAAAATTTTGTGTTTTGTCTTGTTTGTGTTTTGTCTTTGAAAATTTTTAGTAAAAATGTTTGTTCTACTTAAATTTATAAAAAATTTTACTATAAAGTTTTTGTTTATTCCAATCTTTGGAACCTTTTTTTCTGCTTCAATTATTTCAAAACTTTTGGTAAAAATTTGTAGTAGAAAATTTGTTCTCTTTTAATTTTAGAAACGTTTAGTAGAAAATTTGTCTCTATAAGAATTTTCAGAAACTTTTAGTATCAAATTTTGTTGTATTTAAATATTTAAATTTTTAAATACTTTAAAATACTCTTGTTACAAAATTTTATTTTCATCTCAATCTTTGAAAACTTTTAGTAAAAATTTGATTTTTTTTTAATTTCTGAGAGCATTTGATAAAAACTTTTTGATAAAAAGTTCTTTTCTCTAAATAAAACTTTTGTAACTTTTAGCAAAAAATTTCGTTCTATTTGAATTTTTAAAAAATTTTACTGAACAATTTTTTTCGTTATGAATTTTTAAAGACGTTTAGTAGAAAATTTTGTTCTTATTGGATTTTTGAAAATTTTTAAAGTAGAAAATATTTTTTCATTTGATTTTTGAACATTTTTAAAGTAGAAAATATTTTTCTATTGGAATTTTTAGAAAGTTTTAGTAGAAAAATTGGTTCTATTTAAATTTTTATAAACTTTTTAGTGGGAAAATTTTTTCTTTTTAAAACATTGAAAATTTTTTTCCCATTTAAATTTTAAACGACGTTTAGTAAAAACTTTTGTTCTTTCGATATTTTTTAAGAACCTTTTTCTTTTGTTGGAAAATATTCTTCTTTGTTTAAAACCATTAGCAGAACATGTTTTTTTACTTGAATTTTCTAAAACTTTTACTCTAGAAAATGTTTTTCTATTAAAACTTTTAAAAGCTTTAAGAAATTTTTTTTTGTTTCAATTTTTCTAAAAAAAATTTTCAAACATTTAGTTGAAAATTTTATTCTATATTTAAGTTTTTAAAAGCTTTCAGTAGAAAATGATTTTATTATTTCAATCGTTGAAATAGTTTGAGTAGAAAATTATTGTTTATTAAATTATTTTTTTATCTAAAATTTTTGAAGGTGGAGAGAAAAAAACAGAGATGAAAATTGAATTTACCAAGGGTAACTAATAAATGAGAGAGTTCAGCCAAGAGCATGGTTCCATTTTCCTGTTTATCGTAGAGTTTCAAACATTCGAGGAAATCCTCGTAGCATCCTTGATCTTTGTCTTTCTTTGCGTCACTGAAAATTGGAAGAAATTCCTCGACGCACATGGTTTTCTCGCCACGTTTTTCAGTGCCACCGAATTTCTGAATTGTTGCATTTGTTGGATTGCAATTGAGGGCACGTAGAACATTTCCTAGATCGTAGGCGTCAATGACATTTGAGCCATCGGCATCGTAGATTGAGAAGGCGAATTGTGCCTCTGCAAATAGAAAGAGAATAAAATTAATTTCAATTCTTTTGCATTTTTTTATTTAAAATGTTTTCCACAATAAATATCAAAAATTTTTTAAATTAAATTAAATTAAAAATCAGTAATTAAATTAAATTAAATTCAATTAATTACCAATCAATTACCAATTAATTAATTTATTTATTTAATTTAATTATTTAAATTTTTATCAAAATTTTTCAACTATTGTAAACAAAATTAGAATTGTATTAAATTTATTAAATTTATTTTATTAAATTTATTTATTTATTTTATTAAATTTATTTATTTATTTAAGTTTTAAACGAGACAACGCCCTTTTAAAAAACTTCACTAATTATTTTTTGTTGTAAATAATTATACTATTAACAATAATTTTTAATTGTTATTAAGAATTTTATTAATAAGTAAATTCTACATGTCACAATTTTTTTTAATTATTTAATATTTAGTAATCAATTAATAAAAATTGAAATTTATTAAACAGAACATAACTGTTTGTTTTTCTGTTTTTTTATTTACTTCAATAATATTTTCATTGCGGTTACACAGAAAAATACGTTAAACTGGAATAAAGATAAGTTTCTCTAGAATAACGAAAGTTTTAACTGAAGCAACTAAAAATTTTGCTAATTTAGTGAAATTTGTAGCTGTCTTAAGTGAAACATTTTTTCGTGCAAAAATTAGTTGAATTTACTATTCTTTACTGTTACTATTTATTATTTATTTATTTATTATTATTTAATAGTTCTTAGGTTGATATTATTTAATGTTATTAATTATGAAATAAAGTATAAATAAAACATTACGAATTATTTATTTACCGAATTATTATCGATTGCTGCGTGTCAATGAAATATTAACATTAATAACAAAGTAATAATTATTAATTTATTATAACAACAATTTAGTTTCAGGAATTTTAATTATTATTAGAATAAATAAATAAAATGAGTATTCAAAAATAGTAAAAATAATAACAGTAATTACTCATTAGTAATTAATGCAACAATAATAATAGTAATAAAAATAATAATAATAATAAATAAAATGATATTAATTATTTGCAATAATAAATAAACATTTTACATCAGAAATATTTAAAATTTTTTCTGTGCTTTTTTAGTGTTTTTTTTTTTTTTTTTTTGCTATTATTAAAAAATTATAAAATTGAAGAAATAACTGAATTTATAATTATTAACGTCTATTATTTATTTTTTTGGAAGGGAAGGGGGAAGAAAATGAAATGAATTTATTTAAAACTTTGTTTTTTTTCCTTTGGGAATTTTCTTTCAAGACTTTTTTTCCGCCCCGAAAAATTGGTGGTAAAATATAAGTGAAGAATTAACTTAAAAATATCGAGAACTATTTTTAAACTTTAGTTGATCTCACACGTCTTCCCTCCCCCATAAATACACTCTGGGTCACATTACCCCCGGCCGACCATATAAGATCAGCACGAAAACTATTTTAAAACACGAAACTCTGGCTTCCACAATTGGATTGGAAACTACGAATGGTACGCAGACATTTCTTGCGTAATCAAAAATAATCTATTGAAATTCAAAACAAGAGATGTATTTCTTCATTTGTTATTACTTCATTTATAATTGTCTTAAATTTGGCGACTATTTTTGTTTTTTACTATTTATACAAACTTTTGAACGCAATTCCCTTTTTTTTTAATTGCTTAGCATTTTTTTTTGGTAATTAATAATTTTGTTGTTTAATTATTTTAACAAATTTAACTATTTTTTGTGAATTTACTTAATTTTTTTTATTTATTATCTGTTTGTTCAATGTTTTTAGGGTTTAATTAATTTTTATTAATAATTATTTGTTGCAAAATTATTATTGTAATAATTGTATTATTTATTTTTGTAATTGAAATTTTTTCATTACTTTTAGAATTTGTTTATTATTGTTAATTATTTTGTTTATTATTTTTTTTATAATTTTTTGTATTATTTTATTTATCGAATTATTTATTCTTTATTCGTTCAATTTTTTTAGGGTTTATTTAATTTCTATTGTTAATTATTTCAACAAAATTACTGCTTTTTGTAAATTTTCTTTTTTACTTAGTTTGGGGATTTACTTAGTTTTTATTGTATTAAATAAATTTTTTAACAAAATAAACAACTGGCTTTTCAATTTACTTTTTCAAGGTTTATTTAATTTTCTTGTTAAAATAATTTTTTAACCAGTGATTAAAAATTATTTTAATTATTTATTAATAGTTGTAATTATTTTTAAGATTCTTATTATTTAATTCTATCATTTTTACTTGCTGGGAAAATTTATTTTATCACTAAAAATTCTTGCACTGAAAAACTTGTTTTACTTAGCACTTTCACTTTCGAATTTTATGGAAAAAATTATTTTTTCAAAAAATCACTTGAAGTAATATTTTCTGTCCTTGTTAATTACTCACTTTCGACTTCCTTGGGCAGTAAATCAGCCTGAAACGAAAGAAATTTATTGTTAATTTAAGAAATGATTCTACAAATAAATTATAATAATATGAATTTAATTAAAAAATTTTGTATAGTTTTTTTTTAGTTTTTGGAAATAAAATAATAAAATTATAATAATAACAACGTTTTTTTGAAAAATTAGGTACAAGACAAATTTTCTAACTTTAATTAGTTATTTTTTGGATTTTTCAAAATTTATATCGTTTTTAAAATATATTAATTAATTCAACAATTTTTTATATTTTTACTGAATTTTATTGAAATCAGATTTCTTCCAATTTTTTAAGTTTTAATTTAACCAAAAATAGAAACTAAAAAAAGTTGTAAAATTAGAATTGATTCGAATTAAAATAGAACAAAAATTCTAAAGTAAATGTTTGTTCAAAATAATATTTTATTTGACAAATATTTTGAAAATGAAGAAATTGTTTCAAATTGAAGATAAAGAATAAAAAATAAAATGAAATTCTACATCTTTAAAAGTATTTTTAAAAGTTAAGTATTTTAATGTTTAGGAAAAAATTTTTTTACCAAAAAAATAAATTGGGGAAAACAAAGTTTTTTTTGAAAAAAATAAATATTCAAAAAGAGTGGTAAAATATTTTTGAAAAATTAAATTTACCATGGTAGCTGCTTGATTCGGATGAAGTTGTCCTTTGAATGTTAACGAAACGAAGCAAGAACCAGAAGTGCGAGCTTTTGCTTCCGAGCTTAATCATTTTATTTTCCCAGAGGGCGCTTTTGTCAGACATTTGAGATCACGAAGATCTCTATTCGAGAAATCTAAATTCAACAACGTCACGAATCCAAAAACAGTTTTGGCATCTTTGCTCCCCTCCTCATCTTTCCCATAATTATAGTAAATATCCATCGTTTCATAATGTTTTACTTTTTTTGTAAAGCTCAAAAATAAAATCCTCTACAAAAAAAATACTTTTTTCTACAATTATTAAAAATTAAACAATTAAATAAATTTTTAAATAAAGGTATTTTAAATAGAAATTAAATTGAAAATATTAAATACAAATTTTTGTAATAGAAATGAAATTAGAAATACTAAATTAACATTTTTTTTTAAAGTAGAAAATTATTTTTGAAATAATTATTACCTTAAAATTATTTATTTATTTTTTTTTTGGTATAAAAGTTAACGAATATTGCTCTGGAAAAAATTGTAAACAAAAGAAATTAGGAAAGAAATTTGTATTTCAAAGAAATTTTGTCTAAAATTTAAATTGAAATTCAAATGTTTGTAAATTGAAGTAATAATATTTGCAATGAATTATTTTTTGGACTTTCTTTTTTTGAAGAAAATTTTAACTTAAGTAAATTACATAAAGAATTGTCAAAGATTTTTATTTAAAATTAAGATAATTTCTTTTAAGAATTTTTTTGATGCAATTAAACTTTTTAAAAAATTTTTTTTAGCAATTAAAAATAAATCGTGTTTAATTGTATATTTCATTAAATAACGTTTCAATACTCTGTTGTGAATCATCATTTCGAAAATAAATCTTTAAAGTCAATGTCAAAACTTTTCCTTCTTCCATCCATTTTTCCGTCCCTTCTGCGACCCAAATCCAAAAATAGGTTTAAGAAAATTTTTTTCACTTTCCTAAGAATGTTCAAAAAAGAGATTTTATTTTTTTATCACCAAAAATAAAAAGGAAAAAAAATATACCAGAATTTTTTTCAAATTCCTTCTTTTATTTTTTGCATGTTTTAAGACTCTTTTTTAATCTTTTAATACTTTTTTCTGATTTTTTGTTATTTAAGTCCCTCTTTTTATTTTGAATATTTTAATTTTCATTTTTTTATAATTTTAAATATTTCAAGTCCTTTCTTTGAAAATTTTAAATCCCTTTTTTAATATTTTAAATTCCTTTTTTAGATTTTATATTTTAAGTCCCTTTTTTTATTTTAAATATTTCAATTTTTTATTTTTTTAAAATATTTTAAGTTCTTTTTTAAAAACTTTAAATCTCTTTTTTCTATTTTGAATATTTTACGTCCCTTTTTTTATTTTTAGTATTTTAAGTCCTTTTTTGATTTTGAATAGTTTAAGTCCCTTTTTCTATTTTGAATATTTTAAATTCTTTTTTTATTTTGAATTTTGGAAGTTTTTTTTTAATTTAAAAAATAATAAGCAATAATTATTTGAGTTTCTTTCGATAGTTGTATTTTTTCTAATTTTTTTCTGAAGAAAATAAAAAATTTTCTAATTTTCTTAGATGATTTGAAATTAATGTTTTTTCAAACGAATAATTATATTTAAATTATAAAAAAGAGAAACAAATTAACAAGTATTAATTAATTTTTTTGAATTCTTTTAGTTATTAAAACATCGAAAACAATCTGATTTACAATAGTTTTGCAACAAAATTCAGAGTTTTGATTTTTTTATCAATTATGTTTTTGAAATTTTTCAAATTTGCAAGTAGAATAAATCTTTTTACAGACGTTTCGAAAAATATTTAATAGAATAATTATTTACGAAAAAAATGACAATAATTCGGTATCATTTGTAATTGATATTTAAAAAGATACGAAAAAATGTAATAGGTAATCTTTTTTATTCTAACCTCATTTGCAAATTTCTATAATTTTTTGTTTACCTATTTTTTACTAAATTTTTCGCAATTTTTTTTTTTTTTTTGTATTTTTTCTACTTTTGTTTCAGTAAGTAAAATTAATGATCTTGTTAATTATCTTTTTCCAGACTGATTGGAAAAAATGACACTGCTAACAATGAGATGACAAATTTCGGAAATGATTTCAATGGAAAAAAATTTAAGAAAACGTCTTTCTATCTCGAAGTTGATTTCACTGAAAATTTACACAGTGCAATGTCAAAAATTCCACAATTAAAAAATATTGATTATGAATCAGAGGCCGAATCCGATTCGAATGTATCGTCTTTAACAAAAAATAACAATAATAATCATTCGAAACGTCTGATAGTTACAAAATTGAAAAGCAATGATGAACAATGTTTGAAAAAATCATCATCATCGTCAATTGAATGGGAACCTTTCGTTGAATTGGGAGCTATCAGTAAACTTTTAGATGCTTTGAAACCAGATTTTTTGAAATTTACCGAAAGCACAGAAACATCAATTGCCGAAGTGATTTTAAAATTAAAACATCTCCTCGATTATTGGACTGTCGATGATAGGAAATTAAAGACAATTCTGACAAATGACAATTCTTTAATTAAATGCGAACACTGCGGTGTTATTAGTCTCAATAAAAAGAGAAAACATCGAGGAATTGTCAGACCATTGGAAAAAGTCTCACGTAATTTTGTAACTGCCAGGTAAATTTTTATTTTTAATAAATTTCTAATTTAATAGTTTTCAAATTTACGATATTTCGAATTAAATTTATTTTAATAACATATTTCAATGAAAAATTTTCTAATTGTAAATTTTTATTTTTCTTGCAGATCACCAATAGATCATCAACGTTCGAAGTGCAACAGTTATTTGAAATTTCACGAGGATCGAGTGAAACTGAATCAAAAAGAGGAGAAAAAAATCTATTCGCATCAGGAAAATGAGAAATATGGAAAATTACCAAAAACTGAAGCAAATTCTCACGATTTTTATTCAGAGGGAAATATAAATTCTCCAAACATTAACAGCGATGAATTAAATGATAAGAATTTGGAAAAATTGAATTATCGTAAAACTGATAAATATTCCGAGAGACCTGTTATTCCGGTGGACGTGATTCCCGCCTGGAAAACGTCAGCAAATAATTCCAAATCAAAAATGAAACTCGCGCAATTTATTTTAAATCGAAAATTAAATCAAAAACAGCCAAAAATTAATGAGAACAGTAAAGAAAATGTAATTGGCGAACAAAAAAATTGTAAAAACGATGGGAAAAGAATAGTCGAAGTGAAAAATAATTTTAAAAATGATTTGAGTTTGAAAAAAAAATTGAAAAATAATTATGAAAAGGAAGAAATGATAATTGTTAGGAAAATTGAGAGAGAAGAGGCAGAGGACGAGAAAAATGCTGAAAAACATTTAGCAAAGGGTGATAATAATTTCTTTAGAAAGAATGTACCTTCACAACTTCCGGAAGTTGAGGGTTTATATCACGGCGATAGTTTGAAATCAAAATTTTCTCATATCGTTCCAAATTGTGACGATGAATCGATGAATTGCGCTGAAAAAAAAGAAACAATAAATAATTTTAACTATGGGGAAAATTCAGCAAAAGAAGTAGTTGAAAAAAAAATTATCACTCAAAATAAAAATAATGTTAGTGATGAAAAACTGAATTTGGAAAAAAAATCCCAAAAAGAAGAAGTTTCCCAAAATTTCAACGACGAGAAAAAATCACAAATTAGGGAAGAAATGATTTTTAAGAATTATTTTATTGACAAGAAAAAAGCACAAGAGGAAGAAATTGTTACTAAAAATTATTTCAATGATGAGAAAAATTTCCTATCACAAGTGGAGGAAGAAGATGAAGAAGATATTGAAAAGGAAAGTACAGATTCCTCTTCGGAAGAAAATTCAGAATATTTCGATCGAATCACTTTGGGCAGAATACGAAGATCTCGAAACAAATTAAAATCTTCAAAAAAGATGAAGTCCCTGCGAAAAAAGAAATCTTTGCAAACATTGCAATTACCACAAGAGGCAAAATCTTTGGAGAATAATTCTCTTTCGAGTGAGAAAAGAAGAGAAAAGAAGAAAAATTTACGAGAAAATATATTGACCCAGGGAAAAATGTCTTCAGAAGAAATATTATTTTTTCAAAGAGGAAAATCAATGGGGGAAAAATTGTCTTTGGAAGAAAAAATATCTTTCGAGGAAAATAAATTATCTTCAGATGAGAACAAAATCTCTTTAGATGAAAGAAAATTATCTTCAGATGAAAAGAAATTATCTTTAGATGAAAAGAAATTATCTTTAGACAGGAAAAGAGTACTTTCAAAAGAAGCAGAAACACTTTTTGAAGAAAGAAAAATAATTTCAGAAGAAAAAAACTCTTCCCAAATATATTTAGGGGAAAAAATGTCTTTTAATAATGTCAAATTAAATTTACCAGAAAAAAGAAATTCATCTAGAAAAATATCTTCACAGGAAGGAAAAATATTGCAAAACGGGAATTTATCAGAAATGAGAAATTTGAAAACAAGTTGTCAATCAATTGGAATGCAAACATCAATCACGTCATTAACAGACGTTCCTCGTGGAAAAATCCAAACAGAATCTATTGGGTAAAAAAATTCAATTAATTTTCAGCCAGAAATGATTTTTAATTTTTTAGTTTTTCACTCTAATAATTCAGATACGAATAAATAAATTTAAACAATTAAATAATAATTTGAAATATTTCGATTTGTAATAATTTTCAAAAAAAAAAATTTTTTTAGATCCATGGACAAAAAATTATCTAATGAATTTCTAAATGAAAATAGAAAGAAAAATTCCCACGTGAATGCAGGGAAGGATGAAGGAAATTTGAAAAGGGAAGATGCTGAAAAAATATCTGCAAGTGAAAGGAGAGAAATTAATTTACAGTCTGGAGAAAAAATGAAAATATCGTCAATGTATAGAAGAATTTTAAATGGCGAGGAGGGAATGGATTGGGAAACATTTCAGCAATTAGTCGAAACATTACATCCCGCACAACGAGAATTGTGGAGAGACGTTTGTAAGTTTGTGAAAAATGAAGCGAAACGAATAGCAGGAAGTGAAGTTTATATTGAAGTTAAGTCAATATCGAGAAAATCAACAAACAAGGAAAATAATCAGAGTACAAAAAATGCCGATGAAATTTCTATCGAGATGGATATGAATTTAAAGGATGTTGAGGATTTTTTTGAAAATAAATTGAAATCGTGTTTGATAAATAGAAATATAATGGCAATAAAAATGCCCGAGGAAGAATAAATCTGGTGAGTTTTTCATTTATTTATTTCCTTATTCTTTTAATTACATTTATTAATTTTACTTTATTTATTTTATTTTATTTATTTCAAATTGCAAACAAAATTGTTCACAACGTTTATAGTCAACAATTTCTGAAGAGAAATATTTTTTTAAGCAAATTTTTATAGATTTTTGTACAAAAAATAGTACGTTTCATTATTTAAATAATGATTTACAACAAAAATATTTATGATAAAACATTTTTTTCTCTTCTGGTAGGAAAATAATTTTTTCTCTCAATCGTTGATTATAAACGTTGCGAACTTCACCGACGTACATTTTTTATTTCTTTATTTAGATTTTTAATTTTCTGAAATTTCTTTAGAATTTTGACAATTTTTTTTGAACAAAATTACAAATATAAGAATTAGAGAAAATTCGAATGACAGGAATTAGAAGACAATTCTAAAGAAGCAGAATTAAAAATCGTGAAATGAAAGAAAAGTCGAAGAAAATGGAAAATTACTGAAAATTTAGAAGAAAAAAATTTAAGGAAATTGAAAAAAATTGATTGTAAATTTTTCTTTTATCTATTTCTTTTTTTTATTCATTTATTTTACTGATTTTATTTATTCAGTATTAACAAGCTTGCAAAAATAAAAATTTCTTTTCTTTATTTCCCTATTTATTTAGAAATCGTATTTTTCTGAATTTTTTCAGTCTTTAGAAAATTTTTGTAAACAAAATTACAAAAAGAGAAAGTGCAGAAAATTTGAATGAGATCAATTAGAGGATATTTCAGATTAAAACTGAGAAATTGCAGAGAAATAGAAGAAAACTGAAAATTACTGAAAATGAAAAGAAATTCGAAAAAATTGAAGGTAATTTTTCATTTACTTTATTTATTATTATTATTTACTTAGTAGTTTAAAATTTTAATTTGTCTGAATTTTTTCAGCCCGACAATTTTTGAAATTAAAATTAAGAAGAGAAAAATTAGGGACAATTTAATGGAGAAGAATTAGAAGATAATCCGAGGAGAATTGAGTTAAAAATCGTGAAATTAAAAAAAACTTGAAGAAAAGGAAAAACTACTAAAAGTACAGAAGAAAATTTAAGGAAAAGAAATTAAAAAAAATTGAAGGTAAGTTTTTGTTTATGTAGATTTTTTTCTCTTATTTTTATTCATTTATTTTATTTATTTAGTATTAAAAAGCTTGAAGCAATAAAAATGTAATTTACTTATTTCGAAATCTGATTTTTTTAATTTTTTTCAATCATTTGAAAATTTAGAAAATTTTTCTAAACAAAAAACAAATAAAGAAATTAAAGAAAATTTGAAGGAGAGCAATTAGATTTTAATTCGAGGAGAGAACAATTAAATAATGTGAAATTGCGATGAAATATAAGGAAACGGAAAATTACTGAAAATAAAGTCATAATTTGAAATAGAGATATTAGAAAAAATTTAAGGTAATTTTTTTACATTCACATTAAAAATAAAAAAGTCTTGTTTTATTTACTATTTACTTATTTGCTTAAATTTTTGATTTTTATGAATTTTTTCCAGTCTTTAATAATTTTTTAAATTAAATTACAACAAAAGTTAGAGATAATTTTATGAAGAAGAATTAGAAGACAATTTGAAAAGAATAAAAATGAAACTTCATGAAATTAAATAAAACTAGAAGTAAATGAAAAACTACCAAAAATAAAGAAGAAAATTTAAGAAATAGAAATGTTTTTAAATTAATAGTAAGTTTTGCTTTTATTTATTCTTTTCTTCTTGTATTTTTATTAATTTATTTTATTATTTATGTATTTATTTATTTATTTAGAAATCTGATTTTTCTGAATTTTTTTCAGTTTTTGGAAAATTTTTCTAAACAAAATTACAAAAAGAGAAATTACAGAAAATTTGAAGGAGATCAATTAGAGGATAATTCGAGAGAACAATAAAAAAATGGGAAATTACGAATAAAATGGAAGAAAATGGAAAATTACTGAAAATAAAAAGAAAATTTAGAAAAAATTCAAAGAAGAGAAATTTGAAATAATTGAAGGTTATTTTTCATTGATTTTTTAAATATTTACTTTATTATTTACCCATTTGTTTAAAATTTTGATCTTTCTGGATTTTTTCCAGTCTTTGACAATTTTTTTAATTAAAACTACAAAGAGAAAAATTAGAAACAACTAATTGAGAAGAATTTAGAACCCAATTTGAGGGAAATAAAATTTAAAATCACAAATTTAAAGAAAACTTGAAGAAAATTACTAAAAAATAGAGAAAAAATTTCAAGAAGAGAAATTAGAAAACAAAATCGACGGCGGAGCACGACGAAGAAATGTGGAATTTTGAAAGAAAAATCGAAGAAAATGGAAAATTGTTGAGAATGTAAGGCAGTTGGATGTTCAGAATGGGTTGGTCCAGCAGTAGCAGTGAGAGAGAGAAAGAGAGACTGTGCAGTTTCCTCGGGGCTGATCGATGAAGAGTCGCGCGCGCATTCTCATTCTACTTTTCATGGAATGTACGTATTTTATGTTATACTTCTTAGTCCACGAATCACCCTCAGGTGACACAGATCTCCCCTTTTTGAGAATAAAAAAGAAGGATAGAAAATGCTGAATTACCTGCTCAAAATGGCGAAAGTGTACCACTAGACCGATAGTGGCACGTGATCAAACACCAATGTCAACTTTAAAAATTTGCACAATGGCGTTGACAATCAGTGATTGTTTCTCAGTGCAAATTAATTTTATCAGTGTTGACGCGAATTTAAGACGAATTTTTAATTTTTCACCCCCTCGACATTTAACAGCGCTCAGACACTTCATTTTTCACTGATTTCACAATTTCTCATGTAATTTTATTGTAATTACTACAGAAAAACCAAAATTTCAAAGAGAAAAAAAGAGGTTTTGTTTTTTATGGAATTTTGAAATAATAATTTAGATTTTTATTTCATGAATTATTGGTTCGAAAATGAAATTACAATTTGCAATTACAATTTTCTTTTCATTCAAATTTCTCTTTAAAATTGCATTTTTTTTGTAAACTCGATTTTGAAATTTAAATTTTATAGTTTTCCATATCTAATTGTGATTTTTTGAGTTACTTTTTCTGTAATTAATTTCTATTCTTCGCGGCAAGAAATTATTTTATTCGAAACAATATTTTAGAAACTAATTTAGAAAAATGGTTTTTAATGAAAAATAAAATTATTATTAAAGTTTATATATTTTTTTCTCTTTAAGATGTTTTTATTCTTCGTGGCAAGAAATTGTTTTGTTCTAAAACTAGTTCATAGAATTCTTTTTTTTTCTTTCAAAAATTCTTTTTAAAATTAATTTAGAAAAAAAATTTTTAATTAATATTTTTTTCATTAAATTTGTTTCTTAGAAAAAATAAAGATGGAGCAACGGAGATCTTTGGATGCAAATGGCATCGAACAACCTTTGCCTATTCCAATTCAATTGTATCTTTGGTCTCAACTTCGGTGAGTGATAAATAAATAATTTAAATTTCTATATTTTATTATTTTTTCTACTGTTTGTTTTATTTATTTATATTTTTTTATTTATTATTTTTTACTCCGATTTGATTTTATATTAAAAATTATGTACATTTGCAGGCCATTCACTCGATCAAAACTCGGCAAACTTCACGAGGCTTCGTGTGTGGTGAGAATTTTTTTTATTATTAATATCGTTAAAAATTTAATTAATCTCTAAAAGAGAAAAATCGCAAGATTTATTTTCAGTGAAATGTTTTAATTGATTGCTTTTAATAAAAAAAACAGACATTAATCTGTTTAAAATTCATTAAAATTATAACTAAAATAACTATAGAAATAGACATTTATTTATTTTTAGAATATTTAAATAAACATTTATCTATTCATAGAATATTTAAATAAACATTTAAATATTTATATTGATAAATTAGTTAATGAAATTACTTATTTTTCTCTACTTAGAAGTGAACTTAATATTTGACTAATATTCTCAATAAATCACTGTTCAAATAAATAATATTTTATAAATCGGTATTAAAATTAATAATTTAAAAAAATATATGCTAAAATTATCGCTAAAAGACATAAAAATTTATTTTAAAAAGAAATAATTTTTAAAAAAGGTGTTGAATTATAGTTTTGTAGAATCGTATTCGCACTGCAAGACTTTTATTGTATATATTTATATTATTTCGTTTGATAACCAGAAAAAATATTTAAATACAAAAATTTTATGCGAAAGATAGAATGAAACTAAAAAGAAATAGAAACAGAAATAGAGAACTTGTAATTTAAGAAAAAAATGTTATGATATTCTTTCTGGTTTATTTGTTAAATATTTTCTATATGTATATATCGATAAACCATTTACACCCGATGAATTAATGCAATAAATAATAATTTCCCTCCGATGATTAATTTTATCGGGAGGTCCGAGTGACCCTCAATAAAATTATTACATCCAGTAGTCGATAATCAATAAATTAATCGAATTAGTTTTCGCAAATTCTCTCTCTACGGAAATACTTCGATTTTATTATTTTCATTTAATTTTATAATTAAATAATATAACTAAACAATATAATTATAAATATTTTTTTAAATACATTTTTAAATATTTTTTTTGAATATTTTTACATTCTCATAAAAAATGAAAAAGTCTTGTTTTTATATGTTTTTGTACTATATTTAAATACTATGATTGAATATTATTTAATTAAATAATATAATCGAATGTTATTTAACTAAATAATATAATTAAATGTTATTTAACTAAATAATATAATCAAATGTTATTTAACTAAATAATGTAATCAAATGTTATTTAACTAAATAATGAAATAAAATATTATTTAATCGATTTCAATTAAATTATTTATTTATTATTAATTTTCGAATTACATTAGATTCTTATCGAAAGTTTCCTTATTTTATTTCTTGAAAAGAAAAATTCCGAATTTGAAAAAAAATTATTCTTTGGAATATTAATAAAATATTTTGCACGTATATATTCCTGGAATGTCAAAGGAACATTCCGTGATTTTTGAGCCTATGTGGAGTAAATCCTTAAAAAAAAAATACCCTGATGACCTTATCCTGCCTGAGCTACCTGACCTGCACTAATAAAAAAAAAACCTCCACGCGGCCGTCTCCATGTGTCACCTGCAGTTCTGTCAACACGCGCCCGGTCATCATGTAAGTTCGTTGTCCTTTTGACACCTGCTTGCCAAAAAATTACAAAAAAAAATTAAAAAACACCTAATATGCATGTTATATTTATCTACATATACCAAAAACCAAAATCCAACACTGTCTGTAAATTTTCACATGACAATAATTATTCATTATCACCTTTCCAATTATACTTGTTTATTATAATAAAAATTATAATAAATTATCACAAATCACAGTGCACGTGTTTGGAATAATTTTGAAACGTTTATTTCTCACTGGCACCACTATAATAAAAATAAAAAAACAATTTAATTCGTTTTCTAAACAAATGATTACTAATTAGTTAAAACAAAGTATAATTAATCATTTACAACTCAGATATATTGACAACTGGTAATATTAAACAAATCATTGACACCGCTGTTAATACTTACAATTTTATGTGGCAAAATTTTTTTTACTTCTACAAAAATCATCGAACTGTCGACATTATACAGTAGATTAAATGTATAGCTTTTTATTTAATGTGTATTTAATATTTCTATTCTGTAATTATAATTAATATTATTATTAAAATTTTTAAATTATTTTTTAAGTTATTATTATTATACATAGTTCTTGACTTTCAATTTTTTTTTTATTATTTGAATTTATTATTATTTTTTATGTAATTATTATTATTATTATTGTTATTATTATTATTATTATTATTATTAATTATTAATATTACTATTATTGTTATTATTATTATTATTATTATTAATAATAATATTACTACTATTATTAGTAATATTATTATTAGAAAATAATTGATACTCTACTATATACTTTATAATAATTTTTTTAAAATTTGAATTGAAAAATTTCCACAAGGACAATATTCGAAAAAGAAAATCATTAAATCGTAAGAAGGGAATTTTTTTATCAGATTCAAGTTTAAAAATTGTATCATTTTTTGTACATACATTTTTGATACATAATTA
Organism: Leptopilina drosophilae; assembly: GCA_032873175.1. NCBI lineage: Eukaryota > Metazoa > Arthropoda > Insecta > Hymenoptera > Figitidae > Leptopilina > Leptopilina drosophilae. The sequence goes on from CM065481.1 coordinate 16,200,358, forward strand.
TTTTGATTACTTTCTTGTAATAACATTTTAAAATTTTTAATTACATTGTATATTTTTGCTTTTTTAATTTTTGTAATGTAGGTTCGATTTTATTCTTTATTATTACTATATCGCATATAATTTTTCTTTATTATTTTATTTTTGTAATTTGGTAAATTTCGAAATGAATATTTGTAATTCTCTTTTTGTAATTACTAATTAGTAAGTATAACTTTTAATTTTCACATAGTGATTTTTAATTTTTCCATATCAATTTTTATAGTAATTATTTAAAATTTTTATTCCAATCTTTCTATTTTTATAGCAATTTTCCATTTTTTGGATAATTTTTAATCCTCCTTTTTGATTCTTAAAGTACACTTTAATTATTTAAGTAATTTTTTATCTTTAATAATCTTTGAAGTAATATTTACTTTTTACAGTAATTTTTAATCTTTAAAGTAATTTTTAATTTTTTAAATAATTTTTTAAAGTTACTATTTAGAAATTTTTTGAACTACTTTGAAGAAAATAATTTTTATTCTGACACACGTCGTAAACATTTTTATTTAAAAAAAACTCTATTTGTTTCATGCAATACTGACGATTTTATGAATATTCAACAGGAAATGAAAGAAGCTTGCACGGTAAATATTATTGATTGGTACATTTTCTTTTTGGGGTTAAATTATTGTTAAAAAGAGAAATATGATAATATTTTGGAAAAATTAATTTTTTCTAGTCTATGGAGAAGGTGTTTGTTCAAAATCTACACAATGAACTGACACCATCTTTGAGGAAAATGCTGGCCAGCATCCCAAGGTGGCGATTAATCCAAGCAGCTCTTCCCGTTGTTCTTCATGCGACTGCAAATGTTTTGAATTGCAAGTGAGTTTTTGTAAATTTACTTTTTGACATTTTTTTATTTTAATTATTTATATTATTTATTTTAATTATTATTTTATTTTTTATTTAATTATTTAACGAATTAATTATTATCCGGTGCATTTAAATTGTATGTTTAGTTAAATTTAATTACATTCTATTATTGTTGTAAATAATTAAATTAAAGAAACAAGAACACTTTGTGAAATAATTAAATTACAAAAATAAAAACATTTTAGAGAATAGTGAATTATTTTATTTATCACTTTTTTAATTATTAACGCGAAATTATTGTCGTTATTGTATTGTTATGACTAATTAGATACAAATACAAGAACACTACTATGGAGAATAGTGAAGAATTATTCAAAATTATTACATTATTATCATAAATAATTAGATGCACTAAAATTTTACTAATTTATTGTTTGCAGAAAAGATCTGCAAAATTTGGGCGCAATGGAAACAACTCTTTTGTATATTTTGCATTGGATTTTGCTGGATTCGGCCGAAGAATGTGCAGACTCCAATGGCGACATCAATAATCCGTTTTATTATCTTTTTTCAATACCAACAATGACGGTAATACTATTTTCTCTTTAATAATTAAATTCGTTCTCTTTAATTAAATTTATAAAACTAAAAATAATTTTACTTCACTATTTCTATTTTATTCTCTTGATACCTAACAAATTGACTATTTTCCCATTAAGTAATTCTTAGTGCGAGAAAAAATTGAGAAAATACATTTATTTTCAGGTTTTTGTCTATCTTTTTGCACCGATGTGCAATCATTTAAAGGACATCGATTTCAAATCGAATCTTCGTTTGGAAAATGGTTTGAAAATATGGAACGCAATGTGTGAATTCCGCCATCCTGAGGCCTCGTGTTTCACGGCTCACGTTCGTCCTAAACCAAGAGCACTTTGGAGTAAATCGACAAGAACAACGAAGAAGCAGCAAGTTCAAGATGATGTCTTTTTTGGAAGTGAGAACCTTTATCCTCGTCGTTAGAAAATAATTTTATTCTTCGCTTTTCTATTTCTTTTTTTCGTAATAAATTTAAATTCATTATTACATTAATTCAAATAATTAAATTAATTTGATTCTTTTTCTTCACTACTTTTTGAATAAGTTTATGAATATTTTTGAGTTTATCTAATTATTGTTTTTAATTGTAATATTATTTTTTAGATACAGACAGTCCGCCGAGTCAGACCGCGAGTATTTCCGAATCGAGTTTGGTGCCATCGGCAAAACTCCAAGACGATGAAGTAGGAAATGTTTTTTTGTTTTTACGATTTTTTACAAAAGAAATTTCTTTTTATTAAGAAACATTTAATTTTCTATCTTCCAAGGGCTCGTGGGTTTCGTCGCCAAAGGATACGGTATTTCCCGAAACAATTCCAGAAGAAAGTTCAAGTACAGAAGACGAACATGTTGTAAGACTTTTGTAATTTTCATTTAATTTTTATTTAGTTTTATTTAATTTTTATTTAATTTTGATTTAAATTTCATTTAAGTTTCAATTTTCTTCCTTTCGTGGTATATGAATTTTCTTTGTAATTTTCGTAACCTTTTCCTTTATTTTACAAATTTTGGATTTATGTTTTTTTTTCATAGAAAAATTATGTTCTAGGTGATATTCAGACTTCCATCACTGAGTGAATCGGACAGAATAATCGACGGGGTGAAAGAAGTTTCAACTATTTTCGCAGTGAGTCTAGTGTTTAAATGTATCATTATTTTTATTCGTATCACTGGGTAATTATTTTTTTTGTAATTAGGGCGACGCTAGTATTTTTCACGTTGCAATGGGAAGAACAAGTTCAAGATCGACAGTAACAATAGAGCAAGTCACTGCCATTTCTGGTTTAGACACTTGTCAGCACATTGACGGAAAATCAAAAAAAGAGAGGTAGTGAAAGTCATATTTTCCCTCCGTTTAATAATCAATTTTTTAAATTAAATTTAATTTAATTTAAATTTAACATTCTCTAGATTCAAAAAATTATTTTTTTTGTTTAGCGAATTCGATAAAGAAAAAGACGACAGGACCTATGGTTACGATGACATGAGAGAGAAGATAATATTAAATCAAAGATTTTCCAGCGATGGATCCGGATCGAAAGGATCGAATGTTGATGTCGATGTTCGTGCTGCAACTTTTCTTGATGTTTCCGTTCTGAGATGTCTTTTGGTAGCGCAGTGGCAAGAAGAGGGAATTTTTTGGGCCCTTCAATATTTACTCAACAGGTAGAATTCTTTTTCTTTCGTTTCACAATAAATTTGAAGTCAAATCATTTTTTTGAAACATATTTTCGATATTTTCCACCTTTTTCTTCATTTTTTTATTCGATCTTTATTTTTAAGAAAAAAAAACTTAAAGAGAATATAATTTTCCTACATAGAAATTAATTAAATGAATTATTAATGATTTAAATTATTTTTATTTTCGTTTCGCTTTTCTTCAAATCAGATTAAAAAGAATCAATGAACAAAGTTCAGTACAACAAATGCCTCGACGTCGCAGTAATTCTCTTCCAATTCCGAAAATTGAGGTCTCCATTTATCAAAGTCCTGAGACTAAGAAGAAGGACGACGGAAAGGAAATTATTGAAGTTCCCGATACACGAGATACGTCTGTTCTTGCCGGTAAGATTAGTCATCAATTTCAATTAGTTACGAAATTTTTGAGAGCTTATTAATTTTAACTGAATTCACAGAAAGTAGTCATACGAGAAGAGCCAGCGAAAAATCAAAGAAACGAATGAAAATCGCTGATTTGAAAGCTTTTGTCGAAACGAAACTCCTCTCGAAATCGGAAAAGGCCTTGGAAAAAATTGGCCAGGAAGAGGCAAAACCTCTTCAAGAGCTGGTAATTATTTTGCTATTAAATTAATTCAATTAATATATTAAAATTAATCCCATTAATATATTAAAATTTATCCAATTAATATTTTTAAATAAATATTTGTTTTCAAAAAGGAATGTCACAGAAGTTTGGACACAGGTGATGAACTTTTAACGAGACAGGGTTCAACGTATTCGAAAATTTTCGAGGCCAAGGACGTCGATCACATTCATTTTCCCACGAATTTAGTTAAAGGAAAAAGCATGCCAAGTTTAAGGTAAGGGAAAAATAAGTCTTCTAATTTACATTTTTATCTTTTCAATATTATCATTAATATATATCTATAATGTCATTTTTTTCTCTTTGACAATTCTCAATAGACCATTTCTTCTTTATATTCTCTTTATTTATATAATCTTCAAAAAAAATATCTTCTTTCGAGAATAAACAAATTTTTCACTTCGAGAATTTTATAATAATATAGATACTTTATTATGTCTTGCGATTTACAAATTTTTTAGAGATTTCAATTTATATTTTTCAATTCTTAGTTATATTTGCGATGAAAATTTAGACTAAAAAATTTCAGTCATATTAGAATCTTTTTTTTAGATTTATTAGTGAGTTAGATTCGTAATTACTAGAAAGGTAATTTATAAGAATAGTAAAACATAATTAGTAAAAATTTAGTAAAAATTTAGTAAAAATTTAGTAGAAAGTTAGTAAAAATTAATTAGTGGAAGTTAATTAGAACAAATTCGTAAAAATTATAAACATATGTTACAATTTTTATTAATTTACAATAGAATTATTCTCAATTCACTAGAATTATAGATTAGATTTGTAAATATCACCAGAATTGTGATAGAAATTTTTTTCGAAATTGATTTTGAATTTTAAATAATTGAAAAAAGGGGACAATTTTTTTTGTAGATAGAAATCATTGGAAATTTCATTTCACAATAATTATTCTTTGAAATTAGCAATAATTAATTAATTAATATTGTAAATAAATTTTATTCGTGAAACAAAAATGGTAGAATTAAAATTTTAAAAGCGATTTGTAAGTATAGACATAAACGAAATGATTCTGAATCAATTGGTTTTTTTGTACAAATTTTTCCTATTTTACATCTTGTCTTGGTTTCAATTTTTTTTTTTGCACTAGAAAAATTCGGGTTTAAAACGTAATTTATCATTTCTTTTTAATATTTTCTCGTTCTTATTCGTAATTTCTTTCTCTCTGTATGCCTTTATCTATCTCTCGTACGTCTTTTCACCCCGAACTCGTGCTCAGCTGCTTGATTAACGAGCTGACCGCGGGAGGGTAAGTCAAAAATTAAATCTAAAAACGAGACTCCACTTTTGTAATTACTTAAGCATTTTCACGCTTTTCCTTCTATAATCATGATATAATAAAAGAATTACATGATTTTATGTAGCCTACTTAATCGAGCACGAAATAGCATCAATCATCAAGCTTTTATAGACATTAAAAATATTTTCTCACGATGATAATGTATTTAGTGCCAAAAAAAATTCATCTGTAGAGTTTTTTTTTAATACTTTAGTATTTTTAATTTTCCACGTAAACAAAATTTTAAATTAACTAAACCTTAAAACAATGGAGATCGTAATGACGAGAACAATTTTATTTTCTTTATTTGAAACTATAAAATTTTCACTTTTTAAATTACGCAAAATTTAGTTAAGATATAAAATTCTACGATTCGAAAATATTTTTTGAATTTTTGTAAATTACTAGCAAGAAGAATTTTTTCCCTGAAAATAATTTGAGTTATTGAATAATTAGAATAATAGTAATTTTTCGTTATTTTCGTATTCGTTTTGTATTGAAAAATTATTATTTTCCGAAAATTAAATTGTAAAATGGTAAATTTAAAATGTAAATAAAAATGATAATTTTTTTACTAGAAATTTTGAAAAGATGTCAAGAAAGCATGGAAGCACAAGATTAGGTCGCAGAAAGTAGAAAAGGATGTAGAATTTAATTTATTTCGTAGATATATTTAGAATTTATTGCCTGTAAATTTTGAAAAGTTGGCATGAAAAATGATTTAAAAAGATTTGTAGACTACTTTTTCAATTATGAAATTTTTGATAATTTTTAATTATAGATACATTGGCGATACAAAGGTCGAAAGAAAGCAGAGTAATGTTTACAGTCCTTGTTATTCTGCTCAAAATCCCATAATCACCGTCACTGAACACACGCCAACGCCTTCGCCAGATTTTACAAAACGACACGTAAGTAACAAATTTAAACAAAACGGTAACAAAATAATGTAATTAAAGAAAATTAATTTTTAAATTTAAATTTTGAGAAAAAAGTTTAAGTACTTTATTATTACTTTTTAATTAATAATAAATATTAATTACTAACAAATGTTACGTGCGAAACGCGATATTTCATTTAATATTATGATGCAAGTTAAAAAAATTTTATATTTTCAATTTTAAAATAATTTCAAATTCAAAATTTAAAAAAATTTGATTGTTGTCTGATTTATTCGTAAAAATTGTAATTTTTTGAGAAATTTTAAATAAGTTTTTTATGAGAATTGAAATATTTTCAATACACCATTTCAATTAGTTTTCTATTTTTCAATTTAAAAAAAAAAATCAATTATCTGAAAAAATTTGAATATAAGTATTTATGAAAATTGAAGTATTTCCTTAATTTCTATAATTCTTCACAGAAATTTAATTAGTTTTACAAATTCTAACATTTTTTAAGAAAATTTATATCTTTTCGAAAACTTTAAAACAAGGCAATTACTTTTAATAAATTTCCTCAAAAGAATTCAATTATTTTTAAGACATTGATAAAAATATTTGTAAAAATTCAAACTCTTTTGAAAAATTTTGATTTAATTCTTTATGAGAATTGAATTAGTTCAGTAATTTCTATAATTCTTTGCAAAATTCAAATATTTTTGAAAATTTTAACATTTTTCTAGAAAACTCAGTTATTTTCAATAGAATTTTAATAAAATTTCTCGAAGGTTCCAATTATTTAAAAATAATTTAATAAGATTTCACAATAGAATAGAATTATATTTAAAATTTTTTTTAAACTTATTTAGAAAATTTAATTATTTTGGAAATTTTTTCTAAAATTCTTTAAAAAATTTAAATATTTTCTATTGAACAATTTTAATAAATGCTGTCAAAGGTTTCAATTATGTTTTAATAAATTAAAAAGATTTCTCAAAACAATTCAATAATTTTTAAAAAGTTCAATATTTTTCTAGAAAATTTAATTATTTTCCATAGAGTTTTAATAAAACTTCTCGAAGGTTCCAAGTATTAAAAAAAAATTTAATAAGATTTCACAATAAAATTGAATTATATTTAAATATTTTTTTAAACTTATTTAAAAAATTCAATTATTTTCAAAGTTTTTTATAAAATTCTTTCAAAAAATTTAAATATTTTCAATAGAACAATTTTAATAAATGCTGTCGAAGGTTTCAATTATTTTTTAATAAATTAAAAAGATTTCTCGAAAAAAATTCAAAAAATTTTTTTAAATTCTAACATTTTGCTTGAAAATTCAATTATTATCAATAAAATTCCAATGAAATTTCTCAAAAGATTCAATTATTTTAAAAAAATTCAATAAGATTTCTCTAAAGAATTCTATTATTTCAAAAAAAATGTTAATTATAAAATTAATAAATGTATATATATATATATATATATATATATATTAATTAATTTATCACAAAAATTCTATTATTTTCGAAAATTTTGATAAAACTCTTTATAAGAATTACAATTTATTTAAATATTATTTTAATAAAGTTTCTCGTGAAAATTAGCTTATTTTTTAAATTTTGCAAATTAATTTTCTCTCAAAAAAATTAAATTTTTTTAACATTTACATAAATTTCTTAAGAATTCAATTATTTCAGATTTGAAATTATAAAAGAAATATTTTTAATTGAAACCCATTTTGGTTAAATTAATTTTTTGTATTTTACAATCTTCAAAGCAATAAATTAGAATTTATTTAATTTTAAAATTCGAAAAATTCAAAAAAATATTTTAAAAAATTATAAAAAGAATTAGGAAACATAATTTATATCATAAATTAATTAAAATTTAGTATTTCTCATTGTTTACAGTATTTGTTATATAAATTTTTTTTTTCGTTTTTCTAGGGTTCGATTGACAGTCAATTAGACGCGATTGGAATTCATGGCTCTCGATTAGATTGCGATAGGAAACCAAGTTTGACTAGATCGCAAACCGACTCGAATATTACCTATACAGGTGATGAAATACCGGAAGCTCCTGGTTCTGCAAAATTTATCACTAAAGAGGGCGATTTAGATTTCCGAGTCGTTTTACGAGTGAGTTTTCATTTCCACTCCAATTAGTTGTTGTAATTTACGAATATTTGAAATATTTATTCATAATTATATAAATTAATTACCAAATAATAATAATGATAATAATAATAATTTTAACAGGCTGTACACAACGTCGCACTTCGGGAAACAACATTTTGCACTCTCCGAGTTTGTGAATTAATTTTAAATTTGGTCGTTTCTCTCATTGAAGTTGGTGTTCTGAAACAGTGCCTTCGTGAAGAAACTATGGAATATTTCAATGGTTTGTATTTAATCAAAAAATCCAATTTATATTTTTACCTTTATTGGATTATTTTAGTTCTTTTACTCGTTTCGGAAAATTAATTTCTAATTCAGGCTTAAAATAAAATAAAGTTAAATTAAATTAAAATTCTTCTAATATTAAAATTATTTTCTCTTATATTTCAGGTGATAAATTCGATACAGAGAGCAAGAAGCAGGATTCAATAATAAATGAACCTGGTCCGGGATATCCGGAGGAGACGCAAGATATACGCAAAGGCTCAGATCATAATATTCTGATGAATTGCGTAATAAGAGTGATAAAACATCTCGGATGTCCTCATGGATGTTCCGATGGTATTCGTGGACCACAAGCCGATCTCTGTCGCTCTCAGGCACAATCGATTCTCACGCGACTCCATAAAGCGAGTCCCAAACAATTTGCAAAATTACTACGCATTCTAATTCGCGAGCTGCCTATTAATGAACTTTTGGATCTCTTTCACTCTTACGTTGGATTCTGTCTCGAGCCAAGTTCCCTTCTTTCTCCCCTCAGTGAGTTTGTTAATTTTACTACTTTTAAAATGTTTATAATATAACTAGCAAATTTTAATTGATCCTACGAAATAATTTAATTACTTTTTTTTAATCATTTATTTCCTCAATATTTATTTCTACAGTATTTATTTCTACAGTATTTATTTCTACAGTATTTATTTCTTCAAATTTTGTGAATAATTTGTATTTTGAGTAAAGATAATTTTTGCTGTTATTTTGAATTTAATTAATTGGAGAATTAACGATTAATCAGATCAGAAGCGAGGTTCGAGTAAATCGCCAGACTCAGTGCCGCAGGGGAGTTATGCGACGAATTTTGGCGCGAGCTGCGGAGCCTCGGGTCCAGGAAGTTCTCCGTCGGGAAATGCGACGTCCACGACACCGGGAACGTCGACAAACGCTGCCTCGACGTGGGCCACTGCTGGCACTGGAACAACACCTTACAGCAGTTTAGGAGCACCGGCACATGGCTTCCGGAGTATTGAGGGACAAATCATGGCCTATATGTTCAAACCCTTTGTCACACTTTGTGTGCAAAATATAAAGAAACTAAAATCACAGGACAATATCACTCTCTATTGTGACGTTAGACAATTCATGACCTACGTCAAGGAGGCGCATGGCGGAATATTTCGTCGTGTTGTGCTCAGCGGAATTTTAGATTCCTCCGATTTGCCTAATAAACGCTGCAATAGTTACATTCAAACCACTCGAGTCATCAGGTAGGATTTTAGTTTTTATTTACTTAATTTATTTTATTTATTTAATACTTCCTGAATAAATGAGGAAGCAATAAAGTATTTATTTATTTTATTTAATTAATTGGGGGATTTTTTTTTTGAAAGACACATGCATCCGTCGGATTTGGAGGAAAATGCAGAAGGTGGAGAAACCTATGGAGCGGATGATAGGAGCACGCGCAAGTTTCTTTTTAAAAAGAGAAGCGCTTCTTCGACTTGCGCGGTAAATATGACTCGCAATTACAAAGGAGAGTTGCTGGTAAGATTCCAGTTTTGTAAAAAGTTTTTTCAATGTGTAGTTTAACTAGTTTTCTTTCTTTTCTTCCCCTGTCTTCCCTGGTGAAGCTTTCCTTTTCATTTGAAAATTCTTTTTCTACCAAATAGAAATCAGCTTCAAAAATCAAAAGCATGTTTATTTTTAGAATACAAAAATTTTCAATTATCAACATTTTTTTCATTAAAAATAAATAATAAATTATCGAAACTAATAAAATATAAGGTCACGTTAAAAATGATCTATAATAATACATTTGGAAAATTAGAAACAAATACAAAATAATTGCTATAAAAAATGCAAAGTACTAAAACAATATTAAATAGTTTACGTACATTTAAAACAAGTTTTTAAAAAATAAAAAAATTATTTTAAAATGAAATTACAAAATAAGCGAAAAATTACGAATTTGATATAAAATAAAGAAAAATAAAATTGAAAATCGTGATACTTATTTTAAACGATTTGATTTTAAATTAATGTCACGAAAATAAATAAAATAATTCATAAAAAAAGAATAAAATGGTTTTTGATTTTTAGAATTTCACCCCTGATCTATAATCAGGAAGGTTTGCATCCTTAGCAACTCTCTTAGAGTTTAAAATGTGTTGTTTAATAATTTTCTACCTTTTTGCAATGACTAGCGAAATTTTGTAATTTAGAGTTTAGTTGAGACAGACGGAAGCGATGAGAATCCAAAAACAAGTCAAAGCCCCCTAGGGAATATAAGAAAAAAGCATCATGCTCTCACTCCTCGACAGAGTGATCGAAATTTGGAACTAGGCGAGCCCTTCTCAAGACCGAAATCTAGAAAAACAACTCGTCAAAAAATTGGCGGAATAGGTACAGAATTTATTTTTTCACCGATTTTTATTTTAATAAATTCGAAATTATTTCCTAGCGCTAAAATTTTTAATTTTGAACAAAATAATTAAAATTTCATCACTAGGAAAACTTTCACTTAGGAGCAAAATTATTGTGGAATTATAAAAGAATTTTAAAAAGGAAATTTTTATTTTTAACCAAAAGTTTAAATTATTCTTTCCAAAGAATGGTTATAAAAATTATAAATAAAAAATTGCGGATAGAATTAAAATAGTTAATGTTTAGGGAAAAATTAAATATTACTGGTTAGAAAAAGGAAAAAAGGAATGTAATAAATTATTTTTTAGTAAATTGGTTTCGAAAAGAATACGGACGAACAGAATCGACTGATAGTCATGACAGTAGCGAATCTCCAACTGAAAGCAGTTTCGTAAAACAACCGAGTTTAAGACGCCGTGGACGACAACGGGGAACGTCAAGAACCACCCGAGGGTAATTTTTTTATTCAAACATAAATTTAAACTTTGATTTTCTTTGTTTTTTAAATTCAGAAATAAAATTTTACTCTTTTAAAGAGAAAAATTGTAATAGAAACTTATGTTTTTCAGCGTTAGTCACACTTTACAGAAAGCGAAACGTCGAATGGAAAATCAATTGAGTAAAATCGGTTTAGTTAAAGGGAAGAAGAAAGAAAGTATGGAGGAAACACCAGGCAGTTGTAAGTTAATTTTTCCATTTTTTCATCGATTGTACATTTTATTTATTCTTTGTAATTATTTATTTAGCATTTTATTTGCCCATGTCGTTTACTTTCAATTTGGTTAAAATTTTGTCTATTGTAGGATAATAATAATTTTTTTTTGTTATTTACTGAGATTTACAAATTTATATAATTTGTTTCTTTTTTTCTTAAAGATTTTAGTCGAAAAAATTCTCTGGAAACTGGCGAGGCTTCAAGAGACTCGGAATATGTAATTTTAAAAGAACGACGTCTAGTACCACGGGGTTCAGTTTTCGATGGAATGTTGAGATTTTCTTTTCTATTGGATACGTGTCAGCCTGGTTCTGTTCCTGATCATCATTTAATGGCTGCTCTTCTCGATTTGGTGTGGAAAGCAATTGATAATTTACAAAATTTAAATTAAATTAAAATAATATCATTTTATTGAAATAAATTTGATCATGCTGGTGAAAATTATTTTGTTCTTATTTTGAAGAATAAAATAGGAATAGAATCATTTTTCAGGAAAATCTAAAATAATTTGGGAAATTATTTTCAGCCTTATGCGCCAATAGTGGCACGAGCAACGATGTTTTTGGAGTGTGCCCATTTTGTTCATCAATGCAATAAAGGACACTGGCCGGCGTGGATGAAATTGAATTTCCCATTATTTCGTCCGTCAATGCCTTTGAATAATCGATCGACGTCAACTGGTCTCAGACGAACGCATCTCTTGCAACGATCGGCGGGGAAATTATTTTACCAATGGGCTGAAGTATGACAAAATTTTTACAATTCTTTTTATCATTTATTCCTCTTTTTTCTTATTTCTTTTATCATTTATTCTTCTTTTTTCTTATTTCTTTTTCTTGATTCGGAAATCAATTAAATTAAGTACTTTGATATTAAAATTGAATTAAAATTGAGAATTAACTTTTTCTCTCTTTATCCAGGCGATTGGAGCGCGTTTAGACGAATTCCTCGTGGAGGACAAGAAAGTCATGGAGAATGCGTCAGCTGTTGTTTTAGATGAGACGAAACATCGAGATTTGATAATTGAAGATGAAGAGGAAAATTTTCTGGACGATGGTATTTTTTTATTTTAATATCCTAAAAAATTTTCTCATTTTTGCTTTATTTATTTATTCTTTCTCTATTTTTTTGTTCATTTTTTATTTATTTCTTTTTCTATTTAATTTTTTTATCAATTATTATTTTTTTTTAATTAATTAAATTTGAAATAAAAATAAATTTGTTTACTTAAATTTAATACTAAATAAATTATAAGTTTTAGTTTGATAATTATAAACTATAACTTTAAATAATTGAAAGTGAACCGAAATTGTTGTATAACTTGAATCTGAATATTAAATTTGTGTTATTATTTTTATTAATTTATTAATGGAGAAATTATTTTTAGCGAGTATTAATACTTACGGCTCGTCCTGTCCTGTGTCACTGAGAATGGTTGCTTGTATGCTGCTGCTTGAAATCACGGCCTTTCTTCGAGAAACTTATCAAACTTTGCCAAAATCGAACCGAATGTCCACTAAAGAAAGACCTCCTCCTTGGGAGAAAATTTACAGTCGCGAAGCAAATCGGCGATGGAGTATGGCTTTGTCTTCAATGGGCCATTCGCAGACTTCGGCTCAAAGTTTGCAATCCATCGCCGGAGACCGTGAAACTGGTAATTTATTATTCCCTATTTATTTTACTTTTTATTCTTATTATTATTAATATTATTACTCGGCTCGAATTTAGTCCGTAAATCCCATAAAAATCCATAATTTCCAAAAATTCAATTACTCTCAAAAGTAATAAAATTCTTAGCAAAAATTCAATTGTATTCAAAAATTTTTTAAAAATTGTCATTAAAATTTCAATTTTCTTTCAAAATTTTTAAATTCTTCTCCGAAATATAATTATTTTCAAAAACTTTCCTGAATTCAATTCATAATTCAATTTTTACAATATTTTCCAAAAGAATTCAATTATTTTAAAAAATTTTTTATGAAAAGTCTACGCAAACATTAAATTATTTTCGTAAATAATAAAATCTTCACAGAAAGAAAAATCAGTTTCGTTTTACACGAGCCCGACAATGAATCAGAAGGCAGCAGTAAATCGAACGTGACAATTCAGGGCGAGGAAATTCAAAACAATGAGAAAGAGAAAAATAAGCGAATGCAAGCACCGCAAGGAAGACCATTTCTCCTACGTCGGGGAACTACCGGAAATGCAAATACAGGTTCCTTCAAAAGAAGAAGTCTCAAATTGAGAAGAAACACCAAAGAGGGCAAAGACATAGAATGTGAGGCATGTAAGTATCTCTTCAATGTTACGGAATTTTTTTTTCTTTCCAAAATGAAGAAAAGAAATAAATTTCAGATGTAGTGAAACGAGCAGATTCCATTCAATCGAAGAGAAAAGTGAGTTCACTGTCGGATCGTAGTGACACATCAGAGCCGGGACTCGGTGGCGAAGTGAGTGGTGAAGAGTCGCCGGGAATTTTAAGTGACGATCAACCACCCGAGAGTCCAAGTGACAGTAACGATACGGACGAGACAAATAAAAATTTCCCCTGGATGAGAGTTATGGTACAAACAATGAATGTCATGAATTTCTATTGTTCTCATCAGTATTTTTGTCATCCATTTTGTCATCGGCGACAAATGAGAGCTTGCAGTCGTTTAATTCAATCGGTGAGGAAAATTTATGGCGAGAAATTTGGTGTTTTGAATGGTAACGATATGTTTGACACGGAAATGGAGAAGAAGGAGAATGGAAAGAAGGAGAAACGAAGTAGGAAAATTTCTGATCAAACCAGTGGACAGATTTCGCCGAAACGAAAGGATAGTCTAGGTCGAAAGTACAAGTAAGTTGTTTTAGTTTTGAATTTAATTTTAATTCGAAGAAATTATAAATTGAATACAAAGAATTAATAATAAATGAAAAAAAAATAAATAAAATAAAATAAATTTGTAGAATCGATAAGAATTTGGATGGTTCACAATCGGGGCGTTTGACGGGAGGAACGCGTGATTCGTCGAAAGATTTGGCTGATCAGGATTCGGAGCGAGGCGCTGAGGCTTCGAAAATTATTGGTCCCGAGGTGGAGGAGGATAATGAGATGGATAAGGAGCCGTCGCCGATTTTAAAATACGTTCAGACACAAGTGAAGAACGCTTTTCATGCACCATTGGCAACACTTGTGAAAGGCGCTGTCGTGATGTCGGATGATTTATTCGTTGATGTACTTCCGGTTGCTTGGGAACTTTTATTGGAATCAAATCAAGAAGTTTGTGCCTCGGCAGCTTCGGTATTTATTGTTGCTGCCGTTCGCGCTCCAAATCAAGCGAGTGAATTGATGCATCAGGGACTTCAACATAATAATACATCGATACGAATAAATTCAATATTGAGATTCCAAGTCTTGTGGAAACTTCGCTATCAAGTTTGGCCACGAATGGAGGAGGCTGCTCACGTTACATTCAAAGTGCCACCGCCTGGAATTGAATTCACCCTTCCGTCACCGAAAATTGGCATTGAATCGTTGCCCGTTGTCGATCCACCCTGGATGCCTCAGGTGAAGACAAAGGTCGAGGAAGTTACGATCAGTCAAGAGCGTCATGTGAGTTTTTTCTTTTTGAAAATATAATTTAGTCTTTGTTTAATTCAATTATTTTCAAAAATTTTCAATTAAAATTATTCCAAAAACCAAATTATTTGAAAAAATAATAATGAAACTATTTGAAAAAAACTTCAAGAAATTATTTAAAGGAATTCAATATTTAAAGAAAGATTTTAATAAAATTGTTTAAAAAAGTTTAACTTTCTATCAATAATATTAATTCAATAAAATTTTAGTAGTGAAATTATTAATTACAGTTAATAACAAAATCGATTATATGCGATAAATAAAAAAAGTTTTTTCAAAGGATCCAATTTTTTTCTATATTTTAATAAAATTCCTCGAATGAATTTAATTATTTTCGACAATTATAATAAAATTCTAAAAATTCAATTATTTTCATAATTGAATAATTCATAAATAATAAACTTCTTCCCGAGAATTCAATTATTCTTAAATTTTAGAAAAGAAAACTAATTCAGTTTGTATAGGAAAATATTAAATTCCTCCAAAGAATGTTAAAATTTTTTTTAAACAATTCATTTTTTACAAATTTTTTTAATTTAAAAATAATTGCAATGTTTCTAAGAAGTTCCATAACACTTTTGAAAATTTTACGGATTAGATTATGGATTTAATTTTACTTTAAAAAAAGTAATTGAAAAGTATATTGAAGATAACTGAATTCTATTAAACAAATTTTATAAAAATTTTGGAAAATACTTGAATTTTCTTTTGAGAAATTTTTGTCAAATTGCAATGAAGATAATTGAATTCCTATATGAAAATTTTTATAATTTATTAAAGTAATTCAATTTTTGGCGACGAATTTTATTTAAGAAAGTAAGTGAATTCTTGCGAAAAATTTTAATACTTATGAAAATAATAATTGAACGGAATTAAATATTGAATTAAATATTGATTTAGAAGAATAATTAAAAAATAATAAAATTTGTAAAAATACAAATTAAAATGTTATAATGAAAATTTAAATTAAATTTAATTTTAGAAATTAAATTATTCTTACAAATTTTATCAACAGTTTTGAAAATAATTTAATTTTTTCTAGGAACTTTGTTAAATTTTTAAAAATAATTTACATCTATCAAGAAATTGTATTTCAATAATTGTATTGAAAATAATTTTAATTCCTTCAAAGAGTTTTGTAAAAATAATAGAATTATTAAAATTTTAAATTTTGAATGTTAAATCTGTGAAAAATTAATGTTAATATTTGAAAATAAATAAATTTGAAATTTCCACAATAATAATAAAAAATTAAAGATCGCAATTCGAGGGCGTAAAATTTTCTGGCTAATAAATATCGATTAATGATTGAAAATAATGACAGAAAAATGAATTATTTTGACAATTTTAACGAAATACAACTTTAATTTGCAGAGATCATTTGTAACGGCAACGAAAACCAGAAAAAAGCAACAAACTGAACTCATAAAAAGAGCATTACAAGCACAAGATGATAAAAAAAGGGAGGAAAGGGAAAATTTTCTCCTCACAACAATTCCAATTACTATTCAAGCTGCTCACGAACCGAGTCCAGTTGGCGATGATCATGATGAAGGTATTTTTTTTAATCATAAAATATAATTTTCATTTTTTAAAGAACAAATACTTTTCGTCGTCATTTTTTATTAATTCACTATTTATTATAGAAGAAGAATATATTTAAAAAATATTATAATCTATTTAGTACAGAAAAAAATGTATAAAACAATATATTTTTGTGTTTAATATAAACGAAAATATTTACAAAAAAATAAAACAATAAAATTAAAAGTAGATAAATAAAAAAAATTTTTTGCTAATTACAATTTTTTTGCACAAATTGTAGTAATTATCATAAAAATCATTAAAATCTTTGATTTTTCATCTGCTTAGGAAACGTTGATGAGGATGGTGGCGATTTAGTTCCTAGAAATTTATCTCATCATGGACAATCAGCACTTTCTCTTTTCCCCTCTTCATTGTGCTCGGCTATTGTGCAAATTATAACTCTTTTGGATGATCCTGCAGTGTCAAATGATGGAAATGCTGTTTATGAAGTCGCTTACCACGTAAGATTATTTTAAATTTTATATTTCAAGAAACTATAAATAAAACATTAAAATATTAATAGATAAAAATAAAAATTTTGTTGTATGTAAATAAATAATATTGAATTATTATTACAATTATAAATACATTTGAAATTTTAATAGGTAATTTGGAATTGTCTCGTCGAGGACAGTGCACTTTTTCTTCGTTACATTCTCGAACGATTGACTAGAGAGAAACAGGAACAAATGTTCAAATTATTGAGACACCTTATCAGATTTATTCCGAAACTTCCTCAACAAGCGGCATTTGCACTTTATAATTATATAATTGGTTACATAATGTTTTACGTTCGTTCCCCTCATGAGGAAGGTCAGAAACTAATTGGCACTGCACTCTCGATTTTGTGGATGGTGAGTGAAAAAATATAATTAATTAATATTTTCGTTTTTTTAATAAAACGTTATTAAATTCTTGATTCAATTTAATTATTAATTTTTTTTTATTTAATTGAATTATTAAATTTATTTACTTAGTTAATTATTAACGTTTTTCTGTTTAATTGAATTATTAAATTTATTTACTTAGTTAATAATTGCATTTTTTTGTTTAATTTAATTGTTAAATTTATTTACTAATAATTAAGTATTACATTTTTTTTACTTAATTAAAAGTGATAAATTTATTTTACTTAATTAAAAGTGTTAAGTTTATATATCTAAATAAATGGTGCTTTTTTGTTCTGAACAGGTGGTGCACAGTGTTCATGGAATAATGTTCAAAGATTTAAAGCAAATTCTCAGAAAAGAACAGTGTGATGCGTCAATTCTTTTGACAGCAAATGTTCCGTCAGCGAAAAAAATTATCGTTCACGGTCCTCAAGATCCTGATGCTGGTGGAATTCCTTCTCAATTTCCGGTTCAGGAGGACACACAATTTTGTCAAATCCTTCGAGAATCTTTGGATTTCTTCGGTATTGACGAGGTCAAGCATAAGGAATACTTTCTCATTGATTACAAAACACGTAAGAATAATTTTATTTATTATTAATAAATTAAAATTTAATTTAAAATATCTTCTGCCTTAATAATCGTTATGTTCGGTAATCTGTTTGCTTAAAGTTCTTTGCTTTTTTGTTTCCCAACTTTTTAACTTTTTTTCAATAATATTGTACCTAATTAATATCATAAAAATGATTAAAATTTTTGCGAAGAATTTTATCATTTATAAAAATAGTTAAATTGTTTTAAAAAATTGCAACATAATTTTTGAAAATAATTGAATGTTTTGATAAAATTTTTTAAAAAATTTCAAAATAATTGTATTTAATCGAAAACTTTTATTAAATATTTTTAAAAATAAATGTATTCTTTTGAGAAATTTTATTAACATACTACTAAAAATAACTAATTTCCTGCGATAAATATTAGTATAATTAAAAAAATAATTCAGTTTTTCTCAAGAATTTTATCAGAATTTTTCAAATTAAATTCTTTTAAAAAAATTCTTTGATTTTTTTACAAATAAAAAAAAATTTATAATAAATAAATCTATTTTCTTTAATAATTTTAATTTAAAATATTAAAAGTAATTGAATTTCTGAGAAAAATTTTATTATTTATAGAAATAATTTAATTCTTGCGAAGAATTGTACTATTTTTAAAAAAAATTAAATTGCCTTCAGGAATTTAGTACAAATTTGGGAAATAAATGAATTTTTGAGATTAAATCACTTTTAGAATTATTTTTAAGTGAATTGGATGTTTGCAAAGACTTTACTAAATATTTGAATTGTTTTAATCGATTTATGCCAAATTCAAAAAATAATTGAATTCTTTCGTGAAATTTAATAAAAAAAAAATTGTATTGAAAATAATTTAATTTCCACGAAGAATTTTACTATTTATGAAAATAATTGGATTCTTCTAAAGAATGTTATTATGTATGTAAATAATTGAATTCTTGCGAAGTTATTTAAAAAAATTTTGAATATATAAACAATACTAATTAACTATTTTCTTAATAAGTGAATTTTTTAAATTATGATTATGAATTTATCCAAAAAATTTTTTAATTTCCATTATAAATTGAATATTATGTTTTTGGGCCCATTTGCTAGTTTATAAATAAAATGCTAATATTTTTTCTTTAAAAATTTGTTATAGTAGATTTTTTATTAATTCAATATAAGCAATTTAGTTTAGAATTTTTTTAATTATCCAAAA
The DNA here is from genome assembly GCA_032873175.1 of Leptopilina drosophilae. Taxonomy (NCBI): domain Eukaryota; kingdom Metazoa; phylum Arthropoda; class Insecta; order Hymenoptera; family Figitidae; genus Leptopilina; species Leptopilina drosophilae. The sequence goes on from CM065481.1 coordinate 16,219,727, forward strand.
TTTAAAAAATTTTAGATCAAATTCACAATCCTTCGTCCTACGTTCGGGACTATTATTTCTTCAAAAGATCCCAATATCCACAATTAGAATTGGTCCACATGAAGCCGGAGGATGCCTTCAATGCTCTTCAGCGTCAAGAATTATTGCACAAATTTGTGGAAGTTGGAAAAGTAATGCTAACTTGGGCAATTTTGAAAAATGTTGACATGGTTGTTCAGAGAGTTGTTTTTCTACACGAAGAACTGATGAAGTTACCATCATTTCCCAGGAAGGCTTTGGAGGCTGATCTCGATCTTTATAAAGGAGGAGAAATGGGAAGAGTGAGTTAATTTTACAATAGTATATTATTTGTTTAATTATTTTAATTCTTCCTATCAATTATTTTTGTTTGCTCACTCGTTATTTTAGGAACTTCTTGGCTTGGACGTAATGCACAAATTCATGTGGGTGAGATTAATCGCTCGAATGTTTGAAGCAATGGCGGGGAATTTTGCATATTCGGGTGATATTCATCTATTCTTGAATGTACTGAACGGTGCTGTTATTTTACACAGTCAGGATTCGTGTATTTTGCGCTATGTCGTCGCTACTTACATTAATGCGGCAACGAACTTTAAGAATATTTTTTCCATCAATGGATATTTGTTGATTATGCCAACTCTTCTGCAACTTTATTCAACCCATCAGACTAATAAGCTCGTCACGACCACTGTCGAATACGCCGTGAAGCAATTTTATCTTCTCAATAGAAAACCATTTATTCTTCAAATGTTTGGAAGTGTCTCGACGATTCTCGATACTGACGTCACGAGTGCCGTTGGCGATGCTCACAAGGTTCTGAATTTTATTTTTTTAAGAACAAGTTCTTCTTTTTTTCTTCTCTCGTATTTTTCTTTTATTTAACTTTATACTTATTTACAATTAGATGAAAATATTTATATTCGTTTAAAATTGTGATTATTTATTTTTCAGGTTCCGTCGACTTGCCTTTTTAATTTGCTTCTCAGTTTAGAGGATCCTTCTCCGGATCCGTTGAATATTGGAGAGCTCGTGAGGGAAGAAAAACCATTGAAGGCGATTGATTTTTGCTATCATGATGAAGACGAAAATGTGACGGTTCTCGACTGCATTTCTCTTTGCGTGATGGTAATTGCATATTCAGCGGATTCAATTCGAGGACAACAGATGCTGGTAATTTCTAGAAACTTAATTCCTGGTTGGGGTAAAGTTTTTCTAAAACGTATTTTCTAAAAAATTGTTTTGAACATAGTAATTCTCTGATTTATTTTGTCGCAGACAATCCTGGAAGCTATTCTCCCGTGCTATGTGCAAAAAATTCAGCAACCAACTTACAATAGAGAGGGGCGAACAGAGAAGGAAGTTATTAATCAATTAGCCATTGCTGTCAGAACACTAGTCAACAATTCCGAAACTCTAACAAAGTAACAAATTTTCTTTAAATGAAAAATAATTTTTCTCCTCAATATTTTCCTCCTCAAATTACAATTATTTTTATTTGGTAATTCTTTTTTACTTTTCCCCCAAAGGTATTATAATAGGCCGCAAAAATTGAGTCCAGAGCACAAAGGATCGAGTCAGAGGAATTATGGAAAAGGTCCATATTCGCCTGGTTTTGATTTTGAGGACGAAACACACGTGAAGTACATGGAGCACAATAAAAATCGAAGTCTCTATGAACGTGACATGGACGACACTGATAGTTGTCATAAAAATGAATTTCGAAGACCCAGGGACACTTTGTTGAATATGGTCGGCGATTTTGCAGCTCGTTGCACTGTTCGACTCGTGGATCTCAATAAAAAATCCCAGGACGCAAAGAACATTGAGATTCTTGACTCTAAATGTCACGTTGTGAGTTTATTTGAAATTTTTCTAATTCTTTAATTTGAAAAGATCTAAAGAAAATAATTTTGGGGGATAAATTTTTTTCTAGCGCCTAGCTGACATTGCGCACAGTCTTTTGAAAATTTCGCCCTACGATCCGGAGACAATGGCCTGTAAAGGATTGAAGAGATATATGAATGATCTTCTACCATCGACAGAATGGTCGAGCGATGATTTAAGACCGGCTCTAACTTTAATTCTACGGCGTTTGGATAAGACTTTTAGCAAAATTTACAAGAAAGCGTCAATTAGGAGGAATACTGATTGGGATGCTGCGAGTGATTTATTGAAAGGAGTTTATGAAACTTTATTGAAATGTCCCTATATCGCTCACTTTCAGTATTTAAAAACTCTTCTATCCACTTGTCAGGTAAGTTACAAAATTATTTCTTCTTGGTGAAAATATGTTTTTTGATTTTATTTGTTATTGGATCAATCTAAATAAATTGAATTTTTCAACAATGAATTTCAGGCGATTATAATTGGCGATATAACTGGAATTGAAATGACTTCCTCAGCATCCACTGCCTTAATGTCAAAAATACCTCCACAACATTTTTGCTCGACTGTGTTGAGATTAATTTCCCTTCATGTGATTTCTCTGGGCGAGGGCTATTCTCTGGAGAATGCCTGCGGAAGTCATGGAATGTTTGCGAATTACACGAGGACGGAAAATATGTTATTGAATTTTTTGATACCACTATTTTTACGAGTTGGCACCGGAAGACAAGGTATTTTTGTTTAAATTGTGGAAAATAATTTTAAGGTATTTTTATTTATTTTCTATTATTATTTCTAATGGGGATTAAATATTTGGCTTTTAATTGATCAGAAAAATTTTAAAAAATTTAAAGCTTCTCGAAATTTCTTCTTCTTAGCTTCTTTCTTTCTTTAGCTTCTTGTTTTTTTTTACTTTAGAAACAAAATGACAAGATTAAAAAGTTAATTTTTTTGCAGATGTACCACAATTGAGAACTGTAGACATTGCTTTTGCCCTGACGGCGGTATTGAACACCCTCTGGCCCGCTGGAGCAAGAACGTTGCAAATTCATTATCAAAGTACAAAAGGAGCGCCGGATATGAGAGCCGGAAGTTTGACTTTCGCCGCTCGCGATGCTAAGCTTCCCACGAAAATATCTATCACTTTGTACCAAATTGGATTTTTGGGTAAACCGTTATTTTCATTTGTTTTTATTATTGTGTTTATATTCTTTTCGGTATTTTCTATTCTTTTGTATTTTCTTCTTTTTTCTATTTTTTGATTTTTCTATTTTTGCACCTTTTTTTCTCTAATTTGCTTTTAAATTCTATACTTTTTCATTCACCACTTCTTTCTTGAAGTTTAAGTAACAAAATGAAATATTTGACTAATTTTAAATTATATCTATATTATCGCATCAAATTTATTTAGTTTGTAATTTTCTTTTTTTAATAAGAATTCTAATGTTTGCTTTTAATTTACCATTTAATTTACTTCTATTTTCGTAACTCAATTTTCAAAACTTGATAAAAATTCTCCAATCAAGTGAAATTAATTTTCTTGCACTTTTTCAGCTTTGAAAATAATAACAATTTGCTTTGAGAAGGAATTAACGACAGAGTGGCCAAAAATTGCACGAACAATGAGACTGTTAAATAAAAGAAATGAAGCCTCATTGTATTTATGGGACTTTTTGGAATTTGTCGTGACACATCGCACACCACTCTACATACAAATGATGCCGTTTATCGTGCAAAAAATTGGCCGAGCTCCAATATCCGAGCACGAGCGCAATATGCAGAGTATAATACGTGAGAAAATCAACGGCGATTGGACATGTGTACCAAAATCTCGTGGCACTTTACTCGCCGATCTTATTCACGATTTGAAAACATTGAAGGAACAAATTGAAAGTCGAAAAATTGGTGAGATTAAATTTCAAACTATTATATTTCTCATCATCATTATATATTTTTATATTTGTAAAATAGAGAGAATTTTCATTCAAATATATTGGTGGAATAATTGAAGAATATTGTTCTTCGATCATGTAGATCAATATTGTTATCGATTTAATTTAAATGTTATTGAATTTTTCAAAAAAATTGACAATTTTTATGAAGATGAAATGCAACCGGAACCAAAGAGAAGTGTAGCGGAAATGCATATTACGAATGAGGGTGGACCGAGAACTCAGAGGCCTTCGTTGCTCATTGATCTTCTAACTGGTGATCTTGGCTCGAGAACGCATTCAAATCGTACTCCAGCTGAAACGCCGGTTTCTCAATCTACAGGACAGCATACGGCTGGACACTCGTCTCATCATTCCACTAATTCGAGTAGTACGACGAAAACTACTCTGGCTGGTCAGTCAGCAATAAATGGAGCGACTAAACGAGGTGACGAAAATAAATAGTAAAAAATTAAATTATTTAATAATTATAAATAACTACTAGCAAATGTTACGTCCGCTTGTCTACGAAAAGCGGCATTTAATTGTTTTTATAGATATTACAAAAATTTATTATTTTTAAATATCTACTTCAATTTTTCAATAATAATATATTCGACATTTTTAAAAAATTCTCCAATTCACATAGTCAGTTATTATTATTTTCAATAATATTAAAAACAATTCAACTGTTTTTTTATAATTAAAATAATTTTTTTAGGAATTGCATTATTTTTAAACGATTTGAACGTAAAAATTTGTGGAAGAATTTAATTATTTTTAGTACAATTAGAATTACATTTATTTCGAAACAACTAAATTTGTACTTTAAATAATTTAATTTTTTTATTTTATTGTTTTTTATAAATAATAAAGTGCTTTACTTCAATTCAATTATTTTCAATGTGATTTAAAAATTGCAAAAAACAAATTTTAAAAAATTTTTTCAAATGGCAGCTGAGCAAAACTTAGTCCCTGCTAAAAGTCAGATGATTTTTCGATGAAAAAATATTAAAAATTAAAAGAAACAAACTTTCAAATTTTTTCTCATATGTCTGCTAAGTGGCAGATAGTGTCAAAAAACTAAAAAAAATGAAACAAAATATTTTATTTTTTAAGACTGTCTAAGACTTAGTCCCTGCTAAAAGTCAGATGATTGTCCCATAAAAAAAATAGTAAAAATTGCAAAAAACAAATTTTTTAAATTTTTTTCAAATGGCAGCTGAGTGGCTGATGGTGTCAAAAAATTTTAAGAAATTAAATTAAATGTTCTATTCCTTAAGACTGTCTAAATCTCAGTCCCTTCTAAAATTCAGATGATTGTCTCATGAAAAAAATAGTAAAAATTGCAAAAAACAAATTTTTTAAATTTTATTCAAATGGCAGCTGAGTGGCTGATGGTGTCAAAAAATTTTAAGAAATTAAATAAAATGTTCTATTCTTAAAGACTGTCTAAATCTCAGTCCCTGCTAAAAGTCAGATGATTGTCCCATGAAAAAAAATAGTAAAAATTGAAAAAAAAATTTTTTTTTATTTTTTTTCAAATGGCAGCTGAGTGGCTGATGGTGTCAAAAAATTTTAAGAAATTAAATAAAATGTTCTATTCTTTGAGACTGTCTAAAACTCAGTCCCTGCTAAAAGTCAGATGATTGTCCCATGAAAAAAAATAGTAAAAATTGAAAAAAAAATTTTTTTTTATTTTTTTTCAAATGGCAGCTGAGTGGCTGATGGTGTAAAAAAATTTTTAAAAATTAAATTAAATGTTATATTCTTTAAGACTGTCTAAATCTCAGTCCCTGCTAAAAGTCAGATGATTGTCTCATGAAAAAAATAGTAAAAATTGCAAAAAACAAATTTTTAAAATTTTTTTCAAATGGCAGCTGAGTGGCTCATAGTGTCAAAAAATTTTAAGAAATTAAATAAAATGTTCTATTCTTTAAAACTGTCTAAAACTCAGTCCCTGCTAAAAGTCAGATGATTGTCCCATGAAAAAAATAGTAAAAAATGCAAAAAACAAATTTTTAAAATTTTTTTCAAATGGCAGCTGAGTGGCTGATGGAGTCAAAAAATTTTTAAAAATTAAATAAAATGTTCTTTTCTTTAAAACTGTCTAAAACTCAGTCCCTGCTAAAAGTCAGATGATTGTCTCATGAAAAAAATAGTAAAAATTGCAAAAAACAAATTTTTTAAAATTTTTTCAAATGGCAGCTGAGTGGCTGATAGTGTCAAAAAATTTTAAGAAATTGAATAAAATGTTATATTCTTTAAGACTGTCTAAATCTCAGTCCCTTCTAAAATTCAGATGATTGTCTCATGAAAAAAATAGTAAAAATTGCAAAAAACAAATTTTTTAAATTTTATTCAAATGGCAGCTGAGTGGCTGATGGTGTCAAAAAATTTTAAGAAATTAAATAAAATGTTCTATTCTTAAAGACTGTCTAAATCTCAGTCCCTGCTAAAAGTCAGATGATTGTCCCATGAAAAAAAATAGTAAAAATTGAAAAAAAAATTTTTTTTTATTTTTTTTCAAATGGCAGCTGAGTGGCTGATGGTGTCAAAAAATTTTAAGAAATTAAATAAAATGTTCTATTCTTTGAGACTGTCTAAAACTCAGTCCCTGCTAAAAGTCAGATGATTGTCCCATGAAAAAAAATAGTAAAAATTGAAAAAAAAATTTTTTTTTATTTTTTTTCAAATGGCAGCTGAGTGGCTGATGGTGTAAAAAAATTTTTAAAAATTAAATTAAATGTTATATTCTTTAAGACTGTCTAAATCTCAGTCCCTGCTAAAAGTCAGATGATTGTCTCATGAAAAAAATAGTAAAAATTGCAAAAAACAAATTTTTTAAAATTTTTTCAAATGGCAGCTGAGTGGCTGATAGTGTCAAAAAATTTTAAGAAATTGAATAAAATGTTATATTCTTTAAGACTGTCTAAATCTCAGTCCCTTCTAAAAGTCAGATGATTGTCCCATAAAAAAAATAGTAAAAATTGCAAAAAACAAATTTTTAAAATTTTTTTCAAATGGCAGCTGAGTGGCTGATGGTCTCAAAAAATTTTAAGAAATTAAATTAAATGTTCTATTCCTTAAGACTGTCTAAATCTCAGTCCCTTCTAAAATTCAGATGATTGTCTCATGAAAAAAATAGTAAAAATTGCAAAAAACAAATTTTTTAAATTTTATTCAAATGGCAGCTGAGTGGCTCATAGTGTCAAAAAATTTTAAGAAATTAAATAAAATGTTCTATTCTTTGAGACTGTCTAAATCTCAGTCCCTGCTAAAAGTCAGATGATTGTCCCATAAAAAAATAGTAAAAATTGCTAAAAACAAATTTTTAAAATTTTTTTCAAATGGCAGCTGAGTGGCTGATGGAGTCAAAAAATTTTAAAAAATTAAATAAAATGTTCTTTTCTTTAAAACTGTCTAAAACTCAGTCCCTGCTAAAAGTCAGATGATTGTCCCATAAAAAAAATAGTAAAAATTGCAAAAAACAAATTTTTTAAATTTTTTTCAAATGGCAGCTGAGTGGCTGATGGTCTCAAAAAATTTTAAGAAATTAAATTAAATGTTCTATTCCTTAAGACTGTCTAAATCTCAGTCCCTTCTAAAATTCAGATGATTGTATCATGAAAAAAATAGTAAAAATTGCAAAAAACAAATTTTTTAAATTTTATTCAAATGGCAGCTGAGTGGCTGATGGTGTCAAAAAATTTTAAGAAATTAAATAAAATGTTCTATTCTTTGAGACTGTCTAAAACTCAGTCCCTGCTAAAAGTCAGATGATTGTCCCATGAAAAAAAATAGTAAAAATTGAAAAAAAAATTTTTTTTTATTTTTTTTCAAATGGCAGCTGAGTGGCTGATGGTGTAAAAAAATTTTTAAAAATTAAATTAAATGTTATATTCTTTAAGACTGTCTACATCTCAGTCCCTGCTAAAAGTCAGATGATTGTCTCATGAAAAAAATAGTAAAAATTGCAAAAAACAAATTTTTAAAATTTTTTTCAAATGGCAGCTGAGTGGCTGATGGAGTCAAAAAATTTTTAAAAATTAAATAAAATGTTCTTTTCTTTAAAACTGTCTAAAACTCAGTCCCTGCTAAAAGTCAGATGATTGTCTCATGAAAAAAATAGTAAAAATTGCAAAAAACAAATTTTTTAAAATTTTTTCAAATGGCAGCTGAGTGGCTGATAGTGTCAAAAAATTTTAAGAAATTAAATAAAATGTTATATTCTTTAAGACTGTCTAAATCTCAGTCCCTGCTAAAAGTCAGATAATTGTCTCATGAAAAAAATAGTAAAAATTGCAAAAAACAAATTTTTAAAATTTTTTTCAAATGGCAGCTGAGTGGCTGATGGAGTCAAAAAATTTTTAAAAATTAAATAAAATGTTCTTTTCTTTAAAACTGTCTAAAACTCAGTCCCTGCTAAAAGTCAGATGATTGTCTCATGAAAAAAATAGTAAAAATTGCAAAAAACAAATTTTTTAAAGTTTTTTCAAATGGCAGCTGAGTGGCTGATGGTGTCAAAAAATTTTTAAAAATTAAATTAAATGTTCTATTCTTTGAGACTGTCTAAATCTCAGTCCCTGCTAAAAGTCAGATGATTGTCCCATGAAAAAAAATAGTAAAAATTGAAAAAAAAATTTTTTTTTATTTTTTTTCAAATGGCAGCTGAGTGGCTGATGGTGTCAAAAAATTTTAAGAAATTAAATAAAATGTTCTATTCTTTGAGACTGTCTAAATCTCAGTCCCTGCTAAAAGTCAGATGATTGTCCCATAAAAAAAATAGTAAAAATTGCAAAAAACAAATTTTTAAAATTTTTTTCAAATGGCAGCTGAGTGGCTGATGGAGTCAAAAAATTTTAAAAAATTAAATAAAATGTTCTTTTCTTTAAAACTGTCTAAAACTCAGTCCCTGCTAAAAGTCAGATGATTGTCCCATAAAAAAAATAGTAAAAATTGCAAAAAACAAATTTTTTAAATTTTTTTCAAATGGCAGCTGAGTGGCTCATAGTGTCAAAAAATTTTAAGAAATTAAATAAAATGTTCTATTCTTTAAAACTGTCTAAAACTCAGTCCCTGCTAAAAGTCAGATGATTGTCCCATGAAAAAAATAGTAAAAATTGCAAAAAACAAATTTTTAAATTTTTTTCAAATGGCAGCTGAGTGGCTGATGGTCTCAAAAAATTTTTAAAAATTAAATTAAATGTTATATTCTTTAAGACTGTCTAAATCTCAGTCCCTGCTAAAAGTCAGATGATTGTCTCATGAAAAAAATAGTAAAAATTGCAAAAAACAAATTTTTTAAATTTTATTCAAATGGCAGCTGAGTGGCTCATAGTGTCAAAAAATTTTAAGAAATTAAATAAAATGTTCTATTCTTTATAACTGTCTAAAACTCAGTCCCTGCTAAAAGTCAGATGATTGTCCCATGAAAAAAATAGTAAAAATTGCAAAAAACAAATTTTTAAAATTTTTTTCAAATGGCAGCTGAGTGGCTGATGGACTCAAAAAATTTTTAAAAATTAAATTAAATGTTATATTCTTTAAGACTGTCTAAATCTCAGTCCCTGCTAAAAGTCAGATGATTGTCCCATGAAAAAAATAGTAAAAATTGCAAAAAACAAATTTTTTAAATTTTTTTCAAATGGCAGCTGAGTGGCTGATGGTGTCAAAAAATTTTAAGAAATTAAATTAAATGTTCTATTCCTTAAGACTGTCTAAATCTCAGTCCCTTCTAAAAGTCAGATGATTGTCTCATGAAAAAAATAGTAAAAATTGCAAAAAACAAATTTTTAAAATTTTTTTCAAATGGCAGCTGAGTGGCTGATGGAGTCAAAAAATTTTTAAAAATTAAATAAAATGTTCTTTTCTTTAAAACTGTCTAAAGCTCAGTCCCTGCTAAAAGTCAGATGATTGTCTCATAAAAAAAATAGTAAAAATTGCAAAAAACAAATTTTTAAAATTTTTTTCAAATGGCAGCTGAGTGGCTGATGGAGTCAAAAAATTTTTAAAAATTAAATAAAATGTTCTTTTCTTTAAAACTGTCTAAAACTCAGTCCCTGCTAAAAGTCAGATGATTGTCTCATGAAAAAAATAGTAAAAATTGCAAAAAACAAATTTTTTAAAGTTTTTTCAAATGGCAGCTGAGTGGCTGATAGTGTCAAAAAATTTTAAGAAATTAAATGAAATGTTATATTCTTTAAGACTGTCTAAATGTCAGTCCCTGCTAAAAGTCAGATAATTGTCTCATGAAAAAAATAGTAAAAATTGCAAAAAACAAATTTTTAAAATTTTTTTCAAATGGCAGCTGAGTGGCTGATGGTGTCAAAAAATTTTAAGAAATTAAATTAAATGTTCTATTCCTTAAGACTGTCTAAATCTCAGTCCCTTCTAAAAGTCAGATGATTGTCTCATGAAAAAAATAGTAAAAATTGCAAAAAACAAATTTTTAAAATTTTTTTCAAATGGCAGCTGAGTGGCTGATGGTGTCAAAAAATTTTTAAAAATTAAATTAAATGTTCTATTCCTTAAGACTGTCTAAATCTCAGTCCCTTCTAAAATTCAGATGATTGTCTCATGAAAAAAATAGTAAAAATTGCAAAAAACAAATTTTTTAAATTTTATTCAAATGGCAGCTGAGTGGCTCATAGTGTCAAAAAATTTTAAGAAATTAAATAAAATGTTCTATTCTTTATAACTGTCTAAAACTCAGTCCCTGCTAAAAGTCAGATGATTGTCCCATGAAAAAAATAGTAAAAATTGCAAAAAACAAATTTTTAAAATTTTTTTCAAATGGCAGCTGAGTGGCTGATGGAGTCAAAAAATTTTTAAAAATTAAATAAAATGTTCTTTTCTTTAAAACTGTCTAAAACTCAGTCCCTGCTAAAAGTCAGATGATTGTCTCATGAAAAAAATAGTAAAAATTGCAAAAAACAAATTTTTTAAAATTTTTTCAAATGGCAGCTGAGTGGCTGATAGTGTCAAAAAATTTTAAGAAATTGAATAAAATGTTATATTCTTTAAGACTGTCTAAATCTCAGTCCCTTCTAAAAGTCAGATGATTGTCCCATAAAAAAAATAGTAAAAATTGCAAAAAACAAATTTTTAAAATTTTTTTCAAATGGCAGCTGAGTGGCTGATGGTCTCAAAAAATTTTTAAAAATTAAATTAAATGTTATATTCTTTAAGACTGTCTAAATCTCAGTCCCTGCTAAAAGTCAGATGATTGTCCCATGAAAAAAATAGTAAAAATTGCAAAAAACAAATTTTTTAAATTTTTTTCAAATGGCAGCTGAGTGGCTGATGGTGTCAAAAAATTTTAAGAAATTAAATTAAATGTTCTATTCCTTAAGACTGTCTAAATCTCAGTCCCTTCTAAAAGTCAGATGATTGTCTCATGAAAAAAATAGTAAAAATTGCAAAAAACAAATTTTTAAAATTTTTTTCAAATGGCAGCTGAGTGGCTGATGGAGTCAAAAAATTTTTAAAAATTAAATAAAATGTTCTTTTCTTTAAAACTGTCTAAAACTCAGTCCCTGCTAAAAGTCAGATGATTGTCTCATGAAAAAAATAGTAAAAATTGCAAAAAACAAATTTTTTAAAATTTTTTCAAATGGCAACTGAGTGGCTGATAGTGTCAAAAAATTTTAAGAAATTAAATAAAATGTTATATTCTTTAAGACTGTCTAAATCTCAGTCCCTGCTAAAAGTCAGATGATTGTCTCATGAAAAAAATAGTAAAAATTGCAAAAAACAAATTTTTAAAATTTTTTTCAAATGGCAGCTGAGTGGCTGATGGTGTAAAAAAATTTTTTAAAATTAAATTAAATGTTATATTCTTGAAGACTGTCTAAATCTCAGTCCCTGCTAAAAGTCAGATGATTGTCCCATAAAAAAAATAGTAAAAATTGAAAAAACAAATTTTTTAAAATTTTTTCAAATGGCAGCTGAGTGGCTGATGGAGTCAAAAAATTTTTAAAAATTAAATTAAATGTTATATTCTTTAAGACTGTCTAAATCTCAGTCCCTGCTAAAAGTCAGATGATTGTCTTATAAAAAAAATAGTAAAAATTGCAAAAAACAAATTTTTTAAATTTTATTCAAATGGCAGCTGAGTGGCTGATGGTGTCAAAAAATTTTAAGAAATTAAATAAAATTTTCTATTCTTTGAGACTGTCTAAAACTCAGTCCCTGCTAAAAGTCAGATGATTGTCCCATGAAAAAAAATAGTAAAAATTGGAAAAAACAAATTTTTTAAATTTTTTTCAAATGGCAGCTGAGTGGCTGATGGAGTCAAAAAATTTTAAAAAATTAAATAAAATGTTCTTTTCTTTAAGACTGTCTAAAACTCAGTCCCTACTAAAAGTCAGATGATTGTCTCATGAAAAAAATAGTAAAAATTGCAAAAAACAAATTTTTTAAATTTTATTCAAATGGCAGCTGAGTGGCTGATGGTGTCAAAAAATTTTAAGAAATTAAATAAAATTTTCTATTCTTTGAGACTGTCTAAAACTCAGTCCCTGCTAAAAGTCAGATGATTGTCCCATGAAAAAAAATAGTAAAAATTGGAAAAAACAAATTTTTTAATTTTTTTTCAAATGGCAGCTGAGTGGCTGATGGAGTCAAAAAATTTTTAAAAATTAAATAAAATGTTCTTTTCTTTAAGACTGTCTAAAACTCAGTCCCTACTAAAAGTCAGATGATTGTCTCATGAAAAAAATAGTAAAAATTGCAAAAAACAAATTTTTTAAATTTTATTCAAATGGCAGCTGAGTGGCTGATGGTGTCAAAAAATTTTAAGAAATTAAATAAAATTTTCTATTCTTTGAGACTGTCTAAAACTCAGTCCCTGCTAAAAGTCAGATGATTGTCCCATGAAAAAAATAGTAAAAATTGGAAAAAACAAATTTTTTAAATTTTTTTCAAATGGCAGCTGAGTGGCTGATGGAGTCAAAAAATTTTAAAAAATTAAATAAAATGTTCTTTTCTTTAAGACTGTTTTAAACTTAGTCTCTGCTAAAAGTCAGATGATTGTTCCATGAAAAAAATAGTAAAAATTGCAAAAAACAAATTTTTTCAATTTTTTTCAAATGGCAGCTGAGTGGCCGATAGTGTCAAAAAATTAAAAAAAAATAAATAAAATGTTCTATTCTTTATGACTGTCTAAGATTTAGTCCCTGCTAAATGTCAGATGATTTTCTGATGAAGAAAATATTAAAAATTGAAAGAAACATATTTTTAAAAATTTTCTGTCCCGGATTATTATTTCTGAAAATAACTGAATTTTACGATTATGAAAATAATTAAATTCATGCTTTGAATTTAATCAAAAATTTTTTTGAAAAAATGGAATTGACATGAAAAATTTTATAATTATCAAAAGTAATTGAATTATTGGGAAAAATGAATTGCATATAATTTTGTTAAATAAAATTGATTTTTTTTAATATTAGCGAATTAAAAGTAGTGGAAATTCTCTAAAAAAATATTGTTTATATTGTTTGTTCGGAAAGTTAAATACCTATATATATATATATATATATATAGCTAATAATTTTTGTACCTTCTCTATTCTTTAGAATAATTAAAATTTTCGTAATGAAGTTTTTTTTTAATTTAGGTATCATATAACAATTTTTGTGAAATTCAATTTTCCTCGTACAAGAAAGTTTAATTATTTTCAATTTTGAAAATCTGATGCCAAATTTGATATTAGTATCGAAATTTGTTAAAGTTTTTTTTATATACTTTAAAGTTTAAAAATATAATATATTTTGAAAATTTAATTCTAATTAGTTTTTCAGTTATGTGTTATAATAAGTATTTCTTTAAAAATTACTTAAATTAAAATGACTTGAAATTGTTTACAATAAACATTGCAGCACAAAATTCCAAATTCCATTTCTTTGAAAAACTTTAATAATTATAAAAATAATTGATTTTTTTCAGGAATTTAAAAAAAAATGTTTGGAAATTATTAAAGTTTTTTCAAGGTATTAAGAAAGTAAACATTTTTCTAAAAAATTTTCTTAAATATTTTTAATTTTAAAATCAAAGTATTGAAAATCATTGAATTCTTGCAAGAAATTTTGGCAACCAAATTTTGAATAATTAAATTCCTTCGAAGAAAAATTAAAATTTTATTAAATTTTTGAAATTAATGAACAAGAATTATTAATTGGTAAATCAGTTAAGAATTGAATTTTTTTAAAGTTTGATTCTAAAATTATTCAAAAATTCATGTTAAAAATAAACCATTTTTCAATTTGCATAATAATTATAATAATATTATTAAATAATAAATGAAATACCACGTTCAATTCTCTTAGAAAAATAATAATTAAAATACCCAAATTCGAAGACAATTTACAAAGAAAAATTGTTTTTTCAGAATCGATTTCAAGTGTCAGCGCCGGATCAACGATTCTTCGGGATGGAAATGACACTGGTCCATCTGGCGAAGGACAATCTGAGCCAGTCTCAGGAACAGGTATTCTAATTTCTATGAATATTTCAAAATTCCTGGTTTTCAGTTACATTTCGATTTTTCTTTTTAAAAAGATTTTGTTTTCATTTCAAATTCAATTTAAATGCAAAAATGGTTTTGTATTTTATAAAGAAAAAAATATTTCACAAGAAAGATTTTTTAGTTCTTAGAAAGAAAAGTTTATGACTTTCTTTTTTCTAAAAGATTTTACGTTCATTAAAAAAAATGTTTAATTTTAACAATTCTTGATATTAAAATTTTAAAAAGTTTAATTTTCCAAAAAATAATAATTTTAATGCGCCAGTGTTTTTGCTATTTGCTATATATATTTTAATAATTGAGAGATTGTTTCAAAGCAGCGCTGTTGATTGTATACAGTGTCGCATTTTGAATTTCGCTTTTCAACCACAGTTGGATCAAGCCATTGTCTATCGGACGCTGCAAAAAAATGATTTTCTTTTCTTTTTCAATTATTAAATTACAAAACTTTGATTTTTATTTGGAAAAAAATGTCTAGTTTAGAAAGTTAATTCATTCTTGACAAAATTGATCAATGAGTGACTTCTATTGCCAGCTAGGGGACAAAGGTAAGATTAATTCTCAACGAAATTTTAATATTATTTTTATTAATTATTGTAAACAGGGTTCGGAATAACTATTTTTTTTATAATACTATAAGGGTAAAATAAATTTAATTTAAAAATAAATCTAAAAACAAATTTATTTCTACTCTCAAAATATTGTGTGTTAGCTTCTAGAAAAAGCACTCTAGAAAAAACCTTTACACCTTAAATGCTTGTAGCTATAGCTTAGAAGTAGCGAAAAAAAAAATTTTTAAAAAACGAAATAATCTTTTCTGTAATGTTGGTAAATTAAAATTTCAATTGGTGGAAAAATATTTAAATTCTTTCCTGATATTTATAAACTAAATAGAAAAATAGTTTAATTCAAAAAATTTAACTTATTTTCTAATCGATAAAATTATCAGTGGATAAAAAATTCAAACTTTTGTTCTATATTTTAAAGGAAATTTTTTTTATTTTATTTTTGAAGAAAATTGTTTTGTTCGAAAAATTCCGAACCCTGCTAAATATTTATGTTGTGTGCCCCATGCTTTTTTAAATCTTTTTTAATTTCTTCTTAAACGTATATAAGACCCAATATTATTATTATTATTATTATTATCTGTGATCTGTTTATATACACTTCCTAAAGTGACCCTTTTTTTTAAAACCCTGTATACTTTTTTTTCAAAATTTTGTAACGTCACTGTCGTACCCCAGCCCCCCTCCATCGCTGTAACATCCGTTACATTATAATTACTCTAAATTAATAGCAGTATATTTAGACAATGGTAAATTCCAACAGTTGGTACCCTAATCTCTTAGTGCTCTTCATTTGCGTAGTTGCTTCGACTTTTCTTTGCTTTTCTAAATTGTTCACAATTTCAAATGAAAAAAACAACAACAAAAAATCATCTGTGTTGTCTATTTTTTTAAAAAAAACAATATCATCATCATTATATCTCATCTGCAGTTCTATTTCTCAATATTTGTAATGCTACTACACTCAAGCTTATGTTGCATAAAAAAAAGCTTTAAGATTTATTTCAGAGAGAAATTCACTTTTCTCTCTCAAAATGTTATCAACAAAAAAGAATATTTAAAAAAATAAAGAGGATTTTCGAAAAGATATTTACTATATAATCGAAGCAACCGCGTATAGAAGGTAATTTAATTAGGATGGACAAAAATTCACAGATCTACTGTAATTAAGGTAAAAAGCTTGATCGATGCTTTTATTTTTATTATTTGGATTTTATTACGAATTTTAATTTTGTTTTCTTTTACAGACGGGAGAATTTTTGTTTTCATTTTGTAAATATTGATAATTTCTTTTGTTTGAAAACGAAATTTCTACAGACGGAACAAATTTTGTACCTATTTTGGAAATTGATGATTTCTTTCTTTGCAAACATTTTTTTTTATTTTGTAAAAACAATAATTTAATAATTTCTCGTTTTGTTTCAAATTTAGTTTCAACAGTTTTTATCATTTCGTTTCGAATATTCTTTATAGTTTCAAATTTATTTTGAACATTATTTTTCGTTTCTGAAAAGTAAGCTTCAAGAATTTTTTTTTTTGTTATTATTTAACCAAGTGAACTGGAATTAAAATTAAAAAGATTTTCTTTTTCCTTAATAATCATTTTGGAAGAATCATACAATGGAGAAAAAAAATGATTGCTACGCAATGTGTTTTGTCTTATTCTTCGCTGATTGCCTTTTTTCCTGTCATATTAGATGTTGAATGTGGCATGTTTCAGATAGAACAACTTCTAAGGCGCCAAAACTGCGCTTTGTCTCTTCTGTAGAGTATAGACATTCATCAGGTAATTTCAAATCATCCCCCTTAAAATAATCCTGCATCCCAGATATTTTTAATTCCCTTTTCTTTCGAAAAAGAAGAAAGAAGTATTATTAAAATCACGCCCTTCTGTTTTTTCTATAATTCCTGAAAAAAATTTCCCTCCAAATAAAATTAAAAAAAAGAACTAAAAAGAAATTTCTGAATTCTTAAAAGGAGAAAAATACACTGGCATAAAATCATTTTAGCGATCATGTTCATAAATAATCGTCGCACCAAAATACACAAACGAACTGAAACTTTGCATGATTCTTTTATAGATCATCCATTTTCGTTCGTTGTTATTTATTAACAATATTATTAATTTCCCAACGATAACGATTTCTTCACTTTTGTTTAAAAATTGACAGAGAATTTAAATTTGAAATTATTAATTTACCAAAGGATGAAAGTACAATTTTATTGTACGGGGAATTTTGATCTGAAGAAATTTAAACTGTAGAACAATTTCAATCATAGATGAAAATAAAATTAAAAAATGGGAGAAAAAAGGCAATAAAAAATGAGTTTAAAAATTTATTCTACGGAGAGAATTTTGAGAAGATTCATTTTATCAAAGGGAAGAAATGGTCCTTCCTGACTTTTCTGAATGGGATTTACTAATCTTTGCATGATGAAAGAAATGTCCTAGAATAGAAGCAAAAAAAATGCTTTTTCCTCCCTCAAAAAAAAAAAAAAAAATCATGAAATATAATTTAATTCACAGGCGAGACTGTGACGAGTCAATTGAGTCCGAACAGTCCTCCACGATTGCAACGGAGGACCTTTCGTCTAAAGAAGAGTCGAAGAGCTCATATTGAGGTAAAAGAACCACTTTTTCTTATTTCTTCTTTTCTTGATAAAAAAAAAAACAAAAATCACAAAATTTTCTCTTCAGGTCTCTAGAGAACACAGTTTCCCTCCTCATTCTCATCACAGTCTGGACACAAACTTTCATCTACCGCATGACTTTCAAGTAAGCTTTCCTCTCTAAAAGAAAAAAAATTCATATATCATAAATATAATTCTAAAAAGAAATCAACTTTTTTTCATCTCTACCAAAAAATAAAGATTAAAACTGAAACACTAAATCTTAATTGATTAGAATACGTAAAAGAAAGAGAAATTGAGAAACAAATGAAAACAATAAAGAAAATAAAAACAATAAAGAAAATAATAATAATAAATAATAATAATAAATTATTATAATAATAAATAACAATAAAAAATTTTTCAGTTGAGATAAATGTGTTTTAGATTTTACAAACGAAAATTGAACAAGAATCATCACCACCCTCAACACCAACAACATCCGTCACACCATCAGCCGAACAAACAGTCATCATTCCATCAGAAACGTCTTCAATTCGTTCCAGACGAAGCTTCTCGATGAGGCAGACGGAGGGGGAGAAGAGCAATTTGTCTGATCAGCATAGCGGCAGTCAGCAGCAAACTCTTCAGTCTTCTTCTTCGTCTCAATATCATCATCATCTTCGTCCACAGTCTGATGTCTCCTTCGATGAGGACACATCGAGTACATCCGGTTATCGAGAATCGTACAATATTTCACTTATGCAAGGACCACCGCTGGCATCGCCCACCAGCAGCACGGCAACTAATTACATGCAAGGAAGCTCTCCCGATTGTTCCATTAATGGTATTAGCAGTGAAAAAACGACTAATTTACAACTACAGGACGAAGATACTTTAATATAATTAGCCACTTTTTTGCAAATTCTTTTTTTTTTCATTCGTGATGAAAATAATTAATTAGACGGTGTTTGGTTTAATTACTTCAGTAGTTATGGAGTAAATTGCTAATTAACTAGTTTAAAGAACAAGATAATTATTAACTATTCAGTTGATAAGTTTTTGACAATATTTACAAATACTTTTTTGTTTTTGATAAAAAAAAAATAATAACAGGGTTGCTACGATGCGAGGAACTTAGGGAATTCAGGGAAAAG
Source organism: Leptopilina drosophilae (assembly GCA_032873175.1). Classification (NCBI taxonomy): domain Eukaryota; kingdom Metazoa; phylum Arthropoda; class Insecta; order Hymenoptera; family Figitidae; genus Leptopilina; species Leptopilina drosophilae. The sequence goes on from CM065481.1 coordinate 16,238,424, forward strand.
TCGGAGAATTTTTTCAAAGAGTGCTAGAGAGTTTGCTAGATAAATATTCAAACACTTATTTATTTTCCTAAATAAATAACAAGAATTAAAATTTTTGAAACTTCAGCTTCAAACCTACTGGAATTTAATTACACTTTTAAAAATAACAACTGTAACTCCTCCAAAAATTAATTATTTTTTACAATTTTTTATTAAAATTCTTCTTTAAATTAATTATTTTTAATAACTTTACAAAAATTCTCCGAGAATTCAATGATTTTAATCGATTTGGAATTGATATTTCAATTTATGTTCTCAAAAGAATTCAATTATTTTTTAAAACTTGAAAATATTCAAATTATTTTTATAAAATAAAATTGTTCAAAGAAATTCAAATTTTGTACTATGACAATTATTAATTATTAATTAATTAATTAATTATTTATGAGAACTTAATTATTTTCATAATAATTAATAAAATTCATCGCAGAAATTTAATTTTTTTGGAGAATTTTAATGAAATTCGATGCAAATATTGTTTTATTTGGACAATATTGAAAATAACTGATTTTTTAATAACTGTAAACAAGAAGTACGTAAAATTAGTTTATAAATACTTTTTAAATTATTTTTAAAATGATAATAATCTTTATACTTAAACATATAATTAAAAAATTGTCAAATAAATTAAATTTGGTAAATTTTTTTTTGAAAATATTAAACAATAATTAATTTTGTGAAGAATTTCAAATACATTTGGGAATATACATAATTTTTTGAAAATTTTAACTATAAGCCTATAGAAAATAAGATTTATTTAATTAATAATTACATTCTCATCAAAAATGAGAAAGTCTTGTTTTTAATTTAATATAACATTAATTTTGTATTTTAATGTAAGTATTTTTTGTAAATATTTAAATTTTCAAAAATATGTCTTTTGTGAAATTTAAAAATTTTGAAAATCTTAAATTGTCCTCAACTCTTTTTTTTATTTTAAACATTTGTAAAAAAATTAAAATTTCCAATTTTGATATAAAAATGAATTTATGTATTTAAATAATTGAATTCTCAGAGAACTGTCAAAAAAAATAATTTAAAATAATTGATTTATAGACAAATTTTAATTATAAATTCTGGAAAACAAATGGCTTTTGGAAGAGTTTAGGTGAAAATGTTTACTAATGTCTTTTCAAAATTCGAAAAATTTAATTTGATATCTTTCCAAATTAATTGCATTTTTAAAAATATTTTTAAAACATTTTTTCTTGAAATATACTAAAATTTAATTGAAAAAAATTAAATTTTAAATGAACTTTCTTTTTTTTGAATAATAATAATCGAAATTAGTTCCATTTTGCATAAAAAATTGCTCCAATATTTGGAGAAAAAGTGAAAAAAGTCGCATTTTTTAAAAATAAGGTGTAAAAAAAGAAAAAAAAATAATATTTGAAGCTTGACATTCAGTTCTTCTTGACTTTTTTGTTACCTTTGTACAATTTTAAATTACCTCGAATTTAAACAAAAAACCTCAAATTTTATCTATTTGAGACAATAATTAAACTTTACAAAAAATGAAATTGAATTGAATTTTAAATAATTTGAATCTTGATAAACATATTTAATTTTAAAATAATTGAATTTTTAGAGAGTTGTGAATTTTCATTTTTTATAAACAATTCAATAGTTTCAGAAGGTTTTCAATTTAAATATTTCGAAAATCTTAATTCTTGTGAAAAAATAATAATTGGTAAATATTTTTTTTAAAAACAGAATTATTAATGTTACGAATGATTTTATAATTATCGAAGGTATTCATAAATAATAGTCTTACAGACATTTTCTTGTACATCTAATATTTCTTAAAGTAAGTAAAAATATTTTTTAGGGTCAAAATGAAAATTAGGGGAAAATTAAATTTTCCTGGCAACCCTGTTAATTAATTTAAATTTATCATTTTTATTACATATATCATTATAGTTTTAACATTTTATAGTGATTTCTGATTATTTATTTCTTTATTTGATTTATTCGTTTGATTATTATTTGATTATCTTTTGATTGTCTTTTGATTGATTTATTATAGACTGATTATTTGTTTACTTGTTTATTTTATAGGAACATTGATAAACACTTTTCAGAAGTAATTCACCTAATTTTAAAAAAGAAATAGAAAAAAATACGTACTGTGATGACTGTAATTCAAAATGGCCTACTCAAGTGACATGTGAAGAATTTTTCAACCAAATATCGGATGTGAGTAAAAAAACAATTACTTTTAATTTTCTTCATTATATTTTATTAATTTTTCCATCAAATAATAGAAAAGCCACAGAATTTATAAACAAGAGAAATAGTTTTAAAAATTGAAAAATTTCATTGAAAATGAAATTAAAAATTGCATTTAAATTTAAAATTAAATTTAAATTAAAAATTAAATTTCAAATTGAAATAAAATTTTAAACACACAAACATAAAATGAAAAATCAAACACAAAAAATTAAATTTGTTTTTAAATATAAAGTTAAGGGCGAAACAGAGTTTATCCAAAGTTATGTTTTAAAATGATTATAAATTTAGAATTATAGTATTAATTTATATAAAAAAAATGATGAGAAAACATTTTCGTCCAATAATGTACATTTTTAATGTACTCCCCGTGTAATAAAACTAATGAATTGTTATTTAATTGATAAATGTTAATAATTTTCTAAATTCTAAAAATTTCTAATAAATTTTCAATCAAATAACAATTGATTATTTAGTATACTAAGTAAGTGATAAGAACAAAAAATCTATGAGAAACATTAACCCTGTAGTAAAGAAACCCCCCTCCATTCCCCTTTAACTTCCTAAAATGATTATTTGGAAATTTTTACAGAAGAAAAATATTAGCAACGAAAATTTGTAGCTATTTTGTGATGTTAGAATTAATAGAAAGTAAATCTATAATATACATATTAATTGTAAAAGTATGTACATTTTTACAAAATTATGTAAATGTTGGTAAATTATTAAATAACTGGAGACTGTTAATTGTTATAATAAAAGAAATTATCTCATATTTTTAAAGAAATCATTTTTTTTCGTAAATATAGAGATTCTTGTTTATATATATATATATGTTTTTAAATACTATTGAGAAGGAATTTCGTGAGGGAGATCAATACTTAAATCAGCCATTACGTATCCTACGGCAGCAAAAAGAGCGGTATTATAATCGAGATCGGCTGTATTTTTATAGACATCGGTTGTGTCAGTTTTTGAATGATGGAACCAAAAATATTTTTCGTTTTTATTCAGTAATGCTGCACCTGGTACTCCCTTTTGCAATAATTCTCCAATATCCGGACCGTCGATTCCTTTTTGAACTTTTAACATTCCTAAGGGTTTCAGTAAACTGTAGGGAAAAAAATAGAAAACATATAATAATTAGTTATTTTGTTAATTGGTTGAATGCACGTAAAAAATTTTTTACTAACCTTAAGATTTTTTGAACAATACATTGAACATCATTATTTCCACTCACAATCAATCCGAGAGGTTTAAATGTACCACTATCAGATTCCATGACAAATTGTAAGTTATTTCTCTCAGCTTCATGATTTTTAATATATTGTGAGGCTCCAATTAGGCCCATTTCTTCAGCTGTCCACAATATGGCTCTGTAAAGAAAAAAATATAATATAAAAGAAAAATAAAACTTTGTTTTCAAAGAATTTAGTAAAATATTTACCTTATTGTCCGCTTCGGGCGCAAGTTCAAATTTTTCAAAAGCACCAAAGAACTCCAGGAAATAAAAGTACCACCTGCATCATCCATTGCCCCTTCTCCGACATCCCAACTGTCGATATGACCGGAAAGAATGACTACTTTTTCGGCTGTCCCATTCCCCTGTAATTCAGCAATAACGTTTCGTGACTCCGTTTCCGGCAGCATTTTCGCTTGCATTTTTAATTTTATCTTCAGAGGCTCGCCTGTCAAAGTTTATTATTAAAATAGTTGAAACAAATTAATGTTAATCAAATACAATTGATTGTGATTTTAATTAAGTTTTTTTCTAAATTTTAGAATTATTTTATTGACTATATTATATTGAATATATTTTAAATTTCTTGAAAAATTTTCATTAATTATAAAAATAATTGAATTCATGCTAAGAAATTAATAAAATCTTAATAAGAACTTAATCAAAATTTGCCAAAATAACTGAACTTTCGCAAAGAATTTTATTAAAAACTTTTTTAAAAATGATATTCTTTCGAGAAATTTTTATTGAAAATAATTCAAGTCCTGTAATAAATATTATTTGTGAAAGTAGTTTAATTCCTGTGCAGAATTCTATTAAAATTATAGAAAATACTGAAATTTTTATATAAAGTCCCTTAATGAAATTTTTTAAAATAATATAATTTTAGTAAAGAGTGACATTGAAAGTTTTTAAAATAGTTCAATTCTTTGGAGCAATTTTATTAAAATTAGATTGACAATAATTAAATTTCTGGGAAAAATTGTATTGATTTTATAACTGGATCCTTATATACAATTGTTATATACACAATTTTTCAAAATAATAATATTTTTGTGAAGATCTGTATTTCTGTTATTTTGTAATTTTGTAATTTAATTTTAAAGAATTCTCTGTGTGATTTTTGAAAATACAAAAATATAATTCTTTTGGTTTTGAAGAATCAAAGAATAAAGAATTACTTTAATTAATTTAATTAAAGAATCACTTTATTTATTGATTGGGAAAAAGAAAAGGAAATTCGTACCCCTTTTTTGAAGTCGATACAAAAGTTTTGCATCCTCGACAGTAATGCAAGCTACTGGAATTTTCGTTACATTTCCCTCATACGACATCACTCCGGTATGAGGTGTATACATTGAAAATGGTGTCACTGAACGTATTAGAGCAGCAACAGCACCATATTTTGCTGCTTCAATAGCACCTTGCCATCTGTATTTCACCGATTTTCCATAAGACTCAAATTCTTGATTGTAGACGACAATTTTGCCCGGAACCTGAAGCAGAAGACAGAAAAAATTGCAAATTCAATTTCTTAATTAATTATACAAAATTTCCCTTTATTTGAACTACTTTTTCCTGGCATTATATAATATTGATTTAAGAGAAAAGAAAAAATTAAAAAAGAAAAACAATGATTTTTTAAAATATTTTACATTATCTTCCAAAAATCGAGAAAATTTCTTTATCAATTTTTTTAATTAAAACAATTTTAATTGTAATTTTTAAAAAACTAAACAATTTTATTTAGTTTAAAAATATTAAAAGAATTTAAAAAATTTAAAATTTATCGAAAAATCAAATTTAATAAGGAGCTGAGAAATAAATTCTTCTCTATTTTCATATTAAAATAAAATAATCAGAATTACCTCATTTTTTCTTTGCTTCAATTCGGCAAAACTTCGAACAACTATCACTGATGCTGTAATTCCATCATTCGGTGTTCCAATACTATATCCAAGTCCCAAAAGTGCGATATCCTTCAGACGAGGTAGAAGAAGAGTCGCCGATTCTGAACCCCTTTTAAAAAGAAAAATAAATTATAACACTTTTTTAATTAAAACAAAAAATTAATAAACATAAAAACTTTTCTTAAAACTAAATTTCATAACTATTAAATATTTAACTTGAATAATTTCTAAACAATTAAATTTCTGTATGTAATATATATAAAAATGAAAACCAAAGTAAAAGAATTGAACTCCCATAAAATTAAATTCTCTATTAATAAATTTATAGAACTCAATTGCAGTAAAAATAAATTATTCCATTTAATTAGATTAATTAAAAATTAATTACTAATTAATTGGTAAAATTAAATTTCCATAGAATAATGAACTTTTCGTAGAATTAAATTTGAAATTCTTGTTAATAATGAAATGAAAATTAAATATTTACCTGACCCATTGCGGTACCATAACTGATTCACCGTGAACATTTTCCAAACTAAAATTCCTCGATTTCTCCAGCATGTAGTTTATAGAACTTTCCAAATTCTGCGTGCCCGTGAATCGAGAACCAAATTTATCGACAAAAAACTCAACTTCCTTCCATGTGAAACCTTTAAATGTGCCATTGACCGCTGTCGTTACAATTTCATTGACAGTTTCTTCGTATGATTCAATTTCCTTCACTAAATTGTCCGGCAATGAACAAACTTCAACTGAATTTTTATTCTCCGAACTATTATTGCCATTTAATGATTTCGCTTCAATCAGTAATAAACTTATTAAAAGTAGAAGGAAATTTTTATAAATTCCCATCATGTTTTTTTTCTCACTCAAATCAAGGAATATCTGAAAAAAAATAAAAATGTAGAAAGAGTCTAAAAATACAAAAAAAAAAAATATACCAAGAATCTAAAAATACAGAAAAAGAACTAAAAAATATATCAAGAAACTAAAAATATAGAAAAAAATAAAAATATAGAAAGAAACTAAAAATATATTTAACAGAATTTCAATAAGTGTAGAACAATATTTGATAATAACATACATATACATTACCTTATCCTCAACAGAGAAGAATTTATTATTCAGAACGTACACAATGTTTGAATGTAAATATGTATCTAATCTGAAGAGGAGTTCAACTCACGAATGTGTAATAACATACGATTATTAAACTACAATTGAATTATTCTATTACTTTTTTCCAGCAAAAGAAAAATAAAATAAAATAAGTTTTTCTTTAAAAAAAAAATAAAATAAAATAAGTTTTTCTTTAAAAAGAAATTTTTAATTAAAAATTTTTCTTTGTAATTTTAATTACATTCTCATTTTTTCTCAAATAAGAAAGAAAAAAATAGAAACAAATGCTCTAGGCGAATAATTTTTTGGAAAACAATAATAATAATTAAATACCTTTAAATTACCATTTAATTTTACCAATTAATTAGTAATTACCAATTTATATTACCTTTAAATTGACTGTAAATAATGTCAATTTTAACGATAAAGTGCTGATAAAATTAAAGAGAATTTTTCAAGAGAGACAATTTTAAGTCACAGTGTTTTGTGTAATACTTTTCTAGGACTGAGACTTTAATCTACTTTAGTGAATCCCCACTTAAGTTGCAATGGGTCAGATAACAATTATTTTATGGAGCCACGTATACATATTTCTAACAGATTCCGTCAATTGTTTCAATTTTTTTTTAAATTCATCAATTGTCGCTTAATACTAAATTTTCAAATTCAATTTTTAACAGCCTAAAATTAACTAAACTTGCAAAAAAATTAAAATTCCAAAAATAAACGTTTATTTTAAAAGGAAAACTTAATTTTTTTATAAAAAAATTTTTGTTTACATTTCTTAAAAGTCGAAATAAATTCAAAACTTTCATTCTTTGACAACTTTTTCCTAAACTCAAAATTTTCGGACTTATAAACTACTGAATATAGGTTTACAATTAAGGCTTCCAATTTAAGAACCGGTCGGACGCTCGGACGACACGCGCTAGTACCAGTCGAGTAGCAGTGAGGAGCCCAGAGTTGCGCGTGTCGTCCGAGCGTCCAACCGGTTCCTGAATTTATGTTATTAAAAATAATAAATGTTATTAATGAAATGTTAAAATTAAATGTTAAATTAAAATGTTATTAATAAAATTAATAAATGTTATTAAAAGCCGAGTAATATTTAAAATGTCTCGAGCAATTAATATTTTGAGCAAAGCAACTTTTATTATATATCAGAGCAATTATTACTACTTTGTATAGATTTTTAGTTTTTACTCGAAAAAGCAAACGCTATGAAACAAAATATCAGTTACACGCATATATCCCTTTCCCATATATAAACGTAACATTACAGTAATATTAAATTTTACTATTGTACTTACATTAAAAAAAAAATTGTAATACTTTTTTTACTGTCTGATGGGTAATATTATTCATTAATATTACTGTAACATGACATTAACATTACTTTAATATTACACGCTTATACAAAAATTGCAAAACAGTTCCCAAACAGCACGTAAGATTTTAGTGACATCACTGTAATATTACACTGGAGATTCGTAATGTGCACTGTAATATTACACTGATCTTACTGAAATATCAAAATGTCTGCCTGGAGGTACACTGTAAAAAATAAATCTTACTTTCAGTCTCTTTTTGACTAAAACCGTTTACATTAGAAACATTTTTAACTAAGTCTTAGCCTTGAGAGTATTATTTAAAGCCAAAAAATTGACTTAATCTGGTTTTCAGCTTAAAAATAGGCTATTGTTCAATCATTTTGGTTTTAAGATGTAAACGGTTTCAGACTTTGTTTTTTCTGTGTAATATTATGTTGTACAATTACGGCAAATTAATGGGAATATTAAGGTAATATTACCTCACAATGTTAAGGTAATATTACACTGTGATCTTATTGTAATGTTAATATAATATACAGATAAAATTGGAATAATTTTATATTTTAGAAATAAAACATTTCACCAAGTCTGGACTCGAACCATGGACCTTGTGTTCAATAAGTTCAAGTAAGATTGGCTCACTGGTAAGACTCTTGCTTGCTGTACACAAGGTTCATGGTTCGAGTCTAGCTTGGTGAAATGTTATTTTCTAAATTATAAAATTATACTAATTTTATCTTAACATTACTCTGTAATATTACCATAAAAGAAAAACGTAAAACTACCTTACATGCTCGAGTAATAGTACTGGAATTTTAAATTAATTTTGCTTTGTAAAAATTACTGTAAGATTACTGTAATTTTATACTAAAATATTACAATAATATTACTGTAATAATAATAATAATAATAATAATAATAATAATAATAATAATAATAATAAGGGACAATATATTTAATTTAAAATTATTTATTTTAATTATTAGATTATTATTCTTACATTTCTTATTCTCATTTTGTACAAAAAGAAAAGAATTATTTTAATAAATGTTATAAATAATTTAATGTAAAACTAAAATTGCACATTTTGAAATATAGAACTTTGGGAGTATTAGCATAAATGTTTTTTATGACAATATATAACCTTAATATTTTACGATCGCTGCGCATGACAGTAGTGACGTGATCACACACTCAGGTGTGCGTGGTAGCGATACGGATTACTACTTTTTCGAGCAAAAAGTTAAAAAGTAAAACTTTAAAATTTCTACAAGTAATATTTTTAGGTTAGAATTCGTGAAATTTTTCCTAAAAATAAAAAGTATATTTTTTAAATAAAAATGCTGAAAAAACATTTCTATTTAACTTTAGGAATGTGTTTACTAAAAAACAGGAATAAAAATATTTTTTTACAAAAGTTACGGCAAATTGAATTTTTTGCAACTTTTTAAACAAAATTTTATTTCTTCTAAATGAATAAACGGATTGAAATAAATCAAGCTTGAATATTAAGGAGATAAGATATTCTTTCGTTTAGAATTAGAGACTTCTTAAAGCGTTTATTTTTGAATAATTATTTAATTTTATAAAAAAATAATTTTTAAATGTTCTGCGCCTTTTAAATTTTTTTTGAAAATTCCAACATAAAATTAAAACTATAAGAAATCAAAATTCGTTGAAAAGTTTTATTCGTGGAACAATTTTTGAAAAGTTACAATAAAAATTATATTGCAGCCGATATGCGAGTTTGATGTTTTTCTGAATTAAAACATTGTTTGCATCTACCAAATAAACAAAATACTCTCCAGTTAACATTTATGTAACCATAAAATTGATTAAAAACTAAGTATAGTCCTGTTGTACTATACTGAAAAGCTATTTCAATAGTCAAAATTAAAATTGTTAAAAATTATTTTAAATAAAAAAATAAATTATGAAATATAAGTTAATATTGAATAGAAATTAAAAATAGAGTAAATTAGAGAGAATGAGAAATGAAATTTCAACTAAATTTAAAGTATGAGAAATTCTAAATAAGGTCAATAGAGTACAAATGTACTAAGATATTTGAAAACCTATGGAAACAGCACAGCTGATTCAAGGCCAAGGTTACGAAAAAGATAAGAAATTTTATACTTGAAGAAATTAGAAATCATTTCAAGACAAGATAAATTTTATGCACAATTTATATAAAATCTAATACTGATAATTTTTTAAATAGAATTATATATTTTGTTTTGTATAAATAGTATAAATTTTAATAATTAAATTTATATGGTTAATTATTAAAATTACTTGAAATAAATATGGTAGTAGCAAAATTAGTATGGATAAATAGATGAAAATTAGCATATTTTATTACAAAAAAATTAGAGTGTTGAAAATTTATTATTTAAAGATTTATTTAAATTATAAGAAATAAAATAAATTCAAAGATGGAAATAAATGGCAGTTACGCAATAGCATTGATATGGATAAACGGTAGACAATTTGGAAACAAGAGAAAGAGAAAATATATCTCTGTCTTTTCGGGAAAAATTTAAATATTATTGGTGGAAAGAATATGACCTACTACGAATTTCCGTGAGTAGGGAGAAAGCTTGCTTCGCGAAACGGAAATGACGACGCGTAACCGGAAGAGATTAAGGGCGAATATCAATATAGAAAATTCTAGACAATTCTAGAGAGTCCTAGAAGTTTCTATAGCGTCTCCAAATTAGTATATAAACAGCGAAATCGAAGGTCTCGCTCTCTCATTTCGACTACTCTATCTACAAAGGTACGTGAGTATAAACTCTAAATCTGTACTTATAACACCCAGGAATTCGTTGTTTTACAACTTACTACCTGGTGTTGTAAGTATTAATTACAATTTATACACATTATTTAAACATTAATACTGACACTATTATAATATTGTATAACACAGGAATTTGTTGTTTTACAACTTACGACCTAAAATTTACAATATATATAATACAATTATATAATACATACAATTATAAAAAAATACTCAGGAATTTGTTGTATTACAACTTACTACCTGGTATTTTAAAATAACACTGACATATTAAAAATATTGTATAACACAGGAATTCGTTGTTTTACAACTTACGACCTAAACTTTACAATATTTAACATACATTTATACTCACATTTACAAATCGTAAAAATTACTCAGGAATTTGTTGTTTTACAACTTATTACCTGGTAATTAAATAAAAATTATCTACAAAGTCAAGCCCTGGCCGAAGTGTTGGGGAATTTACCAAGAAATTGGTTTACTACCTCATAATCTGAAACCTTAAGGGGTAACAAAAGCAAATCGTAAGTTTATTGAATATTCTTATGAGCTGTGTTCATATAGTAATAGGCTATATCAATGTGGCAGTTTGAAAGATTCAATAAATATTGATCCCAGACCACCAAATTATTATTTATAATAGGTAATAATTAATTCATTTGAATTAATTATTTTAGTTAATTTTTCAGAGAAATAAATAGATTTTATTATGTAAATTGAACAAATTTTGATCATTTTTTGATATTATAATTTTATCATATCCAAAATAAATCAAAATTTAGAAAATTTATAATTTTAAAGAATATTTATTTATTAATAGAATAGTTAATTTAGGGAATAGGGAAACTTGACCTTTTGTAGGTAGGATTTATAAAATTTTATTATTAAATTTTATTTAATTTTTGTTTGTAGATTTGTCAAATTTGGGAAAAATTATATATTGTAATTATTAATATTATTGTGTGAAGGAAGAATACTTACGAAGGTGAATGAACAATTTTATTTATTGCTGAGTCAATTCATATAGATTATAGCAACCGAACTTACAAAAATTATTTATTTAAATAAACTATATCATAAGAAAAGATTTCTTTATAGTTAAAAATTGTGTTAATTTAATTTATAATTTATTAATTTATATTTTATAATTTTATCCAATGAAAGAAAGATAACAAAATTATCTTATTTAGTAGTGGATAATTTAGAAAGAATAAAAGCTGAATTACCGAATAATTATTGGAGTAGATTCCTTTAATTTGGTTATAAAGCGACAAATTTTCTCAAAAATAAAATATAATATTAAAGAGAAATTTGAATTACATAATTTCATTTATATAATTTATTACTATATGTTGTCAAAACAGATCTTATCAGTTGATATAGTTTGGCGCGTGCCTCATTGTTAGAGGATCTTTAAATTTAGGAAATAATGTCCCTTTAAATTTATACAAAAGCATTCTTTCTATACAGATTACATAAGAATGAGAAATATTTAATACATGTGTATAAGATATTTCTCATATTAGAAACACGTGGGTTTTCAGAAGTTTACCGTACAGTGGGCTTTTAAATCAAAATAAAGGAAAATATATAGATATATACTTCCCTCGGTCTGTTAACCAATACACGTATGTTTTAATACATTTTGATTTCTAATAGATTTAATTATGTTGACATTTTTAACAAATTTTTCAAAGGCGCAGAAAATTAAAAAAAATTGTTTATAACAAATTTGTTAAATAATTATTCAAAAATAAACACTTTAAAAAGTCTCTAATTCTAAACGAAAGTATATCTTATCTCCTTAATATTCAAGCTTGAAAAAATGCCAAAAAATTATTTTTGCAAAAAAATTAATTCGTTTGGAGTTCTGAGCAGAGTTCTGGTATTAGTAAAAAGAGTTCTGCAAATAATCCTAATAAACTTTTTTTCTAAACGTAAAATTGAGAAAACTACAGAACTTTGAAAAAATCCCAAAAAATTATTTTTGCAAAAAAAATTAATTCGTTTGGAGTTCTGAGTAGAGTTCTGGTATCAGCAAAGAGAGTTCTACTAATAATCCTAATAAACTTTTTTTTTGAACGTAAAATTGAGAAAACTACAGGACGGCAGTATATGTATATACACGGAGAAAATTGAGTTTGCTATTATATGGATAGCGAATTTTTAGCTATTACAGCTAATAATTAGCTGTTTGATCTAAACAAATTAGCTATTTTAGCTAATTATTAGCTGCATTAGCTAACAATAATTACTATCCATATACTAGCAATTAAGGTTAGCTAAGGTAGCTAAAAATTAGCTGAAATAGCTAACTATTTTTCTCTGTGTATGAAGCATTCCATGTCAAGTGATCCAGGTGTCTTATACGGTGTAATGCTTATTTCGATAATTTTTTACTATTAAACATACAAATTTGACAAAGTACATTTTGGAAAGGTATTTTCATGCTCTTTCGATTGAAAATAAGCATTTAAGGGCATCCGGGAAAAATTGTCCCCAAAAAGTGTTTTCCCGCCTATCGTCTCACTCCTAAGTAGTTAGAGATTTCTCGTTCGGATTTATTAGGGGAATTCGTGCTGATTTTGAATATTCTCGAAATTTGTAAGTAATTTTTGAAATAAATATTGAAAAACGTAATTACAAAAGTCGTATTTTTGGCGAAAGTGGGGGACAATATGGCGGCGAGCACACAGACAAGTGGATCTATGTGTCGGTGGTCAAGGAGGTGGCGCCAATTCTCGGTAATGACCGCGACTTGAACTACGAAAACGTCTCCAACCTAAAATTACTTGACTTTCAATCGTAAATAAAATAATTTCCTCGCAAAATTATTGCAAAAACGGAGAGGACCGCTCCTCAGTGCGTCTTTCTCTATCACCTCTCCAAATATGAACCAGAAATATTTTGTCCTCTCAAAATGAGACGGTGATACCAAACTGTTAAAAACCCCATTTTCCCGTATATTTAAACATTTTTTTCAATTATTATTTATCAAAATTTTGCAAAAATCCGAGAGGACCGCTAGTCCCAGAGCGTTCATCTATATTTACCAAAAATTCCCGACTCAAAATATTCTTTTATTTTTAAATGAGACGTCGATCACGAAAACACTATTATTTCCCGGATGCCCTTAAAAAAAAATTTTTGTACCCAAAAAAATCAAAATTAAAAATAAATTTTAATTTTTGGGAAAAAAGGTCCCATTTTTTTTAAACGAAACCTGAGGTTTTTTTCTAAAAGGACATATAAATGAAAAAGTGGGACAAGAATGTTTCAACATTGAAAAACAGAGGTTTTTACTCACTGGAGCGCTCGAAACCCGGTTTTTAGCTCTGTTTACGAGAAAATTCATTTTTTCAGTGTTTAAACATTCTTGTCCCACTTTTTCATTTATATGTCCTTTTAGGAAAAACCTCAGCTTTCGATAAAAGATAGGATCTTTTTTCCAAAAAATAAAATTTATTTTTAATTTTGATTTTTTTGGGTCAAAAAAATTTTTTTTAATGCTTCATTTCAATCGAAAGAGCATGAAAAAACCAAAATGTTCCAAAATGTACCTTGCCAAATTTTTATGTTTAATAGTTTAAGAATAAAAAATTATCGAAATAAGCATTGTACTAAAAAACCCAAAAATTTAACCCCCTCCCCCTCGGAAAATATTGGACTAGGTAAAAAAATATTTTCACGAAAAATTACTATGCATTAGTACTACAAAAGCCCCAAGTTTTGCTACGCTTGGAGAACAATTTTTCTCCACCTGGATCACTTGACATGGAATGGCTCATATGTATTACACTGTACAAATTTTTTTCGAAATTTTTCGAAAAATAGTTTTCCAGTTTTATTTTGTAAAATGTTAGAAATATTTCAAAACTCTTTTCGACTTTTATCTAACTAAACGTTAAAAAACATTTCTTCAACCTATTCGATTTCTTTCAAACAAAACATTAAGATAAATTTTAAACCCTTGTTCAATATTTATAGCAACGTGTTCCAATATATTTAGTAAAATTTTTGAATATTTTTTTAACTAACGAATGAATCTTTTTGCAAACATAATTTTTTGGGATTTTTTCAAAGTTCTGTAGTTTTCTCAATTTTACGTTCAGAAAAAAAGTTTATTAGGATTATTTGTAGAACTCTTTTTACTAATACCAGAACTCTGCTCAGAACTACAAAGGAATTAATTTTTTTTGCAAAAATAATTTTTTGGGATTTTTTCAAAGTTCTGTAGTTTTTGCAATTTTAAGTTCAGAAAAAAAGTTTATTAGGATTATTTGTAGAACTCTTTTTACTAATACCAGAACTCTGCTCAGAACTACAAAGGAATTAATTTTTTTTGCAAAAATAATTTTTTGGAATTTTTTCAAAGTTCTGTAGTTTTTGCAATTTTAAGTTCAGAAAAAAGTTTATTAGGATTATTTGTAGAACTCTTTTTACTAATACCAGAACTCTGCTCAGAACTACAAAGGAATTAATTTTTTTGTAAAAATAATTTTTTGGAATTTTTTCAAAGTTCTGTAGTTTTTGCAATTTTAAGATCAGAAAGAAAGTTTATTAGGATTATTTGCAGAACTCTTTTTACTAATACCAGAACTCTGCTCAGAACTCCAAACGAATTAATTTTTTGTAAAAAATAATTTTTTGGAATTTTTTCAAAGTTCTGTAGTTTTTTCGTTTTTACGGAACTATTAATATTTATATGAAAAAACTCTAGAACTCTTCAGTTGCTACCAAATTACCATCTCAGAACTCTTTTTTGCACAAATTGTGGTGCTACGCTAATTTAGCACGTTATTTTGTTTAAGTAGTTTTTTTTAGTGACTATTGTCAGAACTATTGAAATAATTATTATAGAACTACAGAACTCTTCCTAAAGAACCCAGAACTCATTTGATTTTTTTCTTTTTTTGAAAAAGTGGTGCTAACTTCACATGTCTACATGTGTATACTACTGATGTATTTATGTATATGTTTTATATGTTGCCGATCGACGAATCCGACGAAACGACAAAACGACTAGGAAATATTTTAATATTATAGAGATAAGTTTTTCTTTAAAAAGAAATTTTTAATTAAAAATTTTTCTTTGTAATTTTAATTACATTCTCATTTTTTCTCAAATAAGAAAGAAAAAAATAGAAACAAATGCTCTAGGCGAATAATTTTTTGGAAAACAATAATGATAATTAAATAATTATGTACCTTTAAATTGACTGTAAATAATGTCAATTTTAACGAAAAAGTGCTGATAAAATTAAAGTGAATTTTTCAAGAGAGACAATTTTCAGTCACAGTGTTTTGTGTAATACTTTTCTAGGACTGAGACTTTAATCTACTTTAGTGAATCCCCACTTAAGTTGCAATGGGTCAGATAACAAATATTTTATGGAGCCACGTATACATATTTCTAACAGATTCCGTCAATTGTTTCAAATTTTTTTTTAAATTCATCAATTGTCGCTTAATACTAAATTTTCAAATTCAATTTTTAACAGCCTTAAATTAACTAAACTTGCAAAAAAATTAAAATTCCAAAGAGATTAATAAAATCGACGAAAATTTTATTTTAAAATAACTAAAATCCAAAAATAAATGTTTATTTTAAAAGGAAAACTTAATTTTTTTATAAAAAAATTTTTGTTTACATTTCTTAAAAGTCGAAATAAATTCAAAACTTTTATTCTTTGACAACTTTTTCCTAAACTCAATATTTTCGGACTTATAAGCTACTGAATATAGGTATACAATTAAGGCGTCCAATTTAAGAACCGGTCGGACGTTCGGACGACACGCGCTAGTACCAGTCAGGTAGCAGTGAGGAGCCCAGAGGAGCTCACTGCTCACTGACTGGCAGTTGCGCGTGTCGTCCGAGCGTCCAACCGGTTCTTGAATTTATGTTATTAAAAATCATAAATGTTATTAATTAAATGTTAAGATTAAATGTTAAACTAAAATGTTATTAAAAGCCGAGTAATATTTAAAATGTCTCGAGCAATTAATATTTTGAGCAAAGCAACTTTTATTATATATCAGAGCAATCATTACAACTTTGTATAGATTTTTAGTTTTTACTCGAAAAAGCAAACGCTATGAAATAAAATATCAGTTACACGCATATATCCCTTTCCCATATATAAACGTAACATTACAGTAATATTAAATTTTACTATTGTATTTACATTTAAAAAAAAATTTTAATACTTTTTTTACTGTCTGATGGGTAATATTATCCATTATTATTACTGTAACATGACAGTAACATTACTTTAATATTACACGCTTATACAAAAATTGCAAAACAGTTCCCAAACAGCACGTAAGGTTTTAGTGACATCACTGTAATATTACACTGGAGATTCGTAATGTGCACTGTAATATTACACTGATCTTACTGAAATATCAAAATGTCTGCCTGGAGGTAATATTATGTTGTACGATTACGGTAAATTAATGGGAATATTAAGGTAATATTACACTGTGATCTTATTGTAATGTTAATATAATATACAGATAAAATTAGAATAATTTTATATTTTAGAAATAAAAAATTTCACCAAGTCTGGACTCGAACCATGGACCTTATGATCAATAAGTTCAAGTAAGATTGGCTCACTGGTAAGACTCTTGCTTGCTGTACACAAGGTTCATGGTTCGAGTCTAGCTTGGTGAAATGTTATTTTCTAAATTATAAAATTATACTAATTTTATCTTAACATTACTCTGTAATATTACCATAAAAGAAAAACGTAAAACTACCTTACATGCTCGAGTAATAGTACTGGAATTTTAAATTAATTTTGCTTTGTAAAAATTACTGTAAGATTACTGTAATTTTATACTAAAATATTACAATAATATTACTGTAATAATAATAATAATAATAATAATAATAATAATAATAATAATAACAAGGGACAATATATTTAATTTAAAATTATTTATTTTAATTATTAGATTATTATTCTTACATTTCTTATTCTCATTTTGTACAAAAAGAAAAGAATTATTTTAATAAATGTTATAAATAATTTAATGTAAAACTAAAATTGCACATTTTGAAATATAGAACTTTGGGAGTATTAGTATAAATGATTTTTATGACAATATATAACCTTAATATTTTACGATCGCTGCGCATGACAGTAGTGACGTGATCACACACTCAGGTGTGCGTGGTAGCGATACGGATTACTACTTTTTCGAGCAAAAAGTTAAAAAGTATAACTTTAAAATTTCTATAAGTAATATTTTTAGGTCAGAATTCGTGAAATTTTTCCTAAAAATAAAAAGTATATTTTTTAAATAAAAATGCTGAAAAAATATTTTATTTCTCCTTGATGAATGAACCGATTTAAATGAATCAAGCGGGGATATAATAAAGGGGATAAAATAATTATACTTTCGTTTAGAATTAGAGACTTCTTAAAGAGTTTGTTTTTGAATAATTATTTAATTTTATAAAAAAATAATTTTTTTTAATGTTCTGCGTCTTTTAAATTTTTTTTGAAAATTCCAACATAAAATTAAAACTATAAGAAATCAAAATTCGTTGAAAAGAATTATTCGAGGAACAATTTTTGAAAAGTTAAAAATTATATTGCAGCGGAGATGCGAGTTTGATGTTTTTCTGAATTAAAACATTGTTTGCATCTACGAAATAAACAAAATACTCTCCAGTTAACATTTATGTAACCATAAAATTGATTAAAAACTAAGTATAGTCTTGTTGCATTTTGATTTCAAATAGTTTTAATTATGTTGACATTTTTATCAAATTTTTCAAAGGCGCAGAAAATTAAAAAAAAAATTGTTTATAACAAATTTGTTAAATAATTATTCAAAAATAAACACTTTAAAAAGTCTCTAATTCTAAACGAAAGTATATCTTATCTCCTTAATATTCAAGCTTGATTTATTTCAATCCGTTTATTCATTTAGAAGAAATAAAATTTTGTTTAAAAAGTTGCAAAAAATTCATTTAGCAATAAATATTATAATAAAAAAATAAAATAACATTTTCACTGAGAAAACAATATGTGGATGTCCGCATGAAAAGGGACCACTTTGTCGGTCCTAGATTCTGAGATATTCGCAATTTACTAATTTTGAAGAAAAATATCGAAATTTTTGTTATTCTTTTTTCTTATTCTACAGGGTCTAACACGTCGATTCATGCAATTTTCATTAATTTATTGACTCTCTAAGTATTTTATGTCGTTAGAAAAAAAATGAAAAGGGACCACTTTGTCGGAAATGCGTTATTTTTACATTGTTAAAAAATGAGGGGGTGGGGGATTCGAAACCTATTGATTTTCAATCTTAAGGGTGTACTAGACTTAAAAAAACTCTTATCTATATAACTTCCCAGAAGAGCCGGAGAAATTCGCATTACAATTATTAATTTCGTGTTTTTAAAAATAAAATTTTTAATTTTTTGTAATAAAAGCGCTTAAAAAATTTTTTTAGGATACTTTTCTTTTCTTTGCTTGAAATAACCCTAAAGAATAACACCGAACCTTTAACTTCGTTAAATATTGGACTTTATTATTTAATAACCGTAATTTTAGAAAAGGGACCACTTTGTCGGAGATCCATTATTTTGTCATTGTTAAAAAATGAGGGGGGGGGGAAATTCGAAACCTATTGATTTTTAATCTTAAGGGTGTACTAGACTTACACTGCAAAAATAAGTATCTTATTTGATATCTTAACATTAAGATGTAAGATGGAAAAATGGCATCTTACATCTTAAAATAAGATGTTTTCGAAAGTATCTTAAAGATTTTTAAGATGCTTTATACGTCATAGATATTTTTTCTATCTTAAAAAAGTAAGATACTTCTGTAAGTTTTTTAAAGTATCTTAGTTTGATAAAAATTAAAATTAATTTAATAACAAAATATGTTTAAATTAAACTTATATTCGAAAAAGCCAAAACAATTTTTTTTTTATACATTATATATGCGAGTATACATGTGTATGCATTTAGTCGCCGAACGACGAATCCGACGAAACGACTAGGAAACATTTTAATATTATAGAGATATGAAATTCGATGCAAAAATTGTTTTATTTGGACAATATTGAAAATAACTGATTCTTGAATAATTGTAAACAAGAAGTACGTAAAATTAGTTTATAAATACTTCCTCTATATGAGGAAGCAAAAATATTTTTAAATTATTTCTAAAATGATAATAATCTTTATACTTAAACATATAATTAAGAAATTGTCAAATAAATTAAATTTGGTAATTTTTTTTTGAAAATATTAAAAAATAATTAATTTTGTGAAGAATTTTAAATACATTTGGGAATATACATAATTTTTTGAATATTTTAACTATAAGCCTATAGAAAATTAGATTTATTTAATTAATAATTTTCAATTTAATATAACATTAATTTTGTATTTTAATGTAAGTATTTTTTGTAAATATTTAAATTTTCAGAAATATGTCTTTTGTGAAATTTAAAAATTTTGAAAATCTTAAATTGTCCTCAACTCTTTTTTTTATTTTAAACATTTGTAAAAAAATTAAAATTTCCAATTTTGATATAAGAATGAATTTATGTATTTAAATAATTGAATTCTCAGAGAACTGTCAAAAAAAATAATTTAAAATAATTAATTTATAGACAAATTTTAATTATAAATTCTAAAAAACAAATGGCTTTTGGAAGAGTTTAGGTGAAAATGTTTACTAATGTCTTTTAAATATTCGAAAAATTTAATTTGATATCTTTTCAAATTAATTGAATTTTTAAAAATATTTTTAAAAATTTTTTACTTGAAATTTACTAAAATTTAATTGAGAAAAATTGGATTTTAAATTAACTTTCTTTTCTTTTTCTGAATAATAATAATCGAAAAGAAAAAAAAATAATATTTGAAGCTTGACATTTAATTCTTCTCGACTTTTTTGTCAGCCTTGTAAATTTTAAAATTACCACCTACTTTAACAAAAAACCTTAAATTTTCTCTATTTCAGACAATAATTGAACTTTACAAAAAATGAAATTGAATTGAATGTTAAATAATTTGAATCTTGATAAACTTATTTAATTGTAAAATAATTGAATTTTTAGAGAGTTGTGACTTTTCATTTTTTATAAACAATTCAATAGTTTCAGAAGGTTCTCAAATTAAATATTTCGAAAATCTTAATTCTTGTGAAAAAATAATAATTGGTAAATATTTTTTTAAAAACAGAATTATTAATTTTACGAATGATTTTATAATTATCGAAGGTATTCACAAATATTAGAAACATTTTTACAAACATTACAAACATTTTCTTGCATTTCTAATATTTCTTAAAATAAGTAAAAATATTTTTATCAAAACGGGCCCCATTATTATAATTAATTATAATTAATTATTAATTATTAATTATTAATTATATTTAATTTTTAATTTACTAAAATTCTAGTTAACTAATTTATTTTTAATTTAGAGAAATTTATTAATTTATAATATTGATAATTTATAATTTTGAAAAATTATTTAATGTTAATTAAATTAAATTTAAAATAATAATTTCTAATAAAAAAAATATAAAATGTGTTCAAATTACAGTTTTATTTAAAGAATCTCATTTAATTAATAATTAATAATTAATTATAATAATGGGGCCCGTTTTTGATAAAGCGTCCTATTTGGCCCTGGCTATGAGGCGCGATGTGACTGTTTTGCTTGAATGATGGTTTGCTTGTCAATCGTGCAGACCTTTTTAAAATCTCCAATATCTTTTAAACCACGTAATATTTTTTAAGCTACTTAGTCTACTTTTAAAGAGGAGATCTCAAGCTTTATTACATGTGAATTTGTATTTTTTTTCTAACCTCGTTTAGAGCAATCCTGAACTTGAAGTTGGATAACAGAATTTTTAAAAATCAGAAAATTAGACGATATTTCTCACACTCTAACTCAGTTTCTACTTAACGAATAGTTTTGAACTTTAGCTCATTTCACGCAAAATTTTATAAGCTTTCTAATGGTTATTTTTAAATTTTTCTAGACTTATTTTTAACTGAAATTTAAATACTAATGAGAAAGAATTTCGTGAGGGAGATCAATACTTAAATCAGCCATTACGTATCCTACGGCAGCAAAAAGAGCTGTATTATAATCGAGATCGGCTGTATTTTTATAGACATCGATTGTGTCAGCTTGTGTATGATGGTACCAAAAATATTTTTCGTTTTTATTCAGTAATGATGCACCTGGTACTCCCATTTGCAATAATTCTCCAATATCCGGGCCCTCTCTTCCTTTTTGAACTTTTAACTTTCCTATAGGTTTCAGTAAACTGGAGAAATAAAATAGAAAAAGTGAAATAATTAAATATTCTGTAAATTAATGAATTAATAGAAATTCAAAAACGATTTACTAACCTTAAGATTTTTTGAACAATACATTGAACATCATTATTTCCACTCACAATCAATCCGAGAGGTTTAAATGTACCACTATCAGATTCCATGACAAATTGGAAGTTATTTCTCTCAGCTTCATGATTTTTAATATATTGTGAGGCTCCAACTATGCCCATTTCTTCAGCTGTCCACAATATGGCTCTGTAGAGAAAAAATAATATAAAATGAAAATAAAACTTTTTCGTCTTTCCTTCATTTTTATTTTCAAAGAATTTATAAAAAATAATATTTGCCTTATTGTTCGTTTCGGGCGCAAGTTCAACTTTTTCAAAAGCACCAGAGAACTCCAGGAAATAAAAGCACCACCTCCATCATCCATTGCCCCTTGTCCGACATCCCAACTGTCGATATGACCCGAAAGAATGACTACTTTTTCGGCTGCCCCATTCCCCTGTAATTCAGCAATAACGTTTCGTGACTCCGTTTCCGGCAGCATTTTCGCTTGCATTTTTAATTTTATCTTCAGGGGTTCGCCTGTAAACGTTTATTATTACAATAGTTGAAACAAATTAATGTTAATCAAATACAATTCATTTTAATTTTAATTAATTTTTTTTTAATTTTAGAATTAACTATAAATAATTTAATTCTTTCGAAGAATTGCTTTGCAAAAAACTGAATCCTTATATACAATTGTATCAAAATTTTTCAAAATAATAGAATTTTCGTGAAGAATCTTGTAAAGATCTTTAAAATAATTGAATTCTTTCGATTAAAATTGGATTGAAAATAATAATTTAATTAAAATTAGAATTACAATAATTGTTATTCGGTAAAATTTTGATAAAATTCTTTATACAAATTCAATTATTGTAATTCTAATTTTAATTGAATTATTATTTTCAATCAATATTATTTATTTTCAATAAAAAAATTCTTTGTAGAAACTCTGTTATTTGGTAAAAGAATCTTTTAATATCTTTAAAAAAAATTAATTTCGTTCTTCATAAATATTATTTATTTATAAAAGTAATTGAATTTTTTCGAACTTTATATTCCAATTTTTAGAAAATAATTTAATTCCTAAGTAGAGTTTTATTAAAATTTTTTAAATGAATCAAATTCACTTGAAGAATTTAATGAGAAATAATGGAATTTTTTATAAAGTCTCTTATTAAAATGTTTTAGAATAATATAATTTTAGTAAATAATGTTATTGAAATTTTTTAATTAAATCAATTCTTTCTAACAATTTTATTAAAATTGATTGACAATGATAAAAACAGTAAATTAAAATTGATTTTAAAAACAGCAAGTTAAATTAATAAATTCAATTTCAAAAATATAATATTATAAGTTTAATTCGAAAAATCTAAAAATAAAGAATATTCTCTAGGTGAATTCAGTAAAAATCATCTGGATGAATTTCGAAAATAGAAAAATTTAAATATGAATGTTAAGTTCTGTATGTAATTTTTTAAAATCCAAAAATGAAAATTCTTTCGATTTGAAGAATCAAAAAATGAAGAATTACTTTAATTAATTTATTTAAAGAATCACTTCATTTATATAGATTAGAAAAAAGAAAAGCAAATTCGTACCCCTTTTTTGAAGTCGATACAAAAGTTTTGCATCTTCGACAGTAATGCAAGCTGCTGGAATTTTCGTTACATTTTCTTCGTACGACATCATTCCGGTATGAGGTGTATACATTGAAAATGGTGTCACTGAACGTATTAGAGCAGCAACAGCACCATATTTTGCTGCTTCACTAGCACCTCGCGATCTATATTTCACCGATTTTCCATAAGACTCAAATTCTTGATTGTAGACGACAATTTTGCCCGGAATCTTAAATAAAAGACAGAAAATATGTATTCAATTTTTTTAATGCATTATATTTCTTTTTATTCTATATTTATTATTCTTTTATTTAAAATAATTTTTCCTTTCATTATATAAATAAATCCAAAAAATTTTATAAGTTCTTTTTCAATAAAAAAAATGAAAACAATTTAATTTAATTCAAAAAAAAAAAAATTGTAAAATAATTTATTTTTAGTTGAAAAAAATTGAAGGATTTAAAAAAATTAGAAAGTGAAAAATTTAAAAAAAATTAAAACAAATATAAAGTTATGAGTAAAGATTTCACTATTTTTTTTTATATTAAAGTAAATTAATCAGAATTACCTCATTTTTTCTTTGCTTCAATTCGGCAAAACTTCGAACAACTATCACCGATGCTGTAATTCCACCATTTGGTGTTCCAATACTATATCCGAGTCCCAACAGTGCGATATCCTTTAGACGAGGTACAAGAAGAGTTGCCGATTCTGAACCCCTTTAAAAAGAAAAAAAAACAATTGTAACAAAACAATTAATTACTAAATTTTCTTAAATTTCCGTTGTATTAAATTATATGTAAATAAATAAATAAAAAAAATTGAACCAGAACAAATTAAAAGAATTGAATTCAAATACTCTATTCAATTAATTGTCTACAAATTAATTCGTAGAATTAAATTTCTATAGAATTAAATTTGAAATTCTTGTTAATAATGAAATGAAAATTAAATATTTACCTGACCCATTGCGGTACCATAACTGGTTCACCGTGAACATTTTCCAAACTAAAATTCCTCGATTTCTCCAGCATGTAGTTTATAGAACTTTCCAAATTCTGCGTGCCCGTGAATCGAGATCCAAATTTGTCGACAAAAAACTCAAGTTCCTTCCATGTGAAACCTTTAAATGTGCCATTGACCGCTGTCTTGACAATTTCATTGACAGTTTCTTCGTATGATTCAATTTCCTTCACTAAATTGTCCGGCAATGAACAAACTTCAACTGAATTTTTATTCTCCGACTTATTATTACCATGTAATGATTTCGCTTCAATCAGTAATAAACTTATTAAAAGTAGAAGGAAATTTTTATAAATTTCCATCATGTTTTTTTTTCACTCAAATCAAGAAATATCTGAAAAAAAATAAAAATGTAGAAAGAGTTTAAAAATACAAAAAAAATATAGCAAGAAACTAAAAATACAGAAAAAAACTAAAATATATATCAAGAAACTAAAAATACAGAAAAAAACTAAAAATATAGAAAGAAACTAAAAATATATTTAACAGAATTTCAATAAGTGTAGAATAATATTTGATAACATATAAATATTATCTTATCCTCCCCAGAGAAGAATTTATTATTCAGAACGTACACAATGTTTGAATGTAAATATATCTAATCTGAAGAGGAGTTCAACTCAAGAATGTATAATAACGTACGATTATTAAATTACAATTGAAATTCAATTAATTTTTTCCAGCAAAAGAAAAATAAAATAAAATAAGTTTTTCTTTAAAAAGAAATTTTTAATTAAAAATTTTTCTTTGTAATTTTAATTACATTCTCATTTTTTTCAAATAAGAAAGAAAAAAATAAAAACAAATACTCTAGGCGAATAATTTTTTGAAAAACAATAATGATAATTGAATAATTATGTACCTTTAAATTGACTGTAAATAATGTCAATTTTAACGAAAAAGTGCTGATAAAATTAAAGTGAATTTTTCAAGAGAGACAATTTTAAGTCACATTGTTTTGTGTAATACTTTTCTAGGACTGAGACTTTAATCTACTTTAGTGAATCCCCACTTAAGTTACAAAGGGTCAGATAACAATTATCTTATGGAGCTACGTATATTTCTAACAGATTCCGTCAATTGTTTCAAATTTTTTTTTTAAATTGATCAATTGTCGCTTAATACTAAATTTTCAAATTCAATTTTTTACAGCTTAAAATCAACTAAACTTGCAAAAAAATAAAAATTCCAAAGAGATGAATAAAATCGACGAAAATTTTATTTTAAAATAATTTTGATTGCAAAAAAAAACACAAAAATTCTTCCATTAGCTGAAAAATAATTTTAAATTCTTAAAACTTACAAATTTGTTTACAAATACGAATCAGAAAATAAATTGAATTTAAAAGTGACCTTCTAAACATGTAATTTACTATTATGAATACAAATTTATAAAAAATGAGCAAGTAATAGATAAACACTCTAATTTATGTATTAATAATTTGTTAAAAGATAGTACGTACATTCGATTCTGTAGAATATTTCCTTTATATTTTTGAAGAAAGAGTGGGACAAAATGTATTTAGACATGCAAGGAAAAACCTGAAATAATATATTACTTAAGAAAAAATTTTTTTAGTCTACAATTGTGTATGTGCGGAAACAAAGATACTTGCAAAAAATTACGCCAATTATTTTTTATTACAAAAAAAAGAAAAACAAATAGAAAGCAATTTATTAAACCAAATTAAAAATAAAGTGTTTATAAAATATTATAGTTCAAAATGCATAATCAACATTGTCTACATATATTTATCTATAAATTATTATTGATAAAATTGAAAACGTAAGCAAAAAATTTAAATTGAAAAAAACAGAAAAATTATAAATTCAAAACTAAACAAAGTGAATATAAAAAAAAATATAAAACAAGTACAAAAAATGCTTTCAAAAATATTTTACAAAAATTTTCAAGCTTGGTCTCAGATTTTAGTTGCACTGACAGGTAAATCTTTTAGTATTTTATAACGAAAAATTCCATTAACAAAATATTGATTAAAATTGATTGATTGATTAAAAACAGAGAAAAAGAAGGTAAATTATTTTTAATTAACAAATTGTTTTGAACTTAAAAATGAAAAAAGTTCTAATTTTCGTAATTTTTATAATTTTGAAACTAAGATAATTTAATTTTTGGACAGAACTTTCATTAAATATTTGAAAACAATTGAATTCTTGGTAAGAATGTTATTAAAAATTTCGAAAATTTAATTATTTTTAAGAATTTAATAAATTAAAATTACATAATTTAAAAATAATTTAATTCTTTCAAACATTTTATTAAAATAATATAATTTTGGTAAAAACAGTCATTACATTCTTTTATATTCTTTGAAGCAGTTTTATTAAAATTGTATTAGCAATAATTTGATTCCCGCGAAGGATTTGACTGATCTTATTGAATTAGTATTTTATTGAAAATAATTGGATTTTTGCGAAGAATTTAAGTAAATTTTTTAAATAATTGAAATCATTCGATAAAAATTGCATTGAAAATAATTAAATTCTTTCGTAGACTTCAATGAAAATTGGAATTACAATAATTGAATTTTTCTAAAGAATTTTTTCAACATTTTTCAAAATTTAGTAGTTTATTGAATTTCTGTAAAGAATTTTATTGAAATCTTCAACAACAACAAAAATTGAATTCCGGTGATGAATATTATTAATTTCTAAAAGTAATTTTGAATTTTTTTAAAGTCCTTACGTCAGTTTTTTGAAAATAATTTAATTTTTGCGTAAAATTTTTAAAAAATTGTTAAAATAATTAAATTCTCTTGAAGAATTTAATTAAAAATATGTGAATTCTTTAATCCTAATGCTAATTTTTTAATCAAATGAATTCTTTCTAACAATTTTATTAAAATTGAAAATAATTGAATTCCTAAGAAGAATTTTTGTTTTAAATAATTGAATTCTTTCTAAGAATTATGTTAAATTTTTTGGAAACTAATTCTTTATGTTCTTTACTCAAATGTTTTCAAATAATATAATTTTGCTAAAGAATGTTGTACTAATTTTTTAATCAAATGAATTCTTTCTAACAATTTTACTAAAATTGAAAATAATTGAATTCCTAAGAATAATTTTATTGATTTTAAAAATAATTGAATTCTTTCTGAGAATTATATTAAATTTTTTGGAAAATAATTTAATTCTTTTGGGGGAATTACAATTATTGTATCAAAATGTTTCAGAATTACTGTATTTTTGCGAAGAATTTTATAAAAATTTTCAAAATAATTGAATTCTTTCCATTAAAATTGTATTTAAAATAGTCGAATTCCTGTCAAGAATTTTATTAATTGTTATGAAAATAATTTAAATGTTTTCTTAGAATTTAATTAAAATTTTTGAATTTAAAAATTTCTTACGAAGAATTTTAATATTTACGAAAATAATTAAGTTCTTTTAAAGGCTTTAATTAAAATTGTATTAAATTTTTTAAAAATATTTAAATTCTTTAGAATTCTTTACTTTTAAATTGAAAGTAGATTTTTAGTTTTGTTTTGGCATTCGTGCCAGAAATAAAATGAATTATATTAAATATCAAATACATTAAATTTCATTACCTGTATTTCATTTTTAGCGACAATTTCAATGATGATACTTGGCACAAATATTGGATGGTCATCGCCGATAATTCCAAAATTATTAAAATCATCATCAGATTCACCTCTACAATTATCGAGTGCAAATGCCGCTTGGATCACATCATTTCTCATGCTCGGCTCATTTCCAGGATGCATTATTGCCTCACTTATTGTCGATCGTATTGGTCGTAAGACAAGTTTACTTCTTGCGAATATTCCCCTAATGATTGGATGGATTTTAATTTTAATTTCCCATGAACCACATACACTGTTCATTGCGCGTTTCATCAGTGGAATTGGAATGGGAAGTGTTTATACATTATGTCCAATATACATCGGTGAAATTGCCGACAAAAATATTCGTGGCACACTAGGTTCATTTTTAAAGATAATGATGAATTTCGGCGAACTTTATAGTCACGCAATTGGACCATATGTCTCTTATACAGTAATGGGCTATTGTTGTGCAATTATTCCGATAATATTCATCATCACTTTCATTTGGATGCCGGAATCACCGTATTATCTTCTTGTGAAGAATAGAAAAAATGATGCGCTCAATAGTCTTCGATTTTTGAGACACTATAGAGATGATCATAGATTATTTGAAGAACTGGAAGAAATGAATGAGACTGTCATTAAGGATTTGTCGAATAAAAGAAAATTTTGGTATCTTTTTCGTTCATCTGGCAATAAGAGGGCTGTTATCATTTGTTTTGGTCTGCAGTTGATTCTTCAGTTCAGTGGATTAGCCGCTATTGAATCTTATACTCAGGTTTGCTTTTCTCCTTGCTAAAAAAAGAATTTATTTTTTATTTTATCTTTGAGAAATAATTATTAACTGTTTTTAATCTTTAAAAAATAATTATTTCCAGAATTAGATTCAAAGTAATTATATTTATTTCGATAGCCAGAAAAATTAGCCCTCTATTTTTACAGTTTTAATTTTTTAAATATTATTCACAGGCCTCGGATCGACTTTAAGACGTAAAACCATAAGAAAACAATTAATTTAATTATTTTCTACAAATTTTGAACTAAGATTAATCGAAACTTTAATGATTTTTTAATTTAATTCCACATCAACTTCAATTCAAATTAATTTGGAAAAGTTAATTATTTTCAAAACATTTTTTTACATTTTTCTTCAAAAACACGATTATTTTAAAAAAATTTTAATAAAATTCTCCGAAATATAGAATTCATTTCAAATAAAATTCTGATAAAATTTACAATTTTTTGACAAGTTTTGAATTAATTACTTTCGGAGATTCAATAATCTTCGAAAAATTTTTTAATCAAATTCTTTAAGAACTTAATTTTTTTCAGAATTCTTAAGTTTACTAATTTAATAATCTTATTAAATGAGTATTTTTAAACTTATGGTAATATATTTTTTACACGAATTAAAATATAAAAAATTTTCAATTTCAAACCTTTTTGAAATTTCATTGCTTCTAAAAAAATATAACTATATTTCTTCGAAAAATTTAATTAATTTCTAGCATTTTTCAATTGAATGTATATTGTAATAATTTCAAAGCATTCAAATATAATTTATAATCCATCATAAAAATTACTAATAATTAACAAATTTTAAACAAATTTATACTGACATTTTTCAAAAAACTATATTGTGTGGGATTTTTAATTGAAATTATTAAAAAATTAAATCTTATAAAATCTGAACGTTAGATTTTTTGAAATTCAATTTTTTCTAAAAATTTCTACCACTTTTCTTCGTAAACTTTTCTAGTATTTAATTATATTCCACAATTTCTAACTCATATTTTTCTTTAAATCAATTATTTCTTATTATTTTCGTTTCTTTCTTTGACAATTGACTTATTCAAAAGAAGTAAAACAAAATTTTTATTAAAATTTTTCAAAAAACTAAATTAATTTTTTATTAAGATTATTCAAAATTCAAATCTTCAAAAAGTTCAATTTAATACCTTTGGAAATTTAATTATTTCACAAAATTTCTTTAATTTTTCTCTAATTCAATTTTTTGTTGATAATTTTTATTTCTTTCTTCAAGAATTAAATTATTTAAAAAAGTGAAAGAAATTTTCCCAAAAATACAATTTAAAATTCAAATGTTTTCAATAAAATTTCATAAAATTTCAATTATTCAATTAATAATACTTTTAAAAATTAAATTAATTTTAATTGTAATTTTTCAGAAAACTAAATTGTTCAGACTTTTGAAGTTTTATTGTTTCTAACAGTTTTTTCTATCACTCTTCAATAACTTAATTATTGTCCAACATTTCTAATTTAAATTTTTCTCTAAATCAATTATTTTAAATAATTTTCCGTTTTTCAAGAATTCAATTAATTAATTACAAAAAATTAAACTGTAGTTTTTTATTTTCTTTAGTTTTCAAGAAAAAGAGCTAAACAGCAGCAATGAAATAAATAAAAAAAGTCCCACTGTTTGAAAATTTTCGGAAAAAAGTCATATTATCCGAGACCTGTACATATTTAATTAATTTAATATTATATATAATATAAAAAATTACTATAATAATATTATTATTATTATTATATAAATTCTTATAATATACAATATTATATAATATTTAATTTAATTTACAAATAATAAATTGAAATTACCTTTTTTCTAAAAAAAAAACAAAAATGTTGACAGAAAATAATGGGCGATGCAGAAACACAATTATCAGCGTCTATCGAGGTGATAATTCTCAATATTTTCCAATCAATTGCCGGAATATTTTCGGCGATTCTCGTCGATAGAATTGGACGTCGACCATTATTGATAAATACAACATTTCTCGCTGGTTGTTCATTGTTGATTAGCGGCATTTTCTTCTATCTGAAAAATCAATTAAAATTAGATATGAAACCATATGGTTATATTTTAGTGATTTCTATAATATTCTACGAACTTATAATTTCACTTGGTTTAAATCCACTCACTTATACGATGTTAGGAGAATTATTTTCCACCGATATTAAAGGTTTTGCCGTTTGCTCGACAAATATTTTGAGCGGTCTTTTAGCATTTAGTGTGACAAAATTATTTCAAGTCATTTCAGATTCATTGGGAGTGGAAATTTCATTTGCATGGTTCTCTATGTCCTGCTTTATTGGAGTTGTATTTATTATTTACTACGTTCCCGAAACAAAAGGCAAAACATTCGCTGAAATTCAAAGTGAATTAAATTCAATGAACAGTGGGGAAAAATTTATCAATAGCAAAAGTTGAATTTTTGTGATTTTGAATTAAAATTGAAATTAAGTAACTACTTAAAATTGAAATTCAATTTAACGTGAAAATTTCAAGACTGTGTTTAGCAAAATAATTTGTATTGAAAATCGAATTTCTAATATTTCTTCATCTAATCTTTTTTAAATGATAACTGAATTAGAATTTTAGACTTTTTTTTTATTTTCTTACTTGTACATTTTTTTTCAATAATCTCATTTGGATTACGTAAGTATATATAATATGTTTAAATACAGAATAGCGCTTTTAGATTTTTAGAAAAGATATGGATTTTTTTTTTACTAAAGGCGAAGAGTTTAGACAGATATGTACTTAAAGCTGAAAATTCACTTGATACAATGTTCGTTTTTTAAATCTCACTTTTACACATGTTTCGAAATAAAGGCGCTAAACAATTTCTGTCATTAATGAATAAAACGAAAATTATTTGTAGACAATATTTTCCTTTCCTATTCATTATTGACAGAAATTGTTAGGTATTTGAAATATTTTTCATTTATCGCTTTTTTGCTGTAAACGATGGCTTACAAAATTAAAAAAGAGCTCTACGAATTGAAAAGAAAGATGCTCGATAGCAATAATGAAAAAGTTAATACTGCCCTTCTAAATTTAAATACATGTTTATTTTTTACAACTCGGTGCCGACTATATTTTCTTATCTTAGAAATTAAATTGTACGTATCTATTAAATAGTTTCTTTTCTTTTAAATATTATTGTGACAAAATACTTAGAATCATAAATATGCACAATTTGAAACAA
Organism: Leptopilina drosophilae; assembly: GCA_032873175.1. Taxonomy (NCBI): domain Eukaryota; kingdom Metazoa; phylum Arthropoda; class Insecta; order Hymenoptera; family Figitidae; genus Leptopilina; species Leptopilina drosophilae. The sequence continues at coordinate 16,270,731 of CM065481.1, forward strand.
TAGATTTTATGATTATAAAAACCATTAGATAAAAACGAGCTTCTATTATCTATTGTTGAATTTACATTTTATAAAATTGTTCCTATGTACGAGAAAGCAATGTTAATAACATTTTGTTACAATATTATATTTGATTTCTTGTAAAGAGCACTAAGTTGATTTTTTGACATTTTCAATTCATAAATAATAATAAAAGTATGCGCAATAAATTAATTTTCTACAGTTTAGATGATTTTTTCTATTCGATTCTTTTGGTAATAAAAGCAAATATATAATATTTATATGTTTCATGGAGATTTACAATTTACAGGAACGAAAATTACTTGAATTTTTTTTCATTTTAAAATGCACAATTCGAGAGAGTATTAATATAATTTAATAATTCTATAGAAACTTTTGACAGAATTACGAAAAAAAATGTTTTGCCTAAACTAAATTTTTATTCAGATCCTATAAAACTCAGATTTACAGTTCAAATAATTCGTAAGAAATTTTCTGTTCATGATAAATTAAAATACACCAATAAAAAGTGTCTTAAATAAAATATTAAGGGGAATTATGTAAAATAAATTATTTCTGTAATTTCAGAATTTCCGATTTTGATCTACATTTAATCAATTTCAGAGTTTCTTAGACCGTAGATGAATATCACATATGTAAAATTGGAATGATTGTATATTATGACGTTCGCTATCGTTCTGTTTGAGATCTGTAAATATGAAGCAAGTTCTATTCTTAAATACTAGTCAAATGATCTTGAACAGACAAAAAAAAAGAAAAAAAATTCCTTTTCCAACTTGAATTAAATGAAATTTTTTCTATTTTCTAAATAAAAAATAAATCTTTGGCTTAAAAAATAATGAGCTTCTGTCTAAAGTATAGATAAAAGATTAAATATAGTATGCAAAGTGTAACAGTAAAAATATCACTATTTTCAGTTAATAATAATTAAAAGGAGAAATAAAATCGAGTAGAATGCTATTGGAAGTATGATATTAGTAATTTAAATTTCATGCTCCTCTAAATTGTCAATGTATAAAAATTTAATTCTTTATGATTTTATAAAAAAAAGAAGAAATAAAATTTAATCGAGAGTATGTTTGTTTCATGAGGATTTCTTTCTAAAGTCAATGGATTGTAAACAATCCTATTAAGTTTCAGTAATCAAGGGAAAATTGTTGAAACAAAAAAAAAAAGTTTCTGTCAATATAAATAATCATCTCGTGGAAAAACAGCTCTGGCAGCTTTTAATTCTGGATCGTATTGATTTCTATACCGTCTTGCCAAGAAAGCCGCAATCACCTGCGATAATAAATATTATTTAATCTAATAATAAACGAAGAGAGCGTTAAGATAAATCAATAAGTGATTTTTTTTTAATTGAAACTGCATGGAATTTTGTTTCTATAATTTTCTATTGTCTATTTTACAATCGACAATATTATTGTATTATTTTTTAAAAATAGACAAATAATTTTGTCTTTTTTGGAATAGACAAGATTATTATATTATTTTCTAAGAAAGACAAAAAATTATGTCTATTTTAGAAAATAGACAAAAAATTATGACTTTTTTCGAAAATAGACAATAGAAAATCTTAGCTATTTTATAAATTAAAATTGAAACGTTTTATTTTGATAGAAAAAATTTAAAATAAATGAATTAATGAACAAATTATTTAAAAAATTAGTAATGGCCACAACCATGTGAGATAAAAAACCCACCATCTGTTAAGATGATCATGCGAGAAAACGGGAGTCATAGCGATGGTATTAGACTAGAGGAAAGCACTAGGGTTAGCTCGAGGGTCTTTTTGGTTCCTGTAGCGTACCGTCAACCAGACACCAACAAACTGCAATTGATATTTTATACGATTATCCTTGTGCTTTTTACGACATGTTAATTTACAGATTATAATTTATATTTGAAGAAACGTATACTTAAAAAAATTAACCAGTGCCATTTTTCTAGTTTGAACCATTTTCCCTCTTCTCTTTTTCAAAATAATTGTTTAAAGTTAATTTTTTTACCAAAAATATTTATGATCATTGAATAATTAATAATTATGAAAATAATTGAAATCTTGATAAGAATTTCATGAAAATTTTTTGAAAAATAAGTGATTTCTATATTATAAATAATTTTACCAAAATCTTTCAAGAAAAAACTGAAAGTTTTGCGAAGAATTTTATTAGATTTCTTTCAAATAATTCAAAAAAAAATGTTAATTATGAAAATAATTGAATTTTTTGCAAAGAATTTTACTAAAATCTTTCAAAAAATAACTGAAAGTTTTGCGAAGAATTTTATTAAAATTCTTTCAAATAATTCAAAAAAAATGTTAATTATGAAAATAATTGAAATCTTGATAAGAATTTCATGAAAATTTTTAGAAAAATAAGTAAATTCTATATTTTAAAGAATTTTACCAAAATCTTTCAAAAAATAACTGAAAGTTTTGAGAAGAATTTTATTACAATTCTTTCAAATAATTCAAAAAGAATTTTAATTATGAAAATAATTTTGAATTTTTGCAAAGAATTTTATAAAATTTTTAAAAATATTTTAATTTCTTCGAGGAATTTAATTGAAATTAAATTTAAAATATTACAGTTTTCATAATGAATTTAATCAAGTTTAATGAAAAATTTTCTTAAATATTTGAGTTTCAGTGAAAAATTTTGTTATTTAGGAAAAAAATTGAATTATTTCCAATAATAGAATTAAATATTTTCCTATAGAGAATTGTATTACAATTTTTCAAATTAATATAACTTTTTAGAAGAATTTTATTAAAATTTTGAAAAATAATTTTTTTTTTCAAGGATTTTTTATTATAATCGAATTAAAAATATTACAATTTTTTAATAACTAATTTTAACAAAATTTTTCAAAGTAATTAAAATTCTGCAAAGAGCTTTATTATTTAGGAAAACAATTAAAACTAAACAAATTATCAAATTAAATATTTTTTTTGAAATTTTTCATAGTAATAAAATGTTTGTCAAGAATTTTATTAAAATTCATTAAAATAATGAAATTTTTGCGAAAAATGTATAAATTATAAAAATAATTAAATTCCCGTGAAGAATTAAATTATTTAGGAAAACAATTAAAATTAATTCAATATTTTTTTGATATTGATATTTAATAATAAAATGTTTGTTAAGAACTTTACTAAAATTCATTAAAATAATGAAATTTTTGCGAAAAAATTTATAAATTATTAAAATAATTAAATTTCTGTGAAGAATTTAATTAAAATATTCAAAATAATTGAATTTTCCAGATGAATTTAATTAAAATTTTATTAAACATATTTTAATTCTCATGAAGAATTTAGTCACAACTTTCTAAAATAATTGAATTTGTGTGAAAATTTTATCAAATTTTTTTTAGAATAATTGAATTCTTTGGAGAAATTTTTTTGTAATTCTATTGAAAATAATTGTATTCCCGCGAAGATTTTTATTAAAGTTTATAAAAACCATAAATAATTATAATTAATTAGTAAATTAGTTAATAATTGATTTCTTTAAAATTCTGAGTCTAAAATTATACTAAATTTGAAAGTAGTATTTAAAAAAGAACATTTTTTTAATTTCCCTATTAACAATATTGGAAATACCGCTTAACAGTTGTTAGTAATTTATGTAAAAAAATTAAAACAAAAAAATTGAAATTAAAAAATTAAACAATAATTTTTCAACAATGTCAATAAATTGTTACATACTTTCTTTGTAAATATGTGAACAAATCCAAACGAGCAAGATTATTCACAAAACATCCCAATTAATTACTAAAACAGTTAATACGTGACGTGTATTTACAGACTTTTTTCGGGAAAAAATAAATAAAAATAGTGCACACAGTGGTTAATTTTCCCCGAATAAAAAACTCCTCTAAAATTTGATTAATTTTTAAACAAATCCTTCATCAACTCACCTCAGTAAAACTGAAGAAAAGTCCTATACTTCCACATAATTTAAATGCATAATCAATAGTCGATTGTAATTTTTGCATACACGGTGGACATCCATTTTGTGCGCAGATCTAGATAAAAAAATACCAAATAATTAATTTTTAAAAAACCAAATTAATTATTTTAAATTATTTATTTTTGTCTAATTAAATTTCAATACTACCTCGGGACAGTGTAAATTTTGCGAAACAGGTACACTACTCAAGGTATCATTAAAACCACAACAACTAAATGTTTCCTGAACTTTTTGCTTGAGATCAGGTCCAACATTTCTCCAGCCCTGAAAAATAAAAGGCAACGATAAATATTTAAAAAGTCTCAGAATAAAAAAATTCTTCTTTCTCTTTTGATTGATTATACTCACTTGTTCGGCGAGTTCCTCCTGTTGTTTTGTATTGACTGAAAGAGATGCGCACGCTATGCTGAATTGAACAAGGAACAATAAGAAAAGTATCAGCATATACTGTAAACAAATATTAAGGAATAATTCACGTCTTTAAAAAATTGAATTTCTGCGAATTCCTGTAAATAATAAATTAATAATCGAATTATTAATAAAATTAAAAATAAACAAACGAAAAGAAGTAAAATTTAAATAAATCAAAATAAAATAAATATCCTAAAGAATATACTAATTTTTGTACCCTCATTTTATTCATAACTAAAATTTCCTTTCGCCAGAATAATTAATTAATAATTTATTCATGGAAGAATAAATTAAAATATAAAAAAACAGACAAGAATCTAAGATTTCAAGGACATTTTGCCCCTTAGAAAAATATATTTTGAATGTTTCGTAAAATGAAAAAGGTTAACAAAGTAATATGTTCGAATATCGAAAATGAAAATTTAAGAAGAAAAAAATTTACAATATTCAAAATACCTATTATCTCAGTGAGATAAAATCTTCGGTAAACTGAAAAAAAGTTCAAGAACAAATATCACGTTTTGATAAGAAGATTGTCGGTGGCTTAAAGGTCAAAGTAATGTTATATGGCAACGGAAATACATTGTTCTGATAAAAGTTGATTTGCTCCAATAATGACATAAAAAGGATACGAAAAACAGTAGTACTTGATGATGTTTAATCGCACCAATTAATCCAAGGATTGAAATTAAAATCAGCATTACCCCACATGCTAAAATACCTCCAATAATTGGAAGATCAGTAACCAAAGCCGAAGCCCTTCCATAAACGGCCGATCCAATTAAAACGAACGCAATTACCTGTATAGAAAATAATTTATAATTAAACAATCAAAAAACAGTAAATTCAGGTGAAAAGTTAATTAACAAAAAAAGTGAATGCAAATAAATAATATAGAGCAAGTAAATCAATTTTTTTTATCTTCCTTACAATATATAAAACGTTGAGTGCTGTCAATGCATTTTTCGAGCACGTAAAACCACCACACATCTTTTTTTTTTTTATTCTGTTATTTCAATTTTAACACACAGTTCACAAAAGAATCACTCGCGAATGCGTTGCGAGTTTAAATATGAAATAACTTAAGAGGATTTATTTCGTCACAATCTTCTAAAACTAATAAAACATCTGTATATTATTTGTGATTCTGATGTGCACACAGCAGACCAAAAAAGTGACACACTGACTTTTTGCGCCTGCGCTTATGTTACTTTGTGTGCGTGCATATACGTGAACTAGTGTATGTGCACGCATATATAGTTATATATACACATGGTACAAAATATTATGCAGTTTGACGACATTTAACCTTAATTAATTAATTAATATATATTTGTAAATTAATAAAAAATGGCAGATGAAGACGTTAATGGTGATTCTGACGAGGTTCAGCAAGAGAAATCACAAAAGAGAACGGCGAAATATGATAGTGGAGCTGCTGATTTGGAAAGAGTAACAGATTATGCAGAGGAGAAAGAAATTTCATCTTCTGAGGATTTTTCATGTGTAAGTTCAATATTTTATTGTCTAAAGAATATGTTTTATTATTTTTCTTCTTATTAGAAGGAAAGTGTAAGAGAAATTGAATTTTTATCGTTGTGAGGGGAAATGTTTTGCAATCGGGAAACATAACCTATAAATATTTTTCTTTTTGACTTTTTACTCGGGAAGTGTACTTTTACTAAATCTTTTACATTACTATTTTGTTTAAGATAGTTAATTTGTAATTGAGTATATTTTGTTTCTTTTATTTAAGCAATTAAATATTACTTTCGAATCGTTTTTCCGAATTTTCGAGAGAGAGTTTTATAGGTTAGGGGAACGAATTTATATTAAGATAAACATTTTTTTATTTATAATCTAATCTCTTAAAAAATCTAAATCGTATTGTAAATACTAAAAAATAAGTGCTGTAAATGTAAAACAAATATGTAGTCGCACTAAGAAGTTAAATTATTGTTATTGGCAATATTCTAGATTATTACCATAGTAACAACGAAAATTTCGGAGCTGCCTCAGTTACTGGTTCCTTCCTTTTTTTATTTCTTATTTATTTATTTTTATTCATTACTTCTTGTTTTATTGTTACTTTATTTATTATTTATTTTATTTCTGTTATTTACTAATATTAATTATTTATTTTAATATACTACTTTGTATTTTATTAATACTTTTTTATTTAATTCCTATTTTATTATTATCATTTCAATTATTAATAGAATTTTTTATTAAAATTTAAAAGTAAAATTATTAGTATTTACTAATATTAATTATTTATTTTAATATACTACTTTGTATTTTATTAATACTTTTTTATTTAATTCCTATTTTATTATTATTTCAATTATTAATAGAATTTTTTATTAAAATTTAAAAGTAAAATTATTAGTATTTACTAATATTAATTATTTATTTTAATATACTACTTTATATTTTATTAATATTTTATTATTTAATTCCTATTCTATTGTTATTGCAATCCTTAATAGCATTTTTTATTCAAATTTAAAAGTAAAATTATTTTTTAAAAGAATTGTCGAAATTAATGAATCGTGTGATTTTTTAGGCGCTGAGCATAATTGGAGATCGTCGAAACAAGGAAGTAGCTGAGAAAAAAGCCAAGGAAAAGGAGCTTTTAAAAATTTCCATAAAGAAAGAAGATGTTGATCTAATTGTAAGAACTTTGTTTTCTTTAAATTATTTCTTTCCTCAGTGTTTAGTCAATTTCAATTGAATTAAAATCTTGGCAATTAGATTTTAAAATCAGTTTTGAAAACCTAATTAATAAAAACTAAAGTGATATTCACAATATGAATGTGGCTAAAGTTTCGAACAAAATTTTATTTCACCTCAAGTGTTTTTAAAAATTACTATACAAAAAAGAAAAATAATTGAAATTAAACAATATTTAGTTCAGAATTAATTTATTTTAATCTAAAAAATAACTTTTTTGAATAGAAATACAAATTTAAAAAAAAAATCTTGTTCATTTGAACGTTTAAAACTTTAAGAACATCAACATAAATTGATTAACGATTGAAAAAGAAAATACTTTTCAGGTCTAAAATATTCTAAAATTGTTTCAAATTTTCTTTAAATCGTCTGTCACGAAATTAAGAACAAAATTTGTATAAAAATCTGAGTAGCCTTATTTTTCTTCTTGATCGTTGATTAAAAGCGTTTTAAACTTCACTAAAGTTAATAAAATAAGAAAGAGGATTAAACTTTTGTTTTTAAATTAAGATTTATTGATTAATATTTTTTCTTAATCGTCGATTAAAAACGTTTCGACATTCACTAATATTAATAAAATAAAGTGAATTTTATTATTATTATTATTATTATTATTATTATTATTATTATTATTATTATTATTATTATTATTATTATTTTATTTAGACTTATAATTTTTACAAAACGATCGAATGTTTATTAAAAATAAATTTAATTTCCAGGTGAAAGAAATGGAAATTAATCGAAATCTAGCAGAACAAACACTTAGGGAACACAGAGGCGATGTTGTGGAGGCACTTGTGACTTTAACCAATTGATCGCAATCTTATGAGGAATTCTCGTTGAGGATTCAGGTTACCCGTTACATAAGTTAATTTATGTTTACTTGTACAATTACAATTATTATTAAAAATATTTAATGAAATAGCAAAACCAATTTTTACCATAACTCAACTTATAATACTTTTTATTTCTCTCTATCATTTAAATTTTCATTGAAACATTCCATTTTGTTATTCAATAGAAAAACAAAAGCTGATTTTTCTAAAAATTATCATTACAATAAAAATTGAAATATTTTACTAAAACGTAGGGAAAATTAATTTTAATTAATTAAATCTGACAAAAAGATGAATCTAAAGTATTGAACGTTCAAGTGAACGAAATTTTTTTTCTTACCAATATTCTTCAATATTCCTTAGAGGATATTTCCTTAGATGACAATTGAAAAAAATTTAACATGAATATTAAGAAAATAATTAATTTTTTAATTTGTAAATTAATATTTTCGACCAAAATTCTAACATCGAAAAAAGTAATAAAACGATTCCGTTCATTTGAACGTTCAGAACTTTAGGGCCATACAAAAAGAAATTTTCGTTATTGAATATTTGTGACTAAAAAAAAAGAATTTTCCCAAATTTTTGAACCAAATGTTATAATCTGCTAGTAAACTTTTAATAATTACTGGACAATTTTTTTAGGTATAAAAAATTAAAGATTGTAAATAAAATTCATATTGAAAAAAGTAGTAAAAATACAGTCGTTTATACTTGAACTTCCGAAACTTTAGAGGTATTTAAAAAAATATAAATAACGAAAATTTAGATTAGAAAACAGTAATTAAATTTAGTGAATTTTATTCGACATTATTTTTCATTTTTATTTTATAATATTTTTATTCAATATCAAGTGCTATTACTTTCTAGGCCAGTTTATTTCCAAATTACTGATTCAATAAAATACAAAACCAAAAAACAAATGGGAAAGGTATCAATAATAAAATCGTCAAATTTATAATGAAAATGTAATTTATTCGATGCGGTGCATTGACTTAAAATAAATGGAAAAATGAACGTTTGTATGAGCTGGTGTCGATGAACAATTACTATGAACCATGAAAGACCACTGCGAGCTTGTTCGTTATACAAAAAAAAGCTTTTTTCAATTTAAATGCATTGTACATTGGGAAGTGTACAAAAAAAATAGAACAATAAACAATGCTCCAGTGGTAATCCATGAATCACCAGTAACTGTTTTCAATGATGAGGTAACGCTTGTCTTAATTGTACTTAGTTTATCAAATTATCCAGTCATACACTCATATATTCTTGCTGCAGATCGCTATCGACGATAAAATTTTTTTTTTCATTTTCTTCTCAAATTGTCATTCGTCTAACATCGGCGGTTCATTTGAAACATTGAACATTATAGAGTTTCTAAGAAATTATCTCGCAGTCCCAAAGTGTTAATAAATAGAGAAACTTTGAAATCAATTTCTTTTTTTTTATACTAAAAATTAACGAAGCAAAATTCTAAGTCTCCAATTCTGTTAAATTTCGATTTTTTTTTTCTATGTTAAGATTCATATTTTTTTGTTTTTTAATTAAAAAAATTGAATTCTCCAAGGTTCACCCAAAGAATTTCTGCAGAATTTAGAAAACGTACATATTTTTCAGAAAAGAAAAAAAATAAAAAATATTCCTAAAAATCGAGTTTATAAATTTTGATTTATTGAATTATCAATTTTCTTCTATGTAAATGTAATTTTTCTTTACTTGTACTTCGAAATTCTTTTTTTTTTGTATTAAATTTAAGAATGTAAATAAAAATTGCTTTTTTTCTAATCAAAAGTAAAAGAACAAGAAACATAAATTTTAACAGATGAAAGACTTTTTCGAAATTTCGCAACTTAGAGAAACAGGAGGAGAAAAAAATTCTTTTACATTCTCTCGTTATTATCGATTTGGTTACTGTTAATAAAAATTGTCAGATATATGTATATTAATTACACAATCTGGTAAAAATGTTAAAACTAAAAAATAAAAAGTAAACGAAAACTTTGGGACTGTTCGGCAAATAGTTGCATGTTTATAGATAACTTCACTGGCTGCCAGAATTGTTTAAAGGACGCGGCAATAAAGGATCGAGAACAGGAGAGCAGAGACGCAGTTGCAACTACAATAAAATGGACTTATCACAGAACACGTATGGCATTATTATTTCATCGTTAACATAATGGTAAGTATTCGATATTCGATAAAACTAAGAGACGGGGAATCGGGAAGCCAGTTTAGTACTAAAACGATGATTATCGTTGTCTCTGGTTGCCCATAATTCAGTTTATTTCCAAATACGCAATTTTTTTCCGATTTTTAAACAGTTAATTACAGAAAAACATTTATATATATATTTATTTTTTCTTTATTTATATTCTTAATCGTAATTGACTAATGCTCACGACTTGCGTACTGCTTTTTATTTTAAAATCACTTCTCAATTCTCAATTTATTATTTTTATTTGCACGTTTACACCAGTTGAAACAAATCATCAGTTTTCCTACTTCTTTTAAAGAATAATATTTAAATAAATAAAAAGTATTCAAAAAAAATTTGAATTAATTTTAATTTCCGAATATTTTCATGTTAGACAAAAAAAACACTTAACAAAATTATGGACAACCCTTAATTTAATTTACAAAGAACACTGTACAGAAAATTCAAACTTTGTCCTCGGGTTTAGAAAATAAGATTTACCTTTGACAATTTTGTTTTGAAGAAAAGTAAATTTTTGTTTAATTTTAATTTGATCTTTTTTTTTCATTGAAACGTTTATTTTACGTTTGATAAAACGTTTTTCTTTTTAACGAGTGACAAGTTTTTATTTTCTCAAGAATGAATAATGAGAGACATTGGTTTTATCAAATGAAAAACTTTCACGTCTCAAAATCTAGGTAAATAAATGTAACAATTGAATGTTACATTAAAATTACATTTATCTTTTTAAATTCACCATTTTTTTCTTGTTTTTATTTATTTTTTTTTTTACATAGAGAGACAATATTTTGCCAGTAAAGACAGATCCATTGACAATAAATGTCTAAAACGGACGTTTTGAAAAATTCGAAATTCGAATTGAATTAATAAAGTTTCATTTTTCTTTAGGAGAGGTCAATAGATTTTTAAAAATAACATTTGTCTACTATTTTTTTTTAATTCTTAAGAAAAATATACTTTTTTTTTGTTTTTATTTAATTTCATTAAAATGTTGGCTATTGTTCTGTTTTTCAAAAGTAAAAATTTGCTTTCTAAGAACATAAAAAGAAATTGATTTTTGAAAATTAACATTTAATTTTACAATATAATGGATATTTTTCTTGGTAAAGATATTGTTCTAAATGAAAGTTAATTATTGGACAGTTAATCAAATAATATTGACTAAATTTCTCCTAAATATTTATATAATTATCCTATTTTTCTTTTTTTTTGGAAAAATCGAGGCTAGTCAATGGATGTATTTTATTTATTTAATTAGTAAAAGAAAGCAATCCCGAGGATAATGTACAGTGGTAAAAAAAATCGAACCAGCCGCTTAGGTAAAATTCTATAAAGTCGAAAGAAATAAAGAATTTGCCTATGAGATATTTTTTTTTCTTTTTTGAGAGGAATATCGGGGATGTCTGCAGGTCAAAAATATACAAAAATACAGGGGGGGAAATTGGGGCATATGGGGAGGGGGGTTGGGGGGCCACATGTCGCGCAGCTTTGAGAGTCATAACCGCAGTAACCATCATACATATCGAGAGAAAAAGAGATCATAAAAAACGCTAACTAGAATCATTTTTCCATGTTGGAAGAGTTGTATGATTTACAATTAAAAATCACTATCGGTATAATAAACAAAGTATCTAGGTTTTCTCCCCTCACATCACATTGACGAGATATGGGAGTTGGTTTTTTGATCCGTTTGAAAAAGGAACAAAATGGTTACACAATTCGTCTGGCCGACGCCTATCACAACTTTTATTATTTTTTTTTCTTCTGTTTTTTTTAATTATTTTGTGTGTGTCTTCTCGTGGCAAATTTATTTATTTATTTTTAGCGAGCTTTTCTTGATCGTCTTGGTCCTCTGGTGGTTATTGGTCCATTCGCAATTCAACGCCTACGAGAGTTAAAGAGCAATAATTTTGAGGGTCCACTTTTTTTTCATTTCGTGTCTTGGACATCGATATTGAGAAACGTCGACGTTGTCCATAAACGAGGATTTTATCACACGCCACATTAAAGAAGAAATGGTTGTATTTTTCTTCATTTATTTTCTTCTTCGTAAACTGTTCGTCACTAGCAAATACTCACAATAGAAGAAAAAAAAATACACACACACACAAGTAAAAGTTCTGCGTGAGCGTCTTTTTTTTTTGTTGACAACTTTTTCGACGTTCCTTGGGCGATTGGACCTTCTTTTGGGGCGCGTCAGTTTCACTTCTTCTTCTTCATTGTTTCTCTCTTCTTTTTTTTTCTTTTTTTTTTAGTTTTTTGCCTTTTTTTTCTTTTCGTTTTAAGTGGACCAAAGAACGGCGCACTAGGAAACATTTATTTAGCACTACGAAATATCACTGTACATAAAAAGTCAAGGATGTAAGAGGGGAGGGGGTGATGTGGTAGTCGTACCCGGAGTCAGAGGTGACTGCTTTCAGCTTTGTTTAACTCGTTTTCGCGGCGGGCCAATTGGTGGTATTTGTTGAGTGGCAAGTGCACGAAATGCCTCCGCTATCAGATGCGGATGAGAACTTATCATTGACTTAAACCCCGCGGTTTCCATCACATCCGTTGCATGTCTGGAAAAATAGAAACGAAAAAATTAGTAACAAATACGAAAGATGGTTAAAAATTAATGTAGGATATTAAATTAATACTAAAATTAGAGTTCAATGAAATATTTTCTTTATATTTACTAATTTTAGAAGAATTTGAAATTCGGAAATTTTGAAAAATTACAAATAAAATTAGGAATGTTTTAAAAATAATTTAGGGATAAGGGAACATTTTTTTTGGAGTGATGAGAAAAATGGAGAATATTAATAATATAAAAAATGTAAACTAACGTGTTAATGAAGTCTATGGCTTGGGCTTTTAATTGATCGGCACTATGAAGATCGGCTAGAATAAGAATGTCTGCCGCATTCTCGATGGCTAAGCTTGTGCAGAGGGCCTCCTCGCACATTACTTTCAACCTCTCGAGCGCATATTTATCCGCGGCTGCTAATAAATCGTCTGCCATTTTCTCTAAATTTGTTGCCTTTCCAGTGTAAATAAATCGCAACATTTCCCTTAATACCTCGTGATCCACGTCCGTAATGTCGACTCGATTTTGTTTTCTCTCCTCCATCTCGTGTTCAAACATCGCCGAGAACACAGGACTTCTTGCTAAAATAATCAATTTTCCATTAGTTATTTATAGAAATATTTACAATTATTATTAAATATTCATAAAGTTCAAGAAGAATGAAATAAAAGAACCGAAGAATTAAATAAAAACGAATTTTTCAAATTATCAAATTTCCTCTTTGATCCAATTTATCAAACGATTTGAGTAAAATTTAAATTAAAAAAAAGAAACGACTATTGGAAAGAAATTTAGAGAATTAAAAAATGAAAAAAGGGTCGAATAGTTTTCTTTGCAAATAATAGAAATTTATGTAGATTAAAAATTAATCTTTTTCTTGATAGAAAATTTCTTAATGAAATTCGAAAAGAATAATTTATATTTTAAAATGGTTTTATAGAAATAATAATTAATATTTTATTTTTATTTTGATGAAACTAAATTTTGTGTAAAGTGTTCAGTTACCGGCGAGAATTGCTTTGTGTGCTTGGAACTCTCTCCCACAAACGGTAAGCGTGACGTCGCTAAATTTTTGGTTTTCGAAAAGTGATCCAAGATCATCGGGTAGTCGACACTCAGGTACTTTAAATTGTATCGTGTTACTTTGTCCCGAAATGTTGACACTATCCGCCACCACGCTGACCTGGAAAAAAAATTTGGAATTTAGAAAAACGTGCTCCTTTCTCTTCATTCTAAATTACTAGAATTATTTTTTTCCAATTTTCAGTTTTCGTTTTTATAAAAACGGAATTAAACAAGAATATGAACATTCTTTACACATAGAAAGGAAGAAAATTATGTAAATAAATAAATTACAATTTTGTTTGCAGAAATGATCAATAATTCGTTTTTTGTCCGTTTAAAATTTAAATTAGAATAAATAAATTAATGAACGAATAAGTATATCTATTTATACGTTAAAATAAATATTCACATATTTAGAAAATAGAAATTTGTAATTTCTTTCTTCTTGAAAAAGCAGAAATTAGAAAAGAAAAAATGCAAGAAATGTGTAAAAATTGTGCAAAACAATTTTGGTCTAATTTCTTTCGATTAATTCTTTGTAATATTCATCTACGTATTAAAATTAATATAATATTCATTTATCATTACTAAATTTAATATTCATTTATAATTACTAAATTTAATATTTGTACACTAAAAAAATAGGAATTTATAAAATATTTTTTCATGAAAAAGGAAAAAATGTGAAGAACGAAAAAAAATTTGCAAATTATAAAAACAATTTGGATTAATTTCTTTGGTAATAAATAATAATTGAGCGATGAATACCTCACAAAATATCGTGAGTTTATCGTCCGGTAAAAGACCATTAGCTTCATCTAACAGGAAGTCTCTTCTGATGAATTTTTTAAAACCCCAATCCTTTCCTTGCACGAACCTGTAAGCTCGTTGGCTCTCTAAAATAACAAGAAGAATAATAAAATTAATTTTTCGAATTATTCGATAATTATTTAACAAGTAATAAAACTTTTCTACACTTTTTTTCTAAGCAACTGAAAATATTCTTTTAGTGAAACAAATATAAAGTGTAATGAATATAAAAGATAACAAATGTAGAAAATAAAAAAAAATTGAAAAAGTTCTCTTTGTGTAAAATTATTTTCAATTTAATTTAACCAATATTTTCAATTATTCAAAATTAGTAATTATCAGTTTGAAAAGAAACTTACCCATGGCTTTGGTCTCTTCTCTTTTGGCATTAAGAATAGAAAATTTGAACTTTGCTCTAACTTCAGACTTGTTACAAGAAACGAGAAGAAGGTACAGGGATAAGTAGTCTTTACTTTCCTCATCCAGGCCTTTAGGATTTACTCGTAGGCACCTGAAAGAAAAAAAAGAATTTGTTTTTACTTTAGAAGAAAAATATTTCCCAACGAATCCAATTATAAAAAGTAATTGATTTAGAAATAAATTAAATTGTGTATATAAAAAGGAAAAAAAGTAAAACGTTTTCACAGATTTATTGTATATAGCAATTTAGAAAAGTAGTTAAGTAAAAGTTAAAATAGAAGAAAGTGGAGTAAAAGTTGACCACTCTCTTTCATGTCTCTCGAAAATTAATATACATATATTAAAAATTATTCCAGTCAATTAAAATAAATATCTTTCTAAAAATATTATTCGTTTTGATAAATACCATTTCACGTCTTTATAATTTTTCCCGTAAATGACGAAGTGAGTTAATTAAAACAATTTTCAATAATTTTTAATGCAAGAAAACAGATTTAAGGCAATATTTTTAATTTATTTGTTTGAAAAAAAATAATTTTAATTAATAATTGTCGATAAAAGAAAATGCATTTAAACAATATTTGAATTTAATTAATCGCTGTTAATTTTATTTCGTTCAATAAAAATTCGTAATTTGAAAACAAAAAATATAATCAAAATAAAAATCTTCATTAAAATATTCAATTTCATGTTATTGCGAAGATGCGATTAATCCAATTAAGGCAAGTATAATTATTAATTTCTGATTGAAAAATAATATTTCCAATGTTGGAAAAAACAATTGATAATAATGTTTAAAAAATAAAATTCTTTGAAATAAAAAAGAAATAAGAAGTAAATTAAAATTTTCAACAATGTTTTTTGTTAGGAAATATTTTGTGAAAAGCAGAAAAGCTAAAAATATATGAATTCACTTCAATGAAAATGACCTTGCCACGTGCTTCCACAAATCGATATTACATATCACAATACAGAGTTTGAATTACCATCAACATTTTCATTGAATTCAAATAAAAAAAAACAGAAAAATAAAGTTTTTTTGAATTTTAAATATGTTTTGTTAGCAAATAAGTAAAATGTTATGCGACTATTGAAATAAATAAGAAAACAAAAATTAAGCACGTACATTTTCAATGAGAAAAAATATTCGACAAGTATTTAAATAAATAAAAAAAAATCGACAAGACTTTAGTTAAAAAACATATATTCTGCAAATATTTTAATAAATATAAATATTCACCAGAAAAGAAAAGAGATAAATAACCACCAGTGAATTTAAAGTAAATAAAAAAATTAAATTCAGTAAATAATTAATATTAAATAGAAAAAAAATAATCATAAAAAAACTTTTTATCTATTTTACGCTTCAATTAAGAAATTGTTAGAAAAAAATTTTTTTTTCTCAACTGAATCACATTCAATAAGAAACATGACGATTTCACTTTCCAGTTGATTATCTGGAAACCAATTATTCTCTCTTGAATTATCAATTACTAGTTTAAAGGCAAAGAAAATAGTCATCAGGAAAGTGAAATAATTGAGTTTCTTTATCAACCTGTTGCCAATTAAATGCTTTTAAAAAAATTTTTTTTCCCTTTTCTCCACATTAAAAATATATAAATTGTAAATATTTAGTTCATTTTCTATTTTATTTAGTGAAAAAATGGAAACTGAAGTAGATATTTTTTCATGATTTTTAAAGAATTGTCGAGGAAAAAAATTTGATTAACATTTAAAATAATTATTCTCTTATTAAATTTTTTTTGAATAGTTGTTTATATGAATTGTTTAAACTACTTTTCTATTAATTGATTAATTAATTAATTAATTAATTAACAATTTATATTTTTTGTATTATTTTTGTGATGAATTTTTTCAAGTAATTATTTCTACCAAATATTAATTATATTATATTTTATATTAATTAACAATTTAAATTTTTGTATTCTTTTGTATTTTTGTATTCTTTTTAAAATAATTATTATTCAATTGCACTTATTAATTTTGTATTAATTTACAATTTACATTTTTGTTTCTTTTTGTATTTTTTGAATAATTGTTTCTATTAATTATTTATTCTAACTTTGCATTAATTTACATTATTGATGCATTTTTCAGAATTAATTATTTGCATTAATTATTTATAATAATATAATAATTTTGTATAAATTTATAATTTACATTTTTGGTGGAAACTCCAAATTGTAATAACTTCAATAACTGTTTATTAAAAATATTTTTAAATAATTAAGTCAATTTTCAAAATAGTTCTAAATTTTTCAAATATGGTTTAAATTTAATTTAATTTAATTTAATTTAATTTTAATAAATTTATTATTAATTTAATAATATAAAAACTAATGAAATTTGATTTTAGATAACTATTTAAATTATTAGTAGAGAATTTTTTTTTTAATAAAAATTTTTCTTAAACAAGAAAATTAGAAATTGTTGAAAATTAAAATTATTTAATTAAAAGTGTTTATGAGGCTCTAATTTTTTTTATTAATTACAAATTTTTTTTCTGTATTCATTAGGTTTCTTAAAAAAATTTTTTTTCTCAACTTTTTCAATTTGTGAAAAATATCTTTTTTATTTTTTTGTAAATTGCAAATTAAAATCGGATTTTTTTTGTATTTTAAAAATAAAAAGGGAATAAACTTACCATTTCAGTTTATCATTGGCTCCAGCTGAGAACGTGGATGACTTGAGGACCTCTCCCATCTCTTCCCGACAAAAGCTGAAGTTGTTTATCGTCCACATGTAGCTGAACTTAACCACCTTTACCTGTGCATACAAGACCTTCAAATCAAACATCACGTCAGAATAAATCTCCCAAGAACGAGCTTATCCTAATTAAAAGGTAATCTACGGAATTCAGGTATAACTATACCGCATGTCTAAATCCTGGAAGAAATTTTCTTTTTTATTCCCTAAATTATTTATTTCTTTATTTATTATTCTACGTGAATTATTTAAATTCAAAATTGAAAAAAATAATCAAAAAATTATTTTTTATTCACCTTCATTCAATTATTTTTTTTATCCCCTTTTTTTCACTACATTAAAATGTTAAAACAAAAAAAGGTTATTATAAAAAATCCAATATGTTCATATATTAACAGTGTAGAAATTAGAAATCCTTTCCACAAGAAAAAAATATTTATTTTTCAATTCAATTTAAATTATAATCATTATTTTATTAAAAATAAAAAAATAAGTTAAATTATTTCAATAATTAAATAATTATTAAAAATTTTATTAAAAATGATAATTAACAATTTTAATTAATTAAAAGTAATTTTTACACAACTGTCAAATTTGTATTCAATTGAAATGTTCACTTAATTGAATTTTTTACAGTGGGAGATTTTTCTCAAATAAATTGTTTCGTTTTTATGAAATTTTTTCTGTCAGAAAGTTTTTTAATTAAATTTTTTTATTGCACAGAATTATTAAAAATGAATTTTTAATTATCACAATTATCTTCACTCGATATTTTGATTGAAAGAATTTTTTTTCAAGTAAATTTTCAATTTTACGAAGTTAAATTTTTATTTTAAACAATTTTTTCACCTCTAAATTTTCAATGAACGGAATTAATTTCACTCAAACTTTTTTTGTTTGATCGAATTTTGTACAAGTGAATTTTTTCATTTTCCAAAATCGACATTTTTATCGAATTTAATATTGGTTTCACTTAATTGAGTTTAATTGTTCGATTCCATTTGATTGTATTATATTTTTGGAATAATATAATTAATCAATAAAAGTGAAAATAAAAAATGAAATAAAAATAGAAAAGAAAAAATACAATGAAACATAAAAACCACAAATAATGTACAGTTTAATAAAATTTTCCTGAATAAATATTGTGGTAGTTGAAAAGTTTAGTAAATAAAAATTCTGTGAAATAAAAATTGTAGA
This sequence comes from Leptopilina drosophilae, assembly GCA_032873175.1. Lineage (NCBI taxonomy): Eukaryota > Metazoa > Arthropoda > Insecta > Hymenoptera > Figitidae > Leptopilina > Leptopilina drosophilae. The sequence continues at coordinate 16,289,721 of CM065481.1, forward strand.
AAAAAAATTTTTGCTAAATAAAAAATCTACAGAATCATAATTTCTGTTAAATAAAAAATTAGTTTATTAAAAAATCCATTAAATGAAAATTCTGTCAACTGAAAATTCTAGTAAAAAAAGATTTGGCTAAACACAAATTTCAGAAAATAAAAAATCTGTTAATAAAAAGTTTCCTCAATAAAAATTTCGAAAATAAATATTTTGTTAAATAAAAATTATGTTAAGTAAAAATTCTGGTAATTAAAAATTCTGGTAATTAAAAATTTCGGTAATTAAAAATTTTTATAAACAAAAGATTTTCCTAAATAAAAATTCTGTTAAATGAAAGTTTCCCCGTCAAAAAAAAAAAAAATGTAAATCGAAAATAAAGTCAATTTATCAAAATAAAAATCCCAGAAAATAAAAATTCGCATATTTTTCTATATTGTCGAATAAACATTCTGTCCTTGAAAAATAGAAAACAAAATTCTCAATTGACGATATAAAAAAAAAAGTATTTCTAAAAAAAACTTTCAGTATACAATCTTTCAACAGTTCCCACACACAAACTCGAAATAAAATAACATTTTATCTCCCCAACACTCAACAATAATGTTCATTACAATTTTTCATTTCCCGCAGACGAGGAATATTTTAACCACAAAAATTCAGCTTGCCTCAAAAGCAAAACTCAGACAAAAGCCTCGTATTTTTTTAGCTACATTTCTCTCTCTCTCTCTCTCTCTTTTTTTTCTCTTCTAAAGAAAAAGAAGTTTTGTTCTGTTTTCTTTGCCATAAAACTGTCTCTCCAATGTTCAACCTGACTGCCATTTATTTTTTTTCCCCCTTAGCGTGTTTCTTTTTTAATTTTATTTTTTTTTCGCCAAAGCGATTTTGATCGTCTTGTGTGCTTGAAACGCCAAAACGGAGTAGAGGTTCTTCTTCTGATTTTAAATACCGTTCGGTCGAACCCACATCTATAATGGTATCCAGCACGTACAACTTTTGAGAGCGAGGATTGAACGAAAAAAAACAGAAAAGGGAAAAAGGAATGAAAAGAAAGGAAAAATGATCGAAAAAATGAAAAAGAAACGAAATTAAGTGAAAAAAGAATGAAAAAGGAACGAAAAAGGAACGAAAATAACGAAAAAGAAACGAAAATAACGAAAAAGGAACGAAAATAATTTCGGTAAAGTTCGCAACGTTTATGATCAACGATTGAAAGAAAAAAATTACTTTCCAACAAAAAAGAATAAAAAATTTTGTTCACAAATATTTTTTTTTGTAAATCATTATTCAAAAAATTAAACGTACTATTTTCTGAACAAAAATTTATAAAAATTTGCTTAAAAAAATATTTTGCTTCAGAAATCGTTGACTATAAACGTTGTGAACTTCACTAACGTCGAAAATAATGAAAAAATGGAAAAGTAGGAAAAATTTGCAAAAAAGGAATGAGAAAAGAAGGAAAAAAAGGAAAAAGAACGAAAGAATTATGGAAAAGTACGAAAAATATTGAAAAAGGAATTAAAAATATTGAAGGAACGAAACAATGGTAAAAAATCGAAAATAATGGAATAAGTTCGAAAAATAATGGAATCAGTACGAAAAATATTGAAAAAAGTGCGAAAAAAAGAAATTAAAGAAAGAAAAAGAAAAAAATGAAAAAAGAAAGAAGAAAAGAAGAAATTTTTGAAGGACCACATCAGGTGGACATATAAAGGAGATGGACGAACGAGAAGTTGGAGAAAAAAAAAGTCAAAAGTTGGTGATGGAATAAAGGGAGGTGGTGCAAAGGAGGAAGGTGAAGAAGAAGACGAAGAAGTAGAAGAAGAAGAAGAAGAGGAAGACGAGGTCAAACCTTCAGAAGTCAACGCACTCTGACGTCACGCGTTGTGTCCGACCTTGGTGAACGAATAAGCAAAAGCCAATCGCAAAAATCCTATATCTGTCCTTGATTTAAAAAAAAAATTCTTGTCTAGGAAAAAAAAATTCCTTCTCTTCCTAGACGATATTTTTTTCTCTCCTCAATTTCGAAACATCCAGTCCATTAAAAGCGAATATTTTTTTAAGGTCCAAATTTTGTCTGAAATTTGCCCATTTTGTTCAGACACAAAAAAAATTTTACTCTCTTAGGCATTTTTTTTTCTTTAATATTTTTTATTATTTCAAATATAAATTTTTGAATTTATTTCTTGTACTTTTATGTTCGAAATTTTCCACCAGAATTTAATATTTGAAGTTTCGTAACATTTTTTCAGATGAAAAAAATTTATTCTCTTCCTACAGAAATTTTTTTCTTTTTAAAATTCAAAACTCCATTCTACTATTTATTTAAGTAATACATTGTAAGCAAATTTTTTCGGGTTCGAAATTGTTTACCAGAATTCTGTATTTTGAAACTTGACAATTTTTTTCAGACAAAAAAATTTGTTACTGTTTCTGAAACTTGACAATTTATTCCAGACAAAAAAATTTGTTACTGTTTTTGAAACATGACAATTTTTTTCAGACATAAAAATTTGTTACTGTTTTCGGACAAAAATTTTTTCCAGAGAAAAAAAATTTGTTACTGTTTCTGAAACTTGACAATTTTTTTCAGACAATAAAATTTGTTACTGATTTTGAAACATGACAATTTTTTTTTAGACAAAAAAATTTGTTACTGTTTGTGAACAAAAAATTTTTTCTTTTCTGAATTTAAAACTCAATTTTGTTAAGTATAAAGTGTAATAAAAAATAAAATAATAAATTATCATATAATGAAGAAAGCTGTGATAGAGTCAAGTTCGAAATTTTTTTTGCCAAATTTGTCAAATTTGACGGACAAAAGTCCGTCAAAAAAAAATTCCCTTCTTCTCAGGCGACAATTTTTTTCTTTTCTAAATTCCAATCTTCATTCTTTGCCTAAGTAGTAAACTATAATCGAATAATTTTTACTTCGAAATTTTTCGCCCAAAATTTTTTAATTAAAATTTGATATTTATTTTGACAATCCCTATAAGAAATTGTTTCACATCGAACTTGTAATTAACGTGTCAAGTTTAATTTACGACTTTGCGAATTATATTTTACTCGTGAACTCAATCCATTGGAGGCCAAGTTCGGTTCCGGTTTAATTTAGTTCCGCTTTCGTGTTTCTGCAGGTAATCGCGGATTTTTTTTCGCCTCTATACATTGCGGCTCAATCAAAAAGATTTGTTTCACAGTCAAACAATAGTACAACAGTGGAAAAAAAATTGATTCAAATAGTTGGAAAATAAAAAAAAATCCATTCGTATAAGTGGTTTTTAATAAAAAAATATTTTACACTGTATTTTCGTTTTGAAATCAAATTTGTTTTGTTTTCCCCCGGAATTTATTGGAAGAGTTTGTCAAATAATAAAAGAAAAAAAAAATTTTCTAAATGAGAAAAATTTGTTTGATTTAAAAAAACGATTTTCTTGTGTTATTGGATAAATAATTGTAATTGAATCAAATTGTTTTTGTATATATTAGAGAAAATTAATTTGAAACAATCGGTTTTGTATGTTTGAGAAAAGTAGGATGTAAATTGACTTGAATTGAAATTATTTGATCGAAATGAAAATTATTTGGCGCAAATAAAAATTAATTGCTACAACGAGCAAATTATTTGCTGTAAAAAAATTAATTGATGAAATTATCGAATTATTTGCTATAAAAAAATATTTGATGTAAATAAAAAATTATTTGCCACAAAAAATTATTTGATACAAAAAATTATTTGCTACAAAAAAATATTTGAAGCAAATAATATTATTTCTTACAAAAAATTATTTGATGCAAATAAAAAAATTATTTGTTACAAAAAATTATTTGATGCAAATAAAGAATTATTTTGTGCAAATAGAAATTTATTTATGCAAATACAAATTAATTACTGCGAAAAAAATATTTGATAGAAATAAAAATTATTTGACACAATTGAATAGTTATTTTGTAATAGACAACTAATCATTTATTTGAATCAAGTAAAAATTCGTTTTCAGTGAACAAAAAACAAGATTTAATAAAAGTTATACAAGAAAATATAATGCTGACAGTCTAGAAAAAATTAAAAATAAAAATAACAAATTTACAATAATCGAGAATACTGAATTAAAATTTAAAATATTTCAAAAGGCAAAAAATTGTAAGGAATTAGGAATTGAGAATAAAAGAAAATAATTAAAATATGGGAATATGGGACTTGATACAAAAATAAAAATTTGATTTTAAAATAAAATTTTGATTCTCATTTTAGAAAAAGAAATTTTTTATCCAAATATCTAAACGTTTAAATAATCATTTATTTGAATAAAAAATGAAATCTGCGAAATAAATATTTATTTGTATCAAATAAATCATAAATAAAGAAAAAAAACTCATCAAAGTTATTTGATGTAACTAAATATTCTTTAATTGAATTACAAATTTTTCTGATCAAAATAAAAAATTCTATGATTTGAATAAAAAAATTTTTTGCCTTGAATAAAAAATCTTTGATTTGGATAAAATTAATTTTGAATTTATTATTTAATTGATAATCTTAATTGATAATTTTTTAATTGATTTAATTGATAAAAATTGATTTCAATTTTTTGATTTCAATTAATATTTGATTTCAATTAATATTTGATTTCAATTAATATTTGATTTAAATAAAAATTATCATTGATTTAAACAAAAATTATTTGATTCCTTTTTATTAATAATTGATTCAATATTGAGTTAAATTTTTTTTTTAAAACAAACAAGTAATCGTTGATTCGATAGAAATAAATTTTTTCCCACTCGAGACATTAAAAAAAAGATGTTTTGCAAATGAAATAAAACAAGTAGCGTTCTTTTGGCTCTAATTGGAAATAACGATCTTTGACTTTATACATCTGCGCGAGTAAATTATTTTTGAATATATATAGAGAAACTCGAAAAATTGGCAATAAATCAAAGTGGAAAAAATTGGAGTGACGCCCTCGGCAAAAATGAAAGTTTCTCTCTCTCTCTTTTTCTCTCACCCCTCATTTGTAAAAGCCTACATATCCGCAATACAATTACCAAGCATCCCGCTTTGTAACTACCGGATGATTTTACGATCAGTCACGCTTGTCTGGAATTTCAATGCATAACAAGTCCACACATTTATTTTGTTACAATTGAATTCACCAATGCGGAAAAAGAGTAGAATATTCCATTTGAATTTTATTATTGTAAACTTAATTGTACTTGGGAAATTATCATATTAAAAGCTTTCACGATTTTCGGTTGGGAAATTTTGAAAGAAATTTATTTTTTCACTTTTTTTTATTATTTGAATATATTTTTTATTTAAAATGTATTTAAATCATATTAAATGAAATTATTATTTCCTTTTTACTATAACTGATAGTTTATTATTTATCCATATTAATGTTTTTATTATTATTTCTTTATTATGAATAATAAATTAAATAAATTTCCAATTTAATCAACTTCTATTCGATTCAAATTTTATTCGATACAAATTTCAATTTTACTCAATTTTTAATTCGCAATTTCAATTCAATTTTAATTTATTCAGTTCAAGAGTTTCAACTCTAAGTTAATTCTAATTTATTAATAGAATTTTTTATTAATTTTAACTTAAATTTTTTTCGATTTCTATTATCGAAAAAAAGGATCAGTTGAAAATGGTAATTTTAATGAATTTTTAATTTATTTCCTTTAAATTTTCAATTATATTGAAATTAAAAAAATTTAATTTTGAATTTTTTTATATTTAATTTTGAATTAAAATTGTAATTTTAATCAATTTAAAATTATTTAGTTTAAATTTTCAATTATTGAAAATGAAAAAATTTAATTTTGAATTTGAATTTTTTTTTAATTTAATTTTGAATTAAAATTGTAATTTTAATCAATTTTTAATTTATTTCGTTTAAATTTTTAATTCTCTGAAAAGTTGAATCATTTCAAAATTAAAATATGTAAAATTTGAAAAAATTAAATTTTTCAACAATTTTAAATTCAATTCTTTAAAATTTGTAGTTATTTAAAAAGATGAATTTTAAAATTTGTAGTTATTTAAAAAGATGAATCACTTGAAAATAGAGAATAAAATTAAAATTTTAAATTTAATTCTCTCAACTTATCAATGAAAAAAAAAATTCGAATCTCTTCAAAAATTAGAACAAAATTGAAAATTGAAAATTAATTCTTATGACGTTTCAAATATACAAAAAGTTGATTCACTTAAAAGTTGAAATAAATTTTTCATAGAATTGAAATAAAACTTGAATAAAATTGATATTTTAATCAATTTTGAATTAAATGCTTTCGAATTTTTATTTCTCTAAAAAATAGAATCGCACTTGAAAAATAGAAATCAATTAATCAATTTTAAATTCAATTCTTTTGTATTTTCAATTATCTCAAAAATTAAATCACTTGAGAATTGAAATAAATCTAGAATAAAATTGATGTTTTAAGCAATTTTGAATTAAATGCTTTCGAATTTTCAATTCTCTAAAAAATAGAATCGCACTCGAAAATTGAAATCAAATTTGAGTAAAATCGAAATCAATTTATCAATTTTAAATTCAATTTTAAATTTAATTCCTTTGGATTTTAAAATATAGCTAAAAAGTTGAATCACTTAAAAATTGATAAAAAAATTGAATATTTATGGATTAAAATTTAAATCGTAAAAGTACTAAAAATTCTTCGATTATATTGACCTTTTTAATGTTATTTACTTTGTAAATTTTTTTAAAATACATAACTCGGAAAATGATTTCAATTATAAAAAGACTAAAAAGAGGTAAAAAAGTAAAAAATTAAAAAATAATAAAAATATTAAGTAAAATAAATTACAAATTAAATTGAAAAAATAAGAAAATTAATAAAAAAAGGTAGAAATATTTATCAAAATTTATTTTAAAAAAATTCTAAATAGGTGAAGAAAGGTAAAATAGTTAACAAACTGTGATCCCTGATTATTTTTTTTTATACTGAATGAATAAAATTTTCTTAAAATTACGTTAATTAATATTTAAATTACATTTTATATTTAAATTAAAAATAAAATTATTATTATTATCATTATCATTATTATTATTATTATTATTATTATTATTATTATTATTATTATTTAAAAATAATATTAATTTAAACTATGCAGAATAATTAAAATTTGCAAAACAAAAAAATTAACAAAAGAAAAAAAATTGTAAAAAATAAAAAAAACTGTAAAAAATGTTTCATTATCAATCCTCACCATAAGATGAGTGAATTTCAAGTCATTGGCACCGCCTCGAGTCATTATAATAATATTGTCTGCCTATTTTTTTTTATGAGAATATACCTAGACCTTCCTTTTCAGAATATTTTGTCAGTAAGCTGATGAAATCACTATTCTTTTTTTTCTCTCTTTAAATTGAAACCATAGCCGTGAATAAAACTTAAAGGTCAATAATCGCATGGTGACAACAGACCAGCAGGTAAACTTTGTAACAGGAGTTCAATGTACTGCTGTAAACATAATCGCACGCAACTACACTAGTATATATATATATACATTTATATATTTTGCTGTGTGTGTATATATATTCAATTCCTTCCTAGAGAAATAATTTTCTCAAGTTGTTTGAAATGATTACTATTATGAACGGCAAATATCGATACTTTTGCACTTGATATTCAGGGAGACTTAACAAAGAAGAAGGGAACACACACGCAAATCGATTATTGTTGGGAATAATTAATGACAAAAATATTGCCGCAAGTGAGAGGGTAGGGGTAGTGACCTCAGGAGAGAGACAGGAACAAGCGACGAAGTCTTTAGATTGAAATTATTGTCGGGAAAAGAGAGAGAATATTAAACATTCGAATTATATGAATGTATATGCTGTGCAGGAAATATTGATGATTTATTTGTATTGATGCTTGTTGTTCGAGAAATCATTTTTTACAATTTTTTTTTGCGAGGAAAAATTCTTTAATTTTAATTTTCATTCAATTTTTCAATTTTAGAAAGAAATTAATTGTACAATTGATTAAAATTTTCTGAAATTAAATATATTATTGATCGTTGTTTTTTTTTTAAGAAAGAAGAATACTTTTTTAAAAAAAATATCTTCAATTAATGCTAATTGAAGTAATTATTCTCTTCAGTTAATAGTAAATAAAATAATTATTTTCTTCAATTATTAGTAATCGATAAAATTATTTTCATCAATTAATGTTCTTTTTAATTCAAAATAATTTGAATTAATAGTGTTTTCCATTGTTAAGACCACAATCAATCGAAAGTATTTTTAGTAAACAATAATTTTAATTAATAGTTCTTTCACTTAAAAATACTTTCAATTAAAAAAATATTCAATTAATAGTATTTTTCTTTGAAAATAAATTGAATTACAAGTATTTAATTAACAATAATTTCAATTGAAAATACTTTCTAAAGTACATTCACTAAAAGTATTTTCTACCAAAAATAGTTTTAATTAAAATAACATTCAATTACAAGTAGACTCGGTTAAAAGCATTTTAAACCAAAAATACTTTCAATTAAAAATAAATTGAATTAAAAGTATTTAAAACAAAAAAAACTTTTAATTAAAAACAAATTCAATTAAAAGCAATATTTTAAACCAAAAATACTTTTAATTAAAATTAAATTAATAGTATTTTCCATTTAAAATATATTCAATTAAAAGTATTATCAAATAAAAATATGTTCCATTAAAAGTAATTTTAGTTAACAATAATTTCAATTAAAAGTACTTTCAATTAAAAAAAAATTCAATTTAAAGTATTTTTCATTATAAATAGATTTTATTAAAAGTATTTTTAAATAATAATATATTCCATTAAAAGTATTTTAAACCAAAAATACTATTAGTTAAAAATAAATTAAATTAATAGTATTTTCCATTTAAAATATATTCAATTAAAAGTATTTTAAGCCAAAAATACTTTCAATTAAAAATAAATTGAATTAAAAGTATTTAAAACAAAAAAATACTTTCAATTAAACATAAATTTATTAAAAGTAATTTTAAACGAAAAATACTTTTGATTAAAAATAAATTAAATTAATAGTATTTTCCATTTAAAATATATTCAATTAAAAGTATTATCAAATAAAAATATGTTCCATTAAAAGTATTTTCAGTTAACAATAATTTAAATTTAAAATACTTTCAACTAAAAATATACTCAATTAATAGTATTTTTCATTAAAAACAGATTTAATTGAAAGTATTTGCAATTAATAATACAATCAATTTAAAATGTATTTAATAAATCATGTTTTTCATTAAAAATACATTTAATTTGATGTATTTTCGGTTAAAAAGACATTTAATTAAAAGTGTATTCAATTAAAAGTGTTTTTCATTAAAAATACATTAATTGCAATTGAAAATACTATTCCAATTAATACACAGAAAAAAAATGTATTTGATTCAAATAACCGATTATTTGTCTAAAATCAAATAAATATTTACTTGAATCAAATAATTTTTATTTGAATCAATTAATTAGTATTTGCTTCAAATACTGAAATATTCGATTCCAATACAATTTATTTGATTCAAGTAAATATTTATTTGATTATAGACAAATAATCGGTTATTTGAATCAAATTTTTTTTCAGTGTAGTATATTCATTAAATAGTGTTTTCCATTAAAAATACTAGTAATTAATAGTATTTTTCATTAAAAATACATTAAATTAAAAGGATTTTCAACTAAAAGTATTATTTATTAACAAATTGTACTTCAAATATAGTGTTAAATTCTATTTTTGTTATAATAATAAAAAACACTTTTAATAAATAGTTGTTTTAATTAATATTTCCTAAATTAAAAATACTTGCATTAATAGGAACTTTCAATTAATAATACTTTTAATTAATTGTCGGTTCAATTAAAAATTTCTTTAATTAATTGTCGTTTCAATTAAAAATTTCTCTAATTAATTGTCGTTTCGATTAAATATACTTTCTGTTAATACTTTAAATTAAAAATTCTATTAATAAATTCTTTTAATAAATTCTTTTTATAAAAATACTTTTCATTGAAGGTTTTTTAGTTAAAAGTACTTGCAATGAAAACATTGTTATTTAAAACTACTTTCACTTAAAAATACTTTCAATTTCAAACTGTCCTTTCGATTTTTGAATATTTAGAAACTAAAATCATTTCAAGCAGAAAGAAAAGCACTCAGAAAGTTTGAATGACAACAAAATACTTTTTCAGCACTTATAAAACAATAAATCTCTCTCTTCATTTCCTCATTAAGAATTGACAGGAAAAGCTTTCCCTAACTCGCCACAAAAAGGGAAAACTGATAACAATCAAAGAATTTTCATTTTCCAAGAGCAAAAAAGAAAAAAAATAATAAGAAAGGAAACCGTGAAATCTGTGTTTAAAATCTAAAACAAATATCCTCAATTTTACGGGGTTCTTGTTCTCAAGTTTCTGGTCAAGTATAGAAGCGACTAAAGTGCTGAAGGGGAATGAAAGTAAGATAGGCTAGGTATGCATATGGTGGGCAGTGTTCGCATATATATATACTATATGCGAACAGAGAATACCGGAGGGGGATAAGAAATATATATCCACCGCAGCAGGAAACAAGAGGTTTCCCGTGTCATCTGAGCAAAAAAGAAAAATATCGACGAGAGGGTGAAAAAAGGGTGTATAAGTTCGCGAGAAAAATAGGGAAGAAAAAAAAGGGACAAAAGTAACGAACAAATAGTAAAATATATAGGAAACAAAGAGAAGAATAAATAAATAATGGGGGGGAAAAAAAGAGAAGAAAGAGAATCGTAAAGTAAATGGGAATTCATGTGCGGATTCTTTTGCTACCTCCTAGTCGTAGTTGTTTGATCGTTACAGGTGGGTTTTGCTGCTTCTGGGTCTATGCTCCGGTCGACGCCCTGAGTCATTCAACTCGTGGCCGTCACCGATCGACCTTGAATCGTCATCATCTCCACTGTCTAAGAAAACCCGTAACTTGGTTCCACTCATTAGACCTAATTCAACTTCCGGTATGTATTTCATTCTGTAGAATTTTTCAAAATTTATCATTTGTCTCGATCTAATGCAGGAAAAGATGCTTTCGATTCAATGCATATTGGTGTGAACTGTGAACTCAAAAAAAGTTAATTTTTCTTTAAAAAAAATTTTCCAAAAAAATTTATTAATATTTGTAATGGTGTACTCATTGAAGAAATTCGGTATTGTACCGAATGGATAATGGTACCGATAATGGTACCTACAAATTTCATGACTATTGATAATAATGATAATAATGGTAAGAAAGGTATAAAGATACCATAATAATGGTGACAATTAGTGTTATCAATAAAGAAATCATAATGATGGTAACAATAAGTGGTACAAATAAAAGAATTATAATGGAACCAAAGGTATTAATGGTACACAGTTAAGGTACCATTATTTGGTACTCTTAAAATGGTTTCTTTATTCCTATAACTAATTGGTACCATCATGATTCCTTTATTGGTACCACTGTTATTAATACCATTATTATAGTTGTCATTAATTGGTACTACTACTACGGTACCATCAATTGTTACCATTATTGTGGCACCATTAATTGTAACCATTATTACGGTACCATTAATTTTTGCCATTATAACTATAGGATCATTATTACGGTACCATTAATTGTCACCATTATTATGGCACCATTAATTGTAACCATTATTACGATATTATTAATGTTATTATTATAACATTAATTGTTGCCATTACAACTAGGACCATTATTAAAGTACCATTAATTGTTGCCATTATAACTGATACCAATTAATGGCAACTACAAGACTGGTATAAATTAATGGTACCAATAAAAGAATTATAATAATGGTATTAATAGTAACAATTAATGGACATTAATGGACATAATGGTAACAGTTAGTGGTACCAATAAAGAAATAATTATAATGCTAACAATTAGTCATTCCATAAAATTGGACTAATTAATTAAACTGAAGTAATGGTTATATTTAGTGGTACCACAACAGGAACCATTATAATGGTTACAATTTATGGTACCATAATAATAGTCCCAATTAATGGCAACTGTAAAAATGGTATCAATTAGTGGTATCAATAAAAGAACGATTAGAATAGTTACAGTGGATGGTATTATACTAATGGTAAGAATTAATGGCAACTAAAAAAATGGCATCAATTAGTGGTACCAATAAAGGAACCATTAAAATGGTCTTTATTAATGAACTGTTATAATGGAAACAATTTCTTTGAACTGTTAGAATGGTAGAATTACCTGTTGTAATGTTATGTTGTAATGTGTTCATCTGTTATGTTAATAATTATTAATGTTGTCACCACTGGTACCACTTAATATTGACAACAATTGGTAGCCTCATTATTGTACCAATAAATGCCATTAACAATTGGAACCATCATTATGGTACCAATAAATGTTATTAATAATTGTTAACATCATTATTCTGACAATAAATAAAATCATAAATTGGTATGTTGAAGATGATATCACTTAATGTTGACAACAATTGGTACCATCATTATGGTATCAATATCATAAAAAATTGGGTCCATCGGCAGAGTTTCGATTACTACAATTACCTCTTAAAATTATGGTCATGGGAGAAAAAATAATATAATATTTGGTATTAAAATAGTGGTTCCAATTAATAATATCCAAATATGGTACTAATATATATTTATTAAGAACTTTTTGTATAAATCATAATAGTGTCAATAAACACTACTAAATATTGGTATTGGTATTAATTAATAATAATTTATTAATTATTAATAGTTACTTAATAATGGTATCAATTTCGTAAATACTGGTGAATTAATAATGCTACCAATTCATATTATGAAATATTGGTACCAACAGCAGAACTATTATTCGAAAAAAAAAATTTTTTTTTAAATTCAGAATTTGTACTTCAATAATGATACCACTCATTTTTTATTAAATAATAATTGTACCATTCGCTCATAATAATATTATAATGTCATCATTAACAATAAATAGTACCAATGTTGTGGCGACTGGTACCAGCATATTGGAACAAATTAATTGTTATGGTAACAGTATAAATTACATTATCTTGTATCATTATAGTGGTACCAGTATTTATAACACAAATTGTTACCATCATAACAGTACCAATATTAATAACATTAATTATTAATGGTATCAGTGTTTATAACACGAATTGTTACAATTATAATGGCACCACTATTAATAATGTTACAAGTGATTATAAAATAAATTGTCACAATTATAATGGTACCACTATTTAAAACATTAATTAATAATGGTACCAGTGTTAGATGCAATAATTAGTACAAATTAGTATGTTTATACTACTGGTACCATTATAATGGTACCATTTAGAGTTTCTGATACTGGTACCATTATAATGGTACCATTTAATGTTTCTAATACTGGTACCATTATAGTGGTACCATTTAATGTTTCTAGTACTGGTACCATTATAATGGTACCATTTAATGTTTCTAATGCAATAAATGGTACAAATTAGTATGTTTATATTACTGGTACCATTATAATGGTGCCATTTAATGTTTCTAATACTGGTACCATTAAAATGGCTGGTATAATGGAATCACGAAAATGGTACCAATTAATGTTATTAATACTGGTACCATTTTAATGATACCAGAGTAATTAATAATATTAGTTAGAGGTACCATTTTGATGACAACAACCAGTTAATGCTGATACTACTATTACCATCTTAATAGCAACAAGAAAAGATGTTAATATTAGTACATTTATAATAGGAGCAATAAAAATAAATCAGTATTAGTTGATCTACAGTGGTGCAAATTAATTTCATTACCACTATGATGATACCAATTAATGAAAGCAAATATTAAAATTAAATATTGGTACTAAATATTGGTATTAAATATTGGTATCAATTGAAATGCCGAACTATTAACTCCTGGTACAAATTAAACAATTTTGTTTAGTATTTGGTACCACAGACCATTCAAAAGCTTGCAGATAAAAAAATAACCCAATATTCTCAACGTGAATTAATTATTTCTCTGCAAATGAAACAATATAAAACGTAAATGAATGGAAATTTCTCTTTCGAGTTTATTAACTGATAAAAGATAGAGAGGGGAACGAGGGACATTGTATATTTGAACGTTTTAATCAAGTTTGCGCAGGAAATGTCGCACGATTATCATTCTTTCTCTCTGTTCGTTTTTTTTTACTGTGTGCTTTCTAAAGAGGAAGAGAGCATTTTTTTTTTCTTTTTTTATTAAATGTAGGAAGAAAGTGACTATTGTGGCGATGAGATGGGATATAATGTTGCACTTTACAAAGATGATCTTAAAGGGACAGTGAGGCCATAATATGGCGAGTGTAAGATATCTCATGTTGCAGGTCGTTCACTTGGCAAGGGGACGAGCACACTGCTCACAGTAAAAATAGATTGAGCGCACCGAGGAGAGCTCGTGCTCTCACGCATGGCGCGACTTGTACCGCTTGTGTCCTATTCTCTTTTTCCATCATTTTTTTTTATTCTTCTTCTTCTTCTTCTTCATTCAAACACACCTCCAATTTGTTACAAAATTTATTTTTTTAATTTATTTTCAAATTTTATTTTTTTGAATTAAAATTTCAAATGCAATTCTCGGATTCGTTCTTCAAACTACATTTTGCAGTTAATTTTTCAACGTCAATTTTTGAATTCATTTTTCAAATTCAATTCTGGGATTGATTTTTCAAGTTCAATTCTGGAATTAATTTTTGCAAATTTAATTCGCCAATTACTTTTTCAAATTTAATTCTGGAATTAATTTTGCAAATTCAATTCTCCAATTACTTTTTCAAATTTAATTCTTGAATTTATTTTTCAAAGTCAATTCTCCAATTACTTTTTCAAATTTAATTCTTGAATTCATTTTTCAAATTCAATTGTCGAAATCATTTTTCAATTTCAGATATAATTTTTTATATTCAATTTTGGCATTAATTTTTTTAATTAATTTTTCAATATCAATTATGGAATTCATTTTTAAAAATCAAATTTCGATTTTAATTCCTCAAATTCAATTCTATAATCAATTTTTTAGATTCAATTCTTGAATTAATTTACAAATTCAATTCTGGAATTGATTTTTGAAGTTCGATTCTTCAATTAATTTTTCAATCTTAATTGTGGAATTTATTTTACAAATTCAATTTTAAACTTGTTTTTTTTTAATTCAATTGTGGAATTAATATTTCAAATTTAATTTTGGAATTAACTTTTCGAATTTAATTTTTCACTTACTTTTTTAAATTCAATACTTGAATTCAATTTTCAAATTCAATTGTATAATTAACTCTTCAAGCTCAATGCTGGAAATAATTTTTCAAACTCAATTCTCTAATTCATTTTTCAAATTCAATTTTAAATATAATTTTACAAATTCATTTGTCAAAATCAATTTTGGAATTAATTTTAAAAATTCAATTTTGAAATTAATTTTAAAAATTCAATTTCCAATAAATTTAAAAAATTAAATTTCCAATTAACTTAAAAACTTAAATTTCCAATTAATTTAAAAAATTAAATTTCCAATTAACTTAGAAAATTAAATTTCCAATTAATTTAAAAAATTCAATTTCCAATTAATTCAAAAAATTAAATTTCCAATTAATTAAAAAAATTTAATGTCCAATTAAGTTTTTTAATTTAATACTGGTAATAATTTTTCTAATTCAATTCTCCAATTAATTTTTTAAATTGAATTTTCGAATTAATTTTCCAAAAAAAATTCTAGAATTAATTTTTCTAAATTGAATTTTCAAATTAATTTTTGGAATACAATTCTCAAATTAATTTTTTAAATTAGTTTTTTCAAATTCATTTCAAAATTTTACTCTTTCAAGTGAATTTCAATTTTATTTTATTTCTAAAGAAAATATTGTCTCCAAGCTTAAAAGAAAAATATTTATTGAACCTAAATGCACAGAAATTTTGTACGATTTAAATTCTCTGGCAAAATTTCTTCGCTCACTATAAAGGAAAAAAAATTTATATCGGCTTTTCTTTCTGAATTGATAATAAATTTGCCACACAGACAAAATGTCTTTTCAATTTATTTATTATTAAACATATATTCAGCGGAGATAAGTTGATACACATATATCTGAATCATCTGATTATTCCAGTGACACCAATCTCTGAACAAAAATATAATAAAAGGCTGATGACACTTTATTAGTCTTTGTGATAAAAGAGCGATATATATATATATTTGCCATCAGGCAATCAGAATATATAATATTTGAGAGAAATATATTTTGTAATTTACCAAAGTGGGTAAAAAAATTATTTAAAAAAATCACTTTTTCGAATATTCCATATTTTTTCAATACATTATACATTGGAATATTATTATTATTATTATTATTATTATTATTATTATTATTATTATTATTATTGTTATTATTATTATTATTATTATTCATTGGAATATTTTTATTTATTATATTATATTTTATTTTACTTTACTTTATATATTACTTTTTAAATTTACAACATTTTTACTCAAGAAATAAGTTGATAATTTATTTATAAACTATCTCGAAAATTGATTAATTTATCATCAATATTAATAATGCAAATAAAAAATGTTTATAATAAATTTTTCCGAAATTTCAATGAAATATTCTTGGAATATTTTCTACATTATTCCAAAAAAACACTGCAAAGGTCCCGGTAATTTTAATACGTATAAAATTTGTATCAAATATTTCAGAGAAATATTTTTAAAACAAAGATGAAATATTCCAGAGGAATATTCTTATAATGTGGATGAAATATTCCTAGAGGAATATTCCCATAACGTGGATAAAATATTCCAGAGAAATATTTCGAAAATATAAATGGTATATTCCAGAGAAATATTTCGAAAATGTGAATGGAATATTCTAGAGGAATATTTTTCAAATGTGGGTAAAATATTCCGTAAGGAATATTTTTAACAAAGTGAGTAAAATATTTGAGAGAAATATTTTTATACTGAGAATGAAATATTCGTGAAGAATATCTCTAAAATGTAAATGGCGAATATTCTTCAAACGTGAGTAAAATATTCCGCAGGAATATTTCTAACAAAGGAATTAAATATTTCAGAGGAATTTTTTTAAACAGTGAAGGAAATATTCGAGAGAAATATTTCTGAAACGTGGTTAGAATATTCCAGGGAAATATTCCTGACAGGTGGTTTGAATATTCCAGGGGAATATTATTGAGAGGTGGTTTAAATTTTTCAGGGAAATATTTTTGAGAGGTGGTTTGAATATTCCAGGGGAATATTTTTGATAATTGATTTGAATATTTCCGGGGAATAGTCCTAAAAGGGGTATTGAATATTTCAGGGAAATATTCTTAAAGGGAAATCGAATATTCCAGGGGACTATTCTTAAAAAGTGAATAAAATATTACAGTGGAATACTTCTAGAAAATAAATCAAATATCTCAGTGGAATATTGCTTAAATGTTTTCCACAGGAATATTCCAGGAATTTAAGTGGAATATTCCTTACTATTTGGGTATATTTTATATTAATGCAGACTTTTACA
Organism: Leptopilina drosophilae; assembly: GCA_032873175.1. Taxonomy (NCBI): domain Eukaryota; kingdom Metazoa; phylum Arthropoda; class Insecta; order Hymenoptera; family Figitidae; genus Leptopilina; species Leptopilina drosophilae. The sequence continues at coordinate 16,307,332 of CM065481.1, forward strand.
AAAAAAAATATAACAAAAAAATAATTGAGAAATAAAAATATAACAAAAAAATAATTAAGAAATGAAAAACGTACGAATGGTCAAAATTTATATTATTATGCAATTAATGTTAATATAGCAATAATTAATATACAGTAGACGGACAGATTAGCATAGGCAGAATATACATTATACAAGCGTATATTTAAACTTGATTGAAATAATATACACGAGTTATAGAGCAAATCAGGTTTGATTGTATGGCAACAGCGCCAGTTCGAAGATTCCGCAAGACCTCCTCATTGGCTGAACGATTAACCAGGTTACTTTCAATAGTAGGACGATTAAAAATTATCCAATAATGTCTGCATGAATTAGTCCGAAGCCGCCTACAGCATTCGAAAGTGTTACAAGCACTTTTTCTCAACCACACTATACACTTTAAACTCCATACATCAAAATTAGGATGTGGCCCCAAAAAAAGGAATTTTTCTTTCAATTTTCCTCACATTTTTTTTCAATTGGGAGGAAGAATGTATTTTTATAGATTTATTTCCGGATGTAGGAAATTAATTCACGTAAATAATATTAATTAATTAATTAAAGTTTTTGTCCCCATTTTTTTTTCAATATCGTCAAGAGTTTAGTTTTTAGAAAATTAACTCCTTTCCTCGTATTTTTAGTTTTCTTAATTTTTTTTCCTTTTAAAACAAAAAATATTTTTTTCGACATTTATGGTGAAAATTTTCAAATATTACTTTCAGTTGGGAATTGATTGAAAGAAGCAAAAGAAAATATCGTTAAGAGTGTTTAGTGTTTAGAAAATTAGTTTTTTTTCTCGTATTTTTAGTTTTCTTAATTTTTTTTACTTTTAAAACAAAAAAAATTTTTTGCTATTTATAATAAAAATTTTCAAATATTACTTTCAGTTGGAAATTGATTGAAAGAACCAAAAGAAAATATCGTTAAGAGGGTTTAGTTTTCAGAAAATTAGTTTTTTTCCTCGTATTTTTAATTTTCTTAATTTTTTTTACTTTTCAAACAAATAAAAAATTTTCGCTATTTACAATAAAAATTTTCAAATATTACTTTCAGTTGGAAATTGATTGAAAGAACCAAAAGAAAATATCGTTAAGAGTGTTAAGTTTTTAGAAAATTAGTTTTCTCCTCGTATTTTTAATTTTCTTAATTTTTTTTTACTTTTAAAACAAAAAAAAAAAAATTTCACTATTTATAATAAAAATTTTCAAATATTACTTTTAATTGGAAAATTGATTGAAAGAAGCAAAAGAAAAAAATCCTCTTGATATTTTTTTAACGTGAATATAAAAAAATAGTTGTAAATGAAAAAAGATTTTTAATTTGAAAAAAGTTATGTTTAAAAAAAATTAATTATTATAAAAATTGGAAAAACTTAGATTAGAAGTATTTTAAAAGATTTGAGAAGTAGAGAGAGAAAAATAGACAGCAAGTGGAGAAAAAAAGGAAAGAAAGAAGGAATTAATAAAGCGAAACAATTGGAGAATGATCAAGTGATAAAAATATTATCCTTGCGACTTGAACTAAAGGACAAGTTGGCAAAGAACAAATTGGCATTGTCAGAGCAAAAAAGGATTTACAGTAGCATTCAAGTTGATGGACGAAGCGAAAGTATTTTTTTTTTCAAGGAATGCAGATTGTTAATGCGGTTAACTGATTGTTTCTTGTTTCGCTAGTGACGATAATAAAAGACTCACAAAATTGTTTCTTTATGAAGACAAATTTATAATTTTTTTTCTACTTATAAATGAAATTATTTTATTATAAATAAAAAGATTTTTATTTTCTCATCTTTAGTTTCTAAAACTTCAACTCTTAAATTATGTACCATTTTTTCTCATCTTCATTGTTTCTAATTTTTCACTCCTAAATTATATATTCGCAATTTTTGTAATGGTATCGAATTGAATCACAAAAAATGAATCAAAAAAACGAGTCAAAAAAAAAACAAAATGTTGCTTCGTAACAGTTTCGAGATTCGTTTTTTGTCTCAACTTTGATATACTTAGAAAAACTGTTCAACTGTTATTATTAAAAATTAGATAAAAAAGTAATAAAAAAATTAAAATTAATTAAATTTTTATTATTTTATTATAATAATTATTGTTCTTATTATTATACAGTCGTTTTCAGTCATACATTTTATTTTTCTGTACTTTTTTCTTAAATCTCTAAATATGGAATTGAATTCTCAAAAATCCGCCCTAGATAATGAATTCGAAGAAATCGCCGCCATGTTGGATCCGCCATTTTGAATTTTTCAAAGCTTTAGTCGAATTCGAATTCAATGAGTCTTAATTTTTTTTACTCAAATATTTTGTTATTCCTTTCTTTCTTTTTTTCCACAACTTTCAGATATTAGAAAATATTTTTTTTTTGCAATATTTTTCGACTATAATTTCAGAGCCGTTTTTTCCAAATACAGATTTTCTTTTTAAATTTGTATTTTTTGAAAGTAGAGAGAGAGAGAAAAGTGCCAAATCAATTGAGATAGTAACAATAAGCAAACAATAAAATTTTGAAAAATTACCAACAAAATAATAAACAATAAATTTTATTTTGTACTTTTTTAAAAATTTTTGTTTAATTTTTGTTAATTTTAAAAAATTTTTTTAAATTTTTGTTTAATTTTTGTTAATTTTTTTAAATTTTTAAAAATTTTTGTTTAATTTTTGTTAATTTTTGTTAATTTTTAAAAATTTTTTAAAATTTTTGTTTAAATTTTTCAAAATAAAAAATTTTTTTTTTGAATTTTTTGGCAAAACTTGAACTTTTTCTAAAGGGAAACGAGAAGAAATGAAAAAGAGTGGCAGTATAAAATTGAAAAATGACAAACCTGTGTGTAACACCAGTTTTCAGCGACAGGAGTATTAACTTCCGGTGGTGGAGGGCTTGGAACGCGGCTTACAGCCATGCTACTGCTGCTGTGCAAATTGGAGCTGACCCGCGACGTTTGAGGCGCACATTCGCTCACCGCAAGTCTGTAACAGAGAAAGCGAAAGATTATTGCAGACGACTGCTTTTCTACGGGATCTTGGCAAAGAATTGTGGCTTCAAACGAAATTTTCGCAAATTGCTCTTTCTCTCTTACTCTCTTTTACACTCTTTCTCTCGATTATATACCACAATAATCAAAGCATCATTTCATCATACAAATTATTCAATATCTTTTAACTGTATAATAAATGCATTTAAATCTTCTTTTATATAAGCTCTCAATAAAAAAAAAAACATTTTCATTTTATCTCTCAGAAACTCTTCAACAATTTTAATGTAATTATCCGAAAAAAATCAGATTCGTTAAAAAATATTTTTTTTGGGGTATAAATTTCAATGTTATTGTAAATTTTTCTTTCTGGAAAAAAAATTGATATAATTTTTCTTCTTGAAAAAGATTGATATTAATTTTTCATCTGCAAAAAAAAATTTATTTAATTTTTCTTTTCGAAAAAGACTGATATTAATTTTTCATCTCAAAAAAAAATTTATTTAATTTTTTTTCTCGAAAAAGGTAGATATTAATTTTTCTTCTCAAAAAAGATTGATATTATAATTGCATTTTTTCCTAGGGGGAAATTTTAATTTCAGTGTAAAATTTTGTTTTCTGCAAAAAAAAAAAAATTAATTTTATTGTAATTTCACTTTTTGATAAAAATTCAATTTGCTTGTTAAATTTTCTTTACGGCAAAAAATTTACTTTGTACCTATTGTAAATTTTTCTATTCTGATTAAAATAAGATTTCATTGCAATAATTATTTTCTGCAAAAAAATTGAACTTGTCTTTCTTTAAAAATTACAATGTAATTATAATTTTTTAGGCAAAAAAATTCATGCAATTTTTTAACAAATTGTTTTAATTAAATTGTACTGTTTTTCTTCTTTTTCAATTTTATTAAAACTTTTTTCTTAAAAAATTGTCAGTTATTATAAGTAAATTATTCTTTCTACAAAAAATTAAATATTGCACTTTTTGTAAAAATTTACTATTTATCTTAATTTTTTTCTGCAAAAAATTTATTTTTCAATGTATTTTTTTTATAAAAAAAAATATCAATTATGTTGTGATTTTTCTTTCGCCAAAAATTGTTATTAAATTGTAATTTTTTTCTATAAAAAATTCAATTTTATTGTATTTTTCTTCTATAAAAAATTCAATTTTATTGTATTTTTTTTCTATAAAAAATTCAATTTTATTGAAAAAGTTTCCTGCTGATAGAAATTGTATCAATTCAATCTTCATTTTTTGCAGAAAAAAATTCAATTTTTGTTTGCCATTTTTATTTATTGTGCTGAGATCAATTATGTTGTATTTTTTCTCTCGCCAAAAATTGCTATTTAATTGTAATCTTTTTCTGTAAAAAATTTAATTTTTTGAAAATTTGTCCTTCTAACAAAAATTCAATGTTGCACATTCCGTATAAATTTCAATTTAATCTTAATTATTTTCAGCGAAAAATTTAATTTCAACGTATTTTTCACTTTTTGCAAAAAGTATCAATTATGCTGTGATTTCTCTTTCGCCAAAAATTTCAATTTAATTGTAATTTTTTTTCTGTCAAAAATTCCATTTTGTTGAGAAAGTTTTCCCTCTGACAAAAATTGCAATTGTTTTCTTTGAGAAAAATTCTATTTTGTGGTAATTTTTCTTTCATTAAAGATTTCAAGTAAATTATAATTTTCTTTTTGTAAAAATTTCAATTTCATTGTAAAATTATTATAATATAATTGTTTTTCTGAAAAAAGTTCAATTGAATTGTAATTTTTATTTTGAGCAAAAATTTCTATTTCGTCGTAAATTTTTTTTTAGTGCAAAAAATTCAATTACATTTCAACTTTATCACAACATGCGTGGAAAATTATCTTTCTTTACAATTTTGATGATTAATTTTTATTTTATTTTACAATTTTATAAAATTATTTTCGAAAAGATTGTTTTAAATTTAATTTATATATTACACGTGTAGCACTTCGAGATTTTAATTCTTGTCTCGTCGTCACTATATAATAGTAATAATAATAATAATAATAAAAATTATAATGATAATAATCATAAGAAATTCCAGTGGCATTATCTAAGCAGTTCTGCAAAAAAAGAAGGATTCCATGAAATCTTCGTGTGAGAAATTTGCACTGTTCCTGAGAAAAAAGGATAGTTCATTTGAAAGATAAGAAACGTGTGTGAGTACAATAAGAAACTTGGGCATAGATACAATTGGAACACGTCCTTCTTTTCCTCATAACTGCTCGTTTTCATATCTTTCAACAATTCACGTCATATTCTACATTCAGGAAGTTGGCGTCTCTTTATTTATTATTATCATTTTTATTTATTAACTATTATTATTATTGCTTTTTTAATTTTTATTTTTACCATTCTTATTATTTTTGCTTTTGCTATTTTTATTTTTTACCCTTCTTATTATTTTTGGTTTTACTATTTTTACTTTATACCCTTCTTATTATTTTTGCTTTTACTATTTTTATTTTTTGCCCTTCTTATTATTTTTGCAATTAATATAATTAATTCAACTATTATTATCATTATTATTATTATTATTATTATTATTATTATTATCAATTATTATTATTCTATTTTGATTATTATCACAATAATTTAAATCGATTTTTACTATTATTTATTTATATTGTAATAGTTAAGAACAATTATTTTGAACTTTTAATTAAATTAAATTCTACGATTTATTTATCGTGATAGTTAATAACAATTCTACTAATAAATGAACGTATAAATAATAAAAGTGGTCGTAATAATAATTAAATAATAATAATAATAATAATAATAATAATAATAATAATAATTAATAATTATTGTTAACTAATTTAATTTATATTAATTTATTTCTCCTTCAGTGTCATTATTTTCTCAACAATTTTTATACTCAAAGTGAAATTAATTAATAAACAGAATAAAATAATTAATTGGTGTTGAAAGTGATTTTTTAATTTTTAATGAAAAATAAAGTTTCGACTGCTACGTGGAAAAGTTTCGAAACACACATTTATAAGAAAAGAAGAAAAAAAGAAAAAAAAACAATAAACAAAAATATAGAAATTATAAATTTAAACACTCTGCAAAAGGTTAGTTATAAACAAATTGTGCTTACAAATATTATTACAAGTCACACTACTTGCTTCTTTAGCTCTCTTATTATGTATAAAGTAAGTAGGCATGTAAATGTTTAATAAAGGTCTCTCACTGGTTAATCTATAAGTTTACATCGAAAACTATAGTTTGCAAACTATTAGGACAGGTTTGGCGAAGTTTAAATAGTCAACATTAGTATACACGATGTTTAAGCTAGAGGTCAAATAAATTTGGAAATTTATAAATGTTAAGGCTACTAATCTGCAATGAAATAATGTAACGTGTATTTAAAGAAGGGGGACTCGAGTTCATGGACAGTGGATCGATGCCTGGATATTGTCGAGTAGGGAAGCTCGCTAAAAGTGGGATAACAAACCAAGTATTATTATTATTGATGAAGTCGGAGAATACGTGCGGTGTGCACATTGTTTTATATATATATATATACGTACACGTTAAGAGTGAAAATTAATCTCGAGAAAGAAAATTTTCTTTTTTTTTATCTGCGTGATAAATATTCATTTTGTCGACGTCAAACGTTGGAGTTTGTAGAAGAAAAAGAAAATGTAGAAAAAAATGTAGAAGTATTTTCTATTTTTGAAACAAAGAAAGAAGAAAAAACTGAAAATATTTTCTTCTTTATTAAAAAAGGGGGAAACGAAAAAAAATAAGTGGAAGTAGAATAAGGAAAAAGTACTTTATTAAAAAAGGAAGAAACAAAAAAAAATAAGTGGAAGTAGAAAAAGAAAAAAGTACTTTATTAAAAAAGGAAGAAACAAAAAAGTGGAAGTAGAAAAAGAAAAAAAAACAGAAAATATTTTCTACTTACAAGAAAAAAAAAGAAAAAATCGAATTAGCAGAAAAAGAATAAAACTTTAGACTAGAAGAAAAGGAAAATGTAATAAAAGAAAAAAATAATTGTAGTATTTTCTACTTCTAAGACAAGGAAGAAAAAGGAAAAGAAGTGAGAGTAGAAAAAAAGTAGAACTAGAAGCAAAAAAAAGAAAATAGAGAAAAAAAGTAAAAGTAGAATGAAAAGAAGAAAAAGTAGGAGTATTTTCTACTTAAAATGAATAAGAAAAATAATTCAGAAAAAAGAAGAAAATGTAAGAGTGGGAAAAATAAAAAAAGAAGTAAAAGAAAAAGATTAGAAACTAGAAATATTTTCAACTTCTAAAAAAGAAGAAAAAAGAAAAAAAAATTAATAAATCAGAAAAAGAGAAGGAAACAAAGAAGTCGAATTTTAAGAAACTGTAGAAAAAATAGAAAAGCACAAGTGTTTTCTAATTTAGAAAGAAGAAAAAAAGTAGTTAAAGTAGAAAAAAATGAAGAAAAGTAGTAGAAGTAGAAAAAAGGAGAAAAGTAATAGAAGTAGAAAAAAGGAGAAAAAGTAGAAAAAAGTAAGAGTAATAAAAAGTAGCAGTAGAAGTTAAAGTAGAAGTAGAAAAAAATCAAATGAAAAAGTAGAAATAGAAAAAATAAAAAGAAGAAGTAGAAGTAGAAAAAAATCAAATGAAAAAGTAGAAGTAGAAAAAATCAAAAGAAAACGTAGAAGTAGAAAAAAATCAAAAGAAGAAGTAGAAGTAGAAAAAAATCCAAAGAAAAAGTATAAGTAGAAAAAATTCAAAAAAGTAGAGGTAGAAAAAATAAAAAAAGTAGAAGTAGAAAAAGCACCAGAAAAAATAAAAAAAGAAAAAAATTAAAAGAAAAAGTAGAAGTAGAATAAAATAAAATTTATTTCCACTAACGAGAAGTAGAAAAGGAAGTAGAAAAAGTTGAAGTAGAATGAGCAGTAGATGTAGTAATAGTAATAGAAGAAAAAGTAGTAGCTGTAGAAGTAGAACTAGAAGTAGAAGCAAAGGAAGAAGAAGAAGAAGAAAAGGGAGAAAGGTATGCAGGGCACGCGATGGTGCTCGTGAGCGCCAAGTACGGGGCGGAACTACTCGACTTCCGTCGAGTGCAATAGCCCCAGGTTCATCGGACCTGGTTACACTCAGCCGACCGAAACGGATACTAGTCTAGCCTCCTATTTTATCTATTCTACCGACTCTTTTTCGAATCACCTTTACCACCCGAACTCAATTCTTCCTTCATCCACGAATATATTCTCCAAACGCCATTTCAAACAGAAACAAAATTTTAACTTTTCTACTCAAATATTTTCTTTGTCCCAAAATCAATTTGTTTACTAATTTACCGTGTAATTAATTTACTGTTTACATAATACTAAAATTAATTTATTAATTAAATTATTAATTATAATAATTAATCAATTTATTAATAAATAAATAAATTTATTAATTTAAATTTATTTAAATTTATTTATTAATCTATTATGTATTTTAATTATTTATTATTATTTATTATTATTATTTTAATTAATAGCTAATAATTTTAATTAATCAAAAGTTATTTTAATTGATTAATTAATTAATCAATTTATTAATAAATGAATGAATTAATTTATTTATTTATTAATTCATTAGTGATTCTAATTAATAAATTTATTAATAAATAAATTTGTTTGTTAATTTATTAATTTATTTATTAATCAAGTTATTCATTTATCAATTTATTTATCCATTAATTGACTTAATAATTAACTTAAAAATAAATTTATTTTCTAGTTTATTAAGTAAATTATTTATTTCTCAATGTATTCATTTATTTTTAAAGTATTTATTCATTAATAATGAATATGAATATAATTATGAATAAACTTATTAATTTATTTATTCATCAACTAATATATCTTTTATGTTTTATATTCAATGAATAAATGCACTGATTTATTTATTAGTTTATTAATTAATTAATTAATTTATTAATTTATTAATTTATTAATTTATTAATTTATTAATTTATTAATTTATTAATTTATTAATTTATTTGTTACTAATCAACGTTTTAAATTGATTTCAGTCAAATAATGTTATTTGCATTTAAATTATTTTTTACTTTTGCCTAACAAAATCTATTTTTCTACTCCAAATAATTTATATCAGAAAAAAACTAATTTGTGTCTCTAAATAACATTTTTTTTATTTCGAGCAAATAAAAACTAATCGAACCAATAATTTTTCCACTTTCTATACAAATGTGCAATTTTCAACTTAATTGGCCCCAAATATATAATTATTATTTGTCTCAAATTTATCTATATCAAGTACACTTAATTATTTCGTCAAATTAAAGATTCTTTACAAGAATTTTTTTGTCAATAAAAATAAGCTTAGATTCAATATTTTTGTAAATAGGTTCTCATATAAATTTTACCAACTTCACTCTTCTACATATTTTTTTTTTTTAGAAATCAAATGAATTCGAAAAATAATTCGAAAAATAATTAGAAAACGTAAATTTCGAAAACGTTCGTCTTTTTTTTGTAATAGAGAAATTGAAACTAATTCCGTAAATATAAATAACTAAATAACAAAAAAAGCTAAAATGAAAATTATTCAGACTTCTATTTACTTATAGAAAATTCTTCTCCAAGTTCAAAAGTATATATAAGAGAAATACCACAAGGAGAAAATTGCTTTTCAAATAACTATACAAAAAGAAAAGGAGAAAAAAAATTACCAATTAATAATGACAAAAATTCTTGTCATTTCCATCGTGAGGAGAAAATTTCACATTGCACGAATTTTTCTTATATTCATGAATACATATATATATATATATATATATATATATATATATATATAAAAGTATTTTAGAAATTTTATTCCATAATTGCACTTTACCCTATAGGAAAATGTGTAAATACATAATGTGCAATTTCTATCCGTTTTGTATATAACTTTTTATTCATCGAGTATATTTTACTGACTTTATATTATTAGCAATATACTAAACTTGTAAACATTTTACGAAATAGTTTGAATTCCAAAACGGAAAAAAAATCAGAATCTAGATTTACGACTATAATGAAATTTCACCGAGAAATATTCTAATATGCAATTTGCCTTCTCAATCAATATTTTTCAAGTACTTTCAACAATTTTTATTATATTTAATATTAAGAAAGAAATAATAAAATCCTGAAGAAATTAAAAACGAAATAGAAAATAGAAACAAAACGACTGAAATTGTCTCTAGAGATTGCAAACGAGATCATAAAATCTCGCAATTTAAAATTTATTCGCAAGATTTAGAAACTTTTTTTGTCCATTTTCTTTCTCATTGATAAAATTTTTTTTTTTAATTCATGTATTTTACTATCGAAAAATGATTAAAAATGGAAAATTATAGAATCGAAAAATAAATATAGTATTTGAAAGTAAGGAAAAAATTTGTTTAAATCTTCAAAAGGTAATTATCGGTTTATCACTAATTGGGTAAAGTTATGTTAAAACATCTAATATTTATTCTTCGCTAATTATTTCTTAATTTATAAACGAGATAAATATTACTATTAATATTTTGTAATCTCCAATTGATTTCACTGCAGAAACTACTTTTCCGTACAAATCAAATTACTTCTCTCTATAATAGGTTTGATTTCACTTGACTTTGCAGTTTGGAAGTGAAAACTTGGAGAAACTGAGGGAAAGGACGCTTTTTCATTATGATGATTGAGGCAGTGATGAAAGTGCAAGAAATAAAAATCACTAAATCACGTTTTCGTCTCTGTAATATATTTTACATTTATATATTTATATGCGGAAAAGTTCTCAAAACTAATTTCCGTGTCTTTCAATTCAAGATTATTAATTCAGACGTTTATAATTTAGACACAATTTTATATTTTTAATATTAATTTATAATTTTATACTAAATAATATTAACTGAAATGCTATTTTTTACTATTTTGTACCTTTAATAGTTATTTACAATACTTTTGATTATTTATTATTTATTCTATTTTATTAATTTATTTATTTAAAAAAAATTCTGTTTTCTACCTTTAATAATTATTTACTACTTATTTTCGTTCACTCACTGAATATTTATTTACCAAAAGATAATTATTTAAATATTAATAAAATTATTATTTAAATATTAATAATTCAATTTAATAGTTCGAATATTAAATAATTTAATAATTGAGTAAATAAAAATGTTAAATAATTAAAAATAGTAAATAATAAAGTATAATGAATAAACAGAAATAATAAATAATCAAGAAGGGAAATATGTGAAAATAGTGGAAAATTAGAAATAGTAAATAATTAAAAGTGTAAATAATCGAAAATAGTACATAATTAGAAATAGTAAATAATTAAAAAGAGGACTAATCGCAAATAGTAAATAATAAAAAATAGTAAAAAAAGAGATGGAAAATAAATAAAAAGAAAAATAACAAAAAATAGTAAAAAAAAGAAATGGAAAATAAATAAAAAGAGAAATAACAAAAAATAATAAAAAAAGAAATGGAAAATAAATAAAAAGAGAAATAACAAAAAATAATAAAAAAAAAGAAATGGAAAATAAATAAAAAGAGAAATAACACAAAATAGTAAAAAATTAAAAATAGTAAAAATTAGGAACAGAAAATTATAAAGATAGTAAAAAATTAGGAACAGAAAATTAAAAATAGCAAATAATGAAAAATACTTAAATAATTCATAGTATAAAAAATTAACAAATTGAATTATTCAACCAAGTGCGAAAAATCAAGAAACCAATAGAATTTTTTTTTCTGCTCGACAAAATGTTCAATTTTTTTTTAGTAGCACAAAATGCTTTTATTTCTTTCTCTCTCTCTCCCTATATATATAATTTTATAAAGAAAGAAGTGAGAGACAGAGAGATGTGGACAAGAAATATAAAATAACCCTTCGTTTTGTCTGAAATCTATAAAACTCATAGTGCATTTGTTGCACGCCCGCACACGTGCAATTGTGCAGGGTCAACGAATTTTTCTTTTTCTTTCGCCGCTTTTTTTTTTACCGGAAACTTTTGCAGCGAACAAATGCCGAGGTCGCTGACTCAATTCCTTGCTACGAGTTGGAATTCATGGGAGCAAGTCTGGAGAGCATCGTTGCGCAATGCGTTACATTCAGAAAAAAAATATATATATATATATATACGTTACGCTCGAGAAAGAATCATTAAAGATTGTTGTACGCACTTTAAAGAGTATAGTACTCATAAAAATCTTCAACTATTGCAAATTATATGCGCGCACGCATCAAATTATTGTGGGAGAAAAGGGGAAATTTTGTCAGAGTATTTTTTTTACTTTATATTTTAAAGTTATAAAATATTTCAAGGACGGGAATTTTATTAATAATAATAATAATAATAATATTAATAATAATAATAATAATAATATTAATAATAATAATAATAATAATAATAATAATAATAATATTAATAATAATAATAATAATAATATTAATAATAATAATAATAATAATAATATTAATAATAATAATAATAATAATATAATAATAAAAAAATATAATAATAATAATATTTTGTTTTAATAATATACATTTATTAGTAAAATTTTATCAATAAATTTTTAAATTATCTTCTAATAATAAACATTTATTACAAAAGTTTACAATAATTTAAAAGCAAAAAGTCAGTGACTAATTTAAATTAGCAAATATTTTTATTACATCAAATTTAGAGAGTAAAAAGATATTTATCCTTTTATTATTTATTTATATTCATAAATAAATTAAATAAAGTAACTGTAAGCATAAATAAATAATTAAATAATTTAGAAATAGATAAAATAAAAAAGTAAATAAAATTCCAAATTAAACATTAAAAATATAATAAAAACCTTAACTATTGATAAATGTATAAATTAAAATTAGAAAGAAGGAAAAATTTTAAAAATTATTTTCTAAAGCATATGGAAAATTTTCCCCATAAAGAAAATGAAATTTTCTACGGAAAATGAAAACTTTCATTTAATTTTTTAAAAAGAGGCGCATGCAATATTCTCAATTCTTCATCCGCGATTAAAATTTTATTCATTCAGATCAAAGAGATGCCTCATTTTACTTGGAGTCTGAACTACTTTCACTTTTTTCTAAGCAATATAAAACATGTATTCACGGACTGCTCCTGATGATGAATCTCGCAGAAAGTATGTGTAAATATAGAAAGATAATGCGAAAATTGGGACATTTTCTCTGAAATAAAATTTTCTAAATTGAAAGTATTTAACTGTTTTTTCCCTCTCGTAAAATTAAAACTAAATAAAATATACTAGAAACGTGTATATATAAATAAAGAAGCTACTTTTACGACTTTTAAGTTTTAAATAAAAGAAAACTGAAATTTCACTCCTACTGTTCAACAATTTAAGAAAAATTTTTAAACTAAAAAAATTAAATGCATTTGAAAAAATATTATTTAAATCTAAAAAGAAAGAAATAAAAAATAAAATGCGACGCGAAGATGGAAAAAAGAATTTTTTTCCATCTTCGCGTCGCATTTTATTTCTTATTTATTTTTATTATTCATAATTTTTAAATTTAAATAATAATAATAATTATTATTTTAATCTCAACAAAAAATTCAAAATTATTATTTTAATCTAAAAAAAGAAATACAAATAAAATGCGACGCGCAGATGCAAAAAATTTGAGGTTATATTTATAATTTCCGGAGTAAACATACAGAAAGAGAATTAATTATTATTAAAAACTATTCAACCTCCACTCTTTGTTGGAATGAAAATATTCGTGAGAATCTGGTTTCAAATTTATGTAAATAAAATGAAACTTTTAATTCAAAAAAATCTATGACATACATAACCTTTTCGTATGATTTTTAGGTACCTTTCTAGACAGTGCGTCACAGATTAAAAACCACAGCATAAAATAAAAAAAAAAAATTTAATCATATAAAAACTTTCCAAAAAAAGAAATGAAAATTTAAATTAATAAATAAATTTAAATAAATAAAGGAAAACATTTTGTTTTATAGAAGAAAAAGTGAATAATTTGAATTAAAGAAAAAAATTAACAATTACTTTTTTAAAGGAACAAAATTATTCGAAACGACTTCCTTATTTTCAACAAATGCCTCTCGTTGTTTCGTTCTACTTTCCCTTGGTTGCTGGGACTTCTCTCTATTAAGTTGGATCGATTCTATAATTACTGAGTGTGTACTGGATGCGCTTCAACCTTCATCCAGGGCAGACGCAGTTAAATGTGATATCGAAAATAACAAATTCCGAATTAACATCTAGATGAATATATTTTTTCAATTTTCTTCAATTTATTAAGAAGCTCAACAAAAACAAAAATTAAATTTATTAAAGAAAGAAATGTATTTTTGGTTTAAATTCCCTTAGAAAGAATTTTAGAAAAAAGGCATTGGACTAAATTTAAAAAACAATATTTTTTAATTATAAAAAAGTTTTTGAGAGTTAAAATAGTTTGATTTCTCCACCTGAGAACGCCAAGGTCGCCACTAGGCGGCGAAAAATCGTTTTTGGCAACTCAAATGCCATCTAGCGGCGACCTTGGCGTTCGCAGGTGGAGAGAATCATCTCCATATTGAATCTGAAAATGTTCGTTGAAACTAAAAAATTCTGTAATCATTATTTAATCAGATTTAATCAGATATTAAATCTAGAGAATTGAAAATTAGTAGAAACGGATTTTCAATTTTTAATTCATTTTAAATTGCGATTTTTGTCATTTGAATTAAATTAAATTAATTAAATTACATATAGTAATTAGAATAGTAAATAGAAGAATAGTAAATAAGAATAGTAAATAGTAGAATAGTAAATTTCATTGAATAGTAAAATTAATTAAACAGTAAATTTAATTAAATAGGAAATTTAATTAAACATTAAATTTAATTAAATAGGAAATTTAATTAAACATTAAATTTAATTAAATAGGAAATTTAATTAAACAGTAAATTTAATTAAATAGGAAATTTAATTAAAAATTAGACGAAAGTACTATTTATTAGTAATTTTTTTTTATTATTAAAATTGACTAATTCAAAAATAAAAAGTCAGTGACTGAATTATTATACATTTTTTTACTAATTTAAATTTAGAGAGTTTTTTCAGAGAATAAAAATGAGTAAGAAAAGAAAAGTAAAATACGTTTCGTTAAAAAGTTATCAAGATGAACCAAATATGTTGCTAAGAAGGAAGACAATAAAACTGATAAACAATCGGTTCCGAGAAATGATAATAAAAATTATTATTATTAAAATAACAAGAGTCGATATAATCGAAATTCTTAAAACTCGAAAAAATGCCTACGTAACTTCCTCTGCCTACATTTTTTACTCCCACTTTTATTCATGCTTCTTAATCATTTCATCTACGGGAGTCAACTTTATATATAAAACGAAACATTATATATATATATATATATATATATATATATATATATATATATATATATATATATATATTCCATCATAAAAGTACAGTTACTCTCTTTACGGTAATTTTGAATCATTCACGCAGTTGTGTTCAGAATTTTATTATTCTTGTTGCGTTAATATAATATAATCCCATCAAATTTCCTTTCCTTTCCTTTTTTTTCCTCCTTTTATTTTATTCCACTTTCGTTGGTAATTTTTCATCTTGTGAATTTTAAAAAAATTGGAAAAATGCAGAATCTGAACGACTAATAAACGAAAGTAGTTATAAAAGTGTACATAGAAGGGAAAATTATTCGCTGGGGACGTGAATAATAAAAGTTACTGGCGCAGGTAAAATTTTCCCCTCTTTTTAGGGTAAAATGACTTGAACATTTTTATATTGACTTGAATGCTGCTCTGTGCGCGCTTATGACGAAGAGGGGGATGGAAAAAAAAGAAAGAAAAGAGGAAGAAAGTAGTAGAAGAAGAAAAAAAGGGTATTATATTGCTCTCTTGGATGATTACTTTTGGGGATTCTCGAATTTCCTTCAAATATTTATTTCTCTCGCTAAACACTAAGAAAAAAAGGGGTCTATTGACTTGAAAATTTTCCCAATACTTTTCAAACAAACAATCGTATATAATAAGTTTTCTCAACTGCAATAACAATAAAATAATTACAAATAATAAAAATAAAATAATTACAAATAATAAAAATAAAATAATTACAAATAATAAAAATAAAATAATTACAAATAATAAAAAAATAAAAATAAAACAATTATTAATAATAAAAATAATAATAATCATCAAAGTTGCAATAATAATAATAATTTTGCTAATAATAATTAATTATTTTTACCTAATTTAGATTTAGAAACAAAAAAAATTTTTTCAGAAAAAATTAAGCTTCTTGGATAAATAATTTTTCAAAAATTTCTCCACCTCAACTGGTTGAAATTTATTGAGTCGAAATTTAAAAAAAAATACTTCAAGAGTTCAAAAATTTATGGACATGATGACAATGCAAAATGGAGAAAAAAGGGTTTTCAATTTCAAAAAGAAATTGAAGGAAAATAGTTAGGAAAATATTTTTTCAGCTTATTTGACAATAAAATCAGAATTATAAAATATACTTCTGAACACTCCATGGAAAAAAGAAAAATGTGTCAAATTTTTAAATGGAAAGTCACTGTTAAGCTTTTCAAAAAAAAGTCTTTGTAAAACTTTCCTTTCAAAAATGTCGATTAGAAAGTTTTATAATATGGTACTCAACGCGTTTATCTATTAAACATTAATTTTCATTTTTTGAATTTAGAAAAACTCCTTAATAACAAAAAAAAAATTTAGTCAAATTTTATTAACGTGATAATTACGAGAAATTGAATAATAGAATTATAAAAGAATAAGAGATAGAAAAAGGGTAAAATAAAAATAAGAAACAAAAGAGAAAATGGAAAAATAAAAAAGGAGAAAAATAAGAAATAGGAAAAGTAGAAAAATAAAAAATAGGAAAAGTAGAAAAATAAATAATAGGAAAAGTAGAAAAATAAAAAATAGGAAAAGTAGAAAAATAAAAAATAAAAAGAAAGAAAAAAATAGGAAAAGTAGAAAAATAAATAATAGGAAAAGTAGAAAAATAAAAATAGGAAAAGTAGAAAAATAAAAAATAGGAAAAGTAGAAAAATAAATAATAGAAAAAGTAGAAAAATAAAAAATATGAAAAGTAGAAAAATAAAAAATAAAAAGAAAGAAAAAAAAGGAAAAGTAGAAAAATAAATAATAGAAAAAGTAGAAAAATAAAAAATAGGAAAAGTAGAAAAATAAAAAAATATAAAGAATAGAACAACAGAAAAAATAGAAAAGAAGAAAAATATAAGAACTTATAATAGAACAATAAAAAACAATAAAAAGAATAAAAAATAATAAATATAGAAGAATAATTTCTCCCTTCCATAAAAGCAAAAAAATTTCTTCTCTCGAGGCAACTTTTAAGAAACGAAAAAAGCAACAAATAAAAATTAAGATTATCTCTGCAAAAAAAAAATCAGAAAATTTTAGTCAAGACTGCAAATGGACCATTAAGATTTTAGAGATAATAAATTTTTCGTTCCACGATCTAGAGATTATTCTCTCGGGTTTTGTTTCGTGGTTATATAGAAGAGTGACAACGATGTCAACCAATGATGATTCGCGTCCCGTCCGAGACGACCCTGACCGCATGGTTTACCTTAAAAAAAAAAATAAAAAAATACAGAAAGAAAGAAATAAAAAAAAGAGGAAAAAAATCTCGATGGAAGCAAGAGCCATGCAAGAAGCTCTCAAGGAGAGATCCATTCACACGCCACTCGTTCCATTCATCCTGTGGCCTAGGCGCATATATATGCATAAATATTTAGCCCTGTCTGAAAGACGAACCACAACTTATGGCAGAAAATGTCCTTGCGAAGCTTGCCTAAAAAAAAAATTATGTATACCTTCTTTTTTTTTATTTTTGTTAAATCAACCAACCTTCCAAGGGTAACGTCGACGATTTTTTTTCAAATTCTATTTGCTCATAATAGCAATGAAAAAAAGGGGGAATAATAATCACCCTTATGTATGTAAATAAATAAATAATTATTATTAATAATAATAAAAAAATAATCACCAATTTGAAAATAAACAAATAAAAATTATTATTAATAGTAAAACTAATCGCTCGTAAGTGAGCAAAAAAAATAATAGTAATTAATAATAATAGTCATAATTATTATACTATAAATTATTATTATTAGTAGTAATTATTATACTAACAATTATTATCATTAGTAGTAATTATTATTAGTAATAATAATAAAAGCTTGTCTGTAGGCACATAATTAAATAATAGTAGTAACAGTAATCATTATAATAATAATTCAATAAAAAAATTAAAAGCGTGTTGGTCGTAGTCGTTAAGGCATCAAGAAGCGTAAATTTGTCATGCGTTCGAGTCCCGCTGAGGGTAAAAAATTCATTATTTAAAAATAATAATTAATAAAAAAAATATAAAAGACTAACAATTACTATTATGTACAATACAATTAGCAATATCATAAATAATATAATAATATGATAATATAAAAATAATAATAATAATAATAAAAATAATAATAATGTCATAAAAAACTAAATAATATAATAATATAATATATTTATTATATAATATATACAAATATATTCATAAAATAAATCCAAACATATTCATATAATAAAAACAAATATCTTTTTGTATTTTATAAAAATAAATTTTTACAGAATTTCAACAAATAAACTATTCATACTTATTAATACACACAAGTTGGAGATTAATTTCATAATCACTGAAATAAATTCGCGTGTTGTAATTGAATTAAATTTGTGAAGCAGTTTCAAGAAATAATGGATATTCCAGTAATAAATTTGTCTCGATGAGCCAAAATAATTATTTAAAAAAAAAAACAGCAATAATTATTGTAAGTCTAGAATATTTTTAGCTTTTTATTGTCAGTCGATATTGTCGACAGCAATAATTGCACTATAGAATAATTTATTTCTCTTATTATTCTTAGTTATTTAATTAAGTGAATAAATTTCATAACGAAAATTAATTCATTTTATTCGCTATTAATGCAAGAATATTGTCGAAAAATTCACTAGAATTGGATTAAATAATTTATAAAATGCATAATAGTTTTTTTAAATAAAAAATTCGATTTTTCAATGAACTGATAACTTTTGATAACTTTAATAACTTATAAAATAAAATAACTTATAAAATAACTGATAACTTTTTTTAGTAAAAAATGCTTAATTCGTAATTAAATGATTGACAGAAAACTTGTAATAACTGGAAAACACATTAATAACTATAAATTTAGTTTTATTTGCAAAAGGCACTAATTACAAATTAAAAAAATATTGATTACAAACTAAAAATACTAATGGTTGGCTAAACAATAATTTTGAACTGCGAAAGAATTCGTAATTAATTAAAAACTACTAATTGACAGCTGAGAAATACAAATTAGTAATTAGTGACTAGAAATTACTAATTGGTAGCTAAAAATTACTAATTAGTGACTAGAAATTACTAATAGCTACAAATTACTAATTAGTGACTAGAAATTACTAATTGGTTATTTATAACTAAAACTTAGCCAAACTGAATTAAATTGAATGAAACATTGACGTAAGGAAATGGTTTTTAAGGGGGGCCGTTACGTGGGGAGCGTGACGTAAAGGCCCTTGGTCAACCAATTTCGAAAATTTCAAATAAAACTTTGCAAAATTTACTTGTGTATTTCTATTAAATTTCTTTTCGTTTTGATTTTCCAACTAAAATATTTTCTCTCCTACTGACTATAAACTTGCTTATCAAATGCCATGGAAACTAAAATAAAAAACACCTTCTGCTATCTCAAATTTATTGAACCATATACATAAACTTTTCCTTTTAAACAATAACTTTCGGTTATTCTCAAAAAAAAAATAAATAAATAAAACAAGTCAATAAATAAAAAATGAAAAAAAAAAATTGACGACAAAACGGGACTTTTTATTGCAAAAGACATGCAGTTATAGAAGGCGGACCGAGTTTTGCAGTAAAGTCAGTAGAGAGGCGGAGACACACGGAGTCAAGGCTATAATGCCTGCGCGAGCGAGTGTGATAAGACAATAAAGGCTAACTCTCTTCAAGGGCGCCACGAGCCAGGTTTACCAAAGCACACGCCAATTTCCGTCTACTTGAACATCGTTGACATAATAGAAAAAGCGAGTCTATGTATTGTATTTTAATTTCAATTAAATTCACCCCCCTCCCTCCCTCCCATTCTTCTTTTCTCCTTTAATCTAAACAGAATTTAAACCCCTTTTCAAGAAAACGAAAAAAAAAAATATTTCTCTATTCTTATAGTAATGAAAAATTTTAATTATATTTGCAATTAAAATTCAGGGGAATCTTCATACAGTTCAAATCTTTGCTTTTTGTCCAATTTAAAATAATTGTCAACAAACAAGAAGCAAGTTAATAAATATTAAGAAAAAACAGCAGTTGTTCGAATCGTCTCGTTTGTGAGAGAACTTTCATGCCATCTGGGCGGGAAACGCCAGCGTCACAATGGCGCGAAATTCAAATTCAGTGAATAAAAAAACGAAACTAATTGTATATAAACAATTATTTAATAGTTTTTTTTTATAAAAAAAGTAATAGTATATATAGTAAGTGTAAGTAGAAAGTAAGTGATAGAAAAAAAACGGAATTTTCAAGTTGAAAAATAAATTTATCAATAACGATCAATTTAAAAATCTGTTTTTAATATTTTTTCTTCGGAGCATTAACTGTGATACTATTCTTGAATACCGTACAATAAATACAATAAATATAATTAAATATTGAATGTACTGCTAATATGTTATAATTCCTAAAAAATATTACTTTCAATTTTTTTCTCCATTTAAAAAAATTCTTTTCGAAACTGAATTATTTTTAAAACAAAAGTGAGGAAGAAAAGAATACAAAGTTTATAAGAATCGAATAATTGATTATAGGGGAAATAGTCGGGAAAATAAGTGCAATACAAAAGAGAGATATTCTTTCATAAAAAATCTATGAGTTCATTGGCATCAAGTGCCTAGAATCTATAGATTCTAAAACTACAGATATACACATATATAGAGATATATGTTTATATATGTGTGTATATATATATATATATATATGTATATATACTTTGAGACAAAGTTACGTCACATAAGTACACCAATCAGTGGTCGTTATCTTTTACCCTTGAAAATACTGCGTGTTTTACACTGTGATGACCTTTGTTCAATAATTCTTAAACAAATATTAAAACATGTTTTCTTTTTTTCGAAAAAAAAAATTATTTTCCAATATTTGAGGTAATTTTTTTAATTTCATAGAAAAAATTTTTCGCATTCATTCTGTGCATTTATTTTTTGATATTGTACTATCTAGATAGAAATTAAGAAACAAAACTCAATTTTCAATGTGAAAAATAATACCAATTGAATTATAAATAAGGAGCAATTTAAAAATCTGTTTTTAATATTTTTTTATTCCAAGTGTTAAATGTCGATATTATTAACGACGGGAACGTTTATTTACAAGGTTGGTCAAAAAAAAAAAAAAAAAACTATCCAGACAATTTTTAAGTGTACTTTGAACATGTTTTTAAAGTCAGAAGAAAATTTTTTTATCGTACAAGCTGTTTATGAAGAGTAAAATTTTCCAAAGGGAAATAAAGAGGAAAGAAAAATTCTTTTGGGAGTAAAATTTATAAAAAAATTAATAAAATGTTAAAATTAATAAATTTAATAAAATTAATAAAATGTTGAAATTAATAAATTTAATAAAATTAATAAAATGTTAAAATTAATAAATTTAATAAAATTAATAAAATAACAAAGTTAATAAAGTTAATAAAATAATAAAATGTATTAAAATAATAAAATTGATAAAATAACAAAAATTAATAAAATAACAAAATTAATAAAGTTAATAAAATAATAAAATGTATTAAAATAATAAAATTGATAAAATAGCAAAAATTAATAAAATAACAAAATTAATAAAGTTAATAAAATAATAAAATTAGTAAATTAATAAAATTGATAAAATAACAAAAATTAATAAAATAACAAAATTAATAAAGTTAATAAAATAATAAAATTAGTAAATTAATAAAATTGATAATATAACAAAAATTAATAAAATAACAAAATTAATAAAGTTAATAAAATAATAAAATTAACAATAAAATTTATAATAAAATTTATAATATTATACATTTTCGATTTCGAATGTTTTTATGCTAACGATTTAATATAAATATGTTCAATGTTTATATTATACATAATGTTCAAGTTCAATAATTGAAAACTTGACCTTATGACTTTCCTAAGACTTCGTTTAACTAAACAGTTTAAATTTAGTTTATTGAAGGACGATTGTACTGCTTCTAGTCGATATTAAAAGACTGAAACCCTCAAAGAATGTGTCAATTGGTCAAGTGCAAAAAATACATAAGCGAATAGATGAAAAAATAGCATTTTTCCCGTCACTGAAAGTTCTTAAATTCACTTTTTTCCACGTGCAAAAATTCTAGAAAAGATAATTAATTTTTTTTTTACTCCAAAAGTTCTAAATTCACCATTTTCGATGCCTTCGGAAAATTGAAAATTCCATTTGGACAAAATTAAAAAAAAAAGTAGCTAAACTATTAAATGCTTTGGGGAAAAGGAAAAAAAAATTGCTCAATGAATTTCGAGAAATTAGAAATAAAAATCTATAAACATAATTTTCTCTTTGCTTATCTTTACAGGAAATGAGATTTTCGTCCCAGGAGAACGAGAGAGGAATCGAATGAAGGTGTTTCCATGGCATATTGATCGACCTGAGTCTACAGCAGTAGCGTAATACACGTGATTGTAAATCTTTCACTGGATAATTTTTTATAT
Organism: Leptopilina drosophilae; assembly: GCA_032873175.1. NCBI lineage: Eukaryota > Metazoa > Arthropoda > Insecta > Hymenoptera > Figitidae > Leptopilina > Leptopilina drosophilae. The sequence continues at coordinate 16,330,242 of CM065481.1, forward strand.
ATAATAAATTTAGAATTTTTTTTCGCATTAATGAACCAATAGAATTGAAACTATTTTTTCTATCAGCAAAGTAAAAAAATATTCATAGCGATAAGTTGAAGGCAAAAATTGAAAGCAGAAAATTGAAAAATTTTTCAAAGAATAGGGAAGAATAGAAAGAAACGGAAACTAAAAATAAACGAAAAAGATAAAATAAGAAAATATAAATAAATAAATAAAAAATTTTTTTAAAATAAAAATAAAAAATAAAGACGAAATATAAAAGAAAGAAAAATAGAAAAAATGGAAAATAAAATAAAGAAAAATAAAAGAAAATAAAAAAGAAAGAAAAATAGAAAAAATGAAAAATGAAATAAAGACGAAATATAAGAGAAAGAAAAATAGAAAAAATAGAAAATAAAATAAAGAAAGTATAAAATAAAAAAAGGATAAAATAAAAATTGAAAAATAAATATAATTTAGTTTTCAACTCTTTAGGGAAAACAAAGAAGACAAGAAATTGAAATAACAAAAACGACAGAGGGAGATAAAAGAAAATGAAGATAAATGAAAAAGAAATTAATATTTAAAAAGAAAATAATATTGAACCGCTGAAATTATATGTATATTAGCCGAGAACTTGTAGTATACATACTCTTAATAGATATAGCTTAATAGCTCATGTAAATTGCAAGTTATAATAATTAACCGGTTAATAACCAGGTAGGATAATTGCTCTAGAAAATTGTAATTATGTAAGTGTTCACCTGATGGGTTTCCCATGGAATAAGAAAATTCACTTCACGCGGAATTGAAAAAAATTTACTTCCTTTTTCAATTAATAATATTCAATTCATATCCATAAAGAAGAAATTATTCATAAATTTTTTATTCCGCACCGGTTCAAAATTTCAGGAACTTCTTCCCAAAGTTTTAAAATAATATTTAATTTACAGAAAATAAATTTCGTTCATTAGGTTCAAAATTTCGTGAACTTGTTCCTAAAGTTTTAAAATAATATTTAATTTACAGAAAATAAATTTCGTTCATTAGGTTCAAAATTTCGTGAACTTGTTCCTAAAGTTTTAAAATAATGTTTAATTTACAGATAATAAATTTCGTTCATTAGGTTCAAAATTTCAGGAACTTGTTCCCAAAGTTCTAAATTAATATTTAATTTATAGAAAATAAATTTCGTCCACTAGTTTCAAATTTTTAGGAACTAATGAACATAAATAATTCTAATGAACGAAATTTATTTTCTATTTAAATACTTCAAAGGAATATAATGATATTTAAATAAAATAAAATAATTAGTTTAAAAACCATTAATACAATTTTATTTTTAACATTTTTTTCTGATTCTTCAAATGAAAACATCTGCTGGGTATAATTAATAATAAGAACTTTCTTAAATATTTTACTTCGCGTTAATGGTGGAGAAAAAAGACGAGACTACATTTCGAGGAGAAAATAAAATGCCTATATCTAAAACCAAAAGGGTCTTAGGAATACGTTGAAATCCGCAAATTGGCCGTGAGGCCCAAGGTTGTCCGGTAATTCAAAGTGTGAGGGCGCTGGCCCTTGGGGAATCGACTTTAACCGAATAAAACCGAACACTCGATTAAAGTCCGCAAACATTTCGAACGATTCGAACGAATATCACGCACACTTTGCAAATGTAACTAAAACTAACTAACTTTGGTTTAATTAAACAAAACTTTTTCTATGAAAAATGAAAATGAAAGGAAATAAAGAAAAATAAATAAAAAAATTTTAAAAATAAAAAAATTTTAAAAATAAATAAAAAAATTTTAAAAATAAATATAAAACTTCCACTACGCGAAATGAAAATAAAATAAAATAAAGAAAAATAATATAAATAAGAAATAAAATAAAAACTACAAAAATTCAATTAATTTTAACTTTTCATAACAATAATTAATTCATAGAAATTTAAGACGTTTCAATATTGTGTTTTTTGGCCAAATTATAAATTAATAAATTTATTTAAGAACCGTTTTTAAAAATATTGATCATCTGAATACTATCACTGAAAAAAAAATTTATTTGATTCAAATAATCGATTATTTGTCTATAATCAAATAAATATTTACTTGAATCAAATAATTTTTATTTGAATCAAATAATTTTTATTTGAATCAAATATTTCAGTATTTGAAGCAAATACTAATTAATTGATTCAAATAAAAATTATTTGATTCAAGTAAATATTTATTTGATTATAGACAAACAATTGATTATTTGAATCAAATAAATTTTTTTTTCAGTATACTATTAATATTACTAAAAAACGGTTCTTAAATAAAACTATTAATAATTAATTCAATTATTCTAAATACCCAATTTTCTTTTTTTTTTGACTGCAAAAAAATTGCCTCCCCCCTCTTTTTTACTATCAACAGCAACAAACACCCTCCATTAATTTTCCAAACAACAATAAACTAAATCTTTCTTTGACTTTGAAATCAGACTTCTCAAGGTGAAATATTCAAAATGAAGATTCTCCCTAAGAGCATAAAAGACGAAATTTGAATAGATGAGTTTCATTTTACAACCTTCTCCTCATGCAAATCAACTACTTTCAAATGAATAAGAATCAAATAAAAAAAGATTAACGAGAAGAGAAGAAAAGAATTAGTTCTCTCTGTATGTATATATATACGATATATTTAGAAACAGCTGTTATACATTTTAATGTAAATTCCGTTCAGAATAAAATTTTATTGAGATTTTATATGTGTAGTTTTTTGTTTTTTAAAATTTACGAATTTTATTATAGAGTTAAAAGGATGTTAAAATGTGTTTAAAAAAGAAAACACGTCAAAAGTTGTTTAAAAACTTTAATTTTATGTTTTAGTATTTTGTTTTTATTGCTACTTTTGTTGTTGTAACTATTTTTATTGTTACAATCATTGATATTATTATTATTATTATTATTATTATTATTATTATTATTATTATTGTTGGTATTATTATTACAATTTTTATTATTATAATAATAATTATTATTATTATTAACATTCTTATTATTATTATTACTATAATTATAAATTGTTATAAGTTCTAACCCTTCGTTTATTTTTAATTTTGTTTCTTATTCAGTAATTTTTATTTTATATTTTATTACTATTATAATTATTAATTGTTACAAGTTATAACTCTCCGTTTATTTTCAATTTTGTTTCTTATTCAGTAATTCTTCTCTTGTATTTTAATATTATTATTAACATTATTAACATTATCAATATTATTAATATTATTAAAATTAATAAAATATTATTATCATAATTTTCAATATTATTTTTCTTTAAATCTGCATTTTCTTATACTTCGAACTTTTCTAAAGTTCTAAAGGTTCAAATAAACGGATTTTTTCCCCTTTTGAATATCTTCAAAAATTTTCTAAATAAATTAGAAAATATTGTAAACTGCAAATTTTTACTTAGTTAAGAATTAATTTTTCTATTATACCAGTTTTTCAGTGTAGAAAATAATTTTTTTAATAAAAAATAAATTACACGAATTTTACAAAAATTTGATCGTTCATTCAAAGGTTTATAAAACCTAAACCAAAAAAAAAATTTTTGTTTTATAACTTAGAAATATTCTAATTGAATCTGCATTCATTTACCAGTTAAATAATAAAAATTTGACTACTTGTTCGTTAAAATTAGAATTATTTGAAATTTTTATTTTCTTTTTTATTTAAAATATTAAATATTTTATATTTTGAATGAAAATAAAAAACAAAAAAATATTTACTAAAAAAGAAATTTCTAGTTTTGAACGTTCAAATAAGGGACAATATTTCTTTTTAAATTATTATTAAAAAAAATTATTTTCTATGTTAAAAATTTGATTCTTAACTAAGTTAAATTTTGTAATATTAATATTATATCCTTTTTGTTTATAAAGCATTTTTTTAAAAATATTGCAATATAAAAAAATTTGCTCTCTTGAAGGTTGTTAAATTTTTGGGAAAATTAAAAATCAATCAATTTCAGAAACAGATTTGTTAAAGAAACTATTTTGTAGAAAACTATACTGAAACTCATATTTTTAATTTTGGTTTTCATTTAGTAACTTAAATTTTACTTTTTAAATTTATTTAGTAATTTTTTTTCTTTTAATTTTCCAATTTTGAAACATTTCTTCCTCTACTGACTGTAAAATATAACTGGTATTAAAAGTCGTGAACACTGAAATAAAGAGATTTTTATTATCGCAAATATTGGTCAGTCTTTAATTCTTGACAGACAAGTTTGTTTATTTTTAACTTTCTATTCAGTAGTTTTTCTTTTTCATTTTTCAATTTAAATGTTTTTTCTTCTATTTACTAAAAAATATAACTGCTATTAAAAGCCGTGAAGACTGAATTAAAGAGATTTTTATTAACTCAAATATTTGGCATTTCTTTAATTTTCCCCTTTAATTGAAACAATTCTATTTTATTAAGGAAAGTGAATTTATCATTCGGTAGTATTTATATTAAAGGTGAAAGAATTTAACAATTATTCATTATATTATCATTCATATTATAAAATTCTATTTTATTTTTGGTACTTATTTGTTATTATTATTATTTTCAGTTTTATTATGTTGTTATTATTTATTATTATTTATTGTTTTATTATTTTTATTATTATTATTATTATTATTATTATTTTAATATTATTATTATTATTGGTAATTGCCATTACTTTTGTTATTGTTATTATTATTTATATGTTATTATTATTTATTATTTTATTATTATTAGTATTATTATTATCATTATGATTTTATTATTATTATTGTTAATTACCATTACTTTTGTTATTGTTTATTATTATTTATTATTTTATTATTATTAGTATTATTATTTATTATTTATTATTTTATTATTATTATTAATTACCATTACTTTTGTTATTATTTATTATTATTTATTATTTTGTTATTATTAGTATTATTATTATTATGATTTTATTATTATTATTGTTAATTACCATTACTTTTGTCATTTCCCAGTTATTATCAGAATTGTTATTATTATTATAAAAGTATAACTTCCCCTCGACTAAATTTTAGCTGACGTGCCTTGAAGGAGAATAAATGAGCCAAAACCAGGAGGAGTCAGCTGTGTAGTGGGGGATGAGAGGGAAGAATTTTTCGGGAAGAAGGTCTCCCTGAGAGTCGATTTGAAGACGAGGGAGAAAATTAGAGTCTGCCGCTGGGGAAAAGATGAAACGAGCGGCGGCCCTGTACCCTTGAACGGAAGGTCGTTGCAAAGCAAAGACAACCGACCTTCCTTCCCTCCTTTGTGCTCGACTTTATGTTATTTTATTCCATCCATGTTACAAAAAAAAAATCCATCAATTTCTGCTTCTTGAGAATCTTTCTCCTTTTACTTTTAATATTTATAAAATTTATATTTATTCTTGTATAAAATTCATTCTTTATATATACATATGTATATCAAAAATGCCATCACACTCATCAATAACATCACTGTTTCATTCAATTTTCTCTCTAATATAATTTATTCATTAAGTGTGCAATTTCAGAACAAATTAAATGCAAATGAAAAAAAAGTGAAGAACGTCCTCGCATTTTGCCACATCTGGTAATTATTACAGAAGAAATCAATAAAAGAGATTCACTATGTGTATTCACTGGGTCACCTTCGACCTTCAATCGATTCTAGGAGAGATAGAAAAAAAAGGGGAACGAGAATAAATTTGGATTTTTAAAAATTCTCATCTGCATGGTTGAGAAAAAACACTGATGTCTTATGTTTTATTTGATGTCAATAATTGTGTCTGTAACTGTAAAAATAAAATGACAACTGTTCAATTAAGAACTGAAGAAATTAAATGTCCCAGAAGTTAGCGTCGACGCTAAGTTTTGAAAACATTTTTTTTTCTCCACAAAACCAAAAAGAATCACAATTTTTCGAAGAATTCAGTGCTTTGAAAAAAATTTTAACTCTCTAGGAAAATGTAAAAGTAAAATTAGCGATAATCTGTAAAATTAGTGATAGTCTGTAAAATTAAGTGAAAGTATCACTAACTTCACCTGGAAAATTAAAAAATGTTCCTTAGTTCTTTTTTAAAACCAAAAATTAAAAAAAAAATGGTTTAATTCCTTTTGGTTTTATGACAAAAAAATATACGATACCAACTTCCAAATAGAAAATTAAGAAATGTTCCTCAATTCTTTTTTAAATTCTAAAATAAAAAAAATCGTTTAATTCCTTTCGACTTCGTGAAAGAAAATATTCGTCACCAACTTGAGGGACAGTAAATTAATTAAAAATCAATTAAAAATTAACTAGGTTTGTAAGGTTTATAAAAAATGTTACTAGAAACAAATATTCATTGTCTCTTTCTAGTATTAATCTTTTTTTTTTTTAGAATTAGTTTTTGACAAATATTGAAACTAAATTTCCAATAATGAGAACTATGGATAGAAACAGAAATGGATAACTAGATTAAAACTATTTAGTTGTTTCTCGCCTTGATTAATTCAAGTGCACCTCGTGTGAGTGTGAGTGTGTGTTATTTTTGATAATAAATAATCTATAAAGGAAGTGCGCGATTAGATGCGAGACTAAATTGAGTGACCTGCAGGTGTTCAATCTTTGATATATACCCTACGTGATTCGACTAATCGTATCCAGTTACTGTATGGACATAATAAAGCCTTCACCAAGCATACTGATTGTCAGCATTTCATTTCTAGACAAAGGATATAATTGATCTCGAATCATTTGCTTCTGAATTTACATAATATGACACGAATGATAATAATTCTGGTATGTAGGTACTCTAAGTCATCATTGCAGTGGATTCAGAATTCATTATTTCTTGAAAGAAGGTTCTAATTGAATTTTTTTGATAATAGTTTAATAATCATTTTTTTAAATAACAGTAATGATAACAGTAATAATAACAAAAATACTAATAATAACAATAAAAAAAGTAGATTTTTTACTTCCATATGGAAAAAAAATAATAATTGCATTGGGAGTAATAACAAACATTAATAATATGACAAATAATATTAATAATAATAATAATAATAATAATAATAATAATAATAATAATAATAATAATAATAATAAAAAAATAATAATAAATAATAATATACCCAGATAAAAGCTTCTTTGTTTCAAAGAATATTTCTTCAAATAAAATAAATTTGTGCATTGTTATAGGTTAAAAAAAAAGTTTCTTTAATTTAAAGAAAATATTTAACATTTAACTGTTTTTTGTTGGCTCAAAGATATATTTCTTTGGACTTAATAAATCTTTTTTTAAGGCAAAGAAATAAATGATTCAAAGAAATAATTTCTTTGAATGTTCACAGCTTTTTATTTGTCTTAAAGAAATTTTTCTTTGGAACAAAAATATTCAAAGAAATTTTTCTTTGGGTCAAAAATATCATTCAAAGAAATAAATTCTTTGATTCGAAAAACCTTGAAAATTTTTTTTCTTAAACGTAAAGAAAACTTTTTATAACTCAAACAAATTTGATCTTAAATTCAAAGAGTGAAATTGAAAAAATGATTTTTTTGTTTCAAAGAAATCATTTTTCTAGATGAAGCAATAATAATAATTATTATTAATATTATTATTATTATTATTATTATTATTTAACAAAAATTTTTTTCTTTTCTAAATGTTCTTATTTTTGAATAATAATCATTTTTATATTTATTAATTTATATTTTATACTTATATTTTAATAAATATTTCTAAATTATTTCAAATTGTTGCTTAATTATTAATAATAATTATTACTAAATGTGACGCGATCTAAAAAAAGGGACCTTAGAAGCAAATCACTTTAAGGTTATGTTAGTGCTACTTTTTTGTTGATTAAAAGTTTCTTTTTTCTTTTTGCAAATTAAAATCAGTGTTTATTAAATATTTCAGTTATAATGAAAACTTAAACATTAATGATTAACATTATCGGTTGATCATTTTTTTGTATATTCATTTCGAAAATTGCAAACATAACCTATAATTTTTTGCTTCTAAGGTCCCTTTCTTCAGATCGCGTCACAAATATAGTATCAATTAGTTCAGAATTATTACTAATTAGTAATTATTAGTACTAAACTATTGCTATTTGTTAATAATAAATATTAATTAATTAGTAATTGTTAGTAATTGTTAATAATTATTAAAAATTAATTAGTAATTGTTGATAATAATTTTTGAATAACGAACATTTTTACCTCATTACTGTTAGTTATTCCTAAATTGTATCGATTAATTCGGAATTCTTACTAATTAGAAATCATTAGTACTAAACTTTCGCTATTGGTTAATAATAATTATTAATTAATTAGTAATTGTTAGTAATTGTTAATAATTAGTAATTGTTAGTAATTGTAAATAATTATTATACTGATTTATTAGTAATTGTTCATAATTATTATTGATTCATTAGTAATTGTTCATAATAATTACAATCCATTAGTAATTGTTGATAATTATTACTATTCATTTGTAATAATATGGGAAATATTTACAACTTATTATTTTAAAAGTTCGAAAATATTAGTTAAAATATATAGAATAGAGAAAAAACTAAAAACTAACTATTTATTTATTTTTATGTTTACTAATTATTTTTCTACTGAAGCTAAATATTCATTTATTTATTAAAATACACCAAAGAGCGTTAAATTGTGTCCTTTTTAATTTCTTTACAATTTAATATAGAAAGAGATTGTATTTTATTTCATTGTAAAAATAAATTCACAAAAATTTCGCGAAAAAAAAAGTTCAAAATACGAAAATAAAATTTAAAAAAAATTGTTTATAAAAAACAAAATTGTAAATTATACAATTCATGTAAATCTGAACTAAATTTGTAAATTCATCAAAAAATGCTCGAAATTATGCTTTTATTTTGATTTTTTTATTAAATTTTTTTATACGGAATAGAAAACAAAAAATAGAGGAAGAAATCATTTATATTCCTATTAAAGATTATTATAGGAATATAAAAAAAATAAAGGAAGGTATCTTGTTCTTTTCTTTTCTTTTCTCTTTCCTTCTTTTTTTTTACAAAGACAATTTTCTCGAAAGACCTGAAAAGAGCATCACTTATGTAAAGAATGGTAAGTGCAGTAAAAGTGATAGTTGACTGGTTTTTCACGCAATAAAGTCATGCGTGTCCTTAATTACCAGCAGTATAATAGAGAACACGAGAATAAAAAAAAGAACAATTTATATACGACTTGGTAATATAACACACGATCAAGGTGTTGATTTTACAACACCATTTTTTCATCCGTTTTGCTCCACAAAATTCGCTATTGCAAATTATAGCAGAATTAGAGGAAGAAAAAAAGTTTTTTTTTTCATAACAAAGCAATAAAACAATATACTATCAATTATTATTGATCTGGAAAGAAAATTTCTTATCCTTATTTCCAATTTCTCTTATTCTATTTTTTCTTTTTCAAAAAAAATTTCTGTTTGAATCTAGGTTTATAATAAAATCTATTTTATTTCTGTAATATAAATTCTGTAAATTTAGCTCTAAACATAAATTTTATAATTTAATTTTATTAAACATAAATAAACAGAAAAAAAATAATTAGTCTTTTATAAAATAACATTGTAAAAATAAATTGTATAATTTAATTTTATTAAACATAAATAAACAAAAAAAAAATAATTAGTCTTTTATAAAATAAAATTGTAAAAATAAATTGTATAATTTAATTTCATTAAACAGAAATAAATAAAAAAATAATTAGTCTTCCTTTCTGTATCGTAATTTAATTAATAGTTTTGTACTTGCAGTAATAAGCTGTAAATATCATCCATTAATTAATCACTAATTATTTAGTAAAAATTAAAAAAATTATTATTTAGTAAAAATTAAAAAAATTATTATTAGTAATTATAATTAATATTTTGGTTCTAATTATCAACAATTGGTAACAATTTAGTAAATAATTATTAACAATTAGCAATAATTTAGTAATAATTATTAACAATTAGCAATAATTTAGTAATAATTATTAACAATTAGCAGTAAATTAGTAATAATAATTACTAGTTAGCAATAATTGTAAATAATAATAATAATAATTACTAATTAGCAATAATTGAAAATAATCTAATTATTAATTAGTAAATTTTTATTAAAAAATAATTCTGTACAAATAGTTTAGAATTAGTAGTAAAAATATATTAATTGTAAAACTATAGTTGTTTTTGTTTGAGATAAAAAATAGAAAAAAATACTAATAATAAAATTTTTCACTAATTCCTCCATTAGCAGAGTTGTCAATAATTCAAAAATATAGATGGCATACAATAAGAAGCAAAATCTCTCTCTCTCTCTCTCTCTCTCTCTCTCTCTCTCTCTCTTTTCCTCTTATACTGCAAAACTTGAAAAGAAACATTTTTGCAAAATATTTTTTTTAAAGTGTACTCTCATTTTTTTAAGAGTCTTTTTTTTCGTCATGCTCCCGTTTCTGACTATAAGTGTCTCTTTGTCCTACATTTTGCCCCTCATATGCTCCACATTTTCAAGCTCTCTCACATATATTGTGTCTATATAGTGAAAATAAAATTGCGATAAGCACCATGTTTCTAAGATAGACTCGAAAGTTTTGTTTCTGATTGGAAATCACCCACGTGCGTGCTCTGTGGCAATAACTAAATGTCAAATGTATCTGTTTGTGTATAAATTGCTTTTCTTTTTTCTCTCTTGTTGTTTTCTTTTTTACTTTTTGGTTTTCATTTTTTTTTTCATTTTCTTATCGAGGATATAAAAAATGTTTACATATATATACTGGTCCAGAACGAGTATAAGGAAATAAATCTACATTGAATCGCCTAAAGGCTCGCTGAATTTGCAATTATCTCTCGATCAGCATCATCGTCACTCTTAACAGTTGTTTATTGCTCTACATATTTTATTATTTTGAAGAGAAGAAAAAAATTGATTATTTTTTTTTTTAATGAAATTTTCCTCTGAGGAAATAAATTGTATTTTTTGTTTTTAATTTGAAAATTAATTCGATGTATTTAATAAAAGTGAATTTGCAGAATATTTATTTTCGAAGTTTTTAATTTTGCACAGAATATTTACATTCGAAATTATTAATTTTCAACTTTCTTCTTCTGAAATTATTATCCCTACAAATTTTTTACTTTACAAATTAATTTTTATTTTCTATTTTGGAAATTATTTTCTATGAAAATGCATTGTTGATTTTACGAATTATTTGCTTAAGAATTTGTTGATTTTCCAAATTGTTTACTTCTCAGGAATTGTTGATTTTACAAATTATTTACTTCAAAAATTGTTGGCTTTACAAATTATTTGCTATAGAAATTATTTGCTGTAGAAATTATTTGCTTCAGAAATTTAATAACTTTACAAATTGTTTACTTCAAGAAATTTTTTACTGTAGAATTTCTTAGCTTCGACAAATTATTTAATGCAAATATTTAAACAATTTGCAAACTATTTACTATATGGAATTTATTAATTTTACAAAATATTTTCTTCAGGAATGATTGAATTTGCAGAAAATTTATATTTGAAATTATTAATTTCGCAGAATATTTACTTTCGAAATTAATTTTCAAATTTTGTCTTCTGAAATTATTATCTCTACAAATTTTTTACTTTATAAATTAATAAATTTGCAAATTATTTGCTTCGGAAATTATTAACTTCGGGAATTATTTATTTTAGAAATTCTTTATTATAAAATTCATTAGCTTTAGCAAATTATATTAGCAAATTATTATAGCAAATTAAGTAATAATTAATTAATTATTGTAATAATTAAATAGCAAATTATTTAATGTAAAAATTAAGAAGTAGAAAAAGATTAATAATGAATTTGTGTCTATTATGAGAAATAATTTTTCAACAGTTGGACTTTTTTTTGAAATTCTCAAACAATACAAATATTAGCAAAGCATTTTTAAAAACTTTTTTACCCGAAAAATGAATTTCAGACAAAATTTAAATTCTTTTAGAAATGTAAATAGTGTTTTAATACACTAAAGATTTTAAAAAGAATATTTAATCAACTCGTCATATGGCAGTGACGTATGTCAATGTTATGTAAGTAACTAAAGCTCCTGATTTGCATGAAAATGAATGACAATTATAATATTACACGTACAATTTAGTTATTCATCAATATTACGTCTATATTCGGAATCTGATTTCAAAGTTAAGATAATAATATTTTAAAAAATCTTTTTTTTCTTATAATAATAGAAATTATTCTCTTTACAATAATATTTTTATAATTAAATTTCAAACACTATTTTTTAATTAAAGTTAATTATAAAATTACAAAAAGAATTATAAAAGCATTTTAATTATTAAATTACTTTACAATATTGAAAATTTTTCTCTTCATTATTTCTTTTTCTACGAAAGAATCATATTATTTTATTTTTTATTTTACTTATAAATTATAAACATAATTCTAAATAATTTTAATTATTTAATTATTTTGTAATAAAAACTTTCCTTTCTTTTCTAACGAATTATGTTCAATAAATAATTCGTTAGGAGGGAAAGGAAATATATAATTGATTTAAAAGTAAATAAACTAAAACAGAAAATATTTTTGTAAAAATAAAAATTTATAATTTTTCCCCTTCCTTTGAAGTTTACAACGTTTATAATTAATAATTGAAGGAAAAAACTTTTTTCCAAGGAAAACAATAAAATTTTTCTTTATAAATTTTTTTCTTAAATAGTTGTTGATCGAAAAAATTCGTAACTTATTTTTTTAATGAAAAATATCCACAAAATTTTGCTTGGAAAAATAGTTATTCTTCTAAATTGTTAACGATAAACTTTACTTTTTTCTTTAAAAAATGTTTTACAAATTTTCAATATTTTACAAATATTGTTTTTCCATTAATCGTTGATTATAATTGTTGCAAGCTTAATCGACGTTAAAAATAATTTTTTAATAATAAAAGTATTCTTTAAAAAAACTGTCACGTAATATTTTGGTCTTTTTATTACAAAATAATTAAAAAATGGTTTTAACAAAAAGCAAAATTATAACAAATTTTCTTTTCATAATGGAGGTAAAGTTATACGAACGTTCAATTGAACGAAATTTTTTTTTCTCCTTTAGTGTTTATGAAAATTAATATCAAAAAAAGAATTAAAATTGAAATTAAACAATATTTAGTTTAGAATCAATTTCTTTGAATTTAAAAAATAATTTTTTTGTCAATAAAATACAAATTAGAAGAAGTAAAAAATACTGTCGTTCATTTGAACGTTTGAAACTTTAGGTATATTTTTCATAACAATAGAAATCTTTCTTTCAAAATAATAAAATCATATAAATAATAATTAATAATTAATTTAACTAAATAAAAATGTGTAATAATTGACAATATTTTCTCTTTTATTTGGTAATTTTTTGAAAATATTTAATACCAGAAAAAAATTTAGTTCACTTGTAGGTTCAGAACTTTAGGAAATTTGGAAGTAATAATACAGAATAAACGACAAATATTATTGAAAATTATAATAATTCTAATATGAATAATAGTAATAAGTAATAACAATAAAAATAGTATTGTTAATAATAATAATCATAATAATATTAATAAAAATAATAATAATAATAATAATAATTATAATAATAATAATAATAATAATAATAATATTACAAAAATTCCTCCTTTCTTTGAATCAAAGAATAATTCCCCCCACCACTAAAAAAATGAATAATTAATCGATTCGAATTCAAGTACCTAGACTATTAAAAATTCTTTCCGGTACATTGATTCTGTTCGGTTATAATAAATATTATAAAATATAAGGAACAGGAAAAAAAATAACTTCAAGTACTACTGTACAATGATGACGAATGTGAAACATGCTGGCGACCCCTCAGCACCTGGAATGTCGCTCGATGAACTCGGATTGGTTGCCAGACCAGATTCGATTGCTTTTACAACGTTCAACAGGCTCAGGATGTAGTAACTCAAGTATTATTTGTGGAATCAAGAGTGTAAAAAAAAAAAAAAAAAAAAAGAATAAAGAAAAGACTCGCTCGGCCAGACGAATAAGGGCGAGACGCTCGCTCGACCAATGAGGCTAAATTATTCGATCCAATTTAAAATAAAATAAAAAAATACATATGGGAATACATCGGGAAAATTTATATATACGGGCTTAAATCGGGGACCTAATGTCTGATATTTTTTTTTTTTTACATTCATAAATCATTGTGAGTATATCGTAAATCTTTGGTGTGAAAATATCACACATTTGTAATGTGACAGGAAATATTTTTTTCACCATTTATCATTGAATTTTTTATCCTGAAAAATTACTTTTTTTGATATTGATTCTTTTTCTTTGATATTTGATATTTTTGGGTGAGAAAGGAAAATAATAATAAATTTAAATATATTTAAACAAGTAACGTTTCTTTGAAATAGAAATTTCTTTTTGTATTATTTGCCTTAAAATACAAATACAAATTTTAATTTAACAGATTTGGTAAATATTTTTAATCAAGTTTTTATTTTAGTGTTCTATTAATTTTAGGACTCCTTAAAATTGTCTCTGGGAACTATAAACCCAATTGACTTTAAAAATTTATTTTATAATTTAATATAATTTATTTATTTAGTAAAATTGTTCAGTTGAATAATATTATTATTATTTTATTCAGTAGGTAATTGTTAAATTTTACTAAAACATGAATTTGTAACTACTGAACAAAAATATAAAAATAAAATTAACTTGGGAAAAATTTAATACTCTAAATATGAATTAGAAAAAAAGTTCATTTTTACAAGGAACTGAATACTTGCTTTTAAATTAGTAAATTCGACTAATAAATAGTATTTTCTGCTATTTTGTTAGTAAACTTTACTAATTCGGAAGAAAAAAGTTTAAAAATGTTTATTAAATAATTTATTAATTATTTAATTATTTAAGTAAATTCAGGGTTGCCACGCTCTTACTCTTTTTAAATTTCCTGACTTTTCCAGATTTTCCAGGTTAAAAAACGGAATTTTTCCAGGTTAAAAAACGGAATTTTTCCAGGTTTTTAAAACTAAATGTGATGCTAAAGTTTTGAACGTTCAAATGAACGAAATTTTTTTTCTATTTGAATATTTTAAAAAATATGCATATAAAAAAGAAAAAGAATTAAAATTAAATATTTTCTTAGTTAAGACATTAATCTTTTTAATAAATAAAATAATTTTTTTTATAAAATAAACAAATTAAAAAAATAGAAAAACTGCGTCGTTCATTTGAACGTTTAAAACTTTAGGTTTCTAACTAAATTTATCATTAATTAGAAAATTATTGTAAAACATCAATAGGTTAAATTTTTTAATAAATATTTAATCATTATTATTTTTTCATATAGAAATTAGGATTTTCAAAAATTCAATTACTTTTTTTACCATTTATTACCTATATTCCTTTAAAGAATTAAATTATTTTTAAAACTTCCAATGCAATTCTTATGTGACAATTCCATTTTTTTTTGAAAAATAATTTTAATAAATTCTTCGTAGAAATTTAGTTAATTTAAAAAATATCTCAAACTTCAATTATTTTCAATATCTACTTCTTCGATAAAATTTCACAAAACAATTCAATTATTTAAAAAAAAAATTTAATCAAATTTGTTTCAAGAATTCAATTATTTTCAAAGGTATAACGTAATTCTTCGCAAAAATCCAATTATCTTCTAAAACTACCAAAAATTTCCGTCAAAATTTAAATTATCTTTATAAATAATAAAATTTTTCTCCGCAATTCAATTATTTTGAAAACTTTTAATAAAATTCTTGTCAGAATTTCAATTACATTTAATATACAATATTTCCTTAATATTTCTCAAAATAAACAATTATTTAAATACCTTTTAAAAAGCATTGAATTTTTATTTGAAAATTTGTTAATAATGTTCAGTTATTTAATAAAATGTTTATTTTTAGAGTTAAAAAAATGAATTCTCGTAGAATTTTCTAATACATAAATATTTTTGAATATGATATTGAATTATAATTCAAAATTTTATCTGGAATTTATTTTTAAATCAACATTTATTAGAAAATTCTACAAGAAATTAAATATTTAACTATAAAAATAAAGAGTTAAATAATGAATTAAATAAGAATTAAAATAAAGAATTAAATAATAACGGAATGTTTCTTAAAATTGAATTTAAATTATTTTTTAAAAATTTGTTGATAAATTTCAATTATTTAATAAAATGTTTATTTTTAGAGTTAAATAAATGAATTCTCGTAGAATTTTTTAATAAATAAATATTTTTGAATATGATATTCAATTATAATTTAATAAATAAATTATTGAAACAACATTTATTAGAAAATTTTACAAGAAATTAGTTACTTAATTATAAAAATAAAGAATTTATTAAATAATAATGGAATGCTTCTTAAAATTGAATTTGAATTATTTTTTAAAAATTTGTTGATAAATTTCAATTAGTTAATAAAATGTTTATTTTTAGAGTTTAATAAATGAATCCTCGTAGAATTTTCTAATAAATAAATATTTTTTAATATGATATTCAATTATAATTCAAAATTTCAACTGAAATTTATTTTTAAAACAATATTTATTGGAAAATTCTACGACAAATTAATTCCATATTTAGAAAAATAAAGAATATATTAAATTATAATGGAATGTTTCTTAAAATTAAATTTTCATAAAGATTTTTATCAAAATCTAATTATTTCGTTTATTATTTATTATTTACTTTTATTTATTACTATTTATTATTTACTTTTATTTATTACTATTTATTATTTACTTTTATTTATTACTTTTTATTAAATAGTATTATTACGAATTACTATTTATTATTAAATTTCTCTGGTTTGAAAAGAAATAGAAAACATTTACAAAAAAATTTCATTCGATTATTGAAGCAACATTTAACTAATTTGGAAAAATTTACCATTCACCAGAACGAAATTTCGAAAGTAAAATATTTTCAATTAAATCAACTTTGGAAGAATGGTAAAAGGATAAAAAAAATGCATCTCATATGTATAACAATGCTAACACCTATTATAAATACCTTCGATAACTAATTGTCTTTTAAACGAATTTTTTTCTCCCGACACAAAAACCGGTTTTCTTAATCTTACAGTAGAGAGAAATAAATATAGAAATATTCACGACAGGATAAATATAAGACAGAGAGAGAGAAAGAGAGTTTAGTATTGTTGCCTGAACACTATGTTGATGTGTCCATGAAACTAGTTTTAGGGGTGAAAAGATCTGCAGTAGCCATGCTGGATTCCAAAGAAATCCCTTTAAGAATAATGTAGAAAGAAATGCAGGATTTTTGGCCTGTCGAGTTTAGACTGATGGCAATGTATACATATATACACACAACACCTATATCCAATTCAGGGACGTTGGGACCTTTTAAAAGAAAAAAAAGGAGAAGAATTCTTTCAAGAATCCATGAAAGTTTGTTGTGCCTTCTTTCAAACCACAATTTACAACTTCTATTTTCAAAACCCTATGCATTCTATTTTCCAATTTTTAAAGGAAAGGCAAAAAAAGTTACAATACATGTGTGGTCACGGACTAAATTGTATTTAAACTAAATACCAAAATTGTATTACTATCAAATTAATACTACACGGAAAAAAATTTATTTACTTCAAACTCGAATTCAAATAACTTCTTTTCAACTATCAATGAAATATTTACTTGAATCAAATAATTTTTATTTTCCATACTTCAATTCATATTTGCGCCAAAGATTATTAATTCAAATAAAATCTATACGCCCAAAAAAATGTATTAGTTCAAATAAAATTTATACGACAAAAAATTATTCGATTTAAGTAAATATTTAGTTGATAATAAACTAATCAGTTTATTTGTATCAAATAAATTTTCACAAAAAAAATATTAATAATACTTTAAAAAAAAATTACATAGAGAAATGAAAACAATTGCCCAACATTTTATTACCCGACAAAAGAATTATTATAAATATAATGATCACTTTGTGTCTCAATTACTACGTTGCTCAATAATTTCGGTCTCAATAATGTAGAACATAAATAAAACGTTTCATGAAACAAATTGGATTTGTTGGAAAATTGATTTTGAAACATGTGTGTAAAAAGTGGGACAAATTTTATTAATTATTTTTCACTATAAATGTAGGTTTATGAAAGGAGAGACATTGAACGAAAAAAAAATCATGAAACTTGACTATTAAATTATACCAAATTAAAAATAGAAAATATTCGAACAAAAGATAATGTCATTAATGTCTTAATGTCATTTTGACTTTTGCTTTTTCATTTTTTTCCCTCTTTTTTTTATTATAAAATAAATATTTAAAAAAGAAAAATCAAGGTCTGTCGCTTTATTTGCGTGTTGAAATTAACGACATATTTTTGCTTATCTTCGAGTTGTTTTGAAATATTTTTCCAGCTATAAATAAAAAAAGCAACTTTACAAGCTTTTACGTCACTTAATTACGTTCTTTGTAATTAAAAACAATAAAGAATCGAATAGAATAAACAATGTAACCCTTTTTCTCTTTCTCGATTCTTTAAATTTTCCGCGATAATTTTTTATTTCTTTTCTACACGTGTTCTCTCTTTTTCTCCATTTTATTTTGTTAATCAAATATAAACTTTAGCAGAAAGTAATTTTAGGTGAAAAAATTTTTGTATTGAATAAAAGTTTTGTTTCAATACAAATATTTCGTTTAAGTGAACAAAATATTTTGTTTGTCCTAATATTTGTCCTAATATAATAAAATATTTGTCCTAATATTGTAACATTACTGCTTTTAGAGAATTGTTTCCAAAAAGAAAGCTGAGAATTAATAACAAAAATTATTTTAAAAAGAAATTTGCCGGATAATTTTGAAAAAGAATTGGCAAATAATTTTTTTGAGTATAAATTTTTAAGAATTGGAGAAAAATTCTTCTCTGAAATTCTTCCAATTGGAAATTGTGTTCTTCTGACCTTTCGAAAATTCAAGGAGTTCATGATTTAATAAAGAAATTAAAATTCACGCATTGGAATGTTGGTAGCATTAAAATCAAGGTTTTGCGCTCTAGAGATGCAGAATGAAAAAGCAAAGAAGCAAAATTCACTATTATAATAAATTTAACCGATTTTTGAAGTTTCGAAATTTTTTTCTCCCTTTAAATTCTAATTCAATTTTAATTGAATTTCGATTCAATTGAATTGAATTAATATTTTATTCAAACGAATGAAGTTATAATTCCATAAAATTGAAACCGTTTTCTTCAAATTGATTTCATTTCAATGGAATTATATTCAATTTCAATCAAAATGAATTGAATGCATATTGAATTGAATTCAATTTCAATTCAATCGAATTGAATTCCATTTCAATTCAATCGAATGGAATTTAATTTCAATTCAATCGAATTAAATTCAATCCAATCGAATTAAATGCAATTTCAATTGAAGTAAAATAAATTTAATTTAATTTCAGAACAATAGAATTGATTACAATTAGTATTGAATTGAATTAAACTTCGACAGAATCGAATTGAATGCAATTTCAATTGAATTGCATTGAATTGAATGTAATTTTTGTAGAATTGAATTGAATTTCAATCCTATTGAATTGAATTGAAAATCAAAAAAATAAAATTGAATGTAATTTTTGTAGAATTAAATTGAATTTCAATCCTATTGAATTGAATTTAATTAAACTTCAATAGTATCGAATGGAATGTAATCTCAATTGAATTAAATTGAATGTTATTTCAATGTAATCGAATTGAATACGATTTCTATTGAATTGAATTCAATTTCAATCCAATTCACTTGAATTGAATACGACTTCTATTGAATTGAATTCAATTTCAATCCAATTCACTTGAATTGAATACGACTTCTATTGAATTGAATTCAATTTCAATCCAATTCACTTGAATTGAATACAATTTCTTTTGAATTGAATTAAAACAAATTTTAATCCAATCGAATCGACTGCAATATCTATGAAATTTAATTTAATTTCAAATCAATCGAATTGAATTTTTTGTTTATAAATTTGAATTGAATTAAATTCAATTCCAATCTATTTGAATTGAATTAAATTAAATTCCAATCTATTTGAATTGAATCTAATTTGAAACCAATCGAATTGAATGCAATTTCGATTCAATTCAATTTTAATAAAAACTTTTCGAAATCTGAAGTAATTTAAATCAAATCATCAAGAACTTTTAGATGACTGATTCTGAAATGCATTTTGAACAAATTTTATGAAAACAATCTTCCCCCAACAATACAGTAAAAACTTCTGACACATTATCTATATACTATCATCAATTTAACATTACTTTCGACATTATATTTCAAGCACAAATATTTACCTACTTTAAATTTCAATTTTACATTATTTTCAATTTCTAATTTCTATTTCCAGTTTCATCTCGATTTTCATAATCACGGCATCAATAATTATACTACATATCTTATCAACAAGAAATTTATACAATTTGAATAATTCCAAAAAAAGAAGAAAAGAAAAAAACCCATTTTCTTTTTCACAATCAATTTTCAATATGGCCTTATTCTCTCTCTATCCTTTTAGAAAGAGAAAAAAAGAAAGAAAAGAAGAATATTATTTCCCAACACAAATGATAATTTTCTGTTTCAAATTGTAATAATAGAAAGTGAACAAATTCTCAAATGAATAAACTAAAAGCCGACCTGAAACTCAATTCCTACTTTACGATAAAACTACATACGTATAGTTTTATATATGCTCATATCTGATGGTTTTACACTTTAGTCAGCTTATTAGTCAGAATTGTGCTACTTTTGTGCACATGAAGAAAACGAGGGAAATCGAGCAGCTTTCGAAGGAATTTAAAACAACCGTCGGCGATGTAAATCATTCAAGGTATGTCAGGTTAAAATCTGTTAACTGCCTCTTCATCATCATCATCATCATTTTCATCTCTTCTTCCTCATCTTTATTTGTGAATTATTTTGTTCAACAAATTTATTCATCACATCCACTTCCTTATTAGGGGAGGAAAAATCTTTTCAAAATGTTCTATTTCAAAGTGTTTCAATTTTAATTTTTCAGTTTCATAAGGAATCCCAAGGATGGCAAGTTGAGACAAAACAAAAATTAACAATGTTTGCGAGGCAAGGCTTTTAATTCGTGTTTTCTCTCAATTTAATATCCTTCACTGTAAAATGTAAGATACCTTGGTACCGAAATTGGTACTGACTTAGTATTCTGTACCAATTTCGGTAGTAAATCATAATTTGGTTCTATTTTAACAACCAAAATCAGTTCTACTTTAGAACCTTTTTGTGTTAGGAGAAGTGTTTCAAAAAAAGGGGAAAGAAGCAAAGGAAGATGCTGGGAAAGAGGTAAAGGAAGAAGAAAGGAATAAGGAAAGGAAAGGAAAGAAAAAAGGAAAGAAAAAAAGAAAGGAAAAAGGAAAGGAAAGAGGAAAGGAAAAAGGAATCGAAACAGGAAAAGAAGAAGCAAAGAAAAAAGAAGGTAAAGCATTAACGAAGTATAAAACGATGAAAAATAGGATCAAGTTATTGGATCATAAGAAGAGAGAGAGAGAGAGAGACATGATCTCTCGGTTTCCTTTCAAGTGTTGCTCTAAAAAGGATGAATCTAGGGAATAGAAAACTAATCCGGATTTAAAGGATCAAAGAGGTTTTGAAAAAGAGGAAGATCGCGCAGTCGCGATAACCCACATTTTCATCAAGGATCGAAGAAAGAAATTTTCAAACTTCTTTCTTCTCCCTTTGCCTCCAACCTGAACCCAAACTCCTTCTGAACAAAAAATGAACCTAATTGAAACTCAAAAGCAACAAATATTTTTCATAGAGCTCTGATTTGCGTTATTTTTTCTCATGTCCGCTTGTACTCACCGCGCCAGCGCCATCCTGTCATGAGACAATCCGATAGAAGGCGTCGACAGAGTATCCAGATCTGAGTGTGGAGATTTATTACTGGTATATCCCACTGGACACATGCGCACAGATTTTTTCACGGATTTCTTTAGCTCATGACTCAACGAGCCTGTCATATAGTCACTTCACACATGACGTTTGAACTGTTTAGTCGTTACAAACAAACAATAATAATCACTTATGCTTCCGAAATGTCAAATGATTTAGGACAAGATTCTTGGGGAGGGAAAGGAGTTTTCTAAGGGGAAACACTTTTTGGGGAATTGAGAGATAAAAGTTCTCTGATTTTGTGATCGATTTATTAAAAAAAAATGGGATGTTGACAGAGAGAAAGAAAGAGAGATAGAGAGAGGCAGAGAGAGAGAGAGAGTCTAGCAGACGAAACGGAGAGCAGATGACGAAAGGCGCGACGAAGCACTTCGATGTGACACTGGCAGCTGGTCAAAAATAATCTTCAATATTTCCTGGTTGAAAATGATATTTTCGATGACTCGTGGTTTACGGACAAAAGGTACACACCTCCGACTTGACCTGACCTGACCCGACCCGACGACTACAACGAACAGCGCCAACCTCAACTCCGAATTCGACTCCAATCTCCGGTGTTGGCTAGACTGAACTGATGTCCAACAACTGAAAGCGGAGGTCTCCCCCACTGCCGTAGTCAGCCATCCCCGTGGCCTCGTGTCTTTACGGCTAGGTTCGAGTCATTCCGTTCAACTTCGGAACTTGAGATCCCACCTCCAAAAGCTGTTGTTGATAGTGCTTGGTGGAGGTGGTTAGCGGCGGCTCCGACCTCGTGTCTCGGCATCGCCACCAGGGCCGCGATTACATGCCTTTGCCAACACGAGACAGAGAAAAGGCCAGGGGGGCCTTCGCTTCTCCTTTCTTTTTCCAAACCAATGCTACACTATCATCGTTCGTGGTGGTTGTTGTGCTGTGGTAGTAGTCGTCGTCGTAGTCGTCGTCGTCATTCCCCTTGCTATGTAGTTTGCTTTTAAAAAAAACCGTGAAAAAGAGATTCTCTTTCTCTCTTCTTCTCTCAGTATATATATATGTTTGCTGCACGCAATCGCACAAAAATCCCCGGACGAGAAACCGAAAAAATCCTTGGCTTTATTGAAGCACACGATCGGAGAATGGGAAACCTGCAAATGTGAAGGGGGACTCTTTGGATCATGGCCAGAAAATCGAGACAAAAAGCCTTTTTTTTCAAAAGGGGGAAAAATTCCCAGATTAAACAAGTTCCGACGTTTAAAATGCAAAAAGTTTGAAATCAATTCATGATTACAGTTTATAGACAATTGATGTATGTGAGTTGAGCATTAGGAGCACTACGTTAGCCATTCTGCTTCTATTAGACTATCGAATCTGGAATATCTATCCACAAATGGCAAGTTTTTGTGAAATCTATTGCTGCTGGAAATATTGGAGACACTTTTTGTAGTAAAAGAACAATTGGGTTCTCTTACAATCCATCTTCTACAACGATAACAGATTGTACGATACAATGAATTTTGGATTACCGATTCAAGAAAATTAGTAGATATCCAAAAGTAATTTGTACAACAAACAATAGTTTATTACATACACTTTTAACCAAACAGTAATAAAGGAAAAATTAGGTTCTTTAACAACTCGTCTTCTACAACGATAACAGATTGTACGATACAATGAATTTTGGATTACCGATTCAAGAAAATTAGTAGATATCCAAAAGTAATTTGTACAACAAACAATAGTTTATTACATACACTTTTAACCAAACTTGAACACAATATCTTCGGAGCTTCTGATTTAGTCCAGTACATATCGCTTGCGAGAGAACTCTCATGCCGTCTGGACGGAAATTTAGAGAACTATAAAGCCGCGAAATTCGAATTCAGTAAAATAGAAGAGTCTGTAATAAAACATAACAAAGCTGAAATCATCCAAAATCACTGTTTAGTATCCTTAGACTCATTTAAATTCTTACAAGACACGCCAATTTTCGTAATCAAGATTACTGATCGAACTGCCTCCGGATTTAGGCATCTGTTAATATTTCAGCACCAAAAAAATCATTACGAGGACACATTTCGCCATTCGCTTCAACATATTCACGAACTATCGAGATAGCAGAACAGTAAATATATGTCCATTAGCTAACAGTGTCCATTCTCTCAAATTTTCTCCAATTCCTGCTACCAGAGTTAATAACAAAATTGCGTATACTTATGTGTTTAACAACAACAACAATTTTTCGTATTTAACTTTTACTTCTAACTTTTTAATTATAATTACACTCTCTAAATATCTACACTTAGAGAGTACGATTACGATTAGGGCATTTCGAAATCCGTTTATAAACAAAATAAGTAAAATAAAATAATTTTCCAGCCTCATTGAAAGGGGATCATGACCCAATTGCAATCAGTATTTTTTCGGCGCATAAAAATTATACTTCACAAGTGGCAATCCATTGATTGAAAAGTGTATTAAAAGCGAATCGAAAAAAGACGATAAAAAATCATTTTCATCTCCCTTGAGTTCTTCAAAGAATCATTCGCCATCTGGCACTGATTCTGTTTTAATAAGTATATTAGTAAATTCATTGAAGTCAATTGCAATCGTTTAATGATGCGATGTCAATTAAAAGTTCGCCGGTTTTTTTTTCTCATGTCAAGAGAATAAAATTTGAATTCAAGGTTCAAATGCGCAAGAAATACGAAATTTTATTAAAACATTTAAAAAAAAAAATTAAGCCAAATTGACCTCTCTCGATTGTGAAAATCAATTTAATTTAAGAATCATATGATGGAATAAATCAACTGCAGCTAATTAGCATATCAATAATCACCAGGCTTGGAGGAATATTGGATGATAAGACAGCAGGGAACAAAAGAGAAAATTAATTGAATTTCCTATTTCGTATCTAGAAGATTAGAATCAGATTATAGCGGCACATCATTTTCACCCACATCTATACGTATATACATTTATAATATACAGAGAAAGAGAATATAATATTCGAAATAAGACCTCCAAGTTGAATGAAATGTTCAAAAGCAGAAAATAATGGAATATATGAGTCATAATTTAATTCTCAATGTTATGTTCATTAAATAATTGAAAAATGTAATTAAATAAGTTATAAATTTCATCTCTCTTCTTTTTCACATGAATATACGATAAATTTTTGGGAGATAAATCTGTGAAAATTTTTCAAAAAATTTCTTTTTTTGTGAAAATTTCACTTCAGGAATGAAGTAAATTTTAATTGTATGGTATTTTAGAGATACATAAATCAACTTATCCGAGTCATACATCTACAAGAATGAGTAATTACAACCAGTTAGTGGAATGTTATAACTTGCAAATTAATATCGCGTCAAAAATTAATTTCTCACTCTTGATTTGCGATTTACCTTTTATTTTATATAGTTGCTGTAATTATAGTCATTATTAAAATGTGAATATAAATAATTGTGCTTATTTTTGAGTAATAGTTATTAACTTTAGGAACAGTGTTGTGCAATATTTTGTTTTTGAGTTTTGACAAATTAAACGTTATTTATTATTAAAGTAGAAATATTAAAATTTATTATTATTAATATCATCATTATTCAAAGTGATTAGAATTTTAAAAAATATTGTAAACAAATATATTGATAATAGGAATAATTATATTTTGTCGATAACAAAAATTTCATAAAATACTCTCAATGGGTTACTGGTATTTATACTTTGCCCAATATAACTCATTTGTGAGAGAGTTTTCATGCCATCTGGACGGAAACTTTTACAGTTAATAGGCGCGAAATTCAAATTGCATAAAACGAAAATCAAAGGAATTTCGCGATTGAATATAAATATAATTATAATTTTTACCTAAACGAGTAGAGATAAAACATAACTTTCAACTGATTATTATTTTTCTAGAAATAATATTACTATAAATAATTTATTACTATAAATAATTATATTACTGTAAACAATAATAAGTAAACTGTTATTTTTAAAAATATACAAACAAAATTGAAGATAATACTTTGGGGGGGGGGGGATTAGATATATATTTATGGTCAGTCCAGGTCATCTCGTTAACGAGAAAACTTTCATGCCATCTGGACGGAAAATTTCAGAACTATAAAGTCGCGAAATTCAAATTTAATAAAACGAAAGAACGAACGAATTTTGCAACTGAATATTTAAATATAATTATGATTATTCTTGAATAATAATTATTATTATTATTACTATTATTAACATTATTATTTTAAAACTTAAATTGCAAATAATAATAATGACAATAAAAAAATTATAGTAAGTTATAAAGTAAAAACAGAAAAAAGTAACTTTTCGGCGATTGTTCAGATAATTTTATAATCTTTATAATTCTATAAATTTCCGGAAATTTATAGAATTATAAAGGAGGGAAATTTAAATTTTGTGAAATAGAAAAACAATCTTAATATTGCAACTGAATGCAAAGACAATTTTATTTATTACATAAATAATGGTTATTTATTAATTGTCAAATTATATTACAATTCGAAAAGAATTTATTTCAATATAATTTTGAAAATTTAGTTATTTTGGAATAATTAAAGTCTGTATTTGGCCAAAAATAAGAATTATTATTGTTTAAAGTCGTGGCAAAATAATACACAGATTTGTCTATACCACTTGTGAGAGAACTCTCATGCCATCTGGACGGAAACTTAAAGAGTTATAGTGGCGCGAAATTCAAATTTTATTAATTAGAAAAACGACCTAATGTTGCGCTTGAATATAAAAATAATTATTAACCCTTTGACTGCGGTGACGAAGATTTGACGGCCAAAATCTTCTTCATCCGCAGTTAAGGGGTTAATAATTATAATTATTGTTATTATTATTTGTTATAATTATTAATTATTATAATTATCTTTCCATTAAAGTGCAACATTAGATCATTTTTTACTTATTACCTGAACAATTATAATTTTTTAATTATTATTCTTATAATAATTATTATATGAAGGATAAATAATTATTTTGTCAGAATAATTTTACGAGGCCTTTAAACGAATTTAAAAAAGTGTTATTTTAAAGACTATTTTTTTATAATATTTATATTTATATGTGATAAATAAATAATTATTGTAAGTTAAATTAAAGATTTTGTTAGTTTTTTTATTTGGCCTAATAGTTTTAGAATAATTAAGAAAAATTTATTTACATAAATAGTAAATTGAACAATTTATTCTTTTGTTAATTATTGTTCTTATAAACAATGCATACAATTAAAATTAAACATAACACTTTTCAATTCTCGTTTATAGTCGTTCTACTCCATCTCGCTTTCGAGAGAGTTTTCACACCATCTGGACGGGACTTTACAGCACTAATGGCGCGAAATTCAAATCTAACAAAATTAAAAAGGCAAACTAAGTAAAAATAATGATGATGATAATGATTCTTTGAATCATTGACGAATATTGCACCTATGGAATCTTTTCGAAAACTACTGACATGATTTTTTCGCTTCGAATCTCTATTATTTTGGCTTAATCCTTGGATTTAATGATTATATCAGTCAATACGGGCAAATATATAAATAGAGAGAAAGAGAGGAATAATGTTTTTATAATACCTTGATGGAGTCTTTCCCTCGAAAGTGGTGTGTGATCGTATCAAACTGGTTTTCTATCTACACACAGCTCTTACATCTTTCATCTTTTTAGAACCGTTGCAATTGGAGGGATCACTCGCAGGCAAAAGTACGACTGTTTGCCGTAGAAACTTTCGCCCATTTTCCATCTCGTGTATTTTTTTTTTATTGCACTCTCATGTCAGAGTATAGTGAAACAGCGCAAAGGTACTCGATACAGGTCACTTAACTTTCACGAGAATTGCATCGGCACGAGCCAGGTGCTTTAAATATATACTATATATATACATAGTATATTCGTGGTATATTCTCTTGTTGAGATTACGTCAGAGAGACAATTGTCCTAAAGAGCTCTGTTTCATTACATTAACCACTCTAACCGCATTAAAACTTTCCTTCCAATATTTGCGCGCACATAAATTTTCAGAATATCCACTCAGCAGTAAATATAGAATTTATACTTTATTCCTTCGCGATATTCTTATATTTGACATTATAAGCAATTTCAACTGATTTGATTAAATGTCGACAAAAAAAAAAAAAATGTGTACCAAAACTAAATATATTATAAGGTATCGATCTTGTATTCTGTTACATCTATTATTGTACCTTTCAATCTGTTTTGTAATAAAATGATCACTTCTTTAAACTTTTAATTTTTTCTAATTAATAAAAAAAAATTCTAAATTCTAAAAGTTTTCTAAATTCTATTCTAAATCAAATATTTCTTCTCAAGTTTTCGTATTTGTATAAACAACAATTGTTCAAGCATTTAGAGTTTAACTATATAGCAAACTATAGCATTTGATGAATTTACTATCATCAAAATATTTCCATCAAAAGACTGAAAAATTATTGCACACTCTACTGAGTTTAAATAATTCCTTCTATAATTTTCATCTTTGTATAATTTCAGAATTTTACAATAATATTGCTTTGAAATCTATCCGCAATTTAATGGTTTGTCTGATTCAATGGCTATATATTATTCTCAATCTACAAAACTTCATGCAAACATATTTTGTTTTCTCCCATAATCCCTACAATTGAGATATTCGAAAAATTAAAAAAGATGTAGATTTAAAATTTCCCCCATTGAGAAAATGGACCAATAATTCTTCACACATCAATGTGGATAATTCTAGTTTCAATTCACGAATCTAGCTCACTTTCGTATCTTCAGTATTTACGAGTTTCTATAAGGAATATGTAGACTAGTGGTACATATAAATACATAAGGGAAACGATTGGAAATACTGGAGAGTATTTTGCGGCTCTATATAACGTAAGTGAAGGATAGCATGTATGTATATATATATATATATATATATATATATATATATATATATATATATATAAATATTCTCGTTGAAGAAATTGGACGTGTCTAGCACGAGAGACTGTCGAGATAGTAGTAGGCGTACCAAATGCACGTTATGCAGTCACAGAATATTGCTTTCTAAAGTCTATTTGCGTGGTTTCATGACTATCATTTATTATCGAAAAAAGGGGTGGTGAATGTGTCAACACAACAGTTTTAATCTACGATATACTTTAGTAGCCGACATTTTATGTTATGGACGCTATTTTTAAAGACTTCATTCTTTATGAGTTTCTGAATTGCTATTTACGGATTTGCCTTTGTTGAATTTTTTTTTTCTTGAAAATTGAATTAAATACAATTGAAGTAAAGTAAATTGCATTTTGAATTTAAACTGAATAAAATTAAACTAAATTGAATTAAATTCGAACTAAATAAAAGGAAAATAAATTTAATTTAATTTAATAAATTAATTAATTTAGTACATAAAAAACCAAGTTAATAATCGTATTCACTGTAATAATCATCATACATTTAGTACACTGAGAAAATTTTTTTCTTAATTCAAAAATAAGTAGTCAACCAAAAAAATATGTTTCAATTAAACATATTTTATAATTGAATTAAACAATAAGTTTCTATTGAATCAAATTTATTATGTATTGAATCAAAAATTTAATGTTTAATTCAAAGATATACTTTTTGGTTGACTGTACTTTTTTGTTGACAAATATATTGTTTTCTCAATGTAATTTATTACAAAATATTTTAATTTTGACTAGCCGAAATAAAATCCTTTCCAAAACAATTAAAAAAAATTGTTGTTGTTGTTAAAAAAATAATTCAATTCCATCAGAAAATTTTATTCGAATTTCATGGAGAATAATTTAGTTTTCAGGCAGAATTTTATAACGTATGGAAAATAATTGAGTCCTTGCGTCGAAATTTACTAAAACATTTTTATAAATAATAGAATTCGTTTGGGAAATTTTATTTAAAACGATATTGAAAATAATTAAATCTCAAAGCTTTTTCAAAATAATTGAATTGGTGTAAAGAATTTTATTAAAATTTTAAAAAAATGATTCAATTCTTTCTAGAAAATTAATTCAAAATGTATTGAAAATAATTATAAAACTAATAAAACTAATAAAATAATAAACTAATAAAACTAATAAACAAATTATATGAAAATTTGTTAAATTCTTGCATTTATTTGAAGAATTTTTGAAGAATTTATTTAAAATTTTATTAACAATTATTTGAATTTTGCGATAAGTTTTTATTATTATTTAAAAAAAAATACTAACATTCGTCACAAGATTTCAATTATTTTCATGAATCATAACATAAGAACAATAAAATTCTTCACAAAAATTAAATTATTTAAATAGAGAAATAAATAATTTATTTACTAATTGATTGTTTCTCTAAATTAAATTCTCATAAAGAATTTTGTGAATAAATTCTTTGAAAATTAAATTTTTTCGGAAAATTTTAATTAAATGTTTAATAAATAATTGCATTTTTTATTCATAAAAATAATTGGATTCTTAACAAGAATTTTATAAAAATCTTTTTTAATAATTTACTTTTACGAAAAGTTTTTATGAAAGTGTTATAATAATTGAATTCTTGTAAAAATTTTATTATTTTTGAACATAATTCTTGCGATGAATCTTTTAAAAAATGTTTAGAAATTCTTTAAAATTTAAAGAAATAATGAAATTTTTTCAAGAAATTTAATTAAAAATGTTTTGAAAATGAATATTAAATTTTAACAATGAAATTATATGAAATTTTTTTAAATAAATAATAAAACATTAAAAAATAATTGCAGTTTTTGGGGAATTTAATTAAAGCTTATTTTATTGAAAATAATATAAATCCTGCAATAAGTTTTAATATTTTTAAATATAATTGAATTTTTGAAACGAATATAATTAAAATTTAGTAAAAATTGAATTCTTAAGACCTTTATTATTGATAAAAATAATTGAATTCCTGACAAGAACAAAAATTTTATAAAAATCTTTAAATAATTTACATTTTTGAAAAGATTTAAAGATAGTGTTTATAATAAGTAAATCCATGTAAAAATGATATTATTTATGAAAATAATTAAATTCTTGCGACGAAGTATTTTATTTAATTTTTAGAAAATAATTCATTTACTACGAAAAATGTTGTTAAAAATTAAATTTTTTAAAGAAATTTAATTTTAAAAATGTTTTGAAAATAATTATTACATTTTAATAATTAAATTATATTAAAAGTTTCGTCAGTAATTAAATTCTTTTGTTAATAAAACTTTTAAAAATAATTGCATTCTTCGGCGAATTTTATTAAAAACTATTGTATTGAAAATAATTGAAATCCTGCGATGACTTTTATTATTTATAAAAATAAGTAAATCCTTGCAAAGGACTTCATTCAAATTTGTAAAAATAACAAGAAGAATTTTTTTTCTAAGAAGAATTTTATTAAATAATTTTATTCTTGAAAAAATAAAAATAAAAAAAAATAAAAAATTTCTGTGAAAATTTTATTGTTTATGAGAATTATTGAATGTTCATTAGGAATTTTATAAAAATGTTTTTAAAAGCATTAAATTCTTTTGGGAAATTATTTACTAAAACATTAGAGATGGAAAATACTTGAACTTGGAAATTTTTTAAAATAATTTCATGGCATGATCAGATGACAGGAGAGTTCTCTCACAAGCGGTATGGTCTGACAATGAGTATAATTTTATCAGTGATTCTTAAAAGAATTAAGTATAATTGTTGATAAAATTATTATCTTTCCTAAATTTAATCATAGTATAGTAAATATTTCTTACTATCACATCAAAATATATTTTTAATTATTTAAAAAATAATTCGTTTTTATAATGATAAAATAATTAATTATTTAAATAATTAAACGATATCGCTTAAGAGTAATTTTAATTTTCTACTTATTTTCATGCTTTTATTTTATTAAAATTTGAATTTCGCGCCATTAAAATTCAGAAAAGAATTCCCGTCCAGATGTCATGAAAGTTCTCTCGCAAATGACATGAAGATCCATATCTATTTTCCGATCCAAAAATAAATGCTCCTTTTTTTTGCTATCATAAACCATAATAGTGAAGAATGAACGAAAATTGTCAAATATTAGAAATTCGGTTATCATTATTCTGCATTTATGCTTATTAAACGCGCATTGTTTCGAAATATCAAATCCCATCTGCAGCTTCTGATGATCCACATTCATCAACAGGAGAATTAACTTGAACATCTCGTATAGCAAAGCAATTTCAGAATAATTCAAATACGGTTTGGAGAGTGGTTCATCATTAATGAGCGAACTAATTCATTTAGTGAATTATTAGACAAAATATAACACATTTGCGCACAGTATTCGCGGTAAATGAAAATGAAAATTAAAAAATAATATTTTGTTTAATTCAATGCGAAATTTAGAGAATAAAGTAAATTTATTTTCATGAATTCGAAAATTGAAAAATATTTTTAAAATTTTCTTAATTTTAATAATGTAAATTTGACTATTAAGTTGCTTTATTAAATTACTTTATTAAATAGCTAAATTTGCTTCATTGCAATATTACCATATTTAGCTTTATAATAAATTTACCTTTGAAGCAAATAATTATTATTAACTACATACCTATTTTGTTGGTATTCTCATTAACAGTGTTTATATAATTTAAATTCAACAGAAGACAGAATTTAAATTTCTTAAAGTAAAAAATCGTTTTAATTTTGGACTTGAACGAAAGGATAATTTTTTTACTACAATTTATTTCCTTATTTTGAAATTTAATTATTTTGGAATCATTAACTTGTGTTTCAATAAGATTTATTGTACTGTTTAAATTCGTAGCAAAATAATAGTCAGGCTTGTTCATACCGCTTGTGAGAGAACTCTCATGCCATCTGGACGGGAACTTACAGAGTTGAAGTGGCGCGAAATTCAAATTTCATGAATCAAAATATCAATCTAATTTTGCACTTGAATGCAAAGATAATTTTATGTACCACCTGAACAATTGTTATTTACTAATTATTTATATAAATGTGGATTATATATAATATAAATAAAAATTTATACATATATATATATATATACATATATATATATATATATATATATATATATATATATATATATAATTTACTTATTATTATTATTATTATTATTGTTTATTATTATTTTTCTGTTAAGAATTGTTCTCAGAAACGATATTTTCATAATTAAAATTGAACAAAAAAAATCTGTAAAACTCGTTGATGCTGCTGTATGCGTCCCAGTCCATCTCGCTTTCGAGAGTTTTCACGCCGTCTGGGCGGAAAATCACAGAACTATAATGGCGCGAAATTCAAATTTCCTAAAAAGACAAGAAAGAAAACTAAAAAAAATTTCTTCGACGATTATTATTGTTCAGAGCATGAATGAAGAGTAGACGGAAACTGCAGTGGGAGAAAATTATTTTGTCTACAGAATTCTTTAAATTGAGATGCATATTTTGCGTATACGACTTTGCTTATCAAGTAACGGATCCAATGTCGATAAAGAATGTAACATATATAATAATTATTCACAGTTAGGATTAAAACAAGACGATTCGCCGTATTTATAATGTAGCATAAGAAGTCAAAATATCTCTTTTAATACAAGCAAAATGCCACACACTTTATCAAAACAAGATCATTTGTTTCTCGAAACAAGGGGATCGGTTTTCAGTCAAACAGACACAATGTACGCAATATTGGCATTAATTCTCGCTTTCACGTTCTCGGTAATACAGTGCCGATTAGATATACAACACTCGTGTATTGCTTTCCCTATATCAGAGACTACAAGTGTCTTTTATCCTTCATCATATTATCATTGATATCAGCAATTCAAGTTTTATACGCTATGCTATTGAAATTTATGTATTGTTCACGCTTGTATTTAGGTGTAAAAATTTTATTAAATACTGAAATACTGAAATACAATACGGAAACAACAAGTAGGAAGGATTTTTGATTTTAGTGCAGCGATTGCATGTGTTACATCCAACAATTGGATGTTTGGCTATATGGTGCGCGGCAGTTAATAGAGAAGAAGCAAGGGGAGAAGGAGGAGGAGGTTACGTGGAGGAGATTGTATTAGGACGAGAGAGCGACGCAGAGTGGAATGGAGAGAGAGTTCAGGCGAGGTCAGGTCACGGGACGAGAGTTCTGGTCGGTCGATAGAACAAAGCAATGTGCGACCAGAAAGGTTGGACAAAATCCTCAACACAATACAGGACCAAACTCTTCAACTTCCTCATCCTTTCCACTCTTCATCACACTTAATTGCTACAAATCTCGTTAGTCTTTCTTCAAACGAAGCGAGAGAGCTCTCTCTCTCTCTCCAAATGTAAAAAACCATTCGCATCCGTTTTCACAAACTTTAAACATACAATTTGAAAATATTCGAATCCTCAGCATTAGGAAAACTTTTACCATCATTTACATTAGATTAACATTAAAGTTTCCGAGATTTAATGAATATTGAAAATTGGAGAAACTGGATTTTCGAGTTTTCCAATATTAATTCAATCCGGAAACTTAAATATTAAATAGTTCCAATTGTTCGTTTGCTTCAAGGTAAAACCTTTTCTAACTGAACAGTAAACTAACGAGTAATTCAATAAAAAAAAGAAAAATGTCAAATTGTCCTCGTTGGGAAAAATGAATGGTGCCAATATTGATTATGCTCAACACCTGATAAGAATATTTAAGCTAACATAGTGCCAGCTGATCCAACAGATATACGTATAAACGATTATTGATTGAAGATAAAAAGCGGAAGGTTACAAATAATATAGAAATGTCGCAAAACTTTATAAGGTTCTACAGAGAAGTTCTCAGCAAGTACAATTCAAGTTTTTCCATTTTCACAATACACACTTTTCGTATAACAGTCGATAATAATTAATTTCAAAACAGTAGCAAAAAATTTAATGGAAAAATTAAAATTTACGACTTAATTTATTTCTAATTTACAAAGTAAATTATATTCAGAAATAGAGCAACTGAGGGCCTGGGTGATATGAGTGTTACGCGTCATATGTTAAGTAAATTTAATTTTTGTTAAATAAATATTTAAAAACCTATTCATTATTCCACGCGAATTGAAATATTTTAAATAATTTCAAAACATTATTCATTTTACTTCAAAATAAATATTGATTTAATTATTATAGTTTTACAATAACTACAATTTTCAAGGATTTTAAATTAAAAAACGTTTTAAAATTTAATTATTCCGAAAAATTAGCACACTACCTATAAAGCTTTTAATATTCAATTACTATCTAAAATTACAATAGAAATTTGATTTTAAAACAAATCTTATTAGAAAGTTCTAAGTACGAGAATTCAATTACTTAATTGTACAGAAATTTAAATTTATTGAATTATTAAATATTTTGTAAAATTGAATTTCTATAAAAAAAACCGTAATCAACAACCTTTTTTTTAATTATTGAATTTTTTTAAAGAATTTTAATAAAATTTTCAAGAAATAACTGCATTTTTCAAAAGAAACATTCAAATATGTAGGTATTTAAAATAATTGAAACTAAATTATATTTATTAAATTAAATAATTGAATTTATGTAAAAATTTTATTATATTTTTGAATAAAATAAAATTGATAAAAATTCATATTCTATTGTTTAGAAGAAAATTGAAGTTTGTAGGAGTAATTAAAATTGTACTAAACGGAATTGAATTCTTATATAATAAAATTTTTAAAAATAAATTAATATTAATGAAAAAAACTTTTTTTACGTTTTTAATAATAACTGAATACTATCAAGAAATTTGATTCAAATTGAATGGAAAACAATTGAAGTTTTCGACAGAACTTTACAACTTATGGAAAAAATTGAATTTTTGCGACGAAATTATCTAAGAATTTTTAATAACACGGTAAATCGTTAGGTATTAAAATAACACCAAAAACGATTAAAATAATCCAGTTTAGTGTTATTTTAATCCATTTTGGTGTTATTTTAATACTTAACGATTTACCTTGAAATAATAGAATTCTTTTGTGAAAATTTTAATTAAATGGATATTGAAAATAATTAAATTTCGACATTTTTGGAAATAATTCAATTGTTACAAAGAATTGTATTAAATTTTTTAAAAAATAATTAACTTGTTATAAGAAATATATTTAAAAATGTTTTGGAAATAATTATTACACTCTAATAAACAAATTACATCAAATTTATTTTAAAATAATTGCATTTTTTAAAAGAACTTTTGAGAAATCTATTAAAAATTTTATTAAAAAAATAAGAATAATTGAAAACATTCGAAAATTTTTTATTGTTTATAAAAATAACCGAATGTTTGAAACGAATTTTATTAAAATTTAGAAAAAAATTGAATTCTTATTAATACCTATTATTACTTATTATAACTGATAAAGATAATTGAATTTTTTTAACAATTTTATAAAAATCTTTTTAAATAATTCACTTTTCGAAAAGTTTTTATGAATGTTTTTATAATAATTGAATTATTCTGAAAATTTTATTATTTATGAAAATAATTGAATTCTTGCAATGAATTTTTAAAAAAATTTAGATAATAATTGATTAATAATGAAGAAATTCATTAAAATTTTAAAAAATAATTAAATTTTTCCTAGAAATTTAATTATAAAAATGATTAAAAAAAAAATTATTAAATTTTAATAATTAAATTATATTAAAAATTTCGTCAGTAATTAAATCCTTTTGTTAATAAAACATTAAAAAATAATTTCATTTTTTGGGAAATTTTATGAAAATTTATATATTAAATTTTTAAAAATAATCAATTCCTAAAAAGAATTATATTATTTAAAAAAAATTGTAATACTGAGAAAATTTTATTGTTTATGAGAATTATTAAATATTTATTAAGAATTTTATTAATTTTCTTCAAAAAATTTAAATTCTTTTGGAAAATCTTTATTAAAATAGTAGAGATTAAAAATACTAGAACTTAGAAATTTTTTTAAAAACATTTCAATGGTTTGAAAGAATTTTACATTTAAAGTATTTAAAAATAATCCAATATTCCTGAAAAGAATTTCATTATTTAAATTATTCATAAAAATAATTAGAATTCTCGTGAAGAATTTCACTAAAATCTTTTAAAATAATTTATTATTTCGAATAATTTTATAAAAAATGTTCTTTTAGATAACTGAATTCCTCGGAAAATTCTATTACTTATGAAAATAATTGAATTGTTACAAAAAATTTTATAAAATTTTTGTTAAAATGATTGAAAACTTAAAAAAAAAATTTATGGAAATATTAGTTATTTTAAAGAATTTAATTTTGGAACATTTTTCAGAGAATTA
Organism: Leptopilina drosophilae; assembly: GCA_032873175.1. Taxonomy (NCBI): domain Eukaryota; kingdom Metazoa; phylum Arthropoda; class Insecta; order Hymenoptera; family Figitidae; genus Leptopilina; species Leptopilina drosophilae. The sequence goes on from CM065481.1 coordinate 16,367,594, forward strand.
AATAGTTTTAAAGTATTAGCGAATTTATCAACTACAGTACAATGAAACCTTTCAGAATGCAACTCGATTTTTAAATTCTATTATAGTAAAATAATCTTTAAAAAATTGTTTCACAATTTAATTGTTTAATATTTTTACAATATTCCAGATCTAAGTGAAAATAATTCTCATTTTTAATTTTTAAGTACAAAATATAAATTCTTTAAACATCTCTCGAAAAATATACTTTTTAGTATCACAAATATAAAAAAAAATATCCCAAATAGTAGCAAATTGGGGGAAAAAATTATAGTGATTATTACAAGGACTGCGGCCACTTTTGAATTTCTTCTATTACCATCAACCTTTCTAAAATTCCTTAAAACTAGGAAATAAAAGAAAAGAATATATTTTGCTATAGAATATATATACGTTATTTCATAATTTTTATTTTGTGAAATTGAATTCAATCTAAGAGAGGAAAGTTTGATAATCACCTTATCAATTCAAGCCAAGTTTCACGATTCCAGTCCTTGATGGACTTTTCACTTCATCATCGAGTTCTGAATATCAATTCGTTTATATCAACAGTTAATGAAATTCTAATACATCTTTGATTTATGTATTCAGTAAAAGTATTCACACACATACAACTTATGGATGCCAGTTTATAAATTGTTTCATAAATCAGATTCGATTATTATTATTAGCATAATGGCACTAGTGTAAGTATAAGAAATTAGTGTAAGTAAGGCAATAGTGTAAGTAACATGAAGGCATTAGTGTAATTAGCATAAAAAGCATTAGGTAAAGTCACGCACGCACTTCAGAGTATATATATATATATATATATATACATTTATGGAATCTTGAAATAATTCGAAGAAAGGTCCTAGATCTCTCCATTTATTAACATTATATATACATATAGATATATATTTATACAATCGTGTGCATACAATAAGCGTGATAATGGAGTCAAAGTCAAGTCAGAGATCCGATACGGTATACGCTCAACTCGGTCAAGGTAAAAAAGACTCAGGACACTTTGCCTGGAAAGCAGATGCTACCAAGTGTGTTTGAGCAGGTGTGAAATTTTTTACATTTTCAAAAGCAATAGAAAATAATTTTTTGAAAAAGAAGGCATAGTAAAAAAGAGCCAATTATAAACGAAGTCGAAAGGCGATATATAATAGTGCTGAGCGAAAACTAACTATTTGCAAAAAGATTCAATTTGAAGAAAGTGTGAATAACACACCGGCTTTGAGGTTAAACAATTAGCGTTTATCTGCTAATCACAGGAGAAGAAAAAAAAACAAATTTTGTTTCCTTTTTTGCAACTCTCTCTTTCCTTCATTCAAACAGATCTCAATTCACTCTTTACAATCATTGACGATAATGTACATAAATTCTTTTTATGCAAATACTTTAGAAAATGTATAATATATATATGAATTTTTATCTTTGCATCTTTATCATTATAGTAAGAGAATGTTTTCCATTTTTTTTTGTATGAAACAGGTATGTATTGTAAAAGAAAATTATTATTTTGAAATTACTGTTGTCTTGTTTAAATAATTATTTTGTCAAATTATAATTAGCTGCGACTAATAATAATAATATAATTGCAGTGGTAATAGTTAATAACTGTTATCTTTTCGAAAACTATTATCGTTTCCAATTATAACGGGTTGGGAATAATATTTTTATTTTTACGTAACTATGAATGACATTGTCTAATATTATTGAAACATTAAAAAAAAAACTATTGAAATATTAAGATCTATTATTGAAATACTAAAATATGCTATTTAAATATTAAAATCTATTATTGAAATACAAGAATATAATATTTAAGTAAAAAAATATTTTTGATTTCATTTCTTGAAATATTTCATTGAAACGATTTCTATCTATTTATATATTTATTTATTACTAAATTATTTACTACCATCAACATTTTGTTAGTACTTTCAATTATTTACAAGACAATTTTGCAGAAAAATGTTTTTATTCGTAATTACTTTCCTTTTTTATTTTAGTATGAATTTGAATTTCCCGCCACTATAATTCAAAGAGTTGTCGTCCAGATGGCATGAAAATCCTCTCATAAACGAGACGAAGGGAGAAAACAAGACTTGCGAAGAATTTTATAAAAAAATTTTAAATAATTGATTTCTTTCGACTAATTTTAGGCAAATTCTAATTCAAATAAATGAATTACTGAGAAATTTTTATTATTCATGAAAAAAAACTGAATTTTTAGGAAGAATTCTTTTTTATTAATTTTTTATTGAAAATAATTGAATTCCTATAAGGATTTTACTATTTATGAAAACAATCAAATTCTTGCGGACGATTTTATTAGAATTTTTAAAAATAATTTAATTTCTTAAAAAAAATTTATTACTTTTAAAAATAATTTAATTCTTTTGACAAATATTGTTATTTATAAAAATAATTGAATTTCTGTAAAAAATTTCATAAAAATGCCTCAAAATAATTGAATTTCTGTGAATATTTTTGTTATTTATCTTTAACAATTGAATTCTTTAGAAGAGTTATTAATGTAATTAATTTAATTTTTAAGAAGAATTTTACTAAAATCTAAAAGAATAATTGAGTTATTTAAAGAAAATTTAATAAAAATTCTACTTTAAATAATTGATTTCTTTCGATCAATTGCATTAAAATATTTGAAAATATTTGAATTCTTGTAAAAAAAATTCCCTCTTTTTTGGAAATAATTAATTTCTTCCAAAGAATTTAGAAAAAAACATTTTTTTAAATAATTAAGTTTTTAGAAGAATTGATATTCAATTTTTATTTCTAAATTTGAATTAGTAAAAATGTTTTCTAAACTTAATTACTGACTGACTTTTAGCTTCCGAATTAGTAAATTTTACTAATTAGTAGATACTATAATATGTTTAGTAAACTTTACTAATTCAAAAGCAAAAAGTTATTCACTAATTCAAATTAGTAAAAATTTTTTATTAATTCAGATTTAGGGTAAGAATTACATTTTTTTACCAATTCCAGTAAAACTATATTTAAAATAAATGAAATCCTGCAGTGAATTTAATTATTTATGAAAATAGTTTAATAGTTGCTAAGAATTTTACTAAAAATATTCAAAAAGATTGAATTCATGAAAATAATTTTATTATTTTTGAAAATAATTCAATTATTATTGCGAAAAATTTTAATATTTATAAAAATAATTGAATTATTGTAAAAAAATTTTATTAAAATGTTTAAAAATAATAATTGAATTTCTGAAAATTGTATTCTTAAAAATAATAGAATTTTTCTAAAACTTAATTTCAAATTGTAGGATTAAAAATAATTGAAATCCTTCAATGAGTTTTATTTTCTACAAAAGTAATTGAATTATTGTGGAAAAATTTTATTAAAATGTTTAAAAAAATAATTGAATTCCTGAAAATTTTATTCTTAAATATAATAGAATTTTTCTAAAAATTAATTTAAAATTGCAGTAATAAAAATAATTGAAATTCTTCAATGAGTTTTTTTGTACAAAAACAATTTAATTATTACGAAAAATGTTATTATTTTAGAAAATAATTTAATTCAATTTAATTCATTTAATATAACTATTATGAAAATTTTATTTTAAATGATTAAATTCTTGATGAAAATTTTATTTCTGAAAATAATTGAATTTTTCAATTAATTCATTTAAAATAGTATTAAAAGTAATAGAAATTCTCTAATGAACTTCTTTTTTGAAAATAATTAAGTTCTTGCTTCGAATTGTAGCAATATTTTTTTAAAAAATTGAATTTCCATGAAAAATATTATTATTAATAAAAGTAATTAATTGATTGTGAAGAATTGTATAAAAATTTTGTTAAATAATTGATTTTTTTTGGAAAATGTTATTCTAAACTGTAATTGAATTCCAGTGAGAATTTTCTGATTTATGAAAGTAATTGAATTTTACCAATTTTTTTTTTTAAATAAATTGAATTCTTTTGCAAAATTTTATGAAAATACTAGTAATTGAAAATAATTGACTTTCGAATATCTTTTGAAAATAATTGAATTGTTATGTTCCTAACGTTTCGAACGTTTATATGAACGACAATATTTTTTTTACATCCTGTAATTTGTATTTTTTTACACGAAAATATTTTTTAGATTAAAAAAAATTAATTCTAAACTAAATATTGTTGAATTTTAATTATTTTTCTTTTTTTAGAGAGTAATTTTCAAAACAAATTAAGGTGCAAAAAAATTTCGTTGAATTGAACGTTCAAAACTTTAGCTATATGAATCGTTTTAGAGATTTTGATTATAATTGTTTAGAATAATTTTTTTTTATTTCTAGTATTAATGAATTTAAAGTGGTGGAGATAGAAAAAAACCGAAGCAGTTGTTAAAATCTAAAAAAGAGTACACCCAAATAGTACCATAACGTAAAAAAAAATAGTAAATACTAGGTTTTTAGTAGACGAGTGCGCGAAGCCTGGAAAACTATAAATACACCGCTCGCAAACGTTTCATTCAAAAACATTTAAATATTTATCAGAATAAATAAAACTTGTTCGCGAAGATAATTTACTTATTCGCTTGTTTGCACACACTAATTACAGAGGAAAACTATATTCTATTAATTCTTTATCTACCATTTAGAGGAAAATTAATTCATAAACTTGCAAATTCCCTTTTTGTTCACAGTTTCGCGCAAACTGTTTTTTCCTTTTATTAGTATTCTTTTTTTTCTACAAATCTTCATTGCGTGAAAAAAAAATCAATAAATTCTGTTATATTTTTGACCTTCCGGTCTTCCATTCGTTAAGAACGTTTGTCATATAGATATATATATATATTTATATATATACGTAATCCAGCTGCGTCGTTTTATAGTTAGCAGTTAGTTTATCGAATATGAAAAGAAGCGAGACTGACGGAGTTGTGCGAGCAGGTTTGCTTCAGTGTTGACCTTGTCCGCCGTGGTCGTTCCACGTGAGGACTCGGAAAAGACAACTGCACGTGCAATTTCTTTACAATTTTCCCCGTTCACCTCGCCTGCAACAGCTCTCGCACACAAGTAATCACCTCGCTTCCCGCTGGCTTGACTTTATTTGTTCAATTTCCTTCCCATTTTTTTTCCTTTTTCTTCTCCTGTTTTTTTTTTTCATGTTTTGTTTGTTTGTTGTTCCCTCTCGCATGTATACACACATAACAAAAGCAAAAGTTTAAAATATAAATAAGTGAATCAAAAAAAGTGAAAAATTCTAGTTTTTCTCTTTTATTAAAAGAGAAAAAAAAGATTGAAAGCGCAATATTTGCGAAATTGTGTGTTTATTTGTTTATTCATAGTTGAGTGTTAAAATAATGCTTAAAGCTTTGTTTGAAACTTCCATGTTATTGCTATAGTCATGGAGAGTTTTACTTTTTAAGTTTTAATGAATGATTCTTGTTCATTTGGGTTTCTGTGATTATTAAGTATAAAGTTTTTTTTGTCTATGCCTATAGGCTGCGAGAAAGAAACTTAAACACTCTTTTTGTTAAAAATTGTCGAATGTAGTAGTGATTCAATTTTATACAACTTTTTTCAGTCATAGATACTTTTATTCGATGTTTATTTTTCGAAATTATTCCCCTGAAGCAAATAAACGTTATTCGAAAATTGAATTTCGCGCCATTGCAACTCTGTAAGTTCCCGTCCAGAGGGCATGAGAGTTCTCTCACAAGCGGTGACTTTTTTCCCTTCTGGAAATTAATTTCTACTTAATTTCTAATTAATCTGCAAATAAAAGTAGATATCGGAAGGCAAAAATATAATTATCGAATAAATATTTATTATTTATTATTTATAATTAGAATCACAAAACTAATACTTGGTAAAATGATGACAAAATTTCTACTTTCTGCTTTCAATGAAGTTATGTGTAAATCTGTATTAAATATTAAATATTAAATATTAAATATTAAATATTAAATATTAAATATTAAATATTAAATACCAGAATCAAAATGCGTAGATTATTTCTTAGATATGAGAAATACAATTCTCGATTTATTTCACACACATACACACAGGGTGTGGATTTTTTTTTCCAAGCAAAAGGTTGAACTGACGTGAGAATAAAGGATTTATCGACAAGGAGAGATGGTCATTAGCACGCTGCGCTTTCGTGATTGTTCCTCATGAAATTGAATCCTTCCTTCAATTACCCACATTGTGCATTTTTAAATGACTCCCCCACCTCACTGAATCTGTGCGGTTGAATCCTCGCTCTTTGAAATTTTAATCAATCCCCCGCCATCAGTCTTTTCATTTTTAATGAACTATACAAATAATTGGAACAATCAACTCCCCTCATTTCTTTTATTTAAATACTTCTCGGTAATACTTCCCCTTCTGCAAAATTTACCAATTTGTAATTGCTTATTTGTAACTGCTTATTAAATTCATCCTTTTCGAGTAATTTTTGAATTCACTTTGCATCTAGTTATTTTGTTTTCTCTTTTTTTGTTTTGGGAACATTTAATAAATAGTTTGTAAATTTAATTCCCTTTGGTTAGTGGTAAAATGTAGCATTCTGTAATTATATGACGGAGAATGAAAGAAAGTATGTGTAGGGAGTGAATTTTCGGAAAAATTTGTGTAAAGGATGCAAAAGAAGTTTCGGAAAGTTCAAAGGAAGTATTCGATTTGTCTAAATGTCCGTGTAAAACAGAAAAGTAAAGATTTTCTGGTTGAGCAAGGTTAGGCATTCGACCACAGAAATGCGGGGATTTAGGGATTTCTACGCACGGAGAATTTGAACATACTGGAATGTTTCTGGGTGGTCCGGATTGGATACACAAAAAATTCTGTCTTTTTAAAGAACTCTAAATCATTGTGGAATGGTTTCTAGTAGCTAATAAAAATTGATCACTTCAAATCGATTTTGTCTCATGTGCCGAAAAAGAGAATCGTTTCTTTCTACTGAATTTTTTCTTTCTGCTAGTAAATCATCATTGCTGGTATCCAAAATTAAAGTAAATTTTTTACTATATGGATATTTGCTATTAAATATTTGTTACTGAATCTTTTTGATATTAAACTTTTGCTGCTGAATCTTTTAGCTACTGAATTTAATTAAAAGAACTGAACTGTTTTTAAATCTTTGCTCCTGAATCTTTTTGATATTAAATTTTTGCTGCTGAATCTTTTAGCTACTGAATTTTTTGTTACTGAATGTTTTTGATACTGAATTTTCGCAACCGAAAGTCTTTGATACTGAATCTTTTTGCTAGTAAATCTTTTTGATACTGAATCTTTTTACTAGTGAATCCTTTTGATACTGTTTCAAGTACAGTATCTTTTTAAATACTGACTTTTTCCTACCGAATCTTTTTACTGATGAATCTTTCTGCTACAAAATCTGTTTGCTACTGAATTTTTCCTATCGAATCTTTTTACTAAAGCATCTTTCTGCTACTAATTTTTTTTTATACAGAATCTTCTTACAACTAAATCTTTTCGACACTGAATTTTTTCTACCGAATTTTCTTGATCCTGAATCTTTTAGCAACTGAACTTTTTTACTATCGAATTTCTCTCCTATTAAATTTGTTCCTACTTTATTTTCTGCCCCCAAATTTCATTCTCCTACTAAAATTCTTTTTACACCTGTAATTCTCGTCAATTCAAAAACTTCAAATCCATCGACTCTGTAAGAATATTGAAAAACTTTTTTACAGATTCGGGAAGAAATTCTTTTTTTCTAACGAAATTTCCGATAAGGTTTTGCAAAGAGCACGAAAGTGAGAGAGGGAGTGGCGACAAAGTTAAATAGTAAAATGCATTGGCGCGAATACAGAAATATATCGTTCAGAAGTCTGAGAGAACAACTCTCTTCTGGGCGGATCAATGAACTACCCTGCTTCTATATCTGCTTTTCACAATTCAACCCCTGCTATTCTACACAGTTTCGCATATAATTTAGTAAACCCTTCTCCCATAAGCAGGGACATGAAAATAACTGTCTCTTGGAAAGCAATACAACTTTATAAATACTAAAACATTTAACACTCCATTTGACATATTATATTAAAGAAACAACAACGCGTCGAGTTTCAACGCTTCAGCGAGACAACAGAATTTGAAATTTATATTGATAAACGATTTATGCAAATTGTACGTTTTGCAAAATTATTGCAAATACAAATGAAATCTAAAAATTTAGTTATTTTTAATGAATTAAAATTAAGAAAATGTAGCTATTTTTCCATCCAAAAAAAGAAAATGTAACTATTTTCCACCCGAAAAGAGAAAATGTAACTATTTTTCTACCCGAAAAGAGAAAATGTAACTATTTTCCACCCGAAAAGAGAAAATGTAACTATTTTTCTACCCAAAATAAGAATATGTATCTATTTTTCCACCCAAAAAAAGGTTACTATTTTTCCACCCAAGTAGAGAAAATTCTGCTATTTTTCAATCAAAACATAGTAACATTTTCTCTTTCTCTTGAGTGGGAGTAAATTATCTAAACCCCGATTTATTGATCATTCAAAGATAACAAAGAAGAAACATTAAAAAAAAAGTTGGCAAAATAACTCATTAAAAAGTTTTCTCCGGCGTTCGTCTGCGATAAATTATGGATTCTCCTTTTCCATAGTTTGCATCAAACTGAACAGTCAACAATTGAGGAAACTAGTTATCAATTGTTCTCAACTTTTTTTTTTCTCCACGAACATAAAAAGATAAAACCATAATAACCTTAAGTTCATGTATACGATAAAAAAAATACATATAAAAATCAATTGATTCTTTTAGTCTCAAGAAAAAGTGTAGAAGAAAAAAGAAGAACTATTAGATGATGATAGCAATTTGTCAGGAAACATTAAGGGTGTATTTAAATAATTATTTTACAAAATGGATGCTATAGTAATAATAAAAAATCTAACAAGCCTCGGGTAGTGGTTTTGATTTTAATTTCGTAGGAGAATTAGTTGCTTCAAACAAATTAATAGATGATTTATGATAATTATAATGGAAGGCGATTTATACGGAACGATTTGGAGTTTGTATCATTAAAATAGTGGAAGGGAAAAAGCTAAAACAATTTTTCAAAAAGGGTTCAATTTTAAACCCATTTTTCTAAATTCTGTTTGGAGAAGTTGCAGGTCATTAGTTGATTGACTACGTCACTAAATCATCATCTGTTAATTTATCTTCAAGCCATTTTTCAAACAAGTGGTACAAATAATCGAACAAAATAAAAACAAAACCAAACAAGGGGTTAGTTTTCTGCATTTTTGGGTTTCATTCTGCTTAGATAATTTGAAACTCCATCAAATACTTGATGCTAAAAATAATTCAGCCGGAAGTGTTTTTTATTCCAAGTGATGTTTGAAACATTTGTAACAATCCAACAATACGGGTTTTTTCAAAAAGGAATCAATTACATGGCTCAATTCTTGTTTAGAAAATTTGCAGCTAGATGGAGCGAACAAATTTGTAATGATAGTAATTAGAAATTGTTCCGATTTGTTGAAACTACTCTCGAGTTTATAACAAAGAGGATATACTGAATATAATGTTTGCAAATAATTTATCAAAAACGGTTGAAACATTTGGGTTTGAATTCGTTTTTCCAGACCTTATTCTTTTCGAAAAATTTGTAGCTTGATCAAATAAGTTTATTGCTGACAATTGCCTTTCATGCTGATAGTTATAATTCATCCGAAAATATTAAAAGTCGTTCAAAGTGATTTTAGAATAAACTGTAAGAAGAATTCAAACTTGATTTTTCTTACAAAATTACTTAATTAAATATTAAAGAGAACAGTTTTACAAAAAAAGATCCAATTTTTAGGTGTAATTCTGTTTTAGAGAATTTGCAGCTCGTTGAATTTAGCAAATTAGTGATGACGGCAATTAATTAGAAATGGTTTGAAGTTGCTGAAACTATTCTGAAGTTAAACGGAGAGGAAATACTTATTACTTTCCTTACATCTAATAATTTTACAAAAAGGTTGAAAACTTTGTTTCATTTCGTTCTTTCAAATATACAATTCTTTTCGAAAAATTTTTACAACTTGATCAAATAAGTTGATACATCTAATTATTTTTCAAAAAAAGGTTACATCTTTTGGGTATTAATTCGCTTCTTCGAGTCAAATTCTTTTCGAAAACTTTGTATCCTAATAAAATCAGTTTATTGCTGATCAAAACACTTCATCCGAAATTGTTTAAAGTTATTTAAAGCAAGTTTTGACCAATCTGTGACCAAAATCCAACAAAATCTTTGTTTTTTTAAAAAGGGCCCAATTTTTGCGTTCAATTCTGTTTGGAAAATTTGTTGCTTGATAAAATCAGAAATTTAGTGATGATAGCAATTTATTTCGAATAGTTCGTATTGCTAAAACGACGCAAAAACGGTTATAATACTTGATCTTTGTTTTACATCTAATAATTTTTCTAGAAAGGTTACAGTTTTTTGGGTTTTATTTGACTTTTAGGATCCAATTCTTTTTGAAAACTTTGTATCCTAATAAAATAAGTTTATTGCTGATCAAAACACTTCATCCGGAACTGTTTAAAGTTATTTAAAGCAATTTTTCACCAATCTGTAACCAAAATCCAATAAAATCTTTGCTTTTTCAAAAAGGGTCCAATTTTTTTGGTTCAATTCTTTTAGGAAAATTTGCAATTAGTCAAAATCAGGAATTTAGTGATGATAGCAATTCATTTCAAATAGTTCGGATTGCTAAAACCACCCAAAAATTTAACGGAGAAGAAAAACGCTTGTAATACTTGATATTTGTTTTACATCTAATAATTTTTCAAGAAAGGTTACATTCTTTTTGGGTTTTATTTTATTTTTAGGGTCCAATTATTTTTGAAAACATTGTATCCTAATGAAACAAGTTGATTGCTGATAGTAATAAACCATTCGAACTATTTAAACTCGTCTAAAGCAACTTTTCACCAATCTGCAACAAAAAACCAACAAAATCTTTGTGGTTTTTTAAAAAAGCGTCTAATTTTGGGTTCAATTCTGTTTGAAAAATTCGCAGCTTGATATAATTAGCAATTTGGTGACAATAACGATTTAAAAACGTTTGCGGATTTACTCAAAATACTTTGATGTTCAAAGAAGAGAACAATTCTGCTTTTCCAAAAAGGATTGAATCTGTTCCATTCCATTCCGTTTGGAGAATTATTCGCCAAGGAAATTAATTACTAGCACAAGGTAATAATAATAATGAAGATGGTGACGCTAATGGTAATGAGCATCCCTATGGCACAAGATTCAACATTAGCTAATTACCACACGTCCCAAATATCGAGAAAATCAAGGAATTATCAGACAAGTAAATATCTCCCAAAAAACAAAGTTCCATAATCAAACCTAAATTTTTCAATTAAAACACTAAACAAGGAAAAACAAAAAAAGGAGTTGAATATTTGCCATATCAAAGCGAAATACCGTGTGTCTTTATGGCACAAAAGCTCACATTTCGTGGCACGCAACGGTTAGGGAGCACATGAAATGTAACGTGATTAGTTCGCTATCGAATTTCACCAACCATCCTTTGGAAGTATAATGCATGTTGTAAGACCAAAGGCAAAAAAAAAGAAGAAAAAAAAACTCCTGAGAGGGAAATGAAGAGAGTGGGGTCTCTCTCTCTCTCTTCTATGGACATTCTAGTTCCTGGATCGATATGAATTGCGCAAGATCCAACCCAGAGACAAGATCCATCGTATTTTCACAATATAATATTGAACGCGTCATAGTAGCAGTACAAACGACCATCGAAACGGTTATTTTAGACGGTGAGGTCGCCTAGGACGAGTAAAAAGAGCGCCGAGGACACCCTGTGCTGCGTTCAGCACCTCTCACTGTACTCTAGTCCCCGAGCCAAGCCCACGACCGCGACGTAACCCCAATTTGACCTCCAACATTTCCGGTTTGCCTCCCTTTTCCTAATCACTTTCGATCTACCTTGCTTGACCAACACTAAAACACAATTTTCACTTTTATATTCTATTTAATATTATCCCTTTGGCCTGTGCCAAGTGAAGGATTATCATTATCACTCGACTGAACGGAATGTTTCTTCTATTTTTTTATTATAAAAATTGCTGTGGCTTTTTTCTTCAACCCCTTTTCAGTAGGGACTTTTTTTGTCTTAGAAAAGAAAATATCTTTTTTGTCCATCAAAAAATTTCTTTTCTAAATATGGAAGAAGAATAATCTGTAGAAAATACTGTGACTATTCTTCTATCTTCAACTCTTCGAGAAAAGGCTAAGAAAAATTTCCGCTAATTGAACATTGCAAATTTCCATTCCGTAGAATTCCTCACTAATTGAAAACTGATGAATAAATATTCTACTAAAAAAAATGTTAGGGATAAATAAAACTGCTACTTATAGAAAATTCTGCTGAGTAAAACTTTGGTTAACAGCATGTGACTGTTAGAAATTCAATCGTAATATTTTTTCGACCACTAAATAATAGAAATTAGATTCACTTATTTTCAATACAATTTTAATAGATTTCTTCGAAAATTTTAATTATTTTAAAAAATATTGTAAACATTCGACGAGAAAAATCAATTACTTAAAAAAATAATTGATTTTTTCACAGAAGTTCAATTATTTAAACAACTTTTAATAAAATCCAATTTAAGAATTCAATTACTTTTAAAAATAATGAACATTTTACTGGAATTAAATTATTTTAAATCCAATTTTAATTGATTTCTTCCGAAATTTTACAGGAGTTCAGTTATTTCAAAAAACTTTTAATAAAATCCAATTCAACAATTTAGGTACTTTTAGAAATAATGAAATTTTTGTTGGAATTCAATTATTTTAAATTGAATTTTTATTGAACTCCTGGCGAAAATCATTTATTTTAAATGCAATTTTAATAAATTTCTTCTTAAAAATTTAATTATTTTTTTAAATTTTGCAACAATTAAACTACTTTCAGAAATAATGAAATTTTTGCTGTAATTCAATTATTTTAAATTGAATTTTTATTGAATTCCTAAGGAAAATCATTTATTTTAAATGCAATTTTAATAAATTTCTTCTTAAAAATTTAATTATTTTTTTAAATTTTGCAAAAATTGAACTACTATTAGAAATAATTAATTGTTTTCTGTAATTTAATTATTTTAAAAACAATTTTAATTGAATTCAAGGGGAAACTCAATTATATTGAATGTAATTTAAATAATTTTCTTCTTAAAAATTTAATTTTTATAAATTTTTGTAAAATTCAATTAGTTTTAGAAATAATAAAATTTTTGATGAAATTCAATTATTTGAAATACCTACAATTTTGATTAAATTCAAGGGGAAATTCAATTATTTTAAATGCAATTTTAACAAACTTCTTCTTAACAAATCAATAATTTTTTTAAATTTTTCAAAAATTCAATTATTTTTAGAAATATTAAATTTTTTTTTTGAGTTTCAATTATTTGAAAAAGTTAAAATAAAATTCTATTCAAGAATTAAATTATTTTCATAAATATTAAGTTGCCGATATTTTTTTTCTTTTGTAGAAGTTATTTCAATTATCTGGGAAATAAAGGAGCGTCTTTTAATTACTTTTACTGGAAATTTTGAAAACATTTGAATTTAAAAAAGAATTTCATTCAAGTTCTTAAAATAATTGTGTTTATTATTAATTGTAATTTAAAAAAAAATTATTATTAATAATATTAATAATATTTTATTTTGTATTAAATTTTATTTAAATTATTTATACGAAAATAAATTCATTCAAAACAATTTTTTTAGAGTTTTTGTAAAGAATTAAATTTTGTTACGAAGAATTGCATTAAATTTTATAAAAGTAATATAATTTTTTAAAGTAAATTTTAATTGAGAATTTCGAAAATAATTTAAATTCTCAAAAGAATTTTATTATTTACAAAAATAATTGAATTCTTGCCAAGAATTTTTCAGTTCATAAAAATAATTGAATTGTTTCGAAGAATTTTTTATCACAATTGTTGAAATTATTTGAATTTTTTATTAAAACTCTTAAAAATAATTGAATTTAAATAATATTTTTAATAGAAATTGTATTCTAACGGAAAATTTTATAAAAATTAAGTTGAAAATAATTGTATTCCTCCGAAACATTTTATTATTTATGAAAATATTTTAATTCTTGTGAAAAATTTTTTTTATTTAATAATTTAATTCTTTTGAAGAATTTGTCATTAAAATAATTCCTTTGTTTCGAAGAATTTCATCTGAATTTTTTTGAAGAAATTTTATTAAAAATTTGAAAAAAAATGATTTCTTAACAATAGTTTCATCAAAATTATTGAATATAGTTGAATTTATATTAAAATTCTTTCATATAAATAAAATTAATTAATATTTCAACAAATTTTGTTAAATAACACTTTTGCTAATTGCAACTTTAACTCAAGAAAAAAGCTGACCAAATGAAATTTTTGCCAGTAAAAAAAAATTTTGAATTTGTAACTAAAATAAAAATTCTTTAAATTCCTCTTCTAGTATACCAAAAAATTCTACAAAATTCAAACATTTGGCTAAGTTAATTATAAAACAAATGTCGGCTTAATATTCATAAAAAATTTCTTCCATAATGTCTGATAAATTTTTCCATAAAAAAATTCAAATTTTCACTTAAAATACACTGAGAAAGAATAGTAAAAGTAAAACAAATCCTTTCACAGAAATATCTTTACAAAAAATGTCGTACAAAAAAATTCACTCTACCACAAAATTCCCCTATAAGAAAATTTGTTAAATTGATGAAAAATGCTAAAAAATGAAATAACAAAAAAATATTACGTAATTTAAATTATAGACCAATAGAGAAAAATGATTTACGATCTTAGTGTCCCTCTCGCTCTCTATCTCTCTTTCTGTCTCTCTTTTTCTCTTTGTCTCGAGGTGGATAAACTAAACAGCTGTTCGCCCCGGTCAATAATCTCGTTTCTGCACGTTCTCTAAGAACTTAAGCTAAGGTGGTTACTTGCATTTACGTTTACTTTCCTCATGGTAACTTCTTGGCACTTGAAGTTAAGGTGAGCTGCTTTCAGTCTTATAGTAAAGTAACAAGTCACTGAGTCCGAAGGACTTGGGACTAGTTATGATAGAAAGCCACTCCCTCTTGCTGAATTTATAATCGGTTATCCCAACTTTATGTATATATATACTGCTTGCAAAAGAGTGCCAATGATTTTTTTTTCGTATTTTTGCACCAAAGCAAATATATAAATATTCTATTTTTATTCACGTTCGATAAATAAAATTCTCCAAGAAAGTAAATTGTGGGGAAAAAATAAAATTGATGCTTAAAAATGTGGAAAAGTGAAATGAATTGAAAATGGAGAAATAAATTTTAAATATAATATAAAATTTTACAAATAAAGTAATGTAAAATTTTACAAATAAAAAAATATAAAATATACAAATAAAAATAATATAGAATTTACAAATAAAGTAATGTAAAATTTTACAAATAAAAAAATATAATATATACAAATAAAATAATACAAAATTCACAAATAAAATAATACAAAATTCACAAATAAAATTTTTCGACAAATAAATATTGAAAATGAGAATAAATTCCAAAAATTTGAGTTAGAAAACTTTTTTCAAAACGATAGAAATCCAATGGTTCACTTTTGACGATTTAATAATAGAATTTAGTTTCACTTATTTCACTTACTTTCAATACAATTTTAATTGATTTCTTCAAAAATTTTATTTATTTTAAAAAATCTTGTAAAGATTCTCCGAGAAAATTAAATTATTTTAAAAAATAATTGAATTTTTTATTTATTAAAGAATTCAATTATTTTTAGAAATAATGAAATTTTTGCTAGAGTTTAATTATTTTTAATACAATTTTAAAGGAATTCCAGGGAAAATTCAATTATTTTAAATGCAATTTTTATAAATTTCTTCGTTAAAAATTAATTATTTTTTTAAATTTTACAAACATTCAATTATTTGTTAAAATAATGAAATTTTGTCTGGAATGTAATTATTTTAAATACAGTTTTAATTGAATTCCAGGGAAAATTTAATTATTTTAAATTCAATTTTAATAAATTTCTTCTTAAAAATTTAACTATTTCTTTTTAATTTTGCAAAAAATCAATTATTTGTAAAAATAATGAAATTTTTGCTGGAATTCAATTATTTTAAATGCAGTTTTAATAAATTTCTTCTTTAAAATTTAATGATTTTTTTTTAATTTTGAAAAAGTTCAATTATTTATAGAATTTTTACCAAAGCAAATATATAAATATTCTATTTTTATTCACATTCGATAAATAAAATTCTCCGAGAAAGTAAATTGTGGGGAAAAAACAAAATTGATGCTTAAAAATGTGGAAAAGTGAAATGAATTGAAAATGGAGAAATAAATTTAAAATAACATAAAATTTAGAAATAAAATAATATAAATTTTATAAATAAAATAATATAAAATGTGAATAAAATCGAAAAATTTATGTTAGAAACTTTTTTTTAAAACGATAGAAATCCAATGGTATATTTTTTTATCACTAAATAATAGAATTTAGTTTCACTTATTTCATTTATTTTCAAAAAAATTCAATTGATGTCTTCGAAAATTTTATTTATTTTTAAAAATCTTGTTACGATTCTTCGAGAAAATGCAATTATTTAAAAAAACAATTTAATTATTTTTAGAAATAATGAAATTTTTGACAGAATTCAATTATTTTAAAAACAATTTTAATTGAATTTCAGGGGAAATTCAATTATTTTAAATGCAATTTTAATAAATTTCTTCTTTAAAAATTAATTATTTTTTAAAATCTTGCAAAAATTCAACTATTTGTAGGAATAAAACATTTTTCTAAAATGTAATTATTTTAAATATAATTTTAATTGAATTCCAGGGAAAATTCAATTTTAATAAATTTCTTCTTAAAAATGTAACTATTTTGTAAAATTTTGCAAAAATTAAATTATTTGTAAAATTTTGCAAAAATTAAATTATTTGTAAAATTTTGCAAAAATTAAATTATATGTAAAATTTTAACCATTTTTTTAAATTTTGAAATAATCAATTATTTATTATTTAATTTTTTTAGAAATAATGAAATTTTTACTGGAATTCAATTCTTTTAAATACAATTTTAATTGAATTCCAAGGGATATTTAATTATTTTAAATTCAATTTTAATAAATTTCTTCTTGAAAATTTAATAATTTTCCAAAATTTTGCAAAAATTCAATTATTTATAGAATTTTTACCAAAGAAAATATATAAATATTCTATTTTTATTCACATTTTCGATAAATAAAATTCTCCAAGAAAGAAAAATGTGTGAAAATAATAAAATTGACGTTTAAAAATAAAAAAAAATGAACTGAATTGAAAATGGAGAAATATTTTTAAAATAATATAAAATTTACAAATACAATAATGTAAAATTTTACATACAAAATAATGTAGAATTTACAAATAAAATTTTTGGACAATAAAATATTGAAAATGGGAATAAATTCGAAAAATTGGTGTTATAGAAACCTTCTTTTCAAAACGATAAAAAGTTGAGTGGTATAATGTACAAAAATTACTGTCATTTTAAAAATTTATCTCTAACTTTGATTAATTATTTTGTTAAAGATAGAGAAAAAAAACTGTTAAACTACTTATTCTCAACGAATCAATAAATAAATATTGATTTTAGGTTTGTATTAACAAAATTTTCGTCAATCGATCATTAATATTTATCAATTATTTAGAAAGAGAGAAAGGGAGAGATAATCAACTTATTTATCTCACAAGGTTACACTGACTTTAATCGACAATAAAAGAATAAAAAAAAATGAGAATATATAAAATTTGTACAATATAGATAGAATTTTTTTTGACAGCAATTATATACAGAATCTCTGAATATAAAAATAAAATCAAACTTTTCGAATACTATACAAGATATTTAGACAGATTATCAAAGTTCCAATTCCAATTTTTGCAAAATTTCAACAAATAATTTCAATATAATAGAAATTCTGGTAAATGAAAATTAATACTTTTTTCCTAACTTGCAACTATAATATTTGTAATTAAAATTCGTTTCTGAAAAAAACTCAATTATTATTTTAAATGAAAATTTAAATTAAAATTTTCCAACGAAAATTCTTTTAAACTGAAAATTTTCCTTCAATGAAAATTCGTTAGGCTAAAACTTTTTATTTAAACTTCGCATTAATAACAATTAAATTTTTTAAAAAATTCAAAAAAATAATTTTTTATCAACAGAATTTAAATTTTTTATCAATAAATTTTTTATCAATAAAATTAAACAAATTAACTAGTTCAAAATGTGAATAGTTTAACATTTATAAATCGATTAATATTTAGACAGAAGTAGATTTCAATAATTTGAACTTTCGATATAAATTCAATTTTCGTTTAATGGAAATTCAAAAGGAGTGAAAATTTTAGTTAATTTAAACTTTCGATAAAGTAAATTTCAAATTACGAAAAAAAATATCCTCACAATTACAAATTTCACAATATTGGCGAAATTTTTAATTGACTTAATTTTATACTTTCGCTATTCTTAGAGAAAAGTATCGCTATTTCGAGTGCGCAGCTTTCTTCCCTGAAAGATTAATAAATTCCTAATAAATGAGAATTTATTAAAGGTTGGATCACTTGGTTGAATTAAAATTTGAATAGAATTAAAATTTTAATGAAATTGAGATTTCAATCGGTTAAAATTTAATTAAATTGATATTTTAATGGAATAAAATTTAATTAAATTGAGATTTCAATCGATTAAAAGTTAATCAAATTCAAAATTTCCATAAATTGCCATTTGAAAATAATTGAAACGAAGATTAAATATTATATAAAAAAATGAATTTAGGTTTCGATTTTTTTTATTTTAACTTCAACTTTCACTGTGACAGTTTTTTATTTTCGTTCTTATTTTTTAATCACTTTAATAAATTTTTTATTTTCACATTCATTTTCGTTTGATAGAATTTTTAGCTTCTCTTTGATAAATTTTTTAAAAACTTTTGAAAGTGAAAATTAAAATCTATCATAGTGAGAATGAATGTGATTATAAAAATTTATTAAAAATAAAAATGAAAATGAAAACAGAAATATATAAAAGGGAAAATGAAA
The DNA here is from genome assembly GCA_032873175.1 of Leptopilina drosophilae. Taxonomy (NCBI): domain Eukaryota; kingdom Metazoa; phylum Arthropoda; class Insecta; order Hymenoptera; family Figitidae; genus Leptopilina; species Leptopilina drosophilae. Next base: position 16,386,731 of record CM065481.1, read on the forward strand.
GTGAATATAAAAATTTATCAACAGTAAAAATGAAAATAAAAGATCTAACAAACTGAAAATGAAACTCAAAATAAAAATCTATTAAAGTGAAAATGAAATTACATAATCAAGTTTCTGTTTACTTATGTTTTGAAAAATTTATTTAAAAAATGGCAAATATTGTTAATTAACTACTTCAATTTTGTTAAAAACAATTTTTTTAATTATTAAAATTATTATTATTAAATTAATTGAACTTTTGACAAGAATTTTACAATTTATAAAAATAATTGAATTTAAGTAGGATTTTTAAAAATAATTGAATTCTTTCTTAAAACTCATGAAAATAATTGAATTTTAGTAATATTTTTAAAAATAATTGAATTTTTTTATCAGAATTGTTAAAAAATAATTAAATTCTTTTTTAAAACTCAGGAAAATAATTGAATTTTGGTAATATTTTAAAAAATAATTGAATTTTTTTATCAGAATTGTTAAAAATAATTGAATTTAAGTAATATTTTTAAAAATAATTGCATTTTTTTTAAACTCTTGAAAATAATTGAATTTAAATAATATTTTTAAAAATAATTGCATTCTTTCGGGAACTTTTATTAAAACTGAATTGAAAATAATTGTATTCCTCAGAAACATATTATTATTTATGAAAATATTTTAATTCTCGTGAAAAATTTTCTTATTTAATAATTGAATTCTTTTGTAGTCTTTGTGATTATAAAAATTTATCAAAAGTAAAAAATGAAACTAAAAGACCTAACAAACTGAGAAAGAAACTTAAAATAAAAATCTATTAAAGTGAAAATTAAGAAAGTATGAAAATGAAAGTCAAAATGGAAACGAAAATTTAATAAAAAATGGCAAATATTGTAAATTAACTACTTCAATTTTGTTAAAAATATTTTTTTAATTGTTAAAATTATTATTATTATTATTAAATTAATTAATGAATTTTAATTAATTAAATTATTTAATTAATCATAAAAATTAAATTTTTATTTTAACAAGATTCTTTTTTATTTCCATTCATTTCGGAGCTTTATAATTATTTTTCTCAACAAGTGACTCAAAATTATTAAATATTGAAAAATGTACTAAAAAATTTAAAATGTATTCTTACTATCATTATATTATATTTGCACCCTGCCTACTTCGTCTCATTTACGAGAGAGTTTTCATGCCATCTGGACGGCAACTCTCAGAATTAAAATGGCGCGAAATTCAAATATCATAAAATTTAAAAATATTCCTACAAAGATTTTAATTTGAAGAAAAAACAAATAAAATTCTTTCAGAACTTTAGAATCATTTTCCCACGACCTTCAAGTTTTTAACGTTTAAATAAACCAAATAGTTTGCAAATTATTTTCATAAATATCTAAAACATTATTTTCATAAAACATTATTATTTCGAAATATCATGATTAATTTTCCAGATAGTGACGCGCAAAAATTATTGTAATAAAAATTGAATACATAAAAAAATAAATATTCCTTCATTCGAACATTTACAACTTTAGAATCATGTTTTTGTTTTAAAATTCTTCTTTTTTCTCCTGTTTTTTTTTTCTTCCATGTTCATATGTACATACACCAACAATACTATACACAACGTAAATTTGTATATTCAGTTTGAAAAACATATTAAAAGAGTGTTCGTTATTGTATGTATAACATCAATTCGACACAGAGATAATATCGCAGTAGCGGGTGTACACGTGCGCGAAACGTCTTTTTTCGCAAATAGCACGATTCACTCCAAGGCCTCTCTGAATATTCGTTTTATATCCTTCTCATTTTCCGATGCGCGCGCGCATTATAAACTTCTTTTCCTGTACATATATAGATATATATAAACATATAAAAAAATGTACTTTGTTTCCGCGGTTTAGCGCCGTCTCTGACCATGAAACTGCTTTATTCGCATATCAAGATACCCAAACAAAAGCAAAACTCCTTTACGGACTTGATAAATTAATCGGATCTTGTGAATAACTTTCAAAAAAAAAAAAAAAAAAAAAATGCGATCATTTTCATTTGTTTCTGGATTATAAATTTCGAAAATAATTATTATGGTGTTAAATTTGCTATTTATAAATTTAGTACAGAACTTTAAATCGCTTGTTTGCATCTTGTTTTGCGAATCGTTTGTAAAGAAAAATTTTTCTTTTTTTTATTCTTTGACTCATTTGAGTTACGTCGATGTTTATGAATAACTTGACAGTCAAGTGTTCAGAATCTAAATTTAAATTTAATTTATTTATTTCTAATGTGAAGTGAAACTTTTTTTTTATTAAAATGTATATTATTTAAGGCTAACTCTTTGAATTTTATAAATAAATTTAATTTTTAATGAATTCTAATTAATTTAAATTTAATTTAAACTGAAGCTTTTTTTTAGTGAATACTCTCTCTGAATTTCAATTAGCAAAAATTTTTAGTTTTCCTATTTGACTTTTCGATGTTAAATTAGTAAGTTTTAGTAATAAATTAGTCGAAATTACTACTTATTAGTAAAAACTATTACTTATTAGTAAAAACAATTACTTATTAGTAACAACTATTACATATTACTAAAAACTACTATTTATTAGTGAAATTTACTAATTTAAAAGCAAAAAGTTAGTCTCTAATTTAAATTCGTAAACATTTTTACCAATTCAAATTTAAAGAAATCTTTTAGCTGAAATACTTTTAATTTTCATTGTAGATCAATTTTAATTGAAAAAAATTAAATTTATCAACTTGTAAATAAATAAATTCTATTAACTATTAATTTTGCCTATTTGTTAAAAAATAAAATTGTCCTTAGTGCGAAAAAATCTTTTTTTTTACCTTAAAGGAATTAGTTTATTTTTTTCTAAAAACGGAAAAACTTGTTCTAATAAAAAAAAAATGCGAAGGTCCATTACAATGTTTCATCTCTGCGCACGACATTATCTCCTGTAAAATGATGAAAAGTAATTTCACGTGTACCTTGAAATCTTTTTGAATTTTGAGAAAAAACTCTTCCTCTACTGTAAATAATAATTAAAAACATGCAACTAGTTTTTTTTTAGTCAAAAAGTAAATTTTTCTTCTTCAAACAGAAAAATTATCATTCGCAAAGTTTTATCAAAGAATTTTTTCAATATTTGTATTTTTTTATTAAAAATAGTTTATATTAAACGAAAATTGTAAATAAAAATTTTTCTCTGATTCAAAAATGCTTACAATTTATTTTTAATTAAACGAAAATTGTAAATAAAAATTTTTCTCTGATTCAAAAATGCTTACAATTTTTTTTTTATTTTTTTTTTATTCTGAACGTTTAAATGAAGAAAATTTATTTATGGGTTTATTTATGTGTATATTTATTTATTTATCTTCAAAGAAAATTTTTATTACGATCATTTTGCGTCACTATCGAGGAAATTTAATAATAAAGTTTTGAAACGTTACACTTAATTTACTAATTTTAATTTGCAGTCAGTAAATTGTGGAAATATTTTAAATAAAAAATATTTAATTTAAAATTTGAAATGTTGCTTTTCAATTAGTCAATTTTACGAATAAATTAGTAGAAATTAGTGTTTATTAGTTAAATCTACTAATTAAAAAGCAAAAAGTAAAAATTGGTAGAAATTTTTATTGATCAGTAAAAGTTACTAATTTAAGTGCAAAGAGTCAGTAAATTTTACTAATAAAATTAGTAGAAAGTTTTATTTATCAGTTAAATTTACTGTTTAAAAATTAAAAAGTCAGTAAATTTTACTAATAAATGAGTAGAAATTTTTATTTATCAGTGATAGTTACTAATTTAAGTGCAAATAGTCAGTAAATTTTACTATAATACTCTCTAAATTGGAATTAGTAAAAATTTTTACTAATTTGAATTAGTGACTGACTTTTTGCTTTTGAATTAGTAAAATTTACTAATAAATAGTCATTTCTATTAACTTATTAGTAAATTTTACTAATTCAAAAGCAAAAAGTTAGTCACTAATTCAAATTAGTAAGCATTTTTACTAATTTAAATTTAGAGAGTAAAATCAGTAGAAATTTTTATTTATCAGTAAAAAAGACTAATTCAAAAACCAAAAGTCTGTTATCAATTTAAATTAACGTAAATTTTTCCTAATTAAAATTCACAGAGCGCAAAATATAATAAAATATATCAAAAATGTGACAAAATATATTAAACAGAAAATATAAAAATATATTGCCACACATTTCATTGTCAAAACATAATCTCCTTCTCAGATTTCAACCAATTAACATTTGCAAAGTATAAAAATTTATGTAAACCGGATTTTGCATTTAAAACTTTTATCGAAATCATGAACCGCTTCCTTCCATCGCACTGATATTTATTGTATACAACATACAGTCAAACTTGTGGTTTTCATGATAACCCACAGTTTCAATTATGTATATAAACAATTTATACATGCACACAAACACATTTTTATACTATCAAAATTTATATTTGGTTATTTATAAAAAAAATTTGTTTCCATAATTTTATTCCTGCGGGGGAAGGGATAAATATATATAGCGAAAATTATACTATTACATAAAAACGTTTCCAAAACTTTCTAATATACCAATTTCGTCGGTATATTCATTGTTTCGAAATTTTTTCGAATTTCTGAGTCATATATTTAGGAATTTATAGCGCTTCCGCTGGTGTTTAGAGATAAAATTTTTTTTTTGAAATCTAGAGAAAAGAAAATTTTTATTTTCTTACCTTATAACAACAGCTTTAAAGAATTGGCTCTACATGACTTTCTCAATAAACACCAGATCGCTATGCCAACATCTGAAACAAAAATAAGTAAACATTTTTTATTTTTTTCTATAATGAAATTATTATATATTTAATAAAATTTAATAAAATAATAAAATTATTTATTAATAACTATTTTTTTCCAGGCAATTGAGTTCTAAGGCAATTATGAAATTGAAAACTATATTTATTTACAATTTGTTTCCTTTCTTGTTGTAGTAAATTTAAATTTCGCGCCATTTTACTTCTATAAGTTGCCGTCCAGATGGCATGAAAAATCTCTCGCAAATGAGGTGATGTTAATTTTTTTATCACTTTATTTTTAGTTGTATAGGTAAAATTGCTAAAATACAATCACTATTTAAAAAAAAATTATTAATATAGTAATAATTAATAACTATTAATAATTATTATTAGAATTAAATTCTTTTGCCGAAAGTTATTTGTGTAAATTAACAGATCAATAATTGTGTGTTTAATTATTTTCGTAATTAACTATATTTTTATAATTCAGCATAATTTATTTATTATAATAAATAAATATTATAATAAATAAATATAATAATCTAATAAATAATATTCATATCAGAAATATAATAAATAGTTGAAATTCTAAATTTTCTTCTAAATTTCTACTTTACTATTCAGGTACCAACGAAACTAATTTTGTCACTTGAATATTTTGGAATTTCTCTAAAAATTAAATAACAAAAGCCTGTGAATTTCAATGGACATAGAAAAGAGTAAAATTGTGTATGGATTATATATATAGTAAAATAGCGAGTGGCGCAAAACCGTAGAAAAGAGGTAATTCGAAAGTCCAAACGACCTGGGTCAAACCATTGATTTTCACTTCTGAACCGTTTGTATATGAAATGCATTCGTCTATACATAACAATGTGTCAGGTCTTTAGGAAAAATATTTCGATTCTTTCTCATTCAGCGAGTGAAAACTTTCGAAAACAAACAGAAAAAAATACACTTTCCATTTTTAAAAATTTATTACCAATAACTTTACTGGCTTCCAACCAAAAACTCTTTTAAAAGTAGAAAACAAATATGTTTTTCATTTCAATAATATATTGCTGTATACAAATTTATAACAGTTTAAGGCAAATCGACTTTTTATTAATAATTCCGAATTCCATTGTTTGGAACTACAATCCCCTTTAAGTATGGTCATTAATTATTTACATCTAATTTATTATTTATTTCAAGTTGTTATTCATCAATTATTTGTGGAATTATTATTCATCATTTACATTGAATTATTATTGTATTATTGTTATATTATTATTATTATTATTATTATTATTATTTTTCTTATTATAATTATTATTATTATTATTTTTATTATTATTATTATTATTATTATTATTATTATTACTATTATTATTACTATTATTATTATTATTCAACATTTATTTTAAATTACTTTTATTATTACTTATTATTTATTTCGAATTATCATTAATCATTGTTTATTTTATCAATACTCTCAGAGGGAAATAAAAATTTATTTGTATGAACTAATCGATTGCTGAGAATTATTATCAAATTAAAATTTAATTAAGGCAGACAAATTTTATTTAAATCTGAAAAAGCTTAACAAAATAAAAATTTCTATATTTGAAGCAAAAATAATTATAATTATAAATAAAAATAAGTGGATTTCTATAATAGTCAATATAGTAATTAATTAGTCCAATAAAGACAAGTACGATTATTTTAGTGCTTAAATAGCATTTACTAAAAGCAATAATTATTATTTATAGTTATGTAAGTAGTAACTATTTATAATTCAAGAAATTTAATTTTGGTCAAAAATTTTTTAAAAACTATTGTCGAAATTTCATTTATCTCTGTAAATAATAAAATTCTTTTCTGAAATTCAATTATTTTAGAAAATTCTTCTCATTTCAAGGATATTTAATATTTTAATACAATTTCTAAAAAAGAATTCAATTATTTAGAAAATGTTTTAATAAAGTACTGCAGAAACGTTTAATTATTTTCATGAATATAATAAAACTCAGCGAATATTTTCAATTCTTTTCAAAAGTAATAAAAACAAAATTCAATTATTTTAAAAAAATGGCAATAAAATTCTTGTCCTAATTTTAATTATTTTCCAAAATTTTCCTCAATTCAATAATTTTTAATGTCTAATATTTTAATAAAATTTTCCACAAAGAATTAATTATTTAGAATGATTTTTAAAAAAATGCTACACTAATGTCTAATTATTTTCATAAATTATAAAATTCATAGAAGAATTTCCATTACTTTTAATAAAGTTTTAATCAAATTCTTATTGAAATTTAATTATTTTTAAAGAATTTAAAAAAAATTTGTTGGTAGAATTCACTTATCCTAAAAAATACTGATAAACTATTTAGATAAATTTAATTTTGTGCAGTACATTTTTTATTAAATTTCTCAAACAAACATACATTTTTTTCGAAACAATTAAATTTGAATTGTTACAATTTTTTTTTTTAATTACCTTTAGCTATTATTTTCGTAAATAATAAAATTTTCTGAGAATTGCAATTATTTAATCAATTTAATTTAGTTTCAATTATTCTTAATACAATTTTTCAAAATGAATTCTTCGAAAAATGAAATTATTCTGGAAAATTTTATTAAAACTCTTCGACTTCAATTATTTAAAAAATTTTTTTAATAAAGTAATACACAAACGTTTAATTATTTTCATAAATAATAAAACTCACCGAAGAATTTCAATTATTTTTAAACGTAATAATAATTCTTCTCACAAAATTCTATTCTTCCTCAAAGTTCAATTATTTCCAAAAAATGTCAATAAAATTCTTGTCCTAATTTCAATTATTGTCCAAAATTTTCATCAATTCAATATTTTTTAACGTCTCATATTTTAATAAAATTTTCCAAAAAGAATTGAAAGAGTTGAATTATTTTACAAAATTGTTGATTAATTTCTTTATAAGAATTAAATTTTCAGAAATATTTAAATTATTTAAATAATTTATTTTTGCATAATTAAATAATTCGATTCTCTTTAAATTGTTGAGTAAAAATTGATTTAAAAATTTTTTAGTTACAATTTTAGATAATATTGGAATATTAAAAGCATTATGAATTAAATTTTTAGAGATAATTGAATTTCGAAAAGGTTTAAAATTAAAATTTTTGAAAATCAGAAAATCTGAATTTTTCATACTTTTAACTAACAATTCTAAAGAAGTAATTTTTATGAAAAAGTTTAATTGAATTTTTTTTTACATATTATTTCAAGTTTTTAGTTGCTAATCTCTATTTAATTGATAAAAATTAATCGAAATTTCGTAAAAATGAATTAGCAGATGTTGAATTTGGAAATTTTTAAAGAACTTTTCCGAGAAAATTATTAAAAATGTCATTAATGTTTTGGAATAATTTTACATTTAATGATGTTCGTAAATAAATATATGTAATAGAACATAAATATTTGTAAACATATGTAATAGAACAAATGTAAAAATAATAAAAATAGTTAATATAATAATTAATAGTAAATTAATTATTGTAATATTTAAGTTAATAAATAATATTAATTGAATTAATTCAAATAATATTTTTCAATTTAAAAATCAACAGGTGTATAAAAAAATAAATAAAAATACTAGTTAATGTAGTAATTAATAAAAAAATCATTATTGTAATAGTTCTAATAAATATTATGAATGAAAATAATTTTTTTTCAGTAAAAAATGAGTAATTGTGCATTTAACAAAAAATAAATCGATAGCAACGGAATATTACATAATTTTATTCTTGAAACCATCAAAAGGAAAAGAACATTAATTTCGGTAATACGACTCTCTTTCCCTCTCTCTCGTTGTTTTGTTCTTACGATTAAGTATCATTTAAACTGAGCAAATAAACAACAATCATTAAGATTGTTCGTGTTGTAACATGAATTGTAATTTATAGTTGGTTTCTTATCAGGCTTTCTCCTCAATGCAGTTGAAAAGAAGAGAGAGAAAAAATGACAGAGAATGCTCGTTTAACGACAAAACACATCTGTGATTTAAAAGAGTTGTTAAGAAACGATCGCCAGGAATGAATTATACTGCGTAAGTTGCACATGTATTAAATGTAATAGCTGTAATAAATTATGCGAATGAACTGTAATCGTCTAAGTGCTCCGTAAGGCGCGACATCGTTCAACATTGTGATGGATTACAGAATAATAATCAAGTTCATCAACATAGATTGACAATCTTTAGTCTCTTTCATACAAGACATTTATTAAGGACTAATAATAATTCATTTGCGACTATAACTTTCGAAATTATTATTTTTCTTTTCCTTCGAATTATTATTTTTCTCTTCCTTCGAATTATTATTTTTCTTCTTCTTCTTCGAATTATTATTTTTTTTACTATCAAATAGGTTTTTTCGTTCAAAATGTTTTGTTTAATTGTTTTCTTTTAAAAATTGTTCTTTTTTTTCTTTCGAATTATATATTTCTTTTTCTTTTGAATTACTTGCTAATTTACTGTTTGAAAAGAAAAGTGTTCGAATTATACAGTTGATGGGATTTTTATTACATCATTCGTTGAATTGGAGAAGAAATTTTCACTTTTTCTCTGATACTAAAGAATATTCTGATTCTTCACTATAAAAATTATTAGAAACTCAAAAAATGTTTAATTACATTTATTAACGAATTTCTTTAAATGTAAAATTTTTCGAAAATATCAATGACTTTTTTTTAATAAATAAATATTTCAATTCAATATCATTATTTTTCTTAAAAATTAAGATTGTTTTCTAAAATTTTTAACTAGAATTCCTCTTTGAAACAATTATTTTCAATAATTTTCGAAAAAGTTCTTTAAAAATTTCCAAATTTAATTGCTTCCAATTCATTTTTACGAAATTTCGATTACTTTTTATCAATTAAATATATATTAGCAACTAAAAATTTGAAATAATTTCTAAAAATAATTTAATTAAACTTTTTCGAAAAAATTAATTCTTCAGAATTGTTAGTTAGAAGTATGAAAAATTCAGATTTTCTGATTTTCAAAAATTTTCGTTTGAAGCCTTTTCGAAATTCAATTATTTCTAAAAAATTTGAACTATAATGCTTTTAATATTCCATTGTTATATAAAATAGTAACTGAAATTTATTTTTAAATCAATTTTTACTCAAAAATTTAAAGAGAATTCAATTATTTAACTATGCAAAAATAAATAATTTTAATAATTTTAATACTTCTTAAAATTTAATTCTTATAAAGAAATTAATCAACAATGTTTAAAATAATTAAACTCTGTCAAAGAGTTTTAATAAAACTTTCCAGAATAATTTCATTTTTTACAGAATTAATTAAAAAAAATGGTTAAAAAAATAATTGAAATTAAATTAAGTTCATTAAATATTTGAAATTCGGTGAAAATTTTATTATTTATGAAATTAATAGCTAAAAATTATAAAACAAAGTAAAATTTAGTATAAATTCAAATTTAATTGTTCAGAAAAAAATTTTTTGTTTAAGGAATTCAATTAAAATAATAGAGTAAAAAATTGAATTCATCTAAAATATTTATCACAATTTTTAAAAATAAAAGAATTCTATTAACAAATTTTGTTAAACTTTTTAAAAATAATTCAATTCAATCGAGACATTTAATTTAAATTGTATTTTAACAAAAATTAAAATCCTGCGATGAGTTTAATTATTTAAAAACGATAATTTAATTTTTTTTGTCTAAAACCAATAATCAAAATTTGAAAAATTAAGTATGTTCTCTTAATGTTCATAAAAATATTAGAATTTTTGCAAATGAATTTTATAAAAATTTTTCAATAAATTTTATTAAATATGCATTGGAAATAATTATTAAATTAAAATTTTTAAAAAATTAAATTCATTCGACGAATTTTAATAAGAGTTTTAAAAACAATAACATTTTTTAAGAATTTAACTAAAATTGTAAAAAAAGCAATTGAAATTCTTTGACGAATTTTATTATTTTTGAAAATAATTAAACATTTGTGTTGTACTTTATTAAAAATTTTCTAAATAATTGAAGTATTTTTATAGATTTTTTAAAAAAATATTAGATATTAAAAATTATTGAATTGAGGAAAATTTTTGAAAAGAATTGAAATTAGGACATGAATTTTATTTACATTCTTCAAAATAATTGAATTTTCGAAAAGAATTTTGTTATTTATTAACAGGATTGGGATTTTGATGAGAAATTTCTTAAAAGTTTAAATACAATTGAATTTTAAGAGAAGAATTTTATTTTTTATTAAAATTTTCAAAAATAATTTATTTAAAAAAAAAATTTATTATTTACAAAAATAATTGAAACTTTGACAAGAGTTTTTAAAAATTGTTGATCAAAATTTATTTTCTTGAATTATTAATATTTACTAATTACTACACTATAAATAATAATCATTACTTTTAGTAAACGCTAATTAAGCCCTAAAATAATCATATTTTTTTTATTTTCTAATGATTTTGTTCAAAATATTTGCTAATTTTTTCTATTTGACAAAAAATTTTTAATTTTAGTTTGTTACGATTTAAATCAAATCATTCTTTCTATAAGGGAATATTATTTTTTTGGTGCATAAAAAGCACTCGAAACTTTACTAAAAATAATTTTCGATATAAAATGTTATTGTAATAATAATTTTTAGTTATCATCTACTATAAAATTGTTGTTTTTTGTTCGAAAAGTAATTTAACTAAAAAATTTTATTAATATATTGTTGTCCTCAGCTATAAAAAAATGTGACAAAAAATGAATGATCCGATGTTTTTACACCCAGTCTACTTCACCTCATTAACGAGAGATTTTTCACACCATCTGGACGGCAACTCAGAGAACTAAAATGGCGCGAAATTCAAATTCCATAAAACAAAAAGTAAACTAACCCCCAAATAGTAACAGTTTCTACTTTCGTAATCGCTCAAATAATTAAATTCAACACTCGATTTTTCAATTTTCGTTAAAAAATGATTCTTTGTTTTTGGAAATAAAAAAATAATAACAAAAAATACCTTCCATTAAAAAATATCTATCTTCACCAAAAAAAAAATGTTAGTTACATAAAAAATAGTTTACGAAAGCTTTGCCAAGAAGTTAATTTCCGCTCTCGCATAATGCATCGAGAGAGATAGAGAGAACGATTGAAGTCGTCAATCGGTGTACATAATTCAAGTTCTGCATGTTGGTTTTAGTATAGAAATACATATATACATAGAACGTGAGCGTCGATGGCATTATCGTGGATTTATCTCCGGGTTGCTGCGAGTCATGGAAACGCCCCAATACCCTGTATGCCATGATAAAAAAAAGAAGAAAAAAAAATAAAAGATCCGTATTGGTACACGTGCCCCTTGATGCCCTTTACTTGCTTTCGATTATACGATTTATTCATTCGAAAGTACCTTTTTTAGAACTAACAATGACCAAATTTACTTTCACAACTTTGTTCACGTGTGCCTCATCATATATATCTGTTTACGTCAATTTATTTAACGCTTTTAAAAAAGCTTTCATCGATCATCACATTCTCAATTGAGAATTATTACTCACTTCCTGCATTTGAAAACCATTTCAATTTCAGGGGAAAAAATTACCATTAAAATTAATATTTTAACTATACAATATTGTGTTGTAAGCGGAAATTTTGTTTCAATTTTTCGTTATTTAACAGTATTCAACAAATAATATAATTATCCATACACTGAAAAAAAATTTATTTGATTCAAATAACCGATTATTTGTCTATAATCAAATAAATATTTACTTGAATCAAATAATTTTTATTTGAATCAAATAATTTTTATTTGAATCAAATAAATTGTATTTGAATCAAATATTTCAGTATTTGAAGCAAATACTAATTAATTTATTCAAATAAAAATTATTTGATTCAAGTAAATATTTATTTGATTATAGACAAATAATCGGTTATTTGAATCAAATAAATTTTTTTTTCAGTGTACTCTCTAAATATTTGAAATAGTAAGTTCTACTAATTTTTTATTTTTGGTTTTTAAATTAGTAAAATTTACTGATCAATTAGTTGAAATTACTATTTATTAGTAAGATTTACTCATTCATAAACAAAAAATCAGTTACTATAATTCAAATCAGTAAAAATTTTCACTAATTCAAATTTAGAGAGCATTTCGAATAATGAAGAAATTCAATTTTCTCAATTTCAATTTTTTTTAAATTTCTGACAATAATTTCTTTCTAAACAACTTAATTCTTAAAAAACTATCATAAAATTATTTCTTATAAAATATTTTATGAATAATTTTACTTGAACAATTTAAAATTCATTCAATTTTAAAAGATTTTTGTCTACAATTTTCACAAATATAGATGAACTTCAGAAAGATTTAATTCAAAATTAGTTTAATTTTTAATACATATTCAATTCATTAATAAAAATTATAGAAATATATAGAAATATTTTAGTTAAAACAACTAAAGAAATAATAAATTTTGGAGAAGTTACAAATGATTGTAGAAATTCAATTATTTTCAAAAATAAAAAAGTTCTTATCACAAAATTTATTTATGTCAAAATTTAATTAAAAAATCTTGCCTAAATTCTAAAAAACTTTATAAATAATAAAATTTATCTTCGAAATTCAATGATTTTACTAAAATTAGTTAAAGACTTCAATTATTAAGGAAAATTCTTATAAAATTTTACAGAGAACATTTAATTATTTTCATAAATAAAAAAAATTTCAGAAGAATTCAATTATTTACTAATTTTTTTCGAAATAATTCAATTATTTTCATAAATAATTGCAAAAACAACTACCGCCTAATTTAAATTATTTTTAATACAATTTTAACCAAATTGCTTGAAAAATGTAACTATTCTTAAAAATTTTATTAAAATTCGTCAAAAAACTTCAAATATTTACAAATTTCTTGATAAAATTCTTTATAAAAATTACATTTTAAGAAACATTAAATTATTCAGTAAATAATTTATTCCTGAATTTCAATAATTGAATTCTCGTCGAATTTTCTAATAAAAATTGATTAAAATTGAATTTTAGTTTAAATTTTAGAATTAATAAACATTTTTTTCATTATTTTTAAAAAACTTTGAATTTTTTTTAAACAATTGGAATTTACAAATAATTCTTCTAAATTACATTTTAAAGTGAACTCTTTTTTTTTAAGTAAACATTTAACTTTAAAAATAATAGAATTTTAAAATTTGTAATTCAAATTTTTAGTTGGAAACACTAAAACAAATTTAATTTTGAAGGAATTACAAATATTGTAGAAATTTTAGAAAAATTCTTTAAAAGTAATAAAATTCTTCTCACAAAATTCGGTTATATTGAAATTTTTACAAAAATTCTAGTAAATATTTTAATTATTTTTATATGTAATAAAATTCTTCGTCAAAATTCAATTATTTTCAAAAATGACAATAAAATTGTTGTCCTAATTTCAATATTATTTTCAAAAACTCTTTAATTTGAAATATACTCAATATTAAACATTTTAATAAAACTTCCCAAAAAAAGTCAATTGAATAAAAATTTAATAAAATTGTACGTACACATTTAATTATTTCTATAAATAATAAAAATTTTACAAGATTTTAATTTTTTTCAAAAAATTTATAATCTTTTTTTCCTCTTTATTTATAAAAAAAACTTTGAATTTTTTTCAAACAAAAAAATGGTAATTAAGAAATAGAAATTATGCAAATTATTTTCTCATGGAAAATTGGGAACTTTATAAAAAAAATATTTTTTAAAAACGGAAAGACGGAAAATTTATTTTCCTAAGGAAAACATTTTAATATTTTTTAAATTAATTATTACAAATTACTTTCAAATTGTCAGTTGTAACGGTCATTTCGAATCAAATTTTCTTCTTTACCGATTTCGATGGTGTTTTATTATAATTAATTTTTGAATTAATTTAACTTTTGCACAGCTCACTGCCCTTTTATATTTTAGACTTTCTTATAAAATTTTAGCTCAATTTATTAAATATTTAAAGACAAGTGTTCGAAAAAATTACAATTGAATTTCTAGCAGTCACATGCCATTAATTAGAATTTTTTTTAAATTCCCTAATTATCTAATTTCAAATATTATTTTTAATTAAAAATCCTGAAAAATAACGTCGGTGAAGTTTGCAACGTTTATGAACAACGATTGAAAGAAAAAAATATTTTCCTACGAATAAAAATAATATTTTTTGTTTACAGATATTTTCTTTTGTAAATAATATTATTAGAAAAATTAATCGTACAATTTTCTTTACAAAAATTTATAACAATTTCCTCAAAAAAATATTTTTTTCTAAAATCGTTGACTATAGACGTTGTGAACTTCATCAACGTGAAAAATACCTGCACATTTTCGATTTGTTAAACAATATTTTTTTTAAGGAAATAGAAGCATACACAAAAACTAACTTCAAAGTGTGGACAGACAGAATTAATGAACAGGGTGTCTAACAAGAATTGAGAAAAAATTCCTTGACTTTTCCCTGACTTTTTACTAATTTTATTTCTGCTTTCTTGGGCCAAAAATATGATAACTGACATATTTAACAACAAATTAATATCAAATGATTGAAGGAAACAAAAATAAAAATCTTCCAAGTTTTGTTGGATTAAAAAAATAATTTTTATTCACAAGAAATTTTACTTTTTATATTTTTTAGAAATATCCCTGATTTTGAATAAAATTTTCGCACATTCCCTGACTTTTCCATTACCAAAAAAATTCCCTCACTTTCCTGACTGTTCGATACCCTGAATAAAAAAATGAAATCCGAAAAATATTATAGTTAAAATAAAATTCTCTTCTCCCACACTCAGAAAAAAGCTTATTTGTTTCAAAGAATGTTTTTTTCAAATCAAAGAAATTTGTGCATTCTTATAGGGTCAAAAAAGAGTTTCTTTGATTTAAAGAAACTATTTATTTAACTGTTTTTTGTTGGCTCAAAGAAATGTTTCTTTGGATTTAATAAATATTTTTTTAAGGCAAATAAATAAATGACTCAAAGAAATGTTTCTTTGGATTTAATAAATCTTTTTTTAAGGCAAAGAAATAAATAACTCAAAGAAATAATTTCTTTCAATGTTCTCAGCTTTTTATTTGTCTTAAAAAGAAAATTTTCTTTGGATCAAAACTATAAACAATTTCTTTGATTCAAAAAACCTTGAAAATTGTTTTTCTTAAACGTAAAGAAAACATTTTTTAACTCAAACACATTTTTATCTCTAATTCAAAGAGTGAGTTACAAAAAAACGATTTTTTTGTTTCAAAGAAATTCTTTTTCTGGGTGTAAAGTCACTTCCGGCCTGATTCCAATCAATTTCACAGTGTCTATATCGTTTCGGCGGAAGTTGTCTCTAATATCTCCTTCTTCGGTCATTCTTTATTAGATTCCCTAAAGAAGAATCGCTGTGCCGTTATAATACATCCTCTTAACCGTCGATTATTTTATCGAAGGCTTTTTTTTTTGAACTAATACTTCGAGGGTCAAAGTAGAACAGGGGTGTAATACCGAAGGGTAATCCATATTGGGGGTTCAATGATTGTTAAGGGTATAGCACATGTGGGAGAGAAAAAGAAGAGAAGAAAAAAAACCCCACAAATGGTCAAAAGAGAGCCTGATAGGGAAGAAACAAAAAAAAGGGGTGGGTGAAGAGTGAAGAAAAAATGGAAGTAGCTTGGATAGAAAATACATGCGCTCATATAATACGCGTATACATCGAATGATGGGTCGAGAGAGGTGATGAGGGGGGAAATGATTTGGACAGCGACGTCCCTGAGCCACTTTGCGACAGTAGGTCAACTCTCTTCACCTCGCGTCTCGTCTCGTTTTCGAGCCACGATTACGCCTTATGCCACACACTCCAGTCGGGTTCTACACACGTTTTACTCCACATTCGTCTGATATAACTTCTCACACAGTATCCGTCAGGATTGCCAGGTCTCACGCGTTTTTAGTTTACAAGCGCACTTTAACTTTTAGTATATGTATATACATGTTTGTATGTATATATGTATACAATAAGAGCGCAAGGGATTGCCATCAGAAAAAAGTGACCTCATTACGTCTCCACAGGGTTAATGTTTTTGCACATTAAAACATTGACAAGAAATGCTCCACAGTTGTTTTATAAGCGCACACACAAACTTCGTCACTATTAAATTCCTCACACTGAATATCTCAGATGTGTAATCGATATTGCTCATAACAACTTTTTTTTGTATAAGGGTGCTCTCTAAATTTAAATTAGTTAAATTATAACTATTTCAATTAGTAACATGGCTTTTTACTAATAAATTAGTTATTTTATTATTATCTACAAACAAATTAGTCACATTTTCATTACTAAATCAAATAGTAACCCTATTCTACTAATTCAATCAACAACATTAGATTACTGATTGAATTAGTTAAAGTATTCTTCTTAAAGATAACATAACCTTAATTTTGAGATTTTATTTCGTTAATAACTCCTGATTTTTAAAAAGTCTATTAACAACAGTTTAAAAATTGGTTAATTAAAATACTGTAATAATACATAATATATATGTATTTCATGAATGAATGAATGACAATTTTGTAACTTTACAGTTTTGTTTAAAATAGAATAAAAAAATAATTATAATTTTATGTAGAACTGAAATACTGAATCATTTTCTGAAAATGTGTAAGTACCTGTTTATATATGTATTGACAAGAGTATTATTCAATTCAATAACTAATTGTTCAGAAAATATTTAGGTTATGTTTTTAAACAAAACATATTTTTTACGATTAACGTTTAAATTTATTAAATCTTTTTTATATTGATTATCATTTTCTACTATTTTATGCACTGTATTTAAATAATATGATTATAGAGAAAAAATCTCTTGTCTATGTTTTGTTTTACATACATATTCGAATCAAAATATAAAATTCCAAGCCAAAGAGTTCTGTCTCATCATTGAATGTTACTCTCACGCAATTTAATCCTAATGAAAACATTTCTTATTACTCTGATCAAGATGAGGTCGAAATTCTCTATTGTCGTAAAATCGATTTAACATCGTGTGTTTAGATATCTAAATTTAAAATTTATAACTATTTTTATCAAACTTTTATATTTAAACTTACTTTAACTTCGTCACATTTTTGTTTTTAATTGTTAGTACATAGTGCGTATTTGTTACAATTAGAGCTGTGATTTTGTAGTAAAAAAAAATAATAAGTTCAAAGTGTACCAAAGGTATTCATTATTTTAATAGAAATGTCTTGTTTGAATAAAATTACTTAAATTGAATAAAGTGTTTTCCACATAACTTATTTCATTTGTGAAAAACAATTCTATTACTGTTACATTTAGTTAGAAATTTACTAATTCATTCAATAAGTTAAGTTACTTATTTTTTTAGTAGCCTCTATACTACCAATTCAATTAGTTAACTTTGACTAATTCACAGTAAACGAATCCGTCCTATTTGAATTAGTCCAAATCTACTGTGAATTAGTCAATATCTACTAATTCAAATTTAGAGAGTGAATTTTCTGAAAGTGACACTTTTAAATTTCAGTTTTTCAATTAATTTTTTTCTTCAATTATATGGTTTTTTCTATTAAAATTACTTAATTTCATACTCAAGAGTAAGACTTTTAGGTTGCGCAAAATTAATTCTTAAAAATATTAAAGTTTTTTTCATTTGAAAAATATTATTGTTGCTCCATTAAATTAATTTTATTTAATTGGCGAGCTTTTCTATTAAAAATTCACGCTAATATCGCGTTCACGAAATCGAAAATAAAATTACACTGTTTAAAAATTAATAATTTGTATATTTTAATACCAAATATATTCAATTAGATGAAAATATAAATGTATTTAAAGTATTTGATTTAATGGTAATTTGGGTTAATTTTTTCAAAGCAATGCAGGTAAATATTAAAAACAAAAGAAAAACTAGCATATTTCAAAGAAAAGGCTTCGGAGATGAAAAATAAATTTTCTTTCACATTTGTATACATTAGGGCGCAATTAAAATATGTTTTTTAGTAAAACATACAAATCTCACACCCTCATTTTATATTACCATCGAAATATTCTGCTAAATTTACTTCTACATTCAGTTATTTATGAAAAAGGAAGGCTTCGGAGATGTAATTAATTTTTACTCGGAGAAAAATGTAAATTTCGATTATTTATAACAGCAATAATTTTTCTCCTTTTTGTAGATAAAATGTAGGAAAATTTAACGTCAGATTCTCAGCTTTATTTTAATGTGCATTAAAATTTTGGTTAAGATATTTTTAAAGTATAAAATGTCAGTAATCATTGTAAAGTAATTTTAACCTAAAACTGAAGACAAAGTTTAAAAATTTTTATCAAAAATAAAAGTGAGGTCTACAAATTTTTAAAATGCACATAATGATAGAAAAAACATTGTACTTTCTGACAATATTTTTAAAAAATTTCTGAGAATTTGAAAAAAACCATGAAAATTTAATTTTATTGTAGAAGTCCTATTGGAGACATGTTAAAAAAGGCTTCGGAGATGAAAGTAATTTAGTTATTACGTAAATTAAGTTGAATAAAGTTATTTAATTTTCTTTTAAAAATGATAAATAAGTGCTAAATTTTCACTATGGAAATTGATTATAATTATTAAATAGTAGATTTTGTAAAATTAATCGAGACATAAAAAATGTCACTTTCAGAAAATTCACCCATAAATGGAAAAATGTCTCATTTGTCAAAATGGAACACAATTACAAACAAATTACAAAACTCAAAAATTACAAAATTACAAATACGACAAAAATTATTTTCGAATTCCCAATAAAGCAAATTTCGATGTTTTGAATTTTTCTTTCAACTTGAAGTAGTTTATTCAAAAAAATAATTTGAATTTCCCGCCACTGTAGTTCTGTAAACTCCCGTCCAGACGGCATGAGAGTTCTCTCACAAACGAGATGGAGCAGACTAAGAATAATTATCAGTGGGCCAATGTTAGTTGAAAGTATGAAAACGTTAAATTTTCAAAGATTTAAATTTCAAACCTTTTCCGAATTCTATTGTTTTACGAAAAATCATGCTGTAATGCTTTTTATATTCAATTATTAAGTCCCTGAAGTTGACATCAACGCTGAGTATCGAAAAATATTTTTTTTTTCACAAAACCGAAAAAGTAACTCAATTTTTCCCAAGGTTTAAAGATTAAAAAATTTACTAGTAAAAAATTTTGTCTTTCTGAATTAATTATTAACAGTGAATAAAAGAAGTTAAATTGTTAAAATTGTATCACTGAAAATAAAAAATAGTTTTCGATGCTAAGTGTCACCGCTAACTTCAGGAACGTCAATTATTATTATCTAAAAATGTAATTGAAAAAATTCATTTCAAAATCAAATTTTTCTTAGAAAATTCTACGGAAATTTATTTACTTGCATAGAAAAAATAAATAATTTATTTCGCTAAAATTAAATTAGGTTCAAAAATTCTTTTAAATTTTCCGTCAAAATTCCAATTATTTTTTTAAATAATACAATTCTTCTCTGAAATTCACTTATTTTCAAAAAATTTCATCGAATTCAATGCTTTTCAATATCTGCTCTTTTAATAAATAAGAATTTTTAAATTTGAAACCTATTCAAAATTCAATTATTTTTAAAAATTTGAGCGATAATGCTTTCAATATTCAGTTATTATCTAAAATTATAATTGAAATTTATTTTACAATCAATTTTTAATAGCAAGTTCAAAAAGAATACAATTATTTAATTACACAAGAATAAATAATTTATTACTTTGAATTTCTCTTAAAATTTAATTCTTTAAAGACATTAGTAAAAAATTTCAAAAATAATTCATCTTTCTCGAAGACTTTTAATAAAAGTTTTAAAAATAATAATTGCATTTATCGAAGACTTCTTTAAAAAAATTCTTTTCCAAATAATTGAAATTAAATCAAGTTAAATAAAAAATTGAAATTCTGTGAAAATTTTATTCTTTATGAAAAAAATAACTAAAAATAATTTTAAAAAATAAAATTTGTAAAAATTAAAATTTAATTGTTTAGGAAAAAATTTATGTTTGTTTGGGGAATTTAATAAAAATTACTATTTTAATAAATAAGAATTTTTAAAAGAATTCAATTATTTAAAAAAAATTTTAATAAAAATTCTGTGCAAAAATTAGCATAAAGAATATATATATATATATATATATATATATATATATATATATTAAATTTTGTAAAAGTATTTTACAAATTGGGGAAAAGGGCGGAAATTTTGAAAAAATCAATACGAAATTTTCATATAAATTATACTAACCTTTAAAACAGAAAAATATGTGGAATTTAGTAAAGTTATATTAGAATTTAATTATTATTTCCTTTGCCAGTTTAATTATTTATATAAATAATAAAAATTTTACAAGAATTGAAATATTTACTAATATTTTATTACTTTCTTCAATTATTTCTATAAATCATAAAACAATTTTATAGAAATTTAATTATTTTCATAGACTACAAAAAATATTCAATTTTTATTTAAACTTTGAATTAAAATTCATATCAAAATCATTTTTTATTAAGAAAATTCTATAAGAATTTAATTATTCAAATACAAAAATGAATAATTTATTAAAAAATCAATTTAAAATTAAATTCTCATAAAGAATTTTACCAATGAATGTTTAAATAATAAAATTTCTTTGACAAATTTTAATAAAATTGGTTAAGAATAATTAGTTTTAAAAAAATTTCATTATAATTGGATGAAAAAAAATTAAATTCTTCAATAAGTTTTATTACATTTGTCAGAACAATTGAATTCCTAAAAATAATTTTTTTTATTTATGAAAATAATTCAATTTCTGTAAATTTTTTTATGATTTATAGAAATAAGTGAATTATTAGGAAGAAAGTTTAAAAAAATAGTAAATAATTGAATTCCTGTGAAAATTTTATTGTATTTATGAAAATATTAAAATGTTTGCGTATAGAATATAATCACAATTTTGTTTCAGTAATCGAATTATTTTGGAATCATTTATTAAAATAGTAGATATTGAAAATCATTGATTGGTTAGTAAATTTTTTTGAAAATAATTAAAATTTTGACCAGATTTTTATTATATATTTTTTAAATAATTGATCTTCAAAAAAGAATTTTATTGTTTATAAATATTATTTCAATTTTGATGAGAATTTAAAAAAAAATGTTATACAAAATTGAATTTTCACGAAGAATTTTATTATACTTTTAAAAATAATTGTATATCTGCAATTTAATATTTGTAACTCCTAGAAAATTTAATTTGGAAAATGTTCCTAACTAAAATTCTTCTATAAATCCATTATTTTTAATAATTAATTAAATATCGCAGAATTTTAAATCGAATTAAGAATATCGTTATTACTGTTTTCCATTTCTTATTGCTTCTATCTTTATAATAAAAACTGTTAAAAAGATCTAGATAATGATCTAATAATCCCCAAGAATTATTTTTCTTATTTCTTTTTGTATTAATTTTGAATTTCGCGCCATTTCAACTCTTTGAGTTACCGTCCAGATGGCATGAAAGTTCTCTCACAAACGAGACGGAGTAAGGGAACTATAAACATAAGCGATTCTCCAAAATTCTTTTATCTCAATTTTTAGGTTTCTTTCTAACTGATTAATGATAAAATAGTTAAAATAAAAAAAGGTAATATAACTAATAAATAATTTGGTCATGAAAAAAATACAATAGAATGTATTTTCAATAGTGATTTTTCCAATCAAGTATCTTTATAAAACAGTATAGCAGTAGAAAGAAAAATAAAAATCGTTGGATTAAATGCTTAAATGCTTATTATAAACTAAAACAACTAAAAATTATTCTCGAGTAATAGTTTCGGAATCACGAATACTTTCAGAAACAGTTAATTTCATCCAATTTTTTGCATTTCGCAATCTCGATATTTTTATACATGTATAAATTTTTAAAACAAAAGAAAAATTAAAAATAAACCCAGATTCTGAATTTTTGCGATCTTGTATTTATATATATATTTTTTTCAACAAATTCGAGAGGTACCAAGACCTCGTTTTCATTTCCAGGTCACTTCCAATTTTATACCTTTCGTCTAAGATCGTGAGTCCTGCGTTATTTGGACCTTAGAGAGAAACGTGTATACAAAAGAATGGTAGAGGAAACAAAGTAGAAAGCGTGGCAGTGGAGAAAGTTGAGACGTTTTCAAGGATTCGAAAAGCAAGCGATGACGTATCGATATTGGCAGCGGGGGAAAGTGGATTGTGCTTTTTAAGCCTCTTTTAAAAAGAAAAAGCAGATATACACTATTCATTTATCTTTCACGGCTAATTCCCATATAGTCAATTATTCAAACGATCCTTATCTTTTCACTATCACTTCTTCATCTTATCCAGCAGCAAAAAAAAAATATCCTCCCATCGCAATAGTCATTTTTCATTTTAACCATTTTTCGCCTGTCTCTGAATTTTGGAATTTTATACTGAAATTGATGTGAATTATTTTTTTCTTTAAACAAATCACTTGTAGAGACGAGAATTTTTTTATCAGGTTATTAAAAAAGTATTTGCTCGTATTTCGTAATCTGACACCGTTCGGATTTTCGAATACGGTTTAATTTTTGCTGAATTATGTAATTGCGGTGAAACAAAAGTAAAAAAAAATTATGTGTACAAAATTGGACCAATTTCGACATTTATTTATTAAAATTAAGTTTTATTAATTTTTCTAAGTTCGAGAAATTTGAATTTCGCGCCAATTACAATTCCTAGAGTTCCCGTCTAGAGGGCATGAAAGTTCTCTCACAAACGAGATGGAGAAAACTGAGTATATATATTATCAGTCAGCTTCCGAGTAAATTATGTACAATTTTTTATAATAATAAAAACAATAAATAATAATAATAATAAATAATAAATAAATAAAATAATAATAAATAATTTTTAAAAAGGACAAAATATTTCGTGATTATTTATTATAGAATGTAAATTTTCAATTCTACCTTAAATAATTCAATTTCAAAATAATAAAATAAATAATTCTCCAAAATGATTTAAATATTGCTGGGATCAGAATGATTTTTTCATGCAATATCAGAAAAAAGAGGAGAATTTTATTTTTTAAAAAGGGGACTTAGTTTAAAAAAGAGGAATTTTCAAATTGTATTAAGGGGAAAAAAATTTATTTGAAAGATTTTTTTTCTCTCAACCACAACTTTTTAAATGAAACTACACTTTTTTTGGTTCAACTTTTTCTGTTAATTCTTGACTATTTTTAAATCTATTTCTTTTTCTTTTAATTTACAATTCCTTTAAGATTTGAACCAAAATTATTATTACAATACTACTTTTGTTTTAAAATTTCATAAATTTTAAGTTCCTGAAGGTGGCATCGATGCTCATCATCGAAAAATATTTTTCCTTATTTTTATTACAAAAATTGTAACTAATTTTACTTATTTTATTCTCCTAATAAGTAAAAAACTATTTAATAGTATTTTTTTAATTTACAACTTTGGAAAAAATTTAAAGATCCTAAAGTTCTGAACGTTCAAATGAACGAAATCTATTTATTTCTTCTAAAAATTAAATTTTTATTGCAATTATTTTGCTTCTCTATAAAAAAAAATTAATTACTCAGTTTGTAAAAAAAATTTTTCGATGACAACTTCAGGGACCTTAAATTTTGCAATGTACAAAGTAGATTTCACAAAAAAAATAGTAAAAATAATTTGGGACTTGAAAAAAATTTCTTCAAAAGTGATAAAAATAAAAAAATGTAATTTAATGCTACAAATTGTTATTTCCAGAACAACTTTAATGATATTTCTAGAGACAATTTTTTTTAAATTAGAAATATTTACTTCCAAAGACGTAAAACTTGCTCTAAAAAAAATAATTGTAATGTTTGATGAAAATTTGAATAATTTTGATAAAAAAAAATTAATTTTTGAAAAAGTAAATTTTGATATTAAAAATCACTATCAAGAATCGTTAGTTTCAAAGTAAATTTATTTAATATCCATAGTAAATTTAATTGAATATTAGTGAAAAATATTTTTAATCAAGAAAATGAATTCTGGAATTAATAGGTAATAATAGGTACAATTAAAGCAATTTTTTTAATAATTGGAAAAGAGGAGAAAATCTATAATATTAGATGTTTTAGAGGATTTTACTAATTTAAGGGGATACAAAAGGGAACGAACTGTGAAACCTGATATTGATTTTCTTTTAGCAAGTTTGTTTCTAATTTTTGAGAAATTTGAATTTCCCACCAATACCAAATTTACAATTTTTCCAAAATTCGTGAAAAAATGAATATTTATAAAAATACTGAACAGTTCGGGAAAATTTATAATGGTCCAGTTATTTTTTTACAATAATTATATTCAACTGTAGTTCCACAGTTTTTAAACAACAGATTTTACAGTTTTTAATTAAATTCGTAAAAATACTGAAAATACGAGAAAATACTGAACGGTTCGGGAAAAATTAATGTAGTCTATCAAATTTTCCAGAAGTCCGTTAAATTTTTGGAACTCCGTTCCGGAATTTCAATTTTCTACACTAGTGGTTCTATATTTTTCTTCGCCAATTTAGTGGAAATTCTGAATATTCATAAAAATATTGAATACGTTAGGAAAATTAAAGATTTTTTTTTATTAAATTTGAATTTCCCGCCAATAGTTTCGTAAGCACGCCGTCCAGATGGCGTGAAAATCCTCTCGTTAACAAGACGAATTTCATTGAGTATAAAAGTAATATTGTCCGGGCGAGACTATCAGGTTGAAAACAGAAAAAATCTCCATCTGGAGTAGCGATAAGTTTCTCTGGAATAAAGAAATAATTTACTTGATAATTTACTTTACTTGAAACAACTAAAAATTTTCGCAATATAATAAAATTTCTATTTTTTCGAGTCAAAGATTTTTTTGCCCCAAATTGTAAAAATTAGAAAGAATTTGATTGAACTTTCCAATAAAAATATTAATTCCACTGTCACATTGTGTACAATATTACAAAGTTTAAGTAAAATTTTATCTTTAAAACGTATGTAAAATGTTTGCAAAAAGGATTTCTAAATTCGGGTAACCAAGGAGATATTTAAATATGTGAGAGTGAAAAGCTCTTCAATCAGTCGATCAGGTTCGAGAACTTCTAAAAGGCATTTTCCAGGGAATACAACTTCCCTCCTTTACGTTTATCGTATTTTCTCTCCTCACAAATACAAATACAAATACTCTCTCACATACACACACAAACATTGAAATACAAACCTCCTTCTCTATCACACTCTCAAACTCAAGGCAAATCGACTCAACTCTCTGTGGGTGGCAGATGGAGTAAGGAAAGCGAGGGTTCCTCTTTCTCTTCAGTAAAGCAAACCGACTGATTCGTCGAGGTGAGGGTGATCGGTAAGAGGGTGGCAGATGTGTGTATGTGTGAGTGAGAGAGAAAGACAGAGAGACTCTCTCGCTTCAAGCTTATGTATATATAGTGTCGATGTTCTCAATCGTGATCGCTCGTTTTCACCAATTCAAGAAGGACGAATTATTTTCACGACTATGATAAAAAAAAAAAACTTTCAACAAGCATACACTTTGTACTTTCTAGAAATTGCGAATCAATTTTGTCGAGTGTTTTTATCACAAAATTGTCTTTTAGTATCAAACGAAAGATGAAAATAAAAATTCATTTTTTTGGGGGGAAAAATTTATCTTTTTTAGGAGAAAAATAATTTTTGTAGGAGAAAAATAATTTTTTTAGGAGAAAAATAATTATTTTTTTTGAGAAAAATAGTTTTTTTTAGGAGAAAAATAGTTTTTTTTAACAATGATTTTTCTTTTTTGAAACATAAGAGTAATTACTTCTTTGTTTCAGGAAAAGAGAACAATAACTATTTTTTTTTTGGGAGAAAATTAATGTTAAATATCCATTTTGTTGAAAAAATAACGACAATGTTTTAGGGAGAAAAGTGACGTTAGTTATTTTTTTTAGAAGAAAATAACGCTAATTTTTTAGAAGAAAAATATTGCTAATTGTTTTAAAGAATATAATGCTAAATTTTTTTCTGCAAGAAACATATCGCTATTATTTTTTAGGAGACAAGTAATGCCAATTATCTTTTCATTGAAAAATAACGCTAATTTTTTTTTAAAAAAGTGAAGTTAATTATTTTTTTAGTCGGAAATTAACGCTAATTTTTATAGCAGAAAAATAATGCTAATTTATTTTAGGAGAAAATGACGCTAAATTTTGTTGGAAGAAAAGTAAAATTAAAAAAAATTAGTTTTTTTACAAAAAAAAAAAAATAATACTATTATTCTTTAGGAGAAAAATAACACACTAATCTTTTTTGTGGAAAAAAATAATGCTAATTCTTATAAGGCAATAATGGATGATTCTTTTTTTTCGAAGAAAAATAATGTTGATTATTTTTTTGTCAGAAAATAACACAAATTTTTTAGGAGAAAATTAATGTTATTTATCAGTTTGGTACACTGAAAAAAAATTTATTTGATTCAAATAACCGATTATTTGTCTACAATCAAATAAATATTTACTTGAATCAAATAATTTTTATTTGAATCAATTAATTAGTATTTGCTTCAAATACTGAAATATTTGATTCAAATACAATTTATTTGATTCAAATCAAAATTATTTGATTCAAGTAAATATTTATTTCATTATAGACAAATAATCGGTTATTTGAATCAAATAAATTTTTTTTCAGTGTAGGAAAACAAGGCTAATTTAATTAGGAGAAAAGTAATGTCAGTTGTTTTTTTATGGAAAATAACAATAAAGTTTAGGAGAAAAATAATGCAAATTTTTTTAGGAAGAAACATAGTGCTATTCTTTTTTAGGAGAAAAGTAATGTTATAATTATTATTTTGTTGAAAATAACGCTAATTTTTTGGGGAGAAAGGTAACCTTAGTTATTTTTTTTAGAAGAAAAAAAATGTTATTTTTATCTAGGAAATTTTTTCTATGAAAATTACGCTAATTTTTTTCCAGAAGAAACATAATATACTATTATTTTTTATCAGAAAAGTAATGTTATTTATCATTTTGGTGAGAAGTAACATTAATTTTATTGGAAAAACAGTAACATTAGTTATTTTTTTAGAAGAAAATGACGCTAATTTTTTTGAAAAAAAATAACGATAATATTTTTGGGATAAAATATAACGTTAATTATTTTTTTTATTAATATCGCTAGTTTAAAAAAAAACTATGTTAAATTTCTAGTAGAAAATTAATGTCGAAAAATAACGCAAATTTTTTTTAGCAGAAAAATAATTAGAATTTCTTTTAGGAGAAAAAAGTTACACTAATTTATTTTTCGGAGGAAAATAACGTCAATATTTTTTTGAATAGACAAATAACGCTAGAAGAAAAATACTGTTAATTTTTATTGAAAGAAAAAAGAACGCTAATTTTTTGTTAGGAAAAAAGTTGCTAATTTTTTTTTATAAATCATTAAAAAAAATAATATTTTAGAAAATAAATTTAAATCTTTACGAGGAAAACGTTAATTACAACAGAAAGAAAAAATAACCTTAATTTATTTTGTGAAAAAAATAAATTTAATTGTTGGGGGAGGATTTAATTTTTTTTGAGGAGACAAATAATGCTTATTATTATTATTATTTGGGAAAACTAAATAGCGCCAATACCTTTTTAAAAGAATACATTTTTAAAAGAAAACAACCCTAATTATATTTTTTAAGAAAAATAACCCTTTTTTATGTTAAAAGAATAACGCTAATTTGTTTCTAAGACAAAAATAACGCTAATTCTTTTTCTGATGAAAAAGATAGAAAAAAATGTACAATCTTTAATCTTTATACATCTCTCTTTGGCAAGTTCTCATTTATCTACGTAACTTTAAAAAGAAGAAGAAGAAGAAGAAGAAGAAAAAAAAAGTCTTCAATTACGAAATATTCTGAAATGTAGAACGAACGATTTAGCTATACATAACTTTCACAACATTTTTAGGAAGGATATTGTTGGTATATATAAATATTAATTCCCATTAAAAGTCTCAGAGTATTTTAAAACAGAAATTTCAGTTTTCAAATTGTAATTTTTATATTCCTTTCAACTTTTTAACTACACTTCCATAAAAATGTTCTCTTAAGATAAGGAAATGAAAACGTTTCTTATCATCCTACGATAAGGCTAATTTAAAATACTCATTAAAGAGTTAACCTTGAAATCTTAAAGTAGCTTTGAAAAAAAATTTATTGGTTTTTCAAAAAAAAAGAAGATATAAACGTTTTTTAATATATTTTTTCAAAACTTATTTTTGGTTTTGGAAAAAACGGGTTCTTCAAAAATGGATTGAATGTTATTTAATTCGATGATCCATTTTTAATGGATTTTTAATTTAACTTCGGCTATGCATTTTATTTATACGATTCGTGAAAAGAATGAATGTTTGTAAAAATACTGAACAGTTCCGGAAAAATTTGAAAAGGTTCAGATAATTTTTTATAAAAATTATATATACAACTGTGTAGTTCCACTGTTTTTAAACAACAGATTTTACAGATTTTAATTGAATTCGTAAAAATACTGAAAACACGAGAAAATACTGATCAGTTCGGGAAAATTTAAAATGGTCCAGTTAATTTTTTACAATAATTATATACAACTGTAGTTCCACAGATTTTACAGTTTTTAATTAAACTCGTAAAAATACGGAAAATACGAGAAAATACTGAACGGTTCGAGAAAAATTAATGCAATCTGTCAAATTTTCCAGAATACCGTTAAATTTTCCATAATTATAATTTTCGACACGAGTAGTTCTATATTTTTCTTGACCAATTTCGTGAAAACTCTGAATATTCATAAAAATATTGAATACTTTAGGAAAAATTAAAGAGAACACTAAAATTTTCCAGGACGGCCGATGCAATTTTCTACAATTAAAATTACAATTTTTTACAAGAGTAGTTCTACATTTTCTTTATTAACATCGTAAAAAAATACTGAATATTTTTAAAAATTTTGAATAATTTGGGAGAAATTATAGAATCCACTTAAATTTTCTAGAATAGTTCCTTAAATTTCCAGACATTACTAAATTTTAGAATCTTAAAATTTTACAGTACTAGTTCTGCAGTTTTCTAAAGAAACTTCGCAAAAACAATAAATATTCGTCAAAATTCTGAACAATTTTCATTTCTGAACAGTTTAAAAAAATCTAAAGCTTGTACTAAAATTTTCCAGAACTGGTCATTGAGTTTTCCAAAATTATAATTTCGAACAACATTCATTTTACATTTTTTTTACCAATTTGGCGAAAACACTGAATATTCGTAAAAATATTTAACGCTTCGGGAAAAAATTAAAAAGGTGCCTTAATAAATTTTTAGAACTGTTCAAGAAATTTGGAAAGCTACCAAATTTTACAGATCTAGTTCTATAATTTTTTAAGCAACTGCGTAAAAACAATCAATATTCGTCAAATTCTGAACAACTTTGCCCTCTGAATAGTTCAAAAAAAGTTTTAACAGTTCAGTTCAAATTTTCCAGAACAGTTCCCGAAATTTTAATGAACCTAATAAAAAACGCAAAACAGAAATTAAAAAATCCCAAAACAAATTAGTATCACTACAATTTAAGACAGACATTTATCAATAAGTATCACACTAATATTTTCCTATAAAAAAGAAGAATTGTCTTTGTTATCGTGAGAATACAACTTTAGATTGGATATACGTCTAGACGAGAGACAGAAAGTAGATATATACACACATATATATATATGAATGTCTATCGAAAAGGGGCTTAAAAGCGTAGGGAAACGTTGAAGGTGAAAAAAAAGGAATCTCCCAACGAGGGTTAGTTCCTATATCGAGGGGATAGATAGGAGAGAAGAATCAGGAACCGCCTTCAAACTTGAAGGGTGATTTCGCGCCCTCTAGTCTGGCCGAATGCGTATATGGGACTGGTCAATAAGGCCCCCCACACACAAACTCAACACATATTCTTTACCGATTCCCTTTCGTCCTTATTGTCCTCCTCTACACGCCATATTTCCATTGATCAAAGTATTTCTCATCTCTTTTCATTCCCTTCGCACTTTTCATTGTCTCGAATATTATGAGAAAAAAAAAACGTATAAGGGCTTCCTCTCTCTCGCACTCACTTACTCTTTTTTTTTCTCCTGATACAACACGTTCATTAAACCGAAAAAAGGGCGCATTTAAAAAAAACTGCTATTTTTTTGCCAACTATTAAAAAGCTGCCAAAACAAATACAAAACACACGGTAAATTAAACTGTTATGAAGAAAAGTCATCATTATTATGTGTGTGTGAGCATAAACAATAAATGAAAATATTATGCATTTTTACACGCTTCTATGTTTGTTGTGTAACGAAATTTCCATAAATATTTCATTTCTACTTGGAATAATATTTAGGATTTCTTTGTAGTTTCTAAATTTTAATAAGCTGTTTATTTTTTTTTTACTAATTTACAAGGGTCAGTAAAAAGTACATTAAAAAATTTTGCAACCATTTCAAAAAAATTTTACTAAAAACTACTAATATTTATTAATAAAAACTACTAATTAGTATAAAAATCTGCTAATTAGATTTCAAAACTACTTGGTATTAAATCCTACTGATTTTCACTTAATCTACTAGATAGCAATAAAAACTGCTAACTACACTTAAAAACTAAAAATTAGTAGTATCAACCATTAAATTAGGCATAAAAATTACTATTTGGTAGTAATAACTACTAAATGAGTCTTAAAACAACTAATTAGTAGTATAGACTACGAAATTAGTTTTTAAACTACTAATTAGTGGTAATGATTACTATATTTGACTTAAAAATTACTAATTAGTCGTAAATACTACTAAATTAGTTTTAAAAACTACTAATTGGTAGTAGCAACCACTAAATTGGTCTTAAAAACTACTAATTAGAAGTTACAACTACTAAATGAGTCTTAAAACAACTAATTAGTAGTAAAGACTTCCAAATTAGGCTTGAAAATTACTAATTAGTAGTAAAGACTTCCAAATTAGGCTTGAAAATTACTAATTAGTAGTAATGATTACTAAATTTGACTTAAAAATTACTAATAGTCGTAAATACTACTAAATTGATTTTAAAAATTACTAATTAGTAGTAACAACTAACTAAATGAGTCTTAAAACTACTGATTAGTAGTCAAAACTACTAAATTAATTTTGAAACTACTAATTAGTCTTAAAGACCACCAAATTAGGCTTGAAAATAGTAATTAGTCGTAAAGACTACCAAATTAGTCTTAAAAACTACTAGTTAGTAGTAGAAAAAATTTAACTAGTTGTAAGAATTTCCAATTTATACCATACGACAGTTAATGTGTATCAATAATTACTAATTACTAGAAAAAGACGACCAATTAGTAATAATAATAATAATAACTAATTAGTAATAATAACTAATGAGTATTAAAAACCTACTGATTTGTAGTAAAAACTACTAAAGAATAAAAAATTTGTAATTTTAAGAAATAAATAATGAAATAAAAGTAAAAGTCTACTCATTATTAGTATTAATGACTAATTAGTAGTGAACGAAAGATTAATTAGTAGTAAAAACTACTGAATAAGTACTAGTTTGATGCTACTAATCCGCATTTAAATAATTTTAGTTAATATTTATTTTTAACTCTTTAAAACTGAATTAGTTAAATTTTAATTAGTATCTGAAATTTAAGTTATCCATTTGTATACTAATTTCAAAATGTCAAAAATTTAATTAAATATTATTTCGTAACCTTTCTGAATTAATCGAATATAACTAATTAATAAGTGATAAATAATTTTTAATTGTGTAAAATACCAATTATTAGTATAAGAAACTATTAATAAGTCCTAATAATAACTAATAAGTACTAAAAACTACTAATTAGTAGAAACAATAACTGATTAGTATTAAAAACTACTAATTAGTAGAAAAAATAACTGATTAGTATTGAAAACTACTAATTAGTAGTAGCAATAACTAATTAGTATTAAAACATAGTAATTAGTAGTAGCAATAACTAATAAGTATTAAAAACTACTAATTACTATTAAAAAACTAGTAGTCAGTAATAATAATAACGGAAAAGTATTAGAAACTACTAGTTAATGCCAATGAATATTAAGTACTATTGAAAAATACTAATCTATAAAGTGAAATTAGTAGAAATATTTAGTAACTTGAATTAGTGACAGAAGTTTTGTTTTTTTAGTCAGTAATTCTTCCTAATAAATTAGAAAAAATTACTATTTACTAGTAAAGTTTACTCATTCAAATGCAAAAAATTAGTCACTAATTACAATTAGTAAGCATTTCTACTAAATCCAATTTAGAGAGTAATTAGTGGCAAAGGACGTAATTAGTCTTAATAATTTCCATGTAGTAGTAAAAGAAAAATTTAATTTTATTAGTAAAAATGTATAATTTTTATAAAACGACTAATTACGTATCAATTATTACTAATTTACTAATTACTAGTAAAAAAGGAGTAACTAGTATTAAAAACTATTAATATCCACTAATTCGTACTAAAAATAGTAATTTTTTTAAAAATCCCTGAAAAAACTATTCAAAGATTAGTAAATTTCAATGATAATTAACTAATTAGTATTAAAAACTACTAATTAGTATTAAAAAGCTAGTAGTCAGTAGTAATAATAACTGAAGAGTATTAGAAACTACTATAGTTAATGGCAATGAATATCAAGGTCTATTGAAAAATACTAATCTATAAAGTGGAATTAGTAGAAATATTTAGTAACTTGAATTAGTGACAGAAGTTTTGTTTTTTTAATCAGTAATTCTTACTAATAAATTGAAAAAAATTACTATTTATTAGTAAAGTTTACTCATTCGAATGCAAAAAATTAATCACTAATTACAATTAGTAAACATTTCTACTAAATCCAATTTAGAGAGTAATTAGTTGCAAAGGACATAATTAATGTTAATAATTTCCAACTAGTAGTAAAAAAAAGTTTAATTTTATTACTAAAAATGCCTAATTTTTATTAAACGACTAATTACATATCAATAATGACTAATTACTAGTAAAAAAGTAGTAACTAGTATTACAAACTATTAATATCCACCAATTCGTACAAAAAAATAGTAATTTTCTTAAGAATTCCTAAAAAAATATTAAAAGATCAGTAAATTTCAATGATAATTAACTAATTAGTAGTAAAGAGCTACAACTTACTAGTAGAATTGATCAGATAGTAGTAAATAAATACTACTTAGGAGTGATAATAACTAAACAATAGTTTACCACCAATTATTAGTAGTAAAGAATAACGAAAGTTAAAAAAAAAGTTAAAAAGTCACAATTACCAGTAACAACGACTAATAAGTAGTAAAATTCTACTAATTAGTACCAGTAACAACTAATCAGTAGTAAAATTGATTATTTTATATCAAGAAAAACTATTTTCATTAAAAATATTACATAGCAAGAAATAAATGCAAAAAGATTTTTTTTCTATTTGTACTGAAAAAATAAGAATAAAAAAAAAATAAAAAATAGGGTGCGATGGCCGGGAATCGAACCCGGATCAACTGCTTGGAAGGCAACTATGCTGACCATTACACCACCATCGCACTATATTAACTGCGAAACTGTATCAACTCAAACTTGGCGAATGGGACAAAATTTACAAACTGCTTTATACACTTTCACTTCTACTCAGAAAACTATTAGCAAAAGCAGCGTAAATTTTTTTTTCATAAACAAAATAATTTTTCCACATTACAAAAAAAACACAACTTTTTAGTGCAGTGAAAAGTGCAAAATTTCTCATAACAGTTCCTCATTGACTTATTAAATGGAGTAGAAAAAAAAATTCATTAAATCAATGAGACAACTATTATAAAGTCAGATGAAAAGTGAAAGTAAAACATTGATCATTATTTCTATATCAATAGAGTTAATCGATATCAACCAATTAAGGCGGTTTTATTAAAAGAAGAAGAAAAAAAAGTAATTTACTCTTTGGCAACTAATACATAGAAAAAATAAAAATTCTTCAATAACATAATTCAAGTATTTAGTATATAAATAATAATTATAATCTCTCTTTCAATATAGAAATTTTTAATCTCTCCGCTTGTATAAATTTTCTTCTCCATAATCTACATACAAATTTTCTCTAAAATTTATATAATCTTTAATGATCTAAATCATCAACTTTTTTGCATCAGGAAGAAATGCATTCAAATTTCACCTCTTGAGACATTTCTTCACTTTCACAAAACTTTCTATTGAAAAAGAAGAAGAAGAAGAATGGAAAAAAATTATTTCCTTGACCTTTCCCTGATGAAAACAAAAATTCCCTACTCTCTATATACCTTTACTGACTTTCCCAACATTTCCACAATATTTCCTTACGCTCTCATTAAACTGAATGTTTCTAAAACGAAATTTCTCTATAACTTTCCCGTGCGTTTCCCTTTACTCAAGGGAAAATTATATTTCAATCAAATTGTGTATTTTTTTTTTGTAAAAATGTTTTGATACAAATAAATATTTATTTGAAAACCGACTTTAATAATAGAAAAGATGTTGTTTATTTGAAATCAAATGAATTTTTTGGCAGTAACACACTCTTTGTAGAAATGAAGGAAAAGGAGTAAAATTTTTAAAGCTATTTTTTATAATAATAATTTCACTCCTCTCAACTCCTTTACTAAGTGTAATTAAAATAAAAATAATAAATATACCATATAAATAAAAATATGGGTCAAATAAACTGTTCAGAATTTTTTAATTACTTCTTCGATAATTATATTTTACTTAAAATATATAATTATATGTATTTCCATATGTTTACTTACGAAATAAACTCGACAGGAAACATATGACGTTTAACTCACCTGAAACAAAAGGAAAAGAAAATAGTTGATTAATTACTATATCAAAAAAATAAACAATGGAAACAAAGTAATAATTTCTATTAACTAATTTCATTAAATTACTTCTGGTATAATCAATATTAAGTAATTATTTATAAAACTGTTTTAAACCATACACGAAGAAAAAAGATCTTTTTGACTCAGAGCCAAATGGACTTTTTATTTGTTTCACATCAATTTTATTTTTATTAAATAAATTTTTTTTGTTTCAAATACAATTTTATTCTTTTTTAAGTAAAATTTTATTTCTTTTAAATAAAATTATATTTGATTCAAATAACATTTTTTTTGTTTCAAATACAATTTTATTCTTTTTTAAATAAAATTTTATTTGTTTCAAATACAATTTTATTCTTTTTTAAATAAAATTTTATTTCTTTTAAATAAAATTATATTTTATTCAAATAACATTTTATTTGTTTCAAATACAATTTTATTCTTTTTAAAATAAAATTTTATTTCTTTCAAATAAAATTATATTTTATTAAAATAAAATTTTATTTGATTCAAATAACATTTTATTTAGTTCAAATAAACATTTAATTTATGTCAGTCAAATAAAATTTTTCTTTAAAACAAATAATTCAGTAAGTTTCGAGACAAATATACTTTAATTTAAATCTTATAAATTATATTTGATATAAATAAAATTTTCCTCTGGGTATAAATTAATTACAAAGATTTTTTAATTTCTCTTTCAATTGCAGTTTTTTTAAGTCAAACTTTTCCATTCAATTTTTCCTGCTATTAATATTATTAAAATTTTTTTTTTAATTTTTCCGTAGTCTACAATTTTTATGAAGTTTAGATCAAAATTTTTGCCAGAACGCTACTTTTAATTTAAAATTCCACGAATTTTACTACGAATTACGAAATAAATTTCAAAAATCTTAAGTTCAAACAAAATAAAATTTCTTCTAAAAATAATAAAATTTACAATATTAAAAAATGTTATTTCTCAATTAACTCTAAAAAAATTTCCACAAAAATTTCTTTAGAAAAATAAGAAAAATGTATACTACAGAAAGTATCTTCAAAATTAAATTTTCCTTAATTGTTTACTAATTTCAATTTTTGATTCGCTCTTTTCTTTGTATTAGTTAAAATTTAATACTAAATATTCAGTAGAAATTACTATTTATTAGCAAAATTTACTATATCTATTTATTAGTAAAATTCGCTACTAAATATTTAGTGGAAATTACTATTTTTATTAGTAAAATTTTTCTATTACTACACTGGAAAAAAAATCTATTTGATTCAAATAACCGATTATTTGGTTATTATCAAATAAATATTTACTTGAATCAAATAATTTTTATTTGAATCAATTAAATAATATTTGCTTTAAATACTGAAATATTTAATTCAAATACAATTTATTTGATTTAAATACAAATTATTTGATTCAAGTAAATATTTATTTGATAATAACCAAATAATCGGTTATTTGAATCAAATAATTTTTTTTTCAGTGTATTCATTAGTAAAATTTAATAGTATTATTATTACAAAAATACTAATAAATAGTAATTTCTACTAAAATTAATTGTAAAATTTAATACATAATTTAAAAGCAAAAATTCAGTCACTAAATTAAGAACAGTAAAAATTTTAGCAAATTCAAATTCAGTAAGTATTTTGTAAAAATCTAAATCTGCTCTTTAAGTAAACAAAAAATGTCAACTTACAAAAAGAAAATTTTGTAAGTTTTTGTTTTAAAAATAAAGGAAAAAGAAGAGAAAGGGGACCATGAGCATAATTTACTTTGAAAATGCTCTCTAAATTTGAATTAGTAAAAATATTTAATAGCTTTAATTAGTGATTGACATTTTGCTTTTGAATTAGTAAATTTTACTGCTAAATATTTAGTAGCAATTACTATTAATTAGTCAAATTTACCATTACTATTTATTGGTAAAAATTACTATTACTATTTATTTGTAAAATTTACTATTATTATTTATTAGTAAAATTTACTATTACTATTTATTGGTAACATTTACTATTACTATTTATATTAGTAAAAAATTAATATTACTATTAATTAGTCAAATTTACCATTACTATTTATTGGTAAAAATTACTATTACTATTTATTTGTAAAATTTACTACTACTATTTATTGGTCAAATTTGCTATTACTATTTAGTGGTATAATTTACTATTACCGCATTTATTAGTAAATTTACTATTACTATTTATTGACAAAATTTACTATTACTATTTATGAGAAAAATTTACTATTATAAGTATAAGTAAAATTTACTATTTTTGTAATTAAAAAAAAATTCCAAAAAATAACAATTTCTACACCCAGTGAAAATCATTATTTAAACCAAATATATTTTATTTGACTTAAATAAACGTATATTTGTCTCAGAACCAACTAGACTTTTTATTTGTTTTAAATAAAATTTATATTTGATATAAATAAAACATATATTTGAGTTAAATAAAATTTTATTTAAACTAAATAAAATTTATTTAAAACAAATAAAAAGTCTAGTTGGTTCTGAGACAAATATACAATTTCTCTGGGTGTAGTAAATTTAGTAGTAAAATTTAATAATTCAAAAGCAGAAAGTCAATGATTAGTTTAAATTAGTAAAAAATGTTATCAAATTCAAATTTAGGAAGGTATTTTGAAAAAAATGACAATTTTTGTCACTTTTTGTTTTAAAAATAAAGAAAAAAGATGAGAAAGGGGACCGACCATCTGCATAATTTAAGGGGATGTCAAACTCGATACAGAACTTCAATGAAAAAATCGCATCAATTTGTACGTTTTCTTTTAGATTTTTTTTTGGGTAGTTTATTATTAAAAGAGAAAAAAAAAATTGAGAAAGTGTAGATGCTTTAAACAAATTTTTCCCTGAGTGAATAAAAATTCTAACAAGTAAAAAAAAATTTCAAGTTTCTTCGATATTAACACTTTTTTTTCCTTTATTCTCTTCAGAGCAATTTCGCATCGACCAAAGCTAAAAGCTTTGACTTTTTTTGATTTTTGAGCAACGAAATTGGACTTTCTATTGGTAAACGTGGATTATATATATATAACTATGCCAGGGACTGTTGAACACGAAGGTATTATAATACGAACTGCGGCAATGGT
Source organism: Leptopilina drosophilae (assembly GCA_032873175.1). Classification (NCBI taxonomy): domain Eukaryota; kingdom Metazoa; phylum Arthropoda; class Insecta; order Hymenoptera; family Figitidae; genus Leptopilina; species Leptopilina drosophilae. The sequence continues at coordinate 16,425,642 of CM065481.1, forward strand.
TTTGAATTGAGTAAAAGTTCACTGTGTCGCTTTCACTCCTCTGGTGCCATGTTACCTCAGGGGCTTGGCCAGCGTGCGGGGTTTCCATAAGACCGGATGCAGGGGAATCTCCTCGGAAGTTGAGAGAGCTCATTATGACGGAAGTGGAAAAAAAAGTGAGACAGAGAGAATGGGAGAGGAAAAAAAAGGAGGCCTATGCTTTTCAAGACACGTTTCATTTTATATATTTATATACTATACTATATATGTAGGTATATAATAACGGGAAGTGTAACCATCGTCAATATGACAATTAATATCCGACCAAGTCATGAGAAACAAATTTCATTCGCTTTCCATGAATTATTGTAAAATTGAGTTCTCCTCGAAATTATTTACCAGCACAACAATTATATTGTTAATCTATCACTGTTTAAATGTAATAGTTTAATTAAATTTTCCAGGTGCTGTGAAAATTTGACTGACTTCAACAAATTTTAATTTAAATTTTTGAAAAAGCATATTTTAATTAAAATTTTTGAAAAAGCATATTTTAATTAAAATTTTTGAAAAAGCATATTTTAATTAAAATTTTTGAAAAAGCATATTTTAATTAAAATTTTTGAAAAAGCATATTTTTCCAAAAGTTGGTTATCTAATTTTTGTATTAAGTTTTTCTAAACTTGAATAATAATTTTTGTTAAATAAATATTTGAATACATTGTTAATTTCCTACTTATTTAGTTTTCACCAAAATTGTTTATAACTTCAACTTAAAAATCTTTATAAATTTAATAATTTCTAGAAATTTCAACAATAATTTTTACACAATTCACAATTTACAATTTTTAAGGAAAATAAAAAATTAATTCATTTTATAATAAATATTTAAATTTAAATTTAAACACTGAAAGAAAATTTATATTAAATTTTGTAAAAGTAATAATTTGCATTTTCCAATTTTGTATTTTGCAAACCGAAATTTTCATATAAAAAATGCTAAACTTTAAAAAAATTTATGTGAAATTTAGTAAAGTTTTATTAAAATTAAATAAAAATTCTTGATATTAGATATAATTATACTAAATTCCACATAATTTTTTTTAAAAGTTCAGTATTTTTTCAAATCAAAATTTCGATTTATTGCGCTTTTTCGCTAAATTGCAAATTACTTTTACAAAAAATATACATTTTTTTCAGTATAGAGTTTTAAAACAATCAAAATTTTCAAAGATTTCAATTTAAAAATATTCTAAAATCCTAATTATTACTGAAAATTCATATTGTAAGACTTTTAACTCATTCAAATATTTAAAATTTTAACTAAAATTCAATTCTAAATTATTTTGTCTCAAAATGTTTTACGAAAATTTAATTATTTAATAAAAAAATTAATATTTTTAATAATTTTAATACCAAAATCTTTAGAAAATTAACAATTTCTAAAAATTTCAACTATACTTTTTCAACAATTCAAGACTTTAACAATTTTTAAGGAAAATAAAAAATTAATGTATTTTATAATAAATACTTAAATATTATTAGAGTTTTACACCAATTAAAATTTTCAAAGATTTTAACTTAAAAGTTTTCCAAAATCCTAATCATAAGTAAAAATTCATATTATAACTATTTTAACACATTCAAATATTTAAAATTTTAACTAAAATTCAATTCTAAATTATTTTTTCTTAAAATGTTTTACAAGAATTTAATTATTTAATAAAGAAATTAATTTTTTAATAAATTTCATACCAAAATCTTTAGAAATTTAATTATTTCTAAAAATTTCAACTATAATTTTTCCACAATTCAAAACATAAATTTTTTTTGGAAAGTAATAAATAATAAATTTTATTATAAATATTTAAATATTACTGCAGTTTCACAACAATTAAAATTTTCAAAGATTTCAATTTAAAAATATTTTCAAACGTAATTATTACTGAAAATTTATATTATAACTATTATAACATTGAATTATTATTTATTTAATTAAAATTTAACTAAAATTCATTTTTAAATTATTTTTCCTTAAAACGTTTTACAAGAATTTAATTACTTAAATAGAAAAATAAATTTTTTAATAATTCAAAAGATTATCGATTTTTTTGGGGAAAATAATCAATAATTAACTTTATAATAAATATTTTAATAATATTGCAGTTTTACAACAATTAAAATTTTTAAAGATTTCAATTTTAAAATATTCTAAAATGTAATTATTACTATAAAATTAATTTTATAACCCTTATGGCATTCAATTATTATTTTTTAAACTAAAGTTCAACTAAAATTCATTTTTAAATTATTTGTTCTTAAAATGTTTTACGAGAATTTAATTATTTAAATACAAAAATAAAAAAGTGATTGTTTCCTAAATTTGAATTTCTATAAAGAATTTTGAGAACAAATTTTTGAAATAATTAAATTTTTTCAAAAAATTTTAATAAAATTTTCAACAATAATTGCATTTTTCAGAAAATTTTATCACTTATGAAAAAATTTTTGCGACGAATTTTTTTATATTTTTTATTGATAACAGTTCTTTTTGGGAAATTTTATTCAAAATAATGGAATTTCGTCAAGTTTATTTGAATCTAAATAATTCTCTACCAAGAATTTTAGGAGTATGATTTAAAAAAGTCCAATTATTAATTTATTATGAAGTTTTTTTTTAATTTTTGAATAAAATTGTAATTTTTTTTAGAAACTTAATTAAAAATTTACTGGAAATATTTATTAAATTTTGTCAAACAAAATATATCAGACAATGTTTAATTATTAAATTTCTATAAAAAATTTTATTAAAATTTTTGAAAGTAATTTAATTATTTCAACAAATTTTATTAAAATTCATAGAAACTGAAAATAATTGTATTCTTTGAAAATTTTTTATTAAAATTCATAGAAATTGAAAATAAATGTGTTCTTTTAACAAATTTTATTAAAATCCATCGAAGTTGAAAATAATTGTATTCTTTTACCAAATTTTATTAAAATTCACAGAAATTGAAAATAATTATTGTATGTCAATGAAAAATTCTTATTATTTGTGAAAGTAATTGAAATCTTGCAAAAGATTTTCGAAAACCACTGAATCGTTCAAAGAATATTATTAAAATTTTCAAAAATAATTTTTTTTGCTAATAAAGGATTTAAAGTAGTAAAAATTCTTGAAAAAAATTAAAAATACTAATTTTTAGTAAATGAGTACAAAACCTAGAGTTTTTTTTCTTAGAAGAAGCGACCTCCCACTCTGCGGAAGGATAGACTTGTCTATTGGTTAGAATCAAAGCGGTGGGGGAAAAACCGCGAAGTGGGGGACCGCTTCTCTTAGCTTTCTTCTCGGGAATTATTTTCTGATTAGTAATTAACACTTGCAGCAAATTTTACTAATTTTTACTAAAGTTTACTTTTAAAAATAGTAATTTTACTCTAAAAACTACAAAATTTACTCTAAATGTAGTAAAAGTTTTTATTGAAATAGTAACATTCAGTCTAAAAGTATTAATAATTTCTATAGAAATAGTAACATTTACTCTAAAAGTAGCAAAATTTTTTATAAAAATAGTAACATTTACTTCCTAAATAATAGAAATCGTATCAAAAATTCGAGTAAATAATCTGGAACTAAACCGATTGAAACTCTACGTAAACAATTTTATCAAAAAATTAAAAAACCATGAAATCAAAAACACAAAAATTCGAAAAAATATTTGAGAACAAATAGTCAGAGAACAAATAATCTTTGTAGATTAAAGTTTAATAAGCATTACATAATTTCTACATAAACCAAAAACCACGCTTCTAAATAAGAAATTCTTCTTTTCTCGTAAAATATCGTCAAAAATAAAAAAAAAACATTCATCCTGCGGTTTCAATAGAATGTAATTCAACCAAATGTTTCATTACAAAACTAATCGAAATTCTGAATGGACTAAATTCAATATTGACGGTCGGCGTTATCCGCACTCGAACGGATATACGTTCCCTAGACCATTAATGTTGATAGAAGCAGGCAATCGGCTCTTTATTACCAATCTGGACAGTAAACGAGTGTTTTGGTGTGTATGGCGCTTTCCTCACCGGTTTATAATATGCGGTGTACCAAGTAAAACTTGGAACATGCGCCAGAAACTATTTATGCGGAACCTAAATAACTCTTCTATATTGCTGACACATTAAAGCACCACAATCATCTCTTTATCTTCACCGCTGTAAAATCCTCAACACAAAATTTCGTCAAATCAAAATCGAGTTTTCTCTCAATCACAAATAATTTACGATTCGAATTTAAAGATATAAAAACGATTCAATTTTTGTATACAAACATAACGGTTCGATATTTGGTTTCATTTCATAAAATCCACACACAATTTTTTGATAACTTGAAAAGAAGAAAATTGCGAGTGAAAAAATAATCTTTATAGAAAAGATAAGAGCAGGTTTAATAAATTTAGTCGTGAATTTTGTGTAATCGGTCATTATATCTCACGGTTCCTTGAGCCTAATTGAAGCGTGTTTTGCATCGAAAGTGGTATGAAAGTGACTCAAGAAATGATGTTTTCATTTTTTTTTCCTGCCAAGTCAAATAAACGAAAGTCAATTTATTTTAGAGTCACTTTCGATATACCCTACGGGCAATTATGTTACGTACGAAGCATTTCCTGAAAGTATTTTTATGCCACTTTATTCCCTGTGCAAGTAGAGAATTTTTTCCTTTAATTCCCACACAACAAGCGATCGAAAGACTTCGTCAAAAGATATAAACTAACTTTTTCATCATTACTCTTTCTCTTGAAATTTTTTTCTCCTACAAACAATTTTTTCACCTAAATCTTTTTTCTCCTGCGTACAAATTTGAGTACCTACAAATTCTTTTTCGTAAAATTGTTCTCTTCTATATAGAAAATTTTTTTCCTCAAACTCATCTTTTCCCTGGAAAAGAATTTTCTCTCCTAAAACTGTTTTTTGTTTTATACAAATTTTTGTGGTTTCTAAAAATTTTTTTAATTTATACTAATAGGCAAATTAAAAATTAAGTCCAAAACCTAGTAAGAAGATCTAGTTCGAGATTATTGCGAGACCTTTACGCAACATTCAATTCGGTACATAACCTACGTCACTTTATAATCGACCTCCATTAATAAGGAGGTGATGTAACCTCAAAAGTGCAAGCACCATCATTCAACCTCGATACAAAACACAATAATCAATCAAACGGAAAATAATTTTTACCGCACCATTAGAAAACGATTTGCACGCTGGCTCGGATATTTAAATAAATATCAAAACAAAATAAATTTTTTCCATAAATCTACACACGAGGAAAAATAAGTTTTATATTATATGAAAAGCTACAGCTTTCAGCTAAAGCAGAAAAAATTTACATTAACAAAAAAATTAGCTGTAAGTTCTATAATTATTCTATCTAAATCTTCTAAAACTAAATTAGTAAAGTTCTACAATTTTTCTCGAATGTAATTAATAAAATACAATCGATTTCTTCACTTGAAAAAAAATGTTCATTAAATTTTGTAAAAGTATTTTGCAATTTAGGGAAAGAGTGCAACAGACCGAAATTTCAATATAAAAAATACTAAACTTTAAATAAAAATTTGTGGAATTAAGTGTAATTAAATGAAATATCAACAATTTTTATTCAATTTTAATATAACTTTACTAAATTTCACCAAAATGTGCGGCTAAATTCTTACATACTTTTTAAATTAAAATCAGCAATTTTAAAAAAATAGAATTCAAAAATTTTTATTTCAAATTTCTTTTTTATAAAAATAAAAAATATGAATTAAAATATAGTTTGTTACTATTTTTTTAAATTTAATTAATTTTTAGAATTCATGAGAAATTTCTGAATTTTAATATCTTTTTGCGCTATGAAATCACCACGAATTCTAATACAAAACCTTCAAATTATTCTAGTTATTCTAATAGTAATTTTATGGATTAATTTTATGGATCAATTCAAAAATTGACTAAAATTTTCGACATCAATTTGATACTATCAAAAAAACTGTGTTTATTTAATTAATTTTTTAAAAATAATGGATTTATAAAAAGAAATTAGTTAAACATTAAAAAAAAACATTTAAAAATTTTTTAAAATTGAATTTTGGAAAAGTTATAAATGACTTTCAAAAGTAATAAAATTCTTCTTAAAAAATTTTAATTATATTCAAAATTAAAAAAAAATTCTCGTCAAAATCACAATTATTTTTATGAATAACAAAATTCTTCTCCAATATACTTAGTTAATTAAAAAAAATTCCTGATTTCAATGATTTTGAATATTTACTATTTTAATAATTTTCCCAAAAGAATTTAATGCAAAGGATTAATTTCGTAGAAGATAAAAATTGCAAAGGAATTCAATAATTTTTATAAATAATAAAGCCTATCGTAGAATATTAATTATTTTTAGTACAGTTTTAATGAGAATTAAATTTTAAAAAACGTTTAATTATTTTATAAACTATTTACTTTTGTATTCAATTAATTGAATAATTTTTAAAAGGTTTCAAACTAAAATATTTGAAAATTTGAATTTTGTATATATACTTTTAACTGTTAATTTTGAAAAAATAATTTTTTTTAAAAATAATTTGAAGTTATATAGAAATTTTTCCAAATATAGGAATTTTTCCTGTCAATTCATAAGAAAATTTTCCTAAACTTTTAAGAGAATTTTCCCAAACTTTTAGGATGTTTCTTACTGTATTTAATGGGAATTTTCTAAATTTATAGGAAGTTTTCGATATTTCTTTTAAGGAAAATTCCCTCATCTATATGCTAGTAAATTTTTCCTGATAATTAGTGAAATTTGCTTCCTAAATTTTTTTGGAAAAATTTCCAAAAGTTATCATCTAAAATTGTACTATTTAATTAAAGAATGTTTGAATAATCGAAATTTTATAAAATTGAATTTTAAACAAATGTATTTGAAAATCTCAAAGTACTTTTTAAAAAATTATTAAAACTAATTGATTGAAAGTAGAATTTTAGTTATAAATTCTAGAAATTTCTAGTTATTTTCTAAAAATTTGAAACTTTTCAATATCATATTCAATTAAAATTTACAATTGACAAATAGAATTTATAAACATTTTTTTTTACTTTATTTTTTAAAAACTTGGAATTTTATAAAAGCCATAATATTGTAATTAAGAAATAGAAATAACGCAAATTTATGAACAAATTTTCTAACAAAATATTAAGAAACGGGAATGTTTGTTACCCAAAAGAAAATAATGAATTTATAAAGAATATTAAAATAAAAATAAACATAAAATATTAATAACCATAAAATAGATATATTTCCTATTTCTAAATCATATTTTTTTAACAATTAACAATTTTCTAATATTTTTTATAAGTAGAAGCAAAAAAAAATTGCAAAAACAAGATCAATCAAATACATATAATATAATACATATAGGTTATAAAAAACCTAATTTATTTGTTAATCATAATTTCTTTCAATTTTCTAATTTCAAATATTATTTTATGATAAATCATAAAAAATACCTGCCGTGAAAAAAAATGTATATTAAATTTTGCAAAAGTATTTTATAATTTGGGGAAAAAGTTTTAAAAAATTATGTGACATTCAGTATAATTATATCAAATGTCAAGAATTTTAATTCAATTTTAATATAACTTTAATAAATTACACATAATTTTTTTTAAAGTTTAATACTTTTTATATCAAAATTTCGGTTTATTGCACTTTTTCCCTATATATTGTAAAATATTTTTACGAAATTTAATATACATTTTTTTCAGTGTGCATATTTTCGATTTGTCAAACAATATTTTCTAGAGAAAAAAAAAACAAAAGCATACACAAAAGTCAAACTTCAGATGAGGACGAAAAGAGTGAATGAAAAAATTCGTCGATTATTATAATTAATTTTCACAGAGATTTTTACAAGTCGTTGAATTTCAAAAAGGTTTTGAATTTGGATTTTTTGAAAATCTTAATTCCTATAGAAAAATAATAATAATTAAATATTTATTTAGAAAAGAAGTTATTGATGTTTTCGAATAATTTGAGTATATCTAATTATTTTTCGAATAAATTTGAATAATTTCTAGGATCTAGAAGAATGCCAAAAATTTATTCTAATAAGGGAAAAGTCACACTGAAAAAAAAATTTATTTGATTCAAATAACCGATTACTTGACTATTATCAGATAAATATTTACTTGATTCAAATAAATTGTATTTGAATAAAATATTTCAGTATTTGAATCAAATATTTCAGTATTTGAATCAAATATTTCAGTATTTGAATCAAATATTTCAGTATTTGAATCAAATATTTCAGTATTTGAATCAAATATTTCAGTATTTGAATCAAATATTTCAGTATTTGAATCAAATATTTCAGTACTTGAAGTAAATACTATTTAATTGACTCAAATAAAAATTATTTGATTCAAGGAAATATTTATTTGATAATAGTCAAATAATCGGTTATTTGAATCAAAATAAATTTTTTTTCAGTGCAGGGGCAAATAAAATATAATTTTTTTACTAACCCTGGGAATTGTTAATTTTTACTAATTTATAAATACCACAGAGGAGAGATAATTAAAAGACGGATAAAAGAATAAAAAAAGAGCTATCCTAATTGAAAGTATATTTTTATACTCCACAGCTTTTATTGTTTACGCGATGAGGTAAAATCATTGACCGAGATTAACGAATACAATAAAGAAGATCGTTCCGGTTGCTCCAGGAGATGACGATCGCCATGTCACGTCATCTCCTGCTCAGGATCTCATATTACATGATGTTGATGGTATATACATATACACACGTGTATGTATCTTTGATCTAGGTTCTAGGCTAACCGAACTCGTTCACCATACTCCCAAGTGGGAGCGCAACTCCGTCCTCGTAACGCTTGTGCTTGGTGGTTCAGTCAACGTTCATACATACACACAATTTATATAGAAATACTTTGAGTACCTTACATGTGCAAGTAGCACATTTTCCAGTGCAACGGTTTCACATATACAAACGCATAGAAAAGACACACGAGATTTCAGCGGGACCGAGGCAATGCAATCCTACCCACCTACATACCCACATTGCTGCGCTTTAGCTTGTAGAAAAAGTCGAAAAATTAATACAACAAGAAAAGGCAAAGATAGAAATCGCTGATATAATTCTAACGTATTTTAGATACATCTATATAGACATTGCAGGCACATTGCTTTCTTGACTTGATAAATTAACACGCGGGATTTATTTTTACTGCGCGTTTAGTAAAAACAAAACTGTTAATAAGTACTTGTACCGCATGCGTTGAAAAGTTGTTTACCTCAAAGGCTGGCAATTTTTTTTTTTTTTTTCTGTAAACTTTTACATCTGCCCCTTTGATACATTTTTCATAATTAAGTTCAGTTTTTCATGATTATCAGTTTGGAAATTCAATTTCAAAGTTAAATATTTTTTTTTTTCTTTAGAACCAAAATAAACGTTTGAATTATCAACACTGAAGGAGAATTTATATTAAATTTTGTAACAGTATTTTAGAATTTAAAGAAAAAGTACAAAAAATCGAAATTTTGATATAAAAATACTAAACTTTAAAAAAAATGTGGAATTTAGTAAAGTTACAGTAAAGTGGAATTAAACTTTTTGATATTTGATATAATTATACTAAATTCCGCGTATTTTTTTAATTTAGTATTTTTAATATCAAAATTTCGATTATAAATAAAAATTTATAAATCAAAATTTCGATATAAAAAATACTAAACTTTAAAAAGAATGTGGAATTTAGTAAAGTTACAGTAAAGTGGAATTAAACTTTTTGATATTTGATATAATTATACTAAATTCCGCGTATTTTTTTAATTTAGTATTTTTTATATCAAAATTTCGATTTGTTGCACTTCTTCCCCAAATTGTAAAATACTTTTACAAAATTTAATATACATTTTCTTTCCGTGAAGTAGTCCTGCGTTAACTATAAGTGCCAGTTGCAACTTCATGAAAAAATATTTAACTTTAAAATTTAATTTCCCAAAATTACGCTGATAATTGGGTGCCACTTTCAGCTTCATTTTTTTTTGTTTAACAATGGTTCATTTCAGTCAAATATCAGGGATCTTGTAAACAAATTTTATTAAAATCATTGAGAATTTCAAAAAGGTTTTAGGTTTTACAATAAACTTTAATTAAAATTCTAATTCCTGTAAAAAAAATTATTTGAATATTATTTATTTAATAAAAATACTCAGATTTCTTTCAGGAAAATTTTATAAAAAAAAACTTTTTTTAAATTAATTTCTTTCAAGTAATTTTACAATTGTAAGAGCCTAAAGTTCTGAACGTTCAAATGAACGAAATTTATTTATTTCTTCTAAAAATTAAATTTTTATTGCAATTATTTTCCGTTACTATCTAAAAATTTAATCACTGAGTTTCTAAATGTAAAATTTCAGTTTTTAAATTTGTTTATGATTAGTAATTCATTAAAATATCTTTAATAAAAAATATTTCGTTCATTTGAACGTTCAAAACTTGAGGATCATACAATTGTTTATTAAATAATTGAATTTCTATGATTAAAAAAATACTCACATTTCTTTCAGGAAAATTTTATAAAAAAACTTTTTTTAAACTAATTTCTTTCAAATAATTTTACAATTGTTTATTAAATAATTGAATTTCTATGATAAAAAAATTTAAAAATTGAAATTGTTTAAATATTTGAGAAGATTGAATATAATTATGAAAATAACTTAAATAATTCTTGTTAAAATAATAATATTCAAATACTTATTTCTCTTTTCAGAGAAATCAAACATTTAAATAATTTCAATAAATTTTTGAAATTTTACAATTTCTGAAAATTACAACTTTCATTCCTCTAAAATTTAATCATTTGTTTAAAATTATTAAATAAAATTATTCGAATCTTTTAATATAATTTGCCAGGAAAATAATAAATGGATGTTTCTTAAAATAATTATTTAAATATAATACAGTTTTTTAACGAATAAAAATTTCAAAGACTTTATCAAGAACATTTCACTGTATACAATAAAAATAAATATTTATTACTAAAATTTGTAATTAAAATGCAAAAAATTAGTTACGAACTTCAACTTAGTAATTATTTTAATATCAATTCAATTTTTATTAATTTTTGATATAAGAATATTGTAGTTGTAACTACTTCAAGATTATTTTTATTATTTCAATTCAATTATTATTTTCTAGAATTCTTCACTAAAATTTTTAGTGAAATTTATTATTTTTATTAATTTTTGAAAAAATGTTCTTTTGAGAATTTTTAACTTCATTTGTTTACAAGTAAATTTTACGAAATGTCACTTATTCGGAAATTTTTCAAATCATTATTGTATTAAATATATAACAACTTCAAACAATTAAAAAAAAATTGAGTAAAACATTTTCCAAAAAATTTATTTTACAGAATTATTTATTAAAATTTTTTTTTAATTTACTTTTTAAACTTTTTAAATGGAAATTTTTTCAAAATTCAATTATTTCTAAAGGTTCATCCTAAAAGGCATTTAATAATCAATTATTATCAAAAAGTTTTACTGAAATTTATTTATAAATAAATTTTCACTAGAAAATTCTTTACAAATTCAATTATTTGAATAGAAAGTAAATAATTTATGAATAATTGAATATTTCTTAAAAAAGAATTATTTAAAAATTTTTTTAATTGGCCGCTGAGTGGCGGATATTATTAAACATTTTTTAAAATTAGATAAAAAAAATTCGATTTTTCGATGAAAGAAATTAAAAAAATTGAAAGAAAGAAATTTATTAAAAATTTTTTGATTGGCCACTGAGTGGCTCGAACGTAGCTTTTTCTACAAGGGAATATCTAAATAAATATTTTTAGAAAAAAGTTATTAATTTATTTTCCTGAAAAATTATTAACATATTCAATAATTTTATTAAAAAATTGAAAAAATGATTGAATTAAAAAATAATCCTCAAACTTCTAAATTCCTCTCCTTTAGTATATTCTCTGTCACCATTTTTATCAACTTGAAGAGAAAAATGTCTACTATATTAATTAGTTCCGCTAGAATATTAATTACCGTAATTAGTGAGCAAAAACTGATGAATCTGTGAATACGTGAATAAAATTTGTGAGGGGTTTATTTTTATTTATTTATAAATAGAAGAGGTAAATTTGAAGAAAGTTTACAAAAATAAAGTTTTTGAGAGCTGCAGAGTTTTCATATTCCTTTTTTCTCCTTCTCTTTTTCTAAAGGATATGCTACTTCTCTCAGAGGGAAAATTCATTTCACCGTTGAAATTAGTTTTAAGTAAGGAAAGACGAAGGTTAAAATTGGAAAATGGTTATTTCTTGAGCAATGGGCTCATTTAATTTTTCTTCGGGGGGATACTGCGAGAATAACGCGCTAACTCCGATTAGGTCACGGACGAGCAAGGTGGTCGATAGTGCAACGTTACGGAATGAAAAATGGTCTTTCACGATTAACCTATCTTGATTACTGCCTAGTAATTGACTGACAGCATTTTGCTGCAATTGTCAGTGGAGAGCAATTTTCATTGTCGTTAATCAATGACGTATACGTATATATGTCTATACAAATATACATATACAGATATATATATATATATATATATATATATATATATATATATATATATATACAGAAAAGAGTAGAAGGAAAATAGTTTGTCAATTGTGACACACATATGTGACACATGGCACACTTTTTTTTACCCCTTTTTGTCACAAATTTCAATTCTTTCAAGAGAATTTATTCACATATTTTTCTTATCCTTCTCACACGCGGAGGAATAAAAAAAATTATTGTATGTAATTAAATGTGTGACAATTCACCATCAGTGTGTCACGAAAGCAGGGTTGCCACTAATATTTAATTTTATTTTTCCCTGATCTTTTCCCAGATTTCCAGAACAAAATTCTCACTTTTTCCCTGACCCTAAAGAATATTCTGATTCACTCTAAAAATTATTAGATAATCAAGAAAAAATTGTTCTATTAAATTTATTTACAAATTTCATTACTTGTAAAATTATTCAAAAACATCAATAACTAAATTTTTAAATAAGTATTTAATTATTACTTTTACACAGGAATTAAAATTCTTCAAAACATTCAAATTCAAACCTTTTTGAAACTCAACAATTTATAAGAAAATTATTTCAAAACAGAAGGTCTTCTTGTTTTGTTATAATTTAAATAACCATGAAATTTATCAAAACAAAAATTTAATTATTTACAAAAATCCTAATAAAATCCTTCGTAAGTATTCAATTATTTTGAAAAGTAGTAAATTTTCTCAAAAAAATTCAATTATTTGAAAAAATTGTAATATAATTCGTTGCAATAATTCAATTATTTTCATAAACAAAAAAATGATTATTCGGTAATTTCATTTTTAAATCAATTTTTATTAGAAAATTCTAGAAAAATTCAATTATTTAAATTTAATAATTGAATGTTTGTTAAAATTGAATTCTCATAAAGAATTTTATCAACAAATATTTAAATAATTGAATTTTTTGACAAATTTTTATAAAATTTTTAAGAATAATTACATTTTTCGAGGAATTTTATTAAAATATTGTATCCAAAAATAAATTAAAATCCTGCGATGAGTTATTCATGAAAATAATTTTGAAAAATTTCCAAAAATATTATTAAAATTATTCTAAAATAATTAAATTTCGGTGAAGAATTTTATTTATAAAAATAATTAATTTCTTGTGAAGAACTTTGTTAAATTTTTTTTAAATAATTGATTTATGCGACGAATTTTATAAAAATCTTTGTAAATAATTGATATTTTAAAAAAAAATTATAAAACTTTGTATATTAAATAATTGAACACACGTAGAAATTTTATAATTTATGAAAATAATTGAATTATTTCAAAGAAATTTATTAAAAATTTTATAAATTATTAAATTTCTGTAAAATTTTAACAAGAATTTTATTCAAGTTTTTAAATAAATTTTAATTTTAAAGAAGAATTGTATTATTTATAACAATAATTGAAATTTTGATGAGAATTAAAAAAAATTTTTTGTTAAGTAATTGAATATTGAAGAATTTTATTATTTATCAAGATAATTGAAATTTTGACACAAATTTTTGAACATAATTGAATTTCTGCGAAAAATTTTATTACTTTTGAAAATAATTTAATTCTTCCAACGAATTTTATTCAAGTTTATAAAAATAATTGAATTTCGGTGAAGAATTTTACTATTTCTGAAAATAATTGAATTCTTGAAAAGAACTTTGTTAAATTTTTTTCAATAACAGAACTCTTGGGACGAATTTTATAAAATTCTTTATAAATAATTAATATTTTTCGAAAAATTATTTAAAATTTATTATATTAAATAATTGAATTCCTGTGGAAATTTTATTATTTATGAAAATAATTGGTTTATTTAGAAGGAATTCATCAAAACTTTTGTAAATTATTGAATTCCTGTGAAATTTTTCCAAGAATTTTATTAAAGTTTTTAAAAATAATTGAATTTCGAAGAAGAATTGTATTATTTATAGAGATAATTGAAATTTTGAAGAGAATTTTTAAAAAAAATTTTGAACATAATTGAATTTTGGAGAAGAATTTTTTTTAAAGATATAATTGAAATGACCAGAATTTTTAAAATTTTTAAATATATAATTAAATTTCTGCGAAAAATGTTATTACTTTTGAAAATAATTGAATTTCTGTAATTATTTGTAACTTTTCCAAAATTAAATTTTTTTAGTATTTTTAATTAAAATTCAATTTAATTATCAATTTAAGTAATTACAATTAAATTAAAATTAAATTGTAAAAATTATTTATCACATAATTTATAAGTCACAATTTTATGATAGTTCCTTAAAAATTATTATTAGGTGTTTATTATTATCAGTTTAGTAAAATTTTCAATTTGTCATGAGATGCAAAAAAAATTATGAGCTGATTTTTTAAAAATTTTCAAATTATTATTAATATTCGAGATTATAATTTATAATTTATTTAGACAATACCTAATTTTACCTAAAAAATTTCCTTCACTGGAATAATTTACAGAAATACATAAATTCGCATTTGAAACAAAATTACTAAGTCGACACCCATTTTCCATTGTGATGAAAATTCAGTGAAATCCATTGATACCTATAAATTCAATATCAAAATTGATATTCTGCATTTAAAGAGCGGCATTGAAAAACTATTTCCAAAAGTGCTGAGAAATGGAGAAAATAAATCCGCAAAGTGAAAAAAATGTAAAAACTGTTGACTCTCGAGTTTAAAAAAGAAAAATACGATCCCGAATAAAACAAAGAGCTCAATAAATTCTCTTTATCGCGAAATTATTTAATCTATTTTGAATATCATACAAATTATATAATATCCTATTGGTCCTCGAGCCATTTTCAAAGCTCGAAATAGATACGATATATCAGGAAACAGAGAAATCATTTCAAGGTGATTGAGAATAAAAAATAACTTTTTTTCAAATTCATATCTCGTTCTACTTTTTTTTCAACCTCTGAATTTCAAATTGAAAATTTAAAAAAATCCTCTCCTAATTATCTAACTGCAACACCTTTTTCGAAGGGTGTTTCAAAACGTAGGCTAAAAATCAGAAAAGAAAATAAAAAAAAAATTTTAATATTAAATCAATAATCATAATTTAAAAAAATTAAAAAAATTAGAAACATTAAATCAATAATCATAATTTAAAAAAATTAAAAAATTAAAAATATTAAATCAAAAATTACTTTCATACTCAGATATGAAAAAATTGAACTTTTTAAATAAAGAATATTTTTTTCCACTCTTTAAATATCGGTTTGATGAAGATAGGAGAAAAAAATCTAATTAGGTAATCAACCAATATATTTTTCGTGTTTGATAACAAAAAAAAGAGAGAAAAAAGGAGAAGTATCGTTAATATGATTAAAAATTTATCATTGAAATAATATCACGCTATACTTGTGATTGGTGGTGTAATATTTTGTAGTTTGTAAACAAGCGGGTGTGGTCTGTTGTAGGATGTGACCTCGTCGACACGTCGTCGGCGTTCAACTGAATAGGCCCCGCAATGGTTCACTTCGTTAAATTAAATAGGTCATTCAAGTATATTACACATATATATGTATATAAAAATATATTTCTATTCCCTAATTTATATTTTCCTTTCTTATTATTTTCCCCAGAGGACATTGACTCAATTAAAAAGCAGAAATTTAAAAAAGAAAAATTTCTTTCAACAGTGAAAATCACAAAAAATTATTCAAATATACACTGGAAAAAATGTATATTAAATTTTGTAATAGTATTTTACAATTTGGGGAAAAAGTGCAACGAACCGAAGTTTTGATATATAAAATATACTAAATTTAAAAAAAAAATTATGTGGAATTTAGTATAATTATTATATAAAATATCAAGAATTTTAATTCCACTTTACTATAATTTTACTAAATTCCACATACAATTTTTTAATGTTTAGTATTTTTTATATCAAAATTTTGGTTTGTTGCACTTTTTCCCCAAATTATAAAATACTTTTACAAAATTTAATATAAATTTTCTTTCAGTGTATTAGAAAAAAAGCTTGGATTTTCCCTTTACGGTTAAAACTTTAAATTTTTGAAAAAAGTACATAGTACTTAAATAAAAGTATAATTATATTGAAAATTAAACAAATTATTATTATATCTATTGCTTTTGTTTATCTTCTGACAAAGAATCATTGAAAGAAAATATCAATTTTTTTTAATTTCTTAATTTTCCTAGCACATATTGTTTTATAATTTATTTTTACTTATTTCAAATTATTTTAAAGTTATTTAACAGTTTTCTATTTAATTTTTACACTTTTTGATCATTTTTTTTAATACTAATTTTTTATTTTGGCAATTTTTAATGATAAAATAATTAAAAATTACAAAAATATTAAAAATATAGCAATAACAAATAATAAAAAAGTATTTTAATTTAAGGGCATTTAAACCATTATTACGTCACAGTTCTAGAACAAATACTTTGCACAAAATATGACGTCATAATGGTTCAAACTCCCTTAATAGTAAACTAATAAAAAGAAAGTAATTTTAATTTATTTTCCATTTTTATTATTATTTATTTGAATATTAACAAGTATAATAGACTAAAAAAAATTTATTTGATCCAAATAACCAATTATTTGACTATTACACAAATAAATATTTTCTTGAATCAAATAATTTTTATTTGAATCAATTAAATAATATTTGCTGCTGATACTGAAATATTTGATTCAAATACAATTTATTTGAATCAATTAAATAATATTTGCTGCAAATACTGAAATATTTGATTCAATTACAATTTATTTTATGCAAGTAAATATTTATTTGATAATAGTAAAATAATCGGTTATTTAAATCAAATAAATTTTGTTTTCAGTGCAATTAAATATTTATTACTATTACAAGACTCGGACTGAACATAAAAATAAAAAAAAGTATCAAAAGGGTTCAAAAAATATTATTCATTATTCCAAATAGTAGCACATTATTTATTTACAAATACTCGGTATATTTTGTGGTTGAATAAAAAGCGTTAGAAATCTGCACAAAAAAAATAATTTAAATTACTCTGACAATAAGAATTTTTACAGTTTATTAATTATAAAAATGTTTTTTAGAGGTAAAATGGTGATTTAATTCTCCACTTGAGAACGCCAAGGTTGCTACCAGGTGGCAACAGAAATTCCAAGAAAGAACTAAAGTGCCATCTAGCGGTGACCTTGGCGTTCGCAGGTGGAGAGTTAACACCTCCATATGGAATTTTAAAAAGTTCTTAATTTTCTAATTATCTTAATTATATTTAAAGAATTTGAAAAGTAATATAAACGGATTTCAATTTTTACTTCACTGTATAATTTTCCATATTGTCATTGCCTTTTTTTTAGTCCTACAATTAATTTTTTCACTAAAAAAAATTTATATTTAAAATCTCGATTTAAGAAACAGTATACTTTTAGTGGCTCTTTTAACACAATAAAGTAACTTATTTATAAAAAATTAAAAATAGTAATTAAGTAGTTGTATTTAGTGAAAAAAGGGTAAAAAATTAAAAGTTACATTATTCCACGGCCACAATTATTATTTTTTATTTTTGTTTCTATGTTTATTAATATTTATAATTTTATATTTTAACTAAGACAACCGAGTGATGAATTCTAGTATTTATTATTATTCCTATTTTTATTATTATTATTATTTTTACTAATATTACAAGTGTGCTATAAAAAAATTCTAAGTAATCAATTAATTAAATAACCAAAGTACGATTTTTCTAATTATTATAATTATTATTATTATTAATTAGAATTAAAAAATTAAAATTAGAATTATATTTAATTTCTTTTTTTCAAACTTCCGGTCGCAGATGCAAATTTATTTATTTATTAATACGATCCGAATTATATTTAAAACTCACATCACACACACACACATTATATTCAAACATTACTCACGTTTATCATACAATTTTTTTATCCGTCAGAGAAATATTATCAACATTAAAAGAAAATAGGTAATTTTTTTCACTCAGAGAAAGTTTGCAATTGAAGGTACTTTAAATTGTTTGCAATATTTACTGAACTTGTATCGTAAATTCTCTTCAGCATATAATGATGATTAAAGTATAGTTGTAAGACGCAAACTCTGTAGGAAATTTAAAGTGTTAATTATTATTCTTCTTTTCTCCTCAAATATTCAATGTTTAAATGCAGTGTAATAAAAATTATTCGAATAAATAAAAATTTACTCTCTTTATTTGCGAAAAAGATATATACTCTGGCAAACGCAAGTACGAAAGTGATAAATATTCGCCGAGTCAGAAGAATGTTT
Source organism: Leptopilina drosophilae (assembly GCA_032873175.1). Classification (NCBI taxonomy): domain Eukaryota; kingdom Metazoa; phylum Arthropoda; class Insecta; order Hymenoptera; family Figitidae; genus Leptopilina; species Leptopilina drosophilae. The sequence goes on from CM065481.1 coordinate 16,444,562, forward strand.
TCAGAATTTTTTCGCCTCATATTCAAAGAAATTTTTCCGCTTTCGAAAATTTTTTTCGTTCTTAAAAAAGTGCTTTTTTCTCTTTTTCAAACCAGATTTGACTGATTTTCGCATTTTTTAATATATATTATTGGAATATAACATCCACGTTAAAAAACTAGTTTTCTTTATATTTTATTTATTTTTTTATTTATTTTTTTGTTTATTTTTTTTGTTTTTTTTGTTTATTTTGTTTGTTTTTTTGTCTATTTTTTTGTTTATTTTTGTTCATTCTTTATTTATTCTTTTTTAAAAAACCAGTTTTTTATACATACACCAAAGTGAAAAAGAAAGAAACAAAAATGAAAATTGACGATGAAATTAAATTCAAAACAATTTATAACAGCTTGTTGGACAATTTAGACAGCGAATCATTTTTCGATCAAGAGATCAATTTCGCTGACAAGTACCAATATTTATTCAGGTGAAAATTTATTATATCAAGCTCACTTTTTTGATTTATGTTTGTTAATTTCAGAGCGCAGGGAAGATGAAAAAATTTTTCTTGCCGCGACAAAGAGTTCAATGTCCTCGAATTGTAATTGTCATAGTTTTTCTATTTGAAAAAAAAACTCGAAATAAATCTTTATCAAATTATTTTTTATCTCTCTCCACGAATTGATAACCGTCTTTCTCTCTTCCTCCCTCAAGTACACAATCACACACCAGCGAGAGAAATATTTATCTTTTGACAAATAACCATTCGGTTGATATTTATGCAATCGAAATTTTTTTTGTCCTACAAAGTGCTCAAGAGAAATGTGACAAAAAATTCATTTTTTCTCCTGAATTTACCATTAAATTTTCTGTTCGATTTTCTTTTTTTAATTTTCAGTTTTTGAATTTTCTCTTGAATTTTCTCTTAAATTTTCTCTTTAGTTTTTTATCTTGAATTTTCTTTTAAATTTACTCTTGTATTTTTTCTTGAATATACTCTAGAGTTTTGCAATTTAAATTTAAATTAAATTTTTTATTTATTTACTTTTTCGTGAATTTACTCTTAAAATTTTTGTTGAAAGAAAAAGAAAGGAAGAAATAGGAAAAAACTATAATGGGATAACAATTTTTCTGTTGCTTTTAAACCAGAGGATAAAAAAATTTTACAAAAATGTTTCTCCGTTGTAGAAATATTGAAAAACGCCACTAATATTTATGTGCCTACTTTATTTTTGAAAAAAAAGAGAGACTTTAATTTTTCATGGTACTTTACATTTCCCAAGAGTTGAAAACCTCTTATTTTCCATGGTTTCTTTACGAACAGGATTGCAAAAATAAGAGAGAGAGAGAGAGGCAGGATTATGTAAAGTATATGTGGGGTCGTGTTTTTGCCAGTTGGTACATGTAATATTAAATATGTGTGCTTGGGCAAATGTGCTAAAATATGTAACACTTAACGTTAAAGTTCGCTGGGTGTGGAAATTTCAATGAGAATATGAAACGGAAAAGCCCATATAAATATCGAATAGCGAATAGAAATAGAAAAGATGGAGAAAAAACAGTAGACGAGAGAAAAAAAAGGTACACCCAGAAAAAGGATTTCTTTGGAACAAAAAAAATTGTTTTTCAAAACTCACTCTTTGAATTAAAGATAATATTTGTTTCCGTTAAAAAAACTTTTCTTTACATTTAAGAAAAACAATTTTCAAAGTTTTTTGAATCAAGGAAATTATTTCTTTGAATGATATTTTTGATCCAAAGAAAAATTTCTTTAAGACAAATAAAAAAGCTAACAACATTCAAATAAAATTATGTCTTTGAATCGCATTTATTTCTTTGCCATAAAAAAAGATTTATTAAATCCAAAGAAAAATTTCCTTGAGCCAACAAAAAACAGTTAGAGAAATATTTTCTTTAAATCAAAGAAACCTTTTTTTGACCCTATCACAATGCACAAATTTCTTTGATTTGAAAAAAACTTCTTTGTTGCAAAGAAACTTTTTTTGGGTGTAGGAAATAAAAAAATACGATAGCAGAAAAGTAGGAGAAGAAGAAAAGAAGTGGGGGAGAAAAATTAAAGGGTGGAGAAAAATGTAGGAGAGAAAAAAAAGAAAAAAAAGAAAAGAAGTAGGAGAGAAGAAAAGTAGGAGATAAAAAAATATGATGGAAAAAAGTAGATGAAAAAACGTGGTAGATAAAAATTAAAAACGATGAAAAAAATGTAGGAGAAGAAAGGAGTAGGAGAGAAAAAAATAAGAGATAAAAAATATGATGGAGAAAAGTAGGAGAAAAATAGAAGAAAAGAGATGGGAGGGAAAAACGAAGAACATGGAAAAAAATATAGGAGAAAAAAAGATTATAGAAATAAAAAAATATCATAGAAAAAAATAAGATAAGAATAGACGAGGAAGAGAAAAACTAAAATTGTAGAAAAAATGTAGGAGAGAAAAAAAATTAGAGAGAGAGAGAGGGAGAAAGAAAGAAAGAAAGAAGGAAAGAAAGAAAAAAAGTAGGAAAGAAAGAAATAGAAAAATGTAGGAGAAGAAAAGAAGTTAAAGAGGAAAAATAAAAGACAGAAAAATGTAGGAGTGAAAAGAAACAGAAGAGGAAAAAGTAAGAAAATAAATAGTGGAAGAAAAAAGTAGCAAAATAAATAGTGGAAGAAAAAAGAAGGAAAAGAAATAGTGGAAGAAAAAAGTAGCAAAAGAAATAGTAGATGAAAAAGTAGGAAAAGAAATAGTGGATGAAAAAGTAGGAAAAGAAATAGTGGAAGAAAAAAGTAGGAATAGAAATAGTGGAAGGAAAAAAAGACAGTAAAAAAATAGGAAGAAGAAAAATGTACGAGAAACAACTCCCAAAACTAAATATTTTACAGCACAAACTAAAATTCCGCATATACGAACACTGTGAACCAATTAACAGATCAAAGAATCTATAAAAAAAGATATCCAACTACTTAATTACCTAAAAACAAATACTATCGGAAAATAATAATGTTAGCCTCAATATATGCAATTTTTCAATATAATGACACACTTTCGTATTATACGCTGACAGATTCAATAAACGGTCTCGTCGCTCACATATATAAGACATTTTTCCTTACTTAAAACGTTTCGCAAAACCCATGGTTATCTTTTCTCGTTTAAATTAAATCAAAGTAAACTCGTTGGTTCGTGTTTGCTTCAAGGAGTAAACGAGTACGCTTCCGGAGACAGGACGGGGAAAGTGAAGGAGTATAACGCACAAATGACTTTAAATTACCTGCGTATTTCTGTGTAAACAGAATAAATATATAACTTTCGGAGAAAAACACTAAAATTAGTGCTGATATTAGCACTAATAATATTGTACTATAATACTATAGTAATCGTATACTAAAAATATATAAGTATATAAGTACTAATAATTAAGTATAAGTATAATAATAATTATATTGATACTACGCAAAGAAAAAAGAATTGTTAATATAGAACTATAACAAATTTTGTTTGTTGTTACAACATTTTTCGTTACCTCGACAGATTTATTGTTATTGAAAAAATTTTGAATTGTTCGGAAAACAAAATAAACTTGTTAGTTCTACATTAACAATCTTTTTGTCAACCTAACAATTCTTTTTCAGTGTGATATTTTAAATTTCAACCCTAAACTAACACTGTATACTAAAATTAACACTAACACTAATAATTAAAGGGTTAATTAAAAAATGTTCTAAAATTCAATAATTTTCTAAATTTTTAATTAAAATATCTACTTATCTTTCCACTGGAATTGAAATATAAAATAAATAAGTTAAATAAATAAGTAAATAAGTTCAATGTGAAGTCTATTTTCAATTTCACAGTTTCCAAAAATTAAAACTGCAATTCTCTAAAATTCAATCTTTTTTTTACTTTTTAAATGAAATTATTCAAAACTTTAACAAATTTTTGGAAAAAAAACAAATTTATAATTTTTCAAAATAAATATTGAAATTCTATTGCAGTATCACAATATTAAAAATTTTAAAGTACTTCAATTTAAAAATCTTTTTAAACTTAATTGTTTACAAAAAAAAAATTCCTACTACATAACGCTTCTAACATTCAATTATTTAAAATTTTAGATAAAATTCATTTCTAAATCAATTTCAATGAAAAAGTTGTACGAAAATACAATTATTTTAGTGCAGAAAAATAATTCATTGAATAATATTGATTGCTTCTTAAAAATTGAATTTTTATGAATCAAAATTTTGTCATGATTTATAGAAATAATTGAATTCTTTTAAAAAATGTTAATAGAAATTTTTAATAGAAATTTTTAGAATAATTGATTTTTTAAAGTAATTCATTTTAAAATATCTGAAAAATAATTAAACTCCTGGGATGATGTTGAATGTTTATAAAAATAATTGAACACTTGTCCTAAGATTTTCAAATATTTAAATAAATAAATAATTGAATTCTCGCATAGAATTTTATTAAAATATTTTTAAATAGTTCCAATTTAACAAATTTTTTATTTAAAATTTGACTTTTTTTGAGAATTTTATAAAATGTTAAACAAAATTTACTTTAAATTAATTTTAAAAAATAATTGATTTCTTTCAAAAACTTCTATGTAAATTGTATGTCAAATAATTGAATTCCTGCAAAAATTTAATTAATTATGAAAAAAATTTAATTTTTGTGAAGAATAATTAAATTTTTTTAATAATTGATTTCTCATGAAGAATTTTAATAAAATTTTTCATAATAGTTGTATTTTTCGAGGAATTTATTTAAAAATGTATTAAATTTATTATTATTTATTAAATTTAATCAAAAATTTTTTAAAAATAATATTTAAATTCTAATAAATAAATTGTAGCAAATATTATAAAAATAATTAAATTTCTTTGATAAATTTTTATAAAATTTTTAAGAATAATTACATTTTTCGAGGAATTCGATTAAAATTGTATTAAAAATAATTGAAATTCTGCAATTAGCTTTATTATTCATCAAAATAATTGAATTCCTAATAAGAACTTTATTACTTGCCAAAGAAATTAAATGCCTGTAAAAATTTTATTACTAATGAAAATAATTGATTATTGCGAAGAAATTTATAAAAAAAAAAATTTGTAAATAATGAAATCCCTGTTAAATTGTTATTATTTTTTGAAAATAATTAAAGGTTTGTGTAGAATTAAAGTAGATTTTTTTTAAATAATTGAATTCTTTTGGAAAATTTCATTAGAATAGTATAGATACCTATTAAAAATCATTGAATTGAGGAAAAATTTTGAAATTTTTCCAAGTATTTTATTAAAATTTTTGAAAATAATTGATATTTCGAAGAAAAATTTAATTATTTCTAACGATAATTGAAATATTGACGAGAATTTTAAAAATTTTTTGAACATAATTGAATTTTTGCGAAGAATTTCATTACTTTTGAAAATAATTGAATTCCTTTAATCATTTGTGATTTCTCTAAAATTATCCAAATTATATCGTATAATTTACGTACTTTACGGATCTTTTTCAACCGAATTACGGACTTTACGGACCTTTTTTTTAAAAAAACGGACTTTTACGGACTTCAAGCAAAGTTACGGACTTTTACGGGATTTACGGACCTAGTTCGAGCCCTGTACTAGCAATTAGTGAAAAACTACTAAAAATTAGTAAAAAAAAGTTACTAATTCAAATTAGTTAACGAATCCGCACAAATTCAGATTTATAGAGTAGAGAGTAGAAACTGTTTTTCTGCTTCTAAATCATTTATTTTTAACCGATTCAAATTTAGAGAGTATAGGTATACTTATACTAACTCCATTATAGGTTACACCATCACAGTACAAATGCCAAACAAGAAAAACAAACTCCCATACAAATGAATACAAATAAGATAAAATATAAAGAAATAAAGAAGAAATATCCAATTATCAAAAAATAAATTGTGAAAAGGGGCGGGAGGGGAGGGAGAAAAAAAGTGGGATATGCCCTCTTGTATTATTGAAGCGTGTGAGACTGAGCGAGAAAAATGTCAAGAAGACAAAATAATAAAGAAAGATGGAATGAAGGCAAGAGAGGGCAAGCAGACGCGTGCCACTTAGTTCACGTGAAACGCGGTCACAGCCTCGCTTGGGTCTGACTCTTCATTTAACAACTTTGAAGTTTGAGAAACACTGTGGTGATCATGCTTCACGATTTTCTACAATATAATATCTCTTTCTCTCTCTCTCGCTCCCCGTTGCCTTGTCCCGAAACTCTAGTCTCTAATGTAAGATTTAAAGATCTTCAAGAGATTTTTTTTCCCTTTTTTCGCCAGTGGTTTTTCATCGGCTATTAGATTGAGCCTTGAGCGTAATTATTTTTTCATAAAAAGAAAAGAAGAGTTGGAAAATTGTCCATGTGTTTGTGCAAATACTTACACAGAAAATGAAGATTATTATATATGCAGTTACTTCAAAGTAATATATGTTATGCAAATAAATTTCGAAACAAATCATACGGTACATTATTCACATTACAGTATATACAGGTTGGAAAAAGAAATCATAATTTTTCAAACTTTTCCATTTCCGTAGCATTTTTCCATTATTCAATTCGCTAATATTGTAATATTTTTCCTTCCTTGTTGATTTCTTTGTTTATCCGTATTTTTTTTCTTTTCTTGTTTCTTCATTTGTTTCTCTTTATTTCTCTTTATTTCTCTTTATTTCTCTCGATTTCTTCTTTTCTCTTTCCTTCCCTTTGTTAATTCTTTGGCTCTTTTTTCATTTTTTCTTTGTTTCTTTTTTTATTTTTTCATTGTTTCATTTTTATTTTTTCTTTGATTCTTTTTTATTTTTTCTTTGATTTTTTTTTATTTTTTCTTTGTCTCTTTTTTATTTTTTCTTTTCACACTTTCTTTCTTTCTTTTTTCCAGCGGTTACTTTCGTTTCTTTTTGTCTCTATAGAAATTGGAAGTATTAATTAATCCAACATCTGGACTGTTAAAGAAATGTATGTCACTCACAATATACTGGTCATGACATAAATCTATTTTCAGAAGAATCGGCCCTCAAATTCAAGACAGAATTCTCATAAATAAATTCTAATAAATATACAAAACAAAGAGTGTGGTTTTCCCTAGAGAAGAATAAAAAGAAAAAAAATTTTAAGAGTTTAAGAAATTCGTTAGTGTTGTGTACAACAAATAATGTAATTTTTGTAATAACAAATATTCTCTTCGGATCGAAAATAAAAAAAAAAATTACCATTGCCTTATCTCAGTTTTCTAATAATAAAAATAGTAATAGTAATAATAATAATAATAATAATAATAATAATAATAATAATAGTAATAAGAATAATAAAAATAGTAGTAGTAGCAGTAGTAGTAATAATAATAAGAATAATAAAAATAGTAATAATAATAATAATAATAATAATAAATAAAAATAGTAACAAAAATAATAATAATAATATTAACAACAAAAATATACAAAAATGATGCCTTCAAGTCTATGATTTTCATCGTCTCGGAGAAAGTGAAAGCAATAAGAAATCTTTATGAAACTGCGTCGAGAGTCTCGTTTACGATCCTCTATTTTCATCATTTAAGAAAAGTAATATTTTTCTTTATATAATAAAACAAAATATATCATTTCGATGACAAATGAGTATTAATTCCACATAATTATCATAAAAGAACGTGAAAGTATCACGAAATTAAACAAATCTAAATCTGTTCAAGCATTTCAATTCAAAGGATAAATTTTCTTTCGATAAATAAATTAATTTCAGTATTTAAAGCAAATAGGATTTCATTGTCTCTTGTGAAAATTAATTACTGCAAATAAATTGTGTATTTAAATAAATAATTTCAATATTTAAGTCAAATGTTTAATTGTTGACTAAAAAAAATGAATTATTTGATTCAAAAATTGGAAATAAAAATTGTTTAGTAAATGTAAAAATTATTTGATAGAAATAAAAATTATCTAATACAAAATAAATAAAAATTTAATTTTAATTTAATTTAATTTAATTTAATTTTTGGAGAGAATTTAGAGAGAAGTTTCAGAAAAAAAGTCGAAATTCCGTCTAAATATAGAAATCAGGAAAAAGTCGGAAAGAAATAAAATCAAACTCTTGTGCGGCAAACTGTGATTAAAAATTTACATAAAAAATGAAAAACAGTTTTTGTTAATCAAACCATTTCCTTAATGTATATTTAATGGCATTTGTTTTACATATTCTTGGAACCTTGGACTTTTTATTGATACAATTAAGAAAAGTAGAGCTTTAGGCGAATTGAAACTAAACTGATTCTTTTTTCCCCTTCTTTTTTTACAACTGCGAATTGTTGAATCAAGCCACAAATTCTGTTTTTATTTAACGACAAAAACTTTTACAACAGATATTAAAATTTCAAATCACAAAAATTCCACAAATCTTTTGAAATTTAATTTATTTATAAAAATGAAAAATTTAACTCTATAGGTAAATTTAATTATTTTTCAGAAATTTTAATGAAACTTCTCCTCAATAAAATTCTTCACGAATTTTATTGAAGACATTAAATTAAAAGATTGAAAATATATAATAAAAATATTAAAACTCATTTCAAAAAATTCTTAAAATAAGTTTTTTAAAAATATTTTTAGAATATTCAAAAAAATCATAAAAATCATGATCGCATTAAAATTATTTTATTTAAGATGATACTTTTCTACTTTTCTAAATTGCACAAATTTATATGTTTCAAAATTTCCGAATAATGTAAATTTGGTAAAATGCTTTGAAGATAATTTAGTTTTTTACAAAAATTTTTCGAAAATATTAAAAAATAATCAACTTTCTGAAGTTCTTTGTAAATAAAATTATTGAAAATAATTGTTTCCTGTTTTTAATAATAATAATAATAATAATTCTAAAAAAATTAGTTTTTTTGCAGTTTCATGTAATTATTTTTTTTATTTGAATTTTCAAAAATATCTCATTAAAGAGAAAAGAAACGAAATATTTCAAAAATTATATTTAAAATTATTCTACAAAAATTAGTTTTTTTTAAAAATATTTTAATACAATTTAGAAGATAATTCTCATTTTAAAATTTCCCTTTGAAAATTTGTCATTCAAATTTCGAAAAATTCAATTATTTTCAAAATTTCTAATTAAATTTTATCAAAATTTCTTCTTTTTAAATTTTTCAAAATTTCTTTTTTTTAAATTATAAAGAAATATTTTTAAAAATAAATTATTTTCAATACCATTTTTACAAAATTACAATTATTTAAAATCTTTTTAATGATATATTATGGAAATTAATAGTTTTTCCCAAAAGTACAAAATTTTGCAATTACATTCTTGTAATATTCCAATGGAACAATGGAAATATTATTCCTTCGAATATTTTATCCATATTTTAAGAATTATTAAAATGTCCAACATTTAGAATGTTCCTTTCGAATAATGTGATAATGTTTCTTTAAAATATACAGTAAGAATATTTTCTGGAAATATTATACACTGAAAAAAAATTTAATTGATTCAAATAACCGATTAATTGACTATTATCAATTAAATATTTACTTGAAACAAATAATTTTTATTTGAATCAAATAAATTGTATTTGAATCAAATATTTCAGTATTTGAAGCAAATATAATTTAATTGATTCAAATAAAAATTATTTGATTTAAGTAAATATTTATTTGATAATAGTCAAATAATCGGTTATTTGAATCAATTAAATTTTTTTTCCAGTGTAGAAATATTTCCCAAGAGAATTGATTCTTAAATTTATAATTTTTTTAATTTAGTGCACAATAAATAATATACTAAATAAAAATAAAAAATTTTTCTATAAAATTTAAATTTAAATATTTCAAGAATATTTTTGTGGAATATTTTTACATTATTCTAAACGATTATTTTAAATCACACAGAAAAAAATCTTGAACTGGAAGAGCGATTACTTTTGCTAAAATAGAGAAAGTATTCGTTGCAATAACTAAAAATTTCGCTAATATTATGAATTTTGTAGTTGTTCCAGATGAAGATTTTTTTCGTGTGGACATTTTATTATTCCTAAAATTTGAATGGAGTATTAATAAGGAAAAAGAAATATTATAACAATATAGAAATATTCCTAATGTTGTAATGGAATATTCCAGGAATTAATACTAAGTTAGTAAATTAGTTGGTTAGTTAGTAAATTTAATTATTGGAGAAAAAAATGATTAATTTTAAAAGTAAAAAATATTACTTATAAAAATAGATTAATACTAATTTAATTTAGTTAGCAGATTTGAAAAAAAATGTAAAAAAAATGATGCATTTTTTTTACATTTTTTTTTATTTACCCAAAAAACAATAATATTAACAATAATATTTATAACAATAATATTTTTTTTTCACCCAAAAAAAGTGTTTTATTTGCTAAAATTTACCGAAAAGTCGAAAAAGAGTCATTTTTTTTAATAAGTCGAAAAAAAAGTTTTTAAAAAAATAGTTCAAAAACACCCCCCAAAAAAGATATCAAAATGATTGTATATTGAAAATTGATCCAATACAAATAATTTTTTTTGTAAATTGAAAGGCATGCGCATAAAGTTGAAATGTAAATTATTCGATTAATAAAGAAGTCAACACGCGAAAACATAAGCAATAGATATGTATGTATGGCAATAATCGTGCTTTTGACGTGTGTCTTGCCCTAAATTGGGTTCTCAAAGTCGAGCGATTTATCCACTTGATTACAAAACAGTGCTGCCGTAGCACCGTGCAATAATCGGCTTGACCGGGTTCAGCGTAAAACGGATGAAATATCGACTAAATATAAACCGGGGCCAGAAACGAGTGGCTACAAACAGTATATATAGGAGAGGGAGAGAAGGGGGATGTATATGATCATAAGCTGAGAGTTGTGAACTCAAAACTCTATATAGAATATGTAGGACGAAGCAAATGTACAAAATTCAAATTTTATTGCCTTCTACATTTCTTTTTTTTGTATTTCTATTTTCAAATATAAGAATTAGGGAAGATAGACAAAAAAAATGCCACGTTCTTACCCTTTTCAAATTCCCTGACTTTTCCAGGTTACAAAACGGAATTTTTTCAGTTTTTTAAAACTAAATTTATAATTAATTATGTTGAACAAGTTAACAACGTTTATAGTCAACGATTTCTGAAGAAAAATATTTTTTTAAGCAAATTTTTAAAAAAATTTTCTACACAAAATAATACGTTTTATTTTTTGAATAATGATTTACAAAAAAATGTTTGTGTTTATGTTTATGTTTGTGTTTATAAATTTTTCTACAAAAAAGAAAACGTCTTACTTTTTGAATAATGATTTACAAAAAAAATGTTTGTGAACAGAAATTTTTATTCTTTTTGATAGGAAAATATTTTTTTTCCTTTCAATCGTTGATCATAAACGTTGCGAACTTCACAGACGTTATTAATTAGAAAATTATTGTAAAACATCAATAACTTCATTTTTCAATAAATATTTAATCGTTAATGCTTTTTCACACAGAAATTAAGATTTTCAAGAATTAAATTATTTTTTCAATCACTTATTACTTATTCTTCAAAGAATTAAATTATTTTTAAAAATTCCAATGAAATTTTTATGTGACAATAATTCAATTTTTTAAAAAATAATTTTAATAAATTCCTCGTAGAAATCTGGTTAATTTCAGAATTTTCTCAAACTTCAATTAGTTTTAATATCTACTTATTTCATTAAAATTTTCCAAACGAATTCAATTATTTAAAAAGAAATTTTAATAAAATCAGTTTCAAGAATTCAATTATTTCCAAAGATAACGTAATTTTTTGCAAAAATCTAATCATGTTCTAAAATTGCCAAAATTCCCCGTCAAAATTTCAATTCACTTTATAAATAATAAAATAATTCTTCTCTGATCTTCAATTATTTTACAAAATTTTAATAAAATTCTTGTCAGAATTTCAATTATTTTTAATACACAAAAATTCCTTAATATTTCTCAAAAAATGCAATTATTTAAATACTTTTTTAAAAGCATTCAATTATTATTTGAAAATTTGTTGATAAAGTTAAATTATTTAATAAAAGGTTTATTTTTAGAGTTAAATAAATGAATTTTCTAATAAATAAATATTTTTGAACATGATATTCGATTATAATACAAAATTTTCACTGACATTTTTTTTTAAATCAACATTTTTTAGAAAATTCTACACGAAATTAATTTTTTAACTATAAAAATAAAAAATTTATTAAATAATAATAAAATGTTTCTTAAAATTGAATTTTCATAGAGAATCATATAGAAAATTTAATTATTTTGTTTTTTATTATTAAACAACTAATATTATTATTATTATTTATTGTCAAGAGACAAATTTAAAAAAAACATTTAACAATATTTTTTATTTTTCTAGAAATTTGATGAAAATTTTGTTTTTTAAAAGACAATTTAAAATTTAAATGAAAATTTTCAATTTTCACAAGAATTTTTCACAGAATTGAAATTCTGACAAGAATTTTATTAAAATTTTTAAAAATAATTGAATTTCAATAAAAAATAAAATTTCTAAAGACAATTTAAAATTTAAATGAAAATTTTGAATTTTCACAAGAATTTTTCACAGAATGGAAATTCTGACAAGAATTTTATTAAAATTTTTAAAAATAATTGAGTTTCAATAAAAAATAAAATTTCTAAAGACAATTTAAAACTTAAATGAAAATTTTGAATTTTCACAAGAAGTTTTTACAGAATTTCAATTCTGCCAAGAATTTATTAAAAATTTTTAAAAATAATTGAATTTTAATAAAAAATAAAATTTCTAAAGACAATTTAAAATTTAAATGAAAATTTTCAATTTTCACAAGAATTTTTCACAGCATGGAAATTCTGACAAGAATTTTATTAAAATTTTTAAAAATAATTGAATTTCAATAAAAAATAAAATTTCTAAAGACAATTTAAAATTGAAATGAAAATTTTGAATTTTCACAAGAAGTTTTTACAGAATTTCAATTCTGCCAAGAATTTTATTAAAAATATTTAAAAATAATTGAATTTCGAAAAAAATAAAATTTCTACAGACAATTTAAAATTTAAATGAAAATTTTGAATTTTCACAAGAAGTTTTTACAGAATTTCAATTCTGACAAGAATTTTATTAAAAATTTTTAAAAATAATTGAATTTCGAAAAAAAAAATTTCTACAGACAATTTAAAATTTTAATGAAAATTTTTAATTTTCACAAGAAGTTTTGATAAACTTTCAAACATAAATGGATTTTTGCGAAGAATTATATATTACTTTTGAAAATAATTGAATAGAAATATTTAAGTAAAAGTAGATTTCAAGAATAAATACAATTAAAAAACAACGATTTTCCAGAATTTTGATCAAAATCCCTTGACTTTTCAAGGTTTTTTCAATTTTTATAAAATTTCCCAACATTTCCAGGTTTTCCAGGTTTTTAGGTTGCGTGAAAACCCTCAACTGAATTAAAGTGTAAATCAATTTTTTTGGGTGTATAAACTCTTTGATGACTTTTTTGCTTTTGCAATCAGTTTGAGGAATTTTTCACGTGCAGTAAAAAGAAAGTGCGTGTGTGTATATACTTTAAGGCAGAAAGGAAGTCTTAATTTACGATGTAACATTTTTCAGATAAATTTTAATTCAATTTTTATTACTTTAATTAATTTGCTTTTTTTGTTCTATTTTTTTCAGATTTCAGTTAATAATCAAGTTCATTTTAAATTTCATTTAATTAACAAGTTGATGAACAGTCGTTACTGTATATAATTTCAGTCATTTTTAAACTTTAACTGCGAAGATTCGGTTATTTTTAACTCACAATCTTTTCTAGTATTAACTGATGTGATTTTTTTAACTAATTGGCTGTTATTTTTAACTTACGATTCGGTCATTTTTAACTTATAATCCTTTACTATTTACTTATTTTTCTACTGCAGAGAGAAAAAAGAATTGTTAATGTAGAAAACTAACGAATTTCGTTCGTTGTTGTTGCAACATTTTTTTGTTATTTAAACAAATTTATTGTTATTAGAAAAAATCTAAATTGTTGCTCTGTACACGGAAAAAAAATTTATTTGATTCAAATAACCGATTATTTGTCTATAATCAAATAAATATTTATTTGAATCAAATAATTTTTATTTGGATCAATTAATTAGTATTTGCTTCAAATACTGAAATATTTGATTCAAATACAATTTATTTGATTCAAATACTGAAATATTTGATTCAGATACAATTTATTTGCTTCAAATACTGAAATATTTGATTCAAATACAATTTATTTGATTCAAATACTGAAATATTTGATTCAAATACTGAAATATTTGATTCAAATACTGAAATATTTGATTCAAATACTGAAATATTTGATTCAAATACAATTTATTTGATTCAAATAAAAATTATTTGATTCAAGTAAATATTTATTTCATTATAGACTAATAATCGGTTATTTGAATCAAATAAATTTTTTTTTCAGTGTATATTTGAATTAGTAAAGATGTTTACTAATTTGAATTAGTAACTTTCTTTTTGCTTTTGAATTAGTAAATTTCACGAATAAATTGATAGAAATTACTATTTGTTTAGTCATATTTACTAATTTATACTTTACTAATTCAAAAGCAAAAAATCAGTCACTGATTCAAATTAGTAAACATTTTTACGATTCAAATAAAATCAAATTTATTTTATTAAAATCGTATTTTGTTCTCCAGACAAATTTTTTCTTGATCTTCTTTGTTTTTCTAAGGATATCAAGATCGAGACAAAAAACGAATAAAATTGTCGATGCTTTTTAACACTTTTAATTTGATTTTTCCCTCACTTTAATATTCTCAGAAAAACTGTGAATTTTGAATTAGTAAATTTTACTAATAAATAGTATAATTTCTACTATTATTAGTCAAATTAACCAATTAAGAAGCAAAAAGCAATATTTAATTGAATCGAATAATATTTATTAGAGTCAATTAAATGGTTCAGTTCATATTTTCTTCAAATACTGAAGTTATTGATTCAAATACCATTTAATTGACACCATTAAATATTATTTGATTCAAGTAAATATTTAATTGATAATAGTCAATTAATCGGTTATTTGAATCAATTAAATTTTTTTTTCAGTGTAGCAACAAATATTAACAAAATATTATCAATAGTAACATAAGCTCAAGACCCATATACAATTGTAAAGCAAAGAAATTTTTCGTTTCAGTAAAGAATAAATTATTACAATCGACGATTATCATTATTACACAATATTTAAACGAAATCGCATAAAAATTTTCCAAAACCATATCTACGAAATTATAGGAAGAATTTCGCCTCGAATTGAATAAAAATCAGAATATTGCGAAACAATATCTTGTTATGACAGTAAAATGGACAAAACGGTAATAAAAATAGAAAGCTTGGATAAAAAAGAAGTCATAAAAGACGTAATCAAATTCTAAGCTATACATATATATATATATATATATATATATATATATATATATATATATATATATATATATTTGATTCAAATACTCGAATCGGGCGTTTTGAACGTGCGCTTTGAGCCGAGTTTATTTGTGAGTGTGTATGTGTGGTAGTAACTATATACATACAGAGAAAGTGGCTTTTGTGCGATAAGCGCGCGAGGTCGACAATAAGAGGGCTAAATATACGTTTTTACAATCGACAAAGAAAATGTCTTTTCAATTAAAAAATCGTAAAAACCAAAGTGTGTTCTCTCTGATGCAATAGAGAGAACATTATTTTTAAAAAGAAGAGAAAAAAATGAGTTTTTCAATTATAATTTTGTTTTTAAAAATAATACCTTATCATATATGCACTGTTAACCTTAAAAGCTCCCTTGAAGTTGAAAGAATAAAATATCAACGAATTAAAACACCAAAAATATAGAACAAAGCTAAAATTGATCCAAATTTTCAGTATATCTGTATTTTTGTTTGGTATTTAATTTTTTTGATAATTGAAAATTTTCCATAGTAGAGAAAAATAATTTTTTACTGTACAGTTACGGATAATAGGTTCGAGTAATCGATGTTTTATTGTGACAAGAATTTTTTTTAATCTATAGACACGGAAAAGTTATAAATTTTTTTTTTAATTCATATATATATATATATATATATATATATAAACCTACATTTGAAGTAGATATTGAAGTGGATCGACGTCTGTTGAAATTTCAACTCCCCCTGCGTTTCTCTCCCTCTTTCTCTCATTCTATGTCCGAGAGATATTCTTTATGGTTCTTCGGAGAAGTGAGATAACATTCGGAATCGCCTTCATCCCTCGAATCACTCTCGGGGATTCATTCCGTCGCATCGGAATAGATGAAAGAAAGGCGAAACCGTTTTAATCTCAAACTCCTCTACTCTCAAGTACATCACTGCATTTGTTACTTTATTTTGATTTTTTAACGCTCTTTTACTATTTTCGAGAGCAAAAAATAGTTTTATTCGAGAGAAACAGAGAAAGAGAGAAAAAAAGAAAGAAAAGAAAGGAGAAAAAGAAAAGAAAGAAAAAAAGGAAAAAGAGAAGAAAAAAAGAAGGAAAGAGAAAGTAAAGAAAGAGGAAAAAATAAATACAGAGAAAGAAGCAAGAAAGAAAAAAAGAAAAGAAAGAAGAAAAAGAGAAGGAAAATGGTAAAGAAAGAGGAAAAGAAGAAAGGCAGATTTCCAAATTCAAGAAAAAGAGAAGGAAAGAGAATGTAAGGAAAGAGGAAAAGAAGAAATACAGAGAAAAAAGCAAGAAAGAGAAAAAAGCAAAAGAGAGAAAGAGTCAAGGAAACAGAAAAACAGATTTCCAAATTCAAGAGAAAAAATTCAAGAAAAAGAGAAGGAAAGAGGAAAATAAGAAATGCAGAGAAAAAAGCAAAAAAGAAAAAGAGTCAAGGAAACAGAAAGACAGATTTCCAAATTAAAGAGAAAAAATTCAAGAAAAAGAGAAGAGAAGAAATGTAAAGAAAGAGGGGAAAAAAGAAATACAGAAAAAAGCAAGAAACAGGGCTCGGATCGTCTTTAAAACTAAAAAAAATCGCATAAAATTTACGAAAAAGTAGTAAAAAAAGTCTCATGAAATTTTAGAAAAAAACGACAAAAAGGAAACAAAATTGTCAAACTTGTAAAAAAATAACATTTCTCCACAACAAATACATTAATATCAAGCAATCCGAAATAAATTTTTTAAAAATTTAATAAAATTCATAGCAAAAATTTAATTACGTATTTTTAACATTTTTTTAAAATTCTCTTTAAAATGTCAATTATTTTTATAAATAATAAAATTCTTCTTCTAAATTCAACTATTTAACAAAAATTTTAATAAAACTCTTGTCAAAATTTCAATTATCTTTATAAATAATAAAATTCATCATAAAAATTCAATTATTTTCAAAAGTAATAAAACTCTTCGCAGAAATTCAATTATAATCAAAATTTTTTTTTTAATTATTCGTCAAAATTTTATAAATAATAAAATTCATCATAAAAATTTAATTATTTTCAAAAGTTCTGATAGAATTTTTTTCAAAATTCAATTATCTTCTAAGGTAGAAAAATTCTTCACAAAAATTCAATTATTTTCAAATTTTTTTTTTAAATTCTCAAAATTTCAATTATGTTTATAAATGTCAAAATTTTTCTGCAAAATTCAATTACTTTTAAATATTTCTAGAAAAAATCTGTTCAAAATTTCAATTACCTTTGTGAATAACAAAATTCTTTACCTGAAATTCATTTATTTGCAAATAATTTTAATAAAATTCTTCTCTGAAATTGAATTATTTTCAAAAGTAATAAAATTCTTCGCAGAAATTCAATTATTTTCAAAAATTGTTCCAAATTTCTCCTTAAAATTTGTAATATCTCATCATAAAGAATAAAAAAGTAAGAAAATTCATCACAGCAATTCAATTTTTAATCAAAAATTTTTTTTAAATTTTCTTGAAAATTTTAATTATCTTTGTAAATATCAATATTCTTCTGCAAAATTCAATTACTTACTAAAGTTTTATAAATTTTTTCCCAATAATTCAATTATTTTCATAAAAAATGATGAAATTTTTTTTTTAGAAAGTCTTATGATATAAAATAATGATTTTATCACTCGGTCATCTTTAATTATTATAAGTTGTTTAGTTACAAAAAGGTTTGAATTTGAATATTTTGAAGAATTTTAATTTTTATGGAAAAATAATAATTAAATATTTATTTATAAAAGAAGTTATTGACGTTTTCGAAAAATTTGTAAATAAATGTAACAGAACATTTTTTTGACTCAAACTTTTTCCTTTAAATTTAAAAACTTTTAAATTTAATTCGTATTTTAGTAAAAAAATCTCGAAAAAGTCGATTAGTCGCATTTTTTCACAGAAAAGTCGAAATAAATCACATTTCCTTATAGAAAAGTCAAAAAAAGTCGAAAAAGTCGCACAATCCGAGCCCTGAAGAAAAAGAAAAAAAAGAAAAGAAAGGAAAAAAGCAAAAAAAAGAAAGAGGAAAAAAAATATAGAAAAAGCAAGAAAGAGGAGAAAAAGAACTACAGAAAAAGGAAAAAAGAGAACAAAGCAAAAAAGAGAAGGAAAGAAAAAGTAAAAAAAGAGAAAAAAAATAAATACAGCGAAAAAAGCAAGAAAGAGAAAAAAGAAAAAGAAAAGGAAGGAAAAAATAAAAAAAGAGAGAGAGAGAGACAAATTTCGAAATTCAAGAGGAAACGCTGATTGAAGAGACTTGTATAAGTAGAAACATGGAATATTGCACGAAACTTGTGAATAAGTGTACGTATAACCAAAATAATAAATCCGATAAGGGAATTAATAATTATCCTCAACAAGCGAAAACGTGCTCTTTGCCAAAGTTAAATTGATTACACATATATATACTGGTTAACCGTAATTGACCCATTATCATACCGTTATTAATTCGAGATTAGACCGGCCATGACTCCAAATTGATCACCAATCGCAGTGCCTCTTTTTTTCCAAGATTATTGAATTTAATAAACCAAACACTTTTGACATATCAAATATGTATATATAATGAAATTATTCAGAAAAAAGATAAACATTATCTGTGAGTCTTATTTCTGTCAGGAGAATTTTTTCCTCTATTTTTTCTTTTTCTTCTTTTTATTTTAATCACGACTTTAAAATTAATTCGAATTTCTATTTCGGCGAACATTTTATCTTATCAAATTTTAGGCGATCGATCGACATATCTATTCAAGGAGAATTTTCATTTAATGTGTGAATTTTTACTGTTCAGTTTATAAATTAAAAAAAAAATCAAATGGAAATTTAATTGTCCCTTTTTTACATTAAAAAAATTAAATGGAAATTTAATTGTCCCTTTTTTACATTAAAAAAAATTAAATGGAAATTTAATTGTCCCTTTTTTAAATTAAAAAAAAATAAATGGAAAATTACTAAATTTATTTTAAATAAATACTGAGGAAAAATTATTTTGATACAAATAACAAATTATTTATCTGTTATCAAATAAGTATTTACTTCAAACAAATAATTTTTAGTGACAACATTTAATGGTATTTGCTTCTAATAATGAATTTATTCGTTTAAACACAATTTATTCTATTCAAGTAAATATTTATTTGATAACAGACATTGAATCGGTTATTTGAATAAAGAAATTATCATTTTTTAGTGAAATAAATAAAATAAAAAATTTTCGATAAACTTTTAATATCAATGAATTTCAATTTTTAACCAATTTACATTTTATATAAATTAAAAAAAATTATTCCTGCAATTAACATAAAATTTTTGCGACAGATGAATTTTTAAGATATTTTACGAATTTCTGATTTGACTACAAAAATTTTATGTCGCTATTACAGCGAAATCATAAAAAAAATAAGTACAATTTTTATTCAAATTTTTTATTTGATTGTATTAAATTTAAAATTAAATTCATTTTAATTGAAATTAATTAAAAATCGACGTTAATTAATGTAAATTGTTATTAATTAGAAAATTATCGTAAAACATCAATAACTTCATTTTTCAATAAATATTTAATCATTATTATTTTTTCATATACCAATTAAGATTTTCGAAAATTTAATTATTTTTTTATCATTCATTACTTATTCTTCAAATAATTAAATTATTTTCAAAAATTCCAATGAAATTCTTATGTGTTAATTCAATTATTTTCAAAGATAACGTAATTCTTCGCAAAAAATCCAATTATATTCCAAAATTATACCAAAAATTCCCTTCAAAATTTAAATTATCTTTAAAAATAATAAAATTTTTCTCCGAAATTCAATTATTTTTAAAAATTTTAATAAAATTCTGAAACGAATTTTAATTATTTTTAATATACAAAATTTTCATCAAATTTCTCGAAAAATGCAATTATTAAAAAAAAAATTTATAAACATTTTATAAAAAGCATTCAATTATTAGATTTAAAAATTTGTTGATAAAGTTTAATTATTTAATAAAATGTTTGTTTTTAGAGTTAAATATATAAATTCTCGCCGAATTTTCCAATAAATAAATATTTTTTAATATAAGATTCAATTATAATCCAAAATTGTTACTGAAATTTACTTCTAAATTAATATTTACTAGAAAACTCTACAAGAAATCAATTGTTTAACAATAAAAATAAACAATTTATTAAATAATAATTGAATACTTCTAAAAATTGAATTTTTAGAAAGAATTTTATCAAAATTTAATTATTTTGTTTTTGATTATTAAACATAACTAATATTATTATTATTCATTGTTAAGAGACAAATTTAAAAACAATTTTAAGAATAATTTATGATCATCAAGTTTTGAACGTTCAAATGAACGAAATATTTTTTATTGAAGATATTTTAATAAATTTCAAATCATAAAAAAATTTAAAAACTGAAATTTTACTTTTAGAAATTCAGTAATTAATTTTTTAGATAGTAACGCAAAATAATTGCAATAAAAAATTAATTTTTTTAGGTAACAAATAAATTTCGTTCATTTGAACGTTCAGAACTTTAGGCTCTTAATAATTTAATTTTTCGAGAAATTTGATGAAATTTTTGTATGTTAAAATTTATAAAGTCAATTTAAAATTAAAATAAGAATTTTTAATTTTGAGAAGAATTTTTGTAAATTTTCAAACATAATTTAATTTTTGCCTAGAATTATATTAATTTTTAAAATAATTGAATTGAATATTTAAGTAAAATTAGATTTCAAGAAAAAATACAATTAAAAACAGCAATTTTCCAGGATTTTGATCAAAATTCCCTCATTTTTCTAGGTTTTTTCAATTTTTATAAAATTTCCTAACATTTCCAGGTTTTCCAGGTTGCGTGGAAAATCTGAATTGAATAATAATTATTCTAAAATTTTCTGATAAGAAAACATATCTAAAAAGAGTAAGAGGAGAAAAAGAAAATTCAGTTCGACAAAAATTCGGTTCAACATAAACCTACAATTGAATAATAATTATTCTAAAATATTTGATGATAAGGAAACATATCCAAAAGGAATAAGAGGGAAAAAAAATCTGTTCGTCAAAAATTCAGTTCAACATAAACCTACAATTGAATAATAATTATTCTAAAATATTTTGAAAAGGAAAAATATCTAAAAGGAGTAAGAGGGAAATAAACAAAAGGAGACCAAAAAAAACAGGCGGTACTGTCAAATGGGTCAATTTGGTACCAGCGCGGAGTAATAAGTATATAGGACTCGATACATTCAAAAAATCATCAAAAATAATTTACTGGAAAATTTCCAAAAATTCAATACGAAGAAGACAAGAATTTTCTTTTCCCTTCATTTTGCAATAACATAAAATAAGAATGGAGCAGGAAGATGAGAGAATAAAGAGGGTACAAATTGTACACTGAACACGATTCAATATTGTTTAAAGTGGGTCGTACCAAATGAGAAGCGCGGTTGGTACTGCATAAGTAGTATGCACTGCTCTTTGGAAGGTGAGTACCGGCCGCGATGTGCCGAGGCCTCTCTACTTCAGTACACAGTGACTAAGGTGAGGAGGTGGGTGAAGTAGGTAAATAGCCTACCGTTGACCCGTCACCTGCGTTCTCGTTCTATCGGGAGCATTCAGTGCTGGAAGAAGAAAGGAGCACGATTCCTCTTTATCCTCATGGACGCCCTTCTTTTTTGGTCTCCTTTTTTTCCCTCTTTTTCTTCTCCTTCTTCAACTAACTTCTTCTTCTTCTTCTTTTTTTTCTTTTTCGTCAAGGGAATTTATCCCTCCATTATATTTTTGTATATCACTATAGATATGTATATAAGTATCAAAATAAATGTGAAAAAATAAATATGAATATAAATATGAATATAAATATGAATATAAATATGAATATAAATATTAATATAAATATGAATATATATATATGAGTATAAATATAATCATAAATATAGTCATGAATGTAAACATAATCAATATTCTGTAAAATCAACAATTTTGGTACTTTACAAGAAGATAATGATGATGATGATGGTTTCTTCAACGATTTTTTTCACCTCAGCTCGTTAATTATTCAACAAGCATCTTGTAACAATTTCTATATAGAATACTGTAATAATTACTATACAATTACTATACAATTACTATAGAATTACTATAGAATTACTATAGAATTACTATAGAATTACTATAGAATTACTATACCATTATTATACCATTACTATACCATTAATATACCATTAATATACAATTGCTATAAAAATCAGTCATACTTATCATAAAAATTATTAACAATTATTACAGTAATTATAATAATACAAACAATTATTATAGTGGTCACTTACAATTATTATAACAATCACTAACAATTACCATACAATACCTACAATTATTAGATAAGAACAACAAATAATTTTTGAGATCCCTAAGTACCGATGGCAAAGATTTTTGACAGCCTTTGCCATGGCACCCAAAGGTTTAATAATTTAATATAAAAATACCAATGAATACAAATTCCAACAATTAATATAATTCTCACTAATTTAATATAAAAATACCAATGAATACAAATTCCAACAATTAATATAATTCTCACTAATTAACATAATAATTAATATAATCATAATATAATTATTACAGTATTTGTTATACGAAAGAATAAAAAGGTATTATGCTCAAAATTCAGGAACCCAGTTTATTCGCTTTTGTTTTTCAGAAAATGAAGTTACGTAAGGTAGACAATTACCAGAGTCACCCTAAAAGAGGATGATTTTGTTAACCGTTCGTCTACGGGTTGTCATGCAGAGCAAACGACTAGGTCGCTCGATACAATTATGGCTATCGCTGTGTGAGACGACGGCGATGTAGGTAAGACATCTCAAAGGCGGTTTAACATTGAAACCAGGCCAGCATCGTCTGCAGAAGACAAGATAGTCACTATTTTGTGCACGCAGCTAATCAATTTGTCACAATAAACACAAATTCAGGATCATTTCATCTGCAATTAATTACAAAAGTCTTTGACTATTTTCCCAAACAACTCGAAACATCATCATCATCATCATCTTCTTATTAACTATTTTTAACAAACTAAAATCAGGATTAATTTTTGAGGCTCCCACTGGAAAAAAAACTATTCGACCCAATATAAGTGGAGCAAATAACTTCGATATTGCAAACGTGCAAATAATAAATCTTATTGAAGTTTGTGAGAGTAGCATAAATCTGTTTCAGAACACGAAGATTGTGTCAGAAGATATAGACAATAGGTCAGAGCATCACCTCAACATAGAAAAGTGCCTTCGAGTCTTTTAAAATTAGGTTCAATTCTTTGGTACATTTAATGCCATAAAACCAAACAAGTTGATCTGTAACATTTAGCACAAACTAATGCTACAAACATTTGATTTAAAATAAAAGTTCATCTGTAACATTTAGCACAAACTAATGCTGCAAACAATTAATAGTAAAATAAAAGTTCATCTGTAACATTTAGCACAAACTAATGCTGCAAACAATTAATAGTAAAATAAAAGTTCATCTGTAGCATTTAGCAGTACTAATGCTGCAAACATTTAATACTAAAATAAAACAAAATAATCCGCAACATTCATCATTCAATAAAAAGCTATCGCAACTTAAAGCTACCAACTAATACTGTGCAAGCATCTAATGCCAAAAAAATTACAATCCTTCCTCTATAAAGATACAGAAACTAATTTTCAGCATTCAGTATTCAACAAGCAACACTAATGTTACTCAATTCTGCAAATTAATACCGCAAACAAATACTAATAATAACGAACAGTAAACCTGATAACAAAATTTTATGACACAAAAATCCAAGTAAAAATCCTGCCAGTAATAATCAAACTAATTGCACTGTCAGCAGCAGAACGAATAACTCCCCAAAAAAGTACCAACCAAATAATCCCAAAGAAATGCTTCCTCACTAAAAATTGTAACACAACAAAAAAAACCATCCAAGTTTACTTTTCCACTTCGTGAGAAAAATAAACACAAGTAAACATAAATCCTTGTAGTCGAAAAATCCTCTCTTTCTCTCACGGATTCAAAACTAAATTATACAAAAAGATTATTCTTGTCTGTTATCTCACAAAAGCCATCAAAACGTTTCTGTTTTACATGCACCACGGCTTATAAAATACCTATATGAATTCTAATTCACGAATTGAGGTAAAATCTAAATAATAATTAATTCTCGTGAATCTATGTTATATGTATACAAGAAAGGCCAGCACTTTCCCATTTCGTTTTGAAGTAAAATTCTCTCTAACCTCATGGTACATATATACATGTACATACAGCGTTGAAACGTGACAGTATTCGTGATTTGAGGGAATAGCAATTATTACGTCACATGAGTAAGCGCGCGTGTGAAAGTCTGGAAGGTACGTCCGTAATCCGTAAGAAGAAATCGAGTTTCGCGCTCCTGGCGTAAATGCTCGGCTAGGTCAGGGACGAAGTTTAGAGCCAATCGATTAGATCCACCGAATGATGGCGCAGCCTTGCCTCAAATGCGTTAACACACACACACACACTTACACTCACATACATGTTTAGATGGTAAATAGCAAACGGTCACTTTAATTACATCGCTCGCACTTCCACTATCTTATACGCTCTTCAAACGCTGTACGCTATTTCATTGAAATAACAAACTTGATAAAAAGCTTTTTGCAGAATTAGAAAACAACTATTGCTCCATATTGACTAAATGCTACTTTATTATTTAGACAAACGAATAAAGAAACAGCTATTAATTTGTTTGTAATTTAATTTGTCTTCACATATATGCACAGTCAGAGTGGGTACGGATTAGCGTAGGTTGAGGGTTAACATGCCAATGATTTCGACACCATTGATTTCTATTTGAAAGTATCGGAACAATTTCTTATAAAATCCTAAAGCTTACACCACACCATCGTCGAGCATTTTCACTTTGCTCGAGACTGAAAATTGACCCCTTTAAGCTATTTAGGAAACTAATTTAATGATGCACTCTGATTTCAAAGCTTCTAAAAATACTCCCTGAAAGATTCTTCAGAAAGAAACATTCTAAAATTCAGACTAAATCAATAAAATTAAAACTGAATCATCAGATTTAGAGTGTGGTGATTATGATAATACTGATGATTATAGTAATTGATAATTTACTACCACAAGATTATGATAAAAATGCCGATGATGATAATGGTGATGATAATAATGATGCTGATCATGATTTTGACTCAAAGTAAATAATTTGAGCATCATAATCAAATAAACCACAATTAACCTCATGGCCCAACAGTTTTACTTTCATAACTTTCATATAGAGGACAATAATCACTAAATATCTGCACTAAATAAAATGTCCGTAAATTGAGAGGCTTGGAATGAAGAACATAACCTCCTTTCACACACAGTTTCTGTATATATTCACACAAAACCGAATGCGTACCAATAACTTGTACAACTTGAAGTCTCTCTCGTAATTTAAGCAACCTTGTTCCAATGGCCTTTTCACAGACTTAATAACTCTCAAATATCCCAACCGAGCCTGGAAAGCGCGAATGCATTATATGGAATTTAATGTTCGTGTACAGAACGCGAAATTATCGATCTAAAAAATTTTCCCTCCAGAGTATTACACAATCTACAACTACATACAATTGGAAAATTTCCCATAAACCAATTTTCTTTGCAAAGCAGAAAACAATGTTTTAGGTTCAAAAATTACCATAAAGATTTTTACTCCGAAGAAGCTTAGTTAAATCCACATTTTTAAGAACCCCGGATAATTTTTTCGATCCCAACTACACAAGAAGATGAAAAAACACCAAATGAAAAACCGGAGATAAAAAAATGAGATAGAAACAAGGTGAAAATCCATCAGAATTCACAGTGATCGATAGAAAATAATGTTTAAATCCACCGAAAACATTTGGATAAAAATAACATGAATGGAATAAATAAAAATAAAAAAAAGAATGGAAAAAACTGTGTAAAGGTAAGGGGGAAAAAAGTCGTTCAAAGAAAGAGTAGCAACAAACGATAAAAGCCTGCTGAGCAATAAAGAAAGTTTGTTAAAAGAAATATATAAATTAAAAATAAAATCTGCAAGTCACGCGATCTACAAAGAGGTGAATTACGACCTTAAAGAAATACACCGTTTCGTTACCATATACCTGTGATGCTATCGCGGGACGAGGTGAGGCGAGAAGATGAGAGAATTGAATCAAGGGACCGGAACGAGGACATCCCAATAGCAACTTCGATCTACTTTTTTTTATACATATAAACCTCGAACGAATCTTTTTTCTCCTATACCAATTTATTCAATATAGAAACTTATATATTTATACACAAACTTATCTGTAATTATATATACACAATTATCTATAATTATCCGATTCCCCCCTTTATACCTCACCTTATCTGTTTAATTATACAAATTAATCTCTAATTACGAAATCTTATCAATAGAATAGTTATCTACAAGAGGGAGGAACTTTTTAGGAGTTGGAAAATTTGTATTTGGTATCCACTATGGTACTATGGTATCAACCATGGTATCAACTACGGTATCAACTATTGTATCAACTGCGGTATCAACTACGGTATCAACTATGGTATCAACTATGATTTTAACTATGGTATCAATTATGATTTTAACTATGGTATCAATTATGATTTTAACTATGGTATCAATTATGATTTTAACTACGTTAATATTATGATTAATACTGAATAAATATGGATATTCAGTTAATCAGTAAATATTTGCTTGACTTATTCAAGAATCTAGAACCAGAAGACTTAGAAACATTTCTTTCATACAATCAACAATCAGCACTAATTATAAAATCAAAAAGCATTTCTTTCGCCTACAGAGAACTGAGTGCTTCCCGATTTGCTAATAATAATATAATAGACAAAGCAGTGGGTCGTGTGTACTAGACTATGACATTCTTCGTTCAGATTGCGAATATAAAGTCGGGAGTGTGCGGAGAGCCCAACCCAGCCCAGCCCATAGCTCTAACAAGTAATTGGGTTATCATTGGATACAGTGTGAAACCGAGGCTTTCTAGCTTTCTATGCTTACATCAAGGATGTCCACATTACCGAGGATCCCCCCACGCTTCTTTACTCTTTGAGCATTAGAAGACGCCCGACCATTATCGACCTCGAGAGATATGTCTGTGCCTGCCCCTTCACAGTTCAGCTTCGTTAACCTTTCATAATTCCTTCACCAGAAAAGAACATCTCTTCCCACAAACTAATGTCTTAAAAATTCCCCCCTTTTTCGCACATCTAATCCACTTCGAAACTATATTTCCAAACTCTTGTCTAAAAACCGGTTTTCAAATTCTGTATTATAATGTTCCACTGACGAGCTAAATGAAAATATGCCAGAAGCAGACACTCTACAATAATCGATTCAATTGCATGTCAGTGATTTGTATGTGTCCGTATAAATCTTATCACGTAATCTCGCATCTGTTCCAGAAACAAACGCACATCAATAGTAGCATCTGATAATAATTAACCGCAACAATTAATATAATGTAAATTGCGCTACTGCATTAACAAGACAATTATTTTCTAAAAATTCAAAAACCTATGTACCAAAAAGTAAACTTTCTCCAATAAAAGTCATGAGGTGAATTAAGGCATGATAATAAATTAGAAGGCAATTTCAAAACGTTAGAGAGCGCAAAAACGTGATTTCTTCATCTCTTTGATTATCTCGTAAGGATCGAACTGTAGAAAAAGAGAGAGAGAGAGAGAGAGAGAGAGAGGAGAGTGAAAAAATGAAAAAAGACGGGGAGAGTTTTACCTCAACAGAAAGTCAGACCTTATGCGAATAAACGACAATGGATTTGGCCTCGCAAAATGAGAGTTCTCTTTACTTTCCCTTCCGCCGAACAAGCCGAAAGGCACATCTTTATTCCACTCTTCGAAATATACATTTTTACATCCGTTCAAATAAAGAATTCCCTATATATATTAATGACCTGCCGCATGTTATTCTACCATCGTTGAAAAATTTCTCCGAATTTTTTATTCCCGTCCTCTCTTTTTTTGCCACCAAATTACACAACTTTTAACGCTCTATCCTTGACGTGAAGTCATTTTTTTTCTCCTTCGCTTCTCTATATAATTGAAATATATACATATATTCTTTGCCAAGGCTGCAGTTACTGTAAGTATAGGTACATACTGCATTTTGAAACAGGAAATTAATTTAGAAATTCAAATCAATAGGAAATGTTTCTTTTTGCTTTGGGTAGTTTCTTGAATTTGTAATCTAGACTCGAACCAAAATTTGTAATCTGGATTTCGACCGAAACAGGAGCTTTATGCAACGTTGGGCAACATTTTAACCAGGCTTATATCGATAGAATCGGGAAAAAGTCCGATTTGGTTTTGGTCAAAGTGTCTACTGTGGCCAAATCGGGACAGTGTGGAAAATTAAAATTATTCAGGTCTAATTGTCTACTGGGCGAAAATCGTTGTAGAAAACCTGGAGACTACTACAGAATTAAACCTTTTTTCGTCCCGATTCCAATTAGCCTGTAGTCTAGCGGTACAATTAATTTAAAATCGGGACAAAGTCCAAAATTCCTTCGGCAATTACCCACAAGTCCTGGTCAAAAGTAATGTAATCCTACTACATAGTACAACGGAAAAACCGCGTTTTGGACCAAAAATAAAAATCCCTTCTTGTTTCTAATCCCGATTAGGTCTAGAACAAACTGATGGTGAAAAATTCACCACCTAATGACGAGGTTTTTTGATCAAAACAAAAAAAAAGAAGTATACACGCAAACCCGCAAAACAGCCGTCTCATTTGACGGCAAGGTTTTTCAAACACGTATATATATTTATATAGATTCCTTGGTACTAGTATATTCTCGTGTCATTTTAATCATCCCTCGTACAAGGAACTATCACGAACGTTGGCTGAAACGATATAATCGATTAGCCAGAGGTCGAGGGGGATTAGCACCAGTCGAATGGCTCGTCGATTCGCGCACAGCAGTGAGATCAAGGATATATGTATAACAAGCGAGAAGCACGTGGCGTGAATGGCTCTTCAGAGAAGGAAATCGTTGAGAATGCAGCCTCGTTATTATTTTCCATGAGAGCGATTTAGATGACGCGAGGAAAATGAAGAAATAAAACGAAAAAATTTAACCAATTCACACTGATAAATGTGACAATTAATTTTTCTTTCCCTAAGGAAAAAGTTGTCATTCTTCCTTAGGGAAACAAAAAAAAAGATATTTATTTTAAATTTTAGAAAATCAAATTATAAATCCTATTAGCTTTGGCGAAAGTAACGTGAAGTGAAGTCATTGTAAAGCATAAAGGGCTAAATTTAGCAGAAAGTGGAATAACCCGTCTCTAGTTTGGTATTAGAGTAGTTGGTTGATTCTCTCTGGTTGGCGTTGAATATCGAGCGGGGTGAATGCTCTTGCGCAATGCACGCACAGCAATACCGATCGCAGGGATACTCAAACACGTGTAGTTGAGAGTTTGTTGTCATAATGAGAATATTTGTTTACCCCCCCTTAAACGATATTATATTCTCCCATCTCTCAAACAGGAAACCAAAATTACCAAATGAAAATTAAATTATATTGTATTCAATCGAAATAATTATACAGCTAAAATTCTCTACTCCTTCAAAAAGGTTCCCTTTCAACATGTTGGGGAAAAATACAATCTTTATCTTCAATAAAACTACCAGATGACATTTTGTGAATTCACAACTCGAAGGCAGAGACAATTTATAAGCCACGATTTAACATTTCCATAGCGCGCAACTAACGGATTAACATACAGCGATAATTGGCAATTGAACAACATTCAAGCATCATCTCTTTGTAAATGTGATATACACAATATAAAAGTCATTGATAATTGATCAATTTGTCATTTACCAATCGCCTTGAAGATGATGATGATGATGACTTTTTTTTCTATATCTGATTCCTGATACAGAAAATAGTTTAATCAATCAATCAATGAATTACAATTCCAATCGTGAGAAAAACATATAGAATCAAACTGTGCGCACTAGAGAAAATTGGCATTTGTACATTGGAAAACAAAGAGATACAAGTGAATGTTGGAGTCAAATAAAATCTCGAGCATTTATATTTGAAAAAGAGGTTAAACGCGAAAACGTATTTCACTGTAAAAACAAAAGTCAAAAGCCTCGAGGTTATACATATATATATATATACAAGTAAAAGGGAAACATTCTACAACTGTACAAAAGGACTTTGAAAGGTGAAAACAATGAAAATTTAACAATCATAAACTTTCTCTGTTGTTAAAACGGCGCACTAAAAGCAGCCACAACTTTAGATTATTTAAAATATATAAAAGGAAAGTGAATAAAAATATGAACAATGCAAAAGTGAGACTCGAATAATACAACAACTTCTTTAGATTTTCTTCGCCCTAAAACAAATTCAAAGATCTCTTTGCCTTACATGTCATTGATGGCAAGTTGTGAAACGTATAGTACGCGCCACTTTCACTATCGCAGTCAAGTTTCATAACCGTTATTATCGAGGACATACGTAGGCTGAAAAAGAGAAAAGAGACTTCTGCCCTCAACACAACATTCATTGTTATCGATGTTGTATACAACCTCATTCGTTTGCAAATGTACTCAAAACCCTTTTTCCCTCTGAGAGAATACCCTTTGAAGAAGTGGAAAAAAAACATACATATACATACATTAGAGACTGTAATTACAGAATTAAGACCGCCAGGAGGGAAAAGGGTCACGGTAAAGAAACGCTTTCTCTTTCGGAAGTCATATAACAAAACGATACACACAGCGCACAACTTTGGAATAAGCCAGGGAATAACAGAAAGCGTGTACACTTGCGAGGGATTATATGATTTTCGTTTTATTCTATCTCCAATTTCTCCAATGATAAAACAAGGTAAAATTCATCCAAACAATATAACAACAACAACAACAACCACAACTAGACTTGGAGCAAAACTTTGTCAAGATTAAGTGATTTAGAAAACAACACATTCGGGTGTGGAAAATAAATCCCTTTCTTTTTATCTACACTATATTGTCGTCATATCCTAAAACATGCATATTCATTACTATGAAAGAGAAAAGTTATCTTCTATTTTATGCCGTAAGCAAATGCAAATTTTTACATATTTAGAAAAAAATGAAACTTCTGATTTGATATCAAAAAGAAACAAGAACAGAATAGTTTTCATTTCGATAACGAAAAATTGAATTAAATCGTAAAAGAAAGTTACTTTCGGATCAAAACAAACAAACAGACAAAATTGAATATAATATTAAATCACGGTTGCCACAAATGTTTAACTTTAATTTTCCCTGACTTTTCCCTGATTTCCAGACAAAATTCTCACTTTTTCCCTGACCATAAAAAATATTCTGATTCACTCTAAAAATTATTAGATACTCAAAAAACTGTTCTATTAAATTTATTTACAAATTTCATTAATTGTAAAATTATTCAAAAACATCAATAACTGGATTTTTAAATAAGTATTTAATTATAACTTTTCCACAGGAATTAAAATTCTTCAGAACATTCAAATTCAAACCTTTTTGAAACTCAACAATTTATAAGAAATTTTATAAGAAATTTTATAAGAAAACATAAAGAAGGTGGTCACCTTCTTCATGTTTTGTTATTATTTTTAATAACCATCAAATTTTTCAACAAAAATTTAATTATTTACAAAAATCCTAATAAAATCATTCGCAAGAATTCATTGATTTTTAAAAGTAGTAAATTTTCTCCAAAAAATTCAATTATTTGAAACAATTGAAATAAAATTGGTTGCAATAATAACTGAATTATTTTCATAAACAATAAATCAATTATTCGGTAATTTCATATTTTAATCAATTTTTATTAGAAAATTCTAGAAAAATTCAATTCTTTAAATTGAAAAATAAATAATTTATTGAATAATTGAATGTTTGTTAAAATTGAATTCTCATAAAGAATTTTATCAACAAATTTTTAAATAATTGAATTCTTTTGACAAATTTTAATAAAATTTTTAAGAATAATTACATTTTTCAAGGAATTTGATTAAAATATTCTATCCAAAATTAATTAAAATCCTGCGATGAGTTTTATTATTTATGAAAATAATTTTTAAAAATTTCCAAAAATGTTATTAAAATTTTTCTAAAATAATTGAATTTCGGTGAAGAATTTTATTATTTATAAAAATAATTCAATTCTTGTAAATAACTTTGTTAAATTTTTTTTTAAATATTTGATTCATACGAGGAATTTTATAAAAATCTTTTTAAATAATTGATATTTTTCAAAAAAATTTATAAAATTTTGTATATTAAATAATTAAACTCACATAAAAATTTTATTATTTATGAAAATAATTGAATTATTTCAAAGAAATTTATTAGAAATTTCATAAAGTATTGAATTTCTGTGAAATTTTAACAAGAATTTTATTCAAGTTTTTAAATATATTTGAATTTTGAAGAGGAATTGAATTATTTATAACAATAATTGAAATTTTGATAAGAATTAAACAAATTTTTTTAAAATAATTGAATATTGAAGAATTTTATTATTTATAAAGATAATTGAAATTTTGACAACAATTTTTTAACATAATTGACTTTTGAAAATAATTTAATTTTTCCAACGAATTTTATTCATGTTTATAAATATAATTGAATTTCGGTGAAATTTTTCCAAGAATTCTATTAATGTTTTTGAAAATAATTGAATTTCGAACAAGAATTGTATTATTTATAAAGATAATTGAAATTTTTACGAGAATTTTTAGAAAAATTTTGAACTTAATTGAATTTTGGAGAAGAATTGCATTATTTATAAAGGTAATTGAAATTTTGACGAGAATTTTTAAAGAAATTGTAATCAGAATTGAATTTTGGAGAAGAATTTTTTTATTTTTAAAGATATAATTGAAATGACCAGAATTTTAAAAAATTTTTGAATATAATCGAATTTCTGGGAAAAATGTTATTACTTTTGAAAATAATTGAATTTCTGTAATTATTTGTAACTTTTCCAAAATAAAATTTTTTTAGTATTTTTAATTAAAATTCTTTTATCAATCTAGTATTTATGAAAATTGTAAAAATTATTCATTACCTAATTTATTAGTCATAATTTTATGATATAGTTCTTTGAAAAATTAAGTTATTTAAAAATAAATTATTGTCTGAAATAGAAAAAATTCAAGGTTTTGTTTTAAAATTCGTGGTTATTTTTATAATTTACAAGGCAAACAAAAAAAAATTTAGAGTTTTTTCATGAATTTTTGAAACTTGATTTTTTTCCAGTACTTTTACTAAAAATCTCTGACTTTTCCCTGACTTTCCTGACCAATTTTATTTTCCCTGACTTTTCCCTGAATTCCCTGACTTCCCTGACTTTTGGCAACCCTGTAAATATTAAACATAATAGAAAAATAAAAAGATGGAATTCACATCTGATGTAAATATCTAAAAGAAAGCCATTTGGAAAACATTTCTGTAAACGAAACCGATTTTCGAATCATAATCAAAAGGTTGAATTCTCTCCTAACTTAGATATTCAATTTAAAATGAAAGAACTAATATCATATTAGTATTTTGGAATTAAAACGAACAGAATTTATTTCCAACTCTAATATTTGACTCAAAATTTTACAAATATGTACAAAACAGTAAAAAGTATTTATTAATTTAGAATCAGAATAATCAAATTCGCTACCGATTCAAATATTAATATTAAAACTGAACAAAACTCACTTCTAATTCTTAATTTAAAATTAAATTCACAAATTTTATTTCTGAGTCAAATACCTGATTCAGAAATAAAATTTGTTGCATTAATTCTAAATTAAAAATTAGAAATGAGTTCTATTCAGTTTTAATATTAATATTTGAATCAGAAGCGAATTTTGATTCTAAATTAATAGGAAGTTGTTATTGTTTTATACAATTTTGTAAAGTTTGGAGGCAAATATCAGAGTTAAAAATAAATTCTGTTCTATTTAATTCCAAAATACTAATATGATATCAGTTTTTTCTAACTCGTATATTCAAGTTAAAAACAAACGAAATGGATTTCTAATTCTTATATTTGAATTAAAATAAACAGAATCTTCCTCTGACTCCAAAATTTAATTCAAACTGAAAAATTAACTAAATCTTACTAAATCCTACTAACAATAAATCTTACTTCTTTTTCTTAATTTTAACTGAAAACTAAAACAGACTTTACTTCTTCGATTTTTTTTATTCAAAAGAAATCAGATTTGAAATCTAAATCTTATTTTAAAGTAACTATGAACCAAATTCACTTATGACTCTAATTAAAAACTCAAAATTATACAAAAATTAATATGTTATTGTCTTATTTTAAAATCAAAACTAACAGAATTCGCGTTAGTGACTTGATATTCAGGACTAAACGCAATTAACTTCCAATTTTTATTTATGAATTCAAACGAACAATATTTGCTTTTAAAAATTGATTTCCAATTGAATAAAATTCAATTGCAATCAATATTTTAGAATAAAAAAAAACAGAATTCATTTTGTCCGAAATATTTCATTCGAAACTTAACATAATTGGCTTGTAATTATTATTTTGAAATTAAAGCAAACAGAATTTACTTCTGACTCGAATATTTAAACAAAAGTTAATCAAAAATTAATTCTAATTTTGTCTTTCAAATCGAAACAGGCAAAAGTAAATTCTGATTTATAATTTTATTGAAAACGGCAGTAATTTTACTTCTCCTTATTTTTAAATTGAAAAAACAGAGTTTTAACTTTAAATGTTTCTTTCGAAATTAAAAAAAATTCATTTTCAACTCTCATTTTGAAATTGAAATAAAGATTTCTTTTCTGACTGGAATATTTGATAAAAAATCAAACGAAATTTAATTTTAATTCTTATTTTTGAATCAAATTCGAAAGAATTCACTTTTGACTCGAATATTACATGAAAAATTATTCAAAATTCAATTCTAGTTTTGACTAAATAGAAACAAGTAAAATTAATTTCTGACTCATAATTTAGTTCAAAAGTGAAATAATTTTTCTTTTTCCTCTCCCTATTTCTAAATTAAAAGAAACAGGATTTTCTGACTCAATTATTTTATTCGAAACTGAAAAAATTTATTTAATTCTTATTTTGGAATTTAACCAAACAGAATTTTCTGTCTCAAATATTTCAATACTAATTGAAAAAAATCTTTTTTTAACTCTTATTATTGTGGAACGAGAACAAACAGATTTCATTTCCGATAGGAAAAATTAAACGAAATTGAATTCCAATTCTCATTGTTGAATAAAATTATAAATAATTCACATTTGTCTGAGTGAATTTATTTTAAACCTAATATATTTGGGGTTTATTTTTTTGGGTTTTATTTTGGTTTTTTTATTTAAAAATTAAAAGCAACATCGAATTCACTACTGATTTAAATATTTCATGAAAAATTATTCAAAATTCAATTCGAATTCTGATTTTTTAATCAAAATAAGCAGAAGTTACTTTTTCCCGGAGAATTTGGTTTAAAACTGAAATAAATATACTCTTGATTCCTATTTTAAAATTAAAACTATCAGACTCGTTTACGACTCGAATATTTGCTTAAAAATAAAATAAAAGTATCTTCTAACTCTTGATTTGGAATTAAACTCAAAAGAATCTACTTCTAACTCGAATGTGAAATTAAAAATCGAACTAAATTTTCATTCTCATTTTTTATCGGGACTAAAAGAATTCACTATTATTTTCATTTTTCTGTATCGAACATGATTAAAAAATAATCAAAATTCGATTCTAAATATTAATTTTTAAATCAAAACAAACAGAAATCTCTTTTGACGCGGAATTTAAGAAAACTTCTCCTATTTTAAAATTAAAACTTTCAACTCGAACTTCATGGGTTAAAAATCAAACAAAATCGATTTCTAATTCCTATTTTTAAATAGAAACCAAAAAAAAAATCCACTTCTGACTCAGATATATACCATTTCAATCCAAACAGAACAAGTTTTTAATTGTCTTTTCAGAGTCCAAACGAACTGTATTCACTTCTGGTTCATATATACAAGCGAATCAGAACGAAACAAAGTATAACAAATTACAAAGTAACGAAACAAAGCAATAAGTGGAATTTAACCACAATGATATGTCAGTTATCGAGAAAAATACCTCACAAAGTGATTCATTACCCTCCTTACTTTCTCTGCTCCCAAAAACAATTCCTACAACACTCCATAACTTATAATTCCTCATACCATCATCATACGAATTAATAATACTCCATTCTTCAAACTGAAGAAAAAAAAACGATATTAAGGTAAAAAATAAGTAAACGATGTCAAACAACAAAATAAATTCACCGTGTCAAACTACAAAATAATTTAACTGTGTCAAACTACAAAATAATTAAACGATGTTCAATCTACAAAATAAATTAAGGTGTTCAATCTACAAAATAAATTAAGGTGTTCAAACTACAAAATAATTAAACGATATCAATCTACAAAATAAATTAACGGTGTCAAACTACAAAATAAATTAAGGGGGTGAAACTACAAAATAAATTAAGGGGGTGAAACTACAAAATAAATTAACGGTGTCAAACTACAAAATAAATTAATGGGGTCAAACTACAAAATAAATTAACGATGTTCAATCTATAAAATAAATTAACGGTGTCAAACTACAAAATAAATTAACTGTGTCAAACTACAAAATAAATTAACAATGTTCAATCTATAAAATAAATTAACAATGTTCAATCTATAAAATAAATTGACGGTGTCAAACTACAAAATAAATTAACGGTGCCAAACAAAAAAACCGTGTTCAATTCTTCAAACTAAAAAAATCGATATTGGATTCTTAAAAGAAAAGATTCTTAATTACAACATGAAAAGAAAGCATTTAAAATTATCATTGTCACAAATAAAAATGTAAGTTGTCAATTTAAAGAATTCATTGTGCAGACTTTAATGATTCGCACCTAGTATATTTATGACAAATGAATGATTCATGAAGAAATCTCAACAAGGTAGATGAGTAAAATATCATTGAGAAAAATGTGTGCCAAAGGAAATTTTAACTTGAATATAATATATAGATATGGTGCGCTCACCTTTGTCTCTCACACACACACACATCAACAAAAATAAATGATGAGGGTTATATTATAATCATTCTAGATCAGGTCGCAATCTTAATTTCCTTGAACATACCATAGATAGAAGATCATATATATGCGTGTTGTCTAGACTCTATAAAACGCATACAATGTTTCGCGCGTGTGTATTATATATCGCCAATACATATATGCAGGGAACGTAGAAAAAGAGTGAGTGAGAGAGGGGAACTTTTGTTCAATGCGGTCATAAGTGCCTCCCAGCAATTTACTTGTCAAGGTTCGTCATCTTTATTTGCTTGTTCATCCCACCTTCGCACTCACCTATGAGTCCAAGGAGTATCGATACAAGTGGAACGGAACCCAGCGGAAGGTCGCTGGGACATCAGGTCGCAAAGCTTATGGGCCGTGACAAACAAAAGGCGTCGAGTATTACAGTATAAACTGAGTAAAGTGTTTCACGGTTGTGGACTTTGAAGATGATGTGTACATGAAGGTAATGTCATAATGGATGCACTAATATCATCTAATAACATCTCTCCGCAAATTTAATCCAGATGTGGCCCCATTTCTTAATACTAAACTGTATATCCAAACAACTTTAGCTGAATTATAATGAATTTCAGGTGCGAAGTATCTTCCTAAAAAGAATCTACTTAACGAATTTAACTGATTGTATTTTACTCAGGGACCGTCACGGAATCAAAACAAAATTAAAAAATACTTTTGTTTTGATTCGGATATGGGTATCAGAATCAAAATTCCACTCTATTTAGTTCTGATTCCAAAATCAAAATTCCACTCTATTTCGTTTTGGTTCCAATATAAAAATCAAAATTCCACTCTATTTCGTTTTGGTTCCAATGTCAAAATCAAAATTTAGTTCTATTTAGTTTTGATTCCAATATCAAAATCGAAATTCTTTTTTGTTTTAATTTTGATAAAATACTACTGCGCATGTATAAGTCTCATTGAACCTAAATTTTGTTGCAAATGTCAAATATATCAGAAGATAATATCGTTTTTACATATACGAAATCTGAAGTGGAATTCGAATCGACTTCTGTTTCTATGAGAAAACCGAATTGCAGTATTACAGTATCAGAATCAAAATAGGAAGTAAATTTTGTTTCGTTACAGTATTAGAACAAATCAAGAAGTGGGTTTTGTTTCGTTACAGTATCGGAATCAAAATAAAAAAAAATTTTGTTTCGTTACAGTATCAGAATCAAAATAGGAAGTAAATTTTGTTTCGTTACAGAATCAAAATCAAAATACATTAATAATTTCATTTTGTTTTGGAATATCGTAACGAAATCAAAATTTGATTTCCGTGACGGTCCCTGATTTTACTAAATGAATCGTACAATGTAGAATGTAACTCAATAAACTTTGCTACACGCACTATACAAAAAAGTGTATTTTTCTGCACTCTTAATTATTTTGCGTGACACCTGCAGCAAACGGATTCTTCTTCTTTAAAAAAAATGCATCATAAAGCACTGATTAATTTCTTAATACAACCAATCCAAATCATTTTGGTAAATAAATTTTAGTTAAAGTATTTTACAATTACGAATTCTACTATATTCCTAAATTTTCGAACGTTCAAATGAACAATATTATACAGCCCAAACATATTCAAGTTTAATTCAAACATCTTTTGGTTCGTTTAAAGAAATAATATATTTTATTCAAATAAAAAATATGTTTAAAAATTTTATGTTTAATTCAAACTTAAAAGTTGGTTTATAAATTATTTAAAATCAACCATATTTTTTGTTTGAATAAAATATGTTTGAATAAAATAATATTTATTTAAACGAACCAAAAAATGTTTCAATTAAACTTAAATATGTTTGACTGCGTATAATATTGTTCATTTAGAGAAATAATATATTTTATTCAAAGATAGAATTTTTAAACATATTTCTTGTTTAAATCAAAACAGAAAAAATGTTTGAATTAAATAATACATAATTATTCAAATCAGAGTAGTAGATATTTTCTATATATTGGGATTAAGCTTAGAAACTAATTTCAACTAAACAAAATCCCTTAAAATTATTTTTTTATTTAAATTAACTGTACAATGTTTTCTCACTGTACCCGATTCAAATTCCCTGACTTTTCCAGGTTTTTCAAGTTAAAAAACGAAATTTTTCCGGGCTTTTAAAACTAAATTTATCATTAATTAGAAAATTATTGTAAAACATCAATAGGTTAATTTTTCAATAAATATTTAATCATTACTATTTTTTCATATAGAAATTAAGTTTTTAAAAAATACAAACATTTTTTTATCATTTATTACTTATTCTTCAAAGAATTAAATTATTTTAAAAACTTCCAATGAAATTCTTATGTGACACTTCAACTTTTTTAAAAATAATTTTAATACATTCCTCGTAGAAATCTAGTTCATTTAAAAAATTTCTTAAACTTCAATTAGTTTCAATGTCTACTGTTTCAATAAAATTTCACAAAACAAATTCAATTATTTAAAAAGAAATTTTAATAAAATTAGTTTCAAGAATTTAATTATTTCTAAAGATAACGTAATTTTTTGCAAAAATCCAATCATGTTCTAAAATTGCCAAAAATCCCCGTCAAAATTTAAATTATCATTATATAAATATTTTTTTCCGCAATTCAATTATTTTTATAAATTTTAATAAAATTCTTATCAGAATTTCAATTATTTTTAATACACAAAATTTCCTTAATATTTTTCAAAAAATGCAATTATTTAAATACTTTTTTAAAAGCATTCAATTATTATTTAAAAATTTGTTGATAAAGTTAAATTATTTAATAAAATGTTTATTTTTAGAGTTAAATAAATGAATTCTTGTAGAATTTTCTAATAAATATTTTTGAATACGATATTCAATTATAGTCCAAAATTTTAACTGAAATTTATTTTTAAATCCACATTTCTTAGGGAATTCTACAAGAAATTAATTATTTAACTATTAACATAAAAAATGTATTAAATAATAATAGAATGTTCCTTAAAATTGAATTTTCGTAAAGAATTTTATCAAAATTTAATTATTTTGTTTTTTATTATTAAACATAATTAATATTACTGTTATTATTATTATTATTATTATTTTTTTTTTTGTCAAGAGACAAATTTAAAAAGAATTTAACAATAATTTCATTTTTCGAGAAATTTGATGAAAATTTTGTATCTTAAAAATAATAATTAAACTTCTGCTAAGAATTTTATTAAAATTTTTTGAAAATAATTGAATTTTAAAGAAAAAATTTTTTTTTATGAAGAAAATTTAAAATTTAAATGAAAATTTTTAATTTTCACAAGAAATGTTGTAAATCTTCAAACGTAAATGGATTTTTGCGAAGAATTATATTACTTTTGAAAATAATTAAATAGAATATTTAGGTAAAAGTAGATTTCAAGAATTAAAAAACAACAATTATCTAGGATTTCGATAAAAATTTCCTGAATTTTCAAGTTTTTTTTAATTTTTATAAAATTTTCTGACATTTCCAGGTTTTCCAAACTTTCAGATTGCGTGACAACCCTGAATTTGTACTTCTTACGAAAAAATTAGTTTTTAGATTAAAAAAGTGAATTCTAAGAATTTTGAAAAATTTTTTGAAAATCAACTTTTGGAGAATTTTATTGTGAGTAAATTGTGAGGAAAATTGATAAACTGATTTTAAATAAGTAATTCATTAATACATTATTTTTAAAATTCAGCCTGTTCTTCATTAAGTTTTTTGTCTTTAAAGTTTGTCAGAAATTAAATGTCTCTAAAGTTTTGAACGTTTTGAACAAATTTTCTTTTCTTTTCAATATTTTCCACTATTATTGTCTTTAAATGACAATTTCAAAGAAAATTTAACACAAATATTAAGAAAATAATTTATTTTTTAATTTGTAAATTAATATTTTCTACCAAAATTTAAACATAACATAAATAGTAAAAAGATTCGTTCATTTGAACGTTCAGAACTATTTAGGATCATGAAATTAATTCTTTTCGTTTTAAATTCAAAAGAAGAATAAGAATGAAATTTCTTTTAGTTTCGAACCAATTCATCGAGTCAAAAATGACTTTTGTTACTTCTGCCACAAAAATCA
The DNA here is from genome assembly GCA_032873175.1 of Leptopilina drosophilae. NCBI lineage: Eukaryota > Metazoa > Arthropoda > Insecta > Hymenoptera > Figitidae > Leptopilina > Leptopilina drosophilae. The sequence goes on from CM065481.1 coordinate 16,486,342, forward strand.
AAATTGGAATTGAATTCTGATTATTTTTTAATCTAATATTCGAGTCAAAAATAAAATCTGTTTTTGTTTAATTCCAAAATAAAGAGTTAAGAATAAATTTTTTCTGTTAATAATAAACATATATTAAAAAAAACATTTTTATTTGAATCAAATAAATTGTATTTAAATCAAATATTTCAGTATTTGAAGCAAATACTATTTAATTGATTCAAATAAAAATTATTTGATACAAATATTTAATTGATAATAATCAAATAATCGGTTATTTGAATCAAATAAATTTTTTTTCAGTGTGCAGAAAAACTCCCAAAGCACCTTGGACTCGATGAAAGAAAAATATGACATTTTCCGACGAGTTTGAAAACTACTGCTTGAGCGTAGCAAACTCATCGGAAAACATCTTCTTTCCGCTCTTGATGCACAATGTACAATTACTTAGGCAGAAAAGTTTTTGCCAACAGAGATGATTGTCGTTCATCACCATTAGGCATATCGAGACAATTGTGACATTGTTCCCATAATGAGAAAGTTTCCCGCACCAACGAACATGTATTTAACAGAGCCAAACATTCTGTAAACTAGTCCTCCCGTATATACTGACAATGAGAAAATTGTTCGTTTTTCACGACACAAAACGTATATATATATATATATATATATATATATATATATATATGGTTAGCATTTAAGCAACAAAGATTATATATATCAACAAAATTTTCATTTTAAATTTCCGTTTAAACTTGCACAGAAAAAAAACGTCGAAACAATACAAATTTTACTTCGACTCAAGAAAACAATTTTGTTTCTAACAACTAGAAACGAAACACTTTATTAATAAACCTAGAAACAATTCAGCACGGTAAACCGTTAGGTATTAAAATAACACCAAAAAGGATTAAAATAATCCAATTTAGTGTTATTTTAATCCATTTTGGTGTTATTTTAATACCTAACGATTTACCGTGAGTTGAAATTAATTTGTTTCGAAGCAACTTTGTAGATTTTACTGTACCAACTACAAAAACATTTCATGAATTTTCAGATTTTTCCCCGAGTTTTATAATCAAATAAACAACTTCTCTAATTCTCTCGTTATGCTTCGGGAAACTTTCGAGAAAGAACATTCAGTTTGTTAATTTTTGAAACAGCTGAGAAAATAGACCTCTTTTTGCGTTTCAATCTGCATATATGTAATTCGTCGAAAGCAACAGAGTTATTGTCCTCGAGACAAGTGCCATTAGAGAACTTGTCGCGACGTTTCAAGTGGCTGTACACAGTAATACCCTTTCAGGACGCACTTTTTTTGGAAGCATCAAAAGTATACTCAACGATCAAAGAAAGAAATTTTCTCTCTCAGACTGCAAATTATCCCAGGAAAATAATAATTGTTCGCTTAAAACAAATTTAACCTAACATCGCTTGCAAATGCTATTATGTTATATTCTGCCTTACATGTAACTAAAAATTAATCAAAATCCAATATTTCAACTATAATTTTTGAATCATAACAAAAGTATAGCATTCTATTCGATAATTGACAAAAGTTCAGAGTAAAACGCGAGGTGTTAAAATAAGACCAGAATGGATTAAAATAATCTGCAACAGTTTAAGCCCTTTAGGATTTAATTTAGCACCAAAAAGGATTAAAATAATCTATTCTGGTGTTATTTTTAACTATGAATGAAATTTTATTTTTAATAAAACACCAAAGTCAACGATTTGTAAAAATTCAACGAATTTAGTCTTTACAAATAATAAAATTTTTCTTCTCTGATATTCAATTATTTTACAAAATTTTAATCAAATTCTTGTCAAAATTTCAATTATTTTCAAAAGTTTTCTAAAATTTCATACTTTTTAATATAGAATATTTCAATCAAATTTTCCAAAAGAATTCCATTATTAAAAAAAATTTGAATACAATTCTACGCAATAATTCAATTATTTTCATAAATAATAACATTTCTGCAGGAATTTAATTATTTTTTATAAATAATAAAATTTAATTAGTTAATTTCAATTAATTTAGATATGTCGTAAAAAATCTAGGGATTAGATAATTACATGAAAAAATGATTGATTTGATTTATAAAAACGATTAACTTGTCTATTATTAAATAAATATTTATTTGTACCAAATAATTTTTAATTAAAGCAATTAAATGATAGTTGCTTCAAAATCTGAAATTGGTTGAAATACGATTTACTTGATTTAAATAAAAATTATTGGAGTAAATATTTATTTAGGTAAATATCCATGTTTGATAATAAACATGACTTTGATCTGGCTCGGATAACTGAATTTTTGGGATAATAGAAACTGCAAACATGAAAATCAGTGGATTGGGTAGTCAAAAAAATTTATCTATTTTTATGCGGTTTTTGTATTGATAGATGAAGTGAAAAAGTAATTACTTGTTTATTATATCAAATAAATATTTACTTCAGTCAATAATTTCAGCATTTGATTCAAATATCTGTTATTTTATTTATTAAAAAGTATGTAGGGAGAAAAGCTTGTTAAGGTACAAATTAAATTTTAATTATCATTTAATTGGTTTAAATAAAAATATTTTGAATCAAGTAAATAAAAAATAAAAACATTTACTTGAATCAAATTAATCGATTATTACATGACTATTGTCAATTAAATATTTACTTGAATCAAATAATATTTATTGGAATCAATTAAATGGTATTTGTGCTTCAAATGCTGAAGTTATTGGTAAAAATACCATTTAATTGACTCCATTAAATATTATTTGATTCAAGTAAATATTTAATTGATAATAGTCAATTAATATGAATCAAATATTCTTTTTCAGTACAATATATTTTTTTCAGTGGTAATAAATTAATTTTTGTGTTGAAGATGATAGAAAAGTTCAGATATAATGATTCACGTTGCGGATAACGGAAGTTCGGATAATCGAGGGTCCACTGTATTGCGTTATTGCGAATCAAATCCATTTTCTCAATAAAGAAATTAATCAATCAGTGTCAATACGGCGAAGAATCATACCCCAAATCTGAATCATTTAAAATTTCAACTAATTTAAAAGACGAAAATTTAGCTTTTAATTAAAATCACTTATGTACTAATTATACCACAGTTTTTCTAAGGATATCAAATTGAGACAAAAAAAGTAACGAAGTGTTTCATACTTTGATTTTTTTTGCCCCAATTTGATATCCCTAGAAAAGCTATGACTGATTTAAATTTAAGATTCCAAATGACAAGAATATGCAAATTTTGACAAATAAGACTACATTGCTAATAAGAATACACGAATCCAAGAACAACAACAACAACAAAACAATTGACGTAATCCTAACGAAATTGAAGTTACGTTCAGTTTACCTCTGAAGATATATATGTGTGTAATTTTGTAATGACTTTATGAAATACTTGATGAATAAGGAAACATATTTAAAAGGCACATACACAACAAGTATGTATAGTGTTGCATTGAAAGTTGAAAATTGAAAAGTTAGAAATTTTTCCCTTGTCGACAGAGTGTCTTTCTTGTGTCTGTGTATTTATGTTTATGTGTGTGTGTGTGTGTCTGTCGGTGCTCGTTATTCCCTTCCGGGTTGTATAAACCACCCACCGCGATATATAGTTGGACTATGCTCCGCCCTAACTCCTCTTTTTTATTCCCCTCCAACTCTCTTACCATTTTATACTTTCCCTCGATAACCGTCTGCGAGAGTTATTTATGCGGTAACCGTTCTTTCTACCGTCTATACGTCGCTCGTGTCGCGCGATGAAACGAGAGAAACTGAACCTCACCCTGGCTTATTAAATAACTGCGGGAGACACGTTATGCCATACTATACAAATTTTACCCCTAAGAGGTAAAATGGTTTTGTTCAGGATTCACCCTTGTGAATATAACAATCCGTAAATTCACTTCTACAATATATAGATACTAACCATCAGTCTCAAAATATTAGTTCTTATTCTTGTTCTTTGAATGAGAGAGTAGACTCAGGGTTGATTCAGTTTGATTTCGCTTATTTTTATTTTAATATTCTAAATCGCAATCGGCAAACAAACTTTCTTATGATTCTAATTTTTTGAACACAGTAAATTATGAAAAAAATGTCATTAAAAAGTCTTGCAGATTAAATTAACACCAAAAAAGATTGAAATAATCAATTTTGGTGTTAGTTTTTACAATAAATGAAATTTTAGTTTATTAAATTTTTTATAACTATAAAACATGAAGATATCGATAAATTCGAGTCTTCGACTCGGAGTAATCGATTACTTTCGCTGAACTAGCGAAAGTATTCTTTAAAATAGCGAAAATATTCGTTACAATAACGAAAAATTTCGCTAATATAGTGAATTTAATAGTTGTTCCACACTGAAAAAAAAATTTATTTGATTCAAATAACCGATTATTTGTCTATAATCAAATAAATATTTACTTGAATCAAATAATTTTTATTTGAATCAAATAAATTGAATTTGAATTAAATATTTCAGTATTTGAAGCAAATACTAATTAATTGATTCAAATAAAAATTATTTGATTCAAGTAAATATTTATTTGATTATAGACAAATAATCGGTTATTTGAATCAAATAAATTTTTTTTCAGTGCAGGTGAAGATTTTTTTTTCGTGTACATCTCTTATTTTCAATAATAATTCATTAATCAATTTCACGAAATTTCAATTATTCCTAATTTCTTTAATTAAATGCATATTAGAAAATAAAAACCACAAATATTGTTAATAAAAACTTAGTCAACTTTTAGCATCATCGATTATTAAAAAGTAAGTAATTATTATTCTTTAAATTTTGAATTAGTAAAAATATTTCCAAATTTGAATTAGTGATTGACTTTATGCTTTTTGACTTTTTTTGCTTTTTTGGATTAGTAAATTTTACTAATAAATTAGTAGAAATTACTATTAGTAAAATTTACTAATCCAAAGGCAGAAAGTCAGTCACTAATTCAAATTAATAAACATTTTTTCTAATTCAAATTAGTAAACGTTTTTACTAATTAAATTAGTAGACATTTTTACAACTTTAAACTTAGACAGAAGTAAAAAGTAATGTGGAAAATAACTATCAGTCAAAAGTAACCAATTATTAATAAAGAATAACTAATTAGTAATGAAAAGTAAATTATCACTAAGAAATAAATAAGAAAATAGTTAAATTTGACTAAATAAATTAGTTACAAAAAATTCAGTTATTTTCACAAAACTTAAAAACGAATTTAACTAATAATAATAATTAATTAGCCATTATTAACTATTTAATTAGTACGAATTTCTATTAATAAAATAGTACGAATTCGTTACTAAATTAAATATAGTTAGAATTTTACTAATTCTTAGTAGAAAACTACCATAACCTTAGTAAAGAAAACTACTAATTTTATAGTAAAATATTGATTAATTAAAATACTAAATTTTCAGGAGTTTAATTAATTATTATATCAAATTAGTAATTTACTATAACTAAAAATTAGCAGTTCTATCTTGAAAATTAATATTTTTTTTAAACTTCTAAAATCTCACCTATTTAAACACTAATTTTAATTTAACAAAATTTGGAACATTCTTATGTGCTTCCATTTCTTTTCTATATATTTAAATTAGTAAAAACGCTTATTAATATAACTCAATAAAGTAAATTTTGCTTTTAAATTAATAAATTTTACTATAATAAATTAATAAAAATTACCATTTATGAGTAAAATTTATTAATTCAGAAGCAAAAAGTTAATCAGTAATTAAAATATGTAAAAAAATTTTATTAATACATATTTAGAGTTTCAATTCTTTCTTTGTTTACAAATTAATTAGTTTCTATAATTAATAAAAATAAATTCGATTAACTATATTGGTAAATAAATTAAAATAATTTATATGTATTTTAACTAATTTCTAGTTTAAAATTGCAAATTAGAATTATAAAAATATTGATTCACTTGTTATAAGGCTACTAAAACAAATAAATGAATTAATCCTTCTTCCTTAAAGACATTAATTTTTTTCTACCAAAAATTAGCAGTTTTACTGAAATTTAACAGTTTTCTACTAAAAATTAGTTGTTTTACTAAAAATCAACAGTTTTCTACTAAAAATTTTCAAGTTTATTAAAAAATCAAGTTTTCTACTGAAAATTAGCAATTTATTATAGAAATAAAACGGTAAATCGTTAGGTATTAAAATAACACCAAAAAGGATTAAAATAATCTAATTTAGTGTTATTTTCATCCATTTTGGTGTTATTTTAATACCTAACGATTTACCGTGAAACCATTTTTTTTAACCGAAAATTAGCAGTTTTACTAAAAATCATCAGATTCTATTACTGAAAATTTCTACTTTTTTAAATTAACATTTTTCTTTTAAAAATTAGCAGTTTCTTAAAAATCATTAAGTTTTTTTTACTGAAAATTAACAATTTTATTTTAAAAATAAACAATTTTTACTAATAATTAGCAGTTTTACTAAAAATCATCAGTTTTTTATTGAAAATTTGCATTGTTTTTAAATTAACATTTATCTTTTAAAAATGATCACTTTTCTTAAAAATCATTAAGTTTTCTACTTAAAATTAACAATTTTATTATAAAAATAAACAATTTTTACTTATAATTAGCAGTTTTACTAAAAATCATCAGTTTTTATTGAAAATTTGCATTGTTTTTGAATTAACATTTATCTTTTCAAAATTATCAGTCTTCTTAAAAATCATTAAGTTTTTTAAGGAAAATTAACAATTTCAATATAAAAATAAACAATTTTTACTAAAACATAGCAGTTTTACTAAAAATCATCAGATTCTATTACTGAAAATTTCCACTTTTTTAAATTAACATTTTTCTTTTAAAAATTAGCAGTTTCTTAAAAATCATTAAGTTTTTTTTACTGAAAATTAACAATTTTATTATAAAAATAAACAATTTTTACTAAAACAGCAGTTTTACTAAAAATCATCAGATTCTATTACTGAAAATTTCTACTTTTTTAAATTAACATTTTTCTTTTAAAAATTAGCAGTTTCTTAAAAATCATTAAGTTTTTTTTACTGAAAATTAACAATTTTATTTTAAAAATAAACAATTTTTACTAATAATTAGCAGTTTTACTAAAAATCATCAATTTTTTATTGAAAATTTGCATTGTTTTTAAATTAACATTTATCTTTTAAAAATGATCACTTTTCTTAAAAATCATTAAGTTTTCTACTTAAAATTAACAATTTTATTATAAAAATAAACAATTTTTACTTATAATTAGCAGTTTTACTAAAAATCATCAGTTTTTTATTGAAAATTTGCATTGTTTTTGAATTAACATTTATCTTTTCAAAATTATCAGTCTTCTTAAAAATCATTAAGTTTTTTAAGGAAAATTAACAATTTCAATATAAAAATAAACAATTTTTACTAAAACATAGCAGTTTTACTAAAAATCATCAGATTCTATTACTGAAAATTTCCACTTTTTTAAATTAACATTTTTCTTTTAAAAATTAGCAGTTTCTTAAAAATCATTAAGTTTTTTTTACTGAAAATTAACAATTTTATTATAAAAATAAACAATTTTTACTAAAACAGCAGTTTTACTAAAAATCATCAGATTCTATTACTGAAAATTTCTACTTTTTTAAATTAACATTTTTCTTTTAAAAATTAGCAGTTTCTTAAAAATCATTAAGTTTTTTTTACTGAAAATTAACAATTTTATTTTAAAAATAAACAATTTTTACTAATAATTAGCAGTTTTACTAAAAATCATCAATTTTTTATTGAAAATTTGCATTGTTTTTAAATTAACATTTATCTTTTAAAAATGATCACTTTTCTTAAAAATCATTAAGTTTTCTACTTAAAATTAACAATTTTATTATAAAAATAAACAATTTTTACTTATAATTAGCAGTTTTACTAAAAATCATCAGTTTTTTATTGAAAATTTGCATTGTTTTTGAATTAACATTTATCTTTTCAAAATTATCAGTCTTCTTAAAAATCATTAAGTTTTTTAAGGAAAATTAACAATTTCAATATAAAAATAAACAATTTTTACTAAAACATAGCAGTTTTACTAAAAATCATCAGATTCTATTACTGAAAATTTCCACTTTTTTAAATTAACATTTTTCTTTTAAAAATTAGCAGTTTCTTAAAAATCATTAAGTTTTTTTTACTGAAAATTAACAATTTTATTATAAAAATAAACAATTTTTACTAAAACAGCAGTTTTACTAAAAATCATCAGATTCTATTACTGAAAATTTCTACTTTTTTAAATTAACATTTTTCTTTTAAAAATTAGCAGTTTCTTAAAAATCATTAAGTTTTTTTTACTGAAAATTAACAATTTTATTTTAAAAATAAACAATTTTTACTAATAATTAGCAGTTTTACTAAAAATCATCAATTTTTTATTGAAAATTTGCATTGTTTTTAAATTAACATTTATCTTTTAAAAATGATCACTTTTCTTAAAAATCATTAAGTTTTCTACTTAAAATTAACAATTTTATTATAAAAATAAACAATTTTTACTTATAATTAGCAGTTTTACTAAAAATCATCAGTTTTTTATTGAAAATTTGCATTGTTTTTGAATTAACATTTATCTTTTCAAAATTATCAGTCTTCTTAAAAATCATTAAGTTTTTTAAGGAAAATTAACAATTTCAATATAAAAATAAACAATTTTTACTAAAACATAGCAGTTTTACTAAAAATCATCAGATTCTATTACTGAAAATTTCCACTTTTTTAAATTAACATTTTTCTTTTAAAAATTAGCAGTTTCTTAAAAATCATTAAGTTTTTTTTACTGAAAATTAACAATTTTATTATAAAAATAAACAATTTTTACTAAAACATAGCAGTTTTACTAAAAATCATCAGATTCTATTACTGAAAATTTCCACTTTTTTAAATTAACATTTTTCTTTTAAAAATTAGCAGTTTCTTAAAAATCATTAAGTTTTTTTTACTAAAAATTAACAATTTTATTTTAAAAATAAACAATTTTATTTTAAAAATAAACAATTTTTACTAATAATTAGCAGTTTTACTAAAAATCATCAGTTTTTTTTATTGAAAATTTGCATTGTTTTTAAATTAACATTTATCTTTTCAAAATTATCAGTCTTCTTAAAAATCATTAAGTTTTTTACTGAAAATTAACAATTTTATTATAAAAATAAACAATTTTTACTAAAACATAGCAGTTTTACTAAAAATCATCATTCTTTTTACTGAAAATTTGCCCTTTTCTTAAATTAACTTTTTTCTTTTAAAAAATAATCAGTTTTCTTAAAAATCATTAACTTTCCTACTGAAAATTAGCAGTTTCACTAAAAATCAACATTTTTTTCACTAAAAATGAATAAAATCCTTACTTTTAACTGGGTAATTGAATCCGCCTTCGCTTTAATTATACACGAAAATTACTCATTCACTTTAAAGAGGGCAGAAGCAAAATGAGAATAAAAAAGAACAACAAGACAAACAAAAGAGTGATTCAAGAATTGAATAAAAAATACAAAACCGTAATTTCTTCAAAAAAAAAAAAAAAAAAAAAAAAAAAGAATGAAAGAAAGAAACGAAAACGATTTCCATAATAATTTCGTAAGGCAATACATGTGGCTCTATTGTTTTCAACTTTTTATCCGGTCGAAAAATTCGTGACCGATCATCATAACATTAACGGCTCCACGTCCTCGATTTCGGCAAAAGCGGAAGTGAATAAGTCGTTTCTGTATTGTATCAATATATATATACATGTATATTTATATAAGTGTATGCAAAAGGCGGTTTAAACGGCAGAACCTCTCCCAGTGATATACCGTAAACTCGTTACAGGGCCGTGAGCGTCGTATTTATTTCTATATACACGTGCATTACGGGAATAAGAGTGTATATATATTTTTGAGTATTATAAACCCGGGCAAAATGAGTGGGTGAGGTTATATAGGAAAGAGACAACAAAAGAGTAGTGGAGAGAGACCCATGTGGATTGTTATAAGAGCGTTATATTGTTCGCAGTCTATTTGTCATTGCGGTCTAGAATCCTAGTCAATCTCCCTCCCCCCCCACTCATCTTTTTTTCTTTCTCTCACTCTTTCTTTCCCTATCTCCTCTTTTTTTTAAATCAAATCGCGAGAAAGGATTCTGGAGAACGCGGAATTTTTGATCCTTGACACGAAGGTTGAAAGAATATTCTCAAGATCTTTTTAGATTTCCCCTCTCTCTCTCTCTCTCTCTCTCTCTCTCTCTCACGTTTATTATATAGTTTAGAGAAAGTAACAGAAGATGAAAGAGATCACACGTACTCATCTTCTTTTTATAGAAATATATTGTCTATATATAACGCTCTATATTTTTAAAGAGACAAAAATTTTTTTTCACTATAATTCACACACGCGCAATTATGATAATTATATTTGCAATTAATTTTTCCAAAAAACAAAATATATTTCTAAATATAGAAAGTGTGTAGACTTTCTCGCAATTTAATGGAAATGTCAAAATTTAATGAGAGACTAGAGTTGCTAATTTTTTCGGAAAAAACGAAAATTTATAGAAACAAATTCTACGTTGGTGAAGTTCACAACGTTTATAATCAACGATATCTGAAGAGAAATATTTTTTTAAACAAATTTTTAAAAAAAATTTGTACAGAAAATAGTACGTTTAATTTTTAGAAAGATAATTTACAAAAAAAAAATATTTGTGAACAAAAATCTTTATTTTTTTTATAGGAATATATTTTTTTTTTCTTTCAATCGTTGATCATAAACGTTGCGAACTTCACCGACGTCAAATTCTTTTCTAATTAAATGGGACTAAAGTTTTGAACGTTCAAGTGTACACTGAAAAAAAAAATTTATTTGATTCAAATAACCGATTATTTGTCTGTAATCAAATAAATATTTACTTAAATCAAATAATTTTTATTTCAATCAAATAAGTTGTATTTGAATCAAATATTTCAGTATTTGAAGCAAATATACTAATTAATTGATTCAAATAAAAATTATTTGATTCAAATAAATATTTATTTGATTCAAATAAATATTTATTTGATTATAGACAAATAATCGGTTATTTGAATCAAATAAATTTTTTTTTCAGTGTACGACATTTTTTTCACATTAAGTATTTTTGAAAATTACCATCGAAAAAAGAAAAATAATTGAAATTAAACAATATTTATTTTAGAATTAATTTGTTTCAATTTGAAAAATATTTTTTTTTTTTTAAGAAAATATGAATTAGAAATTTAGAAAAAGAAAAAAATATATTATAGTTCATTTGAACGTTCCAAACTTTAGGAACATCTAATTAATTTTTTTCGTTTCTTATAAACGTTACGATTTCCAGATAAAAAGAAAAGAATTTTTTGTATGAAAAGAAGTTTTAATAAATTAATTCCGTACAAAATTCATTTCTAATTCTAATTCAGTAAAAATTTAATTCTCTCCAAACTTGAATTGATTATAAATAACTAATTTCATAGTAAAAAGTTAGTCATGGATTTAAATAGTAATATTTTACTATAATGAAAATAGTTAAATAATTATTATTAAATTATTATATCTATAGTTAATTAATAGTTAACTTTAGTTTTAGTTTAAACTAAAATAACTTAAGTTATTTACTATTTATTAGTTAATTTCTAGTAATAATTTGTTATTTATTTAAAAACCGTTAATTATTTTCTTCTGAAGGTAAAAAATTTTTTAAATCAAATAATGACGACCTTAAAGTTTTGAAAGTTCAAATGAACGAAATTTATTTACTGCTTCTTTAAATTAAATTTGAATTACTATAATTTTTGCTCTCTATCAAACAAATTAGTTATAAACATTCTAAATGTAAAATTTATTTTTTTTAATTTCAATTGTAATCAGTAATCTGTGAAAATACTTTTAAGAAAAAATGTTTCGTTCATTTGAAAGTTCAAAACTTTTTGTTCATAAATAATGGCTTAGTTATAATTATTATCAAATAAATATTTACTTGAATCAAATAATTTTTATTCGAGTCAATTGTAATTCAAATTGTATTAAAATTTTATTTCAATCTTTAAATTCGATATTTGAAGCAAATGCAATTTAATTGATTTAAATATAAATTATTTGATTCAAGTAAATATTTATTTGATAATAGGAAAATAATCAATTATTTGGATCAAATAAAATTTTTTTCTCCTTATTATAATAATAATTTGTTTTTATTAATTAAAAACTTTATTAATTAATGAAATAAAGAGTTAGCCAATATTTTGCTACCAATCAGTTTCTTTTTTCGACTAATTCAAATTTAGAGAATTGATTTAATTTTGTATTTTAATAGAAGTAAAAATATAGATAATAAATATAATTTTTCTAAATATATCAAATTGAGATAAAAAAAAGAATCAAAAGTATTGCGAAGCAACGTTTTGATTAATTTTTTGTCTCAATTTGATGTCCTTTGAAAAGGAAAAATATTTTTAAGACAATTATTAAGTTTCTAAAAATTTGCAACTTTTATAATTAACAATTTTGAAGAAAAAAATGATTCTATAAAGTTCTCACGATTCAAATAAACGAAATTTATTTATTTCTTCTTCAAATTAAATTAAATAATTAAATTTTAACTATTAAGTTAAATTAATAATTAAAATAAATAATTTTGAGTCACTATCAAAAAAATTAATTATAAAGTTTTTAAAAATGTGAAATTAAAATTATTTACAACTTAATTTAGAAAAGAAAAATTTCTACTCAATTTTTGTTGTTATCTATTTGAAAATTTTTTTTTCTTCTCAATTACTGTTGATCATAAATTTTGCAAAACTTCTTAGTAATGTCAGTTATGTATAATTTCCAGAAAAAAATTAATTAAAACGACAAAATTTATTGGTCAATCGCAATTTAGAAATTAAATTTAAATAAATTATTTAAATTTTTGATTTTTTGTGTTTTTGCAGAACGTTAATATAATTTTTATTTTATTTTCCTCTTTTCCTTAGATTTAACACGTTTATTCAAATTTTTATTTTTAATTTTTCTCTTTTATCCAATATCTATAGTTTTCTTATCCTTCTTCCAAAATTTGTTATTAATATTTAATTTTATATTATAATTAATATTTATAAAAATGTTAATAAACGTGTGAAATAAAAAAGAGGAAAATAAAATAAAAATTACATAAATGTTCATTAAAAAACACAAACAACCAAAAATTTGAATAATTGACTTAAATTTAATAAATTTTGTGATTTCTATTAATTTTTTTCAGAAAATTTTTTTTACTCCAAATATTCTACTCCCTAAAAATTGTTTAACTGGATTTTTGAAACTTAAGTTTATTCAATTTTAATTAATTTTGCATTGAAAAAAATTTATTTGATTCAAATAAACGATTACTTGTCTATTATCAAATAAATATTACTTATTTATATTACTTGAATGAAATAATTTTTATTTAAATCAAATAATATATGGAATTTGCTTAAAAATTCGAAATTATTGGTTCAAATAATACAATTTAAGTGTCTTAAATAAAAATAATTTGATTTAAGCAAATAATTATTAATTCAACTTATATATTTATTTGTAAAAAGACAAAACTCGATTATTTGAATCAAATAATTTTTTTTACTAAAATCCATTCCTTCGTTAAAAATATTATTTCGATTATTTGAATCAAATAATTTTTTTTTTACTAAAATCCATTCGTTCGTTATAAATATTATGTTTAATTCACATATATAAGTTAATTAAGGTTTATTAGTTAATTTTTAGCTAAAAATAAAATAAAATAAATAAATAAATAAATAAAAATTTTTATTTTTTTATATTTTTTAATAGTTATTTATACATCGAATTAAGTGAATTCATTTTCAATCTTGATTTTTCCCCTATTTAATAAGGACAAAAGAATTAAAACAAAAACCTTTTTTATATTCCTGTTTTTAAAGGAAAAAATAAAGAAAAACCTTTAATATTTAAAAATACTCTTTTTAACTATATAAATGCAAAAATAGAATAAATATTTAAAATTATTTTTAACTTTGTCCTTATAAAATAGGGGAAAAATCAAGATTGAAAATTATTTCCCTTAACTCGATATATAAATAACTATTAAAAAATATAAGAAAATAAAATTTTTTTTTACTCCCCTTATTAATTTTTTTTGCATCAAAGAGTCAAGTAAAGTATAAAACAATTTTTTATTCCTTTGAAATGAAATAATATGGAATTTATATAAATTGTCGTATATATGAATATAAATTGAAAAACCTTGTTATCAATATTAATAGTTTAATAGAATATAAATTTTTGAGATCTCGGTCAAATTAAAAGCTGTGATAAATATCTGGAGCTGATAATAATGTATTGCAGGTATTAAAAAGGGGCGGAAGTGTATAATATAAAATTTGTCACGATGTAATTTAATGAGATTAAATTCTTTATAGTCCCTGACAATTTGGTAATGACCTGAATAGGTGAATGAATTAGTTGTTTTGAAATTCAACCACAATCATTAATAGGTAAAAAGCTGACATTGCACGCTGGAGTTGTTACCAGGGCCAACATTGTCACGCACGCTCTCATGGTCTATTCCTTCATTTGATTGGCTCAAAAAAAAACTATTTAAAAAAACCTACACTATAAATTTTTCGAGTGCACCCACAAAATATATTTAACCCTTTACGTCTTTTTAAAATTTAATTTTTTACCATTGCAAAATATTTTAACTCTATTTTTTATATAAACATTTTAACCCTTTGTCGATTATAATAAAATTTTTATTTTATTTAAATATTATTTATTAATAAATTACTAATTAGTAAAATAATATTTTACAGTTCTTCAACTTCTGTTGTTTATTATTATTCATTTTTTTTATAATTGCAATAAAATATGGCGGTAATTAATAATTAAGAATTTATAAATAATTAATAAATAGACAAAAAAATTCACTACGCTTATTGGCAATGATTTGTAGAAGAAAAAAATATTTCTACAAGCAATTTTGTATTAATTTTTGTTTGAAAAATTTTTCATACAAATTTTTTTCATCAATAATTTCAAAGAGAAAAACTAAACAAAAAACTTTTATTATTTTCCTCGTGAAAAATACTTTTTTCCTTCAATCTTTTTGATTATAAACGTTGTGAACTTCAGTGACGTTATTTTAACACTTTTACACAAAAAAAAAATAAGTTTCTGAATAATATTTTCCGAGAAGAATAAAAAATTGATTTCCTTTTTTATCAAAGAAAAAGTTTAGCCTTTTTTATTACAGATAATAATTTACACATTAAAATTTTTACACCAAAAAAAGAGGGAGAAAATAATAGTTAATAATAGAAATTAGTTAAGAAAATAGTTAATAATAATTACATAATAAAAATAATTATTTTTATTTCGAAAACTAAATAATTGATGATTTAAAATTTACCCAAAAAAAGGACAAGAAAATTAATTCACTATTAGATAAGAATAACTAATCATTTCTATAAAAAAATGAATAATAATTACTAATTACTAAAATATTTTTATCTAAAAAGGTAAATTTTTCGTAAAAATAAGTAAATACTTAAAAAGGGTTAAAATTTCAACAAAAAAAATGAGAATACGGTAAAAAAAATAAGTTCATTTTTACCGCACACAGAGAGAAAAACAAAATCCAATAAAATCTCGAGTTATTTCCTTGGCCTTCTCGCGACTATAAAAGCGGAAGTCAAAGCGAAAAAACAATTCGCAGATGAATCGTGTGTGCTTTATACAAGGTGACGTTAATTTGCAACTATACACTATTATGTAACATTTGAGACTAACAGTTTTATTCGACACTGCGATAATTTCAAGGAGGAAGGACGCGTGATAAATATTGAATAAATTTTTCACTTATTTTGTTTCAAGATCCTTTCGGTCGTTATATATTAATTTATATATTATAAGAACAAAGCCGCAATTATCATTTATAAAGCGACATTACAAATTTTCTTCACGAATGAATTTATAATCTATTATTAAAATATATATTTTGTAACTGCGACAATCATTTATATAAATAATGTTGAGAATAAAATAATTAAAGCATACTCTTAAAAATAGAATGATAAAAGTGTACTCTTCAAGTAAAATATTTAAAATACTCTTGAAGTAAAGTATTTAAAATACTCTTGAAGTGAAGTACTTAAAATACTCTTGAAAATAAAATATCCAAAATTACTCTTGAAAATAAAATAATAAAACTATACTCTCGAGAGTAAAATAATAAAATAACTTTTAAAAATAAAATAATAAAAATATTCTTACGAATAAGAGATACTCTAAAAAATGCTCATCATTCATGGAAATTATATTTCCAATCCTCTTATTATGGATTTTAATTTAAAAATAAACGTGAGCAACGAATATTTCCTTTTGAAAAGTAATACGAAACACAATTTATTCAAAGCGGGGACAAAAAGTCATTTTTTTTTCTAATTAAAAATGCGTCCAATGATAATTATCGCATTTTTATAAAGAAAATTATTTTTTTAAATATTCTATTCTACTCTTCTTTTCTATTCTACATTTAAAAAAATTTTTCACCTATTTTCTTTATATTTTTCTTTTATATCTATTTTTCTTTCTAATTTTCAATAGTTACGATTGTAACCAGAATTTTTAAATAAGCGTCGTGCACAAAAATTTAAGAATTATGTAACAAATACACAAAAATAATGAAATATTACTCACCGATTGTCGAAAAAGAAGCAGCATTCACCGTAAACATCAAAGGACTCCAAGAATTTCTGTAAAAAAACAAAATTTTTAATCTTTAATCAACAATTTAATTAATTTTCCAAAAGTTCTGAACATTCAAATCAACAAAAATTCTTTATATTTTATTCAAAAATTGAAATTTTATTACAACAAATTTTTTCTTTATAAAAATAATAATTTATAAATTTGCAAAAATATATGTGGCTAAAGTTTCGAACGTTCAAATGAACAAAATTTTTTTCACCTTAATTTTTTTTTACTAAATTACTCTCTAAAAAAGGAAAATAATTGAAAATCAACAATATTTAGTTTAGAATTAATTTGTTTTAATCTAAGAAATATTTTTTTGTAAAAAAATGTAAATTACAAGGTGTAAAAAGAATATTGACGTTTATTTGAACGTTCGAAACTTTAGGAGCATAAAAATATAAATTGAAAATAATAATTTATTAACAAAAAATAATTTATTCATTTTCAAAACGATTTATTAATAAAAAATAATAATTTATTAATAAACAGTAATAATTTTTGAATTAACAACAACTATTTATTAAGAATAATTTATAATAATTTAATAAAAGTAATAATAATAATAATAATAATAATAATAATAATAATAATAATAATAATAATAATAGTTCCTCATAAATAAGGAATCGAAAAACATTTTTCTTTTCAAGAGACTGTAAAAATCAAACAATTTTTTTAAGTGTTTTTATATTAAAAAACCCTCGGTATAAATTTTTTTAACTTACAAAAATGAAAAAATTAATGATATTTTCAACTGTAAAATCCCCATAAATAAAGTTTTCGACACTAATTTCAGGAATATTTAATAATATAATATTAATAAATATTTATTTATAAAAATAGAAACAAATGAAAATAAAGTAAATAATTTATTACAATATTTATTTTTATTTCATTTATTTTTTATCTTCTTCACACATTAAAAAAAAATTAATAATAAATATTTATTAATAAAAATAAAAATAAATGAAAATAAAGTAAATAATTTATTACAAAATATATATTTTTATTTCATTTATTTTTTTCACACATTAAAAAAAATTCACAAAGTTTCTAAATGTTAAATTTATCTCTTTAATTTTACAATCGGAAATTTATGAAAATATTTTGAATGAAAAATATTCCCTTCATTTAAACGCTCAACACTTCTGGTTTATTTTAATTAAAATTAATTTTGCCTTACTTAATTTTCCTCTATATTGAAAAAAAAAATAAAAATAGATTCGAATTTAATCGTATTTTAGCCCAAATAATGTAAATGTCAATTGCATTAATTTTTATTCACTCAAATTTATTATCTATATTAATTTTTATTTATTTATTTATTTTTTTAAATAAAGGATTGGCATATGAAAATATTAAAAACAGGCTAAAAGTCTTTTGATTCGAATATGAAATAAACTAGAGTGAAGTTGTTGAGTGGAGTTGAGGTCATCTGATATCGCATTCAAAAAATACTTAACCCGTTTTGATTTCACGAGTTCGATTCCATGTGTATGTGTAAATATACATAAATGTCACTCTTTATATTTTCATACATATCCAAAAAAGCAAAAAAAAAAAAAAACTGTATAAAAAATTTTATTTTCCTCTCAAAGACTTTTTAAACGAAATGATATACCTCATCAAACTGCGACATTAAATTATCAGCGAGATATAATACTTGTAATTTAAGTTTTCAAAACTTTTAGTCAGCACTTTTAAAGTTACAAGAGAGCGTCTATAATATCAGCTTGTGATTTTTTAAAAACTGCTGATGAGACTCGCAGAACTCACGGGAAATTTGATTCAAAACAAAATTTACGTTTAACAACTAATTAAAAACATAAAATTAAAAAAGAAGTGCAAAAAAACTTAAAAACGAAATCTCAGCTTGAAAAACTAAATTATTTTCTTCAAATTATTAACAAAATTTATTAATTAGTTTCTAAATTATTTTCCTTCAGTTTGAATACAAATTTTCAAAATTAATACACAAAATGTCTGAAATTCCCCTTGCAAAATAATAAAACTTGTAGAATCATTGAGGGAATATTTTTTATTCAGAATGTCAAGACAAATTGAGATAAATTCAGTGACCTATAAAAGTAATATTGTAAAGAACATTCAATGAAAAAAAAAGTATTGAAAAACCTAGACGTGTGGGTGTCTCGGAAATATTTCATTTGAGTTTATAGAATTTGCTTTCATTCAAAAGCCCACGATTTTCTGCAAATATAATCTTATTTTGCAGAAAAATTATTAGTCATAGAAAATCAAATAGTCACAGAAGTATTTCTTTTTAAAAACATAATTGAAAAAAAAAGAAAATAAAAATAATAAATACTAAACACACTAGATAAATAAATAAACAAATAAAAATTAATTGAAGAGTGAATAATATTTTTTTTTGCCCAAGAAACGAAAGAATGCACATTGATAGTGAAACTTGAAACTAATTCCAATCCTTTTATTCAAAAAATGGAGCTACAACTTAGAAACCTACTACTGAAATAAACTGGTTGGATTGCAATTCTTGAAATCTGGTTTAAAATTGCTAAATGAAACCAGGTTGTCCGATAGTTCTAATAACGTATGTAAAAATAGATTTTTGCACCGAGAGAATATTAGTGACATAACAGAATTACAAAACAAAAGTTCTGATTTAACACTTTTCCTTTTTTAATTCTCACCATTCTCACTTTTTCTCTCCGTTTTTCCTTTTGATTTCCCTCAATATTATCGCAAGTTAGGTTAGAAATAAAATTTTCAAACCCTTTTTTTCCTCCAAATTTTAGTAAAGAAAAACCATTTTCTCAATTTATTGAGAAAATCATAATAAAAACATTATAATTGACCTTCAACCTTGAAATAAACAGGTTCAGACAAGTTGAAATCCTTTGAAAAACAACCGGTTAATAAAGAATATATACACTATGTATATTATAAATTTGCACAAATATAAACTTAGGTTAGAATCGTCACTATACCATTATAATACATCAATAATGATTGTGGAGAAAAGAAATTTTTAACAATGCAAAATAGATTTCTGATTACTAGACATTGCGACTCTTGTTGTAAATCAATTCAAAACTCGTTTATTTGTTACGAAGTCAAGGTCAATGAACCATCGGCTTTGCCACAAGAGCAGATAACAACCTTGAGAAAAGACGGTAGACTAATATGTATACCTTTTGTGTAGATATTTTTTGATAAATAGAATACTTACCAAAATTTTTTTGAATAAATTTTAATGCTCCTGAATTATGTATAATACACTAAACACACGTTAATATATGTTTCAACTTGCCACAAAATTTTAAAATAACATTTCAAGGAATATTTTTTTTTCTCTCTTTTTGGAAAAGTACAAAGCCCGGTCATGCCATCACGAGCAAAAAAAATTCACTACAGATGTGCGAACAACTAATTTCACATTATTTTTAAGGAAAATCATTTCTTGCAACAATACTAATTAATGTTAGTTAAATAAAAAAAACATCATTTAACTAATAAAATTTAGTGAAATAAAAACTTTGTAAGTGCTTCCTAATTAGAACTAAGGACTTTGATATTGTACATGTTCTAACTTAACCTATATTTTTAGTGTTTACCTGCGGCTAACTTCAGAGCAGATGGCGCTGCGACTTGCAAGTGGCGAACTTGGCGGGATAATTTGAATTGGAGATTTGAAAGCGGTTTCCGAAACACTTGAAATTATTTTTCGAAAAATTGATTGAAGAATTTAATTGAAAAAATAAGAAATACTAACGAAAATTATGATAATATTGATAACACGAAATTAAACTTCGATGGGAATAAAAAGAATGTAATAATAAACACTGTATAAATATTAAATTTAAAATATTAAACAATAAAAAAAATTACGCATGCAGAATAAATAATTAGTTCAAGAAGAATCGGACGGACAGTCAAAACAAAAGTTAGTCCATTGTCTAAATTTCGAATTTTAAAAGAATAAACAAATTGAATTTTTAAATTCATTTTGCTGAAAGAGTAAAAAAATTAATTTTCAACATTTTAAACAATTAAAAATTGCATTTAAATAAAGATTACTATAAAAATTACAAATTACAAAAAAATTACTATACTCTATTTCAAAAATACAGAAAATAGCAAATTGAATTTTAGCTTATTATCTAAGTTGTTTTTTATTGACTGCAAATTGTAATTTTTATTCGAATGCAGCTTTTAATGGTTTAAAATATTGAAAATTGAATTATTTCCCTTTCTACCGAAACGAGTTTAAAATTTTTAAAATACGAAATTGACACTGGATAATTTTCTTTTTTTACTATTTGTCAGATTCTTTCTTAATAAATGTAAAATAAAGGAAATAAAAATAAACAACTACATGATAAACTAAAAGAGAATATTAAAAATTAAAAAAATTGACAATGAAAAAAGAAAATGTCAATAAAAAAGTAAATAATAATCAAAAAGCAGGACAAAATTACCAATGCAAAACGAATAAAGAAAAAATGTTTTAAAACAAAATAAACATTTTTGGAAAATAGAAACAGGATAACAATAATTTTATTATTAATAACATTATTTTATTGTTTCACTTAATTGTTAATTCACTTATTTCTTATTTTATTTTTGCTAAAATCCTAATTAAATTAAACTAAATTATGTCTTTTTATTAATTTTTATTTTCTTTATTTTTTATTCGAAAATAATTGTTCTAAATTATTGTCTACTTTTTTAAAAGAATAAGAAATAAAAAAAATATATAT
This sequence comes from Leptopilina drosophilae, assembly GCA_032873175.1. Classification (NCBI taxonomy): domain Eukaryota; kingdom Metazoa; phylum Arthropoda; class Insecta; order Hymenoptera; family Figitidae; genus Leptopilina; species Leptopilina drosophilae. The sequence goes on from CM065481.1 coordinate 16,507,891, forward strand.
TCACCTGGCGAAAAAAAAATTCAATCATCAAGTTGACAAAGACAAGCGACTCCACGATTAATCCAATGAGACTCCTCTAATTTTGATGGTAGAAGAATGTACATGACAAAATTCGAGGAATGTCCGGTTGTCGCTAAAATACCTCGTCTTGCACTTGTCTTGTAAACCGGACAATTATAAACATGGGAAATTTTAAATCCTTCCTTAATTCCCGGTTTCAACCAAATTATTGGCACAGTGTCAAACATTATTTTTGGTTTCGATTCGTCGAGTTCCATTATTTCTCTGTTCCATCTGCAGCCTTCAAGAAATAATCCCTGAAAAAACGGAAAATCAATTAAGAAAATCGTTTGTGAATTCAATTATCCAAATTTTGCAAAGATAAATTTTAATAATAGAAAAAATTAATACTTTTATATAAACGCCACTTGGAGGAGAAACTTCGGCTGTCGTTTCCATCGAAGTGATTTCAAATTCAAAATCCAAATGATCAATCGGTATTGTATGTTTACGAGCGTAATTTTGCAAAACTCCGGTCAAGAATGATTGAGTGAAGAAGAAGCCCGATATCCAAAAAACAATAGGCGCATCATTATCGATCCATTCTTGAAGAAACAAAATTCTAGCCATTAAATCGTTCACATAACTCCCAAGAGGTTTCAATGATGGATAAGATTTTTTATCCCAAATACTTGGAACTTTTCCAATACTAATACTGAAGAAAACTTCCTCCAAATCCATTGACATCACCACTTCACCTTTAATTGCTTTTTGAACATTCTTCAATGTGCTTTTAATCACTGCCGTAAGTTTATTAAATCTTATCAATTCCTGACGTAAAACTGTATTCATACTATTCATATAAAGCACAGGATATTTCTTCGAAACATTCTCAACATCAAATTGTTCTGGTAGATTTGATAAAATATTTCCCGCAATATCCGAGACAATCGATTCCATATCACTTTCAGCACCGGCGCTTGTTATTTGAATTTGCGTCAATAAAACACCCTCGAGAAGTTCCATTGACTCTTTATTGTCCTTCGTTATGTCAGCATTTTCATGTAAACCATAAACTTCCGGCAATTGATTAATTGGCAAATTACGAATATAATTCAGACAATCGGAATGATTTGTATTTTTTGGAAGATGATAAGTTCCACTCGGTGAGAACTTGTAGTTTTGATTTGAAAGTACTTCTTGATTGTAGAAAATTTTTAACAGCGAATTTAATAATCGTCTGTCCTTGTCGTCAGTGACTCTTCCTCCGTAATTACATTCTCCAGTTAAATAAAGCAGAGCATCAAATGGCACCTCATCGTAATCGTTCAAAAACATCTGTAAATAATTAGTTTTTTCTTGAGAAACTATTTCAACGTGATCTAATAATAAGCATAAATAATAAAAACAAAAAATATTGACAAAAAATATTTTCTTAAAGAGAAAACTGGAAAAAAAATTCAACCAAATACCTGCAACTGTAGAACACTGATTCTCAAATCAGATTCGTTGAATTCGTAAGGAATGTTCCAACCCAAAGGACCGAATTTCCTTCGCTCTTGAACAACGGCATGAAAGAAGCAAAGTGAAAAAAGTAAATTCCTCCACTCATCGATTTTTGGACAGACGTTAAAGAATTTCATATCCGATATTGGATCATTAGTATAGCTTCGCTGTAAATTATTCTTCAAACCCTTTGGCGCTTCATTCGTCATTTTCACTCCATTCTGTAGGATCGAAACGGGAAATGCCTTCGACGGATAACTCGTCAGCCAAATTCGAAATTTCTCATGAGTATTCTCTGGAGTAATAATCTCGTCACATATTCGATCCAATTCCTTCATCCACGATTCAGCGAGATGACAATTTTGCAAAACGACCCATTCACCTGTTTTTATACCCCTATTAATCATCTCCGCAGCAATTGGTCCCTGTCCTTGGCCAAGAGAAATCGACATAAGATTCTTCTTCCCCATTCCTTTATCCTCGGCGAATTTTATCAGACCCGTCATTGGATCGGAACCGGGCGAAAGAATAAACACCAATGGTGAAATATTACTCGAATCATTGTACGAATCTTGCAAATCAAATGGCGGTGGTTCAATAAAAGATTGATCCATATTGTGAATGACAAAACTCTGAACAGCGGATACAAGTTTATCAGGTCTGATACAACGGAGAATGACCAATTTCTTCAAACTATTTATCTCATTCTCAAAAGGTGGGGGGAACTGATTCTCCTGTGGATTCGACGAATCGTAAAAGAACTTCCATTGCGTGGTGAATGTTTCAAATGATTTTTTCAATTCCCTCAATTCTGGTAGTTGGGAAACTCTCACAATTTCGGACCAGGATTTTTCCGAAAGCCACGAAGGATCTGGATTGGGATGCGGATTTTTCAACGCAACACCACCTGTTAATAGAAATGTCCACAAGTCATCTTCCAATTTTCCCTCTGATTTCATAATTCCCACGCAGAGAACAAGTGAGAATATCAATTTGTCCTTTTCAAATAGAGAACGACACACGTTACGATAGATACTTTTAGTGAAATATTCATTCAAATTATTCATCCTTAAAGCTAAATCTTTCGATTTTTCACTATTTCCAATTGCCATCACGTAGAGATGAATAAACCAAGGCAGTGAATATTGATACATTGGATCAATATTCGCGAGTTCGGAGATACAAAAAAATAGTACAGCGCCATGACGTGAGACAATTTTATAACCATTTCTTGCCTCATCAATTTCATCCGATGTTTTCGAGGCTATTTTCTGCTTATTCTGAATGTCCTCCGACAATAGTTTCGAGCTTGAGAGAATTTTTATCGCCGTCTCGTCCTCGAGAATATTACCCTCCGATGTTGAAAGTACTTCGAGAATTTTATCCTCAATTTCCTTTAAAATACGTTTATTATTCGCACCCTCGACGATAAGTTGATTCTTCTTTTCCTCGAGAATTGGCAATTCTTTTGCAACAACAATTCCTAATAACTGATCCTGCAGGCCTTGTAGGGTTATCATAAAGTTTAACAATGTCACTTTCACGGCAGTCTCCGGTAAGTAGTGCGGATTACGAAGTCTCGTAGTTATATAAAAACGGAAATTTGAATCGTACTCGAGAATATCCTCCCCGAATTTCAGATAAAATACTCCTTGTTGTTTGTAGATGTTTTTTAGTAGAACTGGTTCGAGAATTGCGTCCATTTCCTCGAGGATATTCTCCAGGAGAACTGGATGTCCCATTTGTATTGCGGTTTCCAAAACACGGACGTAATTTGAATCGGTTAGTTTGATGACTGATAACTTGTTCTCTTTCTCCATGGACTTGATCCATTTGTTCGCTTGACCCTGAAAGAAAATAGTTTTAGTTGAAAATGTCTAGATTTTTGAGAGTAAGGAAAAAATATTTACCTGGGGGTCTATCATCAATGGCCAGCGATCGGCACTTTTGATAATAATGCCATTTTCCACGGAGAAATTGTCGGCTGGTAGGCCATGAATCATCCAGGAGCGAATTTCCACCGGCTCTCCAAGGATCTCGACCAAGCTGAATTTCGAACTTCTTGGAATTTCCATTTTCACGCAGGATTCGTGCCAGTTTTGCAGTAAATTAATTCTGTAATCGACAGTGAATGCACCTAAATAGGCGACAACTCCCGAAGCAAGTAGAACGTCACCGATCACATTTTGAAGACTCGAACCAAGCGCCTCCGCGGTTTGACTCCATCTTGTCTTCTCTCCGCCCAAACCTCCTAACAATTTCTCCGCTCTATCTAATTTTTGCATCGTCATATCAATCGCGTCTTCGAGTTTCTTCTTCTCTCGCATACACTCGGCAAACTCATCGTTCAATTGCTGTAATTTTCCCGTAACTTCCTGAAGGAGATTTCTCTTTGCGTTCAACATTTCCATCTGAACTGCCAATTTTCCCTCGGCTTCGGCCAGCATCGCCTTCTTCGGCGCTACGACTTTAATCACTCGATCGTAGACTTCCATCGCTCGGACCCACTTGCAAAGACCCTCGCAGGCGGTCGACACTTTCTTGATAACATCCGGTTGAAAACCACGATCATTCATGTATCTGTCCCGTATCTTTTTCATATTACCCAGAGGGATATTATCCTTGTCGAATGTTTTCAAACTATCCAGAAACTTCATGTCGCCTAGCATTCTTATCGAAGCGGGCCAGTAGTCTTCGATTGTTTGCGTAGTCGCCAAGTCTTGTATCCGATCGGGTTTAATTCCCTTGAGCACACAAACAGCTTCCATCACCAATCTGACACCCGCCGGTGGATTCTTCATCGATTTCACAATTGTAATATCCGCCGGTTTCAGAGTATCAAGAGCTGCCAAAGCAGCTTCCAGTGCAGGTGTCGCTTCCGCCAGATCGCTCTCACAATCGTCTTTGATAGCCTGAGCGGCCGCTGCCGCTTCATTCGCCAACGCCTCATCAGCAGCGACCACCTCCTTCTTCGCCTCCACATTTATAGTATCCTGCTCGATTCTTATCATCAATTTATCACTCAATTGCGACTGTGCCACGAGTTTCGGCTGCAGGGCATGTAATTCGTCCTGCATTATCACAACCTGCCCGGCGGCGAAGTCCAATTTTTCCAAACCCGTCTCATAACGATATTGCTGTTTCGTTATCTGCTCCACTTTCTGTCCGTAAAATTTATACAACGACTTGATCAATTGCAAAAAACTCGTCGGTGTCACATAGTTACGACGATGTTGCGTTCTGAAGTAATCTTCACTCGCACGATCCACACTCGTATGGAACTGTTTACAAATAACAACACACTTGTCACGTACTTCGGAAGTTATTGTCAAATCCTTAAGAAAAGTTTGCGCAACTCTCTCCAAGGCGTCCTCGGGCCATGCGGTGAACCAATCGATTGTGCAACAATTAATAAGCGACGGGAACATTCTCAATCGTGTGCGAAATGCATCGCCAATTGGCGACATTGTCAGGACAATATGCAGATTCTTTCTAATCCTCTCAATAAAAAAATTATACAATGCCATTGGAGTAGTTTCCACTTTCTTCGCTCCACTATCTCTGATGGTATTCATCATCTTATCGAGAATCTCCGCCTTCTCTTCGGTGGCATAGAGATTCGGTACGTCGCCACTGTTCAATATCATATTAACATCCTCGACAAAAGACTCGTCCTTAATTTGATTATCCCCGAAGAGAAACGTCGTACGTTTGCCTTCAATCCCAACTTTTAGTAGCAGAGCCTTCAAATCGTCTCTCCACTCCCCCAGTCCATAATTCCGGGTAATTTCAATTTGCCGCAAAACGTATTCACACATATTCGTCGCTAATTTCGCGCACGAACTTCTTCCAGATCCGCCAATTCCAACAAGCAAGGCGTGTCCATTATCCTGCAGGAGTATACGACAAATTCTCGAAATATGCTCAATTGCGTAACGAAACAGCACCAGGGACATTGGCGTCTTTGACACCATATTATACTCCGAGAGATAGTAATCCATTTTCTCCTGCAAATCCCCAAGATCCGCGATTTCGTCATAAATCTTCGGCTCCGCGTCCGGTTCCATATAATTACCAAAAAAGAGATCCCGAATATGAAACTTCGTAATTACACTCTCGCTCTCATTGAGCAAATTACCCAAAACCTTTTCTAAAGGTTGCCGTAAGTGTTCATAACAAGTTCGCTTCACTATTCCAAATAAAGTATCACGATCCGTTTCATCCACCAATCGATCGTGAAATACTCGATAAATTTCATGAATCCAGAGTTTTATCAATTTATCCGGATCCTTCATATTTCCCGCAGGCACGAGAACAATTCCATTAATCACCCGACTGAAATCCCGAAGATTGAAGAGATAGTGACTCTTCGCTGGGATGGGCAAAAACATCCTGATCGCCTCCTGGAAAACTTGCATTGTCGCCGTCACAATCATTTTTGTCAGTCTTGAAACATTTCCATCGAAGCCTTTAGCGAAATGCCATTCGAGAATTGAGGAGAATATCCTTGTCATCGTCGCGTCTTCGAATGAATCAATACCAACGATATGCATATGACGAGTGAATCGCGAACTGACTTGATTTGAACCACCACCTGGTGGAACCATTCCAGCGACTAGGAGAATATCAACAAGATACAACATCGTCGTGTCCTTTAAATGAAACCAATGACCGTGATCAATCCACTGTCGAAGTAATTCAATCGGCGGTTGTGCCCCGTACATTTCCTTCTGTGGCATACTCAGATCGTCGACAAACAAAATCGATTTCTTTCCCATCACCGGTCCGTAAACGCCCTTCCTACGTCGATCCAATTTCGACATTATTATCTCCTGCGTTTGTGCCGCGGTCGTACGAGCGCTAAAATTCACCACATTCTGAACGAATTTCTCCTTTGGCAATGTTAACATGTAATTCAGGACAATTGCCGATTTTCCCGTACCAGTTGGTCCGACGAATAAAATTGGAATCGATCGTTGCAGCAAATTCGTGACGAAGAAATGCTGTATCGACATTTCATTCGTTTGAATTATCAAGTCGCTCACCTTCGCATTTGCTGGAAAAGTCGGCTGAAAATCAAACATATAATTAACTTCTTTGGGGAAAAATTAATTAATAACAGAAATTTAAGAAATTAATAACGAATTCGTCTATAAGGAAGCAATGAACAAAATTTACCGGTGTCATTGTCTCCATCCAAGAAATCCAACTGCCATTGTTCCTCTTATCGTAGAACCAGTCGAATACTGTTCCTCTTTCGGGAAAAAGTTGCTGCTTGGTTAATTTAAATGTCTTTGGTTTTGGATGTTCTTCTACTGAACCATTCAACAGCGATCGAAAATAGTTGTCGAAAACTTTTCTACTGTCGCTGATTAAAGTTGGACAAATTCCCCAGACAATGCTGAACAATAGAATACACTGGAGCCAAACGGTGCTCACTTGAGTTTCTTCTTCTAACATCGTGCTCAATAATCTCGTGAAGGACTGTAACGAAAATCCAATTGACTAAGTAATTATTGATAATTTTAATGTTCCTAAAATTGGCGTTGACACTGAATGACGAAAAATATTTTTTTCACGAAGTCGAAAAGGATGAAATAATTTTTTCAAAGTCTTTAGTTCTTAAAAAATGATTTTTGGAAAAATTTTTAAGTCCATAAGTAAATAAAAAAAGTAAAAATAGTGTCACTTTCCAGGCTTTGCACTCGATAATTAATTTTTAAAAAAAGTGGCTTTAAAATTGAAAAAGGTAGTAAAAAAGTAGCTATCAAACAATTAAATTTGACATCTATAAAAAAAACTCAATTTAAACGATTCACAAAAATGACAAAAATTTTATTATGAATTTAATTTTCTTGCCTCTTTTCTAACTTTAATAAAAAAAATTTTTTCTTATCCTGATAATAACTTCAATTATCAATTTTTGTAAAATTCAAGTATTTTCTGAATTTTTATTTAAAATTGTTATACAATTATATTTAAAAATCATTTTTGAAAGTAAAATAATAAAATTCTTTAAACTATAAAATTTTTTGTTATGAATTTAATTTTCTTGTCTCTTTTCTAATATTAATAAAAAAAAATTTTTTCTTATCCTGATAATAACTTCAATTATAAATTTTTGTAAAATTCAATTATTTTCTAAATTTTTATTTTAAATTGTTATACAATTATATTTAAAAATCATTTTTGAAAGTAAAATAATAAAATTCTTTAAAACATAAAATTTTTTGTGAAAAAAGTTTTAACTTTGACAAAATTTTCAGAGAATTAAAAATTTAATTTAATCTTCAAAATAGAATTTACGAAAATTTAACTAGGTATCAAAAAATTTTAATTACAAATTTTCAAGACTAATTTTATCAAAATTTTGAAATTAAATTACATTCTTCATTCAAAGACGAAAGGCAAGAACTACGTATAATGAATAATAATTAAAATACATTCAAGACTAGAACAATTTTTGTCAAATAAGTATTTAAATACTTTCGTAGGAATAAATATATATTTAAAAATAATAATTTCAAAGAAAAACGTTTTTAAAAATTATCTACTTCTAAAAATTCCAATCGTAATTCTTACAAAATTCAATGATTTTTTTCGAAATTTTGAAATGAAATTATTCGAAACTTTAATCATTTTTAAGAAAATAATGAGATAATTATTTTTTGAAATAAAATTATTAATATTATTACAGTTTTACAATTAAAATTTTCAAAAATTTAGCTTTAAGAATTTCTTAAAATTATTTCTAAAAATTTATACTATAACTCTTCTAATATTCAATTATTATCTAAAAGTTTAGTTAAAATTCATTTTTAAATTAATTCTTATTTTAAAAAGTTCTACAAAAATTTAATTAAATAAATACACAAATTAATAATTTAATGAGTAATTAAATGTTGCTTAAAAATAATTTTTTATAATGAACTTTATCAAAAATTTTAGTAATAATTGAATTCTTTAAAACAATTTTAACAAAAATTAAAAAAAAAAAAAAATCTTTTGAGGATTTCCTTCAAAATTTTATTAATAATAATTTTTTTTAAATAAAAAAAATATTAAAACATAAGTTTTATTATTTATGAAGCAATTAAATTTTCCTGAAGAATTTTAGTAGCATTTTAAAAAATAAGTTAATTGTTTTGAAAAATTTTACTAAAATTGTATTAAAAATAATTTAATTCATTCAAAGAATTTAAAAATAATTTAAATTTATTTTAAATTTATAAGAATAATTATTGAATTCTTGGGAAGGATTTTGTTTAGATTTTAAAAAATAATTTTTAAATAAAAATTTAGAAAATAATTGAAGTTGACAAAAATTTTAAATTAAAGTTATTATTCAAATAAGAAAGAAAGTAATTATTTTTCATTAAAATTAGGAAAAAGACAAGAAAATTAAATACGGATTACTTGGTTATTTTTTTCGTAAAAAAGTTATGTAAATTGTATTTTTAATTATAAAATTCCTTTGAACACTTGATTATTTATGACAATAATTAAATTCTTCGCTTGTGAAGAATTAAAAAAAATTTTTTTTAAATAATTGCATTCATTTAGAAAATTTTATTAAAATATAAATATTTCGGAATAATTGAATTTACAAAATTTATTGAAAATAATTTTATCTTTTTCAAGATCTTTATTATATATTTTATTATTTTCAATAACTTTTTTTATTTCAACTTGGTATTAGTGAAGAATTTTATTTAGTAAACACTTACCAAAAACATATGAAGATCGGACGTTTCAATAAAAGTCTTACAATGATACTTGACAAAATCCAATACAGGATCAATGAGCCACTCGATAATTTCCAAAATCAATTCAAATTGTTCGACGAGTAATTTTTCCTTCAATGATTTTTTATAAGACTCATACAAAGCCGACCAACCCAATTGAGATGGTTCCAAATAAATCATTCCACATCTGCTGACAGTTGCTGGCGAAGCATGCTCAAGATCGGCCGGTTCGAAAATTAAATTCATCTTATTTGACATTTGAATTATTTCACCCGACATCAAGCACAATTTCTTATTATCGTCCAAAACGGTATTCATATTCTCAATCCACACCGCATCCACTGGTCCGTCAAACATAATCCACTTGCGATCCTGCGACATCGATTGAGCAAATTCCCTAAATGTATTCGCCAAAATGCCATCGCTCCATTCGTGTGACGCTGGATCGAAACTTCCGTACAATTGCGCTAGAGTTATTGCCTTTGGATTGATAATTCTGTTTCGAAGAAGAAAATTTGTATTAATAGTCATAGTTAGTTATTAATTGTGACCCGCTTCGAGAAAAGTTTTCTTAAAGGCAAAGGACTTTAAGAAGACTTTTCCCGGAACGTTTCAAAATTATTAATTGTGTGCTTAGCAATTTTTTTTTAGTGTAATTTAATCTCTTCACCTGTAGATTGTCCGAAATTCTCGCATGACTGGCTTCTTGGCGTAAATTTGACTTGAGGCGACGAAAAGATCTCCGAGAGCGGCAGCTAAAGTTTGATAAGCCTGCGTCTTTCCGCCCAGGGGTTCGCCAACTATCATCAATCCATGACGAACTAGAATCATCTCATAAATTTGAACAATCTTCCCAATATACCAAGGTGTAGCTTGAAGATTTCTTTTCTCCAAATTACTCTTCAGTAATTCAATCAATTCGTCACGATCCGGTTCCGGTAATTCGACACCCGGAAATAAATCACTATAAATTCCATTAAACAACGGAACATCCTGCGCCAGGAATTTCGGAAGATTTACATCAACAATCGCCCTGAGTACAAGTACAGATTCATTTTGCTCAGTGAATTTTAATTTCAAATTACCAGCCGCTATCAAAACAGTCTTCACAGCTCTCATTCCGTAATCGTAATGATTCTGCGAACTCAATTGCTCCGAGCAAAGTTTATAAGTGTGGACAATTTTATCAGCCAGACTCCTAGCGTCAATGAAGCCGTACGAGTAGAGAGTTATCTCGCCAATCATTCCATAATCCGGTACCATCATCGCGACGGTTCGAAACAGAACTTTCAAATTATCGGGCAGCTCTTGACGACCAGCATAACCGGGATTCATAGTTATGAAAACGTTACAAGTCGGATTTAGTCTTATTTCAGTTCCTTCGAAAACAAATCTCTCTAGTTTCATTCCAATCGCCATCTGAATTGTCAAAATTTGCTGCGCTATTACCGAAAGAACTTCGAGATCAATTCGATTGAATTCGTCGAAACAGGCCCAAGCGCCAGACTGTGCGAGCCCTTTAAAGAATTTACCCATTGCCATGTAGTCTAAACCCTCTGAACAATTGAAGACGACGCACTGTTTAGCTACTGCTTTCGCCAAATCTTTACAAGTTTCCGTTTTTCCCGTTCCTGCCGGACCTTCCGGAGCACCTCCGAGATTCAGTCTCAGTGCTCCCATCAGAGTTCGATAGCATCTATCGGTTAACGGTGTGATCACCAATCTCGCTGAATTCCCCAGATATTCAAATCCGTAAACAACATCGGTCGTGATCATCGAAACGGAGATACTGGAATTCAACCAATAGTATCGCAGTTGAGAAATCCAGTTGAAATCCATCTCGTCTTGAACATTCTTCTCCACTAGTAATTTAACCACATCTCTCGCGTGTACGTCAATCACTATCAGAGCATTCAGAGTGATTCTAGCTCCCGGTTCCAATTTCCCCCTCACCAAGGCGACCGTTCTATCGATTTGAGAACTACATTTCTCTAAAACACTCCTCGTGGTGTTGTCCTGAAACGAATCGACTACTTCACAAGTCCAGTGAATTTGACTAGCACAAAGGACAATTTGCCCCGGCCATGATAAAATCCACTCTTCCCTCTCGCTTGAAAAGTATGAAATTACACTGTCCTGAGCAATATCCCTCAAGGAACTCTTCATCAATTCCTCAACTTGACACAACCATTTTTCCACCATTCCTTTCGCGTCGGCTGGACAAATTTTTCCCGTCATCGGCACATACTCCTCTTCATCGGACAACATACCAATAATTTCCGCCTCCTTCGTGAAACGCAGTGCACTAATACCCTCGAAACATTTCTTCAAATGCGGCTGCACTCTCTGTGGATCCCTCGTCTCTGACAATATCTCCAACAGTTCATCATTCGACAAGAAAAAGAATCTCGGGAAAAATAATCTCTTCTTCTCCAAATAATCATTCAGTCCCTTCTGAATTTCATCCAACAGCTGATTACAAAATTTGAATTGATCCAACATTTTCGGCATAGCCGTTGCAATGGTGACTTTTTTATTCTCCGTCACGTACGTCATGATGGAGCGCCAAATTTTATCGACTTTTCTAAAATTCTTCGCCTCCGTTGGCATCTGTCGCATAATATCCTCACTGCTGAATATCGGTTCCAAATACATCCATGTCGCTTGACAAGTGAGCCACTGATCGATTATGTCCTGCATTAGAATCAATTTCTCCTCCCACGCTTGCATTTCGTGCTCGAATGCCTTGATAAACGGTGAACCGCGCATTGTTTGCGCCTTTAGAATATGATCATCGAGAAGTACTTGAATATCATCAACGGCTGACAGGACGGAAACACCAGTCTCTCGATAGGGACTCAAATCGAAAACAATTTGCGACCATTCCTCCTGCATTTTCTTCAAATTCTTCTCCAGTGCGTGCTCCTTCGTCGCTGCTGACGATATTTCCTCGAGTTGATTTATATAAACAAGAAGACCATGATCGATCATTTGGGAAAGACTGCTCGTCACTGTCGGCACTATCGTCACACCAACAACTTTTCCGATTTGCTCCCAGTGTCGTGCTTGAAGACCAGGATTGCAAATCGTCTGCAAAACCGGTATGAACTGTTTGAATTTCTCAACTTTTCCGCGAACCATTTCGGCGACACGTCTCGCTCCTGCCACATCGGTCAGAGCTCGCGACAATTTATACAAAACTTTCCAAGTGTTATCCGTCTCCTCTAGTATCGCCTCGGCATCAAGACCAACAAACGGTCCATAAAACCATTTCTCATAATTCTGATGAAATACCAAAACAGTATGCCAGAGTTTATCGAAAATCTCCACCGTATTCGACATTCCCGGCAGTGTAATATAGGGACTAAGCTCCAAATCCAATAGTACTTCTTCCTCATTAATTCTAATCGCCTCTTTCGATATATCCGTCATTTGTTGGGAAATATCCTCAATTTCCACGACAGCCTCCTCCATTTCCTCCATTCGAAGAACGGGTGGATCTTTCTTCTTAAATTGATCCAAAATCTCCTTCATTTTCGTAATTCTCTGCTCGAAATTCTCCTTTCTCACTTTCAGGACACCTTCGACGAATTCCTTTCTCATATTCAATCGAACATTCGCGAGATCCATGACTGTCTCCATTTCCTTTGGCCATGTCAGTGTTCTTGTATTCAATTGAATGTCCTCGTCAACAAGTGGATGATAGTTGAATAGAAATAAAATCAATTCCGCTGAACGTGCTAGATCGCCTCGTAAATTAAACATCGTTGTATCACGACTCTCGACGAGATAATTAATTAGTTCCACAACTTCTTGTGTTGTTTCGGGCATTCCTGAAATTCTGCTCGCTATCTCGTCGAAAATTTTACATAAATGCTGATTATTTGTTCGCAATTCATTTAGAAAATAGTCACAGATGCTTGTTCGGAGATCCTCGAATAAAATTCGACGCATTGACTCGTTCACGAATGAGCAGTCCATCTCGATTAAATTTAATGGAATCTGTGATGTAAAATAAAATTCTTAATGAACTAAATGGAATGAATAAAATATTTGATTAAGTAAATTTAATATCTAAATAAAAATTTAATTCGCAAAATTTAATACGTAAAAATTAAATCTATATTAATAATCGTTGCATTTCGATAATCTGTCTCTTTTAAAAGAATTTCTTTCAGTTTTTTTTAAATAATAGAGTTAATTTCAATCATTTTAATTTAAAATAATAAAGTAAACAATCACTATTTTAATATTCTCACAACCGAGTGATAAAATCATTATTTTTTTACAAAATTTAATTTCAAACATTTAAAGTAATTTCATTTCATAAAAAATGTATTACAATTTTTTCAAAATAATCGTGTTTGTTATTAATTATAATCAAATATTTTATTGTTAATTTATATTCAAATTTTAAAAAAATAATTGAATCCTTCTCAAAATTTTTTTTTGAATTTTTTTAAAAATTAAATTCATTCAAAAAAAATCAGTAAAATGTTGAAAATAATTGAATTCCCGCGAATAAATTTATTATCAAAGTTATTAAATTTTATTGTGAAAAAAATTAAATTTTTGCAAAGAATTTTAAAAAAATTTTTGATAATTATCTTTTTTAGAAGAATTTTCTTTCATTCTTACGAATAATGCAGCTTTTTAATAATTTTAATTGCAAATTTTTAAAGTAATTGAATTTTTTAAAGAACTTATTTTTATCTTTTAAAAATAATCGTTTTTTATTTTGGCTATTAATTATAATTAAATATTTGATTATTGAATTTCATTAAAATTTTTAAAAAATTCCTCAGGATTTTATTGCAAATTTTAAAAGTAATTGAATGCTGTCGAGATAATTTTATTAATGTTTTAATATAATCGCAAATATATGAATTCATTAAGGATGTTCAGTAAAATATTAAAAATAATACATTTTTTTCAAAAAATGACTTTAGTTCTTTGAATATAATCGATAATAATAATTTTACTATTAAATTTTATTAAAATTATTGATAGAAAATTAAATTCTTTTGACCAATTTTATTAAGAATTTTTGTAAATAATTTGATTTTAAAAGAACTTGTTTCAAATTTTTAAAATAATCGTATTTATTATTGACAATTGAAATTAAAGTTTGATTGAATTTTATTAAATTTTTATAGAAATAATTGAATTCTTTTCATAATTTTATTAGAATTTTTTTAAATAACTGTATTATTTCATGAAAAATTTGTAATAATTGTGCCAAAAATACGAAAATTTATGAGAAGAAATTTTTTATTTTAATAAATAATCTTTAATTTTTTTTAATAATTTTTTTTTAACTTTAATAAAATTGTACTTAAAATAATTAAATTGAATAAGTAAATAAAAAAAAAATTTTTTATAAATATTCTACTGAAAATAATTGAATTCATATGAAGAAATCTAATATTTACGTGAGAAATTGAATTTTATGAACCCTTATAAAAAATCTTCTCAAAACTATTGAGAAGAACTGAATTCCTTAGAAAAAATGTATTACAATTTGTAAGAATAATCTTTTCTAGAAATTTTAATAAAATTGTACTGAAAATAATTAAATTCTAAGAACGATTTTATTATTTATAAATAAATAATTTAATTCTTGTGAAGAATTTAAGTATTTATGTAAACAAATAATTGTGTTAAAGAATTTTCTTAAAATTGTATTGAAAATAATTAAATTGAATAAGTAAATTCTTTGAATTTTAAATCTATAATTATTCAAAAATTAAATTCGATTTTAATTGAAAAGAAAAACAATTTGCACTTTTGCGTAATAGTAATAAATTAAAATCGCGTTTCACGCATAAAATTTTCTAGTTTATAAATAAAAATTGTAAAAACTATTTTCAAAAGCAAAATTTTTATTGCAAACCTTGTTTCGAAATAGAGAAATTTTCTGACTGAGCGCGTCGAGATCCTCGATTTTGTGTCCGAATTCGCGTAAAGACGGAAATGGATCGAGATTAAAATATTCTTTCAATTTTTCCTTAGCAGATCCATTGGTAATGTACAAAAGATTGTCGTAGGATTTTAAATACAAATTTGGTCCATCCACATTCATGGCCACAGCATCCAAGGTCTCTTCAATTATTTTCGACACCTAATAATTTATTTTTCAAGATAAAAACTTTTTTCAAAAACACCAAAATTTTCCAAAAAAAAGGAAAAATAAAATTTACCTTATCTTCTTCTCGCAAAACAGGAGAAAGAAATCCATCGTTCTCAAATTCGGGAAATAAAATTGTCTCAATTTTCGGAACTTTAGCGGCGACTGAAATTATTTTATCGAAACATTCCGATAATATTTTCTGCATTTCTACAACACTCGGTTTTAGTATCAAATCGTTTGTTCCAAATTTGACATCCACCGCGATTGTCATAAAAGGAGTTCTAAATAAATAGAAATAAATGAAAATAAATGCAAATAAAAATTAACGAATGTAAATATATATAAATATATGCATAGAAATATTAATAAACACAAATAAATATTAATAAATATTAAAAAAAACTTATCTGTAATAATTTAGAGAATAAATTAATATACGAACCGAGTAAACATTAAATCCTGATAATCGCCATCGAAACTATTTCCATTATTGTACATGACGAAAAAATCTCTCAAGTGCCTTAGAGTTTTAATCACCATTGAACGTAATTGTTTCGACAAAAGTGTATTAATGCTGCGAAAATATTTTTCAATCATATCCAACGAGGCTGATGAACTCTTTTCAAAATAATTCGACCACGCATGTTGCTTTTCGAGAAATATATCAGCAACATTCGAAAGCCATTCTTTTATCAATTTTCTACTCGTTGCTCGACAAATTGAATTCACTTGCGATTGTATTTCTAAAGCTGGTATCGGAAATGTTCCCAAATCATCAATTTGAATAATCATCATTGTATTATAACTGAAAAAAAAATTTTTTCATTCTTTATAACAGTGGAAAAATGAAAGAAAATATAATACATAAAAAGGGGAAAAAATTCACCTTCGCTCCCATAAATTTCGAATTTCCCGTGAAATCTCATTTCCTATGAAAAGATTGTGTTGCATAAAATGTTCGGAAATGACTTTCAGCTGATGCCAAGGGACAGGTGCTCGTATATTGAAAACTGGATATTCAACAGGTACGGTTTCAATTTGCAAGCGCTTCCTTTTTTCTGGATCTTGTATTGCAAAATCAACTATCGCAGTTCGTAGACTCTCTTTATAGTCACTGACAATTTCTCTTTCCAATTCTGTTGTTCTCGCGATAAAACTGAAAAATTTCATGATTTACCTTTGCTAATATGTTTAGAATGAAAAAAAGGAAATTTAAATAAATTAAAATGAAATGACAATAAAACGAATAAAAATTGACAATGAATCGAATAAAAATTAAATGACAATGAATCGACTTAAAATTGAATGAAAGTAAATTGAGTAAACATAAAGTATCAAATAAATTGAGAGTAAAATGAAAATAAACAAAGAAAAATTGAATATAAATGAAAAGAAAATGAATTGAATAGAAATGAAATATTTTGATGCAGAAGAAAATTTTGAAGAAATTTACGTAGAACTTACTCGGATCGTTTGCTTAATCTTCCGACAATTCTCCTGCGTATCTCTTCAAAATTAGAGCAATCGTAAGGTTGAAGTTGAGAATCAGTGATACAATTTTTTAATTGTAGTAATCGACAAATATCTTCCTCTCGAACGATTGGCTTTCTTTTCTCAATGGAATGTAATTCACTTAATTGACTCTCAATATCGCGAGGAACTTCCGCCTCTCTTCTTCGTAGAATCTAAAAAATACACGGAGATAGTAAACAAAAATAAAATACTCCCATAAATAAAAATCTTACCCACTTGTTTTGTTTTATTTTTCAACACAAAAATTAAAACTTCATCAACGATTCACCTCTTCTTGAAAAATTCTTGGATCATCCGATTCTTTTTTAACTCTTCTCTTTGATTTGGATTTTTTCACTGTCCTTTCTACGGCTAATTCTTGTAACGTAATACTATTATCTGTCATTAATTCCAAATATTTGGCTTTTCTCTCCAACTTTTGCTTCATTTTTTCCTCATACTCTCTGATACACTGTATTGGGGGGAAAATAAGTTTTCCATTTTGATCCAAAGGTCTCCATTGATTTGGAATTTTCCTCTCCTTTCGACTTCGGTAATTCGTTGAATATTTATAAATATTTGGCTTCAAAGTATCACAGATAATTTTCGAATTTTTAGCATAATCTTGACAATTATCCACTGGCATTTTTCTTTTTAATAAATCTGAAAAACTTTCCAAATCGCTTTTTCCAGCAGTTTGCACATTTTGTTTACTTAAACAATTCTCCATTTTTTTTTAGGAATAAAATTTTGTAATTAATATTTAAAAGCAATTTTTGTTTTTACTGTAAATAAATATCCATTTTTTTATTTATTCTAAAGTTCGTTTCTTTCGAATATTTATTATGGCTAAATATAATCTTTATCGTCATTATAAAAATTGTGTAAGAATATAGGAAAAAAATTTATCACATTTTTGTTTTGTAAATAACTTTCAAATTGTTGGAGTAATTTTCAATTTACTCGAAAATCAGGTGTCAAAAGGTTAAGTTTACTGTTTGATCAATGAATCGTCATAGTTACGGGAATAACCATTAAATCAATTAAATAAATTAGTTAATATAAATTACAATAAACTATATTAATATTATAAAATATAATTTATATATATATTCATTTTTTGTTTAAACGAAAAGTTAATTTAATTATTTGTAAATAAAAACTAATATTAAACTCGTAAAATATTTAACAATTCTTAGATTTGGCTAAATACAGTCTTTAATTGTTTTCATCACTTATTTAATTTTTTTTTGGAAATTAATATTCGGCATTCGATGGGCCGGCACGTAGAGAAGTATTCTCTTTATTTTTCTCTCTAAAAGACCTTTCTCTCTGTTGATCACGTAATGAACTGCGTAAACCTAGTAACAAAATAGTAAATTATAAACGATGGTAAAAAACTATTTTATTTTGAAAATATTGAATAAAAAACGGAAAACTTAAGGACAATTTAATAACTATAATTATACAATAGATTAAAAATTAATGAACTTTAAATATTTCTAGACAATTTAAATATATTGTTTGTTTATTTATTAATAATTGAGAAAAAATTCTTACCATTTTTGGAAAATTGAGTAAATCCTTTGAGTAAAAATTCCTTGTCACGTGACTGCATAATTAACATTTCACGTAAAATTTGTACCATTTCCTTCGTAGCTATGGCCTTTGCACGCACATAGTAAACAGAAATGCTGAAAAATTTTAATTACAATTAATTAATTAGCATAGAATGTCTCTGACATTAAATTAATTGAAAAATAAATAAATAAAAAATAGAAAATAATACAGTTGATGGAAAAGTTACGAGAAACTTAAACTAATTTAACAGAAATTTAAAAATTTCTCTGAAAGGCTTTTAAAAAAAGTAAAATAAATTTTAAACATGTGACAAAATAAAATTTTAAATAATTTAAAATTCGTCATAGAGAAAAATAAAATTTTAATTAATTTGAAATTCGCCATCGAGAAAAATAAAATTTTAAATAATTTAAAATTCGTCATAAAAAATATTAAATAATTTAAAATTCAGATTAAAATGAAATAAAATTTTAAATAATTAAAAATACGTAAATTCACTTAATTAATTTAAAATAATTTAACTATTCTCACCACATAATAACAAGAACGACACTCATTGATCCAACGCCGACAAATTGCTCGCAAATCGACCACACAACACTATTCCTCTTGACCAATAAAATCTCCTCAGCGAAAACTTCCCAAATAAAATTATGAGCATTAAATGGACCACAATCGCCGGTTGTCTTGTAAATCGTGACAAATCCCAATGCAATTAGCGAACCAACCATTCCCAATAGAGCTAAAGCCAAGAAGAGTGTTTGAGTTTGAGCGGCGCGCCATGGTTTCGATGGTGGTTCACAAAATGTGACGAGTCCAAATTTTTTAATATAAAATGTCAACATCATTTTCAGAACAATAATAACGGACATCATTGGACTGAAATAGAATGCAACCCAAAATAATGTTTGATTGTAAATTAAATTCATGGTATTTCGAGCAATATCAAAATTTGGTGAACAAAAATTTTTTCCAAATGCCATTGTACAACATTTTGAACGTATCATTTGCACCAATAGAACACCAATAACTGATATTATAAAATCAAGGAGAATCAGTCGATAAATTTCTTGCGCCAATTGCGTTTGCCAACAATCAAAATTTCCACGTGTTATCCAATACGTTAACAATGTTCCAATCACGACCAATGTCATTGTGTACATTCGAATTATCGTCACGTACAATGTAATTCGATCGTTACTGTATTTTTCCATTTTTGCCTGAAATCAATTTTTATTAGTTTTATTTTATTTTTATTAGATTTATTAGTTGACAATTTTTTTCAAAATTTGATTAAAACATTTAAATTACTCACAAGCCATGAAATGAGGGAAGGAAAGATGTTTATAATTGCAGTGACAATTAAAGGCACCATTAAAATCGACCAGACATTGTTCACATCCGCTTTATATTGATTGAGCAAAATCCATAATAATCCACCGGTACTGGCAATTATTGCGAGGACAAAAAATGTCATAAGAATTTGAATGGCGATTGTTAGGAATTTCGTGAAACACGATAAGTCAATGTCACTTTCTGTTTCGCTGAGAAGTTCCTTTAATTCTCTATGCAAAGATGATGAGCATAATTTTGCAGCTTTGTACGATGAAATACCAAAATCCCAACCACAGAAAATTTTCATTGCATACTGATTGTAAATTCCTCCCGATGTTTCGATGAAACATTTCCTGTACGATTGCGCCACTCTGGAAATATTAAACATTTTATTAGTAAATAAATCTATAAAATCAATTTATATTTTTATTTTTCGTTTATACTCGTAAACATTTCGATAAAAATTCAATTGAGAACTAAACTTGAAAACTGAAATTAATTTGAATGTTAAATAATTTTATAAAAGATGGCGATGATTATATTAAACAATTATATTGGAGCAAGAAAAATAATCACTCACTTGCAACAAAGAAGAACGAAGGTGAATAAATAACAGAAACCTAAAGTCAAAAAATATGCCGAGGGAATATGATATGTATTGGCAGGCATCACGTTTATACTTTGGTTTGAATAAAATCCATAATACATTAACGAATTTGTGAGAAATCCCTGGAATTGTAAATTTCATTCTTAGATAATTAAATTAGTTGCAATTAATTATTAAATAATAATTACTAAATAATGATAACTAATAATAACTAATTTCTAAAATAATTCCTTAGATAATAAATTTCTTAAATAATACTTTCTAGATTAATTTTTCTTTTGAAGAACATTTCAAATTTTCAGAATTATACTCACATTCCCAAGTAGTAGATCTATGTAACGAAAAGAATTGTCTAATTTTGTGCCAATTAAAGATTGTGGTATAATTATAAAAGACACACTGCAAAAAAAGAAGAAAAACGATTATTTTCCAATTCTGCAGCTTTCAAACATCGAAAATGATTCTTTATTTTACCTCAATAGGCACATTATTATATTAATTAGAAACAACCATCGTAGAAACTTAAAATAAGTCGCTATTCCACTTCCAAATTGACCTTCTATCGATTTTATTGGATGATACCACAATTCCATTTCTGAACATATTTCACGTAAAGCCACATTGAACTGTAAAAATAATTTTTAGTGTTAATAAAATGAGTATAAAATTATTAAAAAAATATAAACCTCTAGAAAATTATATAAGGTTAAATATTTTATTAGTTTTGTTTTTAAAGAAAACTAGCAAATGATACGCGCGCTAGCGCGCGGAACGTAGTATTTAATTTGATACTGTTATACAAATTACAAAATTTTTTATTAACAAACATAAATTTTATAAATAATTTTATAATCAAAATTTTTAAAAAATCACTTTTTAAGTACAAAATTATTTATTACTGTTCATATTGCCAAAATTTTATTGAAATTTCACGAAAGAATTTCAATATTTCCTAAAATTTTAATAAATCTTTCTAGATAAACATAATTAAATTATTTTAAATAGTAAAATTTTTCTCAAGAATTCAATTATTTTTAATACAATTTAAAAAAATTCTTCTCCATAAAATTTTAATTATTTCTAAAATGTTTTATTAAAATTATTAAAGGAACTCCATTATTTGACAAAAAAATCAAAGAAATTCTGCAAAAAGAATTTAATTAGAATTTTTAAAAATTTAAACAAAATTCTCCGCGAGATTTAAGTTGATTTCCTAAATAGTGGAATTTTGTGAAGGAATTCTATTATTATTAAATTTTTTGATAAAATGTTTTGCAATAATTCGATGATTTTTAATACATTAATTAAAAAATTTTAAATATTTTAAAAGAAAAATTACAAAAAAGTTAAGAAACAAAAAATCAAACAGCAACTATAACAATTATGATTACGAATTAAAATAACAATTTATATTATCATTCATTATAAATTAATCAATAATCTTTGTCAACTATTAAAAGAATACAATTGATAGTTAATTAAAGATATACAATTTTTATTCTTAATTATTTTTAGTATTAAATTTAAAAAAGAAAATACAGAAAAAAAGTTAATTGAGCCAAAACATTTATCATCTATCTCTAAAAAATTAAATTTTTATTAAAGATTATGTTTAAAAAATTCTGAAATTATTCCAGTTTTTTAATATTTTTTTAATAACATTTAACATTTTGTTAAATAATCTTCAAATTTTGTTAGAAATAAATAAAAGAAATTATAGAAATTCGATTTGTCCGACAAAATATTTTTGACAACACTTTATATTGTTTAATAGAATAGAATGAAAGAAATTTTCATGATTTTGATTTGCTACGAGCACCTGCTTAATTTTAGAAATTAAATTTAAATGTTAAATATTTTTTGTTTTAAATCTAATATCGAATTTTCAAAAATTAAGTAGGACTGGTAACTGGATGCAAGTTTCAGTTTCATAAAAATACTTAACTTTTAAAATTCTATTTCTAAAGTTAATTTATTATTAAAAAATACTAAATAATTAATTCTTATTATCTATTAATCAATACTGATTAAAAATATAATATTTTGATTTTGTTAAAAAAATTTTGATAATAAATAGAAATTATGCAAAAAAATACTACAAATTTTGTAAAAACAATATGATTTTCAAAATTAATTACAAAATAGAAGTTTAAAAAAAATGTTGATGGAGAAATATAAATAGTTTAAATTACTTTATTTTTTCTTCGTTTTTAAATACAGAAAAAGAAATTATGCAAATTTTTTCATTAATTTCTAGATTAAACTTAAAATAAATTGATTTTTAGAAAGTTAAAAAATTAAATCTTATTAAAGAAATTCTTCAAATGAAATTAAATATTTTGTTCTTTAATAAAAAAATGTGAATTGTGAATAGACATGATTATTATATGAGAAAGTACACAAGCATTTTTTTAGCTAGTAAAATATAAAATATCTTTATATACATAAAAAAACAAAAATTGTAATTATTAAATACACAAATTCTTCCTACACATTTTTTGTTATTAATTTAAAAAATAGAAAAAGCATCATTGTTAAAAATTGTAATTAAAAACGAAAATTTCATAACTTTTTATTTCAAAAGAAACTAATAATTTTTAAAATATAAACAAAAAATAATTATAAAATTTCTAAATCAACATTATGAAAATTTCTTACCTTATTTTATAAAAGCAATGTCTATTAACCTTTTCTCTAAATAAACAATAAAAATTGATACTGACAAATCGAAAAACCAAAGTGTTTTGAAAAAGAAAAAAAAAACAAAAGCATATACAAAAACTAACTTCATACTGCGAACAGAATGAATGAAAACCCACAGAGATTAATCTAGTTAATTTTACTTTCTTTATTTTTGATTAAAAATCAATTGTATTTGGATGTTAAAAAATTAATTTAAAATGTTTGTGAAAATTTTAATTTTAATTAAAAATTAGTTGTACTTGAAGGAAGAGAAATTACCATTCATTTTTTTGAAGAAAAGAACGAAAATTAGTATAAATACCTTTGTGAAAGACATGCTAATTCTATATTTGAGTCGTTTCAAATATCCCACAGGTTTCTTCATTAATTTTTGACTAGCACTGAAACTCAATTTCGCCTTCACTGTTCTCTTGACAGTTAAACATTGTGGCATGTCTCGTAAAATTTCACTTCGCAGATGCTCCGATTGTGGATCATTTTGCATAAGATCGTCATTTTGTTCAATATGATTCGCTATCATTGTTGCATGATCCTCCAAAGGTAAATTTCTTATCCTCAACGTCAATTGTGGAATGAATGAGGAAATTTCATTTAAACCTTCATTTCTTCCGTTCGCCAGTGCCACTGAAATTTTTCAATTAGAATTTATTTTTCACATTTAAATCAATTAACAATAGAAGTAAAAAACAAGAAAAAAGAAACAATGATAGTAAAAAGGAAAAAATAAAACATAAAAGCAAAAATAAAAGGAAAAAATGAATTGAAAGAACTGGAAAATTCTAAACTTTTCAAAAATTGTAAATAAATAAAGAACAAAAGAAAATAAATTGAGAAAAATATACCTATTCTTCTGGACGGCAAATGACGTGCATGATGAGCGAAAATTCTTTGTTGCAAAAAAAGATTTCTAGAATTGGCATTCCTCGTATTATCTGGCTCGCCACTGCCTTGTGCTGCAAAATAATAATAAAATAATTAACAAAATTAGTAAAATAAAAAAAAATTATCCCCAAGCACCACTTTTTTTAAAATTACACAAAAAATCCCACATTCAAATCATATTTGAAAATACAAAATCATATTTGAAAATACAATTTAAACGTCAAATTGCGCCCTTTTTGAATTAAAAGAAAAAGCATGTCAAAACAAAAATAATATATAAAGAAAGAATAAATAGAAACGTGAAAATAACTCACTTTCAATCATTTCAATTTCCTCATCAACGTTACGATCGGTATTGTTCATTGCTCACTTTATGTATTATTGTTACAAAATTAATTGTTTCCTGTATTATTCTTGAGCACTGTAAAAGTATCGAAAAACATAAATAAATCCTCTTTCCTTCGTGTCAAAATCAATTAAATCAATCGATATAATTTCCACATTAAACTTAAGACGTCAAATAATTGACGGAATTTCCAATCTTTTATCATATCACTTAGCAACTATCAAACATTATTTCACGGAAAATGTCTTGCCGGTACTTACTTTAATTATATTTGTTAAATCCCTTTTTTTTCCTTTCTATTTTTCTATAGATTTTCTCAGGACTAGTTTCTTGCTTTCACCAATAAGATTACTGTTAGATCATTGATCACTCAACCGATAAAGTAACAAATTTTCTTACTCGTCACTGATAAAGTTCTCAATTTAAATAAAATTAAATAAAATCAAACAAAATATTTATGTTTAATATTGTTTAAATTAAAAATTTATACTATATCTTTAAATATCTATTTAAATACGTATTAAATATTTATTTATACATTTAAATATGTGTTAAATATTTATTTATAATAATTAATAATTTAACTATTAAGTATAATTATTATTAACATAATTAATATAATAATGGAAATGTTAATTTTTTCTTTGAATAATTAAATTTTTTTTTCCTTTTTAAACTAATTTTTTAAAATTAAAAAAAGGATTTTCTAAAAGTTTACAACAATTTTTTGTAAATCGTTTTTTTTTAGCTTTTTTTTATTATGAAAATAGTAAGCAATAGAAAAAATGGTGATTGTGAATAAACAATCAAAAATTTGGAATGGTAAACGTTGTTATTATTATTATTTCCTGATCACATACAACTACGATAATAATCTTGCTTTACCATTTAACACAGAAAAGAAAATTAATTCTCATATCGAAATATATCATTTATACTACATTTAATTGAGTAACAATAAAAATTGATATTAAGTTCATAGCATCGATGCGCAAAACAATTAGACTTAAAGAACACAAACGTTCTTAAAAAGAAAAAATGAAACAATCTACATTATTAATGATATATCGAATACCAATAGGTAATTTCTTTTTTTTTTTATAAACTTATATACTAATGATTTCAAGTTAAATTGTAAGTTTGTATATTAATAATTAACGTATATAGAATGTAAAATTTGATGTTATACATTTTAAAGCGTAGCAATCAGTCAGTGCACTGAAGGAGCTCCTTTTTCTTTCCTTTCAACGTGACATTGGTACAAAAAATTTAAAAGAGCATCCAAATGAATTGTGTTCTATTTATAAAATGACGTATCAAGTATGCATACGTTTTTTTTTACTCAGTATATTAAAGTATGCATATGCAGTTACTTAATATATAAAGTATTGTATAATAACTTATTTTCGGGGGGCGCTTTTTTTTACTTCGTTTTTTTTCTCGTTTATCACTTTAGTATACATATATATTTTGTTTGTTTGTTTGTTTGTTTGTTATTCAGCATGACAAATAAGTACTATATGCAGTTGTTTCACCACATACTGTAATCAGAATCGTCCTGATCAAAAGCCATAAAAAAGCCAACAATTGTCAGGTACACGACAACATTGCCCGCTAATGTCAAATAACAAGCTCCCCATTGTATCTGTAATTATTTCGTGTATTTCATGAAACGAAATTAAATTAAATTTTTTAATATTTAGTATTCTAAGGCTAAAACTAAACTAATATCTAAAAATACAATTAATTATTATAATTATCGATAATATGTAAATTTTATATTTCTATTTCTATTTGTAATTATTGTAATTATTATTTTATACGTAACTATTAATTATAGTTTGTAGTAATTAAATTACTATAAAAAAATTTTTAAAATTAAATTAATTTAATTATTAAATTACTGTTAAGGAATTAATTTAGAGAAATAATTTACATACCACTGGGTTATTTTCCGGCGATCTCGCTAAAACAATTGGAAGAGCGAAGGACGAAACGACGAAGCCCATGGTGATGAATATTGCGAATTCTAAACTCGGATTGCTAGTATTTCCTGAATTGTCAGAAACACGTCTCGCCACCAGTGTTGGAATTGGCGATAAAATGTAGAATAATACGACAAAAAATGGCCACCATACTCTAAAAGAGAAAATATTCGAAATAAAACATATTTTCAAATACTAATTTAGTTTCATTAAATTCGACCCTTTTTGTTTTACAATTAAGTGATTAGTTTAATTTTCCTTACTGATAAGATGGAAGGGCACAACCAAGTATCACAAATGTCATGCCAATCGAACCGGCGAAAGCCAATGAAACGAGTCTGTAATTTTAATAAAAATGTATTAATAATTTGAACACAATACGATTTTCTCTAGTTATTGAATATTAATTTTGTAATTAATATTAATATTCATTTTGTAATTAATATTCTATTTAAATTCTTCTAACTAGAGAATCGTTTTTCCTAAATAACAGAAAAGAATTACTTACGCTGTAAAAGTTTCGAGAATTTCCCCAAGAAAAACATGAAACAAAAATTATATTTAGAAAATTTTTCTAAAATTAGTAAAAATCGGATAAAATTATCACACTCTATGAACTTTTTTTTACAACAATTTGTACAAGAAAAGAATGACACAAGAAATGCAAACATAAACAATAGAAACAAAAAAAATGCAAATTCATTTGAATTGTTTTGCCAAGTAATGACACTTTAAAGAGGTTATGTTTTGATTTTGTAAACCAACTTCTAAATTTTTAACTTCTAGTGCAATTCTCCTTAAATAAATTGATGAAATAAAACTTATCAGAGATGATTGTTGTGATAAAAATTAAAAATAATTTATCATCTAACCTTTAAGCCCGGCCATTGGTGATTTGATATATAAAATTGACAGCTTTAAAAATACACCAGCTCTCAAAATTGACTTCTCTATACAGATGATATAAAAATTATTTCTCCACTAAAACTCATGCCCAAATAATTATCACACTTTTTTTCATGTAATTTCCTTCCAGGGGGATTTTTTTTCTTTTCAGAAAAAATTATAATGAATGAAAGAAGGTAAAAAGGTAAGTAAACCCTTTTTTTTTCTCTCTCTCTCTCTCTCTCTCGTGACTCACAAACACACAAAAATATTGTTTCTTCTCATTACTGCCGGATATTTACACTAAAGTAATTTTCCTATTGGCTGTCACTTGATATTCTCGGCTGCTTCTGATTCGCTAACAAGTGTCGGACATTTTTCACCTATTGTTCGCTATTGATCAATGAGAAACGAGAGCGCGAAAATTTAAACACAAAAATTAAACACGTGATGTATTAATTTTATTTAATGAAATTGATAGAGAATTATTTTCTGGCAATACTTTTTTTAGTTACTTTTTTCTTATTGAAATAAAATTGTTGAATTAAGTACTTGACGGGCCAGGTGATAATTTTCAAATTGTGTTCAATTTGGAAATAATTGTAACATATTTCCACGCTAATCACTAGTAAACACAAACTAAGACCAAAAGCAATAATTGCAAACGGAAATTTAACGACTGAAAGTCCAACTTTTGTGTAAGTTGTTCTTCGGAGGTTTTTTTGATTTAGAAATGTTTTTAAATAGATATTTTGTAGCTGATTGATAAATCCGTAATTTTTTAGTTTATGAATGCTGAAATAATCAATTCAATATTATCATTAGTATTATTCATATTAATTATTGTATTAATATTAATAATATTAACATTTTTAGAATATTTATTATTATTACTTTTATTTTTATTATTATTATTATTATTATTATTATTATTATTATTATAGGATTATTAATTTTTTTAAAGATTACTAACTATCAATTTTACTATTATTTACTGTTTTTATTTTTTTAACTATTCTTATTAATGAAAATCAATTAAATTTATTTAATTTTACTTTTCTTTTTTTTACTTTTTTTTCTTTTTTTACTTTTCTCTTTTTTTACTTTTCTTCTTTCATTTTTATTTAATAAATTATTTATTTAATTGGAAATTTATAAATACTTACTGATAATTTATTATTTCTGTGTATTCACTATGTTTTTGCAAAATTAAACCCACGTTGTCAAATTTATTAGTTGGAATTTGATAAATCGGACACTTAATGTTATCTTTTACGAGCTCCTTTAAATAACTACTAATATATAAAGCAACTTTTTCTTCACATACCTGAAAAAGATTATTCAATCATTAATTACATTTGTTTTCTTTCAATTAACTATAAAAAATAATTTATATATTTAATTTTTTTTGTTAAGTAAATTAAAAATTAAATTTAAATGTACAAAAAATTGGTATTTTTTTAATTAAACTAGTTTCAAATATTTTCTTTCTATACATCAAAAGGTACGAATGTATAATTATAATAGTTCGAAGGAATACTGACATATCCTCGTAAAAATACGTAATGCGAATTAACAAGTTGTTTATCTAAATAGTTAAACGTCGAAATTAACTGACAGTTGACAGTTAATAAAGTACGTATGTGTCAATTAAATTTACTGTCAAATTTTGTTTACATAAAGCAATTCAGCCTCGAAATCTTTTACATTCGTCCCCATGTATTTTTATGTTTTTTTTCATTTTTCAAAAATACGAGAAAAAGAGATATTCGAAGTGAATTTAATTATTTATTTACAAAAATTAACAAATTTATTTAAATTAATATTTATTTAATTAAAACTATTATTCTCACCATATCGAATCCCTCTTTGATATTCGTCGGTAATTGATTTCTGTCCATCATTTCACTGCTCATGGCAATTAAATCCTCGTCATCTGTTTCGTGCTATGCATTAAAATAGAAAAAAATAAATTTAATTAATAATTCCATTTTTTGTAATCTGAACTTTATTTTGCTTATTTTTTAAAGAAGAAAATTCTAATTATAATAAATAATAATAATAATAATAATAATAATAATAATAATAATAATAATAGTAATAATAATTATAATAGTAATAATTTCCATAAAATTTACCTGAAAAAATTCGTATTCTGCCGAATCCTTAAGTACAATTAATTTGAAAAACTCATCGTCGACAAATTCCTGAACAGTTTTAAACGTTAATTCTGTATTTAGAATATTAATCAGACTCGTTAGAGAAGCACAATAAGCCGACCAATTTATCATCGACAGAAGAAAAATGGAGAAATACGCTACTCGTAATGTTAGCGCCGAAGGAAATTCTAAAATTATGAAAAAATTTTATTAAATCACAATAAATTACTTACAAGGCTATAATTAAATATAGAATATATGTTAAAAAAAACTTTCAAAACCTTCTAAGCCCTGTTGACAAAAAATACCCCACACATTGACATAATTTTCCAACAGGAGACTTGGCAAGTGGTACGAATCGCGAATTTCCATTTTCATAAATGTGAGAAGCAATGGAACGACTGTTACAAATAATCCAATGAATATCCAAACATTTCTGGTAAACGTCTAAATTATAGAAAACAAATAATCAGTAAAGTTAATGTAATACTAAAAAATTTATTTATAATAATATAATAAATTTACAAGAAATATATTCTCCGAAGAAAAGTGCCTATAAGCAAAAAATTTGAGGTTATGTTTTTAATATTTCGAGTAAAAATAAAGAGAATAAATTATTAATGAAAAATTATTGACCTTTAAGTCTTTATTACATCCAAAATAGTCAATGAAAATTGGTTTCGCAAATTCAAATAATTAAAAATAAACTTTTAATCAAGATAAATCTAACACTAACCTAACCTATAAATCATTTACTTCTTAGGTACCTTAATTTCTTCTTAGCACGTTACATATATTATCTATATTGTATTTTTTTATAAATAAGAAGAAAGATCAAAAACCTTAATGTAACCAGTCCATCGAATGGAATCGTCGGGCTTTTTAAGATAGAGAAAATTCTCGACAACCATTAATGGTACAGTGGAATCAACATAATGCAATCTTGACGATGTTAATGATACATCAGAAGCTGCCAAATCAAGTTTATCATCCATCAAATGATTTATAACGCCTGACCAAGTTCCAGTTGTTTCATTCCATACACCAACTGAATCTTCTTCTTCCACAAATTCCATTGTAAAATTCACAGATTCTTTTATCAGGATAAAAATATGTCCCATAAATCCTTTAAGAGTGTCGCCTTCTCTTTTGAGAATAACGTCATCCTATTATGAAGGAAATTATTATTAATTAAAAATGAACAATTTTTTCGGTTTTAAAGTAAACGGATTTTGAAGAAAAGAAATACACGAAAATTATAGGTTATGTGCGTAAATTGTTATTGGCTCGAAAGTACAATATAACAACACAGAGGGAGTTACTCCAAAAGGACCAATTTATACTGTTGGTAACACTGACTCACACAGGGTTCACGCAGTTCACACTTCACATTGTTAAAACCAGTGAAAACCGTTAGAAAAGTGCGGGCAAGTGCGTGACACTCGTGACGGTAAATAAATACTGCAAAAGTGAAAAATTATGTAAAAGTGCATGAAGTTATTATTTTATAAACTAAAAATCAGTGTTCGTGGAATATTCTGGATGATTCTGCAATGATCGACAAATATCAATGGTTCGTACACTACAATTGATTCTCGTATTTTCACTCCAATGTTTGTAAACATAACCTCAAAAAATTTTTGCTCGTCAAATTTTTTCAGGACATATTTACATATAAAAAATCCAATATATTTACTTCGGTAGTTGCTATTCTCACTACTTTCCCTTTTAGTCCACCTCTTCTCTCGTATTTCGACAGATTCGTCTTTAATTGAAAACCATTTTTAAAATCCCACGTTGCTAAATCGTAAACACTTGTTTCATTCTTAATCAAAGAATACCATTCTTGAATATTTGGATCGTCATAACATTTGACAATTAATTGAGAATCGAATCGTAAATTAATTGGATTGCCAGTAGGTTTCGTGCAAAAATCCAATAACGGTTTCTCATTACTATTCCGTGCATTCATAAATATTAACAAACAATCGTGAGTAGGATAGGTGAATTTCGACATTTTATTCTCAATTAGATCAAACATTTGTAAATATTTATTAAACGATTGTTCCGTTGTAAAGAATATAACATTCATTGGTAATTGTGTCCGACTTTTTCCCGAATTCTCATTTAAATAATATTTATAAGCATATGGATCTTCGAAGTTTATAAATAGTGTAAATATTTTCAATTTTGAGAAGTACAATGCAATGTTTAAAACTTCACTCTTCTCTGTTAGATCTATTTAAAGAAATTGAATTATTAATTCAAAGATTTTTTTAAATTATAAAAATAAATTTTTAATTTGTTTTCTATTTTCAAACAAATAATAGAAGTTTTCGACTATTTTTTTTATTATTTCGTTGATAAAATATTTTCTTTGAAAAATATTTCCCTAATGTTTCGAACGTTCAAATAAACGACAATATTTCATTTACTTCTTCTAATTTGTATTTTATTTACAAACAATTGTTTTTTAGATTGAAACAAATTAATTTCTGATTTGTATTTTATTTACAAACAATTGTTTTTTAGATTAAAACAAATTAATTCTAAACTAAATATTGTTTAATTTTAATTATTTTTCTTTTTTCGATACAGTAATTTTCAAAAATACTTAAGGTGAAAAAAAAATTCATTCATTTGAACGTTCGAAACTTTAGCTCCATTGAAAAATATTTCTTTTGAAAATAGTCTCTTACCTATTTCGGAACTGTGAAAGAAAATAATTGACGAACATTTGTAATAATTATACGTGTCCAAAATTAATTGCACATTTTCCTTAAAATTTGCACTGGTAAATTTTGTCACTATGAAAATAAGTATTGTACACAATAATTTTGACTGTTTCATTTTTTTGAGTGAGGAAAAATAATTAACAAAGAAGATTATTCTATTATCAACTGCGTGGAAAAAAAGAATAAGAACTGAATGTCGAAAATTGGCTGTAAAATAAATAATTTTTATTATTTTATTTACTTCGAAGTCATACTTTGATTAACAGTAAAGATACAATTTTACCGATGAATATTTTTTATTCGCTTTTAAATTTATTGGTTTTCTATTACTGCGATCAGTGTCATTTTATTGAAAGAAATTATTCTGTATAACATTATTGAACAATATTGTTAAATTTAATTGTTTTGCTTAATTTAACTGGATTATTTTAATTTAATATTTAATTGAATACTTAAATTTGAATATTCAATTATTTTGTTACATAATTAAAATGTTTTTGAATTTTAAAATTGAAAACTAATTTTATTAACTCCTGGACTCAATACAATTTTGTATTCACGATTATTTTTCGTAAATTTGATATTTGGTGGTCCATTATGATGGGAGTGGTGCAAATTAATAGGATGAGTTTTAAACTTTTTGAAGAAATTGTGTTTGTGTCTATCGGTTTTTTTCACTGTTGTCAATTTGTGTAGGAAGTAAAACTTTATTTCGGCCACTAAGATTAAAATGCTGACAACGATTCCGGCGGCAACTATTGACAAAAGAATTACAATTTCCCAAATAGTGACTTGCGATTTTGGTTCATCTGGCACTGTTTCGTGATAGAAATATTGTTCGTAAAATCTCTTCAACATTCCATTCACTTCAAAGGTGAAGAAACTGGAAATAAATTCGTAACATTAATCAAGGAAGAAAATTGCTTACTTCTTTTCGATTTCACGAAAATAAATTAATGAATTACTTTCGATTAATTTCACTTTTGTATTCACTGTGTTTCGGTATAGCCATTGCTGATATTTCCAGTAAATTCGTATTAATTTCGTGCAAATCGCACTTAATGTGAAGATCGTGAATTTTTCGCGCTGTTTCAACAACGAAGAAGCCAACTTTTTGCTCGCAAACCTAAAAAAGAGAATTTATCTCAGAAAAAAATTAATTTATTCTGCAAGAGAAACAATTTTTTTTACCATATCGAATCCTCTTTGCACCGATTCAGGTAAATCTTCTGTTGTCATCATAAGTTTGAACATTGCTTGTAAAATTGGTGTTTTCCCATACTTATTTTATCGAAAAATAATAATAATTATCATTATATTAATGCCATAAACAATTTCCGCACTAGTGTGTCAATAAATACCTCAAAAATATTATAATCTGCGCCATTTTTCAGAGTTATTAACTTGAATGTTCCATCGTCAACAAAAGCCTTCATATCCGGTAGATAAACACTCGGTATCGGATAAGTTAGCCGACTTATTAAAATAGCTGAATAGTAATTCAAAATAATTAACGCAGAGACAAATATCGAGAAGTACACTAATCGCAGTGATGTCGTTGATGGAAATTCTGTAAGATTTTTACCAAAATTTTAGCTCTGCAATCGCGATGTTGAATGATCGAAACTCACCTAATAATCCCTGTTGACAATAGATTCCCCAAATATTCAAATAATTTTCCATCAGCAGCAGGGACAGAATGTACGATTCGCGAATTTTCATTTTCATTACCGTCAAAATTAGCGGTGTGATTAGTATCACTATAATAAGTGCGATCCAAATGCGAACGTCAAAGAACTAGAAACAAAAAAATCGGATGTAAAATATGTTAAATGTTGGGTTAAAATGTTATCTATATGAAAAAATACCTTGAAATATCCTAACCACTTGACAACTGTTCCAGACTGTGGTTTTTTCACATAAAGAAGGGAATAAACATTCAATAACGGAATTGTGTAATCAATAGCAGTCATTCTTAAAGAAGTTAACGCCAAATCAGTCACTAGTAAATCGATTTTCTTCTCGTACAATAATTTCGTTGCTCCCGTCCAATAATTACCGGTATCATTCCAACTGCCGTATTCACGTTCCTTTGCCACCAATTCCCACGTGAAATTCATGCAGATTTGAAGTTCGTGCAACAATTGACCGAAAAAACCATCCAATACATTGTCCTCCGTCCATGATGTTAGAGCCGATGACTAAAAATTTATTTCTCGAATTGTATTTACAAATTACAACCAAAAATTCTCCACGCATTTCTTATGTGTTTTTAAGAAAATTCTCACCTCGACAGTTCCTATTTTCAGCACTCTTCCTTGTAAATCAATTCTTCGATGTCTATGATCGAGAATCATTGTTAAAAATTCAATTTGTGGATCCCATATTGCCCATGTTGATACCTCCATTGAAGCACCACTCAATGTATACCAACCGTAGAGTCTATCATTGTCGTAACATTTGACAACCATAAAGGCATCGAGACGAATTTTAAAGAAATCCCTATCGGGATTTTCACAAAATTCTGTTAAATATTCTTTATCCGTTTTAACGAATAGTACGAGAAAAAATAGTTGCTCCTCTGAATTTAATTCCACACACATGCGGCGAAATTGATTTAAACTTTTTTCATCTGCCAATAAAATGACAATCATTGGTCGTCTTCCGTGTATTTGCTCTTTATTTTTCTCCCAATAGTGCTTTCGCATTTTTCCCCAATCACGAAAGTCGGCTGTTACTGAAACAATCTCCCGCTTCGACAGTAGATTTGTTATTTTTAGTAAATATTGCTTTTCGATGAAATCTGTAGTGCAAAAAAGATAATATAAAACATAATAATAAAGAGGATAATAAAAAAAAATGATGTTTTTGATAATATAATTAATGTCTCTTTGAAGTTGGCGTCGATGCTGAGCGTCGAAAAACAGTTTTTTTTCCACAAAACCAAAAGAATCGTAGTTTTTCAAAGATTTTCTAATTAAAATCGTGATTTGAAAAAGTTTTTAATTCTCTCGGTGAATGAAAAAAGTAAAATTAGTGATTTGTTCGTCTGTGAAATTCGAAAAAGAATTAATTTTCTTCAAAGAGTCGACGCTAACTTCAGGGACATTAAATAATAATAAATATTGAAAATAACTTACCATCGTTTTCAGAATAATGAAATATCGTTATCGAAGATTCCTTATTGTGATCGAAAACTTTTATTATTAATTTTGCGTAATCTTCTAATTTTATTTTAGCATTGGCTAAAGAATCCATTGACAGTATACACAAAATTTTCAAAATTGTATTAAACTGCATTTTTTACTATGAATAGTTTATTCTCGAAATAAAGTATTTTTCAATTATTCGAATGAATTATTTAAATATATTTGAATAATAAAATAAAATAAATAAATAAATACAAATTAAATTAATTATTATTATTATTATTATTATTATTATTATTAAATATATTATTTGAATAAATTGTTTGAATTAATATTATTCGAAGAATATTATTTGATTTAATTATTTGATTGTAAAATTATTTAAATATTGAATTATTATAACATAAAAAGTCATTTAAGTTTTGATTTTATTTAAGTAATTTAAGTAATTAATGGGTAATATTCACGACACTAAATAAAACAAATGAAACGTTACACAACAGTGAATAAAGAGGAAAAAAAATTATGAACCGAACATAAGCAATTTGCATTTAATGATATGAAAGGCTTATTATATTTTTATATAGGCTCATTTTTTTTTATCATGGAGATAATCGATCACTAGGTGAAAAAAACTTTTAACCCTCCATTTAGCGATGCATTAGAAGATAGAAAAAAAATTATATTATTTATTACTATAGTTGTAAAAAAAATATTATACAATGTCTGAAAATATTGTTCGTCTTCTATAAAATTCGAAGTTTTAATGAAATAATTCTTCGATATTGAAATTATAGTAAAAATGTCCATTTATTTTTTAGTCAAATTTGAACTACTTTTAATTATTTTTTTTTTAATTATTTGTAAATTTTAACTAAATAAGTTGGTAGTTAAATTGTATTTAATTTAATTTTAGTTAAAAATAGCTGAATATTTCGATTTAATTTAGAATTTTAATGTGAACAGTTATTAGTAAAAATTAAAAATTATAAAAAATTATTAAATATAGTTTTCCTAATTTTAGTAAATTCTATTAATTTACTTAATTAATAAATTTTATTAATTGACTAAATTAATGAAATTCAGGGAATTAGTAAAAATTTGTCCGAGAAAAGAATTTTCTATTCGTCAATAATTAATTTTTAAACGGAAATGTTTTAGTAAAAAAATTTTTTTATTTATTTTATATATTATAATTTAACTATTTAACAATATTTAATTTCGAAAATCAAGCTATTGTAAAATTGATTGTTTATAAAATAAAACAATTTTAGTATTCTGCACGGAAAAAAATTGATTCAAGCGGACGATTATTTTTCTAATGTTCAATAAATAAATATTTACTTAAATAAAAATTATTTTGATTTAAACATAATAAATTTTATTTGAACTAATAATTTTGGCACGTGAAGCAATTACCATCTAATTTCCATAATTAAAATTATTAGTATAAATAAATATTTATTTTGATAATAGACAAGTGATAATATCGATTAGTCGAATCAAATAAATTTTTTTTGTATGTTCAAAAAACTACTGTACGTTAATAATTACAATTTTATTATGTAAATAAAAAATAAAAAAAATAATAAATTACAAGATTGGCAAATTGTATAATAATAAACTATAAAATTAGTAAACTTTAAAATTAATATACTATAAAATTAATTAACTTCAAAATTAGTAAACTTTAGAATTAATAAACTATAAAATTAATAAACTATGAAATTAATTAACTACAAATTTAGTAAACTTTAAAATTAATAAACTATAAAATTAATTAACTACAAATTTAGTAAACTTTAAAATTAATAAACTATAAAATTAATTAACTTCAAAATTAGTAAACTTTAAAATTAATAAACTATTAGTTTTATAATTAGTAAGCTTTAAAATTAATTAACTACAAAATTTGTTAACATTAAAATTAATATACTATAAAATTAATTA
The DNA here is from genome assembly GCA_032873175.1 of Leptopilina drosophilae. Taxonomy (NCBI): domain Eukaryota; kingdom Metazoa; phylum Arthropoda; class Insecta; order Hymenoptera; family Figitidae; genus Leptopilina; species Leptopilina drosophilae. Next base: position 16,545,101 of record CM065481.1, read on the forward strand.
ACTACAAAATTAGTAAGCTTTAAAAATATTTTACTACAAAATTAATAAATTAGATAAATTTCATAAATTATTACGTAATAAAAATATACATATAATGTTAAAAAATTACACTAAATTACAGTAATTGTCATAATAATATAATTAAAAAAATACTACCTAATATTAAAAAAAAATTTTTTTAAACTAAAATTTCAAGCAGAAAAAAACTTATTTTTTTACAATCGGTGAAAAATTAACAAAACTAACAAAAAAATAAATAAGTAATTGAATATCTTTGATCGTATGGGCTAATTTTGTATAGTGTACATTTTTGTAGCTCACTGTACACTTGTGAGACTGAGTCTGTTGAGTGTATTATTGATTGAAACTGTACTTTAGTAGAATGAGATGACGCCAGGGGGCGAGTGTCAACTGTCTCGTAGTGAACATGAGTGCTCGTGGGTATATAAGGCAGCTCGTCAGGGAGCAAAGCATACTTACCTGGCGCAGAGGCTACCGTGATCAACAAGGCGGTTCCTCCAGGGCGAGGCTCTCCCATTGCACTACGGTTGAGCTGACCCTTGCGAATATCCCTAATGTGGATATCTCGGGCGTATAATTTTTGTTAGTCGGGACTGCGTACGCGCTGTCCCGGAATAATTCCAATTAAGATTAATTTTTTCCTCTAATTTTTTTATAGCTATTAAAAATTAGAAAAAAATATAGCTTGTTTAGTTAAATATTTAATTTTTTTTTTAATTTAGCTATATTTTGTAATTATATTCATTTTTCAACTGTTTAGTGGTTAAATTTTTTTATTCAACTGTAAATAGTAATTTAAACTAAATAGTTAGTAGCTAATTTTTTTTAAGTCGAATAGTAATTATTAATGAAATAATTTAATTAAAATAGCAATTTTAACTGAAATAATTTAATTAAAATAATAATTATAACTAAAATAATTTAATGACATTGAAAATTTTAACCAAAATTATTCAAATAAAATAGTAATTTAAACTGAAATAATTTAAATAAAGTGATGGTTTTAAATGAAGTTTTTTAACTAAAATAATTTAATATCATTGGTAATTTTGACTAAAATTATTCAAATAAAATAGTAATTTAAACTGAAATCATTTAAATAAAGTGATGGTTTTAAATAAAGTTTTTTAACTAAAATAATTAAATGACATTGGTAGTTTTAACTAAAGTAAGTTTATTAAAGTGGTAATTTTAAACTAAAATTATTTAGTAAAAAGAAAATTAAAATAATAATTTAAACTAAAATAACTTAATGACATTGGTAATTTTAAATATAATTGAATTATTCAATTAAAATAGTAATTTTAACTAAAGTATGTTTATTAAAGAGGTAATTTTTAACTAAAATTATTTAATAAAAATAATACTTAAATTATTTTAGTTTTAATTACTATTTAAATTGAATAATTTTAGTTAAAATTATTTTTTTTTTAATAAATAAAGTGGTAATTTAAAACAAGATTTTATTTTAATTAAAATTATTTAACAAAAATACACGGAGAGAGAATATATATTAAATTTTGTAAAAATATTTTCAAATTGGGGAAAAAGTGCGACAAATCGAAATTTTGATATAAAAAATACTAAACTTTAAAAAAACTTATGTGAAATTTAGTATAATTATATCAAATATCAAGAATATTAATTAAATTCTAATATAACTTTAATAAATTTCACAAAACTATTTTTAAAGTTTAGAATTTTCAATATCAAAATTTCGCTTTGTTGCACTTTTTCCCTAATTTGAAAATATTTTTACAAAATTTAATATATATTCTTTCTCCGTGTAGTAATTTTAACTCAAATAGTTTATAAAAAATATATTAACTCCATCTCAAATAGTTTATGAAAATAGTAATTTTAACTCAAATAATTAGTAAAAAATAGTAATTTTAACTAAAATAATTAGTAAAAATAGTTTTAACTAAAATGTTTAGTAAATATTTATTAAATTAGCTAAAAATAATTTTTTTTGGTTTAAGTTTCAGTTAAATTTTATGAAATAATAATTTACTACTTTGAGGAATAAAATAAACAATCCCAAAAATACAATAACAATTTATTTAATATTTTTTTTTGCAAATTGTAACATGTGTTAACATTATTTTTAACATTTATTTTTTTTATATAAAAAACGTCTGTTAATAATATAATTTTTTAAAATGTAGAATAAATAATCGCCAGAGTAAATTAATAAAAAAGTTAAATAAAAAGTAAAAATTGGACAAGAAATATTTTCCTAAATTAGTTATTACATTTAAATTATATAAATTAATAATCACAGTAAACATATATTTTTTGTTCTAATTGAATTAGTTTAGTCTTTTACCTATTTTTTTTTTTAAATTAATTTAAAAAATGTCCATTTAGAAAAATACTCTTATTTCTGAGATTATTTCGATGAATAAAATCAGTAATCATTTGATTTCTTCTCTCCTTCTCTCTCTTCTGATAATAATTAAAGTGAATTTTTTCTAAAATTAATATAAAAATTGACAAAAAGAAAGCACACAATACAATTTGAAAAACCGTATTAACTGCATCCAAGGAAATTGATTCGAAATTTCTTAATTCAGTATTATCGTTTCTTTTCATTCTTTGACTCACTAGTCGATTAAGTATTCCGAATTCTTTAAATCTCTGTAAGCTAAATTTAAGAAAAATGATAAATTTTATTAGAAAAAAAAATATTTTTAAAATACATTAATTATTAAATAATAATTAAATAGGAAATTATTAAAATAATAATGGAGCTAAAGTTACGAACCTTCCATTTGAATGGAATTTTTTTTCTCCTTCAGTGTTTTTGAATATTAATATCGAAAAAGAACGAAAATTGAAATTAAACAATATTTAGTTTAGAATAATTAATTTGTTTTAATCTAAAAAATAATTTTTTTGTCAATAAAAATAAATAAAATAATAAATAAATAAAATAAAATTAATACAAAATAGAAGAAGTAAAAAATATTTTCGTTCATTTGAACGTTCGCAACTTTAGGAATATAAATAATAAAAATTTGTATAGTTAATAAATTATTAAGCGAAATAATTATTAAACTATTCATTGAAATAATTAATAAAGTTTTAGAAAAATAATTATTTAAGTATTTCAATACTAAAGTAATAATTTATGATATTATTAATTAATGTTTGAAATAGTTAATTAAATATTTTTTTCCATTTACAATACTCACTGGTAATTAAACATTCCGGTATAAGGACTATTTTTTGGAAGTGACATGGCTAGGGAAATTTTTGTTACTGTGGGAATTTTTGATAATTCACAAAGATTAACATCTTCGATAGATGTTTCTGCACTTTGTTCCACCAAAAACACTGCATGTCTATCCTTACAAATCTACAAAAAAGTATAATTATTTTTTAATTATTATCAATATTCATATAATTATTAAAATTAAATGATTCAATAATTAAATTTTTTTATTTGAATAATTTTAATTTTTATAAAAATCATTTTTGAAATTCTAATTTGAATAATAAATTAGATATTAGAAAATAAAATAATTAACGAACCATATCAAATCCCTCGTTGAAACTCAGGGGCAATTCATTATTTTCCTTTAATAATTTGTTCATTCCAATGGAATTTTTGTCTTTAAAATTCTAAATTGAAGGGAAAATTCTACATATTATTAAAAATAAGGAACATAATCGAATTAAATTTTTCCGAGTAGATAAGTGTTCTTTTTTTACGATCCTCAAGTTTTGAACGTTCAAGTGAACGAAATATTTTTTATTGAAGATATTTTAATAAATTACTAATCATAAAAAAATTTAAAAACTGAAATTTTACATTTAGAAACTGAGTAATTAGTTTTTTGGATTGTGACGCAAAATAATTGCAATAAAAATTTAATTTTTAGAAGAAATAAATAAATTTCGTTCATTTGAACGTTCGGAACTTTAAGATATTTTTTTTCTTATATTTTCTATTTTTTTTTCTTACTTTTATAGAGTCGAAAGTTTCTCCCTTATGAATGACAATCATTTTATATTTTTTCTGTGAAATGAATTCTTCAATTGATGTAAAAGGTAAAATTGGTGAAGCCACTGCAAGCCGACTAATTAATGATGCCGAATAAGCCGATAACAATACCAATGACAACATGAATGTTACAAAATAAATAATTCTCAGTGAACCTCTTTTTGGAAAGTCTGCAAAAAATTGGACAAAATATTTTGAGAACAGAATTTGTTTTACTTAAAAAATTATTAATCGTAGAAGAAAAGTTAAGTTTTACCTGCAAAAAAGTAGATAAAATATTTTGAGAACAGAATTTATTTTACTTAAAAAATTATTACTCGTAGAAGAAAAGTTACATTTTACACTAAATTATTATTTACAAATTGAATAGTAAAAAAATTATTACTTAAGAAATAAATAAACTTAAATATCTATTAAAGTTTGCAAAAAAGTAGATAAAATATTTTATGAACAGAATTTGTTTTACTCAAAAAAATATTAATCGCAGAAGAAAAGTTAAATTTGACACTCAATTATTATTTACAAATAGTAAAAAAATTTTTACTTAAGAAACTAATTAGTAAAAAAAAATATTATTTTAGAACTTATTTAAATAATTCTTAGTTAAGAGTTAATTACAAAAAAATTATTTTTTAATTAAAAACAAATTATAAAATTAACATAAATTTTCGGGTCTTTGTTAAAAAATTGCTTTTTGTGTGTAAAATAATTTTTTCTAAAATTTTACCTGCAATTCCTTGTTGGCAATAAATTCGCCAAACGTCTAAAAAATTTTCTCCAAACAAAAGTGAGAATGTTGTGTAATTTTCTCCTTCTTTCATTATGTACGTGTTGCATAGTGGAATACTAATTAATAATAATATCAAAACTCCCCAAACGTATTTATTGAATGCCTGGAAAATAATTAAATATCTATTAATTATATAATTAAGTGGAAAATAATTTGATCAAAAATACATTAATTTTATTTATCGTTTATTAATTTCTTTTTTTTATTTTCTTATTTCTTTTTTATTAAAAAATAAAGAATTTTTATTTATGTTCCTAAAGTTTCGAACGTTCAAATGAACAATATTTTTTTTACTTTTTCTTATTTGTATTTCTCTTAAAAAAATTATTTTTTAGATTACAATTAATTTTATTCAAAACTAAATATTGTTTAATGTCAGTGATTTTTCTTTTCTGGATTGTAATTTTGAAAAACACTTAAGATGAAAAAAAATTTCGTTAATTTGAACGTTCGAAACTTTAGTCACATTATTTGTTTTTCTAATTTAATTGTTTAATTTTTTAATACTTGTTATTTTATTCACTGTTTATTATTTTTAATTTATATTTTTAATTTACATTTATTATTTTTTAAAATAGTTTTTTTTTAATTAAAAAGTTAATTTTTTTTAGTTGAAATTTATTTTTTTATACCTGAAAATATCCAAATCTTCGTATTTCGCTGCCTTGTGGTTTTCTAAAATATAAAGCCTTAAATGATTCGATAATTGGTTGTGTAAAATCAACGCTTCGAATTCTTTTTTCTGTCATTGACATTCCAACGGCTGCAACATCAACTGCACCCGTTGAAGTTTTATTCATCACACCCGTCCAAATTCCATTTTCCAATGCTCCATATTGACTCTCTTCCGATGCCGTGTAATGTGTAAAATTCATAACATTTCCCAGTTCAGTGAGAATTATTATATAAAGTTCCGAGTCATTTGTCGTCGAGTTCGGTTTATTCTGCAAAATAAATACAATTTTAATTTTTTATTAGGCGAAAATTGTGTTAATTTAATTAATTACTAAATTTACGTCGATTTGAAGTGAAATTATTTTTTCTAAATTTTAATCAAAATTAATAAATTATTTTCAGTTTAATTTGAATTGCTTCATAATTAATTATTTTAATTTCAATTAGAAGGAATTATTAGAATAGAATTTATTTTTTGATGCTAAAAATTTTGTTTCACATCTCTTACAGCCTTAATAAAAAAATATAAATAAGTAAAATAAGAAATTGGAAAAATTATTAAATAATTATTTTGATTTTAATTTGAAAAAAATTATTTACAAAACCACGAACAACAACAAAAATTAAAAGTGCGATGGAGTCTTTTCCGTATATTTCGTATAAATAAATAAAAGAATTACAAATAAATTCAAACTCTATTTTTTGAATTATAAAAAAATTTTTTTTGTAGTTTTAATTAATTTAATATTTATAAACGGACGTAAAATTACTTAAACATAATTTTATTTTAATAAATATTTTACCCAATAATTATTAATTTTTTTTATCCAAAATTTTACGAGCAAAGTCCGAGAGTAATCTTTTTATTAAAAGTTTATTTTTTATCTCAAATAATAAAATATTAAAAAAAAAATTACTTATTCAAAATAAATAACTCACCGCGAGTGTTGCACTTTTCAATTGTTTACCACCAATTTGTTCGTTTTTAATGAAAAAAATATCAATTGTTTTATTGTGAATATGATTTTTCACATCCCACTTGGCAAAATTGTGAACTTCAATTTGATTTTCATTGATGGAATGCCATTTATAGAGATTTTTATCCTCGTGGCATTTGACAATGACTTTACTGTTGAATGATAGATGAAAAATATTTCCCACTGGTTTTGGACAATAATTTTTTGTGGTTCGGAAATTTTTATTTGTAAAAATCATAAGCCAAGTTGCCCATTTCATGTCGATTTTTTGGGAAAAAATTTCAAATTTTTTCGTCGACATTTCATTTGCCAGAAAAACTGATATTAACGGTTGATTAATACTTTTCTCATAAATTTTATTCAATTCGTGAAGATTTTTAAATTTTATTGTCAGTGTTTGAATTTTTTTTCTTATTAATCGTCGACAAATTTCAAAGGCAAACAAATTCTCCTCGGGATCTGTGAATTAACTGCGATTATTTTTATTGTAATAGTTAAAAAATACTTTATTATTATTATTAAATTATTATTTAAATATAATTTTTTTTATTTTTTTCTAATTTAAAATTAAAATGAAAAAAAGTTTTCTAACTGGAAATTATTTCTGTTTTCCACCAATTTTTTTGTATGTATAATTAAAATTTTTTATATAATTAGAAAATTAAAAAATATGAAAATTATTTTATGAATATTATGGAAATTTACAATTTATTTTTTACAATGCGAATAGATTAGTAAAAGTAACAAATTTATTTTAATTTACATTTAAATAAAGTAAAACAAAAAAATTAATACAAATGAAATATTTTGAATATAGAAATTAATTGAAAATTAAAATTGAAACAAAAATTGCAATAAATAAATACAATGAAAAAATAAATTGACTTGTATTTATTGCACGAAATAAATAAATTTACCACTTTTTATTGTTTCGATGCTTTTTTACTAATTTGAAAATAATTTTTTTATTGTTTCAGATTTACGACTTACCGTCATCATTGTCGTCGTATAAAATAATGACGTGAGTTATTTTCAACCAATTTTTAATATCCTCGATAAATGTGACATTATTTTCGATCCCAATGAGAATTTTCGATTCCACTGTTTGGCACAAAATAGTAAAAATGAAAATTGCACAAAACTTCATGTTTTTTATTTATTGAAAATTTATTTCTATTTATTAAAAATTAATTCTTATTTATTACAAATTTAGTTATATTTTGTAAAAATTTAGTTTTATTCATTTAGAAAAATTAGTTTTATTAATTAAGAATTTGTTTTATCTGCTAAACATTTGATTTTGTTCATTAACAAATTTATTTCACTTCTTTGAAATTTAGTTTTATTGATAGGAAAAATTTATTTTAATTTTATTAAAAAACAAATAAAATATCGAATGTATAAAGAGTATAGAACGAGGCGAGTAAAAAAGTAATACTATTCGGTTCTCGCTTCTTTTTTTTTATTCTTTTTTGAACTTGCATGTTAATATTCCCAGACAGATCTAATCTGACGCTTATACTGTCATTCAAATTGTCATATTTAATGTTTAGAAATACATTTTTGTTTGTGTATTATATCAATAATCAACCTAAAAAATCGAGATGAAAACTCGGTAAATTTCATTGTTGACAAGGTCATATTAAGTAAATATACATTTTTCATGATGGGACAATTATAGATTTTTTTACATGACACAGAGAAAACATTGACACCAAAAGAAGTCTCGATTTCTTTTGTCTTTAATGTTTCTTTTTTTATCATGTAATTTTAATTAAACTTTTGATTCAGAAATTTATTTATGAAACTTAATTTAAAATAATAAAAATAATTTTTTTATTTTTATTTCATAAATTAATTTTTTTTATTCAGTTATTTAGATAGTTAGTTACTAAGCTAATTTTTTATCTATTCAGTAATTTAAGTTTGTTATTATTATTATTATTATTATTATTATTATTATTATTATTATTATATTCTTCTCTTATATTTAAATGCCAGGGTTTTATTTACACATTTTACATTTTTTTTATTATTTATTAAAATTATAAAAAAAGTTCTTTAAAAATTACAAAAATTTTTTTTTTTCACTACTATTCGTTTATAGTTAATTTAGTTTAATTATTTTAACTCGGAAATTTTTTTTTCCTCTTTAAAATACCCATTTCTAATTTTTAATAAAATTTTTTTGATAAAAAATTGTAAAAATTTATTTAAAAACATAATTTTGTTTTATTAGATAAATATTTATTCGACATGTATATTATAACGTGCTTTATTGGTCACTGGACTGAAATTGAACGCGTCAAACAGGTGCAAAGTCATTTACTGTAATTATTTAGTTTATCAATTTTCATCAAAATAGTTTTATATCAACTTTCGTTTGACTATATTCACTTTTCTATTTTTTTCCTCTTTTTCTTTTCATTCATAAAAAGATGTGAAAAATATTTGATTAGATAAATTCACGACTAGGGGATGATTAATATTATTGATATAACTAATTTAAATATATACATTTTATTTGTCCTTATTTTAATATGTTTATATTTATATTTGACGTCAAATGTTTAGCGATATGTTTGACATAAATAATTGCATTCACTTTGTTTTATGTTATCATTTTATATATTTTTATTCATTATGTAAAATTTTTTATTTCTGTTTATTTATAAAAAAAAATTTTAATTATTTAAAATAAAATAGAACAGAATTAAAATCATGCAAAATAAAGTGGAAATAAAGTTAAATGTTGCAAAATAAAATAGAAATAAACTTAAATTATGGAAAATAAAAAAAATAAAATTTAAATTATTTAAAATAAAATAGAAAAGAATTTTAATTATGCAAAATGAAATGAAAATAAATTTGAATTATGCAAAATTATATAGAAATTAATTTTAATTATGCAAAATAAAATAAAATTAAATTTGAATTATACAAAATTAAATAGAAATCAATTTTAATTATGCAAAATAAAATGGAAGTAAATTCAAATTATATGCAAAATGAAATAGAAATGAATTTAAATTTTTCAAAAATAGGAATAAATTTAAATTATGCAAAATAAAAAAAATTTTAATTATTTAAAATAAAATTAGAATATGAATAAAAATATTTCTTTAAAAACTTTCTACTTAAAAAAAAGAAATTTTTAGTTGCTCCTAATTATACTCTATTAAAATTTTTTAACTATTTTATTTATTTATTTAAATAATAAATGATAACAAATTTTAATGAAAAATTGAAATACCTACAAATTCTGTTTTAAATTTTAATTGACTGTGTATTTAGAGTAATTATTTTACCTAATATTAAATAATTGTAGAAATGAAGTGAAATTATTGTCGCAATGGTAATTGTCCAAATATAATTATATTTGAAAATTAAAAAATTTATTTTTAAATAATTGAAAAGTCACGTGACTCAAGAACCAGTGACATCTATATTTAAAATCAGCTGTGTGCCGGTTCCCGCTAAAATACGTAACCTGTAAAAATGTGTTCAGTGATGTCAAGTCAAGTTGTGTTTTTTTAGTGAATGTGACAGTTTAATGTTTACCGTAAAAAATTTTTTTTTTAATACACATTATTACGAATTAAATATTTGTCTACAATATTTATTTTCTACTTGAAATTCTTCTCTTTTGTAATAAATTCGAATTACAATGAGTAATAATGCAGAACAACGTGTGACAAGATCGACAAAATTCTCAGAAGCAGGTAAGAATACATTTCAGCGTTTCAGTAAATCAATAATTAATTTTCAATTGTTAATTGTCAATAATTAATATTCAATTATTGTATAATTACTAAAAAAAATAAAAATTTTGTTCTGTTATTAGCAGTTATTTTTATTATTTTTAGCAAATGCACGCTCAAGACGACAATTGATTGATAAAACAGATGTTTGTGAACGAGAAAATGTTGAAATTGAAGCAGATAATTATTCATCTACAGGTATGTATATTCGCAAGTGCTATTTGTTAGTGTAATTAACATAAATTACATTTAATTTTATTCTTTCGACTCAAAATTTATTTTAAATTATTTTACTTTTTTAATTTCTATTTTCTACAAATAATAATTCCTATAGAATATTTATTCTGGAAAATATTTTAATTTTACCCTTCTAAAATGTAGTTTTCGATTGTTAATTTCTTTTTTTCGAAGTTTCTTTAACTTCCTAATGGAAAGAAGAATTTTTTACTATAGAGAAGAAAGTTATAATTATTCTTGTTTTTTTTTTAGTATTGTTTGACGATAATTATGACGTTAGTGGCAGCAATTTTTATCAACAGGCCGATGCTCCGAAACGAGGGAAAATGTTGGAAAAAGCAAGATCGTGCATAAGAGAGCAAAATATAGATCCAAAAGTAGTTCTTGAAAAACTTAATTCTCCAAATGGAAATAAAGCGAGAAGAAATATATCCGGTTTGTTAAAATTTATTATCTGGTAATTTTAAAATAATCATAAGATCCGAAAGTTCTTGGCGGTCAAATATGAACGAACTTTATTTATTTTTTCTTAAAATTAAATTTTTATCGCAATCATTTTGCGGTACTATCAAGAGATTTAATTATTTTTTTAAACGTAAAATTTAAGTCTTGAATTTTTATTGCAATGCAAAAGAAAATATTTCTTTCGTTTGCACGTTTTCAAAAATTGTGAATCATTTCTGTATTTTAAAATATTATTCATAATTTATCATTATAATTATAATTTATAATTATAATTTATAATTATAATTATAATTATAATTAATTATAATTTATTATTAAAATTATAATTTATTTATAATTCCAAATTTCTGTTCACTAAATTAAAAATGTTTAATTTCAGTCGATAAGGGGCTTTCGGTGAGAAATTTCTCCTTCGAAACGGACGATATAGAAGAAAGTGTTTCTGAAGACAGCGAATACGAACCGAATGATGATTCAGACGATACTGAAGAAATGGAAAATGAAACTGATGAAGAAGAAGAGGTTAATAATGATGAAGATGAAGAATATGATGACTACGACGAGGAAAATGTAAAGGGAAGAAAAAAATACTCTACCAAAAAAAGTCATGCGAATAATCATATTGTTAATGATGATGATGATGATGATGAAAATTGTGATGAAACCATGGAAATGGACCAAGGATCCGAAGCCGAAACATCAGACGATGAATCAATCAAACGAAACACAAAACTTAAAAAACAGCCAAAGTTTTCTAAAAAAATAACTGCTGATAAAAATGACTACACAGAAGTGGTAAATCTATACAAATTTTTGCATTTATTTATCTCCTTTTTTCATTTCTGTACTCAGTAAAGTTTTAATTTACGAAAGACAAGTATTTTTACATAAATAATTAAGTAATGCACAAATTATTTTAATTAGAAAGAAAATTAAAGTACTCAGTTAAACTTAATTTACTTAATGTTTCAAATTTTCCCGAAATTTTCTAATTTTTATTTGCATTAGTGTGTTGAATCACTAATTTATTATTTATTATTTATTGTTTATTTTTTTATTAATTAAATTGATTACTTAATTACAGTAAAAAAATTTTATTGCAGCATTTGAATCCAGAAGAATACTTTGAATCGCAATCTGAAAAAGTTTTAACGTCAAATCACACGCTCGGAAGATTAAGAACTGCCAAATTGGACAAGGAGACAATAGATAAATTATTAGCGAAAAATTTACACATCTCTAATTATCATAAGGAAGGAATTAGTCGTCTTTATGACAGAAATGTGTCACAATTTTCGTTTTGGAATTTTATGTTGGAGTAAGTTTTCATAATTTTTATAATAGTTTTTATTAGTAAATTAAAAATAAATTAAGAACCAAAAAGTTAAATTAATTTAATAATATTACGAAGTTGAAGTTGATGAACGAAAAAAATTTGTTTAATTCATTCGAATATTATTTTTAATTTAATATTTATTCATATAACAATTATTATCATAACATAAACGTCAATCTATTGTTTTCTAAATATTTTTGTGGCAATGTTGCTGCGTTATTTTTTATTAATTTACTAAGTGAATCATTTTTTTCGTTGATAAACATAATAAGTGATAATCATAATAAGTGATAGTAATAATAATTAGAATTACGTCAAGAAATTATATTCTGTAACATTTATTATTTTAGGGAAGGTTTCAGTATATTGCTACACGGCCTGGGATCGAAACGAACTTTAATTCACGACTTTCAGAAGCAAATGATCAAGGGTCGTCCAGCTTTGATAATCAATGGATTTTTTCCGAGTTTGACATTAAAAGAGGTGAATTAATTTATTTTGTCTGCGAAGTAACGTTATTTTATGCTCGAAACTTTTAATTTATTTCTTTAGGAAAAACAAATGACACAGCTATTTAACAGGGTTGCCAAGCAAAGTGGAAACCTGGAAATGTCAGAGAATTTTATAAAAATTGAAAAAACTTGAAAAAGTCAGGGAATTTTGATGGAAATCCTGAAAAATTTATTTTTGTAATCTAATTTTACTTAAATATTTCAAAATTAATTTAATTTTAAAAGAATTGCAATTACAATTTTTATACGCAGATGAACTTAAAAATATTTTCATTTAAAATTTTGTAAAACATGAATTTTAAATGAATTTCATTAAAAAAATTTAAAAACCTAGATTAAAAAAAAAATAATAACTAAAATTCTTCTAAAATTATTAAAATTTTTAAATATATATTTAATTGATTATTTAAAAATAACGGATTTATAGAAGAATTCTAGTTAAAACACTAAAGCAAAATTGAATTTTGAACCAAATATATATTATTGGAGAAATTCAATTATTTTCAGAAAAAGTAAAATTCTTCTCAGAAATTTAATTATTTTTTTTATCATTTATTATTTATTCTTCAAAGAATTTTATTATTTTGAAAAAATTCCAATGCAATTCTTTTATGACAATTTAATTTTTATGCAAAATAATTTTAATAAAACTCTTCGTAGAAATTAAATTGAATTCAAAAATTTTTTTTAAATTCAATTATTATTAATGTTTGCCATTTGAATAAAATTTCACGAAACAATTCAATTATTTAAACCGAAATTTCAATAAAATTAGTCTGAAGAATTCAATCATTTTCAAACGCAATATAATTCTTCGCAAAAATCCAATTATATTTGAAAATTTACAAAAATTCTTGTCAAACTTCAAATTGTCTTTATAAATAATAACATTTCTCTCCGAAATTCAATTATTTTTGTCAAATATTAATAATATTCTTGGTAGAATTTCAATGATTTTTAATATACAAAATTTTTATCAAATTTCTCGAAAAATGAAATTATTGTTAATTTTTTTTTATTTTGTCTCTTGACAATAAATAATAATAATAATAATAATAATTATAATTATAATTATAATTATAATTATAATTATAATTATAATAATAAATATAATAATTAAATTCTGATAAAACTAGTTATAAAATTTCAGTTTTAAAAAACATTCAAATATTTAACAAATTATTTATTTTTATAGTTAAATAATTGATTTCTTGTAGAATTTTCTAATAAATATTGATTTAAAATTAAATTTCAGCAAAAATTTTAGATTGCAATTGAATATCATTTTAAGAAATATTTATTTATTTGAAAATTCTACCAGAATTCATTTATTTAACTCTAAAAATAAACATTTTATTAAATAATTGACTTTTTTTAAATTTAATTTTCATGAAGAATCAATAAATCTTTAAATAATAATTGAATTCATCTGAAACAGTTTAATAAAAATTTTTTAAGTAATTGCATTTTTCGAGAAATTTGATAAAAACTTTGTATATTAAAATCTATTCAAATTCTGATAAGAATTTTCTTAAAATTTTTCTGAAAATAATTGAATTTCAGAGAAAAATTTTATTCTTATGAAGATTATTTAAATTTTGACCGAATTTTTTGACAATTTTGAAACATAATTAGATTTTTTTTAAGAATTGTGTTACTTTTGAAAATAATCGAATTCTTGAGGTTTCGGATAATTTTCTTATTAATAATAAACGTATTTTTAAAAATCTGGAAAAATTCCGTTTTTTAACCTGGAAAAGTCAGGGAATTTGAAAAGGGTAGAAGCGTGGCAACCCTGTTTAATTATAGAACATTTTAGTTATTGAAAAAAGGAACTAATTTGGATTTACTTCTTATGTACATTTTTTTCTCCAGTGGGAAATGATAATATTTTAATCCTTTCAATGATTTCGTCAACAGATACTCGATGGAATAATCAAGGATTTAATGGATCTGGAAGCGCCGTCGAATGTAAATGACTGCATGGAATTAATTGAGGAGACACTGAAAAAACATCCTGATGATAGAATTTATTTATTGATTCATAATATCGATGGATCTTCGCTTCGCGCGAAGAAAATTCAGGATAAACTTTCGTATCTTGCAAGTTTTCCTAATTTACATCTTATTGCTTCAGTTGATCATATAAACGCTTCTCTCTGTGAGTAATTTTTTTTGCCGTTCTCTTTATTTTTTATTATTTATTTATTCTTATTATTCTTTTTTATTTATTATTATCTTATTCTTTATTATTTTTAATTCTGTAATAATTTTTGATTCTGCAGTTGTAATATTTTGTATAATTTATTTTCGATTAGTGTGGGATAACGCGAAACGTGCGAGATTCAATTTTTATTGGTCCAATGCAACGACATTTATGCCATATAAGGAGGAAACTCTTTACGAAAATTCGCTGATGGTACGACAGAGCGGAGCACTTGCATTATCATCACTTCATAATGTCTTTTTATCCCTACCGGATAAATCGAAATCTGTATATATTATTGTGGTCAAGTATCAAATTGAAAATGCAAATGCACATTATCCAGGTGAGATTTTTATTTATAAAATTTATTTGTTTTCTCCATTTAATTCAATTTATCTGACACTTTGCTTTATTCTATAATTTACATATTTTTATGATCGTACACTTCTGAACGTTTAAATGAACGAAATTTACTTATTTCTTCTTAAATTTAATTTTTTATTATACAATAAATTTGTGTCACTATCAAGAAAGTTAATTGAAAAATTTGTGTTTCCAATTTTTTTACTGCAATCAGTAATTTAAAATATTTCCCTCACTTTAACTATTAAAACTTGCGGATCGTATATTTTGCTTTATTTATTTTTGTTGCACGATTTGTTTTCTCTTTTTCTTACCCTTTTTATTTGTTTCTCTACCACAGGAATGGCTTTTAAAGATTTATATCAGAAAGCACGAGAAGGATTTTTCGTTACTAATGAGATTACGCTGAGAACACAATTGACGGAATTTCTCGATCATAAATTGATTAAAGAAAAACGTGGTGTCGATGGAATACAATATTTATCAATTCCCTTGGATAAGGCATTGCTGCAGCAATTTTTGGAGCAACAAGACGACAAATGATAATCTAATTATTTTTCGATGACAAATTTTAGTTTTATAAAAAAAATGTCATGAAAAATATACTTTTTATTTAATTTAAAAAATTTTTTACAACAATTTTTCAATTAGAGCAAGTGAAATAATCCGTTGATTTTAATTATTGAATTGTCGAATACGCCGGGACAGTATTATTTTTCTATGTACACTTTAAAAAATTTATGAATATTATTTTTTTACTGAAATAGAAATAGAATTTTTCATTAGATTAATAAAATTTTTTAAAAATTGAAAATAATTCTTTTTACGAAGTTAATTCTCTTTATAAAAATAATTCTTTTACGAAGTTAATTCTTTTACGAAGTTAATTCTTTTTATAAAAATAATTCTTTTTACGAAAATAATTCTTCTTAGACAGTTTTTTTTGGTATTAAATTGCAAATAATCCTTTCAGTAGATTTCAAATAAATATTTATTAAAAAATTTTGTTTTGTTTAGACCGAAAAATTAGTTTTTTCATTAAAAGAAACTCTTGAAATAAAAGTAATAAGAGTAGAATTCATTTAAACGTGAGAAATGAAACTTATTGCGGGAAATATTGAACTTATCAGGGATGGGAATGTATTGAGAATAGTTACATGACTCGTGAAATTTTTCTTATCCCTGGGAAGATCTGCTTTGGTCATGCTGGACTTTGATCCTTTGAAAAATTGATTTGTTTTCAATCTGGAGTGTATTTAAACGTTTGTTTTTTGGAGCAAGTGACATAAATTTTCTCTTGAAACATAACTAAGTACTTTTTCAATATTTATTAACTTTTTTAGTTAGAAATAATTAAAGTTTACATCGTTTTTTTTTATCATGAATTCACGACTTTTGCAGGTTTTACGACCAGGACGAGTGATTTGTATGCTTTTTTCAGTTATTTTAAATATTTAAGTTTTCAATTGAATTTAAATTTATGTGCAAATTGTTTACATTTGAGCATTTTGCTAATTTTGTCTCTTTCTTTATTTTTATTTTTTTCTTTATTTTTTTTTTTTTTATTTTTTTGATTTAATTTATTTACAATTTAATTCGAAATTAACTTTAAAAAAATGTTTTTCTTCTTTTACATTTACACTTTTTTCTATTTTCTTTTATTTCTTCTCTATTTAATTATTTCATGCATTTTGATATTTAAAGTCAAAAAAATCTTTTCTAATTATTCAGTTTAAGAAACAGAATTACAATTTGTTTTTTGAAAATAATTTACAGAGATTAGAAGTAAATAAAAAAATTAATAATTAAAATAAAGTTTATTTAGAAGAAATAAAAATTTAAGACTATTGTAGATTGTTTAGAATAATATTTTCATTTGTTTTACAGACACGCAAATGATGAATTTATCAAGTGCAGCGACCGGGAAGAATCAGTATGAAACTCTTCTTGTCACAGAAGCAAAACCATTTGTTTATAATGTTCAACTAAATAGACCGAAATCTTTGAATTCAATGAATAATAAAATGTGGCTGTGAGTATAAAAGTGTGTCGAATTTTTTTTCTTTTAAATCAGACATAAATTTTTCTTTCTTTATACTTTACTTTTACTAATAATTACAAAAAACATAATTTTAGATGTTTTTTTTTAATAAAAAACATATCAAATAAATAAATAATAAATAAATAAAATATCTAAATAAAAATTGAATGCAATTTTTTAGTGAAATTACGGAATGCTTTAATCAGTTAGCAGAAGATGCAAATTGTCGAGTCATTATTTTATCAGGCGCTGGAAAAAGTTTTTGTGCAGGTATTTTTTATATTTTCGAAACAAACTGTTTTTTAAAAGTAATTTTTTCAATTCAGTAATTTTTTAATTTGTTAATTTATTAATTTCTATTTACTATTTTTTATTCATCTTTTTTATTTCATCATTTTTTGGATACTTTTCTACATCTATTGAATTATGAAAGGAAACCGAAAGAAAAAGAACAAATTCCCATAAATTAAAATATTTATCTAATATTTAAATTTAAATTTCTAGGATTGGACTTCAAGGACGCTATGAGTTTCGGTCAGGAATTAGCGGAACATGAAGATATTGCCCGAAAATGTAAAGTCATGAAGAAGAAGATCAAAATTTATCAAGATACGTGCACTTCCATTGAGAAGGTTATTTAATAAAGATATTTTCAATTATTAATAAAATTCGTAAACCTAAAAAACTGTAAATAAATTTTCAAAACAAAAATTAATTAATTTTCTTTCGAATTCTAGTGTCCGAAACCGGTAATTGGAGCAGCTCACGGTGCTTGCGTTGGAGCGGCAGTTGACATGCTCTCTGCAGCTGATATAAGATATTGTTCATCAAACGCGTGGTTTCAAATAAAAGAAATTGACATTGGAATGGCCGCGGATGTTGGAACTTTACAACGGCTACCAAAAATCATGGGCTGCAATAGTTTACTTCGCGAATTGGCGTTCACCGGTCGAAGATTGCCAGCCAACGATGCTCTTCAATGTGGTTTCGTGAATCGAGTATTCGACAATGAGGAAAAGTAATTAAATTGTTTAAAATTTTTAATACAATTAATTTGTTTCCTAACTTTTTAAATAATAATTTTTTCTTTTTCAATGTTTAAAGCCAATTAATGCACTGAAATTGAAAATCATTGAATTCATTTCAAGAAACGAGATTTTTTTCCAATAATTGAATTCTTTCGAGAAAATGTAATTAAAAATTGTATGGAAAATAATTTAATTAGCTTTAATTTAATTTTTTTTTTATTAAAATTCTTTAAAATAATTGAATTGTTCTAAAGAATTTTTCTAATTTTTCTAACTTCCGAGAATAATTAAATTTTTTTTTAATGATAAACAAGAATATTTAATATTATAATAATAAGTGAATTCTTTAAATTATGAATCTTGAATCATTTCGAAAATTTACGTTTCTAATTAGTAATAGTTTATTTGGCAGTTAGGAAAAGTAAAAGTTTCTTTTTTATTTTCCATCGATCGAAAATTAATTTCAAGATTACAATTAATTTTGTTCGATAATTAAATAATAAAATTAATATTCTCAGGTTGATGACTGAAGCTTTGTTACTGGCTGAGGAAATTGCGAGTAAAAGTCCAGTGGCTGTGCAGACGACTAAAATCAGTTTGAATTATTCGAGAGATCACACGGTAGACGAAGGATTGGCTCACATTGTCAGTATATTTTTCCAAACGTCAATAATTTGATTACAAAAAAAGCGAAATTAGATAATAATCGTATTATCACCGCGGAAAATGAAAATAATCTGCAGATTTTGCAAATCTCAGTCGATTAGTCAACCTAGAAAATTATACACTTGGAATATTTTTTCTTTCATTTAAAGTGAAATATTTAAATTGAAATATGAAATATTTAATATTCCACTTTAGTTTTTAATTATAAATATCATTTTTATTTATTTATTTATTAGGTGATTGTGCAGAAGAAATTGCAAATAATTAAAGTAAAATATTTAAATATTTCAGAGAGACATAAACCAGACAATGTTACAAAGCGAAGACTTTATAAATGCAGTAGTGGCACAAGCAACAAAAGGAGATCCTCCAGTATTTTCTAAATTGTGAAGAACTCTTTATAAATACTGATTATTGCTTCTACTGTTTGGAGTAATAAACACTACATCGACTACTAGTAATAATATAATATATTACTATTTTTACTACTATTTTTCAAGACTTAAGAAGCAAATATTTTTTATATGTGAGAAGGTGCATTTTTTTGATAAAATATAGCATAGAAAATATTCAAAGTTTAGATCTGATTTTTACTCGCATTTTTTTAATACTATACATTCTATTAACTAAGGAAAAAGTATTTTAAATACAACTCGTGCAATTATTTTTTGAATAACATGCTGCCAAGTGCTCTTTTTTTCGTAGCGGATGCAATTAATTCTTGTTGTTCTCTCTCATAAATGGAATAGACATTCAATTCATCGGGAATTTTGTTCTAGATTGAAAATAAAATTTTACTCTCTGTATATATTTATATACAGAGCTGTATTTGGGAAAAAAGTAAAATAACTTACTATCAATAGATTTATGTAGTGTTCATAATTGATTCGACCAGTTTCTGGATCACAAGCAATGGCCATCATTTCATTGATTTCTTCTTTTGAAAATGGTTCGCCAACTTCCATTAAAGCTTTTTCTAAATCTTTTCGCATAATGTGACCACGATTATCAACGTCTAATAATTTAAAGGCCTTCAGCAAGTCCTCAGGATCCGCTGGTCGAAATCTACGATTATTATTTACAAAAAGTTGTTTAGTTTTTTTTTAGATTGAATGTTTTGAATTATTTTATTTTTCGTTTTTCTAGGAAAATACTTTCGCTCGCTGATTGATTTGCACATGTACTCAACAAATCTCCCTTGTGGTACGCAATTATTTTCCACGTCCTCAACTTCGACTTGTATTTCCTGTAGTTCTGCTTCTGTTATCACACAGCCTGTAAAATTTTATTTTTCAATTTATATCTACAAATTAAATGAACTTCATTAAATTAACTTATCGATTAGGTAGTGAATTTTCATCTAAAGAAAAAATTAGGAGAAAGATTTAGAAGAGAATTTCTCACCCAACGATCTTATAATGGTTCCCAAATCTCTGACATCGACTTCATGACTTCTGGCATTATCGAAAACATCAAATGCTTCGATTAATCTCTTTTCTAATAAAGTCGGTTCCAGTGACACTGAAATGAAAATTTGTTTTTACATTTACTACAAATTTAGTTAATTCACTTAAAAGTGCGATAGAAATTAAACGAGAAAAAGTCTTCACTGGAATTAAAAATCGAAAGCGAATGCGAAAAAATTCGTTATATTTACTTTCTTTTGCAATAAGTTAGAATATTTCAGTTTAAAAGTTTTTTAAAAATTAGTTTGAAATCTATTTGTGGTAGAAATTATTCAAAAAGGAATAATTTCGACATTACAAAATGCACTCGGGAATTTGTTTAATCAATATCGCTAGGAGAAGACATTTTTATTTTTGAATTAAATGTTTCATAACGAAGAAATAATTCAAATAAAATCTTGAAATAGTTTTTTTTATTTCGCATTCGTAAATTTATGGATAAATTGGTTTTTTACAACTTACATTCCTCTGGACCAGGATCATTGTTATCAAATTTTGAAAATCTGTTTGCGAAAGTATTCTTACGATTTAATGATGATTCTACTGACAATTGTTTTTGAATCGAAGATCTCATTTTTTCTTCTTGTTTCTAATTTAAAAAAAATATTAGTATACCTATAAGCATTTTTTTTAGCTAATTTATCTTTTCATCTTTCATTCTAAAAGAAATTCGATGATTCATTGCGTATGGGTAAAAATTAAAAATTACCTGAAAATTGTTCGACTAAATTCTCTTTCCAGGTGAGAGATTATTTTTTGAAACTATTGCCAAAAAATAATTCTACTCCTTAAATATTAAATTTTTCGATTAATAAAAATTTTGAAATCGCTAATTTTTGTTAAAAATTAAAATTCTATATAATTTGTATTATAATTGTTGTTCTGAAAATTAAATATTTTATTACATTTCTTACTAATCTTTCTGACTTCATTTTTTATTCTATTTATTTTGCCCTGTTGATTATTTTGTTAAATTTAAAAAGATCAATTGTTGCTATTATTTTTAATTTAAAATCATTCTCCATATAGTATACTGTCAATAATATTGATAGAAGAAAGTGCGCAGGGCTTAAAATTTTACTGACTGCGCATAGCCGGTGGAGTAAGACAGAGCAAGGAGAAGTGGCCATATTGCATTTTGTAAAAAAGGCAGAGATAGCAGCAGATAATATAAAATGCCGAAAGTATAAAATAAATATAAATAAACTTATCTCGCGAGTTTGCAAGTTAATAAAATTTAAACATAAATACGAAGACAACAGCAAAGACAGTAATTTACAACATTACTATTTTGTGTAATAAAAATTACTCCTTGTTTTCATCATTTAACAGAAGTATTAAGAAAGCATTTTTAACCACAGTTCGAGGTATACTCAATCAATTTAATCAATAGTTTGAGATAAATTTTACTATTTTTAACACTTGGTGAAAATTATTTTACAAATTCCACTTGTCTTTAATGTGAATATTTAATTGTTTGTATATTGTGTCAATGCATCTTGATCTTTTATCTAGAGATGTATTTTAACTATTGATGACTTAATCTTTTAATAATTAAATTAGTGTTTTTTATTTAAATTTTAGGTGCTTAAAGTAAAATGAATCAAGAAAATACTTCTGAGAATACTGTGGATACTGTGGAAATTGTTGAAAATATAGAAGCAAATCCGACCGAAGGGGAAAATTTTCAAGACGTAAGTATATTTACCTTGTTTCTATAATAAATAAAGGATGAACTGTTTTTTCTTATGGAATATTGTTCATTAGTGACTGTAAATTTGCACTATTTGTTTATTAAGTGGTTTTACGCGAAATATTCTTATGATGCTATAGAAATTTGGATCATGCGAATACAATGCAAACTTAACCTCAAAAATAAGATCAAATGACAAATACGTCAAAAAATTCTGTATTCAATTTTTGATGCTCTAATTTACGAATTAAATGAGAGGAATTGTTTTCTAAATTCTAATTTATTTGGTATTATATCAAAATTAAGTAATGGGAAAATTTATGAAATTTATATAATACTGTTCACAGATTTTACGAAGTTGAAGTTCGCAACGTTGATCAACGAAAAAAAATTGTTTAATCTTTTTGAATACTATTTTTAATTTATTATTTATTTATTATTTATTTATTATTTATTGTATAACAATTATTATCAGAACATAAACATCAATCTATTTTTTCTAAATATTTTTTGTAGCAATATTCCTGCGTTATTTTTTTTTTTAATTTACTAAGTGAATAATTCTTTTCGTTGATAAACGATCTACGTGGTAGATTTTATTAGAATAAAAGTCACTGATTTTTCATTTGTATATTGTATTTCAGGAGAACGATAAAAGTGAAGAGATTGTTAACAATGTTCCAATTACTGAAAATGAAACTCAATTAAACGAAAATAAGGACCAAGTGAATGAAAATGAGAACCAAATTAATGAAGAGAATGAGAATCAGTTTAATGAAAGTGAGAATCAAGTGAATGGTGAAAACCAATTGATTGAAAATCAATCCGATGAAAATGGAGCACAAATTGATGAAAATGTAACGGAAAATGAAAATGAAATACAATCTTGCCCTGCGGAAGCGGAAATTCCTTTGGAAGGAATTCCTGGAGAAGAAGCAGTAGTGGAACAAAATTTTGAATCGACTGAAGAGCCTGAACCGATTTCAGAATGTAATCTTGAAGAAAAATCTTTGATTGCTGATGCAGACACAAGTTCAAAGGCAGAAGATGATTCCAACGTCGAGCAAGAAATTCAAGGAGCAGATTCGCAGCAAAAGGACAAAACGAATCGCAATCAGAAACGTGGGAATAAAAATGCAAACAACGTAAATTGTGACAAGTATGGATGGCCAATTGGTTCCAAGTATTGTACAGAAGTTAATGATTCCTCGAGTGATGTGAATTTTACCGAAGATGTAGATTTAGCGAATTGCGAGGGGAAAATCAAGGTGGACAATAATGCATCTCTAGAAGCTCCTTTACCGGACGAGGAAATTCTTTATGTTGTTAAATCTCCATCGCACAGGACGGCGAATACGAAAAGAACAATTGTAAAGGTTGAGGAAGTCGAAGGAGCAATTACGGACGGCATAAACGCCGGAACGCATGTGCCACATTTTCTCAATTATCTCAGTTTGCAGGTCAAATTCAAATTCACTCTCTCTCGACTAACCGATGGAAAATTGAAAATAACGTTCAGATTTGTTGGCAAAGGTGGAGAATCACTGAAGGACATTATTTGCCTCTGGTTGAGACGCAACGATGAGGATAAGGATAAGATATTTTGCGAAGGACTAACCAGAAATAAAGAAGTAACATTGTCTATATTAGCACGAAAATTTCACGAAATAGAAAATCTCAAGGAAGATATTGTAACACTTTACGAGGAAATAAAAACATTAGTTCCCGAATACAGAGGAAAAGAGGGTCTAAGAAGTGAAGATGAGGCATTTTTAGAATCGTACAGAAATCTTGATAATAAACTCCTCAACATCATGATGTTATTATACAAAGACAATTGTGAAAGTGACAATGACACTAAACTTCTCTCCAAGTTTCGTGATTTGTATTTTTCTCTACAAATAAGTTCCGGTTTTACAGTGAAGCAATATCTCTACGTAATTTACTGTTACAACATGATATTCACCCCGTATCTACCTCAAGAATTGGAAGAATTGGTAAAAAAGTACGCGAGCATGAAGAATTTAACTCTACCAGATTCTCCACCCTTAGTCATCCCACCATGTGGTCAGAAGTCAAAATTAACCGTCATCAATCCTTTCGCAAAGAATAAATTACAAGACGATGATCGTGAAAATAACTTCGTCGAGTTCGAGATGTCTCCCATCAAAACCGAAAACAAGGACTCGCCAAAAACGCAAAAACCCACCGAAGCCGAGAAGAAAAACGTCCCAAAGAAACGACAGACCTACCGAAGAAACCGACGACCCTACTTCAAGAAAAATCAGAAGAATCCCCCAAACGCAAAACCCCCCCAGAACCAACGGAATCCCCAAAATTCATCACAACCACGAAACAATCAATTCAATAATCGTTTTCCCCGGAATAATCGCCAAAACGCTCCAAATCAACGCGAAAACTCCTTCCGACAGTCGAATGTGCAAAATACAAGGAAGCCTAGAAATCCCATCGGGCAGAGAAATCAGTCCAATAACGTGAGAAATTCGCCAATTAAACGACAACAAGGTACTCAAGGTGGTTCACCAGCGAAGAAACGAACACCAAATAATGAAACAATTCCCGTCAATCACGACTCGAACCAACAAAATCCAACGCTCTCAACCAATCAGGAAACACCCGACAATTCCGCATCCCGAAATCAAAATAAACGAAATCGTCCCCGTCCACGTCCGCGTCGAAAAAACATTTCCAATCAACAAAACAATGACAATTCACGAAATCCACCGAGAAACATACAAAATCCAAGGAACAGTGCACAAAATCCGAGGAACAGTGCACAAAATCCGAGGAACAGTGCACAAAATCCAAGGAACAGTGCACAAAATCCGAGGAGCAGTGCACAAAATCCGAGGAATATGCAAAATCAAAGAAATTTACCCAACAGTCAAAATTCGCGAAATGAAAAGAATTCCAATGAGAGAAATCAATCAGCGAGAAATTCACGATCACGAAGAAGATCCGATCAACGAAAACGCAATTCAGATCAATTTTTCTCAATGCCGGATATTGGAAACAATAGAATGCAATCGCGCAATAATCAAAGTGGTCAATCGAATAATCACGAATTTCTACTCAACAGTCTACGTAATCAGAATTTAATGCAGAGCAATATGAGGAATCAAGAAATGGGACGATCGCAAAACTTCCCCAACAACGATCGTCAATTGATGTTTAATTCACGAAATCAGAATTTCCCACATGAAAATTCGTCACGTCATAATAATTTTCAATTAAATCAACCGAGAAGTTTATTTGCCCAACAATATTTCGATATGCCGCGTAATCAACAGAATTTCCCCTCGAATAATTCGGGTAATTTTTCCCCAATTAATTCACGTCGTCCATTGTGGTCGTCGACGTCGTCTACTTCTGAATTTGCCGGTTCATCACAAAATTATTTCACCGGTTCGAATAATTTTTCGAATCGAAATAATTCAATGAATCGAAATTCAGGTGATATGCCATTTTCAAATTTCAATAATTCACGAATGTCATTTGATGACGACATGCATCCGCATAATTTTATGAATTCTAATAATCAACATTGGGATAATGATTTTAATCGAGCAAAAAGAAAGAATATGCGAGACGATTGGAATTCAAAACGACCAAAACGGGGAATTTAATTATATTTCTTTCTAGAATTTTAACAACAACAAACCCACAAATTCTAAAGAATTAAAAGAAAAGATTGAGTTGTATTTTTATTTCGAAAATTTGACATTTTCTTGTTCTACTTTTTTTATTACATACCTTAAAAATGAGTAATAAAAGTAATAAAAAGTTGGGGAAAAAATTTTGTTTTAAATAAAAAAAAGAAAGTCTCGGAAAATAAATAGATTTCACTTAATATTTCATTAATAAATGAATAGATCGAATAATTCATTTCATATGAATTTAAAGTGTAATATAGATAAATAAGAAAATAATAAGAAATGAATAGTACTTCTAGTTAATTTATCGAATTATTCTATGAAATTGCTTTTATCAATTTCAAAAGTTCGAACTAAATTAAGTTCGATTGCTATTGGACAATTGTAATGGAAGAATTATAAGTGGTAATATTTTTATCGAAAGAAATGTGAAAATCGTTGTTAGAATTAACACAAAGGTGAACTTGGTGTAATAATTTTTTAAAAAAGGTGAATTTGATTAAATTAAGAAAAAAGAATTTAAATTTAAAAAGTGAATTTAATTTTAATAAACAAAAAAAAGGTGAAGTAAATTTTTAGTAAATAAATAAGGTAAACTTAATTATAATAATTCAGGTGAATTTAATAAAGTTAATAGTTAAAAAAAGGGTGAATAATTAATAATTAAAAAAAAATTAGTTAAAAATCTAATAAATTTATTGCAAAGGAAAAAAATTTATTTTTCAGAGACTTTCTTGCATGTTCTTAAAATTCTTGAAAAAATTCTGTATTATTGAAATGAGGAATACTAATTCTATAGGAAGTCAATTATTATACTTCCATGATTAAGAATAGTAATTAAGAAAAAAAAATGAAGTATGATATTAAAAACAAAACAATCTGTATTACTTTTGATTATTTAATATTATGTTAGAGAGAATTGTAAGAGTTGAATTTTTTTACAATTTAAACAATTTAAAGTAAATATTCTACTTTGTAATTTCGAATTTATACAAGGAAACAAAAAAAAATTTTTAGTATGCATGTAGTTTTTTTTAGAAATAAATTTTGATTTCAACTAATTATTTAAGTATTGGCTAAAATAAAAGTTTTCAGAGATACTTGTATATATTGATTTTGTGAAATCAAATAAATGGAAAAATATATATAAAATTGATTTGTTGTTATTTTTTGAAATAAGGATTTTATTTATTTTAATTTATTTCCCTTTTTCAATAAAAAGTACGTAATATTTTTTTTTTTATTTTTGAATATTAAATGCAAAAAAAATTGTTTTTTGTGGAAATATTCTCAAAAATTTCTGGAATAAAACTAAGAATAAATTATTTTTTACAATTTATAAAAGTTCCAATGAACGAAATTGTTTTTAATTGGAATATTTTCGAAAATTATTGCCGTAAAAATAAATTAAATTCATTTTTCAAATTTCTACTGAATGCAATTTTTTTTTGCTGAAATATTTTCGAAAAATACAAATTTTACAAATTTTTGAACGTTAGCAAATGAACGAAATACTTTTCTATTTTCCAATATTTTTCAAAATTACACAACTAATAAGTAATAACAATGAAAAACTTTTTAATTAAACATTTAACTACTTAAAAATAAATTTTCTAAGTATAAAAAATATTTTTTAAAAATAAAATTCAAATTGAAAGAAGTAATAAAAATATCGCCGTTTATTTAAACTTTTGAAACTTTGGGGACATAATAAATAATTATTTAGTGGAAAATTACTCTTTTAGTTTCGAAAAATATTTTTTTCTTAACGAAATTAGACTTGAAACGAAGTATTAAAAGAAATATATTCCAAAATTATTGTAATAAAACTAAATTAAATTAATTTTCCAAATTTTTGAACGATATTAAATAAACGAAATATTTTTCTGTGCTTAAAAATTTTTTTCAATTACAAAACTGAAATAAAAATGGAAAATATTTTAATTCAGCATTTAATTAGTTAAAAATCAATTTTTTAAATGTCAAAAATATGTTTTAAATAAAATTCAAATTAATAGAAGCAATAAAAATATCGCCGTTCATTTAAACGTTCGAAATTTTAGGAACGCTGTGAATAATAATTTATAAAAAAAACATAAACTAAATAATTATTTTGTGAACATTTTTAAATTAAGTAATTATTGAGTGAAAAATTATAAATTAAATAATTATTTATTCAGAAAAATATATAAAGTAGTTATTTAGTGATAAATTACTTTTTTTGAGATTCCAAAAATATTTCTTTTTAACGAAATTAGAATTTAATCGAAGTATTAAAATTTAAAAAATATATATTTCAAAATTACTGTCATGAAACTAAATTGAATTAATTTCCTAAAATTAATTTTTTGAGCTTTTAAACGTTATCAAGTGAACGAAATATTTTTTGTGCTTAAAATTTTTTTTTCAATTACAAAACTTGAATAAAAATAAAAAATATTTTAATTGAACATTTAATTAGTTAAAAATAAATATTGTCAGTGTAAAAAATATTTTTTAAATAAAATTCAAATTAAAAGAAGGAATAAAAATATCGTCGTTCATTTAAACGTTCGAAACTTTAGGAACGCTATGAATAATAATTTATTAAAAAATGATAAATTAATTAATTATTTAGTGAAAATTTTTAAATTAAGTAATTATCGAGTGAAAAATTGTAAACTAATTTAATTATTTATTGAGAAAGATATATAATGTAGTTATTTAGTGACAAAATACTTTTTTAGTTTCTAATTAAATATATTTCTTTTTAACGAAATTAGAATCAAATCGAAGAATTAAAAAATTATATATTCAAAGATTACTGTCATAAAACTAAATTAAATTAATTTCCTTAAAATTAATTTTCTAAGCTTTTCAATGTTATCAAATGAACGAAATATTTTTCCATGCTTACAAATTTTTTAAAATTACAAAATTTGAATAAAAATGAAAAATATCTTAATTGAACACTTATTTAGTTAAAAATAAATAATCTCAGTGTAAAAAATATTTTTTAAATAAAATTAAAATTAAAAGAAGAAGAAATTATCGTCGTTCATTTAAATGTTTGACGCTATGATTAATAATAAATTATTTAGTAAAAATTTAAGAATTTAATAACTATTCAGTGAAAAATTTTTAACAAAAATTAATTAATTAAGAAATTTAGTAGAAAATTACTTTTTTAGCTTTCAATAAATATTTTGTTTTCAATAAATATTTTTTAAAATGGAATAAGAATTTTAACGAAGTATTAAAAGAATTGCCCCTAATTAGAACGTTCGAAACTTCAAGGACATTTTTTCAATAAACAAATTAAATTACTTCAAACTATAATAATAAATAACGTTGTCATAACAGCGAATTTACATTTTAACATCGATAAAAATCTGAATTATATTAATTAAAAAATACATTTATTAGTTTAATTGAAACTACACGTTAGACGAGCAAGAGGAACATAGACAAACAACACTTACAATTATTTTTTTTTTTAAATATTCGTCACACACTACATTTAATGGGATTTATTATTTTTTAAGAGGCATTGGGGCTGTCATGTGTGGAGGTCTCATTGGGCCCATCATGTGACCAATTGGACCCATGGGCGGCATCATTGGCGGTCTTCCCATCATCGGTGGCATTGGGCCCATCATCATCGGTGGTCCAGGATGCATACCCGGCGGTGGCATCATCGGTGGACATTGTGCTGGTACACCAGGTCTTGGTTGTAAATTTGGAGGTGGCGGAATTGCGACACCTTTATTTGCAGCAAATGGATTTGACGCTATTTTACCAGCTTTGAATGCTGCTGTTGTTGCATCAATAAGTTGTTGTGCCTGCTCCTCCATCCATTTTTGATAGAAATATTTAACATTGTCCTTGTGCTTTCGTCCTTGACAGTGTGTTTTTCTCACACTCGGCGAATCGTGCGTCAAATATGTGTCACAATAGTCACAATAATATTTTGGCATTTCCACACATAACCTGGTTTGAAATGTTTATAATAAATATCGTAGGCAGCTATATATTTATACTTTTTAGGGTTTGTTATTTCGATGGTTTTCTTTATTTATTTAGTTTTCTTTATTTATTGTTAGTTGATCTAATTTAGTGCGTAAGCTTTTTTATTCTACCTGTCGTGAAAATACGTTTATGTTTTTCATTTGTTAGGTATTTACTATCACCATCACAATATTTTTAATCAGAAGAGAAGCAGAACAAGAAAGTTGTTATGTTATTGTTTTTATGTTGCCATGAAGGTCATGGTTGCCAACTTGTCGAATTAAGACTTTTAAAGCTTTCAAATTTCCCGCAAATCTACTTTATCGACGTCAACGTCGTCTGCTATGTTATTATGAACCTAACCTAAAAATAGTCTTGAAACCCTTGAAACACTTTAAAGAAAAAAAGGTAAAAAAAGACATAATATTTATACAAATTTAAATAAAAATTAGGAATTTATGATTAAAACGGTTAATTGCTTTGTATATCACTACATGTGTTTTTTAAACAAATTCCTTACATTTTTAATAACGCAGATAAACTATTTGCAAAAAAGTGAATTAACCATCCACATGGTTTGATTTCGATTGTTTATTTTTTTGTATTTAATATTTACAAGATTAAAATTGATCGAATGTGTAATTATTGTCAACGCTTCATCAAACGTCTACAATTATATAAAAGAGCAGTTTTTTTTAGAAATAAATTTTTACAGGAAAAAAGCTTTTGAAAGAAAAATTTGATTGCTATATTCAAATTTTATCCAAATTTTTTTATAGGAAAAAAAGTAATTGCAACTCCGGAAAGACTATTCTCTGCTTTTAACAATGAGTCGACCTTTGCGAGCGTTTAAACACATGATGAGAAATTATTTAAAACCAAATGAAGTAACACCTCCGTATTTTCACGTTTGTCAAATCGGAGATCCAGTTCTTCGACAACCAACAGAACCAGTAGCACCAGAATTAATTTCTTCGAAAGAAATTCAACATGTAAGTATATTTTTTCGACCTATATGAAGTGAAATAATTTTCTACTAAATAGAATTTTAATTTGATTTAATTTCAAGAATCCGATTTGAAAATTTAAATAAAATTTGGATAAAATTTGAATGTTAACTAACTAGTAATTGTTTTTAGATTATTAAAGTTTTAGTGAAAACTATGAGACTATACGATGCTTGTGGTCTATCTGCGCCACAAATTGGCGTTCCTTTGCAAATATTTGCTGCTGAACTTTCTGAAAGACAATGTAGACTTGCTGGTCCAACGAAAAGGAAACAACTAAATATCCAAGCATTTCCATTGAAAATTTTTATCAATCCGGAAATAAAAGTTATTGATCACAGTAAAATGACGTTTCCTGAAGGATGTGTGAGCACAGCACTTTTCGTAGCGGATGTTCCACGTTTTAAGGAAGTTTTAATAACGGGTTTAAATCCTTCTGGAGAAACTATAACTTGGCAAGCTAAAGATTGGACGGCTAGAATCATTCAACACGAAGTGGATCACTTAAAAGTAATTTTATTCTTTTCTTTTATAATATTTTTCTTTCACTCCTTCTACTTATTTACATTTTTTTAGATAATATATTTACAGGGTTGCTTCAGGTCTGGAAATTATTTAATGAGTAATTTTAGTTCGTTTCGTTTTTAAATGTTTACAAATTAATTGAATTTTAAAAGAGTTGCATTTATAGTTTTCATAACTGGATTAACTTGAAAAGGTTTTAATTTGCAATTTTTAAAAATTGAAATTTTAAAAGAATTTAATTAGAAATTTAAAAAGAACTTAAATTTTTGAAAAATTTTAATAGTCTGAATTCTTCTGAAATTAGTTAAATTTTTAAATATATATTCAATTATTAAAAATAATGGATTTTTAGAAGAATTTTGGTTGAAAACATTTTTTGAAAAATATAATTATGAAGAAGTTACAAATAATTACAGAAATTCAATTGGTTTCGAAAGAAATAAAATTCTTGTCAGAGATTCAATGATGATCAAAAAGTAAAAAAAAAAATTCTCGTCAAACTTTCAATTATCTTTAAAACTAATTAAATTTGTTTTCCGAAATTCAATGATTTTTTTCTTAATTTTATGGAAATTCTTGGCAAATGTTCAATTTTTAAAAAAAATTTTGAAAAATGTTTTCCGAAATTCAATGATTTTTTTCTTAATTTTACGGAAATTCTTGGCAAATTTTCAATTTAAAAAAAAAAATTTTATCAATTCAATGATTTTTAACGTTTTTTAATCATGTTTTCCGAAAGAATTCAATTATTAAAATAAAATTGAAAAAATCCTATGCAATCATTTAATTATTTTCATAAATAATAAAAATTTCACAGAAAGTCAATTATTTACAAACTTTTAAAAAATTTCTTCGGAATAATTCCATTATTTCTATAAATAATCAATTTCTTCGAAATAATTCCATTACTTTTATAAACAATCAATTTCTTCGAAATGATTCCATTTTCATAAAGAATCAAACTCATTGCAGAATTTTAATTATTTTTAATAGAATTTTAATTAAATTCCCCGAGAAATATAATTATTCTTAAAAAATTTATTAATATTCGTCAGTAGAATTTAATTATTTAAAAATGTCTTAATGAAATTCTTTATAAGAATTTAAGTTCAAGAAACATTCACTTATTCAATAAATTATTTATTTTTGAATTTAAATAATTGAGTTCTCGTAGAATTTTCTAATAAAAATTTACATAAATATGGATTTTTGTTAAAAATTCAGATAATAATTGAAAATTGAAAACATTACAGCATGAATTTTTTAAAATAATTCAATTTTGAAAAGGTTTCACATTAAAATCTTTTCAATTTTAAATTCAAATTTGATTTTCCTAATTTAAAAATTCTAACAATTCTCAAAGAATATTCTCAAAATTTATTAAAACTGTTTAATTTAAAGAAGAATATTAGTCGGAAGTTTTAGAAAATAATTGAATTGAAATGTAGAAAATAAATTCTCGAAAAGTTAAAGTAGAAACTTTCTTAATTATTTATCGAATTTATTTTGAAATTCTTTTGTAAGAAAAAAGGAACGAAAGAAGAATAAAATGAATGAAGGAAATAAAGAAAGTCTCTTATAATGGAATTTTAATTTTTTGAAAATCTGAATTCACATATTAAAAAAATTAATAATTAGGTATTGATCCAAAAAAGCTGTTGATGTTTCGTATTATATTTTACAGTTAATTTCAACCTTCCGATCGAATTTCAGGGGGAAAAAATAAAAATTCTATCTGCAAATAAGAGAAGAACAAAATTAAATTTTTTTGTCAACCTTGAATAAGAGAAATTTTCAAAGAGGAAAAAATTTCCCTTTGAATAAATATTGTAAAATCGGTTTACTAATTCAATTTTTTTTCAACAGGGACATTTATATACGGACAAAATGGATCCAACGACATTGACCATGGAAGCTTGGCAACAAGTAAATAATTCCAGAGGAAGACTAAAAATTTCATTATTACCATAATTAAAAAATTGAAGAGATTTTAATAAGGTATAAATAAAAATTGAATCCAATTTAAACAAAATGTTAACATATCTTCAAATTATAATTTCTTTAATTTCTTTTCTTTTTCTCTCTCTAAATTATTTAATTGCTTTCCGAGAAATATTTTATTTTAGAAAGAAAAGTTAAAAATTTTGTTAGTTTAAAATAAAAAAAAATTAATATTAAAAAAAAATTTATATTTTTATAATTTAAAATTAATTGCAACGTTTCTGCCATTTAATTAAACAAAATCTTTTCTTCAACAGGATTCATGGTTAGTGGAAATATTAGAGAAACAATTGTACAAACATACATTTATCTTCATTTACGTACACGGAGTTATACAATTTCTTAGGGCTATTAATTTTTTTTTATACATTCATTTATACATATACGTATTTAGAAAGCGTTTGGTTTTCCCAGAGTATTTTCGCTCCACAATATTAGCTGAGAATTTATATCCAAGTCAGTATCAAATATGAATTTTCATAATATATCGGAAAATGTTTTCCCTAATTTTTTATATAATTATCTATTGTAGTTTCTTTTTCACAAAAAAAAAATTGTCGCATTTAATTCATATTTGTTTATAAAAAGAAATATTAAAATTTTTTTGATTTTAAATCTGTGTATAAAAAAGAATTTATCAATGAATTATTCTTCTTTTTATGCTACGGAAAAAGAAATTTATCCGAAATTTTTTCCTAATCATTTTTTTTTGCGTTTATATATTTCAAAAAACGTTTTTCAAATTTTTTTTCAATTCTCAATTTCTAGTCTAAATTTATTATTCTTAGTTAAAAAAATTTTTTTTTTTGATTTACTATTTAGATGGATTTTTAATATAATTTTAATTATATTCATAGAAAGTTAAAGGATTTATTTTAAATTAAAATTTTCCCCTTTAAATTTTATTATAGTCTGTAAGCTCTTGATTTTTCTGAATTATTTTTCAATTGTTTTCAATTGTTTCAATTGTTTCAATTGTTTTTTAATTGTATTTCAATTGTTTTTAATAGTTTCAATTGTTTTTTTAATTGGCTGTTTATTGTTTAATTCGTAGGAAAATACGAAATCAAAAGAATTTTTTAAATCTTAGAGATTTTGTCCCTTCATTAACTAATTGTATTTGAAATTTTTGATAAATTGTAAACAATCGGAATATGGAACTATTTCTAAATTTATTATCTAATATATTGTATTTATATGTACATTTTTAATGTATACATATGTACACATATAGTACAGTGTTCATGTAACATTGATTGTTATCAAGTTTATTCCCTTAGAAAATACAGTATTCAATACTATTTAATTTAATTCAGCGTCTGCAATAACGTGTTACATAAGTTATTGGTCCATTGAATTTTTCTTTTTTAACATTAATATTGAAAAAATTACCTTTTTTTCTCTCGTTAGAATTTAAAGTTATACTTGAATGATTTTTTTGTAACGAATAAAATATAATTCGGGTCAGTTGCACAGAAAAGTCAATATTCACATTTCCCTTGTTTTTCAAAACATCAAAAAACATTTTTTCTTTGTAAATTATAAAAGACGTTTTTTCTTTATAAATTATAAAAATACATTTTTTCTTTATAAATTATAAACAAAGATTTTTCTTTAGAAACTATTAAAAATGGGTAAAAATAAGAAAAGTAGCGCAATATATTTAAATATATTGAAATATTTAGTAACAGTAAATGTAAATATTTCATTTTCTCTAAAAGTAGACGCATAAAACTTTTGTTTTTATTTAAAAGGAAACAGAATTTTTGTTATTCATGAAAACTTTTCTTTATTAAAATAAATTAGCATTAAACTTAATTAATAAAAGCGAATCACAGAAAATGTTGAATTATTTACTTATTGAAATAAATTTGCAAAACTAATTAAAGGCACGCTATATTTAATTTTTATGAAACAAAATCGAAAAATCAATTTTTTAATAAAATAGTTTAAAATAAAAATTTAAAAACATTTTTAATAAGTTTTTGAAATGATTTTTAGTACATTTTTAAATAGATTTTTAATAAATTAATTTAAAAAAATAAAGATTATATAATAATTACGTAATAATAAATATGAGGTAATAATATTTTTTTTCTCCCATTTTTTTCTATAGTAAAGAAATATTTTTAACTTTGTGTGTTTTGCGACGCTGTATGAAACTTTCGTTCGAAGATTCTTTTGTTTTCAATAAGTTAATAGTAATAATTTATTGTATAAATATTTAAATTCGTTTCTTATTAAATATTTATCTATTATAATTTATAACAGACGGCTCAGCCGATGGAAAATTACAAGTGTCGTAATTTTACATAGAAATACCTATATTTTATTATTAATTTTATAAATAAACTTTATTCTCTTATTATTTTTTTTATTCTCTCTTGACAATATTCCAAATAAATTGAAAACATATTTTTCCTTTGTATATCGAGTGATAAATTTTGTTTTGTTAGTTTGCAAAATTGATTGAAATCATTTTTGAAATCAACAATAATTTCAAGTGATTTCCATTTATTATTTATCTAATATATTCTATTATTTTATTTATGAAAATTAAAAAGTATAATAAAAATTTAATAGACATGAAAGTAAATAAATAAATGTAAAAATTTTTCGTTAATTTCTGCAAAATTTTTTTACAATAAAATTGAAAAAGTAAACGAATACATTTCTCAACCTGCAATGATAATAATTTTTTAATAATAACAATGTTTGTAATATAATAATAATAATAATATAATTTTTGTACTTATATTTATCTTTGAAGAAAAAATGTAAATTCCTTTTTCTAAAATGAATAATGTTTACTATTCAACCAAAAAGTAAATAAAAAATGAAAATTTTTTCTAATCAATTTAAGTAATTTCAAAATTTGTCAGTCACTATTTAGGTAAAAAAATTTTGCTTGATTAGAAACTTACTTATGATACGAAAAAATGTTTTATTGATCAAAACAGTAAATGAAGAGTAAAAATTTTTTATAAACAATATAAGTAATTTAAACATTTTTCAGTTATTGAAGATAAAAAATTCTGTCTGATTAAAAAATTGACAAAAAGCTCTATTCAACTAGAAATTGATTATTACTACTGATTTCTATAAAAGGAATTTTTATTGAACAAAATAATAAATATAAGAACAAAAAATTTTCAA
The DNA here is from genome assembly GCA_032873175.1 of Leptopilina drosophilae. Classification (NCBI taxonomy): domain Eukaryota; kingdom Metazoa; phylum Arthropoda; class Insecta; order Hymenoptera; family Figitidae; genus Leptopilina; species Leptopilina drosophilae. Next base: position 16,581,697 of record CM065481.1, read on the forward strand.
TAACAATTTAAATAATAAAATTTTTTTTATAAAATTCAAGTGTTTGGAGAAATTATATAAAATATCCTGTTTGACTTGAAATTAAGTTTTTCTATTGATTTCTACAATAATTTTTATTGAACAAAAAAAATAAAAGAAGATAAAAATTCCAAACTCACTTTAAGTATAATTTAAATATTTTTTACATAAATCAAGTATTTTCTGACGAGAAATTGACCTTTGATTTTGAATTAATAACGAAAATACAAACATAATAAATGAGAAATTATTTTTATTATTTTAATTGAATCTATAAATTAAATACGTATTATAAAAAGTCTGAAAACTATAAAAATTTGAAATATTAAAATAATTGTTATTTTTTTTGTTAATTTTAATTTTACAAATAAGAGTAAATTTTTTACAGAGACACTTTATCTTATTGCAGGTTGATTATAAATATTGTATAGATTTTCGCAATTAATTTCTATATAAATTGTTTCTCGAGCTTTATTATAGAAAAATTTTTTATTTTTCTTTTTATTATTATTGAACATGAAGTCGATCAGCGTGAAAGATATATTATAGCTAATATAGTAAATTTTTTTTGTTTTCTTTTTTTATTATTTTTTTTTTTTTTTGAAATTATATCCAAGTGTGAACTCGTTGTTGTTGCGATGAGTCCTCTAATTGTCAGGAAACATGTCCTGGATGATGAGCGTTTCTCCATTTTCTGCCACGAGATCGAGGAATTCGTACGTTACCTTAAAAGAAATGTAAAAATCTTCTTAATTATATCCTAGACTTGACAAAATTTTTCTAAAAATCTAAAAATTGTAATAATTTTTTTATCGCTCAAATTTTTCATTTTTTTAATCTTACTTTTTTTCTTTTTTCTTTTTTTATTGTAATTTTTCTCGCATTTTTTCAATTCGACATTATAAATTTCGATTTGTATTTAAAAAAGAATTTTGAACAAATTTTGTACAATGGAAAGAATTTGTTTTTAAATTATTTACAAATTCAGTTGAAAATGAAAACTTTTTTTCAAATTATTCTTCAATTTAGCTTTAAAAAAAAGAATTGTTTTGTCAACTAAATTTTAGAATTTGTTTCATTTAAATTTTTTTTGAAACTACTCTGAAATTTATAGTTCAATAAAAAAAATATTTTCGAAATTATTTTTGATTTTTATTCAATCAGACGAATTTTTTTTATTGAAATAAATATTAAATTTAGATAGAATTCCAAGAATTTTAGTTTAAAAGAAATGTAAAATAAAAATTTGTCAATTAAACAGCGATTATTGTGATAAAAAAAAAATATTGTCATTTTTAGATTTTCATTTTGTCGAGAAGTTGAATAGAGTTTTCAATAAAAGATTGCGAGAGAAAGATATTAAATTGAAGGTAATGAAAGATGCTTCAATTGTCTCTTTAGTATATAAATATATATATATATAGTCAAATATTTAAATATTTCAGAAAAGTGTGTCACTTTTTTTTAATATTATAACAAAGAGATTTTTTGTTTCCGAGAAAAATGTTTGAATGAAGAGGAATAAAAAAGTTGGAAACAAGTAAATTAACACAAAGAAGAAAAGAAACAAAGAAGCTATAAAGAAAGATAAAATTTGATGAAAATAAAGAAAAGAACGCTTCAGATATTAATTGGTAACAATATTTACTAAATTGAATTAGTAAGTCATTTTTTGTTTTTGAATTTGTTAATTTGACTTATAAATAGTAATTTTCATTACTTTATTAGTAAAATTTAATTTTAGTTTAATTTTATGATTTAATTTGTTTTTGCTGATAAATAGTTATTTTTACTAATTTTGTACTGAAATTTAATTACGAAAAAGTAATTTTTACTTATTTATTAGTAAACTTTAATTTTAGTTTCATTTTATAATTTAACTTTTTTCTGATAAATAGTAATGTTTACTATTTTTTAATTTGACTAATTTACTAGTAAACTTTATAAAAAATAGTAATTTTGACTAACTTTTCACTAAAATTTGATTACAAAATAATAATTTTTACTAATTTCTGACCAAAGTTTCATTACAAAATAGTAATTTTTACTAATTTATTAGTAAACTTTAAAATTAGTTTAAGTTTAAATTAATTTTCATATTATATTACATTTTAATTTCTTTTTAATAAAAGTGTAATTTTAACTAATTATTTACTAAAATTTTATTACAAAATAGTAATTTTTACCAATTTATTAGTAACCTTCAATTTTAGTTTAATTTTTTATTATAGTAAAATTTAATTTATTTCACTAAAAAATAGTGATATTAACTAATTTTGTACTAAAATTTCATTACAAAATATTATTTTTTACTAATATTTTAGTAAACTTTAATTTTAGTTTAATTTTATAATTTAATATTTTTTTCTAATAAATAGTAATATTTACTAGTTTTTTAATAAAATTTCATTCCAAAATAGTAATTTTTACTAATTTGCCAGAAAAATTTATAAATTTCAAAGTAAAAAATTAATTCACTAATTTAAATTAATTAACAGTTATAATAATTTAAATTTAGAGAGAAGACAGAAAAATAGGAAAATAGGAAATAAAAGAAAGAAAGGAAAAAAAAGAAATTTGTAAAAAAGAAAGAAGAATATATAGAAAGAAAAAAAGAGAAAAAATTTAAAACTAATGAAGAAAGAAAGGAAAGAAATAACAAAAGTAAGAAAAATAAAAAGAATAAATGAAGGAAGAAAAATTAAAAAGAAAGAAACAATGAAACGAAAGAAATTAGGGTAAAAAAGGAAAAATAAATCAATAAAATACAAACAAATGGAAAGATACGAAGAAAAAAGAGAAAAAAATAAATCATTACAAAAATAGTAATAAAAAAATGGAAAAATCAAGGAAAGAAAAAAAGAAAAGAAAATAAAAATAGGGAAATAAGAAAGAAGAGAAAAAATAATTAAATAAGGAAAGAGAAGAACGAAAGAGGAACAATTATAAAAAAAGAAAAATAGGAAAGAAAAATAAAAAAAAAAGAAAAAAAGGATATGAGACGAAGAAAAAAATGTAATGAAAAAAAGAAAAGAATCAAAGAAGGAAGAAAAATGTAAAGAAGGAAAGAAATAACGAAAGAAAAATGAAATAAAGAAAGAAAATAATAGAAAGAATCAAACAAAGAAGAAAAAAGAAAGAAGGTGGGTAAAAGAGATATAAAATTATGATAATAACGAAAGAAAGTAGAGAAGGTAAAAAGAAAAATAGGAAAGAATATAGAAAAAGAAGACAAAATTAGAAAAAAGAAAGTAAAATAGAAAAAGAGATGTAAAAAAGGTAAGAGAAGGAAAAAAGAAAAAATATATAGAAAAAGAAGAAAAAATTAGGAAATAAAGATAGAATAGAAAAAAAGATGTAAATAAGGTGAGAGAAGGAAGAAAGAATAAAAAGAAAGGACAAATTTAGAAAAAATAAAAAAGAAAGGAAAATGAAGGAAAAAGTATAAATAAACAAAGAAACAAGAGAAAAAAATCAATAAATAGAAAATAAGAAGAAAAAACAGGAAAAAGTCAAAGAAAGAAGAAATTAAGAGAAATTAAAAGAAGTCTAAGAAGCAAAGAAAAGAATCGAAAGAAAAGCGAAAAAGGAATAAAAAAAGGAATAAAAAGAGGAATAAAAAAGGGAAGAAAAAAATAAAATAAAAAAGAGGAACAGAAAGCGAAAGAAAGGAAAGAGAGAAAGAAAAAAGTTTGAAAGAAAGAAAGAGAGAAAAGAAGAACTAAAAAGCAAAAAAAATGTTGATAAATACGTTTAATTTTTTTTTTTTTGTTTTAATGGAAGTGTCGATTGATGAGAGAAATTAAATTTTGTCGACGATGTTGTTGTTGATGATGGTGATGATGATGTTGATGATGATGTTGTTGAACAGTACTCATGGTTTTTTTTTTCAAGTGCAGGTGATTGAGGGATTGTCAAAAAATATCGTCATTATTTGGTTCGGATCGCGTTACAAATTCACTCTGTTCATTTTGCCGATTATCGCCGAGCATAACGTCAAGCTCGAGGCATGACACACTCCTGGGAGATGTTGAGGATGTCGATGTGCAAGGATGATCCAAGGACGAACAGGACGTACCGTTCCGTGAGATCCTTATGTGTGCATCGGGACTTCCGGCGCAGCTGTATCGCGATGTCACTGCTTCCGATCGCGTCAGCGTTGGTTCCGGCGTCACATGCACCCATGGACACCATGAGAAGAATTGCGCGAATCCACGACGAAATCTTTAATGAGACAACAAGATTTTATTTTTATTTTTTATCTTTTTATTTGTGTATTTTTTATTGAGAATAGATTTTTTATGTTTAATTTTAAATTTAACTTATAAATTTTTTGACGATTGTATAAAATAAAAAATTCTTAAATTTTTTGTTTCATTCTTCGATGAGCTTTATGATTTATGAAAATAATTGATTTTCAAAAACAAAATTATTATTAATAAAAATAATTGACTTCATAAAAAAATCATTATTTATGAAATTAATTGAATTATTGCGATAAAATTTATAAAAAAAATTTTATTAATTGAATTGCTCTGTAATTTTAATTTTATTTATGAAAATAATTAAATGTTTGGGTTAAATTTTATTACTTTTTTTTAAATAAAAGATAATTGAAATAAATTAAATTTAAATGAAATTGAAACTAAAAGTGTATCAATCTGATATCAAAAATGTGAATTAAATAAGAAACTGATTAAATTTTTTTTAATAAAAAAAATTAAAATGAATAAATTTAAATAATACTAAAAGTGAATTAAATTAAAAATTGATTCAACTTTTTTAAGATTAAAAATAATTGAAATAAATTAAATTTAAATGAAATTGAAACCAAAAGTGTATCAATCTGATATCAAAAATGTGAATTAAATAAGAAACTGATTAAATTTTTTTTTAATAAAAAAAATTAAAATGAATAAATTTAAATAATACTAAAAGTGAATAAAATTAAAAATTGATTAAACTTTTTTAAAATTAAAAATAATTGAAATAAATTAAGTTAAAATGAAATTGAAACTAAAAGTGTATAAATTTGATACCAAAAATGTGAATTAAATAACAAATTGATTCAAACTTTTTTAAAAATAAAAAATAATTGAATGTAAATTAAATTTAAATGACATTGAAACTAAAAGTGTATCAATTTGATATCAAAAATGTGAAGTAAATAACAAATTGATTAAAATTTTTTTTAAATAAAAAAAATTAAAATGAATTAAATTTAAATCAAATTGATACCAAAAGTTTAGCTTTCAGTTTGATACCAAAAAAATGAATTAAATAAAACATTGATCTAATTTTTTTGGTATCAAAATTTTTTATACTTTCAGGAAAGCTTTGCGAGTTGAAAAATTATAAATTTTTATTTTAAAATTAATTGAATTATTGCGATAAAATTTATAAAAAAAATTTTTATTAATTGAATTGCTCTACAATTTTTATTTTATTTCTGAAAAAAATTAAATGTTTGAGCTCAATTTTATTATTTTTTTTAAATAATTAAATTATTTTAGGAAATTTATTAAAATAGTAGAGAATTGAAAATGAATTGAGAAAATATTTTTAAACTAATTGAATTTTGGAGAAGAATTTTGTTATTTATAAAGATAGTTATGATTTTGATGAGAATTTTTCTTTAAATTATAAACGTAATTAAAGTTTTTTTAGGAAGAATTTTATTACTTTTAAAAATGACGGTTGTATAAAATAAATTCTTAAATTTTTAATTTTGGATTTAAACAACATTTTATTATTATGTTTTCTTTTTTATTTGTACATTTTTTAAAGAGAAAAGACTTTTTATTCTTAATTTTAAATTTAACTTATAAAGACGGTTGTATGAAATACAAAAAATTCTCCATGACTAGAAATTGACTTTTACTTCTGAATCTTAGAAAAAATTTTGTTATTGAAAACTAATAAATAAAGACTAAATTTTATTATACGAAATTTTTTGGATGAAGAGTAAAAATATTTTTACAGACAATTTGAAGTAATTTAATAATTAATAATTGTTTACGAATACAAAAAAAATCCTGCTTGCTTAGAAATTGAGTGTCACTACAAAAATCTATAAAATTATTTTTTAAATTTCATAGAATAAAAATGGGAGAAATTAAATTTTTGTTTATAAAATAAAAAAATAAATTGTCAGACAAATTAAAAAAAAAATTATTTTCTAAAATGACAAATGAATATTTTTTATATATTTTTATATATTTTTATAAATTTTTGAATATATTTTTCTTCTTATTTCGCACTTGTTAAGTAATAAATAAATATTATTTCTAATATTTTAAATTCAATATAATCGAGGAGAAATATAAAAATCGTGATTTTATTATGTTATACTTCCGTTTTTCGATATATACGAACTATAAGATATTTTCTCAAGAGGGGAAGAAATGGAATAAAAAACGAAAAATATATAAGATTTGAAATTTTTCAATAAAAGTATAGAAATAGTGGAAAAATATACAATATATTAAATTCTTCGTTTACTTTATAATTATAAATGAGAGGAAAGTATTTTTTTGGTTAAGAATTACAATTCGAATAAATAGAATAAATAAAATAAAATATGATAATCACTGTTAATTTAAAAGACTCAAATCAAATAAATAAGAAGCAAGCTCACATTTTTCTTAAAAGTATATCAAATTGATACTAAAAGTATAAAACATTATCTATTTGACATAAAAAATGTGAATTAAATAAAAAAATTTATTAACATTCCTTAAAATAAGAAATAACTTAAATAAATTAATTTTAAATCAAATTGGTACTAAAAGTATATTAATTAAATAAAAAAAAAATCAAAAATATGAATTAAATAAAAAATTGAGTAACTTTTTGCTTAACAAATAATAATTTAAATGAATTAAATTTAACTCAAAATGGTACTAAAAGTGTATCAATTAAATAAAATTATTATTATTATTATTATTATTATTTTAATTCAAAAATGTTAATTAAAAAAATGGATTAATATTTTTGTTAACAAAAAATAATTGAAATAAATTATATTTAAATCAAATTAGTACTAAAATTGTATCAATTTAAAGTCAGAAATGTAAATTAAATAAAAAATTGATTAAAATTTTTTTAAAATAAAATATAATTGAAATAAATTAAATTTAATTAAAATTGTAACTAAAAGTGTATCCATTTTTTAAAAATTTTAATTAAATAAAAAATTGATTCAAACTTTTTTAAAAATAAAAAAAAAATTAAAATAAATTAAATTTAAATGAAATTCAAACTAAAAGTATATCAATTTGACATCAAAATTAAAAAATGTGAATTAAATAAAAAATTGATTCAACTTTTTTAAAATAAAAAATAATTCTAATATATTAAATTGAAATGAAATTGAAACTAAAAGTATATCAATTTGATACTGAAAATGATACTGAAAGTGAATTAAATTAAAATTAAATAAAATGTGAATTAAATAAATGAATTAAATAAAAATTAAATTAAATGTGAATATCTATTAAAAAAATTGATTAAAATTTACTAAATTAAAAAAAATTAAAATGAATTAAATTTAAATAAAATTGATACTAAAAGTGTAGCTATAAATTTGATACCAAAGAACATGAATCAAATATAACATTGATCTAATTTTTTTGGTATCAAAATTTTTTATACTTTCAGAAAAGCTGTGCGAGTTGAAAAATTATAAATTTTTATCACAAAATTCAACTATTTGTATTTCCTACGATTTTTATTTCAACTGTTTAAAAATAATTGAGAAAATAAATTTTATTGAATTTATTTTTTAAATTTCCTTTGCATTAAGCTTACCTTGAATTCATCCAACAATAAATGATAGGATTGTACATGCTATTAGACATGGCCAACCAATATATGGCTAGATAGATCTCTTGAACGTATGGAGCGGTCGTGATTTCCGGAAGATATGACGTTATTATAAAGTACATGTGAAATGGTAACCAACATACCGCAAAGATGACCACCACGACTATCATCATTTTCACAACCTGAAATAATAATAATAATAACAATAATTATAATAATAACAATAACGCGATAGTAAATAATTACAATATCTGTATGTTGTCGCCAAATTCAATCGCCATCTACTAATTGCTGATAATAATTTTGCAATTTAGATAATCGTTTACGAATATTTGATTATGTACAATATAAATATATTGTGGTTATTAATCATTTATATATATTCGGGAATGTAATGAGAAATAAAATTAATTTTACATATTTTATGTAATTTAAGTGCATTTTATTCATTTTTTATTAAATAGTAAAATATATTAATTATAATTAATATTATTAATTATTTATTACTAGAAAATGTTACGCGCAGAACGTCATCTTCAATTTCTTATTGTTATGCAAATTACAAAATTTTTTATTTTCAAATATCAATTTTTAAATAATTTCATAGTCAAAATTTTAAAAATTCACTTATTAAGTACAACATTAATTATTACTTTTCACATTTTAAAAATTTTAATAAAATTTCACTAAAGAATTCAATAAATTTTTAAAAATTTTAATAAATTCTTCTAAACAATTCAATAATTTTTTTAATTAGTAAAATCTTTACAAAAAGTCAATTATTTTTGAAACAGTTTTAATTGAATTTCACGAAAGAGGTCAATTAAAAAAAAATGTTTAAACACTTTGAAAAAAATCAATTTTTTTCTGAAATTTTAATAAATCTTTCGAATTAATTAAATTATTCTAAAAAATAGTAAAATTCTTTACAAAAAGTCAATTATTTTTGAAACAGTTTTAATTGAATTCCACGAAAGAGATCAATTTTAAAAAAAATTTAAAACACTTCGAAAAAAATCAATTTTTCTTCTAAAAATTTAATAAATCTTTTAATAAATCATTTAATAAATCTTTCTAAAAGATAGAAAAATTCTTTGCAAAAAGTCATTTATTTTTAAAATTTTAATTAAATTCCTCGCAAGAGATCAATTAAAAAAAAAATTTTAAACACTTCGAAAAAAATCAATTTTTCTTCTAAAAATTTAATAAATCTTTTAATAAATCATTTAATAAATCTTTCTAAAAAATAGTAAAATTCTTTGCAAAAATTCAATTAATTTTATAAATAGTAAAATTCTCTGCAGGAATTCAATTATTTTCAAAATATTTTTAAAAAATTATTAATTTAAAAATATTTCTATAAAATTCTTCATAATAATTTAATTATTTCTCAAAATTTAAATAAATTCTTCGAAACATTTTTAACAACAATTGAACTTTACAGATTTAAAAGATAATTTAGTTTTATGAAAAACTTTAATAATTCAAATTCTTATAAAATTCGTTATATTTTTTAATATACATTTTATTCATTATTAAAAATAATAATGGATTTATGGATGAATTTTACTTAAAACACTAAAAAAATTCAATTCTGGAAAAACGATAAATTATTGCAAAAACTCAATTATGTCTTCGAAAGTTTTTTAAAAATTCTCGTCGAAATTTCAATTATTTTAAAAATTGTTAACAAAATTTTTGTCAAAATTCAATTATTTAAAAATTTTTTTAATAAAATTCTTGCCAAAAATTCTTTGTAGGAATTCAATTACTTTCAAAACAACTTGGATGAATTCAAATATTTTTTAATATTTTCATAAATTTCATTTATTTCCTTAAATTTTAATAAATTCTTCGAAACAATTCAATTACTTTTATAAATACTACAATTCTTTGAAGGAATAAAATTATTCTAATCCAATTTAAATAAAATTACACGAAAGAATTTGATTATTTTCAAAAATTTCCATAAAATTCAATTTCAACAAGAATTTTAAATTCTTTAAATATATTTTAATTATTGTCAAAATATTTACAAAAAGAAAAATTATTATTTTCAAATATTTCTATAAAATTCTTCATAACAATTTAATTATTTCTCAAAGTTTAAATAAATTCTTCGAAACATTTCAATTACTTTTATAAATAGTAAAATTCTTTGCAATAATTCATTTCTGTTTATAAATAGTAAAATCCTTTGCAGAAATTTAATTATTTTCAATACAATTTTAACAGAATTTTTCGAATGAATCAAGATCTTTAAATATTAACATAAAATTTATTTATTTTCTAAAATTTTAATAAATTCTTCGGAAGAATTCAATTATTTTTATTAATAGTAATAAAATTCTTCACAAGAATTCAATTATTTTTAAAACAATTTGAATAAAATTCTTGTTCTTAAAATCCAATTGCTTTTAAAATTTTCAATTAAATTTTTCAAAGCAACTCTATTAGTTTGAAAAAAAATTCAAAGAAAGTCTTCAAAAGAATTTAATTAGGGTTTTTAAAAATTTTAATAAAATTCTTCACGAGAATTCAATAACATTTTAGAAGGAATTATATTATTATGAAAATTTTTTGATTACACTCTTTGCAATAATTCGATGATTTTCAATACATTCATTTTAAAATTGAAAATATTTTAAAAGAAAAATTATAAAAACGTTAAGAAAGGTATTTTTATTTTATAGTAAGAATATTGTTACCGTAACTTTCTGAACAATTATTTCCATCATTTCAATTCAATTATTATTTTCTAGAACTTTTAACAAAAATTCTTCTCTAAATCAACTTATATAAAATATTTTTTGAAAAAAATTCAAATTTTCAAATATTTCAATTAAAAATCTTTTCAATGTAAATTATTTAATTATTTTAGTGCAACAGTAAATAATTTGCTGAAAAATTGAATGTTTTTTTAAATATTGAATTGTCATGAAGAATTTAATTTAATTTTTTTTACAAACAAAATTTTTATTTATTTATTTATTTAACTGAGCTCATTATTCAATAATAATACATTCATTTGACGAATTGTAATAAAATTTTTTAAAATCATTACATTCTTTGAGGAATTTGTATAAATTTGTATTATTTAAATACAAAAGTTAATAATTTATTAAATAATTAAATGATTTTTGAAATTTAATTCTCGTAATTAATTAAAAAATTTTTAAATAATTGAATTCTATTGACGAATTATATATTGTGAAATTTATGAAATTTCAAGAAGAATTCGAATTATCATTTCGCAAATAAAAAAATAATAATTGAATTAAAATGATGGAAATAATTTTTAAGGAAGTTACAGTAACAATATTAATATAAAATAAAAATACTTTTTAAATTCGATAATTTTATTTCAAAAAGTATGTAATAAGTTAGCCGCGTTAATTATTGTTAATTATAATAATATAATAAAAAAATAATAAATAATACCAAAACGCTGTTTTATCAAGAATAAAAAAATAATAATTGTCGTAATTAAAATTAGTCTAAAAAATCCTTTAAATTGATAATAAAATGAAATATGAAGAGGGAATATTCGATATATTGTAGTTTTGTAATTTATTTGATGACATTAAAATTTGGTAGATAACAAGGTTCACGATGAGTTGAGAAGAAATTAGAAACATTTCGTTTGAAGAACTGAGAGATGAATGCAAGAGAAGATCGAGTAGGTTTCAATTTCTCGCTTAACGAAACAAGACAATTAACGTTCATCTTCTTTACAGTTGCTGTGAGCACGTTCATAGTTCCGTAATGTATAAGGTATAATAAGCCAAAGATAATATTAACTATTCTGCTATCTATTCTTCATGTGTAAATTCACGAAATTAATTCAACCATCAATTCAATTTCAAAAAAGAGTCATTTATAAATATTGTATATATAAGGTCGTAGAATTTAAAGAAAAATTTTCCTTTTTTCTTTAGATAAATTATACTATCTATAGACAATTTTAAAAAAATTTATTTATTTATCATTATAATTTAGACCTTGAAATAGTTTACTATTTCAATACTATTTTATAATAATAAAAATATTAATAAAAATATATATGAGAGAAGAGTTTCACTTGAGCTATCGTCGAAGGCGGTCACGTTTTCTTACGTTCCCTAAAGTTGAAATTCGTTTACATTTCAATTTCTCAGTGTTTAAGCATTTTTTCCGGTATTTTGCTTCAAAACCAAAATCAATAAAGAGTTTGTGGTGTCTTTATAAACAATTTGTTTGTTGCACATGTGTTTGTGTCTGATGTAGTTTGATAAAACACTGATTCTTTTATCTATTGACGGTGAGGTCAAATTGTGTTTAAGTGCAAGTGAATCCCGATTTTTCCCTGTGCAATTGTTGGTGCAATCACCTAGCTGTATTTGACTGTACTAGTGATTGTTGTTATTTTTACAAGACAGTTTTTATTATAGTATGTCTCTTTTTTCCTTGGTCTAAAAGTTTGGATTTTATAATTTTCCGTTATGACCTCTTCTAACTCTAAGGATGACGAGAGGTGGGATCTTTTGTTTTCTCATATTAAGGAACTATCTTCGTCGCACTCTGTTTTGAGAGAGAAGGTGCAAACAACTAATGATATGCTGAAAGCTATTAGCGATAAACAGACTGACCATGAAAAGAGACTATTTGCTATAGAGAATAAAGTTTCTCGCCTATTTAATTGTCAAAGATCTAAAAACATTGTTCTCTTCAAATTAGAGGACTGTGATTCAATAAATATTAACCTTTTTCAAATAATTTCCCAATTATTTAAAGACATTGGTATCAATATCCCCGAAGTGGCTATTGTTGACGCGTTTCGCCTCGGCAAAAATAAAGGAAATCGACCTGTTTTAATTAAATTAATTGCGGAAAGATGGGTAAAAGAGGTATTTTCCAAAGTGAGAAATTTTAAAGAAAAAAATTTGATTATTACAAACGATCGTTCTCCAGAAGAAAGACAACAGCGTCGTCAGCTATTATCAGAGTTGCATGAACTTCAAAAATCGGGCACAAACGCAAAAATTGTCAACAATAAAATTTTAATTTTGGATAATCCAGAAAAACATGATGGTGGTATTCAAAAAGAAATCATCCCCCCCTCTATTTCTCAGAGAGTTAATACTCAGACTGTTTTACTTGCTTCGCAGAAAAAGAAAGTAGGTCGCCCTAAGAAGGACACCCCAACGAGAGACCCTTCAACTCCAAGCACCAACCCCATGGTTAAATTTTTATCTCTCGATACTCCTAAACCGTTTCAGGATCCGAAGTTATTAAAATCACAACGGACTGCCAAAAGACTTGACTATAATGATAAATAGCAACAATCGGGAATTTCGACGATTTTTACACAACAATTTGGACCAACTTCTTCTCCACCTAGCCTAATCCAATCTGATTGTAGCAGAGTTTTATTCTGGAATATCCACGGAATTTCTAATTTACCGGATATACATGATGTCATCAACATCCAAGATATTTTATGTATTTGTGAGACTTGGAATGAGTCTCAAAGGATTCCTTTTTTAAATACGGGCTTCTATGATTTTATTCAGTCCCCAGCTACGAGACTCCACAGACATGGCAGAGCGAGAGGAGGTCTTCTCATCGTCTTTAACCGAAAAATGTACTCGATGTCGGTAATATCTGTTTCTTGTGATCAAGTCTTTGTTAAGGTTAATTCGCTTTCGAATAACGGTTTTTTTATCTTGGGTTTAATTTATTTCGCACCCGATGAAAATATTGACAAATTTTTAGACAATTTTAACTGTAATGTAAATGATATTTTTATTAATTTTCCGAACATTCCTGTTATTGTGGGCGGCGATTTTAACGGAAGAGTTTCGAACTTGAATCAGTTGCACCCAGATTTATTTCAATTTATTGACGCGATTTTTCCAATAAGGACTTCTTTTGATAAAGTTTCGAACACTAAAGGTAAACAAATTATTAGTAATTTAGAATCTAATGATTTTATTCTTTTGAATGGCCGCTCTCTCAGCGATTCGCCAGCTAACTTTACTTTTATGGGTCCAACTGGTTCAAGTGTGATTGATTTGGTTTGGTGTTCTCAAGCGACCCTCCCTCTGGTTAGAGATTTGAAGGTCCTTCACTTCCCCACCTCATCCGACCATTTCCCGGTAATTTTATATCTTTCATTAAAATCTCAAATAAGTGTTAATTTGAACTCTACCAGATTACGTTTTAATGTTGAAAATGCAGGTTTATATTTTTCCGCAATGAATTGGAGGAAAGAGGTGGCGGATATTGATCTTGATATCAATGGAATGAATTCGACTGTTATCTCTACCATAAGGGAGGTGGCATCTGAGTTGGGTATGTCGAGAAGGTCTGTTCGTAGTAGTGGCATTAATCGCAAACCCTGGTACGATGCAGAATGTAAACTATCAAAAAAGCGCGTTTCCGAGGCGTTGAAGTTTTGTAGAATGGATGGTTTTACTAATTTTTCAAAAAATAATTATTATACACAAAAAAACGCATTAGGTAAAATTTTAAAGTTAAAGAAAAAGAATTATGATCTTTCTCGTATCGAGGCAGTAAGTCTCTGTAGAAATCCATCGCAGTTTTGGAAGATTATTAACGCTTCAAGGACACAGGGTTCTAATCAATGCAACGTTAATATTGATACTTGGCAATGTTTTTTACAAGAGAGTTACCCTCAGCCAAAACATGTTTTAGCTTCACACATTTTAAAACGATCTATCCCCATGCTTGACGACGCGATAACTTTAGATGAAATTACAAAATGTTTGTCTACTTGTAAGAATGGAAAAGCCCCCGGTATCGATGGAGTAGATTACAGTTTTTTTAAGAATTTGCCCCAGAACTGGTTAATGTACATAGACCACCTTTTTAATAAAATTTTGTTTCAGGAGAAAGTACCTAATGAATGGGGAAATTTATCTACTTTCATGCTTTTTAAAAAAGGGGACTCAACTGATCCAGACAATTATAGACCAATCACATTAGTGAACTGTTTGGCTAAAATTTTTACCCAAATATTAAGTGAACGGCTTATTTCATGGGCCGAAGGTTTGAATCTGTTTCCGGAATCTCAGGCGGGTTTCAGAAAGGGCAGAAGTTGTCTGGACAATTTGTTTAACCTCATGTCTATCTTACAAATTCATTTAAATAATCCGGGCGCAGTGGTTTATGCTGCGTTTATCGATTTTAAGGGGGCTTTTCCATCCATCTCCCACCAGCTTTTATGGAATAAATTATACTCCTTAGGTTTAAGTTCTAAAATGATTAATATTCTTAGAGACTTTTACTCAAAAGCCTACACATGTATTACAACAAATGAAGGAACGACTCAAAATGTAAAAGTCACGCAGGGTGTACTTCAGGGCGAAATTTTAAGCCCTTTAGAATTTTTATTATTCATCTCAGATATGGAGAACTATTTTATTGATCACGGATGTAGAGGTATCTCTATTGATAAATCATCAGAGATCCTTATGCTTGGATATGCTGATGATTATGTTTTATTAGCTGACTCTCCTTGGGAATTGAGTAAGAAGTTGAATGTGTTGTTGGATTATTGTACTCAGAATCAGATGATTGTAAACACTGAAAAAACTAAAATAGTGATCTTTACCAAATCGGGTAATTCGAGGGCGAAGAAATTTACATCGTTTAAGTTCGGTGAGAGTTGCATTGGGGTGGTGAAGGAATATATCTACCTCGGTATAAACTTTCACAATTCTTGTTCGTTTTTACCTGCTGCAAGAAAAGCTGTAAGTACTGCTAACACCGCAGTTGGTTCAATCCTGAGAACAATTTACTCTATTAAAATCGACTCTTGGTCAACATATATTAAGTTATTTCAAAGTCTTTCTATAAGTATTCTTATGTATTGTTGTCAGATATGGGGTTTGAACTTCTTGGACTTAATTGAAAGCGTTCAGCTTTCTTTCTTTAAAAGGCTGTTGAGTCTCCCTATCTGTACTCCTAATTACGCCGTCAGATTGGAGACGGGATCTGTTCACCTTGCTCATCTGGTTCTAAAAAACATTCTCTCTTGGCTGAATAAAATTATTTCAATGAAAAATTCTCGGTACCCAAAGAGGTGTTTGTTGAGCCTAATGTGCATAGCAAAAAGTAATCCGGAGAACAGATTTAACTGGATGACTCAGATTAGGTCCACCTTCTTCGATCCTTGTGACATTACAGAACTTTGGAATGAAATAGGTTTAAACCACTTGGATAGTGAGATGGTTCTCGGAAAATATCTTCTTTTCATTAAGGATCGAGACATGGAATGTCTGAGACTTTCTAAGAGTCTTGTGATTTTTCCATCTCTTTCTTTGCAGTTTGGTACTTCAAATTACTTATTATTACGTATACCAATTTTTTACAAAAAAATTTTTGCTCAAGTCAGACTGTTTAATCGACATGTTTCGAGGATTCTTTTTGATCGGAGGAAATTCACTTTCCACCCGAATGCAACTTGCACTTTTTGTTATTTGGAGGAGGACTCATTGTTTCACATATTAGTTTCATGCCCGGCCTGTAATCATTTATTTGCTCCCATCATAAAGAATGAGTGTAGTAACCTCTCTCCACTGGACAATTGGTTGAATGTTTTGTCATCGAATGACTCACTTGTAATTAAGAAATTTGTTAATTGTTTTGTTAAAGTCTTGGATTCTCGTATACACTGTAATAATGCTTGATTGTTCTATTGACTCGTTTTCTTTTTCTTGTTATATATACTGTGCAACTCCCTTGTAATCACATTTATATGTGTTGTAAACAAGTGAAATAAATAAATAATAAAAATAAATATATATGAGAGAAATAATTTTCGACCGAGTGATAAATTCTACTTCATATTTTAATGAAAATTGTAAAGAAATAGATAATAGAGTGTAAATAATAAATATATAAATAGTATAAATTTAAATTTATATAAATTTATATAAATTTTATATTTTCGTAAATAGTATAAATAATAGTAGTATAAGTATAATAATAGTAGTAATAATAAAGTATAAATAGTACAAATAGTATAATAAGGATAAATATATGTAATTAATTATAAGTATAATATTCGTAGTTTTTTCTAAGGGTATTAAATTTTGACAAAAAAAAACGAATCAAAAGTATTGTGAAGCGACGTTTTCATTCGTAAACGTTTTGATATCAAATTCAAATAAAAAAACGAATCGAAAGTGTAGCGAAGCAATTCTGATTCGATATTTTTTGTCTCAATTTGATATCCTTATAGGAAAATTGCGATATTATAAATATAAATATAAATGTTGAATAAAATAATATTTTTCTTTAAAAAAATATTTTCCCTATAGTGAAACGTTTTTCTTAAAAAATACATTTTCATTAGAGTGAAACATTTTTCTTAAAAAATACATTTTTATTATATTTATTATATTTATTATATTTATTTAATATATTTATTATTTCATTTATTTTTCAATATATTTTTCAATTTGTTAAAAAAAATTTGTTTCTTTATTAAAATTTAAAAATTTATTGAAATAGAAGAAAATAGATTATTTATATGTTACTAACAAAAACAAGGGGATAAGCCAAACGACAGAAGGGATTTTTCTTTATACGTGAAAGCAGAGAAAGCGAGGTAAAAATAAAAAAAGAAGAAAGAGAAAAAGAAAAAAGAGAGAAAGTAATCGCAGTGTATCGTTACGTGAAAGTTGTAACCCATTCAGTATTGGTTTCTAAGTTCACAGTATTTTTCTGTTATACGTTAGCACACTCAGCATCTATTTTGCAAAACTACTCTTTTGGGATATATTTCCTACAACATATATATATGTATAAATATATATAGAAAAAAAATTCCATAACATTTTCAAGGGCCATTATACCCATGAGACATTTTTATAACGACGTGGATTCACGCACGATAAATATAAATATAGCTACGTCACCAGTTACTATTAAAATATTTATATAAAATGTTTCTTATAATTTTTTTTATTTACATAAAAGATAATTTTTTTTAATAATAAAATTTTAGATATAAATCTAAAATTAGTCAGATGTATTTTTTTTTCTTAATAATCTTAATGTCTAAACTCAGTATTAACACGGTAAATCGTTAGGTATTAAAATAACACCAAAAAGGATTAAAATAATCCAATTTAGTGTTATTTTAATCCATTTTGGTGTTATTTTAATACCTAACGATTTACCGTGAAGAGTCAGTTTACAGCCAGAGATCTTTTTTTTACAAATATTATTGATTTATAAAATTAGTAGTTAAAATTATTTTCACCATAATATATTATTATTACACTAGCAAAAATAAGAAAAAAAAATAAATAAAAAAAAATTTCTTGTTTCATTTACATTAAAAAATTAAATTATTCAGAAGAATTCTACTCAAAATCACTATTTTTGTAAATACATTCAGGAAAATCGGGAAAAAGTCAGAAAATTTTGTCAAAAGTACTGAAACAATGGACAATTTCGAAAATTCATAAGAAAATTCTGAATGTTAGATTCCTCATCATTGGAAAGATTTTATTTATTTCAAACTTTTTCTATTTTTAACAACAATTGAACTTTACAGATTTTAAAGATAATTTAGTTTTATGAAAAACTTTAATAATTCAAATTCTTATAAAATTCGTTATATTTTTTAATATACATTTCATTCATTATTAAAAATAATAATGGATTTATGGATGAATTTTAAATAAAACACTAAAAAAATTCAATTTTGGAAAAATTATAAATTATTGCAAAAACTCAATTATGTTCAAAAGTTTTTTAATATATTCTCGTCGAAATTTCAATTATTTTAAAAATTGTTAATAAAATTTTTGTCAAAATTCAATTATTTAAAATTTTTTTAAATAAAATTCTTGCCAAAAATTCTTTGCAGGAATTCAATTATTTTTAAAATAATTTTAATTGAATTCCTTGTATGAATTCAAATATTTTTAAATTTTTAAATATTGTCATAAATTTCATTTATTTCCAAAAATTTTAATAAATTCTTCGAAACAATTTAATTATTTTTATAAATATTACAATTCTTTGAAGGAATAAAATTATTTTTAGTCCAATTTAAATAAAATTACACGAAAGAATTTGATTATTTTAAAAATTTCCATAAAATTTAATTTCAACAAGAATTTTAAATTCTTTAAATATAATTCAATTACTGTCAAAGTATTTATAAAAAAATTATTATTTTTAAATATTTCTATAAAATTCTTCAAAACAATTTAATTATTTCTCTAAATTTAAATAAATTCTTCAAAACATTTTTAACAACAATTGAACTTTACAGATTTTAAAGATAATTTATGTTTATGAAAAACTTTAATAATTCAAACTCTTATAAAATTTGTTATATTTTTAAATATACATTTCGTTCATTATTAAAAATAATAATGGATTTATGGATGAATTTTACTTAAAACACTAAAAAAATTCAATTTTGGAAAAATGATAAATTATTGCAAAAACTCACTTATGTCTTCGAAAGTTGTTGAAAAATTCTCGTCGAAATTTCAATTATTTAAAAAATTGTTAACAAAATTTTAGTCAAAAATCAATTATTTAAAAAATTTTTAAATAAAATTCTTGCCAAAAATTCTTTGCAGGAATTCAATTATTTTCAAAACAATTTTAATTGAACTCCTAGGATGAATTCAAATATTTTTTATATTTTCATAAATTTCATTTATTTCCTAAAATTTTAATAAATTCTTTGAAACAATTTAATTATTTTTACAAATACTACAATTTTTTGAAGGAATAAAATTATTCTAATCCAATTTAAATAAAATTACACGAAAGAATTTGATTATTTTCAAAAATTTCCATAAAATTCAATTTCAACAAGAATTTTAAATTCTTTAAATATGATTCTCAAAATTTAAATAAATTCTTCGAAACATTTTTAACAACAATTGAACTTTACAGATTTTAAAGATAATTTAGTTTTATGAAAAACTTTAATAATTCAAATTCTTATAAAATTCGTTATATTTTTTTATATACATTTTATTCATTATTAAAGTAAAAATGGATTTATGAATGAATTTTACTTAAAACACTAAAAAAATTGAATTTTGGAAAAATTATAAATGATTGCAAAACTGAATTATGTTCAAAAGTTTTTTAATATTCTCGTCGAAATTTCAATTATTTTAAAAATTGTTAATAAAATTTTTGTCAGAATTCAATTATTTAAAAATTTTTTAAATAAAATTCTTGCCAAAAATTCAATTATTTTTAAAAATTTTCCTCAATTTCAAGTAAATTTTATTATTTACAAATTTTTTAAAAATTTTTTTCTTCTGAAAAACATTATTTAAAATCGTCAAACGAAATTAATTATTTCGTATTATTAATGTGGTAAAAAATAATGTTATTTTAAAAACCTGGAAAATTTCCATTTTTTAAACTGAAAAAATTAGGAATGTTCAAATGAACAAATACGTGACAATTCTTATCAAATATTCAATAAATTTCTCAAGAAAAACAAATAATAAAATAAAAATATTTCTGCCCAAAAGTCAGAATTAGAATAATCGTAATATATTTAAATTATTTGAAAATAACTGAAAATATTATTAAAAAATTGAAGTATCCAAAAATTGCTTTATAAAATAAAAATTGTTTTATTTATTTATTATAATTTTGATAATATAGTTTTTAACAATCAAATTCTGTAAATATTTTTTCCAAAATAAATATCAAATTTCTTAATCAAAATTTGATTTATAACTTTTTTTTCTACTTAAAACTTGTACTTTGTTTAAAAATTGTCATTGAGAAGCACAAAATGTGCAAAATATTTTCTAATTTTAATTTTCCAAGTGTTTTTTAATTTTTTTTAGAAAAAATGAAAAGACTAATTAACTAGTCCTAAAATGTTTATTACAAAATGTTAATTTTCCAGGAAAGAAGAAAACGATTGAAAAATAACATTAATAATTTTCGTAGATTAATAAAAATAATTTTGTATTATTCCACGGGGAATTTTATACATAATATATTCACAAGGATGAGACAAAATAAATCTCATTACTAAAACAAAAAAAAAATAGGATTAAAATATTAAAATATATTCGTGCCTTATCTAATACGAATCTAACTTCGTTTATGAATCTAACTGTTACACCATACATAAAGAATACGGCAGGGAGAGAAATATATAGCTTTTGAAAATTATCTTCCAACAACTGAGACGTGAGCTTTTTGATAAAACATTCTAAAAGTGATTTTATAGAAGATTTCATTTTTTTAAAAGAAAAATCCTATATAAATATATAAAAGAAGGCGGAATGAAGGGAAGGAAAAGATGTGGTGGTAAAAAAAGGGGAAGGGGAAAAAGTGATTTGCAACTTTAGATAAAAGAAGAGAGTGTGAGAGAGTGCGAGAGACGCATACTTTGATAATTATCTTATAGTATGCAAAACTTGACAACAATGAATCATTCTACAATTAATCCGATTATGCATGTTAAAAAAAAGTAACAAATGGCTATACTTGCTGGAATGATAAATTAATCTTGTGTAAATTATGATCCTAAAATGAATTCATCCTTCATTTTCATATTTTTCAAACTTTTATTTTTCAGTTTATTACACGTGTCGCGTTCAATTTTTTTGTAAAGGAAGATTAGTTCCTATTTTCATCCCTAAGTGAAAAAATAGAAAAAAAGAAATCATTTACTCCAAGATTTAGAAGTTGAAACTAATTAGAAAATAATTTTACACAGATTTATATAATTACAATTAAAAATTGTAGATAGAAAAGAAATGGAAGAAAATTAGTAAAAAATAGAAAAAAATTATTAAATTACCATTAATATTATTATATGTTTGACATAAATTTTTTTCGTATTTCAATTTCAAAATCGTTAAAGTTCAATCTTTATGAAAATTAAAATTATTATCACGATTCGCATGTTTTCAAGCAAATTGGCTTGTATAAAAAAAATTTTCAATATTTTTCTCCATCAGGATAATAAAGAAAGTTTTTTAAGAAGAGAAAAAAAGCTTTGGAATTTTTTTATACTCAACTGTAGTTAAAAGTCTGTCAAAAACAGAGAATTACGGTGAGGTAAAAATCCAATCGTTATAAAAACATATAAACACCAAGCGGTCACAGTGAATGTCAATCCATTATTTTTTCTCCCCCACACACAATGAAAATAAAAGAGGAAGAGTAATTTTTTTTTAAAACTTATTTTTCAATTGTGTTTATAATAAAATTTTTTATAGGAATTAGTAGCGAGAGTCAATTCACAGTCAGATAATTTTTATTTTTAATACTGTTTTTGAAAAACTACTTAAAATGTTATTTGATTATTGAAATTATTTTTAGAATTACATAAAAAATTTTTTTTTTCATTTAGTCGTTCGAAATATTTAAAAATCTTTTTAAAATAAGTACAGAAAACGTCAATTTACAATCAGGTAGAAGTTTTTATTTTAATATAAATTTTTCTTATTGTTTTTACTATAATATTATTGTAAATAAAAAATACTTAAGTGTTAAAGAGTAGTAAAAAAAACTATTCTGAATAAATTTCTTCCTTTATTTAAATAAAGGAAAAAATTCATTCAGAATAGTTTTTTTTATTAAAATTCTTAATAATTAATATTAAAGATAGATTTTTTTTAATTTAGTAATTAAAAAATTTTTTGAATTATTTAACAATTACCGAATGATAAATTCACTTTCTTTCATTTTAATATTTAACTTTTATAGTTCATTCGTAATTTTTTTTCTAGTGAAAATTGTAAATAAAAATCAGTAGTGATAGTCAGACGAGACTTTTTATTTATTTTCTAATTAAAAAGTTAATTTATTTAAAATAATGTCAAAGTTTGTGTAATTTTTTACCTTTTCCATAAATTCCTATAAATTTTTATAATTTTCCATTTTGTTTAAAAGTAAAAAAATAAAAATAAAAAAGACAATTATCAGTGGCAAAAGTCAATTTACAATTAGACATACAAACTTTTTTGCCTCACCATTTTTATAAAAAACTAAATAAAGTTTTATTTTCAAATCTTTATTTAAGAAAATAAATAATAAGAAATATTATTAAATAAATTCCTAAATATTATTTTTAATAAATATTTATTTAGCATTGACGAGTTATTTTAATCACTATTTTACTATTTCAGTGACACTGCTTGATATTTGTCAACTTTAATGAAAAATATTTTCTCATTAAACTATTTTTTAAAACTAAATTTTAAAATAACTATTTTATTATTCGACGAATAAATTTATTTACGGGACATAATAAAATAAATTTGAATTTTTACTCCTTTAATAAAAAATGCTTTTTTATTAAACTATTATTTATAATTAATATTAACATAAATATTTTACTAGTCGACGAATAAATTAATTTACAAAAGAATTAAGTCAATTTGAAATTTTTCTTTAATGAAAAATATTTTCTTAATAAACTATTATTTACAGTTACTATTAAAATAAATATTTTACTACTCGACGAATAAATTAATTTACAAAAGAAATAAGTGAATTTGAAATTTTTCTTTAATGAAAAATATTTTCTTAATAAACTATTATTTATAGTTAATATTAAAATAAATATTTTACTACTTGACGAATAAATTAATTTACGAAATAATTAAATCAATTTGAAATTTTACCCTATTAATGAAAAGTATTTTCTTATTAAACTATTATTTATAATTAATATTAAATTAAAAAAAACGTTTTAAAAATAAATTCTAACATTAATATTGAAATATCTATTTTACTTCTCAAATAAATTAATTTACGAAATAATTAAACCAATTTGAAATTTTACCCTATTAATGAAAAGTATTTTCTTATTAAACTATTATTTATAATTAATATTGAAATAAAAAAAAACGTTTTAAAAATAAATTCTAACATTAATATTGAAATAACTATTTTACTACTCAAATAAATTAATTTACGAAATAATTAAATAAATTTAATACTTTCGCTTTTGTCGAAAAATATTATTTTATTAAATTCTTATTTTTAATCTCTTAAAAATCGTTTAAATTAATATTTCACTATTCCACCATATTTCAAATTGAACGTTTTAATTATTTTAATTTTTAAATATTCGGAAAAAGTTTTTTAAAATAAATTTAAATTAAAATGAAAGTCTAAATAGTTTTAAATTAAAATTAAAATACAAAAAGGTCCTAAATTAAAATTAAAATCTAAATAGTTTAAAATAAAAATTAAAATCTAAATAATTTTGAAAAATAAAAGAAAATTAAAAAATTAGGAAATACAAATTTTGAGAATAGTCTAAAAATAGTAAGCAGAAATATTTGATTGATATAAATGAAAAATAATGATGTGAATATAATAAAATTGATAAATTAGTTTATCAATAGGGTAAAGTTAATATTGTAATAATTATAAATGAAATTCGGTCGTATAATGAAATTTCGATAACTAACATTAAACTTTCGGCTGCTACTTGCTTAAATTAGCTTTTTGTTCTTCACGTGAGGAAGCCTACTAATTACACGGAATTGGTGGTTTGGGGTAGTTATACGCAAAACTTTCTTCTTTATCCACTAATCAAGCGTATTATGCGGTTTTTCAGAAAATAAATTGGGCAATTAAACGACAATATTATTACCATAAAAACCCACATATTCTCATATTATTTACCCAGCAGAATTATTCAACATATTTTCAAAGTTTCCCTCTACCTGCGACTCTGTCTCTTTCTCTCTCTTTCACTCCTTTTTTTTCCTTCTCTACCATTTTTTAAACTAAATTTTTCTCTCATTTTTTTTCCCTTTTTTCTTTTTTTTCCCTTTTTTCTTTTTTTTCTTTTTCTCTCTTTCTCTCCCTCTTGCTCTCATTTTTCCCCTCTTTTATATGATCCTTCCAGACTCAATTATCCTATCCTTTCATTAGCAACGTTATCTTGTTCTAAAAAGAAATGATTATTCCATACTGTCGTTCATTTAAAGTGATCATTTTTTTTATTATTGGATTTTTTCCAGTGGAATTGTAATATGCCATTAATAAAGTTTTCAGCATTGAATCTCGTTCACTTCAACTAAGTTTATAAGAGTGTTATTGAACAATCTTCTTTTTTTTATATATATCTCTTTTGATGTGTGCAATAATCCTTTGAACGTTACTTTAATAATGTTAGTTTAATGGGAATTTTCATTCTCGAGAGTTTGAAAATATGTCATTTTGAAAAGAATATTTTAAAGCATAAATTAGTGTAAATTATTTGTATTTATGAAAAAAGCAAGATCAAATATTTGTAATATAAATATTCATAATAATAATAAAAATAAAAATAATAATAATAATAATAATAATAATAATAATAATAATAATAATAATAACAATAACAGTAATATAATATAAATTGACATTAACTACTGATTTAGAAATTTTTGATTACTTTGAAAAAAGAAATCTTACTGTAAACTGACTGTTACTACTGATTTCAGAAATAAAAATTATTTAGTAATTTAAATTTTAATGTACTTACTAAAAAAATTAATATCAAATTTTTTGTTAAATAAAATTGCAAAGAATTTATAAAAATTCTATAAAAAAAAAATTACGCAATAAAATTTTTTGTTTATTAAAACTTAAAAGTCAAGAAATAAAATTGCAAAGAATTTACATAAATTCTATGAAAAAAATTACACATTAAAATTTTTGTTTATTATTTTAAATAAAATCTGTATATTATTTTAAATTTTTTTTTTTTTTTTTTTAAAGTCAAGAAATAAAATTGTAAAGAATATAAAAACATTGTATGCAAAAAAATTGCACACTAAAATTTTTGTTTATTAAAAGTCAAGAAAATCTTTTAATATTTCGGGACTGACTAAAACTGATGAAACTTAATTTAAAAAAATTGTCATTTAGCTAAAAAATACTGTTGGCTAAATATTAATATAATTATGTAAAAAAATTTTTTTTTAAATAATTAAATATTTCAAGGTCTGACTTAAATTGACCTGCACTACTGAAATTTAATAAAGAAACATTAATATTATTAAATAAACTGTAGATCTTTTTACAGTCAGATTACGGTAAAAAATTTTCTATATTTTAAAAATCAGAAAGGTAAAAAATAATTATGTATTTCCAGGTCTGACAAAAAATAACGAATATTACTGAATTGTAAATAAAAAAAATTATTAACAATTGTAAAAGTTGTACATTAAAAATTAAAATTCTTTATCTTTGAGGAGATGGAAAAAATAATTAAATATTTCCAGGTCTGACTAAAATTGATATAAACTACTAATTCTTAATTAAGAGAAATTATTATTAAAAAATAAAAACGTAAATTTAATATTATGTTTTTTTTCTTAGAATTGTGAAAATTAATTTAATCCATCTCGGTCTGACTTAAATTTACCTATTCTACTGATTCTTAATCAAGCGAAATTTTTATTGAGCAGTACAAATATATTTTGATTTTCAACATTTATTTATTCAAAGTGTTTTAAAAAATTTAATTTTTTTGGTCTGACTAAAATTGACCTATAATTCAGGGAAATTCTTTTAAGAAATATAAATGTAGATGAAATATGAACATTATTTGCCTAAAAAAGTGTAAAAAATTATTTAAGTATTTTTAGGTTTGACTAAAATTGACATGTAATAATGATTTACAATTAACAGAAACTTATTAAAAAATAAAAATGTAGATTGATTGTTAAAATATTTTCGTCAAATTGGTAAAAAATTAGTTACATATTTTCAGGTCTGACTAAAATTAAACTTTACTACTTTACTACTATTTTTATAATAAATTAAATAAAGTTTTTTTTCAAATCTTTAATTAAGAAAACAACTAATAACAAATATTACTAAATAAATTACTGAATATTATTTTTTATTAATTATTTATTTAGCATTGACAAGTTATTTGAATTCATATTTTATTACTTCAGTGACACTATTTAATATTTTCAATTTTATTGAATAATACTTTCTTGTTAAATTATTATTTGCAATTAATGTTAAAATAAATATTTTATTACTAGACGAAGAAATTAATTTACGAAATAATTAAATCAGTTTGAAATTTTACCCCTTTAATGAAAAATATTTTCTTATTAAACTATTATTTATAGTTACTATTAAAATAAATATTTTACTACTCGACGAATAGACTGATTAAAAAAATAATTAAATTCAATAATTTCACTTTTTTGTAAAAATATTATCCACTAAAGAAATTAATTAAGAAATTATGAATTTATTAATATTATTAAAATCATAATTATTAATTTAGAAAAATAATAATTAAAAAGATGTAAGTTAAATATTGAAGTATTTATCTTTTAAAAGGTAAAAAAATAAAAAAATAATTTTCTGGTCTGACTAAAACTGAACTATGCTATTGATTCTTATTTAAGAGATTTTTATTAAAAATTTAAAAATATATAAATATTGATTAAATATCACCATTTTTTTCTTAAAATCGTGAAAAAAAATTATTAAATATTTTTTTGTCTCACTAAAAGTGTCTTACACTACTGAAGATTAAAATAAAAAAAATAATTACTAATATAAAAAGTTGTACCTTAAAAAATAAAATTTTTCATCTTTGCAGAGGTGAACAAATGTGGAAATATTTTCAGGTCTGAAAGAACAATTTTCATGTACTGATTTCTATTAAAAGAATTTTTGTCATTTTAAAAAAAAAATTTTAATTAAAGTCTTAAATTTTTAATTGTAATTAAAGTAATTTTAATTATTTTAAGTAATTTAGGTAATTTTTTAAGTAATTTTTTTTAACGTAAATTTTAATAGGGGAAGTGAATAAAAAATTGTTTGTTTATATAAATAATTATTTGCTTATATTAATAATTATTTTTTTATATAAATAATTATTTGCTTATATTAATAATTATTTTTTTTTATATAAATAATTATTTGCTTATATTAATAATTATTTGTTTATATAAATAAAAAAACAATTTTTTATTCACTTCCCCTATAAGAATTTATCTTTAAAAAAAAACTTTTCTCTCGTGCTTTAAAAACAAAAAAAAACTTTCCTGTAAATTTTGTAAATAACTCGATAGATTAACACGTTTCTATTTCTGATTTGAACTTATCGAGAATCTCTGGAAATTCGTTTTGCATATATAGGAAACATTGAACTATAGTTTTTGTCGCATGGAATGTGAAACGAGAAGTGTACACTCTACACACACATACACACATGCATTCGCGTCGATACTTGTCTCTCGCTTAATTGAAAATTGTTGACTGTAAATCTAATATTTTAGAGGGGCAATTCAATTACGTTCAGTTTTACATTTTTGAAAAAATAAACAAAAAAAAAGGAAGGAGAAAAAAATAACAGATGAAACAGGTGGTTCCAGAATGCTGTACACAAATATAAATGCACAATTTACTCTTTACTTATAAATTTGTTTCACTTACAATCGCGTGTTGAGTGAGTGAGAGAGGGAATGAGAGAAAGAGACATGTATGTATATACACATCAGTAAAATTGAAATGCTGATAATTAAAAGTTTGTTTGCTTAATTATAATTATAAACATTATTGTTATATTCGCGAAACATGAATGTCATTTTTGTGCGCGAATATTTGCGACTTCTTCTATTTCACTGCATTTTATTTAATATTTTTTTCGATATTAAACTATCGAAATATTAAAAAGTTATGCAACATTAATTAGTCATGAATTAATTTTTTGTATTTCGTACAATTTTTTTTCTATTCTCCTATTTTTACCATTTTATCTTTTTTTTATTTTATACACATAATTAATCTAAGTTCCTAAAGAATAATTATTTTTCTTGTTATTTTGATTGTTTTGCATTTCTTCAAGTTTTTATGTTTATTTGCTAACGAAATTTATTTATTATTATTTATTTTTATGTTTATTTATTTATTTATTTTATTTTAAATGTTATTTTATTTATTTTATTTAAAATGTTATTTTATTTATTTTATTTAAAATTTTATTTTATTTATTTATTTTACTGGCTTACAAAAAAAAATAATTTTTTAAAGTATTGAAAATAAAACATTTTTTCTTAGAATTTTTTTATTTCTTTCTAATAAATATTTTGTCTATCTTTCGTCTTTTCTATTTGTTCTTTTTTCTTTCTCTGCTTTTCGATTTTATATTTATTTACTTTAGTCCATAAAAAAAATTATAGTAACAAAATTATTCTTTATATTCTCGAACTCAAAAAATTAAAATTTTCTTTTTCTGTTTTTAATTATTTATATTTTATAAAATTTGCCCCAAAAGTATATTTGTGGGTGAATAAAATTAAGTAAAAAAAATTTTTTCTCTGTCATTTCGCATACGCAGTTATAAAATTGAGAGACTTCTTTCTAAAAGGGCAAATACTTTTCTATAACATAATCGAAGACCAATAGTTTTTGCCATAAAAGAAAATAAATGTAAGAGTCTTAAAAAGGATTTTATTTTAAACGGCTCCTTGAATTTCCATTTTTATCGAGAGATTCTTCTCCTCCTTTTGCTTTGTTTGAAATTTTTTTTATAGAAAAAGGAATTTTTTAATTTTCCTTGTTTTAATAAATAGTGTATTTTAACACATTGCATTCTTACGTTTTTGAACATAATTTAATTCTACCTTAATTTTAAATAAAATATTTGCATTTTTTAATTTTCATTACGTTTTGATTTTTTTTTATATTTTAATTTTTTCAATTCAAAAACTTTAAGTTATTTTCATTTTTTCAATTCAAAAACTTTAAGTTATTTTAATTTTTTAATTATTAAAAAAATATTTTTACTCCGATTGATTTTTAACCCGAAGACGAAGATGGAAAATTATACTTTTTTGTTTACTAGAAACGATTAATTAGTTACAGAAAAATTCAATAAGAAATAATTTTGTTTTTTTTTTAAATACACTGTTTTAATTTTATTTTTGATTTTTAATTCTAATTTTGAATTTATAATTTTTGTTTCTTGATTTTAATGAACGATTTTAATTTTCATTTTTTCTTCAAATTTATAAATAGAATGCTAGCTTTTTGAAGTAATTTGCGATAAAAAAAAGGAGAATTCCTCACTCATACCTTTTCGCCTCTTTTATTTCTTAAGTTTTAAAGTCTCCGGGAAGTATAATAGATACCAATTTCCACATTTTCCATGAAATTATATTCGCAAAAGCTTTTCTACCAACCAAAACGCGAGGCAAAAAGGATTTCCAAGGGAAATTCTTTTGCAACATTTTAAAATAAAATAAAATACTTTAAGAAGCTTTTTCCTTAACTTTTTTTTACATATACAAAATATTTACCCTACTACGTCCATTCTCTTCCCACCTGCCGCCTTACTAACTGTAATAACATTTTTATTTTAAAAATTTAAAAACGATTCCTGTATTTTGCGAATATTTCTATTTCCTAAATTTATAAAAGTTATTTCGAGTAAATGTTATTCTTTTATAAATTAAATGAAAATTTACAATACGTGTGAATTTTTAAATAAAAGGAATAAAAATAAAAATAAAAAAATGACAAAAAATTAAAGAAAGAAATAAAGATAATTTTTTTTTAATTTTATTAACTTTATAAGTATAGATTCTTAATTAAGAAAAATTTCTATATTGAGAATTAAAAATTTTATTAAATTCAACATGATTTTATTAAATTGAACTTTTATCAAATTTCAACATTTCTTTCATTTTAAAATGTTTACAAAAAATATAAATGGTAAAAAATATTTAAGTATTTTTAGGTCTTTCAAAATTGATCTGCACTGCTAATTTTTAACTAAGAAAAATTTTTATTCATAGAATAAAATGTAAATAGAAATCCTATTGAAAATAGTTTTTTATTGAAAAAAATTTAATTTGCAAAATATAAAAAATACTTTAAAGTAAAAAATATTTATTAAATGAATACAAAAGTTTTATTAAATTTAAAAAAAAAATGATGAAAATTACCCCTGGAAAATATATATATATATTGTCACAGAAAATTATTATAATGAGAAGCTGATGCATTTAAATTGGTGTATAATTAAGTCACATCGTGTGAGATGAAGTGAATTATATGGAATAAATGGAATTTGTGAATTTTGAGCAATCTAAAGACAGGCTTCAATTGAATTGTTGGGCGTGAAAATAGGGTTATATCTACAATAGAAATTATGCTCAGCAATTGCAATCTACCATTGTTTATTGCTTTTGGTATTATGCAAATTGACGATAACAATGTGCCACAAATGTTTGATTATATGTAAATCTATCAACACGGTGATGTGTAGATTATCGAAAATATTTTAGATATATTTGATTATTGGAATCATCTAATCATTCTGTTTCGATGATTTTTATTTACCATCTTTCGCCTCTTGTTTGTAAACAACCCAACTCTCCTTTCATTACAGAATATAATTTATATTTATTTTGTTTAAATACAATAATAAATCGGAAAATATAATTTTTAACTTTTATAAAAGTTTTTTAAACTTTTAAAGTTTTTAATGTTTATAAACTGAAATTATAATAATTTTGTTGATAAAAATTCTGTAGTTTAGGTCAATTTAAATCAGACTATGAAATATTTATTTAATTTCTTAATTTTTGAAGATAAAAAATTTAATTATATTAAATATATTAATATTATTAAATTAATATATAAATATATTAATATTATTAAATTAATATATAAATATATTAATATTATTAAATTAATATATAAATATATTAATATTTATATATTAAATATTAATTTAATAATATTTTTTCTTAATCATAAATACGTAGTACAAATAAATTTAAGTCAGACTTTAGAATATTTAATAATTTTTCCACCTTTTCAAAGGTAGAGTATTTTAATACTTAATCTACACACTTTTTAAGTAATAATAAATTTTTTATTTAAGATTTAGCCTTTAATGTTAAAAGATGTTTTTCTAATTATTAAAAAATAATTGTAAAAAAGTTTAAAAAATATTTTTTTTCTAAAGAAAAGATGGGAGAAAAACTGTTTTTTTTAAAAAAAGGAAAATTCGAGAAATAAAGATAACATCGAGAGATTGAGTTCTTAAAGTCATTTTCAAGAAAGTGTTGTTCATGTGAGGTAAATTACTACTGAATTTTCAGGTCGATTAGAGATTTTTATATAAAACACAAAAGACAATTTCATCTCTTATGAAAGATTTTATCAACTTTTTTAAAAATATGAAATAAAATAAATGAAAAAAACAAAAAATAAATTGAAAATGAAATAAAATAAATTTAAAAATTAACTGAAAATAAATTGAATATAAATAAATGAATTTAAAAATTAACGGAAAATAAATTGAATATAAATAAATGAATTTAAAAATGAACGGAAAATAAATTGAAAATAAATAAATAAATTTATGAATTAGCGAAAAATAAATTGTAATTAAATAAATAAATTATAAAATTTAACGGAAAATAAATAAGCAAAAATAAAATATTACAAAAAATAAATACAATTTGGCGAATATTTGCAATAAAAAAATAAAAAATAAGAGAAAAGAAAAATCATTAAACAGTATAAATAATATAAAAGTAGGTAACTAAAATAATGGAATTGAAAAATTAATATTAAATAAATAAGGAAATAAAAGGAAAATACTGTGAAATTATATAAATCAAAAGCTGAGTCATTCATCAAATTGTCATGTGGAGCATTAAATATACGTTCGAGGCTAAAAAAGAATACGTAAAAAGAAAAGAAGAAAAATACATTTTTCTTATTTGCCTTTCGATGGCTTTGATTTATAGAAATTACATTTTTTTCTCATCCTCGATATTGACTCGAAAAGTATGGAAGTTTTGGCTGTGTGGAACCCTTATATATATATATATATTCGGCGTCAATTTCACCCTTGATCGAGTAATATTGAAAAAAACATGCTAATGTTGAATCGAACACAAATGAGGCATGTATAATACAGATATTATATAACGATTCGAGAGAAAAATATATTATATTTTTTTTCTTTTTTTGAGTGTAAATAATCCATTGTTACGTGGCGATGATAATTTTGAAATGAAAATATCTCTATTATATGTATGTCAGATACGTAAAGGTAGAAAATCAATTTTTTTCTTTCGTCACGTGGATAAGAATTTATTTTGACTTTTCACTGACATTTCTACTGAATTTCTAAATTTTATTGTGTTTTCTTGTATTCCTAATAGAGTAATTTTTATATCATTTTATTAATATATTAAATAATATTAAATAAATATAATTATAATTAATTAAAAAAATATTTAAATAGTTACAACATTTTTGACACTGAATTTAAATTATATTCTAAGTTCAGTCTCAAAAATTTGGTTTGTATTAATTTTGAAATTAAAATTGAAAAATTAACCAAATTTTTGAAACTGAACCTAAATTATTTTAAGTTTAGTCTTAAAAATTTGTATTGTATTAATTTGTTGTTAATAATTAGGTTTAATTATAGAACTGACTAAATCTGATCAGTGCTATTGACTTCTAATTAAAAAAAAAATTATTATTTTAATTTGTTTTTTAAAAAATCACTCATAATTCCAATTTTTATAGATATTTATACTGTTCTCTAACTTTGAATTAGTTAAAAATAATAAATTTTATTGTAAATAGGCCCCAATTCAAACATAACATGTAAATAAATTTTAAAAAATTAACTACTGAATAAAAATATTGTGAAATTCGACTGAAAATATGTCATTAAATTTGTTAAAGAATTTTATTAGAAACTTTTTTACGAATAGAATTTTCAAAGTATTTTAATTTAATAATTATTTTTTATTTTCTTTTAGTTTACAATGAGTCACATGTTGAAATTTTGCAATTCTACTGTTTCAAGATAATTGAATGTTTCTAAACAAATAATTGAAAAGTTTTGAAATAATTGAAATTTCTTAACATTTTTTTCTGGAAATAATTGATTTCTTTCAAAGAATTTTATTTAAATTTTTTCGAAAATAATTAAAGGAAATTAGTGACCGTAATTATAATTTTCTTTTTATAATATAAAATCCCTCTTGAAGTTTTAAATCAATTTAAAAATATGTATACTTATGTTAATATTTAAATAAATAAATTTATTTTCATTATTAAATAAAATAAATCATATAAAAATAATTTTTTTTCTCAAAGAAAAGAAGAGAGAAAAACAATGTATTTAAAAAAAAAAATTCGAAAAATAAAGATGTTTCTAAAAATTATATTATTCTATAATTATTCAGTAATTATAATTATTGAACTTCTCTTAAATTTTTCTATAATTTCAAATAAATGATATTTATTTATTTCTTGAGCAAATTTAATGTTTATTACTTATTAAGTACTGCTTATTATTTTCGAAAATTTTATTCAAATTCTTCGAAAAAATTAAATTATTTTCATAAATAATAGCGATTGGGGTACAGTTTTTCTAAAACGTATTTTCTAATTTTTTATTATCTACAAATATTTTTTCTAATAAACGTGAATATCTAAAAAATTTTTTTCCAATAAATATGAATTTCTAAAAAACTTTTTTCTAATGAAGGTGATTTTCTAATTTTCTTTCTTCTAATAAAAGTTATTTTTTTAAAATTTCTTTTTAAAAAAGGAAAATTAAATAAAGGAAAATTGTAAAAAATTATTTTCCCAACTACATTTAATTGCTATAATAACGATTAATAAGTATGTGATTAAAAAATAAAGTTTGCGAAAATTTTTTAATTCATTAAAAAAAATACTTGAAATTTTGTTGAAAAATTGTAATAAAAAATTATTAGAAATTATACAAATTATAATTATAAAAATGATGGAAATTTTTTTGTCTTTTAAATGAAAAGAATTTTTGTTAACAAATAGTTATTTTATAAAAATTTTTTTTCTTTTTCAAAAGGTAACTAATTACGTAAACAGAATTATGATTAAAAAACAAAATTTGATAAATGGATTATATTTTTTAATATTTTTTTTTTCACCAATTTTCTAACTTTTATAAAAATTATGGAACTTCATAAATTTTTTTTTTGGAAGGATTCAATTATTTTTATAAATAGTAAAACTTTTGTCAGAAATTCAATTATTATCAATATAATTTTAATAAACTTGAAGAATCAAATTTTCAATTATAATTAAAAAGAAATCAGATTATGTAAAAAAATAAAAAAATTGTTTTAAATATTATAAGCAATTATTGATTAAATATTAAATGCTTTATATCTGCAAAATGAACAAGTTAAAAAAAATAATTAAGTATTTTCGGGTCTGACAAAAGCAGACCTTTACTACTGAATCTTAATTAAGAACAATTTATTATTACTTGAGGAAAATGCAGATTAAATATTGAAATTTTTTATCATAAAATATTTAAAAAAAATAATAATTGACAATTTCTAGGTATGACTAAAATTCACATATTCTACTGATTTATAATTAAAGGAACATTACTTAAAAATAATAATCTAGATTGAATGTTGAAACTTTTTCTTTAATTTGGTAAAAAAATATTTGAATATTTTCAATTCTGACTAAAACTATGTTCCTAAAGTTTTGAGCGTTCAAATGAATGACAATATTATTTTTTATTCTTCTAATTCATATTAAAAAAAATTATTTTTCAAATTCAAACTAGAATCAAAATAGAATCATCTCTATTCTTAAACTAAATATTGTTTGATTTCAATTATTTTTCTTTTTTGTACAGTAATTATCAAAAACACTTGAGATGAAAAAAATTTTTGTTCATTTGAACGTTCAAAACTTTAGTAACAAGTAAAACTAGTCTTTACTACTGGATTTTAATTATAAGAAAAATTATTATTATAAGAAACAATAGATTTTTAAAATGGTTTAATCGTGATAAAAAGGAAAAAAGTTTAAAAAAATAAAGATTACCAAGTTTGACTAAAATTTACCTATACCATTGATTCTTAGTATTTAAAAAATTATTATATTTATAATAAATTATCTGTATTATTTTAAACAGAAAATTCGATATTAATGGAGGGAATTGTAAATAAAAAACATTAATTTTCATAAAGCTGAAATAATTTTTAAACAAAATAATTATTGTCAAGTTTTGTTTAACGAAATAGGAAGAAAAGAAATTCAAGAAAAAATATGAAGGAAAACATAGTTGAAAGAAGTTATTTTTAAATAACAATTAGATGATTTGAACAAAGAATTAAAAAGCATTTTTTCTTTATAAAATATTTGCTTTTTCTTATTCTTTTTCAAAAAGTAGAAAATTTATGTTGAAAATTTCTCCAACTAGGATTAGTTTGCTAAATAACCTGAAAGTTTCAGGTCAAAAGAGAAAAAAGTCAAAGTAACATATAATGTTTTGGTATTAAGAAATATTTACTGTCAATTTATCAGCCGTGAGATAAAAAAAAAGAAGAAGAAGGAGAGAAAATTTTCGGTCCACTATAATATATATATAGATAGAAAAATTCTTGAAGCGTAATGATAAAGATGTGTAGGTGGATTATTACGGTAGGATTGAGTTTATATTGGAAGAAATTAGAGGTACAAGGGTGCAAGAGAGAGAGAGAGAGAGGAGGGTGAATATAGGACTAGTGTATATGTTGGGTTCGCCTAATTACAAGTTATAGAGGAGCTTAACGTTTAAACTCCTTCACCAACCACACGCGGTTGCCTTCCGGCTTTACGGACGTTAATCCAGGACATCTTTAAAGACCACCCTTAAATCTAATTGGATTCCCCTTCTATTTTTTTCTTTTTATTTATTTTATGTTTTTGACCAAAAAGAGATTCGTTCTCAAAATCTATATTATACGCACACTCACAGACATCGATTTCCTCGTTCTTGTTTATCTTTCAATCTTCCATAAACTATTCGTTTTTCCTTGGAAAAAGTTTGACTTTAATTGTAAGAAAAAATTTGTCGGCTAAAAATGTATTTTCACTTGAAGGAAAATATTTTTTTTGCTCATTTTTAGAATTTCTTTAGTATATTTAAATATAATCTAGTATATTTAAATATAATTTAGTATATTTAAATAGAATTTAGTATATTTAAATATAATTTAGTATATTTAAATATAATTTGTCATAGAAAAATATTGTTTAATTATGAAAATCTGTGATTCATTGTCGATCGACAAAAATCTGACTGTCAATTAATATTTGGGTGAATTTTCTGAAAGTGACACTTTTGAACTTCAGTTTTTCAATTAATTTTTTTCTTCAATTATATGGTTTTTTCAATTAAAACTACTTAATTTCATACTGAAGAGTAAGATTTTTAGGTTGCGCAAAATTAATTCTTAAAAATATTAAAGTTTTTTTCATTTGAAAAATACTATTGTTGCTCCATTAAATTAATTTTATTTAATTGGCGAGCTTTTTTATTAAAAATTCAAGCTAATATCGCGTTCACGAAATCGAAAATAAAATTACACTGCTTAAAAATTAATAATTTGTATATTTTAATACCAAATATGTTCAATTAGATGAAAATATAACTGTATTTAAAGTATTTAATTTAATGGTAATTTGGGTTAATTTTTTCAAAGCAATGCAGGTAAATACTAAAAACAAAAGAAAAACTAGTATATTTCAAGGAAAAGGCTTCGGAGATGAAAAGCTTCGGAGATGAAAAATAAATTTTCTTTCATATTTGTATACATTAGGGCGCAATTGAAATATGTTTTTTAGTAAAACATACAAATCTCACACCCTAATTAAATATTACCATCGAAATATTCTGTTAAATTTACTTCTACATTCAGTTATTTATTAAAAAGGAAGGCTTCGGAGATGAAAGTAATTTAGTTATTACGTAAATTAAGTTGAATAAAATTATTTAAATTTCTTTTAAAAATGATAAATAAGTGCTAAATTTTCACTATGGAAATTGATAATAATTATTAAAGAGTAGATTTTGTAAAATTAATCGAGACATAAAAATTGTCACTTTCAGAAAATTCACCCATTTACTACTGCTTTCGAATTTAACATTGAGAGATAAAAAATGTCTGACTTAAGATTGACTTTTACTACTGATTTTTGAAATTAAAACTACCAGAAAAAAATGTCTGCCTAAAAATAGTCCTTCCCTACTGATTTCGAAAATAACACTAACAGGAAAAAACTGTCTGACTAAAAATTGACTTTTACAACTGATTTCGAAATTGCGATTCATAGGAAGAAAATATCTCACTAAAAATTGACATTTACGACTGATTTCGAAATTAAGATTCACAGAAAAAAATGTCTGCTAGAAAATTGACTTTTACTGTTGCTTTTAAAAATTAAAATTAACAGATAAAATATGTCTGACTGAAGATTGTCTTTTACTACTGACTTCGAAATCAAGACTTTTCTGAAAAAAATGTCTAACTGGCAGTTGAATTTTACTACTGCTTTTGAAATTTAAACTAATTAGAAAAACACATGTCTGACTGAAAATCGATTTTTACTACTGATTTCGAAATTAAAAATGTCAGAAAAAAGTATCTGACTGGAAATTGACTTTCACTATTGATTTAGCAAATTTAACGTTAACAAAAAGAAATGCAGCTTAAAAATTGACTTTTACAACTTTTACAAAAATTACGATTGAGAAAAAAAGTTGACTGACTAGCAATTGACTTCTATAACTTTTTTTGAAATTAAAATTATATTCAAAAAGAAAATGGCTGACTATAAACATTGACATTTACTACATTAATTTCGAAATTCTCATTATTGAAAAAAAGTTTTGAATAAATAAAGTTTTGAATGAATAAATTTATAAATAAATAAATTTGTAATTAATTTTAAAGTAATAAATTTTTAATCAATAATAATTTAATAAATTTTTAATAAATTTTAATATAATAAATTTTTAATAAATTTTAATTTAATAAATTTTTAATAAATTTTAATTTAATAAATTTTTAATAAATTTTAATTTAATAAATTTTTAATAAATGAAAATTTAATAAATTTTTAATAAATTTTTAATAAATAACAATTTATTAAACTTTTGATAAATACCAATTTAATAAGTTTTTAATAAACAACAGTTTAATAAATTTTTAATAAATTTTTAATTCATTAAAAAAGCCTTGAAACTGATTGATTACAACAACTTTTTTTATTAAACAAAAATGAAAGGGAATTAATTTAAAAAAATAATAAAATATAATTTAACTCTAAAAGAAATTTTAATCAACATAAATTAGAAATTCCTTTCTCTTAGCATTATCTACTAATTTGTAAATTCCAAGAATTCGGCATAGAAATAATGTCTAGGTAAAACGTACCTGAAGAACTGATTTCTAATTAGGAAAAATGACCATTTAAAGAAAAAAATGTAAATTACATATTTTTATTTTGAAATTTTTTTTACAAACCTATTGAAAAGTATTAAACTAGTTTCAGGGCTGACTAAAACATACCTATACTACTGAAATTTAATTTTAAAAAATTATCATTAATAAATAGAGCAGCGGATTAAATATGAGAATTTATTATTGTGTATTAGAAAAAATTCAGATTTTAGTTCTAATATTTTTGTTCAGTAAAAGGTAAACAAAAATATTTACATATTTTAGGTCTGACTAAAACTGATTCGTACTACTGAATCTTAATGAATGTGAAATTATTACTTACAAATGAAGTTGTAGAATAAAAGATAGAAATATTTTCTAAAAAAAAGGTAAAACAGAGTCAAGGCTGACGAAAACTGACCAATACTACTGAATTTTAGTGATGACATTTTTTTATTAACATAAGAAGTTGCAAATTAAGGTTTTAACCAATTTTAGCTTTAAAAAGTGTAAAAATAATGTTAAATGTTTTCCCGTCTGACAAAAACAGACCAATATTACTGAATTTTAATGAAGAAAACTGTTTATTAACATAAGAAGTTGCAAATAAAATTTTAGAACAATTTTACTTTTAAAAAGTGTAAAAATAATGTTAAATTGTTAAATTAACAAAAAAATTGTTGAATAAATTTTAATATAATTATGAATATAAATATTTTTTTAAAATTTAATTTTAATTAATTTATTTATTTCCAGGCCTGACTAAAATTGACTATTACTACTGATTTCGTGGAAAAAATAAAAAACTTCAAAGTATGTAAATTTGCAAAAAAAAAATACTTAGAAACGTTGAGCTAAAAATATGGTTACTGTCAATTGTGCTTTTTTCTCTTTTTTTTGACTTTTGTCGGAATGAGATAAACGTCAATTGTGCGGTAAAAGCTCTTTCGAATAAAAGAACCTTTAATTAAATAGGTTGATGTATAGGAAGCACTTTGTTTTCATAATGAAACGCTTTTTTTTCTTCTTCTTCTTTTTCTTCTTTTTTCTTCATCTTCTTCTTCTTTTTCTTCTACTACTACTTCTTCTTAAGATCTGCGCAAAGATCTTGTCGACATGGCAGCAGCAGAAGCAGCAGCACTTGGGAGAGAGATGAGGAAAAAAAATTAAATGATTTCTTCAATATCTGGGAGGAGCAAAATATATAGTATAGAGGTCGTTCGCGTAAAGAGATAGGGGTTTTATTCAATTATGCAGGGAAATTG
Organism: Leptopilina drosophilae; assembly: GCA_032873175.1. Taxonomy (NCBI): domain Eukaryota; kingdom Metazoa; phylum Arthropoda; class Insecta; order Hymenoptera; family Figitidae; genus Leptopilina; species Leptopilina drosophilae. Next base: position 16,622,066 of record CM065481.1, read on the forward strand.
ATGTCACTTCTCCAAGGAGTGATTTTGGCTGACAAGAAAGACAAGCCTTTAATGATTTTTATTTTTAAATCGTCAAGCCGGCTTTTCAAATTTACGGCCTAAGAAATTGTCGGATGGAAATATTATATTTCTTTTCGATATTATAATTCGATTATTTTTTCGGTGATCAAATATTTCTCGGCTGACTTAAATTGATCTGTACTACCGTTTATTTTAAATATTCTATTTTTTCAAGTATTCTATAAATATAATTTAATCGGTAAATTATAATATTCGTAATATAATAATTATAATATAATAATTGTATTTTACTCTGAATTGTATTTTACACTGAATTGAATTTTACACTGAGAAAATTTTTTTTTAATTCAAAAATAATTAGTGAACCAAAGAAATATATTTGAATTAAACATAATTTTTATCGTATTAAATTTATTATATTCTTTGAATAAATCTTTGAATAAATTAATTATGTATTGAACACGGAAAAAAACTGTTATCTGGAACAGCGATAAGTTTCGCTAAAGTAGCGAAAGTCTTAGCTAAAACAACTAAACATTTGACTAATCTAGCGAAATTTGTGGCTCTTCCAGGTGAATATTTTTTTGCGTGCATCAAAACTAGTATATTTAATTCAAGGATAATTTTTCGTTGACTGTACAGTGCCGGACAAAATTCTCAGTCCACTCATTTTTGAAGGAACGAAAAAAATTTTTTAACATAAAATTTATGAAAACTCAAATTTTTTTTTATTTACAGTTTAAAGGCGATAAAATTTTGAAAAAAATAAGACCTCACAGAAGTCATTTGGCAAATATTTTTTCATTTCTTAAAAATTCATTTTCATTTCTTAAAAAACCGTCATTTTCAATTCAATTTTTATAAATTTTATGTTAAAAATTTTTTTTTTCTTTTAAAAATAGATGGACTGACAATTTCGGACGGTACTGACAAACAACAAAAAAAAAAAAAAAAAACGATAATTAACAAAAATAACAAAGATAATTATGTTTGATTCAAATATATTGTTTTCTCAGTGTAAACTTAATAAACAATTTAATAATTCAAGGATAAATTTCTTTACTTTTTTAACACAAAATAAAAAATATTTTTTACTTTCTCTTTGTTTGCGGGAAATAGAATAAGAATGAAATGGTTATAACAAAATTTTATTAATAAATTATATATTGTGAAGGTGCAATCGTAAAATTTTATGTTACCGCTTTAATCAAAAGATGAATATTCAATTTGGCATGCTGTATGTACACGAATATTTTGAATTATTATATCAGCTAAATTGTAAAAACGTTAATTAAAAATATAGTTATGCCAATTCGTTTATGGAGAGCGCAGTGTGTTATATTTCGAGTGGAAGGGAAAGTACAATGGGTTTTTGTCATTTTGAAAAACGAGATGCAATGTCGATTTTGAAATTGTTAGATTATCACTGCACATGTGATAATAAAGTATATATTCGTTATTATTTATAACGTATAGGGAAATAAGTCCTTTTGGCATTGCAAATATCCAATCAACTATAAACTACAAATAGATCATGATAATATACATGTTTCTGAATTGCGATATAAAAATTATTTTTCTTTAATATTTTATAATTATTATATTATTATTATTATTATTATTATTATTATTATTATTATATTATTATTATTATTATTATTATTATTATTATTATTATTATAATTTTTATTATTATTATAACTATTGTTACTACTGTTATAATTACTATAATTATTGTTATAATTACTGTTCATTAAATTCTACTACTACTACTATTAATACTTTATTGTTTTAAATTAATTGTGTCAAATGTGTAGTGTTTTAATTAAAAATTAAAAAAATTTAGTTAAAAAAATTTAGTTTCCTTAAAAATTAAATTTTGAATAATATTGTTCAAAAATTCTAGAAAATTAATTGAATTTGGAAAGACTTGCAGTTCAAATTTTTAAGTATTTTGTAATTTTAAGCAAATAAAGAACAATAATAAGTTAAATATTTATTTGACAAAAGTTATTAAAATTTGAAAAAATTTAATTTGAATTTTTTAAAAAATTAGGTTCTTGAAAAATAGTAATTAAAAATTTTCTAAAGAAAAAGGCACTTGAATTCACAATAATAATTTTAACAAATTGAAACAATTGGAAGTTCTGTAAAATTTTACATTTTAAAAAATTTTATTTTTTCCTCTTTAAAAATGAATTGAATTTTGGAAATTTTTTCCACTTTAATTATATTTTGAAAAATTATATCGTTTTATAAATTTACAAAAATTATTCTATTTTAAATAATTCAATTCTCGTATAGTTGAATTTTGATAGGAATTGATTTAACGAAAATTTCTGTTAAAATTTAAAAAAATATTTAAATATTTAAACCATTATAATAGGAATTTGAGGAATTAATTAAATATTTAAAGGTTTTTAAATAAATTTCCTTGAAAATTTAAGACAAGCAAAAGTTTAAAAATCCTTAAATTTTTATTTTAAAAAATTATTAATAACATTATTTTTCATTAAAAATTATTAAAGTTATTCAATAATTTTATTAGAAAAATTCTAAAAAAAATTGAAGTTTGTATGAATTACAGTTGTAAATTTTAGAAATAATTATATTTTATGAGGATTTTCATTGAAATTAATTGCAATTTTAATTCCTCGGGAAAAATGAAAATGAACATATTTTTAAATTTTTGTTTAACAAAAAGTATTAAAGTTTTGAAAAATTTAATTTGGAAATTTCGTAAAATTGTTGCTTGGAAAAATGAAACTAAAATTTTTTAAAAATACTTCTATTTTCGAGAATAATTTTGAAAAATTGAAACAATTGAAATTTTTGCCAACTTTTATGGAAATAAATTTTGAATTTTAATTCAAGTTGCTGTTAGAAATATTTTGGTATTCACTATAAGAGTTGTTCAAATAATTACATTTAATGAAAGATCGTAAGAAAAATTATTTTTTTAAGAAATTACGAATTTTCATTAAATTTGAAAAAGTAAATTTTGAAAGTAACAATGGAGAATAAAATTTCACGCGCATTTAGTTTCGCTACTTATAATAATAAGAAGAAAAATAAAAATAATAAAAGCTGCGATTAAATATTGAAATTGTTTATTTTCGCAAAAGTTGGAATTTAAATAAATATTTCAAGTCATGACTTCAATATTAATCTTCACTACTAATTTTTAATTTATAAGAAATTGTTATTATTATTATTATTATTATTATTATTATTATTATTAGTATTATTATTATTATTATTATTATTATTATTATTATATAAAATCATTTTCAGGGCGTTTTTAAACAACATCTCAGCAACAATTTAGATTTTTCTCAGACGATAAAAATTATTATAATTTAAGGGCATTTGAACCTTTATGACGTCACAGCATTAAAATATATGCTTTGCATCAATTGTGACGTCATAATGGTTCAAATGCCCTTAAAAAAATAAATTCCTTTTTCTCAAATTAGTAAAAAATAATTGAACAAGAACATAAAAAAAAATTATTGAATATAAAAATAAATAAAAAATTATTAAACATGAAAATAAATAATATTGAAAATAAAAAAATAGCGAAAGTACAAAATTACAAAAAATAGAAAATAGAATGAAATTAGAGAAAATATAAAAGTAGCTATATACAAAAAAGATAAGAATCAAAAATTCAAAAAATATTATTTATATTACAGGATAAAAGAAATACAAATCGAATATCTATTATATTACTGATGTGTATGGAATATATTATTACATATCTGTTGTGCATATTTTTACAATGAATGACAAATAACGTAATAAAAAATTTGATCTTTTTATGGGCATAAAATATATAATATATAAGATTTCTTAGTTTATCCTCATAACCGGAAATGTTCACAATGTTTCGTGACCCGAATAAAAGTTTATTTTGAAAATTTACGACCCGAATCTACCGTTCAGCAATTTATGTCATATCCTTCATATATGTTAACTGTACAATTTATATTACATCTATTATTTTCAAAAGAAAAGAGAACTAATTAGTTATATTATTTCTTTCATGTAAAGAATTCTGGAGACACATTGTTACTTGTAAATAAAAAAAATATATTTTTTTTAATGAACATTTTTTTCTCTTTTCCGTATTGTTTCCTCATGAAGGAAGTATTAATATTTGTTCTAATTTTAATACTCTTTAATATTTTTTACTTTTTTTATTTAATTACTAATTAAATTTATTGCCATTAATTTATTGCCATTAATTTATTGCCATTAATTTATTAATATTAATTTATTAATATTAATTTATTAATATTAATTTATTAATATTAATTTACTAATATTAATTTATTAAAATTAATTTATTATTATTTATTACTAATTAATTTTTATCAAAATATATTAATTTTTACGTAAAAAGTAAAATAATATTTTTTTTCTAGATTTTATTTTCAATTTAAAATTATTATTTGTAATCATTATTTGCAATTATTATTTTTTATTTATTATTATTTGTGTATAATTAAATTTTTTTTTTGCATATTTTTAGAACATTTTTATTATTTAATTTAATTTAATTTTCAGTTTTTGATTAATTGAGGGATATTTTCGAAATATAAAAATTGAATTCAGAGGAATATACGTTGCTTCTGTCTGTCAAGTAGAATAAGATTTGAGAATTGAATGAATCCTCACTGTCAGCGTAAGTGAATCCTTCTTGGCAATTCTCTGCATGGATTCTCTTATCTTCAACTTGCATTCGCGACTGCTAACATCGAAGGAAATTGCGCATGGAATTTAATTAATCGACTCAATTTATAGAGATTCATTTTACACGTCAAATTGTCGTTTCATTGATTATAGGTCAAGAATCAAGGTCAAGTTAATGAAATCGAAAAGAAAACACACGTGTTTCTTTATAAGAACACTTAAAGCCGAAGTTAGAGAATAAAAAACGATTTTTCGAATTTTGTTTATTTATTAGTTAATCATTAATTTACTCTTCTTTTTTAATTTAAAATTATTTTCAATGTGTAGAGCTTTTTAAATTTTATATTTAATATTAGAAAATAGTATTATAATTTTAATTTTATAATTTCTTCTACATTAATTGTAATATTTAGAAAAAATAAATTTAATCTTTTTTTCCGCCGAATTTTAATTTTGTGATAGCGAATAACAGGTGGACTACTAGTTATAACTTACAATAAAAATTTGTATCTCTATAAATAGTAAAATAAATTATTTAATATAAATATATTTAATATAAATATATTTAATATAAATATAGTTAATATAAATATATTTAATATAAACATATTTAATGTGAATATATTTATCATAAATATATTTAATATAAATAATAATTTATAATATATAATTATTTTCCAAAATCAAATATTAATTAATACTAATAACTAAAATACTATTCTTATTTTTGTCATTATTTTTTATTGTTAATGTTATTACTGTTTTTTATTGTTATTGCTAATGCCCAGTCATTTATTTCTTTATGAGATAAAAAGTAATTATATTAAATAAATAAGTACACTTTTAACTCGATACTAACGTAATGGAAAATTATTTACAGGAAATTGATAAATGTTTTGACTGAATGTATAATAAAATTAATTAATACTTTTGTAAATAGGGTCGGAGTTAATTAATAAATAGAATTCTAATTAATAATATAAGGAGAAAGTTAGCAAAGTAAAGGTAAAGTAAACAGAAGAAACTTACCCTTCTTTTACTCTTTATATTATCTAATTGTCTCTGGGTTGCTTCCCCGATACTTTGTGAGCCCCACAATTCCAAGCCAACCCTTGCGTACGTGAAAGTCATCGAACCAATTGGTAAAAAGTACGTAAGAATCATAAAAACTACATTGTATCTGTAACAGAAATTTATTTATTTTTTAGTTTCGAAACATATAAAATTGTCTAAAAAAATTGAAAATAGTTTTATTTTTATTTTTTGCTATATTTATATTTCTTATTTTTTGTAAATAAAAAAGATACAAAAAAGAGAAACATTTAAAAAAAATTCAATTAAAAAAAAAATTAAAAATAAAATACTTGAAGATACAAAAAAAAATTCAAAAAAAGGAGAAAGAATTGCAAAAAGAATATTAAAAGATGGAAAAAAATACGAAAAATATTTTTGAAAATTCAAAAGGTAACAAAAATAGTGAAAGAATATTAGAAAAATAATTCTAAACGATACAAAACGATACAAAACGATACAAAACGATACAAAGCGATACAAAATGATACAAAACGATACAAAACGATACAAAAAAATACTAATTAAATAAGATAATTGAAAAAACAAATATAGCAAAAAGAATATTGAAAGAAATAAAATAATACTTAAAAATATTGAAATAATAAAAAAATACAAACAATAAAAACAGAAAACTAAAAAATAGAATAATAGAAAAAAATATTCTCTGCAGAATACTGCAAGAAATGAATTTAATAAAAAAATACAAAACAAATTCCTAAAAAAAAAAAATAAATGAAGTACAAAAAAAGATACAAATAGTTGTTAAAAATAATACCAAAAATACAAAAAAAATTCCTAAAAAAACAAAAAAGAAATAAAAAAAAGATACAAAAAAATTGTTAAAAATAATACCTGAAAAAATACAAAAAAACTGTTAAAAATAATACCGGAAAAAATACCAAAAAATTGTTAAAAATAATACCTAAAAAAATACAAAAAGAATAATACAAGACAGAATTTAAAAATAATTAAGATTCAAATAAAAAGACAAAAATTTACAAAATACACGTTTTTGTTTTTTAATTTATGGCGCGGACATCCTTGCGATAATTATGTGCGATATAATAAATGGAAAAAAGTTCCCATCGATTTTCCAACTTTACCCTAATTTTACTTTTTTAAAGGGTAAATGCACGTGATGACTCAACTTCCATTTTTCTTCCAACATTCAATACCAAATGTGATTAATCGACATTTCAGAAAAAGAAGGAAAAAAAATCCTCTTTCTCACATTTCACATTTACTTTCGTTAATTACAGATTTTTAGCTTTCATATGTATTTGTATAAAAAAAACCTTCTACTACCTTCAGTAGTGAAAATTTTTTTTAAAAGAAAAGTTTCTTTTTTCGGCAAATAAAAAAGAGAGAAAGAGAGAGAGAGACAGATAATTAGCATAAAGTATTGTGATTTCTGGGAGAAAAATTTTTCTCAACTTTTTTTTTTGTATATAAATAAAGGATTTTTTTTGTATATAAAAAGAGAGGGAAAAAATCCCGGATTTTGTATCTCTGTAAAAAAAAGAAGAAAAATTTTTGTACTATATATACATGTGTGCTATAAACGATAATAAGTAAGTTCACATTTTATTTTCTTTTCTTATATTGCGAAAGTATGACTTGATATGGTGGGGGGAGGTTTGAGAATTACGCTACTGACCTCCTTTAAATGCATGCATGCCAGCGCTCAGTAGAAACAACACAGTTTACGTCAGACAATAATAGAAGGCCACGACAAGTTGTTGAGGAGCTTTACGAAAATACTACTATTGTCTTTCATTCAAATTTCCCTACCGTATTTATTTTTATATTTAAACTATTATTTTTTTCTAATTATTTCATTACATTCTTAAGAGAAGAAATTAAAAGGAAACAATTATTGTACTTTATGGTGAAAAATATTAATATTAGTTATGTTATTTTAGAATAAGAGAAAGCAAAATAGTTGTAGAATAATATCAAAATGTTTAGAGTAATTTCATAAGTTGGTGAATAAATAAGAAATTAAACCTTCAATTTTCAATTGTTGACTTTAAGTTCCATTTCCGAGTTTTGTCTGTATTATAGTTTGAATTATGATTAATTATAATTATTATTTTCGTTATACTTTTGATTTTGTATGAATCTATTAAATGCAAATTTTAATTTTCCATATTTGTATTTGCAACAAATTTTAATTTTCCCAGTTTGTATTTTAAACCAATTTTAATTTTCCCAATTTGTATTTTTAACAAATTTTACATTTCGAAAATTGTATTTTTAACAAATTTTAATTTTTCAAATTTGTATTGTTAATAAATTTAAATTTTTCAAATTTGTACTTTTAACAAATTTTAATTTTAGAAATTTGTATTTTTAACAAATTTTAATTTTGGAAATTTGTATTGTTAATAAATTTTAATTTTCCCAATTTGTACTTTTAACAAATTTTAATTTTAGAAATTTGTATTTTTAACAAATTTTACTTTTGGAAATTTGTATTGTTATTAATAAATTTAAACTTTTAAAATTTGTATTTTTAACAAATTTTACTCTTCCAAATTTGTATTTTTAACAAAGTTTAATTTTTCAAATTTTAATTTTTAACAAATTTTAATTTTCCAAATTTTTATTTTTAAGAAATTAAATTTTAATTTACATTATGTGATTATGATTTTCATTATTCAGTTCACAGTGAAACGTGAGGTGTTAAAATAACACCAGAATGGAATAAAATAATCTGCAACAGTTTAATTCCTCTGGATTAAATTATCATTAAAAAAGGATTAAAATAATCTATTTTCGTGTTATTTTTAACTATGAATGAAATTTTATTTTAAATAAAATACTAAAGTCAACGAATTGTAAAAATTCAATGAATTTAGCTTCTCCAGGGACAATAGTAAGATAGTTACTAACTTAGTAACATAGTTACTAAATTCAATTGTGTTAAGAAATTTTTTAAAAATTCTCGTCAAAATTTCAATTCTCTTTATAAATAATAAAAATCTTCTGTAATATTCAATTATTTTTGAAAATTTTAATCAAATTCTACTGTCAAAATTTCAATTATTTTCGAAAGTTTTCTAAAATTCCATAATTTTCAATATCTACTATTTCAATAAAATTTTCCAAAAGAATTTCATTATTAAAAAAAATTTGAATATAATTCTACGAAAACATTAAATTATTTTCATAAATAATAAAAATTTTTACAGTAATTTAATTATTTATAAATTTTTTTATAAATATCTTCGCAATAATTCAATTATTTTCATGAATAATAACATTTCTACAGGGATTCAATTATTTTCATAAATAATAAAATTCTTTTAGGAATTTAATTATTATCACAAATAATAAAACTCATTGCAGAATTTCAATTATTTTTAATGCAATTTTAATCAAATTCCTCAAGAAATGCAATTATTCTTAAATATCTTATTAAAATTCATCCAAAGAATTAAATGATTTATAAAATTTTGTAATAACATTTTTTATGAGAATTTAATTCCAAGAAACATGAAATTAATAAATTATTTATTTTTGTATTTAAATAATTGACTTCTCGTAGAATTTACTAATAAAAATTGTTTTAAAACTGAATTTCAGTTAAAATTTTAAATTATACTTAAGTATTAAAAGCATTATAACGCGGATTTTTAGAAATAATTAAATTTTGAAAAAGTTTCAAACTAAAATCATTGAAATTCTTCATTTTTCATATATTCTTGACAAAAAATTCTGTAAAATTAATACTTTTTAAAAGTTTAATAGGATTTTTATTGAAATTATTTCTAGTTTTTATTTTTCAATATATATTTAATTGCAGAATTTCCGTATACTTGAAATTTTGTAAAATTGAATTGTAAACGAATAAATTTGAAAAAAATATCATAAAACTCATCCCAGTGTTTCAATTATTTTTCATACAATTATAAATGAATTCCTTGAAAAAAGTAATAATGTTCATGCAAGTTTTAATAAAATTCGACAAAAAAATTGAATTATTAAAAAATTTGTTACGAAAATTCTTAATGAGAATTGACTTTCGAGAAACATTCAATTATTCAATAAATTATTTACTTTTGCATTTAAATAATTAAATTATTGTGGAATTTTTTAGTAAAAATTGTTTTTCATTTCATAAAAATGAATTTCAGTTAAAATTTTAGATTATAATTGAATATTAAAAGAAATATAGGAAGTGAACTATTTGGAAATAATTGAATTTCGAAATTAATATTTTTGAAAAAGTTTAATTGAATTTTTTTAATATTATTTGTGGTTTTTATTTTCTAATATGCATTTAATTAAAGAAATTAGGAATGATTGAAATTTCGTAAAATTGATGAATTAATTATTATTAAAAATAATAGATATAAAGTAAAATTGTAGTTAAAAATTTTTGAAAATAATAATTGAATTGAAATAATGAAAATAATTTTGAAGAAGTATTCTTATAATATAAAATATTGATTTTATTACTTGGTTATGTTTTACAGTTATAAAAAAATTTAATAAACTAAAATTTTATTCATTGTAAAAAATAATACAAAAAATGATTATTTTAATCTTTTTTGGCGTTAATTTAATTTGCAACACTTTTTAATACCTCACAATTAACTGTTTGTTAATAATAAAAAAAACTATGATTTATTATAAACAGTAAAAATTGTAATTACTTAATTGTAATTTTACAAAGTTTCGAAATAAAAAGCGCAATAGCAATAAATGTTGGAGAAAAATTCAAATACAAGCGCACTTGTATAATAATTACTGTAAAGAAGGACGTACTTGAAACTCCAACTGCCGGATTTCGTTATAATGAAACTCTTGGTACTTTAAAAATAATAAAATCGTCAAAGTAATAAAAAACAACAAGAAGTTGGGGAGAAAAAAAATATGATGCTTATATTGAAGTCACAGTGAGAGTATAATAAGATTTGAGAAAGATATTGCGCTATTTATACTAAAGCTTTGAAATCCGTTTCACATTTCAAGATTTTCGTCTCTCTCTCTTTCTCTTTCTCTTTCTCTCAGTTTCACTCTAGCACACAGTATAACTGAATTTAATTTACATTAAGCCAATTCAAATCCATTACTATCAGAATGCTCAGTGTATACAGCTTCTTATCATCGGGGGAATAAATTAAAATGACGATAATGAAATTGCGGTTAAGTACGTAAATGGTTTGTATATGAAAATCAACAATATGCTTTGCTTTTATCAAGAGTTTGGTAATTAATTATTCCTGCATTTGGCTTATCTTTCAATTTTGTCAATTAATTATTGTTATTACTCATTTTGTCAATATAATTATTACTTTCAATTATAATACTTGACATTATCTCATATTGTAAATTTCATTATTAATTGAACAGAGATTTTTAAACCCAGTTTACTAAAAAGTTGCGTAAAAAAATTATTTTTAAAAAACAGAACAGAGATTTTTGAAACGAGTTCACTAAAAAGTTAAGTATAGAAAAATTATTTTAAAATGTTGTTAAACAAATCATAAATAAATAAATCCATAAATAAATAAGTAAATAAATCCATAAATGAATTAATAAATACATAAATAAATTAATAAATAAATCCATAAATAAATAAGTAAATAAATCCATAAATGAATTAATAAATACATAAATAAATTAAAAAATAAATCCATAAATAAATAAGTAAATAAATCCATAAATGAATTAATAAACACATAAATAAATTAATAAATAAATTAAACTAAAAAGCTAATAACAAAAATTCTCTCATGAATTATTACAGAAAATGATTGAAAATATTACAAATTAAATATAATCTAAATAAATAATTTAAAAAATAAAATAGAAAAACAATTTAAAATAAAAATAATTTTAAACTGAAAGTAAAGATGACTTTAAAAATTATTATACAAAAAATTTCAACAGGAATTATTTAGAAACTCATAACAAAAATTATTTAGGAAATTGATCCAAAAATTATAAATACAGAAATTATTGGAAAAAATTTTCATAGGAAAAATTGTTGAAATTATTCAAAAAAATTTTGTTAACAAAAATTACACTACAAAAGTTATTTAAAAATTATTTAACATACTTGTTATTTAAATATTGTTGATAAAAAAATTAAAAATTCATAAACATTACAATTAATAGTTGCATTTATTTTTATTGTTATGTCTGTAATAATAAACATTTTTTCTCCCGTCAAAATTGAAAAACTTTTCACATTTTAGTTTAGAGCAAAAATTTTTACGACTTTTTGAAAATTGAATTCTCCTAGGAAGTGCGATCACTGGACGTATTCAGTTTTGTAATATTATTTATTATTATCATAACAAAATGTCGAAATGCAGTTGTAAAGCTCTCTCTCTCTCTCTCTCTCTCACGATTATTCAGGCGTATAATATATTGAATGGAAAAATTATGTCCGTTTTCCAGAATTGAACACATTGAATAATAAAAGGCAATAAAATTATTTATTTTCTACGCGGAACATTACAATTCAAAAATTGTATACAGAACAAAAAATTTTATCTATTTATTTTTAAAAAAATTTCTGCTTTTTTCATGTTGATAAATTATTTTCAGTCACTAATTTTTCCTTTTGAATGAATTTTTTTTAAATAAACTAATTAGTATAGCTTTACTTTTCGTTTAAGTAGTTAACATTTTTTTATGAAACAAACTTCTTTTTACTTTCTTTAAATAAATTAATTAGTGTATTTTTCCCCTTCGTTTAAAAGTTATAGTGACGTTTTTTCTCAATTGAAATATTTTTTATTATTTAGAAAATAGCCAATTAGTATTTTTTTTGGTTCGATCTATTTTTTTCTGTAAACTAAAAAAAAATTCTCTGAATTTGATGATATATTTAAAATACCATAGATTTTGAATTATATTTATTTAAAAAACAGTGATTTGATAAAAAATGGTTTAGAAAAAATTTAAGGGAAAGTAACATCTATTGTAAATAAATATAATTCTTTAAGAAATAATTATTCTATAAAGCATCTTTTAATTAAATTTATATTGTATATAATATAAAATTATTTTATACAAAATAATTTGTAAATTATTTTATACAAAACAATTTGTAAATTATTATATTCAAAACAATTTGCAAATTATTTTATTCAAAACAATTTGTAAATTATTTCATATAAAATAATTTGTAAATTATTTCATAGAAAATAATTTGTAAATTATTTCCTACAAAATAATTTGTAAATTATTTCATTCAAAATAATTTGTAAATTATTTCATATAAAATAATTTGCACAAAATTAATTTATATTACAAAACATCGTATAAAATTATTTGATAAAAAATTATTTTATAAAAAATTGTTTAATAAAACATTATTTTTTTAAAAATAAATTAAAAGCATTTCAAACATCATTACGTCACAGTTTTTGGCAAAACATTTTTTGATCTAAAATTGTGACGTCATAAAGTTTCAAATTTCTTTGAAAACAAAAAATTTTTTAAACTTTTTTTTTAACAAAAAATTATTTAGAAAAAAATTTTTTTAATAAATAATGAAATAATAAATATTTGTAATGGTAAACATACTTCAATATAAAAATATTAAAAAAAAAAAATATTTCAATATAAAAAAATCCTAAAAGGAGAACATATTTTAATATGAAAATTGTTTAGTAAATCCACTGCGGTTTTGTAAGTTTTAACTTTTAATTAATATAAAACATTAGAATATAAAAAATTGTACGTGAAATAAATCAAATTAATGCGAAAGTCCTTTAAAATGTGACTCACCATATGGTGCCATCGTTTTATTAAAAAAGTTTCCTTTGTTGGGTAAAAGAATGTAAACTGCATCTTGATTTACATTTACGAGAGAATATTTATTAGGGTAAAAAATGTAGAAGTTCTTTTTAATGACAGATTTAGCATTTTTTTGTATTTTTAATTATTAATTGCAACAGAGCTTTTTTTCTCTTTTTTTTGCTTTTCTTTTTTTATTTTTCTACGCTCTTCTCTAATTTAAAATAGTATTTTTTTATATTTATAATTTTATTAAACTCTATTTTTTAAAATAAAAGTTTCACCACAGTTATTTTATTATTATTATTTAAATATACACACGGGCACAAAAGAGAAACTATTTTGAATTTGGGTCACAATGGAAGATCAGGAATGAACCTTTGCAATTACCGGAAAATGGAATAGGTAATTAGAAGCTGATTACAACGTAACCCTTTGATTGTTAAGGAATCCTCTCTATCGATGGGGGAAAATAATCACAAATAAATATTTTATTGCTAATTTTATTGATTTTAAAATATTTTTCCCACTTTTTTTTTTAAACTGTTTTTTCACTACTTTTCTGTTTTATTTTTTTTTACTAATAATAATAGTTTCTCCTAAAAATTTTAGAATGATAAATAACTAAATATTTATAATTTCGAAAGTAATTTAAATTCTTCGAAAGTCTTAGAAATTAATAAAAAGTTAGTCTATTAAAATTGGTCCATTTTTTAGGAGAAATGAAAATTAATTTTTTAAATGTAAGGGACTAAATTTAAAAATTAATCCATTCTGAAAAAAAATTTCTTTGCAATTTTTTTTTAACTTTTCAGTTTTATTTAATTTAATTAATTTATTTTTATTTAATTTTATTTAATTTTCTTTTTTCTTAAATTTGAAAAAAATGCAAAATGTGTAAAATATTTTGAAAGTTATACGAGTATTATTTTTAGTTTCGAGAATAATTTTTTTTTCCTGGATAAATGTGGGGAAAAAAATTGTGAAATACAAGGCGGAGAGTACTTAAGAGAACGATACTTACAAATATTCATCACTTTCATTCGGCCATTGACTATAACATATCACTCGAACTTCTCCGTTTTTGAAGTTATGTGTAAAGGTTTCAAAGAAAAGTAACATGGGAAGAGATAAAACAGCTCCCACAATCCAAATGGCAATTGCTATACATAGAGTGGTTCTTCTTCCCAAGCGAGGTTTCAGAGGATTCATTATGGCCATGTACCTGTGAACAATGAATTTTTATTTATTTTTCTTTTAACATTTTATTCAGTTTCGAAATTTCTGTAAATTTTAGAAAATGCAATTTAAATGTAAAAAAAATATTTATTTTTTCTTTACTAGTAATTCGAGTGTTGTTTATTATTAATTTTGCCAAAAATGTAAAATTTTAATGTGGAAATAATATGAATAATTTAAATAATACGCTGAAAGAAAAGTTATTTGATGGAAATAACAGATTATCTGACTGTAAATAAATATTTACTTAAATCGGATAATTTTTAATTTGAATCAAAAAATTGTATTTGAATAAAATAAATTGTATTTATATTTTTATTTATATTTACTTAAATCGAATAATTTCTAATTTAAATAAAACAAATTGTATTTGAATAATATAAATTGTATTTGATTCAAATAATTTTTATTTTGAATCAAATAATTTTTAATTGGAATCAAAAATTGTTTTTGAATTAAAATAAATTGTAATTATATTTGTATTTTATTTTTATTACTTGAATGGAATAATTTTTATTTTGAATCAAAAAAATTGTATTTGAACCAAATAATAATTAATTTGGATCAAATAAATATTTATTTGAATGAAATAATTTTTAATTTGAATAAAAAAAATTGTATTTGAATAAAATACATTGTATTTGACTCAAATAATTTTTAATTTCTATCAAATAAATATTTACATTAATCGAATAATTTTTCATTTGAATCAAAAAATTGTTTTTGAATAAAATAAATTGTATTTATATTTGTATTTTTATTATTTGAATCGAATAATTTTTAATATGAATCAAAAAATTGTATTTAAATAAAATAAATTGTATTTGAGTGAAATAATTTTTAATTTGAATCAAAAAAATATTTACTTGAATCGAATAATTTTTAGTTTGAATAAAAATAATTGTATTGGAATCAAACAAATTGTATTTGAATAATATAAATTGTATTTGACTCAAATAATTTTTAATATTTATTCAAATAATTTTTATTTTTATTCAAATAATTTTTATTTTGAATCAAATAATTTTTAATTGGAATCAGAAAATTGTTTTTGAATTAAAATAAATTGTAATTATATTTGTATTTTATTTTTATTACTTGAATCTTGAATCGAATAATTTTTATTTTGAATCAAAAAAATTGTATTTGAACCAAATAATAATTAATTTGGATCAAATAAATATTTATTTGAATGAAATAATTTTTAATTTAAATAAAAAAATTGTATTTGAATAAAATACATTGTATTTGACTCAAATAATTTTTAATTTCTATCAAATAAATATTTACATTAATCGAATAATTTTTCATTTGAATCAAATAAATATTTACTTGAATCGAATAATTTTTTGTTTGAATAAAAAAATTGTATTGGAATCAAATAATTTTTAATTTAAATCAAATAAATTTTATTGAAATCAAATATTTCAGTTTTTGAAGCAAATATTATATAATCGATTCAAATGAAAATTATTTGATTCAAGTAAATATTTATTTCCAAATAGTCAAATAATCTGTTATTTGAATCAAATAAATTTTTTAGTGTTATATGAATTAATAAAATTAATAATTATTACAAATTTTTCCATTAATATTATTTTTTTCTTTATAAGCAATAATGTAGACAAAAATATTTCATCACTACTCTCTTCGAAAAAATGTTTTACTTAAAACCGATAAAAATTCAACTTTATTAGCAAATTTTTTTGGCATTTTCATTAAAACTTTCGCTATTCAAGAGAAATTTTTCCCTGTACTAGATAAGACATTTTTTTGCCCGTAAAAAAAGTATAAATCCTTCCTATACAATTTTCATAAAAACACCCTTAAGGGCATGTGACATTACGCGTAATTGGGCGTGATATTAAAAAATCTCTCAACAGTTTAATTTTAATCTCACAAATTAGGAGCATTTTATTATTATTATTATTATTATTTTCTGTCATAAAAAAGAATTTCGAATTTTATTTTTTTTATTATAATATTTCCTATAATTTCCTATAAGAAATTTATTTATTTATCTAGCATATTGAGTTAAAAAAACAATAATCTCCTTATTTTCAATCTCAATCTACAACGTATTAAGTGTAAATTATTCTGAATTATTAACAAAATAGTGTTGCGGGAGAAAATAAACTTTGCTATACATATAATATTGTAATCTGATATACACAGGTATCATACACCTGCTGGGATATTTAAGCCCGGAACTGTTTAAAATTCACTGACTAATCTTAAGGATTTACTAGTGTGAATAATATATACGTAAGATTTTCAGATTCTCGTCGTTAAGAATTTATCAAAAAAAAAAGAAAAAGAAAGAAAAAAAAAGAAAAATAAAAGAAAAAGGAAATAAAAGGAAGTAATTGTAGAAAAATATATTACGATTGTCCGGTTTATTAAATCTTCTCGTTTATATATTTGGAAATAGTATTTTTCTTAGTAAAAAAATAATTATTTTTGAGTTCAAATTTGTTGAAAAAATTTTTTTTACTGTTGTTTTTAATTTTCAGCTGGACTGTAACTTTTTTATTAAGCAAAATAGTATTAAATTCGGGTCTGACTTAAAATTTACCTTGGCAGCCAATTTTTACTACTGAAATGAATAATAAAAAATATATCTGACAAAATCAATTATTTCCAAAATTTTTAAGAAATTTCTTGTAAAATAAGAAATTATTTTTTCTAAATGAAAAAAACCACATAATTTTTTACTATTGAAATAAATAATAAAAAATATATCTGACTTTTTTCCAATAGTTTTTATAAAGGGACGTCTGACAAATATTGACTTTCACTATTTATACTTTCAATTATCTTTATTTTAATATTGAAAATTAATAATTACTATAGCAAATATTACGGAACGTGATTTTAAATTTATTATTATTTAAAAATTTTCCATTTTTACAACAAAATTTTGATTTATTTCGAAAAAGAAAATAATTAAGCAAAAAAATGTTTGACAATTACGGCAAAATTTATAATAGAAGTAAATTACTATGAAGAATTATATTTATTATTTTATTATTATTTTAATTTATTACAAAATTATTTATTTTCAATTTTAAAGTTTTGGATAAATTTGTAATTAAATTTAGAGAACTTCATTTATTACGTAAATATTTAATTATTATTGTTTCTATTTTCGAAAATTTTGAAATAACTCTAGACAAGAATTTAATTATTTACATACGTAAAAACATAATTTTTCGAAAGAATTTAATTACTTTTATATAAATATTAAAATTCTGCGCTGAAATTAAATGATCTTTAATGCAATTTTATTTGAATTGTACGAAAGAATTAAATTATTTTCTGAAATTTGCATAAATCTATTGAAACAATTCAAATATTTAGTAAAGTCTTTGGAGACATATTCAATTTTGTTAAAAATAATTTTAAATGTGATTTAGTCTCTAAAAATCAATTATTTCCAGAATTTTCAGGAAATTTCTTGTAAAATATGAAATTATTTTTTTTTAATTAAAAAAACGCCATAATTTGTTTACAAAAATTGTATTATGTTAATTTTTTAATGAAATTTTAATAAAGAATTCGCAGTAAAATTTTTTCCAATTTTTAATAAAATTTCGAAAAAATTAATTTCTTTTCCAAACCTTTCCTAAATTCTCAAAAACAATTTAATTATTTTTAAAAACAGAAAATTTCTTCGCAATAATTAAATTATTTTTGTAAATAGTAAAATTTTTCACAGAAATCGAATTATATTTAAAACAATTTTAATAATGTTTAACAATAAAGTTGTGAATTATGATTTTTAACAAAAGGGATTATTTTAAAAAACTTGAAAGAAATTTTTCCTGAAATTCAATTGTTTTCTCAATTTTCAAAATATTTTACGATTTTCCGGTCTATTAAATCTTCTTGTCTATATATATTTAGAAATAATATTTTCCTTACTAAAAAAATAATTATTTTTGAGTTCAAAATTGTTGAAAAAAATTTTTTTTTCTGTCGTTTTGAATTTTCTGCCGGCCTGTAATTTTTTTATTAAGCAAAATAATATTAAATTCGGGTCTGACTAAAAATTTATGTTGACAGCCCATTTTTACTACTGGCATAAAAAATATATCTGACTACAAAGAGTTTTACTTCTAAAATTAACATTAAAATTGCCTGACAAATAGATAATTTTACTACTCAAACCAAAAGTTTACCTAAACATTAATTTTACTACTTAAATTTAATATAAAAGTCTGGCTAAAAGACAAAAAATTTACTTTTAAAACTAAAATCGAAATTAAGAGTTTCAATTAAATCTGCCTGGCTAAAAACAGTTATTACTAAAAAAACCCCCAAGAAAAAAGACCCGAAAAAAAAATTTTCGATTTTTCTGATTATAAATTCCAAAAACTGACAAATTTCTCCATTCGGCACAAAATTCACACTCCTCCATAAATCATAATTTAGGAACATTATTCTTTCAAAAAATGTATCAATCATGCAAAAAAGAAGTAGTATAAATCGCGTTGGCTTTTATAGATCACAATGTATGTAACAATTTGTCAATATAAAACTCCACTCTTCTTGTCAAAAAAAAAGAAAAAAAAAACAAAAATGCAAAAATGATAAATGTAGCTTAAAAAAAATTTTTTTTCTTCTACCGCCCTCTAGACAATTGAATAAAGGAGTTATGTTGGACGTTTTGAAAATTGTCACACACCAAGAAGCCATACAATAGAAGTGAGATGATAAATTACATAATGCACAGTGTGCCAATGCATAATGCACCAGCTTACCATTATAATATGTTGTGTGGTAGAGCATGTGAACTGCCAATATCAGGCGAATAGAGAATTTCCTCTATATATACGGGCGTACTTCGTTAACTTATAGAATATGTGCAAACTTTTAGGTGCAATAGTTCATTTTAAGTGCTACGCTCAATGACAACGTACATTATACATACACACTGTTCTCCGTCTAATAAATTCTCTCCTTGTGTGTTGAAATATTCTTTCTTGTATTTTTTTGTGTTTTTTTTTTACTTTTTGAACTTATCTCTTTACGAAATTTAAACGATTTATTTAATTCAAACATATTTTGTTTAAATTAAACTTAAAATATCTTTGTATTACAAATTGGGTCAGAAATTAAAAAATAATAATTAAAAAAAATAAATAATAATAATAATAATAATAATAATAATAATAATAAATAATAATAATAATAATAATAATAATAATAATAATAATAATAATAAATAATAATAATAATAATAATAATAATAATAATAATAATAATAATAATAAATAATAATAATAATAATAATAATAATAATGATAATAATAATAATAATAATAATAATAATAATAATAATAATAATAAATAATAATAATTAAATTTGGGTCAGAATTCGTGAAATTTTCACAGAAAAAAAAGTATTTTTTTTTAATCAAAATGATGAAAAAACATTTTTATTTGGTCTTAGGAATGTGTTCACCGAAGAAAAGAAAAAAATATTATTTTTTTATAAAAGTTATTGCAAAATTAATTTTTTTGCAACTTTTTATACAAAACCATATTTCTCCTTAATGAATGAACCGATTTAAGAAATGAATGAACCATGCGGGAATATAAAGGGAATGAAAAATACTTTCGTTCAGAATTAGAAATTTTTTAAAAAGTTTATATTTGAATAATATAATATAATTATTTAATAAATTTTTTATAAACAATTAATTTTTTTTAATGTTCTGCGCTTTTAAATATTAAAAAAAAATATCTACATACACTTAAAACTATAAGAAATCAAAATCCGTTGAGAAAATTTTGGAGCGACAAGTATTTTAAAAGTTCTAATGGAAATTATATTTGCGCGGTGTAGTGAATCAACACTGAACTTTGTTTTTGATAATTTTTATTGTTATATTACTGAATAAAAGTGTTAATTCGACAGTGTTTTGTTCATTTCGTAGTTAAAAATAATGCTTTAATTCTGAAAATCATCAAAATCGCATCTCTGTTCGATTAATTTCCACTATAACTTTTAAAATTATGGTCGCTCATAAATTTTCTCGACGGATTTTGATTTCTTATAGTTTTAAGTGTATGTAGATATTTTTTTTAATGTTTAAAAGCGCAGAACATTAAAAAAAATTAATTGTTTATAAAAAATTTATTAAATAATTATTAAAATATAAAATTTTTAAAAATTTTCTAATTCTGAACGAAAGTATTTTTCATTCCCTTCATATTCCCGCTTGGTTCATTTAAATCGGTTCATTCATTTAGGAGAAATGACATTTTGTTTAAAAAGTTGCAAAAAAAAAAATTAATTGTGCAATAACTTTTACAAAAAATAATATTTTTTTCTGTTCTTCGGTGGACATATTTCTAAGACCAAATAGTAATGTTTTTTCACCATTTTGATTTAAAAGAATATTTTTATTGTTTTCTGTGAAAATTTCACGAATTCTGACCCTCAAACAAATGTAACTTTAATTCAAACATATTTCTTGTTTCATTCATAGAAATAATATATTTAATTAAAACATAATTTATAGTTGATATTAAATTATCAACTTTTTAGGTTTGAATCAAACATAAAATTTTTAAACGCATTTTACTATTTTTTGTTTCAACAAAAACAGAAAATATTTTTGAATTAAACATAATTATTCAAACAAAAATTATTTTTCAATCAAAGCAGTAAGTATTTTCTATATATTGGAATCAAGCTTACAAACTAATTTAAATCAAACAAAATCACTTAAAATTATTTTTTTACTTGAAACGAGTTAATATTTTATCAGTGCATGATAAATTCTTTAAAATTTGTTTATTTGTTTATTTTTTTTTGTTTATATTTTATAATACTATTTGTATTTTTTTTCATCTTTATATTTTCTTTCTTTTTTTCGTCCTACCTATTATTTTCTTTCTTTCTTGTTTATTTTATATTTATCTCTATTTATTCGTTACTTATTTTGATCTTGATCTTTATTTATTTTTCATTTATCTTGTCCTTTTCTTTATTTATTTTATCTTTATCTTTATTTTCTCTATTATTTCTATTATTTCTCTATTAATGTGAATTTCAATATTAAGTAGTAAGAGTCAATTTACGTCAAAGGCAACTTTCGAAAAAAATAATAGTATTTTGAAAACATTTATGCATGTTAATTGTATTTTTTTTAGATTCGAAGAGACGTTTTTTTCTTACAGTTTTTATAAAGGGACGTCTCGAAAATATTGACTTTTACTACTTACTCTTTTAATTCTCTTTACTTTCAATTTGAAAATTAATAATTACTATAGCAAATATTACGGAACGTGATTTTAAATTTATTATTATTTAAAATTTTCCATTTTTGCAATAAAATTTTGACTTACTTCGAAGAAGAAAATAATTAAGCAATAAAATGTTTGACAATTGCGACAAAATTTATAATAGTTGTAAAATAAAATATTTATTATTTTATTATTATTTTAATTTATTACAAAATTATTTATTTTCAATTTTAAATTTTTAGACAAATTTTGTAATTAAATTGGGAAAAATTCACTTTTTTAAGTAAATATTTAATTATTATTTCTTTTTTCGAAAATTTTGAGTTAACTCTACGCAAGAATTTAATTATTTACATACGTAATAACATAATTCTTCGAAAGAATTTAATTATTTTTATATAAATATTAAAATTCTTCGCTAAAATTAAATTATTTTCAATGTATGTTTATTTTAATTTCGCGAAAGAATTAAATTATTTTCAAAAATTGACCTAAAACCATTGAAAAAACTCAATTATTTATAGTAAATCCTTTGTAGACATATATTCAATTCTGTGAAAAATAATTTTAAAAGTGATTTAATCTCAAAAATTCAATTATTTCCAAATTTTAAAAAAATTCTTGTAAAATATTAAAATATATTTTATAAAAATTAAAAAAAGACACAATTTGTTTACAAAAATTGTATTTTGTTAATTGTTCAATGGAATTTCCAAACCTTCGATAAATTTTTTGGAAACAATTTCATTATTTTTAAAAATAGTAAAATTCTTCGCAAGAATTGAATTATTTTAATAAATAATAAAATTTTTCACGGAAATCGAATTATACTATTTAAAACAATTTTAATAAACTTCAACAGTAAAGTTGTTAATTATAATTTTTAACAAAAGGGATTATTTTAAAAAACTTGAAAGAAATTTTTCTTGAAATTCAATTGTTTTCACAATTTTCCAATAAAATTATTATCGAAAACAGATTATTTAAAAAGTATTCAAAAAATTCTTGAATAGAATTCAATTAGAATTTTGAAATTTTCTTACTATAAAATTCTTCGCAAGAATTCAATTATTTTCTTACTATAAAATTCTTCGCAAGAATTCAATTATTTTCATTAATAATAAAATTCTTCAAAACAATTCAATTATTTGTAATTTAATTGTAGTACAATTTCTCGAAGCAATGAAATTATTTTCCAAAATATATTAATAACATTGAATTATTTTCAACAATTTTCATAAAATTCTTCGAGTAAAATGAATGTTTTTAAATAGTTAAATTCATTGAAAAAATTTAAGTATTTATAATAGTTTTTTATTGAAAATTCTCAGCAGAATACATTTATATTATAATAATATAATAATAATAATATTAAAATAATAATAATAATATAATAATATGTAAAAGTAAATTAAATAAAATAAACTTTTATTGAATAAAATTATTTTTAAAACATTTTAAAAATTCTTTCAAATCATTTAATTGTTCTAAAAAATTATGTTAAAATTCTTTTTAAAAAACCTAATTATTTTTATAAATTGTAAAAAATTTATGCTTTTTAGACTATTTTCCTTAACTTTTTCTTTTTTCCAGTTAATAGGAAATTTAGGTAGTAATTTTCAGTTTTTATCAAACATTGCGTTCTTATGTATTTTTAGTACTCTTCGTTCTAGGTCAAAACAGTTTTTAATTTCTTAAAACTTTTTTTAAATTAAAATCTAATAAATGTCTAACTTTTATTACTTAAAATTATTAATTCTTTATTGTATTTTAGAACTATTACAAATTTTGTTGTAATTGTCAAACATTTTTTTGGTTATTTATTTTCTTTTTTGAAGTAAGTCAAAATTTTATTGCAAAAATGGAAAATTTCGAAAAGTAGTAATAGTCGATTTTCGTCAGAAATTAGTTTTAAACAATTACTAAAACAATAGAAATAATAAATAAAATTAAGCACTAACGACTGGAAATATTTTTGACTATTTTTATCTGAAGAAAAAATAGCACTTTGCAATTTTTTTTTCTTAGGAAACGTCTGAATAAAACTGACTATTTTTATCTGCAGAAAAAAGAGCACTTTGCACTTTCTTCTCCTTAGAAAACGTCTGACAGTAAAATTGACTCGTATTACTTAGAATTAATTCTTTTTATCTTTTAACTTACTTTTATTAATTTTTATTATTAATTACTTTTATTAATTTTTATTATTAATTACTTTTATTTAAAATTAATATTAAATACAGAACTTGTGGTAATTGTTGAATAGTAAATTTTTCTCTAATATTATTTTCACCTTTTCAAAGAAGTCGCACATTCAATTGAGTACAATTTTACAAATAAAATACACTTATAAATTAGAAAAAGTAAATCAAAATTTTTTTCAGTTAATATTTTCCTTTTTTTTGGGTACTGTAACAATAGAATAAAACTTTTGCATGGGGAAAAGTTACTTTATAATGTATTTTATCGTTGAGCATTCGAACTTAAAGTGCATGCGCTTATAACCTCGAGGCGTTGAAACTTTGTCATAAAACTGCTAAATTGTTCTGGTGGTGTAGAATTTTTTTTTATTATACAATCTCTGTATAATTCTCATATTATTTATAACGCACATATATACATATTATATACATAATATATTATAATACATGTAGAAAAGAAATTTATATAAAAAATAAGATAAAGTACAGTGTGGTACTTAAGAATATGAAAAATCACGCTGCAACTACTTTTTATGGTGAAAATTGTCATTGTGCACGATAATCGGTGAGAGCTTTTCTCCTTTCTTTTTATTTTGAAAATTGAACTAAAAGCTCTCGTTGAAATTCCAATTGGCATTTAAGATTCACGAAGTTAGATAACAACGAGAAGAATGGTAATAAGGGAACGTTTGTTTCAGCATTTCCACGATTTCAGATTTCGAGAATATCGCGTGAGATAGGATAATTCTCGAAAATTTGTTACTAAATCGTGTGTAATTTAATATTTTCTTTTACATATTATGGGGTCTCGTAAATATGCTTGTAATGCATTATGCCTATTAAGTAATCACACAACACGAGAAAAGGGAGAAATATTAAAATGTCTCTATTTAAGGAAATAAAGAAAATTTTGTCTTTAAGATTTAGAAAAATTGTTACATACTTTAATATTTAATTGAAAAAAATAATAATTAATCAATTTAATTTACTCATTAAAATTTTTACAAAAATTATCACATACTTAATATTTAATTAAATAAAATAATAATTAATCTATTTAATTTATTTATTAGCATTTTTACAATAAAATTTTTTTTCGCTTTTTTAAAAGAACTGATTAAAATAAAAAATTTTAATGAAATTTAAATAAAAAAATGCAATATTATTAAAATTATTGTATAATAATCGACATAATCTGTCCTCACCTTAATTTAGCGTTGTTACAATTACAATTTAATTTAATTTAATTTATTTTTTATTTACTAGAATTTTTAGAATATAAACTTTTTTGCTTTTTTAAAATAACTGATTAGAATGGAAAATTTTAATTAAATTTAAATAATTAAATAAATATTATTAAAATTATATTACAATAATCGACAAAATCTGTCCTCACCTGAAGTTTGCGTTATTACAATTACAATTTAATTTAATTTATTTTTTTATTTTCCATTAAATTTTTTAATTTTTTTTTATTACAATGTTTTGATATGTAGTTTACTAAAATGATATGTTGAAAAAAGGAAAGTTAATTTGTAAAAAGTAAAAAGTAAAAAATGTGTAGAAAATTGTGTTAAATATGAAGTGTTTTAATTTGTTAGCTTCCTTAAAAATTAAATTTTTGAATAAATTTATTCAAAAACTCTAGGAAATTAATTGAATTTAGGAAGACTTGTAGTTCAAATTTTTAAGTATTTTGATATTTTAAGCAAATAAAGAACAATAATTAGTTAAACATTTATTTAAAAAAAGTTATTAAAATTTGAAAAATTTAATTTGGAAATTTGAAAAAATAAGGTTCTTGAAAAATAGTAATTAAAATTTTCTAAAGAAAAAAGTACTTGACTTCACAATAATAATTTTAACAAATTGAAATAATTGGAAATTCTGCAAAATTTTATATTTTAAACAATTTTATTTTTTTCTCTTTAAAAATGAATTGAATTTTGGAAATTTTTTTCCACTTTAATTATATTTTAGAAATTATATCATTTTATAAATTTACAAAAATTATTCTATTTTAAATAATTCAATTCTCGTATAGTTGAATTTTGATAGGAATTGATTTAACAAAAATTTCTGTTAAAATTTAAAAAAATAATTAAATATTTAAACCATTATAATAGGAATTTTAGGAATTAATTAAATATTTAAAGGTTTTCAAATTAATTTCCTTGAAAATTTAAGGAAAGCAAAATTTTAAAAATCTTTAAATTTTTATTTAAAAATATTATTAATAACATTATTTTTCTTTAAAAATTATTAAAGTTTTTCAATAATTTTATTCAAAAGTTCTAAAAAATTAATTGAATTTTGTATGAATTACAATTGTAAATTTTAAAAATACCTAATTACATTTTAGGAGAGTTTTCATTGAAATTAATTGCAATTTTAATTCCTCGGGAAAAATAAATATGAATAAGTTTATAAATTTTTGTTTAACAAAAAGTATTAAAGTTTTGAAAAATTTAATTCGGAAATTTCGTAAAATTGTTTCTTTAAAAAATGAAACTAAAATTTTAAAATACTTCTATTACCGAAAATAATTTTAAAAAATTGAAAAAATTGAAAATTTTGCCAACTTTTATTGAAATAAATTTTGAATTTTAATTCAAGTTGCTATTGGAAATATTTTGGCATTTACTATACGAGTTATTCAAATAATCACATTTTATGAAAGACCGTAAGAAAAATTATTTTTTTAAAGAAATTACGAATTTTCATTAAATTTGGAAAAGCAAAGTTCGATAGTAAGAAGGGAAAAGAAAATTTTACGCGCGTATAGTCTTGCTAGTTATAAAATAAACCTTTAATATAATTAATTAATATATTTTCTCCCTTTTTTAAACTATTAAATTGTTTTTACAAACAAAAATTTTCGATATTGTTTTTAAAACAATTAACTTATTTTCTCTCTTGGTTTACATTGTTAATTTTTATTCAGAATTCAATTTCTTTTTGTATTTTTTCGAAATAACTAATTAGCATATATTTTTTCTGTACCTCTTTTCGTTGGATTTTTTCTTTTCCGTATAATGACAAATATTCTGTGTGAAAATTATGATTGCTGCAATTATTTACAAACTTATTTTCCAAATAGAATTAAAAAGAAGCCGAAGGGAAGAAATTTCACTTTTTAACGTTTAGTTCATCCATAACGAAGATAAAATTCCAATTTAATATATATGTATATAAAAAGTAAAAGAAAAAAAAGCCACTTTAATCGAAAATAGAAGAACGTTCATTGTATCTGTAGGGTTTTTATCTCTAGTATTCAGGTAGATAATAGAACGAAACGCAACTGTATAGAGAAAGCTTAAGAATCGAAAAAGTAATTCAGAGATTTATTCCACCAAATCCACAAAGTCTGTAAACACTCTATTTCTCTTCAAGGGATGCCAAAAGAAATAAAAGTTCAGGAATATCTTTTCTCTCTCTCTCTCTCTCTCTCTCTCTCTCTCTCTCTCTCTTTCTATATATATATATATAACGTCTGTCCTCATCCTTTCTTCTGCTGTGACTTTTACACATTTTTTTCTCCTTTTTTTTTATATGGATATTTTTTTTCTTATTTCATT
Source organism: Leptopilina drosophilae (assembly GCA_032873175.1). Classification (NCBI taxonomy): domain Eukaryota; kingdom Metazoa; phylum Arthropoda; class Insecta; order Hymenoptera; family Figitidae; genus Leptopilina; species Leptopilina drosophilae. The sequence continues at coordinate 16,649,892 of CM065481.1, forward strand.
CTTTACTCCATCCTCTATTTTATCTCTGGTAAATACCAAAGTGAGATGAGTGTATAGTCACAAGGGATAAGAAAAGCAGATATACACAATATGGTAAAAAATTTAGTTTAAAAGAGGTATTGTTGAGATTTCCGTTTTTTCTTCCAAACTATTGGGAATAAAAGTGGTCAACTTTTTTTTTTAATTCTCTCTTTATTTGCGAATGACATTGAATTTGGAAAATTGTTTTCAATTAGAAAATGTAATTTATGCAAAAAAGAAAAATATTTAAACTAATTTATATATTAGATGACTGTTTTTTTTAATGTATAAAAATTGATTTCAAAAATTACAATCAATTTTTTGTTTTGAACCATATTTTTGTGACCAATTCGTTGTAATTTGATACTTTTTAGTTTACCGTTTATTTATTGTTATTAATTATACTTCATAATTATATATATTTAATACTGTAAATTATTAAAAATTATATATTTATTTACTATTGGGAAATTTTTAACTTACTGATTATTTAAAAAAAAAAATATTTAAAAACAAGAACAAAAATTTGAAAAAAAATATTATAATACTCTTTAAATGTAAATTAGTAAAAATATTTACTAATTTGAATTAGTCACTGACTTTTTGCTTTTTAAATAGTAAATAGTACCAATAAATTAGTAGAAATTACCATTTATTAATAATGTTTACTAATTCAAAAACAAAAGAAAAATTAATTTGAAAAAAAACAAAAATTTGAAAAAAAAAATATTATAATACTCTTTAAATGTAAATTAGTAAAAATATTTACTAATTTGAATTAATGACTTTTTGCTTTTTAAATAGTAAATATTACCAATAAATTAGTAGAAATTACTATTTATTAGTAATGTTTACTAATTCAAAAGCAAAAAAAAATTATTTGAAAACAAAAACAAACATTTGAAAAAAATATTATAATACTCTTTAAATGTAAATTAGTAAAAATATTTACTAATTTGAATTAGTGACTGACTTTTTGCTATTTATTAGTAATGTTTACTAATTCAAAAGCAAAAAAAAAATTATTTGAAAACAAAAACAAACATTTGAAAAAAATATTATAATACTCTTTAAATGTAAATTAGTAAAAATATTTACTAATTTGAATTAGTGACTGACTTTTTGCTATTTATTAGTAATGTTTACTAATTCAAAAGCAAAAAAAAAAAATTATTTGAAAACAAAAACAAACATTTGAAAAAAATATTATAATACTCTTTAAATGTAAATTAGTAAAAATATTTACTAATTTGAATTAGTGACTGACTTTTTGCTATTTATTAGTAATGTTTACTAATTAAAAAGCAAAAAAAAAATATTTGAAAACAAAAACAAACATTTGAAAAAAATATTATAATACTCTTTAAATGTAAATTAGTAAAAATATTTACTAATTTGAATTAGTGACTGACTTTTTGCTATTTATTTGTAATGTTTACTAATTCAAAAGCAAAAAAAAATTATTTGAAAACAAAAACAAACATTTGAAAAAAATATTATAATACTCTTTAAATGAGAATTAGTAAAAATATTCACTAATTTGAATTAGTGACTGACTTTTTGTTTTTGAATTAGTAAATATTACCAATAAATTAGTAGAAATTACTCTTTATTAGTAGTGTTTACTAATTCAAAAACAAAAACAAAAATTTGAAAAAAAATATTATAATACTCTTTAAATGTAAATTAGTAAAAATATTTACTAATTTGAATTAGTAGACTTTTTGCTTTTTAAATAGTAAATATTACCAATAAATTAGTAGAAATTACTATTTAATCATGATCTTTACTAATTCAAAGCCAAAAAAAATTATTTGAAAATAAAAACAAAAATTTTAAATTAGTGTAATACCCTTTAAATGTAAAATAGAAAAAATGTTTACTAATTTGAATTAGTGACTAACTATTTGTTTTTGAATTAGTAAATATTACCAATAAATTATAGAAACTTCTGTTTATTAATGATGTTTACTAATTCAAAACCAAAAAAAATTATTTGAAAATAAAAACAAAAATTTTAAATTAGTATAATACCCTTTAAATGTAAAATAGAAAAAATGTTTACTAATTTGAATTAGTGACTGACTATTTGTTTTTGAATTAGTAAATTTTACTAATAAATTAGTAGAAATTACTGTTTATTAATGATGTTTACTAATTCAAAAGCAAAAAGTCAGTCACTAATCCAAATTAGTTAACATTTTTAATTTTTGCCAATTCCAATTTAGAGAGTAGATATTTAAAAATAATATTAAAATGCAGGCAAAACGAATTTAATTCGGAAAATTTTTCATCTCCACGGAATAAAATATTTGAAAAAAACTAAAACTAAAAAATATTTAATAAACAGAAATTTTTTATTCAGCGACAAAAAAATATGAAAATATTTGAAAACTGAATACTTTTTTAGTCGAAAAATAAAGAGAAATAAAGAAATGAAAAATACAATTTTCTCTCTATGGGAAAAATTCTATTTTCTAAATTTATACACCATATTTTTTTTGCCATTTTGACAAAAATGTTTAGTTTGTTCATTTTGACGAAATTTGCAGTTGACTTTTTTTCCCTCCTTTGTCTGCTTAATAAATAAGATATTTCAACAAGAGAATTTAATATATTGAAATGAAAGTTTTCTTCATTCTATAGAATACATTTTGTTTGTTGAGCTTTTCTCTTCTTCTTCTCTTTCTGTGTTTATTTGAGGATTTTTTTCTTTTTCGGCTACTGTCTTTGAGTGGTGAAAATGTTGTTTATGAATTTTTGCCTAATTTGTTGACTCACGGTCAGTTTAATAAGTGGTACGGGTGTGTGTAGACTTTAAGGGTGTTTGAGCTCTCAGTTGATGTACAATAGTGCCCAAAGACTATATATCACATATATATATGTATATATAGTGACCCTATCCAAAACAAGGGAAGCGAAAGATATATGATTAATCATCAAACATTCCTGTCCACTATCGAAATTGCAATCAAAACCCTCAAGTATAATATTCACTTATAGGTGAAAAATAGTTAGAAAAGGAAAATATTTGTTTTTTCCAGTAATTCTATTGGTGGGTGTTATTATTGTTAATTAAGTTATTAGGTTTTGTTAAATATGGTGACAATGAAAAAAAAGATGAAAAATAAATAAAAATGTGTGTCTAATTTTTCTGCCTGAGGTTTAGTTCTACACCCAGAGAAATGGTATATTTTTCTCAGAACCAACTAGACTTTTTATTTGTTTTAAATAAATTTTATTTAGTTTAAATTAAATATTAATTAATTAAAATATATGTTTTATTTTTGTCAAATATAAATTTTATTTAAAACAAATAAAAAGTCTACACCCAGAGAAATGGTATATTTTTCTCAGAACCAACTAGACTTTTTATTTGTTTAAAATAAAATTTATTTAGTTTCAATAAAATTTTAATTAACTCAAATATATGTTTTATTTTTGTCAAATATTAATTTTAATGAAAACAAATAAAAAGTCTAGTTGGTTCTGAGACAAATATACGTTTATTTAAGTCAAATAAAATATATTTGGTTTAAATAATAATTTTCTCTGGGTGTATAATTAATAGTCAACTTTACTGTGACTCATACTCGAAAAAAACCTTTAACTGGAACAGCGATAACTTTTGCCAAAATAGCGAAAGTATTCGTTGTAACACAGTTTTCTTGAAAGTATCAAATTGATACTAAAGTGAATCAAATTGATACCAAAACGCTGGATCAATTTTTTATTTGATCCACATTTTTGATATCAATTCGTTGCCATTTGATACTTTTAAGTTAACAGTGAATAAGTACAAATTTCGCTAATATAGTGAAATTTGTAGTTATTCCAAGTTAAGATTCGTTTTCGTGTAAAAAATACTTGTACTACTAAACTAAAAATTGTTCTTTTCATCAAAAAATGCCTGACACAAAATTGACTTCTACTACTTGTGATAAAAATTTAAAAAATTAAATTAGAATAATAAAATGCAAAATTTGCAAAATTTCCATAGAATTTCCACGAAAATTTCACGAATAACTCCCATGGAATTTTTTTAACGTAAGGGGCCATCGTTGTTTTTCAAAATACAATTTTTTTCCTGAATTAGTAATAAATTCTAAAAAAAAGTCCCGAGTAATTCCATGTTTTGGAAAAAGCTCTTTATAAAAAAGCTTCAAACTGATGAAAAAAGGGAAAATTTGATAATCTCCTTCAAAAATTGTTAAATTATATTTACTGGACTAGCGTCGTTTTTCAATAAGTAATTTTTTTTAATTGGATATAAACTCTAAATAAATTTTGCGTATCTCCGTGTTTCGGAAAAAGCTTTTCATAAAAAAAACGAACGAAATTGATGAAAAAAGCCCAACTTTGATAATTGACTCCAAAAATTGTTAAATTAAATTTACAAGACGAGCGTTGTTTTTAGTATATAATTTTTTTCTGTATTGAAATAAATTTTAAAAAAATTCTAAGTAAAATAACATAATTTTTAGCAAAAATCCAATTATATTTGAAAATTTACAAAAATTCTTGTCAAAATTAAAAATTTTCATTTAAAATTTAAATTGTCTTTATAAATAATAAAATTTTTCTCCCAAATTCAATTATTTTCGAAAATTTTAATAAAATTCTTGTTTGAATTTTAATATACAAAATATTCATCAAATTTCTCGAAAAATGAAATTATTGTTACATTTTTTTAAAAATTGTCTCTTGACAATGAATAATAATAAAAAAATTAAAATAATGTCTTTAATGATAAAAACAAAATAACTAAATTTTAATAAAATTCTTTATGAAAATTCAATTTTAAGAAACATTTAATTATTATTTGATTAATTGTTTATTTTTATAGTTAAATAACTGATTTCTTGTAGAATTTTCTAATAAATATTGATTTAAAAATAAATTTCAGTTGAAATTTTTAATATTGTGTATCATATTCAAAAAATAACATTTTTGAAAATAATTGCATTTTTCGAGAAATTATTGATGAAAATTTTGTATATTAAAAGTAATTGTAATTCTGACAAGAATTTTATTTAACTTTTTGAAAATAATTGAATTTCGGAGAAAAATTCTATTATTATTTATAAAAACAATTTAAATTTTGACGTGAATTATTGTCAATTTTTGAATATAATTGGATTTTTTGCGAAGAATTACGATACATTTGAATATTATTGAATTTTTGAAACTAATTTTATTAATATTTTTTTTTAAATAATTGAACTGTTTTCTAAAATTTTATTGAAATTTTTGAAAATAATTCCATTCTTTGAGGAATAAATAATATAAGATAAAAAAAATAATTGAATTTTTGAAAATCTTAATTTTTTTATGAAAAAATAAGAATGATTAAATATTTATAGAAAAATTAAGTTATTGATGTTTTACAATAATTTTCTAATTAATAATAAATATAATTTTAAAAACCTGAAAAATTCTTTTTTTAAACATGTAAAACCTGAAAAAGTCAGGGAATTTGAAAAGGGTAACATTTTTTTCTGAATTGAAAATAAATTTCAAATAAATTCCAAGTACCTCTGTGTTTCAGAAAAACCGCGTTTCTCCAATAAAAAACGAAGCAGCGTCGTCTTTCAAAATAGAAATTTTTTCAGAATTGAAAATAAATTCGAAAAAAGTTCTCAATACCTTTATGTTTTGCAAAAAGCTCTTCTGTATTAAAACAAAATCCAAACTGTTCAAATGAAAATTCCATATTCGCCTGGAAAAATTAAAGAAAAATGTCAAGAGTTTTTCCAGTGGTAAATTTTTTTCATAATTTGGAAATAAATTCTAAAAAAATTTAAATACTTCCCTGTTTTGGAAAAAGATCTTCTGTAATATTAAAAAAAAGCTTCAAATTGATAGAAAAAAGTCCAAATTTGATATTAGAAAGAAGAAATTGTTAAAAGTAAATTTATAAGACTAGAGTTACTTTTTAAATTACAATTTTTTTCGGAATTGGAAATAAAAAAGTATAAATTTATTTATTATATTTATTAGTCATTATTAAAAAAATTAAATAAAATTTACTTCGAATTATAGTTTTTAATTTGAATTATAGTTTTTACAAAAACTAGCCCGAAATGTTTCGTTATTTTAAAATTTGCGTATCACTGGTCAAATGAAAATTTTATTTAAATTATAATTGTAAATTATAATTGTACGAAAATTGTTACTAATAGTTTTAAAAAATTTAGTAATATAAACGTCTGACTAAAAAATGATTCTACTAGTTTAACTCAAATTACTTGTAATTAAACTATTATAATTTTTATTACACTATTTTCCAACTAAAATCTGAGTTTTTCTACTTGTAATTTCTCCTTTAGTAAAAAAAAACTTTTTCTTTTAAATAAATTTTTATTTTTTCTTAAATTTCCCCCCTGTAAATTGCATTAATAAATTCCCCCATAATTTTTATATTTATATATCGCTACTTTTGTGAAGAATTTTTTTTTTCAAAAAAAAAAGAAAAAAAATACCTATTTTCATGCAGAGAAGAGATTTTTTTGAAGTATCTTGTTGTAAGATTTATGCATTATTGGACTACCTTTCACTCCCACCCTTCGGTTCGGTTTTATCTTTCTCCTGTGAGAATCACCCCTCAGCTAACCTCACCATTGAATCAAGATTTCCTAGTGGTGAAATGCACTTTATCACTTCACCTAATAGGAAACTTATTGATGATTTGTTTCTGTAAACGAAATTTTCTGACACAATAGAGAATAAAGTGTAAATGGGATTTTTTTTTGCTTCAAAATTTATATTGCCTATGGACAAATATTTCTTACTTAGAATTTTACTCTCACTGCAGGATTTATTTGGAGAAATAGAGAAAAGCATTTGTATCACGTATGTAGGATATAAATATAATTTTTTTATATATATATAAATATAAATAATATAGGCAATAAATTTTATGTATAAATTTGTTATACGGATTTTTTTATGTAACATATGTATTTTGTATTAATAAATTATTATTAATAATATTATTATTCCTCTCAGGCAATAAAGTTAATAGCTGATGTTCGTTTTTGCTTTTTAATTGGTAAATTTTACTTATAAATTAGTAGGAATTATTGTTAATTAGTAAAGTATAGAAATTTTTTTTAGTTTACTAATTTCCTAAATTAGTAAAATTATTAAAATTTACTAACCGTACTGTCTAAATTTAAATTAGTGACTAACTTTTTGCTTTTTGAATTTTAATTAGTAAATTTTAATAATAATAAAAAAATTAATAAAAATTACTATTTGTTAGTAAAATTCACTAATTAAATAGGAACCAAGCAAAAAGTCTCATTAAAATTAGTAAGCATTCACTGAGAAATCAATATATTTAAATCAAGCATTTAATTTTTTCCGAATTGGAAATAAAACCGGAGATTTATTTATTATATTTATTATATATTATTATATTAAATTATAAATAAAAAATAGTCAGTCATAATAAAAATAGGTATTTTCAATCTTTATCATACAGTCAACCAAAAATTATCTTCGAATTAAACATAATAATTTTGATCCAACACATAATAAATTAGGTTCAATAAAAATTATGTTAAGTCTAATTATTAAATATGTTTAACTCAAACAAATTTTTTTGCTTGACTACTTATTTTTGAATAAAAAAAATTTTTCTCAATGTTTTTACTAAATCAATTTTAGAGAAATACCATATTTTATTTTTCCTCCCTTTATATTTTATTTTTACATTACTGTCTTAGTCAATGAAAATTTTTTTGTGTCATAAATTTTTTTTAAATAAATTCTACTGTATAATTTTTGTTTATACACTTTATTATATAAATTCTATTATATACCTTGTTATATAAAAATACAGTAATTTTTGTTATATAAATTCATTGTGCAATAATTTTGTTATATAAATTTTTCGCATTCAAACTCAAAAATATTTCCAAACATTATATTTTGTATTTTGTAAGTTTTCTTTATTTCAATTTATTCCTTCCTGCATTAATAGTTTTGCGATAAAAAATAAGTAGCGATGACAATATTTATGCTTTATTTATTCGTCAAAATCAGTGTAAAAATAAGAGGGCAAAAAAAAAAGTTTTAGAAACTCTCTACGAACTGGAAACTGATTTATTTTAAAGAATTCAAGACCACTCGCGGTACATTCGAACTCTCGGAACTCGCAATTTTTCTTCATCCCTTTTTTTTTGTCATCAAAGATCAAACTTGAAAACCTAGAAAAGTAGAGAAAATTTTCTTCTCTTTGAAAGTAATCTCGTTCACAGATAGAGAAGCAATACAAAATCTTATTTCGATTTCTGTGAGTTGGAGAGAGTTGGAGAAAAAGAGAGAGAGAGAGAGGCATTAAATATTAATTAATGACACGTATTCACTGATTTTTAATAAGTTGGTTCTCTTATAATAATTTTTTTATATTTTTTCTGTATTTAAAAAATGTTTTTTTGGAATTTTATTACTTTTCTCGCGTATTTCTTATTTATTTATTCATTCAAATTCATATTTTTATTATTTCTATATCTTATTATTTTATTTTTTTGTTTTCGAAATATTTTCTATAATTTTTTATTATTTTAAATTGTTAGTTATTATTTTTGACTATTTATTGTTCTTTTTATTAATAGAATTAAGAATCATCTTTTCGAAAGAGCATTGTCGCATTTACTAGTAAAATTATTTATTAAATAATAATTGAAGCTATCACTCGGCAAATTTTTAATAATAAAGTTAAATTATTTATTATTTATTACCTATCATTGACTGTATAATTATATAATATATAATATGTAATTATTTTTTTATGTTTTATAACATTATGTATAATTAATTATTAATTAAGTAGCTACTTGAACGAATAAGTGACAAAATTTTTTAATTTTTTATTTCTTATTTTTTATTGTTTATCACAACTTTTTTTATTTTTTTCTTAGTACCTTCTTAATTGTTGTATTATAAAAAATTCCAAAGTCTACAGTTATGAATGTTAAGAAACAAAAAAAATATAATAAAAAATTATTAATATTTAGTGCTTGTAGTTTAAAAATTAATTTTTGATTTTATGCAATATTGGCAGAAAACTGCATGTAGTAGATTTTGCGATAAAAAAATAAAAACAAAATTAAGAAATGAACGTGACTGTAATACAAAATAAAATTTCCCGAAGTGCGTCGTAAATCCAATTGAATCAAATATTGAAATTGACTGTGTTCTCAATTTTTTTTTCTTGCTATATTCCTACATATTAAAAAATGTAAGTTTTAACTGTAAAAAGAGATTTTTAATGAAAAAATCATTTTTTATTGCCGAAAAGAATAAATTGTATTTCTTTCTTCTATTTTTAAAAATTGTATTTAAAGTTACTTTTTATCTTTTGTTAACGATTTAATTTAGTAATTTGACTTCTGCTATTTGAGCGAAAAAAATTTATATTTATTTTAAATGAGACGTTGGAGGAAAAATTAGTTTTTATTTTCAAAAGCAAAATTAGGGGAATTTGATAAAAATTTCCTGAGTAAAATTTACTTATTTAAAAATAATATAATCATTTTAAATCAATTACGTCTGACTTGAAATTATTTTTACTAATTAAAAATAATATATTCCACTAGAAAGCTTTTTTTTTCTTTTGCTTTTTTTTATTACAATTGTGTGTGATTGCAAATGACTTTCACTTCTTAAAAATAATATATTGAATTAGAAGCAATTTAAAATAATATAAAATAACTAATATAGTTATAATAATTATAGAAAAAAATTGAAATTGTAAATAAGAAACAAATCGACAAGAATTTCTTGTAAAATTTGTTTTTCTATTTTCTTACATTTTTTCCGTTTCGTCAAAAATAAGTTTAACATTTCTTCGTAATTTTAAGAAAAGAAATAATAAGAAAAGAATAGTAAAAAATAAAAGACTACAGTAAAATATTAGTTTCTTACGTTCCTTTCATTTCATAGAACGCAAATAAAATTTCTCCACTTTTTTTTCTTCTTGCATAAATTGCAGGGAAATTACAATAAATATATATAGAATAGAGAAGAAATTTTCGAAAAAAGAATGACGAATATTGCTTAGAGCATTCCATTTTCTCTTTTGATGTACCACACACACATATCTCTCTCTTTCTTTCTCTCTTTTTCTCTCTACAAGGTTCAATTGGTAAAAGAAATGGAAATATCGAACGAGAGGAGTCAAGAAAAACAGCTGACCTCTTCTTCTTTTGTGCATTGCTGAGACTTAAAACTTTTCTTATCGATTTCCCTTTCTTTTAGACAACTGACATTTCCTCTTCTTTTTTTTTCAAACTCAAAATCAACTTTTAACGTCAAAAATATATTTCTGATATTCAACAAGAAACTTTCAAGTGCTTGTTATTGAAAAAGTTTAGCATTTAACTTCTTTTTTTTTTAAACATAAGAAGAAAAAGAAAGAAGAAATTTTTTTGCTTATAAAAAGACGAAGAGTGTAAAAAAAGACAAAAATTCTTGAAAGTTTTATGAATATATACATTAAAAAAGAAGAGAGGGGACAAATTTTTTTATACTTTTTTCAATACTTTTCATTCAATGTCGATAGAAATGAAAATATTACCTTCTGATATGGAAATTTTTTAATTTTTAAAAATAAATTTAGTTCGGATTTATTTTTTCGTAAAGAAAATAAAATATTTACTACGATTGCATTTTATTAATTAGCTCTTTTTTCTTTTAATAACAGTAATAATAATAATAAGAATAATAAGAATAATAAGAACAATAATAATAATAATAATAATAATAATAATAATAATAATAATAATAATAATAATAATAATGAAAATAGTAATAATAATAATAATAATAATAATAATATAATTTTTTTAATTACAATTTTTTTCTTCTTATTCTTCTCCTTCTGTCTTTTTTTATTGTTATTATTTTTATCATTCTTCTTCAAATTAGATTTTTATTATTATTTTTCTCATTTTTATTATTCTCCTTATTTTTTTTATTATTTTCTGTATTATTATTTCTATAGTATTTATTTTTAAACAAATAGTACTATTTTTATAGAGTGTTAATAAAAATAAACTGTAAAAAGGAATTTATTGTCATCGATTTGAATGGAATAGCAATTTTTGGAAAAGAATTCTTTTAATTGTAATAGCTGTACGTCCTTGGAGGGAAGCCAAAAAGGAGAAAAATTGAAGAAAATTCTTTGTGAGGAAAAATTTAGCTGGGTCAAGTTAAAACTTAACAAAAAGTCTTTACGATTATCATAAATTCTCGAGAGGAGAGAAAAAGTAAAGTAAATAAAGAGCGATTGGTTTTTCCATTATTGGAGAGATATTTAACATTTATTAATTTCCAAAGAGAGCATTTAGGATAATTTTTTTTGCCCAAAATCTTTTCTTTCACTGATATTTTTAAAATTATTTTCTACTTTTTTTATTGTTTTATATTTTTTTATCCATTTTATCCATTTTATAGTTTCTATCTTTTTTATTTTCATTTATTTGTTTACTATTTATTTTGTTTATTTATTTATTTTTATTAATTTAAAATTTATTTTATTTATTTTATATTTACTAATTATTTATATTTATTTTAAAAAAATTTGTCTTTTATTTTTCTTTTGTTACTTATTTTTCATCGTCTCCTTTGATTTTCTTACATACATCTTGCAGAATAAACAAAAGAAAATAATAATAATAATAATAATAAAAAAAAATTGTCAGAAATAGGAATATTTCGATATATTGATGGAAAGTTTATTCCCATCGACAAAGTCTATTGGTAATATTTCCTTTGATGTTCTTAAATAAAAAGTGCTTTTTCGACTTTGAAGCGCTGAAGTCTGCTAGCGAAAAAAAATGATCCTTTATTATAGGTAATGGCATTTTCGAAGTGTATACAGAATCTGAAGTATATATCTCGGCTTCTTTAAGATACACTTTTATAACGACTGCCTCCTCTCTTTTTTACTTCAAAAAAAAAAAAAAAAAAAAAAAGTGATGAATGATTAAGGGAAGTTGAAATTCTTCTATATCCTACTATCCCAAGATTTTTTTTTCCGAATGATGTATCATTTTAAAAGCCAGCTTCAATTTTCACAGGAGATAGAGGTGGAGTAAATTAAAAAAAAAATTCTCACATTTTTCGCAGAGAGTGCGATATTTTTATATATAGAAAACACAAACAGAGATATTTTACAAAAAGAATTTTATATTTATTAAAATATTAAATAGTAAATGAAATATTGAATTATATTAAATATCCAATTTTAGCAAAATGATAATGTTTGGAGAAAAAAATAGACTATGAGAAAATAATATATATATTTTTATTTTCTTTCTATATATATATACGTTTGGAGGAAGGATTTCTATTCTTATATATTTTCAAAGAAGTAAAATTCAAATTTCATCGTCGTGCTATGTAGAACGGATATATTTGATGGAATTATTTTATATTCTTCTTTGAATTTTATTGTATCTTTTTATTGGAATGAATATTCAGTGGTATGTTAAATAAAAACAAAACTCTAAGAAATGAATTGTATTTTCTTTGATTAAAGATTATATTGAAAGTGCATAACGAAGATTAAAGGAAAAAAAAATATAAATTGACTGGCAATTAATTTTTTCTATTTTAAGAAATTTAGAGAAAAAGAATGAAGAAAGTGTTAAAACTAAAAGAACAGTAAAAACAAATTTAGACTACTTGAGTAAAATACATTTTTTATACGCAATTTACAATTAAAATTTTGTTTTTAAAACATTCGATCCAAATTCCGCTAGAAATTGAAAAAATCAATTAAAATTGCGGTTTGGAAATAAAATTTTCTGCATTTTTAAATTATAATTACAAATAATTACAAATAAATTATAACTACAAAATTTTAAATACAATTAAATTTTTTAATTTCAATTTGCTATTATTTTCAATTACAATTATGATTTTAAAAGAAAATAACGATTTTTAATTAAAATTAGAATTTTCATATAAAATTTTCTGTTACTATTAATTACAATTATGATTTTCTAATAAAATCACAATTTTCAATTACAATTATCCTAAACTTTCAATGAAAATTACGATTTTCGATAAAAATTACAATTTTCAATTAAAATTGCCTTCAGTTTTCAATTATAATTAACTAAAAAATTTTAAATACAATTATGACATTCAAATACAATTTCATATTATTTTCACTTACAATTATTGTTTTCAATTAAAATCAAAATTTTTAAATACAATTTTTTGCAAAATATCAAATAAAATTACGATTTTCATTTAAAAGTGTCTTATATAATTTTAATTGCAATTATGATTTTCAATGAAATTTACAATTTTCATTTAAAATTATCTAAAATTTTCAGTTTTCAATTAAAACTACAATTTTCAACGAAAATTATCTAAAACTTTCAGTTTCCATGGAAAATTACAATTTTCAATTTTAAAATTGTCTAAAATTTGTATTTTCTTTTAATTATGATTTTCAATTAAAATCATAGTTTCTGCAAAATGTCAAATAAAATTACGATTTTCAGTTAAAAGTGTCTAATATAATTTTAATTGCAATTATGATTTTCAATGAAATTTACAATTTTCATTTAAAATTATCTAAAATTTTCAGTTTTCAATTAAAACTACAATTTTCAACGAAAATTATCTAAAACTTTCAGTTTCCATGGAAATTTACAATTTTCAATTTTAAAATTTTCTTAAATTTTTAATTTCTTTTAATTATGATTTTCAATTAAAATTATAGTTTTTAAATAAAGTTTTTTGCAAAATTTCAAATAAAATTACGATTTTCCATTAAAATGAAAATTTTTAATTTAAATAATCTAAAATTTTTAGTTTTCAATTAAAATTACAACTTTCAATGAAAATTATCTAAAACTTTCAGTTTCCATGGAATATTACAATTTTCAATTAAAAATGTCTAAAATTTTTAGTTTCTTTTAAATATGATTTTCAATTGAAATCATAATTTTTAATTTAAATTACTTTCAGTTTTCAATTAATATTACAAGTTTCAATTAAAATTATCTAAAACTTTTAATTTTCATTGAAAATTACAATTTTTAATTAAAATTGTCTAAAATTTTTAATTGTAATTACGATTTGCGATGAAAATTACAATTTTCAATGAAAATTGAGGTTTTTAATTCAAATTACCTGCAATTTTCAAATTATGTTACAATTTTCAATCAAACTTACCAAGAATTTTTGTTGAATGTATAAATGCATAAAAGTATAAGTATAAACTTTTTTAATTAATATACAAATTTTTCGAGTGAAAATGAAAGTAAAAATGTTTAAGTCCATGTCATGTTTCTAGTGAAACCTAAAAATTTTTTTTTAGTAAATTCGAGATTTTTTTTTAAATGAAAGTAAAAATTGCATGAAGGCATTCCTGTTTCTGAAATTGTAAAAAAAATCAATAATTAGATAAAAATTTAAAATAATGAAGGAAAAAAAATAATTAAGTCGTTTTAATGGAAAAATAAGTTATTTTATGACTAAATTATTTTTGTCTCATACCCCAATTTCAAAGAAAATAAATTCTTTCGTCTTTCCCTATAAAAATGACAAATTTTGTGCAAAAAATTTTTAACTTCGGTATTTAATGAAATTATAAACATATAATCCGAATTAAAAATCACTTTCTGTTTTCTTTTTTTTTTTAATTTTTTTTCCCAAGAATAATATAAATTCTCACATTTTTTTTGTGGTTAACAATAATGTGAATGAACCCATTTACGCCCTTTAGTAATGAGGAAATTTCTTTCTTTTTGTTTTTTTTCTTTTAAGTTATACCACGCCAGGTATAATTATTCAAAATGTGCTTTTGCATTATAATCCACTCAGAAAAAAATGTTTCACGATCGCGTGCGACCTGAGATGATTGTGTACATATAACCTCATGTAATAAAAATAGAAATAAAAGCAAAAAAATAAAAGAGGAAAACAAAAAGAAAACGTTGAAAGAATATAAAAAGGCGGTAAATAAAAAAAATGTTCTCGAGAGATTTAATTTTTGCTGTTATATATCAATTAAATATGTGTAACAGGGTAGAGTTTTTTTTCAAATTTTTCTTTGCTTTTTTTTTAATTTATTTATATAATATTTGAATTTAAATGTAACATTTACATTTTTAAATGTTGGAATTTAAATTTTATATTTAAATTTATGTTTAATAATTTTTCTTTCATGAAATAAATAAGGAATATAAAAGTTTACTGAATTTAGTAATATTATTTATAATTTGCAATTCTAAAATTAGTTATTTCTGATTCGAAATAAATAAATAAATTTTATTGTATCAACAATTAAAAAACAAACAAAAAAATAAATGTCAAAAAATAGTAAAAATAAATAAAACTTTACTAGTAATTGATTTATTTTTAGTGTTTTTATTTGGAAAAAAAGAAAATGTCAAAAAATTGTAAAAATAAGTAAAATTCTACTGGTAATTGATTTATTTTAATTTTTTTTATTTGAAAAAATTAAATATAAAAAAAAATAGTAAAATAAATAAAACTTTACTATTGAGTGATTTATTTCTATTTTTTTTTATTTTGAAAAGAAGAAAATGTCAAAAAATTGTAAAAATGAATAAAACTTTACTGGTAATTGATTTATTTTAATTTTTTTTTATTTAAAAAAAGTAAATGTCAAGAAATAAATAAAAGTTTACTAGTATTTGATTTAATTTTTTATTTCGACAATTATGATTACAAATTCCAGTCTTATTAAATTGAGCTATAAAGTACATATTTGAAATTAATTTATACTTTGATTTTAATTTGAGTACTTTTTTTTTATTTTCAATTTCTTTGATGTGAAGAATTCTAGAAGAGAAAATGCAGAAATTGCAATGTCTGCTCTATTCAGACAGTCTTCGATATTTACGTACTTGCTTTTATCTTTATTGATTTGAATAAAAAAAAGTTCTTTAATACGAAACTTGCATTTGTCAAATAGTCTTCGAAACGAACTTTTTTTTTGTAATATTTAAAGAAACCTGACATTTAGACGACATTTATATTCAACCGCTTATTAAATTATTTTTATTTTTCCAAAAATAGAAAAATTTATAAAAGCTTATATATATATATAATTTTCTAATTTAAGTCTAATTTTACTCTTGCATCTAATTTAGCTGTCTAAATTGTAGGAAAAAAATTCTTTGTTTGAGAAGTTTATGTAAATTCACATTTTTCTTCAAAAACTCTTTGAAAAATTCATATTTAATACTTGGAGGAAAGTTTATCAAAAGAGCTTTATATATAAAAGTTGGAGCTGAATTCATTATCAACTCGAACCATTTATAAAAGTTTTAATATTGTCTATATATTATAGATAGTTAGAATTAATATTATTGTAAAAACAGATGGATATTTAGTTTCTCGATGAATTATTGACTCGCAGTAATTGGGAAATTATTTTCAATTAATTGAAAAAGAAGAATAATCATTTTGTTATTTATATTTTTCTTGAGGATTTATTACATGTTTTGGGTGGTTTATTAAAATTTTTCATGTTTGTACAATCGAGATGTGAAAATGGGCAAAGAAAAGTTATTATGCAAAATAAATTTGCAAGTTTGTCATGCACGAGGGACAATTTAATAGACTTGGAGATGCATCAAAATATTCTTCTTTCTTTTTATTATGCATGAATCTTTTAACTCGAATTGAAAAGAGTTGACAATTTTCCCTATTTTTTTTATGTGTATTAGTTTTTCTTATCAAA
Source organism: Leptopilina drosophilae (assembly GCA_032873175.1). Lineage (NCBI taxonomy): Eukaryota > Metazoa > Arthropoda > Insecta > Hymenoptera > Figitidae > Leptopilina > Leptopilina drosophilae. The sequence continues at coordinate 16,666,654 of CM065481.1, forward strand.
AATTAACAAAAAAAATCCTTTTGATTGGATATTATTTTTTATACTGTTGAAAACAACAAGTAATGTTTTTAGTTTGAAGAAATTATGTCTGACCAAAAATAATTTATATTATACTCAAAATAAATATTTTATATAAAGATTTGAATAAAGAAAATAAAATTCGACTGATTAAAATTTACATTTACTATTTTAAACGAAATTTATAATTTTATCCAGGAATTTGTCTGACTATTAATTATTTCTTCGAGTTACAATGAAAATGAAATCATTTAAATAATTTCTGTCGGAGGTAAATTTCCCTTTACTATTTAATCTACGCGCAATTACTTGGCAATTAATTCATATGTCTGACTAAAACATATTTATAACACTGAAATAATTATAATCAAGTAAGCGATGACTAAAATTAAATTAATTAAATTTTAAAACAAAAGTCAGGTTAAAAATCATTGTTACAGAAAAAAATAGAATTCCTCTGACTAAAATTTACATACATTACTTAAACTACTTTAATTTACAAGTAAAATTAAAAAAAAAATCAAAAAAATAATTGAATAAAAAGAATCAAATTACACACAAAAAAATTGGTTCGATTTTAATAGAGTTTTTGAAAAAAACAACAAAAGTCTATGCGTGCGTTTTTTTCTCTAAAAAATATATGTAAAAAATGCAAAACTAGGTCATAGAAAATTTCTCATTTATTTTTAATGGATTTTTTGCTTGCAATTCTTCATTTTTTTTCATTTGTTTAACTGATAGCGTTCATGAATGCAAAAAATAGTTTATCTTTGAAAAAAAGCGGTTTTTGATCCCCCTTTTTTTTTCTCAAAAATCAACTATATTTCTCTACATGTACAATGTTTGTACATTTGAAAGATCACCTATGTACATTAAAGTGTCAGATTCAGCTAAAAAATAGATCCAAATTCCCTTTGTCAGATAAACCATATATAGGAGTATAGATTTCGATTACAAAAGAACAATTATTTTTTTCATTTTCCTTTTTCTGAATATTTATCCCTTTGTTTTAGTTTTATTTCCTTGACATTTACACAAGATGCGATACACAAACAATTACAGTTTAAAAGCTACAATTTGATATTTGAAAATATTTATTGCAGCAACAGTTGAGAAGTATTTATTTAAGACCACAATTTTAAAATGTGTAAATATGTTTTAAAATGTTTATTTAATACCAGAATTTAAAAATATTTATTTAAAACAACGAATTAAAAATATTTTTTCAAAATAACAATTTGACAATATTTATTTAAAACAAAAATTGAAAAATATTTACTTAAAGGAACAAAATAAAAATATTTATTTAAAAGTGCAATTTAAAAACTTTTTTTAATGCAACAATTCAAAAATATTTTTTTAAAACAACAATTTGAAAATATTTCTGTAAAACTACAATTTAAAAATATTTATTTTAAACAACAATTTGAAAATGTTTATGTAAACCCACAATATAAAAATGTTTACTTAAAACAACGAATTAAAAATAATTTTTTCAAACTAACAATTTAAAAATATCTATTTAGAACAAAAATTTAAAAATATTTACATAAAAGAACGAAATAAAAATATTTATTTAAAACTGCAATTTAAAAACTTTTTCAATGCATCAATTCAAAAATATTTAATAAAACTAACATTTAAAAATGTTTATTAAAAGTAACAATTTAAAAATATCTTCTTAAAAAAAAAATTTAAAAATATTTCTGTAAAACCACAATTTAAAAACGTTTATTTAAAACAACGAATTAAAAATAACAATTTGAAAATATTTATTTAGAACAAAAATTTAAAAATATTTACATAAAAGAACGAAATAAAAATATTTATTTAAAACTGCAATTTAAAAACTTTTTCAATGCATCAATTCAAAAATATTTAATAAAACTAACATTTAAAAATGTTTATTTAATACAACAATTCAAAAATATTTTTTTAAAACAACAATTTGAAAATATTTATTTAGAACAAAAATTTAAAAATATTTACTTAAAAGAACGAAATAAAAATATTTATTTAAAACTGCAATTTAACAACTTTTTCAATGCATCAATTTAAAAATATTTAATAAAACTAACATTTAAAAATGTTTATTTAAAATAACAATTCAAAAATATTTTTTTACAAAAACAATTTAAAAATATTTCTGTAAAACTACAATTTAAAAACGTTAATTTAAAACAACGAAATAAAAATATTTTTTTAAAAATAACAATTTGAAAATATTTATTTAGAACAAAAATTTAAAAATATTTACTAAAAAAAACGAAATAAAATTATTTATTTAAAACTGCAATTTAAAAACTTTTTCAATGCATCAATTCAAAAATATTTAATAAAACTAACATTTAAAAATGTTTATTTAATACAACAATTCAAAAATATTTTTTTAAAACAACAATTTGAAAATATTTCTGTAAAACCACAATTTAAAAATATTTATTTTAAACAACAATTTGAAAATGTTTATGTAAACCCACAATATAAAAATGTTTACTTAAAACAACGAATTAAAAATAATTTTTTCAAACTAACAATTTAAAAATACCTATTTAGAACAAAAATTTAAAAATATTTACTTAAAAGAACGAAATAAAAATATTTATTTAAAACTGCAATTTAAAAACTTTTTTCAATGCAACAATATAAAAATATTTAATAAAACTAACATTTAAAAATTTTTATTAAAAATAACAATTCAAAAATATTTTTTTACAAAAACAATTTAAAAATATTTCTGTAAAACCACAATTTAAAAACGATTATTTAAAACAGCCAATTAAAAATATTTTTTTAAAATAACAATTTAAAAATATTTATTTAGAACAAAAATTTAAAAATATTTACTAAAAAAAACGAAATAAAAATATTTATTTAAAACTGCAATTTAAAAACTTTTTCAATGCATCAATTCAAAAAAATTTAATAAAACTAACATTTAAAAATGTTTATTTAATACAACAATTCAAAAATATTTTTTTAAAACAACAATTTGAAAATATTTCTGTAAAACCACAATTTAAAAATATTTATTTTAAACAACAATTTGAAAATGTTTATGTAAACCCACAATATAAAAATGTTTACTTAAAACAACGAATTAAAAATAATTTTTTCAAACTAACAATTTAAAAATACCTATTTAGAACAAAAATTTAAAAATATTTACTTAAAAGAACGAAATAAAAATATTTATTTAAAACTGCAATTTAACAACTTTTTTCAATGCAACAATATAAAAATATTTAATAAAACTAATATTTAAAAATTTTTATTAAAAATAACAATTCAAAAATATTTTTTTACAAAAACAATTTAAAAATATTTCTGTAAAACCACAATTTAAAAACGATTATTTAAAACAGCCAATTAAAAATATTTTTTTAAAATAACAATTTAAAAATATTTATTTAGAACAAAAATTAAAAAAAAAAATTTACTTAAAAGAACGAAATAAAAATATTTATTTAAAACTGCAATTTAACAACTTTTTTCAATGCAACAATTCAAAAATATTTAATAAAACTAACATTTAAAAATGTTTATTTAAAATAACAATTCAAAAACACTTTTTTACAAAAACAATTTAAAAATATTTCTGTAAAACCACAATTTAAAAACGATTATTTAAAACAGCGAATTAAAAATATTTTTTTAAAATAACAATTTAAAAATATTTATTTAGAACAAAAATTTAAATTATTTACTTAAAAGAACGAAATAAAAATATTTATTTAAAACTGCAATTTAACAACTTTTTTCAATGCAACAATTCAAAAATATTGAATAAAACTAACATTTAAAAATGTTTATTTAAAATAACAATTTAAAAATATTTTTTGAAAACAACAATTAGAAAATATTTCTGTAAAACCACAATTTAAAAACGATTATTTAAAACAACGAATTAAAAATATTTTTTTTACAATAACAATTTAAAAATATTTATTTAAAACAAAAATTTAAAAATATTTACTAAAACAACGAAATGAAAATATTTATTTAAAACTGCAATTTAAAAACTTTTTTTTAATGCAACAATTCAAAAATATTTGATAAATCTACAATTTAAAATTTTTTATTTAAAATAACAATTGAAAAATATTTATTTAAAAAAATTGAAAACTTAAAACTTAAAACTTACATTAAAAAAATTATTCTTCTTCTTCTTATTATTATTATTATTATTATTATTATTATTATTATTATAAAAACTTTATTTTGTTTTTAGGAAAACTTGTTTCTTCTTTAATTTTTTTGAATAAACTTTAAAAAGACACGTCATTTTTCTTTACTGCGTAAAGTAAATTTTTTTTTTGAATTTCCACAAAGTTGAAAATTTTTTTTAAGTTTTTTGAGTGATAAAAATTCGGTTGGGGAAAAAAATTTGTTGAAAACTACTTTTAGCAGCGGTGTCAAAACCTTTAATACTTCCGTTAAAAGTTGGGTTAGTGTACAGATTTATAGTTTGGCGAGTAGGAGAGCGCGAGAGAGTGAGAGAAAAATAGAGAGAAAAAAAGAGAGGGAAAAAGTGATTTGTGCTTTTCTGAAAGCCTTGACCGCTTTCGAGGCAGGAAGTGAGACGTGTAAAAGGACTCTCCGGGACACAAAGGACTAACGTCTTGAAAGTCTACCTTTTATGTCGAAATGTAACATATAAAAGCCAATAATCTTCATGCCAACAAAAATTCTATAAAATTTTCTATATATTTTAGAGTTCTCAATGTTATCGAATATTTAAACGAAATGCATTTATTTCTCATTTAATTTTTTATCAAATTTTTTTTACAAACATCTTATCATAATAATGGTATACAATAGGTATGATTATGGTTGACCTTTTGCTACAGAAAAATTAAAATTTTATTTAAGCGACTGTACTTTTTGAAACCTTTCAGTCATATTTTTCATTTTTAAAAAGTTTTTAATAATTTCTATTTTTAAATATTTTTATTTTCTATTTTGAAATTTTTAATTGTAAATATTTTTATTATCTCAAACTTTACAACTTTATAATTATATTTCCCAAATTAACATAATTCAATTTTTATTTTTTCTAACTTTAAGTGATTTAATTTTAATTTTTTCGAATTTTTGACAATTTTGATTCACTTTTTTTTATGTTTTAAATAATTTTATATACACTTTTCCAGATTTAAAATATCTTTATATTTTTCTAATTTTAAATAATTTTATTTCCTTTTTCAAATATATTTCTAAAAAATTATTTTCTAAAAAGTTATTTTAATTTTTAAATTTTTAATTGTAAATATTTTTATTTTCTCAAATTTTAAAAAAACATTAAAAATATTTTACTTTTCAAAATTTTAAATATCTTTATTTTATTTTTTTCTAATCTTGAATACTTTTATTTCCTTGTTCCAAGTGTGGGTTATTTTTATTATTTCCCCCATTTTTTAAAAAATAAAATTCTAATTTTTTAAATTTTTTGTTAAAAAATTTAAATAAGTTTTGTAATATTTTTAAAAACAATTTTTTTCCATAAGAATGAGAGGGGAAGAGTGAATTTCCAAGAAATATGACGTAATTACTCTCTTTTCGACATTTCCTTTGTTCTTTTTATAATATGCAAAAGATAGAAATAATTATTTTAAAATTTTGTTTTTTTTCGAAAAATTTAAATTTTAAATAATTTCATTTCCATTTTTCAAATGTTAATTAATATTGGGTATAAATTTATAATTACGAAAAATTTATCAGTATTTTAATTCCACATTGGAGAAATTAGGAATTTTGTACCTTAAATTTGAAGAATTTGAAATTTTTTTAAATTATTTATATTAATAAATGATTCTTTGCATAACATTTTTTCAAAAAATTCTAAAAACTAAAATACTAAAATAATTCTGAAACACTAAAATACTCAAAAATAAGTTAAAACTCAATTCGTATGTTTAGGAAGTATTGTATTTTTTCCTCCCACGGAATTGAGAAGAATTTTTTCGAATTTTAATTTAAACTTTGTATATTTTAGATTTTTTGAGCTTTTATCTGAAAAATTTGAAAGTTTGTTGTGAAAATAAGAGTTGGTGCAAGGTAGTGTTCAATCGAGTTCTGCCCCCCAAGGCATTTAATCGATATGGCATGATTGTTTGCCTATACACTCACGAGCGAGCGAAAGAGAGTGAGAAAGAGAAAGAGAGAGAGAGAGAAAGATCGCAAACCATTTGAATTGACTCTCCTATTTTGAGTCTCATTTCCTTGAATGAGATGGACTTTTTCGTGATTTGAGTGTTTGTTTATGGTTTATTTTTGTTCATCGCACACAAACACCCGTTTTTTCCCCCGTGAAAAGAACATGATGTAGAGAATGAAAATAAAAATCAAAAACTACTTCTATTCCTCCGAGTTCTCTCCGCATGTAAAAGAATAAATTTTTTGTAAATTTTCAACTTTTATGTTTTCCTTCTTACATTTAGTATTTTTATCGCATTATTTATAATTTTAATTATGTGTATTTATAATGACATTTGAAAATTTTATATTTATAATGATGATAAATTTTGGTTTAAAATTTGGAAATTTTATTTTTTTGGTAAATTTTGATTATTAAAATTTTTAGTTTTTAAAGAATTGTTTTTTTTATTTTCTTAGAAAAAAAGGAGAAAAAAGTGAAAAGAAATAAAAAATTCACAATAAATTATTAATATAAATATAAACTTTTTTAAATTTAATAATAGATTCACAATAAATTATTAATATAAATATAAACTTTGTAAATTTAATAATAGGTATTTATTTATTTTAATTAGATATATTATTTTTATTTTTTGAAAAATACAAAACTATTTTTATTCATCTACAAAAATTATTAATATTATTTTTCATTATTTCTCTTCTTTCCAGAAAAATTGGCACTTTGTAACAAACATTTTAGAACTAGGTAATTAAACTTTTAATTTTTTCTAAAAAATAAAATTAAAAAACAGTTAAAAAATTAAAATTAGAAAATATTTTGCACATTCTCTGCTTCTCAATGACAATTTACAAACAAAGTACAAGTTTTAAGTAGAAAAAAAGGTTATAAATCAAATTTTGATTAAGAAACTTGATATTTATTTTGGAAAAAATATTTACAGAATTTCTGTTTGTTAAAAAGTATATTATCGAAATTATAATAAAAAATAAATAAATAAAACCATTTTTATTTTATAAAACAATTTTTGGATACCCCAATTTTTTAAGAATATTTTCAGTTATTTTCAAATAATTTAAATATATGACGATTATTCTTATTCTGACTTTTAGGCAGAAATATTTTTATTTTATTATTTGTTTTGCTTGAGAAATTATTGAACACTTGATCAGCGTTGTCACGCATTTGTTCATTTGAAAGTTTCTGATTTTTTCAGTTTTAAAAAATAGAAACTTTCCAGGTTTTTAAAATAACATTATTTTTTACCACATTAATAATACGAAATAATTGATTTCGTTTGACGATTTTTAATAACATTTTTAAGAAGAAAGAAATTTGTAATAAAAAGTTTGTAAATAATAGAATTCATATGAAATTGAAGAAAGTTTTTGAAAATAATTGAATTTTTGGCAAGAATTTTATTAAAAATTTCTTAAATAATTGAATTTTGCCAAAAATTTTGTTAATAATTTTCAAAATAATTGAAATTTCGACGAGAATTTTTAAAAAACTTTCGAACATAATTGAGTTTTTGCATTAATCATTTATAATTTTTCCAAAATTCAATTTTTTTAGTGTTTTAAGTAAAATTCATCCATAAATCCATTATTATTTTTAATAATGAATGAAATGTGTATTAAAAAATATAACGAATTTTATAAGAATTTGAATTATTAAAGTTTTTCATAAACATAAATTATCTTTAAAATCTGTAAAGTTCAATTGTTAAAAATAGAAAAAGTTTGAAATAAATAAAATTTTTTAATGATGAGGAATATAACATTCAGAATTTTCTTATGAATTTTCGAAATCGAATATTGTTTTAGTACTTTTGACAAAATTTTCAGACTTTTTCTCGACATTCCTGAATATATTTAGAAAAATAGTAATTTTGAGTAGAATTTTTCTGAATAATTGAATTTTTCAATGCTAATGAAACAAGAAACTTCACGCGTTGTTATTTAAGCTAGTAAAGATATAAAATACAAGTTTAAAAATTCATAGAAAGATGCAAATAGATGCAAATATAGAAGTAGATAAAAATAAAAAAATAGTTCGAAGTAGACAAAAATTTAAAAATAGATATAAATAATAAATTAATTATAAATATTAACAAAACAAAAAAAAAAATATATATATATATATATATGAATATTAAATTGTAAATCTGAGTAAAAAAACAGAAGTATAAACATATAGAATTTAAAAATAAACATATGTTTGTAAAAAAAAAGTATAGAAACATAAATAAGAAAATAAATGTGAAAAAAAATTTACAGATAATTGCAAGTAATTCAATAAATAGTCTATCAAATACGCCCCAATTTACAAAGTGATTTTTAAGGCAATTTCATTTTCTTGCTAAAGGAAGTGAGTGAGTGTAGACAATTTGCATTTTAAACTGTCACACCTTGCTGGAAATAAACGCGGGTGGATCCACGATAAGATTACATCATCTTTTTGAAAGTCGTTAGGAAAAGTATGGTAATTTCTAATATACTATATCTATTTGTTTACGTGTACATAGATATATCTATATTTGGAAATACATTTATGTCTACAAACTCAAGTTTAACATGCCTCCAGGTGTTCAAGATTTACTACTAAGCATTTATTGAGTTTACCTTTAGTTATGTTTACCACCTCGACTTGTCAGTTCTCAAATATTCTTGTATATGTTTCTCTCTAATAGACTTTTCCTTCAAGAACAAATTTTCGTAGGTAAATTTTCAAGATAAAAAAAAATTAAATTTCAAAATTAATTTTTAAGATTTATTAGAAAAAAAAATTATACGCAGAAGGGTATATTTTTAGTGATTAAAATTTAATGTTATTTTTACTATTTTTATTATAATTGTGTTAAAAATAAAGTGTATACGGAGTAAATATTTTTACGAAATAAGTGTTTTATTTTAATTTCAATGCGTTTGATAAAAATGTACTCAAGAAGAAATGAAATATATTTGAAATGAAAAAAGACTGATGTCTAAAAACGACATTTATTTTCAAGGGAAGCAACATCAGGATTTGACAGTAAAAAAAAAAATTCTTTTTGCCCAACCACCAAGAATTGAAGCATGTTCAATATCGCATAAAAAGGCGTTGATGCTTCGCTGGACCGTAAAAAAAAGAAATAAATCGATGAGTTTGGCACTGAATTTCTTTTTCTATATATATGTGTGTGCCATTTGATCAAGTACGATAGGCATAAATTTTTAATTTTCAACTTTTTTTTCCTGTTTCCCTATTCAGTTTAACGTGAAACTTTTTAAAATTAATTTCTAATTTAATCGTAAATATATGTCTTAGTGCGAATAAGGCACTTTTTTATGCAATTGTCTTTTTCTTTTAAATTACGAAATTATACATTAATTATTATTATTACATTCGACTAACTTTTGATATGACTGTTCGTCAGATTATTCCTTATCATTAGTCTAGCAAAAAATAAAAATTAAAGGTACTTTCTACTACTTTAAAATAATAAAATATATTTTAGTCTTCAATAATACGCCTAACTAATAATAATTATTACTATAATAAAAAAATTATTAATAATTATCACTGTCAGACACTGATTTTGCCCCTTGAATAATTCTGATCACTTTCGATAGATTTTTTCACGCTGATTACGAATCTGAAAAGAAAAATGCTCTAGCACGTCAAGTTTTTGAGAAAATTAGTGTTAAAAAGTCAAAAAAGCACACTGAAAAAAAAATTTATTTGATTCAAATAACCGATTATTTGTCTGTAATCAAATAAATATTTACTTGAATCAAATAATTTTTATCTGAATCAAATAATTTTTATTTGAATCAAATAATTTTTATTTGAATCAAATAAATTGTATTTGAATCAAATATTTCAGTATTTGAAGCAAATACTAATTAATTGATTCAAATAAAAATTATTTGATTCAAGTAAATATTTATTTGATTATAGACAAATAATCGGTTATTTGAATCAAATAAATTTTTTTTTCATTGCATGTTTTTGTCTATCTTTGAAAATCATTAAAAAATAAACAAGAGGTGCAAGAATTTTGTTTTTGGTTTTAAATGAAAGTTGGATTCACAACCAACAATTTCATTGAGGAAGAATTCGAAGGCATTTCCTGTAAGACAATTAAAAATAATTTTTTCCTATACATTAAATTTTGAAAAAATTTATATTTTTCTGGCACCATGTGCACCCTCAGCATTATAAAACAAGTGATAAACAAATTAATTTTTTATTTTTGAAACTAATAACATTTTATATTATTTTTAGGTTACTAATATAGGATACAAGCAGACAAAATTAAATATTAAATAAATTTCAACATTTAAAAATCAGAAAATAATTTTTACAATAAAAAATTAAATTATCATTAATTTTATAAATTAAATATGTGTTTAAATATATCAAATAATTTAATTTGTATGAACACTGAATATTCAATTTAATACATATCATTTTCTTTTATTAGTGAGGAATTTAATTTTTATTAGAAGAATTCTTTAATATTAATTTAATTTATTTAAAATTATGAGCTATAAATAAATATAATTAGCGTAGAGCAGGATTTATTTATTATTGAACGTTTAAACAAAGTTTTAATTAAAAATTTCTGTAAAGGTTTTAAATACATCGTATTTGTAAAAATTATATTACTGAAATTTTATTTCAAAGGCATCAATTAAATTTTCAAATTGTTTATTTATTTTATTGAGTATTCATATACGTCAAGATTAATTGCAACATTTTTTTCGAAGAAAATAAGTAACCTGAAAATAATATAAAATGTTATTAGTTTGAAAAATAAAAAATTCATTTGTTTATGACTTGTTTTATAATGCTAAGGTTATACATGGTGCCAGAAAAATATAAATAATAACAAAATTTAATGTATAGGAAAAAATTTAATTGATGCCTTTGAATTAAAATTTCAGTAATATAATTTTTACAAATATGATGTATTTAAAACCTTTACAGAAATTTTTAATTAAAACTTTATTTAAACGTTCAATAATAAATAAATCCTGCTCTACGCTAATTATATTTATTTATAGCACATAATTTTAAATAAATTAAATTATTATTAAAGAATTCTTCTAATAAAAAATAAATTCCTCACTAATAAAAGAAAATGATATGTATTAAATTGAATATTCAGTGTTCATACAAATTAAATTATTTGATATATATTTAAACACATATTTAATTTATAAAATTAATGATAATTCAATTTTTTATTGTAAAAATTATTTTCTGATTTTTAAATGTTGAAATTTATTTAATATTTAATTTTGTCTGCTTGTATCCTATATTAGTAACTTGAAAATAATATAAAATGTTATTAATTTGAAAAATAAAAAATTCATTTGTTTATGACTTGTTTAATGTATAGGAAAAAATTATTTTTAATTGTCTTACAGGAAATGTCTTCGAATTCTTCCTCAATGAAATTGTTGGTTGTGAATCCAACTTTCATTTAAAACCAAAAACAAAATTCTTGCACCCCTTGTTTATTTTTTAATGATTTTCAAAGATAGACAGAAACATGCTTTTTTGACTTTTTAACACTAATTTTCTCAAAAACTTGACGTGCTAGAGCATTTTTCTTTTCAGATTCGTAATCAGCGTGAAAAAATCTATCGAAAGTGATCAGAATTATTCAAGGGGTAGAAAAAAAAGTTATTTTTGTCGGACAGTGATTATTATTAAAATAAATTGACTATTCTACTTTTTAAAAAATACTGGTAAATTCGTAATTTCAAATTACAAAACTTTTCTCTTGAAAGTATCAAATTGATACTACATCAATTTACTACGAAAAAATTTGGATTTATTTTTGATTCGTTTCACACTTTTGGTAAACATTCGTTGCAATTTGATACTTTTAAGCTAAAAGTGAAAAGTTAAAACTATCTGCAGTTCGTGAAGTAGATTTAAATAAAAAGAACATTTCCTCGTCATGTTTATTTTCCGAATGGTGACGCAAGCAGTATATATATATTTGATCCCAGACGAAATTGTCACCCTGTTTCAAATTAGTCTTGTTGTTACTGTTTACTTTTGCATTCTGATTGAGGTACACCCAACACACAGACATAACGTTCAATTTACCTTTCCGTATAAAGTTTATACAAATTGTGTCCTGCAAACGAAGCACTCAAATTATTGTCCTTCGAATAAGAAGTCCATTATTATATACCTATTCATGTTACCATATAGGAATCATTATCATATTATATGTACATTTGAATTGTCCTCGTTGCTTCAAATTGTCGTCCTGTTTCGGAATGAGAGAGACAGAGAGAGAGTGAGTGAGGAGTGAACACCAAAATGCAAGACCTACAATATAATTAACTTGGTTTGCATACCCATTCTGATTTAGGCCTTGTACGTATAGAATTTAGATTCTCATTAAGGCTGCTCTCCTGTTTTACATTCCAAGCAGCAGTTCATGTATTTCATGACATTAGACTCGAGAGTACAGATACTGGCAATTGCATCTTAATAGGCTCTTGCATATGTCTCTCAAAAGATCTCGATCCCCATACACATCTGCTACTACACAAACGCTTGACATTCTGATGTTGTTAATATGCGGCTTTCAAATCTTGAATTATCTTTGCATTGACATATCGCAGTGGCACTTATATAGACGATGAGGAATTCATTGCTTTTCAAGTTTTCTTATTAAAACTTTCCACGTCAATATAACTATGTATAATAGAGTGAGGAGAATTACACATAACAGTAAATCGTGAGGTTTAAAAATTTTTGCAGATTAAATTAACATCAAGAAAGATTAAAATAATCAATTTTGGGGTTATTTTTTACAATAAATAAAATTTTAGTTTATTTCATTTTTTTTATAACTATAAAAAATGAAGATATCGATAACTCAGAGTCTTCGATTCGGACTGATCGATTTCTTTATATTTTACAATAATTAAAGATGACCAAGTAATAAAATCATTATTTTATATTATTCACTGAGAAAACGATTTATTTGAGTTAAACAAATTATTATTATATTATTATAATTATTATAATTACAAACTTAAAATATCTTTGAAGAAAGTGAATTTATCATTCGGTAGTATTAATATTAAAGTTGAAAGAATTTAACAATTATTCCGAATCAAATCTCTCGAAAATAAATTTCTTGAATACGAAAAATATATTGTATTTTCATAACGAAATCTAGTGCTTACTCAAGAAATTTATTTTCGAGAGATTTGATTCGGAATAATTGTTAAATTCTTTCACCTTTAATATTAAAATATCTTTGTTATACAGTCAAACAAATTTAAGTTTAATTCAAACATATTTTTCGGTTCATTTATAGAAATTATATATTTAATTCAAACATAATTTATAGACTGATTTTAAAGTATTTATTATCAACTTTTAAGTTTGAATCAAAAATAAAATTTTTAAACATATTTTTTGTTTAAACAAAAACGGAAAATATGTTTAAATTAAACATAATTATTCAAACAAAAATTATTTTTGAATTAAAGCAGTAAATATTTTCTATATATTGGAATTGAGAGTACAAACTAATTTCAATTAAACAAAATCCTGCTACAAAAATGTATAATTTTTAAAAAGCAGAAATAAATTATTATTATTACTTCTTCAAAATTATTTTCATTATTTCAATTCAATTATTATTTTCAAAAAATTTTAACTACAATTTTACTTTATGTCTATTATTTTCAATAATAATTAATTAATCAATTTCACGAAATTTCAATTATTCCTAAATTCTCTAATTAACTGCATATTAGAAAATGAAAACTTCAAATAATATTATAAAAATTCATTTAAACTTTTTCAAAAATATTAATTTCAAAATTCAATTATTTCCAAAAAGTTCACTCTATATTTCTTTTAATATTCAATTATAATCTAAAAAATAAAAATAAAGTAAAAAAATTAAAATTTTAAATTAAAATTTTTTTTAAAATTTTAATTTTTAGTAAATATACTTTATATCTAAAATTTTAACTGAAATTCATTTTTATGAAATGAAAATCAATTTTAATGCAAAAGTAAATAATTTATTGAATAATTGAATGTTTCTCGAAATTCAATTCTCATAAAGAATTTTAGTAATAAATTTTTTAATAATTCAATTCTTTTGTCGAATTTTATTCAAACTTGCATGAACATCATTCCATTTTTCAAGGAATTCAATTGTAATTGTTTGAAAAATAATTGAAACGCTGCGATGAGTTTTATGAGAATTTTCAAATTTATTCGTTTACAATTCAATCTTACAAAATTTCAACTCTTCGGAAATTCTGCAATTAAATATGTTGAAAAATAAAAACTTGAAATAATTTCAATAAAAATCCTATTAAACTTTTACAAAGAATCAATTCTTCAGAATTTTTTGTCAAAAATATAAAAAATTATAATTTCAATGATTTTTGTTTGAAACTTTTGGAAAATTTAATTATTTTTAAAAATCCACGTTATAATGCTGTTCATACTTAAGAATAATCTAAAATTTTAACTGAAATTCATTTTTAAAACTATTTTTATTAGTAAATTCTACGAGAATTCAATTATTTAAAATTAAATACAAAAATAAATCATTTTTTAATTTCATGTTTCTTGAAATTAAATTCTCATAAAAAATGTTATCAACAAATTTTTTGAGTCATTAAATTCTTTGGACGAATTTTAATAAGATTTTTAAGAATAATTACATTTTTCGAGGAAGTTGATTAAAATTGCATTAAAAATAATTGAAATTCTGCAATAAGTTTTATTATTTATGAAAATAATTGAATTCCTAAAAGAATTTTATTACTTATAAAAATAATTGAATCCCTGTAGAAATGTTATTTATGAAAATAATTGAATTGTTGAAAAGAAATTTATAAAAAAATTTGTAAATAATTGAATTTTTGTAAAAAATTTTATTATTTATGTAAATAATTGAATGTTTGGGTAGAATTGTATTCAAATTTTTTTTAATACTGGATATTCTTTTAGAAAATTTTAATGAAATAGTAGATATTGAAAATTATGGAATTTTAGAAAACTTTTAAAAATCATTGAAATTTTGACAAGAATTTGATTAAAATTTTGTAAAATAATAATTGTATTAGTGACAAGAAAATATTCTAAAACGTTACCATTTATTACATTATTTACTTTTCATTAAAATTATGTCTGACAAAAATTGACTTTTGCTACTTAAAAATTCTGTCCAACTTGAGAAAAGAAAATAATAATAACAATAATAATAATAATAATAATAAAAATAATAATAATAATGATAATTACAATAATTTACGTCATTTAAAATAAAAATAAAATAAAACATGTAATTAGTAGTAGTAAAAGTTACTACCATTTCAGACATTACTAAACAACAATAATAAAAAATCATATTTTTATTTTTAAATATTGAAAAATATATTCAACAAAAAATAGTTTCGCCAAAGTAAAAATATAATTTCGTCAATTTTCGATTCATGTTTAAGTAAAAAAAAAATAAAAAGCGTAAGTAGTACAACTTAACATAACGTCAGACGTAACTAAGAAAAAAATGTACTAGAAATGATAATTTCTATGACGATAACAATATTCAATTTTTGAAAACACGATCGCTATTGGTATATTATAAAGAAATATAATTTATGAAAATTTTTTAACTCTTCAAAAAATACTTGAGATTTAATTAAAAAATTGTAAAAAAATAGAAATCATGAATTTTTAACAATATGTTGACTCACTGGATACAAGAAAATATTTGATTAATTTGAAACGAAGAAAATATATAAGTAAAGCTGCTTTCTATACAGTTTCTTTTGTAAACAGTAACGTCTGACTAAAATTAATCTTTACTACTTACAATTTAGATTCACTTGAGAAAAGAAGAAAATAATCAGTAAAAATAAAAAATTTTGAATGAAAAATATCAATAACAATTTACATTAAAATACAAGGAAATTAAAAATCATAAGTAGTACAACTCAATATTATGTCAGACAATTTTTTAAACACTCTAAATCAATGTTGTTGAAAATTATGTTTCTTACATTTCTCTAGAAATTTTTTTTGTGAAAAAATAAAAATGGTGTTCACTGAGAAATTAGTAAAATTTTATAGATTCTTAGTAAAAATTAGAAAAAACGGAAAAAGAAAAGAGCAAAGAAAATATTTTATTTTCCTTAATTATTTTCTTTTTTCAAAGTGAGTCGCTAACTTTCAAGTAGTACACTGAAAAAAAAATTTATTTGATTCAAATAACCGATTATTTGACTATTATCAAATAAATATTTACTTAAATGAAATAATTTTTATTTAAATCAAATAAATTGTATTTGAATTTAATATTTCAGTATTTGAAGTAAATACTATTTAATTGATTCAAATAAAAATTATTTGATTCAAGTAAATACTTATTTGATAATAGTCAAATAATCGGTTATTTGAATCAAATAAATTTTTTTTTCAGTGTATTAAGTCATTTTATTCACTATATAGTCCATTTTTATCAGACTTTAATAAAATGAAATAGAAAAAAATAAAAATGGAAAGTATTGAGAAAAATGTAAAAGAAATTGAAAAAAATAAAAGAAATATATAAAAGTAGAAAAGAATAGATTATTTTTTTAAAATTATGAATCAAATTTAAATCACAGATTAGTGGGAAAAGTTTGTTAGAATCAAGATTATAGAACTCATTTTTTACCCCAGTTCATATTCAATAAACGCGATGTAAAAATTTTCCTAGAGCAAATTTTTATCAGCAAAGGTGTATCAAAAATTTTCCGATAGCATTTATTTTTTGTTTTAGTGATATTAATGCCTGTAACATTTATAGATTAAAGTGATTTTTTACACTATTTACCTATTTATATTCATTTTTTGATTCGAGTCTTAAACTTACGTATATGTTTCGCATATTTATGTTTGTCATTCCATTAAGATGATTACAATTGATTTTTCTAAAAGATTATGTACCTCAACTGAATCATCAATATTCCAAGTGAGAGGATTGATAGTCTTTGTTGACTTTGGAATTGACGGGAGAGAAATTTTCACTAGAAAATATATATATATTCCATCACTATTCACTGTATACAATATCCGGTTTCATTAAATTAATTATAAGACTTGACCGGTTGGTCAACACTATGGAATTAATATAGTTTCAAGTTGTTTAGTAGCACTTGCAACAGGTTCGAATTCAACAGGTATATGACTGATTTTGAACGCCGTTATCACATTAAGATCCGTAATATTGATTCAATGAAATTTCGTACGAAATGTTCAAGATGTGGATGATTAATTTTAGTGCTTTCCTGTGTGATTGTTTTCGAAATTAATTTACAGAGTTTTGTTTTCAATATTTTTTTCTTTGTTCTTGGTTCTTTTTTCGCTTCACTATTTTTCATTTATTTTTTCAGTTTTTTAACTTTTTTTTACTTCTTCTTTTTTACTTTTATCTTTCTTCTTCTATTTGGGTGAATTTTCTGAAAGTGAAATTTTTTATGTCTCGATTAATTTTACAAAATCTACTCTTTAATAATTATTATCAATTTTCATAGTAAAAATTTAGCACTTATTTATCATTTATAAAAAAAATTAAATAATTTTATTCAACTTAATTTACGTAATAACTAAATTACTTTCATCTCCGAAGCCTTTTCAACATGTCTCCAATGGGACTTCTACAATAAAATTAAATTTTCATGATTTTTTTCAAATTCTCAGAAATTTTTTAAAAATATTGTCAGAAAGTACAATGTTTTTTCTATCATTATGTGCATTTTAAAAATTTGTAGACCTCATTTTTATTTTTAATAAAAATGTTTAGACTTTGTCTTCAGTTTTAGGTTAAAATTACTTTAGAATGATTACTGACATTTTATACTTTAAAAATATCTTGAACAAAATTTTAATGCACATTAAAATAAAGCTGAGAATCTGACTTTAAATTTTCCTATATTTTATCTATAAAAAGGAGAAAAATTATTGCTGTTATAAATAATCGAAATTTACATTTTTCTCCGAGTAAAAATTAATTTCATCTCTGAAGCCTTCATTTTTAATAAATAACTGAATGTAGAAGTAAATTTAACAGAATATTTCGATGGTAATATAAAATGAGGGTGTGAGATTTGTATGTTTTACTAAAAAACATATTTTAATTGCGCCCTAAATAAAAATAAATAAAAAGAGTACTGTTTATTTTTTTTCTATTTTCTTTTTTTTAAATTCTTACATTCTTTTTATTTTTCTTCTTATTTTTACATTCTTTTCATTTTCTTTCTCTATTAATACCTATTTTTGCCTTCCCTTCTATATTTCCTCTTTTTCTATAATTATTATTTTCTTCCTCTTCTTATTTTCTCATTTTTTCCTCTTCCTCTTTTTTATTTTCTGCTTCCATTTTTCTTTCGATTTTTCGCTTTCTTAATTTTTATTTCTTTTCTATTTTTTCGAATATTTCTATTTTATGCTTTTTCTCTTGATTTTTTCGTTTACTTAATTTTTCTATTCATTTTTGTCTTTTCTATTTTCTCTACGTTTGTCTACTACATTTTTTGCTTTCTTCCTTTTTTCTGCTTCTTACACTGAAAAAAAAATTTAATTGATTCAAATAACCGATTAATTGACTATTATCAATTAAATATTTACTTGAATCAAATAATATTAGATGGAGTCAATTAAATGGTATTTGAATCAATAACTTCAGTATTTGAAGCAAATTCCATTTAATTGACTTTAATAAATATTATTTGATTCAAGTAAATATTTAATTGATAATAGTCAATTAATCGTTTATTTGAATCAATTAAATTTTTTTCAGTGTAGTTATTGAATTAGAAAAAGATTGTTTATAATTATTTCTCTTTTTCTTAATTTTTTAGCTACTATTTCTTATTATTTTTTTAACATTGCCTATTTCTACTTCTTTTTGCCTTCCCTTTCTTATTTCCCTTTTTTTCTATTTTTGTTTATATATTTTTCATATTTCTTCATTTTTCAGTTTTTCTTTTCCTCTTTTTTTCTGTTTCAATTTTTTTAATTTTATTCTTTAAATATATTTTTTAGTCTTTAGGTCTCTTTTATTCTTGTTATTATTCTATTCCTTTCTCTACTTTTTTTAATTTCTTTGTGTAATAATTTCTTTGGGTTTAAAAAAAATTTTCTTTCTTTCAATTTTCATTTTTTTTGAGTAATTATATCTTTAATTATTTATATCTTTCTATTTTTCTCCTTTTCTTTTTTTTTCTTTTTTTTGTCAATTTCTATTTTTTTTACGCTTTTTTTCTTAATTTTCTCGTTCAATTTATTGTTAAATTCTTTTTTGTCTTCTCTATTTTTAAATTTTTTTATTTTTTTAATTCTTCATTTCATTTTCTTTTTTTTCTCTATTTTTTATTTAACATGTTTATTTTTCATGTTTTATGTTCTCTTGTTCGTTTTCTTTTCTTTTCTATGTTTTCTGTTTTCTTTTTTGTTCCTCTTTTTTATCTCTTTTTCATTTTCATTGTTTCTTCCTATTCTTTATGTTTTTCTTCTTCTTTTGATTAATTAAATTCATTTACGTTTCTACCTTTATTCTCTATCTTTCAACTATTTTTTTTATTGTTATTATTGTTCTTTCGTTCTATTTCTATTTCATTTTCTTTGCCTATTTCTATTTTTTCTATGCTTTCTTTCTTCATTTTTTGGTTTACTTCATTTTTTGGTTAACTTATTTTTTCTATTCACTTTTGATTTTTCTATTCCAAATACAAATTATATTTTTATTTTCTAATTATTTTCATCTCATTTTTTTGTTTTTCTTCTTCTCTTTCTATTTTTATTTATTATCTGTTTTTTCTCTTTTTTTAAAAGTATTTTTATTTTCTTTTTCTATTTTTATTATTTTTTCTTTCGTTTTCTTCTGTTTCTCTATTTTTTAATTTTATCTGTTCATTTTTATTTCCTCATAGTTTCTTTTTCTTTTTTTACTTTCAAGTATTTTTGTTCTTTTTTGTTTTTATTCTTTTTTTAAAATTTTTTTTATCATTTTCTTTGCCTATTCGTATATTTTATTTTTTTCCATCATCTTTCTGTTCTATCTCATTTTTCTTCTTATATATTTTATTAAGTTCTTTTTTTATAATTTTTACTAATTTTTAATCTTCTTTTTCAATTTCGTTTTATTGTTTCATTTTTTTCCTCGTTCTATATTTTCCTTTTAATTTTTTCTCCTCTTTCTTTATTTACTTTTATCTTTTTTCTATCTTTTTATTTCTCTTCTTCTTTTTCATTTTTTGTATATTCTATTTCTTTTTTATTCTTTCTTATCTTTCTTTTTCTACTATTTCTCTTTTATTCTTCTTCTTCTTTTTCTATTTTTCCCTTTATTGAGAAATAAAAAAAAAGAAAACTAACTTTTTAGTAACTTAATAATGTAAATAATAATAATAATAAAAAGAAGAATAGATTCTTCTTCTTCGTCTTCTTCTTCCTCTTTTGAATAACAACAATTAAAGCAAATCTCATTTATCTAACAAGAATTTTCCTTTCTCTAAATTATGTAAATATAATTATTTTCTTCTGAGATGGAGTGGTATTATTTTTAGTATACCTAGGTGCAATTTATTTATCTTAGTCGAATTTATGTGTTGACTTGAATTCTCCAAAAAAGCCTTGATAAAGTGGAAGGACTTTAATTACTTGACTCAAATCATATACTAAAACTTGTGCTGCTCTTAAAACTTCCAAGTTCGTTAATTTCTTGCTTATTAACAGATTCTAAACTTTATCCTCTATCTTGGATTCATTAACAAACGTCGGTATAGAATTCTCTCTCTCTCTCTCTTTTCTTTTTCCTCGCGTGACTCACTAATGGGTTCAATAATCGTATCGTATTTTCTTTACCATTTCTTTTCTCGCGGCAAGCTCATTCTTTTAAAGCAGAAAAAACGAGAAAACAATAATAAAAACCAAAAATGAAAAAAGTTACAAAAGATAACAAAAATAAAAAATCAAAATAGAATAATTGATATTCTATTTCGTCATTCGTTAAAATAATTGCGTCGATTTTAATTATTCTTTCAATTAAAATATTTCTTAACAAGATAAAAATTTATTTTCAACATAAAAATATGAAATAAAATAATTTCGCGAAATTTGATATTTTTTCCCCATTAAAAGAATTATATTTTTTTTCAATTTTCTTTCCCTTCAAAAATGCAATTTCTTTCCATTTATTTTATCTACGTTTATTTATTTATTTACGCAATATTGTGACAGAATGAGCGATTCCTTTGACTTTTTAATTTTTTTGCATTTAAATTTTATTTTACATCTCTTTTTGAATTTTTCTACTCGTTTTTTTATTTTATGTTTTTTTATATCTTCTAAAAAGGGAAATACATATTTTTACCTTTACCAAAAACAGATTCGTTTCAAAAAAGGGGAAAAAAACCACTGGTGTTATTTATTGACATTTGAGTCAACAGGCAGTCAAGTTTTGTTTTTACACGAATGTTGAACATATTTTCAAAAGTCATAAATTCTTGTTTTTGTTTTTTTATAGACTACGAACAAAGGACAATAAAATTTCAAATTATGTTCCGTTTGACGTTGATATTTTTTAGTTACGGTATGAATTTCTACCATTTCTCTTTGATTAGAATTTATATTTATATTTATTTTAGAAAAAAATATAAAACATAAAAATAGAAAAAAAATATTATTAGAAAAATTAGAAATATAAAAAACAATTAAGTTAAAATAAAAATTAAATTAACTTAAATACTGTTAATAATAAGTAATAAAAAAATAATTTACTATTCTTAAATTTATTACTCTCAATTTTATTATTATTTAATAACTATAAAAAAATTAATTTATTATTCTTAAATTTATTACACTAAATTTGATTACTATTTAATAACTATTAAAAAAATATAATATATTATTCTTAAATTTATTACTCTAAATTTTATTACTATTTAATAAATATTAGAGAAAATAATTTATTTCCTCTTAAATTTATTACTCTAAAATTTATTACTATTTAATTTATGATTATTTCAACTTTTATAAAAAAAAGGAAGGGGAAATTATTTTGAATGAAAAATTATCGATTGTATGGCAATTTTTATTATTTTAATCGCACAATATGAATATTTTATAATATTTGTGTGGAAAATAAGAAAAGTTTTATCTGGAAATTTATAAATTGAAAATCCCCTTTATACAAGAGGAAAACTATTAACTGCACTTTATTGGAAATCTCACAATTCTCATCTTGAATTCTTAAATGTTATTTAAAATACCTACCTTTTTTTATATCTTTCATTTAAATCGAGCCAATCTTGAGGTGTGTCATTCGATAAAGAAACAATTTTATCGACTTTTCTTTATTAATGTCAGTCACGTTACTTTGCATTTTTCTTTTTAATCAAAGAAAAAAATTTATATTTACATTTATACATTTATTACATTGCTTCTATTTATTTATTACTTATAAATTTATATTCGTATTTTCTATTTTCTACTTTCATTAAAAATAATCTGTTTATTAAAAGTTTATTTCTTTATGTATTGCACTTTTTATAGTTTTATTGTTGTCAATTTTTTTTTATTCGTCTCATTTATTTTATACCCTTTTTCGAAAAAAATTGTATTTATCGAAAGTTTATTTATTTATTATAAGTATAATTTAATAGTAAAAATTTATTTTTAGAAAAAATAGAAAATAAAAATTCTTTAATTGTTTCCCGAAAAAATTGCGTTTTGAAATTTAATTCGAAATTCTATTTAATTTTTTTACAATTACTAACTTTTTTTTGTTACTCTAAATTTCTATTTTCTGGAAATAAATTTTTATGAATAAAATATTATTAATAAATAAATAATCTTTGTTGTTTTACGTTTAATTTTATACAATTTATTAACAAAAAATTATTTATGGAAATATAGTGACAAAATAAGTAGAAATTCGAATTTATTTTTTAAACCGTTTTTTCGTTTATATTTATTTCCTTTTTTGTATTTCTGAGTCGATAAGAATTTTTTTATATTAAAAAACAAATTAATAGAATAAATTTCAATTATCGTCTTTTTCAATACGAAAAAAATTATTTTTGTAATTATTCAAAACAATTTTTTTTATTCTATTTGGACGATTGCAAAAAAACTTTCCAATTATTTTTAATTAAATCTTCCATTTTACATTTAATTTTTACAGCAAATTTCCCTCAAAAGATTATTTTTAGAAATTTACAGACAATTACTATTTGGAAACTGTAATATTGAGAATAATTTCTGTTTGATGATTATTGGAAGGAAAGTTTTGTAAATTATTTATAGACACGTGAGGAATATAATGTGATTCTCGAATTTTAGAAGTCATAAATGTTTCAGAGCGGCGAAATTCACGTGCGTATAACTGATTATAATCAAGAAAATGTAATAGAGCTTTAATAGTGTTCTATAAAGGCAAATTTCCAACTAATAGAAGCGGTTTAAGGTTTAACACTATTTATAGTTTACTTGCTCGAGAACTCTATTATATGTGAAATTAATTATCACAATTTCTGAATAATTTCCCCCTCGGTTTGCATTAATATATTGTGTGCTGAATCTTCTCGTTGAAAATTACATTGTTTACGTGACTATATGTTAGGAAAAAAATTTATTTTTTGTAAAATAGTCGAGCAATTATGTTTTTGTAATTTTTTTTTTTGCAAACGAAATTTATATTTCAAAATTGATTGAAGGATTTAATTTTTGTCAAGAATTTAGAAAGTCAATTTTAAGTTAAATCCAAATAAATAAATTTATACAAATAAATTTGAATAAATAAATTAAAATAAATGAATTTAAATAAATGAATTAAAATAAATGAATTAAAATAAATAAATTAAAATAAATAAATTTAAATAAATAATTGAATCTAAATAAATAAAATAATTATTTTAGGCAAATTAGAAAAATAATAAAATGCGAATCGACTTTTCCCGTAAATATTTGATATAAATAAATAAAATAGTAAATGTATTGAATGATAAAATTATAAAATAATAAATTTTTCATTACTATTTTGCAAATAAAAAAAATGTAAAAAAAAATTATCGACAGTTCATCGTCGAATTATTACGACTTGCTGTATAAGATTCGAATTTATTGAAAAATAAAGTACAAAATAGGACAATCAGTATTATTACTTCATTTTGTTTTTCACGTCTGACACGATCTGTGATGAAAATAGAGAGAATAAAAAGCGATTTTCCTCTCTGTGGTAGCGATATTTCCGCAATGACCAATTCCATTTGTTACAGATACATTGTGGATAAAGTTTGAAATTGAAAACTTCCGTTGAAATCGCAAAGAGAACGCAGATAGCAGTTACAATTTTTAGATCTTTATTTTTCACGAGAAATTTCTTTCCCGTTTGACTGAATTTTTATTTTTTTTTTAGTTAAAATTATTTTTTTTTCTAATCCAAATCTAGTTTATTTTATTTCTATTTCAATCTAAATTGAAAAAGATTTTTTTTCCAAGGGGAAGAAAAATTGAATTAATAATTCGAAAAAAGGAGAGAAAAATTCCTTTTTTTTTTAGTCAGTCAGTATGGAAATAATTTAATTTAATAAATTAATTTTTTTATTTTATTTGTAATTTATAAGCGAGCGAAGAAGAAAAGAAAGAAAACTGAAAAGAGAAAAAAAATGTTAAAAAAATCGTTGTGTTTATTTATTTATTACTTTATTGTGAATAGAGGAGAATTCCAAAGTTATAAATTGTGATTTTTTAATTTACGTCAAAGGAAATTTTAATTTGGACAGAGAGTACAAATATATGGAGATTTGAACAGAAATCCAAACTGACAAGTTGGCAGTGAAATAGTTGGAAATTACGAAAGGAATATATCACGTGAGAAACTATTATTTACTGACAATGAGACAAAGCCACGAGTGTTATTAAAACAAGAATGAGGAGAAAACTCGTAAAAGGGGTGAGAGAGAGAGAGAAAGAGCGAAATTACCGTCTGCTTAGCCATTAGAGTCGAGTATCCAGTTGGCTTTCTTAATTAAACTTTTCTTCATTTACTCATATGAGAAATTCCATTTAAACATGCGAATTTCTTATAAACATTCATAAACAATTAGATACCTGATCTTTTCATCGATCTAATTACACTGAAAAAAAAATTTATTTCATTCAAATAACGGACTATTTGACTATTTTCAAATAAATATTTACTTGAATCAAATAAATTGTATTTGAACCAAATAATAATTAATTTCGATCAAATACATATTTACTTGAATCGAATAATTTTTAATTTAAATAAAAAAAATTGTATTTCAATAAAATAAATTGCATTTGACTCAAATAATTTTTAATTTGAATCTAAGAAATATTAACTTGAATCGAATAATTTTTAATTTGAATCAAAAAATTGTTTTTGAATCAAATATTTCAGTATTTGAAGGAAATATTATTTAATTGATTATTAAAAAAAGAGAGAGAGAAAATTATTTGTTTCAAGTAAACATTTATTTTATAATAGTCAAATAATCGTTTATTTGAATCAAATAATTTTTTTTCAGTGCATATAATGATCCACTTTTTTTAAAAATACTCTGTTTAATCCATTTTCTAACAATTTATCATCAAATCTTAATTTAAAAAAAATCAAATGGAAGAAATAAAAAACCAAATAAATAAATAATCGAATGAAAAATATAGTGAAAATAAATAAATATTGAAAATAAATAAACAAACGTAAAAAATAGTTCATTAATTACAATAAATTGTGAAAAATAAATTACATACGTAATAAATAATTAATTTAATCACTGAGATAACAAAATGGTTCTTTTAGTAGTCAAGTAATCAATTACTAAAAATTAACTTTTATTAAAAATATGAAAAATAGAAATTTAAATTTAAAACGAAAAATATTCTTTTCACAATCAAATGCATAAAATATTTTTGTTATAAACTCAACAAAAAAATATTTTCCATCCAGGAAATGTAAAAATATATTTTTGCCTCACCGAGTTTTCAATTTCTTCTCCTTTTCAATAATTATTAAAAATTTTTTGTTTTTTAATATTTTTTTTAAAGTAAAAAAAATATTTATATATAATATATTATAAAAAAAGAAACGAGAGATGTTTTGAATTAAATATACAGAGTGAGACGAGATGTATATTTATATATTGAGAATTTTGAAGGTACAGAGAATTGATGAATTAATGAAATGATTAATTTTCACGTGAAGTGCCTCTCGACGGGAAGAGTGTACTCAACATTGCCGAATGACCTCTGGTCAATCAGTAATATCGTCGATAACCAATCGTGTAGCTGCACATGCGCTATTGGTCAATCGAATACCCCACACAAAATCCTCTCCTTGCTTCAATTCCCATTGTCTCTCACTCTAGCGACTATACATTATTCAAAAATCATTTTTTTTTATTTTTCTATGGAAATGTAGAAAAAAAAAAATTTTTTTCACCTTTATTGAAACTATTTTTTAAAGTTATTTTTAATAAAATTTTTTCTCTAATTTGCATCGATGCGTATCAACTTTTTGAAAATGATACCTTCATATTTGTATTTTGTTTGAATATATAACTTTACCACCGACATATGGAAGCAACAGGTGATTTAGCTTCTATCACAGTTCGGTTTTTTTTCTGTGTACGCGTATAAAAGAAAATAAAAATGTCTCTTGTTTAAAAAATACATTTGTTAATTATTTTCGAAATGAATTTTTTTTATCGGAATTTTTCTACGTTTTTTTGAATTCGATCAATATTTATATTTTTATTTGACAATTTTTACGAGAAGGAAGTGCAATTTTTTGACACTATGTTTCTATTGATTTGTTAAAATAATGAATAACGGAAGTAGTAAATGAATAACTTTAAAAATTAATAGGTAAATACTTATAATAGGTAAAAACCTAAATAAAAAATAAATTAAAAGTGAATTTCTACTTTTCTATTTTTTAATATTTTCAATTTATTGTTAATTTTTTTTACTTGTTCTAAATTTTTCACGATAACTAAAAATCAGGTGAACCAATTTCTTAATAATTCAAAACAGTTTTAATATTTTCTCTAAATATTATTATTATCAAATTATATTTTTGACTTTAAAAAAATATATTGCTTTAAAAAAAAAATATTGCAAGAATAAATATAGTAAATATTTCTCGAAAGTTTTTTTTTGATTAATTAATATTAATTGATTGATTAATAATAATAATAATTATTATTATTATTATTTTTATTATTATTCTTACTTATTTCTAAAATAACTAGCTAAAATAACGCGCGCGTGAAGTTTCTTGTTTCCTTAACATTGAAAAATTCAATTATTTAGAAGAATTCTACTCAAAATCACTATTTTTCTAAATATATTCAGAAAAGTCGGGAAAAAGTCAGAAAATTTTGTCAAAAGTACTGAAACAATATTCAATTTCGAAAATTCATAAGAAAATTCTGAATGTTATATTCTTCATCATGGAAAGTTTTTAATTATTTCAAACTTTTTTTATTTTTAACAACAATTCAATTTTACAGATTTTAAAGATAATTTAGCTTTATGAAAAACTTTAATAATTCAAATTCTTATAAAATTCGTTATATTTTTTAATATACATTTCATTCATTATTAAAAATAATAATGGATTTATGGATGAATTTTACTTAAAACACTAAAAAAATTGAATTTTGGAAAAATTATAAATGATTGCAAAAACTCAATTATGTTCAAAAGTTTTTTAATATTCTCGTCGAAATTTCAATTATTTTAAACATTGGTAACAAAATTTTCGTCAAAATTCAATTATTTAAAAAAATTTTAATAAAATTCTTGCCAAAAATTCAATTGTTTTCAAAACTTTTCCTCAATTTTATATAAATTCTATTATATTCAATTTTTTGATAAATTTCTTTCTTCTTAAAAATGTTATTAAAAATCGTCAAACGAAATCAATTATTTCGTATTATTAATGTGGTAAAAAATAATGTTATTTTAAAAACCTGGAAAGTTTCTATTTTTTAAAACTGAAAAAATCAGAAACTTTCAAATGAACAAATGCGTGAAAACCCTGATCAAGTGTTCAATAAATTTCTCAAGCAAAACAAATAATAAAATAAAAATATTTCTGCCTAAAAGTCAGAACAAGAATAATCGTCATATATTTAAATTATTTGAAAATAACTAAAAATATTATTAAAAAATTTGGGTATTCAAAAAATGTTTCATAAAATAAAAATTGTTTTATTTATTTATTTTTTATTATAATTTCGATAATATAGTTTTAAACAAACAGAAATTCTGTAAATATTTTTTCCAAAATAAATATCAAATTTCTTAATCAAAATTTGAATTATAACTTTTTTTCTACTTAAAACTTGTACTTTGTTTAGAAATTGTCATTGAGAAGCAGAAAATGTGCAAAATATTTTTTAATTTTAATTTTCCAACTGTTTTTTATTTTTTTCAGAAAAAATGAAAAGATTAATTACCTAGTTCTAAAATGTTTGTTACAAAGTGCTAATTTTTCTGGAAAGAAGAGAAATATTGAAAAATAACATTAATAATTTTTTTTTATTAATAAAAATAATGTTGTATTATTTGAAAAATAAAAATAGTATTTCTAAATAAAATAAATAAATACCTATTATTAAATTTAAAAAGTAAGAGTGAAAAAATAATGAAAAATAATATGATCTATCAAAACATATTAAAAAAAACAAAATCATAATCATAATTATTATTTTAAAAATCAATTATAATTTTTTTGTGACTTTTTTTCGTTATGTAAGAATTTATTAACAGGTTAGAAGAAAGAATTTAATTCTCTATTATTATTATTATTATTATTATTATTATTATTATTATTATTGTTATTGTTATTATTATTAGAATTAAGTAAAAGAATATTATAAAAAATTTTCCTTTTCAATATAGCATTCTTGATAAAATTTTTTTTGCAAAACTCTTGTTTTTTGTTAATAACATATATTTACTAGATTTTCTAAAAAATAAGTTATTTCACAATGATTGTATAAAAATGGGAATTCCATAAATCTCATAAATGACTTTAATAAAGAACTTATTTTTCAGGGAATATATGATGTTAAATTTTTCAACATCATTTGAGATAAACTGCTTTCTTTATCTATAAGAATTTCCTCTTTATTTCTCCCTCTTTTTTTTTCTTCTTCGTTTTTTTTTCTCAAGTCTATTACTCAGTGTACACTTCTGTGTTGCAGTACGTGTGTATATATGCGCCTGTGTTTTCTTATGAATATTTTAAAGAATTGCTTTGTAGATTTTTTAAAAAGAAGTAGGTAGCGAAGTCACTTTTTTTTCGCCTTTGGGTATTTAAAACTCGGTTCATTTTTCTTAAATTCACACGACACGTGTCCTAAATAATGGACAAAATAAGAAAAGCAGATTTCTTCACGGTACTTCAATTCTAATTTATCTTTTTTGTTGTAATTGTTTATTTATTTATAATATTTATTTATTTAGAAGTTATTTCAAATTTGGAATATAAATTTTTTATTTTTATTTTTCGATTAGTAATTTATCATTTTTATTTTTAATTTTGCTCCTATTTCTAATTCTTATTTTTTGTTATTAATTTATGATTTTAAATTTTAATTTTGCTTCAATTTTTATTAGTCTTATTTCTATTTCTACTTTTACTTCTATTTCTGTTTTTATTTCTTTGTTTATTTTTATTTTTATTTCTATTTCCATTTTTATTTTTATTTCGTTTTTTATTTTTATTTCTATTTTTGTCTTTATTTCTACTTCTATTGACATTTTTTATTGATCATAAAATAATATAATTTTTTAAATAATAAATTGGATCAATTCTGACCAAAAAATTACTTTTACCCTTGATTTACAAATTTGGCGATATTCAGATATCTGACTAATTGAAATTTTCAATTTCTGTTTACATTAATCACAGAATACTGTAATTTTCTTATTCAAAATAAATGGAAAAATGAATAAGCAAAAAAAAAATTGTATTGAAATAAATGAAAATTTTTTTCATTGAATATTTTTATTTCCAGTTATTTAATGGTTCGTATAGAAAAATAAATATTCGCATAGAGAAAAAAAGAAGAATTAATTCTCCGAACGTCTGAAAAAATGTTTACCTCGCTCTACTTAAATATTTTACTTCGAAAAAAACCTTTTGGGAATTGTAACAGGAAATTTGAGTGCAACTTTTTCTTTTTTAATTGATTTCTACACTTCTGTGGGTAAATATAAGCGTAGAGTTTTTATTACAAATCAAGTGGAGAATTCGAGGAGAATTTTATTAAATAGAAGAAAATTTCTATACAAATAGTGAACGATTAATCTTAACACGTGAGTCTTTTTTTTCTAGTGTATAAATATATTGTATATAGAGAGAGAGAAATAGAGAATGCGAGAGAGGAGAAAAAGGGTTGAATTTCCCCCTTTTAAGCTTTCCATTTTCGAGCTTCGAAAAACAGAACATTCAAAGATAAACACGGAAAATGTATTTTCTCAGGGTTCTTCGTGTCAAACACTTTCACAATTCACTTATAATACAAAACCGATAAAAGCAAAGGAGCACAATAACTCGACAGAGGAGGGAAAAAAATTACCAAAAAAAAAAGGAAAAATCGTCTTCATTTCCAGGAAATAAAAATTCTCCTTAAAATTTCTATCTAATTTATCAATAGCTACTAGCAATTATATAATAACAATAGCAATAACAATTAAGTTTATTAAAAGAAAACCCATAATCAAAGGAGTTAATTAACCACAATTTCAAAAACATATACAGCAATAAATACACATTTACTTGAATTCAAAATAATTGATGTTGAAAGTAATTTATTAATTAGTCTATTACCAATTTTGTCATTATTTCTGGTAAAATATAGATTATGGAGATTACTGCGCGTTATTGGATGTAAATTACAATAATTATTATTATTACCATCGCATGGACCAGTCGCGTCTCATACCAGATTGAGAATCATTGATGCATTAAGTCATACTAATTAGTCGACAAAATTTTCCGTCAAGTAACAAACACTATTATATTATTCAGTTCGATGATTTTTAATTACAAGAATTAGACGCGCGAATAAAGGACCAAAAAAATAATAGAAAATTTCAAATATTATACAAGACTAAAAAAAAAAATTCCGTTTCTTTTTTTTTTATTACAATTGCTTCAATAGGAAAATCGACATTTTTTTATTATAATAAATAAAAAAAATTAACGAATACCTGAAAACTTGAAAAAAAAATTGTGCCATTTTGGTCGAGTCGAGTCTAGTCTATTAGACTTTTTTCAATTTAGTCATAAAGCGAAGCAATTTAGACAGTGGAAAGTGAAAAAGTGATAAAAATCGAGAAAGTCCGCGTATACAAGAGAAATATCCTATAGATAAAAATAAAGATATAGATACATATATAGTAGAAATATAAATTTGAAAATTGAAAACATAAAAATAGGATCTTTATTTTTATCCAGAAAGACAAGATAAAATTGGAAGTTATTATTGTGTATTTAGATTCCACGAGCTTTCTTTGAGCTTTTACGAAAATGTCGTTAATCAGAGAGAATTTTTCTATATGATTAGCAATTTTTCTTTTAAAATTCTTGAAATATTAAACAGTAGAAATTAAAAGAGTTTTCGAATTAATTTCCAAATTTTGAATAAGAGTAGAAAATTATCTTTTTGTGTAGAGAAAATAACTTTTACCATTAGGTCAAAAAATTCATGATAATAATTAAGGGAATGGTATATAAAGTTATTTTTTATAATATTAAGAAACTAATTTGAATATAATCCAAAATTATTCTCACGATAATTTTTCATAAGGAATTCAATAGTAAAAATAAAATCAATCAGAAAATAATTATTTTGATTCTATTTGAATTTCCATGTTTTTTTAAAAATTAGTATAAATTGAAATTCGTTCGTCATTTTTTAGAAAATATGTTTTTAAATTCACAAAAAAAAAATTTCAATTTGAAAAAATTTATTGTCATAATTTCTGAAACTTTCAAAAATCTTTGTTTTTAAGCTGAAATTACTATAAAAATACTATTATTATTATTATTATTATTATTATTATTATTATTATTATTATTATTATTATTATTATTATTATTATTATTATTATTATTATTATTATTATTATTATTATTATTATTATTATTTAAATCTTTTTTATAAAAATAAACTTCTGCATTTTTCTAACTATTTTCAAATCATAATTTTTATAAATAGAAAATAAACAATGAAAATAATTTTATTCTAAACTTTTATTTTTTACTTATGTAATTATTTTCAACTTTTTTTATTTTTTATTTTTCTTAAAAATTATTATATTTTAAAACCAATTCGTCATTTTGTAGAAAATATGTTTTTAAATTCACAAAAAAATTTTCTAATTCAAAAATTGATTTACGTATTTTTTATGAAATTAAAAAAAACTTTATTTTTAGGCTGAAAATAATAAAAAAATACCTTAAATTGTTATTATTATTATTCAATGTTTTTAATATAAAAATTCATTCCTTCATTTTTTTAACTAATTTCAAATTATAATTTTTTTAAGTAAAAAATAAAAAATTAGGTAGCATTATTTTGTTCTAAATACATATTTTTTATTTATATAATTATTTTGATCTTTTTCGAATTTCTGTTTTTTTTTTAAAATTATTACATTTTAAAATCTATTCGTCATTTTCTAGAAAACATTATTGAATTCACGAAAAAATTCAAAGTATTTTTAAATCATATTTTTTATAAATATTATAGAAATTAAAAAATTAGGTTAATTGTATTCTCAATTTTTATTTTTAACTTATGTAATTATTTTGATCTTTTTTTAATTTATTTTTTCTTAAAATTTGGTAGTTTTTTAAACCCATTCATCATTTCGTAGAAAATATGTTTTTAAATTCACAAAAATAATTTCTAATTTAAACATTTATTGTCCTCATTTTTTAAGAAATTAACAAAACTTTGTTCTTAGACTAAAAATAATGAAAAATACTTAATATCATTATAATTGGTCAATGTTTTTAATATGAAAATTCATTTTTTTATTTTTTTAACCAATTTTAAGTCACATATTTTATAAGTAAAAATAAAAAATTGTAATAATTTTATTCTGATTTTTTTTATTTATATTATTATTTAGATCATTTTTGAATTTTCGTGTTTTTTAAATGGGTAAATTTTTTTAAAATTGGTAGCTTCTGATAATCCATTCGTAATTTTGTAGAAAATATCTTTTTAAATTCACAAAAAAATTTGTAATTAAAAAAATTAATTGTCAAAATTTTTAAAGCATTTAAAAAAACTTTGTCTTTAGGCTGAAATTAGTTGTGAATTTAGATAAAAAAATGAATAAATGAATTCCCTGTTACAATAACTTAATAACAATGGTATTTTTGATTTTTGTATTTTGATTTTTAGTCTAAAAACGAATTTTTTAAATGCTTCGAAAAAATATGAAAATCAATTTTTTCATTTGTCAAATTCTTTATTGATTCAAAAACATATTTTCTACGAATATTAACGTAGTGTATTTTAAAACCAATTAATTTTTAAGAAGAATAAAAATTCAAATAGTGTTAAAAATATTTTCTAACCACTGAATTCCTCTCAAAAGATTATTGTAAAAATAATTTTGTGGAATTTTGAAATTATTTTCCTATGATATGTAGTTAAAAGTATCGGTGTACCAAAGAAACTTTTCTTTTAGAATTTATTGTACTCATATTATTTATTTGTTAATTAATAAAAATATTTTCATTTTCCCCTTTGGAGAAATAAAATAACGAAAAATAAATAAAAATAGTCTTCTTAAATATTCAAAGTATGTAGGTTTAATTTTAGGTAAGATAAAAGGTCGTATATCAAGTTTATTACATTTTACATAGGGGAGAATTATTTTTTTTTCTTCTTTTTCTAGTATCAAGGGACCTTTACATATGTATATACAGAAATAGTTCCTGTAAATTTTTTACACACGAGTCACTTTATGTTTTTTCAAGTAGGCAATTTCTTTTCTTTTTATACATATATAGGAAATCGAAAATTTACGTAGTAATTTAACTTTTTACATTTACGATTAACAGGAGGAATAAAATAATCTCTGCTTTATGTTGAGATAAAATTTTTATTCTTTATTTTTTGCTTCTTTTACGCCTTCTTTACTTGCCGCTTGGTTACTTTTTTAGAGTTTGAAAGTTTCTTTTTTAAACTGCATTTAAAAAGGTATAAATTATAAACGGAAAAATTTTATTTTATTTAAATTATGCTTTAGCAGATTATTCCTCGTGAACACAATTTTTCTAAGGATGTCAAGTTGAGACGAAAATACGAATCAAAAACGTCGCCTTGCAACAGTTTTGATTCGTTATTTATTTTTTTTAACGTTTACCTTTACTAAAAAATATTTTACCCCCAACAAAAATTTTGACTCTACTCAAAAAATGAAGTTTAATTCAAAAAATTTCATTCTCCTAAAAAAATTTCAATTTACAAAAAAAATTGTCACTTTCACAATTCACTAAATAAATTTTCACATTCTTTACAAAAATTCTTACTTTTACTAAAAAAATTACGTTGAAATAATTTTTATTTTAATTAAAAAGAATTCTTACTTTGGCTACAAAAAATTTGACTTTCATTAAATATTAAATTGTCACATTCAATAACTTTTACTGAAAAAGTTCCAAATTATTTAAAATCTTACATTCACAAAAAAAATTTAATTGACCTACACAAAAAAGTAAAGTAAAAAGTAAAGTAAAAAAATAGTAAAGTCAAAAATTTTGACTTTAACTAAAGAAAAATTTTCACTCTCTTTAAAAAAATTCCAAATTTCATACAAAATTTTCCTCTTCACGTTGATTAAAAAAATTAAAACATTTTTCTAATTGCCAAGAGAATAACTCAAATGTTCCATAAAATTATTTTTAAGTTAATTTTTTGTGTGAAATTTCATTGTCAAAATAAAATCGATAAGAAAATAATTATTTTGATATTTTTTAATTTTTATTTTTCTTAAAAATTGGTGAATTTTGAAATCCATTTGTCATTTTGTAGAAAATATGATTTTGAATCTGCAAAAAAATTTCGAAATAAAAAAAATTGATTTTTATAATTTTTGGATCATTTTTTTTGGAAAAAATTCTTTAAAAACATTTCACTTTTCTTTAAAAATCTTCCTTTTCACTTCAATTAAAATATTTTTATTTTTACTAAAAAAATTCTCACTGTCATTCAAAAATTGTTCACTTTAACTCAAATTATTTTCACTTTCATTTAAAAATTGAAATTTTTAATACTTCTTGAATTTTTTTCATTTTCTCTTTTATTAAAAATATTTTTATTTTCAATTTCACTCAAAAATTCTCATTGTCATTCAATTCATTTTTACTATTTCACCTCAAAATTTTTAAAGTGAAATTGAAAGTGAAAATAATTTGAGTTATAGTGGGCATTTTTTAAATGACAGTGAGAATTTCTCGAGTGCAAATGAAAATATTTTAATTAAAGTAAAGAGAATAATTTTTTATGGAACGTGAATATTTTTAAAAAATGCTCCAAAAAATGCTCCAAAAAATGCTCCAAAAATTATGAAAATAATTTCTTTTTATTTTAAAAGTTTTAGTGATTATAAAATTATATTTTCTACAAAATGACGAATGGATTTCAAAATCTGCAACTTTTTTAAGAAAAAAAAACGATCTAAATAATTTTATTTTAACTATTAAATTTCTCACAAAGAATTATCTTAAAAATTATTTTATAGAACATTTAAGTGATTTTTTTGGCAATTAGAAAACTGTTTTAATTCTTTTAATCAAAGTAAAGAGAAAAGGTTTCTTGAATTTTCTCACTTTCTCTTTTACTGAAAATATTTCAATTTCACTTTCAATTTCACTAAAAAATTCTTACTGTCATTCAATACTTATTCACTTTTACCTCAAAATTTTTAAAGTAAAAGTGAAAATAATTTGAGTTAAAGTGAACATTTTTTGAATGACAGTAAAAATTTTTTGAATAAAAATGAAAATGAAAAAATTTTACTCAAAGTGAAGAGGACAATTTTTTTTAGAGGAAGTGTAATTTTTTTAAGGGGAGTGACAAATTTTTTTAGTGAAGTCAAATTATTTTAATATAAGTATAGTTTCGAGTTAATAAATACGCGTAAATTGATAATTAAAGACGAATTATTTATTTACATTTATCAGACGTAAAAAAAAAAAATTGAAAATCACGGAGAAAAAATCTTGTAACGTTGACAAGAAGATTATTAATATAAAACTAACAAATTTATTTTGTTGTTCTAGCAATTTAAATTTTTTCTAATAAAAAAAATCTGTCGAGGTAACAAAAAATTTTGTAACAACAAAAAGAAATTTGTAAGTTTATTTATTTTTATTTATTTATTTTACTGTACTAACAATTGAAATTTTTTCTAATAATAATAAATCTGTTAAAGTAACAAACAATTTTGTAACAAAAAAAAATTTGTTAGTTTATTTATTTTTATTTATTTATTTTGTTGTCCTAACAGTTGAGATTTTTTCTAATATTAATAAATCTGTTGAGGTAATAAAAAATTTTATAACAACAAAAAAAATTGGTAGTAGAATATTTATTTTGTTGATCCAACAGTTGAAATTTTTTTAATGACAATATATCTGTTAAGGGAACAAAAAATTTTGTAACAACAAAAAGAAATTTGTATGTTTAT
Organism: Leptopilina drosophilae; assembly: GCA_032873175.1. NCBI lineage: Eukaryota > Metazoa > Arthropoda > Insecta > Hymenoptera > Figitidae > Leptopilina > Leptopilina drosophilae. Next base: position 16,703,618 of record CM065481.1, read on the forward strand.
TTGTTTTCATTTATTTATTTATTTTGTCGTCCTAACAATTGAAATTTTTTCTAATAACAATAAATCTGTTGAGGCAACAAAAAATTTTATAACAACAACAAAAATTTGTAGTAGATTATTTATTTTGTTGACCTAACAGTTGAAATTTTTTTAATGACAATAAATCTGTTAAGGGAACAAAGAAATGTTGTACAAAAAAAAATTAGTTCTACATTAACAATTATTTCTTCTCCTTGAGGGAAAAGAATTAATTAAATTACCAATTTTTGATTGTCAATTCGATTGTTCAGAAGAAAAAAAAATAAAAAAGAATAATAAAATTCTCAAAGAATATATATATATTGTGTAGTAAAGAAGAAAGAAAAAAATTGACTCACCTATCAAACGAAATGGCCATGAGTGTAAAAACGCTGGCGCAGATGGTAAGAACTGCAATAAATTGGCTGATCTTGCAGTATAAATTCCCAAATGGCCAATGACTATTGAGCATATAGGTATAATTAAAGATAACATTTAACGTCGACACCATTGCGTCCGCAATACTTAAATTCACTAGAAAGTAATTAGTCACTGTTCTCATTCGTTTATGCGCCAACACTATCCAAATCACAATGAGATTGCCACCAGTCGCAACAACAATCATACCAGCGAACAATAATGTCCATATCATTTGTCGCCACCATGGTAAAATAAATTGATTTCCATCTTCTGTGTCCGTTAAATTTGTGTTGTTCTGAAAGAATGTCTCGTTCGCCACAATCCATGATGGTGTTAAATTCAAAGGGAACTCGGTCGAAATAAAAAGCTCTTCGAGTGACTGCATCACGACAAACGCCGGAAGTCACTTTTCTTTAGTTCATTAGTTTTGTTCCCTTCTCTCTCTCTCTCAATCACTCTCTATTTTTTTGTTGCCTTTCTATAGCGCGTGAAGGGAGGAACAATTTCCTCTCCTTTCTTCTAAATTACAACCTTTTTTTTATTTCGAAATTTCCTCTTCTTTTTTTTATCTATTTTGATAAAAAAAAATCTTCTCCTGTTTTAAATGTTTTTTCTTACGGATCATTTCTTTGGGGGCTAGCCCCTTATTTTTTTTCTCTTGCTTTTGAATTTGTTTACATAGTCATTGTTGAGTTGGAGTCATTTTTCGGTTTTTGGAATTGAGGAATAAAAATTTTTCGAAGGTGGGAATTTTATCTCGAGGCGGAACATTGTTAATTTTTTTTAATTGTTTTTCCGGTGTATTTTTCCCCTTTTTTTATTTTTATAGTTTTTGTTTCTATTTTATTTATTCTTTTTTGTATTTTTTTAATTTATGCTAATTCTTCTGTGGAAAATTATTTATCTTTTCTGGGTGATGTTTTTGTCTAGTAATTTTTCGTTCTTCTTTATTTTCAATTCATATTTATTTTTTTTGTTTTTGAATTTATAGTGATTTATTTATTTAGATAATAAAAATTTGGATATTTTTAGCTCCTTTTTTTATTCTGCTAATTTTTTTACTCGACGAATTTTTTCATTCTTCTTTAGTTTTTACTCTTCATTTTTTGTTGGTGGTGTTTTTTTCTCTGGTAATTTTTTCTCCTAATTTTTTTTCTAATTTTCTTTTCTATTTTTATTCTTCTTTTTTATTGTTTCTTTTTTATTGTTTCTTTTTTATTGTTTCTACTTTATTTCCTCTACTTTTACTACTTTTATTTCTTCTTCTTCTTCTTCTTCTTCTTCTTCTATGTTTTCCTACTTCTCTTCTTTCTTCTTTATTGTTTCTTCTGTCTTCTTAATTTGTTTTTCTATTATCTTTTCTTCTTTATTATTTATCTTAATTTTTTCTTTTCTTCGTTCTTCTTTGCTTTTAATTCTCTCTTTTATTGTTTCTTCTTTATTTTCTCTACTTTTTTTTTCTTCTACATTTTCCTACTTCTCTTCTTTCTTCTTTATTGTTTCTTCTGTCTTCTTAATTTATTTTTCTATTATCTTTTCTTCTTCTTGATTTAACCTAATTTTTTCTTTTCTTCGTTCTTCTTTATTTTCTATTCTCTCTTCTTTTATTGTTTCTTCTTTATTTTCTCTACTTATATTTTTCTACTTCTCTTCTTTAATCTTTATTGTTTCTTCTTTATTTCTTCTTTTTCCCCTATTTTATCTTCTTTTATTCTTTCTTCTTTATTTTGTATTTTATCTTCCTTTATTCTTTCTTCTTTACTTTTTACTTTATCTCCTTTTATTATTTTTTCTGTATTCTTTATTTTTTACTTTATCTCCTTTTATTCTTTCTTCTTTATTCTTTATTTATTACTTTATCTGCTTTTATTCTTTCTTCCCTATTTTTTATTCCATCTCCTATTATTTTTTTTCTTCTCTCCTTTTTTTATCTACGCTAATTTTCTATTGCATTAATTATTTTTCAGTTCGTCGCCACTTTCTTTCTTTTTTTTTCTTTCTCTGGAATATTTTATTTCTTGTGAATTTTTTAATTCAGTGGGAAATTCGTTGTAATAATCGCATTAAGTTCTTTCATTAATTGGAGAGTGAGTGGGTTGACATCCGTGATTTCTAGGAAAGTAGAACTCTATGTTTTCTGTCCCCTGAATTCAATCGGGGAGGATGGTGATGATGGTGGTTGGATACAGTGGTTAGTTTCACCATCGAAGCTCACTTCCACTTCCGTTTCATGCACTGTCGGCTTTAACCAGGCGTTTCTCTCTCTCGCACTCACTCACTCTCAATCCCTTCTCTCTTCTCCCAACAATATTCCCCTCGCCCACCCCTTTATTGTTTTCATAGTTTTATTCACGTCGAGATGAATGGTTTTGCGCAATGGGAGGCACATCCAATAGTCTTCAAAATCCTCGGAAAATATCGAAACAATTATTTAACAAAACAATTTCGAAAGGGAAAAAAAAATTTTATTTGATTTTAATGTTCAAGTGTCGATTTTTCTGTAGTTTTTCCTACATTTCTCAATTCTTTTTTCTATTGTTTTGAATTTGTCTTTATTTTGTATATTTTCAGTTTTTTTTCTATTTTTCGATTCTTATTTCTATTTTTCAATTCTTTTTTCTATTTTTCAAATATTTTTTTTTGTTTTTCAATTCTTTTTTCTATTTTCCAATTATTTTTTTGTTTTACAATTCTTTTTTCTATTTTTCAATTCTTTTTCCTTGTTTTCAATTATTTTTTAATTTTCAATTCTTTTTTTCTGTATTTTCAATTATTTCCTACTTTTTCAATTTCTTATTTTATTTTTAATTATTACCTGTATGTTTAATCCCTTTTTTATTATTTTTTGTTTTTTTTACAATTATTTCCCACTTTCTCAATTTCTTATTTTATTTTCAATTCTTTCCTATATTTTTATCCCTTTTCTTTATTTTTTCGTCAATTATTTCCTACTTTTTCAATTTCTTATTTTATTTTCAATTCTTTCCTATATTTTCATCCCTTTTTTCTTTTTTATAATTTTCTTCGTCTACTTTTTTCAATTCTCTTTTCTATATTTCGACTTCTTTTTCTCTATTTTTTCAATTCCTTTCTTCTCTATTTCCTACTGTTTTTTTAATTACATTCTGCCAAAAAAATACAGCAAGGAATGAAAAATTGTTAAATATAAAATTAAATTCTTTTCGTCTCTATTTTTTTATTATATTCTCCCAAAAATATAGAGAATATAATGAAAATGTAAAATACGAATTTAAATTCTTTTTTTCCCTCTATTTTTATTCCATTTTCTCCAAAGAAATAGAGAAATAAATGAAATGTTGCGGATTTTTTAATTAAATTATTCAAAATTCGAATTCTTTTTTTTTCTCTTCTCTTTTTGTCAATTTTTCTTTCGGCGGAAAAGTCTTGGGAAAAATTTAAAAAGACAAAAAAATAATGACCGAGTTTTTTTGGAGAATCAAAAATTCTGATGGATGCTGGACATTAGCGGCTTTCAAGTAGTACAATGCGTTCGTATTTTCTTATTATAAAGCATTCGCTTTTGTTCTTCATTACCCGTCGGCGATACTTTGTGATGTTTTTCATTTCGAAAATATTTCCTTCCTTAGTCTTATGTGGATTTATTATAAAAAACCAAAAAAAAAAAAAATTGTTCTTCTTTTTTCAATACAAAGAATGTTCAGTTTGATCTCACTTCAAGGGGGCAACTTTGTTTTTTTATTTTCAAAAAATTAATATAAAGCAGAGCTCGTCTAATTTTTTCTCTTTTTACCAAACATTCAGTTTTTATTCCATTCTTTCCGTTAATTAATTTCTCCTTCTTTCTTTCGGTTTATTTTCTTTCAAAATTCCTCCTAAAAATAATTCAAATTTTAATATTTCGTCTTTTAAAATTTTCCTTCGTCTTCTACATTTCCTCTTGAAATAAATGAATCAAAACTTTTATTTTAATCACTTTTTTTGTCTTCTTCTCTCGTTTTTCTCTTGGAAAATAAATAAAAATTCTATTTTAAACACTTTTTCGTCGTCTTCTTCTTCTTCTCACAATTTTCTCTTAAAAAATAAAACACTATTTTTCCAACTATTCTTTTTCTCGGTAACCAAAAATTTTATTTTAAATATTAAACACTTTGTTTTAACACTTTTTTTTCTGTATTTCCGGTAAAAATTTGTCCTTCTCTCTTCATATGATCGATGGGGATTGTGAAGTTCTCTCACGTTCACCTCCTCGAGATGATTGTATTTTTCATTTTCAGTATTACGATTAATCTGTAACATAAAAAATGGAAAATAATGAAAATTTTTTTTTTATTATTTTTAATCTCGCACATGAATTGCGTGTAAGTGTGTTGAAATACATTATATGAATTTTGCCAAGCAGGTTTTGCATTATGGGTATATCAGGGATAAAACGCAGATTAAGCATAGAATACACTTGGGAAAATTTAATGCAAGCTCAGGTTTATGGTCTAAAGTGAGCTTTCATGGTTTAGTTTTGAAATATTTAAATATTTTTAAACAAAAAAAAGGCAAAAAAAGGAAACAAAATTTGCTTTTAAAGTTGAATATTAAAAAAAAGAATCTTACTTTTTTTGGTCATTGTGGTAATTTTTTTTTAATTAAAGTTGCTGACTTGGTTGAAATTAAGAGCGAATATTTTAGAAAAGATTAGCGTGTTTACATAAGTAAATAAGTAAATGAGTAAATAAGTAAATAAGTAAGTAAATAAATAAGTAAATAAGTAATTAAGTAAATAAGGAAATAAGTTAATAAGGAAATAAGAAAATAAGTAAATAAGAAAATAAGTAAATAAGAAAATAAGTAAATAAGTAAATCAGTAAATAAATTTGTAAATAAGCTAAGTCAGTAAACAAATAATAAAAAATAATAAAAACTACGAAAAAATTGCTAAAAATTTTCAAATATTTTATAATGAAAAAATAGATACAAATATTTAAGAATATAATAAATTGACAGAATTATAACTCTTTGCAAATTTTTATTAAATCTATAAATTATTAAATCATTATTTTTATTACCTTTCCATTGGATTTCCATTAAAATATTTAAATTAAAAAATCCTTTCTCCTTTTAATTTCAAAATTTCAATGCATAATCACTTTCGAGTGATAGTGGAGCAAAAAAAGAAAATTCCTCTCCTATACGTCGTCTGAAAAATTTATTTGAGGACTCTATAAATCCATATATGCAAATTTTCCGTTTTAGTTTCCAATTCAAATGTATAGTTTTCGAACGAGTTAAAGTTTTCCAAAGTACCATGCTGCAAGCTGTCGTTTTAAAATAAACGCTTCCTGAAGAGCTTTAACACTTTTTCTTCAAAAATGCGTGAATTTTAATATTTGCATATTGAAGTTTATTTGAACAATATTGTCGAGAATTTTCCCATCAGTGTTAAAGGGAAAAAAAAGAAAAAATAGAAATAAAATATCATTTTCATTTAAATCAGTACTAATTTTCAATTTTGAAATTTACGCAGCTAAATTTTTATTTTCAATATTAGGGAATTATGTATCAAATCAATAATAATTATCCTGGTGAAATAATTGTTTTTGTCCAGGAAGTAATTATTTTACAAGAACCTCTATTATAGTCATGCTTTGTTGCGGAAGTAATTATATGTTAAACTTAAGTTTATCCAGGAGAAAGTGAAAATTTATATATACATATATATATAGTAAGCGGTCATAAATTACTTCGAAGAAAATTGATATTTAAGGTGATGAAAATTCTAAAGAAATGTAAATTTTTAACCTGTTGGGGAAAATTAAATTAGTTATTGAATACTTTGTAGTTGTATTTTTTTATGGTTTAGGAAAATAAAGTAGATGAAAATAAATATGGTCAGACAATTTAAATAAATTACTTCTACGTAAATTTTTTCGAATTAAAATAAAATTTGAATATTAATAAAAAAAAATAAAATTGGGTACAGTTTTTTAAAAACGTATTTTCTAATTTTTTATTTTCTAAAAATACTTTTTCTAATAGAAGTGAATTTCTAAAAAACTGTTTTCTAATAAAGGTGAATTTCTAAAAAACTTTTTTCTAATAAAGGTGAACTTTTAAAAAACTTTTTCTAATGAAGCTGATTTTCTAAGTTTCTTTCTTTTAGTAAAGGTTATTTTCTCAAAATTTCTCTTTAAAGAAGGAAAATTAAATGAAGGAAAATTTCAAAAAATTCTTTCCAAACAATTTTTAATTTCTATAATAACGATTAATTGGTATGTGATTAAAATATAGAGTTTACAAAAATTTTCTAATTCTCTAAAAAAAATACTTGGAATTTTGTTGAAATAAATTGTAATAAAAAATTATTAGAAATTATACAAAGTACAATTATAAAAATGATGGAAATTATTATTTTTCAAAGAATAGAATTTTTTTTAACAAATAGTTATTTTATAAAATTTTTTTTCTTTTTCAAAAGGATTGTAACTAATTAGGTAAACAGAATTATCATTAAAAAACAGAAAATGTGAGAAATAGTTTATATTTTTTAATTTTAGTTTTTTCACCAATTTTCTATTCTTTTATCAAAAATTATGAAGTTTTACAAATTTTAGGAAAATATTTGATGTAATTTTTAGATATTATATTAATATATTTAATATATTAAATTAGATATTAGTTATTTTTAAATTAGATATAATTTTTTAGAAAACTTTTTTTAGAAATCAAAATTCATTAGAAAGACTTTTTTTTAAAAATTTAATTTCATTAGAAATTACTTTTTTGTGCAAAAAGGATTAGAAAATATTTTTTAGAAAATGTGACATGTATTTTGTGAAAAAATAATAAATAAAAAATATTGAATGAAAATTTAAAAAAAATAATATTAATTTTGTCTTTTAATTTTGATTAAAAAAAAAGTTTTACTACAATGAAAAATTATGGAGTTTTACAAATAGGAAAATAAATATTAGAAATCATAATTTTTTAGAAAAACTATTTTTTAGAAATCAAAACTCATCTGAAAAACTGTTTTTAGAAATTTGATTTGATTAGAAATCAATTTTTTCATGCAAAAAGGATTAAAAAATAATTTTTAGAAAAAGTGACCACCTATCAAAAAATAATAAATAAAATATTAAATGAAAATATTAAAATTATGTAAAAATTTTGTCTTTTAATTTTGACTAAAAAAAAAGTTTTACTACAATGAAAAAATGCTTCTTTGCAAAAAAATAAATGAATTAAATTTAGTCAAATAATTTTATTTTATTAATTATTTTTGCCTAAGAATGTAATTTAGTCAAACGGTTTCAGTTTAATTGTTTTTGCAAGTAGGAAAAATAAAATCGAATCAAACCGTTTACAATTATCGTTTTGTAAAAGTGGTAAACATAAAGTTTAGTCAAACAAAATTTATTAATTCGTTATAATTTTTTTTGTTTAAATTAAAACCGTTTACATTAACCATTTTGGAAAAGTGGTAAACAAAATTCAGTGGGAAAAAAATTAAGTAATTCGTTAGAATTTTTCTTTCTTTTTAAGTAAAACATTAACCATTTTGTGAAAGTGCACTGAGAAAACAATATATTTGAATCAAACATAATCATCTTTGTTATAAAAATTATCTTTGAATTAAACATAATAATTTAGATTCAATACAGAATAAATTTGATTCAATAAAAATGATGTTTAAGTTAAACGTATTTTTTTAGTTGACTACTTATTTTTGAATAAAAAAAAAAAATTCTCAGTGTGGGAAACAAAATTTAGTGGCAAAAAATTAATTAATTCGTTATCATTTTTTTTGTTCAAAGTAAATAGTAGTAAAAAGTTGTAAGAAATTTTTTTTGTGCAACCCCTGCTGGAAAAGAGCTACTTTCCTTTGACATAAATGCAGCAGAAAGTGGTAAATTTCTGCACATTTAAAAGTGTGCAGGAAAGTGTACTTTCCCGCACACTTTTGATAAAGTGTGCAGGAAAGTATACTTTCCTGCACACTTTTTTGTAAACAGTATAATATACACTATAATCAACATAAAACTATATTTATTGATTAGAAATGTATAAAAATAACTTTTTTCGGTAAACAGGTGTTGCACAAAGTACTGTGTGCAACACGTACGAAAGAAGATTTTCCGACTTCGTGCAAATTGCTGCCCTCGCTTCGCTCGGAGCAGCAAACTTAGCACTCGTCGGAAAACAGCTTCTTTCTGTACTTGATGCACAATATACTATTCTTTGTTTATAAAGTAATACAAAGGTTATAAAGAGTGAAAAAGAAAATTTCTTTTCTTTTCTATTTAGAATTTTTTTTTTTTTGTAATTTAATAACACTTGCATTAAAAAAAAGAAAAAAAAGAAGAAGTTGGTTAAATATATAAAGTGGAGAAATTTAAAAATCCACAGGTAGGAGGTTGAAATGGAATTCATTTACCCCACAGGGACTCGTGATTCGTTCACATAAGCGTCACCATTGTTACAATCACTGCGAGGAATTTACAATTGTAACGTGAAAATTATGCATTGCCGCCACTCCACGGTCACTGGTGTTGCAAAGTCGTTGTTTTTTAACTCCTTTTTTTCTCCATATTCGCATACATTTGAATAATGTAGGAATATAAGGCGCAAGACATGTGTGTATATATATAGAGTGAAAAAAAGAAAATTGAGAGAAAAAATAGAGAGAAAGAGAGAGAGTAGAACCCATGGCAGATTCTTGAAAAGGGAAAAAAATATTCTCACATATGTACATATAACATGTGAAAAGGGAAAAAAAGGTCCAGCGAAGAAAATGAAAGGGATCAAGAGTGGAAAATACTTTCCAAAAGAAAAAGAAATGACAATGGAATGTGTTGAAAATGGTCATACGCAAATGGATATTGGATTAAAAGTGCTTTAATAAAAGCGAAAAATTGTTATGTGACCGCATTTCTCGCGTAACTTGAAGCACTTCCTCGCCATTGCCATAGATATGCCTTTCGTTCTTCACGTTCGTGTGTGAATTTCCGTTTCTTCTGCGGTAAAAAAAAAGAAAGAACCATTCTTGTTTTCGACATTTTTAATTAAACTCAAATGTCGAGGAAAAATTCTTTTTTTAAAACATTGGGACACAATTAAAATTGTGTTGTAAGAAAATTATCCCTTGCTCTTGAGCAAAAAAAAAAAAAAAGAAAGAAGCTTTCACTGTACTTGGTTAGTTACGAATTTATAGAAAAAAAATTGTCCGATTAAAACTTGATTCTACTAAGACTGAAATTGCAATAAAAAGAAAAAATTTGTCTATTTTTTACTGAATTTCATAAATTAAAAGTTCGACTTAGAAGTAAATTAATTTTTAATTACAATTTCTTATAATTTGAATAATTTAAATAATTTGAATAATTAGAATTAGTGACTGATTTTTTTGCCTTTGAACTACTAAATAGTAATTTTATTAATAATCAGAAGTAGCAAAAGATACGCGCAAAACACGTTATTCATTTTGTTATTGTTCTGCAAATTACAAAATTTATTATTTTCAAATATTTTAAATAATTTCATAGACGAAATTTAAAAAATTCACTTATTAAGTAAAAAATTAATTATTATTGTTCATATTTTAAAACTTTTAATAAACTAACACGAAAGGATTCAATAATTTTCCAAAAAAAATTTTAATACATCCTCTTAAACAGTTCAATAATTTTTTTAATTAGTAAAATCTTTACAAAAATTCCATTAATTTTTTTCTCGGAAGAATTCCTCGGAAGAGTTCAATTTTTTAAAAAAATTTTAACATCCTTCGAGAAAATTCAAATTTTTTCTAAAATTTTAATAAATCCTTCGAAATAATTAAATTATTCTTTAAAATAGTAAAATTCTTCACAAGAATTCAATTAATTTTATAAATAGTATATTTTTTTGCAGGAAGTCAATTATTTCTAAAACAATTTTAATTAAATTCCTCGGATGAATTCAAATATCATTTTAAATATTTTCAAAAATTGTATTTTTCCCTAAATTTTTTTATAAATTCTTCGAAACAATTGAATTATTTTCAAAATACAATTCTTTGAAGAAATTAAATTATTTTTATTCCAATTTAAATAAAATTTTTATTCCAATTTAAATAAAAATATTGGAAAGAATTTAATTATTTTCAAAAATTTTCATAAAATTCAATATTAACAAGAAATTTCAATTCTTTAAAAATTATTCAATTATTATGAAAATATTTATAAAAAAAGAAAGAAAAAATTTATTATTTTCAAATATTTTTAGAAAATTCTACATAAAAATGTAATTATTTCTCAAAATTTAAATAAATTCTTAGGAACTCTTCAATTACTTTTATAAGTAGTAAAATCGTTTGCACAAATTTAATTATTTTTAAAGCAATTTTAATAGAATTTCTTGAAAGAATTTTAATCTTCTAATATTAACATAAAAATCATTTATTTTCTAAGATTCTAATAAATTCCTTCGGAACAATTCAATTGATTTTTTATAAATAGTAATAAAATTCTTCGGAAGAATTCAATTATTTTTAATACAATTTTTATAGAATTTTTCTTTATAAAATCCAATTGCTTTCAAAATTTTCCATTAAAATTTTTAAAAAAACTGCACTAGTTAAAAAAAATTCAAAGAAATTCTTCAAAACAATTTAATTAGGATTTTTAAAAATTTTAATAAAATTCTTTACTGGAATTTAATAATAACAACATGTTTTTAAGGAATTCTATTATTTTTTAAATTTTTTGATAAAATTATTTGCAACAATTCGATGATTTTCAATACATTAATTTTAAAGTTGAACATTTTCAAATAGAAAATCTATTAATATAAATTTAGAGAGTAGAATTAATTTTTTTCTGACATATAAGTAGTATAATTTAGTATGACTAAATTATAGTCAGACAATTTCAATTATTTCATTGCAATTTTGTTATTTAAGTAGAAAAGCTAAATTATAGTCAGACAATTTCAATTATATCTTTGCAATTTTGTAATTTAAGTACTATAAATATTATTATTATTATTATGTTATTTTAACTAAATTACAGGCAGGTAGTTTCGATAATTTTCTTAACATTTTTATTAGTACACTGAAAAAAAAATTTATTTTATTCAAATAACCGATTATTTGTCTATAATAAAATAAATATTTACTTGAATCAAATAATTTTTATTTGAATCAATTAATTAGTATTTGCTTCAAATACTAAAATACTTGATTCAAATACAATTTATTTGATTCAAATAAAAATTATTTGATTCAAGTAAATATTTATTTGATTATAGACAAATAATCAGTTATTTGAATCAAATAAATTTTTTTTTCAGTGTAAATAACATTTTTAGTCAGACAATAATAAATAAATTTCTTAACATATTACTCCAAGTAGCAAAACTAAAATTCTTCACTTACTCTACATGTATAAATATATACATTAAATTTTCAATAATCTACCTAAGATAATTATTCCAATTTTGCGAACATCTCAGTTGTTGATTTCTTAAATTTTCTATATATTTATATCCAAAAACACATTTAGCACATCGAACTAATGGAAATTATCAATTAATCTCAATTGCTGTATAATCGGAGAACATGCTAATTCAATTGTTCCTGGTGTAAAATGAAACACTATTATTACATTTAACATATATGCGAGTGTGTGTACATGGGTGCGTTTGAAATTGGCATCTAAAATGTGATTTAAGGATCATTTGATATCGAATTCAATAGATATTAGTCAACGGTATTGATGTAATGTTATAGACGTTAATTTGTTAATAGATTGTGGTTCCATTCTGATTGTAATTCAGCATCAGGTAATTTCATTGTGGTAACATGCTGATTCTATTCACACATATACATATATCTATAGGCATCGATGTCTTTATATAGAATTGAATAGCGAGGTAAAAAAAGCAAATCAAATAAAATACAGTATAAATATAATTAATTTATTTTCTTTGCTTTCTTTTGATATTACCATTTTCTTTAAAACATTAGTATTATATTTTAAGTAATTTTTACGAATTTTCCCGTTTTTACGTAAAATAGGCCTTTTTATTATCTTACAAATAAATATTTAATACTGTCAAACAAACAAAAATTACTAAATAATTTATAGTTAGACAATTCTGTTAAATTTACTTCAGTTTTAGTAATTTTGGTAGTAGAAACAATTTTTAGTTGACATTAAAATTATTAAACATAAAATAATATTAACTATAATAATCGTCGTATTCTTTTTGTTCAGTCTGTCCACACCTGAAGTTAGTCATGATTATGCTTTTGTTTTTTTGATATGCTTTGATAGATAATATTATTTTTCTTTATTTTTTCACTCTTACTTTTTAAATTTAATAATAGGTATTTATTTATTTTATTTAGAAATATTTTTATTTTTTAAATAATACAAAACTATTTTTCTTAATCTACAAAAATTATTAATGTTATTTTTCAATATCTCAATTCTTCTTTCCAGAAAAAGTAGCACTTTATAATAAACATTTTAAAACTAGATAATTAATCGTTTCATTTAAAAAAAAAATTAAAAAACAGTTGGAAAATTAAATTTACAAAATATTTTGCACACTTTTTGGTTTTCAATGACAATTCATAAATAAAGTACAAGTTTTAAGTAAAAAAAAGTTATAAATCAAATTTTGTTTGAGAGATTTGATATTTATTTTGGAAAAAACTTTACAGAATTTCTGTTTGTTAAAAACTATAATATCAAAATAATAATAAAAAATAAATGAATAAAACCATTTTTATTTTATAAAACAATTTTTGAATTCCCCAATTTTTAATAATATTTTCGCTTATACATTCAAATAATTTAAATATCTTACGATTATTTTTATTCTGACTTTTGGGCAGAAATATTTTTATTTTATTATTTGATTTGCTTAAGAAATATATTAAACACTTGATCACGGTTGTCACGTATTTCTTTCATTTGAAAGTTCCTGACTTTTTCAGTTTAAAAAATGGAAATTTTCCAGGATATTAAATTAAAATTGTTTTTTACCACATTAATAATACGAAGTAATTGATTTCGTTTAAGGATTTTTAATAACATTTTTAAGAAGAAAAAATTTATAAACCATTTGTAAATAATAGAACTCATATAAAATCGAGGAAATTTTTTGGATATAATTGAATTTTTGTCAAGAATTTTATTAAAAAATTTTTAAATAATTGAATTATGACAAAAATTTTGTTAACAATTTTTTAAATAATTGAAATTTTGACGAGAATATTAAAAAAACTTTTGAAAATAATTGAGTTTTTGCAATCATTTATAATTTTTCCAAAATTCAATTTTTTTAGTGTTTTAAGTAAAATTCATCCATAAATCCTATATTATTTTTAATAATGAATAAAATGTATATTAAAAAATATAACGAATTTTATGAGAATTTGAATTATTAAAGTTTTTCTTAAACCTAAAATATATTTAATATTTGTAAAGTTCAATTGTTGTTAAAAATAGAAAAAGTTTGAAATAAATAAAATCTTTTCAAAGATAAGGAATCTAACAGTCAGAATTTTCTTACGAATTTTCGAAATTGAATATTGTTTCAGCACTTTTGACAAAATTTTCTGACTTTATCCCGACTTTCCTGAATATATTTAGAAAAATAGTGATTTTGAGTACAATTCTTCTGAATAATTGAATTTTTCAATGTTAAGGTAACAAGAAACTTAGCTAGTTATTAATAATTTAAATGCGACTTTAGTTTTACTTGTCGATGTAAATTTTACGTCAGACAAGTTTTTAGTAAATAAAATAAATTTTCTAGTTCTAATTCTCTTTAACTTATGCGGAGAACTTTATTTCCATGAAATAAAAGTTTACCTAAATTTTCAATTACCAACAAATTATTCTCCCACGCAGATTTACTGGAAATTCAAAGTCATTTGAAGAGTTCATTTTTAAATATCAGGAGAAGATGGAAAACATAAAATGAATTTACAAGGAAATGGAATTCAATACGAGTAGGTACGTGAATTAAAGGATTTCTTTTTACATATATATTTTTTTTCCTCTTTTTCTGGAGAGAATTAAAGTGTTGAAAAGAGCGAGAAGGAATGTCATACATAGACGAGATTTAAACTAGAATATAATCGCATATATTGTGACCTTCTTTTATATATATATATATATATTTATAGAGAGAGAGAGAGAGAGAGAGAGAAAAAGAGAAAACAGTGCGCAAGCTAATTGAAAATGGAATTTCTGTTGTCGGATTTACGAGGATGGAACATAGATTTCTTTACACAGGATTCAAAAAGATGGAAAAATTGAAAATGAAATATACTCTCTTTTTCCAGCTTCAACGCGTATAGAATCTATAAAATATGCAACATGCATAATACTTGAGTTTTTACTCTCAATTTTTTCGTATTGCTCTTCTTAAATTCTTTTCCTTCTTGAGATGGTACAATGGCGAGAAAAAGAATAAACATAACATTTTTTTTCTCAACGTTTATATAAAAATATATAAAAATAAAATCTTTTCGAAAGAAAAATAAATAGTACACCTTAATAAAATAGAATAATAATAAAAATAACACTGTTAACCTAAAAAGTATCAAATGTCAACGAATTGATACCAAAAATGTGGATCAAATAAAAAATTGATACGGGTTTTTGCCATCAATTCGATTCACTTTAGTGTCAATTGAATTAATAATAATTAATAAATAAACTAATAATAAAAATTAATAATTAATTATATTCTTGTGTAGAATTTTTTTCTCTTAAAATTTAAACATTTTTATTTTTTATTTTACATGTAAACGGGCTACAAAAAAAACGTCTTTTTGTACGAGAGCAAAATTCTTTTAAAGAACCAAAAAATTGTGTCAAAATTGTCTCGATGCAAAAACTTTTTAAAAAATTTCTTGAAAAAAACGTATTAATTTGATATCTTTTGGAAAAATGTGTAAGTAATAATAATAATTAATATTGTAATTATGATAAAAAATACGAAGATGTAAATAAAAAAAGTAGTGGAAGTATAATTATGAAAAAAGAAATTTGATAAAATAATAATAATAAAAAAAAATTTTTTTTTTTAAGTATTTAAATTTATAATGATGTGGATAATTTTAATTTTTCTTCTCGTTAAAAAATAATAATAATAATTTCTTGATATTATCTTGAGAAATACAGAATTGTATTCTTTTGGTGTTTTTCTTTTATTATTTTTCGTCGAAACTTAATGTACACTAAATGAAAAGTATATGTATATACATGAAACGAAAAGCAAAAAAAATAAAATCATTTATTCATCCTCTCATCTATAACAGTTTTCGTATTTTTCGTGTTGCAGAAGCAATTTTATAAAGCTACTAAATTTTCATGGACTTTTATTGTATATAAAAATTTCGAATTTTATCGCTAAAACCTCTTTAATGCGAGTTTTACTTTTTCAAATATATTTAAAAATATCTTTCACTTTGGAGAAAGAAATCGTTTCATAAAAATAGTTTTACTAACTTCAATTTGCAGTTAACTTTCTATAAGAAGTTTTGGTGTATTATTATTATTATTATTACTATTTAAAAAAATTTTCTTTCATAAATGTTTTGTAAAATTTCTCCATTTTTTTAGTATTTACTATTAAGTATTATTTTTAAACTATTGTTTTTTTCTACTCACTATTAACTTAAAAGTATCAAATGACAACGAATTAATACCAAAAATGTGTATCAAATAAAAAATTAATCCCTATTTTTGGCATCAATTTGATCCACTTTAGTATCAATTTGATACTTTTAAGAAAACTGTGCTTACTACCAAATACTACAGCTATATAAAATATTTACTATAAATAGAATAGAATTATAATAAAAATAATATAAATATTAAATAAACACAATTTTTTTAAAGAAGAAAAATTTGCTACTATACTATTTTTTTATTCTGATATTTTTTATTTATTATAGTTTATTTTTGTTACTCAATTAATTTAAACAAAAAAATCCTATTTGAGCAAAAAAGCAAAAACTACTCAGAATAGTTTTTATCTTTGAAAATAAAAACAGTGGTTCAATAAAAAATGCAATAATTCACTTGACACATATTTTTACGGAAGAAGTTTATATTTTCTAAAATTAATTAGTTAACATTCCAACAATTTATTATGAGTATTTAGCGAAATAAATTATACAAGAAGAGTAATAAAAAAGCAGCTTACACACTAAATGAATTAAATGAAATTCCTCCGAGTAAATAATATACAAAATAAATGCAATAAAAAAAATACTCCACTGAAAAAATGTGCGAATAAATGTAAACAAAGAATGCGAATAAAACTACTTTAAAAAAATTACAATATACTTGAAAAAAAATTTTATAAAAAGAAAAAGTTAAATAAAAAGTTTAAGAAAAAAAAAGACTTTACTATAAAACTTTAAAATTATTAATTTATTGAAACCAGTAATAATTTGTTTAGTCCTTAAAAAAATGTTTTTCAGTTAATATCAAAAGATTTAGTCTTTTTTATTTCGTAAAACTTTTTCTTATTTTTTTCTTTTTTTTGACGCTACTGACTGAAAAAAAATTCTCCACAGGAAAAAGGTAGAATATGTGCGTCAATTTAAAATTCAAGTGTGTATCTCGGAGAAATTGTGGAGTCGTAAACTTTCTTGTCAGTAGCTCCAGCTGCTACTTTGCGCCGATGAAGGGACGTGCACGGCTGTAGGAAACAACAAAACTTGAGACAATTCGGCTGTCTTATCTCTGAATAAAGATGATTTTTCTCAAACACACATAGACACTTTTATACAGATATAAAACTAAAACTCCTCTCTGTCTCTCTCTCTCTGTTCATGGTGTGAAAATTCCGAACAGCAGTAAATCTCTTAAAATGACATCATGCTGGGATATAAAATAGAATAATGGAAAAATTTTCTATTTTATCGCTTTTGTAATTTTAGAGGATAAATTTTAAATTAAAGAAAAATTTAAGGCCTAAAAAAATAAAAAAGTACGAATACTGCGTAAGTGTAAAAAGTGAGTCGGTGTAATTAGAATTTTTATAAATTTTCTGTTATTTTTTACTTTTTTCGCAAATTTGATTCTTTGAATAAAAAACTATAAACTCCTTGAAGTAGAGTGCGGTCTATTTACATCTATTTCTTATTTTTGGATTTTTTTTCTAAAAGTAATTTTTGCAATTAAAATTTGAGCACAGTGAAAACTGTCGGAAACTGAATTTTTTGTTTTTTTATTTCAGTGGCAAAAGTCAGTTATTTTTATTATAATTTTCTCCTAAAAAAAATTACTGATTATCGTTTAAAGTGTAAATGGTTTAAACTTTGAAGAAAAAGAAAAAAGAATGAAAAGCAAGTGGCTAAATCTCTTTCTGTTTCTCTTCTCTTGACTCCACTTTCATACTATACTTTGTTTTTTTGTTATTTTTGTTTTTCTTTTTTCTTTTTTTTTGTCAAGTATAACTTCTTGCCATCCACGTTCCACTTTCGGCACGAGCAACGACGAATCGCGATGCTATTTCATTCTTTTTTAACACTACTCTCCTGTCTCCAGTGAGTCTTTCGCTTTTCCTCTCTGATTTTTCTTTAAGCTCTATACTCGCGGCAGATTTCTTTCATGCTGTTTTTTTTTCTCGCTCTTCCTTTTTTCTCCTCACAGTTCAATGCCGCTTTTACCTATTGACTATAAATTTCATTTTATCTTTTTTATTTCGCACATTTAATTTTTTTTTATATTTAGAAATATAAAGGAAATATTTATAGATTATTTACGTTAATTTATGAATTTAGGTTAAAAATTAAACGGAGATTGTGGCTTTATTGGTTTAGAAATTGATGGAAGAATTTATTTTTGTTTAATTTATTTAATTTTTTAATTTTATTTAATTTCATTTCATTTAAAATCATTTTATTTATTTTATTTGATTTAAGAATTTATTTTAATAAGAAAAATTCAAAAAGAATATTAACATAATAAAATAAAGCGCGCGTGAAGTTTCTTGTTTCCTTAACATTGAAAAATTCAATTATGCAGAAGAAATCTTCTCAAAATCACTATTTTTTTAAATATATTCAGGAAAGTCGGGAAAAAGTCTGAAAATTCTGTCAAAAGTGCTGAAACAATATTCAATTTCGAAAATTCATAAGAAAATTCTGACTGTTAGATTCCTTATCTTTGAAAAGATTTTATTTATTTCAAACTTTTTCTATTTTTAACAACAATTGAAGTTTACAGATTTTAAATATATTTTAGGTTTAAGAAAAACTTTAATAATTCAAATTCTTATGAAATTCGTTATATTTTTTAATATACATTTCATTCATTATTAAAAATAATAATGGATTTGAGGATAAATTTTACTTAAAACACTAAAAAAATTGAATTTTGGTAAAATTATAAATTATTGCAAAAACTCAATTATGTTCAAAAGTTTTTTTAACATTCTCGTCGAAATTTCAATTATTTAAAAAATTGTTAACAAAATTTTTGTCAGAATTCAATTATTTAAAATTTTTTTAATTAAATTCTTGACAAAAATTCAATTATTTTAAAAAAATTTCCTCAATTTTAATGAATTCTATTATTTACAAATGTTTTATAAATTTTTTCTTCTTAAAAATGTTATTAAAAATCGTCAAACGAAATCAATTATTTCGTATTAATTATGTGGTAAAAAGCAATTTCATTTTAAAATCCTGGAAAATTTCCATTTTTTAAACTGAAAAAGTCAGGAACTTTCAAATGAAAGAAATACGTGACAACCGTGATCAAGTGTTCAATAAATTTCTCAAGCAAAACAAATAATAAAATAAAAACATTTCTGCCCAAAAGTCAGAATAAGAATAATCGTAAAATATTTAAATTATTTGGAAGTAAGTGAAAATATTATGAAAAATTGGGGTATCCAAAAATTGTTTTATAAAATAAAAATAGTTTTATTTATTTATTTTTTATTATAATTTTGATATTATAGTTTTTAACAAATAGAAATTCTGTAAATATTTTTTCCAAAATATATATTAAATTTCTTTCTCAAAATTTGATTTATAACTTTTTTTTCTACTTAAAACTTGTACTTTGTTTAAAAATTGTCATTGAGAAGCAGAAAATGTGCAAAATATTTTCTTATTTTTTATTCTCCAATTGATTTTTAATTTTTTTTTTTTTTGAAAAAATGAAAACATTAATTACGTTGTCCTAAAATGTTTGTTACAAAGTGACAATTTTTCTAGAAAGAAGAGAAATATTGAAAAATAACATTAATATAATTTTTCAGATTGATAAAAATAGTTGAATGTTATTTGAAAAATAAAAATAATATTTCTGAATAAAATAAATAAATACCTATTATTAAATTTAAAAAGTAAGAGTGAAAAAATAAAGAAAAATAATATATTATCTATTAAAACTTATAAAAAAATAAAAGCATAATTATGACTAACTTCAAGACTAGGACAGACTGGACAGAATGAATACGACGATTATTATAGTTAATAAATAATAAATCATTATTATTTTGAAAATCAAATACAAATTTTTTGTGACTTTTTCTCGTTATTTAAGAATTTTTTAACAGTTGCAAATAATTTGATTTGCTATTATTATTATTTTTATTATTATTATTATTATTTTTATTATTATTATTATTATTATTATTATTATTATTATTATTATTATTATTCCCTATTATTAAAATAATTATTCTATTAAAAATAAATACAATTTTTTATGACTTTTTTCGTTATGTAAGAATTTTTTAACAGTTGAAAATAATTTGATTTGCTATTATTATTATTATTATTATTCCCTATTATTAAAATAATTATTCTATTAAAAATAAATACAAGTTTTATGACTTTCTTCGTTATAAAAGAATTTTTTGAAGGAATATCCGAATTAATTCCGAATTACTTATTTATTATAGTTTTCTAATCAATTTCAAAAATATTAAGTAATATAAAGTTCGTAGTTTAAAAAAACTAAATCTCCCAAAATTATTAATCACGATGATTTAAAAATATTTGCCCTTCGAAACAATGCAAAAATTATTTTCCATGTTTGCTTTTTTACAAACTGAAAATATAATACAAATTAAAAAAATCCTTTAACTTAAAAAATTAAAATTTTTAAAAAGATTAAATCTCAACTTTCAGCTTTCATTCAAATATATGTATATGAAAAATAAAAACACGCTCCAAACTTTGTACTGATTTAAACTTTTCGTTTCTTATATCAAAATCGCTTTATCATTTCCTGCATGCAAATCTATTGTTATGCACAAGAAATAAAAATAAAATCAAATCAGAACAAAACTCTCAAGTGTCAAGAATTTAGAATACTTATAAATAGACTGCGAGTAATGAAGCATAAAAAGCAACTGCATATTACTCAAAAATGATAAATGCAAAATTGACATTTAATTTGAATGGAAAATAAATTATCCCCACATTATCACTTGAATGAAAATAAATCGTTCCTTCTCCCCTTTATGCTTTAATCGTGAAATAAGGTTAGTAAATCATTACATAATAAATGTCACACCGAAGGGTGAAAAGGAAAATGGTGAGAGAGGGAAGGGGCTCTTAATATAATGTTAACCCGATAGCTCAACGACTGAAATGCTCGCGCATGTTTTTGTGAATATATCTTGCAACAAGAATGCAATTCGGGACAAAGCAATCACCTTGCCGGAAATACAGTAACTTCCTGTAGAGACCAAGAGGCTAGCTATCGACTACTATACACAAATAGTACAGTGAAGCTTCTCGGTGATCTGACTCTATTCAATAATACAAACGCGATCTTCTGGTCTTGAAGATTGGAATCGTACACACAATTCACAAATGAATACGGAATTTCGAATGTGTACAATTGGAGAAATGGTCGTTTTTCAAAACCTCAATTTCCTCTTTCTCTGAATGTATTTTGTTTTTGTTTTTTTTTAAATTACGTCTTCGAAAGTTAATGAGTTGGTTCCCTTTTTCGTTTGTTTTTCCAATTTTTTTCCACGAAAGGTTAATGTTATTTATATTTGCAAATTAATTTTTAAACTAGTAGAGATAAATTTTCAGTCAGACTCAGACAGTATATTTAATTATTTTCTTACCATTCCACCTTTATGAGTATAGTATAGTATAGATAATTTATAGTCAGACAGTTACGATTAGTTTCTTGTAATTGTCGTATATATAAGTAGTATAGATAAGGTATAGTCAGACCGTTTTGATTAAATTTGTTTTTAACTGCAATTTAAGTGGTATCGCTAAGTTTTAATGGGACGAATTTGATTGTTTCGATATAATTTTATCTCAAGTAGACTACAAGTAAATATTGGTCTTATTTAATATAAAGATAAAATTTTTCTTTAAGTAGATACAATGAAAAATTTTTTTTTTAATTCAAAAAAAATTAATCAACCAAAAAAATAGGATTGAATTAAACATATTTCATAATTGAATTAGGCATAATTTTTATTGAATCTTTATTATGTATTGAAACAAAATTAATATGTTTAATTCAAAGATAATTTTTAGTTCACTGTATGACAAAGATAATTATGTTTGATTCAAATATATACTTTTTTCAGTGTACACTGAAAAAACATAATTAATTTAAAATTAATAATTAATTAATTAATTTAAATAAAAATATAATTTTAAATGATTTTGTTTAATTGAAATTAGTTTGTAAGCTTAATCCGAATATATAGAAAAAACTACTGGTTTCATTCAAAAATATTATTTGTTTAAATAATTATATTTAATTCAAACATATTTTCTGTTTGGCTTTAAACAAAAAAAAATATATAAAAATTTTATGTTTGATTTCAATTTAAAAGATGATTTTAACTTGTAAGTAATTAAAAATCAACCACAACAACAAAAATATTATTTGTTTAAATAATTATATTTAATTCAAACATATTTTTTGTTTTGATTTAAACAAAAAAAATATATGAAAATGTTATGTTTAATTTCAATTTAAAAGATGATTTTAACTTATAAGTAATTAAAAATCAACCACAACAACAAAAATATTATTTGTTTAAATAATTATATTTAATTCAAACATATTTTTTGTTTTGATTTAAACAAAAAAAATATATAAAAATGTTATGTTCAATTTCAATTTAAAAGATGATTTTAACTTATAAGTAATTAAAAATCAACCACAACAACAAAAATATTATTTGTTTAAATAATTATATTTAATTCAAACATATTTTTTGTTTTGATTTAAACAAAAAATATATAAAAAATGTTATGTTTAATTTCAATTTAAAAGATGATTTTAACTTACAAGTAATTAAAAATCAACCACAACTTATGTTTGGATTAAATATATTATTTCTTTAAATGAACCAAAAAATGTGTTTCAATTAAATTCAAAAATGTTTTACTGTATAGCAAATATATTTAAAGTTTGATTTAAACAAAATATATTTGAATCAAATAAATCGTTTTCTCAGTGTAATATAACAGAATTTATTTTTATTTATAAAATATTCATTTAAGTAGTACAAGTCGTCTTCAGTCAGACACAGTAAACTTTCCCAAGTCATCGATATTCTAAGTAGTAAAAAATAAAAATAGTTTCTTACAAAAGATTTTTTTTTTGAAAAATTCTTCTCTATTTTCAAAGAATTATAAAGCTTTCTTAACGAGGAAGAAAAAAAAATAAGAGAAATAAGAGAAGAAAATGAAGAAAAAAATTAAAGATTCAGCGAAAGGGAATAGAATTCCATAAAGGAAAAAAAAGGTGAAAAAGAAGTGAAGTTAATTGTTAATTGCATATAAATAACCACATTGTGAAAAGAAGTATCTGCATAATAAATGTGTCATCATTTTCTTTTACTTCAAACGATAAAAGAAGCGAAGGTGAATTATGGAAAGAAGTTCCATTATTTAAATTTAATTAATTTTTCCCGCAAATACTCCTTAACTAAATGCAATATTTTACTTTCAAATAATTTTTTTTTGCAAAATTATTAAATTTTTTTTTTGTTTCTTTCTTTCCTTTTTTTCAATAAACCTCTCAAACTCTATTAGTTTTATTCATTGATTTTGGACAATAACTCTCAAAATTTTAAATTTTTTTACATTTTTTCAAAAAAAAACGTTTTTCAAGTTTAAAAAAGTTGTTATATTTTCGAAAAATAAAAGTTCAAAGAAGTTCAACCTCCAAACCAGTTTTTGACAAGTTTTTAACAGCCTAACCAGTTTCTTACGAGATTTTGACAAGTTCTCTAATTTCCCAAATTTGAAGGAGACATTTTCGGGGATTTCAAAGACTATAGGAATATTCGCCGTCTAAACGAATTTGAATAAATACTAAAATAAACTAAACTTCATTCAGACAAACCAAAAATATAAAAAAACAAATTTATTAAAAACCTAACAATTTTAATGTTTACTAAAATAATCTAAATTTTACTAAACTAAGCTAAAAACAAAGTTATTAAAAAAAAAAAAAAAAAAAAAAAATTTACGGACTAAGAAAGTGTGCCAAATTTTAAGTCGATTCATAAAAATTTATTCGAGTTATCGTGGAGACAAATTTTCCTACAGACAGACTACAGACAGACGGACAGACAGACAGACACTTTTCTAAAAACCATTTTTTTGGTATCAGGGGGTCATGAAACGTAAAGATTTAGCAAAATTAGACAATTCTCAAAATCGCACAAATCCAAGACTTTATCATTTTTGATGAGAATGTAAAAATCTGTATGTGTATGTTTTACATTATTTACTAATGGAAAACATAAAGTTTGTTGCGTTAATTAACGCAAACATTGTTAATCACGTTTTTTGGGGAAAAAAGATCGCAAATAAAAATCATTGTTGAAAACAAATTTTGCTTATCTTCTTCTCTTCAAATTTTCATTTTAAAAGTTGAATTCATTTTTTGATTCTAGACTTTAATAATAAGGAGATAATTTACATAATAAAGTTATCTAAATTCTGAAATGTTAATTTAACTTTAGTTTTTTAGAAATAATTCGACATTGCTCAAGTAATTCCTACTCTAGGCAATTAAATTCTGATTTATTCTTCAAATTTTTGCCAACTTATTATTGCAATTTTAAATCTCATTTCCTTCTGTACATTTATATTTTAATCAATTTTTTATTTAAAAGGAAAAAAGGCAATTTTTTATTATAATATTCCTGTACTTAATTTCAAGAAATACACGTTTTTTATTTCAATATTTCTAATATTAACAAATATTATCAAACTAAGATGTTCCTAATGTTTCGAACGTTCAAATGAACGAAACTATTTTTTTCCTTCTTCCAATTTGTCTTTTATTTATTTATTTTTTTTTAATGAAAGAAAATTATTTTGCAAATTAAAACAAATTAATTTTTAAATTTAACTAACTAACTAATTACATTAATTAATTTAAAATTAAAATCAAGCAGCTAATATTTCCATTTCAGACATTTCAAGTGTGTTTCTGAATTTATTCTCAAAGAAAGTCAAATTCCTTCAAGTTGAAACAAGAATTTTCCAAATAATATTAATTTTAATTAAAATTAAAGTTTTAAAATAACTAACTTTATACTATATAAAATATTGTTTAATTTCAACTATTTTTATTTTCACGATAGTAATTTTCAAAAGCACTTAAGGTGGAAAAAATTTCGTTCATTTGAACGCTCAAAACTTTAACCCCATAAATTAAGACAATAACTCGTCGCTAGAATTTTGATTTGTTTTATCTCTCAACTGAATTTTAAAATTTTTTTCCTTCAAATTTTAATATTTATTTAAAAACTGACTATTTTTTTCAAAGAGAAAAATAGAAAAAAATAGAGAAAAATAATATCATTTGAAACAAAATTTCATTTAATTGTTATTCTGAGAAAACAGATTTCATTGAATTGAATATTTTTTTAAGATTAGAAAACTAATTAATATTTAGGAAAGAATAGGAAAAAATTGAGAAAATTGAGAAAGATTTAGAAATATTTAGAAAACTCTTGTCTCAAACTCGAAGGAAATTGACTTTCTTTGCGAATAAATTTCAGGAACACACTTGGAATGTGGGAAATGGAAATATTGGCTGCATCTTGATAACACGATCAGAGTAAACTCTCCGGGGTACAACTATCGAACCTCCGCATACTCCATTACCACGAGCCTAATTGCATTAGCGCGTGTCGCAGTTTCACCATCTCATTCACATTAAACTTACATTTCTACATACATACATACAATTTCAACATACATAACTTACATATATATATACAACATACATATCTAGATGGAAAGTGTAAATACAAAATTTATATTCAACAATGTACACAAATTTACACATATGTCCAGTAAATTGTTTCAATTTCCGTAAAACAAAACGAATTAAAACGAATCAATGACTGAAAATAAAATTACAAAAGTAGGTTTATTTCTACTTTTAGTTAATGAAAAACTTAAAAATTTTATAGATTCTAGCTTCGTAAAATGGAAGAAAAGAAAATTGTGCACAAATTTTTTTTTAAATAAATCTCTCATAGATGTTTTATAAATAACTAGCCGAATTATCCGCGCGGGAATATTGTGCTACAATGTTTATTGTAAACAATTTCAAGTCATTTTAATTTAAGTAATTAATTAAATTTTCAAAATATATTATATTTTTAAACTTTAAAGTATATAAAAAAACTATAACAAATTTCGATACTAATTTCAAATTTGGCATCAGATTTTCAAAATTGAAAATAATTAAACTTTCTTGTACGAGGAAAATTGAATTTCACAAAAATTGTTATCTGATACCTAAATTAAAAAAAAACTTCATTACGAAAATTTTAATTATTCTAAAGAATAGAGAAGGTAAAAAAAATTATCAGCTATATATAGGTATTTAACTTTCCGAACAAAGAATATAAACAATATTTTTTTAGAGAATTTCCACTACTTTTAATTCGCTAATATTGAAAAAAATCAATTTTATTTAACAAACTTTTATGCAATTTATTTTTCTCAATAATTCAATTACTTTTAATAATTATAAAATTTTTCATCTAAATTCCATTTTTTCAAAAAAATTTTTGATTAAATTCTAAGCATGAATTTAATTATTTTCATAATCGTAAAATTCAGTTACTTTCACAAACAAAGTTTTTGACATAAATTTATTCAATTATTTAAACTAATAAACTTTTCATAACATTTTAAAAATTCATTATTGAAAACGATGTTCATAAAATTCTTATAAAGATTTCAATTCCTTTCAAAAGTAATAAAATTTTCAACAGAAATTCAATTCTTTTTAACAATTTTAATAAACTTTTCTGCAATAATTCAATTATTTTCAAAAATTTAATAAAATTATTCGAAAGAAATGAATTGTTTTAAATATAATTTTAGTAAAATTACTCCCGAAAATTCAATTATTTTGAGGTATTTCAATAAAATTCTTTTCAAAATTCAATTATTTTCATAAATAACAATATTTATCACAATAATTCAATTATTATTAAAAGTAATAAATTTCTTCTTGGAAATTCCATTATTTAAAAAAATTCGAATAAATCGTTCACAAGAATTCAATTATTTTCATAAATAGTAAAATGTTTTTTTGAAAAATCTAATTATTTTCAAAAAAATTTAATAAAATTTCCCACCGACATTCAATTATTGACAAATTTTTTAATAGAATTCTTTGTAAAATTTAATTATCTTTAAAAACTTTTCACATTTCAATGATTTTCAATATCTACTATTTTTATAAAATAACCAAACAGAATTCAATTATCCAAAAAAATTTATAATAAAATTCTAGGAAAAAATTCAATTATTTTCATCAATTTTAATAAAATCCGCCGCAAGAATTTAATCATTTATCTAAGTATTAAAATTCTTTGAAAGAATTAAATTATTTTTATAAATAATAAAATTTTTCGAAAGTAATTAAATTATTTTTTCATCAGTTATTAATAAAATTTCTTGAAAGAATTCAATTATTTTCATAAATTACAAAATCCTTAGAAAAAAATGTAATTTTTCAAAAAATTCAATTTTTCTCAAAATTTATAAAATTTTTCAGAAAAATTCAATTATTTTCCAAATTTTTTTAAAAATTCTCCCCAAGGATTCAATTATTTTCCAAAAATTTTTTTAAATTCTTTGCAAAAATCCAATTATTTTTACCTATAAAAATAGAAAAAATATTCCGAAAATTTAACTATTTTCTTAAATTATGAAATTCTTCAAAAGAAGTCAATTTTTCCTAAAATTGACTTTCCAAATTGTTTTAAAAATTCTTCCCAAGAATTCAATTATTTTCCAAATTTAAAAAAAAAATTATTCGCAAGAATTCTATTATTTTTAAAAACATAGAAAAATATTCCAAAAAAATTTAACTGTTTTCATAAATTATGAAATTCTTCAAAAAAAAGTCAATTTTTCTAAAAATTTATAAAATTCTTCAGAAAATTTCAATTATTTTCAAAATTGTTTTAAAAATTCTTCGCAAGAATTTAATTATTTTAATAAATAATAAAATATTTCAAGAAATTATTATAATGTATATGTATATGTATATTTCTATTTTCTATCAAAACGTATAAAAAACAAAAGAATAACTTTAACTAACTTCAAGTGTGGACAGAGATCCGGAAATCTGGAATGACGACGATTATTATATATAATAATTTCTCGAGTAATTTCTCCCATCAGTAGTACAAGTAAATTATATTCAGATAGGTTTATTAGTTTTTTGCAATTTTTCCCCTACATGTTATTCAAACAATATAAATAAATTATTTTTTCAAAATTCTTCTTTCTATTCAATATTTTTTCAATTTGTTTTCAAAACTAATTTTCAGATATCATACTGAAAATTATGATTATTATTATTTTGTCTCGTGATATAAATTTTTGTTTAAGTAGTAAAAATAGTATTTAGTGAGACAGAGGTAAATTAATTGCTTTGTCCCGTGAAAATCGTTTTTAGTTTTGTAAAATTTTCAAAAAATTTATTTAATAAAATGAACAATGTAAATTTATTTAAAATTAACATTGTAAATTTATTTAAAATTAACATTGTAAATTTATTTAAAATTAACATTGTAAATTTATTTAAAATTAACATTGTAAATTTATTTAAAATTAACATTGTAAATTTATTTAAAATTAACATTGTAAATTTATTTAAAATTAACATTGTAAATTAATGAGAACTAGCAACAATTAACTTTTCGCTCACATTTTAAAATACAATTAGCAATTTTCAACATGTCACAATGTCAAAAGTTTTAGTACAAATTTTTTTCATAAAAATAAAATGTAAATTGGAAAATGCAATTTTAATATTACCATAATTGTAATCAGACATAGCTTATGCGAAAATAAAGTTTTATTTCATTTAGAGAAATAATAAATTATTAAAAAATATTCTTGAGGACGAAAAAAGTACAGATTAGATTTTGATTTTATTTTTCGCATATTTTTTTCCTCAAATTCAGTACGATATATATGTTGTCTTCCTTCCACTTTAGAATTTATTTTTTCTTTCT
The DNA here is from genome assembly GCA_032873175.1 of Leptopilina drosophilae. Taxonomy (NCBI): domain Eukaryota; kingdom Metazoa; phylum Arthropoda; class Insecta; order Hymenoptera; family Figitidae; genus Leptopilina; species Leptopilina drosophilae. The sequence continues at coordinate 16,732,559 of CM065481.1, forward strand.
TTTTTTTTTTTTTTTTGTTACTTTTGTGTGCTATACCGATTTCAGTTTATCTTGCATGGCGTACTGTATATGCAGAGTAGAGATTCGAATTTATACGTTCTTCATTGCAGAGGATATTTTTAAAAATCTTATCTGCAAAACCTGAAATGTCCTGAAATTTAAACATGTCGACAAAGGATCAAAGAAAACGTTTTTAGAAAAAAAAATCCCTCCAGATAAACTCGAAAGCTTTGCATTTAAAAATAACTGATCTCTAAAATATGGTGAAGAATATTATCAATTTAAATAAGCTGTGGGATTGTTAATATTATACTTTTTATAATTTTTACATTTTTTCATTTTCATAATATTAGTATTTTTATTATTATAATATGAGTATATTTATTATTATAATATTCATATTTTTATTATTATAATATTCATATTTTTATTATTATAATATTTATATTTTTATTATTGCTATTAACCTGACAATTTTAATTATTGTATTATTTAAATATTAGTAGTATAACTAAATTATAACCATAAGGTTTTAATTATTTTGGAAAAATTTTATAGTTTGCTGTACGTAAGTAGTACAAGTACCCTATAGTCGGACAATTTACATTATTTCACTACAACTTTGCCTTTTAAGTAGTATAAGCAAATTACAGTCAGACATTTCTGATTGAAATCGTTTTTAACTGTTATTTAAGTAGTAAAATTTAGTTTTAGTCGGACATAGCAGGTTATTTTTAAGTTATTTTGCTTTAAGTAGTAGAAGAGAATATAAGTCAGACATATTTATTTTAAGTATTTTAATTTTAATTTTTTGATTATTTTTATGTTATTTTTTTTAAGTAGTAGAAGAAAATATTCATCCGTTTAACTAAATTTTGGTAAAAATGTTTTGATGCTATTCTTCTCTAACTGTAGTTTAAGTAGTGGGACTAAGTTTTAGTCGGACAAATTGTTCTCATCGCATTTTTATTTGATGTAGTGCAATTCTCTTTATAAACAACAAAATTCTTTTTCTGATATTCAATTATTTTACAAAATTTTAATCAAATTCTTGTCAAAATTTCAATTATTTTCAAAAGTTTTCTAAAATTCCGTAATTTTTACTATCTACTATTTCAATTAAATTTTTTAAAAGAATTCCATTGTTAAAAAAATTTTCAATACAATTCTACGCAAACATTCAAGTATTTTCATAAATAATAAAAATTTTTTTTCAGGAATTCAATTATTTACAAAATTTGTTATAAATTTCTTCGCAATAATTCAATTATTTTCATAAATAATAACATTTTTACAGATCTTTAATTATTTCTATAAATAATAAAATTCTTTTAGGAATTTAATTATTTTCATAAATAATAAAACTCATTGGAGAATTTCAATTATTCTTAATGCAATTTTAATCAAATTGCTCGAAAAATGTAAGTATTGTTAAAAATCTTATTAAAATTCGACCAAAGAATTTAATTATTTAAAAAATTTGTTGAAAACATTTTTTATGAGAATTTAATTTCAAGAAACATAAAATTAATAAATTATTTATTTTTGTATTTAAGTAATTGAATTCTCGTAGAATTTGGTAATAAAAATGGTTCTAAAAATGAATTTCAGTTAAAATTTTGGATTGTACTTAAGTATTAAAAGCATTCTAACGTGGATTTTTAGAAATAATTAAATTTTGAAAAAGTTTCAAACTAAAATCATTGAAATTCTAAATTTTTCACATTTTTGACAAAAAATTCTGTAGAATTAATTCTTTTCAAAAGTTTAATAGGATTTTTATTGAAATTATGTTAAGTTTTTATTTTTCAATATATATTTAATTGCAGAATTTCCGAATAATGGAAATTTGTAAAAATGAATTGTAAACGAATAAATTTGAAAATTCTCAAAAAACTCATCGCAGCGTTTCAATTATTTTTCATACAATTATAATTATATTCCTTGAAAAAAATAATTATGTTCATCCAAGTTTTAATAAAATTCGACAAAAGAATTGAATTATTAAAAAATTTGTTACTAAAATTTTTCATGAGAAATGAATTTTGAGAAACATTCAATTAATCAATAAATTATTTACTTTTTCATTTAAATAATTTAATTCTCGTAGAATTGTCTAATAAAAATTGATTTTCATTTCATAACAATGAATTTCAGTTAAAATTTTAGATTATAATTGAATATTAAAAAAAATGTAGAGTGAATTTTTTGTAAATAATTGAATTTTGAAATTAATATTTCTGAAATAGTTTAATTTATTTTTTTGAATATTATTCGAAGTGTTTATTTTCTAATATGCATTTAATTAAAGAATTTATGAATAATTAAAATTTCGTGAAATTGATTAATTAATTATTATTAAAAATAATAGATATAAGGTAAAATTGTAGTTAAATTTTTTTGAAAATAATAATTGAATTTAAATAACGAAAATAATTTTGAAGAAGTATAATATTCCTATACTATAAAATAATGATTTTATTACTTGGTCATCTTTAATTATTATAAAATATTTAGAAATCGGTCACTCCGAATCGAAGACTCGGTGTTATCCTTATCTTCATGTTTCATAGTTGTAAAAAAATTTAATAAACTAAAATTTCATTTATTGTAAAAAATAACACAAAAATTAATTTTTTAAATCTTTTTTGGTGTTAATTTAATCAACAATTATTATTATTATTATTATTATTATTATTATTATTATTATTATTATTATTATTATTATTATTATTATTATTATTATTATTATTATTATTATTATTATTTCTAACACAATATTACCTACGATAATAATAAGAAAATAATGACAAAGCATGAAATACTTTTACAAAGTTAATTAAATTTTCAGTTGCTAATAAATGCCCTTGCACATTTATTGTTATTATTCATATTCACTAAAATTGTAACGAACAAAAGGGAATATCTTGTTAATAACTATATGAAGACACATTTAAAAGCTCGTTATATTTCCCGCAACTGGAAATTTTCTCTTCAGTTTATACGTAGACATATAAATATTACCATTATATTCAAGAATAGATCTGTATTTTGTGCAACGTTTAACGAGAAACCATTTATGTCTCTCTCTCTCTCTTTCTCTCTTCTTCTTGCACTCTGCATATAGATATATAATCCGCAGTTAATATCATTTTGTGCTCGAGTTTTGCGATTTAAGTCGTAATAACAAACAATGTGGAAAGAGGATAAGTCTCCTGAAAACTATATTTAACACGATTTCTCACTTTTCGCTATATTAATTCGTATGCGGCTACTGTGTGATTATTATTTTTCAACATTAAGGCATTTTTTAATGCATAAAATAATGCAATTTAATATCTACTTAGTTTTGGCAAATTTTCATTATTCGTCTCTCTTGGAGAGAAATTTTTTAAAATTACATTTTTCGATAATATAATAATTTATATATTTATCTGCCTGACTTAACGTTTATTTATACTACTTAAATTCGTATGAGGCATAATTTACTCTTTTTGGTTAAATAAAAACTCGAAACGAATTTATTAATAATTCGTCTGATCGAAAATTGTTTTTACTACCTAATTGCACAGTTTTCGACTATTTTAATTTCAGCCTGAGTATTAAAGCCCAGTTTTAGTCGGACAAAATTGCTTTAATTTTCTCCCCCCTTTACATTTTGGAAAAAAGGCAGATTTTCATGATTTATCTCTATTTTCTGTATATAACTTTTTGACAAAAGACAATATAAAATCAATGTAAAAAAAGAAAAGAGAAATTTTGTCAGTTTTGTTCAATGTAAATTTTTCGACTATTCTTTAAAGGCACGTACTCTACGTGATCGTCTAAAATATTTTCAATTCCAAAACAAATACAGTAGTGACATCTGAATATGAAACAGATCGTTTTTCGTATAAAATCAGAATTTCTAAACTTAGTAAAATAGTTGAGAGTAGATATTTCTGTTGCAGGAAAAATTCTTGTTTGATGTGTATATTCAGATATTTCCTTTCCTTTAACAATAGACGAAGAATATTTCTTAATACGAGAAAAAGAAGGAGAAAAAAATTAACTTAAAAAAGAAAGAAAATTAATTGTTTCAGTAGCGAATCTTTTTTTTTAATTGGTTACAAAAGTTTATAATATTTATAAAAGGAAGAAATAAAATAACGTCAGTCAAAATTAGAAAAATGTAAAATAATAAAAAAGTTACTAAATAAATAAATTAGTAAATATGTTTATATATTTATTAATTTATTTAGTTACTTTTTTATATAATAGTAACTATAACTAAATAAAGAAATTTAGAAAATACAAAATAGCGAAAAAAGTAGAATTTTAGTAGGAAAAAATGAATAAAAAGATTGGTTGTAAAAAATTATTTAGAAAAATAATAATGACTAAATAAATTAATTTAGCAAATAACGAAAAAAGTTGCATTTAAGTAGAAAAAATTAAATAAAAAAGTTGGTTGTAAAAATTATAAAAAACTAATAATAACAAAATAAATAAATTTAGAAAATAACGAAAAAACAACTTTTTTCGTTATTTTCTAAATTTTCATTTAAGTAGAAAAAATTAAATAAAAAAGTTGGTTGTAAAAATTATAAAAAACTAATAATAACAAAATAAATAAATTTAGAAAATAACGAAAAAAGTAGCATTTGAGTAGAAAAAAGTAAATAAAAAAGTTTGTTGTAAAAATAATTAAAAACTAATAATAAAAAAATAAATAAATTTAGAAAATAACGAAAAAAGTAGCATTTAAGTAGAAAAAAGTAAATAAAAAAGTTGGTTGTAAAAATGATTAAAAACAAATAATAACAAAATAAATAAATTTAGGAAATAACGAAAAAAGAAAAATTTAAGTAGGAAAAAATAAATAAAAAGGTTGGTTGTAAAGAATTATTTAAAAAAATAATATCTAAATAAATTAATTTAGCAAATAACGAAAAAACTAAAATTTAAGTAGAAAAAAATAAAAAAGTTGTTTGTAAAAAAATTATTAAAAATAAATAATGCCAAAATAAATAAATTTAGTATAAATAACGAAAAAATAGAATTTAAATAAGAAAAATTTAACATAAAGGTTAGTTGTAAAAAATATTTTTAAAAAAATTAAAAAAGTTTTAATGTCATTAAATTATTTAATTACATACAAATATATATATATACGAATTACAAAAAAAAAATCAGTTTCGTCTGGAAATATGATTAACGACGTCAGACAATTTCGCTGAGTTTCGTGTTTGTTAAAAATTATCCAAACTCCTTTAAAGAATCAACTTTAAAGAGAAGTAACAAAAAAAAAGAAGTAAAAAGAAGGGGAACATTTTTTATGGGAAAAGTCAACGGAGAGAACGACACGTCTAAAATACAATGAGTGCACTTTCTACACGAGTTTTTTTTTATAAGCCAATTTTATAGCAGCCAGTATCATGAGCACCATTTCAAGGATTATATGTTCTTGTAATATAGATAATTTTATGGATCAAAGTTCCCATTGAAAAACCTTTTTATTTAATTGCAACATTATTAGTATAATTATTTTTTCTAATTTTACATTTTTCTGTTTTAAAGCTTTCTAATTCATAAAATAATTTAAGAAAAAATAATAATTAATTAATTCTTCCTGGTTCTGATTTTTTCTTTAAATTTATATTTTATTAATAAATAAAGTAAAAATTGAATAAAAAAACCGTTGCAAAGTTAAAGCTAAATTGGTTTTTACATATTTTCTGAACTTTTAATATTTTACTTATTATTTTTATTGAGGTTTTATTTTTTTTTTTTTGAGATTTTTTATTTTACTGTTTATTATGTTACAAAACATTCAATGATAAAAATTAAATGAAAGATCTGTAAACATTATTTAATATTTAATAGATTAATATTAAAATTAATATTTAAAGATCTTTCATTTCATTTTTATTACAAATATTATTAATTAGTTTATGAAATTCAATAATTTTGATATTTTTAAATTGAAAACAAAAAAACTCGAAATATGATAGAATTAATAAATGAATTATTAAATTAAAAAAAAATTAATATACTTTTAAATAAATTATTCTTATGTTTATAGAATAAATTGTTCTTGGTTTTAAAATTATTTTATGAATGCTTTTTTCATTATTTTTTAAAAATATTTTTATGAACATTTTTTTAAATTATTTTTTAAAAATATTTTTATGAATATTTTTTTTAAAATATTTTTACGAATATTTTTTTTCATTATTTTTTAAAAATATTTTTATGAACATTTTTTTCAGTATTTTTAAAAAAATTTTTTATGAATATTTTTCTTCATTATTTTTCAAAAATATTTTTCTTCATTATTTTTCAAAAATATTTTTATGAACATTTTTTTCAGTATTTTTTAAAAATATTTTTGAATTATTTTGTTAAAATATTTTCAAATTATTTTTTAAAAATATTTTCAAATTGTTTTTTAAAAATATTTTCAAATTGTTTTTTTTCAATATTTTTTTTTTAATTACAATTACTATTGGTGTTTTTATAAAACTTTGTGAAAATAATTAGCATGCGAAACATTGTGGATACACTAATGAATAAGCGAAAGCGAAAGAATAATTTTTCAATCATCAGTGCGGTAAAAGTTTTGGTTAGTTCATTTATAACTTTTTTTTCGGGTGTTTATATGTTTTGCAAAGTTTTGGTCAGGCTTCTAAGAATTCTTCTTCTTTTTCTTTTTCGTTTTCTTTTTCAAAAGGAGAAAAAGAAGTGAATCGCTTCCCTCACAAAGTTTATTTCACTTTTTCATTCACGAGCGAATAACTCCTAAATGTTAGAGAATGAGAGTAGAAAAAGTTCCTTTTTTTCCAGCAATGTCTTTGAATGAACTTTTAGCCATAAAATGTTCTTTTTATAAAAGCAGATCGTCTGTGTCATTATCCCAAGTGACACAGTAAAAAAAAATTAATAATTACTATTTTCTATTTTTACAAAATATTTTATACTATTAATTAATTTTCTACTTATTTTTTTTGAATTTTTAAATTCTGTTATCAAGGTAGTTTTAAAATTTTATTTATTTTTCTCTTTTGTTATTTTTAATTTTTATTATCTATTTTTGTACTTTTATTTATTTTTCTCCGTTTACATTTTTAATTTTTATTATCTGCTTTTATACTTTTATTTCTTTTCCTCTGTTTCTATTTTCTATTTTTATTTTCAATTTTTTTATTTCTGTCTATCATTTTTTTTGTTTTTATTTTCACTCTTTTACTTTTCTGATTTTTATTTCTTCTTTATCTTTCCCTCTCTTCATTTTAATTTTCATTTTCTAATTTAATAATTTTTTATAACCAAAAAATCCCATTGCAGAAAAAAAATCTTTTTAATTCTTCATTTCTTTAGCTACAGAAAAAAATGTACACTACACCTTGTTATAATACTTATTATTTTCAAAAAAAATAAAATTTCTCATTACTGGAAAATACAAGAAAAAATTAATTTTTTTCCATCGACAAATTGAAGAGAAATTATTAAATATTTAAAATCTACAATTTTCTCTCTTCAAAAATTGACATATATGAATTAGGTAGTCAATTTCTCTCTCTCCCTCTGTCTTTCTCTCCTTTTTTTTTTGTTAAACGTCACTCTCACGTAAATAAAAACTTTACTTCAAAGTAATGTCATAATGAAAATAAAATTTCCCATCAAAATTAAAACAGAAGACTGCCTCTTCGTAAGAGAAAAAATTAAATTACGAAATCAAATGAGCCCAGTATGTCGCTAAAAGTGCTGACGTATCTTTTTACATTCAAAGAGCATAATTTATGGACAGATTCATTTTAACTTTGTCGAGAATATTGAAAGTATGGAGATGCCAATCGTTCTCATAAAATATTCTTTTAAAGTATAATAAAACCGTTTAATATTTCGTGAATAATGTAACCGTCTATTTTTTTTCCTTCTCTTTTTCTCGTGCGACATTAAATTCTAAATCACTTATTTAAATAAAATTGATAAAAATTCAAAGTAGGAGAATTAATTAGAATAATTATTATTTGTTTATTTTTTTAATTTACGTTTTTTTACATTTTACTGTTTCAGCTGTTTCACATATTAAAAACGACCTTTTGTACAAAAATAATAATAAGAAAAGAAAAACGTAAATAAAGTGTTTGAATATTTTTGAATATTTCTATTTTATTTTAGTATTTATTTTTTTACTATAGTAGTACGGGAAAGTTTTAGTCAGAAAAAAATAATATTATTATTAGATATTTGTTTAAAATTTTAATTTAGTTTTATTTCTAATAGTCTTGTATCATTAATTGTTAATAATAATATTTGTTTAATGTTAAAAAAAGGAATAATGAAAAAAAGAAAAGCAATATGAAATTCAGAAAAATTATTTACAGAAGTTGCTGTAAAAATAACAGATTATTTATTATTTCTTTTAATTGCTTTTTTTGCCAAAAAAAAAAAAAATTCACAAAAAAATGTAAGACACGAATGAAACTTTACTTGGAATTGTTACACAAAAGTTTCGTATATAAGTGTCTATAAATTAAATTATAAAAAAAGTATACCGTCCATGCATCAACTGCAAGTGACATTATTGTGCAATCCATCCGGTTGAGCAAGAAAGTCGAGTGAAAATTTATATATAAAATATCATGGCAAGCATATATGGAGATAATCGGATGCAAAGAAAACTCGAGAATTACGTTTTTCCCCTTGCGCGAAATAAGTGGTTTTAGCCGACTCAGAAAAAAATACTTTTATATAAAAATTTGAGGAATTAAGCAAGATTTCTTATTTTCCTTTTAAATAAATTAATATTCCATTTTTATTTACAATAATTTTGATTATTTTCTCTCCTTCGAAAATGGGTAAAAATACTCAATTTTACAAAAGACGTACTACTTTTATTTAAATTTAAGTAAATCTAATTTAAATTGAAATATAAAATTTTATTTAAATTAATTTATTTGGGTAGGTGGCCACTTTTTCTAAAATATATTTTCTAATCCTTTTTTCAAAAAAAAAAGTAATTTCTAATGAAATCTAATTTCTAAAACAGTTTTTCTAATGAGTTTTAATATATAAAAAAAAGTTTTTCTAATGAGTTTTGATTTCTGAAAGAAATTTTTCTAAAATTTTATGCTTTTTAATATTTATTTTCCTTAAATTTGTAAAATACCATAATTTTTTATAAACCTTAGAAAATTGGCGAAAAAAAGTAAAATTAAAAAATATAAACTATTTCTCATATTTTTTGCTTTTTAATCACCATTCCGTTTACGTAATTAGTTACCTTTTGAAAAAGAAGAGAAATTTTTATAAAATAACTATTTGTTAACAAAAATTGTGTTCTTAAAAAAAACAATTTTCATCACTTTTCTAATTAGAATTTGTATAATTTCTAATAATTTTTTATTACAATTTTTCAAGAGAATTTCAAGTATTATATATAGAATACAAGTATAATATATAGAATTGTAAAAAAAAATTCGAAAACAAAAAAATCACAAATAAATTATAAATCCTAAAAAAATTAAATAACAAAAAAATTTATAGAACAGATAAAAGAAAATGTAAGAGTGGAGTAGAAAAAAAGAAAATTAAGAATGTAGAAAGAAAATAGTTATAATTTGTATAATTTGTATAATTTCTAATAATTTTTTATTACAATTTTTCAAGAGAATTTAAAGTATTTTTTTTAAGAATTTAAAAATTTTCGTAAACTTTATTTTAATAATAAATAATCGTTATTATAGAAATTGAATATTGTTAGGAAAAGAATTTTTTGAAATTCTCCTTATATAAAGAGGAATTTTTAGAAAATAACCTCTATTAGAAGAAAGAAAATTAGAAAATCAACTTCATTATAAAAAAGTTTTTTAGAAAATCACCTTTATTAGAAAAAAGTTTTTTAGAAATTCACCTTTATTAGAATTTTTTTTTTGGAAATTCACCTTTATTAGAAAAAAGTTTTTTAAAAATTCACCTTTATTAGAAAATAAAAAATTAGAAAATACATTTTTAAAAAAATGTATACCCCAATCATTTATTTGAATTAAAATATTAAATTTTATGTAAAGTAATTTATTTGAATGTAAACATTAAATTTTATTTTTTAAAAATTCAAATATATTAAAAATAGTTTTAGAAATTAAATTCCATTTATAGAAGAAAATTGCATAAAATTTTAATATTAAAAATTTTTTACTCTTAAAATTTAGTTTCCATTTCTCAAAAAGTTGACACTTCTTTTTTTTTGGTGTTTATATTATGAGGAATTATTTATTTGACGATGATTTCTTGGAACATTTCTCGAGAAGTAAAATGATCCTCTCGCATTCTTGAAAGAGAGGATTTATCAAGGATTTAGAAGATTATACATGTCGTCATCCGTGCTTATTCGGTAGCAAGATTCACAAAAATCTAAGAGGATAGAATTCTTTATCCGCCTCAGTAAACACAAAACACTTGACTGTTGAATAAATAAACGATAAATCACTTTCAACATTTTAACACAATTATTTTCATTCTCTTCGTAGTAAATTTAATTATTTGGTTTAAAAACAAAAATTTTTTTCAAACATTATTCCAACTCTTTGTTTTTATTTCTCACTACAGAAAAAAGAATAAATACTGAAACTGACAAAAATATATGTTTTTTCAATTATTAGTAAAAATATATTTTTTTATATTTATTTATGTGTCAAGTTAAATTTATTTGCAGAAATGTATTTCAATTTTTTAATTATTCAATTCCTTTTTTCATACGGAATATTTTTTTTTTAATTTTGATTTTATTAGGAAATATTTGTACAGTTGACTCTTGATAAATTGAATTTTAAGTGAGTGGAAATAATTTAAATTGTCGAGAGTTTGTTTACTGTCGAATGTTTTATGTATGCAAATTTTTCTAAGGGACCAAAAAAAATAAATTCAATTATAAATGTTGACAATTTATATTATTTTCAAATTAATTACTAGAAAGATTATTTCTGTTCACTAATTTTTTTCAACCTGTCAAAAGTTTAAATTAAATCTAAAATTACCCATTGTAAATATAATTGTAATTGTAATTTTTTTCAACATTTTTTTTATATACTAATTTTATTTCTATTTATTATTTATTATTTTCAATTTATTTCCCAATCGGACATTTAATCAAAGCTCGCAAGCTAATAAAACAAAAAAAAAATATGAACTCTTCAATTTTAGTTAATCAACGGAAAAAAAAAATGTTTACGATCCAAAACAAAATTCTGCGCTTTTTCTATTATTTCGTCGCACTTGTTATTATTTTTTTTTTTTATTGAAACGTCCTTACTGGCAGTGAAATTGGATAAAATATATGGGTAATTCTTTTTTTTTTCCAGTAATGTGAAAAATTATGTTTCTGACATTTTCCATTCCTGCAATTTTCTTCCACATCAGAAAATTATTATATCGAAAAATACTTTTTTCTCTCCAAATATACTTGTTTCATACACGACTATACACTATATATACAGAAATAGGAGTAAAGAAAAAAAATGAAAATAAAAATCAGTAAAAATTGGATTTTAAAAATGAAAACTATAATAATAGTAAATACATATAATAATTGAACTCGTTGGCCAATCAGAGGCAGTAGTCTGCTATTTAAAATGATCAATAAAATCCATTTTCCTCATAATCACTGGTATGGGAAATCATGTTCTCAATTAAACCTACATATACGAGAGAAGGAGAGAGAAATAGAAAGAAAAAAAAAGAAAATGAAAAAAGAGGGATAAAAAAGAGCAAGTGAGACAGAAAGAGAAAAAAAGAGAGAGTGAGCGGGAAAAAGAGAGAGAGTGAACGAGAGAGAGAGAGAGAGAACAAAAGAGCTGATCACATTTATCGACAAAAGTTACTTTACAAAACTTATATATATTGAAAGTTTTGAACAATTTTGAATCAATGAACTTTAAGGCAAAGTGTTTCGTTTTCCGCAAAATGTTCCTTTCATCAGCGATTTCTGAAGATCAGTATAATTGCTATCGTCTACTCCGTAATACTTTTGCTCTCTCTCTCTCTCTCTCTCTTGTCCAACAATGACATTTTCACGATTAAGGACTTTCGAGACATTAATTCGGCAAAGCTCGTTTAAAATTTACCCCAACAATATAGATTTTACAAACTATATATTATTATAATAATAATAGCACTTTTTTTCTCTTGGCTCTAAGTTTCATCGCCATACCTCGCAACATAATTAAATGCTAAAGTTATGTTATATTTATGTGTATATGGGTCCAACATTACCTGTGTAATTCACCTAGTAATTTGGCTTTTTCAGTATAATTATAAAACTTTATACTTCGTATCTATATATATTTTGAGAAAATTGCCTTTATAAATTACAGTATTTTTTTTACATACACATTATTTTTGTCATCAAAATAATTATAATCTATGATTAGAACATATTTTTTATAGAATATTTTTTATTGTTATCATTATTATTATTATTATTATTATTATTATTATTATTATTATTATTAATATTATTATATTAATATTATGTTATAATTAATATTATATTATTATTTTTGAATTAGAAAATTTTACTAATAAATAGTAATAACGAACAGTTAGTAATAACAACAACAACAATAATAATAAAAATAATATAATAATAATAATAAGAATAATAATAATAATACTAATTATAATAATAATAATAATATTAATAATAATAATAATAATAATAATAATAATAATAATAATAATAATAATACTAATTATAATAATAATAATAAAATTAATAGTAATAAAAAATATTGAATAATTAATCAGTTCTAACAAAATTACTGAATCGTTGAATAATTTAATTGAAAAATTCTGGAAAAATACAGATTTACAAAAAATTGAAATTAAAATTCCTCCCCAGTAATTGAAGTATCGAAAACAATTAATTTAAACATAAAAATAGATAATAAAAATGAATAACATATTATGTTTATAATGTAAAAATTATTTAATTCGTTTAAAATTGAACTGAAATTTAATTTAATCATTAAATTACAAGTATTTGAATGTTTCGTCTAGCCTGTAGTAATTATAAATTATAATCTACTAAATAATATTTCTTTAGACTATATTTAATCGAAAAAATCTATTTTAAATTATATTTATACACTTTGGGGGGGGGGGTCATAAAAGATATTTGAACTCGCATGGCATTTCCCCTGAAAAAAAGCAGGTGTTCTTATGTAAATAATTTAATATTCAATGAATGTATTTAAACGTGGCAGAGGAAAATTTTGTTCACGCCTATATTAAATAGAGACGCACTTCATTACATGCGTTGAAAATTTATTTTACAATTTCTGAAAAAATTTTCCCTTCTCTCATTCCAAAAATTGATAGTTGAATAAAGATCGTCATTTATTAATTTTAAGCAAGTACAAAATTCTTTTCAAATTATTGAACAAATTTTTATATAATAAATTGGAAATTAACGAAATATATATTCATATCTTCAGTTTGAGAAGAAAGGTAAGATTTTATTATAAATTACTATTTAACTTTTTTTTATTATTTTTCTCATTTTTCTGTGAAGAGTATTGAACATTTTTTTTTACTCTATAACAATATTAAAAACAAAGAAAAAATAAACGAAAAGTAAAAATGGAGACAAAAAGTAGAAAGAGAAAAACAATACATGGGGAAGAAATAAGAAAAGTAAAAATAGCGACAAAAAAAGGAAACAGAGAAAAAAATGTGAAAATGGAGAACATTGTAAGAATTTATATTTACATCTTTATTAACATTTTTTTTAAATACTATTATACTTTTTTAAAATTTATTATTTTATTTTCAATTCACTCGCGAGACTTGTTAAAAAACTATATATGTAAATTTAATTCGAAAAAAAAGAAAAAAAATTAGGTACAGAAATAGTAAAAAATATAAAAGTAGTAAGAAAAAATTAAATTACATATAAAAGAAAGAGGCAAAAAGAACGAGAAGTGATAAATTAGATAAATAAATTAAAATAAAGACAAAAATTACAGAAACTATAAAAAGAGAAATTAAATCTAAAAGAAAAATTACAAAAAAGTAAAAAAAAACATTAGTTTGCAAAGATGATTACAAAAATAGTAAAATAAATAAATAAAATTATGAAAAAGTGAAAGAAGACAAAAATACTCGAGGCTTATCGACAAGTAAAACAATAAATAAAATTTCAAAACATAAGAAAAGAAATAAAATTGTAAAAAAAATTACGAAAACAAAAAGAAACAGAAATAAATTATAAATCCTAAAAAAATTAAGTAACAAAAAAAATTTATAAAACAGATAAAAGAAAATGTAAGAATGGAGTGGAAAAAAAGAAAATTAAAAATGTAGAAAGAAGATAGTAATAATAGGCACAAGGTAAAAAAAGTGATAATAGAGAAAGAAAAAATATTTTTAATAGACAAAAAAGGTAAAAAATAGAGTAAAAGAAAGAAAGTAAAAATAGAGAATGGGAAAGTAATAATAGAGAAAGAAGAAAAGTAATATTAGAAAAAGAAGTAAAAATAGAAAAAAAGTAAAAGTAAAGAAAAGAAACGAAATGTAAAAAAAGTAAAAACTGTCAAAAAGAAAAGATAGGTAAAAATAAAAAAATTACTTTCTTATTATTATAAAAATGTAAATAAAAATATTCATGAAAAATTAATTTCCTTTATGAAAATCTACAAACTTTTTTTCTTTACATTTTATTTTTTAATTAATTCTAAAATTCAAATGTAATTTTCCATTTTATCCTCGTTCTCGTCTATATTCATGTTTACGCGGTAACTCACAATTGAGCGAAGAGACTTAGAAACACTTGTGATTAATGTAGTAGCACGTCTAGTCCATGCGGCACTGATAAATAGTCATCATTATTTTTTCTATTTTTTTTTTTTTTTTTTTGACAATAAGAATTAAGATTGATAGTTAAAGTATCTAAAATACATTTGTATATATACTTATTAGTCGTGATTGTTGAAAAGAAACGTGGAAAATTTCTTTCCATTGTATACACATATGATAAAGTTTTTGTTTATGAAAAATTCATTTTTTTTCTTCTTCAATTTCTCTCTCTCTCTCTCTATTCTGAAAAGAAAAAAACTCAACATTCTTTTCTATTTGATAACACGAAAGCTAAAAGCTTTTAATCTTATTATTGCAGCCTCTTTATTCGGTATATTTTGTAGTTTTCTTTTCTTTTTTTTATTTTTCTTGTATTCTATTTCATTCATTAGCACTACGTGTTCACAATATGAACAAACAGAAGACTTGTCATTTTCTTTTTTTGTTCGCAGGCGCCTCTTTTACTTTTCACAAGAAACAAAATGGCAAAAAGATTTTATTCATTTCTCACTTCTTTTATTCAATTCCATATTTTCCAGGTTAATATTAATTTTAATTTTAATTTTTCTGTATATTTATTATTTATTTATTTTTTTACGTTTATTTAGAATCGACGGACCTACAAAATAAAATATTATTTATTTAATGAATAGTATTAAATACATTGAATATTAATTGTAAAATTAAATTTAAAAAAAAATTTTACCTCCATTATAAAAAAGTACTGTTTTATTATTTATAAAGGTTAAATTTTTATTTTAAAACTTTTTAAATTAATTCCATCTTATTTGAATTATTTTTGTAATTGTTTTTTTCCATTCTTTTCTCTAATTTATGATATTTAACAATTTAAATGTTCTACAACTTATTATTAATTTTTCCAACTTCTTTTTCAACACTTACTGGAAATTTGTCGAAGAAATAATTTAGTGGAAGAAATTTATCAAAAAAATTGAAGGTAAATAAAAATTTATGATTCTGAACTCTCAAGGAAGGATAGTAATAATAATAATAATATAATTTAATGGTTATTCAAAGTTGTAAAATAGTGAGAAAAAGTGGGATATAAAATAATTCGTCTCGAAAGAAAAATGATTTAGATTTTTATACACATATATGTAGAGAAAGTAATATACTTAAGTTTAAAGCGATCAGTGCGAAAAAAGAAGCGAAAGGAAAAATCAGAAGATAAAAAAGAATTTTTGCTACCACTTTATCGTATCCTAACGCAATGTATCCTTGAAAAATAAAAGAATCGCCAGAAGGTCATACAACCTCAGACACTTTAGTTTAGATAATGATGGCTTATCGATTGTATTCCCAAGATAACAAAAACCTTTTATCACAAATTTTTTTCACCTTGACAGCAGCACTACTTTGTGTTAAATAAGTCTACAGCGAAGCAGTGACGAAATTTCCATTCATCACTTATATTGATACAAAAATAAGTATTTTTAAGCCAACAAAAGTTACACAAAATAAAGAATATTTTTTTGGGAAAAAAATTTATTTTTACATCTTTATTACATTTTTTTAAAAATGTATTATTTTATTTTCAATTCACTCGCGAGATTTGTCAAAAAAGTAAATACGTAAATTCAATTAGAAAAAAGTAAAGAAAAAAAATTTAATAGCAAAAAAAATTAGGTACAGAAATAGTAGACAAAGAAAATAAATTACAAAAAGTTACAAAAAAAATGTAAGAAAAGAAATTAAGTTACAAATAAAAAGAAAAAAATTCCAGATTTACTAAAAAGTAAATAAGTAAATAAAAAATACAACAAACATTACAAATAAATTAATAAATAAATAAAAGGAGAAATTAAATTACTAACACAAGGACAAAAAAGTAAAAAGACGGATTACAAAAATATTTTAAAAATAAATAAAATTGCAAAAAAGAAATAAAATATTAGAGACGTGTTAAAAAGTAAACAAATGAATAAAATTACAAAAATATACGAACAGAATTGAATTCCAAAAAAATTGCAGAAATAGAAAAAAAAATTAATTTACAAAAAGTAAACAAAAAGAAAAAAATATTCTCCACATTTAGTAAAAAGTCAAAAAGAAGTACAAAAATAGTAAAAAATAAATAAATTAATTAAAATTAAAAAAAAAATTACAAGTTAAGGAAGAAATTAAATTTTAAAACTTAGAAAAAGGTTTGAAAAGCGAAATTAAATTACAACAAATATTTTAAAAAATACAAAAAAAATCATTTAAAATTCGAAAAAGTTGAATGAAAAGAAATACTCAATATTCAGTGAAAAAAGTATAAATAAATAAATTATAATTGTAATCAGAGAAAAAATAAATTAAATTATAAAATAGAAAAATGATTCAAAAAATGAATTTAATTTTCAACAAGAGTGAAAAAAATAAAATTATGAAACCAACCAGAAAAAAATTAAATAAATAGCAAAAAATACAAAAGCAAAAAGCCAAGCTCTTATGAAAGGGAAAAATATTCTAAAATGTTAATTATAAAATTCAGAAGATAAATACTTTTATGTCAGCAAAAATTAAAATGTAGTAGATAAATTTTTCATATTGTTATTTTCAGGTATTGTTATTTCCCATTGTATTCAAATGAATTAATACAAAATATTGTATTCAGAATTATGAAAAGAACTATGTGGCAGCATATATTATTTATTTATGATTTTTACTTCAAATAATTTAAAATACGTCAAAATACAGAAAAAATCAATTTTCAATAACGTCGTAAATTGTGCACAAAACATATAAAAACGTTTTCAAAAAATACATTTAACATTATTGGAAAAATTTTAAATATTAAGTTTTATTTTTGTTTATTGACTTAAATTTATAATTTACTTTAATTTTTAATTTATAAAGTTTTTAATTTATAAAATTTTTAATTTATAAAATTTATAAAATTTATAAAATTCATAAAATTTATCAAATTGATTTTAAAATATGCGCACCATAATTTTTCTACTCTTCATTTACAATATTATCTATTTGACAAAATCATATCCTAAAGATGTTGTAAAACGTCAACGTGACTATTATTTTTTGCCAAATGGTCAAGCTCAATCTAGAACAGGTAAAATTTTAAAAATATTTACATTTATTATCATTTATAAATTAATTAATATAATAATTTAAAAATAATCGTAACATAATTTTTCTATTCTTCATTTACAATATTATCTATTTGACAAAATCACATCCTAAAGATGATGTAGATTTTGATTTTCATCTTTTGCCAAATAATCGAGGTGAATCAATAACAGGTAAAATTTTCAAAATATTTGTATTTATTATTATTTATAAATTTTTCCAATTTTTTCTATTTAACCAAATTATATTGCATCAAGAGTATAAAAACTATTGCTATCTTGTATTACGAAACAATCAAAAAATGATTCGTTCAGGGCAATTTTTTTAAATTCTTACATTTATTAATTATTATCATTCGTATTTAATTTTATATCTAATCAATTTTAGAAAAATAATTCATAATATATATTTTTTTATTTTTAAGGTGCATTAGTGTTTAATGAATTATACCGCGCAGCCAGTGAGTTTTATATTTTTATATCTATTTTATTAATGTTTTTTTTTTATTAATTTTTTTAGAGGCGATATCAGTAACCCACAATTCGATTGTATGGAGAAATACTGCTTATAATAAATTGCAAATGAAAAAAATACATTTAAATAATAATTTTAGTAAAAATATATATAGTAAATTAAAAAAAAAAAATTTTAACTGCTTATCGTCAAAATTGTACAATTTTTTTCAAATTTGAAATTTTTAGTCTTATGAAGTTTTTCATGTGCAGTTTAAATTTTTAGAGTTTGTAAATTAAATTACGATCAACTGATACCGTCCCAAAATGATATTTATGAATGTACTTTAAATAATATTTATTTTTTTACAGACTATTGCAGTATAAATAGTCTTATCGAATGCCTGATGTTATCAAACTTTAATAAAGAATACCAAAGGCGATGTCTTTGTGAGTAAAATAATTTCTATAAATTATTATTGATATTTTCTTATTTTTATCTATTTATTTACTAGTGTAGAATTTTCAAAATTATATTACAGTGTTTATGTAATATTAATTATATTTTAGGGACATGTGTAACACAAACTCACGAAGATCCAGATGAGTTTGTATGTAACAGAAATCCAGAAGTCCTGGGATTTTGCAAAGTGTGAATATTGTAATATAATAATAATAATAGGAATAAAAATAATTTTTTCTAATAATAGTTCGTAAGTAGGAGAGATAAATTATAGTCAGAGAGAATTAGAAAAATATTTTGTACCAGAGTTACTTATTTTAATCATTGGAATTTTTATCATTTATTATTAATTTAGTTAGTTATTTATTTCAAAAATTATAATCACATAAAGAAAGCACATTTAGTCAGAACTTTCTAAAAGAAAAATAGAATAAATAAATTAATTAAATAAATTAAAATTTATCCATAATTATTTTTTTGTAAAAAAGAGGTAAAAAGTACTATTTAAAAATGAAAAACGAAGGATAATTCGAGAAAAGAGGAATAACACAGTAAATACAGTAAACTTTGGGAGAACACTATATTTCATAGATTTTAGACAAATCAAGTTGACAACATGCTTTACTGTAATTAAAATAAATAATTAAATCTCATAGGTAGTTTGCTTTTATGTTTTAAGTAAACCACATAAACGTGACGCAAAGCAGTTAACAAGTCACATGAGAGAGTATAACTCAAGTAAAACTCTTATACTCGAAAATTATTCATCATTCCGTGTAATTTTTTTATTTTTGTTCTCCTTTCCTCTATATTTTCAAATTAAAACTCTAAAAATCATTAACACTTGTAACTACAATTATTCGGAGAAAATTATTAAAAAAACAAATTTAATTCCATTTATGTTTTAATTTATTTAAAAGGAAAATGTAAATAAAATATTAATAAATTCAAAAAAAAATGTTATCAACTTTACAGTGATAAGTAAAACTACTAAAGACAGAAAACTAAAAAGTACAAAAAATAAACTTGTTTACATAATTTCAAAAATAGAAAAAACAGAATGCTTCAAGAAAGACCTTAAAAACTAAAAATAAAAAAAAATGAAAATAATAGTAAATATCTACTAAAAACTACGGACAAATTAAAATGGCAAAATAAATTTGAAAAAAACCTGCTTGAATACAGTTAATATAAAAAACAAATTTACTGAAAACTACAAAAAACTAAACACCGACCAATAGAATTTAGTAAAAATTAAAAGAATCTAAGTAGACAAAGAAAAAATTAGTAAAAATTAGAAAAGGAATAAAACTTTTAAAAAATTTGTTAAGAAACCTATAAAAATCTAATAAATGTGAAAAAGTCAAAATAATATTTACTAGAATTAATAAAATTAAAAAAAATTTAGAAAGAATTACAAAATTCAATAGATAAAACAATTACTAAAAAATCTGCTAGAAATTAAAAAATTAAAATAACCAAAAAATTTACTAAGAAACAAAAACGTCAAAACGAATTTACAAATAACTACAAAAATCCAAAAAGTCCAAAAAATTTACTAAAAGTTTTAAAAATCTATAAATAAAAAAAGATATTTATTTAAAAACCTGCTAAAAACTAAAAATATCTAAAATGACAAAAAAATTTACTATAAAAATTAAAACAATTGTTAAAAAATGCTACTAAAAAGTAAATCAACTAAGAAAACCAAAATAAAAATTTAGTAACTAAAAGCGAGAGAAATAATTTTCAAAAAAACCTACTAAAAATACTAAAAAGTCAAAAAACATCTGTAGAAATTTAAAAAATGAAGAAACTTAAAAAAATTATAATGAGAACTAAAAAAATAAAAGAAAATGAAGAAAAAACCTACTAGCATGTTAAAAAGACTAAAAGAAATATTTTTCAAAAACTAAAAAAAACCAAAAGAGATCAAAGAAATCTACTAACAACTAAAGAAAACAAAAAAAACTAAAAAAAAATTTAATGCAAATTTAAAAATATTAGCCAATAAAAAGTTTACTAAAATCCTACTAAAAATCGTAAAATTAAAAATGACTAAAAATTTACTAAAAAACGTACTAAACAATACAAAAATCCAAAAAAATCACCAAAACAAATTCAATAAAATCTAGTACAAATACTAAGCAAATCAAAAATTTTTCTAAAAATTTAAGAAATTTGTAACTAAATAGGAATTTATTTTTAAAAAAACCTACTAAAAACTAAAAATATCTGAAATGACAAAAAAAATTGCTATAAAAATTCAAATATAAAAACAATTTGTTCAAAAACGCTACTAAAAAGTAAAACAACTAAAAAATTCAAAATAGATCAAAAAAACCTACTAAAAACTAAAAAAACTGAAATAACTAAAAAAATTTAATATACATTTTTAAATATTACAGATAGAAAAAATTTATAAAATCCTACTAAAAAACTAAAAAAATTTAATAAAAAGCATACTTAACACGACAAAAATAAAAAAAAACAAATTTTAAAAATCTACTACAAATACTAAACAAACCAAAAAATTTAAAATATGTAACTAAAAAGGAATTCATTAAAAAAAACCTACTAAAAACTACAAATATCTGAAATCATCAATAGAAACTTATTAAAAATTAAAAAAATAAAAAATGTCTTATTAGCTCTACTAAAAAGAAAATAATAATAATAATAATAATAATAAAATAAAAAGTCAAAAATAAACCAACAGAGAACTGAAAAAATTAAGAGACTAACTAAAAGCTTGGTGAGTGAAAAAACAAAAATATTTTGATAAAAAGTATACTAAAAGTACTAAAAAAAATTACCAAGAACTAAAAAACTAAAATGCTAAAATTATGCTAAAAAAATGCTAAAAATTATCGAAAGCTAAAAAACTAAATAAACAAGATCGTTACTTAGTAACGACAAAAAATAATCAAAAAATAACAAAAACACCATTTAAAATTTTTTTTAAATATTTCCAATTTATTTTTAACTAATTTAAATTTAGAGAGTAGAGACTTTCTAAATTTGAATTAGTTAAAAATAAATTTAATATAAAAAAAAGTCAGTCACTGATTCAAAAACTATTTTACTAATAAAATAGTTAACAATTACTAAATTATTAGTTAAATTCACTTTTAGATTCTGTAAAATTGAATGAAATTTTTATTTAATTCAATTAGTAAAATATTGGAGTATTTTTTAGTCATTTATTTTCTAAAATTAGTTATTTTAAACTAATTTAGATTTAGAGAGTACTAATTACTAAAAAAAATGTAACACAACAATGTAAAATGTAACAATACTAAAATGTAAGAAAATCTTGGTATAAATTATTAACAAACAATATTATGAATTATTAACAATTCATAAATTTTGCAGATAAACATTTTTTCTCCCCTTTAAAACAAGAAATAATAGAAAATGATGAAATTTAATTAATTGACAAAAGTTTAGACACGACTCTATAAATTAAGAAGTTGCTTTCTCTCCGTTGTATATGTGTATTCGTGACTCATGAAGATAATAGCGAGTGCCTCTTGAAACCTCAGCTTCCGTTTTTGGTCCATGAAAGTGAGGAAGTGTTTGGGGGAGTGGGACCGAAATATCCTGATAGAATGGCAGAAGACAGCCTTAGATCGTAAAATGTAGAAACCAGCTGCTTTATGATCCGACTTCCTCCTCACAAAATTCTGCCAAGTCCACACGGACAGAAATTTACGAATTGCAATTCATCCCCTTTTCATCACAATTTACAATAAATATATCCTTTCTCGATTTATTTTAATATTATTATTTGTATCACAGTCTTAATAATAATAATTTGAAAAAAATATTTTCTTTTCCCTTTTTTTTAAATGTTTTTTAAATTTTTTTTGTTAATTTTTATAATAAATTAATAAATTATAATTATAATTACAATTTTTATAATTTGAACTTTGTTTTAATAAATTCTGTGGATTATAATGAAAATAATATTAACATCTATTATTTGACTCGAAGTGACTGGTTTTTCCGACTAATTTTATTAATATTATCGAATTATTTTATGCTTTAATTATTAATATTGTTATTATTTATTTATTCATTCATTTACGTAAAGAAAATGTAATTTAAAAAATTATTTATAATAAAAAATAGTAATTAAAGCATTATTTTATGCTTTAATTATTAATATTGTTATTATTTATTTATTCATTCGTTTACGAAAAGAAAATGTAATTTAAAAAATTATTTAGAAAAAAAGTAGTAATTAAAGTAAAAATTTAATAAACATAAAAAAATAATGATAATTATTTTTATTCTTTTTATTATTATTAATATTATTATTACTATTGTTATTTATTTATTTTTTTTTTAAATATTTCTAATTTTTTCCATATTTCATTAGTTTGACTTTCAGGGATTTTTTCAGTTAATCTTTTAGTTTACGAATGATTGTGCACTAAGCGAAAAAGAATTTCCATTTAAAGCTTTGTGCTTTTCGTTGTGTTTCGAAAGAATCGCCAATTCATTTCCACAGCCAGGAGCATTGTCGTTTAAAAGAGAAGCAGCAAAGTTCACGGCCCATTATGCCACTTGATTATATCTTGAGAGAGAAAAAAACACTTTTTTAAAACATCAATTTTCGTCAAATTCAGTAAGTAATTCAAGAGTAAATTAATTCCTCAATTTTTTAAGAATAATAAAAATTATTTTCTATTATTAAAAAAATTTTTCATTCATACATTTTTGAAATAATAGCAAAATTATTATTTTCAATTAAATTTTTTAATTGGCAAATAAATTACTTTTTATAATTTTTCATGTTTTACAAAAGTTGGAAATTAAAAAATTTAGAAAAGTTGTACTCGAAGAAGAATGGAAAAATAATAAAAATAATATAGAACATAATAATAATAAGAATAAAAATAATAATATTTCTTTTCAACATTTTTTGCATAATTTTACTGAAAATAATTTCTGGATATTACATTTTTTTATGATAATTGTAAAAATCGAATTAACTATTGATTACTTTTTATAATAAGAAAGAAAATAACAAAATTTCAAAAAAGGAACATATTTTATGACGAACCAAAAAGTGAAGAAAAATTACACACACAGAGAGACTAAAATTTCTTTTTACTATAAGTATTTTTTTATTAAATATAAAAAAATATAGAAATTGAATTAACTATTTATTATTTTTATAATAAAATAAAAATAACGAAATTTCAGGAAAAGAACATTTCTTATAATAAACCAGAAAGTGAAGAAAAATTATACACACAGAGAGATTAAAATTTCTTTTTACTATAAGTATTTTTATATTAAATATAAAAAATATAGAAATTTAAAAAACTATTGATTTTTTTATAATAAAATAAAAATAACAAAATTTTAGAAAAAGAACATTTTTTATGATAAACCAAAAAGTGAAGAAAAATTATACACACAGAGAGATTAAAATTTCTTTTTACTATAAGTATTTTTATATTAAATATAAAAAATATAGAAATTTAAAAAACTATTGATTTTTTAATAAAATAAAAATAACAAAAATTTCAGAAGAAGATTTTTTATGATAAACCAAAAAGTTAGGAAAAATTATACACACAGAGAGATTAAAATTTCTTTTTGTAATCATCAATTTGTGTAATTCTTTGTGCTCATGATAAATAATTATTTTGATGACAATTTTTGTAACTAAATTATTTTTTTTTTTTGGTAAATAAAATAAAAAATAGAAAATAATTACAAAAAGAAAAATTTCCTAAAAATTTCGTTCTGATAAACTGTATAAAACGTTAGAAAATAATTAAAATAGAAATAACAAATTACGAATTACGAAAGAAATAAATTAATAAATAATGAAATAATTAGATTTCTAATCAAAAAGTAAAAGAAACGGGTATTTGTTTTTATCTTTTGAGATTAATTAAAGAATCCGTGATACAAGAACTTGTTTCTTGTTTGAATCTACTTAGGAGAGCCTGCTTCTACTTTTTTTTGCCCTCCATACAACCTGTATATATTACTCCCAATGGTAAAGACTATTATCGTCACGTGTGTTGATTGGATACAAGAAAATGTAGAAGAAGATTGTGAAAAAAGTACATTTTATACAGACAGTAAATAACAATTTTATTTCATTTTTATTTATTTTTTTTATCTTTTAATTTTTTCAACTCACTTATTTTTAATTTATTTACTATTTTTTACTTTTTTTAAATTATTTATTTATATATTTTTTATTATTGGTATATTTTTAGGACCTTAATTTTTTAAGGTCCTAAACATTTTTTTTTCTTATTTCGAAGTAATAATATATTTTTTTATTCAATTTTCTTACTTCTTTGATTTTATACTAATTTTGTTTTTATAAATAAATTGAAAGACAATTCGAAAACAAAGAAGACAAATTTTTTTCTCCATTAAATAAAAAAAATCACGAATGCAAAAGGTTGAAAAATCATAAGGAGTAGGGAAAAAATATCTCTGTTCTTCCTGCAAATTGTTGCGAACAAAATTTAAATACTTGGAAATTAAATAATATGCTTTGTAAAATCATTTATGTTTATAAATTATAAAAGCTTTTTAATTAAAACTGTGCGTGAATTAAAATCATACATATGTAAATTGAATATGGTATGTGCGTTATAATACGAGCTGGAAGAATTAAGTGCTTTTCATTGGCTGGTCACGTTTAAAATATCAGAAGCTTCTGGCGATCAAAAAGCTTTTCTATATATCGAGAATATTAATTTTTTTCCTTTAAAAACTTATTGGATGGATTTTTTTAATTAAATGGCACTTGTTTTCAATTATTTATTCGCTTGGAATTTAATTTCTATAAATTTTC
Organism: Leptopilina drosophilae; assembly: GCA_032873175.1. Classification (NCBI taxonomy): domain Eukaryota; kingdom Metazoa; phylum Arthropoda; class Insecta; order Hymenoptera; family Figitidae; genus Leptopilina; species Leptopilina drosophilae. Next base: position 16,758,240 of record CM065481.1, read on the forward strand.
CAATTACCTTGAAATAAAAATTAATTATTTAACAATTGAATAACTTTATTTGACAATTTGTTTATTGTACATAGGAATAAGTTTATTATTTCTATAAACGTAAATAAGTAAATAAGAATTTAAAAATTAATAAATAATAACTAAATAAGCATAAGTAGATATTCGTTTGACAAAAACTGTCTAAATCCAAAAGAAATCAAAGAAACCTACTGACAACTAAAGAAAACTAAAAATAACTTAAAAAAATTTAATGCAAATTTAAAAATATTAGCCAAAAAAAATTTACTAAAATCCTACTAAAAACCATAAAATTAAAAATTACTAAAAAATGTACTAAAAAACGTACTAAACAATACAAAAATCCAAAAAAATCACGAAAACAAATTCAATAAAATCTAGTACAAATGTTAAACAAACAAAAAAATTTATTGAAAATTTAAAAAGTTTGTAACTAGAAAAGAATTTACTAAAGAAACCTACTAAAAACTAAAAATATCTGAAATGCCAAAAAAGTTGCTATAAAAATTCAAATATTAAAACAATTTGTTCAAAAACGCTACTAAAATATAAAACAACTAAAAAATTTAAAATAGATCAAAAAAACCTACTAAAAACTAAAAAAACTAAAAAAAATTTAATATACATTTTTAAATATTACAGATAGAAAAAATTTATAAAACCTATTAAAAAACTAAAAAAATTTAATAAAAAGCGTACTAAACACTACAAAAATCCAAAAAAACAAAAAAAATTTTTAAAAATCTACTACAAATACTAAACAAACCAAAAAATTTACTGAAGATTTAAAATATATAACTAAAAAGGAATTTATTTAAAAAACCTACTAAAAACTAAAAATATCTGAAATCATCAATAGAAACTTATTAAAAATTAAAAAAATATCTTAAAAACTCTACTAAAAAGAAAAACAACTAAAAAGACCATAATAAAAATTTAGTAACTTAAAGCGAGAGAAACAATATTCTTTAAAATCTACTAAACTGTTAAAAAGACAAAAAATACTAATAACTAAAAAAATTTTTAAATCTATAGAAATTTGAAAAAATAAAGAAACTTAAAAAAATCTTATTGACAACTAAAAAAATCAAATATAAAGACAAAAAAATCTACTAACATGTTAAAAAGAACAAATAAATAAGTAAATAAGAATTTAATAATTAATAAGTAAATAAGCATAAAGTAAATATTCGTTTGACAAAAACTGTCTAAATCCTTTTAACACTAATTTAAATAGTAGAAGTTTACTTCTACTAAATAAATATAAATATAAATATTTAGCAAAAGTTTTCAACTTTGAGCAAAGATTTTTTGGAAAAATATTGTTTTAATGAATTTAAAAAATAACGCAATAAATAGTAGAAGTAATTTTCAGTTAAAAATATATTTGTCAGTAGAAAAGATCAGTCAGACATTTTTTTTTCTAAATTTTTAGTTAAAAAAATGAAAAATATACCTTTAGGAGAAAAAGTAAACTCTATTTTTAGTAGAAAAGGTAAGCTCTATTTTTAGTAGAAAAGGTAAATTTTATTTTCAAGTAGAAAAGTGAAATTTCAGTCAGACACGTGGGATTCTATTTTTTATATCCAAGTAGTTAATGTAAGTTTCGGTCAGACAAATCCTCTGAAATCTCTCTAATGGCAATTTAATTAGAAGAGGAAGTTTTCAGCCAGACACTTTTTTTCTCCTTTGTATTGTAAGTAGTGAAGGTTAATTTAGGTCAGACAGAACTGATTAAATCATTCTAATTTAGTCCAAAGTAGTTAAAGTAAGTTATAGCCAGACACGGATTTTTACACGCTGTAAATTTAAAGCAAAGCAGTAAAAGAAACAAATTTTCAGCGAAAAGATTTTTAATAAATTATTCTAATTGTAGGGTAAGTAGAAAACGTAAATTTTAATCAGACATTTTTTTTAAAAACTTCTTAGCGTAAGTAGTAGAAGTATATTTTAGTCAGACGGGGCGAACTTTTTCACTCTCTACTTTAAGGAAACATTTTTCATTTTGATTATAGATAATTTTTCGAAAGTTACTTTTGTTTTGTTTGTTCTTTTTTAAAAATTTTTTAAACTTTGGAGTAGTTAAGATGACTATTAGTCGGACAGTAGAGGAAGAGAAGTGTTTGTCAGGAATTAAAATTTTTTTTTACTGCTGTAAACAATGCGAACTAATTCAGGTCAACCGGAAGAAATTAATTCATTGTAATTTAGTCCAAAGTAGTTATTGAGTGTTGTAGTGAAACATGGAAATTTACATCCTGTAAACTTAATGCTAATGGTGAAAGCAAATTTCAATGAGCTGTATATTTAATAATTGTAATTACAGTATATGAGTAGTAAGCAGATGTTTAAGTCAGACATTTATAAATTTTAATTTTATTGTAAGTAGTAAAAATATTCTTAGGTCAGACAAAACTAAAGTATTATTATTATTATTATTATTATTATTATTATTATTATTATTATTATTATTATTATTATACTAATAAAAAATAGTATTTTTTACACTATAATGTATAAAATATTATTTTTTAGCTAATTATGTTTTTTAAATTTCTTTTGTTAAACTTTAAAGTAGCTAAATACAATTTTAAAAATTACATTTTAAAATTGTATATAAAAAATTTTATATAAAAATTGTAAATAAAAAATTGTATTTCAAAATTTTAAATAAAAAATTTATTTAAATAAATTAAAATAGTATTTTTACACTTCAATGTAAAAAATACTATTTTTCAGCTGTAGTTAAGTTTTCTAATTTTTTTTTTAAACTTTAAAGTAGTTAAATACAATTTTAAAAATAGTATTTTAAAATTGTAAATAAAAAAATGTATTTAAATAAATTAAAATAGTAGTTTTTACACTATAATGTAAAAATACTATTTTTCAGCTATAGTTAAGTTTTTTAATTTTTTTTAAACTTTAAAGTAGTTAAATACAATTTTAAAAATTGTATTTTAAAATTGTAAATAAAAACTTTTATTTTAAAATTGTAAATAAAAAATTTTATTTTTTACACTATAATGTAAAAAATACTATTTTTCAGCTATAGTTAAGTTTTTTAATTTTTTTTAAACTTTAAAGTAGTTAAATTCAATTTTAAAAATAGTATTTTAAAATTGTAAATAAAAAATTGTATTTTAAAATTGTAAATAAAAAAATGTATTTAAATAAATTAAAATAGTAGTTTTTACACTATAATGTAAAAAATACTATTTTTCAGCTATAATTATTTTTTTAATTTTTTTTTAAACGTTAAAGTAGTTAAATACAATTTTAAAAATAGTATTTTAAAATTTTAAATAAAAAAATGTATTTAAATAAATTAAAATAGTAGTTTTTACACTGTAATGTAAAAAATACTATTTTTCAGCTATAGTTAAGTTTTTTAATTTTTTTTAAACTTTAAAGTAGTTAAATACAATTTTAAAAATTGTATTTTAAAATTGTAAAAAAAAAATTTATTTTAAAATTGTAAATAAAAAATTGTATTTTAAAATTGTAAATAAAAAATTGTATTTTAAAATTGTAAATAAAAAATTGTATTTTAAAATTGTAAATAAAAAATGTATTTAATTAAGTCAAAACTGCATTTTTTACACTATAATGTAAAAAATACTATTTTTTAGCTATAGTTAAGTTTTTTAATTTCTTTTTTAAACTTTAAAGTAATTAAATACAATTTTAAAGATTGTATTTTTTAAAACTTGTATTTAAAAAAAATTGTTTTTAAATAAGTAAAAATTGTACTTTTTACATTATAATGTAAGAAGTACTATTTTCCAGCTAGTTAATTTTTTTCAATTCTTTCTTAAAACTGTTTAAGTAGTTGAATACAATTTTATTTAGACAGAACAAAATAATTTGCTGCAAATTTATTCAAAAATATTAGTAGCAAGTTTAGTCGAACCATTTTATGACCGATTTTAAATGAAATATTAAGTGGTAAAAACAGTTTTTAGTCATACAAAACTAAGATAGTAATTTTTTAGTTAGGGATAATTTTTCGAAATTTTGTTTTAATTAAGTCTAAAGAGTAAAAGACAAGAGCTAAAATCGCTCGCTGAAATTTATTCCATAGAAGTAAAAAAATCATTTAGTCAGAATATATTTTTTAATATCTTTCTATTTAATTTCAAGTGGTAAACGCAATTTTCAGTCAGACAGTTTTCATAAAAGTAGTAAACGCAATTTTCAGTCAGACAGTTATGATAAAAGTAGTAAACGCAATTTTCACACTGAAAAAAAAAATTTATTTGATTCAAATAACCAATTATTTGACTATTATCAAATAAATATTTACTTGAAGCAAATAATTTTTATTTGAAGCAAATACTATTTAATTGATTCAAATAAAAATTATTTGCTTCAAGTAAATATTTATTTGATAATAGTCAAATAATTGGTTATTTGAATCAAATAAATTTTTTTTTCAGTGCAGTCAGACAATTTTGATAACAATATTAATAAATAAAAAATTATAGATATTACCGTTACTAATAATAATTTGTAATAATTATTAGAAGTAACTAATTATAAACGAAAATTAAACTAAATATATGCAGAAAAAATGTAATTTCGAAAAGGAAAATTATTGCCAAGTAAGTAAAATGAAATCGACTAGTTTGTATGGTAAATTTGATACTTAATGCGTAATTCTAAAAACATCATAATCCATCATTGTGATCAAAGCAAGATGCTAGCAGTACTTCACTTAGGGCTTTGACATTCAACTGCGGAAGCACTATAGTGGTTGACACGCTACATCTCCACTTGTGGGTTGTAGGTACTTGTTTGTTCTCGCATCCCATGCCATACATTTACTTTAATAATGAACATCGAAGAAATAAAGGGAAAAAAAGAAAAGCCAATTTTTTCATTATTATTAAATTATTCATCGATTTTTACAAATTTTTGTATTATTCATAATATTGTAAGTATACTTATTAATTTATAATTTCATACGCTTGTTTTTCAGGTCGCACTCAAACTCCCCTCTACTACTGACGGTTTAGGGAAAGAAAATTATTCTCAACTGTAATGTCAAAAAATTTATTTCTTGTTTTTTTTTTTTTATTTTTTATATTTATTTTAATTTTAAAAAATGTGAAAATTTAGAGTGAAATTTTTTTTATTTCGAAAGTAAAAGGAGAGAGAAATAGTTATCTATAAAAAGTAAGAAAAATGTAAGGAAAGTACTAACTTAAATTTTAGTCCACGGTATTCCACGGTAAATCGTTAGGTATTAAAATAACACCAAAATGGCTTAAAATATCACTAAATTGGAATATTTTAATCCTTTTTGGTGTTATTTTAATACCTAACGATTTACCGTGTCCAAGTCTGACTTAAATTGACCCATACTACTCGTTCTCAATAAGTAAAAAATTCTATTAATAAAGAATCTCACAGATTGAATAATGGGTTATTTTATTTTTGATATCAAAAAGGGGAAGAAAGATAATGAAATATTACCAGGTTCAAAAAAAAAAATAGAAAAAATTATAAAAATAAAATAGGAAAAAAAATAAATAAAAAAGTAAATAAAAAATAAAAAAATAAGTACAAAAATAAAAATAATAAAATAGGAAAAGTTATTATTATGGAAATAAAAAAAAATTATTATTACCACAAGTTGTAAATTTAAAATGAATTATCTTTAATATCAAATTAGGAAGAAACATAATTTGATGTATAACTAGGTCCGACTTAAACTGACCTACACTACTGATTTTAAAATATACAGAAAATTATTAATAATAACTATTTTTAAATTGAATGTAAAAAAAATATTTTCTCTGAAATCAGAAAGAGAGGAAAATAGCTAAATATTTTCACGATTGGATAAAATTGATCCATACTATACTAATTCCCAAAATTTAAAAATAGTATTCTTTGCAAAAAAAAATTTGCAGATTGAATGCTGAATTTTTTCGTCTTAAAATTTAAAAAAACGGAAGAAAAATAATTAAATATTACTACGTCTGACTTAAACGGACCTTTACTACTAAATATTAGCCGGGAAAATTTTTTATTCATAAAAAAACTGCAAATTAAGTAGGTAATATTTTTTTAACTGAAGAAAAGTATTCATAACATAATTAAAAAATAAAATAATAATAATAATAATAATAATAATAATAGTAATAATAATAATAATAATAATAATAATAATAATAATAATAATAATAATAATAGTAATAATAATAATAATAATAATAATAATTATGTTTAGTATTAATTCCAAGTCTGACTAAAACTAATCTATACTACTAAATATTAATTTCGAAAAATGTTAATATTATATTAATAATAAAAACACTCTTTAGAGTAACAATTGAAATAGTTTATCATTAAAAAATTTTTAAAAATTATTATATATCTGAAATTCGAAAACTTTCTCTAAATTCTCAATTATAAAAAATTGACAAATGTCAATATTAAATGAAAGAATTCAATTTTTATCTCCTATTATATTTTACAGATTTTGGATTCTTTTTTATTTTCTTTTTTTAGGGAGGGGGGCGGGGTGAAAAAATGTTTGCTCGATATTAAAAAGAAAGACATACATTCGGCAAGAACAGGAAAAAAAATTGTGTACACGACAAATAAAAATTATTACAGTTGTTTATTTTTTTATATATATATACGTATGTATTGTTCTCGATACGAAACTATACTATTTATGTCAAAAGCATAAGCCATGAAGAGTGGAAATAAGAAATTGTATGTTTGAATGTTTACAAAGGATTTCCTTCCGGTGATGCTCAATTCTTAGAAAATCCAGTTAATCTCCTTTTATAACCAGTAGAGACCTGCTTGCGTTCGCCTTTTTCCCATTTATTTCTTAGACCCGTTAGACCTTCACCGTCATTCGAGTAAAATGCTTCGTTAAAAATAGTATCTGATAAGACACACCAAGAATGTTGGAATTTTTCTTTTTCATTCGATGCTGGGATAACAAAAAAGAAGTTCAATAAAACAAAGAAACAAAAATTTTCTCTTTTTGGAATTTTTGTTCGATGACAAATTTTTTAGGTTAAGTTTACGTTAAGTTGAGAATGTTTTAGTTTTTATTCATTTATTATTTTTGTGTCTTTTAGTTTTTCTTTTTTTTTAATCATTCATTATTTTCCTTTTTTGAGTTATTTTTTTAACTATTCATTTTTGTTTTCTTTTATTTTTCATTTTTGTTGTTTTTTATTTTTCATTTTTGTTTTATTCTTCGTTTGACTTACTTTTTGTACTATTTTTTTAGTTACTCTCTTTTTGATATATTATTTTTGGATTCAAAATTTTTTTTTTTGGCTTATTCTTTTCTTGAGTTATTTTTATATAATTTTTTTTGACAATTCTGAATTTATTCTTTTCATAATTTTTTTCTTTTTGGGTTATTTTATTTCTTTTTTTTTTAGATATACTTTTTCGTTTTTTTATTTCCTTTTTTGATTTATTATTTTCGGATTTAATTTTTTTAAGTTATTCTTTTCTTGAGTTATTTAAAAAAATTTATTTTCATAATTTTTGAATTATTCTTTTCTTAATTTATTTTCTTTTTGAGTTTTTTTTGAGCTATTTTATTTCTTACTTTTTTGAGCTATTCTTTTTGGGTTTTTATTTCATTTTATTTTTTCTTGAGTTATTTTTTTCTGATTTTTTTTTTATAATTTTTGAATTATTATTTTCTTATTTTATTTTCTTTTCGAGTTTTGTTTTGAGCTATTTTATTTCTTACTTTTTTGAGCTATTCCTTTTGGGTCTTTATTTTATTTTATTTTTTCTTGAGTTATTTTTTTCTGATTTATTTTGTTTTTTGATAATTGTAAAATTATTCTTTTCTTAATTTATTTTCTTCTTGAGTTTTTTTCAAGTTATTTTATTTCTTTATTTCTTATTTTTTAGCTATTCTTTCTGTGTTTTTTATTTTCTTTTTTTAATTTATTCTTGTTTAGAGTTACTTTTCGTACAATTTTTTAGTCACTCTCTTTTTTAGTTATTATTGTTGGATTTAATTTCTCTTTTGACTTATTCTTTTCTTGAGTTATTTTCATTTAATTTTTTTCGACAATTCTTAAATTATTCTTTTCTTAATTTATTTTCTGTTTGAGTTATTTTATTGCTTTATTTTTTTAGATATTTTTTTGGTTTTTTTATTTTCTTTTTTGATTTATTATTTTCGGATTTAATTTTTTTTTTTTTTGAGTTATTCTTTTCTGAAGTTACTAATTTTATTTTTTTTTATAATTTTTAAATTATTCTTTTCTTGAGATATTTTTTTCTGATTTATTTTTTTTTATAATTCTGAAATTATTCTTTTCTTAATTTATTTTCTTTTTGAAATATTTTTTTCAGCTATTCTTTTTTTCGTGTTATTTCTTGTTTGACTTATTCTTCTTTTTCTGATTAACCCTTTTTCCAAAAAGTAAATTCAATTTTCAAGTATATAAAGTTTCTATAAGCTTCAAGTTGTACGTCGTGAGATTTAGAACATCTGCGATAGGAACTAACAACTTGGTTTACCACAAGTGCTTTTTGGGTACTACGCAAGTTACTTTGCCTCAAGTTTCCTCCTTAACACTTCAGTAAGCATAATTTAACCCGAAACCGAATATCAACATAACATTTATTGATTTTTCATTCGAACAAGTTGATTCATTCAATTATTTAGATTGATTTCAAAAAAAAATCTATCAAAGTACAGTAAAAATAAATAAGTTGACACAATATCTTCAAATTCGAAAAAAAGGTAAAAAATTTTATTTTTACTATTTTTTTTTCAAGTAGTAGAAACAAGTTTTAATCAGAGAGAAATAGTTTGTTGTTACTTTATTCTAAAGTAGGAGTAAAATTTTAGTCATACGGACTTTATTTCTATTTGTAATTTTCGTACGAAGTAGTAAAGCCATGTTTTAATCAGACAGAAGTAAATATCTCTCATTTTTAATTTTTTATAAACATTTCTAGTATTTTAAATAAAAATTAATTTTAATTAAATTTAAAAACGTTATTTATTTATTTTAAGATTTTTACTAATTATTATTATAATATGCCGTAAATTTTAGCCTGACCGATGTTGTTACTACTTATGTGAACTTCAAACTAAGTAGTATAAACAAGTTTTAATCAGACATCTCTAAGTACAACCTTAATAAGCAAAGTCAGTAATATATAATCAATAATAGATAGTTGATACATAAAATAATTCATATCGAATAATTAATGTTAAATAATTAATATTAAATTATTTTACACGAAATAATTATTCACTATAATTAAGAAAATTTCATCATGGAAAAATTGTGTTAAACTATAGAAATAAAGATTAAATAAAAAGATTATTTAAAAAAAGAAATGTAGTTGTAAAATAATTAAAAATGAAATTTTCTTCTTAGTAGAAATTTTTTTTTTTAAAGTTGTAAACAATTTTTGGGAACAAAAGATTAAAAAAACTTCCAAAATAAGTTTTTTTAAGGTCAATTTGTAAAATAACTAAAAATAAAATTTTCTCTTCAGTAAATAATGTTTTTAAAATTGTAAACAATTTTTTGGGAACAAAAGATTAAAGAAACTTTCAAAATAAGTTTTTTTAAGGTCAATTTGTAAAATAACTAAAAATAAAATTTTCTCTTCAGTAAATAATGTTTTTAAAATTGTAAACAATTTTTTGGGAACAAAAGATTAAAGAAACTTTCAAAATAAGTTTTTTTTAAAGTCAATTTGTGAAATAACTAAAAATAAAATTTTCTCTTCAGTAAAAAATGTTTTTAAAGTTGTAAACAATTTTTTGGAAACAAAATATTTAAAAAAAACTTTCAAAATAACTTTGTCTTAAGTAAATTTCTTCTTTAAGCGATAAAAATGAAATTTTCTCTTCAGTAAAAATTTTTTTTTAAAGATGTAAACAATTTTCGGAAACAAAAGATTAGAAAAAAACTGTCAAAATAAGTTTTTCTTAAGTAATTTTCTTCTTTAAGCGATAAAAATAATTTTTCTCACTTTTCACAATATTATCTCATTTCTCGTGTGATTTTTTCCACTCCCAACGAACTTCATATATATAGAATGAAAAGTGCTCTTTACTCAAGTGATAGTAGAATATGATTTAACATCAGAATCTCGAGAAAGTTTTTGGTATATTTTTGACTCGTATTTTAAGTCCGATATCTTTTTCACTTCCACTCCATTGATGACATTTAATTTTCTCTCTCCTACTCTCACCTTTTTTTTCTTTCCTTAATTCTATCTTTATTTTCCCTTTCATTCTTTGTTTCATTCTTTCTTTATTTTTTTCACAAATTTTGCCCAATTAATTAGTAATTAAAAAAAATGTAATTTAAACATTTTTTGTTTTTTTCGAAAGTGTCTTTTATTTTAATATCGTTCAAAGATTCTCGCGATAGGAAAAAAAACAATAATCAGAAAACTATAAAATGCTATAATAAAAAAAAACAATATTATTCAATATTGACATTCGGCAATTTTTTTATAATTTAAAATTTTAAAAAACTCCTCAAATTCATAAAATAGTTCTTTTTTAATTACTTCAAGACAACAATAATTTAAATTGGTAATTAGAGTTTTTATTATTAATGAAATTTTTTACGAATTAATATTAACTAGTATAGATCAGTTTTAGTCAGACTTTGTAATATTTCATTATTCTTTCACTGAGACGAATTTTTTTTTTTATTTAAAAATAAATAGTCAACCTAAAAAATATGTTGAAATTAAACATATTTGATAATTGAATCAAAAATAATTTTTATTGAATTAAATTTATTATGTACTGGATCAAAAATATTATGTTTAATTAAAAATTAATTTTTGGTTGACTTTATAGCGAAAATAATTATGTTTCATTTGAATATACTTTTCTCAATGTTCTCTTATATTTATAATATTTGCATTTTTTTCTAATTTTTGAAAGACACTAATTATAATTTTTCCTGCAAAAAAAGCGCTTTTCGAAAAACAATTTTTTTTCTAATTTAAAAAAAATTCTGCCGCTATTTTTAGTATTTGCTATTTTTTCTAATTTTCAAAAGACATTAATTATACTTTTTCCTGCAAAAAAAAAGTTTTTCGAAAAAATTCTTTTTTAATTTAAAAAAAATTCTGCTGCTATTTTTAATATTTGCGATTTTTCTAATTTTCCAAAGACATTAATTATACTTTTTCCTGCAAAAAAAAAAGTTTTTCGAAAAAATTCTTTTTTAATTTAAAAAAAATTCTGCTGCTCATAATATTTGCGACTATTGCAATTTTTAACACCTATATTTTGTAGTCGAGAATAAAGAAAAAATTGCTTGTTATATTTTACGATTCCATATATATATATATATATATAATAAAGAACTTGTTTATTTACTGCGACTTATAAAATAAGATATTTCATTCTCGTGACCGAGAAACGTGTTTTCTGACAAATTGACGTTATTCTGTGTATATAACATCAATTCTCCTTTCAACTATAGTGAGAAAAAATGCAAAGAAAAGAAGAAAAAAAAATTATTTCACTAAGTGAGGTTGGTAATTTCTTTTTAGTATTAACTTTGATATAAATGTAATTTAACGGATGCTGTCAATTCCTTAAGTATAGTTTACTTTACTCATGTGTCGATAAAGAAAAAAATGGCCACTTTTATAGACAAAAAAATGTCCATTTAATATGACAGAAAGAAAATTGGAACTTTTTTTCGATTTCGTTTTTATGAAATGAAAAAAAAAAGTCAAATCACATTTCTCGACTGAATTAAATTTTATTTCTTTGGCAATTTTTTCTTAATACTATATTATTATCTTATTTTTTCGTTTTTTAGGTAAAAATAAATAAAATAGAAAACAAGAAAGAAATTAAAACAAACAAAAGTTGTAAATTAAAAAAAAATGTAGCGAGAAAATGGAAAGCCATTTAGAAACTTCATTTAACTATTTGAAACTAATTAATTATGCATTAATTAATTTTTTACATTTCCACGAGAGCATTACTTTATATAAACTTTTTTTAATTAAAAGAAGTAAGATCAAAAGACTACTCTCTGAATGTCTTTTAAATGTGAGACATGATGTTACAGAATTTTCTACATTAAAAATTTTGTTTCTTTTTTATTAAAAAAGTAACATGAGTGTATAAATAGGACTTGCGATGTTTCTATAAATATGCCATTTATAAAAAATTGTAATGAGGCACTTCGTTGAGGTCAAACTCCTTTTTTTCGTACAAAATATTTCATATACATATATTAATTTAACATTTTTTTAATTTTGTTTATTTTATTTTTATAGAAAAAAATTCTATGCAATAAAGAACAATTTTTACTGTAAATAAAATGTACAGAAAAAAAGAAAGAGAAAAAAATTATTATATATAATAATATATAATATAATATAATAATATAATAATATATAATGTTAATTTAATGTTAATAAGATAAATTTTGAAAATTATTTAATTAAAAATATAAATTCTCAAATTATAAAATATAAGTAAAATAAAAAAAGTTTTATAATTTTTTATTTATACGGATTTATTTAATTTAATTTAACTAAATTTATTAATTTTATTATTTGTTTTATTCGTTTATTTTTTATGTAATAAAAAAATTTTTTTTAGTAATTGGGAAATTTGAGAAAAAACTTTAAGTCAAGTAACCACTTTAAAGTTGGTTTTCACAGGGAAAGTTTATAAAGATTTTATGGTGGCTTAGTCTGCACGATTGATTACTAATTCGGACCACTCTTGCTCCCAGCAATTTCGAGTCCTAGTTTTGGTTTGAAACTATCGAAGACTTGACAATTCTACACTCTCTCATCAACTTAATAATTTGGAAGCCTCGGGACGAGTTTGACATTTCTCGGAAGATCCAATCGAAAATTATTCGAAAAGAAACTCGAAAAGAAATTTATTAGTTAATTGTTACCAACTTAACAGTAATTAATTAATAATTTTCTATTTTTAGGTGGTTAATTTTCTATCTTTATTATAATGAATAAAAAACTTTATATTTACCTTAATTGAAAATTATTAATTAAATAATTGAAACTATTATCCTTAATTTAATTCGTCTATTAATTAATTTGTATATTTATAACTAAAAATTTGTTGTGATATAATTATAACAATTTTTACATTTGTAAATAATTTTTGTTTATAGAAAAAAAATTTTATTTGTAGAAATAACAATTTTGTTTATAATTAACAATTTTTATAATTATAAACAACAATTTTTGTTTATAACTAACAATTTTCATGATTATAAACAACAATTTCTGTTTATAACTAACAATTTTCATGATTATATACAACAATTTCTGTTGATAACTAACAATTTTCATGATTATAAACAATTTTTGTTTAAATAAGAATTAACAATTACTCAAAGGTTTCTCTGGAGACTCAGAAGTTATTTTTTCAAAATTCAAAATGGCGGATCCAATATGGCTATTTTTTTAATTCATCAAATTTGTTTAAATCTTCTTTTTCCGAAGTTTAAAAATTCACTGATTACGAATCTAATGTCAGTTTTTCAAAATTCAAAATGGCGGATTCAATATGGCGAAACATCTTTACCAAAAATTCACCCAATTAGTGTTGAAAAAACGTATAATATTTCACAACTAGCAAAAAATCCCAAAAAGACAAAAGAATAGTGAATAATATTTAAATATTATATATTAATTATTAATTGCTAATTATTTTTATTCGACTTGTAATATTGCATAATAAGAATTCAAAAAAAAAGAGAAAAAAATCTGAAAACGTTTCAAATACAAATTCAAAGTTATCAACTAATTGAAAAGAGTGCAAGTTTTAATTAAATTCCAGATTCGAATATAAATTAATACAGTGAACTATGTAACTGATAATTAAAATTTAATAAGAGGGTGGTATTTTTTCTCTCACTCTCTTTGTTTCTTTTTCTGAAAAAAAGGGTTACTCAACTCCTTTATATAAATTTCCATGTATATTTCCGTAGACTTTCAATCCTTGTCGACGGAGCAGCCTATTATTAATTGCCAGTTAGAAAGCACGATCTCTCACTGAATTATTTCATTTAACCCGCCTTCGAATTTCCTAGATTGATTATAAGATAAATAGCCGACTCTTTGGCGAGGGAAATTTAATTAAATAGGTCAAATCCAGCGGCTGAAATTTCGAAAGTTTTTCTCTTCTTTTTGCGATAAAAAAAATTGGACTCTTTGAATTTATTTATTTATTTATAACATAACTTATGTGTAAGTAATTTGATTTATTAATCATTTATTCACTATTTATTTAAACTATTAATTAATTTATTTACTATTTGTATTTATTCAATTAATTAATAAATAATTTATTTAATTTTTCTTTAAGTTATTAATTAATTTATTTACTATTCATACAATTAATTAATAATTTAATTAACATTTATTTAAATTATTAATTTAATTTATTTATTCATAATATTATTATAGTTACTAATAATTTATTTTCAAGTTATTTTACAATTTATTTATTATTTTACCTTTTTAGTTACAATTTGTTTATAATTTATTTATAAGTTTATTTATCAATTTATTTATCAATTTATTTATCAATTTATTTAAGAATCAAATAATGAATTTATTTATCAATTTATTTATCAATTTATTTATCAATTTATTTATCAATTTATTTAAGAATCAAATAAGTTTAAAATTCCCTAAATTAAAAATCCAATATCAAAATTCATTGTGTCACAGATATGTTATATAAAAAATAAACTGATTAATTATTAACAGCAATTAAGTTTTGCAATTAAAAGTTTTCTAATCATGAAAGTTAAAAATTTTATAAAACTTTGAGATTTATCTTTTTCTTTTGTTCGCGTATAATGGCGTTGAAACTTATCGACGTCTTCGTTAAATTTCGAATTGCCAAGAAGTTTCAACCTATTCCAGATTTCTCTAGACAAAACAGAACTGAAATTCTCAATCTGTTGTTTTGCTTGTCGATAAAGGAGTCTAAGAAAGGACAGCCATTTCTCAGAATAACTTTGACTAAACTTTATTTGAAAATTCGAAATAAAAAATAACTATATAGATAACCGAAGAGAATTAGGTTCTTTAATAAAATAAAAAAAAACGACTGTACTTTCGATTCGAAAGACAATTTTATATTTACTTCTCTTTTATTTGTTCAAATTTTTATTTTTGTTAAATTTCGTCAATTCTATTTTATTTTCTCAACTATTTAAAAGTAATAAATTTTTTATGTATTTCAAATTTCTAATAAAAATGTCTAAATATATATTTAATTATAAATTTAATCATAAATTTAGTTATAAATTTAATTCTAAATTTAATTATAAATTTAGTTATAAATTTAATTCTAAATTTAATTCTAAATTTAATTCTAAATTTAATTCTAAATTTAATTCTAAATTTAATTCTAAATTTAATTCTAAATTTAATTCTAAATTTAATTCTAAATTTAATAATAAATTTAGTAATAAATTTAATTAGAAATTGAATTATAAACTTATAATTATGAAAAATATTTTTTAAACCTCAGCTGAAATTTTTTCTCTAATTGAAAATCATATTTCTCTTCCGAATTGTTAACTTTCGCTCTCGTTACATAATTTTGAATGATGCTTTGAAATTAAATTCCAAACTGAAATGATAAATTGATTATTATGCCTGGATTCAAATTCACAATTGTAACGAAACTAATTCACTTTTGAAACATATAAATTCCGACGTTAGTCAATTAATTAATCGAAAAGTAATTATACTCTAATAAAATTTAATGTACTTATAATTTTTTACTAAGCAAATATTTATTTAAAATTTTCTACTCTTATTCTATCGAATATTTTTTTTCGAAAGAAATTTTTTCGCGTGGCACGTTTACTACTAAACATAATGAAATTAGAAAATAAATAAAAAAAGACGTGCAGATAGAAATAAAATATATAATGCACGTAGTTGTTAATTATTTTATTTTTAACTTTATTACTGATATTAAACGTAAATAAATAAATTAATGATTTTTTTGTTTCTTAAATAAATAAATACTGTAGATAAAATAAACGAATAAGGCATTCGTGACTCGTTTTCTACTAAAAATAATAAAATTGTTTGCAGTGTTTATTTATTTATTTTCCTTTATTAAAGTAAATTAAAAAAATGTTGAATTTAAAATATTGCAAAAAATTCTTTTGTAATGAATTTTAATTAAAAACGAATTTTTTTATTTCTAATTTCACAATTTTTTAAAACGTATTAGTACTTTTTGTCCAGCCATTATAATAATTATCTTTAAATCAGAAGAAATGCTGACTCAGTGGTACTTACTTCTCATTAAACTGTTTGCTTTTTGCTACTAATACCAATTAATTATTTCTCATTAAAGAATACTTGGTGATAAAAATAAAATTCACAGTGAAAAATATTTTTAAAAAAAATTTTTTTGTTATCTTATATTGTAGAGAATATTTTCCTTAAAATGCGTTGACGATTAATTTTTAAATGCACAAATTTTAAAACCTTTACTTCTAAATGAAATGAAATGAAAAGTATAATTATTATATCGTAGAATTTTTTCCTTCCATTGATTCTTTTTTATTTTAGTAGAATAAAAATTGCAATATAATTATATTGGCAAGTCTCATTTTCTTTGAACTAAATAAATTCACAAAAAAAAAATTTTTATTTCAATTTCGTTTACTTGTCTATTATCAAAGAAATATTTGCCTCACGAAAAAAACTTTTAACTAGAATAACGATAACTTTCTCTATAATAGCGAAATTATTCGTTGAAATAGGGAAAGTATTCCCTGCAATAACTAAAAATTTTGCTAATATAATGAAATTTGTCGTTTCAGGTGGAAATTTATTTTCGTGCTTGATCAAATAATTTTTATCTAATTCAAATAAATAATTAAATACAGGGATTTATTATTTTATTAATTAAAAATTTTTTTTTGAAATAAGTAGTATTGAAAAAATAATTTCAGTTTTTTAGAAACAAATACCATTTATAATTGATTTAAATAAAAATTATTCGAGTCAATTAAATATTTATTTGATTATAGACAAGCAATCGGCTATTTGTATCAAATAAAATTTTTTTCATTGTAAATAATTAAAAGTACAATTTATACACTTACGATAATCGTGAATAACAAAATAATTATACAGTATCTAAAAAAGGAAAATTCCTTTTAGTTAGAGAAAATAATTTTATCAAAACAATGTTATATAATATTTCCGATAAATCGGTATTCGAATAATGGGAGCGTAATTGATGAAATATTTGAGAATGAAGTGAGTGCATTGTGAAAATGAAACTTTCAGTCGGAAATTGCTAAAATGGCATAGTTCCCCGCAGTTATACGCGTATTTAATATCAACGTGTTGGATTAATATGGAATAAAATGTGTCAGGTGAAGCGACAACTCGGCAAAACTTTGTAACTCTCTACCGAGTGATGCGAATGTCATTTAATTAAACATATATATGTACATACATACAATGCACAAAGGTTGACTGATTATAAAGTAGATTTTGGATTACAGGGGAGAGCAATAAAAAAATTTATAAATCAAATCCACCAAAGAAAAGGGAGAATAAACATTTAATCCAAAATTTCGGACTATATTCCGATAAAAATCACAATATTAATTTTATTACAATTATGTACTTTTAATTAGTGCAATTAGTATTATACTATACTAATTTTATTGTACTGTTAATTTTATTCTACCATTAATAATATGACATCAATAAAATTATTAATGGAGAAGCAGTATCGAAATAATAATTAAATCACTAAATTTAAATTTGTAAAAATGTTTAGAATTTTTATTACGTGACTTACTTTTTTGCTTTTAAGTTAGTAAATTTCAATAATAAATTAGTCAAAATTACAATTTATCAGTAAATTTTACAAAATAAATTAGTAGCTATTACTATATGTATTAATAACTTTTACTTGCAAATTGGTAGAAATTATTATTTATCAGTAAAATAATTAAATAACTTACTAAACACTAATAAATTAGTAAAAACTACTATTTATTAGTTGAATTTTTTTACTAATAAATTAGTGGAATAATAATAATAATAATAATAAAAATATTAATAATAATAATAATAAAAATAATAATAATAATAATAAATACAAATTCATTAGCAAAATTTACTAATTATCACTGCCTTTTTGTCATTAAATTAATAAATGTCATTAAAAAATTAGTAGAAATTTTCATTTGATTTGTAAATTTTACAAATAATTTAGTATAATTAGTAAATATTTATTAGTTAATTTTACTAATTTACTAATAAATAAGGATAAATGAGTATTCAATGTAAATTTTTATTAGTAGAAAATTAGTAGAAATTACTATTTATTAGCATACTTTCCTAATTATAACTGACTTATTCCCAATAAATTAATAAATGTCACTAAAAAATTGGTAGCAATTACTGTTAATTTGTAAATTTTACAAATGATTTAATAGAATTAAATGAATATTTACTGGTAAAATTTACCATTTTACTTTAGAAAATAAGTAGAAATTACTATTTATTAGTCAAATTTATTATTTGCTAATAAATTAATAGAAATGATTATTTTTTTGGTAAAATTTATTAGTTTATTGATAAATTAGTAGTAATCAGTATTTATTAGTAAAATTTACTAATTACAACTGACAGTTTGCCATTAACTTAGTAAATGTTAGTAAAAAATTAGTAGAAATAACTATTGATTTATAAATTTCACAAATAATTTAGTATACTTAGTAAATATATATTAGTTAAATTTACTTATATACTAATAAAGTAGGAGAAATAAGTATTTACTGGTAAAATGTACTATTTTACTATAGAAAATTAGTAGAAATAACTATTTATCAGTCAAATCAATTATTTGCTAATTAATTAATAGAAATGATTATTTGTTAGTAAAATTCACTGGTTTAAAAATAAATTAGTAGGAATCAGTATTTATTAGTAAAATTTTCTAATTATAACTGACTTTTTGCCATTAAATTAGTAAATGTTACTTAAAAATTAGTAGAAATTACTATTGATTTATAAATTTCACAAATAATTTAGTATAATTAGTAAATATTTTTTAGTTAATTTTACTAATATACTAATAAATTATTAATAATAATAAATTAGTATAAATAGTAATTAGTATTAAGAATTAGTATTATTTTACTATTTGACTAGAAAATTAGTAGAATTTACTATTTCTAGGCAAATTTACGAATTTACTAATAAATTAAGAGAAATTATTATTTACTTGAAAATTTTTTTTTTACTAGAAAATTAGTAGAAATTAATGAATGTCACTAAAAAATTAGTAGAAATTACTGTTGATTTGTAAATTTTACAAATAATTTAATAGAAATAATAAAGTTGACTATTTATTAGTCAAATTTACTAATTTACTAATAAATTAGGAGAAAAAATTATTTACTGGTAAAATTTACTATTTTACTTTAGAAAATAAGTAGAAATTACTATTTATTAGTCAAATTTATTATTTGCTAATAAATTAATAGAAATGATTATTTTTTAGTAAAATTTATTAGTTTACTAATAAAATTTATTAGTTTACTAATAAAATTTATTAGTTTACTAATAAATTAGTAGGAATCAGTATTTATTAGTAGGAATCAGTATTTATTAGTAAAATTTACTAATTATAAGTGACTGCTTGCCATTAAATTTAGTGAATGTTACTTAAAAAATTAGTAGAAATTACTATTGATTTATAAATTTCACAAATAATTTAGAATAATTAGTAAATATATATTAGTTAAATTTACTAATATACTAATAAAAACTATAAATACTATAAATACTATAAAACTAATACTATACTAAGTATTCACTGGTAAAATTTACTATTTGACTAGAAAATTACCTCAAATTACTATTTATTAGACAAATTTACTAAGTTACTAGTTAATAATAAATTACTCTATTATTTTGATGTTATTGGCATTATTAAATTGATGTATAATTAATAATAGAAAATAGTTAACTGTAAAATAAATAAAACAAATTAAATTAACAGTTAATAGAATGTCTAATAATAAATATTAATTTCTTCTAGTTCATTAGTAAAATTTGCTAATTCAAAAATAAAAAATAAAAATGATTATGATTTTAAAATTTTTCTTTATTACGTTTTTTACTTTCTAAATTTGTATTAATCAAAATATTGAATAAATTAAATTGTTGACTAACTTTTTACTTTTAAATTAGTAAATTTTATTAGTAAATAATAATTTCTACTAGTTTTCAAAATCAAATTTACTAATATAAAAGCGAAAGTCAGTTACAAATTTAAATTATCAAACATTTTTACTAATTTAAATTAAAAGAGTATTTATTTCGAATAATTATTAATTATAGTAATTATAATATCTAATTAAATTGTATGATAAATAATAATATGTTAATATTTAATATTGATAATATGTTATATTTATATTCTACACGGAAAAAAACCTGGAACTGGAACAGCGATTACTTTTGCTGAAATAGGGAAAGTATTCGTTGCAATAACTAAAAATTTCGCTAATGTAGTAAATTCCATAGTTGTTCCAAGTGAAGATTTTTTTCGTGTATAAATATAATTATAAAATAGTATAAGACAGAATTATATTACAAAATTGCTAATAATAATAATAATAATAATAATAATGATAATAATTTATTAATAAAATATAAAAAGAGTGAACGTATTATAGTAAAAACATTCTGTAAACACTTCACCATTGTTTTGCGATCAGATAATACATTGTGAATTTTCATGTAATAAATGAGATTTCTGCAGTTGAAGTAAATGGTAATAAAAGGTACATTCTTCTCAAGTCCACAAATCCTAGATAAGCTCCTCCACTGCATGCATTGCAATGTTGGTGGGTATAAGTGCAAACATGACAAAATGAACCCACAGGCTATAAACTTTTAGATTTACGTTCCGGACAAGTTAAATTTCAAAAGGGGAAAAATTATTAATACATGAAAAAAAGTAATAATTACCACCAACAAAACAAAGTTATACAATAGTTGATTTATTTTCCTCTGTGTACTAAAAAAGAAATTCTGCTTGAAAATAAATTATTTCAATCAAATAAATACTAAATAAATGATAATAAGTATAATTTATAATTTATTTAAAAAAAAGCATTTTTAATTCCTACCATTATTATATTATATTATTATATTATTATATACCATTCTTATTATTAGAAATAAGTATTTTCAGTTTAAATAAAAATTATTATTAATCGATAATTAAAACTATATTATTAAAATTTGCTGAGTGATAGCTTCAATTATTATTTTTTTTCACCCTTGACTCGGGATGATTGATAATTTCAACTATATTATTAAAAATTATTATTGTTAAAAATAGGAAAAAATAAATTGTACATAAAAAAATCAAATGAGTTGACAATTGTTTTGTGAAAAATTCTGGGAAATTAAAAAAAAACTATTTATGTAAAGAACAATGACTTTCGTTAATAAAGATTCTTTTTGGGCATTTTTTACTGTTAGAAATTGAAAAAAGAAAGTTAAAAGCAGTTTGTATCTTATATACTTCGTTTCCATATAAAGTCATTATTTGCATATATATACATAAATCGAATCGTAAAATTGTATCGCAAAAGTTTATTTCCCTTTTTCAAGTACAAATATGAGAAAAAAACGAGATCACTCCTTCGCCAACAGTTAACAAAACAATTTTACTATTTTATCATCTCTTTTTTCTCACTTCGTAGAGATAAAAAAAAGTCAATGACGGAATAAAAATTTCATAAATGCTAATTTCTATGAAAGTCACTTTAAAATGGAAAGAAATTTTAATTTAAATCAAATAATTTTCCACTTGACTCAGTTTTATAATTTAAATAGTTTAAATAATTTACATTAATTATAATTTAATGAACAATAATTGCACTTAATTTAAGAATAAAATTACTTTTAAAAAAAACACTTATTTCCTTAAAGATCCAATAATAAAAAACTGTTTTTATTTCAATCTCTAATATTTGAAAAAAGTTTTTCTTAAAAAAAGAAAATGGTCTGGATTCTTAATTACATCCGAATCGATAATTTTATTAAATAATTATTAAACAAGGGCACTTTTTGAAAAAGGGCTTATTTAACAAATTTATTACTGTCCAACTAATTTTGATTTAAAGTTTATTATTAACTAATTAATTTTTATTGGAAATCTAGTTTTAATAATAATTTTAATAAGAAGATTTTTTGAAAAAGGTTTTATTTGCGAAAAAGGGTGTTACTTAATTCTAATTTAAAATTTATTATTGTCTAACTAATTTTGATTTAAAGTTTATTATTAACTAATTAATTTTTATTGGAAATATAGTTTTAATAATAATTTTAATAAGATTTTTTGAAAAAGGTTTTATTGCGAAAAAGGGTGTTACTTAATTTTAATTTGAAATTTATAATTGTCTAACTAATTTAGATTTAAAATTTACTATTAACCAATCAATTTTTATTAGAAATTTAATTTTAATAAGGGCCCTTTTGAAAAAGGGTTTATTCCCTAAAAAGAGTGTTACTTAATTCTAATTGAAAACTTATTAATGTCTAACTAATTTTAATTTAAAGTTTATTATCAACTAATAAATTTTAATTGCTAATTAAATTTTAATACTGAAAAATTAAAATAATTTTCTTATTACTTACATTAGTAAATAATTGTGATATTCTTTTGCTTCTATGCTATTTGTGAAAAAGAGAAACTAAGCATCGGATCGTGGATAATGAGGAAATTATGTTTCTTCACGAATAAATTTACTCTAATTACAATAAATAAATTAAAAAATTAATCAAATTAGAAAATTAACTTTAAAATAATTTTTAAAAAGAAAAACATTATTTTATTATCGAATCGAGTGTTCAAAAATCAAAAATCATTAAACCTTTATTGCACATCAAATATATGAATGAATATAAAAAAACATTAAAAGAGAAAAATTTACGATAGGTCTAAAAAACAAATTATTTTGTTACCGCTCGAACATGATTTATATCGATTCTTTTATATCGAGACATATCTTTATCTTTCAGTCATGAAAATTGAGTATATTCGTTTACAACCAACCACCAGTATCACCCCTTGAAATTATATTTTTCCTTTATCGACTTTTCGTTTTACTATCTTCCCTGCCGCGGTTATCCAAACACATAGATTTTAATACTTTATTCATTGATAGAGACCTACTTGAATTATCGAATAATACATATAATAATTTATTACATTTATTTTCTCTCTTAAGATACATGGAGGGTCATTATTGAGTTACTATACATTTTTTATATATATAATAATTACATTTATAATTTATAATAGAAGAAAAACAAGAAAAAGAATGTTTAAGAAATAATGAGAAAAAAAGAGGAGAATTTTATCTCACACGAACATGAATTTATATTTTTTGCCCCTGAAATTTTCAGGTTTTTCAAATTTTATTTTGCTCGCAATTAAAAAGCAGAAAATCATCAATTTTCTTCTTTTATTCATTTATGAACGGAAAAAAAATTCAGAAACAAAAACGGACAAGAATAAATAAAAATTTATTTTCTCTAAATTAATACTCAGTAAAAAATTAATTTAGTGAAATGTTAATTAAATTGAATTAAGATGTAATAAGAAATTAATGGAATTAAAATGTAGTAGGAAATTAACGAAATCAAATTAAAATTATATTAAATAAATAGGAAATAATCTCAATTTAATACAAATAAAAATTTTGCTATTTAATTAATTTTTATTAATTTTTACTTATTTTAAATGATGATTTAGTGAAATGTTGATTAATTTTTTTAAATTAATTTATAATTAATTTATAATTAATTTATAATTAATTTATAATTAATTTTTATTAATTTTTATTTATTCTAAATTATGATTTAGTAAAATGTTAATTAAATTGAATTAAGAAGTAATAAGAAATTAATTAAATCGAATTAAAATGTAGTAGGAAATTAACAAAATCGAATGAAAATTATATTAAATAAATGGGAAATAATCTAAATTTTATAAAAATAAAATGTTTGGTATTTAATTAATTTTAATAAAAATGAAATTGTTAATTGAATTATTAACTAATTAAGTTTAATAAAACTTACAATTTTGCTATTTAATTAATTTTAATAAAAATGAAATCATCAGTTGAATTATTAACGAATTAGGTTTAATAAAAATAAAAATTTTGCTATTTAATTAATTTTAAATAAAATTAAATCGTTAATTAAATTACTAACGAACTAAATGAAAAATAACAAAAATTAGACCTTTCCTTAAATTTTTTTCGCTTGAAAATTTTCGAATTTACAGCAGATAATTTTTTTTTCCTCTCGATATAAATTTCCCGCTATTTTTATGAAATTGCTGTTAACACTCTTGTTAAAAGAAAAAACGTACGGGATGTATTTTAGACGCAACTTTCATCAAGCAATGAAATCCTTTCGTTCGTATTCCGAGCAACGTGTCTCGTCGGGAAGGAAAGGAAAAATTCAAAAGGAATTCAATTTAGCTTCCGGACTATAAGTCGCTTTCGCCAGCCTCCAAATTCCTTATGTGAAAAAGTGCTTTTCGAAGCTTTGAGAGCTTTTTTGCCAGCACACATATACAAACACACACACACGTTTCATAGAACCACAAAACCGAACCCACCCGCATTATATAGATCAATTTTCTTCATTTCCATACACGATATCGAAATTATTCGCTTAATTGAACATTGTACATTCAAAGTTTTTTTCCATTAAAATTATATTGAATTTGCTTTTTTTTATCTGTAAAATGACTATAGAAAACCACGTATCTATTTACAATTATGTTCTTCATCTGCTACGGAATTTTTTTTCGTCTTTTGTTTTATATATTTTGAAATATTTATTTTCAATTCATTGTTCTCTATTTTCTATATATTTTACACTATATATATATATATATATATATATATATATAAAATGTAGAATATAAAATATGAAGGAAACAAAGAATAAAAAAATAATATTTTCTAGTTTTTTTAAACTTCTTTTGTTACGCTTTTTGGTAACTATATATTTTCGATTTTATATTTTACACATTTTTTAATGTCTAATTTATATTTTTTTATTCTTTTACATTTCTTATTCATTTCATTTTACACTCGAAGTTTGAATTAGTAAAATTGCTTAAAAATTTGAAACAGTAGCTGACTTTTTGCTTTTTAATTAGGCAAATCTTACTAATTAATAATATTTTCTACTAATTTTTAAATAAAATTTACTAATTCAAAAGCAAAAAGTCAGTCACTAATTCAAATTAGTAAAGATTTTTAATTTTTACCAATAAAAATTTAGAGGGGCAAATAAAATAGGATAAAATGTAAAAAATGAAAAATATAAAAATCAGAAAATATAAAATGTAGAGAAATTTAATAAATAGGAAATATAAACATTCTAAAATATAAAAATTAGAAAATGAAAAAACATAAAAATTAGAAAATGAAAAATAATAAAAATTAAAAATTAGAAAAATTAGAAGATGAAAAATAATAAGAATTAAAAATATAAAAATCAGAAAATAAAAAAAATAAGTAAATTAAAAATATAAAAATTCGAAAATAAAAAATAATTAAAATGAAAAATATAAAAATTAGAAAATAAAAAAAAATAAAAATACACAATAACTAAAAATACAAAAAATAAAACAAATGAAAACTAGAAAATGAAAAAAAATACACAAACTAAAATAATATAGATACTCTAAAAAATATAAAAACTATAGAATAAAATAAAAGTCGAAATAGAACAAAACAGCTGAAAAACTTTTATTCAAATAAATTAATGGGGCCAAAAATACGTAAAATGTATTGTATTGTATACATTATAAAAATAAAAAGGTGGAAAAAAATATAAAAGATGTTCCACTGGATGCTGACGGATTCAAATAAATTTTAATTACACTTGGTTATTTTATTCTCTGTTATACATGTTACAAAAAAGGTGAAAATGAAACAAAAAAAAAATATTTTAACTTCGCCAAGACAATGCGTGTGTTATTTTTTGAATGGTAGAGAGATAAAATTTTAGCTTTATTCTCATTGGCTTATCACGCAATTGTCAAGAGAAATGGTAGGAATGTGTCAGAGTAAAATAAAATTATAGCCTATATAAAACATTTACACGAAGAGTCATAATTTTTCCGTTTTGTTGTATATATATATATATATATATGTATTTAGTAACAGAGGTCAAATTGCTCATATGTTTTCAAAGACACAATAACGATTAAAAATATCGATCTGCGATACATTTCATCGTAAACTCGTAAAAACAATGTCAAAATTCTCCAAAAATAAATAATTAATAAATTTTTTCATCTCTTAAAAAATCTATCTACAAAAAATAATTTTTTTTCCTCTATTAAATTTAATTTTATTGTAGATTTAGATTTATTTCCCCCACGGAGAAGATTTTGGGTTTATTTCATTTTTTTCTATTTATTTTAATTATTTTATATTTTAAAATTAAAAAATAAATGAATGATGAAAATAATAATAATTACAAACCTTATTTGTATTTATATTTTATAATTATCTTTTCGCTCTCATTATTCGTACTCCAATTTTTACATTTCCTTTTTTGCAATTTGCTAACTAAAAAGAACTTTAAAATAATTATGTAAAGTATTTTTAATAATATTTAATTTTTATTTTTAATTTTTATTATTATTAATTTACTATAAAATAATTTTTGATTAAAATTTTTATTTTTAATACTTATTTAATTTTAATATTTTAATAATAATTAATTTAATAATATTTTAAAAATAAAAATTTAGTAACATGAAAATAACAAAAATTTAGTAAATTAATTTAATTTTTCAGCACTGAAATTAAAGCAGTTAAAATTAATTAGTTAATAAATATCTAATTAAAATCAATTAGTTGATAATAAATTTCTAGTTAAAATTAAGAAGTTAATAATAAATTCCCAATTAAAATTATTTTGTCAATGATAAATTTCTAATTAAAATTACGTCGTCGATTATAAATTTTTCATTAAAATTAAAAAGTTAATAATCAAAAATAAATCTAAATCTAAAAGTAGTTAGATAAAAAATAATCAGTTTTCAATTAAAATTAATAAACTAAGAATATTTTTTCAAATTAAAAATTACTTATCAGTGAATAATGAATTTAGGAATGCAATTAATCAGTTAATATAAAAGAAATTAAAATTGAGTAAAAAAAAATAAAATATAAAAATAAAAAAAAATATAAATAAAATAAAAATTAAAAAAAACATTAAAATTAATGAGCGAATAATAAATTCCAAACTAAAATTAACTCATCAGTGATAACGTAATAAAAATTAATTAGTCGACTATAAATAATGGAAAAAAAAATATTTTACTAAAATTAAAAGTAAATTAAGTATCAAATAAAATTTCGATTAATTTCAAAATTTAATCGTTGTCGAACACTTTGGAAAAATTATTATTTGAGAATAAAAAAATATTATATGACGTCTGGAGTGATTTGTTTTTGTGTTGAAGAAAATTATTTATACTCTAAAGGTAAATAAATTGAGGCATGGGAAGACAGAAGCGACGATATTACTCTCGAGTAATGTTCAAATTACACACGAGGTGAATAGAATGTCGACCTGAACCACAAATGCAGTGGAGAGAAATGCATAGAAAATGTATATTTGTTTAAAGGCTTTTAAAGTAGATATGCATCTGACTTTTTCCAACTTTTTCTTTCATTAATTCAATATTTTTTCAGAAGAGAATATTGAAGGGAAAAATTAAAAAACGAAATAAAAAATGCAAAAAGAAATAAAAAATATAAAATCGAAAGCTTGAAAGAAATTTGAAAAAATATAAAGAAATAGAGAAAAGAAAAATAGAAGAAAATGAAAAAACAAAAAGAAATAAAGAAAAGAAAACAAGAAGAAAATTAAAAAATAAAAAGAAATAAAGAAAAGGAAAAAAAGAAGAAAATGAAAAAAAGGAAAAGAAGTAAAAAAAAAATTTGTGACTAAAAAAGGGACAAAAAAATAAAGAAATTAATACAATAATAAGAATTTAAAAATTGGACATAAATGGAAAAAAGGAATTAAAAAAGC
This sequence comes from Leptopilina drosophilae, assembly GCA_032873175.1. Taxonomy (NCBI): domain Eukaryota; kingdom Metazoa; phylum Arthropoda; class Insecta; order Hymenoptera; family Figitidae; genus Leptopilina; species Leptopilina drosophilae. The sequence goes on from CM065481.1 coordinate 16,786,410, forward strand.
AAAGAACAAATTTTTAATGTACTATGAAGTACACGAAAGCGTCGGAAAAATTATTCTAATTAATTCCTCTCACCTTATTCATATTAATTAGATTTTTTTTAATTTCTCCCTTATTTTATTAAACATGTGCATTTTAAGTATGAACGGAAAATACATGAAATTTTATCCACTAAGAAAATTCAATATTGTGCAAATTTTGCGTTTTTTTCTGTAAATATCTAATTAATATTACAAGGTAATGTTGCGATTTAATTTTTTCTAAATTCCCACTCAGCGATAGAAACAAAGACAGCATTTATGAGCAAATAAAATTCGATTTTTTTTTAATTATCAACTTTTGAAGATGGGAATCGAGAATGAAGGGAAAAAAAGTCGTTAGAAATGTAAATTAGTTTAAACTATAAAGTTAAGTAATTTGCAGGATGGAGGAAATTCGTTTTTGAATCCATATCACGTTGCGTTATTAGCACAATGATAATGAGGACAGGGAAAAATAGGTTTTCAAGAAAAAAGTCTTCAAAAGAAAAAGAGAAGTAGGCTCTTTTGTGCATTTCACTTATAACTAACAAAAGCGAGAAGACCTTGTGTATTAGTCTTTTTTTCTTCTTTCATTTTTCTTTTTCTTCTTCTTCTTCTTCTTATTTTTTACCTTCTATTCCATATGGAGAAATAGTCGAAGAAAAAAATTTAATTTACAATAATGATATAATATTTTTACAAAATTTACAGCATAATGTTTTATCAATTCAGTTGCAAATATAATTTTTAATTTTTAATACTGAAAATAAAAAAATTTTTTAATTCTTCTTTCGATTCATTTTCGAACATTCCGTATTGAATTAAATTTTCGAATTAATTATTCAGTAAAAAATTATGTTCATTCTTTTTGTGTGTAATTTAAATCTTTTTTCGAATTCGTCCATTTTGAAAAAAAGAGAAAACCTATAAAAATTATAAAAAGAAAAAATTAAATTTTTAGAAAAGAATAAAAATTTTAAAAACATAAAAAACAGAATTTAATTAATATTTTTGTTACAAAATTTTTAAAAAAAGTAAAATTTTGCTTTTTTTGGAAAAAAGAAAACTAGCAGAAACAATTAGTTTCATAGAACTGGAAAGATTTGAAATAATACCATTTTCGTTCTAAATTGAAAAATAAAACTTGTTTTCGGTAAAAATCCAATTTCGAAAAATAATTTTTTTATAGAAAAAAAAAGATATTGAAGAACGAAATAATATTTTTTTGCTAAATTACTAAAAAAACGAGAAAAATATATAAAAATAGAGGAAAAGTCTTACGGAAAAAATTAAAAAAAAACTTTTCTACTTTTTTTTATTACAAAAATAAATTTTTTTCGAGCAAAAAAATCTATATTATTATATTTGAGTGTAGACATTATTTTCAAAATGTAATTTACGACCGTCAGCTGTCTACGCGGATAATTTAGATCATCCCCTTTATTTTTTCAATCCTGTTAGAATTTTTCACTATATTCATAATAATTTTTCCATTTTTATAAATATACAAAATTTCAAACTATGTGCAATTTCGAATTTTTTTCCATTAAAAAAAATCATTGGAGCAAATTATTATAAAAAACTATCAGATTAAAAATAAAGAAAATCATCTTTTCTAATTTTATACAAATTCACAAATTTATCCTGAAATTTGTTTTCTATTAGAAAAAATTATTAAAAAAATTACTAAAATAAAAAATCCTTTTTTTTAATATTCAACTTACTATCTTTAATTACAAATTTTTTCCCTTCTATTAGCAAAAATTATTACAAGAAATTATTAAAATTAAAAAAATTATAAAAATAAAAAAGAAATACATTTTTTGGAATTTTCTATTTACAATCTTCATTTCTGAAATTTTGTCTTTCTATTAGCAAAAATTGTTACAACAAATTATTAAAAAAAAAATTATTAAAATAAAAAAAGGAATTCTTTTTTTGTAATTTTCAACTTACAATCTTCAATTTCGAATTCTTTTCTTCCTACTAGAAGCAAGTATTGAAAAAAAATTTATTAGAAGAAAAAAAGAAAGAATACACTTTGAAGAAACATTTCAATAAATATCAAAAAAACTGTGTAATTTAATATTTTATCGAAAATTAAGACATAAATTCTCCTTTCTAAGAGCTGGGGATAAAATAAAAGTTAAAAAAAAATAATTATTTATTTAAAAGTTGCTATATAGAAAATGTTAGAAACCACTTACTGAGTAGAGCTCTCATAATGGTCTTAAGAGGCTCTGGGATAAAAGATATGAGATAAACATTAGGGTGGGAAAAAATGCTTCTGTGGAAAATTGTTTTTTTTAGAAAAAAAAGAAGTAGACTTAATAATTTCTTTCTAAGACAAGAAAAATTTTCTTTGAAAAAAAAAATATTTCTCTACAAGGCATTTCTTTCTCTACAATATGAAAACTAATTTCTTGTTCACTGATCATTTCAAATCTTTTTTGGGTAAATAAATTTTTTTGTCTCAAAAGAGAATTTAATGAACTATTTACTCATCTTTTTATTTTATTTTTAATTTTAATTTCTTTGAATTTTTCTAAGTAAATTTACTTTTCGATCAAAAGGGGATATTAAGTAGTAAAAAATGAGAAAAAATTCTGAAAAAAGTAATCAAAGTAGTTTGGGTAACTTTTACTCAGACGAAATAAGGATTTTTTCTACTAATAAAATAATAAAAATTTGTTGTTATTATTATTTAGTATATTTTTTTTAAATTTGAAAATTGCTAAAAAAACAATTTTTCATCCGTTTTATTATTTATTGAAAATAAATTTTCAAAGATATTGTCTGATTAAAATTAATTTCTACTACTATTGAAAAGATTAAAAATAATTTCAACCAACTTCGGACGGAAATTTACTTTTCCTAGTAACGAAATAAAAAGAAGCAAATTGAGTAGTGAAATTCTGTTTTAAGCAGACGAAATATTTTTTCATAACATTGAATTGACTAAAAATTTGATATTTTATAAAAAAATATTTTAAGTAGTAAAATTCTCTTTAAATGGAAGAAACGATTTTTTTAATTTTCAATTGTCTGACTAAAACAGTTTTTACTGCTAACTGAGAAAATTAATTTTATAATTAAATTGACGTCTGAAAGCAATTAATTTTTACTACTAAGGAAAAAAAAATTCAATAAATCAAATTAAGTAGTAAAAATTAAGTAAAAAATAAGTAAAAATTAAATTAAGTAGTAAAATTCGATTTGAGTCAGATTGACTAATTTTATTAGATTTTTAAATTGTCTGACTAAAAACGCTTTTTACTAATACTGAGAAAATTATGACAACATTTTTATTAAATTCTAATTTTAATACGAAATAAAAATATTTTAAGAAGCAAAATTCTCTTTAAATGGAAGAAACGATTTTTTTCACAATTTTAAATCTTCTGACTAAAAACAGTTTTTACTGCTAACTGAGAAAAGTAATTTTATAATTAAATTGACGTCTGAAAGCAATTAATTTTTACTACTAAGGAAAGAAAATTTAATAAATCAAATTAAGTAGTAAAAATTAAGTAAGAAAATAAGTAAAAATTAAATTAAGTAGTAAAATTTGATTTTAGTCAGATTGACGATTTTTATTCGATTTTTAAATTGTCTGACTAAAAACGCTTTTTACTAATACTGAGAAAATTATCTCAACATTTTTATTAAATTCTAATTTTAATTCGAAATAAGAATATTTTAAGTAGTAAAATTCTCTTTAAATGAAAGAAACGATTTTTTTCACAATTTTAAATTTTCTGACTAAAAACACAACAAAAAATAAATTTTAAAATATTTTTGTTTCGTACTAAAATTAGAATTTAATAAAAATGTTGTAATTTTTTTACTGCTAACGGAGAAAATTAATTTTATAATAAAATTGACGTCTGAAAGCAATTATTTACCGAAAAAAATAATTCTAGAAACCAAATCAAGTAATAAAAATTAAGTTAAAATTAATTCATTAATTAATTAGTAAAATTTACTAATATATAATAGTTTCTACTAATTTATTAGTAAAGTTTACTAATTCAAAAGCAAAAAGTCAATCACTAATTCAAATTAATAACAATTTTTTTAGTCAGATTGGCGAATTTTATTCGATTTTTAAATTGTCTGACTAAAAACGCCTTTTACTACTACTGTAAAAAATTAACACAAAATTTATATTAAAGTCTGATTTTAATACGAAATAAAAATTAACAATATGGCTATTTACGTAATAAAATTCTGTGTTAGTCAGACGAACGTTTTTTTCAAAAATTTTAATTGTCTGACTAAAAATATTTACTACTACTACTTAAAAAATTAAAATAATATTTCAATCAACTTTAGTTTTTCATTAAAATTTGGTATTAAAAATTAAAAAATAAATAAATAAACCAACAAAAATTCTAGTCTTCCCTCTTTTTATAATTATTATATGCATAATATAGTCAGAATTTTCATATTTATCTTGTCTGGAAAAAAAATGTTGCGGTTGCATTTTTTATTCTATTTTCTATTTTCATTTATTCTGTATGGAAATTTGTAAATTTTTTTCCACTACCTACGTTCGAAGTCCGTGGGCTAGTAATTATAACCTATCGCTGGAGGGTGAAGGAGTTTTGGTTTGTAGCAGGCAGTAGCAGCAAAGTTTAATGTAGGCAATAAGAGGGTAGAAGGGGGAATAGAGAGAGATAGGGAGGAGGGAGATGGTCCATCCATGTAATAAATCTTATTACCTTAGCAAATTCGAGCTAAAACATTGCACCATTTCTGTCATGTATGAACTTTGCCAACAATTCCCTATGGCAATCGCATAATAAAGAGATGATGAGATTTAAGTAGTAATATTTATTCAAGTTTTCCAAAAAAAAAAAAATTGAAAAAAGGCGCGAATTTCTCTTTCTCGAAAAGTGGAAAAATAAAAAATTTCAATAAAGTAACAGTTAAAAGTTAAAGCAAAAATTTGTAAATTTTTGCTTCAACTTTTAACTGTTACTTTATTGAAATTTTTTATTTTTCCACTTTTCGAGAAAGAGAAATTCGCGCCTTTTTTCAATTTTTTTTAAAATTTTTTCCCAAATTTCTCTTTCTCGAAAAGAAAAAGAAAAAGTTTCAATAAAGTAACAGTTAGAATTTTTTATATTTTTTAATAACAAAAATTTTTTTACAAATTTTTTTACAAATTTTTTTCCCCGTCTAACAATTTTATTTTAGATCCAAACGAAAATAAATTTTAAAACTTATCAAGTAAAATTTACTCAAAAGAAATTGTTTTTTTATTTAAAAAGATTAGTCTATATCGAATCGAGAATAAAATTTAACTTGAAAATTTTTTTTTTATTTGAAAATTTTATTTTAGATGTAAGCGAGAAAGATCCAAGAATATTGACATGAATTCCACGTAAGCTGAGAATTCATTTGGATGTCAAGAAGTTGAGGAATTGCGTCTCTCTCACTCTCTCTCTCTCTCTCTTTATAAATAAGGAATACCACGAGAAGATATATAAAGGAATTTTAAACACGGACGAAGAAAAATTTTAAATATACAAATACAGCGAAATGAAAATTATTTACTTTGAAAAAATATTATTTTGATGGAATATTTATTTAACAAGTAATCAGACAGACAGTTTTCCGACTTTTTTCTATTTTATCCTCTAAATTTATTTAAAAATATTCCAGTCTCTAAATAAACTAAATTCACAAAAAAAAAATTATTTTATTACTTCTCTAAATCTAAATTAACAAAAAAAAATTACAGAAACTAAAAAATATAGATATTCTAAAAAATATAAAAACTACAGAAAAAAATAAATTCGAAATAGAACAAAAAACTAAAAACCTTTTATTCGAATGAATTAATCGGGCCAATTACTTAGAAAAAAATTAAAATCCAATTTTCTAATAGTTAATATATTTTTCTTTAAAAATCAAAATAAAGAAATCAGAAAGAAATTTTTTTAAAATTTAAAATATCCTGAAAGTATTTATGAGGGAATTTAATTTTAAAAATACATGAATCAAGTATAACAATTATAAAATTAACAAAAGAATTATTTTATTATTTCTCTAAATCTAAATTAACAAAAAAAATTACAGAAACTAAAAAATATAGATATTCTAAAAAATATAAAAACTACAGAAAAAAATAAAAGTCGAAATAGAACAAAAAACTAAAAACCTTCTATTCAAATGAATTAATGGGGCCAATTGCTTAAAAAATAAGTAAAATTTAATTTTCTAAAAGTTAGTATATTTTTCTTTATAAATCAAAATAAAGAAATCAGAAAATTTTTTTTTTAAATTTAAATTATCCTAAAAGTATTTGTGAGAGAATTTAATTCTAAAACTACATGAATCAAGCATTAAAATTATAAAATTAACAAAAAAATTATTTTGTTACTTCTCTAAATCTAAATTACCAAAAAAATGTTTTATCAATATTGCTTAAAAAATAAGTAAAATTTAATTTTCTAAAAGTTAGTATATTTTTCTTTATAAATCAAAATAAAGAAATCAGAAAAAATTTTGTATGAAAATGTAAATTATCCTAAAAGTATTTGTGAGGGAATTTAATTTTACATGAATCAAGTATTAAAATTATAAAACACTTTCTAATTTTTCAAAATAGGGGAAAAATGAATAAGTTGCTTTAATTTTTTATTTTACTATTTAATTATTTTTTTCATATTAACAATAACAAAATTTTCATGTTTATTGTATTTTGCAGAATAAATATCGCATTAAAATCCACAAATAAGAGAATATTATTTTTGTTTTCCTTTTTTTTGAAATACACATAAAATTATAATATAATAAGATGTGTTAATATTAAATTACTCTATTGTTTTCCCACGTGAGCTTAATATACGAGAAAATTAACAATTGTTGAGTGTCTGTTTATTTAAACTCCAGCCACTATTAATTAATTAATAAATTAACATGGGTCTACTAAAATTACTCACGAAAATTGAGTTATAGCAAGATAATTACAACCAATTTTCACAAATATTCCACAATATATAGTCTTTTCAAAACATTTTCCTATAATTCTCGAAAAATTGCTTTTTCCAATTTTCTACGTTTCGAATTTACAGATCAAAAAAAGCAATTAATTTTTTTTAACAACAAGGGAGATTTTTTATGGTAAAAATTTTATTTACTCATTTTATTTAGTTTTTGAACATTTATTATTTTCTTTACTATATCGTATTGAGCTTTTATTTTTTATTTATTTTATATTTTTATTTTAACTGAAATGTTCAATTTTCATGTAAATTGTAATACATTTAATAATAATTAAATAAAAGATCAGGATGTATTTATTATTATTTCCAGGCCTTTTATTTATTGGGGTACAAAAGTGCCAAAAAAAAGTGCCAAGTGCCAATCCAAAATTGCCAATAAAATATTCCGAAAGTTAAAAGTGCCAAAGGACAAAATTGCCAAAGTAAAAAATTTCCAAAATACAAGAAAAGTGTTAAAAAAACTAATTGAATATCAAAAATTAAAAATAAATTTTTAAAAATTTTATTTAATTTTTTAATTTAATTTAATTTTTCAGTCTGTTAGAAAAATTAAAAATAAATAAATTAATAAAGAAGTAAATAAATGTGTAAATAAATGACTAAATAAGTGAAAAGTAAATAAATAACTAAATATTGAAATAGATAGAAGAATAAATAAATAAACAAATAAAGAAATATGTAGAACAGTAAATAAATAAGTAAATTGTAAAATGAATAGAAAAACAAATTTTAATTTATTTATAAATAAAGAGGTAAATAAATAAATTTAGGAATAAAAAATAAATAATGATAGTAAATTAATTTGATTATTACGAATAACAAATGGAGAATTAAAATTAAATAAAACAAGTCCAACAAAAGTAAAATTGCAAAAATTATATCATTTTGTATAACATATACTTTCACTGTATTCGTGTGTATTTTATCTCGTAAATCACGGCTTTTGTGAAAATGAAGAATATATATTACGATTTGAATATCCTTTTGCTTGACGTTCTTGAACATCGACATGCAATCCCTTGAGTAATTTCGCGCTGTGTTTGACTCAAGAAATACTCACTACACAAGAAGAAAGAAGCAGAAAAAAGGGAGAAAAAAAAATTTCCTCAAAGACAGAAAAAAACTTTCCCTTGTTCATTTTATAGCTTTTTCTCTTCATGTAAAATTCTAACAAACTAATTACTTTTTCCTTCATGCCATTCAAGTATATTGTAAATTAACAAACTTAATTTTTTTCTTCAATTTTTTATCAATAAAATATTTATACTGAAAACTTTAATGTAACTGTACTAAAGGTCAATTTTTTAAAACTTACATTTTCTAGCAGTAAATTATTTAATTAATTTTAGCAACTTTTTTAATATTTTTTTCTTTTCAAATATTTTTAAATTGTTATATTTTTTCTTTTCAAATATTTTCAAATTTTTATATTTTTTTTCAAATATTTTCAAATTTTCAAATTAATGTATTGAAAATCATTGAATTCTTGAAAAAAAGTTGATGAAAATATTTGAGAATAAATGATTCCCAAGTTTTGAGCGTTCAAATGAACGAAATATTTATTATTCAAGATACTTTAGTAAATTACTAATCATAAAAAAAATTTTTAAGTAAAATGTTACATTTACAAACTTAGTAATTAATTTTTTTGCTAGTGGCACAAAATAATTGCAATAAAAATTTAATTTTTAGAAAAAAGAAATAAATTTTGTTCATTTGAACGTTTAGAACTTTACAATCTTGAGAATAATTAAAATCCTTCAAAGAATTTTATTATTTATAAAATTAATTTAATAATGAAGTTTCTTCAATAATTTCAATTGAAAGTTTTGAAAATAATTGATTTTTTTAAAACAATTTTTCAAGTTTTTAAAATAATCGATTTTTCTTATTAAATGAAATTAAACATTTAATTGTTAAATTTTATTAAAATGTATATAAAAATAATAAAATTCTTCTCAGAATTTTATTGCAATTTTCTGAAATAATTTAATTCTTTCAAGCAATTTTACTAAAATAAAAAAAAAACAAAATAAAATTCTTCTCGGAATTTTATTTCGATTTTCTGAAACAATTGAATTCTTTCGAAGAATAGATACAATCAAAAATTTCGATAACAATTTAATTCTTTCAAAATTTTTTTTTAATTTATTGAATATTATCGATTTTATTAATAATTATAATTAGTTATTTTACTATATTGAAATTTTATTACAATTATTGCTAGGAAATTAGAGTCTTTTAAACAATATTTTATTAACGTTTTTGTAAACAATTAAACTCTTTTACGGAATTTCTTTACGTTTTCTTAAAAATAATGTAATTTTTGAATAATTTTAATTGAAAATTTAAAAAATAATTATATTAAAAAAAGATTTTTTTCAACTTCAGAAAATAATCGTGTCTTTTAATAATTATAATGGAATATTTGATTTTTTCTGTTCACTAAAATAGAATTGAAAATAATTGAACTCATTGGAAGAATTTTATTATTTATAAAAAATAATTGAATTCTTGTGATGAATTTTTCTACTCATAATATTAACTAAATTGTTTCTAACGGTTTATTAAAAATTATATAAAAATTAATTTAATTCTTTCGAAAAATTTTTTTAAAAAATTAAAAAAATTTTATTGTTGCAAAAGATTTAGAAAAATTTTACAACATATTTAGATTTTTCAAAAAATATTATTAAAACTAAATAAAATTTTAATTCTTCCAAAAAAATTTTACTATTTATAAAAATAATTGAAGTAATTTATAAAATTTATGACAAATAGAGTTTTGAAAAAATAATTGAATTCTTTCGTGAAATTTTGTTGTAAATAAATAAATGAATTTTTTGAAACAAATTTCACTATTTATAAATATAATTGAATTCTCCAGAAGAATGTTATTATTTATTAAAGTTTTTGAGGATACAAACAAGAATAATTAATTAAGTAATTAATAATTGAACTTATTGTTCATTTTTTCAATTTTTTTTTAAATTTTGATTTTGAAATTTAAAAAAACATAATACTTGAAAATAAAAAATTTTTATAATTTTCCTAATAATAAATAATAATTAATTCGAGTAAATTTTATTTTGTGTAAGTAAAATTGTTTCTCTATGTATAAGTAACATTGAAAAAAATTATCTGCTCAATTGTTCACTTGTCTGTCAACAAGTAAATATTTACTTGAATAAAATAATTTTTATCAACTTTAAATAAACAGTATTTAAAAATATATATTTCAAGATAAAAAAGATACAAAAAATAAATATTTCAAGAGCAAAAATTATATTTAAATTCAATCAAAATCATTCGTTATTAATAAATATTTATTTCGTAACAATATTTATTTTAATTATAGACTAGTAATCGAGTATAAAATGTGCGTAAATTATTAAAATACTTATTTGATGCGTTTGTTTAAATAATTAAATTTTCCTTAATTATTATTTTTATTATTATTATTATTACTATTATTAATATCATCGTCAATTATAAATTTTCTCCATGCAGTACATAATTCAATATTAAATTATTAAAATTCCATCAAAAAAATGCGATAAAAAAAATTCTTGATTATAAGCCCGTCGGTGTTCATTTAAAATATATAAAAAAATAAATTCAATTTTTTTTCCATTGCTCGCACTGATGGAAATATAAAGTTAGTTACGTTAATTAATGCAAACGATGCTAATTACGTTGTTGAAAAAGTGAGAGAGAGAAAGAGAGAAAAAAAATCAAGTTTCCTTTTTAAAGATTCACTATTTATTTTTTTCTATTTGTTTAGAGTTCTTTCACAGTTTAATACTTTTTATTTACTTAATAAAGTCGAAAAAAAGTAAGTGTAATCTATTTTAAATATATATACACGCACACATACATCTAGAAGTACCGTTGACAAACTGAAAGCTCGTTAAAAGTTGAACTTTTTTAAATCGGATACTTGTGTATAGTGAAACGAGTTGTTACCTAACTTACATAAATCGTTGCGTCGATAAATTTTAGCCTTTCAAATTATTCTCATAATCTCGGCAATCGAGGAAATTTTCCCTTTAAGAAATTTGCATTGTAAATTCTCAAATTTAGCGCACAATACTTCGTCAAAGATCAAAATTGATTACATTTGACTTTTAAAGTTACGAAAGTATTAATGAGATCGATATTTTTTTTCTCTTCCAATGCATTTCGAAAAGTTGTAAAACTCGAAAAAAAAATTATAACTTTTACCAGTGTGGAAGCAAAAAAAATATTCTCTAATTTTTCGCAGAATAAATAACTACATAAAAAATAAAATAATTCTAATTTAAAAATAATTTCTTTAACGATAATTATAACATAATTATAATATAGTTATAAAATTATAATATAATTATAATATAATATTAAAATTATAATATAACTGTAATATAATTATTACTATAATTATATATTAAATTATAATGTGTTTATTATTTTTTTATTTCACATGCAAACGAGTTAAAAAAAAATTCATTATTCTTGTTGTTAATAATATTATTATAAATGTTAAAATATTTTTTTCTTTCTTTAAAAGAACAATGTCTGACATTTATGTGCTCTTTCTACTGGGGAGGAAGTCGTGAAGTAAGTAGAAAACTCACACTACAGCCAGACATCCATGTTAGCATTAAATTAATCTAATTATCGATTCTATAAATTTTTTTATTTCTCATAAAAAAGAAAAAATTTTTAATAAAAAAATTCCCCTTATTTCTCCCATAAAAAAATAATAATTAATAACCAATAATCAATAAAATACATAATAATAACCATTAATTAATCAATAAACAGACACTAAATAAAAATTAATTACTATAAATGAATTTCGAAAAATGGGGTCTATTCATATTTATTACGTCATACTGTTTTTTTTACCCATTTCCTCCTTTTGAAGCATTACATAATATACAAATGACAAGGAAAAATAAAATTAATTAAAAATTTAAAAACAATATAAACTTTAAACTAAAAATTTAAAAGATAATGTCAAATATTAATACGTAAAATATATTGGTAATAAAAATTCTCCGGCAAATAAAATTTCATTATCTGATATATAAAATGAGAGGCGAACAAAAAAAAATGCATTTCAAGCGGTTAAAACTTCTATGATATTAAATAATTTTTTCTCCCCAAAAAAAAAGAAACTTTACGAAATTATTTATTCCACGTTTATGTATTATATTTTTTTATCGAATATAAAAATTCTTCATATATGTATCTCCTCTTAAAAATAGATATAAAAAATTTTCATTCTTTTTATGAAATTTCAGAAAATATGTAATAATTTTTATAAGATAAGAAGAGTAATATGGTAAAGAAAAGAATATATATGTCAAGTTAGTAGATTTAGGAGAGGATTTTTTTTCGGTTCTTTTTAAAGAAATATAATAACAATATAATAATTTTAAAAAGGAGAAAAAGTAGAAAACAGTGTACCTGGTTAGTCTATGACCTAATTCTATTACCCAAGCCAAGGTATAGTTTGAAAATGATATTAACAATTTGAACTAGTACACATATGAGTTTGAAATATGTCAAAGAACAACATTTAATTTTTTGATTGAAGAATGTAATAAAAAAAATTTTTTTTTCAATAAATTTTCTTTTATTTTTTTTTGTGTAGAGAAAAAAAATTCATGAAGACTGCTTTTGAGTAAGGGAAAAATATTTTATAATAATAATATTAATAATATTAATAAAAATAATGAAAATTTATTTTTTAATTTTTTCTCAGCTTCGTGTAGGTGCGCAAAGAATAAGGAAAATGTAATTTTCCCCTTAATTAGATTTTATTAAAATTGGCCGGGATTAGAAACTTATTTAACCTGAGAGCTTTGGTTCTCTTATAAACTTGGAATATTTTCACACTATTAGCGTATTGTTTTTTATTTCGTCTTTTTATTTATTTACAAATTTATTTAATTATTTATTTCTTCGTTTACTTCTCTATTTAATTATTAATTACTTTATTTATTTCTCTATTTGTTTATTTATTTATTCTTTTTTTATTCATTTCGCAATTTACTTTTTTATTTATATATTTATTCACTTAATTATTTATTTCTTCGTTTACTTCTCTATTTATTTATTAATTGCTCTATTTATTTCTCTATTTGTTTATTTATTTATTCTTTTTATTCATTTCTTTGTTTGTTTCTCTATTTATTTTTCTATTCATTTTATAATTTACTTATTTATTTACATATTTATTTACGTCTCTATTTATTCATTTATTTATTGTCTTAGTAATTTATTTATTTTTATCACCTAATGAATTTTTCGAAACCAAATAATAATAAAAAATTAATAAAAGATCTGGAAATATTATTTGGTCTAATGACGTTAGCCATTAGGCCAATAAATATTTCCAGATCTTTTATTAATTTATTTATAAACACATTATAATTGCCACTAAAATTAAAAACGGCAGTAAAAGCAAAATCTCAAATATAATAATAAATGTTCAAAAAAAAGCAAAAGAAAAACAAATTTTTCTCTAACAGAAAAATTTTTCCAACCTTTTTTTCTCTTTTTGCCTTTTTTTTAAGGAAGGAAGGAGAAGGAATTAGTTTTTAGAGGGCATTTCTGATTTGTATATTTAATAGTATATGGAAGGTAGAAGAAATTTTCATCCACGCTCGAGAAAAATGTAGAGATACTTTACTTTAGTGTAAAAAAAAAGTCCAACAGAAAATTTAACAGTCGCTTCGTTAACTGCGTTTCATTCCCCATAAACCTAACAATATATTCGGGAAAAAAAGAACGTGTGTATAATTTAACGTTCCCGGCAGGTTGAGTATGGACTTCGTTTGAAAAAAAAAATGAAAAGAAAAAAAAAACTTTCTGCAAAAATCGTTTTTCCTTTATTTTTTTAAAAAAGCTTTCAATCTAACAAATCCTATAAATTACTCAGAAACTTTTAGGTCTTTCCTTCACCATGTTAAAATCGAATGGACACAAAAAAAAAATAATCAATATTTTTGTTGATTGCTTTTGCAAAAAATTGTGCACAAAAATTAATTTTTTACAGTACTTTTCTTATGTATATAGGCGCAAATTATTTTGTGTTTATTATTTTATAATTTATTAATATAAATAAATTTCTTTTTTTGAATAATTGTTATAATTTTGTTAATAATCTATTCTTTTATTTATTTTCATTAAATTTATTTTTAAAATACTTTTGGCTATAAAATTGTAAAAATAACAAAAATTACATATTGTTTTAATTACTTTTTAAATATTAATTTTAATTAATAATTAATTATTATTTTTAATTTATTTATTAAAATTTCAATTCATAATCACAAGAAACATTTTTTAACAACATATTCGAAATAAACTAAAATTATAAATTTAATACAATTAATTTATTCAATAAATTTAATACAATTAATTTATTTAATAAATTTAATAGAATAAATTTTTTCTTAATTTTATTAATTAAAAAAGATTTTTTTTCGACTGTATTTAATTTAATTAGAAAAGACTTATTAATTGTCTAATTGTAGTTTTATTTTTAACGAAGAACAAATTTGTATTTATTTGCATTAATTTAAGAGAAAAATAAATATTCCAAATCAATTAATTTTATTAAATTTATTTAATAAATTTAATAGAATAAATTTATTCTATTAAATTTATTAGAATAAATTTTATCAAAAAATTTTTAACAAGAAGGAAAAATATTAATTAAACTAAAAATAATAATCAACAGAGTTTATTCTTTTTTTCCACTTTTATTGGAGGTTATAAATTTCAGTGAATATTTTAAATTTGCATGTCTGCCACAGTTTTCCTTATGTTAATTTCTTTTTTACTATCACTTGTAATTCTAAAAAGTGACGTGCGCAATTTTTCCCATTATATACACAAATTGTGTAATTAATTTTTTCCCAATATCAAAAAATGAAGATAGAAATATTCACTCTTTTCTTAAACTAATGCAAACAAATAAAAATTTGTTCTTCGTTAAAAATAAAACTACAATTAGACAATCAATAACTATTTTCTAATTAAATTTAATACAATCAAAAAAAATTCTTTTTTAATTAACAAAATTAAGGAAAAATTCTTTTTTAATTAATAAAATAAAGAAAAAATTCTTTCTTGATTGATAAAATAAAGAAAAAATTCTTTTTTAATGTATAAAATAAAAAAAAATTCTTTTTTAATTGATAAAAGTAAAAAAATACTGTTAACTAATTGAATTATCGGGTCAAGTGATACAGACTTAAAAATTAAATACCAGTGTAAAATAAAGTTTCATTACTGAAAAGAAAAGATAATTGCAATTTTTTTATTGTCTTATATAGCATATATAACAATCGAGTTAAATTTATAGCAGACATGAATAAAAGCTTAATGTGCTTTGAGAATTATGAATCATAAATTGAAAGATAAAGGACCTTTGAAAATGATTACGCTTAAATCTCAGATTAACCTCTGCAGTATACAATTTTCAAATAACTCGCAATCGATTTTCAAATCCGATTTCCAAAATACGAATATTCTTCAAAACGACGCCAATATTTTCAAAAACGAAAGAAAAATTTTAATAAAAACTTTTTTTTCTTAATTTCCTCTCAAAACATTTTTTCTAAAAAAGAAAATTTCCAGTGTGAAGGAAAAAAAAATTAAAAATCGATTTTCAAAAAAAATACACAGAAAGTGAATCAAATAATAGAAAATTGTGACTCTTGGGGACTAAATTTTTGTAATCAATATATAATATTTAATAATATAATAATTATTATTCCATAACAATTATAACAATAGTTAATTAAAATTAATTAAAATTATAACATTTATTAACATATTTAATAACAATAATAATAATAATAATAATTATTATTATTATTATTATTAACATTATTAATAATTATTAACATAACAATTATTATTGGAAAATTGGAAAAGTTTATGTATTAAAAAAAGAAAAAAAAATTAAAAACAGTTTGCAAAAAAATTATAAATAAAATGCATCAAAAATTAAAAAATCATTCTCGAGATTAATATAGTCAGTAAAATATATTCTATATTATATATAGACATAGAAAATATATGTATATACATGGCGGCGCACAATGGAGGTTTAAAATTAATTAATGACACAATAATGAGAAATTTTCCATGACAAACTGAATTTTCCGCTTGACACCTGTCTCACAAATAAATTCCAACTTTAGTTTGATATTTAGACGCGTTATATATTTCTGAATATGGAACAGAATTATTACACGGGGGAAAAAAAGGAAATAAAACAGAAGAAAATTATAAATATACTGATTCATAAAAACGTTTTTCATATAATCAGAGAAAAAGAAATATGTCACATTGACATGAAACAATATTATATAAAAATAAATTTTTTCAAGTAAAAAATAAAAATTGAGAGTTGTCAATTTAATACAAAAAAGCAGTTACTCGAAACGAGAGACAAAAAAAGGAATAAGGAAATTATTTTTTATTAGAGAAAAAAGGAAGTTATTTATATAACGATAATTACAATTTATTATTTTTATATCGTGATTATTGTAAATAATTTTTTTTAAACGCATCTATTTTAATGAATAAACATATCATTTTCCTCTCGATTCGTGTGTGTATTACTCTAAAGTTTCTTCATTTTATTTCTTATTTATTTTTCTAAGAATTTTTTTTCTCTCTCTCTTTCTGTTTTTATGAAAAAATTATGACACGTTTTCACATTTGCTCCGTAACTAATAAAGGAATAATAAAAATTATTTTTCAAATTAGAGAAAAAAAGGAGAGGAGGCAAAAAAATTGCATGTAGACAAATGAAAGTATAATTTTTAGTAAGAATAATAAATAAAATATATAAAAATAAGTATTAAGAAAGAAATTATTAATCATTTATTTATTTATAGACAAGAAAATTCCCCTCGTTTAAATAGTAATAATAATAATAATAATAATAATAATAATAATAATAATAATAATAATAATAATAATATTTAAAAATCAGAAAAAATAATAATAATAATAATAACAATAAAAATAATAATAAACAAAATTAAGAGTAACTTTTTATAAAAAAAACAACTCCATTGTATTGGAAAATTCTTTTTTTAACTATTCCATTCATTGGTCAATTCTTGTTTTCGATTTACGAAAAAAGAAATAATTTTTTTTACCTCAGAAACTTTATAATGGCAATATTTAAATATTATTTAAAAAAGACAGTAAAAATTTCCTTCTAGGTATTTCACATCAGACGGAAAATTTCTGAGTCATTTTTTTCAATTTCATAAAGTGAAACGAATTTTTTTTTATGAATATAACGCTCGGTGAAGAAAGTTTTCGAAGGAGTCAAGGCACTCTTTTGATTAGATACTTTTTCATCAACAAGATGTATTTTCTTTATTTTTTTTAAAGTTTACAAAAAAAGAGAAAGTTAACATTTTTTTTTTTTGAAACACAATAAAAATAAAAGTCGCATAAATTGTTTGTGAACTACCATTTTATGAATAATATATGAAATTTATATCATTGTCATACAGTGAAGAAAAATTGTTAATTTTCAAAATTGTACGTATCTAGAAGAAAAGATTTATTTCTCTCTCTCTCTCATACTAAATTATTTTTCTTTTCTTTGGAATAAAATTTAATTTAATTTAAATAAAAATTTTTATTTTCTCTTTGACTTTATTTTATTGAAAAAAGAAATCTTTATCCATATGAAGTAGACTTTTTTGTCAAGATTGAATTTAAAAAAAAATTTTTTTTTGTTGCAAATAGAAATTTGCGACAAAAGAAACTTTCGTGTAAAATAAAAATTTTCTTTGCAAAAGAATATTTTCGTTTAAAACAAAGAAACTTTTGAGTAAAATAAAATTTTCTACTTCTTACAAAACAAGCGTTTGTTTATGGAAAACAAAAATTTTATTTCCAACAAAAGAGATTTTTGTGTAATATGTAACCATTTTTTGTTTCCCACAAAAATAGTTTTAAATTGAAACAAAAAATTTATTTTTATTTCTTACAGAAATAATTTTAAAATATAGTAAAAATTTTATTTCGCAAGAAAGAAACTTTTCTGTAAAATAAAAAAATGTTTTATTTGTGACAGAAAATATTTTTGTTTGCGACAAAGAAACTTTTGTGATAAAATAAAAATTTGTATATTTGCTAAAAAAGCTTTCGTTTCGTGTTAAACAGAAATTTTATTTGTGCCAAAGAAACTTTTTTGTAAAATAAAAATTTCATTTGGGACAAAAAATCTTTTATTTCTATATAAAATAAAAATTCTATTAAAGACCAAAAAAAATCCTCTATATTTGTAAAATAAAAACTTTATTTGCAACAAAAACTGATTTTTGAGCAGTATAGAAACTTTTGTACAAAATAAAATTTTATTTGCAATAAAAAATAATTTATCAAGCAAAGAAACTTTTATATAAAATAAAAATTTTATTTGCATCCAAAAATTGTTGTGTGCAATAAAAATTTTATTTTAGACAAAAATGTAAAAGAAAATATTCTTTTATCTGAAAAAAAATTTTTCTTTATCTGTAAGAAAATTTTTCTTTATAAAAAAAAACTGCTCTGTAGAAAAAAAATATTTTTTAAATAAACATCTTTTATTGGTGTAAAATAAATTTTTTTGTTGAAACAAATAAATATTTTTATTTATTTGCCTCGGAAGAAACTAAATTTTTATTTAACACAAACTTTATTTGATTCAAACAAAACTTTTTCTCTGTATTTACATAACGTTTGATTTTGACACCAAGAAAATCGTTAATAAGAAAAACAAAAAAAATAAATCATAAAATAATAAGAGAGTAATAAAATAATAAACAAATTTATAAATAATGAGTAAATAATAAATAAATAGGTAATAAATAAGTAATAAATAATTAAAAACAGAAATACGGTCAGAAATAAATAAATATTAAATTGTTCAGAAAAAATCGTAATGAGTATGGAAAAATATATTTTTTTTTTGGTTTTAAAAAAGTTCTACAATACGATATTTGTGACAGAAAAAAAAAATTTCAAAAATTCTCCCTCACTGTGAACAGTGCGGGAAACTTTTGTCTTTTATAAACATATATCTATATAGATGCACAGTGGTACAAGTTTCTAAAGATATATACATATATATACGTTTTGTGTTGAGTAACGGAAACATTTGATAGAAAATTCAGGCCAACGAGGTTGCACCCTCAAGTCGACCAATCTCTTGTTAGAAACGCGCTTTATTGTCATCTGCACAAAAGATTTCGTCGCATTTTCTTGTCACACAAAAAAGAAAAGTTCACTGTCGTTTTATTAAACACGATAAGCTTTAATTTACTGTAAAAATTTTCTCAGCACAAAAAGAAAACGAAAAAAAAAATTTCTTACATAAAATCTATTTTTTTTTGTTTCATGTTTTTAAATACCCAAAAATACTTTTTTTTCTCTTTTTTTTAAATATCAAAATACCTTCTCTTCACTTTCTTTAATACCAAAAAATTCTTTTTCCTTTCTTTCTTTTTATTTTAATAGAAATTTTTAATTAAAATTAAATAAATTAAATTAACATAAAATTTATTAAATCTTTAATAGAAATAGAATCTTTCTCTTATTTTCTTTTAATAAAAAAATATTTTCTCGACAATGAATAAGAATGAAATACTCTTTTGTACAATAAAAAAATGAATTATCGATCCTTAAATTATTATAAATTAAATTTAAATTAAATTATAATTAATTATTATAATTAAATAAATTATTAATAAACAACAATTAGTTTAAATAATAAAAATTATTGTAATACACTATTTATTATTTATTTCTCATTTACTAAATTTGAATTAATTTCGAAAAAGTAGAAAAACATACTTTTCTAGAGTCTTTTTTTAATTATAAAAAATTTGCATGTGCGAAAAAAATGCGCCCAATAGATTTATTCACTTTGACAAATGGAGGCGTTTCTACTTGATAAGATATTCTACTAATTAAGGTTTATTGCAAAAAAAGCTACAATTATTCCGTTGACAAACGATACAAGAGGCGAGATATGTAAATTAATAACCGAATAATTAAAAAATGAAGTCATAAATAAAAGTAAAATTAAAAAAAAAATAAAAGAAATAAAAAAAAATAAAATAAATAAAAAAAAATAAAAAATAAAAAAAATAAAAAAATAAAAAAAAATAAAAAAAAATAAATAAATAAACCAATAAATAAAAAATTAAATAAAATACACAATAAAAATTTAATCTCCCATCAGAATGTTACAGCATGTTTTTTTAATCAAAATTTAAAGATTTCAAATTAATAAATTTTAATCGACCATATAGGACAAATTTTCAATCTATAAAATATTATTACAAAAAAAAAGTGCGCGTCATTCAGATATACTCGGGTCTTAAGAATTTTTTTTTCTCTTCAGTAAAGTAATAAAGTACACACAGTAACTATGAAGAGAAAAAGAGAGCGATTTCAAAAAAAAAAAAAAAAAAAAAATTGCGCTCGCATTCATGAAAACCTCAGTATAAAGCTGAACTTGCAATTTTAAAATACTTAAATCCGTAAAGTCACTTTACAACTTTCAATTGCCTCACTTCTATTAAATGGAATTTAAATTTAATTGAAATCTGATATCTACCGTTCATCACAGAAGCGTATTTCTCTTTAGAAATTTAAATACTTTTAAGTTCAATTTCTTGTATATTTCATTGTCTTGTTATTGCTTTAGACAAATTTCAGAAAATTTTTTTTTTATTCCAGATTACGAGATTTTCCTGCCCTAATGTAAATTTAGATCGAGTTTTAATCAGTATTTATTAAATAATGTTTTTTCAGTTTTTGAATAATAACTTTTTATTATTGCAAATTTTATTTCATTTGTTATGTTATTTATTACGTGTTATTCACTTGCGAGGTTATTTATTTATTACATTTTTTGTTTGATACGTTATCTGTTTATTATGTTATTTATTTACTATTTTATTTATTTCATACGTTTTTTTATTTATTTTGTTATTTGCTACGTTTTTTTATTTATTTTGTTATTTATTTGACACATTGTTTATTAATTATATTATTTATTTGATTCGTTTTCTGTTTATTATATTATTTATTTGCTTTTTTATTTATTATGTTACTTATTTGCTACGTTTTTTTATTTATTTTGTTACTTATTTGCTACGTTTTTTTATTTATTTTGTTATGTATTTGCCACATTTTTTATTAATTATATTATTCATTTGATTCATTTTCTTTTTAATACATTATTTATTTGCTTTTTTATTTATTATGTTACTTATTTGTTATGTTTTTTATTTCTTTTGTTACTTATTTGCTACGTTTTTTTATTTACTTTCTTATTTATTTACCACATTTTTTATTAATTATATTATTCATTTGATTCGTTTTCTATTTCTTACGTCATTTATTCACTGTTATTTAATGATTACGTTATTTACTTATTTCTTCTATTATTTGTTTATAATACCTACTATTTATTTGTTAATATTTATTTTTATTTTTATCACCAGAATCTCAATGTAAACTATTTGAAATATAATATTATTGAAATTGATTTGAGTCATTTAATTTTAATTTAATTCTGCTTCTAAATGCTCGCTTATAATTTGTCATCAAATTAGACTAACTCAGTTAGATTTACCATTTAATTAATTACCCATTTAATTGATACGTTACTATTTCACAGTTAAATTTTCTTCCTAGACAAAAACAACTATTTTTTATTCTTCAAAGAAATTAAATTTATTGAAATTATAATTCTTAAACAACAGAAATATTATTAATTATTCTAGCATAAATGTTATTCATTCAGAAATTATTTCCACCCTTAATTGTTTCTCTCCGTAGAATTTTGGACCAATAAAATTTATTTTAAAAATAAAATTCACAACTATAAAGTTAAGTAAATAAACAAAATAACTAATAATATAATTTTTAATTTAATAGATAAAAATTAATCTACTTTTTCATTAGATTATTTTTATTTTATCTTATCTATTATTATTGTTATTTTATTTTATCTATTATTATTTTAATACAGTATTTTATTAAAATAATACAATATTAAAAATAATTGTTTAATTTTTATTTATTATTTTATTTGCTAATACAGTAATAGATAAATAATTAAATAAAAAAATCCTAACAAACAGGAACGAATCGCCTCTTTATTGAAAATATTATGCAGTTTTTTTTCATCAACAATTAACGCTTTTTTAATAATTTTTCGGATAAATTTTTCTTCAATTAATAATTTTACAATCTTATTAACAATTCTAATGTTTAATCAATAATTACTAATATTCAATATGCAATTAATTACCTTTTAATAATCAATCGTGATGTATCCATACTTGTCACTTTCACCGCACATAAAGAATTTTTTTCCCCATAATTTTCGTTTTGACAACAAAAACTTTTTTTCAAATACAATTTTTTTTCAATAATTTCTATTCTTAAAAAAATACATAAATTTTTCACAAATTCACCAGATTTCTTTTTTATAAACAAAATAATATTTATAGTTTTATGAGAACCAAGTACTAAAAATCACACGGGGATGAAATTGTACTTTTATTGTTTTAGTGTTTTTTTTTTTTTTTTTTTTTTTTATTTCAAATGCTATAGATGGGAAAATTTGATGAAAGTTTATTTGAAAAATATTGAAACAGGGGGGGATGTTTTCACGCACAAGGAGAGAAAACGATCCGAACAGGATCACGCGCCACGAAGACACTGGCTCTTTTTCGAAAGCAGCCGCGTTTGTGACGTTCGAACGTAGAGCGCGTACTCGAGACGCCGACCTCTCATAGGCCCGAGTGTGTATGTATATAATAATAGAAACAAAAAAAGTATTTAGTTCCACAAACACGCTTAAATGAACTTGTCATTAAAATTAAACATTCTCCACTTCAAAAAAAAAAAAATAAATAAAAATAAGAAGCCTCTTCATTCATTCATATAAATTTTGCAAAAAGATTATTTTCATTATTGTAAATTTTTATTTTTATAGTCACAATAAAAGCAAAAAAGTTAAAATTTAAACTGTTTTTCAATTTTTTCTTCATTTACACATTTTTATTTATTTTAACTACCGAGTGATAAAGTCAAACATTTATTATCTTTTTTATTTATGTTCATTCAAAAAAGAAGTAAAACATTTCAGACCTCGGTCTGAATTTAGAAATAAAAAATAGTATCGTTTCTTTATAGTCGCACATTATTTATTTACAAATAATTACGTTTCGTATTTGAATAGAAAACTATGTGTTCACTAAATACAGAATTAAAATTATTCTCACAATAACATTTTTTGTTATGAATTCATCGTTTTTTTAATTATAAAAAAGTTATTAAGGGAAAAAGTAATGTTCTCCACTTGAGAACGCCAAGGTCGCCACCAGGTGGCAAGAGAAATTCCAAGAAAGAACTAAAGTGCCATCTAGCGGTGACCTTGACGTTCTCAGGTGGAAAAAATCGTCTCCATTTTGAATTACAAGATATTCGTCAATATTCATAATTCTATAATGATTTATAATCAAATTTAGACAGTTTGACAATTAATATCAACGAATTTCAATTTTTTATTTACTTTCCTTTTCGATAGTTTTAACCTCTTCAATTTTTTTAGAGTCTTAAAATTAATTTCTTCACTAAATAAATTGATATTCAAAATCTTAGTTTATGAAATAGTGCCATTTGCGTCTTTTTTAATAAAATAAATGTGATCAGTAATTTATTTATAAAAAAAGTAGTAGTTTAATTGTTGTATGAGATGAAAAAAGTGTCAACAGTCGCGTGAGGCCGAGGCCTGAAATTAAGAAAATAAATTTACATTGTAGGCTGTAAATAATATTGGTAAAAAACTACTTCTTAAAATTACAGAATACTTGCCAAGCTTTAATTACTAAAAATGTTTACTAATTTGAATTAGTGACGGAATTTTTGCTTCTAAATCAGTAAATTCTACTAGTAAATTACTAGAAATAACTATTTATTAGTTTTACCATTTATTTATTTAATTTACCAATAAAATAGTAAAAATAATTATTTATTAGTAAAAGTTACTAATTTAGAAGCAAAAAGTCAGTCACTAATTCAAATTAGAATAACTTTTTTACCAACAAAAATTTAGAGAGTACAATGTAAAAAGTTTAGGGAATAAATTACAGTAAATTTAGAGAGTAGTAAACTTATAGTTTACAATGTAAAGATTAATATAAATTACTCCAAAAAATTTGAAGAAAATACTGTAAAAAAGTTAATGACTAAATGATAATAAATTTTAGGAGTAAATTTAAAGTGTAAACTGAAAAATATCCATGGAGTAAATGGCAGTAAAGTTACAGTTTCAATTGTAAAGAATTGAAAAAAATTACCCCCGAAAATTTAAAGAATTTATTGTAAAAAAAATTAAGGAGTAAATGATAGTAAATTTTGTGAGTAAATTTACAATGTTAACTGAAAAATATTTAGGGAGTAAATGGTAGTAAATTTGGGAGTAAAATAAGTATACATTATAAAAGTTTTGGGAGTAAATTTTTCAGTGCAAACTATAAATAACTAAGGAAATAAATGACATCGAGAGTAAAGTTTTCAAAGTTAAAAAAATTACTCCAAAAGTAAAATAAACAAGAAATATGGAAGTAAACCGAAGAGAATTATTTATCATTAACTATTTGCCAATTAATAAGAATAATAATAATAAATAATGGAAATAATAATAATATAATAAAAATAATAATAATAATAATAATTGCATAATAATTGCATTGCATTTAATACATAATAATAAGTTCAAAATAACAATCATTACAATTAATTACAAAAAAATTAACTTTAAATTAGAGTTGATTTTCAACTTAAAAAAATTTTCGTCCCGATGTCTTTAAAATTTTTTAGTAAATAAATTTTCCTCTTCTTACCAGAAAAAAACAATTTTCTTCAAAAAAATGCATTTAATTGCAAAAAAATTATCCCCCCCCCCAAAAAAATGAAAATCAAATGTTTTCAAAAATCTTTTTGAAAAATATGTAGATTTTATTCGTCTTTATCTAATTTATTACCATGAATTGCTTCCTTATTTTTCAAGATATTATTAATAATATGATGATGCTGAACTAATGTTTTATAAAAAATTGACCCTGCTTATTTCTAATTATCACAGATTCATAAGAAGATTACCTTGAAAGTCATTTTGCCATTTTGATAGAATATATTTTTTAAGAAAAATGATAAAAATTCTCTCTCTATCTCTTTCTCTTATTTTTCGATTTAATGAAAAAGAAAAATTTTCATAAATTATTTCCAATGTTTCTTAATGTTTTTTTTTTTGTTTCTATAAATAAAAAGCAGAACGAATTTTTGTCTGAATGTCACAAAAGGTGGACATACGGATAATTTTTTTTAATTATTAAAAATAAAGACTATTTTTTTTATTTATAAGAAAAAAAGTATTAGAATATTTGCCAGTCTGAATGTCACAAAAGTTGGACATACGGATCATTTTTTTTTTAATTATTAAAAATAAAGTCTATATTTTCCTATATTCGTATTCATAAGAAAAAAAAGTATTAGAATATTTGCTAGGCAAAAAAAAATTCCTGCATAAATATATGCAAATTTTGAAAATTGACATTGTTTATATTAAAACTGAAATTAATAAGTTATTTGTAATCAAACGTTTCAAGGTGTGAAGTGAACTTTTTTTTATCAACACTTTGTAAAAGACTAATTTACACACATTTTTTTTCTCATTGAAAGTTTCTTAAATGTAATTTTCTTTTATGTTTCATAAATGAGAATTCTTTGCTTTATATTGTTCGTTTTTATTTTTCTCTTTACTATTTATTCGCAAAGAATATAAATATTTTTTCAATAATAATAATTTTTTTTTCATTTTCATGAAATAATTTTTCATTTTATTTTGAAAAGTGAATTTTTCTTTTGAATTTTTTTCTAATAGTGCGAATAAATTAGAAATTCGTAATATTAATAATAATTTCAATTACAGTAGGAAAATTTATATCGATTTTAATATTTTGACATAGAAAAGTTTCTTTTTTGTCAATTCACAAATTTTTTTTTACTGGAATTAATTGAATTTATCACTAGTAGCTTTTACTGTTTTTTTTTTGTTATTAAATAATTTTTTTTCTTTTATTTCTTATTATATGAGTTGTTTATGGAGAATTAAAGTCTATTGACGAGAATATATAGTATATATTCTCCTTTCAGATTGAAAGCTTCAATACATCCGCAGTTAACTCAATATGACAAAAAGTTCCCTAACAAACAATTCACAATTGTTCTGGTCACTTCAAATCACTTTTATCCCCATCAAACATCACATTGTCTATATTTGCATTCACACAGAGCAAATGTAATTTTATTCTATTCCCACTTTCACTTACACTAGCACAGATGTACTATTTAGAAAAAAATTTCTCAAAAAAACAACAAAATAAAAAAAGTCACTTTACAAAATATTAAACCCCAGAAAAAAAACAATTATTAATTTTTGCATCAAAATCATTTTGTTTCAATACGAAAAAAAAATATTTTCTATAAATAAAAAATTTCAATAGTAAAAAAAATATTATTTTGATAAATCAATTTTTATTCATTAGAAAAAAATTTTGTGAACTAATTTATTTTTGACAGCTGTTTATAAATACAAAAAATTAATAATTAGTTTTAATGATAACTATTGTTATTCTAATTATCAAAATATAATTTTTTTTCAATATTATTATTATTATTTTACTATTTATTACTATTTATTTTTATTATTTTATATTTACCTACTACTTTATTTTGATTCAAATTTTAATTATTGAAAACTTAAGCTAATTATTTCTAAAGATTAATTTCGATATTATAGTTCTTTTATTATCAAAATATATTATAAGTTAAAAAATCCGTTATAATTTAATATTATTAATTTCTTTTGAATTTAATTTTTTGATTTATAAAAAAAATTAGTGAAACAACGGATTTATTTCCATTTATTTATGATTATATGAAAATAAATCTCGAAATAAATTAATCAAATTTAAGTGAATAATTAATTTATAATTAATTGTAAGTTAAAATAAATATTAAAATAAAAATTGTTTCGTATGAAAAATAGCCAAATTCTCTATTGTTTCTATCTTTTTGTATACAACATTATATAATAGTGAAACAACAAAAAGTTAAAATTGATCTTTCATGATTGAGTTTTCTCGAAAAAAACTTTTTAATAAATTCTTATCGCTTAAGTCTACTGTAAAGAAAGTTTTGTTAATTAAAATTAGTGATACTTCATTGTATAAAAGGATATTTACTTCGTGAAAACAAACAAGAGATTCCCTTCTGTTCAAGAAATTTCTAAACAGCAACTTTGGAGGGGAACTGAACTTATTTTCAATAGATATATGTATATACTTTCCTCCCAAGTATATACACTCCTATTCTTCTCCCTTAAAGGACTAAGAAGAGAAATTCTATGTTTAACACGAAAACACTTTATTTATGTATGAATTTTCACGCTCAAGAATATTTTCACACTTTTTCTCTCTTTTTTTAATCACAAGTGCCAACAAGAAATTAAAAACAAAAACTATCAGTAAGTTACAAAAATAAATTTTTTTTAAATAATTAATTTACAATAATTAATTAATATAATTAAATCGATTAATTTATTTTATCAATAATTTAATTAATTATTAATTTTATCAATAATTTTATTAATTAATAATTTTATTAATCAATAATTTAATTAGTCAATATTTTAATTTACCTATCAATAAAATTAATAAATTATTTATTTAATCAGTTATTTGAACCAAATAATTTTTTTTCAGTGGATAATAATAAATACAATAAAAAAATGGAGAATAAAAAAATTATGGCGTTATAGATAAACTTTTTTCGGGTGGGGATTCTCTATACTTTATTTTCTACAGACGGCGCTTATTACTCGACCGCAAGTAGTAAAACTGTCTTCATTGAGTCATTATTCAATGAAAACAATAAGAGACAACAATACTGTGCTGTTTAATAATCTACTTTTCAACGCCGACTTTATATACATACATATTATTATATGCGTTTGTTTTATTTACCCTCCGAATAAAATTATAATTAATTTCATTATTATTACACAAAAGGATTTTGTCCTGATTATCCTACAAGTAAAATTGCTTATTGCATATTTTATTTATAAATTAACATATCTTGCAAGTATTAAAAAAGAAATTTTCCTTTTAACAAGAAAATAATTTTCTGATTAAAGGATTACAATCCAAATTTTAATTAACCATTCAATATTGATTAACATCGTGTGTAAAATTACCAAAAATCAATAATCCTCAATTAAATGTCGATTATAATATTATCCAAATTTTAATTAGACAATATTTTAATTAATTAACTCGCTAACTTCTTGTTTTGAAAATTTTTCGCAAAATTCTTTTCATTTATTAGGTGAACAATTTTTTTTTATTATTTATTTTTTTTCAATTAAAATTATGCAATTAAGAAACTGCAATAAATTAACTGTATTTAATTATCATTTTATTTTTTCTAGAAATTCTTCTTTTTTTTTATTTCAAGAAGCAGTTTTCTTTTATTTATATAAAAGACCAAGCTCTATTTCAGAAAGACATCTGTTTATTTCCAACTTGAAATAAATATTATTTCTCAAAACAGAAAATGGAATAAAATTTACAAAAGAAGCTAAGCATAAAATCATAAAATAACAATAATTTATATAATAGCGAGAATAAAATATAAAACAATAAAAGTAAAAAAAAAATAGAATACGTTCGAATATGATAAAAGAGAATTCAATATAATAGAAATGAATAAAAGGAGTAAAAAAAAGAGAATGCGCAAAAAAATAATAAATAAAATAATGCACAAAAAAAATAATAAAAAAAGAATATGCAGAAAACAAAATACAAAACAAAGAATGTAGAAGAAGAACAAAAGAGAATACAATATTATAATAAATAAATAAATAAACAGAATAATAAAAAGCTTAATAAAAAGAATATTTAAAATAATAAAAACAGAATAAAAAAATATAAATAAATAAAAATTAAATTAAAAAAAATATAATAAAAAAAGTAAAAAAAAATAATAAAAAAGTCTAATAAATAAAATGCAAAAAATAAAATTTAATTTAATTATTAAATTTACTAATTGCCAAAATTAATATATTAAATTTATTAATTGCCAAAATTAATTTATTACTCAATTATTATCATTAATTTATTACTCTCAATTGCAGAAATTTATTAGGTTTATTAACCTTAAAAGTCAATTTATTAATTAAATTTATTTACTATAAAGAAAATTTATTAATTTTTATTGTTTGCAAAATTTAATTTATTAATTATAAAAATTATTTCTTCTTCCTAATTTGTACGCATCCAGTTAATATGCAATGAGAACATTGTGAACTACTAAACGAGAAAAAAAAGTTACATCACTTTACAAATGGGAAACTGCGGAATAATTGTAATAATTGATTGTGTGGAATCTCAAAAGCAGTTACCAGTGATATTCAACGGAAACTTGGCAAGGGATATAATTAGGAATTCAGGCATTAAAACAATGTCTGTTTCAGTATCAGATAAAGGAAGCAGCAAGTGAATACATTCAGATACCTTACACGCACTGCTATTTATAAATTACAAACTGTTAATTAAAAAACATTCAAAGAAAAAAATAAAATTCAAAAGCTCATTCAAAAAATTGTAATAATTCCACTTTTATACAAAATAGAAAATTATTTGTTTTTACAAAAAAAATTAAAGTAAACATACGAATACTAATCATTTTTTTTATATTAGTTAAAATTATAATATAATTTTTTTTTAAATTACAAATTTTAATTAAAATTAAAATATAATTTTTTTGAAATTACAAATTTTAATTAAAGTTATAATATAATTTTTTTGAAATTAAAAATTTTAAGTTAAATTATAATATAATTTTTTTAAATTAAAAATTTTAATTAAAATTAAAATATAATTTTTTTTAAATTAAAAATTTTAATTAAAATTATAATATTATTTTTTTTAAATTAAAAATTTTAATTATAATAAAATAAAAGCCAATAATAATTAATTATAATAAAATGTTTAAAGTAAAATTTTTAATAATAATAAAAATTACACAATTCTATAAATTATTGGAAAAAATTTCCCCCCAAAAAAAAATACATGCGTAACAAATTTTCATAAAAAAAAATAGAAAATATTGTAAATTCATTTATATGAATCTGCATTATAGATTTTGTATTGTCATATATAATGTTTGAGAATATTTTCAATTATCTGTGCATACAATATCAACTATTATATTGAGAATTAATGCACTCTCACCAATTACACTCCAATGCCAATTGTTCGAAAATCCAATTTGATATTATATAAACATAAATTTCATTTGAAAATTCTTAAATCTTAAATACACATGAATTAATTATTACCCTCAGGCTATAATTGAAATCACGATATCATTTCTGAATTTTTAATTGAAAACAGACTTTCAACTTTGGAATTAAATAATAGTACACGTTGTAATAACTTCTTAAACTTTTCAATTAATTTTTACGACCAATGTCTCGAAAATTGATACATAAGTATTGGTAAATTTTAAAAAAGTCGTTTTTATTATTTAAAATTATAATAATTATTATTATTTTTATTATTATTAAAATACATTAATATTTCCATTATTACAAAGTAAATACCAATTCTAACTTTGAAACTGCTAATATTAATTTCCAACATCGACTGAACTATTTGTTTCGAAGTAAAACTTCTTAAACAATTCAATTCATTGTCAATAAAAATTTTAGAGAATGTAATCCATAATGGGTTTAAAAAGTTATCGAAAGGCAACAAAAATTCACTTCAACTTCGTGAACATCAGCTTTTCAGAAGGGAGAAAAACATTTCTTGTCAGAGTTCACAAAATTTTATTCGATAAAATATTTTTAGAAAAGTAAAAAAATTCAAATATAAAGAAATTGGGAAAAATTTAATTCAATTTATCGTAATTAAATTTAATACATAATTACTTTTAAATTAACTTTATTTTATTTAAATTTGTTATATTTACATTTTTTTAATTTATTTTTTTAATTTATTTTTTAATTTATATTTTTAAAAATTCTTTTTTCTTTTATTGTATTTATTTTTGTTTAATTTTCTCGAAATAAAAAGTTTTTCCCTCAATAATTATTAAGTTGTCAAGTTTTAATGAAATAATGACTTATTTCGATGACCGATGATTTACTGTGATTATTAAACTGATTGTGTACTTCCTAATAAAAATTAGATCAAGGCAAGCAATAAAATAGTCAGCAGTCGTCTAATTTGTAAATTATAATTTGTGCAATTTTAGGTGGTACTTAAATGCACGAATATATTTATTTTCTTTCATTAAAAGAAATTGTTCCAAAGAATTAAAATAATTCCAAATTATAAATACTTCCTTAAAGGTACGTGCTGGTATTTCCGGCATCAGTTCACAGATCGATAAAGTATGCCAAATAGTTGTTGTGCTCTTTCGATAATGTTGAATTTCCATTTTTTTTTAAAATACAATTCAGAATTTTTTCTATTCTCTTTCCTTTTCGAGAAATTAAAATGTTTCTGAATTTTCTTAACAAATAAGAAAACTTTTTTTTTAAATAAGTCGAAGAATTTAACACTCTTTTTTACAATTCTACGAAGGAATGGAGAAATTATTTCCATTAGAATGAAATTACTTATTCAAATATTTGTCCTCATATCTGTTATAATCAATAAAATATCTCATAGCAAAAGCGATATTAACATTCTTAATAAAATTCTCAATTTGAGCTGGTTTCTTTTTTCTTTTATTTTAACAAGTGAATAAATCTCTGTCTCTTTTTTTTAACATTCCTATAAAAACAGTCTTTATTTGTATTGGAAGAATACAACTTTCCATAATTTAATTGAAAATTAATTCATTTCCTTTTAGATTTAAGCACAAAGAAGCGTTAAAATTTTTATTTTAAAAAATATATTTTCCCCATCACATTTTTTTCGTTTATTTTCGATGTTTCACATCACATAAAAAATTTCACGAAAAAGTAAAAATAAAGTAAAAAAAAATTCACTTCACGTACCTTGATGCATACATTCATCTCGAATATTTCTCTTATTTGGAAGACGGCATAATTTTCTTGTAACGACAAAGGTAGACACGATATTAGAGTCGCAATTTTGATAAATTTTCATTTCAAGTTTGGAGTGTAGTACAACGAATCGAGGTAATTTCTCGTGATATCACCGACAATACTTCTATCTGGAATTTCTTGACTCATACCGTACAAGGCGAACTGAAATTGAGAAAAAAAGTTTCCTTAAAATGATAATAATATTAAATCAACAAAAATTTTTTCCACGATTGCTGAATTTAGTATTTAAAATTTTAATATTTAATAAACTCAGGCCTCGGATCGATTTTAAGAAGCAAAAAAGAAGTTCAAAATACAAAAAAAAGTAAATTAATTTATTCACAATTGTGACAAAAATTTTATTCTCTCCTTCTCTGAGTTTTCTGATTTAAAAAAAATTTTTAAATTAAAAAAAAACTTTGTGACGGTAATAAAAATGTAAACAGTTTACAAAATTACAACTGTATTTTTTTTTAATTAAATGATTTTCTCGAATTTTATTAATTATTATTAAATATTATCTATCAAAATCAAATTGAAATAAAAAATTTTTAATTCCACAAACCTTCTGAAAATTAATTATTTTTAAATATGACTGCACTAATTTCTTCAAAATCCAATTAATTTCTACAATAAATTTTCAACTAAAATTCTTCTACAAAATTAACTACTTTTAATTATTTCAATAATTTCGTGAAAGTTTTTCGAGAGTTTTTTAAAATTAAATTATTTTCTAGAATTTTTTTTTTATAGAATTTTAATTAAATTTATGAAAATAAATACAATTTTTGACTTAAATTCTTCTTTAAATTAATTATTTTTAGTTTTAATAATTTTGCAAGTTTTTTGTTTTTAGAAAATGACAGTTCTCTTCTTAGATTTCTTAGATTCAATTGTTTTCAATCGAAATTTTCGATTATTCGAAAGTTTTTTTTTAAATTCAATATTCAAAAATTCATTTAATTTCGGAAAATTTTGATTAAATATTTTTAATGATTTTAAGAAATTTATTCTATAGTTTAATTATACAAAAAAATAAAAGAAAAAGAAAATTCACGTTTTAAAATCTTTGAATTTGAATTTTTTCAAACAGTTTTAATTCTTCATAATTCTTAATTTAAAATCGTTAAAAATTCAATTTTTCAGAAAATTTAGTTTGAAACTATTTGAAATTTAATTTTTTCTAAAAATGTTTTAAGACTCTTCAAATATAGAATTATTTTCTAAAACTTAACTGTTGTTAACTAAAATTTATCGCTGAATAATTATTCAATTATTTTCAATATTTGTTAGAAAATTATTTGATAATTAAATTATTGAAAAACAGCACGAAGGCACTTTGTTTTTAATTTCAAAAACTGTGAATAAAAATTTATCAAAAATTTTAGTTGTCCATATTTTTTAATTAAAATTGTTGAAAAATTCAAAATTTTCAGAAATTTTAGTTTCAAACTTTTCGAAATTATTTTTAATAATTTCTACGTTTTTTTTGCCATTTCAATTATTTTCTGGGTTTTTTAGTTTAAAAAATCATCTCTAATTAAATTATTTTTAATAATTTTCAGAAAAATTTTCGAGAATTTAATTATTTAAATAGAAAAAATTAATCTTTTTAAAATAAAAATTCCAAAATCTAACTCTTTTTAATTTTTTTTAAATTTTCGACATAGACTTGCAAAAAAAGTAATATAATTATATCAAAAAGTCAAATTTTAACTAAATGAATAAAAAAAAGTCGCATTTTCCGAAAATAGTTGAAAAAAATCAAAAAAGTCATATTATCCAAGGCCTGATCGATATAATTAATTTAATTAATTTTTTTTCTAAATTTTCTGGTTTAAATTTAATTGACTGTTTACTAGAATCACTAATTTAAATTATAACTTAATTTTTTCTACTAAATTCGAAATTTTAATTTTTAATTTACCTGGCCCTTCACTGGAAGTTCCGGATTCTTCATTATAATGTCTAGAGCGTTTTGAACATCATCCAAAAATTGATCAGCAACACCTTTCTCAGTATGAACGTGCGTAACGCATAAATGAATAGCGCTTGGAAATTGAAGAGAATTCAAATTCCAACCCTTAGCTCTAAGCGATTCGCCAAGTCGGTAAATATGAAAGGCCTCGGAGCCAATTGCCACCACAGAAGTCGCCGGGGTACCAAGAATGCAAATACCATTCATTTTTCTCAACCTGAAATATTAATTAATCAATAAGAAGAAAATACTTTTCTAATAAAGAAAATACTATTCCAATAGAGAAATAATTTTCCAATAGAGAAATAATTTTCCAACAACAATAATTTTCAAACAAATAATTTTTAAATACAAACTACTTTTCAAATAAAAATAACTACTTTTCAAATAAAAACTCCTTTTCCAATAAAAACAACTTTTCAAATAACAAATAATAAAAAAATTTGTTCCATAAAAAATACGTTTTCAATAATTTTGCCATAAAAAAATACTTTAACAAAAAAAATGTTTTTTTCCAAGAATCAATTCTCATTGACTCCTCGAAAGAAATTTTTGAGTTTAGATTGTCACGCACTCTCTTTCAATATATTTTGAAGTGTCGATAATTTTTCTCGTCGCCTCCAAGTAACCGGTGTTTCCAAAATACATCAAGGATGCCCAACATGACGCAATAATGCCACCGGCCCGGGAACCATTTACAGTTGGCGATCCATAAATTCCCCCTGGCCAATCTGTTGACACTGTGTATTGATGATTTCTATATTTTTTATCACGATAAAGAACTATCGATGAACCCTTTGGTGCATAACCATACTGAAATAAGATTTCAATTAAAACAAAAAATTCCCATCTTTGTGAAAAGGAAAACTTTCGACTACAGATAAATTAATTGTTTCTTTGCAAACAAGAATTAAAAAAAAACCTTATGAGTGTCGGCAGAAATACTCGTTACTCCCGGAAGTCTAAAATCAAATGGCGGCAAATTATATCCGACTTTCTCCATAAAGCAAATTAAGAATCCACCCAGGCAAGCGTCAACGTGAACTGGAATATCATAACGAACTCCAAGATTTGAAATTAATTCGATATTGTCCATTGTGCCGTAAGGAAAATTCGGAGTCGATCCAACGAGCTGTAAAATTTAATTTTAGAAATTCATTCCACAATATTTCTGATTACTTTTTCTTTATTCTTTTCAATGAAAGATATTTTACCATAATGGTATTTTTGTTGATTGCTCTTTTCATTGCTTCGATATCGACGGTGTAAGTTTTTGAATCAACCGGCACGAGGCGTAGTTTTATTTTTAAAAATTGAGCAGCCTTATCGAATGCCGAATGAGCAGTTGTGGGAACAACCATTTCAGGCTTCTTGATACCCTTCACCTCCTTCGCATAATCTCTGTAAGCCTTGCACGCTAGGAGAATTGACTCCGTTCCACCTGTTGTCATCTGAAAAAATAATCGATACGTTCAATAATTAAAATAGCAAAAAAAGGCTTTTTCATAACGCACTCGTTACGAAATATACTATTCAATAAAAATGTTTTGGAAAAAAGTTCAATCGAATATAAAAAAGAATTTAAAAAAGAAGAAAACGTATTTAAAAAAGAAAAAAGTATTTAAAGAAGAAAAAGTATTTAAAAGAGAAAAAATGTATTTAAAAAAGAAAAAAGAATTTAAAGAAGAAAAAGTATATTTAAAAAAGAAAAGATGTATTCAAAAATTAAAAGCATTAATAAGTATTTATAACAATAAAAATTATAATTAGTTATAAAATATTTGCAAAAGAAGATTTTATTGCAACAAATATAGAGAAATAGAGTGAATTTTTATTATCTATAATAATTTTATTGTGGAGTAAAAAAAATCAAATAGAAACAGAAATAAAGTAAATGCCTATTCACCGTTCCACAGGTGGCTTCATCTCCATTAAAC
Source organism: Leptopilina drosophilae (assembly GCA_032873175.1). Taxonomy (NCBI): domain Eukaryota; kingdom Metazoa; phylum Arthropoda; class Insecta; order Hymenoptera; family Figitidae; genus Leptopilina; species Leptopilina drosophilae. Next base: position 16,822,584 of record CM065481.1, read on the forward strand.
AAATTACAGGTAATTCTCACAACTTCAGCTTCCATTTTACAAACGCCGGGGAAGACATCAGGATGAAGGGGATTAGTGTAAGAAGCGATTTGATAAATATTGCCCATTAATTGAATAAGATTTTTATCGTTTTTATAAACTGTTCCAGATACTTTGCCACTTTGCCAATCGTAATCACCTGTAATCATTATTGTAATTACTGTAATAATTTTATTCTCGAAATGCAGGCCTCGGATCGAATGTAAGAAACAAAAACAAAGTTTCTTTTGTCGATTAAGAATACAAAAAAAATCGAAAAAGTAGTTTATTTAGTTTTATTTTTAAAATTTTATTTTATAGTTCTCTGACGTTTCACTGATATCTAAATTATTATGTTTTCCTCGAGAAATAAAATTTAAAAAATTCCAAATTGAATCCTCCTAAAATTCTATAATTTCTAAAAATTACAACCATAACTCTTGCACAATTGGATTATTTTTTACAATTTTTAACTAAAATTCATCTCTAAATCAATTATTATTTTTAATAACTTCCCGATAGTTCTTCCAGAATTCAATTATTTAAATACAAAAATTTAATTTTTTATTATACGGAAATTTTTTTTTACTTTTGGAAGCAAATGGAAAGAAAACTCAAAATAAGAACAATTATCTTGATTTTTTATAATAATTGTAACTGTACTTGGAAAAAACAAAAGTTATTTCAAAACATTATAATAAAGAAATTCTTAAATCTCCTTTTTTAAGACTATTTTAAAATAAATTTTAAAAGAAAATAGTTCTAATTATACATCTACAATTAAATTTGCAAACAATTCAAATTTGAAAATAATAGAATTTTTTAGAAGTAGGTATAAGAAAAATATAATCAAGTTTTTTGAATTATTCTTTATTTTTTATGATCAACTTTTTGAGAAATATAAAAGAAATATTATCAAGTTTTTGGAGAGTTTTAATTGTAAAAATAAACGTGGTTTCTCCGATAATTTAATAAGACTAAAAAATAAATAATTGTAAATTTTAGTTTACTTTGTGCAAAGATAAATAATCTTCAAAAAATTCTAAGAATTAGATTTTTAAAAATATTGTAATGTAATTTTTCGAAATAATTGAATTTTATAAAAGAATTTTTGTACAATTGAAAAAAACTAATTAACTTTTTGAAGAGTTTTAATTAAAAAATGTTGTACGCGTGATTGATTTGTCTAAAACGTTTCAAATTATTCTATAAAAGTTCAATGTTATTTATTTTTTGCATGTATTTCAATTTCCCAAAATATGGCATTGAAAATATTGAAAAAAAATTGAATTTTAAAGAATTAGAACAAAAAAATGCTAAGAATTACTTTTTTAAAAAATATGTCAATATTATTTTTAGAAGCTATTTTTCATTGATTTTCATTTTTAAATTTACTCTTGACGAAGATTCTTTCATTCAAATTTTTGAGAATTCAATAATTATTTACGAAAATTTGCAATTGAAATTCTGCAAAAGTTGCAGTTCGAAAATTGTAATAAATTACATGAAAAAATAAATTATTTTCAATTGTAAATTTAAACAAAAATTTCAATATTTCAAAATTTTTTTAATTACATATTTCGAAAATTAAATTAGAAAAATTACTCCAAAATAATTTTTGAATGATTTTTCCATAGTTATTTTTTACACTATGGAAATCGAAATAATTTGCAAATTTTTTAGTCAAAATGTATAGTATTTTGTTGCAGTATTTGAAAGAAAAATCGAAAAACTCGCATTTCTTTAAATAAGTGCAAAAAAATTATTTTTTATTTTTGAAATGAAATATTTTATTTATTTGAAAGTAATTGCAAAAATTATAATATCCGAAGCCTGAAAATACTAAAATAGAACTAGAAGTTCTTTCAAATATTTCAATTTATTTTTCATCGAAATATTACTATTGAATTTGAATGAGGCTGAAGTCCACAATGTTTTTAAAAACGAAAATAAAAATTAATGGGTGGGTATTTTTATCTTTGATTGTAAATAATGTTCTTTTTTGACAATTAAATGCTAAGTAACAAATGATTTGTTAAAAATTAAGGTACATGAAAATTAGAGATGAATTTTATTTGGAAAAAAACTCTTTTTTGATTTTTCGTTTTTATAAACGTTGTAGACTTCAAGTTTGTGAATTTGAATCATACCTAATTTAACGTATTGCTCGACTAATTTTAAAATTTCCTCGGAGCTCAAACCTTTCGGCGGAAGATGAATAATATATGGCACTTCTTTCACTCTGTTAGCAACATCCTTGTTAAAATCTGTAACAACTTTGCTTAATTCTTTATCAATTTTATCACGAACTGAAGGTATATAGCGAGCTAATTTAAGTCCCTTTTTCTTAGCTCGTTCAACGAGACCTTGAAACAAAAAACAAATATCAATAAATCAATATTATTTACTTCTAAATTTATATTTTATAAATATTTTAAATTTCATACTTTCATCTTGAAAAAGAAAGTCCCAGAGCCAAATACTTGTAAGTAATGTGGTTGTAGTTATCGTAACAATTTGCCAAGGCTCTTTTTCTTTAAAAACATCATTAATGAATAATTTTATCGTTCCCAACAATGGAATGTTCACCATATCTAAAAACAAAATTTTATTAATATTTCATATAATTATTTGAAATTCCTTTACAAAAGATTGCATAAAAAAATATGTTTTTGATAAAATAATGTAGGGCACAAGATTGGAACACACTAACGAATCGAGACAAATGTGCAAAATAAATGAAGTTTGTATAAATATTTAAAGAAATATATTCTACTTACTTAAAAATTACTTTTTTTGAAGTGTGACCAATGTGAAAATAGTAGATATTTAACTAAGAGAGTAGCACGTTTGTAAGAGAAATTAAAGAAATGAATTGTTTCTTATCACCTTATCTAAATTTAAATCAAATGATCTTTGTCCACATTGTTTGCCGAATGAAAACAAAAGAGAATAGAAGATGAAGAGGAAAAAATTAACCAGCATAAATCAACATAAATACTGTAGAATCATTGTAAATGTCATTGCAACAATGGTAACTTTCTGTATCGCACAGTAACGTGACTCCAACCATGTTTTGAGGTTAGGTTAGGTATCGAGCGACATTTTCGATACATCGAATTGCTATATAAAGCGCTAAATTTGAATATTTTATAAATATAAATAAATAAATAGTTTGGTAAATAAATAATATTTTCTACGGGGGAAGCGAAAATCTCTGAGACGAAAAAAGAAAATTCATTGTGCATTTGTTAGACGAATATGATTGTCACATTTTAACATGGGTGCCGTACGATTTTCAATTCTTTGTTTAAAAATTGTTATATGCGTTAAAAATATTTTCAAACTGATAATACTTTTCTAATGCGAGGTATCGATTTTAATAAAAAAAAGAATAAAAAATGTTCCTTTAGTTTTTGAAAAATTATTTTTTCAAAAAAGAGTGCGATGGCCGGGAATCGAACCCGGATCAACTGCTTGGAAGGCAACTATGCTGACCATTACACCACCATCGCACCATATTAATAAGTGAATTTATAAATTGTTGAAATTTATTAAACCGGAATTTGCAGTTTCCACGCTTGAATAACTTCACGCGACACGCGGCATTAAAAAAACGGAAGTGAATTATTTTCTCTACTTTCATACATACAGCGGTGATATTACAAATAATAATATTTATGATCTAATTAAAATTTTTAATTATTAATACCATTAATATTAATATAACAATATTATTATTAATAATTAATATTATATTACAAAAAAAATTCCTTAAATTTTCATAAAAATCGCGATTCCCGTACTTACCGACAGTAATAATTTTACCGACAGAGAATTCTTTTACCTTTAACAGAGGGCGAGTGTATAAAAATATTCGACTTTCTGATGCGAAATCGAAGAGAGAAGTACGTACTTTTGACCGAGGTATAAAGAAAAATAAGTTTAGAGTAGTAAATATTAAATTTTATTATCAGCATCGTATTTATTTTTCAAAATGTCAAGTGTTGAACTATTAGATATTTAATAAAAGTGCAGGACATGGAGGATTGTGCAGAAAAGTTTGAAGGTGAGAGCTAAACTATCAAAAATTTATCAATTTAACCTCAATTTTTTTACAATATTTACATTCTCATTTTTATTATGTATTGTTACTTTAATTTTTAAATTAGTTTATGAATATATGTTAAAAATTATTGAAAATTTATCTCTTTTCAGAAAATATTAAAAATTCGTACAAAATGTACAATCTCTGTAAATAATGATAATTAAAACCAGGTATTATCTATTTTAGCAATTTTCTCCGTGGTGAAAAAATAAACAATGATTTGTATAGGTACACTATATTTCTCTACAAAACAAATATAATCTCAAACAACTTCGTAGATTACAAACAGTTAATTAACAATTTCTTTGTTAATTGCACATTTGCCATTGAGAACCATTCGATAATTTGTTTTCCATATATTTCGCAACCAAACAATATTTTTTTCTATATTTTCCAAAGATACCTAAAGTTCTGAACGTTCAAAAGAACGAAATTTATTTCTTCTGAAAATTAAATTTTTATTGCAATTATTTTGTATCGATAACAAAAAAATTAATTACTGAGCTTGTAAATGTAACATTTTAGTTTTAAATTTTTTTTGTGATTAGTAATTTACTAAAATATCTTCAATAAAAAATATGTCGTTCATTTGAACATTCAAAACTTGGGGTCATATTTTTCATTTTTAATTTTCTATTTTGTTTTTTTGGCTCTTTTGATTTTTTTAATAATTAATTTCATTTATTTTATTTATTTGATTATTTTATAAACATTTGCGAATTAAATTTGTTCGAAGGTACAGTGTCTATAAAAACATTACAAAATTTTTTTTATAAAATAATGGAATGATATTTCTGAAAATGGAAATTTTTTTTTAATCTTGAAAAATATTTTTCTAATATCTTCCTATTGAAAGGACTATAAATATATTTAAATTAAATAAATAAATAAATAAAAAAAATATTCAACTATCACATTTAGCCATTATATATATCTCCAATATTTCTAATTATTATATAAATATAATTAAGTCGAGGGACTTGTGAAATTTTTGTTTTGTCTCACGTTTTTTTATTATTTTCCATTGTCGAATTTTGTATTTGATTTTTTGACGTTTCTGAAAAATCAATCTGATGGATTTGGAAAACAATTTTAATTATTTCTGAACATAAAGTTTCAAAACTGGTGAAAAAATTTTTTGTTTTTAATTTTGGTGCAGTGAAGAAGAAATATAAGTAAATTAAAATTAAATTAAATTTTAAATTTCTAAATTATGTATAAAAAAAATTGCTGGACGTTAAAAATATACTTGTAAATATCAATATAAGGTTAAAATTTCACACAGTCTCTCCCCTTAATGTTTATATGCATACAATACATGTATATTAATTTTAATGTGCGAAATGTTGATTTTGCAATGTTATGCTAACTTATGGTTGTACACTTATGTAAATTTTTATCAAAAATTTTTCATTTTATAAGAGCACGCATGGTACCTTGGTCATTTTGATATTTTATAAAATCGTCGTTTGGTATTTTATAAAAATTATTTTTCTCGTTAAGAGCACATGTCGTGGAAGCAATTTCTTTTTCGATATGTTTATAAAAAAGTACTATTTGAAATTCACATGTATAAAGAAATACAATTTTGCGCTGCGGAAATTTTTTTTTAAAGGGTATTTTCAAAACCGAAGAACTGTTTTTGAATTTTTAAATTCTTTTTAACTTTTTTTTTATCTTTGCTTTCTTTTTTCATTAAAGCGAGTGATAAGAGCTTTTGTTGCGAAGCATTTTTTTATATAACTAAAAGAGAATAATTGATTAAATAATGATTTTATATTAAAATAATTTACAAAATATTTTGCTCACTTACTCTGAATAATTATTAAATAATTTTTCAAATGAAAGTATAAAATACTAATTTTTTTTAATCCTAAGAATTCGAACTTACAAATGAACGAAAAGAATTATTCTGCTTATTAGAAAAATTCTTAACGATGTAAAAATGTTATCAGTTTACATTATTTTCTATTTCAAATTTAGTAAATTTTAGAAAATATATAAAGAGAAAGAAATTCGTTCATCTGTGTACTTCGAACTTTAGGAAATTTTTCAAATAAAAAATCCATTATAATTATTTTCTAATAAAATAAATAGTTAACTATTGTTTAAGTACGTGAGATTATATTTCAGGAGAAATATATTTATATTTCTTCCTCTAAAATTAATTTTATATAGATTCTTGTATAGTTGTTTGTATCTGTAAGCTCAAAGATATGACAATTTTTGTTTTACAAAAATTTGCACTATTCTAAAAATCGAGAAAAATGTATAATTGCATGCAAAGATTATACATTATATGTTCTAATACGTCTAGTGTACCTATTAAAAAAAATTTAATCTCTTCATTCTCGATAATAAATTTAAAAATTGATTAATTATTTTCACTGGATAATTTAATAATAATAATAATAATAATTATTATTATTATTATTATTATTACGATAATGATAATGATAATTATAATATGAATAATATAGTAATAAAAATAGTATTATCACTTATCACTCGTGTTCTTCGATTTCAAAATTATTATTCGCATATTAAAAATGCATTATATGTATTAAGTAACTTTTGCGTTTTAATAAGTCACTTTATAAACTTTTTAGAATTCGTTCCACTATATTATAAAGATCACACATGATCTTTTGTATAAGTTACATGTATATCACTGAGAAAACAATATATTTGAATCAAACATAATTATCTTTCTTATTTAGTCAACCAAAAATTATACTTGAATTAAACATAATTTTTATTCAATACATAATAAATTTGATTCAATAAAATTTAATTTAATTATAAATTCTAAATTGAATTCAATTATAAAATATGTTTTATCCAAACATATTTTTTTGGTTTTTGGTTTTGAATTAAAAAAAATTTTTTCTTAGTGTACAAGTATGGAAATTGAGCACCCTGATCAAAGAATCGTTTATAATGTTTAAAACTGAAAATTTTCGATCTCTAAATAAAAAATGAATTGATAATTTTAATTTTCAGTAAACAAAGATTAAGAGAATGTTTCTTCGAAAATTCTATTTTAAAACTTTTTTGTTTTTGATTTACATGATAATGATTTTTTAGCTTAGAAACATTGTAATTGATTCTTCGATCCGGACTTTCATTTGACAAGAAAATTTCACATGCAATTTGTAAAAACATTTTAAAAAAATTGAGATTACTGGAATATGCATAAATATATATGTTCTGGAATGGAAAATAATTTCTACTCAAAAAATGAAAATAAATAATAATTAATTAATTTCTAATGATTTTCAAAATTAGTGAAATCAGTCTTTAATATTTCCAAAATTCCAAAAATTTGAATAAATCGTAAATTTTTATACGCTTTTAGTTGGACAGAAATAATTTCTTTTAATTATTTTCTTTGATTTCATTTATAGTTCATATTTCTTCGAAATTCAAAATAATTTATTCTTTTTTAATTGAAAATAAATTATTTATTAAATTTCTTGTATTCAAACATTCAAATTATTAGAAACTTGAAAAATATTGTTAATGTTAAGAGTTACTGAAGTTATTCTGTTTATTTAATCAGTCATTATTTTTAAAAAATTGTTAAATATTGTTAAAAAATTTTTTTAAAACAATTGTTAAAAATAAATAATAAAAAAAATACTTTCTTAATACTATGGGTATTCTAGTAATCTCTTGTACAGATTTCACACAAACATTTTGAGCAGACATTTTACAATTTCAAAAATTGTAAAGTAAAAAAATATTTCTTAAACCGAAAGGAGGGTATAAATGACTGATTTTAAAATAAAAAAGTCATTTTGATTTTTTATGAAAATATTAAAAAGTTAAACCCTCCTTTTTAGTTTTCACATTCTTAACTGTCGATGGATACAATCACTTTTACATTGAATTTTTAAAAATTCGTTGTTAGATTTTCCCTCGGACGTTACATTTCAAAATGGCGGATCAAATATGGCGTACAAAATCAAATTGTACACTGAAAAAAAAATTATTTGATTCAAATAACCGATTATTTGACTATTATCAAATAAATATTTACTTGAATCAAATAATTTTTATTTGAATAAAATAAATTGTATTTGAATCAAATATTTCAGTATTTGAAGCAAATACTATTTAATTGATTCAAATAAAAATTATTTGATTCAAGTAAATATTTATTTGATAATAATCAAATAATCGGTTATTTGAATCAAATAAATTTTTTTTTCAGTGTAGGTGAAGAATTCTATATAGATTTTTCTTTTAGGTCTCTGAATTTAGCGTCAACGTTATGCGGTATTATTTTAAAAATCAAAATATTTAAAATCAAAAATAATGTTTCTTTCTGTGAAACAAAAAATATTAAACAATTTTTTCAAAGATTTAGAGTTAAAACCGTTGAACGGAAATTTTCAGAATTGCAAGTAAGTGATAGCGATAAAATTAGTGTCATTTTAATCACTAAAACCCCCACAAAAAAAACGTTTTTTGACATTCAACGTCGACGTCAACTTCTGAGACCTATGTTCTTTTACTTTCAGATATTAATAGACTTTTGAAAAATCAATTATTTCTAAAGTTCTGAATATTCAAATAAACTGAATTTATTTATTTCTTCTTCAAATATTATTGCGAAAATGTTACGTCCCGTAATAAAAATTTATACGTATCACAAATTAAAAATTTTCGAATCATTGAACTTTGGTTTTACTTCTTATTGCAGAGGATTGTTGAAAATATTCATATAAGCAAAGAATTTACAAAATTTCTAATTATTGAATTTTGTTTTTTCATAATTAACAAAAATGTTCGTTTATTTGATTTTTCAGAACTTATGAAGCAAGAAATCAATTAAATTTACTTGAAAAATTATTGTTTAAAGAGTTTTCAAAGTCATTTAGCTTAATCTCAATTCAAACCACCGCATAATTGTTTTGTAAAATGTTAGAATTACTTTGTGAATCTGAGGTAATTAATTGTGAAAAAATATTCACATGCCCATTATTATCGACTGTTAAAATTTTCTTTAAATCCTCAGACATACATACATTGGCATTGCTAGTCGGTAATGGAATTATTCTTAACAGTGATTGATCTCTTTCATTTTGAACTACATTTTTCTTAGGAATAATACAATTTCCCATGCGATTATATTTCGTTCGTAGAATTTTCTTCGCAATGTTTACTAAAGCAATGTTTTCGGAACTCGCAAATCCTAAAGTTGTTGAATCCCAATGCCAATGTATATTTTTTATACAACTTACGAGTAGGGAATATGTGTGAAGTTCTCTTTTATTATCCACGTCGTAAATCTGTGAAAAGAATTCAAATTTTGATTAAACATTTTGAATTTTGATAAACATTGTTTCTTACTGTAAAATATGTTTTTTTTTAAAATTGTTTTCAACTCACGGTAACATTGCCATTTTTAAATCCAATTGCCAAATATTTTTCATTCTTTGAAAATTCAAAGCAAGTGATTTTATCATTGAATTCAGGAATGTCGTGATAGAAATTTATGGGAATTTGTCTTAATTCATTTTCAATGGTTTCTATCTGGTACAAGCGTATTTTCTTCCTGTTTTCATTTAGAGCTGCTAAATATTTTTTGTCCGCACTTAGAGTACTGCTGATAACTTTAAAATCTTTGGAAGCTTTTTCTTTGAAAGGTATTAATTCTCCACTGTCTGGAACAGCCACCCAATAAGTAATGACGCAACGATTTGTTATTGTTAAAATTTCATTTTTGTCGATTTCATGGACACCAACTACGTTACCATATTGTCGTATAACTCGTGTTACTATTTTATCATTGCTATTGTAGACACAAATCTGCAAATCATAAGGCAGTGTCTTAAAATTCGATAAATGTTTTAGAAAACAAATTGAAAGTCTTACCTTTAAGTCTTGATTTTCCGGTACTATTAGAACAGTATCGGAAACTGTGAAGTTATTGACGAGCCACATTAATTTTGCAACTTTGTCCAGTTTCATGATGTAACCGGCTGTTTTAGTCTGTAGGTCGAACGCATAAATGGTTTGTCTTTGGTCTTCAATATCATCGTAAATTAATTTTCTGCCATCTTTAGAGAATATTGAAGTGCTTGTTGCTCCTTTTAGATCTATGTCACGTATTTTTTTCCATTTGTTTTTCCATCCTTTGGCTATTCTCAACTTATTGTCGTTTGTTCGCCTGACTACTGTATGTTTTCTTCTTTCCATGAATGCGTTAAACAGTGGTTCACTGGTAATTAAAAGGCATTAAGGTTAATAATTTTATTTATTTTTTGAACTATATTTATGACTATATTAGATTTCTTACCGTGCAGGTCTTGGTTCCTCGATTTTTGGATTCAGTTTCCATTTATGAATTAGTGAATTCTCTTTTCCGCATAGCTGAAACATTTTTTTAAACTTGTACTTAAATTTTTAAACTTGTACAGTGGAATTTTTGGTAAATAAAAATACAACTTCAACTTACGAGATGGTAGTTGTCATTTTTCATCCAATATGTGTCTAAACAAGAGACTTTCAAATTGCAAGAGGTTAAAAGTTGGAATTCGTTGCGAAAATTCCATATTTCGGTGCAACTGTCAGATTTTGCGATGATTAGGTACTTCTCGTCGTATGTTATAATAGCACTTTCAAAAGTCTCCTCAGGATTGTTAATCGTAGTCTCACATTTTATATGTATATTTACGAGTACACCATCCGATTGCTCCCATTTTATATAAAGAGCTTTATTTTCTGTCACAACTACTAGAGAATTAGGCTCTGTTGTTAGTCTTCGACTGTAAACAACAGGACTTGTTAATTGAGGATCATACAGTGAAATATCATCTAAACTTTCATTATCAAAAATGTATGTTCTAATGAAACCATCATTAGTAAAAATGTGAAATAATTCATTTCTCAGTGGATCTTTAAAGCTAATTATTTTTCTTAAAGAATCATCTTCCTTGACTTGACAAATCTCACGACCATTTTCATCCCATAGGATCACCGTACCCTGGTCCGAACAAGCGCCAATTAAATCGTCATTTGTGAAAATTATATCCATAATTACTTCATTATTAATTCGGAATGTTGTCAAACTATCATCTTTCTCTTTATTGTCAAACACTGAAATATACCGGGATTGTTCTTCTTCGTAAAGTCTTTCACAATTTGAATCGTTTTCCTCGAGTGGGAAGAGTTTAGCAACGCCCTTTTTGGTTAGGGCGAGGAAATGTTGTTCATTATTGGAAACTACCAATTTTCTTATATCTTCACCTTGTAGACCGTAAAAGTTGCGAATTTGCCCAGAGGCGAAATTCTTTTCGACAATATCACCATTCTTGGTTGACCGAAGAAGTGAAATGGGATCATTGGTGAAACAAATGTTTGTGATTTCCTCCGAAAAGAGATGAGTTGAACTATCGATAAATATATTCTCAACATTAATTGCATTTTCAGCGATGATAGTGCGAGAAAAATAGGGATATGCAGATTGTTTTATTGCTAATTGTCGTGCTTGATTGAAAATAAATCCTTTTTTTTCTTCTAGAAGTGCTAATTGGATGACATCCAAGCAATCTTTCTCTCTTTGATTTGATAATATTTGAATATTTTTTTTAACAAATTTTTCTAATTCGATTAATTTCATTAAATTTTCGGGATAATTTCCAATTACGGAATACTTGAATTTTTCGATATCAATTAAAATATCGTTTATACCACTGTGAATTATTTTACTTTGAATGAATTTTAAATCCAGATAAATATCCATGGGAAGTTTATCTAGTTCGGCGTTTACTAAATGATGGCCTATGTAGGAATGGATGTAATTGTCGACTGGTAATTGAGAGAAATCTCCATTGCATTTGTCATGATATTTTTCAATCAGGACTCTATGCTTGGCTCTCAGTTTTTCAGGGCCTAATTTAATTCGCAGATGATCCAATAACACGCTGTGAACTCCATAAACATAGGAATTTAATTCTATGTTATATCTTCTTGTTGCTAAAGATTTTTCATGCAAAATTTGCATAATTTTGTCTACGGCGAATGATTTTAATTCCCAAAGAATTTCTAAAGTCTGAAAATAAATTTAATTAACGTTATTAAGTTTTGGAATTTTCATATCAAATTTATATAATGATTACCTGTGGCATTATGTTGATGTTGTCATTAAATACTGCTAGTTCGTAAAAAAGTTTACTTTCTACTGGTTCCAATTTTTCGATGCAGAAGTCAAAGGTGTTTCTTAATGTGATCTTAATGCTGTCAAAAAGGCAAATTGTAATAAATTTTGATAATCACTAAGTGCATGGATAATAATTTTTACTAAAAATTAATTACTTGTCGTCTGTTTGGAGATTGTTCAAAAAATACTGCCACCACGTTGGATTTTGAATCATTTGCTCTTTAACACTTTGAAATTGTTGCACCATCATTCCAATGAGTAGAGGTATTCCTTTACATTGTTTGTGAATTTGTTTAGCTTCCTTTGGAAGTTGTTCCATAATAATATCTAGAGATTTGGCGAAAAGTGATAAAGACTCCGTTTCAGTGAAACCATTTGTAACCTGAAATTAAAATTTCAATAAACTATTATTAAATTTGTATACTTTTAAAGATAAAGGCTCAAAGTGTATATATTCATTGCAAGTACCTCAAGATGACGTGGCTCCTTTTTTCTAACTACACTAAAATCATCTGTAATTACCAAAGTTTTGACGCCAAAATCAAAAGCATCGATGATTGACTCATGGGTAACGTTATCTAAAATTAAGAGACTAGTTTTACGAACATCTTCGTTCAAGTTTTTTCTAATGCAACGTTTCCAAGAATCAATAAGTGACTCTGACCCCAAACGACTTGGAATAGTAGAGTCATTAAATTTCTGATATAAATTTTTTAATTGTTCGAGAATTTCGTCCTCAATATTTTGACACTGCATATAATTATTGTTATTAAAGGTAATCCAGAAGACGTTGTTCTAAAAACAATACATGTGTTTAGTTTTCAGTATACATAATTATGAAAGAAGTTAAGATGGTTAATAAATTTTATTTGACTTGAAGTATTTGTAAGTATACCTACATTAAATAATTCTGCAACTAAATTTATATCATCTTCAAGAGTTTTTGCAATTAGACACGATTTTCCAAATCCTTTTAAACCACTAACAGCTAAATAATCACCAGGTCTCATGAGGTGTAAATATTGTTTTAGATCGATTGTCTGAAAAATTACTCTTTCTTAGGTTTTGTCGAGAATAAATGTGATGAGAATGTAAAAAATATAGGGGAGAAATGCAGATAGATTTATTTTTTTTAAGTTTAAGAAAGAACTTACCGAAAAAAATTCCTTATGTATGCAGAAAGAAAAGTGTTGTTAAATTAGCGAAAGGGATAATGAAAGGGTTTTTAAAATATTTGAAAATTGATACTAAAATATTTTTAATTAATTTACCAATTCCTTTCTGATTACAGTGAATTTCGGACATGATGGAGGGACGATATTGCGATTGTTGTAGTGAAGTGGCATATTGGTAGTTCCCAAGTATTTATTTATTGCACGTCTTAACCAACTGTAAAAGTGCTTCAAGGAATTTACAGACACTTGAAATAAGAATGGTCCAGTCCTGTGAAGAGTGAGTAGTACATTATTTATCTATAATTTTGAGTTTAAAAAAAGTTTCAATCACAGAAAAAACGTTTATCTAAATTTAAAAATATATTCTTGGCTCCTATTTAAGTATATTTTATACGTAAATTAAGTACTACAATATTCTCAAAATGATAATATATTCTTATTTTAAGAAAATATATTTTAAGAAATAAGAATAGTATAGTACTTAATTTAAATATACGCAACACACTTAAATAGGAGCCAAGAATATATTCTTAAATTTAGATTAACGTTTTTTCGGTGAATGCATATTTAATTTGTTCTTGTTTATACATTTTAATAAAATCTAGCAATTTATAAACTCGTTCGTTCCTGGCAATGCTTTCATTGTCAGTATTAGATAGTATATTGTATATGTCATAGAATATACGAATTATATCAACAACATCTTCAGTTCTAAGAACATTGTCGTTAGTATCCGTTTCATGTATCTCGAGAGTATCAATGTGTTCTTCATCCATTTTCTTTACGCAGTTCTCCAATTTTTTCTGCAATATACAGAGAGAAATGAATTATTAATTTGAAAATAACAGAACAATAATAATTATTGGCAAATAACAAAAATACTTTTATCTTTGTGCTGAGAATGTATTACAGTAAATATCTAAAATTAGAGAAAGTTGATGAGAAAAAAAAATTATTAATTTCAAAGTTTTTAACTTTAGTCTATAGACGACACATGTGCAAAAATCTGTGCGAGAGCAATTAGAATGCATTGACCGGAGTCAAGGTCACTAATGAAATTTGTATTACATATACTGTATGTACTACTAGTCGCGAGTGGAATCCGTTTTTCATAAAGAAACAAATATTTGCCCCGTGCATCTTCTCAAGATTTTAAAAATCTTTATAATTATGAGTCATCAGAAGCAAAAAATAATATTTTGTATCATTAAAACCAGTTTCTTTTATATCATAGCGTCTCTTTCTTCTCTTTACGATTGAAAAATCGATTCTCTTTTAATTTCTTGTGCGAAATGTCCTTTGATAATTTAATTTAGTAAAGATTTGTGTATACTGATTTCCAGTCATTTTAAATGTATATAAAATCTTTAATAGGTAGAAAAAAATGATGGCATTCTATATATAATTTCAGAGTAAAATCTAAATTGTTAGGAATTTTTTCGTTTTGCACTGTTGAAAATGGTAATATAGTAGAAATAGTATAACAGTAAAGCTAGTGATAAAAGTTACTTTATATTTTTTTTTATGAAATAAAAAAGGGAAGAGAATTAGAGAAGTTGGTAAATTCAAGATCAGATAGAAATGTGCAGATAGATCCATCGCGAGATGGATATTGTTACCTGAGATGTCGGTAAGCAAGAGTGGAAGGACAGAAAGTTAATAGGGGAAAAATGATCTGGAGAAAAGAAGTGTGCCGTGCACGCGTCTCTGATTATGTACACGTAATCCTTTTACTATACATGCGCGCACACAAATTACACGGCAGGGCGCATCACTCTTCTTAAAAGTCAAGAATTCAGTTTACTAACACTTGCAGTCCACTATATATACAAGTATACTTTTTGCTTCTGAGAATTGATAAGCTGTGGACGCGAACAGTTGTATATTCTCTCACGTCCAGATTACAACTGCTACTTTATACGATCATTTATGTTAATTATTGTTCGAGCGAGAAATATTTAGATCCTTCCGATTAATATATATCTTCGTGTATATACAAAAAGCGGAAATTGTGTATCTGGAAGTAACATTCTTTTTACATTGTCTCCTAAATGGTAGACTAAATGTCTGGTTAGCACGTTATCTTGAAGCATTTCTCTACTGCAAATGTTGATGTTGTACAAATAGATTCATCATAAAATATTTATACATTTGTATTCTAATTCTTAATCATCAGAAGCTTTTTTAGTTTGGAGAATTTCTTTTTAAAATTGATTCTGCGACAGGGAAATTTTAGCCACAATAGTTGTCAATGATTACAACTATAAATAAATAAATAAATAAATAAGCTATCTTTTCCGAAGCATATTCACAGGATGTGATTAATAGCTTCTCAATGGTAATCATTTCGACCATCTTTCTCCTTAAATATTCAACAAATAGAGCTGAAATTTTGTAAGAGAGTCTAAAACACAATAAAGAAGGGAAGTGATGCGCAAAAGTTTTAATATTTCAAAAATTAATTATCACAAATTACTTTAAAATCATCAGTTGACACAATCAACTAAAAGTCCCATTTAACGAACCGGTTATAGTTTTTTCAAGCTAAAAATCAGCCTCAAATATATCCAAAACTAAAAAAATATTAAGCCTTATTTTTAAAGGAACTTTTTTGTGATCTATATGTACACGAAATGCTTGTAAGAAATTAAAATTTTGTATCTTTTTTTAATTTATTTTAGATATTTTAGATATCGATAACATCATTAATTAAACTATATGCATTATATTTTGGTTGTTAAAATCTGGTACTTTGACTTGATTTTTCTTCTTTTTGTTTCCTTCTTTTACGCGAATATTTCCACAATTCTAAACGTTCAAATGGAAAAAATACTTTTGAAGTTTTAAATATTTCAAAAATATTTGCACAGTTTTCTTAAAAGTACACCCAGAGAAAACTACAGGCGTTGGATCGACTTTAACGAACAAAAAAAGTCGCTTTAGTCCATTAAAAATAGAAAAAAGTCGATTATTTAATTCAGTTCTGTCACAAAAATTCAAATTATTAAAAAATTGTATAATTTTGTTAAATGAATATTCAAATACTTCTTACTTCTTTATTCACAGGAAATAAAATTTTAAAAATTTCAACTTTTCAAATTTAATAATTTCTAAAAATTAAAGCTATAACAATTTTTAAAATTTAATTACTTTCTACAATTTTTAACTAAACTTCATGTCTAAATTAATTATCTATATGAATTTTTAATCATTTTTTGCAATTTCTTCAAAAATTCAATTATTTAAATAAAAAAATCAAATTTTTATAATAATTTAAACCGCCCATTTTTCTATTTAAAGATATTAATTAAGGTAGAACATTTTCAAAAATTTTAATAAAGAAACACGTAAAAATTAACTTTTCAAAAGTATTTCTAAATGATTTATTGAAAATACAAAAAGTTTTACAATTAAATATAATTAAAAAATGTCTAAATAATTGAAATTTGGTCAAATTATTTGAAATCTGATTTAAATTTAGTAAAACATTTAAAAAATAATTCAAAATTTGTCAAAAGCTTTTGAAAAACAATTAAATTTTATAGAAATATAAAAAAATAAATCAAATTTTTCAAACAATTGTAATTATAAATAAATTATTTCTGAAAAATTCTAAAGCGGTGAATTTAAAAAAAAATTTTATTCTCTTTACTCAGAGGTAATCGAATCTTAAAAAATTGTAATAAAACAATTGTAAGACTTAATTTTTTATTAATACTGGAATGTATAATTTTTCAAAAATAATTTAAGAATTTTTGTATGATTTAAAACAATATTGTTTTCAAAAATTTTAATTGAAAATTTGGAATATAGGATTATTTTCTCCAAAATGTTGAAAATAATTTTTGAACAATTTTCATTTTATTATTTTGTGTATGAATTTTAATTTTTGGAGATATTAAAAATAATTGAATTTAAAAAAATTAGAATGTAATAATTCAGAGAATTATTCTTTTTTAAACTATTTTAATATTATTTTTAAAACCTATTTTTCATTAATTTTCATTTTTATTGAATCTACACTTGAAAATTATTTATTATAATTTTTGAAAATTTAATGTTATTTCAAAAATTTTTAATTAAAATTATTTAAAAGTTAATTTTCAAAAATTTGGAATAAATCACTTGAAAAGATGATTTAGTTTTATTAAATTTTACAGAATTTTAATTATTCAAAATCTTTTTAATTCTAATATTTTCAAACATTTAATTAGAAAACTGATTGAAAAATGAAGTTCCAAAAGTTTGTCTATATAATAAGTTATATGCATGGCATAAAAATCGAAATAAGTTGCATTTTATACCAAAAATATTGTATTTTGGCGCAAAATTGGGAAGAAAAGTCGAAAAAGTCGCAATTTTTTAATAAAAGCCGATAAAAGTCGGATTATTTGAAAATAGTCGAAAAAAGTCGAAAAAGTCATAATATCCGAGACCTGAAAGTATTTGTTATTTTAAAGAAATCAGTTTCTTATATATATATATATATATATATATATATATAACATTTTGTTTTTCATTAAAATTCGTTGCAATTTGATACTTTTGCGTTATCAGTGTGAGAACTATTTTATCAATTTAAATATTTTCAGGCAGGTTACTAAGAATGTCCAATTGAATAATAAACATTTTCGAATTGTTGTGATGCAATATTTTAATGCTAATATTATCTCAATGTTTGCAAAAGCCTTAGAAAAACTGTGTACTATTCAATTACTGCGAGTGCAATAAAAACTAAAAAAATGTAAATTAAACAAATTATTAAATTCAGAATTACTTTTTGGAAAATATAAAAACAAATTTTTAATAATAATTCTATTATTCAAAGAAGTGATAAAAATATTGTAGTTCATTTAAATGGTCATAGCGAAACACCTATATGAAGGAAATGAGATTAAAATATTTTTTACTCGTATATGGTTTTATTGTCTCTGTAATGTAGCTGTCGATTTGTAAAGAGAATCAAATGATGTAGATATAGTAGCACAACATGCATCTGTCGTTGGCATATCTTATGAAATGGAAAAATAACGATCTATATAAGAAAACAGTAGTATCAAGTAACTTTGTACATAGAAATGATAAAAGTAGAATTTTTTTTATAAAATTAGCATAACTACATGTTGAATTAAGATTGATAATAAATATATCAACAAATGCTATTATGTTTGTGGTTTGAAATTAAAAGGAAATTCGTAAATTCTCAGAATTCGAATCACTTGTATAACACTTCACTAAAATTATAAATAGATTCACATATGAATGGAATTTATTTTTCAGATAGAATTTTTTTACAAAATTACTGTACTGAATTGAAAAAAAATTAATGCACCATGTGTTTCCTGCTAATAATTAAAATTTTTTAGAATTCAAAATATTTTTTATTACAATAAATTAAAAGCAGTAAGAATAATATCTCGGCATTCATGTTTAATGATAAAAATTTAGTTATTAAAAATACTGAACTTGATAAAAATTTAGTTATTAAAAATACTGAACTTTCAAACAAGTGTAACTCATAAAAAAATTGTTGTTTTCTAATTGTATTTATTCGTGAAATCTAATTTTACTTAAATATTTCAAAATTAATTCAATTCTAAAAGAGTTTCATTTACAATTTTCATAAGTAGATGAACTTAAAAAGATTTTCAATTAAAATTTGGTAAAATTTCTTTTTTAAATTAATTTTATTAGAAATTTAAATAACCTAGGTTTAAAAAAATTTTATTAATTAAATGTTATGAAATTAGTTACATTTTTTAATATAGATTTAAATTGATATTTTAAAATAATGAATTTATAGAAGAATGTTTGTTAGAAACACTAAAGCAAATTGAAATTTCTGTAGTAATTTAATATTTCTACAGAAATTCAATTATTTCTAAAAGTTGTAAAAATCTTTTCAGAAATTCAATAATTTTATTTTTTTTATTTTTTCTTCAGAGAATTAAAATATTAAAATAATATTTTTTTTATAAAAATATAATTTTAATGGGATTCTTTTTTAACAATTCAATTGTTTCAAAATAATTTTAATAAAATTCTTTGTAGAAAATCAAATTATTTTAAAAAGTTTACGAAAAATTCAATTAAAATTTAAATGATCTTTATAAATAATACAATTATTCTTCGAAATTCAATTATTTGGAAAAATTTTAATAAAATTCTTGTTAAAATTTAAATTATTTTGATTATATTGTATAAAATTCGTTTCATAAAATTTCTCAAAAACTTAAATTATTCTTAAAAATAATTAAATTTTCAAAAGGTTTTAAATTAAAAGTCTTTAAAAATTTGATTTTTTAGACTTGTATTTGCTACTTTTTACTGTAACATTTTTAAAAATTATTTTCATCATTACAGTTATTATTTTTAGAATTTTTAACTAAAATTCTTCTTTGAATCAATTAATTTTAATAATTTTTGAAAAAGTTCTTTGCCAATTTTCGAATCCATTTGTTTACAATATTCAATTTTATGAAATTCTAATTATTCGTAAATTCTTCAATTAAATTTATATGTAAGGAAATAATAAGTAATAAATAATTACATTTTTTGAATAATTCGATTAAAATTGTTTTAAAAATAATTGAAATTCTGTCAAGAATTTTATTAAAATTTTCCAGAATTTTTTGAATGTCGGAGAAAAATTTTATTATTTTAAAAAGTAATTGAAAATTGACAAGAATTTTTGTAAATTTTTGAACATAATTGAATTTTTGCAAAAAATTAAAATTACCTAATTTTTAAAATAACTGAATTCTTTTGTTAATATTTTTTGAAATAGTAGACATTGAAAATAATTGAATTTTGACAAATTATTTTGTAAAAAAAATTAAAAATTTTTGAAAATATTTTAATTTTTTGAAGAATAAATAAAAAAAATTGAATATTGTTAACAAATGGATTTAAAAATTGTCAAAGAACTTTTTTAATAATTATTAAAATTCAATGATTTAAAGAAGAATTTTAGTTAAAAACACAACGCATCTATTTCCGGATAAAAAGGATCAAAACTAACTTCAACTTTAACAAATAATCGTAATGTTAACAATATTTTTTGAAAATGTTATAGTAAAAAAGTAGCAAGTAAACTTTTTAAAAAATATTAATTCTCTATAGAATTGTTCCTTCCAAGTCTAAAAAATTCAAATTTTCAAAGACTTTAATTTAAAAGCTTTTGAAAATTTAATTATTTCTTAAAATTTAAATAGGTAATAATTTTTTCTCAAAATTTGTTATAATGACATTACGGCAAGTATTAAAAAATAGGTTTTGTCAATTAATTAAAGGCGTTTATGTATATCTTCTTCATTAGGATGGAATCGATGTGCATTTATTTGATTGATTCGACTAAAATTTTATTGTTTCAAACGAAATTTTTTCTTTTAATTGAGCGCAGGAATTTTGCGGCTACACCGAAGTAAATTAGAATTGTGAAATTAATTTAAAAATCGAATATACAATAACATAATTAAAAGATTACAAAAGGGAATTCAATTATCATCAACTCGTTCTCTAATGAATTTATTTTCTAGATAAAGTGTCTCTCTATTATCAGTTCGCGAGCACAGAGAGCACGGTTCGTGTGTAAAAGATGGTATAATATATTCTTTATTTTATGACTTCTTTAACGTCAACATACGACTAAAAAATGGCTCTAGTGTATTTATAAAAAATAGTTGCAGCTAATGCAAGTAGTATTACCGAATTGGTTCGATATCAGTTCATTTTGTTCTTCGCATTTTTTTAATTCGCTCTTAGAAAATTTCCTCTCTTGCAATAACAATGAAGAAGGCACCAACAATTACAATTATAATTAAAATTATAATTATTAAAATTAAAATTAAAATTGCATTTATTAAAATTAAAATTACATTTATTAAAATTAAAATTACATTTATTAAAATTAAAATTACAATTACTGAAGTTAATCATGATTATGCTTTTGTTTTTTTTATATATTTTGATAGATAATATTATTTTTCTTTATTTTTTCACTCTTACTTTTTAAATTTAATAATAGGTATTTATTTATTTTATTTAGAAATATTTATATTTTTCAAATAATACAAAACTATTTTTATTAATCTACAAAAATTATTAATGTTATTTTTCAATATTTCTCTTCTTTCAAGAAATATTAGCACTTTGTAACAAACATTTTAGGACTAGGTAATTAATCTTTTCGTTTTTTCTAAAAAAAAATTTAAAAACAGTTGGAAAATTAAAATTAGAAAATATTTTGCACATTTTCTGCTTCTCAATGACAATTTATAAACAAAGTACAAGTTTTAAGTAGAAAAAAAGTTATAAATCAAATTTTGATTAAGAAATTTGATATTTATTTTGGAAAAAATATTTACACAATTTCTGTATGTTAAAAACTATATTATCGAAATAATAATAAGAAATAAATAAAAAAAAATTATTTTATAAAACAATTTTTCGATATCCCAATTTTTTAATAATATTTTCAGTTATTTTCAAATAATTTAAATATATTACGATTATTCTTATTCTGACTTTTGGTCAGAAATATTTTTATTTTATTATTTGTTTTGCTTGATAAATTTATTGAACACTTGATCAGGATTGTCACGCATTTCTTCATTTCAAAGTTCCTGATTTTTTCAGTTTAAAAAATGTAAATTTTCCAGGTTTTTAAAATAACATTTATTTTCTACCACATTAATAATACGAAATAATTGATTTCGTTTGACGATTTTTAATAACATTTTTAAGAAGGAAGAAATTGAGAATAATTTTGTAAATAATAGAATTCATATGAAATTGAGAAAAATTTTTGAAAATAATTGAATTTTAGCAAAGAATTTTATTAAAAATCTTTTAAGTAATTGAATATTCCCAAAAATTTTGTTAACAATTTTTAAAATAATTAAAATTTGACGAGAATTTTAAAAAAAATTGAATATAATTGAGTTTTTGCAATTATTTATAATTTTTCCAAAATTCAATTTTTTTAGTGTTTTAAGTAAAATTCATCCATAAATTGAATATTGTTTTTAATAATGATTGAAATTTATATTTAAAAATATAACAAATTTTATAAGAATTTGAATTATTAAAGTTTTTCATAAACCTAAAGTATCTTTAAAATTTCTAATGAAATTTATTGAAAATTTAAATTTTATAAAATTCCAATTAAATTAAAAACAAAAATTTTACAACATTCAATTATTTTTTGAATTTTTAAATAAAAAATTATTCCAAAATAATTGATAAAAATCTGTAGAATCCAATTGTTGTTAAAAATAGGAAAAGTGTGAAATAAATAAAATCTTTTCAATGATGAGAATGGTATGATCCTCAAGTTTTGAACGTTCAAATGAACGAAATATATTTTGAATATATTTTTTATAGAAGATATTTTAATAAATTACTAATCATAAAAAATTTAAAAACTCAAATTTTACGCTTAGAAACTCAATAATTAATTTTTTGGATAGTGAAGCAAAATAATTAGAATTAAAATTTAATTTTTAGAAGAAGTAAATAAATTTCGTTCATTTGAACGTTCAGTTCTGTAGGATCTTAGAATGGTGAGAAACATTCAGAA
Source organism: Leptopilina drosophilae (assembly GCA_032873175.1). Taxonomy (NCBI): domain Eukaryota; kingdom Metazoa; phylum Arthropoda; class Insecta; order Hymenoptera; family Figitidae; genus Leptopilina; species Leptopilina drosophilae. The sequence continues at coordinate 16,845,635 of CM065481.1, forward strand.
TTTTCTTACGAATTTTCGAAATTGAATATATTGTTTCAGTACTTTTGACAAAGTTTTCCGACTTTTTCCTGACTTTTCTTAATATATATTTAGAAAAATAGTGATTTTAAGTAGAATTCTTCCCAATTATAAAATTTTTCAATGCTAATGAAACAAGAAACTTCACGCGCGCTTTAGCGAGCGTTATTTTAGCTAGTAAATTAAATAATTTATGAAATATTAAAAAAAGTTCTGTTTTTTAAATTAACAGCAACTTTTAATTTTAAATATTTATTCATTTTTAATTACTCTTATTTAATTTTTTTTCTTGCAATTTTTACCGCAATTTTTATTGCAAAAAGTATATTCTTTAGGTTAATGCGTAAAAATGTAGGTATATCAGAGCGGAGAACTTTTTTTTTCTCTTCAAACTGGATTCTTGATATATTTATGTCTTTTTCTCATATCAGAATAATGCACTACTGACACAGAAAATAAAAAGGGTGGCTTTTGATGCAGATGAATTTCGAGTGGTGTAAAAGCGCTGTCCTTGCGCGGTTGCTATGGAAACACGAATGCACTGTTACGCACTGCATTCGTACTCTGATGAGAAAAAAAAGATATTTTCGTTCAACATAATAATATTAACATACTGCATATTCATTTTTTTCTCAATTGGTTATATTTTGTCTTCTACTCAGTGGGTGATTTTTTTTTTTTTTTTTGAAAAATAATTTGTTCTTCCACTAAGTGTACCTATTCGCCTGCATCATTCAAATAATTTATCAAAACAAGCTCTTGTCAAACTATATTTTTTCTGGTAGGTTTTTAAATTTTATTCCAATTAGCAATTTATAAAAATATTTGGTAATTAATAAAGAATATTTTGTTCATTTGATTACAATGTCAAAACTTATTGTGGATCATTAAGAAATCGGATTTCGTGAAAAATTGTAGAAATTAGTAAAAGTTAAAAGTATAAAAATTAGAAATAATTGTTTACTAAAAATGTTTACTCTACTGATAAGAAAACAACCGCGAAATAAATTTTTTAATGTAAGGATAGTGCATACAAAAAATTTAATAATTAATTATAACTAATATAATTAATTATTTGTTTCTTCTTCAAATTAAAATTATATTTTATTACAATAACTTTGCGTCACGTTTCAAAATAAAGTTTAAAATTTCTAAATGTTTATTTGAGGTGTTTTATTACAATTGGTAATATTTATGAAAATATTTTCAATGAAAAATATTTCATTCATTTGAACGTTTAGAACTTGTAGATCAAATTAAGAGTCTATAAGAGTAAAAAATTTGGAAAATTTATTTTTACATCAAAACCAGAGAAAAATGATTTTTATGTATAAATTGTAGTTAAATTATTTTAAGAACTGTATTATCGAAAAGTAGTAATCAGGGTGGCCGCAAAATTCTATTTTCATAATTCTGAATTTTTATTTTCCCCGCCTAACAATATTTACAATTATTTAATATTCTACAATTGTTGATTGGAATTGTTATAATATTTTTTAAGTTACAATTTTAATAATAATGGAAAAAATATGGCAATTGACAATTGTTTTTTTAGAAAATAAAGATTTTGATAAACTCTTTTAAATTTTCCATTTTGCTGTTTTCTGTCTTCTTCTATTCTAGCCTTCTAGGCAAATAAAAAAAAATATGTTATCGCTGTTCAGGTATAGTTTCTTCTTCAAAAGGAAAATAAACTTATAGTCGCCCGTCGTTGGAAACCACTTCTTTCGAAAACTGTTTGTAACTCCTTCTTTCTTTCTCCGTCCAACATAGAAGTTAATTCTTTAACTAATTTGCATATTTACTCTTTTCACACAAAGGGATATATTTTTATGCGTAGCATTTTCTTTCCAAATTTTAAAATACTTTTATGAAATAAAAAAAATACTTTTAATTACTTTTTTTTTAATACTTTTATAAAGCCAATTTAAAAAAAATTATTATTATATTAAGCTCTCTAAATCTATGAATTAGTAAAATTGTTTGTTAGTTTAAATTAGTAACTTTCTTTTTGCTTTTGAATTAGTAAATTTTACTAATAAATAGCAATTTCTACAAAATTAGTAAAATTTACTTACACTAAAAAAACATTATACTTACATAATTTAAATAGAAAAATAATTTTAAGTGATTTTAGTTAATTGAAATTAGTTTGTAAGATTAATACCAATAAGAAAATATTTACTCCTTTGATTCAAAAATATTATTTGTCTGAATAATTATATTTAATTCAAACACATTTTACGTTTTGATTTAAACAATAAATATGTTTAAAAATTTTATATTTTATTCTAACTTAAAAGTTGATTGTAAATAATTTAAAATCAATTACAACTTATTTTTGAATTAAATATCTTATTTCTTTAAATGAACGAAAAAAAAGTTCGAATTAAACTTTAACATGTTTGACTGTACACTGAAAAAAAAATTTATTTGATTCAAATAACCGATTATTTGTCTATAATCAAATAAATATTTACTTGAATCAAATAATTTTTATTTGAATCAATTAATTAGTATTTGCTTTAAATACTGAAATATTTGATTCAGATACAATTTATTTGATTCAAATAAAAATTATTTGATTCAAGTAAATATTTATTTGATTATAGACAAATAATCGGTTATTTGAATCAAATAAATTTTTTTTCATTGTATAGCAAAGATATTTTAAATTTGATTTAAAGAAAATATGTTTGAATTAAATATATTGTTTTCAATATTATACAATGAATTTTCTACTAAATTATTAATAAAATTTACTAATTCAAAAGCAAAAATCAGTCACCAATTGAAATTCGTGAACATTTTAACGAATTCAAATTGAGGAGCTTGATTCAAGAAGCGACATTTGGGCCTCTTGGCCACTCACTGCCACCCGCCACTTATATATTCATAGTAAACATTTCTACTAATTCAAATCTAAAAAGTAACTTATTATTTTTATTATTATTATTTAATTGTTTATTAATTGTTAATTTAACTATTTTTTATTATTTTATTAACTCTTTACTAAATTTAACAGAAGTTTTTTTATATTCTCTCCGTAAAGACAGCGTCAACGGCGCTTGTATAGCATGAAAGACTATTCTCATGAAGGTTTTTATAAAAAAATTGATGCAATATTCAAATTTTTGCGAAAAAAAAATTTCGTCACCGAGCGTCGACCTCTGCAAATTAGTATTTTACTAATATAAAAATTTTGCTTTATTGTATTTTTTCTCCAAATTATAAAATACTTTAAAAATATTTTATATATTTATTATATTAGTTAATATTATTATTATTATTATTATTATTATTATTATTATTATTATTATTATTATTATTATTATGGTATAAATAATAATATTAATTACTGCTTATCCAAATTTACATTAACGTTTAAAAAATATTTAAATACTTAAAAATTCAAAAAAACTTTAAATATCACTTATTTCTACATTTGAAACATTTGAAAATAATTGAAAAAAATTTTTTTTTGAGTGCATTATTGAATTTAGAGATTGCTCTTAAATGTTGAAAAATTGCATTACAAAATGGTTGACATATATCTCATATATATGACGCCTGGAGAATGTGTGTATATGTATGTATACTTGGAGCCATCTTTGACCCATATTTTAGAAAGTGAATCTTAATTTCTGTCATAGCGAATTAATAAATATTTGATTGAAATTGAAAATAAAGTACACTTCATCATAGTTCAGAGTTCAATTAAAAATTTTACTTCTTAAAAATATTTTCTTTATTCGAAAAAATGGCCGATTTATATTATGTCTACGTATTATAATTTGTCTCTTTTTTTAAAGACCGGAACCCGACACCTAGCGAATAAAGATAAGTAATTTGTAAGCTCTCCGTTTATATATGAAAATAAAGTCGTGAAAAGACTTTGTTGACACTAAAAGTAGTGTTAAAACAACACGCAACATTTTTTACCCATACGATGTGATTTTAACCTACATTTTGTGTTAAAATAACACCATGAGTGTGTTAAAATTAATGCATATTTTTAATAGCTGTTAAAATAACACCATCTTGAAAACTACACGCAACAAATTTAACACATATTTTTTTGTGTGAAAATAAAGTCGTGAAAAGACTTTGTTGACAAGTTTTAATTAATTTATTATATGACTATGAAAGTTACTTTAAAAATACAATAAAGTATTTAGAATAGATATTTACGCACAGATATTCACGCACAGTAATAAATAATTTTTGTTAAATTTATTACATTTATCAAGATTTGAGTTAGAAAATTTGTAGTAGCGTTTGAGTTATTGGCGCTTTTACATATACCTTTTCTTATTTGTATCCTTCTAATTTTTCTGTGAAGAGAAAATGAGAGAAAACTAATTTTTTTTTGCTAAAAGTTGAAAAAATTCACAATTTTGAAATTTATTTTTCACTTCACTTTAAAAATGTTCACTTATACGTAAATGAGAGGGCAAATTGAATTTTATAGTTTGAGTATTCACTTTGTCACTTTCTTTCTGAATTATGTCAGACTTGTATAATCGTGTTTCTTTCTTGAGCCGGCGAGGCCCCGCTATGTTAGAAAACTCCAATGTGTGGGACTAAAATTTTTTTAATCTTCACACTCCGAAGGTTGATAAAGCACTGAAGAGCAACGGGTGGTAACCAGTATCTTAAAGGCTCGGATTGGAGGGAATCGGTTGGACATATATATATATATATATACATATATGAATGTGTGCGAACATTTCACTCTTTTTCTCGTTTCACTTGCCTTTTCCTTCTTCCTCTTCTCATTGTCCGGGAGTAAACACCCTTTAAATTACTCTCGAACGTGAAACAAAGATAGAAACAGAATGCGAGGAGAGTGAATGTCATTTTTTAGAGAGGGGGGAAAGTAGTGTAAAAAGGGGAGTATAGATAAGAACGCAGGTGTGGGGTTCCTTATTATTAAACAATTATAGAATTTTTTATAATTATAATTATATTTTATTTTTAATTTTAATAATTTTATTATTGTTTCTTATTATTCAACCTACAAGTAAGGAATAATATATGAATTTGTTAAATATATAATATATATATATATATATATATATATATATATATATAAGTATACATATACTTATATATAAATAAATATATTAAAGTATACATACATATAAAAAGTATGCTTTATATATATTTTTCAGGGTTGCCACAAGTCAGGGAATTCATGGAAAAGTCAGGGAAAATAAAATTGGTCAGGGAAGTCAGGGATTTTTAGTAAAAGTACTGGAAAAAAATCAAGTTTCAAAAATTCATGAAAAAACACTACATTTTTTTGTTTGCCTTGTAAATTATAAAAATAACCACGAATTTTAATACAAAGCCTTGAATTTTTTCTATTTCAGACAATAATATCTTTTTAAATAACTTAATTTTTTAAAGAACTATATCATAAAATTATGACTTATAAATTAGTAATGAATAATTTTTACAATTTTCATAAATACTACTCTCTAAATCTGAATTAGTAGAAAGTTACTAATAAAATGGCGAAAAGTTGTCCACTAAATGATTTAGTAATAATTCTACTAACAATTAGTAAAATTTTACTAATTGTTAGTAGAGCGTTACTAATTGATTAGTAGAATTCTACTAACAATTAGTAGAACTGTTTTATTAATAGTCGATAAAACAGTTTCACTAATTCATTTAGTGAAAAAGTGACTTTCAATTAGTAGAATTCTACTAGAACATTAGTAGAATTTTACTAAAAATTAGTAATATTCTACTAATTAAAAAGGTGAAAAGTCGTTCATGAAAAATACTAAAAATTAGTAAAATTTTACTAATTCTTAGTAGAATTCTACTAATTCAGATTTAGAGAGTAGATTGATAAAAGAATTTTAGTTAAAAATACTAAAAAATTTCATTTTGGAAAAGTTACAAATAATTACAGAAATTCAATTATTTTTAAAAGTAATAACATTTTTCGCAGAAATGCAATTATATTCAAAAATTTTTAAAAATTCTGGTCATTTCAATTATATCTTTAAAAGTAAAAAAATTCTTCTCCAAAATTCGCAATTCTGATTACAATTTCTTTAAAAATTCTCGTCAAAATTTCAATTATCTTTATAAATAATGCAATTCTTCTCCAAAATTCAATTGAGTTCAAAATTTTTCTAAAAATTTTCGTAAAAATTCCAATTATCTTTATAAATAATATAAATTTTCTTCTTCGAAATTCAATTATTTTTAAAAACTTTAATAAAATTCTTGGAAAAATTTCACCGAAATTCAATAATATTTATAAACATGAATAAAATTCGTTGGAAAAATTAAATTATTTTCAAAAGTCAATTATGTTAAAAAATTGTTGTCAAAATTTCAATTATTTTTATAAATAATAAAATTCTTCAATATGCAATTATTTAAAAAAAGTTTGTTTAATTCTCGTCAAAATTTCAATTATTGTTATGAATAGTACAATTCTTCTTCAATATTCAAATATATTTAAAAACTTGAATAAAATTCTTGTTAAAATTTCACAGAAATTCAATAGTTTATGAAATTTCTAATAAATTTCTTTGAAATAATTCAATTATTTTCATAAATAATAAAATTTTTATGTGAGTTTAATTATTTAATATACTAAAATTTTATAAATTTATTTGAAAAGTATCAATTATTTAAAAAGATTTTTATAAAATTCCTCGTATGAATCAAATATTTAAAAAAAATTTAACTAAGTTCTTTACAAGAAATGAATTGTTTTTATAAATAATAAAATTCTTCACCAAAATTCAATTATTTTTTAAAAATTTTTTTCATGAATAATAAAATTCATCGCAAGATTTTAAAAAATTTTCGATACAATATTTTAATCAAATTCCTCGAAGAATGTAATTATTCTAAAAATTTTGTTAAAAATTGTCAAAAGAATTGAATTATTAAAAAATTTGATAAAATTCTTTATGAGAATTAAATTTTAACAAACATTCAATTATTCAATAAATTATTTATTTTTCAATTTAAATAATTGAATTTTTCTAGAATTTTCTAATAAAAACTGATTATAATATGAAATTACCGAATAATTAATTTATTGTTTATGAAAATAATTCAGTTATTATTGCAACCAATTTTATTTCAATTTTTTCAAATAATTGAATTTTTTTAATAATATTCTTATAAATTTGTTGAGTTTCAAAAAGGTTTGAATTTGATTGTTCTGAAGAATTTTAATTCCTGTGGAAACGTAATAATTAAATACTTATTTAAAAATTTAGTTATTGATGTTTTTGAATAATTTTACAATTAATGAAATTTGTAAATAAATTTAATAGAACATTTTTTTTGAGTATCTAATAATTTTTAGAGTGAATCGCAGAATATTTTTTATGGTCAGGGAAAAAGTGAAAATTTTGTCTGGAAACCAGGGAAAAGTCAGGGAAAATTAAAATTAAATATTTGTGGCAACCCTGTTTTTATATATATTTTTTTATATAACAACAAGCTTAAAATAGAATTAATGCAGATAAAATAATTATTCCCTGTTATTGTAAAAGATAAATGCAATTAATTTTTAATTTTTTTTTGATAAATTAAATTTTTTTTCATACAAAATGTAAAAAAAAAGAGTGCGATGGCCGGGAATCGAACCCGGATCAACTGCTTGGAAGGCAACTATGCTGACCATTACACCACCATCGCACGCTGTCGACTTTGCAAAGTTTAAAAAATCACAGATTTTTATTAAAGAGGCAATTGTTATTAAAGAGGGAAAAAGAAAATAAAAAAAACTAATGTTTCTTAAAAATTACTGAATCGATTTAAGGAGGATGGTGACCGTAACATAACCTCAAAAGCTGTAAAAAAATAAATAATTATATTCTAACGAAAACAAAAATAAAATAAATATATGAATCACAAACAAATGTTAAAGGATCTAGTTTTACAAGTTTCGAAAAAAAATTATTTTTAGGCAAAATAGTTTGTCAACAATGAGTTTTTTAACATTTTAAGAGCAGACAAAAATTGCAATTTTTAAATAATTTTTATAAACATTACTTCATTTTAATCAGTGAAACATTCTCCAAAATCGTTATCTTGTTAATATTATTGTTAAAAGTATGTTATTAAAAAGTTATTTAATAAATAAGCAATGTTTTCTTTATAATTTTTTATTAACATACTTTTAACAATATTAAAAAAAATAACGATTGTAGAGAATGTTTCACTGAATAAAATGAGATTATATTGTTTGTAAAAATTGGTTGAAAATTGCAATTCTTGTCTGATCTCAAAAGAAAAAAATAATAAATGTTGAAAAAATATTGTTAACAAAATATTTTGTCTTATTATGATTTTTGTTGAGAATAATAAAACAAAATTTTTTAAAATTGTTTATAATTGATATTTATCTTGTTTTTGTTTGCGTTAGAAATTTTTTGTTAGTTCTGACAGATTTTGAGGTTATGTTACGGTCATCATCCTCCTCAATGAGCTTTGCGCGGGAAAAAATTTAGGTGCGTCAGCGTGTGTATTGTGCACCAGCCTCGTGCTCACTCTCTAAATCTGAATCAGCGATAAGTATGCCACTATTTCAATTAGCGTATATGCACTGCGAATTAGTGAAATTTCACTGAATGATCAGTGAAATTTCACTGATTAATTAGCGCATATACGCTGATTGAAATTAGTGGCATACTTATCGCTGAGAATCAGTGAAATTTCGCTGATTCATATTTAGAGAGCATAACACCACGCGACATTTCACCTGTAACAGCTGATTTTGTGCGCTATTGGTGGCCATCGCCTGTGCCAAACTTACCCCCTAAGAAAAAGAAACAGCAACTACACACATTGCTTAGACAGCAGTTGTTTTTTTTCGTATATACCCCTCGCGAGGTGCAACCACTAGCAGTGGTCGTAGCTTTTTCACCGCAGCTGCTGATGTTTCACAACACTTCGCCCACTCTCTCATAAATATGTAATCAAGACAATTATAGGAAGGGAAAATTTAATTTTTTTGCTATGATTCGTCAAAACCTCTTCGAGTTATCGTGTTCACAAAAATCGGGATCCACACACACACACACACCCGTGTAGAAATTCAACCGTGGCCCCAAAACCATTTTATGGCCTACTTATGGCAATTTCTACACGGGCACATACATACATCCAGACAATTGTTCAGGGTCTTATATAACATAGTCCCATATAGAAGAAAATTTGTTAAAAGGATTTTTAAAAATTTTGTAAATTAAACGACTACAAAGCTTCCTCACGAGGAAGCAAAAGATTGTTAATATAGAACAAACGAATTTTTTCTGCTATCCTAACAATTCCTATTATTTCTAATAACATTAAATCTATTGAGGTACACTGCAAAATCAAGTGTCTCATTTTGAGACGTTTTGTCCCAACATTTGAAACACATAAGAAGTCTTAGTCCACACCCGTGTAGAAATTGCCATAACTAGGCCATAACATGGCATGAAACACCTTCCCAGATCTGGCCCAATTCTGGCCAGACTTGGGCCCGATCTGGGAAGGTGTTTCATTCCATGATATGGCCTACACAATGATAAAAAAACTGGCCCCTATTTGGGCCACGGTTGAATTTCTACACGGGCATATTTAAAACAGATATGTGTCTCATTTTAAGTCGTCTAAAGTGTCTTACACATTTAGTATCCGACTCACAGTTAGGAGACATGATACGTGTCTTATACGAATTGAGTTACGTTAAATGTTTCACAATGAGAAACAAGATAAAATTGAATGTCTCCATATAAAACAGATTTTGTATCTCAATAGTGTAAACGCTTAAAGCAACTCATTTTGAGACACTTGTGAGATACCAGTTTTTACAGTGTAACAAATAATTTTTTAACAACAAAAATTTGTTAGTTCTATATTAACAATTTTTTCCCTCTGTGTATTTTTTTATTTTGTGGTGTAAAGCTCATTAAATTAATTATTATAATAATTATTATTATAATTTTCTGCAATATATAATCTGAAAATTCATGAATTTCCTTAACCCTTTAACGACCAAATGTGCTGATTTCTAACTTCGATTTCAAACTCTTATTATTGAAAGAAAAAAATTAATAAAAATTCTGCAGGCACATACCCATATGTTTTTGAGGTCGCTCTTTCAAATGGCGTTGTCAATACAATACAATAAAGTTTTAGATTTGTCGTCCGCCATATTGGATCCGCCATTTTGAATTTTGAAAATCTGAATTCAGATTCGTAATCAGCGACCCCAAAAACCCCCGAGCAACAAGTTTCAAGCGAATTCAACAATTTTTGAAAATTTTGTCCATCCTGTATTAAATTTTGAAAAAAAATTTATTTTCAGGCGCCATTTTGAATTAATAAAAACAAAAAATCTTAAAACGCAAAGCATATTTTCAAACTAGAACTATCGGGAACACGTTTTGTATACCTTAGGTGACCTGGAAAAATTAATATACTAACTAAAATTGGATCTAAAAAAAATTTACTTTCCAAAATTTTGAGTATTTTTGAAAAAAAATAAGGGTTAAATGGCACTTTTTGGGAATTTAGACAACGCCATTTGAAAGAGCGACTCCAAAAACATATGGGTATGTGCCTGCAGAATTATTAATAATTTTTTTCTTTCAATAATAAGAGTTTGAAATCGAAGCTAGAAATCAGCACATTTGGTCGTTAAAGGGTTAATGAAAATTAGTGATAAAAGACGGATATGTTTCTAGGAATCATTATCAGCTATTGTAGCTCTGTTTACTTTTCTATTTTATTACCCTCACGCACCAGCTGCCGATGCCTCTTTCTCCCCGGTAGGCACCGTAGTGTACAGCAGATGATCAACCCTTAAAAGCCTCCGAAGAATACCGATGAATCAGTTAAATTGCAGAACTTTTAAGTTCTACATTTTTTACTCAAGTATGACAATATATTTGCGGGAATCTTAAAAAAACATTCGTATCGAATTACTCTTTATTATGTTAATAAGTTGAGTCAAACGGTCAAAAAGAAACTATATAATATATGCTGCGGGTTTATGGTTTATAACAAAAATTTTATGACCTGAAATTTGTTTAGTTTAACTAATTAAGTTAATATTTAGAAAATTTAGAATCTTTAATGTTCCATGATTCCAAATATCTAAAATTTATTTTAAAAATATTAATTTTAAGATATTAAAAAAAAACCTTCAAGTATAGTCAGCTCGCTTTGTGAAGTGAAGTTAGAAGCTGACAGAGTTCTCACAAAACATCAAATCGACACTATAAAATTCTGTTTAAAATAATAAAAAAAAATCACAAATCATAACTTTGGAAAAATCATTAAAAAATCTTAAAAATTAATAATTAGAATATGTTATGTTTTGGCATTCTACTGATAAATTAAAGGAAACTTGGTAAAAATTTTTGGATAACTTTTACTCTGAATAAATTTTACTAATTTTATACGAATATGTTCATTAAACGTAGTAAAAATTTTTGCAGAAGTTAGTAAAAGTTAACAGAAATGCTCTTCTAGAAATATTTTGCTATAGAAATAATCATTTTTTTAAAATAAAAAATTATGTTTATTTGAATAAACTTAGATATTTGGAACCATGAAATATAGATTATAAATATTTGTAAATTATAAACTTCAATGAATTAAATTGAACAAGTCTATAGTAATAAAATTTTTGTTTAAACAGTCATAAGTCTTCAGAACAAAGCGCACCTTTTTTATCAATAGATTTCCAAATCGAATGTTATGACTTCAAAACAAAAATTTTATGACTAAAAACTTTTGCATTTTAACTATAATGCAACTTTGTGATGAAAAATTTAGAATCTATGGAATTCAACGATTCCAAATAACTAAAATTTACTTTAAAATCATTTGTTTAAATAAATTATAAGGTTTGCGTGATAATTAAATTAATGATTTTTATAGTAAATTTTAGATATTTAGAATAGTGGAATATTGCTGATTTCAACTTTTTAAATCACGAAGTTGAATTATATAAATTGTAGAATTTTTAAGTTCTAAATGTTTTACTTAACTATATGAGAATAGATTTGAGGGAATCTTAATTAAATATGTGCCTATTGCAATACTTATTGTTGACGAGTTGAGTCGAGCGTCTATAAGTGTAAGATGACTAACATTCTGTCGGTTTATGATTTTAAACCAATTTTTTATGACTTGAAATTTTTTAAATTTAACTAATTAAAGTTGAAATTTAGAAAATTTGGAATCTGTGATGTTCCATGATTCCAAATATCTAAAATTTATTTAAAAAATATTAATTTTAGGATATTAAAAAAAAACCTTCAAGAAGCTGGCAGAGTTCTCACAAAACATCAAATCGACACTATAAAATTCTGTTCGAAGTAATAAAAAAAATCACAAATCATGAATCTGGAAAAAGCATTAAAAAATCTTAAAAATTTACAATAATTAGAATGTGTTATGTTTTGCCATTCTTCTGATGAATAAAAGAAAACTTGGTAAAAATGTTTTGATAACTTTTACTACTGTCCAAATAAATTTTGCTAAGTTTATAGTGAATTTTACTAATTTTGTACAAATGTGTTCATTAAACGTAGTAAAATTTATGCGGATGGTAGTAAAAGTTAACAGAAATGCTCTTCTAGAAATATGTTTCTATGAAAATAGTGTTTTCTTTTTAGATTTAAAACTTATGATTATTTAAATACATTTTAGACATTTGGAGTCATGAAATATCATAGATTCTAAATATTTTTATTACAAACTTTAATTAGTTAAATTAAACAAGTTTTAAGCAATACATTTTCTATTGAAACAGTAATAAATCTCATCAGAACAATGCACACCTGTTTTTATCAATAGATTTCCAAATCTGATGCTATAACTTCAAAACAAGAATTTTATGTCTGAAAACCTTTGCATTTTAACTAATGTAACTCTGTGATGTAAAAATGAAGAATCTATGAGATTTTACGATTGCAAATATCTAAAATTTATTTTTATAAACATTAGTTCAAATAAATTATAAGGTTTGAGTGATAATTAAATAAATGATATTTAAGGTAAATTTTAGATATTTAAAATAGTAAAATATTGCTGATTCTATCTTTTTACATCACAAAGTTGAATTAGTTAAATTGCAGAAATTTTAAGTTTTAAATTTTTACTCAAGTATGACAATAGATTTGCGGGAATCTTGAAAAAACATTCATATCGAATTCCTCTTTGTTATGATGATGAGTTGAGTCAAACGGTTAAAAGGCGACTATAAAATATGCTGTGGGTTTATGGTTTATAGCAAAAATTTTATGACCTGAAATTTTTTTAATTTAACTAATTAAAGTTTAAATTTAGAAAATTTGGAATCTGTGATGTTCCACGATTCCAAATATTTAAAATTTATTTCAAAAATATTAATTTTAAGATTTTTCTTCAAAAAACTTTTAAGAATGGTCAATGTAAGTAAATTTTACTAATAAATTTTCGGAAATTACTGTTTATTGTTAAAATTTATTAATAAATTATCAAACATTAATATTGATTTTTATAAGTATTAGTATAATACAAAACCAAAAGGTATAATGAAGTTAAAAGTAAAAGTGAATTTAAAATTACTATTAACATTGATTTTGAAATTAAAATTAAAAAGCTGTCCTACAGAAAATAAAACTTTTATTGAATCTAGTCAGGTTTTATTAAAAATATTAAAAGAAAATTGAAAAATTTAATTTAGAAAAAGTTTAGGAAAACTTTAGATACTTTTAAAATTTTAAGTTTTGTTCGTGATTTCTTTTTTTTCCAATTTTCAAAGTGAATTTTGAGACAAAGACAAAATGAGGAAATATAAAAAAGAGTGCGATGGCCGGGAATCGAACCCGGATCAACTGCTTGGAAGGCAACTATGCTGACCATTACACCACCATCGCACGTTGAAATTTCTCAACATTACTCTCGTTCTCAGTTGAAGGCCAAATGATGATTCATTAAAACCATATATTGTCTACAATAAAATAACGCACAAAATAGAATCGCAATTTTTCAACATCACATTATGCTTAATTGACAATTTTAAATAATATTTAGAGTGTAATTTTCATTTTCTTTCTTTTGCACGTGTGTGATTATTTATATTTCCAACACTTGACATTGAATGCCACAGTGATGTATGACAGAGTTTTGGTACCTGTTCAATTTTTCAATTGCTTTTTCTGATTTAAATAGAACTCGCACTATAGAATAAAAAAAAATTTTCTTTTTGAAATTTATCACATTTTTTAGGAAACGAATTTCGACTTCTGGAAAAGTTTAATTTTTCGTCCTATACAAAAACTTTTAGTTCGAAATAATAGTGGAAAAACCAAATATTTTGTTTAATTAGATTTGTTAAAAAATTTTTTATTTTTGTCAGATTTTTTTTGGTAATAAATTAGAGGGGGGAGAAGTGAACTAGTAGAGGCGCGATCCCCTGTTTATTTGCTGTGATTGTCATATAAGCAATTTGTCAATTATCGTTAATGAACGAAAGGGCACAGAGCACAGTTCACTTTCTTTTGAGAAAAAGAATTCCGTGAGTAATGTACTTAAACTTTTTGTAATTAATAATTGATAATTGTTTTTTATTTTGTAAAATTTATAATTAGCTTGAGATTTTCAAGGTACTTATTCTTCAATGTCACCAATGTTTTGACATTTCCGGTCAACACATTTTGATAAATTGTATACTTTCTGCTTGTCTACAATTGTTGCTATATATTTTTTTCAATTCGAACAAAGGATGAGCAGCAACATTCTCTTGTTTCTACTTTACCTGTAAAGTTTTTACGTCTTACGTACATTTACAAAAATTTACGCAATCTTAAATATTATTTTTCTTTTTTTTTGTTTGGTAATTTTTAGCCTTTTTTCTTATTGTACTTATTTTTCGAAAATGTAAATTTTATATTAAAGAGAACTTAAGAAGCTAATTTTTCTTATTTATTGCAATTTTTTAATGTTTTAGTACCATTAAAATTTGTAAATTTGAAATTATTTCATATAATTTTAATTACTTGACAATAATTATTTTAATTTATTCTTGATAAATTTATTTGATGTTAGGATAGAAATAATTATTTATTTGCTGATAGAAAATTTTTTTCATATGCCAAGAAACACAAAAGATATTGTGATTTAAATTATAATTGAAGAAGATTAAATTCAAATTTCCCGCCGCTCCGTAAGTCGGTGTATGAAGTAAAGTGCGCGACGTCAGCTACCCAGCCCTGTGAATAAATGACGACATCGTTGATTACACTCGTGATTTCATGCAACGCCATTTTCTTTGTGTGCAGTGTTGGAGCAGAAATCATCATTGCTCCAATTAATCTGAAATTTCAAGTTATTTTCATAAAGTTTCAATCATTAAACTTGTTTAATTGACTGTGATATAAAGTGTTCGCGCTGTAAATCAACATTTTATCAAGGGACTTGTTGTCAATAAAAGTATTCCTCAAGCTTCAAAATCGCGTGTTGACAGGTTTCTAAAAGCTTTAAATATAATCACAAAGTGAGTTGAAAACTTTTGTGAAGAGAATTTTATTAGAAATAATTTCTCGTCCATCGTTTATTGTGATAATTTAATGTCTCAAATTTAAATTCCATCATATTTGTTGTATTGTGAATTACTCATGTAAATTGTCAATCGTATAGTGCGTCTTATTGTTTTTTCTTGTAATAAAGAAAGAATTTTTCTCACAGTGATTATACGTCATTTAAAAAGGGGGTGTATTTTTCCATTTGACATATGAATCATTTTGAAATCAATGGACTTGTTTAAAACTTAACAATATTGTTGACTCGTTAATTGTCTAATTAACATGTTTCCGGGAATATTTAACCTGTCGCGATAAATTTAATCCGTTTTTTAGTTGTCAATACTTTCTAAGATGTGTGTTTCTGCGTTGTAGCACGATATTCCATTGTTAGAGGAATACACGCGTTTGATATGTTAATAGATTAGAAAGAGAGAGAGAGAGAGTAGTAGGGGTTTTGTAAGGAATATTTTTCAGTGATTTTTGTTTATATTCATTTGGAATGTGTTACTAATTCGCATTAATAACATTCTTCGTTTAATCCTGATAACTACAAGTGATCTCTATTTTCTGTTATAGATATTCATTGCCAGATTGAATCACAACGAGGATGTATTGACGACATTATCTGTTTTGTAATCAAGGCGATTTAAATTTCTTTCATCATTTTTCTCAGCTCCAGCTTGGCTATAAGGTAAGAGACTTAAAATGTTAATTATTGTTTTGCTATTTTCATGCTTTGAGTGTTTTTTTTGTGTCGTTTTTTTTCGAATGACGAGTGACAATTGTTTGGATTTAGAGAGCAATTTTATTATTTAAATTAACAATATTTGTTAATTAAAAATTAATTTTTAATATTTTTGAAACGTTTTTAAACAGCAAAATGTTTTTTTAAACTGTCAAAAATTGTAAATTTAGACTTTACTCTAGCGAAGTTTAAGATAATAATTAAAAAAAATTTTTTGAAACTTTTTCTAAAAAGTAAATATTCGAAATGTTCAATATTTTCAAACTGTCAAAATTTTTAAAATAATTTTTAGTTAAAGCTCGACAAAAAATAATTAAAAATATTTTTGAATATCTTTTAAAACAGTTTCTGTTTTTAAAAGTCATAAGTAAATGTCTGAAATGTTTTTAATATTTTTAATATTTTTAATATTTTAATATTTTTAAATTGTCTGAAAAGTATAAATTAATTTCCGTAAAGTTCGTAATTTTATTGGAAAAATTTGTTTATAGTACGGAAATTATTACTTGAAATTCAAATGATTTAGACCGAGATTAAAAAATGACGAGTACTGATGTAATTTTTACATTCTTATCTTATAAGAGGGACATTTTTTTAATCGTATTATTTTGATCACAAAAAATGTCGCTGAATTGACACATTTTTATTTCTTGAACACGTGAAGTTTGATACGTTGCTTCGGATTTTGTTGCTATCATACTTTATCGGCTCATTTGTAAGAAGGTTTTAAAATTCAAAGGTTTTTAATTGGATGCTTTTAGAGTTTATAAATATCGGCTGTAAATTTATAAACGTACATTAACCGCTGAATGTTTTTTTTTTTATTGTTGAATTTTGCACAAACTTCAACCTTTCCACTAGGAGTTTTAGCTTTGTTTTTACACGTGGTGGCAATAATATTAACACTTTTCTACATCTGGAATGTCTGCAATGGTTTCTATAATTTTTAAAAATTATTTCTAGTATTAGTGTGTAAAATCTGCTTGTAAAATTGTATTTTATTTTTCTCTCTCTCACACTTCGACTCGCTTTTGCTTTTTTTCAATTTAAGCAATGTCTTAACAATTTAGTGTGTGTGTTTACATTTAATAATTGGATAGTGAAAAATGCATGTTTAGAATATAAGGGAAGTTTGAAAATCACATTGAACTTGCTTCTGTTAGACAAGAGGATTAAAAGAGAAAGAAAAATGGCTTCTCGCAAGAAAGTATTACTGAAAGTTATCATTTTGGGCGATTCGGGTGTGGGAAAAACTTCTCTGATGAACCAATATGTCAACAAAAAGTTCAGCAATCAATATAAAGCGACAATTGGCGCTGATTTTCTCACAAAAGAAGTTATGGTCGACGATAGGATAGTTACAATGCAGGTAAATAGGAAAATTTTCTTTTAATTCAATTTATTGTTTGTTTAAGTGGAAAAATGTTAACATTGATTTTTTCTTTTTAGATTTGGGACACTGCTGGTCAAGAAAGATTCCAATCCCTTGGAGTCGCATTTTATCGAGGTGCCGATTGCTGTGTTCTTGTATTTGACGTCGCAGCACCAACATCCTTCAAATCCTTGGACTCTTGGAGGGACGAGTTTTTAATACAAGCCTCGCCAAGAGATCCCGACAATTTTCCATTCGTTGTCGTTGGCAATAAAGTGGAACTCGAAAATAGAGCGGTAAATTTTTCAAAAATTGGGCATTAAAAAGTATTTCAATATTCAAAAGGCGGAATATTAAAAATATTGAATAATTTTTAAATCTAAATGCAGGCCTCGGATATTATGACATTTTTGACTTTTTTCGACTATTTTGAAGTAAAGCGACTTTTATCGACTTTTCTTAAAAAAATTGCGACTCTTTCGACTTTTCTACCAAATTTTGCGACAAATTTCAACTTATTTCTATTTTTATAACGTGAAAACTGAAAAGTATATAACTATAAACAAATCTTTGAAAATTTATTTTTCAATAAGTTTTCTAATTAAATGATTATTAAAATATTATAATTAAAAAGATTTTGAATAATTGAAATTCTGTTAAATTTAATTTAATCTATAAAATCTTTTCAAGAATTTTAATTGAAAATTTTGTAAATAATATTAAATTCTCAAAAATTTTAATGAATAATTTTCAAGTGTAAATTCAATAAAAATGAAAATTAATGAAAAATGGGGTTTAAAAATAATATTACAATAGTTTTGAAAAAAGTAATTCTCTCAATTATTACGTTCCAATTTTTCAAAATTCAATTATTTTCAATATTTCCGAAAATTCAAATTCATACACAAAATTGTAAACGTTAAATTTTTCAGAACTTATCATTTTTAACATTTTGGAGAAAATTGTCAAATATTCAAAATTTGCAATTAAAATTCTTCAAAACAAAATTTTTTTTCACAATAATTCTTCAATTATTTTCGAAAAATTACATTACACTATTTATAAAAAAAACTAATTCTTAGAATTGTTTTATCATATTTTTTTAAGATTCAATTACCTTTGAAAAAAGTAAATTAAAATTTTTAAAAACTTACTATATTTAAAAATTTTTCAGAAATAATTTATTTATAATTAAAATTCTTGAAAAAATTGATTAATTTTTTTATATTTTTAAAAAACTTAATTACTCTTTAAAAGTTTTTGTAAAATGTTGAATTACTTTTGAAAGATTTTATTAAATTTGAATTAGTTTTGAAAAGATTTTTCCAAATTTCAATTTTTTGGACATTTTTTAATTGTATTTATGTAATTGTAAAACTTTTTGTATTTCAAAAAATTATTTAGAAATATTTTTAAAAAGTTAATTTTACGAATGATTTTATTAAAATTTTTAAAAATGTTCTACTTTTTTATAAAAAAATTGAAATTTTTTAATTTAAATAATTCAATTTTCGAAGAAAATGCAAAAAATGATTAAGAATCTTGTGGTTAATTGATTTTGGGATGAAGTTTAGTTAAAAATTGTAGAAAATAATAATTGAATTTTTGGAAGGGTTATAGTTTTAATTTTTGGAAATTATTAAATTTCACAAGTTGAAATTTTTCAAGTTTTATTTCCTGTGAATAAAGAGATAAGAAGTATGTATTTAAATATTTATTTTGCAAAATTATACAAGTTTTGATTAATTTGAATTTTTGTGACAAAACTGAATTAAATAAACGACTTTTTCGACTTTTTTCTACTTTTAATCGACTAAAGCGACTTTTTTCGCTGGTTAAAGTCGATCCGAGGCCTGTAAATGTATTTTAATTATGTTAATTCAATATTTAACAAATTGGAAAATTCTTTCTTCAAAGGTATCCACTAAGAGAGCTCAACAGTGGTGTCAGTCAAAAAATAATATTCCCTATTTCGAAACCAGTGCGAAAGAAGGAATTAACGTTGAACAAGCTTTTCAAACGATAGCGAAAAATGCACTGGCTCAAGAAAGTGAGGTGGGTAATTTAATTTTTTTCTTCTCCAGAATTTACAATTTTAATGAATTAATATGATTTTAATGGAAGTAAATTTTAATCTATATCCATATGTAAATTTTCCATTAACAGGTTGAACTGTACAATGAATTTCCCGATCAGATAAAATTGACCAACGACCAAAGGAATAATGGCAAAGGAGATTCTTGTGCTTGTTAGGTATCAAATAGACAAGTTTTTTTTGAACGTTTAATGGTTAAAAGGAAAAAACAACAGCGCAGGTTAAATTATTAATTTGAGAATCTCTGCGCAAAAAATTTTTTCAAAGCACTGCAATCACTGAAAGCTTTCGTTATAAAAATATTCCAGTGAATGTACCTTTATTATTATTATTATTATATTATTATTATTTTAATACTTTTTAAACTGACCATTTTTGGGTTGATTGAAACATACTCAGATCGTTTCGATCCTTGTTGCCAATAAACTCTGTGTCTGACTATCAAATAGAAAAAAATTACATACAGATTTTTTAACTGTAAATATCACAGAGATTTTTGGGAGAAGAAAACAAAAATAATCTCTATTGAGTAAAAAAAAAGAGAGAGAAAGCGAGAGAGTGTGTGAGAGAGAAATGTAAAAGAAAAATTTAAACGCGGCGAACATTTTCTCGAATGTTTAGAAATATTGTATCGTGTATCTTGTATCGTCGTGTAATGTTCCAATTTTAACTGAGAAATCTGTTGAAAATTACAGACACAGATTATGTTTTTTGCCTTGTGTAAAATTAGACGAAATGAAAAACCACCAATCCTTTTTGTACGAAGTGGTTATGAATTTAGCAATCTTTTTTTCCTCCTATATGTTACTTTTTTTTAAAAAAAGAAAATTAGTAAACATCACTTTTTTATGAGTGAGGTACACGTATAGGCTTATTCAATTTATTACGTGTTCATAATCTTTAACAGTAATATTGGGTAATTGTAATCTATTGAGATTTTTATTGCATCGTTAGATTATTATTAAGGGATAAGGTAAAAACTTTTTTTGCATGCAGTTAAAAAGAGTTTTTCGAATTATTACTATTATTATACAATATAAGAAAAAAAGCAGATTTTACAGAGCTTAAGCTCAATAACCCTGTAAAATAATTGATTGCAAAGAAATAATTTTTAAAAGAAGAAAAAAAAACAATGGTGGCAACTCAGTGAAATGAAGTAGAAAAAAAAATTATTAAACAAAATTTGGTTGTTCCTTTCTTTTGTAGTTATGTCACTGTTATACAGTTGCAGAAAGAAATCTATCATATTATACTCTAAATATTGATGTGTATTTTTCTTAATTTATTACTCTGATGTAGAACATTTTAATCTAGGTATGTATCAAAGGAAAAAAAACACAAAAAAAAAGATAAATGAACACAGACAGCTTTTAGCGATGAATTTGACCTTACATAATTTAATTATATCACGTAAGAAAATCGGAAATATAAGTCTTATTGCTCAAATATGTGCCGAAACGTAACGTGGCTCCAATTTCCGGTTCGATCACTAATTCCTCTTCCTGTGCCAATCCAGGATTTCCCGCTGAAAAGAAAGAACATTTTTTTTTTTTTGTAACGAAACTAAGACTTGTATTTTGATTCTATTTTGTTTTTAAACTAAAATTGTGTTTAAAATTGTTTTCAGAATTTAAAGAATTATAAAAATTATTTTTAATTATATTTTGACATTCGTTTTAATAAGAAAGTATTTTATCAGTTTTTGTAATGTTTCGATTTTGTATACTTACAAAATTTTATGTCAGTTGGTATTGAGAAAAGAGTGACACGTTGAGGCTTTAACACTCGTACATTCAGACATCCCAGTTCGATAAGTATCTGCGGAAATTAAAATTTATTAATTTTCTTAAATTAATAATTTAATTTAATTTTCATAAATTAATATTAATTATTCTAATTATTTCTAAAATACTACTAAATAATTACAATTTGTGTTAATTTTATTCGATCTTGAATAAGAAATTAAATTTCGAACCAAAATTACCGATAAATTTTTACAACAAAATATAATTTTTGTGTTTTGTTCTTTTTAACAAAATAGATTTGTATTTGTAAATTAGTTTTTAATTTTGCGCTAACCTCGACTAGTTCTCTTGTGTGGAAAGGTTGAAGTGCTGGAATAAATCGATTTTGTATTTTGTTTAACATAACTCCAGGATGTTTTATGCAATACGATAAAATTGCCCCCATCATTCTGTCAAGTACTCGTCGATTTAGACTTCCATCAACATGAATCCACGGTTTTATCGCTACACTTACTTCTTCTGATGGGCTGAAATTGAAAAAATTAAAAATACATGATCCTAAAGTTCTATAAATGTTCGAATGAACGAAATTTTCTTCATTTCTTGTTTGAATTATTTTTTTGCGTCACTGTAAAAAAAAGCTAAATTACAAGCTTGTAAATCTGAAATTTTGTTTTTTAATAAAATTAAATATAAATAATAATATTGTTTTTTGATGAAAAATATTTCGTTCATTCGATCGTTAAAAACTTGTGAATGAAAATATTAATTACTTTGTATTCAACATTTGTTCGATTTGGAGAATCTTCTTGTTCTTTTGCATTGTAGTTTTCTGTCTAGAGCTTCGTCTTAACAATCCATCAGTGGCATCTTCTTTCGCCAGTTCATCGTCACATTCATGTTCATCGACATCATTTCCTCCATCGTGCTCCATTCTTTCGGGCGAATGAATCTCTTGCTTTGGTATTATTTCATCGGCATTTGTCTGCGTTTTTGTTTCGTCGTTTAAAACGTACGTCGCACCTTTTGGTACTGATTGTAGGGTTTCTTGTTCGAGACGTAGAATTTTGCAGGAACGAATTAGCCATGAATCGGAATGTTGCTGATGAACGTAACGAACATTCGTGACGCCAGTTCGTAAAACTTGACAATGTTCCGTTAATATTGCGAGAATGTCGGAAAGTGCATCGCCAATGCATTGGAATGTCGTCTAGAAGAGAATTGATAAGAATTGGAATTATTTTGATTAGGGATTTTTTAATTTGTGCAGGCCTCGGATGATAAAACTTTTTCGATTTTTACTTTACTATTTTCAAAAAAAAGGTGAATTTTTCATTTATTTTCAAAAAATGCGTCTTTTTCCAAATATTGCAAGGGAATAACCACATTTTTTTTATAAATTGCGACTTTTTTCGATCTTTATACTGTAAAAAGTATAACTATAGACAAATCTTGAAAAACTTATTGTTGAATAATTTTTCTAATTCAATTTTCGAACTACAAAATTAAAAAGTTTTTTAATAATTGGAATTTTGTAAAATTTAGTTGAAGAATTACTCAATTAATATTGATTTTATTCAAGTGTATTATATTATAATTTTCTAAAAAATTAACTTTTGAGGAATTTTAATTGCTAATTTAGAAAGTAATTGAATTTTCAAAAATTTGAATGTAAAATCATCAAATGTAAATTAAAAAAGAAAATTAAATGAAAATTAGCAGCTTAAAAATTCAATTATAAAATATATTCGATAAATGTATTTTGTAAATTTTTTTTACTATAATTTTTTCTAAATTTAATTATTATTTTTCAATATTGTCAATTACATATTTCCAAAAATTCAAATACGTACTAGAATGTTATTAACATTTTTAAGAATTATTTTTAACATTTTGGAAAAAATTAATAATCATGTTTATTTATTTATTTAATGGTAATCATGTTAAAAAATTCTAATTAACATTTTTGAAAAAATTAATTATTTTTTAAAAATCTTTTCAGAAATTTAATTATTATTTTCGAAAAATTACATTACAATATTTTTAGAAAACCAAAAAGGATTTTTTTATCTCACATTTTAAAAATTCAATTACTAACAAATAAAAAATCTTCGAAAATTTGATTTTTTATATTTTTAAAAAAATTTACTTATTTATTAAAGATTTTACTAAAATTTCAATTATTTCAAAAATATTTTGCCAAATTTCAATTATTATTATTATATGTAATGTAAGTTTTTAATTATGCAAGAAAAAAATAATTTTCTTTCAAAAATTATTTTAAAATATTACAAAAACAAAATTAATTTTATGAATTTATTTTAATTTTTCGAAAATATACCTTCATAACTTTAAAAAAAAACATGGAGAGTTACTACAGTTACTTGATAAATTTTCAAAAATTTAAATAAAATTTTCAGTAGAAATTCAGTTATTTTTGAAAATTTTAAAAAGATTTTTCTAAAATTCAATTATTTGGATAAATTATTTATTTCAGTAAAATTCTTTATAATAATTCAGTTATTTAAGAATAATTTTTTCTAAAAATTCAATTATTTTCAATACAAGAGAGTTATTAAAATTTTCAAAATTATTCAATTCCTTTGTAGTATTTTATTAAAGTGCTTAAAAATAAAATTTTATTCTTTTGGGGAATTTTATTCAAATTGTATTGAAAATAATACAGTTCTTATACAGAATTTTTTCAAATAATTGAATTCTTTGGAAAAATTGTATTTAAATTTTCCATAATAATTACATTTCTTCGTAGAATTTTTATTATTTATAAAAATAATTGAATTTAGATAAAGGATTTTTTCAAATAAAATTAAATTTTTGAAGAATCTTTTTAGAACTTTTTAAAAATTTAATTTATTTAGAGGTGATATATTATTTAAAAATTGATAAAATAATTAAATTTTGGATTTAATACTTTGAAATTTTTGGTTTATAGTTGTTATTTTTAGCAATTATTAAATTGCAGAAAGATTAATATTGAATTTTTTTTCAAATTTTATTTCTTGTTGTAAAACAAATAAGAACTGTATTTAAGTATTTACTTAAAAAAATATAGAAGTCTTGAATAATTGAATTTTGGAAGGTTTATTTAGTTGTAACTTTTTTTAGAAACTATGCAATTGCAGAAGGTTTTATGTAAATTGAATTAAAAATTTTTTTTTCTTAAAACAAATAAGAATTAGTTAAATATTTGTTGAATTTTTGATTAATTGAATTTAGAAATCAGTGAAAAGTCAGAAAAATAAAAAAAAATTGTTTTTGAAAACACTAATAACTAAACGCGACTTTTTCGCATTTTTTGTAAATTAAAACGAAAAACTTTTTATGTTAACTAAAACGACTTTTTTGCGCCATAAAATTATTCCGAGGTCTGTTTGGATAATTTTTCCAAATGTGGAATTTCAGTTTTTAATTTTGTACTCAATTTTGTAATTAATTTTAACCAGTAATGTAGGAAAATATCTTTAATGTTTACATTAACAAATGAACCTCAAGTTTTGAACGTTCAAATGAACGAAATATTTTTTATTGAAGATATTTTAATAAATTACTAAAATCATAAAAAATGAAAAACTGAAATTTTACGTTCAGAAACTTAGGAATTAATTTTTTGGATAGTGACGCAAAATAATTGCAATAAAAATTTAATTTTTAGAGGAAGTATATAGATTTCGTTCATTTGAACGTTCAGAATTTTAGGATCTTATTAACGATATTTTCACGATTAACGATTAACGATATTTCTTTAATTTGAACATTAGATACTTGTGGATTGGTTAATTTATGATCCCAAAGTTTTGAACGTTCATATGAACGAAATATTTTTTATTGAAGATATTTTAATAAATTACTAATGATAAAAAAATTTAAAAACTAAAATTTTACATTTAAAAACTCAGTAATTAATTTTTTTGTCAGTGACACAAAATAATTGCAATAAAAATTTAATTTTTAAAAGAAATAAATAAACTTCGTTCATTTGAACGTTCAGAACTTTAGGATCTTGTTAATTTTCTATTTTTGTTAAATTCAATTTTACTTACCGATAGGTCCAATAAAGTAGCACCCAATTCCTTTTTTTCCTTGATGAACATACAAACGGCGTGAACAATAGCCCAAGGAATCCTCAAGTTCGCCATCACGATTTGTTGAAATTCCTGATACGAAGTGACCTGCTTTGGAAAAATAGCGTGCTTCTTAATTCTCGACAGTAGATTATCCACCGTATTCAATTTCAATGGTAATATGTCCGAGGGAATTTCGTAACCCTGATGTACGTCTAATTTTCTCGGTCCATCAGAATCCGACAATTTTAGTTTGAGAAATATGTTGAATGAATTGACGACAAAAAAATCGTGAGCATGATGACTGTCAGCTAATGTAAGTTCAGTGTATTCTTGTCTCATTTTCAGCATTCCGAATCGTGTGTAGTAAAAATCGTTTATACATCGACGAGCCGGACGCGGTTCACAGTCATCCGCATCTCTCGGTGGATCAACTTGCAGTGGATCTACGTCAATTATCTCTGTCTTCGATTCCTTTAATGTTTGATTCTCCAGCTCGATGGATTTTTGTAGTAATCGATTTGGCTCTCTCATTGTACTGAGAAGTGCCGCTTGGACTTTCTGTAAATTCGTCGAATAGTATTGTCGCTTAGTATTCGATTGTGAGTGGGTGATGGGTAGTGGTTCAGAATCAGAGTTGACGTTATCGTTTGTTCTTTGTCGTTTCGCGATGTGTGTGCTTTCAATTGTGTCATCGATTCGTAGTTTTTTCTCATAGGGTTCCTCGTCATCGTCGTCACTCGAGGGACAGCGTTTGATACCACGTAGATTGATTCGATCAATGTCGCTACTTTGGGGAGCGGTGTCATTTTGATTCCAGTTCGGCTCCTCAAGGAAGACGGTGTTTGGATTCTCGACTGTGAAATTGTCATCGATTGTTCCCTTCTTAAGAAGAGGTCTCTGCATTATTTCCGAATTGGGTGCTTGCTCTGACCTGTCGTCGAATTCTTGGAGAATTGGTCGATTATTGATGTCCACTCTTGGTCCACCGGATTCAGTGGCGTAGTTGTAATTCATCAGAAGGGATTGGTACCGTTTGGCGATCTTTAGATAAACGTCGTTCTTCTCCTGTAAACGGGGATCAAGCATGATGACCTGATCGGGCATCTCGATGTCAAAGTCCAATTGATCTTTGGCGAAAAAGTCGTGAATACCGGCGACGACTCCGCCCGTGATTGGTTGCATTTCGATTCCGGGGACATTTTCCGGTACGGTGAAATTTAATTCTGGACTTTGGTTCTCGCATTGCCATTGTATGAGGTTGTAGAGAAGATTGTAGGATTCGGAGAAGACGCTGTAGGGCCATTTGGTTTGGAATTTGTAGTAGTAGTTGAGACTGAGTTGGTATTGAGCGTTTGTCATTGGCATGTAGTTGCTACTTTTGGAAACTGTTGCGGTTCGCAGAACGCCTCTTCGAATTGATACCATTTGATCGCTGCGGATTTTGAATATCGCGGCTCGAAGATTCGCCTCGGAGTAGTGTTGATAAATTTTGAATAGTTGATAGGCCCAGCTGCGGCGATCTTTGGCGGAGCACATGGAACTGTGAATTACGCTGTTGAGAATCGCGACGTGAATGTCGTTGGGATTCTTGACGTCTTTGGTGAAACCCTTGGGATTGAGGACCTTTGAGGGATGGCGCAAATCGTAGATGAGATTGAAGGCTTGAATTGTTTGGGGCACCATTACTGGATCTCTGGGTTCCATGTTTGAGATGTCGTAGTACTTTCTCGAAATGTAGGCAACTAGTTCTTTGAAGATTTTCGTGACTTTCTCCTCGTACTCGACGGGATTGTGACACTCGCCCTTGATGCGATCGACGAGTCCGTTGAAGCGCTTGTTGACGAAGTAGTTTTGTTTGATCTCCTCGATTCCGAGCATTACGCTGCTTATTGTTTGCGATTGCTTGAGCATGTAGTGGAGTCTTCGTTGACAGGCACGCGATGTTTTGTTGTTGGAGCAATTGGAGTAGGTTCTTAGGGTGTCGCGAACGGCAATGAAAGTGACGAATTGCTTACGGGGATTCGGGAAGAGATACATCATTGCGACCTTGCACATTAGGAGAACATTGTCCTCGTGCGGTTCCCAATCGACGCGAAGTTTGTCCATTCGTTGTAGAGCTTTGTAATCGACTTCGTCGTATTTTACACGTTTCTTCATGGTTATTTTTCTTGGTAACACTCGACGGACATAGGATTTTTTCTTTGGTTCAACCTTTGAAGTTAATGATGATGTTGGTTTACTAGTTTCTTTAACTTCCTTCTCTGCATTCGATGTTACCGTTGCTTTTGCCTTGATACTTGACTTTGTCACTTTCTTGTAACGTATTTCTTTCGCAGTCGCGAAAGTCGAGTCCTGAATAGCTTCCTCCAGTGATTTTGGTGTCGTATCTAAGAGAGTTTTTCGATTTTCCTGAGTTGTTTTGTATTGTTGGTATGTGTAATTATTGTGACCCCAAGTCCAATTTCGTTTCAGGTGAGAGAATAAAGCGGAATCGAGTCCAGCTGCTCCTTGATGATCACCAGGCACTTCACCAGTATCATACTCTTGTACTTGTCGCGGATCACGAGGTTTCGCCGCCATTATCATTTCGATCTTTTTCGGTAGATCCTCCAGTAAAATATCCTTCCCTTGAACAGCTAATCGACCACCCAGTGATGTGTGGACACAAATTTCCCACATGTCGTACCAATATTTTTCAACATCCAGCAATGTTTTGAATTCGTACCGTCTCACTGGATAGGATTTCTCCTCAATTCGATGATAGCTGACCGATGAGCTCGTTGTGTCTGTAAGTTGTCCGTGACGATTAACGTAGAGGAAGATTTGATCTTTCTCTTTGAGTTTCTGTGGACCAAATTGAACGAGACCGAGATAGCAGAGACGAGTTATTGTTTCGTGAATAACGAAAATGTATTTACGCGATTTCAGGAGAATGTTTCTCAAGAAAGGCGATATATCCTTAACGAGAAAATGTTTCTTGATCGGATGATCTAAGTATGATTCGAGATCTGGTATCACGTAGGGAATGTTGTAAACTTTGACGAAAATCGAAAGCGGTAGACGAATAAGAACGTCGCACAATAAAGCCCATCCGTCTGACCAACCTGGAAGAAGTTTTTTTAAACTAGAATTCTTTCTTAAAAATCATAAGCAAACGTTTATTGTTTCGTGAATAACAAAAATGTATTTACAAGAATGAAAAATGGTAAAAAAATTGAATGGAAAATATTTTTTGAGAGAAGAAATATTTTACCAGGATGTTTGTGTAGTGGTGGAATAAACATCTTCCAACTGACTTCATTCGTGTAGATCTCATTCATTTTTGACTCTAATTCATCGTCAATGAAAATTCCTTCCTCGCGGAACTTTCCTATTAGATCCTCATTTGCATTTTGAAGTTCTCCATTATGCTCATAGACTAAGTAGAATAGCAGATTGTGCAGTGCTTTCATTCTCAAAAACTTTGGACTGTAGCCATATTTCTTTCCGATTTTCTGTAAAATTTTAAATATATTTTATTTAATATTTAGAATTAAAAGTATTTGAAAATTATATTTGTTAAAAATGTAGAAAGTAAAGAAATTATAATTACGTACGGGATCGAGGAAGAGATTAACGTTTGTCACTTCCAAACTATCGGAATTAAAGAGCGGAGTTAAATTTTGTTTTTTCAACGCATTTGATTTTGAGGCCCTCACATTTGGTGCTCGAAGCAAGCAAAATTTAATTTTGGCCTGTTCGACTGCTGACTGAATGAGGGAATGATTTTTATCAATACTTGGATCACAAATGTAGGTAACGACTTTTTGTCTCGCATTATCACTGAGCGTTAATTTAATGTATTTCACTAAATTGTCCTTGGCTAATCTTTGCAAAACTCTTGCCAAAGATCTTTTATCGATCCTCACGAAATAACCTTCCTTATCCTCTTCTTCTTTGATCATCTGCAAAAATTTGTATTTCAATTACAAATCTATATTAATAATAATCATTGTATTCCGAACTAATTATAAGTCGGTTCGCAATTTGAAATGAAAGAATTCAATCATTTCAATCATTTTTGTTTCCTAAATTCTTTAATCATTTTTCTTTTTAAATGTCTTCAATTTTTAAATAATTATGTTGAAAATTATTGAATTCTTGTAAAGAATTATATTATTTATAAATATAATGGAATCCTTGTGAAGAATTTTATTAAAATCTGAAAATTCTAATTACATTCTATAGGAGAATTTCTTTGAATTTTGTTTTTTTTTAAATTTATTTAATAATATTAAAAATAAAAATTTTGAATGTAATTGAGTTTTATAAAGAATTTCTTTCAAGTTATTAAGATATTTGTGTTTGTTAATAATTAAAATTAAATATTTAATTATTGAATTTCATTAAAATTTTTAGAAAATAATTAAATTTTTCTGACAATTTTATTACCATTTTTTCAAATACATCATTTAATTCATTCAAGAAATTTTATTAAAGTATTGAAAATAATTTAATTCTTTCGAAGAGTAGAAACTGAGGAAATTTATTTGAGAAATTGATTCGGATTATTGATAGCTTCTTTCATACTTAATAGAAACTATTAAATTTTTTAACTATTGAATTCTTTAAAAATATTTCTTTAATTTTTATATACAATCGATTTCGTTAATAATTATAAAATAATTGTGCCAAATAATTTTAATATTAAATTCTATTAAAATAATTGTCAGAAAATTAAATTCTTTTCAACAATTTTATTGGAGTTTTTGTAAAAAATTAAATTATTTTAAAGAATTTCTTTAAGTTTTTTTAAAAATATGTTGTTTTTTTAATAGTTTTAATTGAAACTTTTGAAAATTGTATAAATCAACGAATTTTTTCAATTCTTTACAATAATCGTGTCAGTTATTAATTACAATTAAATTTTTTATTATTTAATTTTATTAAAATTGTATTGAAATTAATTGAATTTCTGAGAAAAAGCTAAAAAGAAAAAAGATTGTTTATAAAAATAATTAAATTGTTGCAATAATTTTTACTATTTATCAAAATAATTTAATTCTTACCAAGAATTTTACTATTTAACAAAATTTTTCTAAAAATAATTGGAGTTTTTCGAAGAAAGTTATTATTTATGAAAATAATTTAATTTTTGCGAAGAATGATATTAAAGTTTTTTGAAAATAAGAAACACTGTAATATTTATTTAACTATGTACTTAATAAGTGAATTTGTACATTTTGAATCTAAAATTATTCAAAAATTGAATTAGTAGTAAATAAAATTTCAATTTTATATTCGAATTATAACTTAAATTAAATAAAATTAATTAAAATTAGAACCAACGAACCTTGAGGAGTTTTGAAGTGTCATCAATAACTTTCTTGTCTTTCACCGCTTCGATAATGAGATTGGCTCGTTTCAATAGTCGATAAGTGACATTCTTTTGATTGCTGTTTTTGAAATTTTCCAAAAAGCCAGTTACTTGATTCTTCTTTTTCCCACCACAAGAGGCGACAATTTTCGTTTTAACATCCTTAAAAACGCTACTATGTTGCGATAATATTGCACCACTTTGATTAGAAATCGGTGTCTCATTGTCATTTTGTGTGTCTTGCGATTCAAAATTCCCTTCATTTTCATTCCAGAATGTTGTTGCGCGAAGTTGTGCCAAATTCAAATGCGTATAACGATACGCAGTTCGAGATCGTAAATTTTTGTATTTTGCGAAAATTTTATTAACACTTGCAAATAATTTCTCGTCACGTTGAACTTGATAATTTTGCAATTCATCGGCAATATGAACATCCTCATTTGTATCCATTGGTTGAATTTCATCTTCTGGAATTTCTAGTGGTAAAATTGTTGGTTCAATCACTGGTGGATTTACTAATGGAATCATTTGTAGATTCACTTGTACTGGCGGTGGAGGCGGTAATGGTGGTGGTGGTTGATCATTATTTTTCTCCTCTTGTGAAGAGCGATTGAATTCTTTCATTTTGTCCATTTCTTGAATTAATTGTTTACTCATTTCACTTGAATATTCAAACTTTTTAGCTATGTATTTTGTGACCCTTTGCTTTCCGACGTCGTTCATGTAAGTTGCGACTATTCGCGTTTTTACTAAATTTCGAAGAATCGTTCTTGTATGTAATTTCGTCATGCCGAGTTTTGCTCCTAGTTCTGATTGACTTAATCCTTGATGACGTGCGTCTTCTACGAATTTATTCGCTTGCTTCAGGTACGATACGTTTAATTTTTGCCTCGACGTGTCCAAATCTAGAAACAAAGATATTTTTCGAGAGAGAAATTAAGAAATTAGTTTATTAAAAGAAACGAAATTTAATCGTGATAATATACCGTATGATTCTTCTTCATCAGGTCCGTCGTGTTTTCCCCAAAACTGATTGATGTCGATATTTGGATCCACGAGTTGTACCGCTCTCACTATTTTTCCAGCTAGAGTCAGTCCATTTTTGGTCAATTCGGTAGATTGTGGATTTAAATTTCCATAGGGTACTTTCTGTTGAAAAAAATAATGTAATAAAAAAAAAATAAATACTCTTCAATAAAATTTTTGCTGTAACTTACAATATCGGTCTTGATAATTGTCTTAAGTATCGGCGTCTTGAAGATCTTTTTCAAAGGAACTTTCAACTCTAATTTCTCCTTTAATTCCTCGTAACTTGATATATAGTTGGGCTTGGATTTTAGATAGTTGATTATAGTTTCGGAAAGGAGGATGAACTTTGGTCTTCTCTCAACGTAAAATCTCGTTAGATGAAGTAAACTGCCACTGTAACTGTTGCCAGAGACACGCTCTGAATAGGCTTGTTTTGTGATTAATTTTTGTTTCAATAGAAATTTTCGATGATAGAACAGTGATTTTGGATCATCGGAAATTGAGCCGATACCAGTTTTACCGCTGGAAACGTCGCCATGATAACGAGCACGTCCAACTCTTTCTAAAAAACAATATTGAAGAACATTCATTCCCATCACTGGACATGCAGTGTCACCAACCAAGGCACGTTCCCTTAAACTTTGCGATGCAACTATTATGAATTTTTGTCCGTAATTAGTTATTATATCTTCAAGTGCGTAGTATCTTGCATCGAGAGTAATATCCACGCGGGTATTGTACGATGAACATGAACCTCTAATACCGTTTCGTAAATCGTCAATTGGAAAGTGAGGATAGATGTCTTTTGGAATTTTCTGCAAAAGAACAAAAATTATAATAATTATTAAATAATAATTATAAATAATATATATAATTAAATATTAAATAATAATATATTATTAATAATAAATAAATAGTTACTATACAATACTAATTATAATGATTTCATGTCTCGGATCGACTTTAAGGCGCAAAAAATTGCTTTAGTCGATTAAAAATACAAAATCAGTCGAAATAGTCGTTTACATAATTCAGTGTTGTCACAAAAACTTCATTTTATATTTTCCTACGTTTCCCCCTCTTCACGGATTTTTAAATTCAAAAATTCAACTTTAATTATTTTTCGAAATAAATATTTAAATACTTCACATTTGTTTTTTCACAGGAAATAAATTTTTAAAATGTTATTTTCAATACCTTTTGAAATAAATTATTTTTTAAATTTTCGATTTTTTAAAACCATTTTCAACAAATTCACTAATGTTCAACAATTTTTAAACTAAACTTCATCTCTAAATGAATTATTTTTAATAATTTTCTAGAAGTTCTTTAAGAATTGAATTATTTAAATGGGAAAAATTCAATTGAAACTTGGTAAAATATGTTTAAAATAATTTAAATTCGGTAAAATTTTGACAAAATAATTACATTTTTGAAGAATTTTTATTATAAAAAATAAAAATGAAGATGATTTGTCCAAAAATTTTCATGGGTCTAAAAAATTTAATTTTTAAAAAATTTAACTTGCTTAAATGAAAATGAATAAAACTTTGTTCGAAGATATTTAAATCTTCAAAAATTTTATATAAAACAATTCTAAGAATTACTTTTTTTTAAATATTGTAAAATAATGTTTTGAAAAGAATTGAAATTCTCCAACGAATTTGTGTATAATTTAAAAAAAAGCTAATTAATTTTTTTAAGAATTTTAAATAAAAATTTTAAACATTATTGTATTCTCTAAAATAATAAAAATAAATGTAAAAAGTATAAATATTATTGTTTTTGTATGAAAATATTTAAAAACATTAAATTGTAAAAATTAAAATGACAATTTTCTAAGAATTACTTTTTTCTAAAAATATTTAAATATATTTTCCATTAATATTCGTTTTTAAATTTACGTTTGAAAATTTTTCATTAAAATTGTTGATAATTCAATTATTTTCAAAATATACAATTAAAATTCTTTAGAAGTTGATTTAGAAATACTTTAATAGAAAATAATTGATTTTTTTCTAGTATTTTATTAAAGTACTTCTAAATCAACTTCTAAAAAATTTTAATTGTATATTTTGAAAATAATGTAAAGTTTAATAGAAAATAATCGATTTTTTCTAGTATTTTATCAAACTTTACATTATTTGAATTATTCAAAATTTTTAATTGTTTATTTCAAAAATTGAATTAGAAAAATTATTCAAAAATAATTTTATCAAGATTTGTTTATAGTTATACTTTTCATATCATAAAAATCGAAATCAATTGCATTTAATACTTAAAATGTGATATTTTGTTGCAATATTTGGAAAAATTGTCGAAGAAGTCGTACATTTTTTAAATGAGTTGAAAACAGTCGTAATATCCGAGACATATTATTATTATTAAAATTATTATTATTATTAACGATCAATTAATAATTATTTTAACTTTCTGAAAGCAATTCCGATAACTTACTGCTTTCTTTTCGTCCTCATTCAATAGTTCAAAACGATCGAAAATGATAAGAGGCTCTCTTGCCTTTTTTAGTTCGTAAAACATAAAACCTTTGACTTTTGAACATGTTGACCAGATTTGTCCCATTAACGATTCGGTAAGAGGTAAATCTTCCTGAAGTCGAAAAGCCATTCGCTGCCATAATGCTGAAAATTTAAATAACTGCGATTAAAATTTGTCTATTAATTTATTTCCTACTTTTTATTACTTTTTAGTTATTATTATTATTCTTGTTAGTTTTATGTTTCGTAAATACTTTTAATTTCAAATAATTTCGTTAGAAATTTTGTTAATTAACTAAATTAATAACATTCTGCTCTAAATGAACTAATAGTTTGTTTATTTAAGAAAAAAATTAATTTTTTCGTGGTTGATTGATAATACAAGTGATTTTAATTCGTAGTTGTTTTGTCTGTGTCATAGACTAAAAGTCAAAACTCGGGTTCGAATCTCCTTGACTTTTTTTCATTTTAAAAAAGAATATGAACTAAAAGCAAGTTTATTAACTACTTTTATAAATTCAATACTCATAGAATTAAAAATAAGGTAATTTCTCAATTTAAAAACTTATTTTAATATTCTGTTCTATATTCCGGTGATTCCGGCCTTGGTGCTTGATTGATAAATAAAAATTTTGAGGTTAGAACTAGAATTGCAAATAATTTACAAACCTTCTAAAGTTATTCCATCTAAGCCCTCTAAAGCAACTTCGTCGATCACACAGTCGACTAAATCGACTGAGGAATTTAGCATGTAATTCCTTAATTCCATTATTAATTAATAATTAATAATTAGAGGTTATTTTTCACCTGATATACGGAACTTTATACACTTAAAAAAATATCATACACTTTATTTACATGTCG
Source organism: Leptopilina drosophilae (assembly GCA_032873175.1). Classification (NCBI taxonomy): domain Eukaryota; kingdom Metazoa; phylum Arthropoda; class Insecta; order Hymenoptera; family Figitidae; genus Leptopilina; species Leptopilina drosophilae. Next base: position 16,880,996 of record CM065481.1, read on the forward strand.
CTTTTAACTTAAAAACAAATACTATGCTTATTAGCTAACAAGGGAACTATTTTTAATAACCATTTTCTCAAAAGTCATGACATTATTATTCATGTTTAGATGTTTTTGATAATAAAAAAACACATTCTTCTCGATATAAAAAGTAGAAAACTTCTAGAAAAATGTAGAAAGTGGTTAAAGGGTAAAAAAGTTTTCGATCCCAGCGCCATATTCAAACTTTGAAACTAAATTGACAAATGATATAATTTTCTACTTTATTGCTGTAGATAAAGTAGAAAATTCATTAAGTTTTAAATAATTCAATAATAATAATTTAATAATTTAATATATAAATAATTTAAATGTTTCATTTAAATTTCATTGACTTTAAAACTTTTTCTTTAATATTTAAACATAAAAAATTAATTTCTTTTTGAAAAATAATTTTTTAACAACTCTTTTTATTTAACTCTTTAAAATATTTTTTTAAATTTAATGTATAATTTAACAATTGAAGTTTACTTTATTTAAAATAGAATTACTACATTTTATTCGTTTAATTATTTTCACTAATAATGCGCGTTTATTGAAAAATAAAATTTGTATTTTAGAATAAATTATTATTTAATAATTACGTTTTACAAAACATTTTCAAAGTGGTAAATAATATTCGTTTTGAAATATGATATTTATTTAATTTTTATAGAAACACCTTTTTAACATTATAATGACGATATTATATAATCAGTTAAGTTTCCCGTCCAGACTCTTGTCTGGATCTTCCACTAGGTCAAAGGTTCTTCAATTAGCAGTCATAACAATAATTAATTAAGCTCAGAACTATTATTAAATAATTTCTTAAATAAAAATCATTAAATATTTTTAAAAAAATATCAAATAAGTAAGTATAAAACTTTATTTATTTATATACTATTATTTATTATTTTGCTTTCTTTATTTCTTATTATTTATTAATATATTTTTTTATTTCTACATTCAGGCTGTAAATGATGAAAAAGAATAATAATTAATTAATTAATAATTATTAACTAAAAAATTTAAGAATAATTTCTTTAAAAATAATATAAAATAAGTTAACAGGAAATTTTTATTTATTTATTTACTATTATTTATTATTTTGCTTTTCTTGATTTATTATTATTTATTATTAAATTTTTTATTACTACCGTTCGGCTTTGAATGATGAAAAAAATTAATAATTAATTAATTATTATTAATTAAACAATTTATGAACAATTTTTTAAAAAATAATATAAAATAAGTAAATAAGAAAATTGTTCTTTATTTATTAACTATTATTTATTATTTTGCTATTCTTGATTTATTATTATTTATTAACATATTTTTTATTTCTACCTTTCGGGTTTTAATTACGAAAAAGATTAATAATTAATTAATAATTATTAACTAAAAAATTTATGAATAAATTTTTAAAAAATAATATAATATAAGTAAAAAAGAAATTTTTCTTTATTTATTTACTATTATTTATGATTTTGCTTTTCTTTATTTATTATTATTTATTAATATATTTTTTATTTCCAAATTTCGGTTGTGAATGATGAAAAAGAATAAAAATTAATTAATTAATAATTATTAGCTAAAAAATTTAGAAATAATTTTTCAAAAAAATAATATAAAATTAGTAAATAGAAAATTTTTATTTATTTATTTACTATTACTTATTATTTTGCTTTTCATTGTTTATTATTATTTATTAATTTATTTTTTCTTTCTACCTTTTGGCTTTGAATGATAAAAAAAATAATTAATAATTAATTAATTAATAATTATTGACTAAAATATTATTCATACATTTTTTAGTTAATAATTATTTATTAATATATTTTTTATTTCTACCTTTTGGCTTTGAATGATAAAAGAAATGAATAATTTATTAACTAATAATTATTAACTAAAAAATTTCTGAACAATTTTTTTTACTTACCTTTTGATTTTGAATGAAGAAAAAACTTAATATTTAATAATTTAAATAATTATTTAATTATTGGAAAGTAATTAAAAATACCAGCTAAGGGAAAAATAAAATATGTTTATAATTAGGTGCAAAATATGAGGTAGATTTTATAAATAGACAAATAAAAATTCTTACATCGTGATAAGAACACACAAAAAAATATGTGTTAAATTTGTTGCGTGTAGTTTTCAAGATGGTGTTATTTTAACAGCCATTAAAAATATGCATTAATTTTAACACACTCATGGTGTTATTTTAACAAAAAATGTAGGTTAAAATCACATCGTATGGGTTAAAAATGTTGCGTGTTGTTTTAACACTACTTTTAGTGTTAAAACAACACTTCTTTTTTTCTGTGAAAAACGATAGTACAGTGTATAGGATGAATCGCACTTATCATTTTTGAAACTTATTATGAATGAAATAAAAAAGTAATATATTTGTCATTTGAGTAAATTTAGACTCGTTTTTTCTCTTATGGTATAGGATATAATTATATTTTTACGATGTGGTTAACAATGGTTTTTTTCTCGCCCCCACTCAAAAATAATATTCGAGTGTCAAACATCAATTGACGTGATTGCCCTTTTTATATACGAAAGATAATACTCATGCAGAGTGCACTTTATATTTTTAAATAAGTTTCGCGCTAAATAATTTAATCAATGATGAGAAGAGAGCACTGTGTGATTCATCTCAGTTTAATATTTGAACTGTTATTCTTTTTTTTCGCTGTGAGGTAACCGCAACAATTACATATTTCATTTTATTAAAGCTTGAATTTTTATGACCAATATATGCGACGACTGACATTGACACAATTGATCTTGGAAGAGAATATCGATTCTATTATTTTATTGAAGGATATTAATAATATGTAAATGGGAAAATTTTGTTTTGATATTAATTTTGTCCCAAAATTTAAATTTTACTTGTAAACAGGTTGGTGAAGATATTCACTTAAATTTTTCTTCTTCATTTTTCTATTCTGGGTTGTATTTTATTTTTCTAAAAGTGAAATTGATAGTAGAAAATTTATTTATTAAATAATTGAAAAAAAATTATTGGCTAATATTTGATTTAATATCTTTGGTAAAATCTGGGCTGAATTTTTTTATAACCAGTAAAAAATAATTAACAATTGAAAATTAGTTGTTAGTAAAAAAAATATTTTTTTTGATTAATATTTGTTTTTTCAATTCTGGTTCTTTTTTCCCGGATAAAATTTTTAGTAGAAAATTTATTCTCTAAATACACTAAAAAAATACTATTCACTGATATTTTTTAATATTTTTCCATTCTTATTTGATTTTATTCTTCTAAAAAATATTAGTAGAGAATTTATAGAGTAAACATTTATAAAAAATTATTGACTGATTTTCTTTATTTTTCTATTTCAATTCTTTTCTACTCTTCTAAAAAAATTCAATTGAAGATATAATTTATTCACTAAATATTTGCAAAAAATTGTTCACTGATATTTTTTTATATTTCTATTTCAATTCTTTTCTATTTTTTTTTAAATTTTAATGAAAAATATTATTTATTCAGTAAAAATTTACAAACAATTATTCACTGGTGATTTTTTTTATTTTTATATATCAATGTTTTTCGTTTTTTCTAATAGAAAAAAAAATTTCTAAAATTGTAAAAAGAAAATTTATTTACTAAAGATATGTTCACGAATTTTTAGTAAAATATTTAGTAAACATTCCTATTGTTTTAGTAGTAATTTTTTTACTCTTTTTCTAAATGAAACATGACTAAAAAGTAGAAAGAATTCTTACTAAAGTGAATAACTAACTAGTGGCTCAATTTTTACTAATTTTGATTTTGAGATTTGTTTTATAAAATTTGATTAATTTTTCTTTGTAGTACTGATTTACTAAATTATTAATTTTAGCTCAATCTTTAGTGTAAACAAGACTGAATTTTTTTGTTATTAGTAAAAAAAGTTATTACCACCTGAGAATTAATTATAAGTAAAAAAAAATAGAAAATTACTAGAGATTTTTAGTAAAATCAAGGTTGAATTTTGTTCGTAACCAGTAAAAAAAGTTATTATCAGTAGAGAATGAATTATTAGTAAAAATAAAAATTAGAAAAAAACTAAATAACTATAAAGACTAAAAACTTCTACTAAACATTTTTTTTGGGAAAATTAGCTATTTTTTTAGTAAAATTGCGGCTGAATGTTTTTTAATCAGTAAAAAATTAATTACCAATAAATAATTAACTATTAGTACAAAAGAAACTAGAAAAAATTTTCAAATTCTTCTAAAAAAAATTTCAATAAAATTAACTATTTTTAATCAAATCGGGGCTGGATTTTTTTCGTGATCAGAAAAAAATAATTAGTAGTAGATAATTATTATTATAAAAGAGACCAAAAATACTAAAAAACTTGAAATTTTACAAAAAAAAATTGTTATTTAACAATATAGTTAAATTTGGTTATAATTTTATTATCAGGCAATTTTATATCTACTTTGATATTAAAATCAGATGCTTAAAACGATAATTGATTAGGTAAAAATAATATTTAATTATGTATAAAATTGTAATTAATTAGGTATAAAGTAATAATTAATTAGATATAAAATAATTAATTAGTTATAAAATAATATTCAATTAGGTGTAAGTAAATAAGAAGACAATAATAAGGTGCAACATGAAGCATTTTTACTAGTAAATATCAGTACAAGATTGTATATGCACATTGTTAAAAGTGCACACAAATATTTTATCAAACGAGTCAGTTTTTCGTTTATCGTACAAATACGCGAATATTTACTATCCTTAATATCTAATTACAACATATTTTTTCGCTTATTAATTTTTATTTTTAATATTTATATCTATAATAATATATATATATATCAATTTAAATAAATTACTAAATGCGTGCGCGATACATAGACGTGCATACGTACATTTACATTATCAGAAAATTGTTTTGGATCATAGGGAAAAAAATTGCAACTCTCAATTTTCGAATAAATTTCGATTTAATTAAATAAACGTAATAATTAATTAAGAAGTCAATTATTATTATAAAATAATTATTTAATAGAATTATGATAAAATAATAATAAAATTAATTAATAATCAATTAATTATTATTATTATAATTAATAATTAATTATTGTAATCATGATTACAGTATTAATTAATCATTATGATTATTATTACAGTATTAATTAATTATTACAATCATGCTTGCAGTATTAATTAATTATTACAATCATGATTATAGTATTAATTAATTATTACAATCAGTATTTATTAATTAATTAATAAAATCATGATTATAGTTTTAATTAATTATTACAATCAGTATTTATTAATTAATTAATAAAATCATGATTATAGTTTTAATTAATTATTACAGCAATATTAATTTATTAATTATTATTTGAAAAGAATAATTGACGATTTTAATTAGTGTTTAATCGAACATGGGAAAATTAAAATTAAACGTTACGGTGTATAATCCAATACAATTTTCTCTTTATATATGTGGCTACAAAACACTGTGTATGATAAAATTAGTTTGATGATGGTGTTGTTGAATGGGGGAGGGTAAAAAAAATTAATTGCTTATAGAGACATTCCTATGGCAGTTGCGGACGCAAAAAAGAGCACTACACGAGTGCCTTTAAGTTTGTCAAACAGTATATATATATATTTATATATAATATTTTAAACATGAATGGAAAAGGATATAGAAAAACCTGCCACGATGAATTGACTCGCAATTAATTTTTGTACAATGTAATATTTATATTATGGATAAGGCCGCATTGTTGTCCATTTTTATTTATTTTTTCTTTTTTTTACTTCTACTCTTTATAAATGATATTTGCAATGAAAGTACAGTTAAAACTTATATACGAGTATTAAATATTATTTTATTGTGGAAAAATGTCATAGCGCGTTTTATTAATATATTTGTAATATCACAGTTCAAATATCGCACAAGTGAATTAATTTGAGGAATTTACTCTTCAATATTGTTGATTCTTTTTCTTATTTCTACTGTTTTTTGTTACAGTGATTTTTGATTTGTTATTTTTGTTAATTTTTTATTTAATTTTTATTTGATTTTATTTATTTGTTTAGATTTATTTGCCCTCTGAGTCCGAATACGAAAAATTCTACTTATTTTAGATTTAGACAGTATTTCGCATTTACTATTTATTTTCATTTTTTTACAGATTTTGAGTAGGAAAATAATCTTTGGATGAAAAATAACGACAAGAAATATTTAAAGAAAAAAGAAAGAATTTTTTGTTTATTTTTTTTTAGAATTTAGAAGTCAAATTAGGCCGTAGAAAAATAATAAATACAAAAAGTGTTTTTAAAATAGAGAAAGAACTTTTTTTGTTTATTTATTTTTCAGAATTTGAAAAACGTAACAGGCTTTAGAACAAAAAATAATTACGAGAAATAAAGAAATTTAAAGGAGAAAAAGAAAAGAGAATATTAAATAAGGTTATTAATTATAAATACCTAAATTTACAGTAAATGAAAAATATTTAATAAAAAGAAAGAAAAAACTCAGAGTAGAAATATTAGTTTTAAAAAGAAGAATCAAAAAATAGAAAAAATTTATAATTTTTTTTATTCACTGCTGAAGAAAGTCGTAAAATACTTTTAAAAAATTAGAAGAAGAAAGAGTTATTTTAAATTTTACTTCTTTTAGGTACTTTATTTATTTACTTCAACATTCTATGAATTAATATTTTATTTCTATTTATCAGTTTATTTTTGTTCATTTATTTCTTTATTTATTAATTCATTTACTAATAAATAAAAAGATCTTAATGTTCTGAACAGTCAAATGAGCGAAATTTATTTCTTCTTAAAACTAAATTTTTATTGCAATTATTTTCGTCACTATAAAAAAAATTAATTACTGAGTTTCTAAACGTAAAATATCAATTTTAAAACTTTTTTTTGATTAGTAATTTATTAAAATATCTTTAATAAAAATATTTCGTTCACTTGAACGTTCAAAACTTGAGGATCATGAATATAAACTTTATTTGAATTTTGTTATTTTAAATAATATTTATAAATCAAATTTTTATAAATATTTTAAAAGTTTGCCAAAATTGTTCTCGCTGTTTTTCTTATTAATTTTAATTTTTTAATTAAAACATTAAAAATGATCATTGAACTAAAATGTTTCTGAAGGGCGTTGATATTTAGAGTCAAAAACTGTTTTTTAGAATTTTTTTATTAAAATATTTTTTATTATTAAATAGCATTATTTTTGTTTTCATTCACTTGTTCGATTTTAAGTGAAAAATTTCGAAAAAGATTGTTTAACCATTTTGGCTTCGTTAAGAGAATGTTTTGACGAAAATTTTTGTTTCCTAAGTCGACGCTAATTTCCGAAATTTAGATTCTGATGAAAAATAAAATTTTGTTTGACTCTAAGTAAGAAACATTTATTTTTAATTTGAGAATGTATTGAGAAAAATAAAAAATTATAAGAAAAGACTAAATTTAGATGGAAAAATTCAAAAAAACGATTATTTTATTATCCTCTAGACAAAAATATGCGAATTTAAAAGTTTACTTTACGAATTTCTTCAAATAGTGAATTTTTTTTTTTGAATTGTAAATTCCTGATTTATTTCATAATGTGCGCTGTTTACATAAGAGAGCTTATAGAAATCTTAGATCGTGTGTGCTATTTATATTTTACATCGAATTTTGTCATTCTTATTATATTTATCTTATCGCACCTATGTTCCTATTGTTTTTTTTTATTACATCGATTTTATATTCTTCTTACATTTATTCGTTATAGGGCCTAAACCATCTCAGCAGGATATAATATTATTTTAGCCTGGCGCGTTTTTTTAAAACGTTTTTTTTCGTTCTTATTTTCTTTTTTCCCTTTTTATGCAGTCGTGTGTTTCAAAAAAAAAAAAAATTGATAGGAAAGTCCATCGTTCACAATATAAAATATCGTTCACAATATAAAATATCGTTCACAATATAAAATAAATATCGTTCATAATGTATAAAATATCGTTGACAATAAAAAATATCGCGTTCACAATAAAAAAAAATTGTTCACAACAAAAAATATCGCGTTTACAGTAAAAAAATTCGTTTACAATAAAAAATAAATATCTTTTACAATAATATAAAATAAGTATCGTTAACATTTATCGTTAAACGCGAGAGAGAGAGAGAGAAAGAGAGAGAAAGAGAGACAATAGAGTTGTCTGTGAATCGGATAACATCTTTCGTGAATCACCATTTTACTGCCTATTGTAAATTCATTTTTAAAATCACTAAATTATCTTCTCGTTATAGAATTCTTCGCGCGGACAGTTTTTTTTCCTCTTTGCCAAAAGGGATAAATGTTTCCTACGGATTTATTTTTGTAGAAATGAAATATGTTTTGCGAATGAATTATTTCCTTTCTGGCTGTTTGTTTCAGCTTTCTTTTTTTTACTCTCTGTTCCCCTTTTTAATTTTATATTCTCCTAATATCCTGATTGTTATATATACGGTACAGTGGGATTTTTTAGCCTTAGGTATATTTTTAAAATTGATCAAAAAAAAACTGTCGTGACTCATCTTTTGATTTCTCTTCGCAAAGATAATGACATCCGTTTTCAATTTACTCTCGAAAAAGGACAAAAGTTTCCTTTTGGGAAAATTTTTGTAAATTCTCATCAAGAAAAAAATTTTTTTATTACAGTATAGGAAGAATTTTTTACTTTGAGGAAAATATTTGCTTTATAACGAGTGTAATGTATATTTTAATTTTACTATGTATAGATAATATAAATATAAATACTATTAACAATCGCAATGACAGTTTTTGTTTTTTTTCTATTTTCTTCTGAGTAATGATGATTTTTCATTACTTATTATTATTATTGTAAAATCCGATGTCAAAAGTCCATTCATTTGGAGAATATATTCGACTCTAATAAGAAAAAAAAGTGACAGCTATGAATATAAATGAACAAACTTTTGCCATGACAAGTGTATTATTATTATTGTGTGTGTGTGTACGGAGGATGTTTCACGAAGGTATTTTTTTAAAAATAAAAAGTCTATAGAATTCGATTCTGGAGTTTCTCGTCAGGATAAATACATACATGCATTCATGCAGCCATTGAGGTTTATCGTTATTAGCCCATCTTTGTGCCACTTTAGCCAAACGTATTTTACCAATTTCATGTGCGAGAGAAAGAGAGGGACTCGATATGTGCACTTGAATCAAAAACTTTATTCAATTTCAGAAAATAATTGCGATTCAATAAATTTTTTCTTATGGATTAAGTTTGTCGATTTAGCTTTTGCTCGGGGGTTTTTTTTTGTAAATGAATTACTTTCATTTTAGTGCGATTTTATTTGTTTTTATTTAATTTTTGAATGTATATTTTCATACTTTCGCGATTATGTAATAAATTGTTTTTTCGAAATCACGAAAGTGAAATATTTTTTTATTCACTCTCTTCTATTGGTATTTTTTCCTAAAATCGAAAAAATTATTTTTCAGTGTTTTATTTATTTATTTTTAACATTATTTTGTTAGTTTACAGTGTATATCTAAGTATTTTTGATTTTTCTAATTTAAATGTAACGTCCCCTCTTCTTTCTCTCTTTAGAGACGCATGCGCATCAACGCAGCGCGCATGCGTTCAGAAACAAAGACAAAAGAGGGGACACGTTTTAATTCTTTCGTTTTTAAAAATTGATAACATTTTTTAACCACATTTTATTAAAAATTTGTTTATAGAAACATTTTTTATAAATTGTTCAATCATTTTTTCATTTAATAATTTATATAAATAATTTAATCATTTTTTAGACTTAAAAATTGTCAAAAGTAAAAACTATTAATAGGAAAAAATAAAAGTGGATTTTAAAGTTTTAAAATTAATTAAAAACCAACAATTTTAAATTGAAGAAAATAATAAAGACAAAATAATATCGCACTGAAAATAATAACTTCAAAAAAAACTTTATATTTGTACTAAATTTACAACTATATCATTTTATTACGGTGATAAACTTTGTTTGCAATTTGGAAAAGAAGAATATTTTTACTATATAAATTGATTTAATTTAAGTAATCAATAAATTATTAATTAATGGTAATTAATGCGAAAGTACAAATAATAAGTTATTGCACTGAAAAAAATTTATTTGATTCAAATAGACGATTAATCGGTTATTTGAGTCAAATAAATTTTTTATTCAATGTGAAGAAGTATTTAAAAAAATTAAAATTGAGAAAAAGAGGAAAAGGATGAAAAAAAATAGAAAAAGAAATGAATGTTAATTATATTGTGAATTTAGAGAGGAATTTTTTTGGACACAGCTGCATTATGTTTGTATTCAATCGACAAGAGTATAAATATTTAAGATGATGAAGATGCTTATTGAATTAACTATTTTCACGAAGTAGTCATAGCCTCCTTTTGGTCGAGCTATAAATAATAAGGAAACGCACACGGACGGACGGGATTTGTTTCATTGCAGTATATAATATTTATAATCTGTCATGACCGTTGGACTAATTTTCTACTTGCACTTCAGTCATGTCATTATTATCAATTAAACAAAACAGTCGAATTATTTTCATCATTTTTTTTCCAATTTTGTATATAATATATAGTTTCTATATACGATTATACGCGTATAATGTTTATTATAGTCTGAGAAAAAGATTTATTCAACTTGCGCGCACAATATTGTTATAAAAGAGTAGAGACGAAAATTTTTGTTTAATGATCATAATCGCTTATTGAAATTTTTTTTCTATACAATTTATCTCAACAAAGTTATTTTGTTATTTCAAATCAAGCAAATCAATTATGAGGTCATCATCAATCATTGAACTTCCACTTAGAAATAGATACTAATTAACGATTATATCTATTTTTCTATTTTTTTTTTTTTTGAATATTCACGTAGAGTGGAAAAAATTTGTATTTTTTGTTTGATTTAATTTAAATTGTTAGAAAGTTGATTTATTTTTAATAAAAATCATTTTCTCAGTGTATCTTCTATTTATAAATATCATGAATATTTCAATTCTGTTAATTGTTTATTCGAATTTGAAATTTAAATACGAATATTTTAATACGGCAACTGTAGCGATAAATTACAAGTGCCAAAATAAAATAATTACTGAAATTGTAAATTTAAAAATTATATAGGGTAAAAGGGGTTTATTTTTAAAACATATTTTTTGTTTTTAAGTGAATTGAAAAGGCAATTTTATCAAAAGCAAATTAAGTATAAAAATGGAGAATAAATGTAAGCGTCAGGTTGATAGAAAGAGACAGAGTGAATCTAACGTCCCCTCTTCTTTCTCTCTCTAGAGACGCATGCGCAGTTCAGAAGCAACTGCGCTTGCGCTATTATTTTCCACCAATGAATGTGGCTGGCGCAAGCGCAGTTGTTTAAATTTTTTTATTACAATAATTTAATTTAATTAATTAAATTAAATAAATTATATTAATTTAGTTTCAGTAATTTTATTTAAAGAAAATATTAACTCCCCTTTTACCCTCAAGTGGTAATTTTAAAATTTTTTTTTAATTTTAAATCGAGTTATAATAAATAATCTATATCGAAATAGTGGTATATTACAATATAATACAAATCACAACATCTTATTTTGATTTTGTGATATTAGAATAATAATTATGCGGAAGAGCGATGCGTGCAAACACTTGTGTCGCTTTTATATTAAAAATCTACTTTTCCCTACCAGTGGAAGAAAATTTTTTTTTTATTTAAATATTAAATACGCCTGTTTTAGTAATGTCACTTTACTATTTTTTAAATTTCAGTTTTGTGGAATTTTCGTCTGCGAAATTTTCACAATTTTAATAAGTCGAGCTTCGATGTGTTCAACACGGTTAATTAACATTTTCAGCATCTCGATTAAATTTTTCGTTTATGAAATATTTTGTTTTTGATAAAATAATATTAACATTAAGTAATATTGAATAATATTAACATTGAGTAATATTAAATAATATTAACATTGAGTAATATTAAATAATATTAACATTGAGTAATATTAAATAATATTAACAAATTATGTCAATATTACATAATATTTAAATATTAAATAACATTGTTATGTTAATGTTAGATAATATTAACAAATTATACCAATACTAAATAATATTTACATGATTTAATATTAAATAATGTTATTAAATTTTTTTTTAAATTAAAAAAATTTTTTTTTAATTAAATTTAGAAATAGAATTTTATTATGACGGAAATTTTGTATTTGTATCTTATTTGTATCTTATTGGCAATTTTTTTTGTCATCGAGGTTCGACTGCATAGTGGAAATAGTAAATATATATTTTCTCTTAAAGTATAAATAGTTTTTTTTTCTTAAATTCTCAAAAACTGTGTATAAAAAATTGTTTTTCAAAAACAAGTGAGATTACACCCCAAAAAATATTTTTTCATCAAAAAAAGTTATTTCGAATACTAGTAGTTTTTTTTGCGTATTCGTTTTATTTGACTTATTTGTTCAGTTCATTTTGCTTTTTATTCGCATTTCGTTCAATTTTATTATTTATTTTTTATTTAATGTTATATTTTCATAGAATTCATTTAATTATTTTTTTTTACTTTTTTTAATTTCTAAATAGGAGAACTTGGAAAATTTTTATATTATAAAAATCATTTATTTAGAAAATGTTATATTTTCTATGAATTTATTTATAACAAAAAAAATATATTTTTAATGTAGTGACTTCATTTTAATGACTTTTAGAGAATCATTGATTGACTCAGCAAATAATTGGTTCCGCGAAATATTTCACAGAGTCTGTCAGGTTAAAACATGTTATTTAAGTTTGGGATGACTTTTTTTTCTACTAAAGGTGTGCACTGCACTTACAATTTTACTAATTATTATTTTTTTTCTTGTTTTCCAGATGGTGTTTGTGCTACTTTCAAAAGTTTGGTGACGTGCTGCGAAATTGGGTGAGTAATTTAATTGAATTTTGATTTATGGTTTTTGATAAGTGGGAATTTTTTTGATTATTTGGTGCATAAGAACTGAATAGACGATTTTGAGACGAAAAATTTGAAATAATTAGAAAATTCAACAAACGAGTTGATTAAAATACAATTACTTAAAAGTTTTGAAAAATTAAAAATTAAAAAAAAAACTCACCCAGAAAAAAGGTATTTTACTTAACAACTACTAAACTTTTTATTTGTTTCAAATAATGTTTAGTTCAATGTTTTATTTGTTCAGAGAAAAATTTAAAATTTGTCAAATAAAATTTGTATTTTATTCGGCAGTTTATTTTTTTATTTGAAACAAATAAATAATTCTGCAGGCCGTGTAATAATTATACTTTTCTTTAATTCAAATATTTGGTTCAATTAAAATTTTTCTCTGGGTGCTTCTTTTTGCTTCTTTCCGTTATAAATAATTTATTACTAATTTAGAAAACTTGTAGTTTTCTACTGTTGTTTCATAAAAGACAATTTTTTCAAAATATTTAAAATATTCCATGTTATTTCACGTTTATTATTTCAAAAATTGTATGCAAAGATTGATTTCATTTTATAATAGAATTTTAACAAAATTTTAATAAAGTTTTACAAACTTTATAAATTTTTAATAAAGTTTTAATAAAGTTTTACAAACTTTATAAATTTTATTCAAAGTTTGTAGAATCTGATTTCTAATCAGATCTTCATTGTTTCTCTTTTAGATTTGTAAAAAAGTCTATTTTTTAATAGTGTTAAAGTTTAGGAAAAGTTTTAGCAAAAATTTTTCGAAAATCGAGTATTAAAAATCGAAATACAAATAGTCGGGAGTATCAAGAGTTAGATTTTCGTTTTATTTTTTTTTATTATGAAAAAAATTTGAAGATCAAAGTTTGATTATTCCACAGAAAATTGGAGTGCTTGTTCTTTTGACATCAAAATAGATTAAAATAATACCTGCAAAGCTTTGATTTATCGAGAATTAAAAGAATCCATTGAAGAATTAAAATAATCTGCACGGAAAAAGCAAAGTCTGAAACCGTATAAATTTCTGGAAAGTGGCCTAATTTTTAGGTTCAAAACCAGATTTAGTCAAATTTAAAATTAGAATCATACTCTCATGGCTAAAATTAAAAAATTGTACTAATCCTTTAGGCAAAAAACAAGGTTTATTTCGACAAAGTTCTCAACGTTTTTAGACAAATAATGTTCCAAAATATTTTGAAAATATATTTAAATAATGTTCTAGGACTTCATGAAACGCTCTAAGAATAATTTTGGATGGAACATGATTTGGTTTTGATTCAGACCAATTTTCGTCATTGAAAAAATAAATTCTATAGAGGCTTATTTTAATCTTTTTCGATGCTAATTTAAGCTGCAACTCTTTTTAATATCCGGTACTTTTCACCAATTTTGATTTATTATTGTTCTCTGTGTAGGATTTTAACTTCATTTAGTGTTATATTTAACTGATCGTAATTACAGTAGTATTCTGAAAACGATTCGGAAATCATTTTCTGAATTTCCAAATAAATTAGTCAATTAAATAAATTGGGTCGTTCTTCTCATCTGGAAGTTTGGTATCTCACAATAGTAAAGTGGTTTTTTTTAATGACACATTTGTCACTTTATTTTTTTGTTTTTTTTTTGGGAACAAGGTCCACGCATTTCGTACTGATGAAATTTAAAAGTTGCCAAAGATTGAAAGGCACTTTGTATATTTCTCGAAATGCAGTATAGTAACATTAAAGATTCTCTCACGCGACAAAAATTAGATTCTTTGGTGTGCGACATTTTGTTGATAAAGACATCATGACTTAAAAAAAGAATTTGTTTTGTTAGTATAATAATGTGTCTCCTCAAGAGCACGCGCACTCGAGAACTTTCATGTTCTTCCAATTGGAGACTTTTAATTTTGTCGGATCGTTTTCATCGAAATAGAGAATTTCAAGTTCGGCGAGTTTACTTGGTGCACAACATGGTCGTGGCGCCTTTCTTCTGTCCTCCTTCCAAATGAGACTCTGCAGTAGGGCGTGATGATGTGCCGGATTGTAACGGGGCGGACACCTTCCCTTACAATAACCAGCGTCAAATGTCTTTGGCTGAATGATAAATTCAAAACCCTTAAGGTCCTTGAAAATGACAGTCATTTGATGACGACAACATTTTTTACTATCACCACGACACTCGGTACGACGACCCTTGTGCAATGATAATAATTGATCGTGTGCTCCACGTTTATTGCGATGATGATGATGATAATGATGTTGATGGGTGAAAACATTGAGCACTGGCGATAGGACGTTGCAATTTATCGAAATTCCCTTCTCCTGGAATTCCAATTGTAAAGTGAGATAATCACTTTGGGAATGATTATTTTCCTCCTCGTGCCAACTGGCAACGGCCTCGGTTAAATCGAATTCGAGCCATCTTGGTGCCCGAGGCTCTAGTAAGTTGGCTTTGGAGATTAATCGTCGAGCGGCACCATTTTGGAGTGACTCGTAAATTAGAATGTTGAGAGTTTCAATCTGATGATTGTGACTACTGAGGAGGAACCTGAGAGTCGAATGGTCCACACTGGAATGAGACCTGTCGGGGATGTTGAGGTGAAAGGTGAGGAGGCGACTGCTGCTGCTGCTGCTGTCATCCGACAATAAACCACTACAGCAGCTTCCATTTCCAGAATGCTCTGAAATTTATAATAAAAAAGAAGTGAGTTGTTATGAGACGATCAAGATGTGATATGATTTTATGCTCGTTAAAATATAAGCGGGAGGCATATTTATATTCCTTGGAAATATTTAAGGGCGTGCTATCTTTCTTCTCGTTATTTATTTATTCAACATATCTTTTCTTATTTTTTTTTTTGAAATCGTGCTTTTCTTGAGAATTGGGATTCTTTTCGTTACACCAATACTAATTTTTTTATTCATTTGATTAGTCAACGTACTCGATAAATTTAAATTTGTTAAATATTTTATTTTTCAAAAATTAATTTTGATAGTAAAACAGTCAGTCACTAATGATCCTAAAATTCTGAACATTCAAACGAACGAAATGTATTTATTTCTTCTTTCAATTTTATTTTCATTACAATAATTTTGCAAATAAAAATTAATTATAAAGTTATCTAAAAGTAAAATTTAACTTTTTAGCTTTACTTGCATTTAATAATTCATGAAAATGTTTTGAAAAATATTAAATATGACGCGACCTGAAGAAAGGGACCTTAGAAGCAAAACACTTTAAGGTTATGTTAGTGTTACATTTTTGTTGACAAAATGTTTCTTTTTACTTTTTGAAAACTAAAATCAGTGGTTATTAAACGTTTTACTTGTAATGAAAACATAAACATTAATGATTCACATTAACAGTTTATCTTTCTTTTGTATTTTCATTGAAAACATTGCAAATATAACCTATAATTTTTTGCTTCCAAGGTCCTTTTCTTCAGATTGCGTCACAAATTATAAAATATTCAATGAAAATATTTGATAAAAAAATATTATTTCGTTCATTTGAACGCTCAGAACTTGCTGCTCACGATTATTTATTGATTATTTATTTTATTGACTATTTTTAGAAAAACTAGCTTTTTTCGACTGCAAATTATTACTGTTCTTTGAAATATTGAAGAAAAAAAATACCGCACTTTCTTCAGTATAAAATGCGAATTATTTCGATTTTTATAGTTTAACAAATAACTGTAGTGAAATATTCTAAAATCTGGTTTGAATTAATTTTTCTCATATATTGAATAAATTTTTAAAATGTTGAAAAGTTTAGGTATGTTAGAAAGTTTTTAAATAATTAAAATATTGTTAAATTTTATTGAAAACCATTCAATGTTTTTTAAGTATTTCGTGAAAACTTGTAAAATTATAGGATTATCAAAAATTTTAATGAGAAAGAAAAGAGGAATAAAAAAATTGAAAAGTAAAAATAAAGCTTCAGAAAATTTTATTATTTAAAAAATTGTTTAAAAAAAAGTAAATCCAGGAATTTTTTTTATTTTTAGAATTCTTTAAAATTCAATTATTTTCAAATATTTTGAATCACATATTTTTGAAAATTCAAGTATTTGTACACAAAATAAATTTAAAAATCCAATTGCTTTAGAATTATTATTTTTTAAAGAAAACATAATTATTTAAAAAAATTTTCAACAAAGTTCTGTGAAAATTAATTTGTTCTTTAAATTAATCAAAAAATCTATAAAGAATTTGTTAAAAAAAAATAAAGAAAAACATTTTTTTAAAACAAAATTTGAACTTTTTTAAAAGAAATATTTATATTTAGAAGAAACCGATTATTTATATTTATTTATTTACTATATTATTTGCAAAAACTTTATTATTTTTTAATAATTTTTTCAAAAAAAGATTTCAAAAATTCAAATTTTGTTAGAAAATTTTACTAAATTTTAATTTTTTTTATTTGGAAACTATTTAATAAATTTTATATAAAATTAAAAAATCTGTTTTCCATCAAAGATTATTTTAAGAAAATATTTTTAAAAAAATACTTTTAAGCATTTTTTGAATTATATATTTTTTTAATTTATTTAATTTCGATATATTTGGTTATTTTTCAATAATTTACTTCAAAAACTTTAAAAACAAGTCATGAAGCGTTTTAGTTACAATTATGATAAAAAATGAAACTTTAATAGTATAAATAATTTAATTCTCCAAAAAGCTTTCGAAAAATTCCTAAAATTTAATTAATTTGTTTAGAAAAGAATTTCACGTTTTAAATTCTTGAAAATTATTAAAATTTTGACAAAATTGTTTGATTCATTATTTTTAAAGTATTTTTTTTCCAAAAAATATTTTCTCCTTGTGAAAAATATAAATTTTATTTAATCGTTGATCATAACTTTGTGAATTTTACTCGTGTTTTTATACAGAAATTGTTTCTTTATTCTTAAAAATCAGTTTTAATGTTTATGATAGAATAGAAAAAAATTTTTTAGGAAAAAAACGGTACAACCTTTGGTTTAAACTTTAAAGAATATTGAACTCTTTATTTGTTTCAAATAAATTTTATTCAATTTAAAAAAATAATTATTTTGTCCAAATAAATGTTTTATTTACGTCGAATATAATTTTTATTCAGAAGAAATAATTAATTTTTTCTCTGGGTGTGCTATAATAATATTATTACAATTATTTATAATTATAATAGTTTTTATACTTATTATAAATATTATATAAATATTATTATCGTTAGTGAGTCACTTATTATAAAAAATAATTTTTAGAATTAAAAACTTTGTAGTTTCAAAATTTTTAATGCTCGTTTTTAATTCTCTATTTTAGTGATTAATATTTATGAATACATTTATATATATTGAAAAAAAAACTATTTCGTCCATTTGTATGTTGAAAATTTTTGAAAGCTATTAAAAACAGTTGATCAAGCAAAAACTCTAAATAAAAAAGCTTTTTCCGAGAAAACGATAAAAACTTGAATCAAAAAATAGTTCTTCTTGTTTTTCTAAATCGTTCGGTCTTAAAATCTGTGAACTTCTAATGAGAATATAAAAAACATAAAAATTTCCCAAGGGTCAATATTTTATATATATATATATAAAAATCTAATTGAAAATGTTCTCTTTTAGTAACATTTACAGTTGACAAAAATAACTAAACAGGAATGCGAATGTTTGTTTTAAAAGTGAGTGAATGAAAATATATATTTCAAAAAAAGAAAAGATATGCTTGTGTTTCTCAATGAAACGTAAATTCCGTCTCTTTTTTTTCTCTTCCTTTTTATATCTCGAAAAAAATTGTCTGTAGAAATGATTTCATAATTTTTGCGGAACTTTTTTTTTTGATCTATTTATGAAAGTTATTTTGTTTATTTTTTAAAAAATATACCGTTAATCGAGCGTTTCTTTTTTTATTTTTTATTTCATTTTTATGCATTTGTAATGAAAGTTATAAACATAAGAGACAGTAGAAAAATTTTTTTATTCAAAGAACAATTTTCTATTTAGTTTAAATAAGAATAGAATATAAATTACTTTTAATTATAAAAACAAACAAAAAGTAAAAATAGAAAATAAACAATTTTTTATAAATTATGCCAAAACAATAAAAAAAAATAAAACAATAAATTAAAAAAAATAAAAATAAAATAAAAAATTATTATTTTTTATTTTATTAACAATAAAAAAGTAAAATTATAAACAGCTTTAAATTATAGATAAAAATATTTTTTTGGACACAAAAAAAAACAATGATTAATATTTTTCAATAAAAATATAATTACGGTAATTTGCTAATAAAAGTTTAGTTAAAAAAAATTCTTAGTTTGATAATAATTGTATTGAAATTGACGAATAAAAAAATTGCACGAGAGCAATATAATTATTCAGAGTATGAAATTCTCCGTTATCGAAAAAGAGAAAGAAAGAAAGAGATTGAGAACTAATTATACAACTGTTATCCAAGGATATTTTCAGGGGAACAGGTATTTCAAGCGCGGTGTTTCTAAACAAGTTTTTTGACATCTCGATTGTATAAAGAAAGAAGAGAGGAAAAAAAAATGGTAATAAATTTTCTTAGAATCTACAAAAATATGTTTAACCATAATTTGTGTGACACAAGTTTTATGTTAATTTTTCCTACATATATGACAAATGTTGTATATATGCGCGGGAAAAAGTAAAAAAGAAAGAGGAAAGAAATTTGTTTTTTTGATTTATAATTTTTTGTTTTTTGTGCAATCGAAAAATTTTCTTTCGAGAAAAATTTATAATAAATGATGATCCATTTGCCCCATTGGAATTGTTGTCAAATTTTTCAATACGGAAGTGTTGTTTGAGAAGAAGAATTTATAGTTGATAGTGTATATACAAATTTGCCTTTAAATAGATCACACCTACGATTTTGCGAATTTGGCCGACTAGTTGGTATCGCGGAATAACTTTTGATAAAGCACATGGGAATTCGAGGTATTTTAGATTCACTAAAATGGAATCGTCTCATTGAAATGAACGCGCGGATCAATCGTTTGTTACATTCGGCACTCAATATTCTAATAATAACGGAATGAATCATTTTAAGAACGCTAATAATAGTTTTTATCACTTTTCTTTCGATAATCAGTGTAAACACTTCTTTTCTTTCTTCTTTTTCTTTTTTCTCTTTTTTTTATTATTATTTTACGTATTAAATTTTTTATATTTTATATTAACTTTTTATATTTTATATTAATTTTTTATTTCTTAAGTTCGTGTAATTGAATAAATTCTCTAAATTTTGAAATTGATTGTAAAATTAATTAATTGTCATTACAATATTTTTTTAAGTTGTAATATCTTGTCGACAATTTGAATATTTAATTTTACATTCTAAGGAATTTTTTTTTATTATTTACGAAGTCGGTTATTTTATTAACTATTGGATTTTATATGTTAAACAAATATTTATTTTTTTAATTACAAACTACACTAAAATAATTGTTTTTATTGAAATAATTGAGTATTTATATTTTCAAATAAACGTTCACTTGAATAATTTTTATTTGATTCAAATAAATTAGATTTGAACCAATAATTTCAGTATTTTAAATAGCAATTTTATTTCAAATGACTTAAGTTAAAATTTTTTTGCCACAAATAAAACTTATTTTGCACAATTAGAAAGTTTTTGTACAATTACAATTATTTTGCATAAAAATTATTTGCTTCCAATAAAATTAATTTTGTACAAAAAACAATTAGCTGACACAAATAACATTTTTTTGTAGAAATAAAATTTAAATGACACAAATCATTTTTTTGTACAAATAAAAATTATTTAATACAAATAAATTTTTTTGCACAAATAAAAATTATTTGACACAAATAAAAATTATTTGACACAAATAAAATTTATTTTTTTGCACAATTAAAATTTTTTTGTACAATTACAATTATTTTGTATAAAAATTATTTCCTTCCAATAAAATTAATTTTGTACAAAAAAAATAGTTGACACAAAATAACATTTTTATGTAGAAATAAAAATTAATTGACAAAAATAAATTTTTTTTGTACAAATAAAAATTATTTGATACAAATAAAATTTTTTTGCACAAATAAATAATAAAATAATATTTTTGTATTTGACAAAAATAAATATTTATTTAATAATAAAGTAATCATTTCTTTGACACAAATAAATTTTTCTTCAGTTTCTTAATAATAATAAAATTAACTTCTTTTCGAAATATGAATATTTTTTTTAAACGTTGATGATTTACTTTTGTAATTTACATGAAAATATAATTGTATTTTTATGTAGGAATTTTTCTAAAAATTTTGAGAAATTATGTAACTTTTTTTCCACCGGTAATATCCAAAGCATAATTATAACTTATTAGAATAGAAATGGTTGATTTTTAAAAAGGTTAAAATCTCAATAAAATCGTCGAACGTACAAGATGACAAATTTTTTTTTATCTCGTTATCAATGATAATTTTCAAATCAAAATCATTAAAATGCTATAAAACTATTTTATCTTAATTGAAGCCAAATTTATCTAACGGAAATACATTAAAATCGTTGAGAGAAAAATTGTTAATTTATAATAATATATTTAAAAAAATTTAATTTGATTAAAATATCAAAGTGTAAAAATTCACCCGCACACGAAAATCGTAAAATTAAAAAAATTCAATTTGCCGTCAGACAAAAATCGTAAATTTCGAATAGACGAGGTTTATTTCTTTGAATATGTTAATTTCATAAACTTAGTAGATAGAAATTTTTCACAATATTTTCGTGATTAGTTTAATTAATTGATTAATTTAATTGATTAATTAGTTTATTTCATTGGTTAATTTTTATTACATTTATTCTTTTTTTTGATGATTTAATAATAGAAATGGTGACTAATTGGAAAACAATAATTGCAAATTGAATCGGAATTTTTATTTTTATTCAATAATCGAAAATTTTAAATAAAAACAATTAAAATACAGGTAAATAAATTTATTTTGAATTGAATATTAATAATCAGTTGTAAATGATAAATAAATAATTAAAAAATATAACAAAATATCGAAAGCAATTTTATTATTATTATTATGTATTGAAAACAATTGAAAACATTTTTCAACTTTTTTCGTTTTCATTTTTTTATATAGAACACGAGAGTAAAAAGATTTGAGAAAATTAACTATTTGTTAAGATCAATTTTTTGTCCGCAATTTCTATGGAAAATATTTTGTCTTTGTTTATTTAAAAATGTATAATAAGCACATTTTTTCGTTTTTCTCACGGCAATTATAATATTTATTATATATATTTGATTTTACATTCGTGTTAATTGGATTCAAAACGAGAATGTATTTTTTTTATACATTTGCTTCTTGTTGAATTTTTTTCATAAATCAATTTTCCATTTGATTAGTTTCTTTAAAGGAATGATCAACCACTAATCGGAAGATGCACATATGTTGACATATATTTAAATATGTAAACGAGTTTTGTTACACATTTTTCTCTGATTATTGAGAGAAGCCACGTGCGAAGAGAAAAAATAGAAAAGTTGGTTTTTACTGAATGTAAAATAAATTTACATTTGTATATATAGATATGTGTATTATAATATGAACAAATTTAGAAAAACATGGATATATATCTCAATCGCTCATATCTCACGCCTGTCAACAATTTTCCACTGTTAATTTTATTTCTATAATATATTTTTATGTTCGATGTTTCTTAAGAGGGGAAACATTCTTTCTGTCGTGATTTTTTCTTCTGATAAGTGTTTATATATCGATGCACCTACTGGATGTATTCGAAAAATTATTAATTGACATGTTTTTTGGAATTCGGTCAGGGAAATATTTTTTTTAACATGTTTTCCTGTTTTCTATATTGAAAAGAGAGAGGAAATTGTTTAGAGAATTTAGTTTTTATTTGAATGTGTGATTTTTATTTAGGGGTGAATTTTTATTTTTTGGTACGTTTTAGTTTGTATTTTTGATTATTAGTCTTTTTAATTTTTTTATTAGCATTTTTAATTTATTTTATTAGATTTTTCAATTTTTTATAAGTACATTTTTTAATTTTTTATAATTACATTTTTTAATTTTGGCTTTATTAATTTTCGATTCACATTTCTTTCTTCTTTCTTGTTTGCTTTCTTATATTTGTTGAATAACTTTTTTTGCTTTCTTTCTTTTCTTTTCTTTGCTTTCTTACTTTATAATTATTATTAGCTTTTTACATTTTCGATTTTTGATTATTGGCGTTTATTAATAACTGTTTTTAATTTTGATTTATTTTTACTTTTCAATTTTTTTAATTCTCTTTTCTTTCTTATTTATTTTTTAAACGTTTTTATTTCTTGAGTTTAAATTTTTGCTTTTCTATATTTTAATTTTTCGTTATTAGTTTTTTTTAATTATTCTAATTTTTGATTGTTGACTTTTTTTAATTTGGACGTTTATATATTTTGCGTTTTCCTCTTTCTTGATTTGCTATTTTTGCTATTTTATAATTTTTTAATTTTTGCATTTTTCGATTATCAGCGTTTTTAATCTTTTGCTTTATTACTACTATTTTAATAACTTATTTTTTTATATTTTTATTTATTTCTTTATTTATTTTTCTCTTTTTTTACTTTTTGCTTATTTAGTTTTCATTTCTCAGTTCTTTTTCCCATTATTTCCTTTTTTATTTCTTAATTTCACATTTTTTGCTTTTTACATTTTATTTCTTTTTTATTAGCATTTGTAATTTAAACTTTCTTATTTTTATTATTTTATTTTTTGATTTCTCTTTTCCTTCATTTTATTTTTGATTTTTTAATTTTTTATTCCTTAATTTAATATTTTTTTCCTTTTTTTGCATTATTTATTATTAGCTTTCTTAATATTGACTTTTATAATTTTTGTTTTTTTATTTTTTTGCTTTGTTTCTAGTTTTTGAATCCTTATTATTTTTCATTTCTCATTTTTTAATTTTTCATTTCTTTCTTTTAGAAATGAAAAATTTTTTCCTTATAATATTTTAATTTTTAAATATTAGTCTCGTTAATTTAAATTTTTTTCTTTCTTAACTTTTCATTTCTTATTTTTTGCTTTCTTATTTTTATCTTTCTCTTTTTCGTTTCTCATTGTTTGCTTATTTATTTAACTAAATATTGATTTAGAAGAATTTTCATTTAAATGAATTTTTAAATAATTGTATATTTTATTTTTATTTATTTTCATTATAAACATGATAATAAAATTAAATTCCCTTTTATACTATTAGTACCAAATATTAAAAAAAAGAGGAAAGGAGGGAAAACAATTTCGAAATTAAATTTTTTTTTCTAATTTCTTTTTGTAAATGATTTTGGAATAGCACATTGAGTACCAAAAAATAAAAGCTGAGCTTAAAAATTGTTGGAATTTCCTATATTTATTAAATTTTTATTTAAATAGAATTCGAAAATTGACAAATAAAAATATGAATGTAACAAAAATAAGTGTGCAATATGATAAATTGTAATAAAAAAATATTATAATAAATTCTTTAAAGAAAATATGAAATAACTATTTCATATTTTCTTCTCTTATAACTATAAGAGATATTAAATTTGGCACATGGTGTAAAAATATTAACAGTAAAGAAGCTAAAAATAATTGTAAAAGGCAGAAATAAAATTAGTAAAAAATTATATCAAGCAGTAGGAAAATTCAGTTCCAAGGGAAATTCAACTTTCGAAAATTCGTCCAAATTAATTAAATATTCAAAATAGTTGAAATAGTTGAATAAAAATAGGAAAAAATTTCAAAAATTGTAAAACTTTATTCTAAATTTATTTAGGCTGTGAGAGAAAAAAGAGAGAGAGATAGAAATTTTAGCGAGGACGTATCAATATTGACGAACTTAATAACACTTAGCAGGCATTTAAAAAAGTGAAATTCGAAGGATACTTTGTCATTCGCACGCTTCATGTAAATTTTTTTTTATGAGTGTGCATTGTACATTTTAACATGCCTAGAATACCGAAGTTTATCACGAGACCGCGAGAGAGGCATGCATATAGTCGTTTTTACTGCGAAATCTTTTTTTTTTTACTTCGGGATTCTCTCTCTTTCTCTCTGTAAGCAAATAAGTGCTTTCAGACTGGTCGAGAGTATCTTTTTTCACATAATATAGAATGAGAGAGAAAAAGAAACAAAAATTGAAATATTCGTGAATATATATGTATGTTCATTTTAATAGCGCAAATCAACGGTTATTTATCATATAAATTGAGATATATGTTGAAGTTTAAAAAATTCAAGTCAGATTAGATTTTATTTATATATTGTATATATTTTGGGTATTTCTTTTGAAAAAAAAGTATATTTTCGGGAAAAAAAGACAAATATATTTGGATTTTAAATTAGAAATAAATAAAATGTATGTTTAAATTATAGATTTGCAAATTGTAAAAATAAATTTTTTTTAATATTAGAATTGCAAATATATTTATATTATGGTTTTTGATTATAAATTAAAAAATTTACCTGATGGGTAAAATGTGAAAAGTCTTTTTCGTCTCTCGTGTCCATAGTCTTGGGACGTGTGTATCCTTGTTAGGTAGTCTCTGTGTGCTCTTTCATATTCGACTTGACTTATATTCGCCTGAAACAGAATCAATTTATCACTTCTTTAATTATGAAATCATTATAGGTTTTGCTAATGGACTTTCGCCTTTCGATTTCACTTTTTTTTTGTATCGAGTGTGAAATAGACGATCTTTTCGAAAAATTTAGCAAGGGACGAAAGTATTTTTATAAAAGGTTTTTATTAAATTGATTCGAAAGATAATTATTCTTTGGAGAATTTTATTCGGATTAATACTTTTTTTAAAAATTTGATTATTAATTTATTATTATTATTTATTATTATTATTATTTATTATTATTATTTATTAATACAGTAAACACTTTTTTATTTTAGGCCATTTATAATAGAGAAGAGATTTCTCTTTTTTCTTGTGGCCTATTGCCCGTAAGAATAAAAACGAAATCTTTTTTCTATTATTGCTAATAATTATTTAGAATATAGAAAAAATTAGTATTATTTAACGAAAAATAAGCAAAATAATAAATAAAAGAATGAATAAAATAAAAAAATTAGTATACCAATAATTACAGTAAACTAATAATCAAATAAGTAAAGAAAAAATAAAGAGAATAAATAAAAGCATGAATAACAGTGTAAATAAAGAAGTAGAGTAAACTAAGAATTGATCTAAATTAGTAATAAAAAAAAGAACAAAGATAAAAAATAACTTTAAAACAGAATTGAAGAAGAAAGAATTGACAGGAAAATTGAAATTTTAAATAAGTACAAATAAATAAATAAAAAAAAGTATAAATAAAAAAAAGGAAAAAATAATATTCGGAACTATTAAAAATGAAAAATTAATTCCCGAAGTCAACTAAAATTACATAATAACTTTTTAAAAAGAATTTCTTTGTAAAAGAATTTTATTAGTTCAAATTTTAGAAAAAAATTTGAATAATTAAAGTTCTAATTTTTTAGAAATAATTAAACTTCAAAAAGTTTTATTTTGAAAATATTTTTAAATTTTATGTACTGCTGAACTAATAAATAACAATAAGTAGTCAAAAGTATTTGTTAAACAAAAATTAATGTGATTTGAAAACTTTCATTAAGAAATTCCGAAATAATGAGATTTAAAAAAGAAGTAATTAAAATTTTTTGAAAATTAGTTAAATTTTTGAAAATAATCCTAAAAACGAGAAAATAGGAAATTTTTTCAAATTTTATTAAAATGGATTTTATTTTTCAAAAGACTTTATTTTCTCACTTTCGAAAATTATTTTTAAATCTTACTGTATTTTTCTTTTTTTTGATAAATTGTATCGAAGAATTTAGAAAATATATAAATAAAATTTTTCACTAATTGTAGTATTTAAATAATTCAAATTATCGTTGAATTCTAATAAGAAATGATTTAAAAACCGAATTTCAATTGAAATAAAATTTTTTAATTTTATTTTTCTATTTCAAAAAAATGTTTTTCAAATCCTATTGTACTTTTTAATGAATTGCAACTTAAAATTTGGAAAATAATTTAATGAGGTATACAAAAAATTTTGTATTTAAATAATTCAATTATCATTATTAATAAATTACAACAACTATAATAACAACTGAAAATAATACATCAAACAAAATTTTACAAAACAATTGAATTTTGAAGGAAGTCCAGTTGTTGTATTTTAGAAATAATTAAATTTTAATAGGTTTTACAATGAAATTATTTGAAACTTCAATTAAAATAAATAACGATAATTTTTTAAATATTCGTTTAACAAAAATTATTTATGTCATAAATAATTTAATGCAGAAATTCTAGGAAAAGTAAGATTTTGAAAAGTGGTACAATAATATTTTTTTCAAAATAATTGAAATTTCCGAAATTAATTTGAAAAATTAAAAAATTATTTTAAAACTTTTGTCAAATTTCATTGAAATAAATTTTATACTTGATAGAATTTAAGTTTATTCCTTTTAAATATTTTTTTTTGAAATGGTATAATCGTAATTTTTGAAGAATTATATTTCGAAAAATTATAATTATTAAAGGACAATAAATTTTCATTAAATTTCAAAAAGACAGTTTTTGTAACTAACAATGTGCCTGAAGATTAGGTAGTTTAGCCAGTTTATAAAAATAATAATAATAATGAAAATATTAATTAATAATTAATTAATTAATTAATAATTAATTAATAATTAATAATTAATTAATAATTATTAATTAATAATTAATTATTAATTAATTCATTTATTAATAATTAATAATTAATTAATAATTATTAATTAATAATTAATTATTAATTAATTCATTGATTATTAATTAATTATTAATTAATTAATTAATTATTAATTAATACACTGTAAAAAAATTATTTAATTTAAATAAACTAATTAGTTGTCTATTATCAAATAAATATTTACATGAATCAAATAATGTTTATTTAAATCAATTTAAAAGTTCCTATATAAACCAAATTTTAGTATTTAAAATAAATACCATTTAATTGACTCGAAAATCATTTGAAGCAAGTAAATATTTAATTGATAATAGTTCAGTAATCGATTAATTGAATAAAATATATTTTTAGTGTTATAATAATAATAATAATAATAGCAATATATGAAATATCAATTAACAAAAATTCAGTCAAAATTTTAGTATACACTGAAAAAAAAATTTATTTTATTCCAATAACCGATTACTTGACTATTATCAATTAAATATTTAATTAAATCAAATAATATTCTTTAAAGCCAATTAAAAGGTAAACCAATAATTTCAGTATTTGAAGCAAATACCATTTAATTGACTCGAAAATCATTTGATCCAAGTAAATATTTAGTTGATAATATTCAAGTAATGGAAAATTTAAATCAAATAAATTTTTCACTTTAATAATAATAATAATAAGAATAATAATATTAATAATAGTAATATATGAAATATATCAATTAACAAAAATTCAGTCAAAATTGTAGTATACACTGGAAAAAAAATGTATTTGATTCAAGTAACTAATTATTTGTCTATTATCAATTAAATATTTAATTAAATTAAATAATATTTATTCGAGACAATTAAATGGTAAACCAATAATTTTAGTATTTGAAGCAAATACCATTTTATTGACTCCAATAAATATTATTTGATTCAAGTAAATATTTATAATTGACTCCAATAAATATTATTCGATTCAAGTAAATATTTAATTGACTCCAATAAATATTATTTGATTCAAGTAAATATTTAATTGGCTCCAATAAATATTATTTGATTTAAGTAAATATTTAATTGATAATAGTCAATGAATCGGTTATTTGGATCAAATAATTTTTTTGTCAGTGATAATAATTAATTACACTGAAAAAAAAATTTATTTGATTCAAATAACCGATTATTTGTCTATAATCAAATAAATATTTACTTGAATCAAATAATTTTTATTTGAAACAAATAAATTGTATTTGAATCAAATATTTCAGTATTTGAAGCAAATACTAATTAATTGATTCAAATAAAAATTATTTGATTCAAGTAAATATTTATTTGATTATAGACAAATAATTGGTTATTTGAATCAAATAAATTTTTTTTTCAGTGTAGTTACTGTTAAAACATTCAGATTTAGAGAGGAGAAAAAAATTTCAAAAAGAAAGACTTTCAATAAATCAAGGATCATTTTCATAAAAGAGACATATCCTTTGACGTGCGTGTAAAAGCTGACTTAAAAAAAATATACACGTGATGAAGAAAAAAAAAGAATAATAAAATATGGCCTTGGAGATTTTTGCAACTTTATATACCATTTTTAAAGAGGTGGGGGGGGAGAGGTCTAAAAATGAGTGAATTTTTTTTCTCCCTTTTTTAATTATTATAATTATTATTTTCATTGTCGAACATTCGCATATTATCCTAATGGACGTAGGTGATTTTTTGAGAACAGCGCAATGAGCTTTGACTGAGCGCTCATGTGCATTTCCTTTCTTTGAGGCATATTACGAGACGTCTACAAACGTGTTAGGAGCGGGGAATGAGTTATGAGACGATGACTCTTTACATTAAGTGAAGCGTGAAGTTATAGTTACACTGAAGGAGCAAAGGCGCACTAAAGAGAAAAGAAGAGAGACATCTAAATACGATGAGGGGGAAAAAAAATGAGACAATACTTTCAGCATATATCAGACACGAGAAATAAGCGTTTATAATTTCCACTGTACACTTCTTCATAATGCAAAAAAGGGGGATAAAAAAAAGAAGTGGATGTTTAAGAGGAAAAAACAAACAAAACACAAACAGCTTTAATAAAAGGTGTCAAAGAAAAAAATTCACGCGAGACTTCTAAAGGGAATATCAAATGTGAGAGAGGTATTTTTTGCAAAGTTTTTTAATAGCAATAGATAATAAAATAATTAGAGAAATTTGGAATATTTTTAAATCACTTGGTTAGTTTTTTGGAATTCTATTTTTTCTTCGATTTTGTCAAATTAGGGCTTTTTTATTAAAGAAGAGTTTTTTTTTAATTAAAGAAGGGTTTTCTTCCGAAACGTAGCGTCAATCAGAAACTTTTTAGAATTCATTTCTGATTCAGAAACAGTTTGATTCGTCAAAAACGAAGATAGTCTTGTTATTTTTAAGGTCGATTAACAAGTTAGGGATTTTTTTTATTGGAGAAGAGAATTTTTATTTAAAAAGGGATTTTTTCTGAAACTTGGCGTTATTCAGAAACTTTTTAACTTTAGTCTTAGATTAAGTAAAAATTTGAGTCTTAAACAATGATGCTTGACATTTTTTATTCAATTTTTGGGGTCGATAATCAGTATCTTCTATAACAATAATCGTTATGTTCCAGTAATCTGTTCGCAGTTTGATTTTACACCCAGAGAAATAATTTATTTGAATTAAATAAAATTGATTTAAAACAAATAAAAAAGGATATTTGTCACAGAACCAACTAAACTTTTATTTAGCTCAAATAATATTTTTTATTTGAATTAATATATTTCGTTTAAATATCCATTTTTATTTCAATGAAAAATATTTTATATTTTCTTTAAATATATTTTATCTTTAGAGCAAGTAAAAAACATTTTTCATTTTAATAAATCCTGTAAGCATTCTGAAATATTAAAATTCACTAATAACCTTCAAATAAATTTGACAATCCCAATCACTAATGAAACTCTTAATATTTATTAAAATAAATGTTTATTTTTATAAGAATATTTGTTAAATAAACTCAGATCTTCTCAGTCATTTTACTTTACTTTTCAACTTCATATGTAAAAGTCCACTGTCACATTTTTCTCACAAATTCTTAAATAAGACACTAAAATGTAAATGAAATCACATTCAAGTCTGTTACTTTGTACTAATTTAAATTTTCACTTAAAAAGAAAAATTCTTTACTTAAAATAATAAAATTTGTTAACTATTCATAATGAATGAATCTCTTATACTTATACGCGTTAAACTGTTAAAAGCAAAACATCTTTTTGTTTTACTATAGTAATGCAATATGCGCAAGCGTCTACTTATAAGTCAAACAAACATTTATTTGAATCAAATATATTTTTTATTTGCTACAAATATACTATTTCCTAAATTGCAAATATATTTCTTTATTTTAGATTACTGAGTGCATTTAATTGAAATAATTATTAGTTTATTTATTTTGAATAAAATATTTATTTTCAACAAATAAATTTTTTTTAAATATACACTTTTAGTTAAAATAAATAACTTTTTTCTCTGGGTGTAATTGTTGTTTGATTTTTTGTTCCCCAACTTTTTTAATAATTAATCTTTTTAATTTTTTTTTCAATTTTATACCTAAGTCATAAAAATCATTAAAATTCTTGCGAAGAATCATACAATTTATAAAAATAATAATTAAATTGTTTTAAAGAATTTGAACATAATTTTTGGAAATAATTGAATATTTTGAAAGAATTTTTAAAAAAATTTCCAAAATATTTGTATTTAATCGAAAACTTTTATTAAATGTTTTTAAAAATAAATGTATTCGATTGAGAAATTTTATTAAAACACTGTTTAAAATATTTGAATTCCTGCGATGAATTTTACTATTTTAAAAAAATAATTTAATTTTTCCAAAGAATTTTATCAAAATTTTTGAAAATAATTGAATGTAATTAATGATTTTAAAAGTAATTGTATTCTTTCGAGAAATCTTACATTTAATTTAAAAATAATTGCATTGCTTTCACGAATTTTTATTAAAAATGATCAAAATCCTTATTAAATTCTCATGAAGGATATTTTTGGGGTGGTAGCGATTCTACGCAAATAAACCCTACAAAATAAAATCCTACACAATTAACACTACACCAGGAAATTGTACACAATACATTTAATAAATTTGATTAATTCTACGTAAATAAATCCTACAGAAAAAAGTCCTACACATTAGAATTAAATAGAACAAAATATATCATTAAAATCTTTTAATTCTACACGATTAAATACCACATCAGAAAATTTGACACAGTTTATTTTAATTAAAATAAAATTCTAATAATAATTTTTTTATTTTAAATTATGATTCTACGCAGTCAAATTGTACACCAGAAAACTCTACACATTTGAAAAATATTGATTAAATTAACTTTTAAAAAATTCTAAATAAATAAATTCTACAAATAAATATTCTACACAATAATAATACTAAATAAAATGTAACTTTAAATAAAATTTATTTAATTTTGCACGGTTAAATACTACATTAAAAAATTCTATACAATGTATTTTTAAACGAAGAAAAATACGAATTATTTTTTCAATTTAATTTTTAATTCTCCACACTTAAATTGGACCCCAGAAAACTCTACACATTGGAAAAATTTTGATTAAATTAAGTTTAAAAAAATTCTAAATAAAGAAATTCTTCAAATAAATACTCCACACATTAGAACTAAATAAAATGTAACTTTAAATAAAATTTATTTAATTTTGCACGGTTAAATACTACATAAAAAAATTCTACGCAATATAACGAAAAAAATAACAATTATTTTTTAAATTAAATTTTTAATATTCTGCACAGTTAAATTGAAAACCAAAAAACTTGACACAATGAAATAATTTTTTTAAGAAATTTGAAAACTAGTCAAAAATATTCTTCAAAAAAAAACTTTACACATTAAAATAAAATAAATATAAAGTTTTTAATCTAATTTTTGTTTAATTCTACACACTTAAATTCTATATCAGAAAATTGGACACAAATTATTTTTAAGCAAGGAAAAATATTTTCTTTATTTTTTAATTTAATTTTTAACCCTATACATTTTAATTCAACTCTGAAAAACTCTACAAAATAAAACTCAACACAAAAATTTTTGGCAACAAATATATTATTATATATTATATTATATTATATTATATTATTTTTATATTATTATATATTATATAATATTATTATTATATATTATTATTATTAATTAAATGAATTCATTTGTAGAGTTTCTTTGTGTTTAATTTAATTGCGTAGAGTTAAAAAAATAATTTCATCTTATCTAAAAATAATATGCGAAGACTTTAAAGCTCATTTGTGTAGAGTTTTCCAGAGTTGAATTAAAATGTATAGGGTTAAAAATTAAATTAAAAAAATAAAGAAAATATTTTTCCTTGCTTAAAAATAATTTGTGTACTATTTTCTGATATAGAATTTAAATGTGTAGAATTAAACAAATTAGATTAAAAACTTTATATTTATTTTATTTTAATGTGTAGAGTTTTTTTTGAAGAATATATTTGACTAGTTTTAAAATTTCTTAAAAAAATTATTTCATTGAGTCAAGTTTTTTGGTTTTCAATTTAACTGTGCAGAATATTAAAAATTTAATTTAAAAAATAATTGTTATTTTTTTCGTTATATAGCGTAGAATTTTTTTATGTAGTATTTAACCGTGCAAAATTAAATAAATTTTATTTAAAGTTACATTTTATTTAGTTCTAATGTGTAGAGTATTTATTTGTAGAATTTCTTTATTTAGTATTTTTTTAAACTTAATTTAATCAATATTTTTCCAATGTGTAGAGTTTTCTGAGGTCCAATTTAAGTGTGGAGAATTAAAAATTAAATTGAAAAAATAATTCGTATTTTTCTTCGTTTAAAAATACATTGTGCAGAATTTTTTAATGTAATATTTAACCGTGCAAAATTAAATAAATTTTATTTAAAGTTACATTTTATTTATTATTATTATTGTGTAGAATATTTATTTGTAGAATTTATTTATTTAGAATTTTTTAAAAGTTAATTTAATCAATATTTTTCAAATGTGTAGAGTTTTCTGGTGTACAATTTAACTGCGTAGAATTATAATTTAAAATAAAAAAATTATTATTAGAATTTTATTTTAATTAAAATAAACTGTGTCAAATTTTCTGATGTAGTATTTAATCGTGTAGAATTAAAAGATTCTAATGATATATTTTGTTCTATTTAATTCTAATGTGTAGGACTTTTTTCTGTAGAATTTATTTACGTAGAATTAATCAAATTTATTAAATGTATTGTGTACAATTTCCTGGTGTAGAGTTAATTGTGTACAATTTAATTTTGTAGGGTTTATTTGCGTAGAATCGCTACCACCCCGATATTTTTCAAGTTTTTAAAATAATCGCTTCTGTTAAAAATAATAATTAAATACATTATTGTTGAATTAAACATTTTTTTTGAACAGAATTGAATTCCTGTGAAAAATTTTATTATTTACAAAAATAATTTAATTCTTGCGAAGAATTTTACTATTTTTAAAAATAATTGAATTATCTCCAAGAATTTGTTACAAGTTTGGATAAAATTAATGAATTTTTTCGAAAAATTTAGATTAAAAATTGTTAAAAATTTTACTGAATCCTTCAGTTAATTTATATTAGAAAATTGCCAAAATAACATTTTTATAAACAAATTGTGTCATTTTTACATTTTAAAGAAAATAATTCAATATTTTACCAGAATTTTTCTTAAAAATTTGAAAAATAATTGAATACTTAGTAAGTGAATTTTTCAATTTTCGATTACGAATTTATCCAAAAATTTAAATTTATAAATAAAAATTTTTAAAAATGATGCTTGACATTTTTTACATTATTTTTGGGTCGATAATTAAATTTATAGTATTTTTTAATAAAGCAGGGCTTGTTTTTAATTAAAAAAGGATTTTTTTTAAATTGTGGCGTTACTCAAAAATTTCAGAAATTCAACTCTCATTCAGAAAAAATTTGTTTCATTGCATAATGAAGGTGGTCTTGATATTTTTTAATAAAATTTTCAGTTAATTATTAAATTTGGAGTTTTTTTTAATAAAAACAGTTTCTTGTTACGATTTTTGGAGTTAATTTTGGCTTAATTTATTCAAGAAGAGCTTTTTTTAATTGAAGAGAGTTTTTTATTGATGAAGGGTTTTTTTAATTCAAAAAGGGATTTTTTCCAAAATGTGACGGAACATTTTTTTCGAAAAGAAGCGTAACTTAGAAACTGTTTAGCATTTTGTTTCTGATTGAAAATAAATTTATTTCTTGAACAACGACACTGGCCGTCTATATTTTTTAAAGTAATTTTTATATATATATATATAGTCAAGTTTCAAGTTCAAGCTTTTCTTCATTAAAGAGGTGATTTTTTAATTAAAAAAGGACAATTATTATTTTTTTATACTTTGGGACCTTTCCAATTTTTTAGATTTAATGATTTCAATAAGTACACATTTTCGTGTATATGTGTGAAATTTTAACTTATTTTCAGTTAAATTTCATTTCTAATAAAGTGTCAGATTTGGAGAATGGAGAATATAACAGAAGAAACTTTAATATTGATGCTTTTATGAGAGTAAATCACTTCAACTGATAAGCGAACTAGGACACATTTTTTGCCCTGTTAAAAGAAAATGAAAAAATTCTGATGTAATTGTAATCTAAAAATTGTAATCATTATAATGAACAATTAAAATCTATATGAGTTTTGCAAATAGTTCCATATATACAGGCTTTACATAAAAGAATCCAAGAATTTTCCCAAATCGAATATTATACACAGTTTTTCCAAGGACATGAAATTGAGATAATATAAAAAGTGTCAAAATTGTTGCGCCTTAAAAATCTTATGTTACTTTTTTTTGTCTAAAACCATTACACTGAAAAAAAATTTAATGGATTCAAATAAACGATTAATTGACTATTATCAATTAAATATTTACTTGAATCAAATAATCTTTATTGGAGTCAATTAAATCGTATTTGCTTCAAATACTGAAGTTATTGATTTAAATACCATTTAATTGACTCCATTAAATATTATTTGATTCAAGTAATTATAATAATATAAATAATATAATATAAATATATTATATATAATACACTGAAAAAAAAATTTATTTGATTTAAATAACCGATTATTTGATTATTATGAAATAAATATTTACTTGAATCAAATAATTTTTATTTGAGTCAATTAAATAATATTTGCTTTAAATACTGAAATATTTGATTCAAATACAATTTATTTGATTCAAATACAATTTATTTGATTCAAATACAATTTATTTGATTCAAATAAAAATTATTTGATTT
Organism: Leptopilina drosophilae; assembly: GCA_032873175.1. Taxonomy (NCBI): domain Eukaryota; kingdom Metazoa; phylum Arthropoda; class Insecta; order Hymenoptera; family Figitidae; genus Leptopilina; species Leptopilina drosophilae. Next base: position 16,917,153 of record CM065481.1, read on the forward strand.
AAGTAAATATTTATTTGATTATAGACAAATAATCGGTTATTTGAATCAAATAAATTTTTTTTCAGTGTATAATAGTCAATAAATCTGTTATTTGAATCAATTAAATTTTTTTTCCAGTGTAGCACAGTAATCTAACGGCCCCTATTGGAGGGACCGTTAGAAACTACAAACGAACGAATCTCGCTATAAAAAGAATGAAGGCGAAAGAAATAGTGGCCTATTTAGTCTCAAGATGAAGTTGAAGGGTTAAAATAAGCAAATGATAGTTTGTAGGGGTTTGAAAGGATAATATGGTAAAGTTGTAATTCTTAAAGAGAAAGAGAGAGAGAGAGAGAGACGATAATTTTTGAGTCATGCCGCCAAGCAATTATCACAATCTCTCGCTGGCTACTCTCGTGAATCAATTTAAAGGCCTAAGTTCAATTGTCTCGTAAATCAACGCTCACGGCTCTTCATCCGCCTCCGCGCTTTTTCTACTCTATCTTGCGTCAATTTATCGTTTCTGGGTGAACGTCCCATTCATAACTTGTGCGATTTCATAATTTTCATAACTCGCAACTTTTATTCATTCGAGAGAGAGAAAGGGAAAGGGAGAGAAAATTCTATCAATGGTGTCCGCAGTGATTAACGATCATCATTAGGAAAAATTTATTTTCTATATATATTCTTTCTTATTCATTTCTTGTTTTGTTACTTAAAAAAAATTTAGTATTTTTTTGAAGGTTTAAATATGAAGTGTAGTTAAAAACAAATTATTGTTATAGTAAAATTCAAGCTTACCCCCTCCTCTTCCCTTCTAAGAGTGTGACGCAGATTGTGAATGACCGTTTAGTAAATGGAACTAATTACTAGCAGAAAATAACTAATTATTACAAACTGATAAATAACTAATAAATAATTTCTTATTATGAAGTAAATAACTAAGAAAATAACTCATTATTATTACATAAATAACAAAGTAAATAGCTTTAGCAATTACTAAAAATTAATAAAATACATTTTCATTAGTAATTGCTAGCATAAAATAACTAATTAATAGTAACTGATAAATAACTAATTATAAATAAATAAATAACTAAGGAAATAACTTCAGCAATTACTAACAATTAATTAAATAAATTATAATTAGTAACTGCTTCCAGAAAATAACAATTAATAACTAATTATTAGTAGATAAATAACTAAAAAATAGTGTCAGTAATTACTTAAAAATTGATAAAATAAATTATAATTAGTAACTGCTACCAGAAAATAGCAACATAATAATAATTAATAAATAACTGATTTTTAATAGACAAATAACTAAAAAATACAGTCAATAATTAGTTAAGAATACTAATTATTAGTCGAAAATAACCAATTATTAGTAACTAATTATTAATAAATAACTATAAAAATAGCTTCAGCAATTAGTAGAACTAGAAACTACTAATTATTAGCAAAAAATAACTAATTTTGAATAATTGATAACCATGTAATAAATAATTAATTTTATTAATAATTAACTAATAATAATAATATTTAATAACTTAATTAATTATAAGTTGAAACCTTATATTAATTAATATAATTACTGATTAAATTGTTCTTGAATTCTAATAGAAGGTGATTAGTATTAGAAATTAATTTTTATTACTGAATTTTACTAATAAATTAGTAGAAATCAGTATTACTGAAAAAATTTACTAAATGAATACCATAAAAGTTAGTCCCTAATTTAAATTCGAAATTACTATTTATTACTAAAATTTACTAATTCAAAAGCAAAAAATTCGGTTACTTATTTAAATTGACAAACATTTTTACTGATTCAAATTTTGATTGTGATTAATATACAAATATTTAGGATTAATTACTAATTACAATTAGTTCAAAAGCAATCAAGTTGCAAGTTATTTATCAGTTTTACTGATAATTAATTATTAATTAGTCCATTTTCTACTAATAGTAAAAATATTATTTACTATTTTGAATTAGTGATTAACTTTTTATTTTTAAATTACTTAACATTTTTACTAATTCAAATTTTGAATGTGATTAATAAAGAAATGTTTAGGACTAATTACTAATTACAATTAGTTATTAATCACTTTTTCTTAATAATTAATTACTAATTAGTCCTAAATAATTGCTAATTAATCACTTTCAAAATTTGAATTAGTAAAAATCTAAAAATGGTTAATAATTTAAAAATAAAATGTTAATAACGAATGAAAAATAGTAAATAATATTTTTATTGTCAGTAACAAAATATTATAACTGCATAATAAAGTAATAATTAACTATTAGTGTAAATAAGTTACGAAGAAAATTACTCGAATTTGACTAATTAAATTAGTTACTAATTTTTTAGTTACTTTAACTTAATCTGAAAGTGAATTTAACTAATATTTAGTCATTATTAGTTATTTAAATCAAAGATTTTAGTATTTGAAGCAAATATTTCAATGACTTAAATGAAAAAAAATTATTTGACTCAGGCAAATTAAATATTTAACTGACTTAAATAAAAATTATTAGATTCAAGTAAATATTTAATTTACTTGAATAAAAATTAGCAAATATTAACATTTAACAATAGACAACTAATTAACATTTTATTATAGTAGAAAACGACTTGTTCAAAATTTTTAGTGTACTTTTCTGTATTATATAGAAGTTTTTAAACTTTTTTTTTCTTAAAAGTGTATTTTTAATTCAAAAAATAATTCAAATTAAAACTTCAAATAAAAAATTCCTTAAAACAAAAATGGAACTGTATTTTTCAAATATTTTTTCAAATATTGAAAAAATAGATTAGAAATTAGAAAAAAATAACGAAATATTAACTATTTTTATAATATTCTTTTTTTAGATGTCTGCGAGCTAGTTTGAAAAGACCAAAAGACTTGTCTAAAAAAAAAAGAAAAGAAACAGACATTTTCGGTGAGACCTGCGAGAGGTTGACAAAGTTTATCATCAAAAATTTGGTGAGTGACAAAACTTTCCCTTACATACGATTTTTGCATGAAAAAAAATGTCTATTGTTATATATGTAGAAAATTTGTATTTTTACTTTTGACGAGTCACAGTGACAAAGTCATTGTGTCGAAAAACTATATATTCAGCAAAAGTTTCAAAAGATAAGTTTATTTTTTTGTCCGCCTTTATCATTAATGTAAGTTTATCGTTTGGGTGAAGAGTCTTGAACGATTATTGAGGAAGACTTGTAAATTATATTTATATGTGTGTATGTATACGTACATATGCCGAAATTTAGTGTCGAAATTTTTTTTAATTAATATATTCCATACACAACACACAATCAGTTTGGCATTTGGTGTCAAGATTCTTTTTTTTATTTTTGTATATATAGTGTAATATGAAATTTACAAAAAAGAAGGAGAGAGGAAAAAAATTATGAATGATTATGAAACGAAGTATTTAATACTAATTTATATATATTATATGCGAGATGAGGTTGAAACACAACCTTTGAAAAATCAGCTCTCTTGGGGTTAAATTACTCGTAAACAGTTCATTTTTCCAATATATGTAATGAAAGCTTATTTTATATTCACGGGAGAAATTTCTTTTATGTAAAAGACATCTTTTTTTCTATCTCTTTTTTTTTAATAAAAAGTTTATAATTAATTCTTTTGTTTCGAACGAGTATGCTAATTTGGGGGGAAAAAAGGAAATTTTAATGGCTTAAGAAGTTGTTTTTATTGTTTAATCGCAGGTAATTCCATTTCTTTTTTTGGTTTTTCATGTTCTTTGCATTTTTTTGCATTGATATAAGGAAAAAAAGTGTTGGGATTATTTAAGTACCGTTTTGAATTTGAATATGAATTAGAAAAATAAGTTTTGCATTAGCTGTTTAATTACATTTTTTTGAAAAATTAAATTTCAATTGAAACTATGAGAAGAAGATATTTTTTTATGGTTTTTATTTGCATTTTTTTGCATTTATAAGAAAGAAAATTATTTAAGGATCGATTTAAATATGAATTGTATAAAAAGAAATTTTACGTCAGCTCTTACTTAATTACATTTTTTAATTAAAGAAATTTGAAAGAAAAATTGTTTGTTTCTTTTTCTTTTCATTTTTTTATGCATTTTAATAAAAAGTAAATTCTTTTATTTAAATACTGCAACTGTGAATATGAATTACAAAATTTTTACTTTTATATCGACTATTTAATTTAATTTAATTTTTTAATTAATAAATTTTTAATTTAGCATATTTTTCTTTTTTTCAATATTTTTCTTCCAAAGATATATTTTTTTTAAATATATTTTATTATAAATTAGAATTTCAAATTTATAAACTGGCAGAACTTACTTCTGTAAGTGAATTAAATGTATTTTTTAAATTTTCTCGAATTAATTATTTATATTAATTATTTCTCGAATTGAATATATTTATAGTTTTGATATTCAAAATCAAATAATTGCTATTATATTCCAAAAAAAAGTCGTGTTAGTAATTAATTATTTATAAACAAAAATATTTTATTTTGTAGAAAAAAATTATGTGAAAAGGGGAAAAAGGGGAAATTAGTAACAAGTATTTTTGTGGTTTTGTAAATTTTTGTAAATAATAAAAAAAAGGGAGTAACAATATAGAAAGAAAATTAAAATAGAAAAAAGAAAAATTAAATGATAATGAACAAAAAATACGAAGATGGGAAAATTAGGAGAAAATTAAAAGAAAATGAAAAGAAAATACAAAAAAGGGAAAATTAGGAGAAAATTAACTGAAAATACAAAAAAGGAAAAATTAAGAGGAAATTAATCGAAAATACAGAAATGGGAAAATTAAGAGAAAATTAAAAAAAAATACAAAAAGGGAAAATTACAAGAAAATTAAAAAAAACAGAAAAAAGGAAAATTAAATAAAAATTAAAAGAAAATAAAATAGAAAGTGAAATTGAACGGTTATTACGGAGGCGGTAAGAGGATGTATTGCAATTGAGATACATCTTAATACACTGGAAGAGTAGTCCTTTTAAGATTCGTTGAGCGAGTTGAGTGAGATGAAAATATTTGTGTTACACACGCTTCTAAGTACACTTGTAAAGTGGACATATAAGTGGGTGTATAAAGAGAGTCAAAGGCACAACTGTGCTCACGTGTTGAATGGATCATTTTATGATTGCAAACCTGCAAAAGAGACTGTCAAATATTGCAATTTTCCTACAGTCTAATTATACAATTTAAATTCTAAAATTCCACTGAAAAATCAACCAATTGGAATGCACTAAAAAAAAATTAATTAAATAAAAAAAAATTTAATTCAAATAACCAATAAATTGTTGTTATTAGCAAATAAATATTTACGTTGAATCAAATAAATTGTATTTGAACCAAATTTCAGTATTTCAGGCAAACATAATATAATATTTATTAATAAAATGAAAATGAAATGAAATGAATGAAATATATTATAATATTTATTAATAAAATGAAAATTAAATGAAACGAATGAAATATATTATAATATTTATTAATAAAATGAAAATTAAATGTAATGAGTGAAATTAAAAATTATTTAATTCAAGTAAATGCTTATTTGATAATAATTGACAAGTAATAATTGTTTAATTTAAATCAAATATTTACTCGAATTTATTTGCTCTCTAAATCTGAATTAGTAAAAGTGTGAATTAGTGACTGACTTTTTGCCTTTTAATTAGTAAAGTTTACTAAATAAATAGTAGTTTCTACTAATTTATTAGTAAAATTTACTAATTCAATATCAAAAAGTAAGTAACTAATTTAAATTAGTAAACATTTTTACTAATTTAAATTTAGAAAGTGAATCAAATAAATTTTATTTTAATCAAATAATTGGAATTTTAACTAAAATAATTTTTGTGTTTGAAGCAAATACAATTTGATTACTATTATAAAAATTATTTATTATTTAATTATAATTATAAATTATTTAAATACTACTGAACTTTTTTTTCATGTCAAATAAATTTTATTTGGTTCGAATAAAAATTTGATTTCTGAGAACAGAATTTTTATTCAAAGCAAATAAATAATATACTTCACTCTAGACTCTATTCAACACAAATAAATTATATTTGGTGTAAATGAAATTTTTCCCTTTGTGCAATATGACTAAAATGGCAAATTTACATCTCTTGTTACTTAACTCTCTTAACAAATAATAAAAAAAATAATCAGAAAATAACACAAATAATAATGTATCAGTAAATCGCATTAGTTTTACAGTCGATTTTATATCTAAACATACATTAATTTTATTACTCTAACTATTTGTACTTTATATCTACTGTCATAAGAGATACACACAATTTTATAGATCAAGAAACATTTTATGACCAATATTTTTTTTTACTTTAATCCTCCTGTATAGAGTGTCAAAATAAATCTAAACAATTTTCATTTTTGCAAAGTTAGAATTTAAAATTTTTCATTTTTATATCTGTATATAAATAAATTATAGTAAATTTCTATAAACGCAATTATTTATGTGCATATTACAGTAATTAAAATGAATTTCTAAAACATATAGTAATTAAAATAAGTAAATTCGAAATATCTTTGAAGTTGAAATAATTTTTATGTTTCTGTAAATAATAAATTACATTTGTGATTTGTTATTACTTTGTATATAGTGGTGAAAAAAATGAGTAAATTCGAAAAGTCTCTTTCTCTCCTGAACAAGTGGAAATTGTGGAAATTAATATTGTGTAATGATTTTTCAAAATGCCTCGAGCTGGTTTGAAATGCAAATTTTTAAAATTGAAATTAATGAAATAATAAATATAGATATCGTGGAATTAATTGTGAAATGCAGGAGGTAAAATGTAATAGAGAAGGTCGATTCGACGATTTATAGAAATAAGAGAAAGAAAGGAGAAGTCATCGTCAAAGTGATGATGATGATGATGATTACAATGATAATGATGATGATGTCGGAAAGAAAACACGGGGAACGTATGTACTCTACTGTGACAGACTTGACCCACATTGTAACTAGTATTTGATATGATTCATAAATGAGTGCAAAAAAAAAGTTTTTTCCACGTTTTTTGCAAACATTCTTTCCTCAAAGTGTAAGAATAATTTTTTCCAACCGTTGAAGAATGCTTAATTTTTTGTCGGATTGATTCTATCCTTTCACTTCTATTATTGTAATTTACGAATTTATTTACTTTTATTTTTTTTACAAAATACGGTTATAAAAAATGTCACAATAGAATTTTAATTAAAACACAATATCACAAAATTTGCAAAAGTAGAAAAAAAATATTCTTGTTATAAAAATTATACTTTCTTGTTTAATTCTTTTAAATTTGCAAAATTGGAAAAAAATTACTACAATTATTCTTTGTCAGTTATTAGTCATTATTTTCTATAAATTGACTGCTTTTTATTGAAATAATTAATTACTTGTCTATAATATCAAATAAATATTTACTTCTGTACACTGAAACAAAATTAAATTTTGTAAAAGTATTTTGCCATTTGGAAAAAAGTGGAACAAACCGAAATTTTGATATAAAAAATACTGAACATTAAAAAAATTTATGTAAAATTTAGTAAAGTTATATTAAAATTAAATGAAAATTCTTGATATTTTATATAATTATACTAAATTCCACAAATTTTTTTTTAATGTTTAGTATTTTTTTACCAAAATTTCGGTTTGTTGCATTTTTCCCTAAATTGCAAAATAATTTTATAAAATATATTATACATTTTTTTTCAGTATAAAATATTTTTTATTTATATTAAATAAACCGGATTTGAACCTATAATTTCAGTGCAAAAGCAAATTGAATTGATTTAAATAAACATTATTTTAAATAAATAAAAAGTAAATATTTATTTGGTAACAAAAAAATAAATTAAATTTGAAATAAAATTTAATAAATTTTTTTAGCGTAATAGAAAAATAACCATTTATTTGAATAAAATAAACTTTTTTCTATGTGAAACAAAAAAAAAAATTGCTGACAATCCACTTCATCTCGTTTGCGAGTGAGTTCTCATGCCATCTGGGCGGAAGTTTACGGAAATAAAATGGCGCGAAATTTAAATTTAAAACAGAAAAAAATATAATTTGATTCAAAAGACTTTTAATATTAAATAAATATTATTAAATACATTATTTATTGAAAAAAAAATATTAAATAAAGAGTATTAAGTATTAAATTAAATATTTAATATTTTATTATTAATATAATAATATTTAAATATTTGCTTGAATCAAATAAATGCTATTGCAATCAAATAAACTGTTTTTGAACCAATAATATTTCACTACAAGAAGCAAATACCTTTTAATTGATAAAAATAAAAATTATTTAATTCAAGTAAATATTTGTTTCATATTAGACAAATAATTGGTTATACTGTTGGGTTTTGTAATATCGAAAATTTTTTTTTCACTATTGTTTGCGTAATTTCCACAATTTTTCTTCTTAAAGAAGCGTAATTTCTATTTTTATAAACTTTACTCTATTTTTAATAAAAATAACAATGACTTTGTTGTAATTATTAAAAGTAATGCAAAAATTGTGCAAAATAAGGAAACTTTGCAGTGAATTATTGTGGAGAGAAAAAAGGAAATCTTACGACGTTAAAAAAAAAAGATGTGTGTAATTATGTTGTTAAGCTAATTACACTGTCGCAGTGGAATATTGCAGAGAGACAATTGGAAAAGATTAATCTGCGATTTTATCGCGAATAAATATTTAAAAGAAGGACTTGATGAATATAGGCGGTGCTCCTTATATGAATTTTTTTTCTTTCAATTAAAAAAGACTTTGCCTGTGAGGTAAAATTTTTTTGTTCTCCTATTATTATTCTCTCGTTCCCTTTAATCGTTTGGTACATTTTATTCTTCTGATGTGATTTTATTTTCCTTTTCGCGATGAATGATTCTTCTTTGTATTCAGTTGGAATTGTCATTAGTAATTTAATTACTTCATTAAATTAGCAATTTAATTTGTTATTTAATTTTGTCATTCAATTAGCAATTTAATTTGTAATTTAATTTTTTCATTCAATTAGCAATTTAATTGGTAATTGGATTACTTTATTCAATTAGCAATTTAATTAGTAATTAACTTCTTCATTCAAATAGCAATTTAATTAGTAATTTAATTTATTTATTCAATTAGCAATTCAATTAGTAATTTTATTTCTTCATTCAATTAGCAATTTAATTAGTAATTTAATTGGTGAATTAATATTTTTCTACATTTTTTCGTTGTATAATTCTTTTTTGAATTCTACCTAAAATTTAATTGGTAATTAAAATACATTTCATTATTCATTATTTTTCATTTTCATTATTTATTCAGTCATTTTCATTATTTTTCTATTAGTAATTAGTGTTAGCAATTTAGTTAGCAAATTAATTGCATAATTTAATTAGTAGAATATAATTAGTGCTAATGATTAATTTGAATTAACAGAAGGAAATAATTTTAGTTAGTAATTAATTAATAATAACAAAAGGAAGTAATTAATATTAATAATTAATTAGTAGACATAACGGAAAATAATTAATGTTAGCAATTAATTAATATTAACAAATGGAAATAAGTGGTGTTAATAATTAATTATTACTATTTATATATTTTATAATATTTGTATTTAATTAGCACCAATTAACGGTTATTAGTGTTAATAACTAATTTGTATTAACAGAAGATAATTTAAAAAAATTAATTAGTATTAATAAAAGATAATTATTCTTAAAAATTTAATTAATTAAATAATGTCAAAATGCCAGTAAATTGCAAATAGATTAAAATTTAAAATTGTAACATTTGTCAACAAAATTAGAAAAGAATTTATACTTTTTGCGTCAATTCACAAATTCTCCTTTACCTTCGTTTCCTTTTTCGATCATTTTTTTTTCTTTTTTATTGACGTGGGATAGAAAAAAAAATTTCGTTGCGTCAATATTTCAAAGGAATCCCAGAATATTTTTCCCGTTAGCGTGTTTGATTCTTTTTCTTGTTTTATTCCTTTTTTCAAAGGAGGATGAGGATAATGCTTGTTTTTTGTGTTCGGTTTATATCGAATATTGATAGATTGATTATTATTCAGTCTGTATAGATTTAATCATAGGATAGAAAAGAAAATTGTTTTTTTAAATATGATCGCGAAAAAAAATTACAATTTCTATCAATCACTATAAAGGTGTCAATTTCCATTAAATTAATTGTCTCTTTATTCTTTTTTTCTTTTAAATAAACAAACACAAATATTCGTAATTAATTAGTTGAATGACAAAATAATTATTAAATCAATTTATTTCTTCATGCAAAATAATAAATTATAGAATATTTTTTTTCTTTTTAAAAACATTGAAATTGGAATTAGTCAGTTAGTGAATTATTTAACTTGTAAATTTGTCAATTAGTAAATTATTTAATTTGTAAATAAGTCCATTAGTTAATTACGTATTTTGTCTAATATTAAATTAGTCAATTAGTTAATCACTTAATTAGTCAAATATTCAATTAGTCAATTGGTGAATTAATTATTGAGTCAAATATTAAATTAGTTTATTAATTAATTAGTTAAATAACTAATTATTTAATTAGTGAAATAATTAATTGGTAAATTGCTTTATTATTCAATTAGTTAATTAGTAAAATAGATAATTATTTAATTAGTAAAATAATTAATTAGTCAATTAGTGAATTACCTTATTAGTCAATTAGTGAATTAGTTAAATAGATAATTATTTAATTAGTAAAATAATTAATTATTAGAAAAAAATTTTTAGTAAATTACTTTATTAGTCAATTAGTGAATTACTCAATTAGACAAATATTTAATTAAATATTTATTAATTACTTAATTAGTCAGTTAGTTGATTACTTAATTATTGAAAAAATTGAAAAATGATAATATTGAAAAAAAATATTTTGAAAAAATATATTAAAAAATTTTTTTAATCAACATTTGAGAAAAATGGCGAAAAATTTGCAAATGTGGGAAATTTTGTTATCGCTGTAATTTATTAATGAGAAGAAATAAAAATTTGTGATATTCTAGAAATAGTTTGGAAAATATATTTGAAGACTTGAAAGAAAGTGCAAAATGGCATCGATCTGTCGCAGCTCAGCAAACATAATAATTATATTGCTTAAGAGATATCGTGTTCTCCCCCTCTATAATTATTATCATCGCATTTATCCCATAAATATATCTTTTTCTCGCAAATATCGAAGACAAACGCACAAAGTGGATCAAACTCTTTCGTAATAGTTCCACAAGCGCTGTAAAAACTCTGGGGCAGACATTTATTAATGTGATACAATAATAATAATAATAATATTCCTTTTCTAGATTCATTCTAATTGTGATGATGTCTTGTCATTGAATTTATCATAATCATTTAATCTCAACTAATATAATGTAGGTGTGATTTCTTGGAAGGACGTTAATTTTTGAAGTTAACTTGCAATTTAAAAAAAACAGAAAGTGCAGTGAAAAATAATTATAATTAAATTTTTTTTATAATTAAAAAAAAAATTTTTTTTTTATTTTTCCCGGATTTTTTTACTACACAAAAAAATATACAAACAAAATTTTGTTATTAATATTAATTAATTAATATTAATAAAAATAATTTTTTTTTCATTTCTGCACTGAAAAACATTTATTATTAAACAAAACTAAAAATTTATTGTATTTATATAACTTGTCAAATAAATATTTACCTGAATCAAATAAATTTAATTAAATCTTGTATTCGAACCAATAATTTCAGTATGTTCGCATATTGTTCGCAAAAACCATTTAATTGACTGAAGTAAAAATTTATTTGTTACAAATAAACGATTGCTTGTCTGCTATCGTTAAAATATTTATTTTCATAAAATTAAAATTTTATAACTTGATATTTGCTTCAAATATTCTGAAATTATTGATTTGATTGCAATTTATTTGATTAAAATAAATATTATTTGATTCAAGTAAATTTTTTATTTGAATTATTTGAATTTTTTTTATTTTTTAGTGAATTAATAATAATATTTATTTTTCAAATACAGAATTATAAAAAAAAAAAAATACAAAATTTTGTATTTTTTTTAATTTGCTAATTTGGAAAAACAATAAAATTTTTGTCATTTTTGTGCTTTTGTTAATGAGAAGAAAAATTTAAATTACCAAATTTGTAAATTGTTTTTTACGTATAAAAAATTAAAAAAAAATTGCTGACAAGGAAGTTGTGAAGATATTTTCCTTTAAAAGAAATTTTGTATATGCTTTTTAAACGTGATTATAGATTGATATTCAGACTTCGGTAATGTGAGAGATAAAACGAATGCTCTTAATATTACATAACGAAGAAGAAGGCAAAATATTCAATTTTCATATAATTTTTCGAGGTAAAAGAAAATTTATCACTGGAGACAAATTGTTGATGCGATTTTCAAATTTACATTTGAAATATTATTTATTGAAATTTACTATTTAAAATAGTATTTTAATTATTCAGTCAATTACTGTAAATTTGGATAATTATATTAGAATTATTTATACTTTATCATAAATTGTGGTATATTATAAATTTTTCAAGAAACAGTAAATTTTTGGATTAGTGTAATAAACACTTATCTCTATATTTATTTGATTTGTATGAATTACTTTACATTTTCATATATAAATACTTTAAATACTTTATACGTTATCAAAATAATATTGTTCGTATGGAAATAAAATCACATTTTTTGTTATTATGTCATTTTTCAGTGGCTTTTAAATCTTTGAAATTGATTATTTATATCATCGTTTATTCATTATGCTTGATGAAATTTTTATGGGTTCTCCATAAAAAATTATTTCACAACAAAATTTTTGAATCGTCTAGACATGTGCGCATCAACACTATTTATTCAAATACACCTTTTACTGACATCTTTTTTACGACGGTGTGTGAAAATTCCGAATATTTGTTTTTATTAACAGAATTATATTTTTTATTAGCTATTATTATAAACGTAGAATGGAAAAAAATTTATTTGATTCAAATAACCGATTAGTTGTATTCTATTATTAAATTATCTATTCTGACAAACTATTGTAAAAATAAGTATTTATTTTCATCAAATAAATTTTTTTTACACCAAACAAATATTTTTTCGGTACCAAATAAATATTTATTAGCATTAAATAATTTCAATGTCAGTCAATTAAATCGCAATTGCTCTAAATGATGAAATTATTATGCATTTAAACACAATTTATTTGATTGAAATGAAAGTTATTTGAATGAAAGTTAAAGTAACAAATTAAATTAATTTAATTTAAGTTTTTGAATATTAAGCAAGAAAATAATTAATTCAATGAAATTTTTTCCAATTCTAGATAATAATTTAATTTGTAAATTATGGTTAAAACATTCTAAACTATAAAAATAGTTATCAATAAATTATTCCAAAAAAACTGTTTTATTAATGAACTATATGGTTAATGTTAGTTATTTGGTTAGAAAAATTATTTTCGTAGTAAAAAATTAAAAATTATTTAATTTCATTTAATTTTTTCATAGAATTTAAAAAATTTTTTGAAAAATAATTGAATTCATACTAGGGAATTTTATTAAAAATGCAATAAAAAATAATTGAATTGTTTAGAAGAATTCTGTGAGAATTTTTATAAAAATAAATTAACTCTTTCTAGAAATTTTGTTACAATTGAACTGAAAATACTGAAATTACCTCGAAGAAATTTCTATATTTATGAAATAATTGAATTTTCAATGGAGCAAAATATTCAAACTTTCAAAAATAATTAAAGTATTATGAAGAAATTTTATTCAAACTTTTAAGAATAATTGAATTTTTATGAAGAAATTGATTCAAATTTCTGAAAATAACTGAATTTGTTTCCACAATTTTAAAAATAATTAAATTCTTGTGAAGAATATTGTAACAAATTTTTTAAAAAGTATTTAATTATTTTTATTTTGAATGATTGTTTTTGGACATTTTAAAAATAATCGAATTCATTTAAGAAATTTTGAAATCGAATTGGAATAGATTGAATTCCTCAGAAAAGTATTTTTATTTTTATTATTTAGAAAAATGATTTATTTCATGCGTCAAATTTACTGGTATTTTTGAAAATAATCTAATTTTTTGAAGAATTTTATTAGAAATTTTCAAAATAATCCAATTCTTTCGAGGGGTTAATTGAAATTCTATTAAAGCTAATAGAATTCTATTATAAAGAATTGTATCACAATTTTTGAAAATAATTGAATTATTTATATCGAATGATTTTTTTAAAAATTTTAAAACTTTGTAATTAAATTCTTTGACCAAATTTTTAAAACTGAATTGAAAATTATCTAATTCCTCCGAAGAATTTTTTATTTATAATTAAATTCTTTCGTGAAATTAAAAATTTTTTTTAAATAATTCAATTCTTTCCAGGGATTCTATTTGAAATTTTCAAAATGATTCATTTTTGTTGAGGGATTAATTAAAATTATATTGAAACTAAAAATTCACTAATTCTATTCTAAAAGTTAAAGAATTATACAAAAATTGTGGAATATTATTAAATTATTTATTTCGAATAATTTTTATTTGGAAATTTTAAGAATAATTGAATTTATTTAACAACTATTGAAATTGTATAGAAAATAATTATTTATAAAAATAATTTACTTCTTGCGTATAAAATATACTGAAATTTTTTTAAACAATTTAATTTTTTTAGAATTTGAAATTTTCAAAATAATTAAATTCTTTCGAGGAATTAATTAAATTATTGTAATTAAACTAATAGAAATCTTATGTTTATGAACTATAATAGAATTCAATATTTTTTTGTTGTACCAAAACTTTTAGAAAATATGTAATTTAATTCATTTGAAGAATTTTATGATACAATTTTTTAGAATTATTTATGGGGCTAAAGTTTCGAACGTTCAAATGAACGAAATTTTTTTTCTTCTTCAGTGTTTTTGAAAATTACAATCGAAAAAATAAAAATAATTGAAATTAAACAAAATTTAGTTTAGAATTAATTTGTTTTGATCTAAAAAATAATTTTTTTGTAAATAAAATCCAATTTAGAAGAAGTAAAAAAATATTGTCGTTCATTTGAACGTTCGAAACTTTAGGAACATGAATTATTTAAAAATGCTCATTTTTTTACATCTGTAGAGAAATTTTACCAAAAAATTGTTGGAAAATAATTGATTTCCTGCAAAGGATGATTATAAAATATTATTAAAAATAGTAAATAATAGCAATTAATTTTTTTTAATGTTAAAAATAATTTGCAAGTATCAATATTTTTGTTTTTTTCGTAACAAGACGCGTTCAACGTTCAGATTGAATCGGGCACGAATTTAAATTCGAATTCCGGTTTACTGATTAGGTAAAGGTTAAATTTTTGCATAAAATAAAATATAAAATATTTATTATGCTTATTTATGTAATAAATTTAATTCAAGTTGAGAGAATACAGAAGCCGTTGGATATCTTGTCTGCCGCTACATCTTTCTCACGTATTATAGGTGTAGGTAATCGTATAAATAATTTCTCTCTCTCCCTGATGTATTTACACACATTTTGTGTCGCAGCAGCAGCAGCAAAACTCATTCTTCTTTTTCTCTAGTTGTAAATTTCTGACCTCGACTTTCGAGTTCATATACTTCGAGATATAATAACTTGTGTATAATAACAAAAAAATTGCACTTAAATAAGAGTAGAATTATCAACATTACAGGAGATTGTTAGATCTATAGACTTATTAAAGAGAGAACTGAACTCGATTAAAGATTTACCGACAAGTATCATGATTATGAGCTACTTATGGAATTTCTCGGACAACATTCTTTACATAGCTTGTCGAGACATTTATCGCATTTAATCGATATTAAATTGTGATAGCACAAGATAAACGTACCGTCACACTTCCTTGTCTTAATCAAAAATCGTACTTTCATCTGTAGTGGAATTTCATTTTTTTCTCGCAGTTCAATGAGAACATAGTTTATAATAGTGTTACAAATAGAATTAAAAATAGTTAGTTAATTTTTAAAGTCCGAGGTTTTTGATTAAACAAGGTAAATAAGATGGAAATATTCGGAAAATTTATTTTTTGGTAAATTATTATTAATTAATAATATTAATATTAATATTAATATTAATATTAATATATATATATATATATATATATATATATATATATATATTAATATATAATTAATAATATTAATAATATTATAATGAATTAATATAAATTATACAAATTAAATTAATAATTTAATAATAAATAATTATTACCTATTAATTAAATTGGCATAATTAAAATAATAATTATTATAAATAATGAACAAAGTATTAATTTATTTTTTCAAATTATTTTAATTTTGTATATCTTTTGATAGACTCCCTGAAGAAGAAATCATTTAAGTTAAATTCGAAGTTTAAATAAATGAAACGATCAATTAAATAATTAATAATGTTTAATTAAATAATTTCGAAACATTCGAGTAAATATATTTTAATCATTATCTAAATATGTTTTTCCATAATTTTTGGATAATAAACGATTTTTTTTTGTACTAAAAGACTTTTTTTTGTTCAAAAAAATGTTATAATCTTCAAACTCAAATAATTTAATTCTTGTACATAATTTTATTGAAATTTTTTTAAACTTGTATCTTCTTATAAAGAATGTTATTAAAAAATTTTTTTTTTAAATCTTTAAAATCATTGAAAGAATTTTCTTTTTGGCATTTATGAATATAATTGAATTCTTTCAAAAATTTTGGTCATGAAAAATAAATAAATTTCTTCGAAGAATTTTATAATTTATAATTTATGAAAATAATTAATTTTTTTTGAGAAATCTATTTGAAATTTTGCTGAAAATTATGTTTTTCTCTTATAAAGAATCGTATTGTAATTTTTGATAATTATTGAATTCTTTTAAAGAACTTTTTTCGAATTTTTAAGAAGAATTGTATTTTTTTGTGAAATTTGGATAAAATTGTGTTTAAAGTAATTGAATTCTTTCCAAGGATTTAACAAAAATTTTTAAAAAATTGTTTTATTCGGAAAAATTGAATTAAAAAATTTGAACATAACTGAATTCTTACCAGGCGTTCATTTAAAATGATATTGAAAGTAATTGCATTTTTTTATATTGTATCAAACTTTTACATAATAATTGAATTATTTCAAAACAATTTTTTCTAATTTTTAAAATGAATTGAATTTTATCGAAAAATTATATTATTTATGAAATTGAATTTTTACGAAGAATTTGATAACAAAATAATTGAAAATAAAGTTGAATTATGTCGAAGAATTTTATTTTAAAATTTTGAAAATTCTAATTAAATTCTCTCACATGTAAATTATAATTAAACATTTTTCTTATTATTAAAACTTAGAATTTTAATGAAAATAAATCAGTTCTTTCAAAGATTAAAAAAAAAAAATTTTAACAATTGTGTTTTTCAATGTACTAAAGTATTAAAATAATTTTTTCGAATTTTTAAAAATAATTAAATTCTGTTGAGAAATCTTGTTAAAATATAAAATTGTACTAAAAATAATTGAAGTTCTCAGAGGACTTTTTTTATGAAAATAATTGACTTCTTAGAACAATTATTTGAAAATAATATTGGAAATAATTAAATTTAAAAAAAAATTGTATCAAAGTTAAAAAAATATGTATTATAATTGAATGTTTAGATAATATTTCTTTAAAATTCTTTTACGAAACTTTGTCAACATTGTACTTAAAATAATTGAAGTTATCTGAGAAATATTTTTATTTATGAAAACATTGAATTCTTGACAAGAATTTGACTAAAATTTTCAAAAATTATTCAATTTTTTCAGAAAATTGAATAAAAAAAAGTCGAAAATAATTGAATTCCTTCAAGGTACATTTTTTCAAAAATTATATTGCAAATATTTGACTTGGAACAAAAATTTAAAATTGTATCAAAATTTTATGAAATAATTAAATTTTTCGAAATATTTTATTAGAATTCCATAAAAAGTAATTGAATACCCGCTATGAACTGCAATCAATTTTTATTAAAATTAAAAAAATATATATTAATTACTTAAGCGAACTTTCTTTTTAATTTCGAATATAAAATTATACATAACGATTAAACTTGTTATTTAAAAATAAATAAGTCGGTAAAATAATTAATAGAATTCATTAATCTTTGATATTACAATATTTTTTGAGAAACAATATATTTTTACAATCATAATAATAATTAATAATAATAATTAATGATAATAATTAATTAAATTAATGCAATAATAATTTTTAAAAAATGTTAGGGAAAATATTCTTCTCGTTCAACAAAAATTTTTAGGGGAAAAAATAAGGAAGTAATCCTTGACATTTTCATCTGTCACATCATGTCTGATTAATTGATTCGAAGGATTAAAAATGTTTATAAACTTTTCTTTGATTAATGAATTTTACTTCTTATAATGAATTTCAATACACGTATCACGAGTCTTGTATCTTTGTTTATTTATATATTTATTATTATTTTTTTTCTTACTGATTTTTCAAGTATCATTTTGCTGACCCGTTTCCTCACGGATTCGATTAATTTCATGTCTCCCTTTCCTCTCAATTGAAATGCTGAATTTAATCATTCAAAACAAGACGACAGTTGTTATTTTCATTTGACAACTTGCATTTTTTCTTCAACCGAGGAATGATATCGCAATAATTATCATCTTTCCTTGAGATTAAAAATTAATGTTTTACTTCGAATCTTTTTTTTCAATTACTCTGCATTCGTGCATTAACCTTTAATTATGAGGCAAAAGAAACTTTGTAGATTTTTAAAATTAAAGGAAAAAACTTTTTTCTGATATTTTTTATATTGTATTTAGTTAAATACTGAAATTGTAACTTAAATTGTTCTAAATTGTATAGAATTTATTTATTGTACTTTGAATATCGTTTTTTTTCTGTTTTTACTGTTTTTCTAAGGATTCCAAATTGAGACAAAAAATAAATCGAAACGTAGCTTCGCAACTCTTTCGACTCTTTTTTTCTCTCAGTTTAATATCCTATAGGAAAACTGTGCTTTCATTCATAATATCGGTTTCCTGTGTTCAGTATATCAATATATGTCGAATTATGTAAAGAAAAGAAATAAATGAAACAAAGTGACTAAACGCAAAACAAGTATTTTTTCAGTTAATTTTTAGAATGCGTAAATTTCATTTTTCAAAGAATATTTAAGATTTATAGTCGAATGAAATAATGGGATTCCTGTGGACTTTGGATTAAAGAAGAAATAAACAAATACGATTCATTTCGGTTTATTATTATGTTTTTCTCATCATGTCATAAATTTTCTTTGCCTCTGCTTGTTACACAATTTTTTTTTCAATATGCAACGAACTTTGGTCCCTTTTTCTAGAATGTTTGGAAGTTTTGTTCTGTTTTTTTATCATTAACACTTTTTCGGTTATGAAGCCGAAATTGTCATCAAGTTATTAGCAGCTCTTAATTTTACAAATTAAATTTTTAATGTTTCAATATTTGTTATGAAGCTGAAACTCACTATCAGCGCCATTTATTTTTTGGAAAAATTTATGTTCGTTTTAAGCAAAAAATATATATTTAACTCTAGTTTAATTTTCAGAATTAAACGGATGCTACTGATAAGTGGTACCAAATTCGGCTTGAATTTTCAGATTAAATTTCTATTAATGTTTTTTAATTTTTTGTAGAAATCTTTTTGGATAAATTCTTCGTTTATTTGTTTTATAGAAAAATGTTTCTGAATAAAGTTTTTAGAGGGATATTTTTTATAGAAAATCCTATTTTGGTCAAAGTCTTCATTAATTTCTTTTGTAGAAAAATCTTTCTGAATAAAATTTCTAGAGGACTATTTTTTATAGAAAATCCTCTTTTGGTCAAAGTCTTCATTAATTTCTTTTGTAGAAAAATCTTTCTGAATAAAGTTTCTAGAGGACTATTTTTTATATAGAAAATCCTATTTTGGTCAAAGTCTTCATTATTAATGTCTTTCTAGAGGAAAATAAAATTAATTTTCACCGCTGAGGAATTTTTTTGAAATCGTCTTTAGTTTGGTTAAATGTACCGTATTATTGATAGTTTTTGTCTTCTTCTTTTTCTTCATCTTCTTCTTGAACAATTTTGCGTATTATATTCTTAGAAAGTAAATGCAAATATCTTGGTGGTTTCCTCATAGGCGGATGAGACTTGTCTCTTCACACGTTGAACTCACTGAGTTCAAAACGATAAGAACTTGAGAACATCGGTTAAACAAACTACCTGCTTTTTATTGTTTTCGAATATTTATATTTATTGTATTTGTCTGTTTAAAGAGCGTACTCGGGACACGCCTATATTGTTATCTTTGGTTTCAAGTTTGAGAAAAAAAAAGAAAAATTGTGCAGATCAATTCTGTTTCATATGGAGAATTTATTCCTCTAATTGTTTATTATATCTTAAGATTAAATTTGAGATTTAGATCTCGAATTGTCTTTAATTAGTCAATAAAAGTCAAAAAGTCGCTTCAGTTGATTAAAAATAGGAGAAAAGTAAAAAAAAGTCGTTTATTTAATTCAGTGTTGTCAAAAAAATTTAATTTTTTATTTCCCTGACCTTTCACTAATTTCTAAATTCATTTATTCTAAACTTAAATAATTTTGTTAAATAAATATTTAAATATAGTTTTTATTTGTTTTCCAAGGGAAAAAACAGAAATTAGTAAAAATAGAATTAATGAAAATTAAAACCCTAACAAAATTTAATTACTTCTACGATTTTAAACTTAATTCATTCTCTAAATAAATTATTTGCAATGATTTTTGATTATTCTTTGAGAAATCAATTATTTAAATTCAAATATATTTTTTTATAATAATTGTAGCTATAAAATTGTATTTTTTTAAACTTCAATATTTTCAATTAAAAGTAATAAAGAAATTCATCAAATAAATTTTTTGAAAATATTTCCAGCTAATTTTTAAATAGTTAATAGTTTTTCAATTCTATGCAATTGAATTTTGTTTAATATAATTGAAATTTGGAATTGAAAACCTATAAAAAATAATGGAAGTTTAATAAAATCTTTTTAAATTAATTGACTTTTTGAAAAATAAAAAAAAATCTGTTTTTTGAAGATTTTTAATAATTTTCTCTAAAATTTTATAATTTTTCTAAAAAAGTAAATTTTTGGAAATAATAATTTACACTTTTTTCGTAGATAATTAAAACTTAAAAAATGATAATGAAATAATTCTATGAATTCGTTTTTTCAAAATATTGTATCGTAAATTTTCGAAAATAATTAAATTTCCTAAAAGAATTTCTGTATCATTTAAAAAAAACTAATTAATTTTTTTGGGAATTTTAATTCAAAATTTTGAACATGATTAGTTATCACAAAAATTTTAAAAATAATTGTTGAGTATTTTAATGTTATTCAAATATTTAATTGAAAATATCGAAAATAATTGAATTCTAAAAAATTAGAATGATAACATTCCAAGAATTACTTGCTTAAAAAATATTTTAATATAATTTTTTGGAGCTGATTTTTATTAATTTTCATTTTTCAATTAAGACTTGAAGAATTTTCATTCAAATTTTCGAATCTTGAAATTGATTTTTTTAATAAAATTTTACAAAATTGCAAATATTGAAATCTTTTTAATTGTATATTTTAAAAAAATTTTATTAGAAAACTTATTCAAAAATAATTTTTAAAAATATTTGTCTGTAGTTATTTTTTACACTTTAAAAATTAAAAAAAAAGTATTTTGCATTTTATACTGCAATTATGGTATTTATTGCAATATTTTGATAAAAATCCAATGTCAGTCTAATCTCTGTATGTTTTTAATATTTAAAAAATGTAATTTACAATTTTTTTCTCTTAAATATTTTTATTTATAAAATTTTTTGTATTTTTAAAATTTTTTACTAGAAAGGGGCCACGTCGGCTCAAATTTTAAAAATTTAACGCCATTTCAATTTTAATGCAAGCAACAAAGCTGAGAATGTCCTTTGGGAGAGAATTTTACCCATAAACCCTTGCAATAGTTTTTTTTCAAATTACATGGCGTGTTAAGTTGACACAGAATACGAACTCTGAGACTAAATTTAATCGCTTGTGTCTCGGCATACCTTAACGAACTTTTGTTTTGCAAAGAACTTTTAAAACTTAAGTTTCTGTTATGAAAAACTTTCCCAAGTTTTAGAATTCTTTGAAATTAGAAAATTAAAATATTAAATGTTGAAAATTAATTTTTTACTTATTAAAAAAAAGAAACACTTTTTTTTAATAAATAAATTTTGAAAGAATAAAAGTATTCACTAATTTGAATTATTGCCTGATTTTTTGCATTTGAATTAATAAAATTTACTAAGAAATAGTCATTTCTACCAATTAATTGGTAAATTTTAATAATAAGTAGTAATTTCTATATTAATTTATTAGTAAAATTTACTAATTCAGAAACTTACAAATAAATAATCATTTCTACTAATTTATTAAAAAATAAATTATTAGTAATAAATTAGTATTTATTAAAAAAAATTCAAATTAATTAATTAGTAGTATAATAAATTAGTATTTATTAAAAAAAAATTCCAAAGCACAAAGTAATTTACTTATTAATAATAATTTCTACTAATTTATTAGTAAATTTTACTAATAAGTAGTAATTTCGATATTTATTTATTAGTAAAATGTACTAATTCAAAAGCAAAAACTTGAATTAGTAAATTTTACTAATAAATCAGTAGAAATTACTGTTTATTACTAAAATCTACTAATTCAGAAGCAAAATGTTCTTATTTCTGACCCGAATGTAAAAATAATTCATAAAATCCGTCTTTTTGTCTTCTAAATGACAAAAAAACCCATGTTTTTAATTCTTTTCTCTGCTATTGAAAAGTTTAAGAATTTGTACGTTTCTGACTCATTGACACCTGCTGTTTGAAAATTATTGTTTCTCGCGTGTTTTATCTGCCATACGTTATTATAGTTGAAGTTTGCATCGAATTTATAATTTATTCAAGTAGCTTTCGCCGAAGACAATTAATGTTTTAAGAAAATATTGCGAGTAGTTTATTATTGTAAAAGAGCGAAAACAGTTAAATGAAAGTATGTCGTGTAACCCGATTTTATTTTTTTTATTTTATCACATCGAGAATAATATAATTAAAATCAAACACGATTTGAAAGGTAACAACTATGTAAAGGAGAAAAAAAAATTCTTTCAAACTTTGCGTACGTGCGAAAAAACACATAGACTACTTCTTTTTTGAATTTTAAATTCCAAGTCGTATAATACACATTATACGTATAATTTAGTGCTTTGATGGGTGGACACGGTCAAATAATATAATTGGAAACAATTAACGAGCGAGAATTAATGTCAAATATCATTAGATATTATTCATGAGAATTTTTTCGAAAATTTTTTTTAATATTTTACTTTCTATTTTTAAAACTGTTTTTGTAAAATTGATTTTCTTATTTAAAGAGAAGGATTTAATATTTTTAAAACCTTATTTTTGATATTTAAAACTGTTTTCTTGTTTTTCAATTCTATTCCTTCTTTTTGGTAAATAATTGTTATACAATTTCACAATTTATCTAGTTTCTTTGGGGAAAAGTAAAACTTTTGTTGTCAAAATTTGTATTTTTTTGTTATTTTTAAAGTAAAAAAAACAGAAAGGAAAGAACGGAAAAAATTAATTTGTGTGAAAAAAACCTCAAAATTTCTTTAAAACGTTTTTATCAATTTTTTGAAATTGAGAAATATTAAATTATTGGAAAAAGACAAATTTAACGTTTGACGTGAATTTATTCGATATATTTATCAAGTTTAGCAATCAATGATTGTGTAATAATAGGTTTAACCTAAAAAATTGAAAATTGCGTTATTATTTGCAATTTTTTTTAACTACAAGGTCGCTAAAAATATTTCAAACGCTTGTAATATGCAGAGGAATGACGTTCGTGGTTATATATACTTTTCTACCACCTGTTGCCTTATCCACACTCTGCACTATTATTACCAAAGGTCATAAAACTTTTAAAACTTTTAGTAGCAAAAAAAAAAGAAAAATTATGTCAGATTAACCGATTGTTTCATTAAAATCATTATAATGTTTGTATAGGTTTTTAAACACATTTAAAAAAAAGTTTAAATGATTTAGAAACTTTTTAGAAACATTATTAATGAGAACTAATAATTATGATGCCTTGATCGATTTATTAGAAACTGATGAAAAAAGTTTAAAAAGATTCTAAATTATTTAAAAATTTTAAATCGTTTAAAAAATTCTTTTACAAAAATTACAAAGATTTAAAATTGTTAATAATTTCTAGAAAAAATTGTGAATGATTAAAAATAATTTCAGAGCTTCTGGAAAAATATACAAAGATTAAGAATCATTTATAAACTTTTAGAAAAAATTACAAACATTTAAAATTATTTAAAAGAATTTTAAAAATTACTGCAAAAATTCAGAAAGATTTTAAATTACTCAACAACATCTAAAAGGTTTTTTTTTAATTTGTAATGCTTCAAAACAGTTTTAGAAAAATACTAAAAAAATTTACAAAAATTCAAAAACATTGAAAAGTTTTTAAAAACATTTTAAAGTTTTTAAAATAATTCATAATCATTAAAAGAAACTTCTAGATAAGATGGCAAAGGTTGAGAATAATTTAACAACTTTTGGAAAAATTTACAAAAAGCCAAAATTAATTTAAATAATTTAGAAGCTACTAAAAAAATTAACAGGAATTTTAAATTATTTAACAGTATTTAAAAGCTTTTTAAAAAATTAAAAAGTTTCAAAATGATTTAAAAACTTCTACAAAAGTTGACAAGACTTTGAATCATTCAAAAACATCCAGAAAATTGACAAAGAATTAAAAATATTTTTAAAAAATGTGAGAAGATTCAAAATTAAATAAAAGCTTCTGGAAAAATTCAAAAATTAAAAATTAATTAATTAATTAATTTTAAATGATTCAAAGTGATTTGAAATTTAAATGATTTAAATGATTGGAAAGCATTTATAAATATTTAAAGAATTTAAAAAGATTAAAAATCATTTTAAAACTTTTGAAAATGATTCGAAAGATAATCATTTAATGCATTTAAATACTTCTAAAAAAATTCAGAAACATTTTTAAAAGATCCTTTAACAACTTCTGGAAAAATTACAAGCTTTCAAAATTATTTAAAACAATTTAAAAGAATTTGAAAACTACTAAAAAATATACAAAGTTTTTAAATTATTTTACAGCATTCAAAAGCCTTTTAAAAATTTTAAAACATTCAAAATCATTGCAAAACTTCTAAAAGTATTTTTAAAAATTCATAATTATCTAAAATCATTAAAAAAAACTTCTGAAAATAATTTTAACCATTCAAAACCAGGTAAAAGCATTTAAATACTTTTAAATAAACTCTGAAACATTTTGAAAAATTTACAAAGATTCAGAATCATTTAATAGCATTTAAAAAACTTTGGTAACATTTAAAAACTTTTAAACGAATTTAAAATGATTCAAAACCATTTAAAAAACTTCTAAAAATATTTACAAACATTCAAAATTATTTAAAAGCATTTAAAAACTTTTTGAAACATTTAAAGGCATTTAAAAACTTTTAGAAACATTTAAAAGCTATTAAAAAAAACCTCTAAATGATATAAAATCATTCAAAAACGTTTAAAAATAAAAACATTGGCAAATACTTGTAAATACAAAACAGAATTTTTTTCTTATACACAAAACTATGAAATCTTTTAGAGGAAATTGATTTTTTTCTTCTCCAAGACAAATTATAAAAAAAAAGCATAGTATGTTTATCTATAAGTGATGGTTCCTTTTATGTCTTTTATATAATCATCTAAAGTATAAAAAGGAGAATCTTCTTTAGAAAAGGTGATCATTATATCTTAATTTCATGAGAGGTTGAGAGATGAAAAAAAAATGTTTAATAAGAATGAGTCGATTGTTTAGAATCTTTTAACCTCTTTTCACTTCTTTCATGAACCTCAGCAGCAGCAGGAGCAGTACATATAATGTGTATTGTAAGTAGAAATCAAGAGATACTTTCGCGCCTATAAACATTAATGTCATGAAAATGAATATGACGGGGCAATTTAAACGCTTGATCTCAATAAAAATATATTACAACCTGTCCGGTATTATATTCATTAGACAATTTTTCAAAACGGATTTACATATTATTTCTTCATAATAAACATAAAACGGGATTATTGTTTTATGACTTGACTCTATTTTCCATGCATCATAAATCTTTAAATTCTCGATTCTGTGTATGTATTTACCGCACGTCTTTGAAAAATCGAAGGGATTTATATTTAATATTAATTATGGGAAAAATAAAGTGTTAAATCATTTTAACGTGTGGCAGAAAAATTTATTAAATAATTATCGGTATTTTTTTTTATAAACAAAATTTTAATTTAACCAAATAAAATTAATTTGAATCAAAGTTTAGTACTCTCTAAATCCAGAGTTTTAAAACCTGATCAGTCTAAAATCAGTTTCAATTTATCAGTTTCCCTAATGATTTACTGACATTAAAATTATTTTTCCTGATAAAATTTTTTTCATGGGAAAATATTAAAGTTTACGAAAAATGAGAAAAGTTGAGGAGCAATTTTTCAAAAGTTGATAAATCCATTTTTCAAAAAAATTGAGATAAACACATATTTAGAATTTTAAAATCCTTAGAAATCGATTGATCACTGTTCAATTTAAGAAAAAAAATTTATTACCAAAGAATTTTCAATTTAAAATATATTTTTGCCTAACCTTGATAATTTTTAATTTTAATTTTTTATAAGAAAAAATTACCAAAACCTTGAAATTCCTTTATTACAATAAATTTTAATTACAAACAAAGCTTTTTAAATAGAAAAATATTTAAAAATAAAGAATTTATTAAATTTTTTCTACATTAAAATTATTTTTAATGGTTATGTGAGAATTGTCAATTGTTTAAATTTCTCAAAATGACAAAATTTGGATTTATCAGAATTTGAAAACTTGCTCCTCAGTTGATCAAATTTGATAATTTAGGAAAACTGCAATCTTACTTTCTGAATACAATCGTTCTCTATAATTTTCACCTAAACTTTATCTCTGAATTAATTATTTTTAATAATTTTCCGAAAATTCATTGTTACGTAATTCATCAAGAATAAAATTATTTAAAAACAAAAATTTAATTTTTTATCTAATACTTGTAACTTTCTATGTTTTTTTTTCTTAATTTTAATAAGATATGTTTTCAAGAAATAAAAATAATCAAATTTAAGAAGAATTTTAATTACAGTAAAAAATGTATATTAAATTTTGTAAAAGTATTTTGCAATTTAGGGAAAAAGTGCAATAAACCGAAATTTTGATGTAAAAAATACTGAACTTTAAAAAAAATTTGTGGAATTTAGTATAATTAAATCGAATATCCGAAATTTTAATGAATCTAAGAAAGTAAATTTTCATTTACTTTATTCGAAGTTAAT
This sequence comes from Leptopilina drosophilae, assembly GCA_032873175.1. NCBI lineage: Eukaryota > Metazoa > Arthropoda > Insecta > Hymenoptera > Figitidae > Leptopilina > Leptopilina drosophilae. The sequence continues at coordinate 16,944,723 of CM065481.1, forward strand.
TAATTGTTGCAGTCGTTAAATTATTTTGGAATACAATTTTAATAAAATTTCGCGAATAAATTCATTTTTTCTCTGAAATTTGCATAAATCTATTAAAACAAATCAAATTTGAAAAAAATTTCTTTAAAAAAATTCAATTTTATTGAAAATAGTATAACTCTAAAAGTGATTCAATCTCAAAAATTCAATTAGGTCTAAGATTGTCTGCAAGTTTTTTTAAAAATTCAATCATATTCCAAATTTTTAAGAAAATTCTTGTAAAATATTAAATTACTTTCTTTATAAAAATAAAAAAATAGATTATTTAAAAAAATTCCAAAAAAAATTCTTTAAACGAATTTTACTAGTATTTTGAAAATTTGTAATAAAATTCTTCGCAAGAATTCAATTCTTCTCATTAATAATAAAAAAAATCTATAAAGAAATGCAATTATTTTTAATTGTTATTATTATTCATTTAATATTTATTATTTTTAATTTAATTGTAGTAAAATTTCTCGAAAGAATACACTTATTTTTAAACATGTTAATTAAATTAAATTATTTTCAACAATTTTGATAATATTCTTCGGGAAAAATGAATTTTTTTTAATTAGTAAAATTCATCACAGGAATTCAATTATTTTTAATAGTATGCTAATAAAATTTTTCTACAGAACATTTATTTTTAATAATATTGAATAATTGTTTTCGATTCATAATCAATTAATAATTAATAATAAACAAAATTCTAAGAATTAAGTAATTTTTAAAAATATGTAAATGTAATTTTTCGATAACAATTCAATTTCTTAAAAGAGTTTTTGTATTTAAAAAAACTAAATAATTCTTTTAATGTATTTTGAACAATAATATTTTGAACATAATTTTTCCCACCAAAATGTTAAAAATATTTTCTAAAATGCCATTATTTTTTGTATCTATATTTGAATTTACGGAAATATCTTATTGAAAGTACTGAAAATACTGAGTTTTTAAAAATTAGAAGCTGATTTAAATTTTTAAATTTGCGTTTAAAGATTTTTGATTAAAATTTTTGATAGTTCTATTAATGTGAAAATTTTGCAATTAAAATTCTTCAAAAGTTGATTTTCATAAATTCTAACAAAATACTTGACAAAATTCAATATTTTCATTTAGATTTTACAAAATTTGAATTATTCGAAATCTTTAAAAAGATGTTTCGAAAATTTTGATAGAAAAATGATTTAAAAATAAGTTTTTTTATTTTTTTAAAACTATTTGAAATAATTTTTAAAACGATAATCAAATAATGTTTATAGTTATTTTCCCTGCTTTTAAAATCGAAATGCGAGTATTTAATACTAAAAAATTAATATTTTGTTACAATACTTGTAAAAAAAATCGAGAAAGTCGCAATTTTTGAAAATGAGTCGAAGCAAATTTCCATTTTCCAAATTTCTCTGAAAAAAATTTTGTTTTACTGACATTTCTCTGACTTTACTGACAAAAAATTTATTTTATTGTCATTTCCCTGACTTTACTGATATACCCTGTAAAATTTAAATGAGTATAAAAATGTTTACTGTTTATTACTAAAATTTTTTAATAAATAGTAAAGTTTACTAATTCAGAAGCAATTAGTAAGGCACTAATTCAAGTTTAGAGAGTTTTGATAAACTTTTCCGATTTTATTTTGGTTTCTTGAAAAAAAAACTTTTTTTAACATGTTTGAAGCTTTGAAAACAAAATAATTCGAAACCTAGGAAGAAAAATAAAATAAATGTCGAATGTTGTTCATCATCAATTTTTACACCTCGTTTAATAAAGTTGTGCCCATACAATGTTCACCATAGGTTTTGATACGATTATCTTCGAGTTTCATCTCAAAGTATATGAAGAAACATCCTCTTAAATGAGATACAATGTTTATCTGATAAGAGATATGTTAAGTGCTATATAATTCACGTAAGATGCTGTGTGAATAATGAGGTAATGAATCTCTTTGCCATGAATGTATATATATTTTATATATAGACGCACAAAGTACGTCAATCTTTGGCGGGATTTATATAGAAAAATATCCTTTTTTTCTTATGACTTATGTGTACATATGTTTTATTCTTAGCGTAAAAATATTTTATATTCTTTTCATTTCATTTTTTTCCATTGGAAATTTTTTTTTTATTATTTATAAAATTATTTTTATCAAAGCGTTTTTATAATTTTTTTTTGTTTATAAAAAGAGTAGAATTATATTGAAGGTTTTCGAAATGTGTGGTAATTATCATTAATTTTGATTGACTTATTTCTCGTTTGAATATTATAATACTTATCTTGATGCAATTAATTCGTCTCTGCATGTTGCTTTTAAATACATTCAGTAATTGTGAATTACATATGCAAAATTACATTGATTTGCCTCTTATTTTGTACCATGATAATAATAATAATAATTATTGTAAATGTTAATGTTGTATTTATAGAATAACTATTTTCGTGCGGGAAAAGAATTTGAGCATTAGAGAAATTTTCCTTTTTGCGTAAATGTAAATTTGTTCTAAATTTAGAAGTAATTACTGTTTTGGTTTTGTAATTAAATATTTATTTTCTGATATGTCTGAATCCCTATTTATTTTCTCATAGAGAATATAATAAAATAAAAAATTGGAAAAAATGTTTAAAAATGTAATAAATTATTGTAATAAATAAGTAGTAAAATTTTTTAAGAATTTTAATTATAAATATGAACATGATTTTTCAGAAATTTTTATAATTTAAAGTATATTTCATAAAAGTTTTAAATTTCATTTGTTCGAAGATGATTCAATTCTGAAAAATTAAAATAAAAACATTCTTGGAATTAATTGTCTAAAAATATTGTAATTTATTTTTTTCCAAAATAATTGAATTTCTTAGAACTTTTGTACAATTTAAAAAAAACAACTTAAATATGTTGAATGTGATTGTTAAAAATTGTTGATGTTCTTATTTAAAAAACAACTTAAATATATTGAATATGATTGTTTTCTCTAAAATTTTAAAAAGATTTTTAAAAATTGTTGATGTTCTTATGTTTTAATATATATTTGAATTTTCTGAAATATGTCATTGAAAATAATAAAAATAATTAAATTTCAAAAAATTAGAACGGAAAATTCTAAGAATTACTTTTTTCAAAAATATTTTAACATATTTTTTGGAAGTTGATTTTTAATAATTTTTATTTTTCAATTTAGACTTGAAGAATATTCATTCAAATTTTTGAAAATTAAATCATTTTTCGCAAAAATTTACAATTTAAATTCTTCAATAGATGATTTTTCGAAAATTTTAATTATATAGATGAAAAAATTAATTGTTTTCAATTAAATTCTACAAAATTTCTATTATTCATAATGTTATTAATTCCTATATTTCGAAAATTTAATTAGAAAATTTTTCTTTTAATTCTACGAAATTAGAAGTTAATTTTCATTTTTAAATTTACGTTTAAAGATTTTTTTTATTAAAAGTCTTGAGAATTAAATTATTTTCCGCAAAATTTGCAATTAAAATTCTTCAAAAGTTTATTTTTATAAATTCTAACAAAATACTTGACAAGAATAAATATTTTCATTTAGATTTTACAAAATTTCAATCATGCAAAGTCTTTAAAAATTTGGTGTTTCGAAAATTTAAATAAAAAAATGATTTGAAAATAATTTTTTCAATGTTTTGTTTATTCCTCACATTAGAAAAATGGAAATAAGTTGCATTTTGTTAGTAAAAATGTGGTAATTTGTTACAATATTTGAAAAAAAATTCGAAAATAGTAGCAAATTTTGAAAAAAAGTCGAAAAAGTCACAATTTATTTCAAATTTAAGTCAAAAATGTTGCATTTTTTTGTAAACAGTCGAAAAAAGTCGTAAAATCCGAGACTGAGTAAAAAAAAATTCTATAGTATTTTACTATATAATACACTGAAAAAAAAAGTTTTAATTAAATATAATTTTTTTTAATCAATTAAATGGTAATTCAAATATTAAAATTATTGGTTCAAATACCATTTTACAGACTCGAATAAAAATTATTTGATTTAAGAAAATATTTAATTGGTAATAGTCTAGAAATCGATTATTTGAATTAAAAAATTTTTTTAAGGCAGATGTTAGCAAACTAAAAATTTAATTAACACGAACAAGTTTGATTAAATATTTGCTTATTTATTACATTTCTTAGGAGAGAGGGAGTAAATTTTCAATATTTCGTTAATTTTACCAGACAATTAAATTTTTTAAACGATTATCGAGGCAAATAGCAAATTTAAAATTATTATTGAGCCAAATAGGAAATTTAAAAATTATTATCGAGCCAGTTAGTAAATTTAAAGTTATTATACATTGAAATAAAAATTTATTTGATTCAAATAACCAATTATTTGACTATTATATAAATATTTACTCGGATCAAATAATTTTTATTTGAATGAAATAAATTGTATTTAAATCAAATATTTCAGTATTTGTAGCAAATATTATTTAATTGCTTCAATTAAATAACAATAATAATAATAATCATTTGATTAAAAATTATTTGAAGCAAATATTATTCAATTGATTCAAATAAAAATTATTCAATAAATAAATAAATTAAATAAAATCAAATAAAATTAAATCAAATAAAAATTATTTGATTTAAGTAAATATTTATTCGATATTAGTCAAATAATCGGTTATTTAAATCAAATAACTTTTTTTCAGTGCAGAGCCAAATAACAAATTTAAAAATTATTACCCAACCGAACAGCAAATTTAAAATTATTATCGAGTTAAATAGCAAATTTTAAATGATTATCGAGCCAAATAGCAAATTTAAAATAATTCTTGTATCAAATAGCAAATTGAAAATTTATTATCGAGCAAAATAGCTATTTTAAAAATAATTATCGAGTGAAGCAGCAAATTTAAAATGATTTATCGATCGAAATAGAGAATTTTCTTTCTCCCGTCATTCTATTTATGGAAAAGCATCTTGACGAGGAGTTATTTTTAGATTGAAAATAATTATCGATGAAATGCAATAATCGGATGCCTTCGGCCTTAGGAGAATTCAGGTAATTTGCAGTTATCGATTGTCTAGCTAGACTAACTCTACATCTCTCTCTCTCCCTATCTCTCTCTCTTTGCGTGTTCTAGTCCACATTGTTTTTGTTATCGATGCGCGACGACATACTCGTGCATGTAAACGACAACCCTTTCACAGTGCAGTGCCAATGAACCTTGTATTTATTGTAATATAATAATATACACACATCTCAAAGAGAGTTGTCATAAATGTTTCGTATGTGTGCAATATATGCTGAAAAGAATAGTTTATTGTATAATAGATCGCGACTCAATATTGTCCATTATTCCTTTTTTCGCTATTCATAGTCTCTTTCGTATTCTAGAAATTGGGATAAGGTTATTCCGTCTGCAATTTTACTAGATGAATTTCGAAAATGGATTTTACTAGTCAATGATAATTTATACGATTAATTAAGTTAATTAAGTTAATTAATTTCTATAAATTTTGTTTTCAATATTAATTAATAAATTAATCAAGGGGAGTGAATTTATCATTCGTCAATTTCAATATTAAATATGAATTTATTTCATTTTATTAATGTTTCGTATATGTGCAATATATTTGGAAAAGAATATAAATTTTTTATAAATTTTAAAAAAGTTATACTCATTTTATTTTATTAAGATTTTTTCCCTTAAAATAAAAATTAAGAAAAACGTCTTTAAACTAAGATGACATTTTTTTCGAAGGACCCAATAAACTAAAACTGAAACTTAAATTAACACCAAAACAGATTAAATTAATTTTCAGATTAACTTTTTCCATGAAGAAAAAATGGCTCTAAATCAAAAATACACTTTTTAAATATTTTTGAAAAAATAATCCTTTCGATGGCTTATTTTAATTCTCGATGAATTAAAGTATTGCAAATTATTTTATTCCAGTTGGATATTAAAATAATATCCGACTTCTCTGAATTTTAAATTCGAGTGATTAATAATTTTTTTTAAATTTTAAGTGCAGTTATTGTGAAAGAAATTTTTTTGAATAAATTGTAAAATGTATAGTGATTTTCGAAGAAAATAATCCTCATAGGATTTAGTATAATTAATTAATTCTCAAAAAGTGTATAATTCGTAATCATTTTTTTCTCCTGGAAATTGAATCGAGGACAATTTTTCTAATTAGGTCGATGGTTAATTTAATTAAAAATGTATATATTGAGTGTAATTTTTTTTTTATCTTTTGTTTACTACAGAGAGTTGGTATATTTTTTTTCTTATTCCTGTTTTTCTTATATATTTTTGTCGCTTATGTGTATAGGAATTATTATATATATATATAGTGTTAATCTCTCGATCATTAAAATTTAGTAGCTTCTTGAACTGATAAAATATACATATCAGAAATATTCTGAATTGTATTTTTATGTTTTGTTCGAAATTCAAGTTGAAATTATTTTTATATGAAAGAGGAATTATAAAAATTTTTTTTAATGTTTAAATTATTCGGACTTTTGTGTGGTGTTAAATTTTTTTTTCTTTATTGTTTCCCACTTTTTTTGTAAAACTTTTTGAATACAAATGACACTAGTTACGATCACTCGACCTATAAAGACAAGAATAAAATTCTTGAAAGATTTCTGATTCAATTTAGAGTGAATTCGATGGAATTTTATGGAGAAATTGGTAAATTTGGTACAAAATTGGAGCAATAATTAATTTTTTCTTGGTAATTAGAAAAATAATTAGTAAAATGGTAAATTTTTACAAAATTCATTTTTTCTATTTCTATTTTACTATCGACTTTACTATTTTTTCTACTTACTTTGCTATTTTTCTACAGTCAACCCTCGATAATTAAACTTTCGACAAATCGAATTTATTTTTTCATCCTTAGGAAAATGTTGATACTTAAAATATTCGATTAATAAAACTTTCGATAATTTGGATTTTTCCATGACCCTTGAGACTCAATTTGACGAGAGTTGACTATATTTACTTTACTATTTGCTACAGTCAACTCTCGATAAAATTGAATTTATTTTCTTGTCCCTTGAAAAAATGTTAATACTCAAAATATTCGATTAATAAAATTCGATAGTTTGAATTTTTTCCATTATCTTTGAAATTCAATTTATCGAGAGTCGACTGTATTTACTCACTTATTTTACAAATTACTTCACTAATTTACTACTCGTTTTTATTTTCAAAATTTACTACTCGTTTTTATTTTCAAAATTTATTTAAAAATTTATTTAAAAATTTATTTAAAAATTTATTTCTAAATTTATTTAAAAATCTATTTAAAAATTTATTTAAAAATTTATTTAAAAATTTATTTCTAAATTTATTTAAAAATCTATTTAAAAATTTATATTCGAAAATCCTTTATAAATTTTGAAAATTGGTTCCATTTTCCGTAAAATGAAACTAAAATAAAATTTCACTCGAAAGTGGATCAAACTAATCATTCTTGAAATACAATAATTGGGAAAATATTTTTACAATGAGGGGAAGAGAAATTGTTATTTTTAATTATTCTTTCCTTTTTTTCTATTTATTTTTCCTTCATTTGTATGTGTTACGTAATTTCAAGACACACGTAGTTAAAGATCAATTTTGTCGGATGAATGAGTGTGTAATTAAATTAACAATTGCTTGATGATACTTTTTTTTTATCAATAGTTAAAGTAAACAGAAATTCTGACACTATTATGCTTGAGCATACTTCATTTTTATCAAAGAAGCATTGATATCTAAATATTATATAAGAACATGTATTTAAAGAATAAGAAGTTGCAACTGAATAATGTGTGTTGGTTCATCTTTCAGGCTGCGTCTGATTAGTGAAACTTTGACTTAACTTTGATGGAAATAAATTTCTAACTGTGAAAATTTGTATTTATTTTATTACACAGTGGTTTTATTTATTTTTATTTTATTACATTTGTAGTAGAATAAATACACTGAGATGGAATAACATTTTTATGTAATCGACAATTTACTCTTTGCTGTGCCTTCTCGTGTTATTTTTTACTTTTTCCCTTTTAATTTTGGTACTTTTCTTGTAGTGAATGTTACTTTCAGTTTTTCTAGGGAAGAAAAAATTATCAATAGAAACTTCGATACCTTTATCGAAAAGTTGTAATGCAAAAATTTTGTAATTGTCACCATTTGATAATCCGTAGAAAAACTGTGGTACTGATTTTTAATAGTTATTTTACTTATTCAATTTTTGTTATCATTGAATTTAATTTCATATACAGTATTAGTGAATTAGTTATTGCTTTCTACTTGTTGGGAATTTACTGGCTTGATTGTGGACCGAAAATTTTCTGCTATCAAATATTTTCTACTAGTTTGATTTTACTGCTGCGAACTAGAATTTAAGTACAGTGTTAAAAATCAGACTCCAAATTTACAACATATGACTGAAAATTATTTACTTTTAATTTCAAAAAGTGTGAATACTTTCATTTGATTGGATTCACTAACAACTTGAAACCAATGAAATGCAAGAATTCACACTTTGCGAGACTGAAATAACATCATTTTAATCCTTTTGATGTAAACTTGAAGTCGGATTTTTAACAGTGTACTCTCCAAGTTTTACTAACATGATATGATTTGAACATTTAAATTTAAAATTTCTACCAGAATTTAAAAGAAGTTGTCTTCACTTTCGACTAATCATTATATTGTTTCTGGTTTTTAAATGAAAAAATAGTAGTGTGTCTAATCGTTACCGATAACAGACAACTTTTCCAGTTAGTCAAACACCGAAATTCTTTGTAAAAATTTGACAATGATTTCACAAACAAACTTATACTGTTAAAAATCCGATTTTTGGTGGTACGATTTTTAAGACAGTGTACGGATTGAAAGAATGATTGAGAGACGTATTTAAAATACGATTTATTTCGCAATAATTAATAAGAAAACTAAAATAGTAGTCGTACAGATGCAGAACCCGACTGATTTCTGCATCGGCGATAATATGGGTTAAAAATATGAGAAACGAAGGAAAAGGTACCTTGGACGGATCAGGTATCCTCTGGAGACCAAGACCCTCCACGATGCTGGACCTAATCGTCTCCAGGTCTCGTTCCTCGAGACGTGGTTTAACATCATACTCGAGGACATCGTTATCCTCAAATTCAAAACGATTCACATTGATCATCTCGAAAGTCTGATCGTAATTGTTAATTTTTTCGTTGTTCGGCATCGGCACACAACTCACAGTACACGTTAGAAATAATAGAATAATGACGAGAAAACTAGTTGAGAAATTGTTGATTGCTGTTTTACTGAAAAGTGATGATGATGATGATGAATAGAGTAATGCTGATAATGATGGTGACGAAAGAGATTGTTTTGACAACAGGGTGGTCCTCTTTTCACTGAGAAAATTTTCACCGTCAATCGCGCTATCACCGTCAATGAACTGCACGCGGAATTTCTTATCGATATCTCGAGATTCCAAGTGAGTTATTAAGTGCTTGCCCATAGCCAGCTATAGAAGCTCGTGGCCTGGGCCAGGTACTCGTGCATGTAGGTACTTGTTGTTGGGGTCAATCGCTCGCTGGTGAACCCGAGAGCCGCAACAACCGACCACCCATGTGCACCATCTAATGAATCAAAGTAATTATTTCCACCCCCGAAAATTAAAACACAATAATCTTCATCAAGAGTATGGGAAAATCATTCTCTTAGTTTAAAAAAAAACACTTCCGGTGTCACTGGGTCACAATGTTGCTCAACTACCGGTTGACATTGCACTTAATATTAACATCACTAGATGATCCATTTTTAATTCATTTCATTCATTTAATTCCTTTAATTTATTTAATTCATTTAATTCAACTTAATAGATTTTATTTTTAATAATCTGATCTGTATGATTGTGTGATCTATCTTATTGATCATTTCTCCTAATGTAATAATGTTACCGGCACATAACTCTACACTCTTTTTTTTTGTTCCTCGATTTTTGATAATAGAAGATCCGACGATCCTGCACGATCGAGTGCCGCGTGTCGACTGTTCACTGCTGAGCATTGCCGCGGAATGTATATACATATATATGTGAGTGTTGGGGCTTCGGCGCAGCTTACTACTAGCCACGAGGTGAGCCTTCATTTTCGCCTCCAGGAATGATGAGGGTCCCCTTGTCTTCAATAATGTCGTTAATGAGACTCTAATCATTGGCTCATAACAATTTTCTTGCAATTCTTATATACAGTTCTCGTTTAAACCGGATTCAAATCATGTTTCATTCTCGCGTTCAATGGTTGTATAAACGCGATGTTTAAAAAAGAGATGATGTTTCGCGAAGAGTTGTGTGTTCCAATTAGGGAATTCTTTATATACGCAAGAAGAGCGATATCAATGTACACATATATGCATGTGAGAAATGTATATGTATACACACACATGGGAAATGAGATGTTCATTTTTAGATTTCTTTACTCTCTTCGCGGTTTTTATGTGTGCGGTTACTGTGGAGAAAATTTATATGTTTATGTAAATTTCGGAAATGCAGTTTTATTGGTTGTAAGACTTGAATTCTTTCTCGTGCTTTGAAGAGAGGTGATTTTTTTAATTGCTAATTATTTACATTTTGTGGGATTTTAAAAGTTTAGGGGAAGAATTTTTTGGGGCCGTATTTTTGATACGTATGTATCAAAATGTATGTATTTTGGGTCGAAAGTTTATTTATTGCGGTACTTGCAATATAACAGTTACTGCATAGTTTTTTTATGATCTGAAATTAAGAGCAGAATGTATATGAAAATGTTATGATGCATCGTCTTTTTGGTATCGATGTACTTTCAGTAAGATCATTAGAAAAACTGTCTACAAAGAATTAATAATGGGTTTTGGTGATAATAATTTCTGATCTGCATTTAATGTTCATGTTTTGTAGAACTGGGTAAACTTCACAGAGAATGTATCTTGAACAGGTGGGAACAATTTTTAGGATATTACTGGTTTAGTATCATGCTAATCTAGAGGAACAAAATAACGGATTTCTGAGACAGATTCTACAAAAGATATTTGTTACAACTACAAATATTTGTTATAGATTCTATCAAAGATATTTGTTACAGATTCTATAACAAGTATTTGTCACAGATTCAATGCAGGAAGAATATCTGTTAATGGAATTTGGTATAGAGTCTGTTGTAAAACAAATATTTGTTATAGATTCTGGACATGTTTCATAGCAGATATTTGTTACAAATTCTGTACAAATTCTATAACAATATTTGTTACAGATTCTGGACAAATTTTATAACAATATTTGTTACAGATTCTTTACCAAATCGATAACAAATATTTGTTACAGATTCTGTACAAATTCGATCACAAATATTTGTTACAGACTCTACAAAAATTCGATAACAAATATTTGTTACAGATTCTGTACATATTCAATAAAAAATATTTGCATTTATATCTGATATTTGTTACAGACTCTACAAAAATTCAATTACAAATATTTGTTACAGATTCTGTACATATTCAATAAAAAATATTTGCATTTATAACTGATATTTGTTACAGATTCTGTACAAAATCTATAACAAATATTTGTTATAGAGTCTGTATACATTCGATAACAAATATTTGTTAGAGAGTCTGTATACATTCGATAACAAATATTTGTTACAGATTCTGTACAAATTCGATAACAAATATTTGTTACAGATTCTGTACAAATTCGATAACAAATATTTGTTACAGATTCTGTACAAATTCGATAACAAATATTTGTTACAGATTCTGTACAAATTCAATAAAAAATATTTGTAGTTATAACAGATATTTGTTACAGAGTCTGTATAAATTCGATAGCAAATATTTGTTACAGATTCTGTATAAATTCGATAACAAATATTTGTTACTGATTCTGTACAGATTCAATAAAAAATATTTGTATTTATAACAGATATTTGTTACAGATTCTGTATAGATTCTATAACAATTATATTTGTTAATGATTTTGTATGGAAATAACAGATTCTGTAACAGATCCAAAACAAGTTTCTGTAACATATAATTTTAGAACAAATTTATAACAGTTGGTGATTATATTTGTTAATGATTTTGTACAGGAATAATAGATTCTGTAACAGATCCAAATCAAGTTTCTGCAACATAGTTTTAGATCAAATTCATAACAATTGGTGACTGCAGTTGGTAGTTGACAATTTTAGAACCATAAACTTGGAACCTTACGGATGGTTGCGGTAATAATAAAATATAAATGGTTACAACAATAATGTGTACAAATATTAGTTGTTGAAATTGGAATCGATTTTGCAACTATTCATAATCTTTAATTTATAGTCAACATTTGTAACCACTACCAATTTTTGCCCTAATTTCTAATTCTTAGTACAATTAACACTATAATAAGTGTACCATTAATTTTAACAAAATTTCTAATTTTAAAACGATGACTTGTTGCAACCACCATTAATTTAAAGCTACTATCTTTAATTCGATTCAAAATCTCAATTACAATTTATTAAAAAAAAATAACGAGAATTCTAATATTGTTATTAATATTTTTAGAATAATTGTATAAAACTTTAAAAAAATTGTATTTTTGTTGTAAAAGTACAAAACTTTGAAACAAATAAAGTTATACCGTTCGTTTTTTTTTTAAATTCCTCAACTGTAAAAATACAAGTCTGTAGTGATGTAACATTCGAGAAACCTGACGGAGAAAATAATTTATTTTTCTACTTAGGCAGAGTATAATATTTATTGTGGGTTGAAAATTTCTAAACAAGAGTAAATCGTGTGGTTTACCTAAAAATTATAAATATATGGTACCTGATGAAAATTTATAGAGCCGAGAATAATTTAGAAAAAACGTTAAGAAGCACGAAAGAAAAACTGAAATTTCCCCCTCGCCATGATCAATTACAAAACATCTATTTTTAATTTGCATCAGGAGAAGATATCATATATACACGTTTAGTGAATCAGCATATACTTAAGAGTAAAATTAGTTTAATGCTTTTCCATATAATTATTTTTGAATTTATAACTTTATCATTTTATCAATGATCATTCCGAAGAATTTACAATTTGATTTGTCATTTCTGTCATTTTCGTCGAGTTTCTATATTGATTATTTTTATTCAACTAGGGTATTAAAAAATTTTCTCCAGTACTTTTGAGACATAGAAAAAAATGTTTTATTCTTTTCGGTTTCATGACAAAAAAATTTGTTTCGACACAACCTTCGAGAACCTAACACTGAAAAAAAAATTCACTTGGAACGTAAAAATGTATTTGAATAAATTAGCGAAACTTTTAGTTGTTTCAGTTGAAACTTTCGCTATTCCAGAGAAAGTTTTCGCTATTCCTGGTAAATATTCTTTTCCGTGTATTAATTGTAATAATACTTTTCAGAACTAGTAGTAAAAAACAACTAGTGAAGATTATCCTCTATTTAAATGCTGTCTTGCCTGGATCGCGCAGTAATTGGTACATTCAATAATAACAGGGTAACTGTACCAATTACTGCGCGACTATTGTTATTTACAATTTGAAACGAATGTCTTTTTTCTTCTTTGTAAAAATTACAAAAGAAGAAATAGAAATTACTTCTTTAACGCACTTTACGTGCTTTTTTTGCAAAACATTTTCTTATGCACATCAGTTTAAAAGGAGTGTAATTATACAAGTGGTCATTCGTATATATATATAGTGTAATGTAATCATGCGGTGTAATCAGTGAGGCGGAAGGGTGTAAGGACGGAGGAGGCAGGAGCAAAACGGAATTTTGTGTGTCGGGTTCTTTGTTCTTTCTGGGCCGAAAGCCATTGAGAATACGCGATTTCTTCTTTTCTTCAAAAGTTAACCACTCTGACACATATATCTCGTAGGTGTTATATATCAACATTTTTGTGTACTCAATATATCCTGAGTTTACGATATATGTGTATAAATACGTATATATAGACGTACAAGTGAAGACTATGGGTGAGAAATTGTTTTCAATATGGCTTCCGGTCGCGGCTCTACAAAAGTGCGAGAAATTTCCTCTAGTTCATTACATATGGGTGGATTTTCTGAAAGTGACATTTTTTATGTCTCGATTAATTTTACAAAATCTACTCTTTAATAATTATTATCAATTTCCATAGTGAAAATTTAGCACTTATTTATCATTTTTAAAAGAAAATTAAATAATTTTATTCAACTTAATTTACGTAATAACTAAATTACTTTCATCTCCGAAGCCTTTTCAACATGTCTCCAATAGGACTTCTACAATAAAATTGAATTTTCATGGTTTTTTTCAAATTCTCAGAAATTTTTTAAAAATATCGTCAGAAAGTACAATGTTTTTTCTATCATTATGTGCATTTTAAAAATTTGTAGACCTCACTTTTATTTTTGATAAAAATGTTTAAACTTTGTCTTCAGTTTTGGGTTAAAATTACTTTACAATGATTACTGACATTTTATACTTTAAAAATATCTTAAATAAAAGTTTAATGCACATTAAAATAAAGCTAAGAATCTGACGTTAAATTTTCCTATATTTTATCTACAAAAAGGAGAAAAATTATTGCTGTTATAAATAATCGAAATTTACATTTTTCTCCGAGTAAAAATTAATTTCATCTCCGAAGCCATCCTTTTTAATAAATAACTGAATGTAGAAGTAAATTTAACAGAATATTTCGGTGGTAATATAAAATGAGGGTGTGAGATTTGTATGTTTTACTAAAAAACATATTTTAATTGCGCCCTAATGTATACAAATATGGAAGAAAATTTATTTTTCATCTCCGAAGCTTTTCATCTCCGAAGCCTTTTCCTTGAAATATGCTAGTTTTTCTTTTGTTTTTAGTATTTACCTGCATTGCTTTGAAAAAATTAACTCAAATTACCATTAAATCAAATACTTTAAATACATTTATATTTTCATCCAATTGAATATATTTGGTATTAAAATATACAAATTATTAATTTTTAAGCAGTGTAATTTGATTTTCGATTTCGTGAACGCGATATTAGCGTGAATTTTTAATAGAAAAGCTCGCCAATTAAATAAAATTAATTTAATGGATCAACAATAATATTTTTCAAAAGAAAAAAACTTTAATATTTTTAAGAATTAATTTTGTGCAACCTAAAAATCTTACTCTTGAGTATGAAATTAAGTAGTTTTAATAGAAAAAACCATATAATTGAAGAAAAAAATTAATTGAAAAACTGAAATTTAAAAGTGTCACTTTCAGAAAATTCACCCATATATTACTGCGTGTATCGAATATTGTAAAATGAATTCTTTTTTTTATAAAATGTTCTTTATTCTTAAATTGTTCTTTTATTCTTAAATTATTACTTTATACTTAAATTGTTTTCCGTATTTGCAAGGAATATTTTATTCACATTCCTTGGAATATTGGGAATATTTTATTAGAACACTGTGAATATTTTATTAGAACACTGGGAATATTCTATTGCGGAATATACCACTGGAACATTAGGAATATTCCATTAGAATTCCACTGGAGTATTGAAAATATTTTTTTAGAATATTTTATAGAAAGCATTGGATATATTCGTTTAGAATATTTTATAGAAACCACTGGAGATATTCCTTTGAAATGTTTCATTGAATCTTTGGTAATATTCCTGTAGAATATGTCATTAAATTTTTTATTATATTTCATCCACATTTTAGGAAAATTAAAATGTCCGATTTTTTAACTATTTCTTTGGAACAATTTAGAAATATTCCATCAAAATATTTTAAAAATATTCCATGGGATTTTAAAAAAAAAAAAATTTTGAAATATTCCACGGGAATTTTAAAAAAATATTTTTTTAAAAATCCCTTGGAATATTAAAATATTACATTTTAGGAAAATTAAAATGTCTGATTTTTTAACTATTTCCTTGGAACAATTTAGAAATATTCCAGCAAAATATTTTTAAAATATTCCAAGGGATTTAAAAAAAAATTTTTTTAAATATTCCACGGGAATTTAAAAAAAATATTTTTCTTATCAATATTCTTCAAGTTTTTAAACCCACTAATCAATTTTCACGCCATTTAAATAAATTTATCATTTTCTTTTGAACTGAAAAAGTCAGAAATTTAAAAAGTAATATTCTAGTAGAATATTTCCTTGAATATTTTCAATACTCCTTGTATATTTTTTAAAACAATATTCAAATAGCAAATATTTTATACATTATTCCAGAAAAATATTCCAAATGTTTGATATTTTATTATTCCTAAAATGTGTGGAATATTCCAAAGGATATTTTCGATCTAATATTCCAGGAATGCGAGTGGAATATTGGGAACATTCATTTGGAATATTTAATTTACATTTTAGAAACATAAAAATATGTTCCACTCTTGAAATGTTTATTGGGAGTATATGAATATTCCTTTGGAATTTAATAAGAATATTTTACCGGAATATTGTTGGAATATTCCAAAAAATATTACTTTTTAAATTCACAATTTTTTCAGTTCAAAATAAATTAATGAGTTTGTCAAATTCGCAAAATAATTTGATGGAATATTTCTATATTACTTTTCAGGAATATTCCAAAGTAAAATTGCGATTGAATTTTTTCAAAATGATTTTACAAAATTCCAATGTAATATTCCCAAAATATTTTGATGGAATATCCCTACATTACTTTAGAGGGACATTGTGAAGCAAAACTCTAATTAAATATTCCAACATTACTAGGGAAAAACATTCCAACAAGGGGTCATTTTTTTATTTCTAAAACACTTTTAATATTATCTTTAATTTTATATTATTTTTATTTTATATTCTTTATAGTTTTATTCAGCAAAAATTTACAAAAAGATTTTTTTAAAGGACATTTTTTGCAAATATGTTAATTTAGAAAATGAATAGTAAAAGATATAATTGAGAAATATTTTTGGAAAGTTTCTGAAAGGGAAATTTTTTTTTATTGTAATAGAGAAATTTGTGTCTAGAATGTCCAGATTGTCTTTATTAAAATTACGATTTATGTTAATATTTTTTTTATTATTAATATTTTTGGGAAAAAATTTGAAATTCATTTTTTTGAATAATGAAACAATTTTCGTTCTTCTTTTCTTTTAATATCGACATTAGAAATACGAAAGTGACCTCTGAATAAAATTGAATAGAAATAGCGTTTATTTGAATAAAATTGGAAGATTCGAAAGAAAAATAATTTCAAATATATATATTGTTCGAAAAACGGTTTTTTATTTCTAATGTCTTAGAATATTTTCCATTTCGTTAAATATTCTTGCTCGTAAAAATATCGTCACAGATGTTGAACTTGTATGTATATTCGTGTAATCGTCGATTTGAAAAAAAATGTGATTTAATTTAATTAAAACTTGCATAATATATATTTTTTACTCTCTGCGAAAGGAAAATTATTTTATTCAAATAAATGTACTACTCGATTATGGGAATAAATATTTATTTGCGTTAAATAATTTTTATTGGTAACTAATTATTTTTATTTTTTTTCTAATAATTATTGTTTTAATCGAAGAATTTTTATTTCGATCGAATAAATATTATGTTAGTTCAATAATTTTTATTATTCTCGAATAATTATTATTTTAGTCGATGAATTTTTATTTAGATCGAATAAACATTATTTTAGTTCAATAATTTTTTTTTTATGTCGAATAATTATTATTTTAGTCGATAAATTTTTATTTGGATCGAATAATTATTATTTCAGTTTAGTAATTATAAGTTTTCCTAAATAAATAGTATTTCAGTCAAAGAATTTTTATTTTTTTTAATTATTATTTTAGTCGAATTATAATTCGACTAAAAAATAATAATAATTATTATTATTTGTTGTATTTGACTAATGTTTTATTATAACCAATTATTATTATTTGAGTCGTATAATTAATAGCTTAGTTGAATAATTTTGCTATTATAATGAATGAATATTATTTGAGTTTAGTAATTATAATTTTTCCTAAATAAATAATATTTCAGTCAAAGAATTTTTGTTTTTTTTAATTATTTTTTTAGTCGAATAATTAATACTTTTGTTGAATAATTTTTTTTATCATGAATAAATATTATTTTAGTTCAATAATTATTATTTTTCTCGAATAATTATTATTCTAGTCGAAGAAGTTTTATTTGTATGGAATAATTATTATTTTAATGCAATAATTTTTATTTTTTCTGGAATAATTATTTCTGTCGAAGAATGTTTATTTTGATCGAATAATTATTATTCTAGTCTAATAATTTTTTTAATAATTATTATTTTAGTCTAATAATTTTTTTAATAATTATTATTTTAGTCTAATAATTTTTTTAATAATTATTATTTTAGTCGAATAATTGTCATTTGAATTGCATAATTATTATTTGTATCAAACAATTGTTTTTGGTTAAATTAATCATTATTTCTAATTTTCCAACAAGTAATTAAATATTTTAGTCGGATTGTTAACTATTTTAGTTGGATGTGTGTTATTTGTGTAAAATAATTATTATTTCAGTCGTCGTACAGTGTTTATTTGAAAAAATTAAATATTCACTACTTCGAAGAAAGTAACTACTTTTTGACTTTTTTTCATTTAAATTTATATTTTTTTGTCAAAAGTTTTCTTTATTTAAATGAATTTTTATTTGTATTCCTTATTCGGTTATTTTTTCAGATTCAAATGAAAATTATTCGGGTTAAGTGTATAAATATTCATTCGCTATAATAGTTCAAGTAATCGACTATTTGAATAAAATTGTTTCTGTATAATGTAAAGATCCTCCTATTTGATGTTAGAACAAATGAGATTTCATTTTGAAATATCCTTTCATATTTAGTAGTTTCATTTCGGCTATATACTACAGAGAAGAGAAACAATCGTATTTCATGTATGCGCATTGAAACAAAAAAAAATTTACTTTCCTATAGAAAAAAAGTATGAACTGTCATAGAATGATAGAAATGATGATTATTAGTTTGAGATTTGAAACTTGTCATCTTTGGAAGTATAAAAAAAAAGAACATTGATACACCCTTTTTGTTTCTCTCTTTTTTTTTGGGTCACGGACTAAGATTGTTATACAGGCAGAGTTGTGGATACATTTGGTTTGGCGTCATGTGAAATATTATTTGTAAGAGCACGTGTCAGGGTATATTCAGGTCGTTTATATGCAGTCCCTTCATTCTGCCAGTTCGCATTGTTCCGTGTCTTCGCGTATTATTGTGGCATGTCGTATCGCCCTACAAGAAAAATAAACTAAATGGAAAGAACAAGAAAAATTCCCCGATAAAAGATGTGTTGAAAAACGAACAGGAAGTTCTTGGCACATAAAATATTCTCTATGTATATAGATTGTTAGATTCTCTGCCAATTTCGATACATGACAAAGAATTTATAATCGATTTTCTGCTGGAGATTTCATTTGTACTTTTCTTGTTTTGCTCTTTTTTTTTGTCTTTTCTTGTTTGGTTTTTGTTTTTCTTATTGATCTTTTCTTGTTTATTTCTTGTTCTTATTTGTTCTCTTTTTGATCTTTTCTTGTTTGTTTCTTGCTCTTTTCTTCATCTTTTCGAGTTCATTTCTTGTTCTTACTTGTTCCCTTTTTGATCTTTTCTTGTTTATTTCTTGTTTAATTCTTGCTCTTTTCTTCATCTTTTCGAGTTCATTTCTTGTTCTTACTTGTTCCCTTTTTGATCTTTTCTTGTTTATTTCTTGTTTAATTCTTGTTCTTTTCTTGATCTTTTCGAGTTCATTTCTTGTTCTTATTTGTTACCTTTTTGATCTTTTCTTGTTCTTATTTGTCCTCTTTTTGATCTTTTTTTGTTTTTTTCTTGTTTATTTCTTGTTTATTTCTTGTTCTTATTTGTTACCTTTTTGATCTTTTCTTGTTCTTATTTGTTCCCTTTTTGATCTTTTTTTGTTTATTTCCTGTTTATTTCTCGTTCTTTTCTTAATCTTTTCTTGTTCATTTTCTGTTCTTATTTGCTTCTGATTTTTGTTCCATTTTAATGTGAATTCGCAATTTTTTATCTGTTTAAATTTTAAAATTTTGTCTCCTATTTTTAACTCTATTTTTAATTTTTTTTTAAATTTCGTTTCTCTTTTTCTTGATTCGATTAATATTCGCATGGAATATATTTAAATAGTAACTGACGTACATTAAGAAAAATTAGCAAAAATGCATTGATAAAAAAATTCATTCATCATTTGAAAAAATATTTGACGAACTTTTAGAAAACGTATTTTCTTCAAAATAATGTCAAAAAAGGAAAATTCAAGTGAAAAGTTAAAAGTCGAAAGTAAAAAAAAAGGAAAATAGATCAAAGCGTCACCGCCGTGTCATAACGCTGTCATCAACACTGCAAAGAGAAGCACCTTCACGGTTGAGCGCGTCGCACTCTCAACAACATCCGACTACTTGCAGGGGCCACCCACCACCTGAAATTCCTTTACCCGAAAAAAAAGAAGAAGACGAAGAAATCTTTACTTGACCGCCTAAAGGAATAAAATTCTTTCGAAAGTAAATTAATAAACTTTTCTTACGCCCAACTATATTATAAGTGAGAGCGCCGATTGATGTTTTAAAATTATTATCCGGAGACATTTTATTCTCTCTCTCTCTCTCTCGAATATTGAGATCTCAACATCAATGATATTCAAGTTTCTTGTGTGGACCCATTTCTTTTTTTCTCTCGCCATCGGCAAACTAACAATCTTCTCTCTTTTTCTCTCTGTCATTATCTTTCAACGTGTTGTTTCTGATTACCACTTACTATCAAAAACTTATGAGCATATACACACCAATTATAATTTCTTATCTTTTTTCTATCAATTCCTTTTCATTTCATCATTTATCTTCATCTTCTTCTTTTTCTTCTTTTTATTCTTTTTTTTTCTTACACGAAATAAAAATTCCCCGTGTCTTAAATTGTCCACCTTGTTATGAAATAAAAAAAAAAGAAAAGAATGATCAAAAACGGTGCGACTAAATACGAATTTAATAGCATATTAAGATTTCTATTCCTGGAATTAATTTTTGATGTGAGTAGTTTCATTTTATAAGCCAACTTCTGACTCATCTGAAAACTGCAAATAATTCTAGAATGTCAATTAATCTTTAGGTACTTGATGGATAATGACTTTTTGATATAAGTGCTGATTTAGAAAGACGGGTTATTAATTTTTTATTTATTTCTATCTTATGAACAGGCTGAAAACTTATTTGAATACAGAAAAGAAGGAGAAAATGTATTTATAAATAAATAATGGTAAAAAATAATTTTCGTTCATTTGAATATTGAAAATTTTAGAGAAATAATAATTAATAATAATATAAATAATAATAATTAAATATAATAATTTTTATTCAATGCATATAATAAGATTGATTCAGTAAAAATTATGATTATTTCAATTATTTTCAAATAAGTTTAATTCAAAAATATTTTTTTCGTGGTTAACATTTTTTTAAGTAAAAAAAAATTGTCTCAGTAAACGAAAATTGTTTTTAGTAAAATAGAAATTAAAAATAGTAACAAAAATTGTTTTCAGTAAAATATAAATTAAAAGTAGTAACAAAATTGTATTTAGTAAAACAGAAATTAAAAGTAGTAACAAAAATTGTTTTCAATGAAATAGAAATTAAAATAGTAACAAAAATATTCATGTTCATTTGAACGATTAAAATTTTAGGGACGTAAAGATTTAATACAGTAAGAGTCAACATTTTTTTATTTTTTTCGATTTTATACAAAAATTGCGACTTTTTTTACACTGAAAAAAGAAAGGTATTAATTTAGTACCAATTTTGGTACTAAATCGTAATTAGGTTCTATTTTAGTACCAAAATCAGCTCTAATTTAGAACTTTCTTTTTACAGAGTACTTCTTTTTAAAATTTGATACTATATTCGAATTTTCTTATAAATATTTCAAAAAAATAACAAATTTTTTAGTATAAAATGAAACTGATTTCGAATTTTATACGGTAACAAATAACTATAGAGACAATTTTTTTAAAACTTATTTTCGAGTAATTTTTTAATTCACAAAATGTGCTATTATAAAAATATTTTAATTAATTGAAATTTTGAAAAAGTTTAATTTAAAAATAATTAATTTTTTCCCAAAGTATTTTATTAAAATATTTGAAACTCAACTTTAAAAAAGTTTTAAAATTCCAAATTTTTGCGAAAATAATTAAATTCTCAAAAATTTTAATAAAAAATCTTCAAGTTTACATTTTAAAATGAAAATATTGTTGAACCTATGCTTCTAAATATTATATTAAAATATTTTTGAAAAAAAAAATAATTCTGACAATTTTTTTTATTCTAATATTTTGAAAATCAATTTTTTCAATAGTTTTAATTCAATATTTCTGAAAAATAAAATACAAAAATTATTAAACCCATTGAAATTTTTTAGGATTTTTAGTAACATTTAAGAGAAAAGAATTATTTTTAAAAAATTTCAAAAAATTGATTAGTTTCTTTAAATTTATAAAATTATTTGGATAAATTAAATTATTTTTGAAAAAATATTTTACAATGTTGTTAAAAACTAATTCTTAGAATTGATTCTTCATAATTTATTAATTTTACAAATTCAATTATCTTCAAGCAAAGTAAATCAAAATTTGAATAAAAATGTACTTTTTTAGACTTATTAAAATTTCAAAGAAAATGTTCATATCAATAATTACTCTTCAAAAATTTGATTATTTTCACTTTTTTAAAAATTTAATTATTATTAAAAGTTTTCACTAATTATTTTTAAAAGGTTTTACCAAAATTCAATCACATTTTTTGAAAATATTTTACTAAATTACATTTATTTTTAAAAATTGTTCTAAAATTTGAATATAGTTTGGAAATTTTTCTGTTGTACATAATTGAAAAACTACAATCATTTAGAAATTATTTTAAAATACTTTTAAACAGTTGATTTTAAGAATTTTTTTATTATAATTTTTTGAAAATATTTATTTTTAAAAAAAAGTACAGTTTCTGTTGTTTTAAAAAATTGTATTAATTAAATTCACGAAAAGTTTTCGGTAAATTATTAAAAATAATTTATTTCAAGATGACGTTTAGTTAAAAATTCAAGAAAATAATTAAATTTTTAAAGCGTTGATTTGAAATTTTTAAAGTTAAAAATATTAAAAAATAAATTAAATAAAAATAAATAAATATTTAAAAAAATTAATTTTAACAATTCCTAATTACAATATTTTGAAAATATTTAACTTTAAAAATAATTATGCTAAAAAAATTTAATTATATCAATTTCTTTAATACAATTTTTTGAAAAAATTTAACTTTGAAAACAGTACAGTCATTACTATTATGATGAAAAATTGATTTTTTTTATTTGAATAATTGAGTTTTCGTGTAAATTTTGGAAAATTAGTAAAAAATAATTTATACTTTACTCGTGTAAATTTAAGAAAGTCTAAATTTAAAATAACGGACTTTCAATTACAGGAACAATTTTTTTTAATTTGAATTTTTATTTCTACAGATCGATTTGATGGAAATTTGAAAATACCAATTTTCCATTTTACAGACTGAATTATCATATTTATTAAAAAAAGCAAATTGTGGGAAATTTCTACTGAGCCTTAAAATTTATTACTCGTTATTTTCCTGATAATTTCTAATTGGTTACAACTTTTAGTTTCGATTTTATCAAAAATTATTATTTTGGGTATTAAAAAAGTTAATAGTCTATACCTTGTGAAATGCATAATTTACAATTAAATTAATTAATTAATTAATCAATTAATTTTAATTAATTTAATTAATTTGATCGAAATATTTTTTTCTGTTTAGGTTTTTTTCCAAGTTACTTTGATATTGTATTCTTTCAATTCAAAAAACGATAAATATTTCGTATGTTCAGAATTTTCTTATACCTTATAACATTAAAAAATATTATTTTGCATATTATAAACTTTTTTACTTTTATAATATGAAAAATAATATTTTTTTATAAAATAGAAATTAGCAGAATCATTATAGAAAAAATTACGTTATTTTGAATGTTTAAAATTTAACGTACATTAATTTAAATTATTTTTGAAAATACCGTATACGTAGATGGAAAATAGTATTGGAAAATTAATAATAGTTATTTAGAAAGTTAATAATATTATTAATTAATAATAATAGTTATTGGAAAATAATAATATTTTAGTATTGTAATGATGGAAAAGAGAACAAAATGTTTAGTTCAAAATTAAAAAGAACTGTAATAAATAAATATGAATATGTCTATTAAAATTAAAAACCAGACTAATAAACGAAATCTGAAAGAATTAGTCTCGTATCTCAATTAAAAGGGAACAAAAATAGAAACTAATTCTTTTTCGAAACACACACTTGGATTCGTTAAAAATCGGAGTGATTTTTTTCTCCTCTCCTTACAACGGCAACAACACGAGATTCTTTTGCGGAATTCTGTTTGTTCTTTCGCATTTATTTTGTATACCTACACAACACATATGTATGATAATAAAAATAAGAGAGCGACAACTTTCAATTATGCATCGCAATAAGGGAAGAAATAAAAGGGAACCGACGAAGGAAGGAAGCCCTATAGGTATATGTTACTGAAAAGTGTAGCACGAAAAGATATTTATGGTCATTTTTGTGTATAGTGAAAGGGAGTGGATCCGTACGGGCGGATAAATCGCTAAAAATAAAGAAGCCCCTCGTTTGCCTCCTCTCATCGTCGCAAGTCTTTGCTAACGAACTTGTTGGCGCACGTTGAAATCTCGTCGTGACAATCGCCGTGAGAAAACTCTTTTCTGAAAATACAAGACCAATAATAATGGATAATGTGCGATAAGTTCATTTTTTTAACATAATCATCATCATTATGTGTGTAAACAATGTCTCATTGTAGATTATATTTTATATCTATATAGCTGTTGTTATGAGTGATTATATCCATGAGGATCGTCTTTAATATCTTCAGCTCTCGAATGACAATTATCTTCGAGATGTTGTAATTTTTCTAATTCTTTTTTCCATATTTTTTCTTTTCTTTATTTCTTTCTTTTCTTCTTCCTTCTTCTTTTTCTTTTTTACTGTTTTTCTCTTCTTTTTTTCTTTTTTATTGTTTTTCTCTTCTTTACTTTTTCCAATACTTTATTTTTTCTTTACTTCAGGACTGCAATGATGCAATACAATGATTTAAATCATGATTTTAGTCTTGATTTAAATTTTGCCATCGAAATCTGGATTCAAATCTTGTTATATGAATCATAATTTAAACCAAACTGCGAAATGCATTGAGAACCGAAAAGGCTGCAAGTATTTCTGTTTAAAGCTTTGAATTCGAAAAAGTAAAAAAGAATATGTTACAGAATTAATGTAACTTTTAATAATTAATTATTATATAACATATAATTAATAATAATAATAATAATAATAATGATAATAATAATTTTAAAAAGAAGTAACTCTTTTTTTTATATTAATTAAATTTGAAAAATTTTATTTAATAATTCTGAAAAAATGGTAATTAATATTTTTGGAAATATAAATACAGGGAAGGAAAGTTATTATCAAATTTTATAAAAGTTTGTTTCAAGTGTAGGACAAAATGCGTCAAAGGTAAATTTTAATATTAAAAGTACTAAACATTTAAAAAAATTATAAATTATAATTTATAAATTATATTTATATTATTATAATAATATTATAATAAATTATAATAATATTTAGTAAAGTTATATCAAGTACCAAAAACTGTTTACAAAATTTTAATACCACTTTACTAAATATCTTATCATTTTTTTTAATGTTTAGTATTTCTGATATTAAAATTTACCTTTCTCGCAATTTGTTCTACACTTGTAAACTACTTTTATAAAATTTCATAACTTTCCTTCCGTGTAGAATATTCTAATAATTAATTTTTGTTAATTTGACAGAAGAATTAAAAAAAAGAAAAAAAAAATTTTTTTTAAAGAATTAAAAGATGAAAAATCCGCCATTCAGCACACAAATTAAAATTTAAAAAATAAAAAAAATAAAAATTTTTTCTTCAAATTTTTAATTTTTCTGTCATCAAGAAAAAACCTGAGTTGTAGTAGGGACTCAGCCTTACACAATTATGAAGAGAAGAAAATTTTATTTCAATTTTTAATTAGTATTTAACCCCATCCGCCATTCAGCAGACAATCAAAAAATTTTTTTCTAAATTAATTTTGAAGAATTTTATTTAATAATTCTGGAAAAAGGTAAAAAATAACGATTAAAAATTTTTGAAATATTTTTATTGTAGGAAAGAATTTTAAAATATTGAAAAAATAGGAAATTTTCTCAAAATTTATTTTTTGAATAAATTTTTTTTCTACTTTAAAAAATTATGTTCTATTGTATTCGTTGAAGAATTGTAACTAAAAATTTCGATTGTGATTAATTTTACAAACATTTTTGGATTTTAATACTTCAATTGTTATTTGAATCTAATATCGAATTGATTTAAAAAAGAATAAAATTTTGATAAATAATTTACTTAAAAGAATTTTCTTAAAATTATTTTAAAAATAGTTATTAAAATCCTGTAAAGAATTTTATTATAGTAAAATTTTGTATAGAGATTCCATTATTTTTATGAATAATAAAACTCATCATAGAATTTCAATTATTTTTAGAAACATTTATTTGTTCAATAATTTTTTCCTTTTTGTATCTCATCAATTGAATTCTCCTTGAATTTTCTAATGAAAATTGTTTTAAAAATAAATTTTAGTTAAAATTTTAGATAATAATTAAATATTGAAAAGCATTATAGAATATGAATTTTTGTAAATAATTGTATTTTGATAAAGTTTAATTGAATTTTTTAAAAAAATATTAAAAATTTTTATTTCCTAATAATATTTAATTGGAGAATTTCCGAATAATCAAAATTTCCTATAATTGAATTGTAAAGAAATGAATTTGAAAATTCTCTAGGAACTGTTACATAAAATTATTAAAAATAATTTACAATTTTTTATTTATTTAGAAGAGTTTTAATTAAATTTTTTGAAATTAATTACATTTTTCGAAAAATTTACTTATTATTGTATTAAAAATAATTGAAATCCTGTAAAAAAATTTATCATTTAAGAAAATAATTGAATTCTTGAAACGAAATATTCAAATTTCTTTTAAATAATTGAAATCCTTTGATAACTAAAATTAACAATTCGTTATCAATAATCTTATCGTTTTTTAGTGTCATAAAGGGAAATATTTTTGAAAAGTAAAAAATTTCTTTATGACCTAAAGATTTTAAATTGAAATCTTCTTAGGAATTAAGAGCTTTGGTCTCCATAAAAGTGTCCAAATATTTAAATATTTATTTTAAAAAATATTAACACATTATTTTGCTTAATTATTAAATTTTTGAATAATTATTGAAAAATTCTAAAATGTAATTAACTTTTGAAGAAATTAAGTGTAAGATTTAAGTTTTAGATGTAATTATATTTCAAAAGGTTTCTTCTATTGAAATTATTTGAAATTTGAATTAAAATAAACGACAATAAGTTTTTAAATATTAGTTTATCAAAAATTATGGAATTTTTAAATAATTTAATGTAGACATTTAAATAAAATCGGTTTTTAGAGAATTGGAATTAAATTTTTTTACTAGACAATTGAATTTTGGAAAATAATTCAAAAAAATTGAAACAACTAAAAGTTTTGTCAAATTTCATTAAAATATGTTTGCATTAAATTTTAAAAAGAATGTTTATAGTTAAAAATTTATTTTACTGAAATAGTCGATTACTTTATTAATATCAATTACATATTTATTTGAAACAAATAAATTTTTCTTTTTAGTGTTAAATTTAATTTTTATAATTTAATTTGTTAATAATTTAATTTAATTTAATTCAATTTTTTTCAATTTAATTTTTTTAATTTAATTTAATTTGTTAATTTTTCTTCTTTCCAGATGAAGGAAAAATGCTGCTTCGCACTGATGAGAATCTAGTACAACAGAGAGCTGTTCACGGTAAGTTTTCATAATTTTCTTTTCCTACAATTTCTTCTTTAGATATAATTTTTAAGTATATAATTAATTGTAGACATAATTTTGAATTTAAATTGTATTTAAAAATTATTTCAGAAGTATTTTTTTATATCTAAAATTACTTCAGGCAGAATATTATAATTGAAATTAGTAAACAAAAATAGAGGGAAATAATGAAAGAAAAAATACTTGCAAAAAATTGCGAAGTAAATATATATTTCTGAATTTAGGAAAAAACGAAATTATAAATTACCAGTAAAAATAGAAATTACAAAAAGAATTATTACAATTTTGCGTTAAAATACCCAAAGGGCGTGTTTTCCTTGGAAAGTAATTTTCCGTTTGTCCTCCTCATAAAATAAAAAAAAATCACGATCATCAAAAAACCCCTTCTCACGGGGTCGAGTTTGATCCGAAATACCGTAACTGCAAGGTTTCTCGGTACCGGGTGAAGGTTAAACAAACTCCCGATGCCAAAAGATATGATTTTTATTGCGTGTTTGGAGAAGCGTAACAAAGTGTACACACCCTTTCGCCCTCGCGACAATTGCGTTATTATTATTATTTCAATTTTCCGGAGTTGTTACATTATTGCATTTCATCGAAAAGGCGCAGTATTAATTGCTTTGTTTTTTTTCCTAAATGTAATTAAAAACGAACATTGTCGAGTAGAAAAATTAATTTTTATTTTTGCTCCTTTTGTAAATTTATTGTACTTTTTCTGTATTGCACTATTATTTTTCATATTGTATTTCAATTAATTTTTTTATTTTTATTTATTTTTTCGGGTGCAGTTAATTGATGTATTATTAATTGAATTTTATGCTGTTTGAATTTCGCGCCCCTGCAGTTCGTTAAATTTCCGGCCAGATGGCATGAAAATTCGCTCACAAACGACGTTAAATATCTGTTCTACTGCATTGCATTAAAAAGTAAATACCCCTCTGAATTTAAATTAGAAAGAAATTAAATTATTTCGAAACAATTATTTTTTAATTAGTAAATTTTAGTAATAAATAGCAATTTCTACTAATATATTAGTAAAATTTACTATTCCGAAAGCGAAAGTCACTAATTCAGGGTTTTTACAGGGCAGGGAAAAATCAGGGATTTTTATTAAACTACTGGAATAAATTTTTGCAGGATTCATAATTAGTTTTATTTAACTTTTTAATATATATTTAATCAATTATTATTAAAAATCATGGATTTATAGAAAAATTTCAGTTTAAAAAAAATTATCGTCAAAATTTCAATTATCTTTAAAAATAATAAAATTTTGCTTCAAAATTATTATTCAATATTTTTTTGCTTTTTGTAATTTTTAATAACTGAATTGTTGAATTTTCTAATAAAAATTGTTTTAAAAATTAATTTTAGTTAAAATTTTAAATAATATAATTTAATATTAAAATGCATAATAGCTTATGAGCTTTTGAAAAGAATTGTATTTTGATAAAGCTTAATTGAATTTTTTTAAAAAATATTTCAAATTTTTATTTTCTAAAAACATTTAATTGGAGAATTTCCGAATAATAAAAATTTCCTCAAATTGAATTGTAAACAAATGAATTTGAAAATTCTCTAGAAACTTTTACATAAAATTATTAAAAATAATTCATAATTGTTCGTTTATTTATTTAGAAGAGTTTTAATTAAATGTTTGAAATTTATTACATTTTTCGAAGAATTTACTTAATATTGTATTAAAAAGAATTGAAATCTTGTAAAATATTTTATTATTTAGGAAAATAATTGAATTCTTGCAACGAATTTTAATTAATTTCTTTTAAATAATTGAAATCCTCTGATAATAAAAACTAAAAAATCGTCATTTCCGAATCATTTTAGAAAATACGTATTGAATAAATCTAAAAGCTTAAAAAAACCAATAAGCTTACTAGAAAAAATGTAATAAAACTTTATGAACTCTGACACCTTTTGTAAATAATCTGATTTTTACGACATTTTGTTGGAAGTCAATTTGTCAGAATTTTTACAAGAATTTCCAATTGGAATTTCCTTGAGGTGTTTCCCGGGAAATTTTTCGAACTTTATTATTTATAAAGAAATTTATTATTTAGGCAAATAATTGAGTTCTTGCAACGAATTTTCAATACATTTTTCTTAAAACATTGAAATCCTGTGAAAAATATTATTATTTATGAAAATCATTGAATTCTTGCAACGAATTTTATTTAATTTCTTTTAAATAATAGAAATCCTCTGATAATGAAAATTAAAAAATCTATTTAAATTTAAAAAAATTAAATTAATATAAATAAAAATCAATTTTAAATTTAAAATCTAATTAAAAAATTATTATTTATAAATTCAATTTTTACAATAAATTGTATTATATTTTTTTTTAAATCATTAAATTCTTTTGAGAATTTTTTAAAATAGTGGATTTTGAAAATATATCGAAATTTCCAGCCAAGAATTGAATTATTTTAAATTTAATTGAATTCTTACAAAAAATGATTGAAAATAATTACATTTTTCAAGGAATTCATTTAAAATTGTGTTGAAAATAATTTAAATTCTAGGAAAAATTTTATTATTTATGATAATAATTGAATTGTGAAAACAAATTTTATTATTTATAATACACTGAAAAAAAAGCTATATTTGATTCAAATAACTGATTATTTGACTGTTATCGAATAAATATTTATTTGAATCAAATAAATAATATTTGCTTCAAAGACTGAAATACTTTATTGAAATACAATTTATCTAATTCAAATAAAAATTATTTGATTCAAGTAAATATTTATTTGATAATAGTCAAATAATCGGTTATTTGAATCAAATTTTTTCCAGTGTAATAAATTAATTATTACAACTAATTTTATTATATTTTTGAAAATAATGGAATTGATGTGGAAAATTGAATTACTTGTAAAAAAATAATTCTTGCGAAGGATTTTATTAAAATTTTGGTAAATAATCTAATTTCTTTTTGAGAAATTTAATGAAAGTTAAATATTCTTAAAAGTTATTGATTTTTAAAAGGTTTGAATTTAAAATTTTTGTAAAGAATTTTAATTTCTGTGGAAAAACATATAATGATTAAATATTTATTTGAAAAAAGAAGTTATTACACCCAGAGAAAAATGTTATTTGGTCCAAATGTATTTTATTTGAGTTAAATGAACGTATATTTGTCTCAAAATTAACTAGACTTTTTATTTGTTTTGAAGAGAAATTTTATTCAACGTAGATGAAATATATTTGAGTCAAATAAAATTCTATTTCAGTCAAATAAACTTCTATTTAAGCCAAATAAACT
The DNA here is from genome assembly GCA_032873175.1 of Leptopilina drosophilae. Taxonomy (NCBI): domain Eukaryota; kingdom Metazoa; phylum Arthropoda; class Insecta; order Hymenoptera; family Figitidae; genus Leptopilina; species Leptopilina drosophilae. Next base: position 16,976,098 of record CM065481.1, read on the forward strand.
TCTATTTAAGCCAAATAAACTTCTATTTAAGTCAAATAAAGTTCTATTTAAGCCAAATAAAAATCTATGTATTTTAGCCAAATAAAATTCTATTTAAGCCAAATAAATTCTATTAAAGCTAAATAATCTTCTATTTAAGTCAAATAAAATTCTATTTAAGCCAAATAAAAATCTATGTATTTTAGCCAAATAAAATTCTATTTAAGCCAAGTTAATTCTATTTAAGCCAAATAAACTTCTATTTAAGCCAAATAAAAATCTATGTATTTTAGCCAAATAAAATTCTATTTAAGCCAAGTTAATTCTATTTAAGCCAAATAAACTTCTATTTAAGTCAAATAAAATTCTATTTAAGCCAAATAAAATTCTATTTAAGCCAAATAATAATCTATCTATTTTAGCCAAATAAAGTTCTATTTAAAGAAAATAAAATTTATTTGAAACAAATAAAAAGTCTAGTTGGTTCTAAGCAAAACATACATTTTCTCTGAATGTGATGTTTTCGAATAATTGTACAATTAAGGAAATCTGTAAATAATTTGTAATAAAGCATTATTTTGAGTATTTATTAATTTTGTGAGTGAATAAAAATATTCTTTAGGGTCAGGGTTAAATGTCAAAATTTTGTCTCGGAATTAGTGAAAAAAATTTAATTTTTTGTGTCAACCCTGCTAATTCAGATTAGTGAGCATTTTTACTAAATTAAATCCAGTGAAATAATTCAGTTTAAGGGAGTAAAGTAAAAAATTTCCATTCATTCGAAAGTTCAAAATATGCGGGTGAAATTCCGTTTATACATGACTCATCCAATTCTGTGTGTCAAAAAGAGAAAAATGCTTATGCACAAAAATCGTTTCGGAGAAAAAAAGGTATGAGTGAATTTATCGATTGAAAATTTACGACTTCCGGAACCTTGAAAAGTTTATCCAACCTATTTCACGAAAAGTATATAGTATATATATTTTCACGCTATATACTATATATGCACACGCTTATAATATAGAACAGAAAGTTGACCCTGACTTTTAGCGTGTCATGGGTTTTGCCATTTGTTCATGGAATTGGACTTGAGTCCTTATCAGCCAAGTGGAACACACAACGCGTGTAAAGTATAAATTACAAGCTTATTATAACTATATATATACATATAATCCTCCCTTCTTTCGTGACAAGGCTTGGCCTGAAGAGAGAATGTTCTAACGGAACAGGTGAGTTACCTGGAATCCCCCGATTAATCGATTCCCAGAGTTTCGAGAGAGAGAGAGAGAGAGAGAGAGAGAGAGAGCTTTTGAGGAAGAGAGCTTGGAAGAATGGTTTAGTCATCCTCGCATTACACGATATTACGGGACATTATAGCTCGCGCACGTGATGAGTTGCGAGAATGGGACGACGACTACGACAAAACGACGATGCGATGCTAGGTCGGTCGTCGCGATGTGCTGTTGCATGAATCATATCTTGTATGATACCGAGTACGCATTCGCGGCTTCCAGGAACACGGCCGTGTAAATACACCCACCACCCAAGGCAGCAAATATATTCCACGCATTAGAATCCCCCTTTTTCATTGAATAGACACCTACGCCTTTGACCTTCATTAATGTATATATCCATTATGTACTGTATATTACACCTTGGTCAACAATTTACAGTCTAATGCTCTTGGAAAAAATTGATATATACTCTCACGCGAAATTCCACTAGGGGTATTCCGAGCAAAAATGTAATCGCACTTTCTATTTGTTCTCGATTATGGGTCAAAATCAAAAAATCGACAATATATGCCTATCTTTTTAAAAGGAAATAAAATCTTTGAAATGTTGAAGAAAATTGTCTGTTATGTTTGTTATGTTCTAAAATATGTCAAAAATCATAAAATGCAAGATCAAGGAATACTTATTAGCTTATTAATATTTTTTTTAGTAATCACATATTTAACCTATTTCAATTTGATGAAATTACAAAAAAAGTTTATAGTAATAATATTTTTTTATTTTTAGTTAGTTTAATTATTTAATTACTGAATTTACATGTTAAATAATAATAACATATTATTTAGCGTGTTAATCGTTTTAATATGAATTTCTCAAACTATTCTTTGATATTTAACTAAACAGATTTTAGAAATTTTCTTTCTATCTGTGTAACGTCTGACTTCATTCCTAAAAAAAAGATATGTCGGACGGGACACGATGACAAAAAATAATAAACATGAATTTTTATTTTTGTTATTATTCGAAAACTTGAATTTAGTTTTAATTGTGTATTTACACAAATAATATACATAAACTAGAAAATTTTTTTATGTATTAATTACCATTTAAAAATGTTCGCCTTTAAAAAAAAACTTGTGGACACGATGACAAAAAGAAGATGTACTCTTTTCTTATTATTATCAAAATATAATTTTACTGATTTTTAAATTGATTTTGACATTTCTTTATGGTCACGTATTATCAAATTTATGTCGTACTTCATTTATTTCATTGTTTTACAACTTTTAATTATGATCCCAATTTGAAAACCAGTAAATATTTGTGTGAGGACACGATGACATTAAAAAATTTCAAATCTGGGGACACGTTAAAAATTCTTTAAATTTCGCATTTCGTGTTATAAAAATTCTCACCACTTTCCTATATTAGACTTTGTACATTGGAGAATACGTACACGAAGAGAAATTTTAATTTATATAATAAAAAATTGAATTAAAAATTTTTTTATATCGTAAAATGTATATAGGGACACGGGACACGATGACATTTTCGACATATTTTTGCTATTTTGTACCTGTTGTGTCAATAAAAAATTAAATTAAATAACCAGATATTGTAGATAAAATTATACTCTGTAAGATGTTTGTATTTAAAATCATGTATTTTTAACAACCAAATTATTATTTATCCAGGACAAGATTTTAATGATTTTTTGATTTTAACCCTTATATATTTAACGGTGAGATAGAAATTCGTCATTTTGTATGAATTTTATCAATGCGCACTGAATCATTTTTCGTTCGTGATTTTTGCGAATCTAGTTGATAGAATTGATTATTCAATTCAGTAGAAAGCTTATTCAATTTGTATATGTAATCTTGCCATTGTGCGGTAAGATTGCTGCAAGTTTACATTGTGCTTGCGCAGCAAGCAACATCCCAGCATCAAATCAAATCATATTACCAACTATTAAAAAATTATTGGGTCAGAATTCGTGAAATTTTCACAGAAAACAAAAAGTATTTTTTTAAATTTAAAATGGTGAAAAAACATTTCTAGTTGGTCCTAGAAATATGTCCACCAAAGAACAGAAAAAATATTATTTTTTATAAAAGTTATTGCAAAATTAATTTTTTTGCAACTTTTTAAACAAAATGTTATTTCTCCTAAATGAATGAAACCGATTTAAGTGAACCAAGCGGGAATATGAAGGGAATAAAAAATTCTTTCGTTTAGAATTAGAAAATTTTTAAAAAGTTAATATTTTAATAATTATTTAATAAATTTTTGAAATATTTATTTTCGCAAATTTTCAAATTGTTAACTTGCATTTTTTAAAACAAATAAATCGCTATAACATTGTTGGCGTGAACGTTAACAATTTGAAAATTTGCGAAAATAAATATTTCAAAAAAAAATTCTCCTGATTGACCCTGAATTCTCCTGGTTTAGCCCGCTTGAAATTCATAGGAAATGTTCATAATTATTTTAAGAACTTGTAGTAAAAATTTGGATAGAAAAAAAGGTGGTGTTTTGGAGAAAATTGATCTTATTTATTTTCAGAAAATCATCCCCTATTTTAATAATTTTAAATATTTTTTCAAATTTCAAACTGGATTTTGAAGAGGACAAGCCCATCTACAAGACCCAAGAAAGAAAATTAAATTATACTCAAAAGAAAAAATATGACAAGCAAAACAATTTTTTTTCACTATTCATTCGAGTTTTACCACTCAAAGATCAAATATGTATCGTAGCGTATTCATGAAAAATACTAATCAGTTCACAAATTGGGACATTAACCTTTTTTCATAAAAACACAATAATTTACTGAATTTTGACAATAAAAAATTGATTTAAAGTCATATTTGCTTTCAAAATTAATATATCTTCTTATCGTGAAAAAAGATTTTTATTAAAAGAAACGTAAAGGTAATTTTTTCACTTTTAAGTGCAGTGGAAATTTAAGTAGTCCACTAATAGGGACATTTACCTTATATAACGTCCATTCACATAAATTTTGATTGACTGATAGCTCACGGTACTAAAACTTATCATAGAATTTCCAAATCTTTAAAATAATCCCAGCAACAATTCAAGTGATTAGCAACTCATAGAAAATGATTGAAATTATCTTACTTTCTATCAATACATTTAACAGTTTGTCTACCAATCTGAAAAACTGGAAAATAATAGCGAATTTGTATTGACCGGAAAAAAAATATTTAGTTACCATTAACTAGTTTAAGTAGGAATATACTACTATTTTCTAAAGTGGAAATTGTAACTAATGCTCTAATCTTTTCAAAAATATTTGTCAGCATTGATAAAAATTTTTTATCTAAGTTACATTACTTTAAGGGGAGGCACTACCCTCAACTTTGACCCCTTTAAATTTGAATTATTAAATTAGGTTATATTTTTTTTCTTGCACAATTTTTAACCCTAAAATACATAAGATGGTTAAAAATTTGAAATTTTAATTTTTGAAGATGTTAGAATTTTTATCTTCTAACTAATTGCATATTTTTGCAAATCCACGTGAGAGGTTGTTTAAAAACTTTAAAATAGTTTAAAACAGTTTAAAATAGTTAAATTAGTTTAAAACTAATAGTTTAAAACTAATAGTTTTAAAAAAAGCTTAGAAAAAAATTTGCGTTAAAAAATATTGAAAATTGTAAAAGAAGATTAATTTTGAATGTTCAAATTTTATAAAATATCACTGTTTACAAAAATTTATCCACTGAATGCAAAAAGCATGTCGAATAACTTATTTACTAAGTTAAAAATTTAACACCTTGTAAAATTTTAACCTAGAGAATAAAATTAATTTTGACAGATATTAAAATTTTAACCTAGTAAATGAATTACTTGACACAATTTTTGTATTCAGAGAGTAATTTTTTGAAAACACTCATATTCTCAAGTAGATTATTGGTCTAGGACTTTGGAAAAATGTCAAAAGTTGTAAAATTCGAACATTCAAAATTAATCTTCTCTTACAATTTTCAATATTTTTTAACGCACATTTAAAAAGAAAAATTTTAAATACTTGGAATTTTTTTGTGAAATGTTATTAAAATGGTTTTAAAATAATTGAATTCCTGCGATAAATTTTACTGTTTATAACAATAATTAGATTTTTTGAAAGAATGTTTTATTAAATGTGCTTAAAATAACTTAAATCTTATCAAGAATTTTATTAACAATTATTATGCTAATTACAAAATTTCAAAGATTTCAATGTAATTCTTTGCAAGTGATTCAATTATTTCTAGAAATAATAAAATTATTACAAAAATTTCATTACTTTTAAGCAAAATTTTAATCAACTTTCACGAACGAATACAATTATTTTCTAAAATTTTAATAAATTCTTCAAAAAAATTCAATTATATTTATAACTAGTAAAATCTTAGGAAAAATTTATATTTAATTTTAATAAATTTTTGTTATGTAATAAAATAACTTTTATTAAAAAGTTTTTTTAAATAATTTAATTCTTGTGAAAAAGAATAGTTAATTATTTTTAATAACAACTTTGAATATTGATTATGATTAATAATTTATCTCAAATGTTGAGGATACAAATTTTTTGTTTATTTTCTACCTCAAGTAAATCTTTTAAATCCTGAAGTAAAGAAAAAGGTGGCAATTTTTTTTTTTTTAATAATTACTTATTTTAATGTCAGAAGCTGTTTAAAAAAAATTTCAAAAAGCTTTCAAGCCGGGGGAAACAGTGATTTTGAATGGTTTTTTTATTTTTCTGACGTACATCTTCAAAAAAATGCCGGAATTCTATTTAAAAAATTCAAAATCACTGCTTTCGCTGACTTGGAACAACTTGTTATTTTCTAAGTAGTTTAAGACATTAAAATAAAATAAATAATTATCAAACGAGAAAAGTTGAATAATACCAAGACGAGAAATTATTAAATTTAGTTGAATTTCCGTGTTTTTTGAAAAATCCATGACAAAAAAATAAGAACTACTGATTTTCTAACTTTTTTTACCTTAGGATTTAAAGGGTTTACCTTATAAGCAAGAAAAATTTGTATCATAAACTTAATAGAAGAAACTTTTTGTTTAATTTTTTTCTTGAATCAACGTGTTTTTTCAACGTTTTCTTTATTAAAACTTCAGTTTTATAAAGAATTTGGTCTTGTTATAATAATTGACAAATTAAAATCATTCCAATTTTTATTCTATGAAAAAATAAAACATTTGTTAATCTTTAATGACAATTTAAACAAACTTGATGTTTGTTAAATAGACTGTTTCGATAAAATCAACAAATGTTTTAAAATTATTTCTATAAAATTTAATAATATAAATAAATGAGAATATTTAATATTAATGTTAATTTAAAGTTTTCGAATTTAATAGAATACTGTTAGGAATCAAATTTTAACTCTCTGTAAATTTTTTTGCACTGAAGAGTAAAAGTGAAAGTTGAAAATTCCAATCCTAAAGAGTTAATTTGCAATTACGTATAGGGATTACTATTAACTCCTCAGTGTTAAAACACAGGGAGTAAAATTTTAACCCCAAAAGTAAAAATAACCCCAAACATTTTCGTGACTTCTTTACTAAAATTCTATTGAGAGTAAAAATAACCTTCATAACTTTTACAATTTCCTCGTCTCGTCAATACATTTTTTATCTGCTTAAAAATAATATTTGTCTTGACAATACCAGCTTTTTCTGCCTCAAACGTCATTTATACTATCTCGTCTAAAGTACTTTATCGTACTCATTTTTTTTTTATAAATATTTAAAAACAAAAATTCACTTAAAATTTATTGATAGCTGACAGGAAAAAAAATGTTGTCTATAAACTTGAACAATATGTATGCGTTGACTTCTTGTACAATTTTACCTGTACAACTTGAAATTTTTTCTACACGATAATTAGAAAATAAGGCATAAGTGCAATTGAAATTTTTAATTTGAAAAGAAAATAATGAAAGGGATAATATGCAGACAATAATGGGGATCCTTCCTCTTCTTCTTCTTCCTGTTTAAAGGTTATTAAGTACCTGCCGCCAAAGAAGGTCCTTAAATTTTTTCTTCATTTTTATAACCTTGTCCGAGTAAAGCAAGAAGTTTTGAAGCAAGAAAAGTAACTTGTACTTTTTAATTGCAAACCGAAAGATTATTCTCGTAGTTTTTTTTGTTTTTTAATTTTCGGAAATGGAACATTAAAAAATGTTTTGTCGACATATTAAGGGGAATTTAGTTTTGTTTTTATTGTTGAAAATTTTGATGTGTTAACAAATAGTTTGTATCGAATCTCTTTTTTACTGTAGATTTACAACTGTAAGAAATTAGAATTATTTTTTTATATAATTATTTACTACTGTTATTGTATAATTATTTACTACTGTTATTGTATAATTATTTACTAGTGTTATTGTATAATTATTTACTACTGTTATTGTATAATTATTTACTAGTGTTATTGTATAATTATTTACTACTATTATTATATAATTAATTATTGATTACTACTATTGTTGTTATTACTAATATTGTTATTTATTTCTGTCAACTTTTCGGAGTGAGCTTTTACTCTTCAAGAGTAAAAATTAGGCAATAAACTTGTTCAAAAAAAAATTTAGAGACTAAGAACTTTGAAGTTTCTGTAATTCATAAATTGCAGAAAATTTGCATTTCAAGAAATAATTAACAGGCTTTTAATATTAATGAATAATAACATTAAATATTTAAAGCTTAATGATTAAATTGATGAAAGTACAGTTGAACCTGTTGAAATGCAACTCGATTTAAAAATCTTTCTTTCATTCAAAAATTTCAAATAAAAATTATGTTCATTTTGTTCCAGAATATTGGGTAAAAATTAAATTATAAAATAGTCTGCTTTGTTTACTGGGATAAATTTTTAAAAATCGAGCTACAGACAAGTTTCACTTTACAGTTTAGGATTAATTTTTATTTTACTATTAACATTCATCTATGCTATTATTCTGCTGGAGGTTCACTTTCGTCTTCATTCTCATTTTCATCCTTATTGTCTACTTCATTTTCTCCTTCATTTTCTTCTTCATTTGCCTCTTCATTTGCTTCTTCGTTTTCCGATCCTTTTTCCGTCTCATTTTCAGACTCATTTTCAGCTTCATTATCAGCATCATTTTCGTCCTGATTTCCATCCTCATTTTCAGTTTCATTTTCCACCAGCTCATTTTCAATGGCTTCAAGTTTTTCCTGATATTGTTTTCCCAACATCTCGAGACCCTCGCCATTTGCCTTTCTATAACCTGGGGCTGAAGTTTTCATTTTCTCTAACCACCTTGAAACATTTTCATATTTGCTGACGTCAAAACCAAACACCTAAATTGTTTATAAAAAAAAAAAAAAAAAAATGAGGAGAGAAAAAAAATTATGAGTGTTGCAAGAATATTAAAAAGTTGAAAATTTATATGTCTGAATATAATGTAAGTTGCACAATCTACTATATGTCTAGTGGGTTATTAACTCACGTTTACACATAACATTGCAATTGAAATTCAATTATTTATTTTCATTTTTCACACTTGTCAATTTAGTGTCAATTTTATCGTTTTATTAGAGTTTTGTGAGTGATTTTTTTGAATGAGAAAAAAATGATGATGATGATGAGAGAAAATATTTAGTGGGATAGTTTTTACGATTAATATACCTCACTTGTTGTCACTGTTGCTGTTATTGACAAATCTGCAATTGTCAAATTTTTCCCAGCTACGTAATCTTGGCCTTCTAGATATTTATCTAACATTTCAAAAACTTCCTCAACTCTTGGATATTTTGTTGAGTCGAATTCTTTTCGTCCATAGAATGCGACAGGATACTAAAAAGAAGAATTTTTTTTATATAAATATAATTTTATTTTACAGAAAAAAACATTTATTTGATTCAAATCAACGATTACTATAGTCTATTTGCAAAATAATATATCGTAAAATATTCAATAATAAAATAGTGTCAAATAATTTTCACTTAGATCAATGAATTTTTATTTAAGTCAAATAAATTGTATTTCAACCAATAATTTTAATTAATTAATAATTAAATAAGTAACAATTTTTTTCTATTTTTGATACATTTTTTAGGCTGCATTAGTATTGTATTATTATTATTATTATTTACCTTTACATTTAATTAAATTAATTAAAGGAAAAATCAGGTGCCATTAAAATAACTAACAATAATTTTTTTCTGTTTTTGATACATTTTTTAGGCTGCCTTGATTATTATTATATTATTATTATTATTATTATTATTATAATTATTATTATTATTATTATTATTATTATTATTATTATTATTATTATTATTATTATTATTATTATTATTATTATTACCTTAACAAAATTTAAAAATTAAAAAATTTAAATTAATCTAAATTGACAATTAAAATAAAATAAATATTTTATTTTAATAGAAATTACTTAATGCAAATAAATATTTATTTGATAACAGACTAAGTAATCGTTTAATTAAATTGAACATAAACTTTTTTCAACGTGAAAATAAAGTTTCAGTAATTACTTATTAGTACTTTTTACAAAACTAATAGTAATTAAGTAATAAGTGGCAAGTTTTTTTTAATTTGAATGACAAATAATTTTAAAAAATAAATAAAAAATACTAATTACTAATTTCTAATATTGCCAATATTTTTTTAAGTATAGAAAATATAAACTTGAATTTTTAATTCATTTTAAATTAGAATAATAGAAAAATTAAATAGAAATTTTCAATTTTTCTTACATAATAAGCAGCGATTGCTTTATAAAGTGTTCCAATATCGAAATATAAACGATGATCGACCAATGCTCGACTGCCCGGATTTTTTGGATATAATCTTTCATTTTGATCGTACTGATCAGCCAAATAAGCTATAATTGCTCGGCTATAATTATTTACATAATTTTTATTAATTTTCTTTTGTTCTAATTCTCGGCTTAATCTACTTAAATTTACAATTATTTAAATTAATTAAAGGAAAAATTAGGTGCCATTAAAATAAGTAACAATTTTTTTCTATTTTTGTTATATTTTTTAGGCTGCCCTGATTATTATTATATTATTATTATATTATTATTATTATTATTATTATTATTATTATTATTATATTAAAATTATTATTTGTTAAATGTAGAATTAATAATTGTCATTTTATTATTAATATTATTATGAATTCTACATTTTAATATTTTCAAAAAATATCGATTTGCTTTTCTCTAAATTTGAATTAGTAAAAATATTTATTTATTTGTATTGGATTTTTTTAATTGACAGACTTTTTGTTTTTGAATTAATAAATTTGATTAATAATTAATAAACAATAATTTTTTCTAGTTTATTAGCAAAATTTATTAATTTAAAATAAAAAATAAAAAATAATTAAATTAAAAAAACTGAAATAAAATAAAAAATTTATAGTCAGTCACTATAATTAAAATTAGTAAACATTTTTACTAACTCAAAAGTAGAGTTTGAAAAATTTAATATTAATAATTGCTTTAAATAATTAATAATTAAATAATAGATACTTAATAAAAATAGAAAATTTTATCAACTCAATAGTTTATTTTACGATTTTAATATTCATAAATGATTATTTTCTTTTAATTGAGATTTAATTATATGCTTTAATGTAATATTTCCGTCTCTCGTGTTGAAAAGTGTTTGAAAATTAGAAACTTTTTTTTATTGATATAGAAAATTGCAAAGAGTGGAATATAAAAAATAAATTCGCATAGGCCGGATCTGACAGATGCCAGTGAGATAAGTAGAAAATTTAGTTGATTGCCGGATCTTCACTGTATTAAGTGAACTCATCATCGTCCCTTATTAATTCGATTAAGGGCTTTCAAACCATAAAACATTTATGTTGTCTAAGTAAATAATAACTGTATACATACTCTTCTCGATTTGTTTGTAAAAATATTTATTTTTCCCAAGTATTAAGTATGAGAAATATATTCAATTTACTTTTATTTATTTTTTTAATAGAAAATTAATTTTTTATCAATTATTTATTTATTTAGTCTTCAATATTTTTCAGTATTAATTGAAAATAGTTTTTATTTTTGCCCATTCGTAAAAATTTTTTTGAAGATAGGAAAATATTTATTTTATTGTTATTTTGTTTTATCTATTATATACTTTTATACCTACAATTAATGAAAAAAAATGTTTACAAAAATATTATTAGTTATTATTTTTAATTTATTATTACTTTTTCAATATTTTTCTAATTTCTAATTTTAAAAAAAGGTGATTTTTAAATAAATTTAGCCTTCTCAAATTTTATAAAAGTGAATATTTACTAAGTTTCAAATTCTTTTTATGAAAATATTCAAATAATTTTTTTTTATATAAAAAAATAAAGTTTAGAAATGCCTATTTATTTGGGGAAGAAAAGAAATATTATTATAATAGAGGTGCCATCTAGGCTTTGCTTCAATAATATGAAAGGAAAGTTCAACTGCTGATAAGATAGAATTTTTTCTTTTCAATAAATTTTTTTTATCAACAATTTATCGTTTTCATGCGAAACAAGTATTACCTTTCACCGAGTTTATAATCGCCATCCACCAAAGTTGGAATCAATTTTTGAGGATTCATCTGAATTTGAAAACAAATAAAATAAATTTTTTTAAAATTATAACTATGTAAATTAAATATTGAAACTTTGAATTAAAATATTTTAAATCTTACTGATTCTTTTATTAAATATTTATTATTTATTCACTTACTAATAAAATTTTTTTTTAATTATTCATTAGTAATGAAAATTGACAAAACTGTTGTGTATATTTTTTTATTTTAATTCAATAGTTATAATTCGAATGTATAGAAAAATTAATAAAATTTTAAGTCGACTAATTTTCACTGTAATTTTAATTTAAGTTTATAAATAAATAAATAAAAAATTGATTAAAATAATGGCAAAGAGAAGAATTTGTTTATTATAAATTATAAATAATTAATGATAGCAATTTTTTTTAAATATAATTTATAATTATTTAAAATGGTTTTAAATTTTCATCCAGATATGTATTTATATTGGTAAAAAACAGGATTATACTGGATTAGGGTAGAAGTACCGTTTGTGGCCACTGTACCGGTTGTGGCCTTTTTTATAAAATTTCCATTTAATTATTTACTATAATTAATATTTCTTATTATAATAATATAGTACTATGAGATTTTAAGTATTTTCTTAAGTAAAATACATAAATAAACTATAATATAAATAATTACAATAATTATTAACTAGTGGCCAAAAGTGGTGTTAAGGTGGCCAAAACTGGTGCTTCTACCCTAGTAGTGATTTATTTTTTCATTGGATAATAAATAATTATTTATTACAAGTTATAAATAATTTACCTCTTCAAATTCAGGTGTTTGATGTTCACCATTTTCTAAGTCAACTGTTATAAAATTCACTTCAATACCAATAGCCTCAGCTGTTAATAAAATTGCTCGACATGATGAGCATGTATACAATCCATACAAGTCCACTGACATTTTTTTTACTCTCTTCTTGTTAGGCAAAAAAAATAATTTAAGGAATTTCAAAAAAAAATTAATTTTCTTCTAATTTAATATTTATTTCAAATTTACATAGTTGAAAAATAATAATTTTTAGGGAAAAGTGTCGCGTGTTTGATATCAATCCATAAACTGAGCATAGATTTTCTTTTAAGCTCGTAATACTTCTTGTTATATGTCACTGTCTATAGATTTAAATTACTATAGACGTCATTTTTGCATTAATAATCAAAAGGGACAGAAATTATTTGAGGAGATCTATAATACAGTCAATCATGAATTCCAAATTAAAAAATTTTTACTTTTATATACTTTTTATATATTTTTTATATACTTTTTATATACTTTTATAGAATTGAATTATTAATATTATTATTATGGTTCTACATTATGTTAGTTATGATAATAAAAATATTGACGAGAAAAATAATAAAAAATTGAAATTCTTTTATATTATTTGCAAAATTCTCTAAATTTGATTATAAATAATTATAGAGTTACGAATATTGACGAACAGCTTAAGATTTAGAATATGGAGACGCTAGTTTCCACCTGCGAACGCCAAGGTCACCGCTAGGTGTCAGTTCAGTTGATAAAATCAAATTCCTCGCCACCTAGCGGCGACCTTGGCGTTCTCAAGTGGAGAAATTAAGTTTTTCCCTCAAAAACTTTTTTATTATTATAAATTTCAAATTTATAATAATAATCATTATGAATAAACTATAATTATTATAATTCATCGCAAATTTTACAATTATTTTAATTATTAAAATTAATTTTAATTTTATAGTATATTTAGAAATTGTTTGAACAGAAAAAAAATTTTTTTTGTTTTAACTTTTAAGGGAATTTAAACCAACGTGACGTCAAAGTTTTAAAACTAATTCTTTACATAAATTGGGACGTCATAATTGTTCAAATGCGGTTAGAAAAGTTTTTAGGACATTCATTTTTTTTTTTTGCTTAGAAAAAAGTATTCAATGAATAAATATATTTGAAACAAATTTTATTTGTCTTTTTAAATCACAATTCAATAACAGTCTTTATATATAATATAATTTAATATACAGATGGATAAACTAATCGTAATGGAAAAGATTTAAACTTATAGTATTGAATATATTAATTTTTGTATAATAAATGTTTTTGTGCGCGAATTATTATTTTTTTTGCATGAAATACTGGTAAAATAGATTCTTTAAGTCAAAAAATAATGGGCGAATGAATTTATTTCTTCATAGCATCGACAAGACCTTTGAAAGCTTTTGCACCTTCTCCATTTGTTCCCTCGTAATCAGTAGCTTCCTTCTTTATTCTTGAGTACCATTTTGAGACATTTTTGAAACTGCTTAAGTCGTAGTCCATGACCTGTTGAAATTAATGCCATAATTATTAATCCCATCATTGTATAAATATTAATTGGAGTATTTGTTATTTATAATTATAATTATTTTAATTATTACTAAATAATGGGATTTATTTTTTATTTATTAAAATTATTTTAAATTATCATAATTAGTTAATTTGTATATTTATTACTAATTAATAAATTCTAAATTTGTTAATTCTATTAATTTTAAATTTTAATTAGCAGAAATGTCAACAATTTGAACAATTTGAAATTAATTCAAACAGTAAATTAAATTATTATTAATAAATAAATTATTTAAAATAAATAATAATAAATTAAAATATTGGTTCATTATAATTATAATTTTTAAATTTATATAATCATTATGAATTAATTAATTGTATAGATTATTATTTAATTTATATAATCATTACGAATTAATTAATTATATAGATTATTATTTAATTTCTATATTCATTACTAATTAATCATTAATTATATAGATAAATAATTATATATAGATATAGATAAATAAAATTATTTAGTGAATAATTGATAAATTTTTGCTTCATTTTGACAATTATTCGTCATAATTATTTATGATTATAATAATTATTTCGTTTTTTATTATCATTACTAATTAATTAGTTATATAGATACGGAAATAATTTAATGAATTTAGTAATTTGGAGAATAATCTATAAATTATTGGTTCATTAATAAGGTAATCACTATTTATTATTTGTAAATAACAATTATTACAATTATAATATAATATTTATAATAATGAATAATTGATTACTAATAATTACTTCTATAATTATAGATAAAGAAATAATTTAGTTAGAATATTTGATAAATTATTAGTTCATTAACTGCAGGATCTTCTAAATTAACTAAATTTGTAAATAAATAATTTAATTTATTTATTATTTATTTATAAAATAAAATAAATAAAAATAAAAAAAATTAATTAGTTACACTTTTAGAAAATTTTCTTTATTTTTTCTTTTTAACAGATTTTTCATTAATTTATTTGGTTAGGAATTTTGATGGCGTGTAAAAATAATTATCCATAACTAATTAATTGTATTAATAAATAACTAAATAAATATAAATAAAAAATTAATTAATAAATAATTAAATAATAATTAAGTAATGATTAAAAAATTATTATTTTTATTATTTTTATTATTTTTATTATTTTTATTATTTTTATTAATTTTATTTATTCTTTGAACATTGTCAATTACCTCAAAGTTTGAAACTGTAGCAACAAGGGCAAGATCGGCAATTGTCAAATTTTTTCCAGCTATATAATTTTCACCTTCGAGGAATTTGTCCAAAAATCCTAAAGCTGTGGCGATTTTCTTGTAATTTTCCTCATCTTTGGGGGCATTGGCGAAAATAATTGGATACTAATAGAAACAATATATAAATTATTCATTCAAAGTCTGTTTCATCATTATAATATGTATATAGAGTGAAATTTTTGTTTTTCAAAATTTGAGAAAATTTTGTTTTCTACAAATAACTTACGTAATATGCTGAAAATGCCTGGTAAAGTGTTCCCAAATCGAAGAATAATCTTTGATTAACGACAGCACGTTTCTTGGCGTCTTTGGGATAAAGTGAATCATTTTTTCCATATTGATCAGCCAAATATGTCATAATGGCGCGACTAAAAAATTGATAAAAACAAAAAATATTATCTTGTTACAATTTTATCTCGTTTCTTACAATTTTTTTTTTAAGAAATATAAATTTTAGTCATTAAAATCATTTATTTATTTATATAAATGAATTAAAGTGAAAATGAAATTAAATAATTTGTTTTTTTTTTAAAATTGAAATTTAATAAATATTTTTACATATTAAATGTTGATAAACAATTTTAATTTTTAATTATCAGTTTTTCTTGTGAATTCAATTTGTACGCAAAAATATAATTGCAATCAAATATTATAAATTTTTATAATTTTTTTTTACTATTTTGTGATTATTGTTTATAATTACTTATTAAATTGTTATTGTTTGATACAATATCGAAATTTAAATTTATCGAAAAAGAGTGATTAAATTATGTCATTAAAATGGGGAATTTTTTTTTTTAATCGAGAGAAATGCGAAATTAAAATGTCGACTAATATGAATGGAATTATGTTTTATGGAGAAGAAAATGTAATTATTGTTTCTTACCTTTCCCACAAGTAGAAACCGTTATCATCCATTGTTGGAATGGTGTGTTGAGGGTTCATCTGTTACATTAAGAAAATTATTATTATTAAGCTATTGTGACAATTACGATTTCTATGAAAATTGCGAGAATTGTGTCAATAGCGCAGAAGAAATAAAATTTCTAAATGAAAATGATGATGATAATAATAAAAGTAATAAAAGAACAATAAAAAACAATAATAATAAAATAATAATAATAATAATAATAATAATAATGACTAAAAAATAATACCAACAATAAAATGAGAATAATAATTTCTTGATTTGACTTTGAAAGCTTGATGACTTTTTTTAAATACTATCAATAAGAATAATAAAATTATATCAACTAATAATAATAATAATAATAATAATAACTAAATAATTAATGTTTCTTTAATTAATATTGTTAAATTAATTAATTTAAAATCATTATTTAGTAAATTATATTTATAATTATCTTATTTAATTTTGGATTTTACCACTATATTTTGTATTTAATTATTATATTTATTATTATTATTACTATTCTTTTTTTCGATTGTATAATTTTTAATAATATTTTAATTATTTTAAACTCTATTATTTTTCATAGTTGGTAGAAAATTGCAATGAAAGTTGAAAGTATATTTTTAATAAAATTTTTTTACCTTAAGATATTCAGGTTTTAAATGTTCCCCCTTCATTAAATCGCAAGCTTTTAAATTTAGTTTAACTCCTACAGCTGCAGCAACCAATCGAACAGCACGGCATGGCGAACTGCCGGGTAATTGATACAAGTCAATCGACATTTTGATATTCTGAAAATAAAAAAAAATTGAATCAATTTAATTAATTAATTATTGTAGGAAAAAATTTTATTATTACAATCATAAAAAAATGTCATGATCTTCATTATTTGTTTTTTTAATTTGTAAAATTTCAAGGAGAATATTTATATGAAGGCAATAATGCAAATTTATAGAAAAATATATCAAAATAGAAATAATTTTTTTTTATGTTTATTTATTTATATCTATTAATTTTATTAAAATATAATATCAAATTTTATAAAAATATATTTTTATTAACATATTTTTAATTTATTTATTTTACTTTTATGCATTTTTTATTTTCATTTATATTTTTTTATTTACTTTTTATTATTTTTTTTTTCATTTATTTTCATATATATATTTTTTCCAATTTGCATTACGTGAATTACAGAAGGTTTTATGTTTTTGTGACTCTAACCTTGACTGCTATTCGTATTCGAAGAATAATCTATTTTATTGATTGAAACTTTTCCCATTTTTTACAATGTTCAAGGAAAATATTTTTTTACATTGTGCATTGTCGTGAAAAAAATGTATAT
The DNA here is from genome assembly GCA_032873175.1 of Leptopilina drosophilae. NCBI lineage: Eukaryota > Metazoa > Arthropoda > Insecta > Hymenoptera > Figitidae > Leptopilina > Leptopilina drosophilae. The sequence goes on from CM065481.1 coordinate 16,993,799, forward strand.
TTGTGTAATCAAATGAATTCTTTTGTTACTTAGAAAATTATAAAGAATATAATTTTTTCCTTGCTTTTTTTAATACCATTTTCAATTTGTGTTTTTCTATAATTAGCAATCATTTTTTTTTGTAATGAATTAGAATTAGAAATTTTTTTGTTTCAAAAATAAATTCATCTGTAAGTTAATTAAATTTAAAGTGAAATTAAATTAAATTCAAGTTTAAATTGATTTCGAAATAAACTGAATTTAATTAAAATAAAAATTGAATTTAAAATAAAAATTGAATTTGAAATTCAAGTGAATTTGAATTTAAATTAACTTTAAAGTGAAATTAAATACAATTCGAAATTGAATTAAATGTGAATTCAAATGAAATACAAAATTTAATGAAATTTAAAGAAAAATTTAATTAAATTCGAAACTCAATAAAATTTAAAGTCATATTCAATTAAGTTGGAAATTAATTTAAGTTCAAAGTTAAATTAAATTTAGAGCTTGATTTTAATTCGAAATTAAATAGAAATGGAAAATTAAAAATCGCGAATAGAAATTATTGGAAAATATTTTAAATATTGAAAATAATTATTTTACGCTGAATTGCAAATGTTGTATTCTCAATGAAATTATATCTACTTTTGAGCATAAAATTACAGTTATTTTTAAAAGAATTTATCAATCTTTGTACACTGTAAATAATTCCGTAGGCTGTGAATAATGATAAAATCTCGTTATCTTTTTTATGAAAACTCGACTCCGTAATGTATAATTAATTATTACACAAGTACAACTGGTTTCTATTCAATTGCATTTGAAGGCTGAATCGGCATAGTTTGCAGGAATACCAAGAATGCTAACATTTTTCAATGACCTATAACAATACTATATTTAGAAGTACTGTAAAATCATAAGAATAACCAAGAAAAATTTTATTTAAATTTTATTTGCAAGTAATTAGAATGACACAAGTTTTCAACGTGGGAAATATTTTTTAATATATACATTGGATATTAGAATATTTCTATATTTAAAAACGTGTTCGAAATTTTAATAGACAAATATTTTTCTCCCTTTTAATATTTATTTCATTAAATATTTATTTAATTTTCGAAATAGATTTTACGCTTAGTAATTTTTAATTAACTTTTCTTTTCAATATTCATTTAATTTATTAAAATTTTAATAAATTTATTTATTTATTTAATTAATTATTTAGGATCTAATTTATTAACTTGATTTTTTGATTAAATTTTAATTTTAATAATTTAAAGTTAATAATTCTTGTTTTCAATACTTATTTCAATTTAATATTTATTTAGTTTTAATTTTTATAATTTAAAATTAATTATTCTAAATAAATATAAATATAAAGAAATAATGTAGGCATTTTTGTTCCTTTTAAATTGAGTATTTTTTTATAAATGTTCATTACAGTGCACTTTGTTAAACAATCGATAACTTCAAAGTAGTTTAACCCTTTTCTGCATATAAATGTAAACTCCCTGGCATAGAACACAAAAATAATCGATAGTCAATTTTTATTAAAAAAGCAATTAAATGAAAAACGAAATTAAATATTTTTTTTAATAAACTAAATTTTCTTAAAAACAATTTATTTGTACTCAATTTCTATTTTGTTTAGTACAATTTTTTCCTTTATTTTCCAATGTACACTTTTTGACGAAAAAAATTAAAATGTAAAAAGTTTTGCATTATTGCAGCTTTTATAAACATTTTTTATAATTATCAATTTAATTGCTCTGTTTTATAATCTCGCAAATATTGAATATTCTCCTTCTGTTTCAGTAAAAAAAAATATCAAACTGAAATGAGTTAAAGTGTAAAATTGTAAAATTATAATTATTTTTGTTTAGAAAAATGTTTAATTAAAATGCTTAAATATTTATTTAAATAATTTTTTTTATTAAACTAGTGGAAAATACTTTACGAACCTTGGAAGGTATAACAGGTGTCACTCACGAGGAAGTTGAGAGGTAGAAATTCAAATGAAAACTGAATGGGTTTGACTTAACCGCTTGCCTATAAAGGCCGATTACGGTTTCGTAATCGACGATTACTCATAAGGGCGTTAAAGTATCATTTGCTAATCATTAGGAAATCGGTCATTTTTCAAATAATTTTATTTGTTTTCAAATATAAATTAATGTGTAATTATAATTAGTGTAATTATTTTTAATTTTTTTTTAAATTTCCACTTTAGAGACGAAAAGAAAATTAATTGCATTAATTTCAGAATACGATGAGAAAGCAGAAAAATTACACTGTAAAATAGAAAATTTAAGATTTATTTTAAAAAAATAAAATTTTCTTGCTTATGTTTACATGTTCTGATAATTAAAAATCCATTAACAAATAGTATCAATGCTAAATATATATTTAAATGATGAAACTGACAGTAATTATACATAATATCAAATATACCATGAGAAATATTTTACATTCCGCGGTGTTTTTCTTTTTCTGTCAAGTCAACATGACGAAGCATTTTTTCATTTCCAAATAATATAAGGAAACTTCTTTTAATAACACTGTTATAAATAATTTTTTTCATGAACGAGACAATTTTTTTTCAATATTTTTTCTTTCAATTGCACTGGAAAGTTTATTTCTCATTTGATTTTTCACAAACTCGAAGAAAAATTGTAAAAAAAATTATAAGATTTCCAAAAAGTATATTTAAAAAATAGTATAATAATAATGATTATTAATTTAATATCTTAAGCACAATATTAGAAATATTAAAGAAATTTCATAATTTTTTTCTTTTTACCCAACAAAAATTCTCAAAACTTTATCTTTATCTTGGGAGACAAATTACTCCTGATTATTATTTTTAAATGAAGAAATATTTATTTTTTAAAAACTTTGTACTTCAAGAAAAATAAAATTTATTTCAATTCAGTTCGTAAACCAACTGCGTTGACTTGAATTCTTATAAAAGAACTGTTTGGGACAAAGTTGCATGATATTAAGAAATCAAAAATACAATTAAAAAAAATTAAGAAATAAACTTTTTAGTGTAACTAAAAGTATTCATAAAAATGATCTGATTAGAAGCTGTTCTAATTTATTTTCACAGTGATAATATTTTGACAATAATTTTTAACTTCGTGTTTGATTAGTAATTTATTTTTGAAGAGTTGATAAAAATTGGTGGTCTATTTGAAAAACGAAGAAATATTAATTTTTTGGAAATACTATATACTGCAGCAAAAAATCAATTTTATTTCAAATTAGATCGAAAATCGACTATTTTTGTTTAAATTTCTATAAAAAGAAAATTGTTTAGCAGAAAAGTGAAAAAAATTTACTAAAAGGTGAAGTTTTTAGTTTAAATTAAAATTATTATACGTGACTAGTGACTGTGCTAATTTATTTTGATTGCACTGAAAAAATTATTTGATTCAAATAACCGATTTTTTTTTATTGAACAAATTGAATAAAATTCTTTGATTCAATTTCTTTGATTGAAAATTTCTTTGATTTTATTGAATGAACAAATTTTTTATTTAAATCAATTAAAACGTATTTGCTTCAAATACTGAATCTGCAGGTTCAAATAAAATCTATCTGATTTAAATAAAAATTATTTGATTCAAGGAATTATTTATGTATTTGTTTATATATTTATTTGATTTAATTATATATATTTATTTCATAATTAACAAGTAATCGAATATTTGAAACAAATATATTTTTTAAATGTCTGATAATTATTATTTTTCACTGCTTTTGACTATGAGAATTAACTCAGAATAATATTTTTTAGAAGTTCTTATAATATTTATAATATAATTGAAAATTCCTAGTTGACTAGAACTAATCGGGACAAAAATATATTAAGTACATACGAAGTCTTACCGAAATTTAAAAATACATTCTTTTCAAATTTTGTAAAATAATAACTCACTCTTTAACCTTCAGCTTAATTTTGATTAACAATTATCCTGGAGAAATATTTTTTAAAATGAAGAAATATTGATTTTTTAAATACTTAATATGTATCAGCAAAAAATAAAATTTATTTCAATTTAGTACGCAAACCAACTAAGTTCACTTGCATTTCTACAAAATAACTATTTTCAAGAATATTAAAACGAAAATTTTCTAAAAAACTCTTAGAAATTTAATTAATTATTCAAGGAGTGGAAAATTTATTTAAATTTAGTTCGTAAACCAACTGCGTTCACTTGAGATCTGTTTTTTAAAACAACTGTTTTAAAAAATGTACAAAAAAACAATCGTTTTGGTGTAACTAACAATATTTATTTTTAATTTATTTTTTCAATTCTTAAAATTACTTAACTTCTGTAATCAATTTCCTGTTAATGATTTTTTTTGGTTGCCTATATTTTCGAATACAATTCATAGTTTTTTATTGAAAAAAGAAATTTACTGCTCTGAAAAATTAAATTAAAAATATTTCCATAGATATTGAAATTTAACTGATTCAAGGGGTTCACAAATATTTTAATACCATAAAAATTAATATAATTCTTTATAATTAATAGGTATTAATATAACATTATAATTTAAAAAGATTATTTACATTGTCTTACCGTCAGCATAATTAAAATATTACGGAAAATTCAAAGTAAATTTTAATAAATTTTTCAATACTTCAATTTGACCAAACTTTCCATTTTAACTTATTCTTACTGCACAATAATCTCTGATCAGCAATTTTTATAATAATGTAATATTGATTATTTAAAACATGGTATAGTTCAATAAAATGTATTTCAATTCAGTTTGTAAACAGCAGAGGCATCTTGTACTCTTATAAAAGAACTGTTTTTAAGAAAGCTGAAAAAAAATTGCTAAGAAAAAACTTAACGTTGTAACGGAAAATTTTTAATCTGATTAAAAACTATTCAAATTTATTTTCACATTGATAATAATATTTCAATAATTTTAACTGCATGTAAATTAATTTAAAACATAATTGTTAATTTAATAAAACAATAAAAATTAATTAATTGATTTGAAACATTTTTAATCATTTGTGTTCGTTTATAAAAATTAAAAAGCAGCAATTAAACAAGCTAATAGTGAGAGACAAAATGCGGGTCTTTAAAATTCTTGTATGCTTTCCGATTGTTCTTTATGTGCAAATAATAGCAACGCAAATAAAATGGTTGCAAAGTTTGATCAATTATATTCAAGTGGATTCAATAAAATACCAGGTGTTTTTAATAACCGACAGTACGAAGCTGGATTTGAGAACAAATTTGCCTTCTAAAATTCCAAAAATGTTTCCAACTCAGCTAATAAACTTTAGTTGCATACAAAATTCGGAATCAAATTGCTTGAAAAATCACGAATTTCTGGAAGATTATCGACGAACGAATTTGTTTATCATCGTTCTATCGGCAAATGATTCAGAAACGAAAAACAAGACAACGGTTGCAATCGATTTTTTGATCCGTTTATCGAAAGGACGAACGCGACCAAAATGCCTGCTTATTCTACCAATGGAGGAAAACAGATTTTCGTACAAGAAATTATTACGTAATCTCTGGACTCAACAAGTATTGGATGCCACGATTCTCGAATTTGACGTCAAATCAACTGCAGGTAATGATTTCAGCAAAAGAATGAATCAGAGATTTTTAAAGATTATCCAGTATAATCCATTTCTAGAGAAGAAGAATTTTTACGAACGAAATCTATCGGCAAAAATCGAATGGTTTCCAAATAAACTTAAAAATTTACATCAATGGAATTTGAACACAAGTTTGTTATCTATGTTTCCATTTAAGAATGTGACCCGCAATGAGACTGGTCATATAATTCAAATGACGGGCACTGAAGTACATTTGTTAAACTTTATGGCAAAAGAAATGAATTTTTCTATAAAAATTGTTCAACATAATTATACGAGTTTGGGAAGCTTTCGTCCTTACGGTAATCAAACTGACGGATTAACAAAAATGATGGAGAATAATACAATTAATGTCTTGGCCTCTTTGCTCTTTGGAACAGAGAGTGTTTATTGTACATGGGTTGAAATTAGTCGAGAAATTAATTACGCCACGTTACAAGCTGTTGTACCGGTTCAGTATGAACAGATTCCACACACAATAATCACTGGAAAAATGTTGACAACAACTGGAATTTGTGCAATTCTGATTATTTTCTTGCTCATTTTGGCTGCACTTCTGAAATTAGAAAAATCCGTCTGGAAGCCTCTTGCATTGTTCCAAATACTTTTTGGATTTGCCGTCGTAAATGAACCGAAACAAAATGCTGATAGAATCATTTTTGCCACAATGTTAATTACATCGATGATTTTGGCAATGAACATCTATGAGGTATTTACCGATCTTGGCGTGAATAAGGAATTTGAAATCGAAGTTAACACTCTTGATGATTTACTTAAATCGGGGTTAAGAATAAAAATCTCCGCTGAACTGAAAGATGTCATCATAGAAAACAGTATCAATGAGTTCACGCTTAATGAAATATTAAGAAAATCTGAAGGAGTTCCTTTGAATAAAGTTGCCGATTGTCTCGACGAGTTAGTGAATTACAGAAATGTTTGTTGTATTATGGAAGCAGCGATTATTGAGTATGCTTTTGAAAAATACAAACAGAAATCGGGTAAGCCAATTATGAAAATTGTACCAGAAATTCTTCGGTCTACATGGTACTATTTGTACTTTGAGAAAGGATCACCATTTCTTCCAGAATTTAATCGAATCTTTATTCGATTACAAGAAAATGGAATTCAAAGCAAATTCAAGGAGACTTCGAAACATTTGTTAGTGGACACTAACGATCAAATGGAGAATGGAGATACTAAAAAAATTTGCGATGCACTCAGATATTTTTTCAATGCCTTTCTTATTGCTGATTGTTTAATAATTGTTGTCTTTCTTCTGGAGTGCTTTATTCCACGATATAGGAGCAAAACATTTCAAACTCCAATCTGTTGTAATTTAATAACTAATAAGAATATTACTGAAAAACATGAAGATATCAATCACTCCCATCGATAATCCTCCCTGTTTTCGACTGAGAGTAATTGATTTCTTTATGTTTTTTAATCATTAAAGATAATTTAATGATAAAATCACTATTTTATATTGTAAGATTTCATCATTTTAATCCTATGATTCTTTTCCAGAATTTTGAACTAAAATTCTTCTTTAAATACATTATTATTTACAATTTATGAAACTTAGTTACTATTTTTAAATAAATTTTTATTAGAAAATTCTACGGGAATTCAATTATGTAAGTACTAAAACAAATTATTATACTTATACAGGGAGAAAATGGATTATACAATTAGGATTATAAAAAATAAAATCATAATGTATATAATCTGATTAATACCATTTATAATCCATTACCATCCTTTCAATGTGTTAGAATTAATTTTGGTATTCACAATGGATTATAAATTTAATATTACAAAATCGAATTCAATTATAATCTGAGATTATTACTATAGAAACATGTTTTTTTACTGTCATTTAAAAGGTTAAAATTGATTTGAAAATTATTTGTATAAAAGAATTTTTATACATCTGTTGCTTTTTTTAGTTTGGTATAAATAATATTTATTAAATATAATCTGTCCCTTGAAGAGCTTTTTAGCCCTAGAAACTTTTAATAAATAAGTATAAAATAATAATTAAGTAAAATAAAATATTTGTATACACAAACAGAAATAAAAAAAAAGTTTTATATCTGCGGCTATATTTTAATTCTCCAGGTTAGTAAATTTGTGAAAAAGTAATTTTTATTAACAAAAACATTAAAAATATTATTATGTATATATGATTATATTTTGCTTATTATTGACTGTAACCCATTTTTCATTCCTAATTTAAAAAAATATTTTATTTGTTGCTAGGCATTATTATTTTTAACTTTTTTTAAACTTTTTTTTATTATTTGTAAAATATTAATTTTGTGTTTAGTAAAAATAATAATTTTATTACATTAATTGGTTAGTAATGATTTGTCAAAATTTTATTTACTTAAAATAACCTAAAGAAGACCAATTATATTGATACCAGATTTATAATCCAAATTAATATGATAAATAATTTTGTAGTTATAATACTTGAAATAGTAATTTTATAATCCTGGTCAACTGTCCCATATACAATGTAAAAATATTATTAAAAGTATAATTTAGATTATACCATGTATAATCCATTTTTCTCAGTGTAAAAATTATTGAATCCCTGTAAAAATTTGATTAGTTTTGAAACTACTATAATTATTGCGAATAATTTATACTAGAATTTGTAAATAATTGAATTCCAGTGCAATTTTTATTATTTTTAAAAATTATTAAATGTATGTGTAGGATTTCATACAATTTATTTTTAAACAAATCAATTTTTGAAAAATTTGATTAAATTACTAGATAATGAAAAACATTAAATTTGAGAAAAAATTGTAAAAATAATTTAAGTTGTGATGAAAAAACTTATTAAATTTTTTTAAAATAATTGAATTTTGTACAAGAATTTGATTAATTACACTTAAAAATAATTGAAATTTCGACCAGAATTTCTTTGAAATTTTTTAAGATAAAATAATTGATTTTTTCGAAGAATTTTATTTCATTATAAAATATATAATTGAATTCCTACAATTATTTTTAATTTTCCAATGTTCAGTCTGTTTAGTATTTTGAACAAAAGTTCTTCTAGTAAATCAATTACTCTTAAAAATTATTAAATTTATATTAAAAAATGTTGACCTATAATTTCAGAAGTATTGAATTATTAACTTTTTTCATAAATAAACGTTTCTTAAAATTACTAATTAAATTCATTCAAAATTTAAATGTTATTAAATTTTAAATTAAAACCTTTTGAAGATTATTTATTTATAAAAATTGTAAACGCAACATTTTTAAAGTTTGATTAAGATTAAAATATTTAAGGAAAATTATTCACAGTATAATTTATTGATATTATTATTATGATATTTGTCTTCATTAATTTGGGAATTTAAACAGAAATTATTGTCAGATATTGCCAAAATTGAAGGTTTTGTGTTAGAATTCGTGGTAATATCATAGTTAATGAGTCAAACATAAAAGACACAAAAATTTAGAAATTTCTAATGAATTCTAAAAATTTATGTTTCTTATCTTGTGACAATCCTGTTGCCACAACTTGAAAATTTTGAATTATCTTTGAACCACTGTTAAAATTTTAATAATTTTGAAGCACTATTTTCTGACCATTGTTAATCTGTAAATCTTCAATAATCTCTTAAAATTACTGAATTTTGTTCAAGAATTTGATTAATTACACTTAAAAATAATTTAAATTTCGACCAGAATTTCTTTTTAAATTTTTATAAGATATAATTAATTTTTTTCAAAGAATTTTATTACATTGTAAAATGTATAATTTAATTTCTACAATCATTTTTAACTTGACAAAGTCCTTTTTTTTAGTATTTTCAACAAAAGCTCTTTCAGTAAATCAATTACTCTTAAAAATTATTAAATTTATCTGTTTTTTAAAACAACTGTTTTAAAAAATGTACCAAAAAGGCAAACGTTTCTGTGTAACCAGATACATTGATATTAGATCGGCAGATCTTTAAATTTATTTTCATAATTGCTATTAAAAATGAAATCTCGTCTAACCATTGTAATCTGTAAACCATCAATAAACTATATTTGAAAATTCTTCAAATTACTTAACTTCTGTAATCAATTTCCTGTTTATCATTTTTTTTTTTTTTTTGGTTGTCTATGATATTTTGAAATGCAGTTCATAGTTTCTTATTGAGAAAAGCAATTTACTGCTCTCAAAAATTAAATTTCCAATTAAACTTCCAGTATAATCCGTTTCTAGAGAGGAAATATTTCCATAGATATTAAAATTGAACTGATTCAAGAGATTCACACATATTTTAATTCCATTAAAATTAATATAATTTTTTATAGTTAATAGTTATTAATTTAACATTATAATTTGAAAATAATATTTACATTGTTTTACCTTCAGCATAAGTAAAATATTACAGAAAATTCAAAGTAAATTTTATTCAATTTTACAATATCTCAATTTGACAAAACGTTTTACTCTAACTTATTCTTACTGCACAATAATCTCTGATCAGCAATTTTTATAATAAAGTAATATTGATTATTTAAAACATGGTATAGTATTCAATAAAATGTATTTGAATTCAGTTTGTAAACAGCAGAGGCAACTTGTACTCTTATAAAAGAACTGTTTTTAAGAAAGCTGAAAAAAAATTGCTAAGAAAAAACTTTACGCTGTAACTGAAAATTTTAATATCTGATTAGAAACTGTTGAAATTTATTTTCACATTGATAATAATATTTCAATAATTTTAACTGCATGTAAATTAATTTAAAACATAATTGTTAATTTAATAAAACAATAAAAATTAATTAATTGATTTGAAACATTTTTAATCTTTTGTGTTCGTTTATAAAAATTAAAAAGCAGCAATTAAACAAGCTAATAGTGAGAGACAAAATGCGGGTCTTCAAAATTCTTGTATGCTTTCCGATTGTTCTTTATGTGCAAATAATAGCAACGCAAATAGAATGGTTGCAAAGTTTGATCAATTATATTCAAGTGGATTCAATAAAATACCAGGTGTTTTTAATAACCGACAGTACGAAGCTGGATTTGAGAACAAATTTGCCTTCTAAAATTCCAAAAATGTTTCCAACTCAGCTAATAAACTTTAGTTGCATACAAAATTCGGAATCAAATTGCTTAAAAAATCACGAATTTCTGGAAGATTATCGACGAACGAATTTATTTATCATCGTTCCATTGGCAAATGCTTCAGAATCTGTGAACAAGACAACGGTTGCAATCGATTTTTTGATCCGTTTATCGAAAGGAAGAACACGACCAAAATGCCTGCTTATTCTACCAATGGAGAAAACCAGATTTTCGCACAAGAAATTATTACGTAATCTCTGGACTCAACAAGTATTGGATGCCACGATTCTCGAATTTGACGTCAAATCAACTGCAGGTAACGATTTCAGCAAAAGAATGAATCAGAGATTTTTAAAGATTATCCACTATAATCCATTTCTAGAGAGGAAGAATTTTTACGAACGAAATCTATCGGCAAAAATCGAATGGTTTCCAAATAAACTTAAAAATTTGCATCAATGGAATTTGAAGACAAGTTTGTTATCTATGTTTCCCTTTACGAATGTGACCCGCAATGATACTGGTCATATAATCCAAATGACGGGCACTGATATAAATTTGTTAAATTTCATGAAAAAAGAAATGAATTTTTCTCTACAAATGATTCCACACAATTATACAGATTTGGGAAGTTTTCGTTTTTACGGAAATCAATCTGATGGATTGACAAAAATGCTGGAGAACAATTCGTTGAATTTTTTTCCCATTAAACTCTTTGGAACAGTACCAACTTATCGTACTTGGGTGGAAATTTCTCGAGAAATAGAATGGACTTCGATAAATGCTGTCATACCGATTCAAAAGAGACAAATTCCACACACAATTATCACTGGAAAAATGTTGACAACAACTGGAATTTGTGCAATTCTGATTATTTTCTTGCTCATTTTGGCTGCACTTCTGAAATTAGAAAAATCCGTCTGGAAGCCTCTTGCATTGTTCCAAATACTTTTTGGATTTGCCGTTGTAAATGAACCGAAACAAAATGCTGATAGAATCATTTTTGCCACAACATTAATTACGTCGATGATTTTGTCAATGAACATCTTTAATGTTTACACCGAAATTGGGATTAATAAAGAAGTTGAAATTGAAATCAATACCCTAAATGATTTGGAAAAATTGGGTTTAAAAACAAAAATTACAGCATCATTGAAAAATGCCATATTACCGAACGCCGTTAATGGATCAGCACTGAAAAGAATATTAACATATTCCGAAGGTATGTTGCTCAATAAAAATATCGAATGTCTCGACGAGTTGGTGAATTATAGAAATGTTTGTTGTTTGGTGGCACAACACATGGCAGAGTATGCTATTGAAAAATACAAATACAAATCAGGAGAGGCAATTATAAAAGTTGTACCGGAAATTCTACGTTCTGCATGGTACTATTTGTACTTTGAAAAAGGATCGCCGTTTCTTCCAGAATTTAATCGAATCTTTATTCGATTACAAGAAAGTGGAATTCGAAGCAAATTGAAGGAGAATCCGAAACATTTGTTAGTGGACACTAACGACCAAGTAAAGAATGGGGAAGCTCAACAAATTTGTGATGCAGTTAGATTTTTTTTCATTGTCTTTCTTGTTGCTGACAGTTTGATAATTGTGATCTTTTTCTTTGAGCTTTACATTCCACGATGTTCTTTCTTCGATTGACAATAGAAAAACTTTTAGAAAGACCAATCCTTTAATTATTATTTTAATTGTACTTTCTTCATCTGAATTGCACTGAAAATTATAAATGCTTTTTAATTACCCTCTTCTCGCATCGAATTCTGTAAATTTTCAATAAAAAATTTTTTTATTTCAATACTGAATATCGATTTTTTTATTTATTACTGGAAAAGTTTACATTCATGATTACAATTTTTTTGTTCAAAAATTACAAGTCAAATAATTTATACAAGCAGCATGTAATTTTCCCTTTTCAACAATCAATTTTTAAATATTTTCTTTAAAACTAAAGTGGTGACATTTTATTCTTCCTTTCTCTCGTAGTTGAGATACAATTTCTCCAGAATTAATGCTTCTGTAATGTTTTTAAAAAAGCACAATTTTATTTAAAGTTTATTGATTTTTACTGTTTTTTTACATTAAATTAAAAATACTCTTACATGAAATAAAATTGCAATTTAGAATAGCATTTGTAAGAACATCAAACATAAACTTTAAACAGAGGACATTTAAAATTTTAACAATGTGAAAGCATAATGAGAAAATGGCATAAGTATTAATAATTTACTGTGAATTTAGTAGGACTGATTACGAATTTTAAAAGACAATGGGAACATTTTGGATACTGTTCAGCATTCTATTCTTGATTAAGATTCAAAAGAGTAAAACGGATACAGAATGGTTCCAAGATTTAATAAACTACATACAAGTTGACTCAAGAAACTACCAGATATTTCTAATCGCCGACAATGATCCTACAGATTATAGAAGAAATTTAATTTTCAAAATTCCAAAAAGTTTCCCTACTCAAAGGGTGACTTCAAGCTGCCTGCAGGAAGCGAAAGGTGCACTTTGCCTAAAGAATCATAAATTTTTGGAAGATTTCCGACGAACGAATCTTTTTATTATTATACCATCGGCAAATTCATCAGAAATGGTAAATAAGACAAGAAATGTATTTGATTCTTTAAATCGTTTATGGAGAGGCCGAACACGACCGAAGTGTTTGATTATTCTGCCCATTGGAAAAGAGAAATTCTCCATGCACAAAGAATTGTTAAATAAAATGTGGAGTCAACTTGTTTTGGATGGCACTATTCTCAATGTAGACGAAAATTCACTTGAAGAAAATTTGTCATTGAAATCGACAAAAATAGGGAAGCAAGAAATTGCAACAATTGTACAGTATAATCCATTTTCGAAGGTAAACCAATTTTTTAAATTGAAGCTTGGAAAGAAAACTTTATGGTTTCCCGATAAACTGACAAATTTTCATCAAATGCAATTTAAGATCGCTCTGTTCAGTATGCTTCCTCAAGTTAACATCACTATCAACTCCACTGGTCATGTTCTCAGAATGTCAGGTTCTGATATTAATATATTAAAATTCTTGGCAAAGGAAATGAATTTCTCTCTGGAAATAATTGCAAATCCTTACAAGAGTCTTGGATTTTTTCGTCTCTGTGGAAATCAATCGGACGGTGTTGCGAGAATGCTCGAGAATAATACACTGAATCTGATAGGAATTACTATTTTTGGAACAGAATATGAATTTCGCACATGGGCCGAAGTTAGTCGGGGCATTGAATGGATTGCTATTAGAGCTTACGTGCCCGTTAAAATGGAAAAAGTTTCATCAATTGGAGTTACGAAAAATATGTCAACAACATTTGCGATTTGTATGGGTTTAATATTTTCTCTACTGATTCTGGCAAAACTTTTTCAATTGGATCAAGATGTGTGGCAAACTTTCATCTTGTTTCAAATTCTCTTTGGATTTGGTGTAGAGAGGGATCCAAAAAAAATTACCGATCGAATTATGTTTGCTGCAATGCTGCTGACGTCAATGATTTTGTCAATGAACATCTATGAGGTATGTACAGACGTTGGCATTAACGATGAGTTTGAAATCAAAATTAATACCATGGATGAATTGTTGAAGTCTGGTTTAACAGTAAAAATGACTGGTGTACTAAGAGATAATATAATTTACAACATAATGGACGATTCTTCTCTTTATACGATTTTAAAGAATGCTGTACCAATATCGTACGAAGGGCAGATTGATTGTCTTGAGGAATTGGCGAATTTCAGAAATGTTTGTTGCCTGGTAATGGCATTAGATAAGAAGGAAATTCTTGAAAGATTTAAGGATGAAAATGGTAAACCGATTATAAGAGTTTTGCCAGAAATTGTGCGCGATGCATGGTATTATCATTATTTTGAACGGGGATCACCCTATGTACCAAGATTCGATCGTATTTATCAGAGAATGATCGAGAGTGGACTTCGAGGCACATTTAAGAAGACGGAACACTGGCATGCTGACGATGAATTGGTTGATGAGGAGATTAAGAAAATTATCGAATTGTTGAGATATTTTTTTCTTATTTTTCTTATTTTTTATGGACTGAACATTATCGTTTTTGTTTTCGAGTGGTGCCTACCTAGAAGCTGTTTCTTCGGTTGAAGGAACAATTTTTTGCTATTGCATTTTTAACAAATGTTTCGTTAAATTCTAATGAAATATTTCGTTCATGAAATATTTAATTTTAAAAGAAATTAAATTTTATAGTGCAAAGAATTTATCATATTTGTTTTTCTTTGCTATATACTAGCAAACATATTGCTTCAAAGTAGCCTTTGATGAAGGTCAGAACATTTATAATTTACTTGACTATTATTTTTGTTTGTAACACAAATAAGAAATAGAAAATTTCCACGTGCATTAAGTAAAATTTTCTTCTTTCTAAATCAATAATGTTTTCAGCTGCAAATGTATATATATTGTTCTTTACAGTTTAAGCAAGTTGTTCATTCCATGAACATTTAGCTTCCTATCATACCAATTTTTCTGTTTCCTATCATACGTTCTATGAAACCTATTTTTTTTTTTAAATTACTACCACTTTAAGGATTACATTCTCATCACATATTTTGTTTGCTGATTGTTTGCTAAAAAAATAAAAGGAAAATAAAATTTTTTTGTCGAAAAAAGTTTAAAAAAATTTTTTGAATTCAAATTTTGAAAAAAATATACCTTCGATTTCAAAATTTTTTTTGTAGATATTGTCAATAATGTAGAGAATATTGTCTTCAATTTGCTCGGAACCATTGCCTGCGACTGAAGACTAAAAAGTAAAATGAAAATATTTTATTATAATAAATACTATATAGGGTCAGTTGGGGCAAAAAGAAACATGAAGTAAATCGAAGCAGTACTGATTGAATTATTTATTTAATTATTGTTAATGAATTACTTTTAAATATTTTAAATAGTTCTCGAAAAATATATTATAATAACGTCAGTAATTTATTTTTTATTTAAAAAAGTGAAAGTAAATAGACAATTTTGATTTATCAAATTATTCTTCTTAAATAAAAAGTTGTGAAATTTTTATTTTTTAATTACAATTTTTAACAAAATTTTTTCTAACTTTAAAAGAATTATGTATAATTAATAATTTTTTCTTTGTTGTGCCCAGTTTGAAAATGAAGCGAAAATTATGAAAATTTAGAAACTAGAAAATCTGAAAATTTTTTTTCTCTATTTTTAATGAAAAACTTGAATATTTTCAAAAATTTTGTCATTGAGAAAGAGAAATTATGCAATTTTCTTTTCTTCTTTCAAAAAAAAGATTATAACCTTGTTATAATAATTGATAAATCAAGATCACGTAAACTTCTTTCATTTTTTATACAAAAAAATTAATGTTTTGTTAACAAAATTTTTCTTGATACTCCAAAATTATAAATTTTCTTTATTTATTATAAACAAAATTTTAATTATTTTACAGAATGTTAGATTGTATTGAGAAAATGGTAAAAAAATTTGAATAATTTCTTTTCTTAATTTTTCAATCAGGACTTTCGGTAAAATTCTGATTTCTTGGAAATAAATAATATAAAAGGGTCCAAAAAAATAACGTATTCAGTAATAAAATACTTTATTGCCAATTCGAAGTTTGTTTTTCTTTTTAATAGCTTGAGTCACTATGAGTGCAGCTGTTACATGACTTTTTTTTGATTTACTCTAAAAGACTATTTTAGATACATAGATGTTCTATTACGTTTTTTTTTACTGAATCTGGTTCTTGGATCGTCTACAACATTCCTGTTTAAAATTTTCATTGAAAATTGACTAACGATAACGATAAAAATTAAATATCGTATAATATATTAATATAAAGATGATTAGGGACGGATAAATATTTTATATTGAACCCAATCACAAATTTTCTTTCTTTCTTTTTTTTTTTTGTCGACAAATTTTAAGCAGGATTGTCATAATATGAAATTGCCATATTAATGAAATTTGATGAATAATGAAAACTTTTTTTTTGTATCATACATTTTTCTTCTCAGACATACTTTCATTTTTCATACTCACACTTTTTTTGACGCAAAATGAGCGCATTTCTTTTTTTTAAATCTAATAGCATGATAATAAATATGTCATAACATTGTGTATTTACAGAATAGCATCTTTAAAACTGCAATGATTCTCGCTTCTCACTCATTTTTTCGATTTATGATGTACAATAAACAAGAGTCAACGCATTTTGATTGCAACAATAATAATTTCAAAAACGTTTATATTTAGCTAGAATTTTTTCCTTTCCTTTCCTTTCCTTTCTTTCTTTCTTTCTTTCTTTCTTTTTTTTATTTATTTTACATACATCTCTGATTGTATCAGGTCTATGAAAAATATAATACTACTGTTGTGCAATCGAGTGCGATTCACACTCACGATATTGTTGTATATTTGTATAATTTGTACAGTCAACTGTCTTGGTTTTCTAATAAAGCTTATTTTCGGATAAGCATACAAATAATTTACAAATATAACTCTGTACAATTATCCATATACATTAAATAATGTGTTTCACAGCGGAACCTCGGGTCACAATATTAAATTGAAAACTAGCTCTAACGTGCAATTAAATTAATATATCTATAATATAATTTTTTTTCAAGATTATGTAAGATTAGATAAGTTTATTTATATATATATATATTTATTTACTTTATTTTCTCGTTACGAATCTTTTTTTTCCCTCGCAATACAATATTCATTTATCATGCCTTTCTTTTACTATCAACTTAAATTTCTAAATTATATATTAAACATTATTATTTTGTAGCTTCTTTCATAATATGGCCATTTTTTTCTCAACAAACTCAATAATATACTTATTAAGCGTAACATATTTACTATATAGTATTAAAATTTTGAAAAAGATAATTTGAAATTTTTCAATTCAATAAATTCAAACTCTACTTTTCACCAGTTTCTTATTTGAAAATATATTTAATTGTTAATTACACAATAGACAAGAATTTTCGAAAAAGTTTTTTTCTTATAAATATAAATCATTTTTTTCAAATTTTTTCTTTAAAAAATATATTATTTTTGAAACTTTAAATAATTATATGAAATCTCCAAAAAATAGGATAATTTTTTTTCTTAAAATACAACCGCTGCCAATTAAAATACTACTAAAGTTAATTATTGATAATGCCTACTAATAAGAATAACTAGTAATAATAATAATAATAATAATAATAATAATAATAATAATAATAATAATAATAATAATAATAATATTAATAATATAATAATAATAATATAATAATAAAAATAATAATCATAATAGTAAGTAATAATAATTTATATTAATCATTACTGACAATATAATAATATAATATAAATTAATATAATAATAATATATTATAATAATATTTAATAATAATAGCATCAATAAAACTATCGAAAAAAACACTTCCTAACTAAACTAATTTAATATGAATATTATTTGCAAATAACTTATTACTGCGAGTTCATTAATATTTCATAAAATATAAAACATTTTTCAAAGATCCAAAACCTATATTCATAATAGTTAAAAATCAAACTCTATAAACAAAATTACTCTAGGAAAAAAAAGAAAAAAAATTGTCAATTAAATATGACTTTATACATAGCGTTTTCGCTGATTCATGCGAAATTAAAAGTATAAATTCAATATTATCACGATTAAAACGTAATGCGAAGATTTCTGGCAAAAAAAAACTTTAACTGCAACATTGATATTTAAAATTTGATTAAAGCTTCAGATAAAAATGTTTAACCTTGATTTCTCAAAGGCAGAGGCAAGTTTATTAAACCACGATTTTCTTCAAGAAAAAAAACATCACCATGAAAAAGACAAAAAAAATAAACCTAATTTTACATTTTAGATCCAATGTACCTAACTATTATATAAAGGGCATGATTTCATTTTTTCTTTATGCATTTCAAAATGATCAAAAAGAGAAAGAGGAAGAAGATAAGAGACAGTGCCTTTAAAAAAATCATCAAAATGCACTGCTTCTTTGACCATAATCAATAAATAGTTTAATTATCTTTACCTAAATATTATGTAAAGTAATTGTTGATAAAAATACGCAATTAATTTTGCGCAGGTAAAATTCTCTCTCTCTCTCTCTCTCTCTCTCTCTCTCTCTCTCTCGCAAAATTTTTTACAAATGTCTTAAATTGAATTATAATTAAAATATGATTAATTCATGTCATTACCCAGTGTCACGGATTGAGTCCACCAGGTCTTTTACGATTTCTTCTATTTCGCTCGAGAAGAAATGATAAGTCTAGTGGATCTTTCTTGTTTGGCATTCTTTGTAGAAGATTCATTAGAATACCATTCAGTCTCTTCCTTTGCTCTTCCCGCTATAGGAAGAAAATACATAATAATTAGATAAATTAAATAAATTGAAATTAGATAAAATAAATAGTAGATTATAATAATTTTCGATTATTGAAAAATATTTCAATTCAAAATAAAAGTTGAACCTTAAATTAAAAATAGAATGAATATGAAGATTGTATTATGAAAAATTAATTTATATTAATAAATAGCAAATGTTACACGCGCTAGCGAGTGAAACGTAATATTCAATTTTTTATTGTTATGCAAATTCAAAAATTTTCTTATTTTCAAATATGAAATAGCAAATGATACGCGCGCTAGCGCGCGGAACGTAGTATTTAATTTGATACTGTTATACAAATTACAAAATTTTTTATTAACAAACATAAATTTTATAAATAATTTTATAATCAAAATTTTAAAAAAATCACTTTTTAAGTACAAAATTATTTATTACTGTTCATATTGTCAAAAATTTTATTGAAATTTCACGAAAGAATTTCAATATTTCCTAAAATTTTAACAAATCTTTCTAAATAAAAATAATTAAATTATTTTAAATAGTAAAATTTTTCGCAAGAATTCAATTATTTTTAATACAATTTTAAAAAAATTCTTCTCCATAAAATTTTAATTATTTTTAAAATGTTTAATTAAAATTATTAAAGGAACTCCATTATTTGACAAAAAAAATCAAAGAAATTCTGCAAAAAGAATTCAATTAGAATTTTTAAAAATTTAAACAAAATTCTCCGCGAGATTTAAGTTATTTTCCTAAATAGTGGAATTTTGTGAAGGAATTCTATTCTTATTAAATTTTTTGATAATATTTTTTGCAATAATTCGATGATTTTCAATACAATAATTAAAAAATTTTAAATATTTGAAAAGAAAAATTACAAAAAAGTTAAGAAACAAAAAATCAAACAGCAACTATAACAATTATGATTACGAATTAAAATTACAATTAATTAATTAAATTAATTATTAATCTTTGTCAACTATTAAAAGAATATAATTGATAGTTAATTAAAGATATACAATTTTTATTCTTAATTATTTTCAGTATCAAATTTAAAAAAGAAATTACAGAAAAAAAGTTAATTGAGCCAAAACATTTATCATCTATCTCTAAAAAAATTAAATTTTTATTAAAGATTATGTTTAAAAAATTAAGAAATTATTCCAGTTTTTTCATCTTTTTTTAATAACATTTAATATTTTGTTAAATAATTTTCAAATTTTGTTAGAAATAAATAAAAGAAATTATAGAAATTCGATTTGTCCGACAAAATGTTTTTGACAACACTTTATATTGTTTAATAGAAAAGAATGAAAGAAATTTTCATGATTTTGATTTGCTACCAGCACCTGCTTTGCTTAATTTTAGAAATTAAATTTAAATGTTAAATATTTTTTGTTTTACATCCAATATCGAATTTTCAAAAATTAAGTAGGACTGGTAACTGGATGCAAGTTTCAGTTTCATAAAAATACTTAACTTTTAAAATTCTTTTTCTAAAGTTAATTTATTATTAAAAAATACTAAATAATTAATTCTTATTATCTATTAATCAATACTGATTAAAAATATAATATTTTGATTTTGTTAAAAAAATTTTGATAATAAATAGAAATTATGCAAAAAAATACTACAAATTTTGTAAAAACAATATAATTTTCAAAATTAATTACAAAATGGAAGTTTAAAAAAAATGTTGATGGAGAAATATAAATAGTTTAAATTACTTTATTTTTTCTTTGTTTTTAAATTCAGAAAAAGAAATTATGCAAATGTTTTCATTAATTTCTAGATTAAACTTAAAATAAATTGGTTTTTAAAAAGTTAAAAAATTAAATCTTATTAAAGAAATAATTTTTAAAATATAAACAAAAAATAATTATAAAATTTATAAATCAACATTATGAAATTTTTTTACCTTATTTTATAAAAGCAATATCTATTAACCTTTTCTCTAAATAAACAATAAAAATTGATATTGACAAATCGAAAAACCAAAGTGTTTTGAAAAAGAAAAAAAAAACAAAAGCATATACAAAAACTAACTTCATACTGCGAACAGAATGAATGAAAACCCACAGAGATTAATATAGTTAATTTTTAAAACAATTTCATGATCAAAATTTAAAAACTTCACTGATTAAGTACAAAATTCATTAATATTTTCAAAAATTTTAATAAAATTTCACGAAAGAATTAAATTATTTTCTAAACTTTTCATAAATCCTTCTAAACAATTAAATTATTTTTTTAAATAGTAAAATCTTCACAACAATTAAATTATTTTCAGAACAATTTTAATAGAATTTTTTTTTTTTTAATAATTTTTTAAAAATGTTTCCAGTTTTAAAATTAACATAATCAAAATCATCAAAGTTACAAAGAATTTTATCAAACAATTTGACAAAAATAAAATCCCTTGGAACCATTTTGTTAAAATTTCTGAAAATTCTAATTAAATTTTTGAGAATTTGCTAAAAATTTTTTTTAAATAATGAAGGTTTCTCAATATTTTAATTTAAAATTTTGAAACTAATTGAATTGTATGAACATTTTCTTTTAAGATTTTAAAATAATCGCCTTTGTTAATAATCAATAATAGAATTTTATTAATATTTTAAAAAATAATTCAATTCCTTTGAAAAACTTTATAACGATAATTAAGAAAACACTTGAATGCTTTTGTGGCAAAATTTTTTAATATAATTGAATTTTTCCAAAGCTTTCAATATTTAAAAATAGATTTGAACTATTTCGAAGGATTTATTAAAATTTTAGAAAATAATTGAATATTTATGTATAAAAAAATTTATAACGAATTTTGAAAACATTGAAAAAAAGAATTTAATTTTTACAAAGGTTTTACTATTTAAAAGAATAATTGAATTGTTTAGAAGGATTTATGAAAGTTTTAGAAAATAATGGAATTCTTTTGTGAAATTTTATTAAAATTTTGTGAAAAATAATTTAATTTTTGCAAAAAATGGTAATATTTTTAAAAATATACTATTTATGTGATAATATAAACAACTGTTATTAATTTTGTACTTCAGAATTGAGTTTTTTAAATTTTGATTATGAAAGTATTAAAAAATTTATATTTGAAAATAAAAATTTTTGTAAGTTGCATAATAGCAATAAATGGAATATCACGTTACGCGCGTAACATTTGCTAGTAATAAATAATTCTCGATTGAAGACCACGTTTGAAACAATATTAAGATGAAACGAAAGTAATTTTGTCTCCTTTTTTTAATATAGAAATTTTTAAAAATTGCAGATGATTGCAAATAAAAATTAGTGGAAAAAATAGAGTTGTTGGATAAAAATTTACCTGAGCGTAAGATACAATAATAGTAGGCACTGTTAAATTATCGGCTGAGCGACGTCTCGTCTTTGTCGTGGATGGTCGAGATACTGGTGGCTGCTCTTTATTATTGCGAGTAACTTCTCGCGTTTCTGCCTTTTGACCATTATTTTCAACCTCCTGACAGCCATTCTTTTTCTTGTCTTTCAATATTTTCGCACCAGAAATACCATCCAAACTGTGAGGCTGTGTGAAATTTAATTCATTGTGAAAATTAATCATTTCATTCAAACATTTTTAATTAAAATTAGTTAATGACATTTTATTTTCTTCTTAATTCTCTTCGATTTGAATACATAAAATAGTAAATAAATAAGTACAAACCAAGTATGTTCGGTAATGTTTGATCCTTTCTGGAAATGTTTCAAAGGCGTAAGGTTTTGTACAAACTTGATGCCTAGATCTTGCAACTTTTGTAAATAATCTCGCAGCTCGATCAACACGATGTTCGCATACGTAAGTATGCTCAGGCGATGATCCAACAGGTCGACCTTTAATGAAAAATAGAATAAAATTCAAATACTTCGCATGAAAATGAAATTAACTTAAATCGTATAACGTAAATAGAATAGTTTATATTTCGAATTTAATTAACTTAAATCGTCACACAAGTAAAATAATAATTCATGATTCAAATAAATAAACATGGATCGACAAATAAATAAAATAATAATTCGATTAGAATTTTTCCCGATCACTTAATGAAGCTTGTATTTAGATAATTTATTTATTTCATTTTATTAAAGTTACTTATTTTTATAAAAACAGATTTTCTAATTTATTTATTAATGACAATTATTCTCTGTGAAAATATGGAAGAAAGTGATGGTAAAAGTTATGGACTGTTACCTTTGCAGAAAGTACTGGGATCAAGGACCCAACATCTCGCTGCCACCAGGTCGCAAGGAACGGCTTCGTACAAAGGCGCGCAAACAACTTCGTTTTCGAAAAATTTACGCGTTGGCTCGTGATAAGTTTCATGTGGCCTCAAGTAATGGTGACCAAACACAAACCTCTCGCCCCTGAAAATTGATAATTTTTATTTTATTATATTTTTTATTTCTCTCATACCATTTTTTACATTATTAACATATTATTTCCTCAATTTTATATATTTAATTTAATGTGATTCAATATTCGAAAATTTAGCTTACTTGGTATTTTTCCAAAGTCTTTCGATCCGGAAAATGTCCATTTGCTCGTAATCAGGATTCTGAATGGTTTTATATGTATGCTTCTCGGGTGTGTCACGTAAGACATAAACAGTATCCCCTTGCCTCAATTGAAGATCACCACGTAGAAGTGTTATATAATGCTTCTTTCCATCCTCTTCTTCCTCGCCCTCCAGTGGAATTTCCAAATCGACAGTTCGCGGTTGACAACGTTCGCACAAATACGAATCAGCACTTGTGTCAGCTTTCACACAATCACAATGCTGCCATACTAAGCAGCGCTCACACTGAATCATTAATCCCTCATCTCTGCAAAATTCAAAATTTGTTTATATTTAAATACAGGCTCTAATGAAAATTGATAATTCCTTTAAAAAAAAGTAGCAAAAAAATATCTTTAAGAGTAAAAAAAGTTATAAAAAGTAGCTAACGAAAAAAAAATTCAGTATTTCCGTGACTTTTTTCTCGATTTTCATAAAAAATGTTAACTTTTTTTTCCTGGTAGTAATTTCAATTCTAAATTTTTATTCATAATTCTTCAAAAAAACGATTCTATTAACAAAAGTTTAAAATTGAAAAAAGAAAATTTTTTAGAATATAAAATTTATTTCAACTAAATTTGACAAAATCAAAAATTAATAGCAAATTTTATTCAATCTTCTTAAATGATTTACCACCTATAATTTAACTAATATTTTAAATTTTAATTACAATTTTTTAAGACTCATTTCTTTCATTATTTTCTAATTAAACAATTCACAACTTGAATAAATTTCGTTAAATATATAATTAAATATTTATTTTTGAATAAAGGAATTAATATTTTTAATAATTTAAATCTAAAAACTTTTCGAGTTTTAATTCTTTCTAAAAATTGCATCTTTTTCTGAAATTTTACAATAATATTTTTAATAAATAAAATTATTAACAACTTTAATAATTCTTTTGGAAAATAATAAATAATTAATTTTTTATGATAAATATTTCAATAACACTGCACATTTTTGCAAAAAAGTAGAATTTTCAAGACAGGTGATTTAGAAAATGTTTTCGAATGTAATTATTTCTAAAAATTCATATTACAACGCTTGTAATATTCAATTTTTATTAAAAATTTTATCCGACATTCTTAAATCAATCCCTGTTAGAAAGAACTACGAAAATTAAACTATTTTAAATACAAAAATAAATACCTAATTAATTAAGTGGTGGAATGTTTCTTAAAAATGAATTTTTATTATGTATTTTGTCAAAATTTTTAACATTAATCAATTTTTTAAAAAAATTTTTATTACAATCCTTTGAAAAATTTTATTATTTCAGAAAATAATTGAATTTTTCATTTAACAAAATTATATCAACATTTATCGAAAAAATTTATTTCTGTCGAAGAATTTTATTATTCTTGAAAGGAATTGGATTTTTCTGAAGAATTTTATTAACGTTTGAAAGTAATTGCATTTTTCTGAAGGATTTTATAACTTTTGAAAACAATTGAATTCCACAGAAGAATTTTATTATTTATGAAAATAATTTAATTCTTTTTTTAAGAAAAATGTTTCAAAACTTATAAAAATAATAGTTTTCCGTCGAAGAATTTGAATAAAATTTTTTAAAATAATTAAAATATTCTAAAGAATTTTATTAATTTTTAAAAAATATTTAATTTTTCTGAAAGATTATATATTTTTTAAAAATAATTAAATTTCTGGAAAGAATTTTATTATTAATAGTTACTTCTCGAATAAATAAAAACATTCTTCACGACAGATTGAATTTTTTTTCAATTAAAAATTTGAAATTAAATTTTTACAAAAGAATTTAATTACTTTTAAAATAATTTTTTATATTACATTTTTGGAAAGAATGAAATTATTTTCTGAAATTTGGATAATATTCTTCAAAATAATTCAATTAATCTTGACAAATTCTAAAATTCTTCTCTGAGAATTTAATTAGTTTCAAACCAATTGTAATAAAATAAATATATTTTAAAAATTAAAATC
Source organism: Leptopilina drosophilae (assembly GCA_032873175.1). Classification (NCBI taxonomy): domain Eukaryota; kingdom Metazoa; phylum Arthropoda; class Insecta; order Hymenoptera; family Figitidae; genus Leptopilina; species Leptopilina drosophilae. The sequence goes on from CM065481.1 coordinate 17,019,453, forward strand.
GTGCAACCGATTTTATTAACATCTTTTAAATAATTAAATTCTCATGAAGTATTTTACTATAATTGTGAAAATAAAAGAAAAAATAAATTAATCCTTATAAACAAAGTTTTTTTAATTATTAAAATTCTTTGATTCCTCTCGGAGAATTGTATAAAATTTTTTTAAATAGTTTATTTTCCTCAAAAAATATTGTAAAAGTAATGAAAGTTTTTCAAGGAATTTTATTAAATTTTTTAATAATTTGAAATTTGTTTCTTTGTTTTGGGAATTTCTTTCTTTTGTGAAAAATTATGTAAATAAAAGATATTGAAGAAAAATTAATTTCAGCAAAGAAATTCATTACTTTGGAAAAAGAACTAAATTCTGAAAATGTATTTAAAATTTTTGAAAATAATTGAATCGCTTCAAAGAACTTTTTCAGTATTTTTAAGCGTTTCTAAAAATTTCATTAAAACAATTTTTAATTTACTTTTTAGCGGATTTAAAGTAATGTGAATTCTAAAATTAATTTGAAAATTAATCATTTAATTAATTTAATTTTTATGTTTGAAAAACAATTTTCAGTTATTTGTTTTTCACACATGTTGGAAAATAGAATTATTATTTTAAAAAATTTATTATTGTTTTGGAATTAAATATGTAATAGACTTATTCAATTTGGATAATTTGGGAATATTTCTTCACCTGTGAAGTCCACAAATGCAGCGAATAACATCCTCCTCGCCTGCAGTGGATCCTTGAGGTGGCAAAAAGCCTTGAGACGGTGGAAGACCAGTTGCTTCGGTTATAGCATAAACAAAGTCTGCCTTTGTGCCAAGATAAAGCTTCCTCAATCTCGCCGCCGCAATACCAATCTCTGACGTACGTCCAAAGAATCTAACATTATTATCGAAAAGCTTAATTAAATCCTGATCAAACTGCTCGGCAGTTTTATAATGCCCACTTCCAATACCCTGATCAATCATTGTCAGATCAATTGGATCCTGTATTTTATCATAATATTCCGATAATTTTCTCTTCGGAGGTAGAGTCATAAATGGTGTGCATAAAAGTTTATCAGTCTCGTCTTTTGCTGTCGCAACAACCGAATACAAATCCTTCAAAACCTGAAATTAGGAAAAGGCATTTTTCTTTTCAAATTTAAAAATAGTATTTTCTCTTCGATTTACAATATTGATTTCATTGATCGAATATGGAAAATTTTCCTAATATTGAATAAAAGTTGAATAAAAATACCTTAGCTAACTTAGCAGTCTTGTGAACTTCCGGATCATCTTGAGCCTGCGCCAATCGTCGAGTGCGCACAGTTCGCGCATTGGTATTCGTCAAAGCTGTGAGTTGCGATAAAAATGCATCGGACGTTGATTTCGCATCGATGCCATTCTTCTCCTTCGCCGATTGAACGACTGTTCTGATTTTCCCCGTTTGTGGAACTTGACTAATTTGCAATTTTTGTCGTTTAACTTTCTCCAAATTTCTCAAGAGGAAACAATGATGCTCCTGAGCGAAACAACGCTGCTGATGCGACATCGGCTTTATCAACGGAGCACTTACAATATTCGATTCGCCAATTCTCCTTGACTTGCACAAACCTTTTGAATTTGTCGACTGTACAAGATTAGATTTACGAATATTCTTCCTCGGCCTGCCAACTGATTTTCTCTCCGTTGAATCGACACGAGCGGGAACAATTGCTGCCACTGATCTTGGGACTCGTTGACTTTTCCCACCAATAACACCACGACAACCATTACTACCACATCGACATTGCTGTCCCTCGGAGGGATTGAAGAGAGCAAAATTATAATCGTACGTTAATTCCTCGCCAGGATTAATATTTCGCGAGGCGAACAATGCCATTCGTGGTAGTCCATTGACACTCCACTTTTGCATTTCGCAATTTGGTTCACATGAATGATTGACGAATCGTCCATCGCCGCCCATTCGATGTCCATCAATCACGAGTCCACCGTCCAAATGAAGACAATAGTGATGTGTATCGTTTGCATATCTTGTTGCCATTCTCGATTTAAATTCCCGTTCGGAAACAACTTCTCCAACGTATTCAAGAATAAACTCGCCGGATTTGATGGATTTTTGTGTGCGCACACCCCAGCCCTTCACCTCGGTCATGAATCTCTGTAGACCCGGTGCCCAATCGTGTTTTTGAATCTTTTGATTTCTACATTTTTCGCCGCATGGACAGAATTGTGGTGAACATTCACTGAAGACCATTCGATTAATGCACTCATCACCACAGGCGCTTTCTGGCTTACATTCGCATGATTGCGACTCGTATAATGTTGTTGGCTTCACGTCGTAATAAACGTTCGAACGAATTTTTCTGCAGAGAAAAAAGAAGAGACATTTCATCAATCTGATTTTTAATTTCAGAACATGTAAATAGCTAAAACGCAAAGTAAATGTAAATAATAAAGTAAATAAGTAAGAAAATATAAGCTTCGGATTGACTTTAAGACCTAAAAAAATTATTGTTGTAGTCGATTCAAAGTGCAAAAACGTGAACTGACCTTAATTAAATAAAATAATTTAAAATTATTTTCCTAAGTGAGCGTTTTAAAATTTAATTATTTAGGATTGACACGAAATTTTGTATTCTTGGTATTTTCCGGTTTTAATAAACCTTAAAAACTTTGTTATTATTACAAAATGTTACCATAACTCTTCCAATATTCAATTATTTTCCACAATCATTCAACCGAAATTCACCTCTAAATTAATACTTTTTTAAAAACAATTTCTAAATTAAACTTCACAATACTTTTCAGAAAAATATTTTAGAATTAAATTATTTAAAACTCGAAAATCAAATTTTCTTAATAAAAATTAAGATTGCAAACTGTAAATCTTTATGGGTTTTCAGTAAAGTTTTAAAAGTGAAAAAATTTTTGAAAAGAATTGAAGGTTTGCAGCATAATTTATTAAGAAGAACAAAACCAAAATTATTAATTTATTAATAAAATAAATTCTATTAATTAATAAATAAATTAATAAATATATAACTTAATAAAATTATAAATTATTATAATTTAAAAAAATATATAATTACATATTATTATAATTAATTATAAATTATTAATTATAAATTAATAAATAAATTCTATTAGTTTTAAAAAATTAATAGATTCATTATTTCTCTAATTTTTTAAAAAAATTTCCATAAAAAATATTAACTTTTTTTTCTTATTTTGGTATGACTTTTCCTTAAAAACAATTATTTTCCAAGTTTTCAATTAAATTTCTTCAAAAATAATAAATATTAAAAATCATTTTTAAAATTAAAAAAAAGTGTTCTTTAAAATGTAAAATTTATTTGTATTAAATTTGATAAAATTTCCAATTAATTATAAATGTAGTTAATTTTTTTTTATAATTTTTACAAAAATTCAACTATTTTAAAAAAAAATTTTAATTGCAATTTCAAAATTGGATTATTTCTAAAAATTCGGACAATAATCTAAAAAATGCACTTATAAATTATTATCTAAAAGTTTAATTGAAATTCATTTTTTAATCAATTCTTGTTTAAAAGTTCTACGAATATACAATTATTGATATTCAACAATCAAATATAATCGATAGAATAATAATTAAATTTTTATAAAACAAAACTTTTGAAAATAAATCATTTGATTCGAAGAATTTCCATAAAATTTTTATGAATAAAATTTTTTACATTTTTTGAAATAATTGAAATCATGCAAAAATTTTTATTAATTATGAAAATAATTACATTTTTCCAATAAATTTTATTAAAATCTTTTTTTTTGTAATTGAATTTCAGTGAAGAGTTTTATTTTTTGCAAAAATAATTGAGTGCTTGCAACGAATTTTATAAATAAATTTTTTAAAAAATATTGTATAAAAGATTTTTTAAATAATTAATTTTACGAAAATTAATTGAATTTAAGTAAAGAATTTCAAAATTTGTGGAAATAATTGAATTCTAGCAACGAATTTTATTAAAATATTTTTAAATAATTGAATTTATTGAGAAATTTTTTATTACAAATTTTTCAAAACAATTTATTTTTTTCGATAATTTTATACAATTTTTAAAAATTAATATCTTTTTAAAAATTTGTATTCAAATCTTTTTTTCAAATATCTCATTTTCTGTGATAATTTTATTATTTATGAAAATAATTTAAGTTTAGCGAAGAATTTTAGTATTTGTGAAAACAATTACATAATAGTAAAAAATTTTCTTCACATTTTTAAAAATAGCTGAATCGTTTCTAATGATTTTATTAAAATCTTTGGGAATCATTCTTTTTTAACTATTAATTGATTTAAAGTAATGCAAATTTTGAAAAAAAGAAAAATGTAGCTTTTAGTCTTACAAATTTAAAGAGTCGATTAAAAATTAAAATCCACAAATTTTACGAAAGTTTTTTTTAAATAATCATATTTTTTGTAAGAAAATTTAATATTTGTGAAATTAATAATTCAATTCTCGCAAAGAATTTTATTAAAATCCTGGAAAATAATTAAACTCTTTATAAAAGCATTTTTAATTAAAACTGTTGTAAATAATTAAATTTCTGTAAAATGTTATTGTTTATGGAAATAATTGAATGTTTGAGAAAAATTTTATTGGTAAAATAATCTTTAACTTATTAAATTATATAATTTGTATTAAAATGTTAATTATATTATTATATTAAAATATTTTTTTTAAGTAATTGAATTCTTTTGTAAAATTTTATTTAAATAGATATGAAAAATAAAAATAAAAAATAAAAAATTTTCTTATAAATTTTTTTAAAAAATTGAATTATTTTATGGAATTGTAATTACAATTTTATTTTAATATTATTTGAATTTCACCAAAGAATTTTATTATTTATGAAAATAAATTAATCGTTTCCAAGAATTTTTAGAAAATAATTGAATTGTTTCCAAAAATGCTATTTCAATTTTTGAGATTAATTTCTTTATTCTAATTATTAACGGATTTGAAGTGAGTAAAATCGAAAAAAACGAAAAGTAGCTTTTAGTGTAACAAGTACAAAAAAATTCGAAATAGTAGTAAATTGTAAAAAAAGAAGTAAATAGTAGCTTTTTGCAGATGAGTGCAAAGTCTGAAATTGATAGAACTGATTTAATTTATTTTAATTCGAAAAGAAGTAAAAAAAGTCATAATATTCTAGCCCTGTAAGTAAGTAAATAAAAATGTTTATAAATTAATATTAAAATAATTGTTAATTAATTAATATAATTAATAAATAATAATTATTTATTAAAAATTAATAATTATCATTATTGATTACATACGAATTTTTAATTAATAATTATTATCATTATTGATAGCTAAAACGAAAAGTAAATGTAAATAATAAAGTAAATAAATAAGAAAATATAAGCTTCGGATTGACTTTAAGACCTAAAAATTAATAATTATAATCATTATTGGTTACATATGAATTTTTAATTAATAATTATTGATTTAGAAAATAAAAAAATACCTGTAATTCCAAGAAGGAACCAAATCCCGTCCCGGCAATCGAGAATGCGTATGCAACCACCACAAATCATAGGGCAATTGAAAAGGAATTTTTCTCTGTCTCAAAAATTTCCCGCAATGATAGGGAGGCGGTAGTAAACCATGAGGATGTTCCGAAGGATCGTAAATCATTTTATTCTTTCCATTATCGGAATTATTAATTTTTCTCGGCTCGTCTTCCTTGAAATAATCGGAAAACAATCCAGCTGGCAAATAGCGTTTCTTCCATCTCGGCTGCTTTCGTTTACCACGTATCGTATTGCCCTGTTTGCCAAAATCATGATCGTCACTCGCTAAATCGCTACTTGGCACCGCATCACTCTCCGTATCATAACCGGCATTCTTCAATCGTTTTATATTTCTAATCGTTAAATTACAGGGACTGGCCGAGCCTCGTCTCCGCTTGTGACTATAATTATTATTACATAACTCGTGTTTCACCGTTTCACGCGAACTACTCCGTTCCAATTTCCTGAGATTCTCTTCATTCAATACGGCGACACGTTGACTTAAATTATATCTCTCCAATGATTCCTCGAGTGTTGCATTCTCATCATAAATTCTCGAGTCCTGAACTTTTTCATATTTCACCGGACATAATTTATCGCAAGGTCTTGTTCCGTCACATTCAAGGGAGTCCTTCGACGGTGACATTGCCGCTGAACATGAATCGTCGTCCAGAAAACAGTGACGGGAAAATTCGGGTATTGGCGTTGGTTCAACGTTCTCGAACGTTTTTGTATCGTCAGAGAGTTCTTTATTCGATTCTTCGGTTTTGGTGTCATTCGAAGGTTTCACTTCTTCTTCTTCTTCTACTTCGTTTAATGGAGAAGTGGTTAATTCCTCGCTGGGGAGAATCTGTTCCTTTAGGATTGTTGGTTCAATGACAATTTTCTTCTTTTTCTTCTTTTTTAGAGTGGGAAAGCCTGTTCGATTAATTGCCTTCCTCCTGCGTGCTTTCTTCTTCAGAACAATCGTGGGTCCTTGCTTTTGAGTCGGTAGATTCAAATTACCCTTTTCAACTGGCACTGCTTCGGTTTTTTTAATAGACTCTATTTTCACTTCTAAATTTGGTTTCGTAATTTCCGCCTTTTCCTTCGGGGTTGTTTTCTCGGGGATGGTTTTTTCAACTTTTCCTGCTTTCTCCACTTTAATGCCCTTGTCGGTGCAGGAATTTTTGTCGATCTTTTCAATTTGAGCGTCGGGGGCCAATTTCGTGACAGTGACGCGTAAATCTTTGACGATCTTTTTCTTGCGTCGGGGATTTAGTTCGGCGGTTGGGGCCAAGGGCGGGAGGGTTTCATTGGGTTCGGTGGGGAGTTTTTCTGGCGATTGTTCCTCGGTGTCGCGATGCCTCTTTTTCGGAGTGACGGGAACTTTTGGCGCGGTTGTTGACGAATCACCGCCGTAGCGATTAATTGTAGCTTCAATGGCTTCCTCGATGTGACTCTCGGTGGAATTTGCGTCATTGTTGGCTGTCTCGGAACTAGCGCCGGAACTTTGGGAACTGTGCGAACTGGAAACGTGGTAGTGACGTTTTTTCAATGGCAGTCGTTGCTCATTGGAACTTGAGTTTGAACCTGAATTTGTGCTACTCTTGGAGTCGGGATTAGATGGGACTTTTTCCTTCTTCAATCGGCGCTTTAATTTTTGATCCTCATTGGAATTTATTTCGCTTCCTTTTCGTTTTTTCGTGATTTTCTTGACGCGGAATATTTGCGGTAATTCGGAATGATTTGAGGTGACGTTGTTGCGGCCTAATGTGCAGGATTTTGAGAATTCTTCGATTAAATTTTCAAGTTCTTGAACGATAAATGGATCGACTCGTACGGGAGTTTTTGGTGGTACGACTAATTTTCGACAGTGTTTATGATGACGGTGTTTGTGATGATGGGAGGTTTGGTTCTTTGAATCGGGCTTTTGGTATTTTCGGCCGAAATCGATTTTTTCGGTTTGAAGGGGAATTGTGACGGGGAGGGAGATGACTGTTTGGACAGCGACATTTGTTTCGAGATTTGCGGGAGTTTTTTTGTTGCTTTTGTTTTCTTTGAGGACTCGCCTTGAGATTGGTGCTATTGGTTTCTTTACGGGAATTTGCTTTTTGCTGGTGGTTGGATCTAGTCGATTTTCTTTTGTACTCTTTTTGTTATTGTTGGGTAATTTTTCTTCGCTTGGAATTCGATTTAAGAGGACTTTTTCTTGCTTTTCGGATGGGAGTTCGGCGGTTTCTTTTCTAGATATGTGTTTGTCCTTTCTTAATCTCTTGTCACTTTTCTCCTTCTGTTCGATGCTTTTGTCCCTTTTCTCGACACTTTTTTCCCTTCGTTCACTATTTTTGTCCGGTTTTTGAATTTTTTCTGTATGTTCGTTTAATTTTTCCCGACTCTTTTCTCGTTGTTCACTGAGTTTCTCTTTACGTTCTTTACTTTTCTCGTGTTGTTCTTTACATTTTTCCTTTTGTTCTTTAACTTTTTCTTTTTGTTCGTTACACTTTTCTTTCGTTTCCTTGTGTTTGTCTCTTTGTTCGATGGACTTTTCCTTCGGTTCATTGGTTTTTTCCTTTGGGTCTTTACTCTTTTCCTTTGGGTCTTTATTTTTCTCCTTACTTAGCTCCCTCTGTTCCTTGAGTTTTTCTTTACGTTCATTGGCTTTTTCCGTGTGTTCCTTTATTTTCTCCGTCCGCTCATTGCTCTTGTCTCGTTGTTCTTTGCTCCTTTCGCGCAGTTCTTTACTTTTCTCCCTTGGCTCCCTACTTTTTTCCGGACGTTCGTTAAGTTGTTCCGTTTCTTTTGTTCGCTTCTCGACGATCGGTTTATTGAGGCACTTTTTACGTGTGGACAAAACTTTTTCACACTCGGCAAGCTTTTTGGGCGCTGCTGATTTCGCATCGTCAGACTCACTCTTCGGACAGGGTTTTTTAATTTTTGACTTTTTGTTAAAACCAGTGTCTCGTGATTCCGGTGGGGAAGTTGAAGTTTTGCATTGTACATTTTGCTTTGCGCAAGGGACTTCAATCGAATTTTTTTCCTGAGATTCATTTGAACTTTTCTCAAGTTTCTCGATTTTGGCGGCAATTTCCGGCTTCAATTTGGGCCTTCCCGGTCCACGTGGTTGTGTGGAAACTAATTTGGCAGGTCGTCCGGGTTTTCGTTTCGGCGGATAAAGAACTCTGTCAACATTGACAGCTGGTTTTGATGCTATTTGAACTGGTGATTGTGAGGGTGCCTGTGGACTCACGGGACTAATCGCTAAATGTAATGGACTGTTGTCAACAGACTGAATGCCCGAGTCGGGCGAAACATTCGACACACATGCATATTCGGCTTCATTTAGTTTCTTCACTAATTTGTTTCGCCTCTTTCGCGGTTCCGATAGTAATGCAGTTTTCTCGACAAACTGTTGCAGTAACGTTGAACTATAAACAGGTACGGGAATTTGATCAGTATTTTCACCAGAATCAGAATCAGCTCCAAGTGACATTCGCTCAATTGCTTTTGAAACTAAACGACCACTTTCCGAATCCTCGAAACCATCAAATGGCGCATCTTCATGATCCTCGTCGGGTAAAATTGCGGCCAAATCTTCTTGATTTATTTCTTGTAAAGGTTGTTGAAGTTGAGACTGCTGTTGCTGCTGCTGAGTTTGTTGTTGTGGTGGTTGCTGTTGTAGTTGCTGCTGCTGTTGCTGTGGTTGTTGCGGTTGTGATGACTGAAGCTGTGCCTGTGATTGAGAAAACTGTGGCACTGGACTAATCGAAGAATCCGAATCATCAGTACTATCACCTGAAGCCTGAATATCAACAATTTGCAATAAATAAATTAGTTAATTATTAACACTACACAATTAACACTATATTTTGTTTTCGATATTCTTCTTTTAGGGAAAATTGTCTCTAACGAAAATTTAAGATACTCAGAGGTTTTGTTTCTTTTTTTAATTTTTTCCTTTAAAAGTCGTCGATTGTTTCGAAGAGAAAGCATTATTAAATATAAATAAGCGATGCGTAAGCTAATGTTTTGCCAATTTTGATAATAAAATAATAAAATGATAAGGTATTTTTTTAAAAACCGTTTTAAATAATTTTAATAAATAATAATAATAAGTTTATAGTAATTTTTAAAAAAAGTGTAAAATAATATTCATTTACCTTAGCAACGCGACTAGGTGTCTTAGTTCTTCTAGAAAGATTTCGCCTGCTTCTATCACACTTTGAGTTATCTTTATCCTCTTTTTTTGTTGCCTTCATGGCGATCTTAAGTTTTAGAGCTCCCTATAATATAGATTTAATTTGTGATACAATTTTGGTCATTTTTTTCTCATTATTTCTTTTCTTTTTTTAAGTAAATGTGCAGAGTTCACGTTCGACAGTATTTTCAAATAAATTCTTTCTTTTGAAAACATAAAAGTTTTTTCAAAAATAAAGAAAAGTAAATAAAACAAAAAATAATTTCACCTTTATCAATGATATTTTGTTAATTATTTTTTTGAAAAAGGCTAAAAAGTTATGTTTGAAAAACGATACTTTCGAACTGACATAAAATTTGTTAGACTCGTAAATCGTAGATACATATTTCAATTTTTTTTAATTATTCATTCAGTTTTTAAAAAGTGTAATTATTAGTACGTATTTTGAAAAACGATCTTTAGGTGCTCTTCAGCTTGACAATTATTTAAACAGTCAAGCATAGCCAAAACTCATGAATTATTCTGTTTTTTACATTACCTGCTCAAAGTTTGTTTCTCGAATGGAAAATGTTTGTTCACTGTGTTTAGAAGTACAATCAGAATTTGATTCTGTATCGTCCTCTTCTTCACCACTGCTTTCATCGTCAGATTCAGTATTAGAATCTGAATATGAACAGCTGCCTTCGGTCCCTCCCGAGCTATCTTCATCAGATTCCGAATCATCCTCGGAATCTATAGAATCGTTTCCTAAATGATCAATGAATAATAATTATTCTCAATACAATTCACATGCTTTGTAATAAGTGTAATATTTGAATATAATTTGAATTAATGAGATAAAAGGGCTTTAACAGTATTTCGTACGTAGCATAATAATGAATTTCAAGCTTTATATTTTAATAATTTATGCAATCTTCAGTAGAGGACTATAGGCTTATTTTTAGACGATGATTTTCAATGTTTGAAAAGAAGGCAACATTATTATTTAAAATGAATGTAATCCCCTGAGGTTTAAGAAGGGAAAAAAATTGTTTCTTAATAATTAAAAAAGAGTTGAAATGAAAATTTACCATTTGGTCCAGTAGCTGGATTCCAGCTTCCTCCTTTTATCGCATCCATGTCGACTGTAGAGGGTAATTCCCTCTCAGGTTCCCCGTCATTTTCATCCCAATTCCAATTTTGTAACTCCAGCTCCGAGGGATGGTGTATTACTGCATTCCATCCTGAATCACCTGACATTTTTCTTCTTTTCTGACATCCAACAGGTCTATTAAAAACATTTTCATTTCATTAGTTGCACAGAATATTTTTATCAATATTTCATTAATTAAAACTAGTTTCAAAATAAAATAATAGATATACATGTTTCTAAACATGAGCAAAAAAAATAAAAAAGTAACAGTATTAAAATAAAAATAATAGCTTCACGATAATAATCTAGAAAAAAATTGTCATAAACTTTTTCAATAGAATTCTATCTCATTTTAAACTGCAGCAGCTTGAGTGTATGAAAATAATATTTTTTCCTACAATAAAACGTAATATTTGAAATCAATAATCTACAATCCTCTTAAAATAAAATAGCATGATTCTGACTCTTTAAATTTCACGTGATTGATTAACAGAGTCAGTTTCGATTAAATGTTCTAAAAACAGACAATACTACAAAAAGAAAGGAACAAATACGAAATTTGTTTGCAAAATGAAAATGATCATTTAATAATAATAATAATACGTAGAACATGAACTCAATCTGAAATAATTTCTTGCATGACGTCTCTATTCAATAAACAAACTTGATTCTTTTATCACTTGAAATATCCAAATTTAACGTAGTACTATGAGTGAATTTAAGAATTCGGACCTTGACTTGAAGCCCGTAATTCGTGTAAAAAACACTTGTTAATACGAAACATTTTTTTAGTGATCACATGACGGTTAACGTACCAATCTTATCATTGCGATCCAGTTACACTGGTCAAACATTCCATTGAACAGAATATCTAAATAGAAGACTGTTTAGCGAAAAAAAAACAATTGTCAAAAAAACTTTTTATCAATGTTTGACGGACAGCTGTTTCTTGACATAGATAGGGCAAGTAATTTTACACAAGAAAAATTTGGCGCCAAAAAGTTCACTGTAATATGACTCCCATTGATTTGCATTTGTCTTAAAATGCTTTTTACAACATAGTAAAATGTAGTAAAAAGATGTTAGTTGACTTTACTAGGATATATCGCGCATGGATATCAACAGAATTAGAAAGTTTGGTGTTTATGTCTGAATGCGTGGTCACAAAATGGCGTTTAAACGATGGTGTTCGTTCATAATTCGCAGATCACTCATTGTTTCGATTACTTAATGATTAGATAATCAGAAAATAATGGAATTACCGAAAATAATAGTCACTCTGGTGCAGAGCCCTCGACTGCGGATCGTCAGCTTTCGTGAAATTCACATATTATTGTTAAAAATATAAAAACACACCGCGCCTGCCACTGTGCGTGCGTCACTGACCCCACAAATACTAATGAAAAAATTCAATGTGTTGGTGCTCATCGCGACCCAATACTCCAAAACTTCTTGATTGCTTTAATTTATTCAGCGATTAGTCTTTTTTTAACACTGTGTCCAATCCATATTTTTTACAACAAATCTTGTAAATTCAATTTTCTTGAAAAAGAACGAAATAATTATTCATTTAAACAATGAATGACTAATGTTTCGTAAATAATACAAAAACAATGTAACTAATGTAACTCCAATGAGAAGGCCGAATTCTGTCAATTCTATTTTATCTCCGTATTCATTGGATAGGTGCCGGCTCTTTAATTAAAATTGAAGTTTTTTCTTGCAATTACTTTTTTCTAGAAAATTTTTTTAATTTTCAATTATTAAATTTTCAATCTTTTTAAAGTTTTTAGTAAAATGCTTAACATATTTATCAGCAAATTTTACGTCTACTTTCTTTTCGTTATTTTACAATTTAGTTTATAAATTCCGATTAAAAATTTAAAAAATAATTATTATTATAATTTATTATTCAACCTAACCTCAAAATGCACAGTCGAAAAAATCAAACTTATTTAACCGCACAATTTTATATTTAACGTATTTTAAAATCGTTAGAAAGTTAAAATAATGTTTTAATTGTAAATTTTTATATGTTTATGAACATAATCAGATTTTAATTAACACTAATTAATTCACAACCAAACAATAAAGGGAAATACTGGTAAATACTGAAATTTCGCTCCCTTTTTCTTGCACAGTGTGGATAAAAACCAATTAAATTTAAAAGACAGGACAATTAACCAATGAAAGAGAAACCCGCCCTTAAGTTACCAATGAAAATTTTGAAGAGTAATTGCAATTTGTTCCCGTTAATTGTGCTTATATTTCAGTAGCCAATGAAAATTGGTGTTCTGTCCAATGCTACAGTAGCACCAATCAACGAGTGGCTTTAGTAATACATAACGCTCGATGTTTGCAAGTGTGTTGTACTTTGTTGTACCGCCATATTGTGTATGCAACGCGGGTCAGTGGTGCGTGTGTGAGCATTTTATAAGCATTTTCATCAAAAAACAGTGCGTGTGTTTCTAAAAACTGTATGAATTCATAAATCATGGATCCAGCAAAATTAAAAGTAGTCGAATTACGATCCGAGCTTTCGAAACGAAGCCTGGATACAAAGGGTAACAAGGCGGTCCTCGTTGAGCGGCTTCGCCAGGCGCTAGAAGACGAGTCTGGCAATGGTAAGTTTTTTTTTATAATATACTGATAAATATCGTTAAATTTTTCCATACGATTATGTCTTATTGTTTATGACGTTTAATAACGTTGGTTCAACAAGTCTCTTTCAATGTACCAACGATTGTTGTTGATTCAAGCTTCATGGCTTGCCATGTTAACACTGTTTTGAAATTATCTACAGGGTGAACCATAAAACTAATAATCTGACCTCGTTCACACGAGAATCCTATAATTTTTTTTAAATATTGATTTTGCAATTTGATTAATTAGATGATGTTAATAGAGTTCTTTTTGATTTTGATTTAATGTTTTTATGTGGTGATATTTTGATTTTTAATTTATATTTCTTCGAGTTGATGTTTTTTTACGAAAAATATTTTTTTGCAAGTTGATTGTTATCTTGAGCTTTTTTCTAACAATGTAAAGAAAATATTGACTGAAATTGTAGGTTTATTTTTCTATTATTGTTACTTTGGGTTACCTTCAATTTTTTTATTTAATGCTATTGTTATTAACCTGAAATATTGATTCTTTAATCATTTTTTTCATAGGGTATTTATTCTGGTTAAATTAAATTTTACTGTTCTATTAAAACTTTATGAACAATATTTATTTACTGTTCTTTTAATTTTAAATATATGACAAATACTAACCTCAAATATTGTCTTTCTGTTTAAAATTGTTAGTGATTCTAATAAAAAAAAATATTTATCGATAATTAAAATTTTTTTTATATAAAATTATTTTCTCTCTCTTACTGCATAAAATCATGATGGTTTAGAATAGAGAAATTCAAATTGGAATATTTTTAATCTATTTAATTTGGAATTATTTCAGAACCAACTGAACGAGTGGAATCGAGTCCAGAGCAAGAGAATGAACGTGAAAAAACGCCAGAACCGCCAAAACCGGCGAAGACGCCGTCAAGGCCGATGCGCAGCACAAGACACCAGGAATCACAGGATGTTCAAGATTCACCAGTGCCGAGAACTCCAACACGAGGGGGCACTAGATCATCAGCCAGGGCCGTAACTCCTGACAAGAAACCGCCTGTTAAATCGCCGGTCGTCGAGAAGGCACACGAATTGCCGACAATTACAGAAACAGCCGGCGAGGAAGCTTCACCACAAAAAGAACCTCCCAAGAAAGTTTCCAAAAAACAAGAAGAATCAGCTCCAGTAGAAAAAGCAGCTGCTGAAAAAGTTGCTGAAAAAGTTACTGAAAAAGTTAACGTCAGCCCTGAAAAGCAAGAGGCACACGTTAGTCCTGTCAAAGTAGCACAGGAAGTAAAAACAAGTCCCGCTAAAGCATCACAAGAAGTGAAATCAAGTCCTGTTAAAGCCCCACAGGAAGTGAAACAGAGTCCTGTCAAAGCCCCACAGGAGGTGAAACAGAGTCCTGTCAAAGCCCCACAGGAGGTGAAACAGAGTCCTGCCAAAGCCCCACAGGAGGTGAAAGAAAGTCCTGTCAAAGCCCCTCAGGAAGTCAAAGCAAGTCCTGTCAAAGCCCCGCAGGAAGTCAAAGCAAGTCCTGTGAAAGCCCCGCAGGAAGTTAAAGCAAGTCCCGTCAAAGCTCCACAAGAATTGAAAGCAAGTCCCGTTAAACCCCCTCAGGAAATTAAAGCAAGTCCTGTCAAAGCCCCACAGGAAGTGAAAGCAAGCCCTGTCAAAGCTCCACAGGAAGTTAAAGCAAGTCCCGTCAAAGCCCCACAGGAATTGAAAGAAAGCCCTGTCAAAGTCCCACAGGAAAGTCCCGTGAAGGTACCACAAGAAATAAAAGCAAGTCCCGTAAAATCTGCACAAACAGTCGTCAGTCCTGCAAAATGTACAGAACCAGCGAAACCTATCCAAGAATCTCAAAAGAGTCCCGCTAAATCACCAATTCAGAGTCCAATTAAAAATGTTCCAGTTACACAGCAAAGTCCAATTAAAAATGTTCCAGTTACACAGCAAAGTCCAATCAAATCCCTTCAAGACAGTCCCGTTAAATCGGAACCAATTAAGGAGAGTCCAGAAAAATTGGAACACAAAATTACAAGTCCCGTAAAATCCAATCTTTCAAGTCCAGCGAAACCTTCAGTTACAACTCCTGTAAAATTGGATTCAAAATCAGAAAAAGAAAAAATAAGTCCAGTTGAGGAGGAAAAAGAAGAATTAAGCCAAAGCGATGAGAAAAATAGACAAGATAATGTCACGGACTTTACGGAGGACATTGAAATGAAGGAGGATGAAGAGGATCCAGGTTGTTATGCACATCTAATTACAAACGAGGAGGAAATGAAGAATTTCGATGAGGAAATGGATAGTTCTGATAAATATGAGAACGAATCGAAGGATAAGGACGAAGAGAGTGAGAAAATGAAAAAGGACGATGATATTAAAGTGGATCGAAAACGAAAACGTTCACCTAGTCCCGATGATGAGTCAGGAAAAATTGCTTTCACACCAAAAGCTGAGGAGGAACCTGAATTGGAAGCGAGCGCAATGGCTTTGTCTTGGTACGATTCGGATTTGAATTTAATTATCAAGAAGGAAGGTTTCTTTTCGGCAACGCCAATGCATAACGATGGTTTTGGCTATGTTTGGGCCGGTGCACGAGCCACTTATGGTTTTAATAAAGGAAAAATTTTCTACGAGGTTAAAATCACGGAAAATTGTCCAATTACCATACAAGATGAGGAGAATGCACATTTATTGCGAGCTGGATGGTCAGTAATTGGAACATCAATGCAACTTGGCGAAGAGCCATTGAGTTACGGTTACGATGGAACTGGCAAAAAATCAACAAACAATGAATTTTCCGATTATGGCGAAAGCTTTAGTAAAGATGATATTGTTGGATGTTATCTCGACATGAATTCAGATAATGTCGAAATATCGTATACTGTTAATGGAAATAGTTCAGGACCTGCTTTTATTATTCCCAAAGCGGAGCTTGGTGATAAGGCTCTATATCCACATGTTTTAACGAAAAATTGCACGTTTGTTTGTAATTTTGGACAGGAGGATGCTTGGAGCAGTACAATTTTGGATGACTACGTCTACGTTGGAAAGGTTGATGTGAATGATCGTATTCTTGGACCGCAGAGGCCGGAGAAACGTGAGGATTGCGAAATGTTGATGCTTTGTGGTTTACCTGGTTCCGGTAAGACGTATTGGTCCATCAAGTACGCTGCTGAGAATGCTGATAAAATGTACAACATTCTTGGCACGAATGCTTTAATTGAGAAAATGAAAGTTATGGGACTGCCACGTAAAGCAAATCATCAAGGAAAATGGGAAGTTATCGTTGATAAATGCTCTAGGGCTTTAACTAAATTGGTCGATGTTGCCGCAAGAAGGAGACGTAATTACATTCTTGATCAGGTCAGTTTATCTCCAGTTGATTTTACTCAAATTAAATACTAATTTCCTTTTCTTTCGAATAGAAAAAATCATTTTTAAAATCTTTCCTTTTAGATTGATCAAAAAATCATTTATTAGAAAATTTTGATTAAAAAATTCAATATCTAAATTTTTTATGAATGTTTGGAAATATTTAATCGCCATTTAATGAGTCTAATGTTTTCCTTATCGATTGTTTTTCAGAACAACGTATATTTAACAGCCCAGAAGCGTAAAATGCGACACTTCCAAGGATTCCAGCGAAAAGCAATAGTCATTGTACCTTCGGAGGAAGAATATGAAGCTCGTTCAAACAAACCAGAATATGTCGAACATAAAACCATTGAAAGTACTATTCAGGAAATGAAAGGTACGTTAATTTGAATCGTTTTTTTCCTTTTCAGGTCTCTGGTGACTTTTTCGACATTTTTTCTACGTATTACGAGAAAATAACCCTTTAAAAAAGTACAAAATATTTCTATTTTTATGGTGTGAAAAGTAACTAAAGATATACTTTTCAAAATACAATTTTGATTTTCAATCTCCTTTGAAAATGCTAAAAACCATAAATTGTTCTTGAATTTTTTTTTTCATTTTGAAAATATTACAGCAAACCATGAATTACAGTTTGCAATTTTCGTAAAAAAATTCAATTTTTGTATTTAAATAATTTAATTCTCGAATAATTTTCTAAAACTTAAAAATTAATAATTTAGCGAAGAAGTTTAGTTAAAAATTGTGGCAATTCACAATTTGAAGAGTTACAGTATACATTCTTAGAGATAATTAAATTCCAAGAGGTTTTAAATTAAAATTTTTGGAAAAATTCAATTTTGAGGAACATTAACTAAGAATTCTAAACAACTTATTTCTGAGAAGAATTTTTGTTAAAAATTTTAAAAAAGATAATATTAAATTTTTAAAAAGGCTACAGCAGCAATTCTTAAGAATAATTAAATTTCAGAAGGTTGCAAGTTAAAATCTTTGAAATTTCAATGGTTAATTATTATTTAAATGAAATATAATCATAATATTTAAGTTAAATAAGTAAATAATATTTAAATTTCTTAAAATAATGATTAATCTTTTAAACGAAAATTTAGTTAAAAATTCTAAAAAGTAATTGAATTTAGAAGAAATAGAATTCTAATTTTTAGAAATAATTAAATTTGACTTTTTTTGACTTATTTTAAAATTCAGAATCGAAAATGTTGTTTTAAAAAATTTTATTACAATTTTAAGAGAAACATTGTTTATTGAAGAAACATCAAAAACTTAATTAAAAATAATTGAATTTTACAATAAAAAGAAAATTGAATTTATTGCGATAAGGGAAGAAGGTTAAGGAAAAATTCTGAAAAACAGGGTAATGTCAGGGAAATGAAAAATTGAATTTAAAGTAATAAAATTGTGGGTAACATAAACATTTTTGATTTTTATGACTTTTAATTGACTAAATCGATGTTTTTGCGCGTTAAAGTCAATCTAAGGACGGTTTTTT
The DNA here is from genome assembly GCA_032873175.1 of Leptopilina drosophilae. Classification (NCBI taxonomy): domain Eukaryota; kingdom Metazoa; phylum Arthropoda; class Insecta; order Hymenoptera; family Figitidae; genus Leptopilina; species Leptopilina drosophilae. Next base: position 17,037,803 of record CM065481.1, read on the forward strand.
TTGTATTAACTATTAATTACTAATTAAGATGTAAAGTTAATTACTAATTAAGATGTAAAGTTAATTATTAATTAAGATGTAAAGTTAATTGTCAATTATGACAAAGTTAACTATTAAGACTTAATTAATATTTCAATGTTTTTAATCTTCAGCTAATTTCGTGGCCCCGACTGTTGGCGAATCTTTCAATGCTGTCGAGTACGTTGAACAAGGTGAAGAGGAAGCTAAAACCTTAATTGAAAAATACAACAAAGAAGCTAAAGAAGCTGGATTTGGCCAGCAACATGAGAAGAAACGTTCTCGTTTTGAGAAAGCCGATCATCGCGATGGAAGATCTAGCCGGGATAATCGGGACCGCGAAAGGGATAATCGGCGTTCTGGATGTAAGTGATATTTTATTTTAAAACATCGACTTGATTTGTATAATAAAAATAATTTTTAAACCTTTTTTCTTTATTCTTTTTTTACTAAACAAATACTTCTTACAATTTGTATTAATATAGTGCAATTCTTCTATAATATTCATTTTGTGTAACAATTTGCAATTGATAATTTTGTTCAATAGTTTACAATTTATAATTAGGTATAAAAATTTCAAATTTCAAATTCTTTGTATAAGTTTGCAATTAATACTTTTGTATTTAAAAATTTCCAATTTGAACTTTTGTGCAAAAGTTTGCATTTATAATTTTCTATAATAATTTTTTGCAACAATTTCTAATTAATGATTTGATTGTAGATTCAGATAGAAATCGTAATTCATCTTGGAGAGGTGGCAGCGGCGGTGGCGGAGGAAGTTCCAGTGGAGGATGGAGAGACAGAAATCAACGTGGCGGTCACATGAGATACGGAGGTCCCAATAACTGGCGAGGACGAGGAGGTCCAGGAGGTTCTCAACATAATCGCTCTGACAGAAGAGGAGGCAATGACAGAAGGTCCTCAAACGATCGCAATCGATCTTCGTCACGTCCCGGAGGTTGGGGTCAATCAGGGTGAGTTTCTTTCGGAAAAAAATTGAATTCAGTTTTAAAACTTCAATTTTTTAAGAGTGAGATAAAAGAAAATTGAGAGAAAAGAAGAGAATTGGACATGGAAAATTATTATGAAATGGAAAATGTTTTTTGCAGTTACCAAGGTTCACAGTCGTCTGGCAGGTGGGGAGGTCAGCAGGGCAGTTGGTCCGGAGGTCAACCATCAGGATGGAATCAAGGAGGCAGCGGATGGGATGGCGGCCAACAGCAATGGGGTGGCAATTGGAAAGGCTACGGACAAAGTAGTTACGGTCAATCCGGATATGGCTCGTCAAATTACGGCAATGGAAATTGGGGCAGTTGGAACAACCAACAGCAGTATTACAATCAGCAGTATTGGGGCCAAAATCAACAGAGCGGACAAACGACAACAGCTAGTGGTCAAGCTGTAAGCAAACAATAATAATCCACCACAATTAAATATTGTTTTGCAAGTGGAACAGAAAGTAAGGTATAGATGCCTCTAATTATTCTTGTAACCATATTTACACAACGGCATTCAAGATTTCTATAATAAGAGGTGGAAGACCTTTTTTTTATACATATATTTATTATTCTTTTTTCCCCAGTCAAATAAATTTTTTCTTTTTTTTTCTTTGGGATCGAGAAAAAACTGTTTCGTTTATCTTGTTACTTCTGTTCTTTGTGATTTGTTCTTTTTTTCTTCATTAAAACTAACATTTTGTGCCTTTCTGAATGCTAATAATAATATAATAGTTAATTATAGAAATATAAAGATCCGTTTTATCGAGACTTGTTTTTTTTATATATATATATTCTTTATATATATGATTGAAAATTATTATTTCTGATTTTTTTTCAAATTACAAAAGCTTATTGTACTTCTTGCTCACACTTCATTAGAATAGTTTTTTGTCGTATTATAATATTTTTTTATTATAAAAGAAACAATTTTTCTCATTTCAATCGAGAAGCAGTATATTGCTTTTTTTTAATTCTTAATTATAATTCAAAATGTAATTATTGTAACATAGTTTTGAAAAAACATTGTCGTATGAAAATGTTGAATAAGAATTATTCATTTATATTGTAATAATGAAAATTGTCAAATAGGTTTTCAAAATGTACACGAAAATATGAATTGTGTGAAAGAAATGAGTGATTTTCTTTTTGTATGTCTAAATTGTAATCAGAATAATTCTCCTTTTTTTAAATATAATATTTATTAAAATAATGTAGACAAATCTGTGCTGTGCAAAAAAGTGTTACAAGATTTGAGGTTTTCTATATTTTTCGTCTAAGAAGATAAAAAAAAATCTGTTTTCCAACTTTCTATTCATTATTTTTACAGTTACATATAAGGCGTTGACGTTTTAATCTACTATGCATCTGTAATTTAATCGATTCTTTTGTTTATAAAAAAAGATTCGATTAAAAGAAAAAAAGTATCTCACGTTACGAACATTCATCAGAGACTATATAAGGACTGATTTACATATTCAAAAAAAATTTTTTTTAATCATATTTTTTTTTTGATAAATCGTTTGATTTGTATTTTTTTCTAATTAACTTTGAACCAATTTAGTCTAAATGAGCGAATTGAAGCGAACATACGACTTCATTACAAGTAGTTTTACAAGTAAATAAAGAAATTAATTAATTTTAAGAACTGATTATTAGGAGAAATAAAGTATGAAAAATCTTTTGTGTGTAAGCGATTAAAAATTGAAGCTTTTAGATAGTCTTCAATTATGTGTTACAAAACTATTTTTAAATTAAATTTTAAGTAATAAATACCTAAGCCAAGAAATTGAGAGTTTATTTTTTCATATTTATTCCATTGGTGAGAAACTGAAAATAATTTTTTTAAATAAAAAATTTTTACAATCATTTTTAATTCTGAAAAAGAATTTTGTTTTACTATTTAACAACTTTAGGTTTGTTAATAATTAATTTATAATTTACCCCAAAGCTCAAGTTTATTTCATTTGAATCAAAGTTTCTAATCTTTTAACCTTTTTACAATTACATTTTTTGATTGATTGGATTTTTCTTTCATACAAGAACATATGAATAGTTTGAATTGAAAATTATATTTTTAACATAAATTAAAAATTGTAGAAAGAAAATTGCAAAAATTTGCCGTAAGTTTGCGTTATAATTCTGCTCTTTTGACTTGATTTTATATTATTTTAAAGTATATTGGAAAATAAATTTGATTCAAATAATTGACTATTTAATAACGTGAAATATTTTAACTAAGTAATTATTGACGCAATCAAAGATTAATTTTAAAAATCAAATATAGAAGTTATTAGTACAAATATAGTTAAACGAAAATAAAGCTTTTTTTCAAATAAAGCTCTAGTGATTAAATATTTCTAAATTTTCTATTATTTAGAATAATTAGCAATAATCTTTGATACCAAGTAATAATTACTATTTAAAACAATATTGCTTTAAATAATAATAATAATAACTGTTGAAAAAATAAGTACTATTTAAATACATAAGAAACCAATTTTTTTTTAATTATAAGAAAACAATATTTAAGGCTGATTTTTTTCCATTTTAGACAAATTCATCGACTGTTACATCGTCATCCACGAAGCGTAGTGATGAGACTTACTAAACAATGGCGGACAACGTAAAGTTTTCCTACAAAGGACACTTGATCAACAAAAAGAAAGTAGGAACAAATTTTCAATTCCAATGTATAATTTACATTAATTACAAGTACCTACTAAGTTCAAAAAAGCACGAACATTGCTTTATCTGTCATCAAAAGTCTAAATTACGTACACATGACAATTAATTTTTTTAGTGTACATTATTAAAAAATAGCCTTTGAAAAAAAGAGATTAATAGAAAAACAATCTCGATTATAATATAATCTATTGACTATTTCTTTTTTTTAAATGACGGCTCGTTGTAAGAAATTTATAATATTTATGTGCAATCAATTCTTCGATTCACATCGCATATGAAATTTATGAGATATTATTTTGCTTATATCATTTCTTTTTTAATAAGTTAATGACGAAAGTATGATTGTTTTTCTATTTACTCATATTTATATATGATTTTGATAGATATTAAAATGGAACAAAAAAGAAATAACAACTTTTTTGAGTCAATCATGTTTAGAATATAATTATAGCCGATTAATGTGTACAGTAATTATAATATTATTATAATAATGATAATGATAAGAAAAAATAATAATCCGTATATAGAATCTGCTCTGTACAGCTTTGCATTAATAATAATGATGATGATAATAATAAGAATGATGATAATGCATTTTGTGAAAGCAGAGTAGATAATATTCTATTTAGGAGGAAGAATTATTTTATAAAAAAAAAATTACTAAGATTTCGTTTATTTTAGAAATTGATAGAACATTAATTAAGTGTAAGTGCTTTAAAATAATAAAACAAATTTCGTTTTGAATTAAAAATTTTACGCATCTTTCTCTTTAATTGATTCGTAAAATTTATCATTCACAGTTTAAATAAAAAGGAAAGGGATGTAAAATAATATTACAAGAAAAAAGTCACAAACTAAAATTTTCAAACAACATTAATAATGTTTAAAGCATAAGAAATATAAGAAATTCTAAATACGAGATCCGAATAAAAGTCGATAGATATGTTAGTTATATTATGCGTGTGTTAGAATTATATGTGTCACGCGGTATGTGGCAGATATTTACTTTACTTTGAACTTAGTGAATCGAGTGTAAATATGTAAAATTACACAATTAACTCATTTAAAAAGGATAAAAAGGATTTTTTTAAATTTCTCTTTAAATAGTGAACTTGTATTTTTTTTAATGCGTAAAGAAATGAAAATTTTCTTTTCATTTTGAAGGACGTGTTAAGTAATGTGACGTCACCAATCAAGTCTATAATATTCTATTTATTTATAAACAAATTTGGAAAAAATAAAAAAATTAATTTCATTTTGAAATCATTCGTGTATTTTTTGATAATTAATTTTGAAATTAACACAAAAAGTCAATTTGCTAATAATGTTTTTTTATTTTGTAAATTAAAAAAAAGTCATTAAATTTTTAGTGTAAAAATAAGAATGCTACGAATGTTTAATGATTCGATTCGCGATGTCATAATTATGTGTCAAATGTCCTTAATTAAAATATCTTATGTAAAGATAAATATAGTGATAGATGGTAATTCAATAAAAATGCGATTAATGGAGAAATTGATTTTGGATTTATTAATAAACATTCATTTTCAATATAATATATCATTTCAATTTTCTTCATGATGACTAATTTCTAAATAGTATAATTTTATTATAAAATTTCTATTGTTTTGTTGCGCAGTTATTAATTGTTATTTTATTTTTCATTGCCATCAAAAATTTTTTATAAAACAGATGATTTTTTTTTCATTTAAAGCGGTCATAAAAAATGGGTAAAAAGTGTAGAAATTTTAATGTTTCCGTTTATTTTTGAAATAACGATTTCTTCAATTGAGAAAAAAAGGGACGAATTTTTCATAACAATCGACTATTATGAAACAATTAACTATATTAATCTCTGTGGGTTTTCATTCATTCTGTTCGCAGTATGAAGTTAGTTTTTGTATATGCTTTTGTTTTTTTTCTTTTTCAAAACACTTTGGTTTTTCGATTTGTCAATATCAATTTTTATTGTTTATTTAGAGAAAAGGTTAATAGACATTGCTTTTATAAAATAAGGTAAGAAATTTTCATAATGTTGATTTAGAAATTTTATAATTATTTTTTGTTTATATTTTAAAAATTATTAGTTTCTTTTGAAATAAAAAGTTATGAAATTTGCGTTTTTAATTACAATTTTTAACAATAATGTTTTTTCTATTTTAAATTAATAACAAAAAATGTGTAGGAAGAATTTGTGTATTTAATAATTGCAATTTTTGTTTTTCTATGTATATAAAGATATTTTATATTTTACTAGCTAAAAAAATGCTTGTGTACTTTCTCATATAATAATCATGTCCATTCATAATTCACATTTTTTTTTATTAAAGAACAAAATATTTAATTTCATTTGAAGAATTATTTTAATTTCTTTAATCCATTTTGTAATTAATTTTGAAAATCATATTGTTTTTACAAAATTTGTAGTATTCTTTTGCATAATTTTTATTTATTATCAAAATTTTTTTAACAAAATCAAAATATTATATTTTTAATCAGTATTGATTAATAGATAATAAGAATTAATTATTTAGTATTTTTTAATAATAAATTAACTTTAGAAATAGAATTTTAAAAGTTAAGTATTTTTATGAAACTGAAACTTGCATCCAGTTACCAGTCCTACTTAATTTTTGAAAATTCGATATTGGATGTAAAACAAAAAATATTTAACATTTAAATTTAATTTCTAAAATTAAGCAAAGCAGGTGCTGGTAGCAAATCAAAATCATGAAAATTTCTTTCATTCTTTTCTATTAAACAATATAAAGTGTTGTCAAAAACATTTTGTCGGACAAATCGAATTTCTATAATTTCTTTTATTTATTTTTAACAAAATTTGAAAATTATTTAACAAAATGTTAAATGTTATTAAAAAAAGATGAAAAAACTGGAATAATTTCTTAATTTTTTAAACATAATCTTTAATAAAAATTTAATTTTTTTAGAGATAGATGATAAATGTTTTGACTCAATTAACTTTTTTTCTCTAATTTCTTTTTTAAATTTAATACTGAAAATAATTAAGAATATCAATTGTATTCTTTTAATAGTTGACAAAGATTATTGATTAATTTATAATGAATGAGAATATAAATTGTAATTTTAATTCGTAATCATAATTGTTGTAGTTGCTGTTTGATTTTTTGTTTCTTAACTTTTTTGTAATTTTTCTTTTCAAATATTCAAAATTTTTTAATTAATGTATTGAAAATCATCGAATTATTGCAAAAAATTTTATCAAAAAATTTAATAATAATAGAATTCCTTCACAAAATTCCACTATTTAGGAAAATAACTTAAATCTCGCGGAGAATTTTGTTTAAATTTTTAAAAATTCTAATTAAATTCTTTTTGCAGAATTTCTGTGATTTTTTTTGTCAAATAATGGAGTTCCTTTAATAATTTTAATTAAACATTTTAAAAATAATTAAAAGTTTATGGAGAAGAATTTTTTTTAAATTGTATTAAAAATAATTGAATTCTTGCGAAAAATTTTACTATTTAAAATAATTTAATTATTTTTATTTAGAAAGATTTGTTAAAATTTTAGGAAATATTGAAATTCTTTCGTGAAATTTCAATAAAATTTTTGACAATATGAACAGTAATAAATCATATTGTATTTAAAAAGTGATTTTTTTAAAATTTCGATTATGAAATTATTTAAAAAATTTATGTATGTTAATAAAAAATTTTGTAATTTGTATAACAGCTAGTTAACGAATTAAAAGACAAAAAAACACTGCATGACATTTTACTTTTTGTTTTATTAAAAAGTAAACATCCGGTACAAATTTTATTTGGTGACTTTTTTTTATTTCCTTGCTTGAGAACTGAATTTTAGTTAAATATCATATTTTTTATATTTGAAAATATCAAAACATTTATTATTATTTCTAGCTAAATAATTTTCAAATTATTTAATTAAATAGTTAATAATTAATAATTAATAATTTCAAATTAAAGGAAATTTTTCATTGTAAACTTGATCTTTTAAGTTTTGGTCTCAATGTTTTTCTTATATTGTAAGAAAAGAAAACCACTGTCTTTTATAAATATATTCACAATACTCTACCCGTTACCCATAGTCAAGTACATTTTTGTTTTACATCTTCGAATTTTTATCAAGGAATTAAAAATTAATTCAGTTATCAACTCGTTGAATTATTCGAGGACGTGTCATTGGAGGGAAAATTAGAATTCAATCTTGATAGAAAATTAAAAACATTGTCATTCTGACTATTGGTGTGATTAAAGGATTGTTGGGTGGGATTTGAATTGACGGGACGAAAAACATTGGAATTTCTCGCAGGTAAACTTGATTGATTTTGTACAAGTTGTTCGTGATTGTTGATAATATTAGTTGGATTGTCGACGCTTATTGAATTATTTCGCGATTGATCGTTTCTTACTGGACAAAGACGCAATACTCGACTGTCACTTGTATTTACATCACGAGCATATCCTACAATAGAGTCAATAGATCTACTTGAGCTAGAATCCGATCGTCGTAAATTATTCATCGACTGAATAACGTACGGTGAATGTCTATTTAATGAAGATGTTCTTCGAGATAACAAAAAATCCCTTGGATTTGAATTCGATTGACTGGAGGCGGCGCTTGAGATTCTTCTCTGAAAAGCCAGACGACGTTCAATAATGTTAATTTGACGTTGATGCATACGCAAGCTGGAATTAATTATACGATCGACTATTGCTTCGCGAAAACTGACTTGCTGACTTCGATTTCGTAAATCGGGCACCGATCGATTGATGTCGCGTAATATTTCGTCGGAATTTGATGTCGTATGATTGGATGTTGAATTATTGGTGAGCGCTGAGACTGAGGATGCTGACAATGATCGTGAATTTGATTGTCTGACACGTGATTCGGAATTTCTCATGTCCGCTTGAATTCTTCCATGACGAGGACGATTCGATTCTTCTGTCGAGTGAGTATTTCGATTTAAATTTTCCGGCAGTGATGATGAATTACTGGAAACTAAATTTAAGTTTTATTAGTAGAGATTTTATATGAGATTTTTTTTAACTGATCCGAGAAAACAAAGGGGAAAATACTCACGTGTACTGGTCTGTGACATCAGTCTCGATCGAGAGCTCATATCAGATGAATGGTTCAATGATATTCTTTGTCTCATTAATTGTGTTCGATTAATTGGATCACCGGTCGGTCTGGTCAATGACGTTGAAGTATTGGAAGAGTGTGACTCTTGTCTCGTTCGTAAACCACTCACTGAGTTTGTCACAAGTGGCCTAATTAGAGAATTTAACAAATTTAATGATGATTGAGAATTTGGCGATTGATTTGTGGCCAAATTACTCGTTGCAGGATTCGTGTCATTTGTACCAATTTGTTGATTATTCGAGTCTCTTCTTTGCTCTTGATTAGTGGTCTGTTTGAAAATAAATTTTTAAATTGAGAATCAAATTTTCTAGGCAGTTGATAATTTTACTGTCGAATTTATTTTTTGACAAGAAAATTTTTTTTATTAATAAAAAATAAATAAAAAAGAAACAATAAAATACGCTTTAAAGTAAAATAACTGTAAGTGTTTTGAATAAAAGAAAATTTTTATTACCTGGTTTTGAGACGATCTACTCCTGGTGCCTGGTATAGGAAATCCAATGCGTCTGTTAGAATTATGTTGTCTTTGATTGTCTCTTGGAATTAAATGCTTGTATTTATTTAATTCCGCTTGTGTCAATTCTCTTGCATCTGATTCAATTCTATAAAGAGGTATTTGACCGTATGGTTTCGGACGCGATAGAATTGGACTTGGTTGTTTCATCATTTGATGCATTTTTTCCTTTAAAAAGAAATTTATTACATTATTTTTTATTAAATTATTTCTTCAGGCTTCGCAATCGATATAATTACTTATCAAAAAGTATCAAAAAGTAGCTTTAAGAATGAAAAAGGTTGTGAAAGTAACAATCAAAAATTAAATTTGACGACATTAAATAAAACCTCTTTTCAGTCGATACACAAAAATTTGATTCAATATTTTCGTGAATTTTTTTTGATTCCCTCAATAAAAATTAACTTTTTTTTAATTCTGATAATTCTAAATTTTACTAAAATTAAATTGTTTTTCAAACTTTTAGTTAGAATTTTTCAAAAGTATGTTATATTTAAAAACAATTGAAAAAAAAATTCTTTACAATATAAAAATTTCAATTAAATTTGACAAAATCTTCAATTAATTGCAAATTTAATCAAATTATTATCAAAGATTATGAATCTTTTCAAATTATTTAAAAGATTTTAATTATCTTTGAAACATTTTAATTACAATTTTTCGGAACGCTAATTTATTTTATTCTTAATTGATAAATTAAAATTATCGAAAACTTTAATAATTTTTTTGTTAAGTACTTATTTAAATATATATTTTTTCAAACGAGTCAATATTTTAAATAATTTCAATGACAAATCTTTATGAAATTGAATTCTTTCTACAAATTGCAATTGCAATTCTTTTAAAATTCAATTATTTTTGTTGAAATTTTTAAATAAAATTATACAAAACTTTAATAATTCTTTTGGATAGTAATAAATGATTTTTTATGATAAACATTTAATTATTGCAGTTTAACAATAATTAAAATTTTTAAAGACAGGCAATTTGGAAATCTTTTGAAATTTAATTATTTTCTAAAATAAATTTTTATAAAAATATAGATACTTATAAAAATAATTGAATTTCTTCGAAAAATGTTATTATTTACGAAAATTATTGAATTCAATATGTAATTGAATTTTTAAAAATAATTTTTCCTTAAGAATTTTGAAAATAATTTAATTCATTTGTGGAAAATAATTACAATAGTATTTAAAAAAAATGAATTCGTATAAATTTTATAAAAATTGTATTTGAAGTAATTTAATTTTAGTCAAAATTGAATTATTTAGGAAAAAATAGTTACATTCTTTCCTAGAGAAATATCAAAATTTTTATTAGATAATTGCAGGCTTCGCACTCCATTATGAGCTTAAAAAAAGTAGGAAAAAGTAGCCTTGATGACAAAAAAAAGTAGGAAATAGTAGCCTCGATGACAAAAAAAAGAATTAAAGAATTTCATTAAAAACTTTTTGAAAAAAAGAACACTAAAGACAAAAATAGTAATAAAAGAATAGGAAAAAACAAAGAGTTAAGAAAAAAGACAAAAATAGTAAAAAAAAACGAATAGTAAAGCCAAAAATAAAAAAGAGAAAATAGTAAAAAAAAATTGGACAAGTGCGAGTTGTACTCGCACTGCAATGGCGGGTTTTTATAAAATTATTTTTTTTAGCAAAGCATGTAGATAATTAAAAAAGTAAAGTGGTTTTCAAAAACCCAAAAATAAAGAAGCAAAACTAGAAAAACAAGTAGAAGCAGATGAATTTTAAGAATTTCGGATTTTTAAATTTTTTAGAAAATTAGTTTTTTTAGCAAAGCATGTAGATAATTAAAAAAGTAAAGTGGTTTTCAAAAACCCAAAAATAAAGAAGCAAAACTAGAAAAACAAGTAGAAACAGATGAATTTTAAGAATTTCGGATTTTTAAATTTTTTTATAAAATTATTTTTTTTAGCAAAGGATGTAGATAATTAAAAAAGTAAAGTGGTTCTCAAAAACCCAAAAATAAAGAAGCAAATCTAGAAAAACAAGTAGAAACAGATGAATTTTAAGAATTTCGGATTTTTAAATTTTTTATAAAATTAGTTTTTTTAGCAAAGGATGTAGATAATTAAAAAAGTAAAGTGGTTCTTAAATTTTTTCTAAGGAATTCAATTATTTCAATTATTTTCATAAATACCAAAATTTTTCCGATTTACTAAATTCTTTTAAATATTATTTTTGAAAAATATTCCTCATAAGAATTCAATTCTTTTCATAAATTTTCATAAAATTAAAAAAATAATTTAATTATTTTCAAAAGTAATATAATTCATCGCAGAAATTCAATTATGTTTAACATTTTTTTTAAATTCTCCGAAATTTCAATTATCTTTATAAATTATAATTAATTAAATTGTTCTCTACAATTCAATTATTTTCAAAAATTTTAATAAAATTCTACGCAAACATTTAATTATTTCCATAAATATGTAATAACATTCTTTTGAAGGATTCAATTACCTTTATAAATAGTAAAATTCTTTGCACAAATTCAATTGGTATCAATAAATTTTAATGAAATTGAATTAATCAAATTTTTCAATTATAATTATGAACAGTCAAGATTGGTTTATGAAAAATTGAAAAAATGTTTTAAAAAATTTGTTTAATTCAATTATTTTCCAAATTGTAGATTCATGTTCGAAATGAAATAAATAAAAATTTGATGAGAAAATAAAACCTGGAAAAACAGGGAATTTAAAGGTTAAACACAATTTCTAATCAGTCACTATTGATAGAGTAAATGTCGGTAAAATTATTTCCTATTATCTTATTGGCGGTCATTTTTCATTAACGATTTTAGTTTTAACACTATTTGTTGAGAAAAGTAGCTTTTAGTAGCATTAGACTCAAAAAAGTTGCCAAAAAGTAGCCTCGTATCAAAAAAATAGCAAATAGTAGCTTTTAGTAGAAGAGTGCGAAGCCTGTAATTGAATTAATTTGTAAAATTTTATTAAAAGAGTAGATATTGAAAATAATTGAATGTCAGAGATTAATTTAATTCATTCTTAAATTTGTTGAAAATAATTAATTTCTTGATATGAAAATTATTACAATTTTTTAAATGATAGAATTTATGTAAATATATTTACTATTTGTAAAAATAGTTTAATTCTTTGTAAAGAATTTTATTACAATTTTTTGAAATAATTTTTCTGAAGAATTTTGAAAGTAAGAAAATTCATTTAAGAAAAATAATTACAGTTGGATTGAAAATAAATTAATTATTATTTTATATTTTATGAAAATTATTCAAAATAATCAATTTTTCTTTCTTTTAAATAATTCTATAAAAATAGTATTTGAAATAATTGAATTTCTACAAAGAATTTTATTGAATTTTTTTTAAAGTAATTGTATTTTTTGTGAAATTTTATGTGAATAGTAGATATTGAAAATAATTGAATTTCAGCGAAGAATTCATTAGTTGGAAGAATAATTGAAAATGCGAAGACATAATAATTATTTAAATGATTTATGAACATACCTGAAGCGTAATATGTTTGAAGAAATCCGATAATGATTTTTTATCAGTTTCCTTCTTCTCCTCCTTTTTTTCTTCCGTTTCCTCAGTGGATTCAGTCATTTCAGGAACCACTTGATCCTCTTCATCGACAACTATTGGTGCTCTAAATGTCGCAATTATAGTATCAAGAGAATCCAAAACTTGCAATGCTGTTAAACGCTTGCTTGGTTGCAATACCAGAAGATTTCTGATAAGCGAAATTGTTCCTTCCGAGACTCGTCCATCACTGAAAGTAATTCCCAATTGTTTTTCATTTCTCTTTTGTTGCAATTTAGTAAAAAAAAAGAAATTCTCTTACCGCTGCAATATTGAAACACTTACTTTGGAATGTTGTAATTAGCTGCTTTTATTTTACTAAATAATTGAGTCGGGCTACTGTCGTAGAATGGAAATTGACCAAATAACATCGTAAAAAGTACAACTCCCAATGCCCACATATCCGAAGGTTTTCCTAAATATGGCTTTCCGCATAAAACATCAGGCGAAATATAAGCTGGCGAACCTCTTTGATCTTTCAGAAGATCATTTTCACTGGCCAAATGTTTACCAAGACAAAAATTTGTTATTGTTACCTAATTTCATGCAAAAAGGAAGAATTTAATTAACATTTTTATTTTATTTAATAGACGAAAATTTCGGAAAGGCTTTTTATTCGAAAGTAAGAATTTTCTTCTTATCAAACGGAAAAAATAGAAATTATCATACCTTTCTTGTTTTGCGATTAATAACCAGATTACCGAGCTTAAGATCACGATGAACAATATTTCTTTTATGTAAACAAGCGACAATTCTAACGGTGTCGTAGAATATTAAGAGAGTTTCTTTTTCGGATAATTTTTTCTCCCTTATAACGTGATGCTGAAGATTGAGCAATTCTTCATTTCTTGGATTGAAATCGTGAGATGTCAAACAATCCAGAACAAGACACAAGCGACGTTTTAATTTTCCTGTATAAATATTGCCCGTGGCTGTTTTCTTCTCTTCCATGGCACAGTCCTGGAAATAAAATGAAAATAGAAAATTGAAAACAAAAGAAATTCAGGCCAAAAATTTGAAAGAGGACTAACTTTAAAAAATCCATGATGATGAACAACACCATCCTGATTTTGAAGTAAACTTAATAATGAAAATTCCGCGTGTAGAAGCATTTTTCCCTGTCTATCATCCTGAGTTTCATGATCAGAATCATCTTTTAATGTTAAAATTTTTATAGTGTAAAATTTATCAGTTCCTACACGTCTAGCTAAACATTGCACTATACTTTTCACTGGTGATGTACCAATTAATGGACCGAGTAAATATTGTCCAGCTTTTTTAATTGTATTTATTGTCACTGGTGTACCTGCTTTTGGTACATTAACATTAATTTGTTTTTCATTCTCCAATGTGGAAGGTTTTGTAAATTTTTCCCAACAACTTGATTCTTTGGAAATTGAAAATTTCTCCCCATTCCTTGAATTTGAAACACTTGGCGAATTTTTCTTTGAATTCCACGAAAGTGTTCTTTGTGAGCAATAGGGATGCTCGATACATCGTCGTTTAACGCGCGGTTGACTGTCATCAAAATTTAATGATGCTTGATGCTCCTGTTCATTGCTGAGTGTATTATTATTTCGATTTTCAGGAGTTTGAATTGATAAATTTATTTCGGAAAATTCCATTCTTCTATTTACATTTTCACGATAATTTCCTGTTGAATTATCATTGTCTACATTTTCTGATCTTTGAGATTCAGATTCGGAACTTTCTCCAGGAAGTGCTTGATTTACATCGGGATTAATTGATTGGAAATTTCCTGATGATGACGATGATGATGATGGTAATTGAACATTTGAATTATTTACATTCGTGGGAATCGAGTCTATGAAATAAAATTTTTAAAAGAATGATTATCAGTAAATATAAAAAAACATATATCAAATCCTAATTTAAAAATTACACTGTCATTATGTTTACTATAAAAATAAGTAAACAAGTTGTTGAAAATTTACTAATTTTGCAATTTGTTTATAATATTTATGTACGAGATTATTTTTTAAAGGTCGGCAAATTTATTAATATATCGAAATAAAGTTTCAAAATAGTAAAGATGTTATTTTAATTGAGTTATATATTAAAATTGATGATTACATCATAGTATGATGTCTAGGACATAACAGATATATTTATCTACCTATTAACAAAGGGGTAAATATTTTTCACAGAAGGCTGTTAAATAGATTGTAATATTTACTATTTATTTATTATGATTTACGGTAAATCGTTAATTATAATTTTGACAGGAGAATTTCCAAACATAAATAAATCGAAATTGTGTCAGTTGTTTTCATTTCATTTTTTAATAGTTTTGCACCAATTTTATTGATTTTTGTTTTAATGTTTAAAAAATACAAAGCAAACTTACCCCTAAACATATTAAGAATATATAAATAGATGTTTAATAATTATATTATTTTTTCTTCGTAATGCGACAATTAATAAACTGAGGTTAGGTGACGTTTGATATTGGTGTTATATATATATATGCGTTTGTAACGTTTGTAAACACGGTAAATACGTTTAATACGTATAATTTCGTATTTTTGCGAAAAATCCAGTAAACAATTTTACCTATATTTACGTATATTTTCTCTACCACATGTGTTCATAACCTAAAAGATCCAAAAGTATTGTTTTTTTCTGTTTTCAATTATATATTTTGAATAAAATTAAACATTTTTGTCAAATATATAACAATATTGTGAGAAATCGAGAAAATTAATTTTGTCTGTGTTTATTCTAAATTTAGTTTAATAATAAACCTAATAGGAGATTTATGAATTTCCGCAAGTTTAATGAAGTTTAATGAAGGAGAAAATATTGCAAATTAATCAAATGAATCATTTAAATTTAAATGATTTAACATCGGATTTGGATTCAAAATTATCTGAAACTTTAGTGATTATGGACTGTGAAAATAATGAGAATTCTTTGCAGAAGAAAAAAATTCGAAAATCCATAAGTTTGAATCTCGAAGTTCAACCACCAACACCAAGCTCAAAATCTTTAAAATCAAATGAAAATCCAAAAGGAATTTTAAAAAAAGCAAATAATGTTGTCCATGAAACTGGTAGAGATTATTTTAAAAAAATTCAAGAACAAAATGTTGATGTAGAACCTAGACCTCATAATGTAAGTTTACAGAAATAATTAATATGACACAAATTTTATTTCAAAACATATCAAGTCTTTAATAATTACAAAATTAATTGTACATGAAATTTATTTTCCAGCTTGAGGAATTAGCCGAAGCTGATGGATTAACTCCTGCAACAATTCAAAGTACCTTTAACTTGGATGACTTAGGAGAAAACGACGAAATTTTCTTAATGGAGATACCAAAATCAGTAAGTAAACATTATTATTCTTTTTTTAAGGTTTAAAACTTTTCATAACTAACTTTTGTCTTCAATGTCTTAATGAACACTTTTCTTTCTCAGGTAAATCCAGAATTACTCGCAGGACAAGTTTTGTCATTGACAGAAAAAAGTAAGCTGAAAATAGGAGAAAATCGCTACATTGCAACTCATCGAGAAGCAAAAGGAAATTTAAGTTGTGTTATAAGCACAGGAGAAGACTCACAATCTTATAAGACTGGTATTTTCTTTTTAAATAATTACACTAATAATTTTTCTGGAGAGTAATAATAATATTAAATGTTTTTGTAATATTTATTATTTTCAATATATATTTTCATTTTTCAGTGAATATCAAACCTGCTGGAATTATTCAAGTAAGACAGAAACTTAATTCCATTCCCAAAGCAAAACCTGAATATTTCGAGCAGAGTAAAGTACCTTTACCTCAAAATATTAGAAACAGAGATCCTTTCTATGGAGTAGTTACCACTGTAACTAATATAAAGGTAAAAAAGGAATTTAGAAAAAATAGATAATAATAAGTGTAAAGAATATTTTTAATGTCAAATAATTATTTTTTTAATAATGAATTCTTTGACGAATTCGCTGTTAAACTATTTTATAATGTATAATAAATTTAAGCAGATTAAGGCTTTTGTATAAAATGAAACAAATTTTTACATTAATATTTGGTTTCGATTAAAAAACCATTCTCTATTTACACTATACAATAAAAATTATTAAGAAATATACATTGAGTGAGTCTTATGCAAATTACATTTTCTTTAAATGTGAAATATATTTTAGACTTAAAATTTTTAAAATCCACTCAATAACTAAATACTTATTACAGTTTAATATTTTCCAAAAATTTTACAATAAATCTTCATAAGAATGCAATTATTATCAGTATAATTTTTATACATTTTTTCTAAAGAATTTAGTTACTAACAAAAACTCGAATAAAATTTTAACTAGAATCGAATTATTTCCTAAAATTTTTACTAAAAATCAATAAATAAATTTTTTATCACAACTATTAACAAACACGATTATTTTAGAAAAATTTGGAAAAAATTATTCGTCTTTTTTAATTCTTTCAAAATTTTTCATTAAAATTATTTAAAAAAAAAATTTTTTTAAATTTAATTGTTTACAAAAACTTCAATAAAATTGTTCAAATGTATTTAATTTTCTGTTAATAATTTTAAGACAATATTTTAATAATAGATTTATAAGTAACAATTATTAAAAAAATCGATTATTATAAAAAATTAGAGAAACTCTTTGATATTTTATGAAGAAAAACCTTCAACATTTTAGTAAAATTCTTTAATTAAATTCAATTACTTAAAAAAATGTAATAAAATTTTGAAAAGAAGTTATTTTCAAAAAATTTTAATAACATTCAATAATTTAATAAATTTTTAATTACAATTATTAACAGACACGATTGTTTTAAAAAACGAAAAAAAATTCGTAAATAAAGTTTTATTTATTACTTTAATTTGTTTTTGAAAACTTATTTTTTATTTCAATTTTTCTAGATATTTTTACTTGCGTTCTCTAAATTTGAATCAGTTAAAGTGACTAACTTAATTAGTTAATTAATTTTATAGAATAGAATTAATTCTATTATTCTATTAATTAAATATAAATTAAAATTCTATTAATTTAATAGAAAAAATAGTCACTGATTCAAATACAGTAGGTAAATAAATTTTTAAAAATTAAATAAATAATTAAAGAATTTCACTAGAAACTTTTTAACACATAGAATTTTAAAAGTATTTTAATTTAATAATTGATTAATAATTAAATTTTATAAAGAGTCACCTTCTAATGTATGTATTCATCTTTCTAAAGGCGACAATTTTATTAATGATTAAATTTTTTATTAATTAATTTATAAAAAGATAAAAACTTAAAATTGTATAATAAAATTTAATTTTTGGAAATTTTTTTTTGTTCAGAAATGTGATTTTTGAAATTTTTCAATTCTATTGTTTCAAGATAATTGAATTTTTTTAAACAAATAATTAAAAGTTTTTGAAATAATTGAAGTTTCTATACATTTTATTAAAAATAATTGAATTCTTATAAAGAATTTTATGTGCATTTTTCATAAATAATAACATTCTCTAGAAAGATTTAATTACTTTTATAAATTGTTAAATTTTCATCTGAAATTGAATTATTATCAATATAATTTTAATAAAATTGAATAATTAATTTTTCAATTATTTACAAATAGACAAGATTGTTTTTAAAAAATTGAAAATTTTTTTTTCCATTATAAACTTTTCAATTTAAATTATTAAAAACACATTTTTAAAAAATTTAATGATTTATTTTTGTTTGAAATGAAATTTTATTTTGATGAGAAAAATACCAAGAAAAAATGATTACACGGAGAGAAATTTCGTTTTAATATTTCGTATTATTATATTAGTATTTAGTAAACCCGATTGCAATTTGGGGAAATCGTGCACTTTTATTAATTATTATTACCATTTTTAAGAAAATTTATAATCAAATTATTACTTTGTATTATTCTGAAGTAACAGAAATTAGAATAGTCAGTAAGAAATTTTAATATTATAAGTAAGAAAGTCTACAATAGTAAAAAGTATTACTAGAGAATTATACTAAATACTATCGAAGTATTGCATAAATTGTAAATTTAGTAACGAATAGTGTTATCGACTATATTAAAAATTATGACCAGCCTAATAGCAGGCTTTCGGCTGTCGAAGAGTGGTTACGAAACTGTCCGAGATTAGCCGAACATTTTAGCCGAGCAGTTCCGAAATTATCCGAGTCAAACTTCATGGCATTTGAGACATTTAAGTTTTATTTCTCTTTAAATATAAATAAGTAAAAATTTACGATTAGATTAGTGGAAACGTCTATTTATTAGTAAAATCTGCTAATTCAAAAGCAAAAAGTCAGTTGCCAATTCAAATTAGTAAATATTTTTACTAATTAATTTAGAGAGTTATCAATTATTATTTAAAATTTTAACTAAAATATTCATATTTAAATTAATTTTTATTAGAAAATTCTACAAAAATTCAATTATTTAAATACAAAAATAAATAATTTATTGAACAGTTGAATGTTTCTTAAAGTTGTTGAACTTTTAAAGAATTATTTTGACGAATTTTAATAAAATTTTTAAGAATAATTTCATTTTTAGAGAAATTTTGATGAAAATTATATAAAAAATAATTGAATTTTTGTAAAAAATTATTAAATTCTTATTAAATTTTTATTATTTATGAAAACAATTAAATATTTGCGTAGAATTGTTAAAAAAGATTTGTTAATCATTGAATTCTTTGGGAAATTTTATTAAAGAACTGGATATTAAAAATTCTTTATTTCAAAACAGTTTTTGAAAATAATTGAATTTTGGAGAAAAATGTTATTATTTATAATAATAAATGAAATTTTGATGGGAAGTTTTTTAATTTTTTGACTGTATAACTGAATTTCTGCGAAGGAATCTATCTATTACTTTGAAAAATAATATTAAATTCTTAAGACGAATTTTAATAATATATTTCTTTTTAAATAATTGGATTTTTTTGTGAAATTTTATTGAAATAGTAGATATTGAAAATAATTGAATTTTGATAAATTATTGAAATTAATTAAATTTCTACGAAGAATTTATTATTTATAAAGATGGTTTTACTGCCTTGAAAATAATTTAATTTTTGCAATCATTTGTAACTTCTTCAAAATTCAATTTCTTTTAGAGTTTTGAACTAAACTAGTTCATTAGAAGATATTAAAAAATGATTTAAGAAATGCTGCATTTTATATAAAATGCATAAAAATTCTTATGCCAATAAATTAAATGATGAGTTTTTTCAAATAACTTTAAATTGGATATAACTTTAATAGAAATCAGTTTCTAGAAACAAACAATTTTAAAAACAGTATTATGAGAAACATTTCTCAATAAAATTTTGACCCAGCATACAAAATTATTTATTAAAAACTTAAAATAAATTAAGAACTATGTTTAACAAAATATTGAGAAAATATTACTTTCTCGCAAGTTCAGAAAATTTCTCGAGTTTAGTATATAAGGAAGTTGAGAACTGTATCTCCCAATGTACAGCGTGCGTGCGACATTGCGTTTATTTGTATCGGTTAAGTTTATATGTATGCGTATTTAGGTTTTAACATATATCTCCGAAATTGTATATAGTTTGTGTTTATATGTATATAGTATAATGCTTGCGTTGACTCATTTGTGTGTATGTGTGTGTGAAATACTCTCGAAACGCTAATTATGTCCTTCTCCTTCTTACATCTTTTTATTTTCTATCCTTTTCGACTCACTCATAATTTTTAGTATTGACTATATTAAAGGTATTCTTTCGATACTTTCCTGGACTATAATTTTAATATAGTCAGTTTTAAAGATTATAATTCTTTTAATAATTTTTCTAAAATATATTAAAAGCTGCCTACTAATATGGACAATATTAATTTTTAATATAAAACACGATTTCCCTAAATTGAAAAAAAATATATTAAATTCTATTACCAATTTTAACAAATATTAATACAAAATCTCTCTCCGTGTACATAGCCAAGAATTTTGTTTAACGAAAATATTAGGCACCCTGATTATAAAAAAGAACTCCTTTATTATCAAATAAATTAAAAAAAAATTTTAGAAGTATAAAAGTTTTCAAATATTATAAAATACTTTAAAAGAATTTAATGATTATCGTAAATAAAAAATTCTTTGCGAGAATTAAATTATTTTTTAAATATAATTGTAATAAAATTTCTCGAAAGAATTGAGTAGTTTTGAAAAATTTTAATATTCTTCGAAGGAATTTTAATAAATATTCTTAGATGTTGAAAATTTAATACATTTGAATTAGCATTTATTTACGCTATATTACAAAAATATACAATTGTTACATACACATTTCTTTCATACTTCAATATACTTTAGTATAATTATGCTAATCAGACGTATAACTTTTTCGTACATTTATTGAAATCTTAGTTTATTTTGTATATTTTACAAAAAAAGATCACCTTTAGTAATATTCCTCTATCTAAAACATGTTTAAATGGATTATTTGCAATTATTTTATTTTATTGATTTTTATATTTTTTTAACTCATTTTATTTACTAGTCTAAAGAAGATTATAATTAGGAAATGTGGAACTTTTCCTTTCTTACTACTTTTGTTTTAAATTTCGTTCCATAATTCAGGAAAATATTTTTGTTTTTCAAACAAAAAAAAAAGAATAAAGAAAATTAAATGAAAAAAATTTGGAATTAAATTAAAGAGAAATGTATAATATTGACAATTACTGAAAGGTGACTGAATAATTATTTACATAAAAGTAATTTTCTTAAAAAAGAAAAATATACATTCAATTTGTAAAATGAGCCATAGGATCTTCAACGCGTGATCTTTTAATTTGAAAAGCTTCAATTTCTTCAGCTGTTGGCTCCTTTGCTTCGTACATACTATGATATGCTCTATTTCTGTCTCCCAGTTTAATCATTAATTCACCTTCTCGTTGACTTTCCTCCTCTTTTCTCAGTGCTTCTTGAAGTTTAGTTTCGCTCTTCATTTTTCTTTTCAAACGCAACTTTTCCTTTTGTTTTCTCTTCTTTTTCATTTTTTTCTCCCTGCTAGTCTTTTTCTCAGTGACTGTTCTTTTATCCTCGTTTGAACTTGAATCACTGCTCTCTGAATCTGATGACGATTCAGAAGATTCTTGTTTTTGAATAATTTCCTCATTGTCTTGATTTTTCTCTTCTATAGGAGAAGGAGGTAGTTCGGGAATTGGTTTCTCCATACTGACGGATGGTAGGATTGGGACTTCGGAGGCCAATTTACCGGACTCGCCGGTACAGTAAGAATTTTTCAGAAACGAGTAACAGCATTTGAAACCCCAATTACCTTCCCGCCAATATGAACCCCAAACGGATGTGTGATTGCCAGGAAAGATATCTTCTTCGTATTTTGAACGAATTACCTGTCGTTCTTGACCTTTAATTATTTTACCAGCTCGATTATATTCGACGTATTCTTCAGTTTGGGCCAATAAAAGAGGTGCAGGCGGCACATCGAGATGTTCTTCACCGCCATATTTTTCGATGACACGATTTTTGATTTTATTCTTCTGCTCGCTACGATTTTTATCGTATTCCTTTTTCAGTAGTTCGAGTTTCGTTGGTTCTGCAAGAAGATGGACGTCTAAACCTCGTCCAGAGGCCTCCCAGGCGAATAGTTGAGCTGTTGCGTGCTCCTGTGTGTCACCAGTGAAACGAGTGAAATTCTCCCCCTGATAGTCGACCCTAAGAAAATAAATTATTTCCATTAGTTCAAAATCGAAAGAATTAAAAAAAAAAAAATGCAACACTAGAGTTTAATTTAAAAACATACTCTCTATCGGTTCCTGCGTAGGGATTATCACGCATAGATCTTGTTTTCGGATCGTAATATGCTGAATTGGGATCCAAATTACGAAGATATTTTGCAGTGTCCTCTCGAATTCTCAAATTTCGAACAGTGATACGCTGCTTGGAATCGACTTTAGTTCCGGGCATATCAATTTCATCGACATATTTATCTTCATCCTTATCGGAATCTTGATCATCAATTTCACCAGCATTGAGTTTTTCGGCGCGTATTTCTTTTTTTGCTTCCTCAATTTTTTGATATTCCTCGACAATTTCCCGATGCTCGGATGGATCGTAACCAGCCCATCGATCACGTTTTGCATCGTAATCAAGTGATAATTCCGGTTGTGTGACATCGTCGGAGGCAAGATGAGTTTGTGAAAATTTTGCCAAGACTTTTCTCGGCCTCTCGAAACATTCCTTACGCTTGTGACCCAAGGCACCGCAATTTTCACAGGCACCTTTTCGATATTTAACAGCACGAGTCGATTGCTGTCCTCGAATATACCAATCATCAATTCCACTGAATTGTTTTTGACGTTCAGGTTGTGGCCGTTGATGCTTTAATGTGGGACCCTGAGCACCAAAGTACCAGGGAGTTGAGCTAATATATTGTGGAATGTGAGGATTTATGTCCTTTCCTTCCTCATCAACAGCAGCTGGGGCAGTACCAGCTTTTCTCGCCTCCTCCAATTCTTTAGCCTTGCGCCAATCATCTCTACTTTTTTTCTTTGGTTCGTCCTCGAATTGACTCTTATTTTTTAAAATCTGTGATACTGGCACATTCGCCAAGGGATTCGCCATCTAAAAATATTTTATTTTATTTATTTTTAATAACAAAAATTTCCATTTTCATAGAATTTAAAGAATAAAGATCTTGAATACTTATTTACACTTATTTGAAATATTAATATTGCTTCCTCAGAGGAAGAATTGTATTTAAAAATAATCTAAAATCATTTTTCTTCTGTTCAATAAATTCAGAAAAATAACAATTCAAAAAATTAGAATTCTTTACCGTTTTTTAACAAACAAATAAAATATTCAAGGAGAAAAATAAGAAAGAAATTAAATACAAAACAAAATTTTAAAGTTTATTAATACTTTGAATTATTTACTTATACTTATTTAAAATATTAATATTGCTTCCTCAGAGGAAGGATTGCATTTTAAAATAATCTAAAAACATTCTTCTTCTCTTCAATAAATTCAGAAAAATGACAAATGATTCAAAGAATTCGAATTTTTTACCATTTTTTAACAAACAATTAAATCATCAAGGAGAAAAATAAGGAAGAAATTAAATGAAAAACAAAATTTTAAAATTTATTAATACCTTGATTTGATTATTATATTATTTATTTATTAATACTAAGTGAACGTGTAAACAACTTTTTTTAGTGACAAACGTGTTAAAAATTTGTATTCAACCAGAGAAGCAAAAATAAACAGAAATTAACAAAACAATGCACTCTTTATACTGTTACTTAATTAGTAACAATTGAAAATTGCATTTAATTTGTAGAATTAAAAATAATAAAAATTGACATTAAAGAAATACTCACTATTGATTTTCAAGATATTAACACACATCCAAAAACTTTTCTTTATTTTCTTGAAGTAATATAATTATGACATGTATTAATTTAATACAATTCGGAAAAATTCGATTAAAGTGACGAAACTTTATTTATTTAGAGCATATTAAACAAATTATTATAACACACAGTACGTATTTCAGCAATTGTCGGCCATTTTGTATGTATCTGAACTGGACAAATTGTCCCTAGTGTTATTTATGTTCAGTGGTTGGCAGTACTGGGATAAAATAACCGGAATTGTAGAAACATTTCAACTTTTCCGCCTTTGTTGAAGGGATAATAATAGATTATTATTTTGGAAATTAGTCTTATATTAATAATAATTACAAATAGTGTAAATACTGATAAGAGCTATTATTCTATGATATGTTAAATTAGTATATTTTCTAAATTCTCTTGTTACTGTAAATTGTCCACCAATCAGAATCGCGAAAACTGATGCCTTAATGATTTTCCTCCAATCACAGGGCACTCAATGTTACTGTGTTCATTCATGTTTATTCCTGTTAAAAAGATGATGGCGTCGGTTTGGAGCTCCGAATTTTTCCACGGAAAAGGTAAATAATTTCCCCTTTAGATAAAAAATTCTTGGTTTTACTTGATATTTTCCATGTGGGAAATGATTATTTATGATTTTTTTCTCATGGAAATATCGATTCGTTGTAAAAATGTGAGATATGTGTTTCGTTCTCTGATTGCCATGCTCTCGACCATGCCGTTTTTACGAATCGATCAAAATCGACAGAATCGTTCAATTTTGTCTAGAAATTTTTACATCCTGCTTGAATTTAATGCTTTTCGAAAGTATTATTCGTTCTAGTTATCATTTATTTTTTTTTTATTTAAAATGCAAAAATGATGCGCAAATTTTTCAAAATGGCCGCCGGCAAATTTTTAGACGCAGTCGGTATTGTCACAATATCTCACATGATAATTGTTTTTTAATTGTTATTGTTCTTAACAAAAAATGTAAATTTTATTGTTGCAGTTCTCCCTCAAAGCCAAGGTGGATGATATATAACAACTGCTTCGGGATTTAGGGACTCGGTCTTTTTGTAAAGTTAATTTTCATAATTTCCAAAGAACCTGTTTTGGTTACGTGAAAATGGAAATTTGATTATTAATTTAGAGAAGGGATCTCCGGGGAATTATGTCTTGAGTAGTTTGTCACAAAGCAGAGGAATATGATTTTAAAAGTAAGAAACAAAGAACTTTCTATGCAATTAATATTAATACAATAATTATTATAACCTAAAAATTTTTTTTAATCTCTTATTTTGTAATTTTAATTTTCTACATATTTTTCTTTTTCTTGCAAAAATAAAGTAATGCTTTATTTTATTATTCATCTCTTTTTTTTAATTTAAAAATTGCAACTTGTAACTAACAATATTTTATTTCTTAAAAAGTATTCTGTCAATTTTTCCTAATTAAATATTTTTTACTTTCAAAAATAAAAAATTGATTTTTTAGTTCAACGATCAAATTGGCGATTGTATTTTATATAATAGAAGAATTTATTTAAATTTTCCAATTTGAAATTTATTTAACCATTTATTTAACCATTTATTTAAAACCAGATAAAAAACATTTAATCTTTTATTTGATTAATTTTGTTGAGACTTTTTTTAATCTTATTGCTATTTAATTAAATAATTTTTATACATATTTACAAACAAATAAATTTTAGGTAATTTTAGTTTTTTTATAACCTATGATTTATAAAAAAAATTATCATTTATGATTTAATTTAAATTATTATTTAAAATTATAAAAATCAAGTTTTTTTATTTTTTGTACATTTAACTAAAGAAAAATAAAATTCATTAATTTGCTTTTAGTAAATTCGCTAAATCAATGTAATTGTTTCTTATTTTTATTTATAAATGTTTTTTTTTCAGGATCTGATTATTCCCTCGAATTTCATCCAACGGCAAAATGACGATCTTGATATTTTGCGTCAAAACCTGAGGGATTTGGCTCTAACCGTAAGTTTCTATTGAATTAAATTCTATTGAAAAATTATCTTTATAAATATACATTTTAGCCATAAATTAATTATCTGGTTTTAATTATTAATTAATTCGTATTATTATTATTTTATTATTATTGTTTTTGTCATTAATTTCTTTATTAATTAATGAGTTCAAACTCATCAGTTTATTATTGCCAAATAACAATTTTATTTATTTATTTTTTAGGGCCATCTCTTTGGGAACAGGATTGAAAGTCAAATTTAAAAAATATAAATTCAGTGCGTGTTTTTTAAAAGTATTTGAATCGCAGTAAAAATTTGAATTAACATTAATTATAAAGTTTTATTAAAAAGGTTTCATATAAACTTTTTTGTAAAGTTTCATAAAAATTTTAATTTTTAATTTAACACTATTTTTCGATTTTGATTTAAGACAATTTTTTTGCAGTGGAAATTTGAATTGTAACATTAAATTAACACTAAATTTAACATTACATTAATTAATTAAAGTTAAAAACAAAATTAAACGAGAAACTAAAATTAATTTTATGAAGTGAATTAAAAATTTATCTGCAAAAAATATTAATTTTAATGTTATTAGAATATTTTGGTTCTTCATAAAGGAAGATTTTTTTTCATAAAAATTAAATATCAGCAATAACTTATTCTGGTTTCTTTTTTATTTTATCAAATTAAATTCGTGACAGATGCCGAGTTTTAAATTATGAAAACAAATTATTAATTTAAAAGTAAAGTTTTGCAATTTTATTAATTCAGATTGCGCTTTATTTAAAATTATTCTACTTTTTTGTGCATTTATCGATTCAAATACTTTGTCGTCAAAACGGATTCGTCAACAAAGATGAAAAATATTTCTTCGTCTACTGAATTCTCTTTCTCGCTTCCAAAGAAGGTTAGTTTTTTTTATTTATTCGTCATTTTTGACTCGAAGATAAATTATTGAATTATATTTATTTACAAGTATTATAATTATAAACTTATTTTTGAAACAAATGCTCCGATTTTGGAACTTGTGCTAAACAAATTCAAGTATTTGATATTTTTCAAATACTTAAAAATTAAATAACTGAACACGGTTCCCAAAAATTATTATCTCCTCACATTGATAGACGCGTTTATCTTTTTCAATTTTAAAAAATTTGGATTTCAATTTTTCCCCCTTTAAGATTATATAAAATAATTCCGATTATAAATTCTTGTTTTATGAAAGAATGTTTTTAAATTCAAATCACTTTAAATAATAGATGTTTAAAAAATTTCAAGTTGACAGGATTGTTTTCTAAAGTTTATTTAACCGAATTGACTAAACTTTTATTTAATTAAATTTACATATAATTTTCACTCAATCAGATTATCGGTTCGTCAATTTGGATGAACAAGCATTCAACTAAATAAATCATTTTATTATCTTGAATATGAAAAGAATAAATATTTTAATTGAGAATTGCAAATCAATCAACCAATATTTATTTTGGAAATAATTTTCAACTAAATAAATATTCAAAATGTTGGTATATTATGTATAATCTCTATAACTTTACTTTCACAATTTATTCAATTATGGAAACAATTAAAAAAGTACGGTAAAACGTAACAAAAAAAATGAATAAATAAAATATTGAATGAAAAAAAATGATTAAATATTTTAATCCCATTTTTCGCCAGATCAAATTTAATTTTTTGATTAATAAAGTATTTATTTTACACACTAAATGCGAATTAGTTAAAATTAAATTGATTTAAAAGTAAAAAGTCTGTCAGTTAATAATAATAAATTACTGGTATTAGAACTAATTTATTATTGTTACTAAAAAAATTTATTTTATTTATATAAAAATTATTCGAATGAATAGTATGCACTGAAAAAACATTAAACTCAATTTAAATAGAAAAATAATTTTAAGTAATAATAATTATATGTAATTCAAACATGTTTTTTGTTTTGATTTAAACAAAAATATGTTTAAAAATTTTATATTTAATTCAAACTCAAAAGTTTATAATAAATAATTGAAAATCAACTATAAGGTTTGAATTAAAGATATTATTTCTATAAATGTAAAAAATTTTTTTCAGTTAAACTTAAATACATTTGACTGTCTAGCAAAGATATTTTATGTTTGATTTAAGTAAAATATGTTTGAATCGAACAAATCGTTTTCTCAGTGTAGAATTTAAAAAAATTTCTGGATATTTATGCCTGTTTTTAATTATTTTAAAGAAACAATTTTTTAGTTACAATTAAATTGTCTCAGATAGTAATAAACAATTTTTTAATAACAAAAAATTGTTATTAAACAAAAGATAAAGTTCGCTCAAAAATTATTTTTTTATCTTCAAAGAGGTTTAAATTTAAAATTGTTGAAAATCATTATCCCTATATGGAAAAATAATAATGATTAAATATTTATTTAGAAAATAATATTTTTTGAGTATCTTATCATTTTTAGAATAAATCAGAAAATTCCGTAGAAAAAAAGTGAAAATTTTGTCTTGACGACGATGCAATACTTTTTTCTAACTTCTTGCAAGAGCGGGCAATTAGTTTTTAATGCAATAAATTTTAATCAAATTTCTCAACAAATGGAATTATTCTTAAAAACTTTAGTGAAATCCGTCAAAACAATTTAATTATTTAAAAATTTGTTGATAAAATTCTTTACATGAATTCAATTCTAAAAAACATTCAAGTATTCAATAAATTATTGTTTATGATACTAAACCGAACTCAAATATTTTTATTTTTTCCAAAATATTCATTTTCTTGTAGTAAACTATGTAAAAGGATTTTGCAAAAAAAAATTTTACTTTTGTTATTAACCAATCAAAATTTTTATTCATTTAAAAAAAAAAATTAATTTCAGAATAATTTGTTAGCCGATTTCAATGATTCAACCTGCATTCTTTTTGTCTTGAATCCAACTTTCTAAAAAAATTATTTTGTTTAAAATTCATTCAATTTTCTACAAAAAGTGGACACCCTGTTAATTTATTGAATCTGATCGATTTTGTTAATAATTATAATTAAATAATTATTTTAGTATTAAAATTTTATTATTAAAATTTTATTATTAAAATTATTGATAAAAAATTAAACTCTTTTAAACAATGTTATTAGATTTTTTACCAATAATTAAATTCTTTCGATGAAATTCCTAAGTATGTTTCGAAAATAATATAATTTCTTTGAATGAGTTCTAATAAAAGTTTTTAAAATAATTGCATTAAACAAGAAATGTTTTTCGACTTTTTAAAATAATCGTGGTTGCGTTAATAATTATAATTAAACATTTGATTAATTAAAGTTTATTAAAATTATATTCAAAATAACTGAATTCCTGAGAAGAATTTTATTATTTATAAAAAATAATTTATTTCATGCGATCAATTTTACTATTTTACTGCTTATAAAAATAAATAATTAAATTGTTTTGAAGGATTTAGAATTAAAATTTTACAAAATAATTGAATTTTTTCAAAAAATATTAAAATTCATAGCTGATAAAGTTCTGTAGAACATTTCAAGAATGATTCTACATAATTTCTAGTGAAATTATATAGAATTTTATTAAAACGATTCTATAGTTTTACTATACATGAATTCTACTAAATTTTATTAATTATTAATATTTAATTAGAAAAAATACAAATTTCGTAAATTAATTTATTCATCATTATATTATTGTAAGATTACTAAATTTCATAAATTTTTTTAACTTAGATGATTTAAGTAATATTTTTCCAAAATTTGTCTTTAAAATCAATTGTGAAATTAAATATTACAATAACATAAAATTAAAATTTAGTAGAATTTATTATGATGAAATACTATAGAACTTTTCCATCTGGAAATATAAAAAAAATAAAATTCTTCATGAAATTTTATTAAAAATGTATTAAAACTTAAAAAATAAAAAATTAAAATTAAAAAAAAACTAAATTTTTTTTATTTTTAAAACTAAGTAAATTGTTTTAAAGGATTTATTAAAATTTTAGTAAATAATTGTATTCTTTCGTGATATTTTTTAAAAGTAATTGAATTTCTGCAAAGATTTTTAAAATTTTGTTGAAAAATTAATTTTTGCATAGAATTATAATAATATTGAAAATAAAATAACAATAATAATAATTATGTGTACTATATTACTGTATTACTGTACTGAATTACTAACTGAACTTAAAAAAAATTAATTATTCAAAAATTCTAGAAAATTCGAAATTTTAAGCAAATAAAGAACAATAATTAGTTAAATATTTATTTTACAAAAGTTATTAAAATTTGAAAATTTTTTAAAAATTGGGTTTTTGAAACATACTAATTAAAATTTTAAAGAAAAAAGTACTTGATTTCTCAATAATAATTTTAACAAATTGAAACAATTGGAAATTTTATAAAATGTTATATTTTAAAGAATTTTATTTTTTCCTCTTTAAAAATTGTCATTAAATATAATTATATTTTAAAAATTTTATCATTTTATGAATTTACTAAAATTATTCTATTTAAATAATTCAATTATCGTAGTTGAATTCTCATAGGAATTAATTTAACAAAAATTTCAGTTAAAAATAATTGAGTTTTGGATGAATTATAGTTGCAAATTTTATAAATAATTATATTTCATGAGGTTTTTCATTGAAATTATTTGAAAATGTTAATTCCTTGGGAAAAATAAACATAAGTTTTAAAAATTTTATTAAATAAAACGTATTATAGTTTTGGAAAAATTTAATTTAGAAATTTCGTAAAATTGTTTCTTGAAAAAATGAAACTGAAATTTTTTGAAAATACTTCTTTCAAAAAAAATTTTTTTAAAATTGAAACAATTGAAAATTTTACCAACTTTTATTCAAACACTGAAAAAAATTTAATTGATTCAAATAACCGATTAATTGAATATTATCAATTAAGTATTTACTTGAATCAAATAATATTTAATGGAGTCAATTAAATGGTATTTGAATCAATAACTTCAGTATTTGAAGCAAATACCATTTAATTGATTGTAATCAGGAAAAAAAATTTTTTATTTCAAACCTTGTTGATTCTCTCTAAATCTGAATTGGTAGAATTCTTCTAAAAATTAGTAAAATTTTACTAATTTTTAGTAGTTTTCATGAACGACTTTAAACCTTTTTAATTAGTAGAATATTACTAATTTTTAGTAAAATTCTACTAATGTTCTAGTAGAATTATCCTAATTAAAAGTCACTTTTTTACTTAATGAATTAGTGAAACTGTTTTATCGACTATTAATAAAACAGTTCTACTAATTGTTAGTAGAATTCTACTAATCAATTAGTAAAAATTAAGAATTAAGAAATTAATTATAATTAATTTAATATAATTAAATTAATTGTTAGTAGAATTCTACTAATCAATTAGTAACGCTCTACTAACAATTAGTAAAATTTTACTTATTGTTACTAACAATAAGGGTGTCTACTAACCGGGAAAACCGGGAATTTTATTTAACCGGGAAAAATCGGGATTTTTTTACAAAACCGGTAA
The DNA here is from genome assembly GCA_032873175.1 of Leptopilina drosophilae. Lineage (NCBI taxonomy): Eukaryota > Metazoa > Arthropoda > Insecta > Hymenoptera > Figitidae > Leptopilina > Leptopilina drosophilae. The sequence goes on from CM065481.1 coordinate 17,069,677, forward strand.
TTTTTTCACCAAAATTAAAAAAAGTTTTATTATTTTAATTTGTTTTTAAAAAAATTGTTTTTTATTTCAATTTTTATAGATATTTTAAATTCTTCTCTAACTTTGAAGTAGTTAAAAAAAATTAATTTGATAGTAAAAGTCAGGCACTAGTTCAAACAGATTATGTAAATAAATTTTTAAAAATTATGGAGTTAATAGAAATATTGTGAAATTCGATTGAAAATATGTAATTGAATTTGTCAAAGAGTTTCTTTAGAAACTTTTTAACAAATAAAATTTTCAAAATGTTTTAATTTAATAATTAATTAATAATTGGATTTTATAGTCATATTTTAATGAATTCATGTTTCTTAGTGAGAAGATTAATAATTAAATTTTTTATTAGTTAATTTAAAAAAAACGATATGCACATCAAATTTTTTATTAAAATTGAATTCTCGCAAATTTTTTTTTAAATTCTGAAAAATAAAATTGGTGAAATTTTTCAATTCCATTATTTTATGATAATTTAATTTTTCTAAACAAATAATTGAACATTTTTGAAATAATTGAAATTTCTCTACATTTTTTTTGTTAAATAATTTAATTCTTTGAAGGAATTTTAATTAAAATTTTTCAAAAATAATCAAGGGAAGTTAGTGACCTTAATTATAATTTTATTTTTAAAATATAAAGTCCTTTTTAAAGTTTTAAATCAATTTTTTGCTTCTAAAAATTATATTTTATTATTATTCAATAGTTGAGGAGCAATTTTTCAAAAGTTGAAAAATCTATTTTTTAAAAAATTGAGATAAACACATATTTTAAATATTAAAATCTTTAGAAATCCATTTATTACTGTTAAATTTAAGAAAAAAATTTATTAATAAAGAATTTTCAGTTAAAAAAATATTTTGGCCTAACCTTGATGATTTTTAATTTCTATCTTTTTATTAGAAACAATTATTAAAACCTTTAAATTCCCTATTACAAAAGAATTTAATTACAAACATAGTATTCTAAATAGAAAAAATGTTAAAAAATGAATAATTTATTACAATTTTTCTACATTAAAGATAATTTTAATGGTTATGTGAGAATTGTCATTTGTTTAAGGGGAGGCACCACCCCCAACTTTGACCCCTTGAAATTTAAATTATTAAAGTAGGTTATATTTTTTTTTGCACCATTTTTAACCCTAAAATATATAGGATGGTAAAAAATTTGAAAGTTTAATTTTTGAAGAGGTTAGAATTTTTATCTTTTCAATAATTGCATATTTTTGCAAATCCATGCGAGAGGTTGTTTAAAACTATAAAAGAAGCTTAGAAAAAAATTTGCGTTAAAAAATATTGAAAATTGTAAGAGAAGATTAATTTTGAATGTTCAAATTTTATAACTTTTGACATATTTCCAAAGTCCTGGATCAATAATCTTTTTGAGAATATCAATGTTAACAAAAATTTATTCGCTAAATGCAAAAACCATGTCGAATAACTTATTTACTGTGTTAAAATTTTAACAATTGTTAAAATTAATTTTATTTTCTAGGTTAAAATTTTAACAGCCGTTAAAATTTTAATCTAGTAAATAAGTTATTCGACATGGTTTTTGCATTTAGCGAATAAATTTTTGTTAACACTGATATTCTCAAAAAGATTATTGGTCCAGGACTTTGGAAATATGTCAAAAGTTGTAAAATTTGAACATTCAAAATTAATATTCTCTTACAATTTTCAATATTTTTAATGCAAATTTTTTACTAAGCTTCTTTTATAGTTTTAAACAACCTCTCGCATGGATTTGCAAAAATATGCAATTATTGAAAAGATAAAAATTCTAACCTCTTCAAAAATTAAAATTTCAAATTTTTTACCATCCTATATATTTTAGGGTTAAAAATGGTGCAAGAAAAAAATATAACCTACTTTAATAATTTAAATTTCAAGGGGTAAAAGTTGGGGGTGGTGCCTCCCCTTAAATTTCTCGAAATGACAAAATTTGGATTTATCAGGTTTTGAAAACTTACTCCTCAGTTATAATTATTGAACTTCTCTTAAATTTTTATAATTTCAAATTTTAGAATTTTTAAATAAATGATATTTATCATTTCTTAAGTAAATTTAATGTTTATTACTTATTAAGTAAATAATTAATTATCACTGTTTTTTTTCAAATTGTAATAAAATTCTTTACAGGAATTAAATTATTTTCATAAATAGTATCATTCTTTGGAAGGATTTCAATTATTTTTGTAAATAGTTCAATTGTTTGCAGAAATTCAATTATTATCAATAGAATTGTAATAATCTGGAAAAAGAAAATTTCCAATTATAATTATAAAGAGACAAGATTATTTTTAAAAAATTGAAAAAATTATTTTCCAAATTTTCAATTCAAATTATTATTTATTTATGTTCGAAATAAAATTTAAATTTTATGAGTAAAGAAAACCGGGAAAAAATTAGGCCATAACTGGGAAAAAATTAAGCTATAACCGGGAATTAACCGGGAATTTTGTTGAATGAAAATAGTAGACACTCTGTTAGTAGAATTATTACTAAATCATTCAGGGGACGACTTTTCACCATTTCTCTCTAAATCTGAATTAGTAGAATTTTACTAAGAATTAGTAAAATTTTACTAATTTTTAGTAGTTTTCATGAACGATTTTTCACCTTTTTAATTAGTAGAATATTACTAATTTTTAGTAAAATTCTACTAAAGTTTTAGTAGAATTCTACTAATTGATAGTCACTTTTTTACTAAATGTATTAGTGAAACTGTTTTATCGACTATTAATAAAACAGTTCTACTAATTGTTAGTAGAATTCTACTAATCAATTAGTAACGCTCTACAAACAATTAGTAAAATTTTACTAATTGTTAGTAAAATTTTCACTAAATCATTTAGTGGACGACTTTTCACCATTTCATTAGTAACTTTCTACTAATTCAGATTTAGAGAGTTCATTAGTAACTTTCTACTAATTCAGATTTAGATAGTTGAGAATCAATTTTTCCCTGAGTGAATCTTTAGATGATAATACAGTATCGTCATATTAAAAAATTAGCCTTTGCTCAAGTGATGTTATCTAAATAAACGCCGTCAGAGATCACGAAGTATCTAGCCAAGCTGACAACAAAGAAAAGAATAAATAAAAAAAAAAGGGAAAAAAGGCTACATAGCTGATGACTCCTTCCATTCTTGACATCGTCACCACGAGTAACATGATCCCTTTACTCTTCGAAGCCCACATCGTTCCCCCCTTGCCCCACCCCACCCCACCGTGACTCCCTTTCGTTAACCCCGACCCAAAGATTCAAAGACACCCATGCGCTCGCGCGCTACCCCCTGTGTTCCATCATGCGCATGAAGTCCGTTGCTGGAAGACTAAAGGTTGGGAGGATGGGGTTGAAAAGCGCGCGGGAGGGGATATGGAATGAGGAAAACGGGCTTTGGGTGAGGGTTGGGTGTTTCATGTGTGAGGGGTGGTGGGTGTCAAGGGGCAATGGTGAAGTTTCTCAACGCTCGATGGCGTACCAGTGCGGATCGTGATTCCGCGGGACGCGCAGCGTCGCGACGCTCCTGTTACGAAATTCCTCTAAATGAAGGATAATTTTTGCGCACACAAAAAAAGAAAAAAAAATTGAAAATTATTTCAGTTGTATCGTGAAATTTAATTATTGTTCTCGTTTCTTCATTGAGGTGTTTAGAATTAATTTTTTTGGGGTTTAGGGTTAGTTTGTTTTTTTATTTGTTCTAGTGGTAATTTTTGTTTAGTTTAATTTTTTTCTGTTTTTTTATGGACTTCTTTTTTCTTTTTGTGTCCTGATGTACTAGTGAGATTTTTGAATAATTTTTTTTTGTTTTTATTCTATTTTTCATGAATTTTTGGTTCTCCAGTTTGTTTCATGGTTCTCCAGTTTGTTTTATGGTTCTCCAATTGTTTCTTTAAGAAGTCTTTGATTTTTTCTTTATTTTTTTATTCCTTTCCTTATTTTCTTATTCTTTTCTTTATTTTATTATTCTTTTCTTTATTTTTTATTCTTTCTTTGTTTTCTGGTTTTAGTTCGTTAATATTTTTCTATTCTCCGGGTGGATCGAATTTTTTTGGTTGTGTTCTCCAAGTTTGGTTCCTACTGGTTTTTTTTTGGTTTTTTTATTGTTCGAAATTTTGGTTTTAAATTTTCGTTTGGTTCTCAAATTTCTCTTTGATTTTCAAAATTGTTACCATTTTCAAGTTTTTCTGTCTGTTTTCCAGTTTTTTTCTTACTACTTTGGTTGGCAAAAATTTTTTTGTCGGTTTTTATTAATTGAATTATTGTTCTCGTTTCTACATTGAGATGTTTGGAATTAAGTTTTAGAATTAATGAATTAATTTAATTTTAGAATTAATTTATTTTTTTAATTTTTATTTTTGGGTTTTTCCTACAGTTTTTGGAGAACTTTTCTTCATTCTATATTGTATGCTAAATTTTTTACTTTCTTTCCATCTTGTTTTCGATTTTTTGTTCTTATTTTTTGGTTCTCATTTTTTGGTTATGGTTCTTATGTTTTTGGAGAACTTTTCTTGACTTTATGTTCTTCGCTAAATTTTTTCCGCATTTTTTTTCTTGTTTTGCAAATTTTTCCTTTCTTTGCTAAATTTCTATTTCCTTCCTTGTTTTTCCTTTGTTTTGATTTTTTTTCTTTTCGTTTTTCGGATTTCTTTTCCTTTTCTTTGGATTTATAAAAGGATTTATATTTTCCGTGGGTTTTTTTTTCTTTGGTTTCCTTACGGTTTTTCTTCTTCTTTTCCTTCTTCTTCAGTATTTTTTCTGTTCTCGACTGTTTTTTTTCTACTTTCTTGAAGTTCCCCGAGACTTTTTCCTCTTTTTCTCGTTCTCCAACTCTCTTGATCTTTCGCGCTACATTCATCTTGCGCAACGATATCTTCGGTTATGGTTGAGGCACACCGAGGCTTCCGGAGCGCGGATATCTTGATTTGAGATGTCCAAAAAGAGAGAAAAACGGGGGGGATTTTCAAGTTTTGTGCGATTCTTGCCTTTACTTGTCTGTGGAATACAATAAAGAATAAAACACCCGAAAAGTTTTTCTTTTGTCCAGCAAGTTTACTAGCGTACATCCCGAAACTGTCTATTTTTCTTTTCCTCTCGAGAAGAATCTCTCTCGTCTTGAATATCAACATCTTTTTCGATAGAAAAATGTTAAAAATTAAAAAATTTTTCACTCCGAATATGAACTTTCACCGTTTGGTGGTTTTTTTTTATTTTCGATACTCATTTTTCGTTAATTTAATATTTTTAAATTGTCACAGATTTTCTAAGGATGGCAAATTGAGACAGAAGACGAATTAAATTGTTGCTTCGGAATACTTTTGATTTATTTTTTGCCTCAATTTAATAAACCTAGAAAAACTGTGGTATTGAACGAAAATAATTTTTGCATTAATGACTTAGACATAATTAACATTAAAAAATTATATTTATTAATTAGAAATGATAAGTTAATTAAATTAATATCATTAATTAAATTGATAACATTGAATTAAATTAATAACATTAAATTAAATTAATAACATTGAATTAAATTAATAACATTAAATTAAATTAATAACATTGAATTAAATTAATAACATTAAATTAAATTAATAATTTTTCTACGTTCAGAAATAATAAATTTATCAATTATTCACAAGTAACGGGAGATATTTTTATTTTCGTATCTCGTTTTACTTTCAACGTTCATTTTTCTGCGCCCTAAATTGTGTAACTTTTATCATTTTTAGTCTAGTGGGATTTTTTTTTCAACTGATGCGGAGCAATCCGATTAAATGTGAAATTCACTCATTCGAGTTTAGAGAGTAGAAATTTTTCGAGTTGATTTGCTTCATAGTCGAAACCCCGCGTAATTAAAATGTCTCGAGATGAATCATGCTAAATGAGTCCCTTTCAATTGAGTCTCCCATTAAGCAAATCAATGGAAGAAGGAGGATTCCCCCTTTTCTCCGCAATGGAACATTGAGCAATTGAAAATAATTCCGTTGCGGCCTTCTTTCGCAGTGTCAGAATTCATTAATATTTATATCAGTATATTTGTAGTCGTGAAATGAAAACATTACGAAAAATATTCATTAGCAGATTTCTCGAAGACTCTGCATTTTTATTGGTGGATTTTTTTTTTGGGGGCTATTGATTGAAAATACGATTTTGCTAATTGGGTTTTAAGTTTTAAACTTGTATAATAGAGAGAAAGGGAAAAAGAGAAAAAGAGAAAAAGATAAAAAGAGAAAAAGAGAAAAAAAGAAGAAGAGAAAAAGAGAAAAAAAGAAAAGAAGAAAAAAAGAAAAAGGGAAAAGAAGGAAAAAATGGAGTAGAATTAAGAAAGTAGGAAATGAAGAAACGAGAAGAGAATAAGTTTGATTTTAAATCTGAGAAACATTTTTCAGCTTTCAAATGAGAAGTTTGTTTCCTCTTGTCGATAACGAGGATAGCAGCGGAAAAAAGTGATTTCAAACGTGAAACGTTTAATAAAAGTGACAAATAGAAAAAAATAAAAAAAGAAAAAAGAGGGAGAAACTTTGGTGAATGTGAGAAGACTTTTCCCCAGGCTCTCCTTTCTTCTTCCACGAGTGAAATTAGTCATTCGCAACAAGTGTATCGTATCGTTGATATAACGACTCACCGAGATCAGCGACTTTGCCGCGCATGGATAATTAACCTATATGCACCTTCTCTCTTGTTTATGCTCCCATTTCCTGTTTCTCTCCTTCTTTCTCCTCTCGCCACCCCCAAAGCAACCCACGCTTGTATCGTACAATTGAAAATCTCGTCCATCGATGATATTCCCAACAGGACAGCGCGATTAATTTCGCAAAAAGCTCCTCTCTCTCTCTCTCTCACTCCTTCCCTCAAAATTTTCAAACCCCAGGCTGTGCAGCAATCGAATCTCATCAACTTTTAATCATGGAAAAGCCCTTTAATACACGCGGTATCATCATTCAGGCATGATATTCACCAAAAGTTTTCGCAATGAATACAAAAAACTGATTCAAATGGTCTAAATAAGAATACACTATAGTGAAAAGACTTGATGTTTATTATCCTAATGTCATTAGGTGCTTGCTTCTAATACACGTGGGATATTTTTGCCTCTTTTTTTTTGTTCATTTCTCGATGTGGAAAAAGAAGAAAATTCGTGTGGTTTCTGATTGAAGAAAAGCACACACAGTATATAGTGAAATTTTGCCAATTTACTATTGAAAGACTAATAGAAGATTGTTTTCTTTCCCGGAGGAAAAGTGTTTTGAAAAGAAAAGTAGAAAAGTGTTTTTTGAAAGAAAATATTCATTAAATAAGGTGAAAGAAGAAGTTAAATATAAAGAGTAATAGTGATTGGACAGAGAAATTAAAATTTAGTGCAATTTATTTTTTGTGAACAATTTGTGGGTTCTAATAAAGAGAGTGTGTGTGTGTGTGTGCGTTTGACTTGTTAAAAATTGAAATTGGAAAGAAGGGACTAGTGGTTGTTTGAAAAGGGACGACAATTAGCGTGAGACTTTGAAACAATAGTGTGAGTGCAAATGAATTCGGTGAATAATGTGAGCCACATTGGTCGGAACCTTGTGCTTCCTGACTTGGGCAAGCAAACGCAAATGTACAGCCGTGCATTCGTTCATTTAAATACGTTAGAATGTGAGGCACTCTACCGGAAGAACCCTCACACGTCGAATCGGTGTTGATAAAATTAAATGATGGTTCACGTTTCACGTCGACGAGAGTGTAATAAAACTTCCGTCAGCATGGATGCCTGTAAACATAGAGGGATTATCTATGCTTATTTCGTCTGGTTAATCATCGACACCGTTGCTGCCGGTCGTATTTTCGGTGAGAGAAACGCTATAAAAAAAAAGAAATTATTACACATTTTTATTATTTTTTTTTTGCGTTGGAAATTGTGGTTTTTTACGATTTTTTTTTGTTTTACTTTTTTTTTTTTTAATATAAACTGAAAATATAATTTTTCTCGGCGAAAATTTATATTGCTGGAAAAGAAATTATTGGGAAAAAATTGAAATTACTAAAAATAAAATTATTGCGACAAAATTGATAATACTGAAAATAAAATTGTTAGTAAAAAATTTATATTACTGACAATGAAATTATGAGTGAAAGAGTACTGAATTTTAATAAAAGTAATAATTGATTCATATATTTATTTATTAATTTAATATAATAAATGGATTATATTATTATATTATTATTATATTATATTATTTAATAATAATAATAATAATAATAATAATAATAATAATAATAATAATAATAATAATAATAATATAGTATGAATAATATTTAAATTCTAAAAAATAATTAAAGATGGGCCAATAAGAAAATAACAATTATAAATTTTCATTCAGTACAATTGCTCGTAATGTGGCGACAAATCTCTATTTTTACCTCAAAAAAATCGAGATTGCGAGAACAAAGATTCGCTTTCCTGCTAACTCTAGTAATAATAGAATTCCTTCCATAATTAGTTCTATGATTAGATCTATGAAGTTTTCTTTGTGTCGAATTTAATTTTTAATTAAAATCAAATAATTTAGTAGGCTTTGAGAGAAATGTACGTTTATTTCTAACTAATATAAATTATATTTCGTTTAAATAAAATTGTCCTCTGAATGTAAATATTTTTGAAGTTAAAATTGAAATAAAATTTACGAAATTTCTGACTGAAAAAAATTGAAAGTAAATATTAAATTTTATAAAAAGTATTCTACAATTTTGGAAAAAAGCGACAAAGTGCAATTTTGTTATAAAATATACTAAACTGTATGTAAATTAACTGTAAGTTATGAGAAAAGCTAAATTATATCAATTACAAGGGAACAGTAATAAAATTTTAATGTAATTTTACTAAATACCTATCATAATTTTTTGGTTTTTTGTACTTTTTGTATATCAAAATTTTTCTTTTGTCGCATTTTTTCTCAAATTGATAAATGCACTTTTACAAAATATTTTTATTTTCCTTTCATTTAGTCAAATTTTATTTGATAGAAAATATTTTGTTTTTTTTAAATTAGTTTTACAAAGAGCAAAATTAGTGCATATAGTTTTTTTGGGGTTAAAAAAATCCAAAATCCACCTATAATTATTAAATTTAGAAAGAACTAAGTAGAATCAAAATTTATAGCTGAAATTTAAAAGATTTGAAAGTCAAATTTTTCCAATAATTTAAATGTTGTAGAATTTTATTTAATTCTCGGGAAAATTAGGGTTTTGTTTAAAAATTTGAATTAAATTTTTTTGACACAATTAAAATTTAAAAATTAATTAATTAAATAATATTGAAATAATTGAAATTTCGTAAAATTGTATTGAAAATAATTGAGTTTATTTGAAAGAATTTTATTGAAATTTCTAAAAATAATTTGTTTTTTCAAAGAATATTAATTGAAAATTTTAATATTTGAATTTTGCTAATACTTAATTTTTAAAATTAAATTTATCCAGAAATAAATGTATTTGAAGTTTTTTTTGGGTATCAAATAATTTTGAGTGTAAATTAGATTTTTTTGTAAGATTGTAGAAGCTAAATTTCTGAAAAATTTTTTATTAACGTTTCGTAGATGGTATTAATCTTAATTAGGAAACCATATCAATTACTTATACTATCGGAAAACAAAATCAATTTTTTTGTTAACTTCGCTAGTAAATATGAAATATTAAATAATATTTTAGTTGATAAATGTTGTTAACTAAAAATATTACTATTTGAATCAATAAATAACATTTTGCTGCAAAATTGGTTTACTAAATTGAGTTATTAAATTCAAAAATTAATATCATAACGAAAATGTTAATTATTATTATTATTATTATCATTATTATTATTGTTCATGAAATTATTTTTTTAATTTAGATTATTTAATGAAGAAATTAATTTTGTAGTAAAATGTTAGTTATTGTTTCAAATAGTAATATTTGCATCATAAAAATTATTTAAGTTGTATATTATTAAATATTGAAAATTTCATCAATTTCGTTTTTTAAAAATTATTTCGATAAAAATATAAATAAAAGCTGTATATTTTCCTTGGCAATATTCAGAATTTTATTTCAATTAATTATTTTAAAAAATGTCTGACCAGTGAAATTGTGAATATAATAAAAAATTGATCATTTTCTTTTTAAGAAACTTTATTTAAAATAGTGATTGGAAATTGAAAATTTTATTGTTCAATATAAGATGAAGTTTAAAGTTAAGTTTAAAAATACATTTTTATTTGAAAACTCTTACTCTTAAAATTGAATGTTATTCTGTATTATTAAAGAATATGTAATATTCTTAAAATCCACCTCAGGGATCGATTTTTCATTTCTATTTCGAGTAATATGCAGAAATTTTATTAAATGTATTTTTATAATTTGAAATAAAATTATAATCTGTTCGTTTCTTTAACAAAGCTTATTAACTTTAAAAAAACGTTCAATAAAATTAAAAATTGGTTCTTATTGTTTTTAGTATAATTGATAAATAATATTAAGGAAATAACTAAATAAATTTTATGTATCGTGAAAGTCAGATTTTTAAAAATTTAAATTATCGATGCATGTCTAGTGTTTGGCGATCGATTTTTCAAAGTTGAGCATTTCACTTTAAATTTTAAGATACAAAAAAATAAACTTTATATGTAACTCTCAGTTTTCTTTTTTACTGAAAATCTAATGGAAGGAAAAATTAAATCTGTATTTAAAAATTTATATTGAATACAATGCTTTAAAAAGTGAATATTTATAACTGAATTATAAGAGAAACGTTCGACTTTGATTAAATATCAAAAGCCGAATAGTTTAATTGGTGAAATTTGTCGAGATCGTGAATATCAAATTTTTTTTATTTATTTATCATTTTTGTTATTTCTTTTAATAAATCGTAATTGAAGAAAACTATGTTTGAGTTGAAATGTACACTAAAATTTTTGCGCGTATATCATTTTTAATTCTCTATTAATGGTTAAAAAATTAATTGAAGACTGGTTCTGATTTCCTAGTTAAATATTTACTCTTTCAATTTCAATTAGGCGATAATTAGATTATTTAAATTGCACGAAGTCAGTTAATGATGCATATAATTTATTTACTTCAAATTCGGTTATTTATATTTTTTTCTACTTTAAATTTATTTTTATACTATTTATTTTTATAGTATTTTTTTATACTACTTTTATATACTATTTATATACTATTTATTTATTTACTTATTTATTTTTATTTCTATTGAAGTAAATACGTTTAAAGTCAGAAGGCACGAATGTCAATAGTAATGGAGTAAAAGTAAAAATATAAAAAATGAGTTTTTTGGTTATAATAAGTTTTATTTGTTATATAAAATCATAGTTTGATAAAATCTTCTTTAACTTTTTTTAAAGTGACTAAATTTTCTTTTCATTACTTTATTTATAACAAATAAAATGTTTTTAATTAAGTAGTCAGACATTATTTATAACTAATAATTTTTTTTAACTAAGTAGTCAGACAATATTTTAGAAGATGGGGCTCTTTTTTCATAAGAAGTTTAAGGAATTTAAGAATAGAGGCAAAAGAAAGATCTAAAATTTGTTAATTAATTATAAAATTTAGACGCTTAATAAATTGAAATTTTTTTTTGAATATTTTGAATTATTTTAAAAACATTTTTCTATCGACAAAAATGACCTTTTGATTTGGATTTTTCTGGAAGAAAGATTATTATGGTTTATAAATCGATATCAGTGTTATCAATCATCTTTTATGGATATCACATAATTTTGATGATATAGGTTATCATTTTTGATTCGCAAGATGAATTTTTATTTCGACGGTTACAATATTTGGCATTTGAAGAATATCCCAACTCGAATGGGGAGAGATTGTATTTGAAGATATTACTTGAAAAATTGTTTTTATACGTGATGCTCCTTGGGAAGCATCAGTAGTCTCGTTTTCATCTAAATACGTATACCAGGTGAAAAATGCAAAAGATTTTCTCCTTTTAGATTTTCATCTTACCTGCGCTATCTTCTTGTCTTTTACTCTCTTTTTCTATTTTTATCTTTTTAATTTTTGGCACTGCATATTTTCTCCCTCTCTCCCTCTTGGGAATATAATTGAAATTCTTCGTCTTCTTAGTTTTTTCTTGCCAATGGTATTTGACTTATTAATAAGAAGTTTTTTTTTGGAGTCTTGTAATTGTTAATATATTCTTTAATTTATTTAGTTTAGCTGGAGTGGTGGAAGAAATTTATTTTTGAATTCATTAATTAGTAATTTAGCTCTCATTTATGAGAAACCGCAATTTCCTGGTATATTTTTATTTTTGTAGAGTTGAAAATACTCTTTTTGGGCACAGAAAAAACTAATATTTATAGTAATTTTTACTATTTATATAGTAAAACTTAATACAGATAGAAAATACTGATAGAAACTTCAAGAAATGTTTGGCAATTTTTACTATTTTTGAAGTAAAAATTTCTTCGAAGGAAGTCAATTTTTGTAAAGATTAGTAAATGTAAAAACTGCAAAAAATGATTAAATACTCCAAAAATGTTTTATTTAATTTATTTACTTTTTACTAATTTTATTAATTGTAAAACTACTCGAAAATATCAATAGCTTTATTAAAAATAAATATTTGATGATTAATATTTTTCCATATTGGAATTAAGATTTTCAAAATATCAAATTCATACATTTTGAAATTCAATAACTTATAGGGAATATTGATATTTAACTTGTTCAAAATTATTTTTCTGATTTCTATTCAAATGTAATTTCCAAGAATTTTTAATTAAGCAATTAATTTTGATAATTTTTTCTTCGTGTAGAATTTTATCCAAAATTTCATTTTAATTAAAATTTTGCCATGAATTTTATTAAAATTGTTGTAAATTATTGAACTTTTGCGAAAAATTTAGGTGTTTATAAAAATAATTAAAATGTTAACGAGAATTTTTTTATATTTTGAATTTGATTTTATAGTCACATTTTAATGAATTCTTTCTTAGTGCGAAGATTAATAATTAAAATTTTTATTAGTTAATTTAAAAAAAACGATATGCACTTCAAATTTTTTATTAAAATTGAATTCTCGCAAATTTTTGTTTTAAATTCTGAAAAATAAAATTGTTGAAATTTTTCAATTCCATTGTTTCAAGATAATTTAATTTTTCTAAACAAATAATTGAAAATTTTTGAAATAATTGAAATTTTTTTACATTTTTTTTTGAAAAATAATTGAATTCTTTGAAAGAATTTTAATTTAAATTTTTCGAAAATAATCAAGGGAAGTTAGTGACCGTAATTATAATTTTATTTTTAAAATATAAAGTCCGTTTTAAATCAATTTTTTTGCTTCTAAAAACTATATTATTCTATTATTATTCAATAGTTATAATTATTGAACTTCTCTTAAGTTTTTATAATTTCAAATTTCTGAATGTTAAAATAAATATTTATCATTTCTTAAGCAAATTTAATGTTTAATACTTATTAAGTAAATAATTAAATATTACTGCTTTATTATTTTTAAAAAAATTTAATAAAATTCATCACAAGAATTAAATTATTTTTATAAATAATAGCATTCTTTGGAAGGAATTAATTATTTTTGTAAATAGTTCAATTGTTTGCAGAAATTCAATTATTATCAATAGAATTGTAATAAACTTGAAAAAGAAAATTTCCAATTATAATTATAAGAAGACAAGATTGTTTTTAAAAGATTGAAAAAATTATTTTCCAAATTTTCAATTGAAATTATTATTTATTTATGTTCGAAATCAAATTTAAATTTTATGAGAAAATAAAACCGGGGAAAAATTAGGCCATAACCGGGAATTTTGTTGAATAAATATAGTAGACACCCTGATTATTAAAGAGTAGATTTTGTAAAATCAGTCGAGACGTCTCAGAAAAATCACCCATATGGGTGAATTTTCTGAAAGTGACACTTTTAAATTTCAGTTTTTCAATTAATTTTTTTCTTCAATTATATGGCTTTTTCTATTAAAACTACTTAATTTCATACTCAAGAGTAAGATTTTTAGGTTGCGCAAAATTAATTCTTAAAAATATTAAACTTTTTTTCATTTGAAAAATATTATTGTTGCTCCATTAAATTAATTTTATTTAATTGGCGAGCTTTTCTATTAAAAATTCACGCTAATATCGCGTTCACGAAATCGAAAATAAAATTACACTGCTTAAAAATTAATAATTTGTATATTTTAATACCAAATATATTCAATTAGATGAAAATATAAATGTATTTAAAGTATTTGATTTAATGGTAATTTGGATTAATTTTTTCAAAGCAATGCAGGTAAATACTAAAAACAAAAGAAAAACTAGCATATTTCAAGGAAAAGGCTTTGGAGATGAAAAGCTTCGGAGATGAAAAATAAATTTTCTTTCATATTTGTATACATTAGGGCGCAATTAAAATATGTTTTTTAGTAAAACATACAAATCTCACACCCTCATTTTATATTACCACCGAAATATTCTGTTAAATTTACTTCTACATTCAGTTATTTATTAAAAAGGATGGCTTCGGAGATGAAATTAATTTTTACTCGGAGAAAAATGTAAATTTCGATTATTTATAACAGCAATAATTTTTCTCCTTTTTGTAGATAAAATATAGGAAAATTTAACGTCAGATTCTTAGCTTTATTTTAATGTGCATTAAACTTTTGTTTAAGATATTTTTAAAGTATAAAATGTCAGTAATCATTGTAAAGTAATTTTAACCTAAAACTGAAGACAAAGATTAAACATTTTTATCAAAAATAAAAGTGAGGTCTACAAATTTTTAAAATGCACATAATGATAGAAAAAACATTGTACTTTCTGACAATATTTTTAAAAAATTTCTGAGAATTTGAAAAAAACCATGAAAATTTAATTTTATTTGTAGAAGTCCTATTGGAGACATGTTGCAAAGGCTTCGGAGATGAAAGTAATTTAGTTATTACGTAAATTAAATTGAATAAAATTATTTAATTTTTTTTTAAAAATGATAAATAAGTGCTAAATTTTCACTATGGAAATTGATAATAATTTTATTAAAGAGTAGATTTTGTAAAATTAATCGAGACAAAAGAAATGTCACTTTCAGAAAATTCACCCATATATATTATTATACTGTAATGATGATCTGTCTATAATATAAGAAAGCATCTTGAACTTATTGACTGAGAGAACAACTTGTAATAAGTGAAATTTCGTATATTCGGATTTAGAGAGTATAGTAGGAATCATTATCCAGAATAAATTATCGAGTTCACTTTGCTTTTTTAGATGTATTTTAGAACTAGATTCATATACTCAATTATATTTTTAAGTAGTCGTAAAAAGAAGCGTCTATATATATAATGTAAATAATAAAATATATATATATAGAGAGAGAGAGAGAGAAAAAGGAAAATTGTCAATTTAAATATTGAAAAATAACTGTATTTCGTGACATGTTGAATATCTCATCTGGGTCACTAATTTATGTCGGTTTCCTTGGGTAAATTAATTTATGCAGATGTAGAGTATATTTACATTGGAAATTGGATTTACATTTCCTGAAATATACTCGTTCCGTTCGCAGTAGGTGGACGTTATATTCCGGATGGAGAGAACGACAGTCAATTGACCGTCGCGAAATTTGTATTCCAGTCAAGTCTCGTATCCTGATTGACCAAGCCCTCTCAATTCGATTCTGATTCAGTGCCGGGGATGTAAGGTATAAACGTTACGATCGCTCACTCGACGCTGAAATGTCGACAAGATATTAGTCGTGAGAACTTGCAGTTGTGTGCATGCTATATGTGTGTATAAATTGTATATATATATATGTGTATGTATACAAAAACGAGTATAGAATTAGAAATACAAAAAAGGAGAGAGAAATAGGAAATATATTAGGATTTTGAATAAGGGAGGGATTTCGTATATAGGTAAGATCCAATTCATACATATATGTATATATGTTGATCTGAAGATGTATAGATGTATAGAAATATATAGATATATAGATATATAGATGCATAGATACATATGGAAACTAGGGGAATGTAGCTTTCAAGGAACAGTGTATAGTTGATGCAAAGAGTACAAATCGATACATGTACTATTCGTGAACATTTTCGAGATGCTCCTCCAAAGTCTTCTCCTCTTTCTCTCTCTCTCTCTCTCTCTCTCTCTCTCTCTGTATCTCGCTCTCTCTCTCTTTTTCATCTGACTGTACACACTGAGAGTATCTGCTCTAATCGGTTCGTGAAATTCAATTTCTCCCTGATACCAATGACTATACAGACCAACTCGATCGACGGAGAGCGATGGCCTTACCCTCGTCTTATTCACCAACGTTTCTTATCCTTGGCACTCACCAACTTTCCGAACCACACCAGCCGTGCAATTCCCGTTCTTGTCGACAACTTTACCGAGACATTAATATTTCATAAAATTAAGAATAGTTAACTTGAACTTAATTCAAGTGACTGGGTGTTTGTTTCTTTTGGTAATTTTTACTATTTTTTGTCGATTTTTCTTTTCTTTGCGGTCGAATTTTATTTTCCTTATCACACTCTCTTAATTTGAATCAGTTAAAAATCATGGTTTTAACTGACAATCAGTGACTGACTTTTTGCTTCTGAATTAGTTAAAAACAACTGATGTTCAGTTAAAAAATAACTGAAAAATTAGTTAAGCTTGACTAATTGAATCAGTTAAAAAAAAATTTACTGAAACATGAGTTATTTTTAACTGACAATTAGTTATTTCTAACTAATTGTCTGTAGAAATATTACTATTTGAATTAGTGACTGACTTTTTGCTTTTAAATCAGTTATTTTTAACTGATTCTCATTGAGAGAGCACTGGGCAAAAAAAAATATTCTTAAATTAAGAAGAAAATCCGTCTTCAATTGCTCTTGAATTTTGTACTTAAATCAAGAATATTACTCTTAATCGAAGAGTATTTTCTATTCTTTTCAAGAGGATTGAAATAAGAGGAATCACGAATTTGAAGTTTGAACAACGTTCATCAACAAACAAAATTTTGTTAAATCTATTCCTATATTATTTTTAATTCAATATTTAAATTTTTTAACAATTATTAATATCAGACAGGGCTCGGATTGTGCGACTTTTTCGACTTTTCTAAAGAAAAATGTGATTTTTTCGATTTTTTTGTGAAAAGATGCGACTAATCGACTTTTTCGAGGTTTTTTTTAGTAAAATGCGATGGAAATTTTAAAAATTTTCAAAAAATTAAAGTTAAAGGAAAAAGTTTAAGGCAAAAAAATGTTCTGTTAAGTTTATTTACAGATTTCTTTCATTATTTTTCAAAAAAAACATCAATAATTTCTTTTTTAAATAAATATTTAACTACTATTTTTCCATAAGAATTAAAATTCTTAAAAAGATTCAAATTTAAACCTTTTTGAAATTAAACTACTTATAATAATTAAGGATGGCCGAGTGATGAAATCATTATTTTATATTATAAGAGTTTAAAAAAAAAAAATTATTTGAAAATAATTGAATTTCTAGGATGATTTTTTTTACTTATAAAGATAATTAAAATTTTAACAATAATTTTATTAAAATTCTTTGCAAATAATTGAATTTCAGAAAAGCGTTTTAATATTTATAAGGATAATTGAAATTTTGAACAGATTTTTTTTAAAACGATTAAAAGTAATGGAATTTTGAAAAAGAATTTTGATATTTTTAAAAATAGTTGAAATTGCGGGGAGAATTTAAAAAAATTTAAAAATAATTGAATTTCTGCGATAAATTTTCTTATTTTTTGAGATAATTGAATTTTGCAAAGAATTTTATCAGAACTTTTGAAAATAATTAAATTTCCTTGATAAATTTTATTATTTATGAATATAATGATAATTTTTTGACGAGAAATTTAAAAAATTTGTTTAAAAATATTTGAATTTTTCTGCGAAGAATTTTATTACTTTTGAAAATAAATGAATTTCTAGGATGAATTTTATTATTTATTAAGATATTTACAAATGTACAGAAATAAATAAATAAATGAATAATTGAAATTCTGACAAGAATTTTATTAAAATTATTTGAAAATAATTGAATTATAGAGAAGAATTTTATTATTTATAAAGATAATTGAATTTTTGAACAGATTTTTTTTTAAATGTTTAAAAGTAATTGAATCTTGAAGAAGAATTTTGATATTTATAAAGATAATTGAAATTTTGAAAATTAAAAAAAAATTTTGAATATAATTAAATTTTTGCCATGTATTTTCTTATTTTTTAAGATATTTGAATTTTGCAAAGAATTTTATCAGAACTTTTGAAACATGGAGGCAGTCAGAAATTTTTTTTAGAATTTATTCCCGATTCAGACAAAATTTCAAAAAATGACGTGAGTTTGACTAATTTTTCAGTTATTTTTATTAAAATTTAGTTATTTTTTCACTAAAAACTAGTAATTTTTAACTAATAAAGATACGAAAAAGTCAGTCACTGATCTTCAGTTAAAACTGTGAATTTATTTTATTAAAATTTAGAGGGTATATTTATTATTGACAAGAAATTGCTATTTTTATTTAAACGCATATTCTAATTGTTTAAATTTTTGTAAAATAAAAACATAATCTCTCCCCTAAAAAAATTATTAGATTATAAATCATCTTAATTAAGTCTGAATTTTTTCAAATTAAAAATTAATGTGTGAGCTTTAAGTTACAAAATATATAGTAAAAATAATTTTAAAAAATGTACTTGTCTCTTATCAAATAAATATTTACCTTGATTTTAGTAAAAATTATTTCATTCAATTAAATAATTATTTGGTATTAGACAAGTAATTGGTTATTTAAATGAAATCAATTTTTTTAGTGCATTTTTTTACTTTCTTTTAATTTATAATTATTTTACTATTTTAATTAATGCATATTTTACTTTACATGTAAATTAATAAATATTTTAATGTTTAAATAAATTAACTATAGTATTTTTAATGAATGCACGGGAAAAAAACTTCAACTAGAACAGCGATAACTTTCGCTAAATTAGCGAAAGTATTCGTTGAAATAGCGAATGTATTCGTTGCATTAACTAAAAATTTCGCTAATATAGTGATTTTTATAGTTTTTCCAGGTGAAGATTTTTTTCGTGTCGCTATTTTCTAAAATAATTATTAGTTTTCTTTTAAAAAAGTAGTGAAATTCTTAGTATTTATCAGGTAAACGGATCCGCATTAATTAAATAATAGAAAACTACTAATTCTGAATTAGCGAGAGTAAATGAAAAATGACAGATTTTGCCAAACATTTAAATCTGAAATAGTAAAATTCTACTAATAAGTAGTAAAATTTTACTAATTATTAGTAATTTTCATGACGACTTTTCCCGATATTGATTAATAAAATAGAACAAAATGTAAGTAAAATTTTACTAATCTCTTAGTAAAATTTCACTAATTACAATACACTGAAAAAAATTTAATTGATTCAAATAACCGATTAATTGACTATTATTAATTAAATATTTAATTTAATCGAATAATATTTATTAGAGTCAATTAAATGGTATTTGCTTTAAATACTAAAGTTATTGATTCAACTACCATTTAATTGACTCCATTAAATATTATTTGATTCAAGTAAATATTTAATTGATAATAGTCAATTAACCGATTATTTGAATCAATTAAATTTTTTTTCAGTGTAATCTTTCTAATTTTCTAATTAGATATAATATTCAATTAAATAAGTAAAACTATTTCATCGACATTTAATAACGTAGGTCTACTAATTTTTAGTAAAATTCTACTAATTACTGAATTATTCTACTAGTTAGTAAAATTATTATTAAATCATTTGTTTTATTATTTTTCTACATTTCATGAGATACTTTCTATTAATTCAGATTTACATAGTAGTCTCAAGAATGTCAGTAGAAAAGTCAATGTGTAGTCAGACGTATCTTTCACATATAAAACCTTGCTTCATCGAAAATGCTATTCAAAAATGAATATAGTTACTAACTTTTCTTAGTTATTCGCATTAATAAATCCAACTGATGTAACTAACCCAATTTAGATACATTAATAATTAGTTTATATTTATAAAAATTTACACATGCAAATTTTCTGCAGAACACTAAAAAAATTGTAAATATGCCTTAAATTTTAGATATAAATATTTTTAATAGATACCATATTTAATTATTGTTATTTGCCTTAGTATAAATTAAAAACTTATAATTAATAGAAATTAATCTGATTGAAAGTAATGAAATTAACAGTAATTTGTTTAAAAAAAATCGGTCGTTTTTTGAGTAAACAGTTTATATGTGTATTGAGAGTAAAAAATAATTCTCAAGTTTGAGATGGTAACAGATGTTAAGCGCTCGTCAACTACCCGATTAAATCCAAAGTCAGGGGTTCGATTCCCCTCGAAAATAAATTTCGTTCTTTTCAATTCTAATGCAGACAAAAATTCTTAGTGACAATGCTCGTTGAAAATATTCTCAGTAATATTGATTTAATTACTTAGAATGTTTATTTATTATATATGTAATATATAAAAGTTATATAATATTTATAGTAATATTATATTAATAATAATATAATATTAATAATAATATAATATTAATAATAATATAATATTAATAATATTGATTGATATTTTTCATTAAGTTGGTAAATATTGTCTTTTAATTTCGTTAGTATTTTCGATAAACTTTTGATTAATATTTTCTGTAAATTATTCTAATCATCATTTGAATTATTAAAAATTAAAAATCTTCAATTTGTTTTTAAAAGCTTGTTAATTAAGAGTACACAAGTTACATGCTAAGTATAACGATAGAAGTCGGCAAACATAATTAGGAATTCAGATTTCACGCAGAGTTTTGTATTTCATTATTATAAAAAAAAGAGGAAGAAGAAAAAATTAGAAAAAACTTGCCCTCTCGTAGCGCAACGTTTCATGAATATTTCAAAATGTGAAATATGTACGTTTAAAAGTTATATGTGACTGGGTAATTTTCGAGTCACGTTTTTTCGACAATTTTTCCACTGTTTTATATTAAACTTTTTTTTCTGTCCCATACTCCATCGTAAGTTTTATTAAAGAAATCATTTTTAATAATAAAAACAAAGCATCAGATGTTTCGGCAGCTTTTTCTTTTTATTTATTTCAATTTATAATTTTCATTTATTAAATGAATTTAAAATTTAATTATCTTCATAAACGCTTGTCCTTATTTGCAGGGCTCGAACTAGGTCCGTAAATCCCGTAAAAGTCCGTAACTTTGCTTGAAGTCCGTAAAAGTCCGTTTTTTTGAATAAAGGTCCGTAAAGTCCGTAATTCGGTTGAAAAAGATCCGTAAAGTACGTAAATTATACGATATAATTTTTCCTCAATTTAATGATTTTTAATAAGTTTCTATACTATTCTAATAAAATTTTCCAAAAGAATTCAATTATTTAATTATTTAATTATTACAAACCTTTAATTATTTTCAAAAAATAATAACAATTTTACAGGAATTTCATTATTTACAACTTTTTTTATAATTTTCTTCGCAATATTCAATTATTTTTATAAATAATAAAATATTTTCAGGTATATAATTTTTTTGGCAAGTAATAACATTCTTATTAGGAATTCAATTATTTTGATGAATAATAAAGCTAATTGCAGAATTTCAATTATTTTTAATACAATTTTAATCGAATTCCTCGAAAAATGTAATTATTCTTAAAAAAATTTTATTAAAATTTATCAAAGAAATTTAATTATATTAATAACCTTTGCAACAATTTATTTATTAGAATTTAAATATTATTTTTAATAAATTTTTGATTAAATTTCTTTAAAGAATAAAATTGTTGCATTCAAAATTTTTAATGCAATTCTTTGCGTAAATTATCAATTATCATTATAAATTATAAAATTCTTCTCTAAAATTGAATTATTTTCAAAAAATTTAATAAATTTCTTGTCAAAATTTCAATTATTTTCAAAAATTTTCCCTAATTTAATTATTTTTAATATCTATTTTTATATCATTTTGCAAAAGAATTAAAATTATTTGAAAATTGGTCGATACAATTCTTTAAAAGAATTCAATTTTAAGAAACATATGTATTCAATAAATTGTTTTTTTTGTATTTAAATAATGAAATTCTCGCAGAATTTTCTCATAAAAATTGATTTAAAAATAGATTTGAGTTAAAATTTTAGATTATAATTGAATATTAAAAGTATTAGAGCGTAAAATTTTAGAAATAATTAAATTTTAAAAAGGTTTCAGATTCAAATCTTTGAAAATTTGAATTTCTCATATTTTTAACTAAGTAACAGTTCTGTGGAACTAATTTTTTTGAGAAATTTTAATTAGGAATTTTTTTTTATATTATTTGAAGTTTTTATTTTCTAATACATATTTATTTAAAGAATTTAGAAGTAATTGAAAAATCGAATATTGTAAAGAAATAGATTTGAAAATTGTCAAAGAACTTTTTCGAAAATTATTAAAAATAATCAATTTTAAGAAGAATTTTAGTTAAAAATTCTTGAAAATAATAATTGAATTGATAATGATTTTATCACTCGGTTATTTTTAATTATTAGAAAACTTGAAGACTCGGAGTTATCGATATCTTCATGTTTTTTTCAGTTATGAAAAAATCTAATTATATAGTTTTAAGTAAAATGTTCTCTTATATATTTTTGTCAGTAATTGGTCCGTAAATGGTCCGTAATTTTTTATTTTTGGTCCGTAATGTCCGTATTTTTAAATACTTTCACTGGTTCGAGCCCTGTATTTGCTGTAAAATTGCAATTTGCCTTATTTTCTTTATATTTTTGTTGATTATTTATTGTAAAAATAATTTTTAAATTAAAGTTTATAGGGAATTAATTTTAGTGAAAGTTTTGAAGATTGGTTTGAATTTTAGTAAATTTGGTAAATGTGTTGCAAAAAAAATTATTTTAGGGATCGTTTATAAATTGGAGAAGACTGAGGTGGGAAGGGGGGGGGGGGGGTAATAATTAAAAGAAAATATCTTAAGTAATTTATTGACGGACCCTTATAGGAGTCATTATTAGAGTTAATATTTTATTTCTTTTTAAAGAATTTATATTGAAAGGACAGTTTTAAAATTTATAATATTGATTCTTTTTCGAATCTCGTTGCCTCACACCATCTTTTATTTTTCTTCGTCAGAATATATATATATATATATATATTTGAATCACAATCGTTATTTCTCAGAAAGTAAAATTCAATTATCGAGGACGTCTATTGAAATACGTTAGCTATAATCGAAGCTGACACTCGAAGATGACGATCCTACGAAAAGGATATTTCGATTTGATTTCAATAGGCCTCGATATATGTATATGATACTGGGAGGTTCTTCTTATCATGAAACGCAGAATCTGGAGATTTCCAATATTCGAGAAAAGACGGGGAGAGGTGGGTGAGAATCGTTGCTCTTTTTTTTTATCCCGGTTTCTATATATCTATAGCCGATGATATATTTTATTTATTTTAATTTTTTTTTCTCTTTCTGATTGATGGACGTTGGGAAAAGTTTTATTCCTTTCGAATAATCGATTACTTGAGTATTATCGTATAAATATTTATTGCTTTAGTTAGTTACTTAATACAATTTTTTGTAATTACAATTATAAAAAGAAATTAAAAAATTAAGACAAAAATTATAAAAATAAAAAAATGTAAGAATATTAGATTTTAAATATAAAATTATAATTAGTTTATTGATTCTGTTTGATTTGTAGTTGTGTTTGATATTCAATACTTTTATGTTTTAATCATTTTGTTTATGAATAACATTTTTTTGTTTTTTTTGTTAGCAAAAAAAATATAAACTGCTATAAAAGAGAGTTTTTGGCGAATTATAAAAGTTTGACAATAAAACCATCCTTTTTGTAATGTTTAACATTTCTGTGTTCATTTATTTATGAAAAGAATATTTTCCGCAAGTTATACATTTTGAATAAAAGTTTAATAATTTTTCGTTTTTATTAACAAAATGAAATATTATTAATTATTTCTGCATTATTAAAAGTATTTGGTTTCCGTATATAATTGCTATAATGGGGAGTAAAAACAAAAGTAGTAAAGAGTGTTTGTTGTATATATTTATTTTTTTTAAACAATGAATTGAAAATACGAGGTTTAAAATATGAATAGTTATTATTTTTCATAAAATTTTTTAAATATCTTTTAAAAAAATGCTGAATAGTTGTTTTAGAAGTATTGTACGGCAATAAATATAAGTTATTGCACTTTTAGGTCTTTATGTTCTTATAAAAAATATAAGAAAAAATGTTACTGCCCCTCAAATTGTAGAGGAAAATCTGTTAGTTTGCATCATTTTAAATGTGCACTGGGGAATATTCAGTTGGTTTAATCCATTATTTCTGAGTTAGGTATATTTTACGATTAAATTAAACATAATTTGTGTTGAATGGAATTTATTATTTGTTGAAACAAGTTTATGTTTACTTCAAACATAGTTTTTTGTTGACTGTTGAATTGAATTTAGCATACCAAGAATGATTCAATACACATTTTTTAATTCAATTTTAAAATAGGTTTGAGTCAAGGATATTGTTTCTAACAAACTGTTACATTAAGGGTGCACTCAAAGAATAATTTTATTTAAATAAACCAAATACGATTTATTAAAATTATCCCAGAATCTACTAAATTATTTGTTTTAAACCAAGCTTTCATTTAACATAAAATTTGAATTTAAAATCAAATTAAATTTATTTTAATCAAATAAAATAGAATAGTTTTTAACATTTTTTGGCTGTTACTAACCGGAAAATCCGTGAAATAGCAGGGAATTTAATTTGACCGGAAAAAAACCTGGAATTAGTCGCGGGAATTTTATATCAAACCGGGAATTTTTTCACTAAAATTAAAAAAGTTTTATTATTTTAAATTAATTCAATCTTCAAAAAATTTAAAAATTGAATAAATTTTTAAAAATTATGAAGGTAATATTATTGAACTTCTCTTAAATTTTTATAATTTCAAATTTTTAAATATTCAAATAAATGATATTTATTTATTTCTTGAGCAAATTAAATGTTTATTACTTATTAAGTAAATAATTAAATATTACTGCTTTATTATTTTTAAAAAAATTTAATAAAATTCATCACAAGAAATAAATTATTTTCATAAATAATAACATTCTTTGGAAGGAATTAATTATTTTCATAAATTGTAAAATTCTTTGCAGAAATTCAATTATTATCAATATAATTTTAATGAAATTGAAAAATCAAATTTTCAATTATAATTATAAAGAGGCAAGATTATTTTTAAAAAGTTAAAAAAATTCTTTGTTTAATTCAATTATTTTCCAAATTTTCAATTAAAGTTATTAAAAAAATCATTATTTAAAAAAAAATTAAAGATTTATTTATGTTCGAAATGAAATTAAAATTTAAATATGATGAGTAATAGAAATGGGGAAAAAATTAGGGCATAACCGGGAAATTTACTTCTGAGTTGAATATTTTTTTCTGGATATAATTGTGTTTGATTCAAAAACACTGTTTTTTCAGTGTAAATATTTATTTGAATTAAATAATTTTTAAACGTTCCTAAAGTTACGAACGTTCAAATGAACGACAAAATGTTTTTACTTTTTCTAATTTTTATTTCTTTACAAAAAAATTATTTTTTAAATTAAAACAAATTCATTCTTAAGGGTATTTGAACCATTATGACGTCACAATTGTAGAACACATGTTTCACACAATTAGTGACGTCATAATGGTCCAAATGCCCTTAATTATTTGTGTTAATTATTTTTTTTTCTTTTTCTTAATTATTTTTTAAAATTATTTTTCTTTTTCTTTAAGGGGATATTCCACTTCAAAATATCAAAAAAATCGATTTTTTTCGTTTTTATTTTCGGATTTCTTATAGTGTCAAGAATACTCTCCTCAAATATTATTGCAATATTCGAAGTAAAACAAAAGTTATGCATTCTTATTCTTCGTCATGTCAAAGATTTTTTATAACAAATTCTTAAATAAATTATTTATTACATGTGAAAGAAATTTTTTAAATAAATGTCATAGTTATTTTAATAATATATACTAACAAAGCCTTCTTTTTGCCTGTTTTGAACTGGAATGTCCACTTAATTATTTTTTTTTAAAGTAATTTTCAAAAATACTTAGGATGAAAAAAAAAATTTCGTTCATTTGAACGTTTTGAAACTTTAGTCATATATTTTTAATTTCTTTTTTGATTTAATAAAATGGCATTTGCTTCAAGAGCGGAAATTATGGTTCAAATACCATTTGATTGATTTAAATAAAAATTATTTGATTCAAGTAAATATTTATTTGATAATAGAAAATTAATTGGTTATACACTGAAAAAAAAATTATTTGATTCAAATAACCGATTATTTGTCTATAATCAAATAAATATTTACTTGAATCAAATAATTTTTATTTGAATCAAATAAATTGTATTTGAATCAAATATTTCAGTATTTGAAGCAAATACTAATTACAGTAGAGACTCCATTATCCGGACCCCTATTATCCGGATATTCGATTATCCGGACAAATTTAAAATTAAAAAAATTTTTTTTAATATAAAGTTTATAAGGTCTCAAGCCGTTAACTTCTATTTTAAATTCAAAAACGTGAATTTTTACACGAAACGTTGCGTTTTAAAGTGTTTTAATTATTTAAAGAAAATGTTTATGTAAATATTTTGAAATATTTTTAACTAAATTTTTATTAATGTTGGCTTTAAAAGTTTTAGTTTCTTTCAGTCTCATTTTAATACATATGCAAATAAATACATAAAATTATGAATCAAAAATTTGTTTAATTCGTTATTTACTCGATTATCCGGATTTTCGATTATCCGGACAAGTGCATCCATTAGTCCGGATAATGGAGTCTCTATTGTAATTGATTTAAATAAAAATTATTTGATTCAAATAAAAATTATTTGATTCAAGTAAATATTTATTTGATTATAGACAAATAATCGGTTATTTGAATCAAATAAATTATTTTTTTCAGTGTATGACTGTTTAGTTAAATATTTACTTGAATCGAAAAAGGTTTCTTTGAGTTAAATATTTATTTGATAATAGTGAGTTAAATATTTATTTGATAATAGACAAGTAATCGGTTATGGGAACCAAATAATTTTTTTTTTTCAATGCAATTCTGTATATAATAAGAAAAATAATATACAAGTGATGGATTATTGAAATAAAATAAATTTGTTTTCATATATATATGGGAAAAATAAAGTCGTGCTAGCAAATGGCCTAATAATTTCTGCAGCTCAATCGTAACAGAATAAGAGAGCTCCCAAAGGTGATCGTTGAGAAATATGTATCGATATTGCGTATCGAGAACTTGCCTCGTACAAGCTTTGGGTGGGATCTATATATCGAAATACGATACGAAAAAGTGGTTGTTTCTATATCCGCATTGGTGCTGAAAGTAAGTACCTTTTGTAGGTACATACACAATATATATATATATTTCTAGCGATACCTTAGGATTTTCTTTTTATTTTTCCTCCCCATATATATATTCGCATGGGCTTACTTGATACGGTTTTCTTCTTGGACGAAACCCCTAAAGAGGTTTCTATCCATGTCCACAACAAGAAATTTTCCGTTCACGGAAGTCTCTCGTAATTTCAACAAGGAGAAACGGATGTGGCACATGTGCATTCCAGGAAAATAGATATATTTTGTTCAAATTATACTGTTTTCTTACCTTAAAAAAAAAGAAAGAAAGAGAAAGGAAGACTAGAATGTTTATTTCTCTGAAGGCAATTTTTTTATTTTAAAAATAGAGAAAAGTTACTTCAAGTCCATTAGCTGTGCAAGCACTCGACTATAAAAGAAAGTATTACATTTTTAGATAAAATTTAAATATTCATCGTAAAAATACGAGTATATGCGCATTTTTATACGAGCTTTTTTTTAGAGTGATTTACATGAAATTTTCTTATACTGAAAAGTATAGATAGTATTTTTTTTTCTTTAATAATTTAGTTTTTTTTTTTTTTTAAATTGAAAATTCAATATATATGGAAGAGGAGAGGGCGGAGGGGTATGATTTGATTTTCTTTGGGAAATTAGATTTTGTATGATTTGAGATTTAGGTTTTTGGGTGTAATAAATAGTTTTTGTAAGTGATGGAATATATAGGATGTAATATTTCAATTACTTAACCCAGTTGAGAAATAAAAAGTAAATGTAAATAAATATAAAAAATTGTGTGAGTTCCTGTTCTCATTTTCAGTTTTTGGCTATAAGCCAGAAGATTTTATTACATTTTTTCTCTTTTGATTTCCAATACACTGTTATTGCCTTTTCTGAGATATTAGAAAACTTTTGATTATTGATTGCTGGTTTTTTAATTAATATTTTTTTCTAATCGTTCTTTTTCAAATGAAGTTGTCTCTTTTTTTAATGCAGAGCTTGAATGTTGTAAATTTTCGTTGTCAAAAAAATGAGAAAAAATTGTTAAATTATTTTTATTATTTTGTATTATTTTTATTTTCGTTGTTTTTCTACTTTTGGTATTTTACACTATTTTTGTTATTTTATTCTATTTTTATTATTTTACTCTATTTTTATTATTTTATTCTATTTTTGTTATTTTATTCTATTTTTGTTATTTTATTCTATTTTTGTTATTTTATTCTATTTTTATTATTTTGTACTGTTTTTGTTATTTTATACTATTATTGATACTTTATATTATTTGTATTATTTCTTAAAATATTTTTTTTAAATTGAGTATTATTTTTATTTAATATTACTTTTAATTAGTAAGAATGAAATTTAAATATGTTTAGAAAAACCAATAATGCGATGTATGTCTAGATAGATGTTCTAATAACCTTTATTGATTGTGCATTATACATAGCAATCTGTAGGTTGTGGAAGGCCAAACAATGTAAAGAATTCTGTCGCCATTTCTATGTTTATTTAATTAGAAACTCGAACCTTGAATGATGAGAATATATTTAGTGGTTTCCAGACAATTTTTCGAATTACGAAATCCGAATAGATTTATTTTCCGAATTTTTTATTTTCGATTGCGCACTTTTTAAAAGTTGAAAAGGATATTTTCAAAAATTTGCTATTATAGTCAAATGCTCGATGCAGAAATTTAGAAAATAAATTCTTTCTTGCGTAACAATTAAAAATTGTTATCAAATTTTGTAAAATTATTTTACAATTTAGAGAAATTGAAAAGCAGTTTTTTGTAGGAAAAAACTGAATTATTTAACAAAAATATGAAAATTTAAACAATAAAAAGTATACATGTACTATCTAAAATAAAAATAGAACAAAACAACCTAAAAATAAACCATTTTTCCTTTATTTGAAATAATGATAATATCATTTAACATTCATATTATTAATTTGAAGCTCAATTTGGAATTATTTCACTTTAATAATAACTGTGATAATTGCGATTTATATTAGCTTTTATAGCGTTTTTATTTTTATATTGAAGGCAAATAATTTTAACCAGATATATGAGTGAAATGCTTTTTTTGGGGCTCAATAAAATTAATAAATGTAAAAAATTTTATTAATTTTATTCGTAAATTTGAGCTTTTTGTAGGTCATGTTAAAGGGTTCAAAACGCAAAAAGGAACGTTGAAGAGTTGAGGACAAACGATTTTAACGTAACTCTAATATAGGAATGAAGAGCATTTTTTTTGGCTGTCGATATAAATAATAACAATCAAGAATGTTATTTGCTGTTAGGATGAAGTAGATATGAGATCATTCTTTTTGAACGTCATCGAGTCATAAAAACATAAAATACATAGCATCAGGTTTCAGTATCCCGTTGCGGATCACTGAAACGTGGTTTGAATCAAGATACTAACTTTCCAAGACTTTTCTGGACAATATACAATATAGATGGTGTATAGAGTTACAATTCCCCCTACTCCACCCCCCCACCTTTCTGCTTCCACCCCCGAAATAAAATGTTAGGTTGTTTCCTTTTTATTTGTCTTTGTAAAATAGTGCATTTGGGAAATGAATGAAATGTGGAATTTCGAAATTTACTGTTTATTCTAAGATTAGTGTATGGGAGATGTAGTTCATTGGTTAAAAATTAAATTGCCTTCGAGTTATGTTTTTTTAATAAAATTATAATTATATAATTATAATATAATTATCTATATTTGGTGAATTGAAGATTTTCAGTGACTTTTGGGTTCTTTTTCTCTCTTCTTAACATTGGCTTGAGTTCCTGCCTCTAATTTCTCTAAATTATCATCAAAAATTTCAATACAATTCTTAAAAAAAGGTTTTTGCACGTAAAAAAATCTTCAACTGGAACAGCAATTACTTTCGCTGAAATAGCGAAAGTTTCAGCGAAAGTATTCGTAGCAATAACTAAAAATTTCGCTAATATAGTGAATTTTATAGTTGTTCCAGGTGAAGATTTTTTTCGCGAAGAAGAATTTTATGAAATTTCAGTTATTTCTTAATTTTTCAATTATTTATTTATTAACATTTAATTATCCTTTAATAATAATACAATTAAAATATTTTAAGGAAGAATGCGACAAAAAATCCGAAAAAAAGTTAGTCCAAAGTTATGATTTCATTTTTTTAAAGTCAAATTAAATTTTTAATTTCTTGTAGTAGAAGCAAAAGGACTTTTATTTTCTACATTTTGAACATATTTTGAAATTATATATTGGAATAAAAATTATAATTTTTTGGCAACAGTAAATGATTCATGTATAATATAATTTAAAATTTAACCAATGTTTCTTATTCGCAGAAAATTGTAATTTTTATTCAAATGCAACTTTTAATTGTTTTAAATATTCAAAATTAAATTGTTTGCCTTTTCACCAATAAACATGTATAAAATGTACTTTGTGTCTTTCTTTTAAATTACGAAATTATGACATTGGACTAACTTTCGATTTGACTGTCCGTCAGATTTCTTCTTAAAAACCTTAATTTTACATCATTTTAAACTAAATTTTTCGAAACACTTCAATTTTTTAATAAAAATTTTAATTGTAACTGACACTTCATAAAACTCGATTATTTTTCAATTATTAAGTTTAAATTCTTTGATAAATAAACAAATTTCATGAACTGTTTTTAAAAATTCAAGTAGTTTTTTAGAATTGAATAAAAATTTTTCAGAAATCTGATTTTGTTAGAATTTTACCTTAAATTATTAAAAGCTTAAATATTTAATTATTTTTAAGGGGAGGGTACACCTATGTTTTTAACTATATGAAGAAAATATTTGAAATATTCAATAAAATTATTTTTATAGTAGTTTTTTGAGAGGAATTCAATGGTTATAAAAAAGGTTGGTCAGAAAAAATGTTGACCCTTTTTAAATTTTTATTGTTTCTAAAAATTGATAAATTTTGAAATCCATACGTAATTTTGTAGAAAATACGTTTTTGTATCCATAACAAAATTGACGAATGAAAAAATCAATATTTACAATAGTTTAAGCATTTATTCAAAAAAAGAAAATAGTTTTCAGGTTAAGAATTTAAAAAATATTATTAACTTTCATTATACGAAAACTCATTTGTTTTTTTTAATTAATTTCAGAACATAAACTTAAAAAAAATGTTTTATCGAATTTTGTTTTTATCACTAAAACATTTTTTTGAAAAAGTTTGTTTATAAATTTTAATAACAATCATATTTTTTAATTTCTTAATCTAAAAACTATTTTCTTTTTGAAAAAATGCTGAAACTTTTGTAAATATTTTTTTTATTTGGCAATTTTTTGGATGCAAAAATATATTTTCTACAAAATTACGTATGGTTTTCAAAATCTATCAATTTTTAGAAACAAAAATTCATAAAGGTTCTACATATTTTCTGACCGTTGAATTACTATAAAAAAATACTATAAAAATAATTTTATTTAATATTTAAAATATTTTCTTCATATAGTTGAAAATATAGGTGTACCCTCACCTTAATTTTTTTAAATTTTTAGTTTTTTTAAATTGTCTTTAATTCTTAAGGTGGAAAAAAATTCTTAATAAAATTGAAGGTTTAAAGTTAAGTTAATTTTAGTTTGTAAAAATATTTTTTAAAACCGAAAAAGAACATTTTTGTAGTAATTCTAGTATTTTTCTCAGTACTTTTGATAAAATTCTTTGATT
This sequence comes from Leptopilina drosophilae, assembly GCA_032873175.1. NCBI lineage: Eukaryota > Metazoa > Arthropoda > Insecta > Hymenoptera > Figitidae > Leptopilina > Leptopilina drosophilae. Next base: position 17,101,926 of record CM065481.1, read on the forward strand.
TCCCTAATCTGTGGCAACAGTGGTATTTAAATAAATAGGAAATAAAATTTTTTTAAATATCCAGGATTTCTTAGTAAAATTTTTCGATATTCATTTGGTTTTTTTGATTTTTCAAGAAAAGCTACTGGTAATTAGGAGAAATTTTTACTAATTTTAATTCGTGATCGACTTTTCACTAATTCTGAATAAAAGTTCACTTGTTTTCATTCGTTAATTCATAATATTGTCAATTAATTTATTAATTGGTTTATCTTTTTTTTATTCTGAAAAAGGAAACAAATAATTCGTAAAGAGTAATGTTCTGTCTTTGAGAAACAACATTAAGTAAGAATTTTTTTCTCTTTAATTTTTTCCTGCAATTATTCATAAAATTTTGTGAAAAGTAAACTTATTTGTTTGGATCCGATTCAAAATTTGAGAGATCTTCTTTTGTCATATATATGATTAATTTAATACCGCTTATTATTGTTATCGTTTTTTTTTGTTTTTAATATTCAGAAGTCAATTTTCTGATTGAATTCAACATAGGCAATAAATTTTTAGTATTCATGAGAGATAGAAACATGTTTGTTTTTGAAGAAAGAGTGCATTCGAAAGATAGTGTCTTGAATTTGGACGACAGACAATGCGTCGCTCAAACTAGGCTTCATGTAAAGCATCAAGAAACGTTATTTCCGAAAGTAGTTTATTCCAACTTTGTGAAATAAATTTCTTGAACTACCAGGGTTTCTATAGAAATTGGTTTTTGTCAGATAACTCGGTCAGATTTTCTCATTCAGTTAACTATTTGTTCCTTTTGAAAACATAATAATATATATGTATACATACATACGTGTATGTATATAACAAAACTTCTTTTGTTGTTATGTATATGAATAATCTCTGTCTAAAAGCTTGTATGTTTATTGTAAAGATATGGTTTTAATGTCAGTTCATTTTAAATATAATAAAAGGTAAATATTTTATCTGATTCTTTCCTATAAACTCAGTTTTTAATGATAGAAAAATATTTGTTATATATGCATCCACATTTCAAACGATGTAGACGTATTGATTCATAACATTCGAATATTTTTATGTAGTATTGTAATGTTTACTATCAATAGTATCTATTCGCTTTTTTTTTAATATATTTTAGTGGATTTATAAATAAAAATGTATAAACTAAATATATTAACTAGATGAATATATATTTTATTAGATTTTTTGGATTTAGACATCCAAAAGATTTAAAAATAAAACTGTATAAAATTATACGAGTTTATAAATTTGATAAATTTTTGAATATGATTTAAAAAATGGATAGTTGAAGTTAACGAATTTAAAATACTTTTCTTTTTCTTCGTCTGGTAGTGAATATATTATGTACAATAAATGTCTGACTCGACAAAGAAGAAGAAGAAATTTGAAACAATATCGGCTTTGAATTTCAACGAATCCTATGAAAGATTCAAAGGCATTCGCGTTCAAAGTGGAATGTATAGGCATTTGTATGGTACTTTTAGATTTTTGTGTTTTAAATTTATTTTGTAATAGACAGATATTGAAATAATGCATAAAGGGAAAATTGTTTATTATTATTGTTATTAAATTTTACTGTTAAATTCTTGATGTTGAAGATTACTTATGTATGAGATGTTATTGTGTCTGATCTGAAAAATTGACATTTTTGCTGATATATCTAAAATTTACGTCTGACAAGAAGACATGATATTTTTCACTTATTTATTTAAATAGCAATTTTCTCTTGCGGTATTTTTATTATTGAGAGTTCAAGACTTTGTCGACGCTTGGCTGATAAAAATTAAATGAAGCTATTCTGATTTTTTTTCTGGTAATACTAATGAGTGGGAAATAATTTATGAGCAATTGGAATATTGTGTTTGTGAAATAAATAATAAGCTACTGAGTTTTAATAAAACAAAATATGATTCTTAGGGTTTGGTAATAAAGGGAAGAGATTTTTCAGGGTTGTCTATGATTATTAATTAAAAAATAGAAACAAAAATATTTTAAATCTAATTAAATTACTAATGTAACTAAATATAGTTAGTTAGTTATTAGCAAAATTCTACTAAGAAATTAGTAAAATTTTACTTACATTTTGTCATATTTTACTTATCAATATTGGAAAAAGTCATGAAAATTACTAGTAATTAGTAAAACATTACTACTCAGTAGTAGAATTTTACTGTTTAAGATTTATTTCAGTATTTGAATCAAATATTTCAGTATTTGAAGCAAATACTAATTAATTGATTCAAATAAAACTTATTTGATTCAAGTAAATATTTATTTGATTATAGACAAATAATCGGTTATTTGAATCAAATAAATTTTTTTTTCAGTGTCTCTACACTCTGATACTTTTTCTTCTTTTTTTTTAAAAAAGTAATTCTTTGTTGTCTTATATTTGCTTTTCTAAATTTTTCAATATTTCCAGATTTGCATGAGAGTGTTCACGCATATTAAAACGTAAACATGTATATTTCTTTTTCGTATTCGAACTTTTTACACCAGTGTTTGATGATTCACTTTCGTATAGCGTGCTTTTTAGACATTTTGCTCTTGTCTTCATTAAGATGATCCCAAAGGGGTCTGTTTTTTTCGAAAGTTGCTATTTATATATACATGCACATATAAATATATATATGTATACATTTAAAGGAACTCGGAAACAGTTTGTATTCAGGGAATTCCGCCCATTGAGAACGATATAGACTTGTAGTCTGCAATGGAGCGAGCACTTGATGACAGGGTGAAGGGGGGAGGGAGATATCCTGCGTGACGATACAATTTGAATGGTAGGGTTTCACACACTTGATGCAGAAATATACTCCCTTGGTTTACACATAAAGGACTACAGTATCTATATACATAGAGAGAGAGAGGGAGAGAGAGTATAGATGGGACTACATCGTTTGGGACGTGTCTGGATTAACGAATGAGTTATAGAATCACCTTGAATGGACGGTATGGAGTAGCATTGTTTGCTCGTAGCCAGAACCACACTTGTTATAGTAAAACTTATACAACGACAAATTTCAATTCACATTTAACGGGGTAGTACATTTATATATAATAAATAAATGGGTTTGTATTTGTCTGTGTGTACGCAAAACTGAAAGCTGCAGGCAACGTGTTCCAGCAATTAATATGAGGATCAAGGTACCTCCTTAATGAAGAATGCCGTTTCACATGTATGTATGTATATACGTGTGTACGTATCAACAGACTTATATGCTTACATATATTCACATATAGGCAAATACACTTGTACACATGTGATTAAATACACATTTAAATATTCACATATACACATATACATATCTGCACGTATACGTATATTCACATGTGCATATATTCACATATACATATTTTCACATGTGCATATATTCACATGTACATATATTCACATGTGCATATATTCACATGTACATATATTCACATGTGCATATATTCACATGTACATATATTCACATGTGCATATATTCACATATACATATATTCACATGTGCATATATTCACATATACATATATTCACATATACATACATTCACATATACACATATTCACAAATACACATATTAAAATACTTGCTTGCAAACGTCACAGATATATACGTGTAGACGTGCGCATTCGTATATAAGTTTATATGTGTATATATAAATATACGTGGTTTATACAGATATATTAGGTATAGATATGTATGTTGAACACGCACACATGAGTTGTGCATAAATCAAGGACCGTTCAGGGTAACTATGAACTGAATTTCCGTATAGCTCCCGACACCCAAAGGTACCTCCACCATCTATTCGTATACCGCATCAAATGATTCTGTGTGCACATTGGTGTAGAGCTTTATGTCGAGCCTCAGGCAAGGGAAGTGGGTCGTGAACTAGACTCTCGTCGAGTGGAAAAGGCGAGAGGATTTTCATGTGAAATTTCATTATTTAAAATATTCGCGTGAGACACTTCTTTTATTCTCTTTCACTTAAAAAAAAGTGGAGGAATAGTTAAATTCACTGATTAAGATATATTGTAAGAGGGATTTTATTTTAGCGCGATGATAGGAGGAAAATTGTTTTTTATTCTTCAGTTCAGTTTCTCTATTTGAATTAGTCAGGGGGTCGATTGTGGAATTTCATTTTGAATTTTATATTTCTGTTTACTTTCACTTTGAGTTTTTTTATTTTTCTTATTTTAGATCTACTTTTTACTTTGATAGATTTTTATTTTAATTTTTTACTTTTACTTTGACAGAATTTCATTTTGTTTTGTTTTTATTTGACAGAATTTTTATTTTACTTTTGTTTTTAGTTTCTCTTTGACGATTATTATTATTAATTATTTATTTCACTGTGACAAATTTGCATTATAGCTTTCAATTAAATATTGTTTTAAAATTCAAAAAGAAAATAAATCTAAAGAAAATCATTTTGGTGACAACGAAAATTTCTCAAAATATGAAGGAAAATAATGCAATAAATTTGTCCGAGTTACAGTAAAATTGAAAATAAGAATGAAAAGTGAAAACCGTATATTTATTTTGGTTTTTTCAAAATGGAAATGAAAAAAATTATTAAAGTAAAAATGAAAGAAAAAATAAAATTCAATTAAAATAAAAGTAAAAATTCGTCAAAATGAAAGAAAATAAAAAAATTTTTTAGAAAAAATGGCACAAAGAAATCTGTTTGTTACAAAGAAATTTTATCGGTTACCAATAAATTCACCTAGTTGCAAATCAATTTTATTTTATTCAAACAAAAATTTTATTTCCAGCCAAAAAATTTACTTTTGCGCATTGAAGTTTTCATGTAAAATAAATGAAGTTTGGTACACTGCGAGAGAAAATTTTTATTTAACACGAATATATTACATTTGATTCATTGTAAATATTTCTCTCGATCTAAGTGAGTAGATTTGAAGAAATATTTTGCAAAAAAGTCAAAAAAAATAAATAACAAGTAATTTACTCGAAATGTCATAAATCTTGAAAATTATAATAACCCAAACATCTTAATATAAGATGTTTCATGTAAATTTTGCAGTCGCAATTTTATATTTCTTTTGCAGCTTCTGTTAAACTTTAAACTTGATGAAAAAACACTGTATCCGAGCAAAAATCTCTTTAATTACATTTTTTATGCGTTTTTCCCACTTTTGTTGTTGTGAATGAATACCTTCTTTTATTGTAGCGTGCCACGATATTAAATTGTCTCTGCTTTTTATTATTTAACTTAAAAACATAAAGAAAGTAATAAAACTTTAAGCTTTGTTAAGTCATTGTTGAAATGAATTTTTTATTGAATCTTGAAATTGAGTAATTATTAATTTGACATTTAATTTAATTTTAATTGCTGATGCATATATGTTTCTTGATAAAATAAGGGTTTGATTACGATTTTAAATGTCCCTTGAGATTTTTTTCCTTTTTTAAATAAGAAACAAAAATAGATGCACAATATTATTAACTATAATAATCGTCGTATTCATTCATTCTATCCAGTCTGTCCTCACCTGAAGTTAGTCATGATTATGCTTTTGTCTTTTTGATGTTTTGATAGATAATATTATTTTTCTTTATTTTTTCACTCTCACTTTTTAAATTTAATAATAGGTATTTATTTATTTTATTAATAAATATTATTTTTGTTTTTTAAATAACACTAAACTACTTTTACTAATAAAAAGAAATTATTAATGTTATTTTTCAATACTTCTCTTTTTTCCAGAAAAATTAATACTTTGTAACAAATATTTTAGGACTAGGTAATTAATCTTTTCATTTTTTCTAAAAGAAAATTAAAAAACAGTTGGGAAATTAAAATTAGAAAATATTTTGCACATTTTCTGCTTCTCAATGACAATTTATAAACAAAGTACAAGTTTTAAGTAGAAAAAAAATGTTTTAAATCAAATTTTTTATTAAAAAATTTGATATTTATTTTGAAAAAAATATTTACAGAATTTCTGTTTGTTAAAAACTATATTATCGAAATTATAATAAAAAATAAATAAATAAAACAATTTTTGGATACCCTAATTTTTTAATAATGTTTTCAGTTATTTTCAAATAATTTAATTATATTACGATTATTCTTATTCTGACTTTTGGGCAGAAATATTTTTATTTTATTAGTTGTTTTTCTTGAGAAATTTATTGAACACTTGATCAGGGTTGTCACGCATTTGTTCATTTGAAAGTTCCTGATTTTTTCAGTTTCAAAAATGGAAATTTTCCAGGTTTTTAAAATAACATTTATCTTTTACCACATTAATAATACGAAAAATTGAATTTTTGACAAGAATTTTATTAAAATTTTTTTAAATAATTGAAATTCGCCAAAAATTTTCTTAACAATTTTTAAAATAATTGAAATTTCGACGAGAATATTGAAAAGAATTTTAATATAATTGAGTCTTTGCAATCATTTATAATTTTTCAAAAATTCAATTTTTTTAGTGTTTTAAGTAAAATTCAGCCATAAATCCATTATTGTTTTTAATAATGATTGAAATGTATATTTCAAAATATAACAAATTTTATAAGAATTTGAATTATAAAATTTTTTCATGAACCTAAATTAATCTTTCAAATTTCTAATTAAATTAATTGAAAATTTTAATTTTATAAAATTCCAATTTAAATTAAAAACCAAAATTTTACAAAATTTGATAATTTTTTCAATTTTTAAATAAAAAATTATTTCAAAATAATTGATAAAAATCTGTAAAATTCAATTGTTGTTAAAAATAGAAAAAGTTTGAAATAAATAATATCCTTTCAATGATGAGAATGATGAGAAACAATCATAATTTTCTTACGAATTTTTGAAATTGAATATTGTTTCAGTACTTTTGACAAAATTTTCTCACTTTTTCTCGCCTTTCCTGAATATATGTAGAAAAATTGTGATTTTGAGTAGAATTCTTCTAAATAGTTGAATTTTTTAATGACAAGGAAAAGGAAAAACTTCACGCTTGCTTTAGCTAGTTTGTAATAGTTATGATTTTTTTATATTCATTATTCTTTGGGTATAGTTTTGATGACATTTTTTAAATTATAATTCATTGGGATTAATCTGATTTTTAATTTTTGTTATATCCATGTGGTTTTGAGAGTTCAGTGAACTTTAAATTTGATTGAAGATGAGGGGAAATTGTAAAATTATTATATAAAGTGATATTGGGTCTTAAGATCTGATGTATTTACTGCAGTCAATTACCAATGTTTTCAAGTGAAAGTTATTGCGAAGTTTAATTAGTAGATTGATCAAAGCTGGAATTTCATGAAATTAGAGAAGTTTAATTTGAATCGCATATGTCTATACATATAAATATATATACATGGCTATGTATGAAATCTGGTCATTTCTCTCACACTTTGGCGATAAAGTTATAAGAGAATATTTTGTAATATTCCGAAAGAGCAATTAATATTCCATATTGCTCGGATATTCTGAAATTAAACGCAAATTATATTCAGGTTGTTGGGGATTATAGAATGATACTATTTTTTTTTATTGAAAATCGAATGCTAATTTTCTATATTTTTACGTACTTTTCTTTTTAATAAAAATTGAATTTAAATATAGTTATTATTTTTTTTATTATTATTATTATTTTGATAGGATTCATTAAAAACTTTTCAAGATAAAGGCTAATTTGTTTTCAGTTTAAAAAGAATTTTCAAAGCGTAGATTTTTCCATAATTGAATCTCTTTTAACAAGGCAGAATAAATTAATTTTGCATTAATATACGCGAAAGCTCACTAATTACAAAAAACTGTTTTTTTTAAAGTTATCTTATTGATGGAAGAGATTGGATTCTTTTTAAAAAAAATTTTTTTAATTCCTTTTATTAGATTACTTTTTTTTAAAATTTAATTAATTCGATATTCTTTCTCTCTTTAGATTGAGAAAGTGAAAAATTATGTGGAATATGTCGAAAGTCTCTCGGACGGGAAGATGAGTGTCTTTTTTAATTGTTGATGACATTTTGCGATAATTTCTATTTGATAAAAATTTTAGTGGAATAGTAATTTTTTTCGTTCTCAATTGTTGCTTATGTGAAATGTATCGAGTATTGTTGAATTGATTTTTTCTTTTGAATTAATATTAAATAAAAATTAAAAACGAAATCAGTGAAATACATTGTTATTTCAATCAAGCATTTTGTTTAAATTAAACTGAAAAGATTTTTGCTATTTATATTGGAAAATTTTTTTATTTTGAATTTATATTAAAGAAGTGAAAATGAAATATTAAAGAATTTGAAATATTAAAGAAGAAAGCACTTAGAGAATATTTTATTTGAATCAGACATTTTTATTAGTTTTCGATTATGAAATAAATATTTATTTGTATTAGATAATTTTTACTTAGGTTAATTATAAATATTTTTTCATAAACGAATATTATTTGAAAATGTATTTGATTTAAAAAAAATTATTTTTTATTTACTCGATTTAAATAAAAATTATTTGATTCAAATAAATTCTTATTTGATAATAGACGAGAAATCAGTTATTTGAATGAAATAAAATCGTTTTAGTGTTTGTGAAACGTAAATGATTCAAACACTTTTTACACAGATTTTATTCTGTAGAATTTGAATTTAAAAAATAAATTCTATTAAAAATGTTCTTTGTTTATATTTTTTATTGAAGTTTAGTAACTAATAATTGTTTGATATGAAGGGATTAAGAAATACAGAAAGTTTATAAATTGAATTAAAAGTTAAAATTACAAAATAGGTGAATAGATTCTTTTTTCTTTAATCACTTTTAATTAAATCAAGATTTGTCTCGGAGAGAGAAACTTGAGAGAGTAAATATGAAACTCGAGAGATATTACTGATTTAAATTGAAGCTACTTATGTTTCATTGAATGAGATTTTCGACGAAGGAAATCCGATCTTTTGTCTTGAAAAATTTTGTCACTTTATATTACACTCGTTTATATCTCGGAGATTTCTCCCTGAAACTTCCATTTTTATCAGTGTTTATATAATAAGTTTCCGATAAATTCCATGCGAAAAAGAAGTAAGGGCTAATTTCTTTGATCTCTCAAAAGAGTTCTTTGATAAGATGAAAAAAAATGTTGTTTCTTAGATATTTTTACGTATAATGAAGTTTTTTACCTTTATAGTAAAGAATAATAATAATCGAGGCTGAAAGTTTGTTGAAAGTATGAAGAAATTCTTATTTACGTTGTGTATTTTTTTTTCTTGTTGTTATTTTTTTTTTGTCCGCATAACGTGTAGACTCCTGAAGGTTCGTTAGGTGACTGGAGATGGCCGGTTAGTGAAGTAATAATTACTTCCGCTTTGCATCGTAATCATCTAGATAATGAGAAACCTTCCTCCTGTGGAACTTGACGTCTTCCGCAACTACAAATGACGTTGTCAATTTGAACCAGGATCGCTTTGAAAGCAAGAAGCTTCCCTCTTCTCATCTTCCTCACTCTCCCCGCTTCTTCTCTATATCTCTCTCACTCCCACTCAGTTACCATGCAGTTTCTGATCTTGCCCGGGAGATTGGTTCTTAAGTAGGACGAGGTATTTCGTTTCGCAAGCTCACCATCAGACGTAGATAAAGTAAAAAGGAACATTTAGCTTGAAAATTTCAGCAAAGAACCATCGAACTTTTCACGAATCTGAATCGACCTTTCTGAAACTGCGAGAGATGTATTCTTTCTTTTTCAGAATTGCCACGCAACCTGAAAATCTGGAAATGTCAGAAAATTTTATGAATCTTAAAAAAAACATGGAAATGGCAAGAAATTTTGATCGAAATTCAGGAAAATTGTTGTTTTTGAAAGTTGACTAGGTGTTCCTTAAAAATTATTTATTCCTAAAAATGATAGTTCAGGTTATTGAGAAGATATATTTTTGACTCACATTTTGAGTATCGAAACATTAAGATGTGAAATTTTCTCTTTTATCTTGTTATCATTTGCCTTGTACTTAGACAAGAATTTCACATTCAATCTTGATTTTAATTTCTAATTGACTTTATTAAAATTAATTATATTTTTTCAAAAATTTCACATTTATATTGTCCCATAACCGATAAGCAATATTTTGTTACTTTTTGAAAAGTAAATTTACCAGTTGTATAAATGAAAAATATTGACAGGATTTCCTTAGGTTAGAGAAAAGCCAGGAAAAGTAGAATTGTTTAGAGAAATCTGGGAATTTTATTAAAAATACAGGAAAAATATTCAATTTACAGAATTCAGAAGAAAATTCTGAACTTTGGTGTCTTTTTTTTGTGTTTGTCTTATATACTAGAAAATTACCACGAATTCTAGTACAAAACCTTCAATTTGCTCTACTTCTGTCAATAATATCTTTATGAATAAATTAATTCTTGAAAAACTATCATAAAACTATTACTTATATATAATATATAAATTATTTAATGAATGATTGTACTTAAATATTTAAAAATTAATTAAATTTTAAAAGAGTTGCGTTTAGAATTTTCATAAATAAATTTACTTTAAAAGATTTTAATTTAAAATTTTATAAACAAATGAATTTATAAAAGAATTTTAGTTAAAAGTAATCAAAAAATTGAATTTTGGAGAAGATACAAATTATTACAGAAAATCAATTATTTTCTAAATCAATAAATTTTTTTTAGAAATTCAGTTAATTTTCACAATTTTTTGAAATTTTCGCTAATTAATTTAACAAATTATAAATTATAAACTTTTGTAAGATAATTACTATAAATTATAAATAAAAAAAATATTATAGTAAAAAAATTATTATAAAATTACTATAAATTATAAAATTCTTCTTCGAGATTCAATTATTGGCAAAAATTTTAATAAATTTATTGACAAACTTTCAATTGTTTTGAAAAATTTTCCTCAATTTAATGATTTTCAAAATCTACTGTTTTAATAAAGTTTATTCAAAAGAATTCAATTATTTTCAAAGTTACGAAAATTCTTTTCATAAATTCAATTATATTAAAAAAATGTTTTAAATCTTTGCCAAAATTTCAATTATTTTTAGAAATTATAAATAATAAAATTCCCTGAAATTCAATGATTGGCAAAAATTTTAATATAAAATTCTTGGCAAAATTTCAATTATGGTCAAAAAATTTCCTCAATTTAATAATTTTCAAAATCTACTATTGTAACAAAGTTTTTATTAAGAGAATTCAATTATTAAAAAAAAAAATAAAATAAAATCGTTTACACACATTTAATTATTTTCATGCGTAACAAAAGTTTCACAAAAATTCAATTATTTACAAATTTTCTATGAACTTCTTCGCAATACTTCAATTATTTTCATAAATAATTAAATTCTCTTTTTAAAATTCAATTATTTTTATAAATATTTAAATTCTCTTTTTAAAAATCAATTATTTTCATAAGTTTTAATAAGATTCTTGGCAAAAATTTCATTGTTTTTAAAAATTTGCATTAATTTATAAAATATCAATATACTCTTTATATTATATTTACTTATTTTATTTATTATATTATTTATTTATTTTTTTTATTTATTTTTATATACTATTTTAATAACATTTTTCAAAAGAATTCTATTATTTAAACAAATTTTAAAAAAATGCTACGCAATTATTTAATTATTTTCATAAATCATAAAAAATTCCACAAAAATTTAATTATTTTCATAAATCATAAAAAATTCCACAAAAATTTAATTATTTATATTTTTAAAAAATTTTTTCCCAATAATGAATTATTTTTATCAATAAAAAATTTTTTTTATTGGGATTTAATTATTTTTAATAACATTTCAATCAAATTTCTCGAAAAATTTCATTATTCTTCAAAATTCCATTCTTTATGAGTCTTCAATTTAAAGAATCACTTAATTATTCAATAAATTATTTAATTTTGTGTTTAAATAATTGAATTCTCTCAGAATTTTCTAATAAAAATTGATTTAAATAAGAATTTCAGTTAAAATTTTGGATAATGATTGAATATTAATTGTATTATAATTATATACAATTATATTATAGCGTGAAATTTCAGAAATAATTCAATTTTTTAAGTTTTAAATTATGTTAAAAAATCGTAATTTTATATTATTTTAATTAAAAATTCTGTAGAATTATTTCTTTTTCAAAAAGTTTAATTTAATTTTTCTGAAATTATTTCTAGTAATTATTTGAGTAATCAAAATTTTGTAAAATTAAATTGTGAACATATGGATTTGAAAGTTCTCAAAGAATCTTTTCAAAAATTAATAAAAATAATTGATTTAAACTAGTAGTTTGGTTGAATAAAAAATTCTAGAAAATAATAATTGAATTCAAGTGAAAATAATTTTGAAGAAATTACAGTAACAATATTCTTGTATAATAAATGTAATGATTTTTATCACGGGGTTAACTTTAATTATTATAAAACATGAAAAACATCCACGGTAAATCATTAGGTATTAAAATAACACCAAAAAGGATTAAAATAATCCAATTTAGTGTTATTTTAATCCATTTTGGTGTTATTTTAATACCTAACGATTTACCGTGTCTGTAACAATTTACTATAGTAGAATAATATTTTACAATAATATTTTTATATTTTATTGAACTTCAAAAGGGTTTGAATTTGAAATTTTTGAAAATCTTAACTAGGAAAAAATAATAATGCAATTAAATATTTATTTAAAACTATTTGGAAAAAATTAAATGTAGTTTTAAAATCCTGGCGAAATTCCGTTTTTTAACCTGGAAAATATAAAAAAGTCAGGGAATTTCAAATGAGCAAAGCGTGGCAACCCTCCTTTTTTTCTTCATTTGGTTTGGCCCCTTTTTTTCTTATGAAAGTGGATGAAGAAGACGTCAATATGGCGATCGTTTGCACGTCCGCTTCGGTCTGGGAAACTTGGAGTTTTCTTTCTTTTTTCGTTTTCTCTCTCTCTATCTCTCTCTTTTGATGATTCCCTCAGTTGCCCCCCTTTAGAGAATTGTACGATATGATCATGGCGAGGCATCAATGACCTTTCACCGCCTAATCGACAAAAGTCTTTCTTTAGACGTGACCAAACTCTTTTCATGATCAAAGCTCCCCCTTTTTTTCGCTCACTCTCTGATTTTCTCTCTTTCGATCTTTCCCCTTTTACTTTTCATTGTTTCTTATTAGAAGTCTCTCGCTAAGGGGGATCAACGACTTAAATACAGTCCAATACAATTAATCGTGTTACAGATCCTGATTGATGACTAGCAAAAAGTGATTTGTTTAGCATCGAAATTTATTAGTCAACTTCATCCATTATGTCTGATTGCATTTTTTTGATGGTAAATTACTTCTTTTTTTGTTGAGGCAATTTTCAATGAAATACCATGTTTATTGTGAATTTTATCGGATAAATTCAATTATAATTTTTCTACGTTTTGAAAATTACTTTTTCGATGTTTTGAGTAGTTCACGAGTTGATTTGATCTTTTTAAGCTATACAAAATTAATTAAAACTTGGTTTGCAAATGCAAAGATTTTTTTTTATATTTCGTATATAAAAATATATTTGTTTTATTTATTTTACATTTCTTCTAAAGTTGACATCAGTTTAATGTTTTTTTTGCATGTTTCCTTTAAAAGGTTATTTGAATTAATTAGGGAAAAAATAATTTCAAAAATGTACGTTGCAATTTGCACCTACCTCAAAGTACTAAAATTGAACTAATTCTCATTAATTATCGTAGATTAAACTACGCGGGATACACATTACGAATAGTGAAACTCTTTGATTTAAACTACTTGATTCCGTGCAAATTATACGCAAGCTTTTAATATGATTATTTGCATTTAATCATTCACCGGTTATAGTGACTGATATTATGAATTAATTAATTTCAGATAATTTATTATTCTCTAGAAAAATACATTGGGGGAGGGGGAAGAAATTTATCTGTTTTTGCCTTTGAGTTAGTAAATTTTACTGATAAATTACAATTTACACTAATAAAAAGTAATTTATACTAATAAAAAGTAATTTATACTAATAAATAGTAATTTATACTAATAAATAGTAATTTATACTAATAAATAGTAATTTATACTAATTAATAAAAATTTCTTCTATTAAATAGTAATTTCTACTAATAAAAAATAAAATTCATTCTCTTCTGTTTTAATGATTCCAAAAGTTGACATAATTAATAATTTTACTTGAATTAATAAAATGTGGAAAATTTATAGAAAGAATTGTCGAAATTTAGAATTTTTTATTCAAGAAAAGTAAAAGGCCTTTTGTCTGACCTAAACTGTCTTACACTACTTATCAACTTAGAAAAACTCTGGTAAACTTTCTTTGATTGGAACGGATTGAAAAATTACAGACTCATTGAAGTTGTGTCTGACTCGAATTGTCTTTCACTACTGTTGATGACATTACAAGAAATCGATGAGTTGTCTTATTGAAAATTACTTTTTCTCAGTGTATATAATAAGGTAATTAATAATTATTTGAATTAATAATTTTATGAAAAATAAATATAAAAAAATAAAATAAATAGAAACAGAAATAAAATAAATAGAAACAACTAATATAAAGAGAAAGGATAAATAACTAAATTTAAGCAGAAGGAAATTAATTCGAAAGCTTTTTCCAATCAGAAAAAAAGAACCATCAAGGTTGGCCTGAAATTATTTTACTAATTTAATTAATTCTCCTCTTATTTCCAAATTAGAAAAATTTACGAAAAGTTCTGCTTGAATGAAACTTTCTAATTTAAAATAATTGAGAAATTACGTCAGTCTGAAATTGACTCTCACTACTTAAATTCTTAATGATAAGAAGCTTCATGGAAAATTAAGCATATTTCGATGAAATGAAACTTTGCTGTACCTATTTTTATTTTAATATTACTATTATATTTTTGAAGAAATACTTACTAACGGGAAAATAACAGAGAATTTAATTTGACCGGGAAAACCTGGAATTAGCTGGAAATTTTTGTACTAAACCGAGAATTTTTTCACCAAAATAAAAAATGTAATAACATTCTTTAGAAGGATTTAATTATGTTTATAAATAGTAAAATTCTTTGCAGAAATTCAATTATTAATATAATTTTAATAAAATTAAAAAATCAAATTTTCAATTATTATAAAGCGGCAAGATTATTTTTAAAAAATTGAAAAATTGCTTTTTTCAATTCAATTGTTTTCCAAATTATCAATTAAAAGTAATAAAAAAATTTTATTTTTAAAAAATTTAAAGATTTATTCATGTTCGAAATCAAATTGAAATAAAAATTTGATGAGAGCCAGTCAAGCTATCAAAAAGTGAAAAAAAAAATGAAAGACTAAATTTTTATTATTAAAACATACTTCTTATAGGTAATATATGTTAATTAAAAATTCCGTCTTTTATGTATATTTATATTATAATTAAATATTTGTGTAGAATTTTGACAAAATTGTTTTTGAATAATTGAATACTTGTTGGAAATTTTATTAAAATAGTAGACATACAAATTATTGAATTAAGAAAAATTTTTGAAAATAATTAAATTCTTGTGGTGAATATAAATGAATTTTTGTTATTTATAGAAATAATTGAACTTTTACAATGAATTTTAATAAAATTCCTAAAAGCAATTTAATTTTGTCGAAGTTTTACTATTTAAGAAAATAACTGAATGTGTTGCGAATAAATTTTTAAAAATAAAATTATAATTATACGATGACTAACTTCCATTGATTATTTAGAAAAATTTAAATAAAATTCTTGAAAGGAAGTAAATTATTTTCAATAGAATGTGCAGAGATTTCAATTAGGTTCATAAAAAATTTTCAATTATTTGTTCATAAAAATCCAATTATGTTGATATAACAATTAAAAAATGTTATTTTTTAAAAATTAAAAAAAACTGCGATAATTCAATTTTATTAAAAAATTTGCAGTGTGTATTTTTTTAAATTAAGTAATAAAAATTTTAATTATTAATCTTTGCACTAAGAAACGTGAGTACATTAGAATGTGACTCCTTATCAAATTTAATTATTTATCAATTACAGGGCTCGAACTAGATCCGTAAACCCCGTAAAAGTCCGTAACTTTGCTTGAAGTCCGTAAAAGTCCGTTTTTTTGAATAAAGGTCCGTAAAGTCCGTAATTCGGTTGAAAAAGATCCGTAAAGTACGTAAATTATACGATATAATTTTTCCTCAATTTAATGATTTTTAATAGGTTTCTATACTATTCTAATAAAATTTTCCAAAAGAATTCAATTATTTAATTATTTAATTATTACAAACCTTTAATTATTTTCAAAAAATAATAACAATTTTACAGGAATTTCATTATTTACAATTTTTTTTTATAAATTTCTTCGCAATATTCAATTATTTTCATAAATAATAAAATTTTTACAGGTATTTAACTTTTTTGGCAAATAATAAAATTCTTATTAGGAATTCAATTATTTTGATGAATAATAAAGCTAATTGCAGAATTTAAATTATTTTTAATACAATTTCAATCGAATTCCTCGAAAAATGTAATTATTCTTAAAAAATTTTATTAAAATTTATCAAAGAAATTTTATTATTTTAATAACCTTTGCTACAATTTATTTCTTAGAATTTAAATATTATTTTTAATAAATTTTTGATTAAATTTCTTTAAACAATAAAATTATTGCATTTAAAGTTTTTAATGCAATTCTTTGCGTAAATTATCAATTATCTTTCTAAATTATAAAATTCTTCTCTAAAATTGAATTATTTTAAAAAAGTTTAATAAATTTCTTGGCAAAATTTCAATTATTTTCAAAAATTTTCCCTAATTTAATTATTTTTAATATCTATTATAATAAAATTTTGCAAAAGAATACAAATTATTTGAAAATTGGTTGACACAATTCTTTAAAA
The DNA here is from genome assembly GCA_032873175.1 of Leptopilina drosophilae. Taxonomy (NCBI): domain Eukaryota; kingdom Metazoa; phylum Arthropoda; class Insecta; order Hymenoptera; family Figitidae; genus Leptopilina; species Leptopilina drosophilae. The sequence continues at coordinate 17,118,809 of CM065481.1, forward strand.
GAATTCAATTTTAAGAAACATATGTAATTATTCAATAAATTGTTTTTTTGTATTTAAATAATGAAATTCTCGCAGAATTTTCTCATAAAACTTGATTTAAAATGGATTTGAGTTAAAATTTTAGATTATAATTGAATATTAAAAGTATTATAGCGTAAAAATTTAGAAATAATTAAATTTTTAAATGGTTTCAGATTTAAATTTTTGAAAATTTGAATTTTTTATATTTTTAACTAAGTAAAAATTCTGTGGAAGTAATTTTTTTGAGAAATTTTAATTGGGAATTTTTTTAAATATTATTTGAAGTTTTTGTTTTCTAATACATATTTAATTTAAGAATTTACAAATAATTGAAATATGGAATATTGTAAAGAAATAGATTTGAAAATTGTCAAATAACTTTTTCGAAAATTATTAAAAATAATCGATTTTAAGAAGAATTTTAGTTAAAAATTCTTGAAAATAATAATTGAATTGGTAATGATTTTATCACTCTATCTTTAATTATTATAAAACATGAAGACTCGGAGTTATCGATATTTTCATGTTTTTTTTTAGTTATGAAAAAATCTAATTTATAGTTTTAAGTAAAATATTTTCTTTTATATATTTTTGTCAGTAATTGGTCCGTAAATGGTCCGTAATTTTTCATTTTTGGTCCGTAAAGTCCGTATTTTTAAATACTTTCACTGGTTCGAGCCCTGCAATCATTAAGTTAAAATACTTTAAAAATTCGATTTTTTAAAAAGTTTGAAATGAAATTCTTTAATTTCTTTTATGCCACCGAGGCTATTATTTCCTTTTTTTTGTCATCGAGGCTACTTTTTCCTACTTTTTTTAAACTCATAATGAAGTGCGAAGCTTGTAATACGAAAAATAATATTCAAGTGATGGATTATTGAAATGAAATAAATATGTTTATTTCATAAATAAATTTATTTATTTATTCAGAAAATAAATAAATAAAAAAATAAATAATAAATAAATGAGGCATTTCATTTCAAACCGTTCCACCGACAAAAAACAATCGCAAGGAGACATATTTTCTAATAATTTTTATTATATAATTCTTTAATTGTTTATAATATATTATACACTGATTCAAAAGAGAATTTCATGAGCTTTCTATTGCTATTTTTATTATTTTAAATTTTTGCCAATTTCGTAGAGAAATTGTTGTTTGAAATGTTAAACTCTTAATATCTCAAAACACCCCCCGCCGATTTTTATCAAAATTATATGAAAATAAAGCGTAAATTCTCTAGTTTCTATTCCCATTTGATATATTATGGACATTTCATGGGATTAATAGAAAAAAAATTATTTAAAAAATGTGTTTTTGAAAAATTTGACAAATATTACGAAATTGAATGTAAGTTGAATGGGTTAAGGTTCAATTTCGTAATATTTGTCAAATTTTTCAAAAACACATTTTTTAAACAATTTTTTTTTCTATTAATCCCATGAAATGTCCATAATATATCAAATGGGAATAGAAACTAGAGAATTTACGCTTTATTTTCATATAATTTTGATAAAAATCGGCGGGGGGTGTTTTGAGATATTAAGAGTTTAACATTTCAAACAACAATTTCTCTACGAAATTGGCAAAAATTTAAAATAATAAAAATAGCAATAGAAAGCTCATGAAATTCTCTTTTGAATCAGTGTATAATATATTATAAACAATTAAAAAATTATATAATAAAAATTATTAGAAAATATGTCTCCTTGCGATTGTTTTTTGTCGGTGGAACGGTTTGAAATGAAATGCCTCAAATAAATAAATTTATAAAGTCGTGCTAGCAAATGGCCTAATAATTTCTGCCGCTCAATCGTAACAAAATTTTGTTGAACAAAAATAGTATACACCATGGCTTCCTCACGAGGAATTTTTGTACTTTTAAATAACTATAGAGTTGTTTTTTTTTCATTCTCTGTCTTTCTCTCTCTTTTCTTTTTGAATATAGGGCAATATAACGCTTTCATTTTGAAAGTTATATGGATGTCTTTGGCAATCATGATGTTGTGGCATTAATTCCTTTAGACCGTCACAAACTCGGGTTGTGTAATAACAGTAAGTCAGTAGAGGCGCCAATAAGCTTGTGCGCTCATCCTTATAAGACCAGACTTCAAAGACTAACAGTATAACCTTCCTAAGGTCCAGAGTGAGGTGCATCTTCCTACCTCATGCATGCTACCAACTCTATGGAATATGTGGCACACTGAAAGAGCAAATTACTCATGGCCGAACACACTGACGAAGTGTTATTACACTATAATAACTTATCCGGAACTTTGTAGTTATTTACCCCCTGCCACCTTGCCTCCTCTCAAGATTAAAAGCCACCTTTCGATTTCACTTCAGTTGGGGAATTTAAATGTTACGCATCGTCTGTTGCAGCATATATACAAACAAATATATACATGTATAGAGTGTGTTTCATGTCAAAGTTGTAAACTTGATAAGCTCTAATTAGCAGAAAGTCTTGAAACATGAAAGACTCCTCTCGTGTAGTCTTCATCTTGATATTAAAGGTTTTAATTAAAATTTGTCATATTCTCAATGCTTAGTGAAATGTGAGAAATTTTCTCTATAAAGGATTTTATATAGGTTTAGAATATTTGCGTTATTGTCCCAGTTTGGAAATTCTGTTGGAAATTTAATTGGATTCTGTTACCGATTCCTATATGACCGAAATATCTATCTGCATCTCTCTCACTCTCAAATAACGAATCTACTTGGAATATTCTATTTGCTGGAGGAACATTGCAAATATACATATCTATATATGTATATACATATATTTAGTTCTGTTTGAATTTCAACACGTGTGACGCTCGACACGTGTAGTTCAGAGATATAAAGTTTCCGAAACTACTACTTGTATAATACAAGAATAATTTACAATTTCAATTTCATTAAAATCTTATATCATTAACTTTTGTAATTTTCGTTATTAATGGTTGAGGAATCATTTTATTTTTATACCTAATTTTATAATTGGAAATTTCTCGTTCGAAATATGGAAAATATTGCATATTTCGTTTGATTTTTTTTCTAATTCTTTTTTTTGCGACAAACGTTAATTTCGATGAAATTGATCTTTTTGGTTTCTATGTATTTTTGTGTTTTTTTTGCAGTTTAATAAAATTTCGATAGTTAGTTGAGTGTAAAAAAAATCAGGATTTAGGTTGAAATTCGATCCTGTAAATAAAAATATAGATGAGTTTGCATCCATTTGAAATTTTTGGTAGTATAAAGTTTTCATTTTGTTTTAAATTGCTAACAACTTTATTTAATAAAAATTTCCATTTATGGAAGTTTTTTAATTAAAAAATATTTCATTTTTGTGAATTTTTGTTTTTTTAAATCACTAGCAGTGAGAGTAAATTTTTTTAAATACATTTGAGTTAGTGGATAATTCAGTCGGTCATGAAAAGTTTCTATATATAAATTGACTAAAAAGTTTCACAATGGTTTAAATTATTTTTTAAAATACTTTGAGAAAATAAGACAAAGGAAATATAAATATAAAGTACAAAAATACAGAAAAATAAATCAGGGTTGTTATAAATATTTAATTTTATTTTTCCCTGACTTTTCCCTGATTTACAGACAAAATTCTCACTTTTCCCTGACCATAGAAAATATTCTGATTCACACTAAAAATTATTACATACTCAAAAAAATGTTCTATTAAATTTATTTACAAATTTCATTACTTGTAAAATTATTCAAAAACATCGATAACTCAATTTTTAAATAAGTATTTAATTATTACTTTTCTACAAAAATTAAAATTCTTCAGAATATTTAAATTCAAACCTTTTTGAAACTCAATAATTTATAATATTATTACAAAACAGAAGGCCTTCATGTTTTGTTATAATTTAAATAAGTATGAAATTTATCAATATAAATTTTATTATTTACAAAAATCCTAATAAAATTCTTCGCAAGAATTCAATTATTTTTAAAAGTAGTAAATTTTCTCGAAAAAAGTCAATTATTTGAAAAAATTGTAATGAAATTCGTTGCAATAATTCAATTATTTTCATAAACAATAAATCGATTATTAGGTAATTTCATTTTTTAATCAATTTTTATTAGAAAATTCTAGGAAAATTCAATTATTTAAATTGAATTATTGAAGGTTTGTTAAAATTGAATTCTCATAAAGAATTTTATCAACAAATTTTTAAAAAATTGGATTTTTTTGACAAATTTTAATAAAATTTTTAAGAATAATTAAATTTTTCGACGAATTTGATTAAAATATTGATTGTAAAATTAATTAAAATCCTGCGATGAATTTTATTATTCCCGAAAATAATTCTAAAAATTGTCCAAAAATGATATTAAAATTTCTCTATAATAATTTAATTTCATTGAAGAATTTTATTATTTATAAAAATATTTCAATTCTTGTTACGAACATTGTTTTATAATTGATTCATGCGACGAATTTTATAAAAATCTTTTTAAATAATTGATATTTTTCAAAAAATTTGATAAAATTTTGTATATTAAATAATTGAACTCACGTGAAAATTTTATTATTTATGAAAATAATTGAATTATTTCAAAGAAATTTATTAAAAATTTCATAAATTTTTGAATTTCGGCGAAATTTAACAAGAATTTTATTCAAGTTTTAAATATACCTATTTGAATTTTGAACAAGAATTGTATTATTTATAACAATAATTGAAATTTTGACAAGAATTTTTAAAAAAATTTTGAACATAGTTGAATTTTGGAGAAAATTTGTTTTATTTTTAAAGATATAATTGAAATGACCAGAATTTTTTAAAATGTTTGATTACAATTTAATTTTAGTATTTCTAATTAAAATTTTTTTATCAATCTACTATTGATGAAAATTTTAAAAATTATCCATTACATAATTTATAAGTCATAATTTTATGATAGTTTATTAAGAATTAAGTTATTTAAAGAGAAATCATTGTCTGAAATATAAAAAATTCAAGGTTTTGTATTGAAATTCGTGGTTATTTTTATAGTTTACAAGGCAAACAAAAAATCATCAAAATTTAGAGTTTTTTCATAGATTTTTGAAATTTGATTTTTTCCAGTACTTTTACTAAAAATCCCTGACTTTTCCCTGACTTCCCTGACTAATTTTACTTCCCCTGACTTCCCTGATCTGTGGCAACCCTGTAAATATAATGTAGTAAAATGTATATAATGTATGGTAAAAAAAGAAATATAATAACAAGAAATAAAAATACAAAAATAAAATGTAAGAATATAATAATTAAATATTCATATTTAGAAATCAGTAGTAAGAGAAAATTTTCCTTATTTGAGTAAAAATTTCAAGGAGTAATTGCATTAAAAAAAATTTCGTATTTTTTATCAGTAGTAGAAAAAATTTACATTATAAAATAAATACATTTTTTAATTAAATATATATATTTATAAATTAGTAGTAAATCACGGTAGTAGGAAGACCAAATAAGTTAATATTTCTTTATTTATGCAAAAGTCAGAAAAAATAAATTTTAGTCAGAAGAAAATATTCTTAATAACTGGAAATTTTATATCAGTGGTAAAAGTAATTTTCAGTAAGACAACTCATTGATTTCTTGTAATGTGATCAACAGTAGTGAAAGACAATTCGAGTCAGACACAACTTCAATGAGTCTGTAATTTTTCAATCAGTTCCAATCAAAGAAAGTTTACCAGAGGTTTTCTAAGTTGATAAGTAGTGTAAGGCAGTTTAGGTCAGACGAAAGGCCTTTTACTTTTCTTGAATAAAAAATTCTAAATTTCCACAATTCTTTCTATAAATTTTCCACATTTTATAAATTCAAGTAGAATTATTAATTATGTCAACTTTTGGAATAATTAAAACAGAAGAAAATGAATTTTATTTCTTGGGGTCATTTTAGTCAAAATTGTAAGAAGTAAAATTAATTCTCGTAGACAAATGAATTTAATGGCAAATGGATAGCTACTTTCTAGTAATAACCGCCAATAATTAGCTTCTAGTAATTATTTCATTTTTAGCTATTTGATATTTTTATCTGTTTTTACATATTATTATTATCATTTATAATCATTGCTAGCTGTATTAGCTAATAATAATTAATTTGAATACAATAGCAATTGAGTTAGCTGAAATAGGTAAAAATTAGCCGAAACAGATAGTCCATGAGTTTATATAGAGAACTGAAAATTACTGAAAATTAATTAGTTTATATTATTTATCATTTTAGTTGTTAAATCATTATATCTGCAAATAATCATATCAGTATCATGCATATAATTTACACAGAATCAACTACTTTACGCTTAAGAGTTTCACTGTTTCATATGTGAATCCCGCGTAGTTGAACCTGCAATAATTAATGAGAATTAGTTCAATTATGGTGTTTTGAACTTAGTAATGATTGATGGTATTAGGCAGACAAATAAATTCAGGAAATTTTTGTATCAGTAGTAGTAATAATAATAATAATAATAGGTTTTCTCCAGACAATCTTTATATTGCTAATAATAAAATCAATATTTAAAATAAAATTATAGAATTATCCAAAAGCAAACATTGATATAAATTCATCTCTAGTAAATTGTAGTAAAGATATTTTTAATTTTGACATTTTTAACTAAGTAACAAATTAAGAATATATTTTTGCAATATTTGTAAATAGTAAATGTGTCTACTAAACGGGAAATAACTGGGAATTTAATATGTCCGAGAAAAGCCGGAAATTAGCCAGTATTTTTATACCAAACTGGGAATTTTTTCACCAAAATTAAAAAAAAGTTTTATTTTTCTAATTTGTATTTCAAAAATCATTATTTATTTCACTTTTTAGAGATTTTTAGAGATAATTGAATTTTTATAAGGAAATAATTGAACATTTTGGAAGTAATTAATTGAAATTTCTTTACATTTTATGCAAAATAATTGAATTCTTTTAATGAATTTTAGTTAAATTTTTCGAAAATAATAAATACTAGATTGATAAAAGAATTTTAATTAAAAATACTAAAAAAAATTAATTTTTGGAAAAGTTACAAATAATTACAGAAATTGAATTATTTTCAAAAGTAATAAAATTGTTCGCAGAAATTCAATAAAAAATTTAAAAAAATTCTGGTCATTTCAATTATATTTTTAAAAATAAAAAAAATCTTCTCCAAAATTCAATTATGTTCAAAATTTTTTAAAAAATTCTCGTCAAAATTTCAATTATCTTTATAGATAATACAATTCTTCTTCAAAATTCAATTATTTTTTTTAAAAACTTTAATAAAATTCTTGGAAAAATTTCACAGGAATTCAATAATTTACAAAATTTTTGATGATTTTCTTCTAAATAAACCAATTATTTTCATAAATAATAAAATTTCTACAGGAATTCAATTATATAAAATGAAAAAAATCAAATAATTTTTCGATAAATATCAATTATTTAAAATGAATTTTATAATATTCGTCGCAAGAGTTCAGTTATTAAAAAAAATTAACAAAGCTCTTTTCAAGAATTAAATTATTTTTAGAAATCGTAAAATTCTTCACCGAAATTCAATTATTTTTATAAACTTAAATAAAATTCGTTGGAAGAATTAAATTATTTTCAAAAGTAATAAAATTCTTCGCATAAATTCAATTATGTTCAAAAATTTTTGACAATATTTCAATTATCTTTATAAATAATATTCATCAATATTCAATTATTTAAAAATATTTTTTTTAATTTTTTTCAAAATTTCAATTATTGTTATAAATAATACAATTTTTCTTCAAAACTCAAATAAGTATATTTAAAACTTTTAATAAAAATCTTGTTAAATTTCACAGAAATTCAAAAATTTATGAAATTTTTAATATATTTCTTTGAAATAATTCAATTATTTTCATAAATAATAAAATTTTTAAGTGAGTTCAATTATTTAATGTAAAAAATTTTATCAAAATTTTTTAAAAATATCAATTATTTAAAACAGATTTTTATAAAATTCGTCGCATGAATCAATTATTTTAAAAAAATTTAACAAAGTTCTTTACAAGAATTGAATTATTTTTGTAAATAATAAAATTTCTCACTGAAATTCAATTATTTTAGAAAAATTTTAATAACATTTTTGGACATTTTTTAAAATTATTTTCGTAAATAATAAAACTCATCGCAGGATTTTAATTAATTTTACATTTAATATTTTAATCAAATTCGTCGAAAAATTTAATTATTCTTAAAAATTTTATTAAAATTTGTCAAAAAAATCCAATTATTTAAAAATTTGTTGATAAAATTCTTTATGAGAATTCAATTTTAACAAACCTTCAATTATTTAATTTAAATTATTGAATTTTTCTAGAATTTTCTAATAAAAATTGATTAAAAAATGAAATTACCGAATAATCGATTTATTGTTTTTGAAAATAATTGAATTATTGCAACAAATATTATTACAATTTTTTTCAAATAATTGAATTTTTTTGAGAAAATTTACTACTTTTAAAAATAATTGAATCCTTGCGAATGATTTGGATTTTTGTAAATAATTAAATTGATAAATTTCATGGTTATTTAAATTATAACAGAACATAAAGGCCTTCTGGTTTGTAATAATATTCTTATAAATTATTGAGTTTAAAAAAGGTTTGAATTTGAATGTTCTGAAGAATTTTAATTCCTGTAGAAAAGTAATAATTAAATACTTATAAAAATTTAGTTATTGATGTTTTTGAATAATTTTATAATTAATGAAATTTTGTAAATAAATTTAATAGAACATTTTTTTGAGTATCAAATAATTTTTAGAGTGAATCAGAATATTTTCTGTGGTCAGGAAAAAAGTGAGAATTTTGTCTGGAAATCAGGGAAAAATAAAATTAAATATTTGTGGCAACCCTGCTTGGTGCCTTTCTTTTTACTTATAAAAATAGTAAAATTTCATTAAAAATGTTGTGCAAAATTTTGAATAATTAAAATCTAGAGATTAAATTGAAATACCTCTTCTAAGTATAGAGAAAATTAATGACAATGCATTGCTGCGTGAAGAATAATTAGTAATGAACTGGGTTTTGGAGGGGATATGGAGTGAAATTTTGGAAATTACCAGCTATAAATTGGACTCAAATATAGTTTAGATGGGAATATAGTTTGAAAAGCCGGTCTTTGTACTCTTGTATAGAGGTCTGCTTCTTGAAATCGAAAACAGGCATCACCAGTATATATAGTGTGTGCTTTGCGTAACATTCACTAGTTCTAATGATTATTCTATCGTATATACGGTGGAATATATATGTATGTGGATAGCATTCAGGGGCTAATGTTAGGTCAAAACTCTGTTAGACTTTACTGCCTCGAGCAATTCAAAGTAATATCTGTAAAATACATATAGACAGTTTCGATCGTCATTGGACATTTGTTCGATCGCTCGTTTCCCTCATATTCCAATATAAACGATTTTGTTCGCCTCGTTGAGTGCCATTACAGTGTCCCAAAGGGCAAAACTTTACGAAAAATGACAAAATTTATGATTTTACCCCGCAAAACTTAAATCCCGCCGCCGTTCCCCATTTCATTCTGCTCTTTGCAGAAAGTTCTGAAAATTATTTGCTATATAGAATAGCTATTGTCCCGCGAGCTATTTATTATTATCCCCTCCTATATATGTCGATTTTCTTCTACACTGGCCAAAAACGTACTGTTCGCTTCGCTGAAGAATCCTACACACACCTTGCATTTCCTTCTATTCTTACTATTTTTTTTGTTCTTCTTCTTCTTCTTCTTCTTCTTCGCCCAATTTTATATGGATCTGGTCCGTTCACACGTTTCTTCACTAACTTTCATCTCTGCCAGTGAACTTTTCTCAAGTCCAGGGGAATACGTGCACTTTATAAAGAGTGAAGTATTATTTTTTAACTAGTTCCATCAGAGTAAACTTTTATAAACTTTACTTCAAGGAAAAGAATTGAAATAAAAAAGATATCGATGGAAATATTCTTTGAAAGTTTTTGATCTATATACATCGATATATATGTCATCTGGCTTCAAATCCCAAATCATGCATAAATTATATTCTCTTCAAGCATTTGTCCTGTGTATATAGTTCTCAAAGAAATTTCTGGATATAACAACTTGATTTCTGGTTATCTCGGGAAAAATTTAATATTTTTTGTTGTTTAAAGAAAAAAAGTTATATAAGTTTCATTTTTAAATTAAAATTTCCGGTTTACTTTACAATAATTTACTTTTCAAATAGCAATAGTTTCGTACCGGCCAAAATTGTCAGTCCACCCATTTTTGAAGGAATGAAAAAAAATGTTTAACATCAAAGACCTCACAGAAATCATTTGGCAAATATATTTTCAAGATATTCTTAAAAAACCGTCATTTTCAATGTTTTACAAAAATTTGAATAACTTCTAAAATAATAAACGCTTTTTAATTTCCTCTAAAATAGCAATTCTTTTTAAAATTTTTATTCAAATTTTCAAAAAATTTAATTACTTAAAAAAATTTTTGTATCATTTGTTTCTTAGAATTTAATGATTACTTTTAATATATTACATTTTTTTAAAGAACTTAATTAATTTACAAAATTTTTATGTAATTTGTGTCTAAGAATTTAATGATTATTTTTAATATATTACATTTTTTGTTGAAAAAATTTAATTATTTTCAAAAATTCTAATAATAGTTGCAACAACAAAATTATTTTCAAAAAATTTTAATTTAATTCTTGATTGAAATAAAATGAATTTAAACTTTTTTTTAAATTTATATATTTTTATTACCTTCTATTTCAATAAAATTTCCGAAAATTCAATTCTTTACATAAGATTTTTAATAAAATTCGTAGCAAGAATTAAATTACTTTCATAAGCTAAAAAATTCTTTGGAAAAATGCAATTAATTTTAATGCAATTTAAATAAAATTTCTTGAAGGAATTTAATTACTTTTTAAAAATAAGTTTACCAAAATTGATTGAATTTATTTCTTCTTAAAAATTGTAATAAACTCTTTAGAAAAATTCAATTATCTTCCATATAACTTTAATTAAATTCCTCGTACAAATTTAAATTCTCTTCGAAACAATTGAAATAATGTTTTTACAATATTTACTTTTTTATTACTTTTATATTATTTTTTCGAAAATAATAAAATTTTCCCAAGAATTCAATTATTTAATTAATATATTTTCGATTATTTTTAATACAATAGTTTTCATTGAATTGTTCAAAAAGTGCAATTATTCTTGAAACTTTTAGTATAATTTTTCTAAAGAGAATTCAATTACTTAACAAAAAAATTTGATAAAATTTGTTACAAAAATTCTTTTTTTAAAGAAATATTCAATAATTCAATAAATTAATTTTTTTGTATTTAAGTAATTGAATTCACGTAAAACTTTCTAATAAAAATTAATTACAGTCAAAATTTTAAATAGTTTTTGAATATTAGAAGCGATGTAGTGTGAATTTTTAAAAATAATTAAATTTCTAAAGGTATTAGAATCTTTGAAAATGTTAATTGTAAAACTGTAATGATATTTAAATTTTTATTTTATTTCCAGTGATAAGAATTTTAAATAAATTTATTTGAAAAAATCAATAAAAAATTACAGAATTTTTTTAAATTCCATTTAGCAATTATGAAAAAACTTTCTGTATCTAGAGAAAAGGTCAGTCAACTAAAAATATGTTGGTCAATGATAAATTTTCAATTTTATTTATTTATTAAAAGAAATTTTATTATTTGAATAAATTTTTAATTCTTTATTGTATCAAAACATTTTGCTGCTACCGAGTCGATATCTAATAAATAAAATGGTTTGGAATTTAAAAATGTACTACATAGCAAGTAAATATTAAATAAATATAATTAAATATAATTAAATATAATTAAACAAATATTTAAATAAATGAAAAATATTAAATTTTTTTAAATGCGAAACTTGAATTATTATCAGAGACTAATTTGTAATGAATATTTTAGTATTAATTTCTCGTGATTAATGCACGATGTGTGCATTCATATTAGTTAACAAGTAATACAAGCGTCGCTGACGAATAACAATGAGTGAAATTGGAATTGTTACAGTAACAAGAGAATCAACTAATACTTGGAGTCTAATTCTAAAATAATAAGAGGCGTCGGGCTTGAGCTCTAACTTTAAACTTTTCCATCAAATCTAGTTTAGGTTGAAATGCCATTTTAGATTGAATTAAAACTCAATTTTCAACACATAAATTTCCTCACTTGGATTTCTATTTTAGAATTCAGGAGACAGATTTAATTAGATTTTCAAAATTTACTTCTTATCCGTAAAATTTCATTTGGTTTGTAATTTCATTCATTATCCTTGTTTCAAAACATTTTCATCTTTTCAACCACGTTTGAATTAAAAAAAATTTAAGTGATAATAATAAGAATAAAAGTAATTGGAATTGTTAGTAAATAATAAAAGAGTAGTAATAAATAATGATTAATAATAATAGTAATAATTATTATTATTATAAAATTATTATTTTTATGAATTATTATATTCATTATAACTAACTTTTTTAATTAATACCAAAAATAATAATAATTACTCTCTAAATTTGAATAACTTAAAACTCACTTCGAAAGTATAATTACTAAAGTTAATTATAACAATCATAATAATAAAAATAAAATAATGATGATAATAATAATAATAATAATAATAATAATTATTATTATCAATTATTAATAATTATTATTATTAATAATAATAATAATAATTATTATTATTATTATTATTATTATTAATAATAATAATAATAATAATAATTATTATTATTATTATTATTAATAATAATAATTATTATTATTGTTATTACTAATATTTTTATTCAAACATAACAATAATAATTAATAATAATCATTACTATTACTTTTAAATAATTATAATGATTACCATTGTTATTATTATAACAATAATAACGTAAATAATAAAAATTAAAAAAAAAAAAATGATTTGGAAATTGTTCGATAACAGTTATTGGTATATGTATACAGAGGGACAAATATTGTTGCTCGTGAGACAATAGATTTAAAAGAAATAAAAAATCTTGAAAGAAGTTTAATGAATATCCGGACACAATTTCCGAAGATTTTCCTCTTTTATTTAATACTGCAAGCTTAGAGTTTATATTTTAAGGTTTTTATTCGATTTTAATTCTATCAAGTCATTATTGGCAACATTTTTTTTCTGTACTAAATATAAAAATATTATTCAAATTTAAAAATATTATCTTTTTAATCTGTAGAAATATTATTCTTACAAAATATAAAAATAATTTTTCATTTAGAATATATTTTAAAATTTTTTCTATTAATATGAAATTTAATACACTGATATTGATTTCAAAGAAAATAATATTTCCATAAAAATATACAATTTTAATGTGAAAGACAATTTGTAATAATATGAAATATGAATATATAAAGAGAATTTATTACAAAAGAAAATTATTTTGTCATGGAAAAAATGTATTTATTTTTCTGCTCCATCTGTTGTTTGTAAATAAATACGTGATGTATTTTTTGTGTGCGAAGAGTTTTGTTGTTTTGTTGTTGGTAAATTTATTGGATAAATTTTAGGGTTTACAATTTTTTTACATTTTTGCTTTCGTGTTTACTTTTTTTTTGACAACGGAATTTTGCAGACCAAATTTATGCCACTATTTTGTGTTATTTATTATTACTTATTTAATTATTGATATATTAATTGAATATTCATAATTAAATATTCATACTATTTTCTCTTTGATATAATCGCTGTAAATTCTATATGCTAACAAATTTTATTCCTTTATGTTTCAGGTGAGTTCTTTTTTTAATATCTTAGTAGCAGCCAATAATTTATGATGCAATCTCATTTACTCTGTGAGTATTTTAAAGTTTTTCTTCTTATTTTTTCTTACACAAGTTATAAAAGTCAATTATGGAATAAATATAAGGGAAGTTATGAATACGATAGTTTCTGTGCTCGTAAAATTACGTTGATAAAAAAAAGGTAATCTCAAATTGGGAAAAAAATTTTTCTTTTGCTGTATTTAAAGTTTTTGTTTCAGCGAAAGAAATTTTCAAAGATAAAACTTTCGGTTTGAAAATTTTATGTCTATTTCGAAAGAATTAGTGTCTGAGATGTAGACGTTTTTTACGTTTAGACGTATTTTACGTTTTTTCTGGAATTTTTAATCAGTGAAATTTTATTTTGACTTTTATTTTTATTCTTATAAATTAATTTTTTTTACCATGGATGTAGCAGATTTATATTTTTCTTCTATTTTAACATTGCGAAATTTTCGGTTTTACTTTAATGATTTTTTTTAAAATTTAATTTTCGTTTTGGAGATTAAAATAAAAATATGTCGATTTCGGCTTTCTCTCTAAATTTGAATTAGTAAAAATAATTATTAATTTGAATTAGTGACTGTCTATTTGCTTTTGAATTAGTAAACATTACGAATAAATTAGTTGAAATTACTATTTATTAGTAAAATTTACTAATTCCAAAGCAAAAAGTCAGTTACTAATTTAAATTGGTAAACATTTTTACTAATTCAAATTTAGAGAGTTCATTTTTACTTTTATTTTGAGTTTTTTTTGGTTTTTCTACTTTATCTCTTTCTCACTTTCATTTTCTCTTTTTCTTCGAATCAATTTTAATTTTAGTTTCGCTTTCACACTTTGACTAAAATTTATTTTTATTACTCTTATACTCTCTAAATTTGAACTAGCGACTGACTTTTTGCTTTTGAATTAGTAAATTGCACTAATAAATAAGTAAAAAATTACTATTTGCTAGTAAAATTCACTAATTTAAAAGCAAAAAGTCAGTCACTAATTCAAATTAGTAAACTTTTTTTACTAATTCAGATTTCGAGAGTAGTGAGAAATTTTTAAAAAATTTAATTTCTTTTGTATTTAAAAAAAAATTTCTGTGTCTGCAAATTTGAAACAAAAATTTTTCTTTTTGAAAAGAAAATGCAAATAAATGAAAATCATCGATGTGAGTTTTGTGTTTTTGCTTTCATTTCTACGTTCACTTTGATAAATATTTATTGGTACGATTATTTCTATAGTGAGAATAATCGTTCTTTTCACTTTCAATTAATTTTTATTTTCCCTTTAAAAATAATGATTTTTTTTGAATTGTAAATGGAAATTAGTCACGGTGAAAGTAATCATAATTATAAATATTTGTATTAGTCTTAAGTATTTTAAAACACGTTTTTTTGGATAAGCTATAAATGTCAATTATATGGAATAAATATGATGAAAGTTATGAATATGATACACTGAAAAAAAAATTTATTTGATTCAAATAACCGATTATTTGTCTATAATCAAATAAATATTTACTTGAATCAAATAATTTGTATTTGAATCAAATAAATTGTACTTGCATCAAATATTTCAGTATTTGAAGCAAATACTATTTAATTGATTCAAATAAAAATTAGTTGATGCAAGTAAATATTTATTTGATTGTAGACAAATAATTGGTTATTTGAATCAAATAAATTTTTTTTCAGTGTAGGTACATTTACTCTGGAAATTGCGTTAATAAATGGGGATAAAATTGGGAGAGACATTTTTCTTTTTGATATGGCTTTGAAATTTTTTGTCTCAATTGAAAAGAATATTTTCTCCTTTTGAAAGTGGGGATTTTATTCTCTTTTTGAAAAGTGCTGGGATTTTATATACTTATTTTGAAAGGATTAATGTCAAAAATATATAGTAGTTTAACGTTTTTCACTTTTTGATATATATATATAAAGAAGTATATTCGGTTGTCGTTGATAAAAATATGGGGATGAAAGATTTTTCCTCGAATTGACGCAAACGTAAAGTTGAAGAGACATGTATTTTTCGATATGTTTGATATAAAAATATAACCAATTCTGTATTGTATTAGAAGATGGATTATTTCCATTTAAGCGATTTTCTTTACTTCACTGCTTTCGATAATGACATTATATTGTTTTTGCAATTCAGACTGATATTCACTTTTTTTTATTATGTTTGGGAGTTTTTTTTTCATTGTTGTTGTAAATACTTGATGCACGTGTGGTGGTTGAAGCTTCCGATAGGTGAGCCTTATACCCAGGGATTTTCGCTCTGAATGTTTTGACAGCCTTCCGGCAGTCAGTTTTCCCGTCAATAAACGAATGGAGTTATCTCTGGAAGCAATCGTGGTTACAGAATTAAATTTCCTACTAGTTTTACCCACTTGATCTCTTATAGTTGTCTGTATGTCGAAACAGTAAAGTTTGGGATTCATGAAAAAGTTTCTCTCTTCGTTTGCTCTTTTTCTTCTTCTTCTTCGTCTTCTTCGCCTTCTTCTCTTTTTTTTCTTCTTATGCTCCTTTTTTTTTTTCCGGTTCTTCTTCTTTTGGCTCCTTCTCTTTCCCCCTCTTTTTTGGCTCTTCAAATGAGAAATGGTTGAAATCGGTTAGCGTCATAAGTGATAACAATAAATCTTCCAGGTAGATTTGATCGATTTCATTCTTTTACTTTATCTTGAGTAAACGGTCATGAACGTACTTTTGCGGAAGGAAAATAGTCGACTTGCAGTTTTATATTGTGGAACGCTGTAGATTAATATCACTTTTCCATTATTGGTTTCTAATCTCGGCTGATGGACTACGCTTTTCTCGTTTTATTTTTCCCAACTAAAACTGAAAACCATATTTTTATAGTTGTTTGATAAATTGAGTTTTCTGAGAGCGAGCATAAATATTTGATTTCGAAGTTGCGGCACAATATTTACCATTTATATAGTCGAAGTGAAATGTTTTATTTTAATTGAAAACTGTTACTTAGAAGATTGCAAAATATCTTGATTACGTAAGAATTTTTTAGTCAAAATCATTAATTTTTGAGAAGTTATGTAAAACTTTTTTTTCCACTTTCTAATCATTTTTACAGTGAAATTCTTTACGATCGGAAAAACAATCAAAATTATCCTGCAAATCGGAAAATCAGAATTAAATTCAGAAAACAAGAATAAAAAATAATCACTTTATTCCATTCTGAGTGAAATTATTTTTCCGCTATTTGTCCACTTTTGAAATAAGCGTTCGAGTAAATACTGTAAAGGAAACACTTAAAAGAGACCGGGTAGAATTAAATACTCCTTTTTTTAAAGAAAGCGCAACACATAAAAGAAGTTTAAGTAAATAGATAAAAAGGAGGGAAAAAAATAAAATGTCCCTTTCTTTCAACTTTCTATATATATACTAGCCATAAGCACACTAAAGAAGTCAGCACACCTGCATTGCAAAGTTTATACAGCAGATAACTGATTATGAAAGGAGTTGTTATACCCCACTTGAAGCTTTGCGATCAAAGAAGATGCTGATAAAACCTGTGACCTCGTTAAATCGTCTTCGATCTCCGATCTTCCACCTTTCTGAGTGACCCTTAAAAAGTTTTAAAGCCGCACGTATTTCTTATCGCATTCTGGTTTTCATCAAACTTTGATAAATTTCCATTGATATCATTGTTCGCAAAGTTGTGCAGCAAAAAATTTCCACTTCTCCCTGGATCAAAGTGAAAAGTTGTATATGACGATGATCGGTTATCCATTAAATGAGCCACAAGAGCACCAACGACATTTTATAATTTAATACCAATGATATATATTCAGTCACGTAATCGATGTTTCATCGATTTTCTTGCTGCCTACAGCATCAAATTATTTCATTATTAAATTCCGAAACATTACTTTCCTAAAGTGGAAAATATTTTTTTTTTGTGGAAAAAAAACTAATTTTCTTCTTTGTTAAAGAATTTTTTTTAAAATTATTCTTTCTAAAGTGATTTTCGGGATATTCTATAAAGAAAACATTTTCGATATTGTGACCGTAAATTATTTAATTCGAAGAAATAAAAAAATGAAATTAATTTGCCGGACGCCAAATCCATCCAAGGATTGAAATGAAATTTTTAAATTAAATACAAAGAGATCACTAATTAATTATTAGCTAACGCACATATTGGAAAAGGCAGAGGGGGGAGATCGACTGAAAGAAATTAATGATTAGACCAAGCAAAATAAAAAGACAAGGTTAAAAATTTAATACAAATATTTTAAATATCAAAATTTCAAATTAATAATATATCTTACAATTTTGAAATAAAAAGGGAATTAGAAATAGAATTCGGGATCAATAAGGGAATTTATGGGAAATTAAAGAATTTGCTCTTTCATTCGAATTTCCAAGTTATGAATGGAGACTAAATTAAAGGGGACTAATTAAATTTACAAATATTCAATCGAAGAAAAATAATATTAATAATTTTTATAATTTCTTCCTTTTAATCAAAATTTTTGTCTCACCTGAACCAAAAGAGGATTCTTGAAATTAGGAAATAATCCAAATTAAATTCACAATTAAATTTACAAATAAATAAATAATTAAGTTCACAATTAAATTGAATTTACTTTTAGAATAAACTGTAAAATTTAAAAGCATTAAATTTTAATTTATTAAACTTTGCGATGGAAGTTACAGGGCTCGAACTAGGTCCGTAAATCCCGTAAAAGTCCGTAACTTTGCTTGAAGTCCGTAAAAGTCCGTTTTTTTGGAAAAAGGTCCGTAAAGTCCGTAATTCGGTTGAAAAAGATCCGTAAAGTACGTAAATTATACGATATAATTTGGATAATTTTAGAGAAATCACAAATGATTGAAGGAATTCAATTATTTTCAAAAGTAATAAAATTCCTCGCAAAAATTCAATTATGTTCAAAATTTTTTTTAAATTCTCGTCAAAATTTGAATTATCTTTAGAAATAATTAAATTCTTCTTCGAAATATCAATTATTTTCAAAAATTTTAATAAAATACTTGGAAAAATTTCAATTATTTTTAAAATTTTTCCTCAATTCAATGATTTTTAATAGGATTCTATACTATTCTAATAAAATTTTCCAAAAGAATTCAATTATTTACAAATTTTTTTTTATAAATTTCTTCACAATATTCAATTATTTGTATAAATAATAAAATTTTTACAGGTATTTAATTTTTTTGGCAAATAATAAAATTCTTATTAGGAGTTCAATTATTTTGATGAATAATAAAGCTAATTGCAGAATTTCAATTATTTTTAATACAATTTTAATCGAATTCCTCGAAAAATGTAATTATTCTTCAAAAATTTTATTAAAAATTTATCAAAGAAATTTAATTATTTTAATAACCTTTGCTACAATTTATTTATTAGAATTTAAATATTATTTTTAATAAATTTTTGATTAAATTTCTTTAAAGAATAAAATTATTGCATTCAAAATTTTTAATGCAATTCGTTGCGTAAATTATCAATTATCTTATAAATTATAAAATTCTTCTCTAAAATTGAATTATTTTAAAAAAATTTAATAGATTTCTTGGTAAAATTTTAATTATTTTCAAAAATGTTCCCTAATTTAATTATCTTTAATATCTATTTTAATAAAATTTTGCAAAAGAATTCAAATTATTTGAAAATTGGTTGATACAATTCTTTAAAAGAATTCAATTTTAAGTAACATTTGTAATTATTCAATAAATTGTTTTTTTGTATTTAAATAATGAAATTCTCGCAGAATTTTCTCCTAAAACTTGATTTAAAAATGGATTTAAGTTAAAATTTTAGATAATAATTGAATATTAAAAGTATTATAGCGTAAAATTTTAGAAATAATTAAATTTTTAAATGGTTTCAGATTCAAATTTTTGAAAATTTGAATTTTTCATATTTTTAACTAAGTAACAATTCTGTGGAATTAATTTTTTTGAGAAATTTTAATTGGGAATTTTTTTTATATTATTTAAAGTTTTTATTTTCTAATACATATTTATTTGAAGAATTTACAAATAATTGAAAAATCGAATATTGTAAAGAAATAGATTTGAAAATTGTCAAAGAACTTTTTCAAAAATTATTAAAAATAATCGATTTTAAGAAGAATTTTAGTTAAAAATTCTTGAAAATAATAATTGAATTGATAATGATTTTGTCACTCTATCTTTAATTATTATAAAACATGAAGACTCGGAGTTATCGATATCTTCATATTTTTTTAGTTATGAAAAAATCTAATTTACAGTTTTAATTAAAATGTTTTCTTATATATTTTTGTCAGTAATTGGTCCGTAATTTTTCATTTTTGGTCCGTAAAGTCCATATTTTTAAATACTTTCACTGGTTCGAGCCCTGAAGTTACCAGGTGAAAGATAAGAAATCCTGTCTTGACTTCAGGGAATAATCTCTTGACAACGTAAATTTATTGATTTTCGATCTTCATTCCATGAAACTTTCAATTATTTTGTAAAAAAATACCATTTTTAATAAGACGGTTGTTAAATAGATTGAATTTAGCTACAATAACAAAAGATATTTAAAAATTTTAATAAATTCTTCTTTTGAATTGATAAATAATCAATTCGGTCCAGTAGATGGTGAATTATTGTCATTCCTCTCCGGCAATATCTTAAAAAGGAAGGTTGTTAGAGTTCTTGCTATTTAAGGAAATGATTTCCAACACCAAAAATATTAACGATTATTTCAAGGCCTTAGCTCAAGAGGTCTTCTTTGTTTGGTGAATAGAGAAGGCAAAGATCGACAATAAACCTTTTCGAAACAATGGAAATTTATTTTCTTTTCTTATACAGTTTAATATAAATTAAAAAGAAAACAGAAAATAGATAATCCAATGAATTTTGAAGTTCGACCAGAAGATATGAAGTTGATTCAGGAAGTAAAACAAAATTACAAAAATTAATTATTTCATTGATACAGTAATAATTATTCATTCTTGGAAATTCGGACAACCTACAGAGATAAAATATAATTAAAATTATTTCTTTAGATATAAAATACAAATTAAGTTAAAATTTTTAATTTGTGACTTGCAATATTTTGCAACGTCACAATATAAAACCGGAAAGAAATTTTTTTCTATTAGTGGGGAGAATGTTTTGTAATGAATTTATACTGGAAAGAGAGAGGAGATGGTGAATCAATTCCTTTCTATATTTTGAGTTGAATTTCGGTTGCGGATTTTATGATTCTCATTTAAATGAAATTTTCCTCTTGTAGACAGAGAAATTCCTTTTAAGCTTCGCAACGTATGCAGGAGCGTATTCCCAGAGTAGTTCGTCCTACGGTCCAGACAAGTTGAAAGAAATGGAGTCGATAGTAAACCTCCATTCCAAAGAGCCCCCACGCTCTGGTGACCGGGTGAAATACGGTAATTCGGTCAGGCATGAATGCAAATTTGGAATCAGACACTATTATGCATATTAGATACCACCACTCGGTAACTCTCTCTCTCACTCTCTCTTTCTCTCTTCTACTCTCTTTTGCCCTTCTCTCCCACTCCACTTACAACTTCTTTGGTTACCACCCCTTTCCAATCTCATCTAATCCTTTCTAGACACACCTCTTCTACAATTCCTTCGAAACGAGTGTTTCGCCTCTTTGTCACGAAAACTCTCCTCTACAATCTCTACACTAAACTTAAATCTAATTCTAAATTTTCCAGAGTCGTTCACCAAGTGTAGAAAAAATGGCTCTCCTTCTTATTTAAATTGCGGTTTAATAAAAGAAAGCTAGACTCTAGGTCTCTGAAGAATCATCAATAAAAGTCGCACTCTGTTAGAGCAAAGAGGAAACGAAACGTTTTGAATGATCCACACGTTTTGTATATTTTAATGAATTGAATATTTTTCACTGTACAAATATTTCTAGAAATTGGAGAGTTGGATAAAATTTTCCTCTTTTTTATCTCTCTAAATTTGAGTTGGTAAAAATTAAATTAAAATAAAATTAATTAAATTTGAATTAGTAACTGATTTTTTTGCTATTGGATTAGTAAATTTTATTGAAATTAGTAAACCTTTTTACTAATTCCGATTTAAAGAGTAGTGAGAAATTTATTTCAAAATTATTTTCTGTTGAATTTTCCAAAAAAAAAAATTCTGTCTCTTGAAATTTGATACAAAAATTTTTTCTTTTAATAAGAAAATGCAATTAAATGGAAATCATCGAAATGAGTTTTGAACTTTTGCTTTCATTTCTACGTTCACTTTGATAAATATTTTTTTGGTACGATTATTTCTATAGTGAGAATAATTCTTCTCACTTTCAATTAATTTCTGTTTTCCTTTTTAAAAAAGAAAATGATGTTTTTTTGAAAGTGTAAATGGAAATTAGTCACGGTGAAAGTAATGATAATTATAAATATTTATATTGCTCTAAGTATTTTAAAACATTATTTTTTTGGATGAGTTATAAAAGTTATAAATGAGCCACACGTTTTGCATATTTTTAGAAATTAGAGAGTAGGATAAAATTTTCCTTTTTTTATCTCTCTAAATTTGAGTTGGTAAAAATGTTTATAAATTATTAAATTAGTAACTGACTTTTTGCTATTGGATTAGTAACATTTTTTTTGACAACTTGACACAAGTTAGGGATGTTCGGGAAAAGTAGAATTGGTAAGGGAATTACAGTATTTTTTATTAAAAGTACTGCAAAAAAAGCAAATTTTTAGAATTCAGAAGAAATTTCTCAATTTTTGTATTTACCTTATAAACTAGAAAATTACCACGAATTTTAATGCGAAACATTCAATTTTCTCTATTTCTGACAATAATTTCGTTTTAAATAACTGAATTCTTCAATATCTTAAAATTATTACTTAGAAATTATTTAATGAATAATGTTAGAATTGATTTTCATTATCTTTCGAACAAAAATACGGAAAAGTCACAAGATTTTAATTTGAAATTTTTAAAAATCTTAATTTTGAAATAAGTCTTTTGAAACAGGTTATTATTTTTAATATATATTTAATTAATTATTAAAAAAAATTGCAGAAGAATTTTAGTTAAAAACTGTAAAAAATATTTAATTTTGGAGAAATTATAAATGATTTTAGAAGTTCAACTAGGTATGTTAAAAAATTCTAAAAAAAAACGTCAAGTTATTTAAAATACGAATTTCATGAAACATTTCTAAAACAACTAAATATTAAAAATGTTTTATTTTAAATTCTCTAAAAGAAATAAATTTTTAAAATAATTTTGATAGCATTTGTTCTTAAGAGATAAAACCATTTTTTTTAATAGAAATGTAATTATTTTTCTAAACAGAATTAAATTATCTTCAGAATTATTTGTAAAATTTTTTTTTTAAAATTCAATTATTGTATTAAAAATCATCGAAATCCTGCGAAATAATAATAATTATTATTATTAATTAATAATTTATTTATTAATTATAATAATAATTATTATTTAATAAATATTTATTTATTATTTATATTATTTTTTTTTATTATTTATTTTTATTTATTTATTTTATAAAAATAAATGAATGCTTGCAATTAATTTTATTAACATTATTTAAATAATTGAATTTCTGTAAAGAATTATATTCACAGGGATTTTTTTTAAAGGTATTAAGAATAGTTGCAAGATTCCAATTATTTTCATAAATAAAAAGTTTCTTGCAGGATTTCATTTATTTATAACTACATTTCTTTAAAAAGACAAATATTGGTAAGAATTCGTAAAATTTTCACGATATAAAAAGTATTTTTTTAAATCGAAATGTTAAAAAAACTTTTTTCTATTTGGTCTTAGGAATGTGTTTACCAAAAAACAAAAATAAAAATATTTTTTTATAAAAGTTATTGCAAAATTAATTTTTTCGCAACTTTTTAAACAAAATTTTACTTCTCCTAAATGAATAAATCGATTTAAATGAATCAAGCGGGAATATAACATTTTATAATAATTTTAAAAATATATTATTTAATAAAATAATATTTTAATTATTATATTGCGCGGAGATGTGATTGTGATGTTTTTCAGAATAAAACTATCATTGCCATCTACGAAACGTTGCCAATTTAATTTTCATTGTAACTTTTTGAATAATTGTGGCTCATGAATTTTCTCAACGGAAAACATTGAAAGATGTCAATTATTTTTGAAAATTTTAATAAAATATTTTATGAAAATTAAATGTTATGAAATAATTTATTATTTAGTAAGTCACTTATTTTTGTATTGAAATATCTGAATTTTCATAGAATTGTATAAGAAAAATTGATTTAAAAATGAATTTCCGTTAATAAATAATTGAATATTAAAAGCATTATGGATAGAATTTTTTGAAGGTAATTGAATTTTGAAAAAATTTTTAATTAACTTTGTAAATCTTTGTAACTTACAATTTTTCACACCTTAAAATCTCGAGAGATTTTCTCGAAGAATTTACTTAAAATTGTATTAAAAAGAATTGAAATTTTGTAAAAAATTGGATTCTTATTCAAAAATTTAATTGAAATCTTGGAATTAATTTTTATTAAATTTTTTTAAATAATTGAAATCATGTAAAGACTATTATTATTTGCGATAATAATTGAATTCTTGTAACGAATTTGATTAATTTTTTTTTAATTTACGTATTCTTTGATAATATTTATTAATATTGTAGATTTGGAAAAAATTTTTAAATTTCAGTGAAGAATTCCATTATTTGTGAAATGTAATAAAATGTTTGCAAAAAATGTTTAAAAATGACATTTTTCGAGAAATTCATTTCAAATATTAATTAAATTTTTCAACGAATTTTATTTTATTTTTTTTTATATAATTAAGTTGATACGTGAGAAATTGTTTAGCTTTATTACTATTATAAAAAAAATTGTATTCTTTTGAATGTTTTTTTTTAAATTTTTGTACATAATTTAATATTTTTTGAAAAATTTTGAAAAATTTTATGAATAAAAAATTATTAAAAATAGTTAATAATTGAATATTAAAAGCATTATGAATGAAATTTTTTGAGGTAATTGAATTTTAAAATGACTTTTAATTAACTTTGTAAATCTTTGTAACTTACAATTTTTTACACCTTAAAATCTCGAGAGATTTTCTCGAAGAATTTACTTAAAATTGTATTAAAAATAATTGAAATTTTGTGGAGAATTGGATTCTTATTCAAAAATTTAATTGAAATCTTGGAATTAATTTTTATTAAATTTTTTTAAATAATTGAAATCATGTAAAGACTATTATTTTTAGCGATAATAATTGAATTCTTGTAACGAATTTTATTAATTTTTTTTTAAATTTACGTATTTTTTGAAAATTTTTATTAAAATTGTAGATTTTGAAAAAATTTTGAATTTCAGTGAAGAATTCCATTATTTGTGAAATGTAATAAAATGTTTGCAAAAAATGTTTAAAAATGACATTTTTCGAGAAATTCATTTCAAATATTAATTAAATTTTTCAACGAATTTTATTTATTTTTTTTTTAAATTAAGTTGATATGTGAAAAATTGTTTAGCATTATTACTATTATAAAAAAATTGTATTCTTTTGAATGTTTTTTTTTGTACATAATTTAATATTTTTTGAAAAATTTTATGAATAAAAAATTATTAAAAATAGTTAATAATTGAATATTAAAAGCATTATGGATGAAATTTTTTGAAGTAATTGAATTTTGAAATGATTTCCAATTAACTTTGTAAATCTTTGTAAATTCTAATTTTTCACACCTCAAAATCTCGAGAGTTTGTAATTTTAGTTTATTGAAAATTTTAATTCTAGTAGAAAAAATGCAAATATAGAGATAAATTGTGACTATATTAACTGAATGAATGGTGTAATTTGTCGTTTGAGAATTTTGATGGATAGTTTTGAGCGGATATGAAAATGGTTCTTTCTAAAGTAGGTGTAATTTGGATGTTATCGTGGGAGGCACTACATTAGCAGGTGGTTCGCCAAAGACTTGGCTCGAATTGCCAGTCCGGACGATGCGATTGTAAGCGGAGAGAACTTTGGCAGTACTGTTACGCCATACCGAGGGATAAAACGGATACCATATCTACTGTGGTTATGGCCTGGAACTGTGGCATGCTATATATAGGAATAAGCAGCTCATGACATTGCGCTGGGTTATGCCTCGAACACACGTTCAGAATATACTGATGTTGAGTGGTCAATGCGTCGCGGTTTCGTGTCCTTTGCTCCTATTGTGAATTGTGAGACTTTGAATGGCTTCGAATTCTACCTTCCTCTGTGTCTCTCTCTCTCTCTATATATATATTTCTCTTTCTCTCTCTGTCTCTCTCTCTCTCTCTCTTTCTCTTTCATGCTCTACGAATGTGTGTGTGTGTGTGTGTGCGGCAAGTCTCGGATGAACTTTATTACGTTCCCTCGATAAATTTCAGACTAATGGTGCGTTTAAACGTTCACTCGTATTTTCCCTATACGAATCGCTTGCACTTTGTTTCTCGGTATCCGAAAACCAGTCTCGCATGTAAGAAATGACTCCACCTTTCTGTGTTACAAATTTTTCTGTTATCGCTTTGAAAAGAACCAGCGAGTTTTCTCTTTAAAATTTATTCTATGAAGGTAATTGTGAAATTTGTGGTAATTTGTATAGTTTTGTAGAGAGAGAGAGAGAGAAAGAAATATAAAGCGAGAAGTTTATTTTGTTGTAGGTTTTGAGATTTAATTTTTTCTTTTCCTTGGTCGTAGTCGTTAAGGCAGTTGAAAGTGCAAGTTTCGTAGTAGAGTCGGGTGTTCGAATCCCACCTGGGGGGGCGATTAGGCAATTTTTTTTTCGACTTTCGTTTTCATTTTCATATTCACTTTGAATTTATTTTCTTTTATTTCCACTTGTATTTTGACAGTACTTCATTGGCACATTCATTTTTACATTTATTTTGAAAAAATGCGCTTTCACTGTGATAAATATTTTTTTTATTTACAGTGAGGAATTTTCATTATCACTTCAAGTAGAGTAGCCACAGGTCAGGGAAATCAGGGAAAAGTCAGAGATTTTTATTAATTAACTGGAAAAAATTTAATTTGCAGGATTCATAATTAATTTTGTTTAATTGTTTAATATGTAATTAATTAATTAATTATTAAAAATCATGGACTTATAGAAAAATTTTAGTTAAAAACACCAAAAAAATTGTATTTTAAGGAAAGTTAGAAATATTTGCAAAAATTCCATTATGTACAAAAATTTAAAAAAATTCTTTTCCAAATTTAAATTATCTTTAAAAAAATATACAATTTTTTCCCACACGGAAAAAGTATAAAGTAACTTTAACTACTTTTATAGTAAAACATTTCTGGTAACTTTTACTACTTTCGGAGTAAACTTTCCTACGTTTGAAGCAAATTTTACTAATTTTCTACAAATAAATTTTGAAACGTAGCAAAATTTACTCCGAAAGTAGTAAAACTTACCAGAAATGTTTTATTATGAAAGTTCCTCGAAAAATATAATTATTCTTGAAAATTTTATAAAAATTCGTTGAAAAAACTCAATTAATATGTAGAAATAAAATAAAAATAATAAAATAATAAAATTCCTTATGAGAATTCAATTTTAAAAAACATTCATTTTTTTAATAATTTTTTCAGTTTTGTATTTAAATAATTGACGTATCGTAGCATTATCTACTCTCTAAATCTGAATTAGTAATTTTCTACTCATGAAATCGTACAGATTCGTTTACCAATTGAATTAGTAACTGTTTTTACTAATTAGTTGTTTTTACTATTAGTTGTTTTTTTACTAATTATTAGTAGAAGAATTACTAATTTGAAATAGTAAAAAATAAGTTCTACTAATTGAAATAGTCATTTTCTACTAACAATTAGTAAAAAAATACTAAAAATTAGTAAAAAATGTTACTAATTCAAATTGGTAAACGAATCCGCATTAATTGAGATTTAGAGAGTAGTAAAAATTGATTTAACAATGAATTTCTGATGAAATTTAAAATTCGCAATAATAAAATATTATAATTATATTTTGAAAAAGTTTAATTAAATGTTTCTAAAAATTATTTCAAGAATTTATTTTCTAAATACTTAATTAAAGAATTTACGAATAATCAAAACTTTGTAAAACTGAGTTGTAAAATGAATGGACTTGAAAATTCTCTAGGAACTTCTGCAAAACTTATTGAAAATAATTGATAATTGTTTATTTACTTTTTTCGATGAATTTTAATAAAATTTTTGAAAATACCTACATTTTTTAAAGAATTTACTTAAAATTGTATTTAAAATAATTGAAATTATGTGGAGAATTTGATTACTTATTCAAAAATTTAATTGAAGTCTTGGAATTAATTTTTATTAAATTTTTTTAAATAATTAAAATCATGTAAAGACTATTATTATTTGCGATAATAATTGAATTCTTGTAACGAATTTGATTAATTTTTTTTTAATTTACGTATTCTTTGATAATATTTATTAATATTGTAGATTTTGAAAACATTTTAAATTTCAGCGAAGAATTTCATTATTTGTGAAATGTAATAAAATGTTTGCAAAAAATGTTTAAAACTGACATTTTTCGAGAAATTCATTTAAAATATCATTAAATATAATTTAAATCCTAGAAAAAAATTTTTTATTTATATCAAAGAAATTTTTCAACGAATTTTGTTTATTTTTTTTTTAAATAATTAAGTTGATATGTGAAAAATTGTTTAGCTTTATTACTATTATAAAAAAATTGTATTCTTTTGAATGTTTTTTTTAATTTTTGTACATAATGTAATATTTTTTAAAAAATTTTATGGAAGTTTAAATTTTTGTAAATCATAAAGAAAGTATTAACTTCGAGTTTAAGAAGCGGAGTGATTGCTTTCGTCATGTTATGAAACAATATTCTTATAAATTATTGAATTTCAAAAAATTTAAATTTGGATTGGGGGTCAGTTTTCCCAATCTACCAGTTCCAATAACTAAATTTACCAAAATTTATTTTCCCAAAATAATGTGTTTCCAAGACATTTTTTCCAAATTTTTTTTTACCAAATATATTTTTACCAAATTTTTTTTTACCAAATATATTTTTACCAAACATTTCTAAGTCGAAATCAAATAGTACATATTAATTTTATCACTTTTAATTTTAATTACAATTACATTTTCGACGACAAACCCAATAAATTTTGTTCGCTGATTTAGAGTGCTTATAGTATAAAAAACCTTTAATATGTAATAACTTTTGAGATTTAGATGCAATAAATTCTGCCATAATTATTGAAATCACTACAATTTACAAAACTGAAATTTTGATATGCCAGATAAATGCCAGACTAATAAACAATATGAAATTGCTGCTGTCAGTTGATTGTGTTTTGTTAAACACAAATTGGGAAAAATTATTTTTTGGAAAAACTTGGTTTGGAAATTCATTTTTTTGGGAATTAATTTTTTGGGAAAAAGAGGTTATTGGGAAAATTAGTTTAGGAAAAAAAAGATTGGAAAAAATATTTTGGGAAAATTGACCCCCTACCTAAATTTGAATTAAACAAAAAATTTTTAATTTCTATGGAAAAATAATACTGATTAAATGTTCATTCAAAAAAATAAGTTATTTATGTTTTTGAATAATTTTACAATTAAACGAAATTCGTAAATAAATGTAATGGAACATTTTTTTCGAGTATTTAATATTTTTCAGAGTGATTCCAAATTTTCTTATAAAGTTCAGGGAAACAGTCAAAATGTTGTCTGGGAATCAGGGAAAAGTGTGGGAAAAACAAAATTAATTTTTTGTATCAAGAAAAAAAATTATTTTTATTTTTATTTTCAAGAAGAAAATAATAAATATCAAAGTGATGAAAGTAGTAAAAATTGAAATGTGGCATTGAAAATACGAAATATGAAAAAGTGGTATGAATAAATGAAAATGAAATTGAGAATAAAAGTGAATGTCAAAATGACAATATTGTTCTTTACTAATAAAAAAAGAACAAAAGGAAAAGGATTTGATTAACGTGAAGTAGGTGTATTAATGAAAAGAAAAAAAATTCTCCTGGCAACTTTTATCGTTAGTTTGTTAGTGGAAAGGCGGAGATAGAATGAGCCACAGTAGAAAATGTACGTGTTGAGTCAGCCGTACAATAAAGATTATCTTAACTTCTCCTTTTTCATTAACCATGATCGTTAACCGTTCCTGCGAAAGCTTTATGTGCACTTTTATAAAAGCAATAATCCAATAATTTATTAAATTGAGATATTTACTCTAATAAAAAAGCCTAGTGAACTTGTATTTTAATAGAAATGAGAAAAAAAGAGAGTATAGAAGAAGTATAAGATAAGTGAAAAGTTTTCTTCGTTTTCTCTCTTTTTTTTTTAACTGAGAATTAAGATGCCTCTCAAGTTCTGTTTTAAAGGTTTAGAAGTTTAGCTCAGTTTCTTTACGAATAAAATGAAAAGGCAGTGGAATATTTCATCGCTCTTTTTTGATATATTATTAAAAAGTTTTTAAGCATTAGGTTATAGCGTCTAGTGGGAGAATCTCTTCGCTAAAATTTTTTATGCGAGAGTAAAAGTAGAAATGAAAAGGAGAATTAATATGAAATCTTTGATCTCGAATCTTAAATCTCGAAATTAATTATGATACGCTGATGAGTTTGAAATGTTTTTCATTCTTAGTCCCAAAAAATAAATTTTACGATTTAATTTTACAATTGGTTTTTGAATTTTTTCTGTGATCGTATGAGAAAGTATTTTTTTTTGGTCTCGTTGTGAAAATTGCTAAAAAGTTGTTTTCATCTAAAAATTGTCTTGTAGCGTAATAATTTCTCTCTTAAGTTAAATTGAATGAAATGTATAGAGAATTTGCATCAGTCTGCATCATAGTTGCTTATAGTTTCTTAACAATCGTGACGGGAAATGAAATCTGAATAATCACGGCGACGAAATCTTTATGGATGCATATAAAAGATGGTACTAAAGATTATATTTGAATCATTTATGGTCGCTGGGGAAAACATGAGATTGTATTAAAACTTTATGTGACTTGAGATTGCAAATTGTCAAATACGCGAGAAGAGTTGAGGAGAGGAGAAGAATTGGGGTGAAGAGAGGGTGGGAGAGAGAGAGAGAAAGATCCCTCGTGGAGGTAGCGGACCACGATAACTTTCGAACAATCTCGACTGATTCCGCATCTCAATGAACTTGGGCAAAAGGGATTGCAATGGAATGCTTGGGGTAGAGTCACGGGACCGGCCAGTGGTGTAGAGTTGAGGCTTCAAACAGAACTTATCCTAAAACTTTCCCTGATGCACCACACTCCACGAGGAATACCAGAATAACAATCAATTAAATTTCTCGAGAATCCCATATATATTGAAGATCACTTGTGTGAATTTATGATTTTCCCCATGTATTATATTGTTGTCGACCCTTTATTCAAATTTGACAGTCTGGAATTAATATGGTGTTAATTGTTGGCTATAGATTGTGTGGCATGGTCTTTAGGAATTGTTCAATTAATTTTGTAGTTTTAGTTCCATTTTACTATAGAGCATTTAGAAAAAAAATTATTTCAAGAAACCAAACTTTGGATATATAAACGGGTGATTCTCCATCAAACCGACAATTTGGTTATTGTTATTTTTATTATTTTTTTTTCAATAAAAATAAAAATCATAATGTAAATTTTAAGTACGATAGTCAAGAATGAAATATCTGTTACGGGCCGGACAAATTGTTTGTAATTTTTGTATTTTTTAAACAAAGTAACTGTTCATGCATCCATGTAGCATAATTAGTTGCCATAGTTTTGTTATGTTAACAAAATTGATAGTAGAACTGATAGAAATTGTTTTTTGTTTAATTCAGGATTTAAAAATCTACTTCAGGAAATTTATGCAGTAATTTATGGTAATTTATAGAAATTTATAGCAATATATAGAAATTTATGGTAATTTATACAGTCATTTATAAAAACTGTGAGGTAATTCATAATATTATTACAAAACATAATTCAAGATTAGAAAGACTAATGCAAGAAATTTATAGTAATTTATAAATTTTTGAGGTACCTAAATAAATTTTTTTGAGTAAATAAAAGAAAATTTTAAAAACTATTTTTTAAAATTTATGGAAATTTGTAGGGTAATTTATAGAAATTTATTTTGTAATGTATGAAAATTTATGGAACTATATGTTGTAATTTTATAAATTATTTTAAATCATTTATCGTAATTTATTAACATAATTTAAATGAAAATAAATTCTTGGCAACTTTCAGAAATTAGTAAGTTAATTTATGAAAATTTATAAAGTAATTAATGTCACAACTTACTAAATTTATAGTTTAAACAAGGTAACTTTTATTTATTTAATTTTATTTGGAAAAAATTACAAAAATTATTGTAATTATACACTTGTTTAAATCACAAGTTCAATGAAAGACAAAAAGGCTTCACCATGACGCTGAGGCTTCACCATGATGCAAAATAAATACTGTTTTTTAAAATAAATTATTAGCAATTTTCAATTGGTTTCATATTCCTATCTTTTATATTCACTGAAATAATACGATTATATATTATTTGCTAAAAAAAATTATTTTTTTTATTTATTATGAAAAATGTGAAGGCTTCACCATGACGATTCTGTGATTCCGTGTACAAAGTTGACGGTTAAAAATGTAAAAAAAAAAAAATGAAAAAAAGTATAACAATTTTTTTCTTTCGTAGTGAAACACTATTGAGGGAACTAAATTGTTGCTTGTACTAAAGAATACCGAAATTCTGATTTTATTTTTATGAAATATTTTAATTTTTTAAAAAGGCTTTACCATGACGCACAAAACTGGGGACAAGAAATAACATCAGAAAAAAAATTAAAAAATAATTTTTTTTACAACCAATTTAATTTTTTTAATTTTACACACTTAGACATTAAAAAAATGTTATCAATCATTATTTTTATTTAAGAATTTGACTAAAAATATTTATCTTGTTTTGTAACTGACGCTTGGGACAGGCTTCAGCATGACGATTTGGCTCTTAAATTTGTATAAAAAAAACATTTAATCTTAGAAATTAAAGTGGCTATAGGTTTTTGTTTGAAATCACCAGAGTTACTTTTTTACGTTGGATTCATTATTATTTATGTGTAATCTGTTTCTTAAAAAACACTAGGGACATGAAATTGTCGGTTTCGTGGAGAATCACCCAAACACAGATTTTTTTTTAAATGGTTCGTAAAGTCCGTAATTTGATTGAAGAAATAAGAAAATTTCGTAAATTATTCGATATAATTTGAAGAATTATTCAAAATTAATAAAATTCTTCACATAAATTCAATGCATGTTAAACATTTTTTTAAATTCTAGTCAAAATTTTAATTACTATAAAAAGTTTTCTTCAACTTAATGATTTTCAGTATCTACTACTTTAATAAAATTTTTCAAAAGAATTCAAACATTTAAAAAAACTTTTCATACAATTCTACGCAATAATTCAATTATTTTCATAAGTACTAAGATTTTCTTAAGAATGAAATTATTCTCAAACACAATTTTCAAAGAAAATTTAATAAAAAATTAATTACTTAAAATTATTCTTATAAAATCTTTCGCCAGAATAAAATTATTTTTAAAAAATTCATAACATTTTTTGTAAGAATTCAATAATTTTTGTAAATTTAATCGAATTCTTCGTATCAACTTAATTGTTTTCGAAAAAATTTTTAATTAACTGCAAAATTGCAATTATTTTCAAAAATTTTTCTCAATTTAATGATTTTCAATATCTACTAGTATGATAAAATTTTCCATAAGAACTTTATTATTTAAAAAAAATTTTGATAATATATCTACGCAAATATGTTATTATTTTCATAAAATAATTCAAACATTAAAATAACAAAAATTCAATAATTTATAAATTCTAAATTTCTTCGCAATAATTTAATAATTTTAATAAATGATATAAAACTTTTACAAGGAATCAATTATTTTGGAAAAATATAAGATTTTCTTATCCATTTATTTATTTTCTCAATTTTCTTAAAAATTTGTCGAAAACATCAATTATTTAAAATTATTTTCATAACATTTTTCGCTAGAATTCAAGTATTAAAACAAATTAATAAAGTTCTTTGTGAGAATTCAATAATTTTCGAAAATTTTCATCAAATTCTTTGTAACAATACAATTATTTTTAAAAAATGTTTGTTTTTTGCGAAATTGCTATTATTTAAAAAAAATTTTCTTTATTTCCTAATTTTTAATATCTACTATTTTAATAAAATTTTTCAAAGGAATACAATTAGTGAAAAAAAAATTCTGATAAAAATCTACACGAATATGTAATTATTTTTATAAAATAATAAAATATTAAAATTACTCAAGAATTTAATTATTTATAAATTTTTTCGCAATGATTTAATTATTTTGATAAATAATATAATATTTTTACGGGGATTACATTATTTTTACAAATAATATTTTCCTACGAATTTAATTATTTTCAAACACAATTTAAAAAAAAAATCTAAAAAAAATTAATTATTTAAAATTATTTTTATAAAATTTATCGACAGAATTAAATTATTTTTAAAAAATTAATAATTTATTTTGTAAAAATTTAATTATTTTCCATAATTTTAATCAAATTCTTCGTATCAATCTAGTTATTTAAACAATTGCTTAAATTATCTGCAAAATTTCAATTATTTTCAAAAATTTTCCTCCACTCAATTATTTTTAATATCTGCTATGTGAATAAAATTTTCCAGAAGAATAATTCATTTATTACACGGAAATGTAATAAAATTTTACACAAACATTTAATTATTTTCATAAAATAATAAAAATTTCACAGGAATTCAATTATTGAGAAATTTTTTATAAATTTCTTCTCAATAATATCAATATTTTCATAAATACTAAAATTTTTTGTCGAATTTCAGCTTTTTTTAATACAATTTTAAACGTATTTCTCGAAAAATGCAATTATTCTTAAAAATTTTATTATAGTTACTTGAAAAAATCAATTATTTTCTATGAAATATTTAAAATACTCTATGAAATACTTCATAAAACGTCAATTTTAAAAAATAATTAAATTTCAAAAGATTTTTAAATTTGCTTGTCTTTGAAAAATTTTTATTTGTTGTAAAACTATAATAATATTTCAATATTTATCATAAAAAAACCAATAATTTACTATTTTCTCTAAGAATTAAAAATTTTTAATGATAATTGAATATTAAAAACATTGTAGTGTGAATTTTTTTGAAATAATTGAAGTCTAAAAAGTTTTGAAATAAAAATCTTTGAAAATTAAAATTTTCCATTCCAACCTACAATTCTGTGAAAATAATTGTTTTTTGAAAGGGTTAATTGATTTCTTTTTTGAAATTTTTTAGTCGTTCTTTTCTAATATATTTTTTACTAAAGGATTTACGAATAATTGAAATTTCGTAAAATTGAATTGTAGAAAAACGAATTTGAAAATTCTCAAATTACTTTTTCGAAAATTTAAAAAAAGTTTTTGATTATAATTGTAAATAGTCCGTGATTTTTCATTTTTTGTCCGTGAAGTTTGTATTTTTAAATAATTTTACTGGTTCGAGTCTTGATGAAGCAAATAAATTAACTGTTATAAAGTTATAGGGGAAAATTTTTGTAAATTGTCTGTCTTCTCTCTAACTCTGAATTAGTAGAAAGTTACTAATGAAATGGTGAAAAGTCGTCCACTAAATGATTTAGTAATAATTCTACTAACAATTAGTAAAATTTTACTAATTGTTAGTAGAACGTTACTAATTGATTAGTAGAATTCTACTAACAATTAGTAGAACTGTTTTATTAATAGTCGATAAAACAGTTTCACTAATGCATTTAGTAAAAGAGTGACTTTCAATTTGTAGAATTCTACTAAAACATTAGTAGAATTTTACTAAAAATTAGTAATATTCTACTAATAAAAAAGGTGAAAAGTCGTTCATGAAAACTACTAAAAATTAGTAAAATTTTACTAATTCTTAGTAGAATTCTACTAATTCAGATTTAGAGAGTTTGAAAATTTTAATTGTTGAAAAACTAATATTTCAATTTTTATTTTGAAATAAATTAAATCTGGTTTGGAATAATAATTTTTGTTGGAAAATTTCATGAGAAAAATGATTGAATTGTAGTGGATCAGTATTAGGTAAAATTTTAACTGATATTTAAATCAGTTAATGATTTAATAGCAAAAAGTCAGTAAGTTAAAATTTTATCTGATTGAAATTTAGAGAGTGGTAAATTTTTTTAATTTTTCCTTTTTTGTTTGGTGGGTTGGGGTATTTTTTTTCACCATCTCACATCGTTTTGAACGTTAAAATGCTTGGGTCTCGGAGTATATCTCCGGAACTTGAACGCTAATGACTTTTGCTTCGTCGTCGAACGACGAGAAACGACGACGACGACGAGGACGGGAAAAGCTCATCGCTTCGGGGTCGCCATATCGGCACGTAGGTCTTGGTTTTTCTTTTTAATTCACGTACAAATAAAGTTACTTTTCTCTCACTACTTCATTTTGCTTGGTCAACGACACTCTCTCTCGCTCTCTCGCCGTCTCTCTCGTCTAACAAACGTCCAAGGACCACTCAGCCGTGTTTGCTCGAAGGCGACCGCCTTCACTAAGGGTCGTCGGACACATCACGTGAAAGATAATATGCTTTGCTCCAGGAAATACCATTAGAGTGTAATCAGTTTGAAAAGTAGCTTTTTACCGAAATATGATTCCTGAAAAATTCATCAAGATGTCTTCTTATCTTCTAGTCAGATTATCTTTGGTATGATAATAAAATAATATAATGTACGCTAATAATTTTAATACTTTAAATCTATCGCGTATATTTTAAATTCAAGTATATTAAGCATACTAAACATAATCTACTAAACATTTTTTTTGCTCCAAATACAAAGTTGAAAAAAAAATAAAAGCTTTAAGTAAATTTAGTTTTAATTCTACTAAAATATTAATTTTTTTTAAAAATATTTAATATTATTTTAAAAATTTCAACGCATTTCTTCCAAATAAAAAATTTTCTTCAACTCAATGATTTTTAATATTTCCTACTTGAAAAAAATGTTCCAAAAGAATTCAATTATTTAAAAAAAACTTTTGATACAATTCTGCGCAATAATTTAATTATTTTCATAAATAAAAATATTTCCTCAAGTCAGTTAATAAAAATTAAATTTTTGTTGCAATTCTGTAGAATAATTTCATATAATTTTGTTTACTTCCAATTTCAATTTTTTTTAAAAAGACGAATGTTTTGTAATATTTTTTCCAATATTTTTTAACCTTTTTTCTGCAACGTAAAAAAATGCTGATATTTAAATACATTTTTTTTGTTCATATATTTCTTTTTAAACCGAATTGTAAATGTTTAAATTTTCAATTGCGCTATAGTATGTTTCGATGTATAGTGAAATCAATATGGTTTGTTGTAACACGGCAATTTAATTTTTTTCC
Source organism: Leptopilina drosophilae (assembly GCA_032873175.1). Taxonomy (NCBI): domain Eukaryota; kingdom Metazoa; phylum Arthropoda; class Insecta; order Hymenoptera; family Figitidae; genus Leptopilina; species Leptopilina drosophilae. The sequence continues at coordinate 17,156,167 of CM065481.1, forward strand.
AATTAGGAATTTTTTTTCAAATCTTTTTTTCTAGAATAAACACATTTGTTTTGTATATACTCAAAACTGTTTTATATGAAAACGAACTGTTTTCACAATTTATTCCTCCACTGTTTGAAAGGACTAGGAAAATATTTGCCCATTAGGAGGAGGTTTTTTTTGGGACACATCCCTTCACATCAGAAGTCAAACATTGAAAATCGATAATTGTAATTTCATCGTTTTAAAGAGACTTGAAATTTGCCACTGAAAAAGTGTTCTTTTATTTTTTTGCTTCAATCAATATTTATATTTCATTTATTGAACTTATTAGATCTGGAAAATGAGGGAAAAAATGTGGAGAGATTAATTAATGGAATTAGAATATTTTTAATGTAGAATTGAAAAATTGATGTAAAATAATAAATTCAGGATTGCCACAGGTCAGGGAATTCAGGGAAAAGTCAAGGAAAGTAATATTGGTCAGAGAAGTCAGGGAAAAGTTAGAAATTTCTGCTAAAAGTAAAGGAAAAAATTTAATTTTTAAAATTCATGAGAAAACTGAATTTTTCTTTTTGCCTCGTAAAGTATGAAATTACCACAAATTTTAATATAAAACCTTTAATTTTTTCTCTTTCTGGCAATAATTTCTTTTCAAATAACTTTAATTTTCAAAAACTTTAAAACTATCATAAAATTAATAATTAAGAATAAATAATAAATAAATAATAATAATAAATAATAATTAAATAAAATTAATAATAACTATCATAAATTATGACTTATAAATTATTTTATGAATAATTTTTACAAAAATCATAAATACTAGATTGATAAAAAAATTCGAGTTAAAAATACCAAAAAAATTAGATTTTGGAAAAGTTACAAATGATTACAGAAATTCAATTATTTTCAAAAGTTACAAAAATTCTTCGCAGAATTTCAATTATGTTCAAAAATTTAAAAACAATTCTCAAAATTACAATTATTTTTATAAATAATAAAATACTTCATTAAAATTCAATTATTTTTAAAGGTTTTTATAAAATTCTTGACAAAATTCAACAACAAAAATAATTCAATTATTTTCATAAATAGTAATAAAATTTTTCACAGGAATTAAATTATTTAAAATAAAAAATTTAATAAAATTTTTCGAAAAATATCAATTATACAAAAATATTTCAATAAATAATAAAATTCTTCACCGAAATTCAATTAGTTTTATAAACTTGAATAAAATTCGTTGTGTGAATTTAATTATTTATATAAACTTGAATAAAATTCATTGGAAGAATAAAATTATTTTCAAAATTTCAATTATATTTATAAATAAAAAAATTCTTCATCTAAATACAATTATATTTAAAAATTTAAATAAAATTCTTGGCAAAATTTTGTAGGAATTCAATTTTAATGAATTAATTCAAAATGATTCTATCATTTTTATAAGTAATAAAATTTTCATAGAAATTCAATTATTTAAAATACAAAATTTCATAAAATTTTTCGAAAAATATAAATTATTTGAAAAATTCTTCACCGAAATTCAATTATTTTTATAAACTGGAATAAAATTCTTTGTAAGAATTCAATTATTTATATAAATAATAAAATTCTTCACATAAATACAGATATTTTTTATAAATTTGAATAAAATTTGTTGGAAGAATTAAATTATTTTTAAAATGTAATAAAATTCTTCGCAGAAATCCAATTGTGTTCGAAAATTAAAAAAAAAAATTCTTGTTAAAATTCCAAGAAACTTTATAAATAATAAAATTCTTTTCCAAAATTCAATTATTTTATGGAAATTTTAAGAAAATTTAAATTATTTTCATAAGTAATAAAACTCATCCCAGAATTTTAATGATTTTTTTATACAATATATGTTTTTATCAAATTCTTAGAAAAATGTAATTATTCTTAAAAATTTTGTTAAAATTTGTCAAATTAAATTCATATATTTAAAAATGAATTAACGGATAATCGATTTATTATTATTTATGAAAGTAATTGAATTATTGCTACGAATTTTATTACATTTTTTAAAAATAATTTAATTTTTTTTTAGAAATTTTACTGCTTATAAAAATCATTGAATTCTTACGAAGGATTTTTTTATGATTTTTATAAATAATTAACCTATTCTGAAAAATGTTATGGTAATTTAAGTTATTCCAAAAAATGAAAAACATTCAAAAAGGTTTGAATTTGAATGTTTTGAAGAATTTTAATTCCTACAGAAAAATAATGATTAAATATTTATTTAAAAAAGAAGTTATTGATATTTTTGACTAATTTTACAATTAATGAAATTTGTAAATAAATGTAATAGAACATTTTTTCTTGATTATCTAATAATTTTTAAATTGAATCAGAATATTCTTTAGGGTCAGGGAAAAAGTGAAAATTTTGTCTGGAAATCAGGGAAAAGTCAGGGAAAAATAAAATTAAATATTTGTGTCAACCCTGAAATTTTAAATGTTTAGGCAATTTTTGAACATGCGAAAATTTTTGCTTAAGATTAATTCGAATAATCTTTGAATTTGTAATTTATATTTTCTTCGCGTGCACTTAATTGACAATTGACGACGACGACGACGAAGAACAAAAGCATGCACGAAATTATTATTCTTCTTCAGGGAATTTATGGGACGGATTTAAAGCAGGAAAATAGAGGAGATGTGCTTATTGACATAAGTTAATTATTCTCTCTTGGGAGAAAATTATTCTTTCATGGGAGAATAATAGTGAGTGAATGACTGTACATTAGAAAATTAATAATTAAAACTGTTAAATCTGGAATAAAGAAACAAATTCTCAGTAAACATAAAGATCGCTTTACTACAGTTGAAAGTAAATAAAAGTTTTGTATATTGAACATTATTCACAACTGTATTGAATGGAAGCTAAGAGTAAAATTTTCATATTTACCCTCTTTCTCAGTGCGCACAGAAGTTGTTATATTTGTTTAGACAACAAACACAAAAAGTTTCCTTATACCCAGAAAACGTTTAATGTGAAATCAACTAAAGTTTTGATGAACGAAATGAGTTGGTTTGTTGAATAGCTAATTTCTTATTATAATCATAATTTGTTGAACTTTGAAAATTTTCTGCTATACTTAACTGTTAAATTTTGATCCTTTTTTTTGTTAAACTGTTTAATTAGCTTCGATATTTTAATTACTTTCAATAGACGCTTTTCTCTTTTGATTTATTGATATTTTCCTTATTGACTTATTTATATTTACTTTTATACTGCCTCGTTTATTTTTACTCTATTTTTGTATTTTTTTTTATAATAAAGTAATGTACTTTATTACTTTATAATAAGATAATAAGTTTTACTAGTTTATGTTTTATATTTTATATTAAAGGTGTAAACTATAATAGTTTTGAAAAAAGTAATGAAATTTTTAATTTAGAAAAGTTAATAAAATTGTTAGTTTAGAAAAAGAAATAAACTTTATTTTTTACTGTAATAACTTTATTAATAATAAATAAATGAATTATTATAATATTAATAAGCTGTGAGAGAAAATTGATTTAATTGTTAGTAAATTTATTTGATCGAAGTGGGAATTTGTTTTTGTAATTAACTTGAAATTGACTTTTTGGAGATTTGTTATTTAATAGACATGTTTCGCAATATTCAGTTGAATTAGAATACTTTGAATACGTAAGGCCAAATCAATTAACGCAGATTTGGTTAACGGTAACTAAATTACATCTTCCGACCTACTTTGAATTTGAGCTACAGAATTTCGGAGAAGTAGTACACAGCTATAGGATCAGCAGAAAACCTGCTTGAAACTTTGTAAATTCAAATTATCGATTTGTACCACTGGAAAACTCGGTTAATTGTGTGATCGAATTTTCTCGTTGCTAGATATTTTTTTCTTGATCATCTGTTGGAATGTACGTGGAGAAAAAATTTGTTTCGAGGGGAAAGATTGGTTATTAATTTTAATTATGAGTTTAGAGGAAATTTTTGATTTGGTGTTTTTAAAAAATGCGACTTTTTTCGACTTATTTTAAGAAATTGCGACTTTTTTTGACTTTTTTCCAAATTTTGTAACTAAATACCAAATTTTTCAGTAAAAAATGCAATTTATTTCAAAATTCCAACTGTGAAAAATAACTATAGACAAATTTTGCAAAATTATACGTATAATTAAAAAATTTCAGAATAATTGAAATTTTGTGAAATTTTATTGAAAATTAGTTTATCTTTTTTTCAAATTTTTATTAGAGAATTTTTTAAAATCAACTTTTGAATGAATTTCAATTGAAAACTTTTTAAAATAATTTAACTCTCAAATATTTTAATAAAAAATCTCCAAGTGCAAATTTAAACTAAATTTACTTATAAAAATTATTTAAAAATATTTTAGAAAAAAAAGTTCTTGGAATTTTCCATTTCAATTTTTAAAAATTTTAAATAGTATGCAATATTTTCACTTATAAATTTCATAAAAATTCAAATATACACAAAAAATAATAACATTAAAATTTTTTAGAAATTGACATTTTGGAGAACGTAATTATGTGAAAAATTGATTAATTAAAATGCTTCAAAAAAATTATTTGTTCTTTATAACTTAGAGAAATTCTTCTGAGAAATTTAATTACTTTCAATAAATTACAGTAAAAAATTTTTAAAAAACCAAATTTTAGAAATATTTTATCATATTTTTTTAACAATCAATTATCTTTCAACAAGGTGAATTAAAATTCGAAAAAATTTAATTTTTTTGACCTAATAAAATATTGGATGAAACATGTTTATATTATTTTAAAATTAAATTTTTTAAAAAATTTTATTTGTTTTTTATAGTTTTAAATAATTTGTTTATTTGAAAAAGTATTTGTCAAATTTCATTTATTTTGAAATTTTTAAATTGTACATTTTATTAAAACATCTTTTGAAAATTATTTTAAAATATCTTTTTAAAAAATTAATTTTAAGAATTTCTGTATTACAATTTGTTAAAAATATTATATTTTAAGAACTTTTCAAAGTTAACAAGTATTATAAAAAAAATGAATTTTTGTTTTTAAATAATTGATTTAGAGATGAAATTTAATTAAAAATTGTAGAAAATAATTGAATTTTGGAAGAACTAAAGTTATAATTTTTGTTTTCAATAGTAAAAACGAATATTAGTCAGACTTTAGTAGTAATTATGGTTATTATTCTATATTTCGAGTGAAAAGTAAAAACAAATATTTCTTTCAACTTTTGTCCAAGTTCTCAAGACAGTTTTTTAGTATCCGTATTAACAGTAATTTTATAAAGGAATTTTTTTTAAAATTAAAACCATTTTTGATGGTGGCATTAGTAGAAAAATTATCTCTTTCGCTAATATTCCTTTTAGAATCTTTAAAAATTATTTTTTTCAGTAGTACACTGAAAAAAAAATTTATTTGATTCAAATAACCGATTATTTGTCTATAATCAAATATATATTTACTTGAATCAAATAATTTTTATTTGAATCAATTAATTAGTATTTGGTTTAAATACTGAAATATTTGATTCAAATACAATTTATTTGATTCAAATAAAAATTATTTGATTCAAATAAAAATTATTTGATTCAAGTAAATATTTATTTGATTATAGACAAATAATCGGTTATTTGAATCAAATAAATTTTTTTTCAGTGTACAATCGAGTAAACCTTGTGAATTTTCATTTTTATTTTTCAATTTTAAAAAATAATTTCATTTTTGTTAATGAAATTCCATTACTAAAAAAATAAATAAATTAAATTAAAATTAAATTAAAATTTATTACATTAATTTTAATAGAACGAACTAAACAAAATTGAGGATTTTCTTTTGGAGAATTTCCCGTATAATCTAAATAAATCCTAATGAAGAATATAATTAAAGCCGTATAAGGAATTAAAATTTGTTTTAAATTCATTTTAGGATCTTGATTACGGTATTCGTTTTAGATTCAAGATTCATTTTATAAAGAGAAAACAAGGAAAAAAGACAAATAGTAGGGGGAAATAAAATTCTTCGCACGCACCGTGTAGCGGGAGTGGTTGTTTGAATTTTTCTGGCTCAATCAGAACACAAAAGGGGTGCATCCTCCCCTCGCACGACTGATTCCGTCAGTGCACACGAGAATTCTGAGTTCGTAGAAGCGTATTAACTTATATACGTGTATATATTCTATATATATGTAAGAAGAACCGTAAAGTTAAATGCACTTAAGTGAACCTCCATTTACTCATCCGAAAAGTATAAAAAGAGATTTCTCTTAGCAAATTTACACGTCAAGACGCACACTGCAAGGAACGTGCACAATTAAACATTAAATTAATTTCTGTTTTTCCTCCTTCACTTTTTTTTGCTCTCTTTCTTTTTTCATTTTTATTATTTCTTTTCGTTTCTTCTCTTGTTTGCTTGTTTGTTTCTTCTTTCTTAATTTAGAAATGTCTAACGCGAACTTGAACGAATTTATTTTCATAGAAGATACATAAATAAAATTTTACGGAATAATTTTGCTAGATTCTGGAGAAAATTACTCGAGATTAAATTACTTAAGTATACTTGAGTTATATCTTCTCACGAACTGAGCGATTTTAATGAATTTTTAAAATAATTAAATGTTTGTTCAGTGCACATAAATGTTTTCCCAGATGAAAATATTCTGGGAAAAACGGGTTTTTGGAGTTGAAGAAAAAATAGACGACAGATATAATGTTTCGATCGGTGAGGTCAGTGTATCTCGTGCCCTTAATACGATTTATTAAATCAGGAAGTTGAAGTACACAATGAGAAAAAACTATTTTTGGCCAATTTTGTTTACAGGAATAATTATTTTTTTGTTCCAAACTTTTAGAAATGGGACATTCAATAAAAGATTTCTTTTACTGTACTAAGTGTGAGAGCAAACTTTTCATTCATATTTTTTTATTCCTTGTAATTGCCCGAAAGTTCAAAAAAAATTTTTTTTAACCCAGATGATGTTCTAAAATTTTGACGTTTTTTGTCCCCAATTTTCAAAAACGTTTAATAAAAAAAGGTTTTTTTAAACTAATTTCTAGACTACGTTTTTTGTACCCATTTCATTATTTACTATTGACTTTAAATGACAATCAAAATTGTGATTCAAAAATAATTTTTAAAAATTTATTTTATTGTCCCGGGACATTGCCATATTTTGCCCCGAATTTTTAAATAAAGAAAAAACATTTTTTTACCAATATAATTAAGGTTTTTAATTTTTTATGGTTATTTACTTTTCGGAATTATGTTTAAGAGTAAAAAGAAGTTTTAAGTTAATTTGTGTCCCGAAAAATTGTTGTTTTCTTAATGAAATTTTCAAAAATCTTCGATTTTGAAACAAAGCTTTTTGTCTATCTATGAAATTGATAGATAAATGTTTTTTAGCTGGTCACTCTTTGCGATTATTCTTAAATGCCGAAATTTTTTTGATCTAAGAGTAAAAAGAAGTTTTGAGTTAATTTCTGTCCCGGAAATTTGTCGTTTTTGATCGGAATTTCCAAAGATCTGCAATGATTAAAAAACAAGACGTTGTTTTTGATAATCTGATTGCGAAATCAAATCACTTTTCGTTTGTTTTTTCTCTGTGCCATTTTTTTTAAATTAAAAAAAAATAATGGTGTCCCGAAAAATTATCGTTTTTGTCCCGAATTTTCAAAAAACGTCAAACTTTCTTAAGAAAAACTTGTTTTTATCTACTTTTTTTGAAAACTGATTTTTTTTCTGAGTGAGATTATTTCAATGTGGAAAAAAGTTTTGAGATAATTGTTGTTCCGGAATGTTGTCGTTTTTTGCCCGGAATTTTAATAAAACTTTCAATTTTTTAACAAATCGCTGTTTTTGACGATTAAATTGTGAAATTACATTTTTATGGTTATGGTTTTTAGTCTTTGCTATTATTTTTACATTCCAAAAAATTTTTCAGCCCTATTGATGTATTCTATTTTTAAAGTTGTTTTTTGCCCCGAATTTTTGAAAATCTTCTATTTTTTCTAAATAAAAAGATTTTTTTATCAATCTAATTGAGAAATTTCATTTATTTGTGGCTATTTTTAACTCTTTGCGATTCTTCTTAAAGGAAAAAATATTTTTGATGTAATTCGTGTCCTGGAAAATATTCTATTTACGTCCCGAATTTTCAAAAATCGGCGATTTTAAAAGGAGAAATTTTATTTACCACAATTTTTGGAGAACCAAAAATTTTATGCTTATTTTTTATTCATTATGATAATAATTTAAGTGGAAAAAATTTTGAGCTAATTGGTGAGCCGGGATTTTTTAAAGACCTTTAAAATAAAAATTTTATTCAAAAATATTCTTTTCTGTTACAAAATATTTTGGAATACCGTTTTTTTTAAATATAACAATTAAAGTAACAATTAAAATAACACTTAAAATAACAATTAATATAACAATTAATATAAAAAAAATACTTTTTAGAAAAAATTAAATATTTAGAAAAAAAATTTGCGATTTTGAAATGAAAATATAGTTTTTGACTGTTGGTAATTAGAAATTTCGAGAAAGAGTATTAACTAAATAAGTATTTTTTTGAAAAATATTTACAAGTATTTTGAACAAATACTCTGCATTTGAAAATATTTTTTAGTTGAAAAATAAGTAGCGAAAGGAAAAATATTTTATAATTGAATTAAAGGTAATTTTGATTTAATCAAACATGTGTTGAATCAAAATTATGTTTGATTCAAAAATAATTTTTGATTGAATGCATAAATATAATTATGTTTGATTCAAATATATCGTTTTATCAGTGCAGTTTCAGCCTTAATTTAGTCTTTAATTTATAATAGCAAATAATTAAAGAAACACTCTTCGCAATATAGCAACTTCCTTGTTTCTCACAAAAATGTCAATTTCTAATAAAAAAAGAAAATTAAAAAATTGAAAATAAATATATAAAATTGAAGAATATAGGAAAATTAATAAAGTTAAATTGATGGGGGTTTAAAAAAAGGAAAACTATTGTATAACTTGTTATAGTTGATGATAGAATATTAAAGGTCAAGCACCCCGCTTTTTTTATTCTCTTTTTATTTTCCTCGTTACACTCGGGTTAAAGCAAGAGATTTTTTTTTTATTATTATTATTATCGTATAGATGAGAGAAAAAAAAGTATCTCGTCGCTGCAGCTCGTCGCATAGTAGGCTGGTTATCGGAATAATGTCGACTATATAGATCACCATAGACATTATAGTTGCGGGACATTGTTAGGATGCTACAAGAACAGACGCAAAGCTCGTCTCGACTTTTCTCGACGGAGGTCGATCGTTAATCTCATAGGAAGCCTTGGGAGTATGCTTTAGGTTTCTGTTGTGTGTACTTTGTCGGTACGACTATACAAAAACGTGTTCATGCGGAAATGAAATGCACGACCAGAACGCTCGCTGAAGGCAAGTGGTGATGAATTAAGTGGCTGTTGCAGAGTTGCTGTGTGAAACTTTACGCCCTACTAAAAGAAAGAAGGAAAAAAAAATTTTATCGCGAGATTACTGTATATACTCTGCTTGAAAAATAAATATATACCTATATATATATAAAAGTACGTTATCTGATGAATATCATGAACATGAAATGGAGGAGACCGGAAGGGGAAATTACCTATACCCACTGGCGAAGGAAAGCAGCTATTAATTTTAATCAGAAATGAAAAACGTTTCAAGGTTTTTTTATTTTTCAATCAATTTTGAAGTTGAAATTTGTACTGGAATTTAAATTAATTTTATATTTAGAAAAACATTTTTAGAATTATGCGAGATATGAATAAAGTCTTAGGTGTTTTAATGTAATTTCATTTTTAGTTTGACTTCTATTTTTATTTTTACTTTACCTAAGAGCTACTTGTTTCTTCTTCTTTTAGAACTTATATTATTTTCAATTCATTGACAATTGAAAAAAATTATTTTTGAAAAATTTAATAAAATTCTTTGAAACAATTTTAATAGAATTGTTTCAAAGTTCTAAAAGAACTTATATTATTTTAAATTCACTGACAATTGAAAAAAATTATTTTTGAAAATTTTAATAAAATTCTTTGAAACAATTCAATTATTTACAAAAATTTTAAGAACATTTTTGGGTAGGGAATTCAATTATTTTCCTAAATAATGAAATTCTTCACTGGAATTCAATTTACAGGGAAAAAAATCTTCGCCTGGAACAACTTTAAAATTCACTATATTAGCGAAATTTTCAGTTATTGCAACGAATACTTTCGCTATTTCATCGAAAGCAATCGCTGATCCACTTGAATGTTTTTTTTCGTGTATTTTTAATATCTACTATTTCAATAAAATTTCACAAAAGAAATTAGTTTTTTAGAAAAATCCAATTATTTAAAATACAATTTTTATTACATTTTTTCAAATAAATTAATTATTAAAAAGAAACAATTAGAAATTCTGTGAAAGAAATTAATTGTTTAAAATACTTTTGGTAAAATGTGTTTATAATTATTCAACTATTTTTGAAACAATTTTATTAAAAATTTCTTCAAAAGAATTAAATTATTTTCAAAATTTTTTATAATGAATAATAAAAAAGATTAATAAATTAATAATAATTAATTAATAATAATGAATTTTTAAAAAAATTAAATTATTTAAAAATATGTTATTAATATCCATTTCAAGAATTCAATTATTGTCACAAATAGTACATTTTTTCCAAGGAATTAATTTGTTTAAAAATAAAAATAAATTTTAAAGAAATTCGTTGTAGGAATTTAAAAATTTGAAAATTGAAAAATTTTTTAAACTTTTTTTTGTCGAGAATTCAGATTTATAAAATTTTGCTGAAAAATTTAATTATTTAAAATTGTAAATGAAATTTTAATAAAATTCTTCGTTAAAAATTCAATTATTTTCATAAAGAAAGAAATTTTTAAAGAAACTTAATTATTTGAAACAAATTTGTATATGATTTGTTTTTAAGAATTAATTTTTTTTCATAACATTTGTAATTATTTTCCTCAAAATAGTTTAGTTGCTTTAAATATTTTTAATAGAAAAAATTATTCTTCATTAATAAATTTCTTCGCAGGATTTCAATTATTTTTAATAAAATTTTAAATAAATTTCTCGAAAAATGCAATTATTCTTAATTTTCTTTCTTCTCGTATAGTAATAAATTTTTAAAATAATTTTCCTGAAATTTATTCATATAAATTTATCTATTTTCAATAGAATTATAATTAATTTTCTAAAAAATGTAATTGTTTTCAAAATTCTTAATATAAAAAAAATTGTTAAAATAATTCAATTATTTTTTAAAAATTTAATAAAATTCTTTACAAGCAGTCAATTATATAGAAAATGTTAATAAAATTCATAACAAAAGTTTTAATAATTTTTATTACAATTTAAAATGATTTTCTCGAAAAATGCAAAATAATTCTTTAAAGTTTTAGAAAAATTTTGTAAAACAATTAAATTACTTTTAAAAAATTTTGTCATAAAATATTTCATAAAAAAAATCTGAAGGAAAATTCATTTTTTCAATTAATGATAAATTTTTTTATTTCAATAATTAAATTCTCTTAGAATTTTCTAACAAGAATTTAATAAAAAATTCATCTTAGTTAAAATTTTAGATAATAATTGAATATTAGAAGCGTTACTTAAGAAATTGTTAGAAATAATTGAATTTCGAAAGATTTTTAATTTTTTTTTTAAATTTGTTTATTGTAAAATTGTAATAATATTTAAATATTTATTTTTTAAAATTTCTCATTTATTATTATTCATAAGAATTATTTAAGTTTTGAATAATTCCATTTAAAAATTCTAAAAAAATTATTTATTTTTGCGAGAACTACAGTTGTAATTTTCAGAAAGAATTATATTTCGAATAGATTAAACATTGAAATTATTGAAGATATTCATTCCTATGGAAAAATAAATATTTAAAAGTATATTTAACTAAAATTATCCAAGTTTTGAATTATTTAATTTAGGAAATATGAAATCTTGAATTTATATATTAATTGATTCGATTAATTTTATTAATAAATTTGCATAAATAAATCCATATCTTTTCTCTAAATCTGAATTAGAAGTGTTTTGTGAGGCTAAAGTGTACAACGTTTTATAAAACGAAAAAAAAAATAATAAAACAGTATTTTTATTTTTCATTGTAAATAATGTTATTTTTTAAATAATTGTATCCTTAGTAACAACTAATTTGTTAAAACTTAAGACACATGAAAATTAACAATAAATTTAATTTTAAGAAATTCTTTTTTAATTTTTCGTTTATAAAAACGTTGCAGACTTTGACTTCGTAGTGTTTTACTAATTAATTACATTAAATACTACGGATTTTTACTAATTTTTAATTTTTTTAGTAAAAAACTACTCATTTGTTAGTAGAAACTCACTAATTTGATATTAGAAAGCTACTAATTTTATATACGAAAACTATTAAATAAATATTAAAATATCTGTTGATTAATGTAGTGGAACTTTAGTACTTCAAGTAATAGATATTTTAATATAAAATTAGTAGCTTCTTTTTAATAGAAATTAGTAAAATTCAGAAAGTAGCTAAATTGTAATAGTCAGTAATAAAAGTAGCAGGAACCTTCTTACTAACTATAAATAATAGTCACAACTAATAATTTGACCTTATTTAGCTTCTTACTCTCTAAATTTCGAATTTGTGAAATTGTTTGTTTATTTGAATTAGTAACTGACTTTTTGTTTTTGAATTAGCAAAGTTTACTAATAAATAGTAATTTCTACTAATTAGTAGTAAATCTTCCGAATATTCAAAAGCAAAATACTTCATTTTTTTTAATAATTATTAAAAAAAAATAAAATTATAATTAGTGTAAACACTATTTATTAGTAAAAATTACCAATTCGAAAGTAAAAAGTGAGTCACTGGTTTAAATTAGTAAATATTTTTATGTTTTACTAATTCAAAAAATATAGATTTGAAGAAAAAGTAATAAAAATTATTTATGAAGATCGCTAGTTTTTTCTTGTTAATAGTCATTGTAATAAATTATGTTTCCTAATTGCTACACGTACACTGAAAAAAAATTTATTTGATTCAAATAAGCGATTATTTGTCTATAATCAAATAAACATTAACTTGAATCAAATAATTTTTATTTGAATCAAATAAATTGTATTTGAATGAAATATTTCAGTATTTAAAGCAAATACTAATTAATTGACTCAAATAAAAGTTATTTGATTCAAATAAAAATTATTTGATTCAAATAAAAATTATTTGATTCAAGTAAATATTTATTTGATTCTAGACAAATAATCGGTTATTTGAATCAAATAAATTTTTTTTCAGTGTATTATTACTTTCTACAGCAAGTAGGAAAAATTATTTCCAATACTAACAGAAATATACTTTCTTCTACAGAATACTGTAGATATATATTAAACTTACTAAAAGTGGAAAATCCCCAGCGAAGAAGGAACATAAAATTAACGTTTTCCTTGCCCTTGGAGGAATTTGGATTATAATGTATTTTCAGATTGTTTTATGCTCAAGCAGCAAATTTATATCCCCACTTACGAGGACTACGAAAGGACATGGGTGAAAAATAGGCTGGGTTAATGCGTTCCATGGGGATTGTAGACAAGAGCAATGGGATCCGTGCAGTTAAATGGTCTATGGACTCGCTTTAAATCCCAGAGGGACTTTTTATTCGATAACGAAACTTCATCGAGAATGGCAGAAAGGGGGTTTTTTTTCGCATGAAGGGTGGGTCCCGTAAGAATTAAAAAGTCTGCCCACTGCAGATTTTTCCTTTCTTCTAATTCAATAATAATGTACATACATACATATAGTTGTAGGTTTTTTTTTTTTTTTTTTTTTTTTTGAAAGTGTAAATATTATTAGAAAATTCACCGCAAAAGTGTATCAGTATAACTTTCGTGATGTTTGCATTTTTTTCAACTTCGCCGTCGTCTCTCACGATGGAAAATGTGAAACTTAATTGAAATGGATTTTTGTCTTCTTGTTGGAAATGTATATATGTATATAGTGTTGAATGTATGGAATACTCAGGTGTGAAATTCAACAGCTTTTTAAAAAAGTCTTCCGAGAGATTTTCTTTGGTAATATTTCTTTTTCTATTTCTTCTTTTTTATTGGCTTTTTTGGTCTGTAAGGAATTTTTTCATCGGATTCGAATTTAGTTAATTGATAAATCTTATTTGACTAATGGATTTTATTTCGTAAATTACAATTTATGAAACTTTAATTGTTTGAAAGAAATTATTATAATTATTAATTATTTAAAACATTATTAGAGTTATAAATAAGTTAATTTAAAATTGTGAAAAATTTGCTTTGTGAGTAATTTTAAAGCAATTTTTTTTATTTACTTAAAGCTTCAAAAATATTTATTTTCACTATAAAATTGTGCATTAAGAAAAATGGTTTGGTTAATTTAAAGAAATCTACTCCTATTAGAATCGTTTTCTTTCATTGAAAATAAATGTTTCTTTCACAGGAAAAGAGATTAAATTAGTTAAATTTTATCGAAAAATGAATTATTTGATTAAAAAAAATTTTCTTGGAGTTCAAAAAATTTTTTTTTTAAATCAAAGAAATTTTATCATCTATATATGCTCAAGAGATAATCCTCTTTAATTTCAAAAAGGAAATTTTTTTAAAACAATTAAATTGTTTTGGAATTAAAGCAATTTTTTTTATAAATCAAATCAATTTTTTTATAAATCAAAGGAAAATTAATTTTTAACCAAAGAATTCAAAACAACTCAAATTGAAGAAAATGATTTATTTAAATGAACAAAAGTTTTTTTCTAAGTGTGAAATTAATTGAATTTTGAGAAAATGAATGGAAAATAATTAAGTCTGTTAAATATGTTCATTAGGAATTTCAAGAAAAATTTTCTCAAAATTACATTTGTAATATATTTTTATAGTTGAAAGAGAATTGAATTTTTAAAAACAAGTAATTGAATTTCTTTCAAATAATTGAAATTTTCTGAAATTTTATTATAAAAAATTAAATTTTTTTAAAAGAATTTTAATACATTTTTATAAATAATCGAGAGGAGTTAGTGATAGTCGTAAAATTAATACAAATTCGTGACATTGTCTATTGAAAAATATTAGGAATTTATTAAAGAATTTCATTAGAAACTAAAAAAATTAATTTATCAACGAACTTCAATTTAATAACTGAAAAATAATTGCATTTTTCAAAAGTTATTATTTATGTAAGATTAAAGACGTAATTCTTTTAAACTTAAAAAAGAAAATTTCTTTAAAACAAATTTTTTTTAAATCAATTGAATTTTCTTTAAATCAAAGAAAAATTAATTTCAAATCAAAGAAACAAATCCAATATCAAAGGACTCCTTAAAATTAACAAAAATATTTTTCTTGGTGCATAATTAATTTTATTTTCTAAAATTGAATTGAAAATAATTTAATCTGTTAAAGAAGTTCATTAGAATTAAAAAAAAATTCCTGAAATTTACAGTTTTTAAATATTTTAATTCTATTGTTTACAGATAATTGATTTTTCATAAACGGGTAATTGAAATTCTTCTAAATGATTAAAATTTTCTAAAATTCTATTGAAAATAATTTAATTTTTTTAATGAATTTTATGGAATATTTCAAGCGTATTTGAGAGGAGGTTATAAAAATTAATAAAAATTCTTGCTATGGTATTTTGAAAATAATGTAATTAGTTGAAGAATTAAAGTCTCATTAGAAATAAAAAATATTGATTTTTTAATGAATTGCAATTAAATAATTGGTAAATAATTGAATTATACAGAGTCACAATTTAGTTTCGAAAGAGTTGAAATTACAAATTTTATTAATTATTTAACTGTTTTTTTAATCGACAAACAAGATTTAATTTAATTTTTTTTTAAATTGAGTGTGAAGAAGATTTATTGGAAATTCTTACAATTAAATTTGTTTAAATATTTCAAATTTTATTCTTAAAAGATAATTCTCTATTCTCTTCTTTATTCATTTTCTAATCAAGAATTTTAGAAATTTTAATTATTTCGATTAAATTGAAATTATGAGGAATTGAAATTTGTAGGAATAATTATTATATAATAGTTATTTCGATAAATTTCAATTATTAGGAATTAATTAATTTAATAGTCGAAATAATTGAAATTTAGATGATTAAAAGTGATTGAAATTTTCTAAAATTCTTGATTAGAAAAATCTATCTTTTAAATTCTATTTAATTAAATTTACTTATTTCTGTAAAAATAAAATACATTTATTTGGAATTTTGTTGAATTTTTTAATAGAAGTCGAGGGAATTTAGTTATAATAATTTTAAAATAGGTTGACACAAGTTTAAAGAGAAAGATTTAATTTCTATTTTTACACTTAAAAATTGTCATCTTTTATAATTGAATTTTTCTTGAATTTTTTATATTAGTTAGAGAAAAAGTCAATATTCTATCTGGAAACCGCGGGTGAAAAACAAAATCAAATTTTTTCATAACAACTTTGTAAAAAGTTTACAAATTAAATTTTCGAATTAAAATGGTAATTTTATTTTCACAAGAATTCTTCTAAGATTTGATTTCAAGTTTTTTTCTTCTTTTTTTTTTGGTGTATAATTTTTCATTCAACATAAAAGTTACATTTGTGTGTTGAGAATTCATCTATTTAAGGTCGTGAGTCTTGGTGGAATATAATTTTCTTCGTCATTTCTTTCCGGTGAAATATACTGTGGCTCTTGAGAGTGAGCTAAATACATTGCAAGAGAAAGAGAGTCGAGTTTCAGTTTTGAATTGAAGGTGCTGGAATATTATTGTTATTACTTTCTTTTTTTTCATTCTTTCTTTTTCATTTTTCTACACCCCTTATTCGTTGGAGATTGTTCACGATTCACTCTCTCTCTCGTATCTCGTGTATAACTTCACGCTAATGACGGGCGTCTGGGAAAAATTTTCTTGCTCAAAATTTCCCTCGCTGGCGTCGTCAGGACTTATGTAAAAAAATAAAAAATAGAATTCCTTCCCCGCGTATATAAACATATCTCGTCAAGATTAGCTAGAGCAAGAGTGGCTTTTATCTGTGGAATCTTTTTCTCACTGTAGTCGTGTGGTACGGAACCGTTACGCGACACATTTGCGCAGAAGCTTGGAAAAGTTATTAAGCCAAAGGATTCCAAACTACTCTCGAGCGAATCAACTCCGCGGTATCGTAGACCCAACCGAGTCGGGCTTGGTTGGCTTTAAAAGTATTTCATTTGAATATCAAGACCCCCTTCGCTTTCTCGGTAGCTCTACGGTTCGAGCTGAGAATATTACCTCGCCTCTATTTCTTTACTATATGTATATACTTTATATATATACTTGACTACTACTTTGCTCGCACGTGCGATAGCGCTTGACTTTCTTACTCCAAAATCTGCAAATGTACTACCACTCGGTTCCAACCTTTGTCCGATCTCTTATCATAGTAAATCTCTCCTTTATTTTCTCTTAATTCGCTGGGATTTTCGGAGAAAAATTCATGTGAAGCATAAATGGAGTCAATGAGATGTGAATTTATTTTGAAAATATTTCTAAGTACACTCGCTTCTTAAATATCAATAAATTATAGGGTTGGGTCATTTGGGGTAAATGTAAACAAGGGGTAAATGTTAACAGTAAATGTTTCTGCTAAATTTACAAATTTAAAAATAAGTTCAACGTCATTATTTTTACCTCAGCTCACCATACAAGATGTTCTGAGTATTGCCAATATTTTATTTTGACAATTGGCAATGCCATAGTGTAAGTTATCTTTTAACGCAAAAAAGATTGAAAATCCAACTTTTACTGTTTCAGTATTTTGTCTCACATTTGCATAAAAATAAATTTAAAAATCAAACAAAAATATGTAATTCTTCCTTATTCATGCCCCAACAAAAATTGACTTTGATTTTTGATTTTCGTCAATTTAGTTAATAAATAATTAAGTGTTTACATTCACTCCGAGAATTCGAAAACACGGGGTAAATGTAAACAGAACTTCAACAACATTAAAAAAAAATTTAATAAATTGTTGGATCTGCAATTTTTAAATTTAAAAATTCGATTTTAGACTATTATTCAGCAACCTTAGAAACTTTTTTTTACCAAATTGAATGAAAATCTATTCAAATTTGTTCAAGTTATTCAAGTTTTACGTTACTAATTTTGTAATGGTTGATTGCTTATTTATATGATGCATTATCAGTCAACTGGTTAATTTTTCTATACATCTACGAAGAACTCTTTTTCAGTTTTTCCATCCCTTAAAACAGTAGTGTACTTGAAATAAATTGTTTTTTTAAACTTCGCTTAACTACAGTAGTGTTTACATTTACCCCGAATTTTAGAAAAATTTCAAAATCTCGGAGTAACTGTAAACAGTCAGTTTTAGGCGATTCAGGTGAATCAATATTTTTTTGTACTTTATAAAATTTTTCTAAGGAAGTAAAGTAACAAGTTCATGCAAAAAAATCAATCAATTTTACGTTTTAACAAAAAAACTTATGTTTTTGGTGAAACATAGATATTCCGTTTACATTTACCCCAAATGACCCTATGTAACTACTAAAAGTATAAATCAGTATTTACTAAAAGGTATGGAGAATTTTGTGTTTGAAAAAAAAATTAACAGAAGTATATTGAAATTTGACGAAATAATTGAAATTTAGAAGAATAAAAAATAGATTTTTCTAATCAAGAATTTTAGAAAATTTTAATTTTTAAAATTCTATTTAATTAAAGTTTAATTATATTAAATTATTTCTGTAAAAATAGATGAAAATAAATTAAAATTCTGTAAAATAAATGGGTGATTCTTTGGAAAGGGACCACTTCACGTGTCTCCAACGTGAGACTGAATATTTGCATTAACTTATTATTGATATTTTGTTAATTATAAATTCCAAAAAAAAAATTTATCCATAATCTACAAAACATTATTTATCTTTACATAATCTTGTAATGATAAAATTTAAAGTTTTTCTTAGTAAAAAAATTTACTAAATTTTGTCTTTTGGTTTTTAATTACAGTTTTCCAGAAAACTAAATTTTTCATAATTTCTAAATCAAAATATTCAAAAGTTGAATAGATTTTTTTAAAATATATTTGTTAATGTCTTTTTCTCCTGAAATTAATATTTAAAATGATTTCAATTTAATAAATTAATTTTAATTTTTAATTTAAAATTTATTTTCTAAAAATTCAATTATTTTCAAAATTTTCAGTTAAAATTATTTAAACATATCCTACTTAAAAATAATTTTTAATGAAAAAAAATTCTTTACAGTATAAAATTTATTTCAATTGAATTTGACAAACTCTTAAATGTATTATAAATTAATACTTAAATTTTTTTAAATTTTCTACCAGAATTTAATAGAGTTCAAAAAATTGTAATTAGAGTTTTCCGAAAGACTAAATTTTTTCATTATTTTTAAATCAAGTTAGTAACAAATTGAATTTGTTGTTAAATATAATCATAAATATTTTTTTTCAATAAAAATAAATATTTTAAACAACTTCAGTTCAAAAACTTTTTTATATCTAATTTTTTCGAAAAATTGCATTTATAATTCTTTCAAATTTTAATCACTTTTTGGGAATTATTAAATAAAATCATTGAAAACTTTAATAATTTTTTTGGAAAATAAGAAATAATTAATTTTGTATGATAAATATTCAAATATTATTATAGTTTTACAACTATTAAATTTTTTCAAGGCTGGCAATTTAAAAACCTTTGGAAAATTAATTATTGCCTAAAAATTCTTATTACTGTGCTTCTAGTGTTCTATTGTTATCTAAAATTTTAACTGAAATTCATTTTCAATTCAGTTCTTGTATGAAAATTCTACGAAACTTCAATTATTTTAATTTAAAAATTAATAGTTGATTAAATAATTGGTTACTTCTTAAAATTGGATCTTTATAAAGTATTTTATCAAAACTGTTAACTGTAATTGAATTCTTGGGACGAATTTTATTAACATTTTTTAAGTGATTGAATTCCTGTGAAGAATTTTATTGTTTTTGAAAATAATTGAGTGCTTGTTACGAAGTTTATTAAATTGTCTTAAATGGTTAGACTTCACACAATTTTTTTTTTATGAATTTGGAAAGTAATTAAACTAATTTTTAAGAAAATGACGAAAATTGTATTGGAAATGTATAAATTTTTATAAAAATTTTATCAAATGCAGTAAAAATAATTGTTATCTCTCAGAAAATTGTAGAAAAGTTTTATAGATAATAAATTTATTCAAACAATTTTTATAAAAATTGTATTTCAGATAGTTGGATTTTTGTAAAAATTTCTTTATTTATAATTAAGTAATTGAATTTTTGCAAAGAATTTTCTTAAAAATTCTATTAAATAATTGAATTCTTTTGTCAAATTTTATAAAAACTTTAGATATTGAAAATAATTGAATTTTAGCAAAAAAAATGTATTATTTAGGAAAATAATTGAATTCTAGCCGAAATAATAGCAAATTATAAAAAAGTGGTAAATACTAGGTTTTAGTAGTTGAGTGCGAAGGTTGAAATTATAAAATAAAATTACTTTATAATTTTTAAAATAATAGGAATTCAATATTCATGTACGCAACCGCAAAATTATGTTTGCTTTTACCAAATTTGTTTTCAAATTGTCTATTTTAGAGTAATATTATATAATAATAATTCTATTGTCTTCATTATACGTATATAGGAAAGTCCATTAAGTTTTACTGAAAAATCAATTTTCAAATACAGATTAGTACCATGTTTCATATTGACTAATTAGAAAAATATCAAAACATCTATGCTGTACAATAATCATCCACAATGAAAAATATGAATGTTCCATGTTGAGCGAAAGCTTTATCTTTGCGAAAAGAACTAAATAGTTTTAATTATTTCACTAACAATGCGCTCGCCATTATCGAGAATTTCACGTGCAACATTAAATTTACCAAGTAATGAATTTAACAATTTACTCTGAATTAGTTCCTGTCGAAGCAAAAATAAAATCAGATAAAAGACCACCAGGTATACAAGTTGTTAGTTAAACTACTAATTAGTATTAATTTTCAACTGGTTTCTAATTTTTCTATAGTAACTAGCAGAATTATTTCCAACTTATTCGCTAAACTGTTTGTCATTTCATTCGCAATATATTTAAAAAAAAACCCAAATGTCTTTTCTGCCATCGTGACCTTATCACCATTCTCTACTCTGCTAATTTTTTATCCATTCAGATTTAGTGACCATTACAATAAAAAAACCTCTATATATAGAAACCAACTAATTTAGACGCCAACAAGAAAAACAACGGAACATACATATAAACAAAAGAATAGAGTTCTAAACGAGACCAAAAAAAAAAAAATATATTGAAAATTACTTCTTTTGTTGCTCGAAATTACGAACTGTTACTCACATCAAGTTGACAAGAGCAAAATGAAAGCCACGTCAACAGGTGAAACGATTTACTTTCCACTAGAAAATGTGGCAGATCCTCCTCCACCGATTCGTTTCACCACAGTTGTCGACATTGACATCACGGACTCCGAAACAATACTATTATTGTTCGCGGCACTATTGTCTGTTAGTCTACTTCGGTCATTTCTCTTCTCCATTCCTAAAACCCATTCGACAAAATATTAGGAGTAGCTTCGAAATCGGTCAAGGAACATTATTCACAAAGCTGCGCAAAAACCATTATTCTGTCACTTGCATTAGTAGAATTATTTGCATTCAACTTTTTTTCTTTTGCAACCTTTCCCACCCAAAAAAATAGAAGAAAACGAAGGCGAGAAACGGGCAAAGTTTAAAAAAAGGATCTAAAAAGAATTCCCACTAAAGTGACAAGTCTCGCAGAGTTAAATAGAAAACCATACAAATTTTCTTCAAAGAGAACTTACAGAAAAAAAATGTCCAGAATGGAAAACAGCTTCTCAACGTTGACTATAAGATACATCTCACTTTAACTTTTCTGTATAGAAGTTAAAAACTCTTTTTGTCCACACTATTTTCCTTTTATCAAACAAAAAATGAACAGTATTTGGAAATTTGTTTTCCCTTAAATAGAAAAAATTCGAATTCGAAATCTTTAAATTTTATTCCAGTCGCTTCAACTTCAATAAAGTTGTTTTTAACTCCCTTTTTTATGTTGCAAATTTAACAAAATTTACTTTCACATTTTTATATTATAATAATAAATAAATATAAATAAATATTTAAATAGATGTAAAAAACTAGATATTTATGAAATAATAAAATAATAAAATAAAATTAATAATAAAAATTATTATAATATCAAACAGAAATATTTAATTAATTCAACAATAGATTCGAATGATTATACTTCTTTCTGTATGTTATGTATTAATTAAAATGAGCATTCACGTGAGAATTATTTTCAATTATATTTCCTCTCTTTACTTTGGTATGTAATTTTATAAAAAAAAAATACAACAATAGTTTTTCAACAATAGGATTCGTGAAAAACTCGTCATGATTAATTTTATAGGCATTTATGTAGAATGTCAGCATTTTAATTGAAAATGCCTTTCATAAATGATTTCAAAGGTCGAGAAGAATTTACAATATTCACGATAATTTTCATTTGCCCATTTTGTTTGGAACTAGTAATTTTTAATTAATTTTTTAAATATATAGACAAAAATTAATTTCAACGATTTGTAAGTTCATTAATTTGAATGTTAATACGTATAATGATACTTTTGTTTTCTGTTCCTATCTATATTATTGTTATTACATTTTTGTTATTCTTTTATTTTTTCCAATCAGCTCATTTACATTTAGATAAAGTTTTAATTCCTCTGCTTTCTTTATTGCTATAGAAAAATTAAATTTTAATCAGTTTATAAATTCTGCTAATTATATTTTTTACCAGTGATAAAAGTCAAGTGCAATCAGAAGAAATGTTTAATTCTTGTAATATTTATAAATCAGTAGTACAAGTATATTTTAATCGGACCACAAAAAAATTATTTTCATACAAAAAATTCTTTGCAAAAATTCAATTACTTAATTATAAATAAAGAAATTTTTACAAAAATCCAACTATTTGAAATACAATTTTTATAAAAATTGTTTGAATAAATTTATTATTTATAAAACTTTTCTACAATTTTCTGAGAGATATCAATTATTATTTTTACTGCATTTGATAAAATTTTTATAAAAATTTATACATTTCCAATACAATTTTAGTCATTTTCTAGAAAATTAATTTAATTACTTTCCAAATTAAAAAAAATTGAGTAGAGTCCAATTATTTAAAACAGTTTCATAAACTTCGTAACAAGCACTCAATTATTTTCATAAATAATAAAATTCTTCACAGGAATTCAATCACTTAAAAATTTTGATTTTGATAAAATACTTTATAAAGATCCAATTTTAAGAAGTAATCAATTATTTAATCAACTATTAATTTTTGAATTTAAATAATTGAAGTTTCGTAAAATTTTCATACAAGAACTGAATTGAAAATGAATTTCAGTTAAAATTTTAGATAACAATAGAACACTAGAAGCACAGTAATAAGAATTTTTAGGCAATAATTAATTTTCCAAAGGTTTTTAAATTGCCAGCCTTGAAAAAATTTAATAGTTGTAAAAATATAATAATATTCGAATATTTATCATACAAAATTAATTATTTATTATTTTCCAAAAAAATTATTACAGTTTTCAATGATTTTATTTAATAATTCCCAAAAAGTGATTAAAATTTGAAAAATTATTAATGCAATTTTTCGAAAAAATTAGATATAAAAAAGTTTTTGAACTGAAGTAATTTAAAATATTTATTTCATTTGAAAAAAAATATTTATGAAAATATTTAACAACAATCTTAATTTTTTATTAATTTGATTTAGAAATTATGAAATAATTTAGTCTTTTGGAAAACTGTAATTAAAATTTTTTGAACTCTATTAAATTCTGGTAGAAAATTTAAAAAAATTTATGTAAATTTATAATACATTTAAGATTTTGTCAAATTTAATTGAAATAAATTTTATACTGTAAATAATTTTTTTTCATTAAAAATTATTTTTAAGTAGGATATGTTTAAATAATTTTAACTGAAATTTTTGAAAATAATTGAATTTTTAGAAAATAAATTTTAAATTAAAAATTAAAATTAATTTATTAAATTAATATCATTTTAAATATTAATTTTAGAAGAAAAAACATTAACAAATATATTTTTAAAAAATCTATTCAATTTTTGAATATTTTGATTTAGAAAATATGAAAAAATTTAGTCTCTCGGAAAATTGTAGTTAAAATTTGTTGAACATTGTTAAATTCCGGTAGAAAATTTAAAAAATTAAATGAAATGTAGAATTAATTTCAGATTTTGTCAAATTTAATTGAAATAAATTTTATACCGTAAAGAATTTCTTTAAAAATTATTTTCAAATACAATCGAATCATTAACTAAAAGTAGAATTAATTTCAGATTTTGTCAAATTTAATTGAAATAAATTTTATACTGCAAAAAATTTCTTTAAAAATTATTTTCAAATACAATCGAATCATTAAAGAATTTTAACTAAAAATTTGGAATGTAATTAAACTTTTAAAAAAATTTTGAATTTAAGTAATTTTAATCAGTCCACAAATTCTGGTAATTATATTTTTTTCTACCAGTAGTAAAAGTCAACTAAAATCAGTCGAATTTTTAATTCTTGCGATATTTATAAAGCAGCAGTAAAAGATTATTTTAATAAAACGAACAAGTCTTGGTATTTCTAATACCAGTAGTAATAGTAGAATTCAGTCAGACATTTCACATTTTTATATAAGTACTAAAAGTCAAGTACAATCGGCCGAAATTTAAATTCTTGTAATTTTTATATTTGTGGTAAAAGTAAATTTTAATCAGACCAAAAAATATTGATATCTTCATGCCAGTAGTGATAGACGTTTTCAACTTTTGCATCAATAGTAATTAAGTAAATTAGAATCAAACAAAACTTTAAATTCTTTTTAAAGTTGGTAGTTCAAAATCAGTGGTAATGGTGTTGCCAAGCCTTTACAAAACACTACTTTTTTCAAATCATTTTTCTTTTTTTTAATTTTCTTTTATTTACAAATTTATACGTCGTAACATAAAGAATATTATTTAAAAACGTGATTTTTTATTTTTTATTATAAAGTTTTACTCTTTTTGAACTTTTAGAAAAAAAAGTTTACTTTTGTCCAGCATCCTTGAACTAAACACCTTATATTCTAAATTCCTCTTTTAAGTATTTAATTTTACATCAGTAGTTAAGGTGAATGCTTGTAGACAACTTTTTTTTTTGACAAAAGAAATTTCGAATTATTTATCAGTAGTAAAAATAAATATACTGAAAAAATTCTGGTAAATTGTTGCAAAGCGACAATTTCGATACTTTTTTTTCTCAATTTGATATCTTTTGGAAAATCTGTGATTTAATTGCATCTTAATTTACGATTAATTAATTATTCTTATATTTGTTATTATTATTATTATTATTATTATTATTATTATTATTATTAATTATTAATATTATTTTTGATATTATTTCGACTGTTATTTATTTGTATTTTGAGCAATTGCAAAAATGAATAGAGAGTGTCGGAGAAAAATGACAAATTAAGATAGTATCATTCTCACGTCTTGGGAGAGAATTATGAACTGTGAGACGATGAAAGTAGACTTGACGTCAAAGCCATATAAAGCTTTGTATTTGCGATAGGATCAGCCGGACTTCCGTTGAATATAGAGGGGTCATTTCTATATATATGTATATATATATATATTTTTCTCCGAGTGGATAGATTTTTTCTCAGTGATATAATAATGCCTGAAGATGATTCTAGCCGTTAGGACATTCAGACAAATTGACATTCGGTGAAATCATCGAACCGCAGAGCGAAAGGGCGGAATGAAGAGATATAAGAAGGGTGACTGAGATATGAGGGTGAAATGGAATAGAATGGCGCGTTTAATGTAACGAGGACCCGAGGACGCTTGCTGAAAATGGGGAGTTTGCCTCGCAGGCGTATAGAAGTCAACGGATAAGCTTTAACAAAGAGAATGTATATATATATTTATTTATTTCCACAATGCTCGCGGAGATGCTTATTTACTAGAAACTGACCCACACAGCGTGATGACAAAATAAAGAATAGTGCAGAATGAAACAACAAGCTCGTAATGTGGTTTTTTTTCTGTTTTCTCCTTTTTTTTGCTACTTTTAAAATAAAAATAAAGTTAACGTATAAATATGCTTGTTTCTTTTATATTATTCGGTGAAACTGAATCGTTATGATTTTAAAAGTGTTGTAATTACAAAAGATGTCCCACTGGAATTTTGATCCTTAGTAACTAAACTTTTAGTACCAGTTGGAAAAAACTACGATTTGTCCCTACAATTCATAATATTTGTAAAGTATTTTCAGAAAAGTGGAGTAAAAACTTAGAAAAGAAACATTTTTATAGGTTCTTACACTAACTTTTCTCAATATCCTGACGTAGTAGGAAATTTTTGAACCTGGGATCGTGTTCAGTGGATTAAAATACATTGAAAACGACTCCCATATGTAAAAAAAGCAAAAATAATTTTTTTTGTCTCTACCCCCACTTTTTTCGAAATCCTCTAAATTTTGGTCTTGCGCATGTTTTTTTAAGTGAACGTTACAAGTTTTATTTTCAAACCCAATGAAAGTCTTCAGTACATCGGGTTAAAGAGAAAAAATATATTGGAAATAATTAAAAACAATTTTTT
Organism: Leptopilina drosophilae; assembly: GCA_032873175.1. Lineage (NCBI taxonomy): Eukaryota > Metazoa > Arthropoda > Insecta > Hymenoptera > Figitidae > Leptopilina > Leptopilina drosophilae. The sequence goes on from CM065481.1 coordinate 17,182,962, forward strand.
CTCAAAAAATCCCCCACTTTTCTCAAAATCTTGACGTAGTAAGCAATTTTGGGACCGTGGATCTTGTTCAACGGCCAAAAATGCATTGAAAATGACTATAATGTCAAAAATAATAAAAATTACACTTTTTTCACTGCCACCCCTTTTTCCAAAATCTATTTTTTAGTCTTGTGTCTGTTTTTTGAATCTACCATGGACCAATGAATTATATTAGGAAAAAATATCACTGGTATTTAACTATCGAAGATATTTATTTTTTTTTAGCTATTTTCAAAAGATATTTAATGTTACTAAAAAAATGATACATATTTCGATTTCTAGACGAAAACGTTCTTTTCAGTTTATATTTTTTCACTATTGTAAGTTTAATAATGATGGATCGATATGAAGTTGATGGTTTTCTTTTAAAATTTTTTCCTTCTTTATTTAAATTGCGCCAGTTTCTTTTATTATGATTGGAATTGGATCCTTGAGATTCTTTATGAATTTGTGATTACGGATCTCAATTCTCCATTGTTAGTCGAAAGTTTTCTTGACTACTGTTATAGTTGGAAGTTTTTGATTATTCGTCGATATTTATATCATAATTATAATATTTATAACAATGATCATAATGTTTCATTAATAATAACAGTAATAGTAGAATTATGATATTCTTTAAATTAATAATTAAAAAAAAATATTATCTAACTATCTGATATTTGCTTTTGAGCGTCAATTCTCTAATTTAATTAATTTTTTTCTATAATGTAATTTTTATTTATTTAATTTTTAAAAAAAATTTGTTTTTAATTCTTAAAAACAACTTTTACATATTTTTATTTTTAGCTTCAAATTAAAAATAATAAATCTACAAAAGTAAAAGGTGTTGCCGTTTATTATTTTTCTTTAGAAAGTAATTTTTAAAAGGACTGCAAAGTAAAAGTTAAAAACAATAGTGAAGATAAAAATAGAAATCTATCATTCTAAAAATGAAAGTGAAATTAAATGTGAAGGTAAAAATAAAAGTGAAACTAAAAATTTATCAAAAAGAGTAAAAATAAGTCAAAATAGAAATGAAATTATATCTCCGACCCCCGGGAATGTATTATTTCTTTTTGCAAATTTTTCGAAGACTGTTAATTAGCTTTTAAAATCAATCCCATTGTAGTCACAAAAAAAAATTTTTTTTAAATTTTAAAATTAAAAAAAAAATTAAAAAATTTTTTTTAAGGGAGCGTCAAATAAATCTTAAAACTGCGGTGACTAGATTTGAATATAAATAATTGTTATTAATACTTTCAATTTTTTTAAAATGATTTTCGTTCCAATTATATGCAATTAACTAATTACTGTAAATAAAATTATGTATGGAGAAGAAAAAAATTAAAGCGGAAACAGAATAAAAATTCCCTTTGTAAATTTTTCTATTCTCAGATAGAATTAATTTGAATATTAAATGTATAGTGTTTCCTAAAATAAATAAAAATGGTTTCTTGTATATGGGGAAAAAATTTAACTTTACATAAATCTTAAAATAGTTGTTCTCTTATTTTTCAAAGGCAAATAATACTTATTCTGATTTATAAAAATAAATAGAGAATCACCTATTTTAATCTAGAAAGAAGCTTTTGCATTATTGAATATATTACTATTTTAGTATTTTTACTCTGTCAATTTGAATCAGTTAAAAATCTTGATTTTAACTGACACTTAGCGACTGACCTTTTTTCTTTTAAATCCGTTGTTTTTAATTGATTCAAATTTAGAGAGTAAATTTATTGAAATTTCGTTTATTTTAATTCGATTTTTAGGGCTGTTTAAAAAATACGTAACGCTCTTGGTTTTATTTTACCCTCCCCTTCCCTATATGTATTGCATGATTGCATTCATTACAGTCATTTTTTCTCCTGACCGTAACGAATAGCTTGACATCCCTCCCCTTCGAAAGCATTATGTATTTTTTGAACTGCCCTATTGTTTGATTTATATTTTTTTTATCACTAAATGATTGAAATTGAAATAAAAATATTTTCAATATATGTTTTATTTGATTTATTAACTTTTTGAAGAAAAAATTATTTCTTTGAACTATTTATTTGTTATCTAGTAATTGATTGCGAGGATAATTTTTTGTTTATTAAACATGAATGTAATATTTAATGTATTAAAAAAAATTCTTTTTTCTCTTAGTAGTAAACTGAAAGATGTTATAATGGAGTATCTGTGTTAGATTCGGGGAAAAAAAGTTCGCTTTTATAGAGGTGTAAGTTATGCGCATAATAATGAATAACATTTCTTTCGGAGAAAAAAGTCTTTCTCATCAAGGACTTTTTCTTCATAAAAACAAATCCTACGTGTTGAAAGAATTTTCCGCTTATTCGTTAGGTGAGAGAGAAAAAAAAGTATTAAAAAATTTTCTTTTCATCAAATAAATCAGCATTAAATTTAAATAAGATTATTTTTTCTTCAATTTCAATTGAAGTGGATTTCTTTTTTTTTTATGTTGAGGAAAAAGGCGAATTTGGGAAATTGGAGAAATTATGGTCGCACAGAGAGGTTTGCGTGTTAGAGAGGGGGGAATTACATTTATCAGTGGATATGAATTTCTTGTTCTTTTGTGTTGGCTGATCATAACAAAGTTTCTTTTCTGGCTTCTATGTTAGAATGGCAAGATTGCATTTTAATGTCGGTAATTCTTTTTTCTCTTGGGACCTTTACGTTCGATGTTTACTCGTGCGTGAGCTCAATGCTCGTAGGAGTAACGCGACTCGTGCAGAGAGAGAGAGAGAGAGAGAGAGAGAGAGAGAGAGAGAGAGCAAGGGGATGAAATCCTTATTCCCTTATAGCCACTGTAACCAGTGGTACCACGCTCCATCGGCTCTAAACGCTTGGAACTTGCATTCGTCTCCCATTGGAGGCGATTAGATCGATATGGTGCGAGCTCGAAAAATGGATTTTCAAGTGAATTCAAGCGTCGTGGACAATTGATTCCGTTGGCAATAAATTCCCTCCTCCTCCTCCCCCCCCCTCTCTCTCTCTTTTACCTCTCGCGTCTCATTCTGCTCCGGAAACCAGCATGATTTGCATACATTACCCCCTTCCATGCGTAACCTTCTCGGTATCAGGGGTTCGATTTCAAAAGAGAGAGGGTGCAAGTGCGATATCGCTAAGGGGGAACAATTTAAGAGTATGGGTCAGAATCCCACGCGCTCCACTATCAAAGTATTTCCCTTCTGCAAATCAGACTTTAGAAAGTGATGAATACAATTTCGTCTTTTTTTTTTTAAATGGGGACCTTTAACACTCTTCAATTTCTTTTAAATGGCCTCGTTTACGGGGCAATCCCGTTTTCGTTCAATTAACTTTTCTCTTTTTTTTTGTTACCTCTATTTAGAGGTATTCGTGTATAGACGCTTTTTCGGGTCTTGGGATTTTTAATTAAATTTTTTTTTTTCATTCGAAAATGTAACTTGTTTTTTTTTTGTTTACGAGTTGAAAGTGGTTTTAAATTTTGAATCAAGAATTGAATTATTTAAACTGTTTGCTCAAAAGTTATTTTCGGGGTTGTATTTTTTTTAAATGTTTGAATTTCGCGCCATTTAGTTATGTAAACTTCCGCCTAGATGGCAATAAAACTCACTCATAAACGAGATAAATTTGAGGGGATAAAAGTAGAGGCTTTGCACTCGTTTACTTAAATCTAGTATTTAGTACTTTTTTTTACACTTTTTTATAATTTGGAAACTTTTTTTAGTTTTGTGACACTAGAAACTACTTTTTTCTATCTTAGAATTTACACTATAAATAGAATTTACACTTAAAGTCTGCTAGTAATTGAAATGAAAATATTCTAAAAAATTTTAAGAAAACTCTTGAAAACACTTCAATGAAATCAATTATTTTTCGAAATAATAAAATTTGTCGCTGAAATTCAATTATTTTTCGAAATAATAAAATTTGTCACTGAAATTCAATTATTTTCCATATTTTACGTTAATTTTACAAATGAATTCAATTATTACAAAAATTTAATAAAATTCTTTGCAAAAATTCAATTACTTTTCGAAATAATAAAATTTGTCGCTGAAATTAAATTATTTTCCATATTTTACTTTAATTTTAGAAATGAATTCAATTATTAAAAAAATGTAATAAAATTCTTTGCAAAAATTCAATTATTTTTTGGAATAATAAAATTTGTCGCTGAAATACAATTATTTTCCATGTTTTACTTTAATTTTACAAATGAATTCAATTATTAAAAAAATTTAATAATTCAATTATTTTCCATATTATACTTTAATTTTACAAATGAATTCAATTATTATAAAAAAATTTAATAAAATTCTTTGCAAAAATTCAATTATTTTGATAAATAATGAAATTCTTCGCTGGATTTCCATTATTTTCAATATGTACAATTAAAAATTCAAAAATGAATTCAAGTAAAAAAAATTTTTATAAAATTCTTAGAAAAAAACTTAAATTATTTTCATAAATAATAAAATTCTTCGCTTGATTTCAATTATTTTCAATATTTACTGTTGTAATTCCAAAAATTAATTTAATTTAAAAAAAAGAAATTTAGTAAAATTTTTTACAAATAAACTTAAATTATTTTCGTAAATAATAAAAGTCTTTGCTTGATTTCCATTATTTTTAATATGTACTATTGTAATTCCGAAAATGAATTCAATTAAAAGAAAAATTTGGTAAAATTGTTTACAAAAAAAACTTTAATTAATTTAATAAATAATAAGATTCTTCGCTCGATTTTCATTATTTTCAATATGTACTATTGTAATTCCAAAAATAAATTCAATTTCGAAAAAAAATTACGAGTAAAATTCTTTCCAAAACACTTCAATTAGTTTTAATAAATTTTTAATTGCATTCTCGAAAATTGCAGTTATTAACATTTTTTGAAAAATTCTATAAAAAAATTCAATTTCAAGAAATAATCAATTTTTTCCTTAATTGTTTATTTTTGTTTATGAAATAATTGACTTCTCGTAAAGGATTCTAACAAAAATTAATTTAAAATTGATTTCGAAGTAAAATTGTAAATAACAATTGAATATTGGAAGCTTTATTGTGTGAATTTTTAGAAATAATTAAATTTTGACCGGATTTTTATATTGCCATGGAAGATTTATAAGCCATGGAAAAATTTAACTGTTGCAAAATTGTAATAACATTAAAACTTTTGTAAGAAAAACATTAATTATTGTTGTTGCAATTGAACCATTGTTATTTAATTGTTAAGTAATTAATTTAATAAAATATTCGTTTATTATCTTTCTAAAGAATTATTGAATTTTTGAATAATTTCGTTTGAAAAATTACAAAGAAATAATTTAATTTTGACGCAATTGTAATTGCAATTTTTCGCCAGAATTAAATTTCAAAATTATTTATATTAAAATTATTTAAAATATTAATTATGTTGAATAAATTAAATTTTCAGTTGATTGACGATTTTGTCAAAATTTATGTAAGTATTTATTTATTGTAAAAATTTATTTTTTTACTTTCGAAAATTATAAAAGTTATAAAAGTATTATAAGTGTAATCGTATTTTTGAAGAAAAAATAATTAAATTTCGTAGAAATTTAGAATTGAAGTTATTAGCAGGGTAAGAAGAAAAGTTATTATTTTTTATGTAGATCAGAAAAATATAACACAGCGTTAAACTGTTTGCTTCTTAGGTATCTTTCTAGGGAGAGCGGGTCACTTATTAATTTCATTATTGTATTAATTTTATTATAACGTTATATTATTGTTAAAAATTAACTTTTTTATTTATTTAAAAATACATATGTTATTAATACTTTTTTTTAAAATAAAAAAAACAATTTTTACTAAAGTCGCAGTGTAAGAAGATTCAGAGTATATTTATATATTTGAAATTTGTGATACTTGTAAAGTTGAAAAATTGAAAGAAAAAAGTGAAAATAATTTAATTGTTATTTATACGCCTGGAAACTTGAACTATATTGCATTGTTTCAAAAGTCTTGAAAAGTCTCTAGAATGTTGAAAGACTCTAGTTGGGTTTATAAAGGGGCCGAGCTTATAATCCACTCCACACCTAAAACCCCCTTCATCTCCCTCCCTACCCTTCTCGTTTCACATTCTTTTTTAAATGAGGTTTTCTTTGACTGCACCACTGCCTTTGCGCTTGAGAATTTTACTCTGAAAAGTTGTGAAAACTTTCCAAGGGGTAAAGCTTTTGATTTTGTAATTTTAAATAATTGAAGTACATTATCATAAAGAAAACTATACATATATATTATCTTTTATTTATTGTCAATTATTATTAAATGAGTAGCTTTTTTTAAATTATTAATTTGTAATAATAATGTGTTTTAAATTATGGATTTTTTTCTCTATTTTATCTTTTCTTGATTCTTTTTATTCTTTTCTTTTGCCTTTTTTTTCTCACCTTCCGTTTTTCAGCTAACTCGAGACTTTAATTTGTATAATTTAGTTTTAATGAAAGTTTTGTTATTAAAGAGGAGATTATTTTCATGGTAATTGTACTGAATAAGTTTATAAACATTAACCTGGATTCTATATAATTATTTATAGTCGTATTTCCTTTTCTGTCCGGAGATTAGGATTCTCGAGCCAAACACGTCGTTGTTGGGTAATTTATAAGTTTAAAATTCGGTACACGGCAATTTGGTCGCGATTTAGATCTGCGCACAGTATTTCCAATAAATTATCAACAATTGTATGAATATATTATTTTTATTATTTAGGAAGCTGACAAATTGTTTTGAAAATAGTTTCGATTTTTATTGATATATAGTTACAATAATTATTTTTATTATTAAAATTATTTTGACCATAGTGAAAAAATGGAAAATATTTTTGTTATCAGTCATGGTTCGAGGGATTTTGAATTTAGATGAAAATTAAAAAGCATTTTGGGTTTGAACTATCTTTTTTCTCCTATAATTTTTTGCTATAGATGAAAATTGTAAATTTTGAATACGTGCAAGTAGTTTTGTCTTCGGACATTGTTTACTCGATTTTATTACTTTAATATTTTGTAGTATGGGAATGACCCTAAGTTTTAGTTGTTAGACAATGTTTCAAAGTATGGCTCAGAACTTGTTTAGTTTGGTTAAAGTCTTTGACCATAGTTTTGGAACATATATTCAGAAACGTGTTATTAATATTCGAAAGAAAAATAAATTTCCTTTTTTTTCAAATTAGAAAAAGGTTATTAATAAAACTAGCAAAAATAATGCGCGCGTCAAGTTTCTTGTTTCATTAATATTAGAAAATTCAATTCTCCACAAGAATTCTACTCAAAATCACTATTTTTCTAAATATATTCAGGAAAGTCGGGAAAAGTCAGAAAATTTTATCAAAAGTACGTGAAACAATATTCAATTTCGAAAATTCGTAAAAAAATTCTGAATATCTCTCATCATTCTCATCATTGAAAGGATTTTATTTATTTCAAACTTTTCCTATTTTTAACAACAATTGAATTTTACAGATCTTTGGCAATTGTTTTGGAATAATTTTTTATTTAAAAATTGAAAAAATTATCGAATTTTGTAAAATTTTGGTTTTTAATTTAATTGGAATTTTATAAAATTTAAATTTTCAATGAATTTCATTAGAAATTTTAAAGTTAATTTAGGTTCATGAAAAAATTTAATAATTCAAATTCTTAAAAAGTTTGTTATATTTTTTGATATACATTTCAATCATTATTAAAAGCAATAATGGATTTATGGCTGAATTTTACTTAAAACACTAATAAAATTGAATTTTTGAAAAATTATAAATGATTGCAAAAACTCAATTATATTAAAATTCTTTTTAATATTCTCGTCGAAATTTCAATTATTTTAAAAATTGTTAACAAAATTTTTGGCAAATTTCAATTATTTAAAAATTTTTTAATAAAATTCTTGGCAAAAATCCAATTATTTTCAATAAATTTTTCTCAATTTCATATGAATTCTATTATTTACAAATTTATTATAAATTTTTTTCTTCTTAAAAATGTTATTAAAAATCGTCAAACGATATCAATTATTTTGTATTATTAATGTGGTAAAAAATAAATATTATTTCAATAACCTAAAAAATTTTCATTTTTAAAACTGAAAAAATTAATAACTTTCAAATGAAAAAATGCGTGACAACCCTGATCAAATGTTCAATAAATTTCTCAAAGAAAACAACTAATAAAATAAAAATATTTCTGACCAAAAGTCAGAATAAGAAGAATCGTAATATATTTAAATTATTTGAAAACAACTGAAAATATTATTAAAAAATTTGGGTATCCAAAAATTGTTTTATAAAATATAAAAATTTTTTAATTTATTTATTTTTTATTATAATTTTGATAATATAGTTTTTAACAAACAGAAATTGTGTAAATATTTTTTCCAAAATAAGTATCAAATTTCTTAATCAAAATTTGATTTGAAACTTTTTTTTCCTACTTAAAACTTGTACTTTGTTTATAAATTGTCATTGAGAAGCAGAAAATGTGCAAAATGTTTTCTAATTTTAATTTTCCAACTGTTTTTTAATTTTCATTTTTTTGAAAAAATAAAATGATTAATTACCTAGTCCTAAAATGTTTGTTACAAAGTGCTAATTTTCCAGGAAAGAAGAGAAATATTGAAAATCAACATTAATAATTTTTGTAGATTAATAAAAATAGTTTTGTATTATTTGAAAAATAAAAATATTTTTAAATAAAATATGTAAATACCTATCATTAAATTTAAGAAGTAAGAGTAAAAAATAAAGAAAAACAATATTATCTGTCAAAACATATGAAAAAAACATAATCATGACTAACTTCAGGTTTGGATAGACTGGACAGAATGAATGAATGAATGAATACGAAGATTATTATAGTTAATTTTTTAAAGGAGAAAAAATTGAGTCTATAGTGAAATAAATTGTAGATTTCAAAAGCAAAAATATAGATTTTGTTCAATAAGACTTTATTTCAGAATCGTGTATTTCGTCTGCTTTTAACGCAATAAAGAATTTTGCCAACGCGGCAGCTTTTTTTCTTTCTTCTTTTATTTTTTTTTCTTTCTCTTTCTGCTTGCAACCGCGATCTCGCGAAAATACCAACGAAATGAACGCGCGTCCCTTTGGCTGAGAATTTTGCGATTAATCTTTTATTGCGCGCTTGAACGTATATATACAGCAAAAGCTTCACAATACGAAGCGGCACAAGAACAGATAATGCTTTTCGCTCAACTAATGGATTGCCATTTTCCAATTCTTTTTACGTTTTATTGAATTATTTACCGATAATGATGTATCATATATCTTGACTATCTCTTTATGCTTTAGACTAACGGTGGCGCTCGATCGAAAAGTAGCGGGAAATTCCCTTTGAGATTTCTTTTTTATTGACTTTTTTTCATTTTCATTTTCTTTTTCTTTTTTTTGTGTCCAACGTACTGTGGAACGAGGACGCAATTTCGACTGACCACCAAACCACGAATTCCTATGGTTTTTGGTGTGGGAGTGCTTTAAACTTAGAGAGGTGTGTGGCAATCAACGAAAAGCAGTGCTACAGTTTATTTTTTTTTTATATTAAAAAAAAGAAATGAGAGAGAGTGAGCAGAAGGACACGTTCTCTTCTTTTGATATTCATGTAATTTAAATTTAAATCTGTGTTTAAATTATTTCTAATTCAAATATTCCACGTACTATTCTAAAATATTATTTTCAACTTGATTGGATTTTGTTTGAAATGAGAACAAATGGATGTTTGTAACTTGAAGTAAAAATTATTCTTGTTATTTTTTCCCTTATATTTTCTTAATAATAGTTCTTATTAATATTCTCTTAATATTATTTTTTATTTTTCTTTATTTTCCTGCCTTTGTTCATTTTTTTATTTTGCTTTTTTCTTTTCCTTATTTTCTATTTACTTTATTTTTTTAATTTAATATTTTTCTTCTTTTCTTTATTTTCTATTTACTTTATTTTTTGTAATTTAATATTTTTCTTCTCTTGTTTTATCTTCTTGTTGTTCTGTATTTCTGTTTCATTTACAATGTATATAGTAGAAGAAAAAAATTATTAATAACGAATGTATTTTATTTTGAAGTTGTAATTAATACATTATTTCGTATTGAGTCGATATCAAATAGAAAGCTTGAGATTAAAATGCATAAGATAGAAATACGAATATTTATTTTATATCAAGGATTATGAATTTTATACCAACAAAAACCGTTTTTTCTGTTTCAGGTGAGTGAAATTCTTCAATACTAGACAATTTATGAAATCTAATTCCACTTTGTGAGTATTTACTATTTTTTTTGTACAAATAAATCGCGGAGAGAAAATTTTATTTTTAAATATGTTCACGGAGTTCAAATTCGTATAAATTCATAATAATTCGCAGCAGCGACTGCCACCCCTCACCCTTTATTTTTAAATTTTGGCACCTATTTTACAAATTCTGGTAATTTTCAATTCTGGTAATTCAACTACTTTTTAAACTTTTTATATTATTAGCTAAAAGTAGTTTTTAAAAATTATAATTTATTTATAATTGAATAAATTTATTAAAAATTTTTTAAATAATTAAATTCTTTAGAGCAATTTAATTGAAATTGCATTCAAAATAATTGAATTCTAATAGAATATTATGTTAAAAATAATTGAATTTTTGCAATGAAATTTATTATTTATGGAAATAATTAAATTGCTGACAAGATTTTTATTAAAATTCTTGAAAATATTATTTAAATCTTCTATCGAATTTTATTAAAATTTTCTATCATAATTGAATTTTTTCCGAGAATGTCTTTACAATTTCTAAAAATAATATCTTGTCGAGAAATTTGAAACAATTTGTCGCCAAAATTGTATTTTTATGTAATTGGATTCCTGCGAAGAATTTTAATAAATTTATCGAAAATTTAATTTCTAAAAAGAATTTTTTTATTTCTAAAAATAATTGAATTTTTAACAAAAATTTCGTTTAAATATTTTTTGAATGAATTCTTTTGAAGAAATTTATTAAAATTTCTAAGAAAATAAGATTTGTTTTAATTGTATTTATAATTACAACTTTTTGAAAATCTTTTTGTCATTTATTCATTAAAAATTACTAACAATTAGTAGAAATTATTATTAAATTTTAAAATAGTAGACAACTTTTTACTAATTAAAATTTAGAGAGTAGAATGAAAAATATTTTTATAGTTTACGGAGTAAAATAAAAAAAGATAAATTAAAGCAGTACAAAGAAAATGAAACAAATATAAAATAGCTTTTTGTCTTTTTGTATAGAATAAAAATACAAATGTAAAAAAATAAAATATAATAATTAAAAAAAATAATTCTTTCATTTAAAAAAATTACATTTGACGACAAGTGATCTTACTCTGAGAGATTAATTCACTTTTGATGGTTTCAATTTTTTTTTCTGTCAGAATAGTTATTTATATCATAATTGGAGAGAATTGTTTTTTACAAGAAGTTTTGTAAAATTTCTATAAAAGCAAATTTTGTTTTGTTCTATCGAGTACATATTGTTTGTGTTATTTCTATTTTTGAATCCTATTGTCGTTTCATCTATGGTTTGATAAAAAAGAATCACTTTTTCGCTAACTCGGGTATTTTGTCATATATTTCGTTTACAATCAGTTTTGTGTTTTTTAAAAAGAAAATTTATCGCTTCTTTCAAACTATTTGTTGTATTTTTTTAATCTAGTATGCAGGTATTTTTGTAACTATTTGATTTTAAATGTGATGCTCTGAAATATGTGGTATTTCTGCATTAAAATTTTTTTTTTCAAAATCAGATTTTTTCAAATTAATACATATTTGTGCAAGTCTTTAATTCCCTTGACAAATTTTAATATTTTTAAAAATAATTTCCATTTTTTTCGAAAAATTGGAAAAAAATTCTGAATTTTTTTTTAAAAGTTTTTTTTTAATTTTTTGAAAATAAATTAATTTTGGAGAAAAATTATATTATTTATAAAAATTTATTTATAATAAATTTAACTTTAACTTTAACTTTAACTCTAATTTAAATTGAACTAAAAATTTATTTTGGCTCAACATTTACTTCATTTTCACTACACTTTCACTCACAAAATAATTTCCTCTCCATTTTCACTTCACATTTACTCAAAACTTATTTTCACTTAATTTTTATTTTTACAATAACACACTTTCACTCACAATTTATTTTCACTTCACTTTCACTCAAAATTTATTATCACTCAATTTTCACTCTCAGTAAAAATTGTCTTTCAATTCATTTTCACTTTCATTCATAAATTCATAAATTTATTTATAAAAATTGGTAAATTATTGAATTCCTTTGCAAATTCTATTTTATAAAAATAATTAAATTTCGGAGAAATTTTTTTTTTATTATTTATAAAGATAATAGAAATTTTTACGACAATTTTTGTAAATTTTTTTCAAAATAATTATTTTCTAACTTTTGCTAAGAATTTATATTACTTTTGAAAATAATTAAATTGTTTCGTGAAATTTTCTTGAAATAGAAATTATATGACTGGACAGTTGCAAATTTTTGGTTACAACATACAAGTCTAAATTCTTCGTATTTTCACATTTTTTATTATTTTATTGAAATTCTATTTGTTCGTTATTATTTTAGAATTGTTTTAATTATGTTTATACACTGGACATAATAAAAAAAAATAATTTACATTATATCTGACGAATAATTTTATTTTGCGAAAATATGACTTTGGGAAAAAAAAATTTTGGGAAAAAAGTACTTTGGGAATAAGATTTTTTGGGAAAAATCTACTTTGGGAAAAGTTACCTCCTACCGAATTTTTTGATTGTTATTATGTTCTTCTATATTCTATATTATTAACTTCAAGAGTTAAATGGTGGTTTAAATTTTTTGTAGGAGAAAAAAGTTTTTTGAGAGTTTGAACCTGTTTGTGAAAAGTGAAATTAATTTTTTTTTTTGCAATTGTTAGTATAATTTTTTTTATTATTGGTCTGAACCCAAAAGATACTTTAAACGGGGATTTTTCCTTTTTTCTCTCCGATTTCTTTTGAGAAATAATTCGATTCCTTTTTTTGGGGGTAGAACGGTATTTTTTCCCTCGAAAAAGCACACACACACACACACACAGTGCTTAACTAACTGAGTGAATTTGGTTTGAATTCAGAGAGATATAGTTACGGCATATGTAGTGAGACGCGTGTCTATTCAAATTTACTTCTGAGAGAGTGACTCAAGTGCAATATGCATGTAGAGCAATTTATCCAATGGAATATATCTCATCGTGGCCAGAGAAATTCTCATTTCAACATTAACGTCTCTCTGTCAAGTCATGATTAATTTTTCATGAATGTCTTCATTAGGGTCCGATTTACAATTTTATAAAGTAATATGTACATCCCTCTCAGTCTTCCTTTTTTTCGTCTCTCTCGCTCTTCATTTGTCCCTTCACTGTAAACTTTCCACGTAAATGAGTCGCTCATCGTTGCGTTTCTAATGCATGTGAATAGTCGAAGGCAGACTTAGCAGAAGGAACAATAATACAACTCGAGGAGGGGAGTTGGCAACCCTTTCATTTATTCCCTTTGATATCATTCAATACAATAACCCTCTAAAGATCTCTATTACTGTTCCCATAATTGTGGCTTAATTTATATAACCATCCAAATAGTCTGGAAAATTAAAGGGATTTTCAAATTATGTTAAAAAGAATAATTTCCATATTTTATTGATAAAATAATAGCGCACTGTTTAATTATTCATATTGTCGAAATTCAAATTTCGTGGGAAATTCTTCTCTGGATATTACTTTTTTCATTTTTTTTTCCTTTTCTTGATATTTGAATATTCAAAAATTATACGTGGAAAAAAATTGTGATATTTAATATTTCATGAAAATTTGTTTTTTTAGTTCTTTTTATTTAATTAACTTTTGTATACACCGGCATTTAATTTCATTTTATTACTCTCATTATAATAATATCGATTACTTTTTTCGAATCAGATGGACTGATTAAAATATGAAAATAATTTCGTCGCTTAATTAATTCCTTTTTATTGTAAAATATTAAAATATCGCTAAATTTAAAAAGGGGGTTTTTTTAACAAAAAAAGAAAAAACGGGGAAAAAAACTTTACATCGTTTTCTGAATAAATTAATTTTTAATGAATATTCATGTCAGTGCAGTTGTTATCTGGGGATAAATTTTAATGAAGCTATTTATTTTATTCTTGTTTCTCGAAGTCAACCATGAAAGTCATGCTTTTACGATAAAATCTCGGGGAAAGTTAATTTTAGTTGAAAAAGGAAAAAATCTGCAAGATTTTCGGATAATGTATAATCATGTTCAAAAAGTCGAGTGAAATTTGTTTTTTTCATGTTGTGAAATGTTTGTAATTTTTTTTTCGTGGGAGAGAGAGAAGAAAGAGGAAATAGAGAAAACATGAAAAAAAGAGAGAAGAGGGAAAGAAAAAAGAGTAGAAAGAAAAAAGAGAGAGAGAGAGAGGGAGAAAGAGTAGAAAGAAAATTTGACGATGTATAAAGGACAAGAGAAAACAAATTGATATAAAAGATATTGCATACGGTTCATCTCACAAGGTCCTCTTGATACTCAGGATTCTGTGAAAAGCGAGAGAGAAACGCCTTTTCCTGCGTAGCTTCATTTAAAAGTGTATTTACGCCGTCGCTCTCTTCTTTTGTGGAACGGAACAATTTGCATGTTAATTAAACCACGTACGTGTATCCAATATCCTTATTTTATCTGAAGCGTCTTCAATCACGTCACATCCCAAGCTGTGACGCGAAATAAAGTATAAAACCTTGATTAATGCTCTTGAAAAGGAAAAAAATTCCACAATTTTTTGTTTACCTTTTTTCGCTCTATTTTACATTTGTATAAAAAAAACATACAGGCGAAGTTGCGAAAAAAGGGAAAAAATCAGGAAAATTTTGTAATTAGAAAGAAACAAAAGGAATTTTATATTTTAAAATTTTTAAAATAGTCTTTCTCACTCATCTACTAAAAACAACCATTTATTGCTTTTTTCACAATTTGCTACTACTTGGATAGTACTTTTCTTTAGATTTGTTAAACTAAAAGCTTTTTTTTCAATTGTTGACATTTTGTACTACTTTAAATTAACTTTATTTATTTTTTTTAAATAATAAAATTATTTTTAAAAATTGTAATAGAATGCTTGAAAATACTCGAAACAAATTTAAGTAAAATAAAAAAATAAATAAAATAAAATTCTCTGAAATGATTAACTTATTTTCGAAAAATTTAAGAACATTCTTTTGTCGAAGAATTAAATTATTTTCCCAAATAATTAAATGAAGAATTAAATTATTTTCCCAAATAATTAAATACTCTGCTGAAACTCAATTATTTTCGATATCTACAATTTTGAGGAAGAATCCGACAAACAATCGGAACAAAAGTTAGTCCAATGTCGTAATTTTGATTTTTTTTTTAAAGTCAAATTATATTAAAAATTTTTTGCTAGAAGCGTAAGGAATTTAATTTTCTACACTTTGAACATTTTAAAGTTATATCTGAATAAAAATCATAATTTTTTGTCAATAATTAATTACTTTAGTAACATAAACTAAAGTTTAACAAATATTCCTTATTGACAGAAAATTGTAATTTTTATTCAAATGCAAATTTTAGTCGTTTTAAATATTAAAAAATGTAAATTCTTCACTTTTTCACCAAGAAGAATTTAAATTTTAATTTGTGTTTTTATTTTAAATTACGAAATTATGACATTGGACATAACTTTTGATCTGACTGTACGTCAGATTCCTCCTTAAATTTTTACACAAGAATTCAATGACTTAAAAAAATGTTAAGTTAATTCTTTGCAAAAATTCATTTATAGGAATAGAATTTTCATAACATTTTTTTGAAGAACTTAAGTAACTAAACTAAACTTTAAAATACATATTTTTAATAATTTTGATAAAATTTGTTTAAAAGAGTTAATTTATTTTCTATACATTTGTCATTATTTTTCTGAAAATAATAAAGAATTTAATTATTTTCGAACTGCTAAATAAAAGTAATTAGGTCAATAAAAACAATTAAGAATTTAATTAGCTATTAAAAGTATTATTATCGTCCGCTTCTTTTGATGGACATTTTTTATCTTGAAATATATTTCGACATCGCGAAAGTACTAATTGAGTTATAGTCGATCGTCACGATAAAAAAGTCACTATTGACAGGGGGTGAAAAATTGAGATTTTAGAATTCGGATCTATAAAGAAATTGGTACTTTACAACTGCAAGAGGTGTAATTGGCAAGATTCCAACAAGAGATATCCTGCCTTGACACATCTTGCACACGACTTTGATATTTCGATAAATGAGTTTTGCTTTCTGAAGTTGGCATGTATTCAAATATTAAAAAAAAAAATAATTCTACTCTTAATTTATTTCTACTAATCTATTTATGAGATGCATATGAATATTTCAGAAATCTTATTTGACATAATAATAGTCATTTGACATAAAAACATTTAACGTAAATTTCGTTTATTATAAATAATATCTGACATGAAATTTATTTCACATGAAGTTCATTTAACATAAATTTAATTTAATATAAAAATCACTTGACATAAATTTAATTTCACGTAAAATTCACTTAACATGTAAATATTATTTGACATAAAATTTGATTCACGCAAAATTAACTTAACATGTGATACATATTAAATAAATAGTAAATAAATTTGATGTCAAAAGGATAAATTTTTTTGACATAATTTTTGTTAACCTACGACTCATTTGTAATAAATTTTATTTCAGGCATAAAATTCATTTAACATAAGTTTTATTTGACATAATGGTCATTTTTATGTCAAATGAACCTTCTGTTAAATTAAATTTATGTCAAGTGAATTTTAGGTTTAATGACAATTATGTTAAGAGACTTTAATGTCAAATGAATTTTAGGTTAAAGAAAATTATATCAAATGAATTTGATGTGTATTAAAATTTTTTAATAACTAATTATTACGTCCTCTCTAAACTAAAACTAGTAAAAATGCTCACTAATTGAAAGAACTGATTGAGTTTTTACTAATTAAAATTTAGAAAGTTGACTTTTACAAATAATTATCATTTATTATAATTAAATTTTACTGTTTTTATTTAAAAATAATATTTAAGAACTTTATTGGAAATTGACTTTTAAAATCTTTATTTGAAAAAAATAGTAAAAAAAGCTTTATGCGAAAACAAAATTAAAAAACTTTATTGAAAAATAATATACTTAAATTAAAAACGAATTTATTGTTTTAAAATTAAAATGCCACCGTTTATTATAATTAGAAAAAAATTCATTTCTCTAGAAGTATTTTTTAATGTCACAATTTTACTCACTTGAACACACAAAGTTATTTAATATAAAAATATACGCAATTTAATAATAATGAAACGGTAATATTAGTTCGTAAATTCTCCTTTCCTTTTTTAAGGTTGACTAATTTTTTCCACTTTTTTTTATGTGTATATATAACATTGTTTTTAAGAGTTTGTGTAATAATTTAAAAAAAACTTTTTTTTAAATTTGTAATCAGTAATATTTTACTGAAAATGTTGTAAGTGAAATCATAAAAATACAGTTCAACGAGATTTTTAATTAAA
This sequence comes from Leptopilina drosophilae, assembly GCA_032873175.1. Lineage (NCBI taxonomy): Eukaryota > Metazoa > Arthropoda > Insecta > Hymenoptera > Figitidae > Leptopilina > Leptopilina drosophilae. Next base: position 17,200,618 of record CM065481.1, read on the forward strand.
TTCTTTTCTGCACAGAGAAGATGTTTGAAGAAAAGTAAAGAGGAATTTTTTACTTCAATTTCAAGTTGTGACATTCAAGAATACTTTTGTAATTAGTTTTAAAAATATTTTTTTATTGAGAGAAAAAAAAGGAGGAGTTAGGTTTAATAATAATTTTAAATATTTTTCTTTTGTGGAAGTAATTTTTCGAATTTATAGTTTTTTTAAATGTTATTTTGAATTTTTAATTGGGGATAATTTAATTGATGCGAATAATCAATTACTTTTGCGTTACAATTTTATTTGAATCGAAAATTTCAGTATTTAAAGTGAAAATTTGAAATTAATCCGAAAAATAACTGTAAACGAATTGAAATTAATTAATTGGAAACAAGTGACAATTATTAGATAAAATTAAATATTTGTTTGATATCTGATAATTAATTGTTTATTTGAATCAAATGAGTATTTTTTAACGTAAATTTGTATTTGTTTCCGGGGTGTCTACTAACTGCTGGGAAATTCGGGAATTATCCGGGAATTTTATTTTATCGGAAAAAACCGGAAATAGACCAAGAATTATGTGCTAAACCGTGAATTCTTTCATCAAATAATAAAAATGTTTTATTATTTCAATTTGTTTTTAAAAAAATCTCTTGTTATTTCAATTTTTAAAGATATTTATATTTTTCTCTACATTTGAATTAGCTACAAATAATTAAGATAGTAAAAAAATCAAAAGTTATCCAATTGATTAAAATTTTGTGGAATTCATCTGAAAAAAATTAAATTTGTTAAAGAATTTCATTAGAAACTTTTTAACAAATAGAATTTTTTTATAAAATTGAATTTTCGCAACATTTTTTTAAAAATTCTGAAAAATAAGGTTTTTGAAATTTTTTAATTCTATTGTTTCAAGATAAATTTTTATTAACAAATAAATGAAATTTCTTTACATTCTTCGCAAAAGTTGAATTTTTCATAAAAATAGCAAATTTTTTTAAATAAAATTGAAAAATAAAATTTTTAATTATAATTATACACAGAAAAGATTATTTTTTTAAAATTAATAAAATTATTTGCTTAATTAAATTATCTTACAAGTTTTAAATTAAAATTAGTAAAAAATTGTTTTGAAAAAATTTATTGAATTTCGTCAAAAGAATTTAATTTTTCATAAAAATTCTAATAAAATTTTTTGAAGCTATTTGAAGATTTATTTATATTTTGAAATTAACGTCGGTGAAGTTCGCAACGTTTATGATCAACGATTGGAAGAAAAGAATTATTTTCCTACTAAATAAAAATAAAAATTTTTGTTCACAAATATTTTTTTCGTTGATCATTATCCAAAAAATTAATCGTACTATTTTCTTTACAAGAATTTATAAAAATTTCCATATAAAAATATTTTTCTTCTAAAATTGTTGACTACAAACGTTGTGAACTTCACCAAAGTTGAAATAAAATAAATTTAAAGTTGATGAGAAAAAAACCAGGAAAAATCATGTCAAAGGATTTTTCTTATAATTTCTATTATTTTTTATTTTTATTTTTTATACGCTTATTTAATTTTTGAAGAATGAATTCTGATGTTTATTATGTAAATTTTTAGTTCATTCATAAAATAAGTTTGTAATTTTTGGAATTAAATTATATTCAGAGTTCAGACACAAAGAGGATTAACTCCCAATATAAACAACTAATATTAAAATCTTTATTACAACTCAAATAAATAATTAAAATTAAATTTGGTTTTACAAAATTAAACAAAAAATTTTAATTGAGTTAAAAATAACAAAAACATAATTTTAATTGTCAGGAAATTTTATAAAATCTCTTTCAGAAAATTGAATTTTTTGTATTTGAACATTAAAAATCTTAAGCTTTCCAGTTAACGATGTATAACTACATATTTGAATTTTAATTTTTGAGCTTACAGTTGGAGTCAATATAATATTTATAAATTTTAGTTTCTTTTAGTCAATATTTTCTATTGTATAATTTTATAATTAATATTTTTAAATGTATTTTAGAAAGCCAAAAATGTCATTAAATCGTTTAAAATACTCATTTAATTATAAAAAAATTCGGAACAAAACTAAATTATTAAATTCCTTTAATTTTTCATTTTTCGTCTACTTCAAAATAAGTGAAAGAAAGATATGATTAAAGAAAGATATGTTATTAATAGTTTTATTAATAGTTTTCTTGAATAATTTACTTTTTTTTGTCTTACAATTAGATAAAAAGTTTATTAAAACAATTTTATTTTGGTCCTTGATTTTTTTAAAAACTGGTTTCGGAAAATCTGAAAATGGAATTTCAAAATCTATTTTTTGTGGCAACCCTGTTTTCTGCTTTATTTAAGCGTTAAACCATTTTAAAAAAGAAATTAAATTTTCTTAAATGAAAATATTGCTTTAAATCTACTATATATGGGTGAATTTTCTGAAAGTGACATTTTTTATGTCTCGATTAATTTTACAAAATCTACTCTTTAATAATTATAATCAATTTCCATAGTGAAAATTTAGCACTTATTTATCATTTTTAAAAGAAAATTAAATAATTTTATTCAACTTAATTTACGTAATAACTAAATTACTTTCATCTCCGAAGCCTTTTCAACATGTCTCCAATAGGACTTCTACAATAAAATTAAATTTTCATGGTTTTTTTATTCTTAGAAATTTTTTATATTGTCAGAAAGCACAATGTTTTTTCTATCATTATGTGCATTTTAAAAATTTGTAGACCTCGCTTTTATTTTTGATAAAAATGTTTAAACTTTGTCTTCAGTTTTAGGTTAAAATTACTTTACAATGATTACTGACATTTTATACTTTAAAAATATCTTAAACAAAATTTTAATGCACATTAAAATAAAGCTGAGAATCTGACTGATTTTTCTATATTTTATCCATAAAAAGGAGAAAAATTATTGCTGTTATGAATAATCGAAATTTACATTTTTCTCCGAGTAAAAATTAATTTCATCTCCGAAGCCTTCCTTTTTAATAAATAACTGAATTTAGAAGTAAATTTAACGGAATATTTCGATGGTGGTATAAAATGAGGGTATGAGATTTGTATGTTTTACTAAAAAACATATTTTAATTGCGCCCTAATGTATACAAATATGAAAGAAAATTTATTTTTCATCTCGGAAGCTTTTCATCTCCGAAGCCTTTTCCTTGAAATATGCGATTTTTTGTTTTTAGTATTTAGCATTGCTTTGAAAAAATTAACCCAAATTACCATTGAGTCAAATACTTTAAATACATTTATATTTTCATCTAATTGAATATATTTGGTATTTAAATATACAAATTATTAATTTTTAAGCAGTGTAGTTTTATTTTCGATTTCGTGAACGCGACATTAGCGTGAATTTTTAATAGAAAAGCTCGCCAATTAAATAAAATTAATTTAATGGAGCAACAATAATATTTTTGAAATGAAAAAAACTTTAATATTTTTAAGAATTAATTTTGCGCAACCTTAAAATCTTACTCTTGAGTATGAAATTAAGTAGTTTTAATAGAAAAACCATATAATTGAAGAAAAAAATTAATTGAAAAACTGAAATTTAAAAGTGTCACTTTCAGAAAATTCACCTATATACAAAAAGCGACCACCCTAGTAGAGAAGAAACTAAAAATTACTAGTGATTTGAGTTAAATTTTTACTTAGTTTATTTGCTCAAGTTTCATTATGACTGGTTTTAGAAAGTAATCGTTTCGATTTTGATTAAATTTTTGTTTTTTCGTGAAAGAAGTTTTTCTTTCTTTTGTTGTTGTTTTGAATCTGGGATTTTTCGTGTGTTTAAATGAAAAATGTTGCATGTTCTCGTTTCTTTGGATTGTATTTTTTTCTGTTGAGGGGAGAAAAGAGGTTGAGAAGTAGTTTTCTTTAGCGATTTAAGTGTAGAATGTATCGTTTTAGTACTTGAAAATTGCTGTCTTGAGTCGGACTTTCTCAGACGGTCATTGTGATCTATGACTATGCACTCAAAAGTAACTCACATTGTAGGACGTCTTCTACTTGGAAAAATGAAAACTCTCGGGGCTGTAAAACGCCCTGCACTTTCACTACAAGTATGTTCATTCCACTTGACATCTGTGAGTCAGTCTGTCGATAAAATGTGGGTACTTATCTCGGTAGCTTCTCTCTCTCTCTCTCCTTTTTGCGCTTTTATATATAGGAATACGTTTTACCGTATCCTTTTATGGTTTTTCTTTCTTTCTTTCTTTCCTTCCTTCCTTTTTTTCTTCCTATCTTTCTTTCTTTCTTTTTCTTTCCATTTCTTTTCTTTTGCCCCTTTTTTTTCTTTTTTCCCCCCTTTTTGCTCGTTTTGTCAGACTAAAAGTTTGACCCCATACCTATTCGCGCGATAGCCTTCCATGCGAAAACACTTGTACATTTTTCAGTCGGCAAAAAGCTTTGGTCGTCGACTTTTTTTTTCTCCTTTGAGCATTGGAAAAATGGAAGAGGTGGCGGCAGACAATTTTTCTATGCAGTTCCATGTCGCGAAGCTGTTAGTGTGGTGGGGGGAGGGAACAAGGTCTCGATCATCGGATAAGCTTTCGTGTAAGAAGGCACTTTACACTTATCTCCTTCCACAGCATCCCTTCCGGCATCTTTAACAAGCACTTTCCGCATATTCTCGACACGTAATAATGCAAATATACAAGGTGATTATGGAAAATAAATAGACCCTTTGCGAAGACAGTTTGCGTAGGGAATTTGCAGTTTAGAAAAAAAAAGAAAATTACCGCGAGCATAAACATTTGGATTTTATTTTATATTTATGTGTTGTATTTGTTGAAGGAAAATTTCGTCATTGGTTGTAAAAGAGGGATTTGTTGGACTAATTCAAATTAATGAGACGCTGAAGAATATTTCTCGTCATTGGTTGTAAAAAACCTTTCTTATCGTAAACTGCGTTTACAAGATAGTATCGTGTAATCTTTTTTTAAGGAACGGTCGTATTTTCCTGCTTCATTATTTTTATATTGAAAACGTTCTCAAAAACAAGTACCAATGAAACTCTGCGAAGTATATACAAGTTTCTTCGAGATAAAAATGGTTTTATGCACAAGGCTTAAAGTTTTTTTTTTTTTTTTTTGTTTTTACTTAAAGAAGAGTTTTCTTAAAATCAATTCAAGTTTGCAAACTACACTAAGGCCAGTATAATGATATCATTTGACGCCTCTGTATATATCCAATTTATTTTCACGAATTTTATTCAATTTTCTTTCAATTCAAATATGAGGCGCGCGTGGTATACTTTTATTTATAGCACGGGCTATGGACTTTGATGTTTTCTTTGAAAGAAAAGTGAAACAAGGTGTTTAACTATTTTCTTGTTTTTAATTTTTAAACGAGTCTTTCCTTTTTTCTTTTTTCTTAAAAATTTTTTTTTATTCTTTAATATTATCTCTAAGTTTGAAGATTTTCGCTTGATTTTTTTTTAGAACAGTTTTTTTTTGTGTTTGCTGTTTAGAGAGAAGGAGAATATTACTTTTCTATATTTTATCCGGATGAAGACAGAAAAAAACAATTTTAAAGTTTTGCTTTTATCGTTATTTTTATCAAAAAGCTAATGGTCCTTAAAAAAAGCGGCTCGGGCAGGATCACATAGAGAGGATGATTATAACAAACCATATGGGATGACAAGTTTTCAGACAACTGTCGTTAAACGCTTTATGAAGGGAATCATCCAAAAGGAACTTTTAATAGAAAAAGCATTACACTGTATCATCGAGGACATTTCATGTCAAATCAAACGTAAAATTGCTTTTTTGAACAATCTTTTGAAATTGTCAGGGTTATTCCACTTCTTATTCTTCTTCTTTTTCTCTCCTTCCTCTTGAAATTATTCTCCGAAACGAAATCTGACAGTTAAAATTATAAATGTTTCTATCTTCTTATGAAAGATTGAAAAATCGATTTTTTTTGCCTTAGTATATAAAGCACTTTGATTAAAAGTTTTAATTTATTTTGAAATTTGTAAATTTGAGGAAATAAAATTTTTTCTTTTCCTTTTAACGAAAAAAGTGTATTGTAGAAAATATATCCGTATTATTATTATTATTATTATTATTATTATTATTATTATTATTATTATTATTATTATTATTATTATTATTACTATTCTTATTATTATTATTCGCATTCAGTATTATATTAATTTTCAGCAAAAGAATGTTGAATATGCGCGAATTGTTGTAATGTATTTTGTACGGATTTCGAAAATATTTGCTCAAGTTTTGTGTGTTATTTTAGTTTGAAAATTGTGCCCCCAAGGGAGATTTCGTTTTAGAACAAGGGAACTATCTTTAATAGTGATGTATAACACACCCTGTGAACGTTATTTACATATATTACATAATTCATCTTGTATATTTAAATTTTCTGATTTTTCCTTTTTTGCTTTTTTGTCAGCTGTTCAAACTATTTGTGTTAACTGAAAAAAAGTCATTTATCATCAAAGTTTTATAGGAAAACTTCAATATTAAAAGTTGATATACTTTCTCCTTCTATCTTCCTCTTCTTTTTTCCTTTTTTCAACTTAAAAATTTTTACTATTCTCTTTCTTTGCTTTTCTTTTTTTTTGAATTGAAAAATTCCTTTTACACGGTTGTCACAGGTCAGGAATTCAGGAAAAAGTCATGGTAAACAGAATTAGACAGGGAAATCAGGCAAAAGTGAGGGATTTTGATTAAAAGTATTGTAAAAAATTAAATTTTTAGAATTCATACAAAAATTCTAAATTTGGTATCACAAAAGTTCTAATTTCTCTTTTCTATATTTCTCTGAATAAATTCTTTTTAAATAACTTTATTGTTGAAGAATTATTATGTAATTTTTACGTATAAATTATTTAATAAATAATTTTTCCTAAATGTTAAGCGTTAAGTTAACAATTTTCATAAATAAATTAACTTCACAAGGTTTTAATTTCATATAAAATTTCAATTTTGAATGAATTTGAAACTTGAAATAACTTATTTTTGAATAATTAGAATGATTAAAAATTTTTGAAAATTCGTTAAATATTTTAACATTTTCTTAATTCATTATTAAAAATAATAAATTTATCGAAAAATTTTAATTAGAAACACTAATAAAATTGAATTTTGTAAAAGTTTCTGATAATTGCAGAAATTAAAAAATTCCCAAGGTTTATAAAATTCTTTGCAAAAATTCAATTATCTACACAAATTTAAAAAAAATTACTCATAAAAATAATAATAATATATATCATAAAATAATAATTAAACAATAATTCAACAGTAATAAAAATCTTCTGCAAAAATCAATTGCATTTAAAAGTTTTTTTTTAATTTTCATGAATATTTCTATTATTTTCAAAAGTAATAAAATTCTTCTCCTAAATTCAATTATTATTTTCGCCAATTTTTGTAAAATTCTTGGGAGAATTCAATTTATTTGCGAAAATTTTCCTCAATTTAATGATTTTTAATATTTAGTATTTTAATTAAATTTTTCAATAAATAAATTGTTGAACAAAATGTTTAATGAAATTCTAGGCAAGTATTTAATTTTTTTCATAAATAATAAATATTTTACAAGAAATGTATTATTTTAACTTTTTTTATAAATTTCCTTTTCATAATTAATTTAATCACTAATTAAATTTCGAAAAGGTTTGAAATTAAAATCTTTAAAAATCTGAATTTTCCATACTTTTAACTAACAATGCTGTAGAATTAATATTTTTGAAAATGTGTATTTGAAATATTGTTAAAATTATTTTCAGTTGTTATTTTGTACCCAACATTTAATTAAAGAATTTCCATAGAATCGAAATTTATTAAAAATAATGTATTTAAAGAAGAATTTTATGTTAAAAATATATTAAGAAGATAATATTTAAATTGAAACGATGAAATAATTTTGAAGTAGCTGATAAAAAATTATAGTAAAAATAAAATGATTTTAACACTCTTAAGCATCTTTAATTATTATTAGAAGTTGTTGATTCTTAAAAAAAATTTGTGTTTGAAATTTTTAAACATTTTAATTCTTGTGGAGAAATAATAATCATTAAATATTTATTTTAAATATTAGTGATTTGTTCGAATAATTTTACATTTTAAGAAGATCATTTTTAGAGTGCATCAGAATAATCTTTATGGTTAGGGTAAAAATCAAGTTTTTGTTTGAAAATCAGGGAAAAGTCAGGGGAAAACAATGTCAAATCTTTTAGGCAATCCTGCTTTACTTTTTTATATAATTTAAAAAATTATTTTTTTTCAAAGTTATCGAAAAATTAAATTTCTTTTTCTTTTTTTTGAACAAAGAGATTTATTTTAATTTCGCACTGAATTTCCAAAACTAGTTTTTTTATTTGTTAAACATTTATCGTAGAAATAAAAATTATTGATGGTAAACTGAGATAAAAATAAATTTGACTGAAACATAATTATGTTTAATAATTTTCACTCTTGACACAATAATTTTGATTTAATAAAAATTACGTTTCATTCAATTAAATAAATTCGCTTAATTCAAACATTTTTTTATTTTCTTAATTTCTTTTAATTAGAAGAAAATTTTTCCTATTCTTTGTTCAATGGCAAATTATACACCCAAAAAAAAGCTTTCTTTATTTGAAAGAATGTTTTTTCAAATCAAAGAAATTTTTCCATTGTTATAGGGTCAAAAAAAAAGTTTATTTGATTTAAAGAAAATATTTCTTTAACTACTTTAACTTTAACGTCTTTTTACTTATTTCTCTGTTTTTTGTTGGTTCAAAACAATGTTTCTTTGGATTTAATAAATCTTTTCTTAAGGCAAAGAAATAAATGATTCAACGAAATAATTTCTTTGAATGTTCTCAGCTTTTTATTTCTCTTACAGAAATTTTTCTTTGGATCGAAAATATCATTCAAAGAATTAATTCCTTTGATTCAAACTTGAAAATTTGTTTTCTTTAATGTAAAGAGAAAACTCTATTTAACTCAAATTTTATCTCTAATTCAAAGAGTGAGTTTGAAGAAACGATTATTTTGTTTAAAAAAAAATCTTTTTCTGGGTGTAACTATCCTAATAATTAGGAAAAAGGGGAACGGAAACAGTGGACAAAAATAAAAAAAAATAATTTTAAATTGCAAAAATAAAGATATCAATAATGTATTGCATAAAATTAATATATTTTTCAATTCCTTTTTTTTATTGTTTCTCACGCGTGTCTATATCACGGAATCCCAACTGAATACATAAATTTCATTCCAAGTTTCTCACTCAATTTAATAAATGGAAAAACTTTTCTTTCCCTCCCTCAAATCTTCCAGAGACAGTGAAATAATAAAAATAATAATGTCTCAGGAGCAATAGTAAAAAAAGGGAGAGAGAGGAGAAGGAAAAAAAAAATGATGAATTCCCTATCAAGTCTTAACGGACTAGAGAGTAGGAAATCAGAGTTGACTCTTGAGGAATAAGAATAAGTGCCAAACTGAAAAATGGTAATATCATCAATTTAAATTCAATACGTTTTCGGAATGGTGTATGTGTGCGTGTATAAAAAACTGGGGCCATGATGGAAAAAGCGAAAGAAAGAGAGAGAGAGAGAGGGGAGAGAGAGAATTGCCTTATAGAGTAGGAGAGCCGCTGCCGCTACCGCCGCGTGTATGCTCATGCCTCCTTCCTTGGACTACGTGAAGAGAGTTCGGAAAATTCTTAGTCTTTTCCACTCTATGAAGAATGGTAAAATCTGTTAAAGTGTAAAGTGTTTTTTACAATCGCAAAGGCTCCGTGTACTGAGGATTTTTATCCGGTGCACGTCTCGAGAGTCATGCATGCGCGTGATCGTGATCCGGAACTGTAATAACCCAGTGAAGTTAACTGCCCCCCTTTTCCGCTGAGGTAGGCAAAAAGAAAAAAAAACGGCATTTCAAAAATCCCCGAGAGAGAGAACGCACAGTAGCAAACCACCCTCCCCCCTCCTTCATTGCCCGATCTACCCTCTCTTCATCCCCAGTAACTCCCTCTCTTTCACTATCTCCACCTCTTCTCTAGTTTCAAACAACTGATGTCACGATTGTTCATGCGTGTACAGCACTAGCGAGACGATTTCGCTCTATATACTATAGCTGACAACTCGGGGTTTTATAAAACGAACCTACGAGTTTTATCTCTTCTGTTTTACTGTTACCTCCCTCCAGCCTTCTCTCTCTCTTTCTTTATCGAATCCACAATTTTTGTTTTTTTTTTTGTTTTTTTTTTTGAGATAAGTTTGAACCGAAAACTAGTTTTAAACAATTCTAAAAAAAGCAGTTATCGAGAAATTTTAGAGGCTGAGAAATTTTTTTTTTCCGATGTAGGTCAAGATTCATGGTCGGGGATATGGAATTTTTTTCTCTGATAGAAGCTGTAGTATCGTAAAAAAAATTTTAGTTGCGGTCAATAATAGTAATTATTGTTTTACTATCATATCCGTTTTTCTATTTGTTATGGACAGAGAGAAAGAGAGAGAGAGACAAAAAAAATTTTTTTTTGAAATAAAAATTTATGGTATTGATATCTTTTTTAAAGGCAGTGGAAGAAAAAAATTATAGTGGAGTATAAAAATTGTGGATGCAAGCGATTGATATGAATTCTTTTTATTTATTACAGGCTTCGCACTCTTCTACTAAAAGCTACTATTTGCTACTTTTTTGATACGAGGCTACTTTTTAGCTACTTTTTTGAGCCTAATGCTACTAAAAGCTACTTTTCTCAACAAATAGTGTTAAAACTAAAATCGTTAATGAAAAACGACCGCCAATAAGATAATAGGAAATAATTTTACCGACATTTACTGTATCAATAGTGACTGATTAGAAATTGTGTTTAACCTTTAAATTCCCTGTTTTTCCAGGTTTTATTTTCTCATCAAATTTTTATTTATTTCATTTCGAATATGAATCTACAATTTGGAAAATAATTGAATTGAACAAATTTATTTAAACATTTTTTCAATTTTTCAAAAAACAATCTTGACTGTTCATAATTATAATTGAAAAATTTGATTAATTCAATTTCATTAAAATTTATTGATACTAATTGAATTTGTGCAAAGAATTTTACTATTTATAAAGGTAATTGAATGCTTCAAAAGAATGTTATTACATATTTATGAAAATAATTAAATGTTTGCGTAAAATTTTATTAAAATTTTTGAAAATAATTGAATTGTAGAGAACAATTTAATTATTTATAATTTATAGAGATAATTGAAATTTCGGAGAATTTCAAAAAAATGTTAAACATAATTGAATTTCTGCGATGAATTATATTACTTTTGAAAATAATTAAATTATTTTTTTAATTTTATGAAAATTTATGAAAAGAATTGAATTCTTATGAGGAATATTTTTCAAAAATAATATTTAAAAGAATTTAGTAAACCGGAAAAATTTTGGTATTTATGAAAATAATTGAAATAATTGAATTCCTTAGACAAAATTTATGAACCACTTTACTTTTTTAATTATCTACATGCTTTGCTAAAAAAACTAATTTTCTAAAAAATTTAAAAATCCGAAATTCTTAAAATTCATCTGTTTCTACTTGTTTTTCTAGTTTGGCTTCTTTATTTTTGGGTTTTTGAAAACCACTTTACTTTTTTAATTATCTACATCCTTTGCTAAAAAAACTAATTTTCTAAAAAATTTAAAAATCCGAAATTCTTAAAATTCATCTGTTTCTACTTGTTTTTCTAGTTTTGCTTCTTTATTTTTGGGTTTTTGAAAACCACTTTACTTTTTTAATTATCTACATCCTTTGCTAAAAAAACTAATTTTATAAAAAATTTAAAAAACCGAAATTCTTAAAATTCATCTGTTTCTACTTGTTTTTCTAGTTTTGCTTCTTTATTTTTGGGTTTTTAAAAACCACTTTACTTTTTTAATTATCTACATCCTTTGCTAAAAAAACTAATTTTCTAAAAAATTTAAAAATCCGAAATTCTTAAAATTCATCTGTTTCTACTTGTTTTTCTAGTTTTGCTTCTTTATTTTTGGGTTTTTGAAAACCACTTTACTTTTTTAATTATCTACATCCTTTGCTAAAAAAACTAATTTTCTAAAAAATTTAAAAATCCGAAATTCTTAAAATTCATTTGTTTCTACTTGTTTTTCTAGTTTTGCTTCTTTATTTTTGGGTTTTTGAGAACCACTTTACTTTTTTAATTATCTACATGCTTTGCTAAAAAAACTAATTTTATAAAAACCCACCATTGCAGTGCGAGTACAACTCGCACTTGTCCAATTTTTTTATTTTACTACTTTCTTTTTTTATTTTTGGCTTTACTATTCGTTTTTTTACTATTTTTGTCTTTTTTCTTAACTATATGTTTTTTTCCTATTCTTTTATTACTATTTTTGTCTTTAGTGTTCTTTTTTTAAAAAAGTTTTTAATGAAATTCTTTAATTCTTTTTTTTGTCATCGAGGCTACTATTTCCTACTTTTTTTTTGTCATCAAGGCTATTTTTTCCTACTTTTTTTAAACTCATAATGGAGTGCGAAGCCTGTAATTTATATAAAATGTCAAAAATAAATTTTTATTTTTGTTTAATTCAGATTTCTATTATGAATAGCTTAGTAGAAATAATGGTTTGATAATAAATAAATAAATATACTCCATAAATTTGATTTAGTCAAAAATAACTAATTTGATAGCAAAAGGTCAGTCACTGATTCAAATAGTAATATTTTACTAGTGAAATAGTTAAAAATGACTAATTATTAGTTAAATTCAATTTTAGCTTATGTAAAAATGACAGAAATCTGTAGTAACTAATTCAATTAGTGAAATTTGACTATTTTTTTAGTTATTTATTTACTTATAATTAGTAATAAACTACTAATAATTAGTTATTTTTGACTAATTCCTGAAGTAAAAAGTGAGCCACGATTTTACTAATAATTAGTTATTTTTAACTAATTCAGATTTAGAGAGTAAGTGATAAGTAACTCTCTAAATTTGAATCAGTAATACTTTTAATGTTATAATTTAAAAAAAATTGGAATAATAATAATAATAATAAATAATAATAATTATTTAATTTTTTTAAAGTAATATTTCTAGTGATAATTAGTTAAAAATAACTGATTGTAAGTTAAAAATAACTGATGTTTCAGACAATTTCTTTTTTGACTGATTTAATTATTCAAGTTTAACTCATTCTTAAATTATTTTTTAACTGAAAATCAGTTGTTTTTAACTGATTCAAAAGCAAAAAGACAGTCACTAATTGTCAATTAAAACTATGATGTTTATCTGATTAAAATAAAGAGAGAATATTCTCAAAAGTAGTTTTAGGTTATTTCGTTTGTTTTTGATTAACTTTTCATTTTCGCGTTAAATTTTCTATGGGATAATTTTACTTGAAAACCGAAAAAAAGTTGAATTTTAGAAGATTTTTTGAAAAATTTTTAAAATTTAAAATTTTTAAATAATATAATAATGTAATATTTTCAAATTTAATTTTTAATAATTGAATATTATTATTATTATTATTATTATTATTATTATTATTATTATTATTATTATTATTATTGTTATTTATAAATTCTTTACAGTCATTTTATTTAAATTCAAAGAATAATTGAATTTTCAACTTATTGCGTTCTTTATTTTTCTTATTTTTTGAATTTGGAAAGATTTGCGTTCTCAATTTTTTTGTAGAAATTGAATATCATTATTATTTCTAAATGTTATATAGTAAAATAATTGAATTTTTTTGGTTAATTTTTCTATTGTTACACATAATTGAATATTATTATTTATAAATTATTTAGAGAGTAATTTAACAAAAAATTAAAAAAATAATTGAATATTGGCCGATTTTTGCAATTTACATTTTCATAATTAAATTTTGTTTTAATTATTCACAACTTATTGGAAAAATAATTTTACTTGGAATTGAAAAGAATCTGACATTTGGTAAAATTAGGTTTTTAATATTTCTATAAATAATTTAATTGCGGAAGAGTTGTGCTTTCAATTTTCATAAACAATTGAATAATATTAGTTATAAATTAGTTTAAGAACAATATTATACATTATACATAAGAATTGAAAAAATAACTCAATTTTGAAATAGTTATGTTTTTATTTTTTTTTAAATAATTTAATTTTGTAGAAATTGAGTTTCGAATTTTTATTATTATTATTTGGAGTTTAGAAGAGTTAAGTTTACAATTTTTATAAATAATTGAATATTATTATTTATAAATTATTTAGAAAGTAATATTGATTTGAATTTACCACTCGTTGGTATTTAATAATAATTGAATATTTGACGTATTGCATTTAAAATTTTGATAAATAATTAAATATTTTTATTTACAAATTATTTGGAAAATAATTTACACAATATTGAAATAATAATTGAATTATATCAGTAACGTTTTCAATATTTATAAATAATTAAGTATTAATTATTATAAATTATTAATAGATTAATTATACATATAAAAATTGAAACAAATAACTGAATTTTAGAAAAGTTATGTTTTTATTTTTAAAAAAATTGAATGTTGTAGAAATGTTTTTTTCAAATTTTATTGTTAATTGAAGTTTAGAAGAGTTAAATTTACAATTTTTATAAATATTTGAATATTATTATTTATTATTTAGAAAGTTGTTTTCCATATAGAAATTAAAGTTGACTGAATTTGGAAGAGTTAAGTTTTTATTTTCTAAACAAAATTGGATTTTTCAAGTATTGCGGTTAAAATTTTTATAGATAATTATCTACCATTAATTATGAATTATTTAAAAAAAACTTATACATTTAAATTGTCAAAAGAACTGAATTTTAGAAAAGTAATGTTTTTCTTTTTAAAAAATTTGACTTTTTAGAAAATTCGTTTTCAAATTTGATTATTAATTGAATTTCGGAAGTGTTTTGTTTTCTATTTCTATAAATAATTGAATTTGAAAGTTGTTGCGATTTCATTTTTTGAAATAAATAATTGAATTTGCGAAGAGTTGCGTTTATTTAGAACATACATTTTCTTAAAAATTGAATTTTGGATTAGTTGTATTTTCTGTTTCTATGAATAATTGGATTTTGAAGTTGTTACGTTTCCTTCTTTTCAATAAATAGTTGAATATCAGAAGAGTTAAATTTTCAATTTTTCAATTTTTTAATTTAAATAATCGATTATTATTGTGTATAAATTATTTAGACAATAATTTGGCTTAAAAATTGAAAAAATAATTCTACCTTAGAAAAGTGATGTTTATAAATAATTTATTTTTGTTATACCTGCAAGGAGAAAAAAGATTGTGACTATAGAACTAACTTTATTTTGTTGTTCAAACTATTTAAATTTTTTCTAATAATAATAAATCTGTTGAGGTAAGAAAAAATTTCGTAACACCAACAAACGGTTGGTTCTTTATTGATAATTCTTTTTTTTTCTGTGTGCACCTTCAATTTTGTGTGAGTAATTGAATTTCAAAAGGTTTGAAATTAGTGTCAGGGATAAAGTTAAAGACCCGTTTGGAAATGAGTCAAAACAAGATCAAATTTTTGTGGTAAATTTAGTAATTTTTCTTTAAAATTTGAATCTTGGGTGGATATAAACCTATTATTTAAATTCGAACTTGGTGCGAAAATTCCGAGGAAAATTAGCAATTTTGGAATATTGTCGATAAGAATTTCACCGCGAATATAGGAAATATTTAAATTGTCGCAAATTTCGAGATATTTTCTAATTGGTAATTTAAAGTGTGGATAATAACAATCTAAATGTTGATTATCACAAACTAAATGTTGATTCTGTTTTCTAACTATATAGGTTTCCTTTAAAAAAAATCGCTTCCCCTCTTTTATTATTAGTTGACGCGTCTTTGCGTCGCAGAGAAGTTTAATGCACCTCATGCCCATTTCGACTTAATTAACTAAACGATCGACATTTTCTCCGATTCTCCACCGCGTAAAGGCATTAGCTGCCGTTCGTTGTAAGAGGAGAAGCTAATTCACAGGGTTGAGCTAATTCCTGCTTCGTAATCACCCAGCCAAATACGCTGGGCCGATTGCCAATCGGGTCTCTCTCTCTCTCTCTCTCTCTCTCTCTCTCTCTCTCTCTCTCTCTCTTTCTCTCTCTCTCTTGAAATGCTTTTCCTCCTCTACGTTCTGTTCGTCTTTTTTTTTCTCCGCTCTTTTCTTTTTTTTTTTCTTTCCTTTTTATTTTCTTCCCTCAGAGAAAGAGAGGAGAATGAGAGAGAATAATTCTAAGCGTACACGACGATCCACAGTGAATTCAGCTGCAATGGCGGTATTTATTTTCTGCTCGAGAATTACAGTGAGGGCGCAAGTCACTTTAGTTGGAACTTCTCTTAGATTCTGCTGTTTGATGAAAATAAATTTGTCACTTCTACAAGTGGTTCTTGAATGAAACACGTCAAACTCGTAAAGGATTTCTTGTTTCAGAAATAGAGAGGAGAAAACTAGGTTTAAATGAAGTTGAATCTACTTGGAAGAGAGGAATGGGAGATTTTTATTAAATTTGACAAATTAACTTCTTGCAATCGCAGGAATTTAATTTGCTTCAATTTCGAATTTTAATTTAACCCTGCTTGTGTAATAGACACTTTCGATAGATAAGGAGTAGAAATAATTTAATTGTTTATACGGAAAATTGTTAGTTAACTAGAAGCAAAAACTAATTATTAATTAACTATATTAATTTCCGTACACTTTCCTTTATTCTGTCTGCAGTTTGAAGTTAGTTTCCGCATGTATACTTTTGTTTTATTTTCTTTAAAAAAAACATTGTTTGACAAATCGAAAATATGAAGGTATTTTTTTCATGATTTATAGTAAAATAATATTACAAATTCGAAATTTTTTTAAAATTATGTTTAACAAACAAAAAAATTTACCCATGTTGTTTGTTATCTGTTTTTTTCTATAAGAAATTTTCGTTTGCCTGATCTGAATTATTATGCAAACTATTCTCCTTTTTATTTATAAAAAATACTAAACTATTGTAAATTGTCAAAAATGTTGATTAGAAGTAGAAAATATACTCATTTATTCCGTAATTTTTATTTCTCAATAAAAATATTTGTTACAAACCTTTTCTTTCATTCTTAATATATAAACAATTTGCATCAATTCAATTTCTATATTTTTATTGTCTTAATAACATTCGAAGTTTTTTTTTTAAATATATGAACAAAAATTTTTATAAATTTAATTTGTCAATTGGAAAATTAAAATTTTTTAATCTTTAGAAAATAAAGGAATATATTTTATTGAATAAAAACGTTTCGTCAAATGAAGTTACGAATTTCTTTAATTTAAAAATTTTACGAAAACAATAATTTCTTTTTTAAATATTTAAAATATTTTATCATTATAATTATTTTTCCATAAGAATTCAGATTTTCAAAAATTTCCAATTCAAACTTTTTTGAAATTAATCAACTTTATGAATATTTTTATAAAACATAAAAATTCTTACTGTGATTTCTTAAAAATTATTTTCATTTTCTATTATTATCTAAAATTTAAATTAAAATTTATTTTCAAAAGTAATTTTTACTGGACAATTCGACAAGAATTCAATTCTTTAAATACGAAAGAAAATTATTTATTAAACAATTGAATGTTTCTTAAAATATAATTCTTATAGTGAATTTTATTAACAAATTTTTAAATATTTGAATTCTTTTGACAAAATGCAATATAAAATTTTTTAGAATAAATATACTTTTCAAGGAATTTGATTAAAATTGCATTAAAAATAAATTGAAATTCCGCTATGACTTTTATTATTTCTGAAAATAATTGAATTATTGAGAAGAAACATATTAAAAGAAGTTGTAAATGTTTGAATTCGTGTGGAATTTTTATTATTTATGAAAATAATTAAACGTTTGTGTACAATTTTAATAAAATTGTTTCAAAATAAAAAACTTCTTACATCTTTAATATTAAATTGCCGAAAGATAAATTCTCTTTCTTTAATTCTTTTCAAATAATTAAATTCGTTTGGCAAATTTTATCAGGTCCCTGAAGTTGCCACCGATGCTCAGCATCGAAAAATATTTTTTGTACAAAATCAAAATAATCACTCAATTTTTTCCAAAGTTCTAAGTTGAAAAAAAATACTATTGAATAGTTTTTTACTCCTAAAGTCAATAGAAGGAGTAAAATTAGTTAAAAATTTTTTACTAAAAATAGGGAAAAATACTTTTCGATGCTGAGCATTGATGCCAACTTCAGGGACCTATTTTATTTTAATATTATTATTATTTCACTAAATATAATTTAATTATGGTCAAAATTCACAAAAAAAACTTGACATAATATTAATTATTGTTCTTATAAATAAATAAAAATTTATTCAGAATTCAATTATTTTTAAAATTTTTTAATTATTTGCAAAAATGTCCCTCATTTTTTATGAGAAAAATTTTTAAAAACATCTAAATTTTGAAAATCATTAAAATGAGGGAAATTTTGGAAAATAATTGCAATTTCGACAAAAATGTTATAGAAATTAGAAAAATAATTGATTTTTGAAGAAAATTTTTTTTGTTTATTTTTATAGAGAACAATTAGGATTTTGTTGAGATTTTTTTTGCAAATTTTAAACCTTATTGAATTTTGTGATAAGAATTTTATTACTTTTGAAAATAATTAAATTTCTGCAATTTTTTAAAAGTGTTTTTAACTAAAATTCTTCTACAAATCCATTATTTTTAAAAATTAATTAAATGTATATTGACAAATTTAAATAATTTTAGACGATTTTGAATTATTTAAATTTTTCAAAAATCTAAGTTCATTAAAATTTCTAATTAAATTCATTTAACATTATAATTGTAATGGAAATTTTTTTAAACCCGAATTAATTTTGATATACTTAATGAAAATGATTAAATGATTTATTTATTTTATGATGGTTGTTCAAGATTTAAGTTTAAAAAAGAAATATTTGTTAAAAATTGATAAAATTTATTAATGTTTTGTATTATAGAATTCGTGGTAGTTTCATATTTTATGAGTGAAACAAAAAGAACATAGAAATTCAGAATTTTCTCAGGAATTCTAAAAATTTGATTTTTTTCAATACTTTTATTAAAAATTTATAATCTTTTTCTCTGAATTCCCGACGTCAGAATATGATTATTATGATTATAATAATATTTAAACTATATATTCCAATTCAAATTTTATTTTTATAAAAAAAGTTGAATTAAAAATTTTTAAGTTTTATAATTTTTAAAATTGCTAATTTCATTTAAACAAGTCAGTAAAAAGTCTGCCGCGCTCGTAAGTACGCGAATCATTAATTATTATTTGTACAAAATCAAATCATTCTCGTTGTCACAAAATGTTTAATGTTTAAAATTTTAATGTTATTTTTTTTACTTTTTATTAATTCAGATTTAGAAAGTAAAAAATAAAAAATGATCAAGTTTCTTACTTATCATAATTTTACTTAAAAAAAGTTACTTATTAAAAAGTAGTGAGTAGTAAGATATTTAAAAATTAGACAATGTTCTTACAGATATGAATTAATGGTTCACTGTTTACTAATTCGGATTTAGAGGGAAATGATCATTAAACACTGGCACTGATCTAACTTTTCTCTCTAACAACAAACAAAATACGAAACATTGTTTTAATTTGTACTTGGTTACTGAAAACAATTTCCACAAATAGAAATTTTCCATCTAGTGTGTTGTTGTTGTTGTTGTTGTGAGAAATGAAGAAACGTAGGAAAATAGAGATGCAGTTACAACTAAAATATTTTATGTCTACATTAACATTTTAGAAGCATCTTGTTATCCCGCAGGTTGGAAGAGGAGGGGGGGAGATGCACACACATACACAGCGAGAGAATTCCTGTATAGATTAGCGTGATATAGGATGCGGGATGTCGCAATGACAGTCTGCTCCGTGTTAGAATGTCGTAACTGTCGCACCTATGCAAATTGCCTTCCGAACCAGCATTAACGGATTTAAAAGCGATATACGCTTTTGGTTTCAAGCTTTAAAGCCGCCTTGTATATATGTATATATATAGTATTAGGATTAATTGCCTAATTTACCTCCTTTTAATGAATAGCTCAAGGATCTTCATTCTCTACACGCTCAAATAGTTCTCTCGTCTCGAAAATTTAAATAACGAACAAAATCCTCGAATCAATCAATTGCCATCCTACAACTTTTGTTTCTAATCTTCTAATCCTGGAGAGGAATGAGAAAAAACTGTACTGAATGTTTGCTGAAAAAAATCGGAAAAGAATATAAAAATGTCCCTTATTTAGTATACGGATTGGGGTCAATGTTTTTTTTTTTAAATAAAAAAACCTAAATTTTTCTCCATCAAAATTGAAATTAACATTTGAACAAACTTAATATTCTTAATATTCTTGAAACGTTAGAAAATTTGAAATTCAAATTTTTTCTGTCTTTTTTGTTCGCCTTAAGAAATTATTAAATTACCATGAACTGTAATACAAATCAATTTTAATAAAATTCTTGTCAAAGTAACATTTATTTTCAAAAATCAGTTTAAAAATTAATTTCAGTTAAAATGTTAAATCATAATTGTATATTAAAATCACTGCAGCTTGAATTGTTAAAAATAATTAAATTTTAAAAAGCTTTCAAATTAAAAGAATCGAAAATCTTTATTTTTCGTAATTTTAACTAACAATTTTGTAGAATTAATTGTTTTGGAAAATTTTATTTAAATTTTTGTTTTGAAATTATTTTAAGTTATTCATATCTGTATGTTTAATATATATTTTATATTATTTATATGATTGTCATCAATTTATATAATTGTAATTAATATATAATTGCACTCAAAGGGATTTGAAAATTTGCAAAGAAATTTTTCAAAAATTATTAAAAATAATTGTAACAAAATTGTTCGAAAAAATTAAAATATTTTTAAACATTTTAACGATTATCTCGTCAAGAATTTACTTATTTTGAAAAATTTAAATAAAATTTTTTGCGAATGTTCAATTTCTTTAAAAAAAGTTTTATGCAACTCCATAATTATCAATGTTTACTATTTTCATAAAATATATCAGAAAATTTATTTATTGAAAAAAATATTAATACACAATTCTATTAAAACAATAAATTATTGTTATCAATAATAAAATTTCATTTAGGAATTCAAGTAATTTTATCGTACAATTTAAAATATTTTTAATACAATTTTAAATAAATGCCTCGAAAAATGCAATTATTTTTAAACTTTTATTAAAAATTGACGAAAGAATTGAATTTTAAGAAACATTCAACTATTTAGTGAAATAATCAAATTCATTGCAGTCATTCAAATATTTTCATAATTGAATTTTAAAAATCGTCGCAAAAAATCAATTATTTTTAAAAAATTTTTAGCAATACTGAAAAAGAATTCATTTCTTTTTAAAAACAACAAAATTCTTTTCATAAAAACAATTATTTTAAGAAATTTTAATAAAAATCTTTTTTAAGGCTCAATTATTTTGAGAAATATCGAAATTCATTACAAAAATACAACTAATCATAAAATTTTGATAATTCAATTATTTTGATAGACAACAAGATTCTTTTCATAAAAACAATTATTTTAAGGAATTTTAATAAAAATCTTTTTCAAAACTCAATTATTTTGATAAATGTCGAAATTAATTACAAGAATACAATTAATAATAAAATGCTTGGCAAAATTTTAAATATTTAAACAAAATTTAATGAAACTCTGGGCAAAATTTTTATTATTTAAATAAAATTTATTAAAATTTTTCGAAAAATTTTTAGTCATTTTCAAAGATTGTTATAACATTCTTTAATATAATAAATTTTAGTAAAATTTTAATTTAATTCCTTAAAATAAATATTTTTAAAAGTTATTCATGAAATTTTTCGTAAAAATGAAATTTTAAGAAACATTCAATTATTAAATATATTATTTATTTTTGTATTTAAATAATTATATTCTCGTAGAATTTTTAATAAAAGTTGATTTATAAATGAATTTTGCTTAAAAATTTTTTTTATTTTATTTATTTTAATATATTTATACGGGCTTACAAAAAAGATGCCCCTTTGGAACAAATAGTACTTAGAATTAAATATAAGTATATAAAAAAAATGTCTGGCGAGGCAATATGAATGAATAACAATAATTTAGATAATTTGGAATTCAAGGAGAGATTGTTAAATTTTTCTTAGATTTAATAGTTGCAAATATTAAAAGCATTATAACTTGCATCTTTAGAAATAATTGAATTTTGAAAAAGGTTTTAAAATTGAAATCTAAATCTTTTGACAATCTGAATTTTTCGTACTTTTAGTTAAAAATTCTACAGAACTAATATTTTAAAAAGCTTAATCGAAATTTTTTTGAATATTATTTAAAGTTTATATTTTTTAACATATATTTATTCCCTAAATTTAAATTAGTAAAAATATTAACTAATTTGAATTAATGACTGACTATTACTTTTGAATTAGTAAATTTCACTAATATAAATTAGTAGAAATTACAATTTATTTAGTAAACTTTACTAATTCAAAAGCAAAAAGTCCGTGACTAATTCAAATAAGTTAACATTTTTATTAATTCAGATTTAGAGAGTAATTGAAGAATTACCGAATAATCGAAATTTTGTAAAACTAAATTCTAAACAAATGTATTTGAAAATTCACAAAGTATTATTTTTAAATTATTAAAAATAATTGATTTAAGTAAGGAAGAAGTTTGCTTAAAAATTATTGAAAATGATAATTGAATTAAAATGATGAAAATAGTTTTGGAGTAGTTTCTTATAATATAAAACAATGATTTTTCGACTCAGTCATCTTTAATTATTGTAAAACATAAAGAAATGTGCGATTTTATACTAATATTTGTATAAGATGTTCAATTTGAAATGTTTTTAATTTGAAATTTTTAAACATCTTGATTCTAATGAAAAATTAATAAGGATTAAATGTTTATTTATACAAAAAGTTATTGATGTTTTACAATAATTTTACAATTAGAGGAATTCTTAAGTAAATATTTTAGAACCGTCTTACTCAGCATCTAATCATTTTTAGTGAATCAAAGTATTCTTCAGGGTCAGGGAAAGAGTTAGGAAAAAATAAAGTTGAATTTTTTTGGCAACCATGATTAGTTTAATCTAAAAGTTTGTTAAATTCTACTTGTAATAGATTATAGTTTGAATAAATTATATTTTAAATAGATTATAATTTGAATAAATTATATTTTAAATAGATTGCAATTTCGTGGAACTAAATAAAATGAGACAAAAATGATACAAACAATTTTCGATTAAAACTAATACACGGAAAAAAATCTTTAACTGTAGAAATTGGGATCAAGTGAATTAGTTTAAAAGAAATGAAATAAATTTCAAAGAGTTGAAACAATCTACAAAACATATTTTCCTTAGTAAAAAAAACATAATAAGTGAAAGAATTAACTAACTAACGAACTAACTAACTAACTAACTGACTAAAAAGAATTAAATAAACTAAAATTCTACCCGTTTATATTTGAATAAATAAGTAAATAAAAAAGAAGAAAAAACTAATTTTACAAAATCGACGCTGATTGTTATTTATTTGAGATTTATAAGCACCAAAGATTGGAAGTGTATTCAAGAACGTGATGGGAATACAAAATAGTAATAGAGAAATTCAGTTAGTCTATTTACTTGCAAGTCCCCCAAGTGACTTAAGCACTTTGTTCGCCTTGTTGCATGCTAACGGTTATGCCAAGGTTGTGTGTTCAATGCAGATCACCTTTTGGGAGAGGGGGGTTCACTTCGAGGTCTCTATAACTCAACTGATTCGGTTAACTTTGTTTCTATCGAGGCTATTTGTTTTTGCAATAACAAACATTCACAGGTGCCCCTATTTGCACCTGCACTGCACCTAAGTAAACTTAAATAGACGGTGTGATTTCCAAACTGCTTCAAAACCCCTAATGATGTTCCAGTGACATATTTGATGAACGATCATTTAGTAAAATTCACATCTAGATCCAAGTGGGAAGAAAAAGAAAATTAAATATTTCCTATTTTTGCATTATTTCATAGCCTTTTGTTTTCTATTTAAGATTATTTTATTTTTTATCTATAAATATTTTTATCAATCTAAGATTCGAAAGGAATATTCTTGATTTTAATCGCAGTCAAATATTCATTTAAGTTAGAAATTTCATTTCTTTCTTATTTCAATCACAAAATGTTAGAAATCAATAAATGTTAATAAATTAAAGTTAGCTTAAGCTAATTGTAATAAGAGGATGATTCGCTTTTTAGGAAACACAAATTATATACAAATATGCTACTTCTGCGGTTTTATTATATTTGCAAAATTGAAACTTCATTCGCAATATTGTCGTCATTTAATTTGAAATTATCATTTAATGAAATAATTCAAATGTAATTTATAGTACTTTAAAATAATCAATAACAGTTTTATGGTAAATGTAATACCAAAATTATCCAAGTGCACCCAATGAAATCAATATTTGAAAATTAAATTTTAATTGCCACAATGGAAAAACACTATATGTGTATATATAATTTATATATATAAATGAAATCAATTTGAATATTTAATCATAATCGAAATTCGACAATGAATTACAATTAAATATTTAGACTTCAATAATTTCTCTTTTAACTTCTTGTCTTCTGAATAATATTCAATGACCTTAGAAAGAAAACATTTATTTAATTATATTATAATGAATAAAAAAAGAAAAAATAAGTAAAGACAAAATTAATAAACAAAAAATTTTAAGAAAATTTCAAAAAAAAAATTATTTTTGAAATTTTTTCTTAAAGTTTGACAAAAAAATCTAGGTTTATTAAAATTTCTCATTTATTTCATTCAACACTAAAACTTCACAAAATTTTGAATTATTAAAATTTCTAAAAATTTTTAAGAAAATGAATTAACATAATACATTCTGAAATTTAAAAAAAAAATTTTTTTAAAGAATTTTAAAGAAATTTTAATGAAACCTAGATTTTTTTTGACAAATTTTCAGAAATTTTAATAATTCAAAATTTTATAATGTTTTAGTGTTGAATGAAATAAAGGAGAAATTTTAATGAACCTAGATTTTTGAAAAATTTTAATAATTCAAAATCTTTTAAAATTAGTTAAATTTGTTAGATTATAGTTATTAAAAATAGTGGATTTACAGTAGAATTTTGGTTAAACACACTAATAAAATAGAAATTCGAAAAAGTCACAAATAATTCGAGAAATTCAATTATTTTCCAATGTAGTACAATTTCGTCGTCACAAAATTCAATTATGTTGAAAATTTACAAAAAATCTCGACAAAACCCCAATGTTTATAAATAAAATAATTCTTGTTCAAAATTCAATTATATTCAAAAATTTTAGTAAAATTCTTGTCAAAACTTCGATAATTTTCAAAAATTTTCCTAATTTAAATGATCTTCAATATTTAGATATTTTTATATATTTTCAAATTTTCTAATCAAAATGAGAAAAATATTTTTTAATTAAAATTTTTAAAAATAATTGAATCTTGAAGAAATTTTTATTTATTTATAAGGATAATAATTAATATTATGTCGAGTTTTTTTGTGAATTTTGAACATACTTGAATTTTATTTAGTAAAATAATAATAATAGTAATAAAATAATTAAAATAAAATAATTAATAAAACAATTAAAGAAAGTGAATTTATCATTCGGCAATTAAATATTTAAGATGTAAGAAATTCTTTTATTTTATTTTAAAGCAATTTGAAAAAACACTATATGTATATATAATTTATATATATAAATTAAATCAATTTGAATATTTAATCTTAATCGAAATTCGATAATGAATTACAATTAAATATTTATAATTCAATAATTTCTCTTTTAACTTCTTGTCTTCTGAATAAAATTCAGTGACCTTAGAAAGAAAACATTTATTTTATTATAATTTATAATGAATGAAAAAAGAAAAAAATAAGTAAAGATTAAAATCAGTTACAATTTTCAGAATTATGAATAGAATTTTCGGTTTTAAACTGAATTTTTTGGAAATGCAAATTTCGGTGAATAATTAATAGTTATTTAATAAACTATTTAACTTTCAATTGTATTAGTACAAGTAATAAAATTGCTGGTAAATAAAAAATTTCTCAACAATTTTTTATTATTTTTTTAGCCTTTAGTTTCAGTATTTTCCTATTAAGTAGTAAAGGTCAGCATTGGTCGGACCAGTCTTTGGAGTTTTTATCATTTAGATTGATGGAAATAATTTACAGAAAATCGTAAAATTAATTTAAAAATATTTTAAATTTAAATTTTGTTACTAAATTATTTTAATTTTTCTTTATTAAAATTTGAATAGAAAAAAATAAAAGAATGTCGATTATAAAAAAAAAAAAAAAAAAAAAAAAAAAATTAAAAGAAAGATATGTAAACAAATTTATAAAATGAATGACTGAGTAAAAGCTTCTTTTATAATACGACATTAAGTAATGGATGAAAAAATATTTTTTTGCTAGTCGAATAAAGAATTTTTTTTATGCTGAAAAAAATGGAAACTTTTGATCTTTCAAAGAGTGAGAGAGAGAGAGAGAGATTCGCCTCAAAGAAGATTTATAAATAACACGAAAGACGCGGAACACTTGTTATATTCTTCTGGTTTTCTCGTAAAATTCTGACATCAAAAGTGGTTTTTCTTACGGAAAATGCCACTTTTCAGAAGCAATATCATAACTGTCAACACGTTCAACGCTGCAATTTCAATATTGTTTATAGGTTTCGATTTCACAGAATTTTAACCTCAAATAAAATATCACTGTGCATTGATATTTGAAAAGTAAATACAACAGTTAATGGAATTTTATTCGCGGTATATGTATAGAAAGTTCTCGACTCCATTGTTTGACCGCAGATGTGCTTTTCTAGTGAGAATTACGGTTTCGTTCCAATTCACTTACTCTCTCTCTCTCTCTCTCTCTTTCTCTCTCATGTGTACATGAATAATTTTCCTGAAAATTATTTTCATGTAGGTAGGTATGAATTCTTTTTTTTCTAAATTTTTTTCAAAAATTACTCGCGTGATAAGATTTTTCTATAAAATTAAATGAAGTGACTCTTAATTAAATGTTAAATAGATATAAAAGAGCAATTAAGTAGATAAAGAACTTTTTAATCAGACCTCTGGACGACTCTTTCGGACATAATCATCCGTTTCCAGTGGGATTACTCAGGAGTAGATCAGAAAGCTTTTAGTCTGATCTGCTCATTCGTATGTTAACTTTTATTAAAAGGATAAACTTTTTAACTTAATTTTAACACTGAAATCGTTTAACATTAAAAGTGTGTTTAAAACTTTACTGCTTTTCGAGTTATTACATTTTGTGCATTTATTTTTGATTTTATCGAATTATTTTCCTCTTTTTTTTTTTTTTAAAGCAAATATTTTTATCTTTGTGAAAAATAAATAAAAATAAATAAAATAATTTTGTAGAACGTGAAAAATAAATAAAAATAAATAAAATAATTTTGTAGAACGTGAAAAATAAATAAAAATAAATAAAATAATTTTGTAGAACGTGAAACTTTTAATTCCAAAATTATTTTTTATAAAAATAAAATATGAATTTTTATTAAAAATTTTTATTAAGAGTAGGTATTGAAAAAATGTAGTGCTTTCAATTTGTACTAAAAATAATTCTCGCGCGAATGACTTCTCACTCACTTTTTTTAAAAAATAAAATTAAAAATTTTACAAATAATAGAACGTGAAACTTTTAATTTCAAAATTATTTTTTATAAAAATAAAATATGAATTTTTATTAAAAATTTTTATTAAGAGTAGGTATTGAAAAAATGTAGTGCTTTCAATTTGTACTAGAAATAATTCTCGCGCGAATGATTTCTCACTCACTTTTTTTTTTAAAATAAAATTAAAATTTTTACAAAGAATAGAACGTGAAAATTTTGTATACAAATTTTTTTATAAAAATAAAATATGAGTGGAATGTATAGTTTTAAAATTATTCTAATTATAATAATCATATTCTGACATACGGAATTCAGAGAAAAGTCAGGAATTTTTACTAAAAGAAGGTATTGAAAAAATTAAATTTATAGACTTCATAAGAAAATTCGGAATTTTTATATCCTTTTTGTTTGACTCAGAAACTATAAAATTACCACGAATTCGAATACAAAACGATACATTTTTTCAATTTCTGACAAAAATTTCGTTTTAAATATTTTTATATATTTAAAAAAAATTTCTAATCAGAAATAAGAAAATTTTTTTTTAAATAATTGAAATTTTGACAAGAATTTTATTAAATTTTTAAAAATAATTGCATTCTGAAGAACTTTTTGTTTATTTTTAAAGATAAGTAATATTATGTCGAGATTTTTTTTTGTAAATTTTGAACATAATTGAATTAAATTTTATAAAATAGTAACAATAATATTCAAATAAAATTACTTTAGCGAATTTAATTATTTTAAAACAATTAAAGGAGGAGAATTTATCATTCGGCAATTTAATATTAAAGTTGTAAGAAGTTATTTTATTTTGAAACAATTTTATTAAAATTGTACACAAACGTTTAATTATTTTAATAAATAATAAAAATTCCACAAGAATTCAAATATTTACAACTTTTTTTAATATGTTTCTTCTCAATAATTAAATTATTTTCAGAAATAATAAAACTCATTGCAGAATTTCAATTATTTTTTAATGCAATTTTAATCAAATTCCTTGAAAAATATATTTATTTTGAAAAATTTTATATTGAAATTCGTCAAAAGAAATTAGTTATTTAAAAATTTGTCAATAAAATTTACTATAAAAATCAAATTTTAAGAAACATTCAATTGTTTAATAAACAATTTACTTTTGTATTTAAAGAATTGAATTCTCGTAGAATTGTACAGTGAAAATTAATTTGAAAATGAATTTTAGGTTAAATTTTAGATAATAATAGAATATATGAAAATAATTTTTAAAAAGTTACAGTAACAATTTTTGTTTTATAACAAGATTCATAAAGTTTATTAATTTCAAAGAGATTTGATTTGGAAATTTTTTAAAATCAGAATTTTTATGGAAAAATGATGATAATAATTAAATATTTAAAATATTTAGAAAAGAAATGATTGGTTTTGAATAATTTTACAAGTAAGTAAATTCATAAATATTTTTGGCGAAACATTATTTCTCAATAAAATATTTTCTTTTACTTTCTAAGAATCTAAATATTTTAATTTTCAATTAAATTTCCCAATTGACAAATTTAATTAATAAACATTTTTTTTCCTTTGTTTTAAACAATTAAATTGTGTTTTAATTTTAACTTTAAATTTTATTAAAACAATAGAAATTAATAATAATTAATAATAATTAATTAATAGAATTGATGCAAATTATTTTCTTATGAAAATTTTCTTCTAATATATTGAAAAACAGGAATATCTAATATTTGTCTTTCTCTAAAAGGAAAAAATGAGTTTGTAAATTTAATTAGAAACAAAAATTATTCATAAAATGGGTGTATTTTCTACTTCTTAATCAAATTTTTTAACAATGAACAATTTTCTAATATTTTTTATAATTAAGAAGAAGAATAATTTGCATAATTTAGTGCAGTGAAACGAAATTTGTTAGAGAAAAAAAAGCATAAAACAAGTATAATGGATATATTTTTATTTGTTAATTATTTTTTTATAGTTTCTGATTTGTAAAATTATTTTATTATAAATTAGGAAAAAATTCCTGCATATTTTCGATTTGTTAAGCAATATTTTTTAAAGAGATAAAAAACAGAATCAAGCACACACGGAAAATCGTTAGGTATTAAAATAACACCAAAAAGGATTAAAATAATCCAATTTAGTGTTATTTTAATCCATTTTGGTGTTATTTTAATACCTAACGATTTACCGTGCAGAAGGTTAACTTTAAACTGAGGACAGAATGAATGAAAGAATTCTAAGATTAATATAGTTAATTTTAATTGAAAAAAATGAAAAAAAATAACTGTTTCTTTTTTTTCCTTTTCAAGCAGAAGAGAATAATTTATTTCATGGAAACTTTTTACATTGTAAATATTTAAAACTTCTTTGTTTTAATTGTAAAACTATAAAAGCGTATTTTGTTTGAAAATTTGTTTTTTTCCTTCTTCCTCTTCTTCTTTTCTTTCAAGTATTCAAATATACGAAAATTGGTACAGCTTTGTGTGCGAATATTCAGTAACGGGAAATTTGAGACGATTAAACTCCACTTTATCGTGAAGTGAAAATCAAGTTGGAAAAAAGAAAAACAAAAAAAAACCCCTCCACAAGAGTAGAAATAAGAAAAGCGAGCTAGGTAAAAATGACTGTCAGATCTCTCATTTGATTTTTCCAACCGTTGGAAAAATTGCATTTGTCGCCGGCAGCCGCTTGAATAAGATACGGTTCTAAGGCAAAGGGTGCCCTCGGGCTTACGACAGATCAGATATTATGTTAAGCGTTCTAAGTTATTCACTCGAAGCACCGATCGGCTTTTTCAGCTTTCCTATTTTCGAGCTGGCCTGCGGTAATCGTTTACGAAACCAAATCGCAGATAACTTCATGATAGATTACATTCTTCTCGGGAGAAAATAAAAAAAAACATGTATACTAAAACACCTCTCTCCTCCATTGTATTCCCTTTGGAACAAAAAAAAACTAAAGCGTTTTTTTCTTCTCCTTTTTTTAAAAAAAAGAAGAAGAAGAAGATCGCCCATTAATCATCGAATTATGACTCTAAAATTCTGTAATTTCTATCCCTTCGAAACTTTTTTTTTTATTCTCTCCTCTTTCCTCGGGCAAAAATTATCTATAAAAATTCTTTTCAAAGAATAAAATATCAGTGGAAGTGTATCTCACATTTCATTCTATACTTTTCCCTTTTTTTCCACCAATTTCCCAGTGGGTAAAATTGCGCAATGCGAATTAGGTTACCCGCTTAAAATTCGACGAATTTAAATCAAGAATAAGAGGCGGTCTTCAAAGCTCGTTATTCCCAAATCGGCTTTGTCTTCGTAAATTTGAGTCTTGGAATTCTTGACTATCTTTTAGAGAAGGAGAAAGAGGGAGTGTGAGAGAGAGAGAGAGTGAACTACGGGGAAAAGTTAGCTCATTTCAATTCCCAGGGAGAAATGTTTCTAAGATTTATGACTTTTGGAATCAATAGTGAAGCTTTTTGAGTGACACGAGAAGTATCGCAAAGGCAAACATTTCTAGCACGTGTACTTCAAGATACGTGATTTCAAGAAGAGATGAAATTCTCGTAAACCATCATACAAGCCCCTGCTTGTTGCACGTTCAATGTTTACGTTATATACACAGATGTATACTTTAGATGAACAAGAAAACAGGGACTCTTGATTATCTACGAAAATTCAGCAAAAACACTGAATTAAATTACTAAACAATAATATGTATGATGAAAACGTACGCGAAAATTTTGCATCATTGTTCACCCAGAGAAAATTATTATTTAAACCAAATATATTTTATTTGGCTTAAATAAATGTATATTTGTCTCAGAACCAACTAGACTTTTTATTTGTTTTAAATAAAATTTATATTTGACATAAATAAAACATATATTTGAGTTAAATAAAATTTTGTTTAAACTAAATAAAATTTATTTGAAACAAATAAAAAGTCTAGTTGGTTCTGAGACAAATATACTATTTCTCTGGGTGTTTAATATTTCGTTTCTAAAAATAAATTATGTTACTCCTAGTGAGACTAACAATAATAAAAGAAATATTAGTGATTAGTCTTAGGAAAAGTTGTTTTAGTCAAACATCTTCTAATTCTTATGGTTTTTTTACACTGAAAGAAAATGCATATGGGTCAGAATTCGTGAAATTTTCACAGAAAACAAAAAGTATTTTTCTTAAATCAAAATTATGAAAAAGCCTTTCTATTTGATCTTAGGAATGTGTCCACCAAAGAACAGAAAAAAATATTTTTTATAAAAGTTAAAATAGTTAATTTTGCAATAGCAAAATTAATTTTTTTGCAACTTTTTAAACAAAATGTTAGGGTAAACCAGACAGTAGTCGGCCACCCTACAGTAGTCGGCCACTTTTCAAGTATGAATAGCTATAAAACTGTACGAGATAAAAATATGTTCAAAGTTACTAATCATTTCTAAGATGATCGTAAACAAATGTAAACTTTTTTAATAGAACAAAAAAATTTTTTTGACGGTTTTTGAAAGCTTTTAAAAGTGGCCGATTACTGTCGGTTTAGATGGCCGATTACTGTCGGATTCTTACTTGTTTATTTACTAATTTTTTTTACGAATAAAAATTTTTTTTTCATGAACATGATTGGTTTAATAGTTTTGTGTGATCGTAAGGAACAACATCACATTAAAAGAATTCGAAAAAAATATGATTTGCTCTTTTAAAACAGCGTTAATTAAAATGATTGCTTTTAGGTGGCCGACTACTGTCGGATTCTAACTTTTTTTTGTGAATTTTTTTAACGAATATGAAATTTTTTTTTGTAAACATTATTGGTATACTAGTTTTGTAGGAGCATTAGGAACAATTACTTATGAAAGAAATTTTCCAAAAATTTTAATTGTAATTTTTAAACAATATTCATTAAAAAGATTTTCTTAAGTGGCCGACTACTGTCTGGTTTACCCTATTTCTCCTAAATGAATGAACCGATTTAGGAAATGAATGAACCAAGCGGGAATATAAAGGGAATGAAAAATACTTTCCTTCAGAATTATAAAATTTTTAAAAAGTTTATATTTTAATAATTATTTGATAAATTTTTTATAAACAATTAATTTTTTTTTATCTTCTGCACCTTTTCTAAATTAAAAAAATATCTGCATACATTTAACACTATAAGAAATCAAAATCCGTTGAGAAAATTCATGATCGACAATTATTTTAAAAGTTATAATGGAAATTATGTCGATCGGAGATGCGATTTTGATGATTTTCAGAATTAAAGCATTATTTTTAATTACGAACTGAACAAAACACTGTCGAATTAACCAACACAAATAATTAAATGTGTAGATTTTATAAAAAAAATTTTGAATCTTTGTGTCTTTTTGTTTAACTAAAACTATAAAATTACGACGAATACTAAAGAAAAATCTTAATTTTTTTTACGTTTAACAATAATTTCTTTTCAATAACTTAATTCTATTGAAGAACTCCTATAAAGTCATTACTTTTAGACCATTTAATAAAATATTTTTTTGAAAAAATTTTAATTGCAATTCTTTTCAAATTATTTAAAATTAATTCAATTAATTCAATTAATTCAATTATCGCTACGGATAGAAAAATTCTCAACCGAAATTCAATTATATTCAGAAACTTTAATAAAATTTACTGCAAAATTCAATTATTTTCAAAATAAATAAAATTCTTCGCAGAAGTTCTATTATTTTCAAAAAAAAAATTGTGGCCAACATTGCAATTATCTTTAACAATGAATCACAAAATTCTTCTACAAGATTTAATTATTAAAAAAAAATTTTCCTAATTCAATGATTTTCAAAATTTTTTTAGTTCAATGTAGTTTAACTAATAAAATAAAAATTCCCCTAGAATTCAATTAGTTCAAATAAAAATTGCTTAATTTTTTTCCAAAGAAATCAAATGTTTTCAAATTTGGCACTAAATTATTTACAGTTAAAAATTTTTTTTCATAAATTTAAAATTTTTTTTCAGAGATTTAATTATTTTCGTAAATAAAAAAAATCATTTTGAAGAAGTCAATGATTTTAATAAATAACAATATTGATTACAAAAATTCTATTATTTTAAAAAATTTTAATAAAAATTATTGCACAATTTTAACAATTTTCAATATTCTACTATCTTAATAATATTTCCCAAAAGAATTCAATTATTAAACATTTAATTGTTGAAAAGAAAAGAAAAATTTCTGAAGAATGTAATTATTTAAAATAGAAATTGCATAAATTTTTCCAAAAAATCAAATGTTTTTCAATTTGGAATTATATTCTTCGCAGTATGTTAATTATTTTCTTAAATTTAAAAATTCTTTTCAGAGATTTAATTACTTTCATAAATTATAAAATAATTTGTAGGAAGACAGTTATTTTTAAAAATCATTATTTTTTTTACAAGAAATCGAATTCTCAAAAATGGAATTTGCATGAAATTAAAAAAAAATGTCAAATGCTTGAAATCTTTTTTATAAAATTTATTGCAATAATTCAATTATTTTCATAAATAATAATACTCATTGCAGAATTATCTATGTTGATATTTAAGTATAATTACATTCTCGTTGATTTTTGTAATATAAAAATTGATTCAAAAATTAATTTCAGTTAAAAGTTTTAGATAATAATTGAATTTTCGAGAAATTTGTAATTGAATTTATAAAAAATTAAATTTGAAATTTTAAAAATCTTAATTCCTATGGAGAATCATAAGGATTAACACCGAAAAAAAACTCAAAGCGTGAAGAAAATTCCGGTCAACAATAATTTTTGCATTTTATTTTCAATATACGAATATTCATCTACAAAAAAGATTAATTTTTCTATATATTTGAAAGTTTTTTTTTAAACTAAAACATGAATTTTAATCTTTCTTCTTTGATTGAAATTATTCCTCTCAAATTGAAACAAATTTATACTAGAAAGAAGATTTTTAAGTTGTTTTTCATTTTTCTAAACGCAGTTTTAATTTGTTTAAAAAGTGACATTTAATAAAAAATATGAAAGAAGAAAATCTTCTCAATTAGAAAAGAATAATTTAGTGTTCATTATGAAAAATTGTTGCATAAGATAAGGAATCATCTAAAATTGAAAACATTTTTTTTACCGGTGAAATATATTTTTTTATATAAAACTTTATGTTTTCGAAAAATTTTTCATTTAAAGAAATTTGTAAATTAATTTAGTAGAAAATTTTTTTGAATATCTAATAATTTTTTTAGTAAATCAGAATATTCTTTACTCTCTAAATGTTTTTTTTACTAATTTCTAGCAGAAAATAACTAATTTAATTAGTTGAACGTTTTTTTTTACTATTTCAAATTAGTAAACGGCTTACTAATGAATTAGTAATTTTCTACTATAAATTAGTAAAAAATTACTAACGATTAGTAAAAACTGTTACTAATTTAAGTGGTAAACGAATCCGCACTATTTTATTAGTAGAAAATTTCTATTTCTGATTTAGAGAAAAAATCGAAATTTTGTCTGGAAATTAGGGAGAAAAGTCGCAGAGAAAAACCAAATTAAATATTTGTAGCAAACTTATTTTTAACAACAAGCAACAAATCAACTCTCTAAGTCTGAATTAGTAGAATTCTACTAAGAAATAGTAAAATCTTACTAATTTTTAGTAGTTTTCATGATCGACTTTTCACCTTTTTAATTAGTAGAATATTACTAATTTTTGTAAAATTCTATTAATGTTTTAGTAGAATTCTACTAATTGAAAGTCACTTTTTCACTAAATGAATTAGTGAAACTGTTTTACTAATTGTTAGTAGAATTCTACTAAACAATTAGTAAAGCTCTACTAACGATTAGTACAATTTTCCTATTTAGTAGAATTCTACTAAACAATTAGTAAAGCTCTACTAAGAATTAGTAAAATTTTACTATTTGTTAGTAGAATTATTACTAAATCATTTAGTGGATGACTTTCATCATTTCATTAGTAACTTTCTACTAATTTAGACTTAGAGAGAATGAACATAAACAAAATTAATAATTTTTTAAAATCTTCCACTAGTGATTTCTTCACTCTCTAAATTTGAATTAGTAAAAATTGTTACTAATTTGAGTTAGTGACTGACTTTTTGCTTTTAAATTAGTAAAATTTACTAATAAATTAGTAAAAATGACTGTTTATTTAGAAAATTTTACTAATTAAAAAGCAAATAGTCAGTCACTAATTCAAATTGGTAAACATTTTTATTAATTCAAATTTAGAGAGTTCATTTTTACTTTTATTTTGAGATTATTTTGTCCCATTAGAAGTTGGAATTAAAATATGATAAACCATTTTTAATAATGTGTCAACGATGAGAAAGTAAGTTTGGTGTTGATGAATATATTCAAGTTTTCTATGGTGAGTGGTGGGAGGACAATGAACGAAGAAGGCCCATGGTTGGAATATTTTAGTGAGTAAAAGCTCGGGAGAGGACGAGGGATGACGAAACGGTCGAAACTCACTGGGGAAAGGAAGACAGGGAATAAGGTTCGGGCGGAAGCTATGCAAAGTTCGAAACTTAATTCATTTCTGAGGCGCCTCACGCGAGTCTACGTGCTAGATCACTCTCCCTCCCTCCAATCTCATACTCTTCTCTTTGCCATTACGAGCTTCCGGACAATACATCTACACAATTATTAACTGCTCTTTGCCATAGACATTTTTCTATCCAGACAATGGACAACTTCATCTTCAATGCCCTCAAGGTAAAATTTATAAGGAAAACTTCCATTTTCTTAAAGGGAGAGGAAAAAAAAATTTTTTTCTCAAGTTTCTATTAAAAAAAAAAAGAAGTGGAAAATTTTTTCCCTCAAAAGGCACATTTCTTTCCGTCTAGTTTTTTAATCTCAGGGAAATTATCATCTGATGTGTAAAACTGTCTTTCTTTTATTTATTTTTTTTTTTGTTTATTTTTCCATATGGCGCTGACGTTTGTTATTTATCTTTTTTTCTTTCTTCTTTCTTAAGAAGAAGCGTGTTTTTAAAAAGTAGTAGATTTCAATTTTATCGTCTGTGAAGACTTGTTCGCGTGACGAATCTTATTGGGTGAAACTATTTTTAGAAGAAAACGTTCTTTACGAGTTTAAAATGGTGTAATTTTCAATTTCTTAATAGAGGTGAGAAGAGATACCGGAAATGGTATATTTAGTATTCGTGTTTCATTGAAACTGTTATTATGGAATTCATTTATTGATGAGTTTATTATAATTGAGTTAGGGAATTGAGTGATAGTAATATAAAGAGAGAAATTGGAATTTAATTGACAAATCGATGTCTTAAATATGAATGTTGCGTTTGTGAGGCAAGTGTATAAATCCGAATTGATCCTGCAGGGTAAAAAGGGGATGTTTTCTCAACTTGATATAATAAGCCGATAAACTATTGAATAAGCCACGTAACATTGATTCTTATCTATTAAATGTTTTCTCCGAGCATAAAAAAAATATACAGAACACTCCTCCCTATATAATACCTTTTCTTGTGTCAGGGTAAAAAAGAGGGAGGATCCCCTACATTTACGTCTTTAAATCCCACTGGGACTACCCCCGAAATTTTTGTCGCCAGACCTTTCTCCGACAAGATCTGACATTTTCCATATTATGAAATATGATTTCAAGTATATAAGTTCCTTGGAGTTAAGCGCAAAACGTCGACAAATTGTCGCTCATATCTTTACTCTCTTTTTCGTTTATAATTCTTTTCCTTTTTTGCTTCTTGAAGGGAAAATACATTGTGTGAAAGCTTTCAAAGGAGAAAAAAAAATTATGAAAGAAAAAACACAACGTAATGCGCCTAATATTACCTAATTAAAAGTTTTGAACTGTTGCTCCATTTAATAGCTGAAACTTTCAAAGAAGTACACTTACTCTATAGGGTGATCCTATCGTATATCGCTGCCTCTTATAAGCACGTTGTTTCAAAGTTCGAGGTGTATACTTTCGCCTTGCCTTTTGTTCAACAAATATCTCTTATGAGTGATGCAGCAAAAATGCTATTCCTTTATTATGGTTTCAAAACAGTTTTTTTTTTTGAACTGCTGGAGTAATTTCAATCGTGAAATTGGATTTCTATAATGGATAATTTTTTGGAAGTTTCTTCAAATTATTTGATGAATTGCACAATTTTTGTTTCTTCCTAGTTTAAAAATAGTATTTTAAGTACTTTTTTTATTTTTTAATAAGAAATGTTTGGTTTTAGTTAGTTTCTTCTAATTTTGACAAAAAATTGTTCTTCAATAACTCGCAATTCTTTAAGAACTGTTGCAAAATTGTTACTCATAATTATAAGTTATTTAATGAATAATTTCTTAAATATTCAAAAATTAATTTAAAATTTTCGAAAAGTTACAAATGTTCGCCAAATAAATCAATTTTTAAAAAAAATTCTTCTTAAAATTTCAACTATCTTTATACATAATAAAATTCTTCTTCCAAAAATCAATTGAATCGCGAATTTCGAAAAGGGCACAACTCTAAAAACTATAAGTGTCATTTTCATATAACAAAAGACGGTGAAATTGATTCTTACGATTTTCAGAGTTGAGCCCTTTTTGAAATTCACAATTCAATTATTTTGAAATACTTGAGAAAATTTCAAATAATTTTTAAAACTTTTAATAAAACTCTTGGTAAAATTTCAAATTATTTTTCTGAATTTAATGATTTTTGATATTTACTATTTTAATAAACTTTTCGAAATGAATACACTTTTAAAATTTTCTAATAAAATTTTTCGCAAAAACTTGAATTATTTTCATAAATAATATAAAATTTTCAGAGAAATTTAATTATTTAATGATTTTTTGTGAATTTCTTTGCATTAATTTAATTATTTTCATAAATAATCAAATTTTTTGACTTGTATTTCAATTTTTTTCATTAATGGGAATAAAATACCTTAGGCATTCAATTATTTTCATAAATAATAACTTATTGCAGAATTTCAATTATTTTTTAATATGATTTTAATCGATTTTCTCAAAACATTAAAAAATTCAAATTTTATTATAAAATTATTTTTTTATTTTTATTATAATGTGTCTAAAAAATTCAATTATTTAAAAATTTGTTGATAAAATTGGGTATAAAAATGCAATTTTAAGGAACTTTCATTGCCAAGTTGCAGTCTGTTGATTAATTAAAAAAAATTGTTCACTAAGTCAATTCTTTAAAAATAATGCATCAATATTGACACAAAAAAATTTAAAGAAAAAGTTTGTTTATGTTTTTGATGATAATTGTAGTACAATTATATATTAAATTTAAAATAATATTTGATTGCATTATATCAATTTTTTCATTGATAACAGTTGTGAACATTAACTTCGTCTTTCAATTAATCCATAAATTATCTTAAATAATTAAATAATTAAATTATTGTTGATTTTTCTAATAAAAATTTATCTAAAAATTAATTTCAGTTAAAGTTTTAGACAATAATTGAATTGTGAAGAAGTTTTAAATAATAAAAATAAAGTTTTAATAATAAAGTTTTAATAATAAAGTTTTAATAATAAAGTTTTAATAATTTCAATTTTTAGAACTAATTGAATTTTGTGAACGTTTCAAATTAAAATTTTAAAAAAATTTTTATAGAAATTAGTTTTACACAATTTTTTATTGAAAGATTGAAATATTCAGATTTTTTAAGATTTTTATTAAAAAACCTCTAATTGAAGAATTTCCGAAAAATCAAAATTTCGTAAAATTAAATTGTAAACAAACTAATTTGGAAAATTCTTAAAGAATCTTATTGAAAAATATTAAAAAGAATTTTATTAAAAAATTGTAGAGAATGATAATTTAATTGAAATGAAAGGTAATTTTTAAAACGTTTCAATAACAATGTTCTCGTATGTATACAATGGTGATGTTATTACTCGATCATCTTTACTGTTATAAAACATAAAGAAATTTTTTTTAAAATCTTCAAACAAAAAGAGCTTTGTGTGATTTTTGTTGCGTGATTTTTTTTGTGATTTTTTTTGTAACATACATTAGCCAATGTTAAACGACGAGGGTAAAATTTGTGGTATGTTGTTTTAACTCCAAATTCGGGTTAAAATAACAATTTTTATTTTCTGTGATATCAATTGATTTAATACTCACGAAAAAGTAACAATTACCAAATATTTATTTTTAGAATAAGTTACAAATGTTTTCGTATTATTTTACAATTAAAGAAACTCATAGCTAAATGTAATACAACATTTTTTCCAGTATATAATAATTTTAATAGTGAAAAAAAGGATTTGAAGAAAATTTGTTTTGTTGTACTATGTTTGTATCGTATTACTAAATCGTTTGACTGCAATGGACCTTTTCTACTTATTTTAAAAATACTTTAAGAATTATAATAAAATTATAATTCTAATTGTCTGCTTTTAATAAACCGTCTGACTTGAATTGTCTTCTACTACTTACTGCAAAAAGTCAATCGAAAACTTGTCTGGCTGTAATTGACCTAGACTACTAAGATGAAAAACACAGTTTAATTGTTTTCGAGGTTTAAATTCTTTGTAACGACTAGTGTCCCTGAATAAAAATTAATTCCCTTCTACTACTTATTTGAAAATTCGAGTTAACGTTCTAAAATTGAAAACTAAATAAAGTAAATACAAAACAAATGAAAATTCAAATTGAAAAAAAAAATTCAATCTTTAGAAAAATAAATTTATAAGGTATTTAAAATAATGAAGACAAGAGGTTTTGAAAAAACTCTGCGTTCTAATTGGGTATTAATAATTAAAAGAGGATGATGATGATATTTTTTTATTTCGCGAAAATTGAAATAAAGATTTTTTTTTAAATATAATTAAGAGATAAATGAAGCATCAGTGAAAATTAATTGACGTTATAAAATACTCTGCTTCTAAATGGAATATATGTATAAATCAAGCGAAACACGCATTTTGTTTTAAATTGCAATTAAATCTTGAAATCGATTTTCTGTAATTGAATGACGGATATCGAGTATCCTTCCGCTCTTTTCGTAATCGCCTCATCAGTTTTATCTACATAAATGTAGAGAGAGAGAGAGAGAGAAAGAGATATCGAAATAGATAGAGTGAGTATTTTAGGGGAAAATTTAGGGCTATCGAAAAGGCACTTGAAGGGAGAGCAAAGTGGTGTTGAACTAAAATTCAGGGAATGAGAGTCGTCCCTTTTTAAAAGTGGATGCACATACGGCAACTCGATAGAGTATATAAGTGATTGAGGTTCAACTCGTGAGAAGCAGCGCGCCAGTTTCTTACCAACACCTGTCATGCTATAAATGCTTTCCCATGGCATTCTAAGGCCAGTGCTTTTTTCTTTTTCGTTCTCTCTCTCTCTCTCTCTCTCTCTCTCTCTCTCTCTCTCTCTCTCTCTCTCTCTCTCTCTCTCTCTTACTTTTTCTCTCCTTTCCATATTTCTCTCTATCGCTTTTTCTTTTCCTCTCTTTTCTATTTTTCCCTCTCTCCCTCTCTCTCTCTCTTCTTTATCTGGCTCGTTCACTCTATCTCTCTCTCTCTCTCCCTCTCGAGATATATTCTTTTTTAAAAGAGAAAAATCTGCCTTGAAAACTTCGTCATCTTATCCGATTTTCGACAAATACCTGCTTCGTGCATAGGAATATCTTTTATACATGTTTATTGATTTCGTCATTTTTTTCTTCTCTCTTACAAGTTGTGGAGATCTGCTAAAATCCTTCGAGAAGCGTTAGGAAAATTTTGTAAAATGCATTTCAGTTGTTATAAAATAATGCATTTTTTTTGTAACAACACTTCTTGTTTGTAAAATGTTTAGTGGAAAACATGCAGAAAAATTCTTGTTAAATTTCATTCAAATTTCATTCAAATAGAAATTTTAGTTTTCGTGTAGACAATGGTTGTTTTTGTTATTAAAAAAATAAATATTATACTGTACGGTAAATAAAATATTTTTTTGTGAATATTAATTTTACTGTAAATAGAAATTTTTTGCAAATGCGTGGATTTTCTGAAAGTGACATTTTTGATGTCTCGATTAATTTTACAAAATCTACTCTTTAATAATTTTTATCAATTTCCATAGTGAAAATTTAGCACTTATTTATCATTTTCAAAAGAAAATTAAATAATTTTATTCAATTTAATTTTCGCAATAACTAAATTACTTTCATCTACGAAGCCTTTTCAACATGTCTCCAATAGGACTTCTACAATAAAATTAAATTTTCATGTTTTTTTTTAAATTCTCAGAAATTTTTTTAAAATATTGTCAGAAAGGACAATGCTTTTTCTATCATTATGTGCATTTTAAAAATTTGTAGACCTCACTTTTATTTTTGATAAAAATGTTTAAACTTTGTCTTCAGTTTTAGGTTAAAATTACTTTACAATGATTACTGACATTTTATACTTTAAAAATATCTTAAACAAAATTTTAATGCACATTAAAATAAAGCTGAGAATCTGACGTTAAATTTTCCTATGTTTTATCTACAAAAAAGAGAAAAATTATTGCTGTTTTAAATAATCGAAATTTACATTTTTCTCCGAGTAAAAATTAATTTCATCTCCGAAGCCTTCCTTTTTAATAAATAACTGAATGTAGAAGTAAATTTAACAGAATATTTCGATGGTAATATAAAATGAGGGTGTGAGATTTGTGTTTTACTAAAAAACATATTTTAATTGCGCACTAATGTTTAAAAATATAAAAGAAAACTTATTTTTCATCTCCGAAGCTTTACATCTCCGAAGCCTTTTCCTTGAAATATGCTTGTTTTTCTTTTGTTTTTAGTATTTACCTACATTGCTTTGAAAAAATTAACCCAAATTACCATTAAATCAAATACTTTAA
This sequence comes from Leptopilina drosophilae, assembly GCA_032873175.1. Classification (NCBI taxonomy): domain Eukaryota; kingdom Metazoa; phylum Arthropoda; class Insecta; order Hymenoptera; family Figitidae; genus Leptopilina; species Leptopilina drosophilae. Next base: position 17,243,218 of record CM065481.1, read on the forward strand.
ATACATTTATATTTTCATCCAATTGAATATATTTGGTATTAAAATATACAAATTATTAATTTTTAAGCATAGTGTAATTTTATTTTCGATTTCGTGAACGCGATATTAGCGTGAATTTTTAATAGAAAAGCTCGCCAATTAAATAAAATTAATTTAATGGATCAACAATAATATTTTTCAAATGAAAAAAAATTTAATATTTTTAAGAATTAATTTTGCGCAACCTAAAAATCTTCCTCTTGAGTATGAAATTAAGTAGTTTTAATAGAAAAAAGCCATATAATTGAAGAAAAAAATTAATTGAAAAACTGAAATTTAAAAGTGTCATTTTCAGAAAATTCACCCAAATATGAATTTTGATGGAGGTATTAATTTCATGTTAATTTTTTTCATCCGTTAATACTTTGAAATAAATAAATGAATATAAATGTAACAAATATAAATATTAAAAATACATTGTTAAATATGATTGAAAAATGATGTTTTTCATGTTTTTTAATGTTTTATTTTTTTACAATTAGAGAGTTATTTTTTTTTCTCCTTTCCTCTCTATTAACTCTGAAACACATAAAATCATGAATTTTACGTTTTTTAACTCTTTCATGAATATGAAAATTTACAAAAATTATTACTTTCTTATTGTCTTTTTATCTCATTTAATCCGTTAAACATGCACATTCTGCCCTTTTTTTAATACAAAAATTTACCCAAAATTGTCATTTTTTAAAAAATTGATAATATTTTTAATTATGTAGAATTATGTTGGCTGCTAGAAATTCAATGGTTATTTTTTTAGCTACTTTTCCCTTTAAATATCTAATAAATTGAGTTGAAATTTTTTACGAATGCCTAAAGTACAATAAATCAGGGCAGTGACGTGCAAAAGTTTGAATTTTTTAAATTATTACAAATTAATTAAAATTAAATGACCTTTATTGTATTTTAGACTTTCTTGAAAAAAATTTCAGCGCAGTTTATTGAATATTTAAAGAGAAAAGTGGTCGAGAAAATTAATATTGAATTTCTAACAGTCACATGCTGCGAAGAAGAAAATTTCTACTTTTTGCAAACTTTGGTGAAGTTTTTGCTTCTTAAAACTTAGAAATTTTTTTAATATTATAAAAAAATTTGAATAATTAACAAAAGAAATTTAACAAAAATTTCTAAATTAAATATGCCGAAATTAAAACAATAACGAAATTTTTTTTTTAAATGAACCCTAAGCGTAATACTACAATTATAACTTACAATATTTTGAAAAATCGTTGTGGAAAAGATTTATTAAAAATTTTTATTTTTTTACATTTTTAATTTTTTTTTACTCGTTTAATCTAAAGTATTTTTATTTTTTTCTTGTTTCAGGTGAGTTAAATAACATATCATTCCTGTCGAGTTTATTTCGTAAGTAAATATATATATATTTTTATATGTATATAAATAATGGTATGGTATATTATATATAAGTAAAGTATAATTATTCAAAAATGATTTATAATATAAATAAAAAAATAAAACATCTAAAAAATGCTCGAATCTCTGCAATGTTTTTAAATTATTGAGGGAATAATTTTATTTGAAACTTGGCAAAATAATTAAATTTCTTTCAGTTGGGTTTTTGATTTTTATAAATATTTTAATTTCAAAACAGTAGCGTTTTCAATTTTCTTTCAGAAATAATTGAACGTATCATTATTTATAAACTATTTAGAGAATAATTTTACATAAAAATTGAAAAAATAATTGAATTTTAGTAGAATAATGTTTTCAATTTTGATGATTTTTGAGTATATAGACTTTTTCAAAAAAAATGTTTTATCAAATTTTGTTTTTATCACCAAATCATTTTTTTTAATCAGTTTATGTTCTGAAATTAGTTAGACAAAAAACAAATGAGTTTTCGTATAATGAAATTTAATAATAATCGTATTTTTTTGAATTCTTAATCTGAAGACTATTTTTTTGTTGTTGAAAATATGCTACAATTTTTGTGAATATTAATTTTTTCGATCAACAATTTTTTTTATGGATTACAAAAACATATTTTCTACAAAATTACGAATGAATTCCCGTACAAAAATTACCATAAAAATAATGTTATTGAATATTTAAAATACGTAAAATAATTTTATTAAAAAATTGAAAACATAACTGAATTTTGGAAAAGTTATGTTTTAAATTTCTATAAATTATTAAGTTTTGGAAGGGTTATGTTTGAAATTTTTATGTTAAACTAAATTTTGAAAGAGTTGCATTTACAATTTTTATAAATCATTGAATTTAAGAAGAAAAATAATAATAAATTATATTTGTAATAATCGACATAATCTGTCCTCACCTTTAATTATTATAAATAATTGGATTCTGAAACAGTTGCATCTCCAATTATTATGAATAATTAAATTCTGAAACAGTCTTCGATTATTATGAATAATTGAATTTCGAAAGAATTGCATTTTTAGTAATTATAATTTATAAATAATTAAATTTTGAAAGAAGTTTATTTTTAATCACTGTTGAATTACAATTATTGTTAAATTACAATAATTAAATTGCAATAATTAAATTACAATAATTAAATTACAAAAGATTCTAAAAAGAAGAATGTGTCTCTGAAAGTAAAATCAAAGATTAGTCTAATGTCATAGTTTTGTATTTCAAAAGAAAAAGTGAATTTACTATTTTAAATTCATTTTGGTAAACGAATAAAAAATTTAATCGTCAATATTGTAAATAATTAAATGTTGAAAATTATTAAAATCTGCAGTTTTTTGTGAACAAAACATTTGTTTAATTTTTGTTTATGTTGTCGTTTTTATTGACTGGAAATTGGAATTTTTATTTAAATTCTACTTTAAATTAATTAAAAAGTGGAAATTTAAATTCCATACACTTCTAGCAAAATGAATTTGTAATTTAATTTGTTAAAAATGTTAAAAATAGTAATAATAATTAATTAGTTTTTTAATTTGTTAACATTAATGTTAAAATAATATTTTAATTATTAATAATTAATTAATTAATTATTAATTATTAAATATTTCACTTAATTTTCTACATTTCATATTTTCCTCTGGTTATAAAAGTTTTTTGTCTACATTTGTAATAAAACGTCTCTGAAATAATGGAAAATGAAAATTAATTTACTAGTCGCGATGAAACAATAGCGTCGTTTTATTTTTGCTTTTTTTCTGTTTTTTTTTTAAATTTGTCTTGCAAATTAACGATGTTTCCTCTTTCTGTATATGTGTGACTGTGGGAAAAATGATTAATGAATGAAATACTGTTTTTGACCACGTATACGTTTCTCTATATATTAAAAAGCTAGTTGCGCATTGTTTTAACTTTTCTAGTCGAAAAATTCATCGAGCGTTGTAAACACGTTGGAAAATAATTGGTTGGTATCTTCTGCAGTCCTCATTATGAAAGTTGCAACATTTATGTTTGAACTGGTAAAGCTCGTCGCTTTATTACAGTCACATGTACGTTTATATGTAGAGATGTGTGTTCATTTTTTGTAGCTATAGGGAAAACTGAATTAAACATGCGTTTTTCTGTGAGAGTTGCGGTTCACTCTGCCACACGTACGTTACCTGCGAATTAAAACGTGATTATGACCGTGTAATCATTCTTGGATTTGCATTTAGACATTTTTAATGTTATTTGCGAGTATTCCTCGGCATTAAACAAAAAAAAATGCAGAATCTAGTCGTATATTTTGCCTGTAATTGAATTTTTCCTTTCTTTTTTGTTTGCTTTGTTTTTTATTGTCTATAGCCGTAAATTTAGGAGTTATTTTCATACTTGTTTTATTCGTAAAATATTTATGGTAAAAAGTAAAGTGTCGTTACTTGACGTTCCTTGTAATTACACTCTGATATTTGTATTGTACGGTAAATAAAATATTTTTCTGTAAATGTTTTACTGTAAATATTAATTTCACTGTAAATAGAAATTTTACGCAAATATTAATTTTGATTAAGGTATTAATTTCCTGTTAATATTCATTGTCCGTTAATATTTTTAAATGAATAAATAAATAATCAATTAATTAAGAACTAAACAATATCTCTAATTGAAAAATAAATAAAATAATTATGCATTTATGTGAATTAAAATTAATGACAACAATTAGGTTCATGAAAATTTATTTTATTTCTAGTTTTTTTCGCATTTATTCATTTTTCGAAAAATACTACTTTCCTATTTTTTGTAAACGAAAAATGTTTAAACGAAAAATGCCTTTATAGGAAAAGTACTAATTTTCTAGTTTTGTACTTTTTGTGAATGAAGAGATTTTTTTTTTTGTTTATAAAAAGTGGAAATTTCTATTTTCAGTCTCGAGAAAGAGGGGAGAAAATTTTAATGAAGCAAAAAAGAAAATAAAAGCACTATTCTTTTATGCCTACTATAATACAGTCCGGGAGAAAAAAGTTGCGAGAGCAATTCTTGGTAATATAAAAATACAAATTAGTCGAGAAAGTTTCATATGCTATCGATATCTACATTTGTTTCCTGGCACATAAAGTATTTAATGGAACTTTATATTGACTCGCAGTTAAGTCGTTAGCTGACTTGTGATAGTCGATAATAACAGGAGCAATACAAGTGAAAGTTTTTTTTTGTTTTCTTTTTATTATTGGGTCGAACGATGATTAGAGTGTGACAAATGACGTGCTAATGTCTTTTTTATTTTCAGAGAAATTAATTTGTAGTATAGAGAGAAAAAAAAAGCTCCGGTGAATTTTTTTTTCTTTTGGCAATTTGTTTCACCCACGCTCTTTGAGAATATGTTTTACACTTGAAACATTTATTTTTCTTAATTTTTTAGTCTTTAATATTTCTTTTCTAATTGCGAAAAAATGTGTCAGACTATAATTGGGTTTTCTAGTTATTTTCTAACTAGAAGAAACATGTCTGACTATAATGGATTTTTTTAACTTATTTTGTAACTAAAAAAATGTGTCTGTCAATAATTAATTTTTACTACTTATTTTTTAATTACAAAAAAATGTGTCTGACTTTAATTGATCTCTTTACTACTTATTTTGTAATTACAAAAAATATGTCTGACATAAAATTGATTTTTACTATTTAGTTTGTAACTATAAAAAAAAATTCGGGTAAAATAAACAAAGTACACTCTTACTATGAAGCGAAAAAATTAAAAAATTAATTATTATATTTGACTGACTATGTCTGTAATTTACTACTCAAATAATTTGACTTTGAGATCTATAATACTCGTCATATTTTATGCAGAAATTTTTTACTATTTTGTTTGACTAAAATTTGTTATTTTTTTTAATTTTGTTACAAAAAAATATTTATGTTTGTCTGACTAAAAGTTCCATTATTACTTAGATTGAAAATACAAAAATTTTCAGTCTGTCTAAAATAAATATTGAAAGTTAGTTTGACTGTTATTAGTAAATTTTATTCTCTACTGTCAATAAAACTATCAATTTTCTAGTATTATTTTTTACTTCTATTAGAGTTAAAATATATTTTTTCTCTCGCTAAATTAGAATCATCTTTTTGAAGAAAGAATATTATAGAATACAAAACTCCGTAGAGGCAAGAGAAGAAAAAAAGGGGAGGAAAAAGAAAGATAATAACTTTGGAGAAAAACGATATTTTTTTGCTTTCGGGGACAAAAAAAAGCTGTTATTTTTGTGCACTCAATTACCATCACATGTGTAGATGTAAAAAATGAATTGTATTCTTGAGGGAGAGTTAGTTATTTGTCAAGTTTGACGAGAACCCATTTAAGACCGCGTATACGTTGTATATAATAAAGAATAAATCCCAACATGATTTGTCACAAGTTAGTGATGAAAAGAAAGAAAGAAAGAAAGAGAGAGAGAGAGAGAGTAAAATACAGACATTTAATAAAGGTTGGAAGCTTTCTTTCGGAGATGTTTCACGTTCACTGATTTAGAAGATACAATCTTGTCTTTTGAAAAGTAAAAATAAATGAAAATTCTTTTTTTTTGTTTTTGGATATATGCCTGTGTTTCTATTTCTTCTTTTTTTTTTTTGCTTTTTTGCTTTTTTCGTTAGGCGATGTAGAACTTGTGTGTAACTTTGTTACGACAATATCTTCTGAGCCACTGGACGTGAAACTGTCAAACTTGGTTTGAATTAAGGTACACTCGAGTAGTTTCTAAATCGTTTCCCGTCACGTACTTCCGACCATTTTCACGACGTTAGTTGTCTTCGGTTTTGCAATTGTTGAGTTGCATCTTTTTTCTGCAAAATAGTCCAAAAAAAGGTCACTTCAAAAATGTTTGGAAATGTACCTCAAAATTTTCTAGTTTGCGAAATATTTTTAGTCATAAAAAGTGTCCATAGTTTACAATTTAATCATTTTTATTATTTTTTTTATTTTAAACTATAATAATATTAATTGTAATCGTAATAATTGTAATATTTAATTTTTGGTGTTATTTTTTACAATGAATAAAGTTTTAGTTTATTTAATTTTTTTTATAACTATAAAACAAGAAGATATCGATAACTAAAAATTCTATTATTACTTAGATTAAAAATACAAAAATTTTCAGTCTGTAGAAAATAAATATTGAAATTTAGTTTGACTATTATTAGTAAAATTTATTTTCTACTGTCAATAAAACTATCATTTTTCTAATAATCGATTTCTTCATATTTTATAATAATTAAAGATGACCAAGTAATAAAATCATTATTTTATATTATAAGAATATTATACTTATTCAAAATTATTTTCCGTATTTCAATTCAATTATTATTTTCAAAAATTTTTAACTATAATTTTTCTTTATATCTAGTATTTTTAATAATAATTAATAAATCAATTTCACGAAATTATTCCTAAATTCTTTAATTAAATACATATTCGAAAATAAAAACTTCAAATAATATTCAAAAAATTGATTTAAATTTTTTCAAAAATATTAATTTCAAAATTCAATTATTTCCAAAAAGTTCACTGTATATTTCTTTTAATATTCAATTATAATCTAAAATTTTAACTAAAATTCATTTTTATGAAATGAAAATAAATTTTTATTGTAAAATTCTACAAGAATTTAATTATTTAAATGCAAAAGTAAATAATTTATTGAATAATTGAATGTTTCTGAAAATTCAATTCTCATAATGAATTTTAGTAACAAATTTTTTTAGTAATTCAAATCTTTTTTCGAATTTTATTAAACTTGCATGAACATAATTACTTTTTTCAAGGAATTCAATTATAATTGTATGGAAAATAATTGAAACCCTACGATGAGTTTTATAATTTTCAAATTTATTCGTTTACAATTCAATTTTACAAAAATTCAATTACTTCGAAATTCTGCAATTAAATATATATTGAAAAATAAAAACTTGAAATAATTTCAATGAAGATCCTATTAAACTTTTAAATAGAATTAATTCTACAGAATTTTTTGTCAAAAATATGAAAAATTAAAAATTTCAATGATTTTAGTTTGAAACTTTTTCAAAATTTAATTATTTCTAAAAATCCACTTTATAATGCTTTTAATATTTAAATATAATCTACAATTTTAACTGAAATTCATTTTTAAATCCATTTTTATCAGAAAATTCTACAAGAATTCAATTATTTAAATACAAAAATAAATAATTTATTAATTTCATATTTCTTGAAATTAAATTCTTATAAAAAATATTATCAACAAATTTTTTGAATCATTAAATTCTTTGGACGAATTTTAATAAGATTCTTAAGAATAAATACATTTCTCGAGGATTTTGATTGAAATTGCATTAAAATAATTGAAATTCTGATATGAGTTTTATTATTTATGAAATTAAGTGAATTCCTGAAAGAATTTTATTATTTATAAAAATAATTGTATCCCTGTAGAAATATTATTATTTATGAAAATAATTGAATTATTGCGAAGAAATTTATGAAAAAATTTATAAATAATTGAATTCCTGTAAAAATTTTTATTATTTATGAAAATAATTGAATATTTGCATAAAATTGTTTTGAATTTTTTTTTTCATAATGGAATTATTTTAGAAAATTTTATTAAAATAGTAGATATTGGAAATTATAGAATTTTAGAAATTTTTTGAAAATAATTGAAATTTTGACAAGAATTTGATTAAAATTTTGTAAAATAATTAAATATCAGAGAAGGATTTTATTATTTATGAAGAAAATTAAAATTTTAACGAGAATTTAAAAAATTTTTTAACACAATTGAATTTAGTAACTATGTTACTAAGTTAGTTAGTAAGTTGGTAACTAAGTTAGTAACTAACTTACTATTCTCCCTAGAGAAGCTAAATTCCTTGAATTTTTACAAATCGTTGACTTTGGTGTTTTATTTAAAATGAAATTTCATTAATAGTTAAAAATAATACCAAAATAGATTATTTTAATTCTTTTTGGTGTTAATTTAATCCTAGAGGGATTAAACTCTTGCCGATTATTTTAATCTATTCTGGTGTTATTTTAACACCTCACGTTTTACTGTTTTTTTTAATTATTCGTATTGTTTTGTAATATTAAATTATAAAAAATGATTACTATTAGAATTGTTGCAATTTCTCATGTGGCTAAAATTTATAAACAAAAATTCATTAAATTATTAAAAGTGTAAATCAACAGATTTTTTCAACTGATGAAAAAAGCTAATTACCATCTCTTTGTTTGTGAGCAAAAATTTTGCGGGAAAACGTCAGACCAATGAATAACTCTCGAGCACGCAATAATAATTACGCAAACTTACTTTGCACTGCTTTGGACGCTAATGAACGTCTTTTTATGTTTACAAAAATATGTTGAAAACTTTAGCGAAAATATTATTTTCATACCGGAAATGCTTTTTTTAAATATTTTTTTTCTGATTTATAATTATATTATTTAATGGAATAATGCTGATTTCAAATTTTTTGTGTAAACCATAATGAACGTATGAAAAATAAAAATAATACTGATCGTCTTAAGTAGAGCAAATTAAATATAGTCGGAAATTTTTTTTTGTAATTATAAAATAAGTAGTGAAGATCGGTTCTAGTCAGACGTGTTTCTTTTAGCTACAAATTAAGTAGAAAAATCCATTCAAGTCAGACGTGTTTCTTCTAGTTACAGAATAAGTAGTGAAGATCAATTATAGTGTGATACATTTTTTTCGCAATTAGAAAACAAAGAATTAATACTAAATAATTAAGAAGAAAATTTTCGACTGGTAATAATTTTGTAAAAAAGCATTTTCTTTACTAAACACATTACTCCGTTTATTTAAACATTTAATACAATTTTCCCCTCCACCATCAGTATATCCGGCATTATTCTTTCATTCACATATAAATGTATTTTTTTTTCTTGCGCCATTGTTTTTTCACGCGAAAGAAAATTATCATGATGGAGACGCGCAGAGTTTTCCTTCTGGGAATTCTTTTTTCTTCTCTTTCCTCTTTGGAAAATCATAATAAGATCGTGGGAAAAAGGGCACTCATTCTCATTGAATCGATTGTGTAAACTCTCATCTGTATAGGCTTTACGAATGAAATGTTTCAACGATTGGTATTATACCAATCGTTCGTTTCGCGTTTATATCGAGAAAATCATTTTTTGAAATATGTGTGTGTATATGTGTATTCCCAGTGCAATAGACGATTTACTACTTTCCGGTTCGCGGGAGATAAAATATTACATAACCGATTTTTTTTTCACGCGTGGCTGATATTAATTCAGCAAAAAAAAAGAAAACAAAAAAAAAGAATTGAAAAAATAATAATAACAATAAACACTTTTTCCTGCGAGTGATAAACAATAGTTTCGACTGGAATATTTATTACTCTTGTAAATTGTAAAATTTATAAAAAGAATTACTCACCTACTAAAATATTAAATGTGAGTAAATTAATCTTATGTTTTTTTTCATTTCAGTATAATACGTCAAATATCGAAATAAATTTCCCCAGAAGAAAGAAATCTTTTCCAAATGTAGATTTTTATTTGACTTCTTTTTTTCTTTCTCCAGTTTGAGAAAATAATTCTACTAATTAAATTTCGAGATTTATCATGTAGAAGTAACATTTGCTTTTGTAATTTTTTTTCTATTGGAGAGAATATAATTAAAATTGTGCTCGGTAATATTAATTTTCATTCATAATCGAAGTTTTCTGGACTTCGTCATTTTGACTTGGTTATATAGTGAAGCGCAAGATTGGAATTTCTCATTGTGTCAACCAAAATCAATGACTTTGAGAGCCAGCCTGAGAAGGTACGAATATCACCATTTATTAAATATCGGAAAACGATCAAGCTGACTAAATCGACGTTTCTAAATGGCCAGCAAGATCGGCAAGAGTATGCAGATGAAAGAAAAAACAGTTTTACTTCATCCACATATTAGACTCTATATGTATACGTATATATAATCGACAAGCCTGTCTATAAAAACAATTATTCCAAGTTGTATATCCTGAAATTTTATAATACCTCCGAAATTACGTTTTTATTATTATAGTTATCATATTAGTATATGAGAAAGAATTATTAGCTAAATTTCTAGTTTAAAAAACTAAATTGCTACACTGAAAAAAAAAATTTATTTGATTCAAATAACCGATTATTTGTCTATAATCAAATAAATATTTAATTGAATCGAATAATTTTTATTTGAATCAATTAATTAGTATTTGCTTCAAATACTGAAATATTTGATTCAAATACAATTTACATGATTCAAATAAAAATTATTTGATTCAAATAAAAATTATTTGATTTAAGTAAATATTCATTTGATTATAGACAAATAATCGGTTAGTTGAATCAAATAAATTTTTTTTTCAGTGTATAAATTTTACTCTATTACCGAAATTGTCCTTTTTTTAAATTTATAACTTCGCTATTTTAGAGAAACTCATCGACTGAATATTTTTTTTAACTAAAAACCGACCCTTTCTCAAATCTTCAGGAGTAAATTTAAAAATGAAAATTAATCCGAATTTACTTCTAAAAATAATTTTTATAAATTTTCTAAAACAAAAGAAGGGTAGAATTCGCGAAATTTTTACAAAAAACAAAAAGTATTTTTTTAAAATCAAAATGATGAAAAAACATTTTTTTTGATCTTAGGAATGTTTTAAATGCATGTAGATAATTTTTTAAAATTTTTAAAAGGCGCAGAACATAAAAAAAATTAATTGATTATAAAAAACTTATTAAATAATTATTAAAATATAAACTTTTTAAAAATTTTCTGATTCTGAACGAAAATATTTTTCAGCCCCTTTATATTCCCGCTTGGTTCAATTAAATCGGTTCATTCATTTAGGAGAATTAAACATTTTGTTTAAAAATTTGCAAAAAAATTATTTGTTTTCTATAAATTATAGAAATTGTTCAAAGAAATTCCATTGCATTCAATAAATTACAGTAAAATATTTTTAAAACCCAATTTTTAGAAATATTTTATTATAATTTTTTAACAATCAATTATCTTTCAACAAGGGAAATTGAAATTATTATAAATTTAATTTTTTTGACCTAATAAAATTTTGGAAAAAATACGTTCATATTATTTTAAAACTAAAATTCTCTATAAATTTTATTAGTTTTTTTAAATTTTTAAAAAATTTGTTTATTTTAGAAATGATTTATCAAATTTCATTTATTTCGAATTTTCTAAATTTTACATTTAATTAAAACTCTTTCAAAAAATCGTCAAAAAATTACTTATAAATATTTTTAAAAAATTAATTTTTCAGAATGTCTATATTACAATTTTTTAAAAATATTATATCTTAAAAACTTATAAAAATTAACAAGTATTATAAAAAATGAATTTTTGGTTTTAAATAATTGATTTAGAGAAAAAATTTAGTTATAAATTATAGAAAATAGTTGAATTTTGAAAGAACTATAGCTATAATTTTGAAAAAGTATTTAGAAGGTTTTAAATTGATATTAAAAATTTCATTTTTTGGTGAAAAATAAATAAGAAGTATTTTTTTAAATATGTACTTAATAATATTATTAAAAGTTTGAACAATTGAATTTAGAATTTAAAAGTCAGAGAAATACAATGTAAAATTTTTGTGTCTGATTGCAATTGATATTTATTATTTACTCTCTTAAGCTAAATCAGTAAAAAACCACTGAAAATCTACTACTTTTTTCATAATTATAAAAATATCTGACTACCGTTGATTTTTGAAACTGATTTTGTAATTACGAAATACATTTTCGATTTAACTGAATAAAATTGAAATCCATGGAGAAGATAACATCAGAAAAGCAAAGAATAAAACACTATTTTTTTGAGGATATCAAATGGAGACAAAAAATGATGCGATGCAACATTTAGATTCGTATGTTTGTCTGAATTTGATATCTTTAGAAAAACTGTAAAAATTGTATTTACAAACTAAAAGAAAAAATTATTTTTACTTTTTTGGAATCTATTTGGAATTTACGATAATAATGCGAGAGTTAAATAAAATTTCCAGTGAGGGTGGAAAAAAGGAAAAAAAGGTCTGATGGATGAATTTTTCTGATGGATTTTTATGTTTGAAATATGTGATTGACGTGGTCTCCAAGAAAAGCAACTTTATCCCTCTCTCTCTCTTTCTCTTGCTGCGTGAAATTGTCTGTCATGGACGACGGGATGACGAGTATAATACCAAGAAAACCACAGCGCGATAGATGCTCATCGATCTACTCTTTCTTCTTGTCTCACAATTTCTTGAGAGAGAAAGAGGAAATAAGGGAAATATGCACTCGAAGTGAGGATATGATTCTCACGTTATGATGAATGCCTAATAACGAAGAAATAAACGCGTTATGAATATAAAGATAGGAGAGCCCAGACAGAATAATAAACGGATCCTTTGGCTTTGAATTATTCGAATATAAAAGCAGAATAGGAGAATAATTCAAACTCAACTTAATTTTCCAACATTTATGCATTCATATCGATAACATATTACCGGATATTTTTTATATTCCCTCTTCTGAAATTGTGGATATCAATTATATTTGGACTGTGAGTTACAGAATTGGGTTAAGTTGTTTTTTTCTTTTTTTTTAATGGCATTTTTTTGTATTTAAAAATGTTTTTATTTTGTACCTCTTCGTATTAATTTTGAATAATTGTTTTTTCGGTTTTGAAAGACAGTTTGTCATTTTTTTCGTTTTTAAAAATATGTAGAATAAAAATATTAAAATACTAGCAAAAATAACGCGCGCGTGAAGTTTCTTGTTTCATTAAGATTAAAAAATTCAATTATTCAGAAGAATTGTACTCAAAATCAGTATTTTTCTAAATATATTCAGGAAAGTCGGGAAAAAGTCAGAAAATAATGGATTTATGGATGAATTTTACTTAAAACACTAAAAAAATTGAATTTTGGAAAAATTATAAATGATTGCAAAAAACTCACTTATGTTCAAAAGTTTTTTAATATTCTCGTCGACATTTCAATTATTTTTAAAAAAGTTAATAAAATTTTTGGCAAAATTCAATTATTTACATAATTTTAATAAATTTCTTGCAAAAAATTAAATTATTTTTAAAATTTTCCTTAATTTTATATAAATTCTATTATTTATAAATTTTTTATAAATTTCTTTCTTCTTAAAAATGTTATTAAAAATCGTCAAACAAAATCAATTATTTTGTATATTATTAATGTGGTAAAAAATAATGTTATTTTTAAAACCTGGAAAATTTATATTTTTAAACTGAAAAAATGAGGAACCTTCAAATAAACAAATGCGTGACAATTCTGATCAAGTGTTCAATAAATTTCTCAAGCAAAACAAATAATAAAGTAAAAATATTTCTGCCCAAAAATCAGAATAAGAATAATCGTAATATATTTAAATTATTTGAAAATAACTGAAAATATTATTAAAAAATTGGGATATCGAAAAATTGTTTTATAAAATAAAAATTGTTTTTTTTTATTATAATTTCGATAATACAGTTTTTAACAAACAGAAATTCTGTAAATATTTTTTCCAAAATAAATATCAAATTTCTTAATCAAAATTTCATTTATAACTTTTTTTCTACTTAAAACTTGTACTTTGTTTATAAATTGTCATTGAGAAGCAGAAAATGTGAATAATATTCTCAAATTTTAATTTTCCAACTGTTTTTTAATATTTTTTTTAGAAAAAATGAAAAGATTAATTACCTAGTCCTAAAATGTTTGTTACAAAGTGCTAATTTTCCAGGAAAGAAGAGAAATATTGAAAAATAACATTAATAATTTTTGTAGATTAATAAAAATAGTTTTGTATTATTTGAAAAATAAAAATATTTCTAAATAAAATAAATAAATACCTATTATTAAATTTATAAAGTAAAAGTGAAAAATTAAAGAAAAATAATATTATCTATCAAAACATATGAAAAAAAAAACAAAAGCATAATCATGACTAACTTCAGGTGTGGACAGACTGGACAGAATGCATGAATGAATACGATGATTATTATAGTTAAAATAATAATAATAAAATAGGAAATTAAAAATTCTTATTTTGTGAAAAAATTCAAAACACTCTGTTTTGCTACAAAATTCAACATTGGATTAAAAAGGCAAACTAAAAAATATTGACTAACACTACTTAAAATTTCTTTGATAGTAAAAAAAATATAAAATATTTTTAAATTTTAACACAAATGTTAAGAATTAGAAATTAAAAAAAATTATTTTCAAAGAGATAAATTTGATAATAACTTGTTAGCAGTTTGTTTGCAAAATGTTGACTTATTTAGATTGAGAGATAGCAAGAGAAGTGGATTTATTTATTTTTATTTTTTTTACTGTAAAATATTACTTTCTTTACATATTTTCCCTGCTTTCTAAGGATAATATTTTTTTCTATACTTTAAAAGTCTTCTTTTCATTTTTCATGTCGTTTTGGTAGAGAATTTTTGTGAATCTGCTTTTAAAACCGTTCATAAAATGAGAGAATTTTTAACATTTTCCTTTTACTCTCTCTCTCTCTCTCTAATACATATTTTCCTGCTCTGTGAGACTATTTTTGACTTTTTCTTCTTTTTCACAAGTTTCTCATCATTTCTTTAATACTCAAAAGTTAGTTTAAGCGTAATAAAAGCTTTGAATTTTGTAATTTTGTTATCAGTGGTGAAAGTCCATTAGAGTCAGACAAAAAAATTCGAGGTAAAATTTTTTAGTACCAGTTCATATAGAACAAGAGGGTTTTGATCTGACAATTTTTGTTTTTTTTGCAAGCTTTATTATTATTATTTTCTATTTTTATTACACGAAAAAAATTTTCACCTGGAACAACTATTAAATTCAATATATTAGCAAAATTTTTAGTTATTTTAACGAATAATTTTTCTCTATTTTAAAGAATACTTTCGCTAATTCGGTGAAAGTAATCGCTGTTCCAGTTGAAGGTTTTTTTCCGTGCATTATTTATTATTATTATTATTATTATTATTATTATTATTATTATTATTATTATTATTATTATTATTATTATTATTATTTGTTGTTGTTGTTACAATTTTTTTAGTTTTTAGTTAAAACGAATAATTATTAGAAGAATATAACTGTTTAGAGAAAAATAACTAACTAGTAAAAAATTAGTAAAAGATGACTAATTATTTTTAATTAGTCATATCTGACTATTTAAGTTAGTTAAAAAATATTAAGTTACTGGTTTTAGTTATAATATTTTAGTTGACAATAAAAAATAACTAATTTTTTGTGAATAAATAACTGGAAATTAATTAAAATCGACTAATTAAGTTAGTTAGCAATAATTTTAGTTGTAAAAAAAACTAATTATTAGTTAATGAATAAATAATTTAGAAAAAAGAAATTGAAATATAGTTAAAAATTTGACTGAGTTAGTTTTAAAAAATTTTAGCTCGTTGTTGTTATTGGTAAAAGTAATTAATTATTATTAGAAAATAACTTTTTAATACTAGAAAATAATTAATATTTTATTCTTCTATTTTATTTTTTTCTTATTATTGAATAAAAACCTTAAAAATTTGTGTATTAGAAAAAAAGAACACATGTGTCAAATTAGTCCTCTTAATCACAGTAACATATGTCGAATTAAATGTCAAAAAAAAGAAATCGTTCGTGACAGTTAAATCTTTGGTTAACAAATTCGTACCGCCAACTGTTCATTCCCACAGAAGTAACCCAAAAACCGTCAATTAAGTTTCCCGTGTGGAAATTACTATATATATATACAACTTTTTTTTCAATCCCAGACGACCCATTAACGGAGAATATCGATTGTCAGACATTTCCCAAAAGACTTATTCTCAAAAAAAAAAATTTCTCTTTCTCTTGCCTTCTTTCCTGGGAAGGGTCAGTGATATCAACTCGTTTCACTATATTCCATTTTTAGTATAATATCCAAGGACCTTTGAGATTTTTCGCATCAAGTAAGCGAGTGAATTCACATCTTGAAAAGTGTGTGTCATGAAAATGGGGAAGGAAAAGGGTATATAAAGCGGATAGATTGGAAGACTCCGGATACGGGGACTCAACATTTTTCTCTTTAATGCAGCAAAAGAATGACACAACACGTGACGAAATTTCCCATGGCGTTTTCTTTACTCCTTTGATACCAATTTTTGAGACGCTCGCGGTCTTTCTTTTTTTTCTTTTTTTTTATAAACACAGTGTGAGTGTGGAATTTTTAGCAAAAAAAAAAAATTGAAGCAACTCTTGAAAGTAAATAAGTATTTTGTCTCGAAATTTATTTTTTTAATCTTCTTCTTTTCTTTCCTTTTCCTTTTCGCTTTCTTCATCTTAATTTACTTTTTCTTTTTCACTTTCTTCCTGTTTTTCTTTTTAATTCTCTCCTTTCTTCTTCTTCTTCTTCACTCTCCATAATTTTCTTTTTATATTGAATTTTTTTCCTTTTCTTCTTCTTTTCCGTTTTGTGATTTTCTTCATTCTTATTTTTTCCTTTCTTCTTCGTTTCCTTCTGAATTTGTAACTTTTCTTATCTTTTTCTTTCTCTATTTCTTCTCAATTTTATTCTTTTTTTTGCTTTTCTTCCTGTTTCTTAATTTTTTTTAGTTTACTTTTTCTTCTTATTCTTCTGAGTTTTTTCTTTTATTCCTTTCATTCTTTTTTCTTCTTAATTCTCTTTTTTCTTCTTTCTTTTCTTCTTCTATTCCGCTTTGTGTCTTTTTTCGTTTTTATTTTTTCCTTTCTTTTTTTTCTTTTTCCCTTTCTTCTTCTTAATTTTCTTCAGAGTTTAAGAAACTTTTTATTTTCTTTTTTTTAATTTCTTCCTTTTCTTTTTTCCTTTCTTTCGCTATTTTATCGTATTTTTTCAATTTTCTTCTCTTATTTTTTCTTAATTTTCTTTACCCAGAGAAAAATATTATTTAAACCAAATATATTTTATTTGAGTTAAATAAACGTATATTTGTCTCAGAACCAACTAGACTTTTTATTTGTTTAAAAAAATTTTATTCGGCATAAATAAAACATATTTTTGAGCCAAATAAAATAAAATTTTTAAATAATTAGCCAAATAAAATTTTATTTAGACCAAATAAAATTTATTTGAAACAAATAAAAAGTCTAGTTGGTTCTGAGACAAATATAAAATTTCTCTGGGTGTTCTTTTTTCTTTTTTGTTTTTCATTTTGTTCTTAATTTTCATTTGAATTTTTTTCATATATTTTTTCTGTTTTTTAATTT
This sequence comes from Leptopilina drosophilae, assembly GCA_032873175.1. Lineage (NCBI taxonomy): Eukaryota > Metazoa > Arthropoda > Insecta > Hymenoptera > Figitidae > Leptopilina > Leptopilina drosophilae. The sequence continues at coordinate 17,260,912 of CM065481.1, forward strand.
TCTAATTTCTCTTTATCCATTTGTTCATCTATTTCTTCCTAATTTTCTTCTTTTCCTCTTCTTTTTTATTTTTTCATCTTTGTTTCTCTTTTCTTTCTCTCTTCTTTTTCTTCATCTTCTTAATTTTCCTTTCCTTTTTTACGTTCTTCCTTCCGTTCTTCTTAATTCTCTTCTTTCTTATTCTTAACTCTCCATAATTTTCTTTTTCTTTTCGATTTTCTTTTTATTTCTTCTTCTTTCTTTCAGTTTTGTGCTTTCCTTTCTTCGTTTTTTTCTTCTGCGTTTTCTTCTTAAGTTTCTTCTGAATTTTGTAATTATTTTATTTTTTTTCTTTTTTTAATTTCCTCTATCTTTTTCCCTTTCTTTCTTTACTTCTTCTCACTTTTCTTCTTTTACTATTCTTTCTTTTTTCAATTATATTCTTTACGCTTTCTTTTTCTTTTTAGTTTTATTTTCCATTATTAAAAAAAACAAGATATTATTATTATTATTATTATTTTATTATTATTATTTTTTTTCCTCCTTTTTTTTCTTAATTCTTTTTTTTTCTATTTTACTCTCCATAATTTTCTGTCTCTACTTAATCTTTTTTGCTTTCTTTCTCTTTTTTTCATTTCCGCTATGTATCTTTCTTCTTTTTTATTTTTTTTCTCTTCTTTCTTCTTTTTTCCTAAATTTTCTTTTTTTTCTGCTTCTTAATTTTCTTTTTTCTTTCTTTTTTACATCTTTGTTTTTCTTTTCTTTATCTCTTCTTCTTTTTCTTATTCTTTTTAATTTTCTTTTTCTCTTTCTTGAATTTTATCTTAACTCAATTTTTTTTCTCAATTTTTTTGCTTCCTTTTCATTTTTTTCTATCCTTGTGTTTTTTTTCATTTATTTTCTTCTTTTATTTTTTTTACCCACTGAATTAGTATCTCTTTTGTAAAATACACAAAATTACCAATCAAAATTTACAATTTAGAGTTTAAACTCGGAGAGAACAAATTTCATCCCTGGAGAATGTGTGGAGTTGGGAAGCATATCAAGGGGAAATTTCTCATGAATTAAGGGATTAAAACTGTCGAGATTAAAATTCCTCAGTTTAGGGGAAGAATTTATATCTCATAAACTGTTAATTACACAAAGTTACTTGAATTATTTTGGCAAATTTGCTCCTTATTAACAAACATCTTGCAGCTTTCTTTATTAAAACTTTTTAAATTTTCCTTTTTCTTCCTCTTTTTTTTGCTTTTCTCATTTAGTGAAAAAAAAATCAGTGAAAGAAACAAGCGTCAAGTTTTTTATTTTCAAGAAAATTTATCTTCATGCAAAAATTATATTGTTGGGAGATTTAATTAATTTTGGGAGCAATGTCCGCAAAATTGGGTCAACATTCATCATAAGGGTTATTATTTTCACTTTGATTTTTTCTTCTTTAGTAAATTTACATTTCGCGCAAATAAATTTTGGAATTGTTTGACAGGGGGCGAAGGAATTTATCATTCACATTCGAGAAGATTAGAAATTTATTACTATTTATTTTATTCTAATTACCAAATGTAATAATTATTATTAAAAATACTAAAGTAAAACAATAATTTTCGCTTATTGGCGAATGTTTCGTTCAATTATTTGCTCCAATTGCAAAAAATAATTCACCGAGAAGAATGAAAAATAATTTCACTTGAATTGCCCTTGTAAATTAAATCTAATAGAAAAATTGTCCCTCATTATTATTTTTTGTTTAAAAACTATATTTTTTTATTTTATTTTCCTTTCGTTTCACGTATGATAGCACTTTAAAGACTAATGATGATCGTGATTGGAGTTTATTGGATACTTTGAAATATCTTTTCTGTAATAAAAAAAAGTGTTACGCCAATTATCGTGTCATTAAAATTACTCTGATATCAGTTATTTTCTTTTTGCTTCTTCTTCTTCTCTTTTTTTAATCTACAATTCTCATAAAGGTGTCATATTTTTATGATTTTATTTAATAGAGAGTTGAAATGTTGGGAAACTTGGAAGGCGTTCTATTTGAAACTATCACGAAGCACTGCTCTGAGAGGGATTATCGGTGAGCCAGGTTTATCGAAAGATGATGAACTGATGGCTTAAACTTTGTCCACTGTTAAATACAGTTTGCCCCGAAAACTTTCCTATGCTGTCTACATAAGCATTCTTTGTCGGACAAAAAAAAGTTATTTTTTCTCTCCTAAATCGTCATACTGTTCGGAAAACTTCGGGAAATGAGATTTTTTCTTATCAATTTTTTTTCTTGCTAATTGATTATTATTGACAGTTTGAATTGGTTTTATTTAATACTTTTATATTGATTTAATAACAGTGGATATAATCTCTGCAATAATTTTCTACAAATTTTTTTTTTAATTAAATAATTGTTTATTAATTAAATAAATTATTTAATAAATAAATAAGGAAATTATTAGAAAAATGATTGAATAACAGAGCCTAATAATCTATATTAAGAATCGTTGACAATAACTGAATAAAAAAAGAATTTTGTCGTTCGTGAAAATAATTAAATTCTTGCAAAGAATTTTATTAAAATTTTAAGAAGTAAAATTAAAATCTTAAATTTTTTTGAGATAAAAAGGAGTTTCTCTAATAATTTTTATCGTAAACATGGCAAATAATTACATTTTTAAAAATTCTTTAATTCAAGAAAGTATATTAAAATAATGAAAATAATATAATTAATGTGAACAATTTTTATTGTTTTTAAAAATAATAACTAAATAAAAAAGTATTTTGTCGTTTATGAAATTAATTAAATTCTTGCAAAGAATTTTATTAAAATTTTGAGGAGTAAAATTAAAATCTTAAATTTTTTTTAAGATAAAAAAGAGTTTCTCTAATAATTTTTATCGTAAACTTTGCAAGTAATTACATTTTTAAAAATTCATTAATTCAAGAAAGTATATTAAAATAATGAAAATAATTTAATTAATTTGAACAATTTTTATTGTTTTTAAAAATAATTTAACTCTTTCGAAAAGTGTTATTAAAATTATCATGAGAAAATATTGGAATTTCTGCAAAGAATTTTACTGTTTATAAAAATCGTCGAATATTTTTAATTTCATTTTTTGATTTTAATAAAATTTTATTAAAAAGATTTGAATTCCTGAGAAGAATTTTATTTATTTATATTTATTGTTTATAAAAATTAATTTAATTCTTATGAACAATTTTACTGTTCATAAAGATTAATTTAATTGTTTCAAGTAATTTTTTAAAATTTTAGGGAATAATTGCATTCCTTTGAAAAACTGTTTTAAAAATTATTTTTAATGAATTGAATCCTTTTTTGAAAATTTTTCAAAATTATATTGAAAATTTTTTAACTCCTGCAAAACATTTTATTATTTACAGAAATAATGAAACACTTTTGAAAAATACTGTTTATGAAAATAATAAACAATGATAATTAAGAAATGGGATATTAAATGAAACTTTGTAATTATTAAAAAATTTAAGTTCATTTTTTGAAATAGAATATTTTGTAATTTTCGTAATAAGAAAAATTGTATCATTGTAATAAAATTATAATAATATTACTGATAATAGTATTAGTAATGATAAATTAAATATCTGGTTTCGCTGGTAATTATTTTTGATATTCCCGGCATTTAGAGAGGAAGGAAAAACTTTTCCCAAAAAAAAAAGATTTGTGTAAAAATCTTTTTTCTTTTAACGGTTGAATTATAATTTTCCTTTTTTCGAAATAAAAAGGGGATGAGAGTATGAGTCTTTCGAGTTGCCCTCGTATATATTTATCGAGTGTATGATTATCTCTACTTCGGCTTTACGATTTGTAACTATTGAATCAGTATGAAATATTAATAACTGCGGGGGATAATTTCACCATTAGAATTTTCCTCTGCACTAGAATTCTCGTTTGCGTGTATGACACAGAAATTATAGGGGAATTTCTGCCTTTAAACTATGCATTAGCTTTATGTCCTGACTCACAAAATATATAATTTTTTTAAAAGGGGTAAAAAAATTTCCGTTTTTCTTCTTTCTTTTAAATTTATTTATCCTGTGCAGATTTTAAACTGGTGACCTCTTTGAGGGATGATTCTCTCTCTCTCTCTTTCTTTCTCGGTATAATGCGAAATCTATTTTTTTTATTAAAAAAAGTACTTTTTTAAATTCCTTTCCATACATTTTTTTTAAATTTTCTCCTAATTCTAATGAGGCAAAATATTTATTCTAAAAATCAGAATTATATGAAAATGATGAAATTTCTGACGTTTCTGTGGAGTTTTAAATTATTTTTTTGTTTTTATCGAGTTGGTAAAAAAATGACGTGGAAAATAACTAAAGTAATTCTCAATTGAACTAATTATTAATTATAAAAAAAATAACTATGAAAAATGTTTTAATGTTACAAAAAGGGTTGACTTTAATTACTTTATAGTTATTAAAGAAAACTACTAATTTTTCATACAAAATAAATAAAAAAATAAATAATAATAAAAAAATAAATAATAAATAATAATAAATAAAAAAAAATAAAATAATAAAATTAATAATAATAAAAAATAATAATAATAATAAATAATATTTAGTAAAGAATGGCTATTTGGAAAATAATTAGTAATAAGTAAATATTTCAGTAAATTTAGTAAATTTTGAATTAGTAAACAGCAAATAGTTTTACTTATAAATAGCAATTTTTCCTAATTTACTAGTAAATTTACTAATTTAAAAGTAAAAAATTTAGTTTTCACTAATGAAAAGTAGTATACATATTTCCTAACTTAAATATAAACAGTCAAATTTTACTAATTGTTCTCTAAATCTGAATTAGTTGAAAATAACTTATTGCTAGTAAAACCGTGGCTCACTTTTTGCGTTAGCAATTAGTAAAAAATAACTAATTATTAGTTGTTAGTTACTAATTATAAGTAAATAAATAACTAAAAATATAGTCAAATTTTACTACAGTTTCTACAAATTTCAGTTATTTTTACATAACCTAAAAGTGAATTTAACTAATAATTAGTCATTATTAACTATTTCATTAGTAAAATATTGCTATTTGAATCAGTGACTGACTTTTTGCTATCAAATTAGTTATTTTTAACTAATTCAAATTTAGAGAGTCAGTTAATTAACTTAATTACAATAATTTTGTTCTCGATCAAATAGCAATTATGCTAATTTGGAAATCCTAGTGACTTCTATTCAAGTGAACTAAAAATATGATCTATAAAAGTTAAGTTCGAAAATTCAGTTAAATAAAACTTTATCTAAGTGATAATTATGCGGCACGAAAAATGAATTTTAATGAAAATGGTTTAAATGAATATTATACAAAAATCTTTCAACATTTTTTTTTTGAATTTTTCTTTTTAATAGCAAGACTGTGTTATAAATGAGAATAAACTGAAAATTCGATTTAAAGAAGTTTTTAAGTAATATTCATTCGTCAGGGAAAAATCCAATTTACTTAAAATTATCTCCCCTTTTTTATTTCTCATTTTTTTCTTCCCTTCTTATTCTTCTTCTTCTTTTTAATTCGAATCACTATAGTGAAATTTCATTGGATGTAAGTTTAATTCTTTATTTTGAAGGCGTTTACGTCACGGCTGTATCCAGATCTAGAGAGCATAAGCAATTAAGATAGTTACTTGGTTATGAGACAAAAAGACAGAGTAGACCAAAGGTAGAAAAGGTAATTACCGTGGTAACGACCTGCCTCCGCGAGCGACCGAGCACTCTTGCAGCGAGAAAGAGAGAGAGAGAGAGAAAGCGTGGCTTCTAGGGAAATTACTGTTGGAAAAATTCATGCCGCGGAAGATTTGCGTAAATTAATTTACAGCGTATTCGCCTGCAAAGCAGAAGCTTGCCTAGAAGAAGGTACAAGAAGTAGAAGAAGGAAAAGAAGAAGGCAAAGAAGAAGAAGAAAAAAGAGGAGGGGAAAAAAGGGAGATGAAATTCAATTTAGAACTGTGGAGTGAATTTTGTGTGCGGTCGTTCAAACGCCCACTAAGAATCTTTTTTGTAAAATGAGATCTATCTTCATCATTTCTATAATTCTGTGAATAGGGAATAATATTTGACAAGACTTTTAGTCTTTTTTGTACATATTTTGTGTATCCTACAAAGTTTACGTGTTTTTTTAATTTTACGCATTTTAATTTTTTAGTATTTCTATAGTTCAGAGTCGGTAATTATTAGGCGTCCATTAAATAATGATTCATAGTCAATTTTGGATATTATTAAACATTTTCGACATTTATATGGGCAATTCTCTGCAATCTTTAACTTTTGAGTGAAAGAAAAAAAATTACTAGCACATTAATAAAAATTTGTATATAAATTAAGATTAGTATTTAGAATTTAATTTTGTAGTTAAAAATGTAATATTTTGAAGGTCTCATATATTTTTATTCATTTCTAATTAGACGATTTTTTGATGGTTAAGATGAATTATTTCCTTTATTGTCGATTGTTTTGGATTTGAATATTTAGGTTGCATTTATTTTTTTGCATTTAAAATGAATAATATTAATTATTTTTTAATATTCTTTTTTTTATTATTATTCAGATTTTACATTTTAGAAATAAAGGAGCAGAAAAATGATTAGCTTTGAATAAAAAAGTAAGTAAAAGAAATTGAAATTTCTGAACAAAACATTCAACAACTTTCAAAGTTAAAAGTGAAGTTGTCAATTTTCCAGACACACAATCTTGAAATCCTCATTCATTGCGTCACATTTACGGTCCTGACTATTTCGGTCCTGACAGTTTCACGAGTACTTCCTTATATTTCGATAATATCTGAAATTTTTAAGGCGTGCTTTTACACATAGTTAAAAAAAATAATTGTGCAAATGTGCATACAAATTTGATAACATTTTATAGCTTCCTTTAGTTGTGCCAAGTCATTTACGGTCCTGACATAATCGTATTCTCTTCCGAATTTAAGAACAATAATATTTAATAATTTCAATATAAAGTATTGCACATAAAAATTTCAACTGGTCACAGTTTCAGTAAGTTTTAAGGTTTCATTCTATATATTGATGAATTAATTTTAGGAAGGCACTCTTGTAATATTTGCAAGTACGTTTTATTTACGGTTCTGACACGAAATTAAGGGAAAGTTTTTGAAATTCAAAAAATTTGTTTTCTGAATGCTTATTATTTTCAAATTACTCTTAAAATAATCCTTAGATATTCATTTACTTTTATGTATTTGTCTTTTAATTCTATTTTATTGTGACAACTTATAAAATTTATCTATGTTTCCGAAAGTGCCTTAAGGGACTCTCTGATTTGCTTACTTTTCAACATTAAAAAATATATAAAAATTACTAAATAAAATTTAATAATTTTGAAACGAACATATTATATTATTATAAAACATTCTTTACATGGAACAATAATTATTTTTAAAAAATATTTTATGTATATTGAGTATAATTACATAATGAATATGAGACACTGAAAGGTTAAGGGTTCCAGAGAATTGCCCATATACTAGTTTGACGTTAAAAATTTGTTTTGAAAAAAGTAAAAATATAATTTTTTTCCGTGCATTGTTGGATTTCACAGTTTTATTTATTAATGGAAATGGATACATTAACACTGAGAAAACAATGTATTTGTATTAAAGATAATTATCTATGTTATACAGTCAATTGAAAATAATTTTTTAATTAAACATTGGTAATAATTTTGCTCTAATACATGTGTTTGATTGAATAAAAATTACGTTTAATTCAACTCAGACAAAATTTTTTCCCTATATTTTACCGAATTTTTCAGTAAAATTTGAATATAGTGTCATGACAATAATTTAAGAAAATTTTAATTATTTTTCCAGTAACGATATTTTAAAAAATAAAATCAAATAAATAAAATAATCATTAATAATGATAGCTAAAAAATATAATGATGATATTTTAAAAATCTAATGTGATATATTTATTTCTTACTAGCAGTACTGTAAAAGTTAAAAAGAAACTAAAAAAACAGTTATTCCCCCATTTTTTCATAGCTTTAAATTTGTTTTTCAATTAAAAAAACAATTTAAACTAAACGTTTAATACGAATATAATAAAAGTTTAACGTTAAGTGCAGTTTCCAGAATTGTAATATACTTATTTAAATACCCGTTCTTAAATGAAAAAATTTTACATTAATATTTGATTTATTTCAACATATTTCTACTTAATTAATAATTATCTTATTGTTAATTAAATTAACATTCGATGAATTAATTATTTTAAATGTTTATTAATTTTCAAATATGTATATTATTAAATTTTTATTAACACATTTGAGAATATTAAGAATTTGAATATATTATTATTTTATTCCATTGAATAGAAATTTAAACATTCTTCTTTATAATAATAAAAACATAATTTAAAAATATTTTATAAATTGACCTTAAATATAGTTGGAAAAGATTCAATGATGAGACGCATGCTTATTTCCGAAAACTTTTTTGATCATTTAAACTAAATATCATTTGTCTTAAAATTCATTTAACACACATTTAACGTTACATAAAACTCATATAACATAAATTTCTTTTGACATAAAAATCATTTAACATAAATTTCTTTTGACAAAAAATTCATTTAATGTAAATTTAAATTGTCATAAAATTTATTTCACAGAAAATTTATTTGACAAGAATTTAATTTAGCATAAAAGTCATTTAATTATAAATTGTTAAATAAATAAATAAATAATAAATAAATTTAACGTAATTTTCATTTTACACACAATCCATTTTACATAAATATCATTTTACATATAATTCACCTGACATTAATTTCATAACGACGTAAATTTCATTTAACATAATTGTTATTTAACATATAATTCATTTGATACGAATTTCATTTGGCATAAATTGGCATTTAACATTTTAACTTTTTAACTTTTTTTTTTTTTAACTTTTTATGTAACTTTTTTTAAGTTGAAGTTGGTTTATTATTATTTTCAATGCTCATCTAACTTTAACTTTATAAAAATTACTTTCATTAACCTTTAAAAACGAACTATTTTTAAAAAATTTATATAATTTTTAACATTAGCCCGGGACCAAAGTGAAAGTTGTAGTAAGAGTTTAATTAGTAATTAGTGAATTATTCTCGAAAATCCCATAATTTTCCGATTTTCTCCAAAGAAGTTGTACGCATTTGAAAATCGTGAAAATGGGCAAAGTGGAGTTTTTATTTTCGATATTATTTTTATTAAAGTTGAAAATTAAAGAAAACTTTAAACAGAAACTGAAAGTTCATGGAAAATTCGACATAGTCCGTAAGTTTTTATTTAATTTTATAATCCCATCTCCCCATTATTTATTAATAAAAATTCCCAAAATTAAGTTACTTTGATGATGAACTTTGGGATAGTATTTTATTTATTATTTTATAATTTTAAATGCTTTTATTAATTTGTAATAATAAATTCAAACATTCTCAACAAATGCCAATAATTTTTGTTATATTTTTGTAATAAATTGTATTTCTTTTACATTATTTTCTACTGGCAGAAAACTGACAGTTTTTAGGATCTCTTACATTTTTCTATACATGTTTCATAAAAAATATATAATTTTTTAGAAAAAATCCTTTTATTTCGTGACTTTAATAACATCGAAATCATTCCTGCAGAATATTACAATTTTTTAAAATTTGTCGGCGATCAATTTAGTTAAAATAAAATGGATTGACCTATAAACTAAATAAGTATTAGGAAAAAATAACTGATTAGTAAAAAAACAACTGATTAGTAAAAAATAGTAAATTTGATTCAATAAAAATGACGTTTAATTCAATTATAATAGATGGTACGTTTAAACAAAATTTTTTTTGCTTTGACACTTATTTTAGTACTTTGTTACTTAAAGAAGGAAAATGAGGAAAAAATAATTTAAAATATGTGGGCGATTATATATATGGGTGATTCTCCACGAAACCGACAATTTCATGTCCCTAGTGTTTTTTAAGAAACAGATTGCACACATAATAATGAATCCGACGTAAAAAAGTAACTCTGGTGATTACAAAGAAAAACCTATAGCCACTTTAATTTCTAAGATTAAATGTTTTTTTAAATGCAAATTTAAGAGCCAAATCGTCATGGTGAAGCCTGTCCCAAGAGTCAGTTACAAAACAAAAATAAATATTTTTAGTCAAATTCTCAAATAAAAATAATGATTGATAACATTTTTTTAATGTCTAAGTGTGTAAAATTTTAAAAATTAAATTGGTTGTAAAAAAAAATTATTTTTAAATTTTTTTTCTGATGTTATTTCTTGTCCCCAGTTTTGTGCGTCATGGTGAAGCCTTTTTAAAAAATTGAAATATTTCATAAAAATAAAATCAGAATTTCGGTATTCTTTAGTACAAGCAACAATTTAGTTCCCTCAATAGTGTTTCACTATGAAAGAAAAAAATTGTTATACTTTTTTTCATTTTTTTTTTACATTTTTAACCGTCAACTTTGTACACGGAATCACAGAATCGTCATGGTGAAGCCTTCACATTTTTTGTAATAAATAAAAAAAATAATTTTTTTTAGCAAATAATGTATAGTCGTATTATTTCAGTGAATATAAAAGATAGGAATATGAAACCCATTGAAAATTGCTAATAATTTATTTTAAAAAACAGTATTTATTTTGCGTCATGGTGAAGCCTCAGCGTCATGGTGAAGCCTTTTTTGTCTTTCATTGAACTTGTGGTTTAAACAAGTGTATAATTACAACAATTTTTGTAATTTTTTCCAAATAAAATTAAACAAATAAAAGTTACCTTGTTTAAACTATAAATTTAGTAAGTTGTGACATTAATTACTTTATAAATTTTCATAACTTAACGTACTAATTTCTGAAAGTTGACAAGAATTTATTTTCATTTAAATTATGTTAATAAATTACGATAAATGATTTTAAATAATTTATAAAATTACAACATATGTTTCCATAAATTTTCATAAATTACAACATAAATTTCCATAAATTACCCTATAAATTTCCATAAATTTTAAAGAATAGTTTTTAAAATTTTCTTTTATTTACTCAAAAAAATTTATTTAGGTACCTCAAAAATTTATAAATTACTATAAATTTTCTGCATTTGTCTTTCTAATTTTGAATTATGTTTTGTAATAATATTATGAATTACCTCACAATTGTTATAAATGACTGTATAAATTCAGGGTTGCTACAATGTCTGGAAATCTGAAAAACCTGGAAATGTCAGGGAATTTTATTTTGTATGGAAATGTCAGGGAAAAGTCAGGGAAAAATGAGAAAACACCTGGAAAATAATTTTCTGTTAAAATTATGTTATTTTTTGGCGAATTTTACCATGAAAAAGTAATCTTTGGTACTTTATTCCTTGCACTCTCTAAATCTAAATCCCTCTCTTTCTAAATAATTAAAATTTTTATTAGTTAATTTAAAAAAACACCTTTAAAATTTTATAATAAAATTGAATTTTTGCAAAGTTTTTTTTTTGGAAATTTTGATAAATAAGATTTTTTAAATTTTTCAATTCTTTTCTTTCAAGATAATTGAATTTTTATAAAGAAATTATTTAAAATTTTTTGAATGAATTAAATTTTCTTTACATTTTATTGAAAATAATTGAATATTCTTTTAAAGAATTTTATTTAAAATTTTCGAAAATAACCAAAGGAAGTTAGTGACCGTAATTATAATTTTATAATTTAAAATATAAATTATTTTCCAAATTTTCAATTAAAATTATTTAAAAAAAACATTATTCTCAAAAAATAGACACCCTAAAAAACATAAAATTTTTAAATATTGTATTTTCGACAATGAAAAATGTTTGAAACTGTGTTATTTTTCTATAAATTATTAATATAACAATAAAATCTGATATGTTTTGATAAATTTTACTTTTTAATTAATTACTTTTTATATAAATCACACCTCCAATATATATGGAAAAATATTATTTGAGACCTGGAAAACCTGGAAAAGTCAGGGAATTTCATTCGAGAAAAATTGTAGCAACCCTGAAATTACCATAAATTTCTATAAATTACCATAAATTTCTATAAATTGCCATAAATTTCTATAAATTACCATAAATTACTGCCTAAATTTCCTGAAGTAGATTTTTAAATCCTGAATTAAACAAAAAACAATTTCTATCAGTTCAACTATCAATTTTGTTAATATAACAAAACTATGGCAACTAATTATGCCAAATGGATGCGTGAACAGTTACTTTGTTTAAAAAATACAAAAATTACAAACAATTTGTCCGGCCCGTAACAGATATTTAATTCTTGACTATCATACTTAAAATTTACATTATGATTTTTATTTTTATTGAAAAAAAAATAATAAAAATAACAATCACCAAATTGTCGGTTTCATGGAGAATCACCCATATATATATATTTTTTTTAAAGAAAATTACTTATAATTGAGAATGCGATTTTCTGGAAGAATAGTCATTGAACATTGTGAATTGTTTATGGGATTTTGAGAATCTCGATTTCAATAGAATGTCTGACTGAGTGGGGCATTAGTAATCGTCCTCCCGTTGTTCATTAAATTCTCATTCTAAAGCGTCTGCCAGTACGCGCGCCTACTACTGGCTGATTTAAAATTGAATTCCAAAGCGGAAATCCTCTTCTCGGGAACACGTCCGTCGATCGCTATTGCCGACCTCATTCAAGTTAGGTGTATAATGCACTCTATATATCACATCCTCTATTCTTATTGAAGGTACATCCAAACTCGATATATAGATATACAGACACATAAAAAAATATATATATTTATATACACACATACAGTCATATATAAATATATATCCATACAAAAGTATAAATGTGTATATACATACATATAAATAAATAAATATATATATATATATATATATATATATATATATATGAATTGTATGTCACGTGTGTTCTCTTTACGCGTCTCACGTACATTGCTGGTTCATCGGACAGCTCGCCAAACAGCCTTCAGGCTGCTGAGGTTATTTTTCTACTGGCTAGCCTCTCTATACTCGAATATCAGAAAAGGGTTCTTCTTCTTCTTGTATTTTTTTCGTTTTTTTTTTCTTTTTTTTTTTCTTAAAAGAAGGAGGGGTAAATGGGAGTGGAGAAATGTCCACTTTCAGACTTGCACTTTATGCACGTATGAATACCAACGCGTGATCGGAATTCTATGATCATCGCCCTCGGTTTAGAATCGCCGCAAAATTACTATAAAATCACCTCTCGCAAAACTGATTTCCCGCTCGATCTATCGGCAACTCTTTTTTCGGGGAAAATTCGACATCTTCAAAATGTACATTTGATTGGATTTTCCATTCTGATTATCGCTTCGGATAAGAAAAGGTTATTATCTAGAGAGAAGATTCTATTGAATTGTATACTAGGAAATGTCTTTTTAAATTGAAAATTTGAAATTTAAAAGTTTGAAACGAATTTTTTTTAACGAAAATTGGTATTTGGTAGAAATGATAAATTATTTTGTAGAAATTTATACGTGATATACTGATATTTTTTTATGGATATTGATTAGTTATATAATTTTTAATTATTAATATTATTATACTAATACAGCGTTGCCAGAGGTCAGAGAAACGTCAGGGAAAGTAGAATTTATCATGGAAATCAGGGAAAAGGCAAAAATTGTTTTTTTAAAGTATTGAATAATTTTACATAAATTTTTCGAAATTATTCGAAATTTAAAATAGTTGCGTTCACAATATTTTTAGCAATAGATAAACTTTAAAAAGTTTTAATTTGAAATTTTATAAAATTTTAATTTTATATGAATTTATTTAGAAGTTTGAGAGAACATAGATTTAAAAAAAATTTCAATAATTTAAACTCTTTGAAATTAGTTCAATTTTTTAATTAATTTAATAAATTAGTTTTTTCGATTTTTGGAAGATGTATATAAAAGGTAAAAGAAAAAACTCTTTTACTTTTTCATAAAATAAACAACGTTTCGGTGGTCAGGTTCGCCACCATCATCAGGTCACTTTAATAAAAAAAAATGAATTAATTTTTAATTAATTGTTAAAAAATGGATTTATAGAAACATGTTAGTTGGGAACAGAAAAAAAATTGAATTTTTGAGAAGTTACAAATGGTCGTAGAAATTCAATTATTTTTAAAAATAATAAAATTCGTCGCATAACTTTAATTATGTTTAAATTTTTTTTAAATTAAATAATATATAATTTTCCTCTAAAGTTAAATTATTTTCTAAAATTTTTATAAAATTCCGCGCAAAATTTAAATTATTTTCAAAAATTTTCTTTAAATCAATGATTTTTTATATTTATTATTTTAATGAAATTTTTCAAAATAATTCAATTATTTAAAACAATTTTTAATAAAATTCTACGTAAATATTTAATTATTTTCGTAAATAATAAAAATTTTGCAGGAATTTAATTTTTTACAAATTTTTTATAAACTTCTTCGCAATAATAATAATAATAATAATTATTATTATTATTATAATTTTTACTAATTATTATTTATTATTATTGTTAGGTTCTCAATGGTAATTTTTTGAACTACTTTTCTCTTTAAATATTTAATAAATTCACCTGAAATTTTTTACGAATGTCTAAAATACAATAAAGAAAGGCAGTAATGTGTAAAAGTTTAAATATTTTTAAAATTAATTATTTCAAATTTCTTTAAAATTATCATTTGTCACGGTCACTTCAAATCAATTTCTCGTCTTCACCGATTTGAAAATGTTTTATTATAATTAATTTTTAAATTATTAAAACTTTTGCACTTCACTGCCCTTCTTTATTATATTTTAGACTTTCTTACAAAATGTCAGCTCAATTTATAAAATATTTAAAGAGAAAAGTCGTCAAGAAATTACCATTAAATTTCTAACAGTCAGATGCTGATCAATTTTTTTTTACAAATAATAAAATGTTTTACAAAAATTCACTTATTTTCATAAATAATACAATTTTTTTACAAGAATTTAATTATTTTCATAAATAATACAATTTTCTCACAAGAATTTAATTATTTTCATAAATAATACAATTTTTTTACAAGAATTTAATTTTTTTCATAAATAATACAATTTTTTTACAAGAATTTAATTATTTTCATAAATATGAAAATTGTTTTCAGGAAATTCAATTATTTTTAATACACTTTTAAATTAATTTTTCGAAAAATTTAAGTACTTTCAAAAGTATTCTTAAAATTCTTTATGAGAATTTATTTATTAAAAAATTTATTCATAACATTTTTTATGAGAATTTAATTTTTAAAAACATCTAATTACTCAAGAAATTCTTTATTTTTGTCTTTAAATAATTTAATTCTCGTTGAATTTTCTAATAAGAATTGGTTTAAAGATGAATTTCAGTTTATATTTTCAATAGTAATTGAATATTGAAAGTTTTACAGCATGGATTTCGAGAAATAATTGAATTTTAAATGATTCCAAATTAAAGTCTCTAAATATCAGCATTTTTAATACTTTTAAATAACATATCTGTGGAATTAATTTTTTCTTGAAAAGTTTAATTGAATTTTTTGAAAAATTACTTAAAATTATTACTTTCTACTGTAGATTTAATTAAAGAATTTCCGAATAATCGAAATTTCGTTAGCATTAATTGTAAATAAATGGATTTCATAATACTTGTAAAACTTTTTCAAAAATTTTTGAAAATAATTGATTTAGAAAAGAATTTTAGTTAAACATTCTAGGAAATAATAAGAATTTATGGTCTGCATTCTATATAAGAATTGAATATAAAAAATAATGGAAATAATTTTTAAGAAGTTACATAGTAACAATATTTTTATAATATAAAATAATGATTTTCTTACTTTATTTATTATTATAATAACTTAATATTCTTATATAAGCTGTTGAATTTTAAAAAGGTTTGAATTTTACATTGTTTAAATCTTAATTCTTAGTGAAAAATAATCTAATTCGTGAAGAATTATTATTTATAATTTATTCTTTAATTTATTACTTGCAAATTATTTAGTGAATAACTTTACATTATGATTTTGAAAAATAATTAAATTTAAAAAAAAAATACAATTTTTACAAGGATTCACTTATTTACATAAACAAGAAAATTGTTCAGAGGAAATTCAATTATTTTTAATACACTTGAAAATGATTTTTTCGAAAAATGTAATTATTTTCAAATGCATTCTTGAAATTTTTCATGAGAATTTAATTATTAAAAAATTTATTGATAAAATTTTTTATGAGAACTCAATTTTTAGAAACATCTAATTACTTTAATTCTCGTTGAATTCAATTTAATAATTTTAAAAAATGATTAAATTTTTAAAGAGTGGCGTTTGAAATTTTCACAAATAATAATTGGTTTGCAAAGATTAGTGATTAAATAATAAAATAATAAATATAATAAACATAAGTGATTAAATATTTATTAGAAGAAAATATTAAAATTGAAAAATAATCGTTAATTTAAATAAGTTAATCATTACGGTCATTTTGTTTTAAACAATTAAGGTTAAAATTATTGAAGCAGAATACTCATAAGAAATGTTTAGAAAATTAAAAATTAAAGATGTTTGTAAAAATTGCCATAAAACAGTAATCCGAAAGTGATAAAAATGTTCTGGAAATTTAAAAATTTACACAAAAAATTGCTGATTATTTAATAATGAATTAATTAGTTAGTTGATGGTTAGTTATTAAAAAAGTAAAGTTTAATAAAAAATGTTTTATGCCAAAAAAAATATTTTGAATGAATATTTTGTAAACTGTATTTAAAGTATTGCACTTCAACTGAATCTTAATTTAATCTCTTTTTTTTGCTTTGGTCTCTTTCTGTTTCTTGCAAATATGCAAAGTATCATGTCTTGCGTGAAGGAATTCTCTAATTACTGTTGTTAGAATTAAATGTCTTTAGGAAGGGGTATTAGTGTGAAGTGTTTTGAAAATGAAGTAGTTGCAATTCGTGAATTATTCTAGTGCACGATTTTGTTTCTATCACTCTCATTCACATTATATTACTCACCCTCGACTCTTAAGTGTATGGCATCTGGTTCGGTAATCGCATTTCGAGGTCTACTGCTCGCAAATAATTTCGATGGTTTATGTCTTGAAATTCTCCAGATCCAACGAATCTTTTGTTGCTTATACACGTTCCTCCTTCTCTCACTGCAAAATTGAATTGACAATTATGCATTGTTTAAAGTTTACTGCGCCAAAGACACTCTATTCTTGCCTTCTGAATTTCTCTTGCTCCTTGAATTTAACAAGTTTTATTATCAGTCGTAATTTTCAAGTTTTCTGTTTTTTCCTTCCTTCAGGAAAATGCTTCGTTAGCAAATAAAAAAAAAATAAATAAAAAAATGAATAAAAAGATGAATAAAATAAATTAAATAAATAAGTAAAATAAATAAGTAAAATAAATAAGTAAAATAAATAAAATAAATAAGTAAAATAAAGTAAATAAATTAGTAAAATAAAGTCAATAAATTAGTAAAATAAAGTAAATAAATTAGTAAAAATTAATAATAAATAAAAATAATAATATTAAGTAAATATAATAATAAATATAAGAAAAAAATTTCTTTCTACTTTTTTCTACTTAGCGAAATCGACTTGAGGAAAAAGAGAAAGGAGAAAAGATGAAAAAAAACGGAGGAAATTTATTTAATTTTTATGTGACGAGCATCAATGGATGTAAGACAATGAGTTGAGTTTCTGCTCCTATCTTTGCGATTAGTCCTGAAGGTGCGATTATTGTGGAATGTTGTACGGGGCACGCTGTGATTTTGTTCTTATCCGTTTCCAGGCCATTGACTGGAGCCCGATATTACCGAACAGTGTTCTAGGAAACATCCCCATTTGAGCAATTTCCTCACCAGTATCCTAAGCTCAATCTTCCTTCAGAAATGTGGTACACCTAATTTCTTACGAAACGAAAAATAAATTTTCTTCTTATATCCCACAGAATTCCCTCAAGATAGATAAAGAAAATCTAATTGTAAATCCATCAACTAAAGCGTTCTTCTTATTTTTCCAAAAAGGATTTTTCAATATTCATTGTAATTTTTCATTTTCCCTTTTGTTTCGTTTTCTTTTTTTCGTAATTTTAACAAGGGCGATATTTTTTCTTGTATTTTTCTTTTTTAAACAGGAAAAAAATTTTTTTCGAGAGAAATCTTTTTCTATTTAAAAAATGTTATCACAGTTTTTCTAAGGATAATAAAATTGAGACAAAAAAGGAATCAAAACGTTGCTACGCAATACTTTTCATTCGTTTTTTATCTGAATTTTATTATCCTTAGAAAAACTGTGAAAATAAAAGATAATGAAATTTGTTCGCTTTAAAAACTGCTTTTAAGACACGGAGATTTTAATTTTTGAAATTATTCCCCATTTTCGTTTTCTTTATTTAATGTGGGGAATATTTTTTTCGAGGTTTTTCTTTTGAAAGGTTTTTTTTAATAGGGGAGCAAACTTTTTATTTGGTTTTGAGTTTCGATTTTCACTCTGACTTTAATTTTCACTCTGATTTTGATTTTGACTTTGAAAATCAAATTCAAAGGCAACATCAAAGTGAAAGTCGAAATTAAAATGAAAGTCAAACACAAAATCAAAGTCGAAATTAAAATGAAAGTCAAACTCAAAGGCAAAATCAAAGTGAAAGTCGAAATTAAAATAAAAGTCAAACTCAAAGGTAAAATCAAAGTGAAAGTCGAAATTTAAATGAAATTCAAACACAAAATCAAAGTCGAAATTAAAATGAAAGTCAAACACAAAATCAAAGTTGAAATTAAAATGAAAGTCAAACTCAAAGGCAAAATCAAAGTGAAAGTCGAAATAAAAATGAAAGTCAAACTCAAAGGCAAAATGAAAGTGAAAGTTAAAGTTGTAAAAATGTGAAACTCAAAATTGAATCAAAGTCAAGTTAACTACAAAATCGCACCACAGGAAAAGATTTAAAACAAATAAAATTTGCTTGCTTCGAGAACTTTATTTTAAGCAAACGAGAGATTAAAAATTTTGCAATGTTGCATAATTAAAATTTAGTTTTGAGGGAGAAAATAGAAAAAATATAAAATTAGATTACTTGAAAAATTTTAAGACACAGAGAAATTAAAATTTTCGTAATTACGAATTTATCAAAATGAGAAAAGTATTTGTTCGCTTTAAAAACTGCTTTTAAGACACGGAGGTTTTAATTTTTGAAATTATTCCCCATTTTCGTTTTCTTTATTTAATGTGGGGAATTTTTTTTTTCAAGGTTCTTCTTTTGAAAGGTTTTTTTTAATAGGGGAGCAAACTTTTTATTTGGTTTTGAGTTTCGATTTTCACTCTGACTTTAATTTTCACTCTGATTTTGATTTTGACTTTGAAAATCAAATTCAAAGGCAACATCAAAGTGAAAGTCAAAATTAAAATGAATGTCAAACGCAAAGGTAAAATCAAAGTGAAAGTCGAAATTAAAATGAAAGTCAAACACAAAATCAAAGTCGAAATTAAAATGAAAGTCAAACTCAAAGGCAAAATCAAAGTGAAAGTCGAAATTAAAATAAAAGTCAAACTCAAAGGTAAAATCAAAGTGAAAGTCGAAATTTAAATGAAATTCAAACACAAAATCAAAGTCGAAATTAAAATGAAAGTCAAACACAAAATCAAAGTCGAAATTAAAATGAAAGTCAAACTCAAAGGCAAAATCAAAGTGAAAGTCGAAATTAAAATAAAAGTCAAACTCAAAGGTAAAATCAAAGTGAAAGTCGAAATTTAAATGAAATTCAAACACAAAATCAAAGTCGAAATTAAAATGAAAGTCAAACACAAAATCAAAGTTGAAATTAAAATTTAAGTCAAACTCAAAGGCAAAATCAAAGTGAAAGTCGAAATAAAAATGAAAGTCAAACTCAAAGGCAAAATGAAAGTGAAAGTTAAAGTTGTAAAAAAAGTGAAACTCAAAATTGAATCAAAGTCAAGTTAACTACAAAATCGCACCACAGGAAAAGATTTAAAACAAATAAAATTTGCTTGCTTCGAGAACTTTATTTTAAGCAAACGAGAGATTAAAAATTTTGCAATGTTGCATAATTAAAATTTAGTTTTGAGGGAGAAAATAGAAAAAATATAAAATTAGATTACTTGAAAAATTTTAAGACACAGAGAAATTAAAATTTTCGTAATTACGAATTTATCAAAATGAGAAAAGTATTTGTTCGCTTTAAAAACTGCTTTTAAGACACGGAGGTTTTAATTTTTGAAATTATTCCCCATTTTCGTTTTCTTTATTTAATGTGGGGAATTTTTTTTTTCAAGGTTCTTCTTTTGAAAGGTTTTTTTTAATAGGGGAGCAAACTTTTTATTTGGTTTTGAGTTTCGATTTTCACTCTGACTTTAATTTTCACTCTGATTTTGATTTTGACTTTGAAAATCAAATTCAAAGGCAACATCAAAGTGAAAGTCAAAATTAAAATGAATGTCAAACGCAAAGGTAAAATCAAAGTGAAAGTCGAAATTAAAATGAAAGTCAAACTCAAAGGCAAAATCAAAGTGAAAGTCGAAATTAAAATAAAAGTCAAACTCAAAGGTAAAATCAAAGTGAAAGTCGAAATTTAAATGAAATTCAAACACAAAATCAAAGTCGAAATTAAAATGAAAGTCAAACACAAAATCAAAGTTGAAATTAAAATGAAAGTCAAACTCAAAGGCAAAATCAAAGTGAAAGTCGAAATAAAAATGGAAGTCAAACTCAAAGGCAAAATGAAAGTGAAAGTTAAAGTTGTAAAAATGTGAAACTCAAAATTGAATCAAAGTCAAGTTAACTACAAAATCGCACCACAAGAAAAGATTTAAAACAAATAAAATTTGCTTGCTTCGAGAACTTTATTTTAAGCAAACGAGAGATTAAAAATTTTGCAATGTTGCATAATTAAAATTTAGTTTTGAGGGAGAAAATAGAAAAAATATAAAATTCGATTACTTGAAAAATTTTAAGACACAGAGAAATTAAAATTTTCGTAATTACGAATTTATCAAAACGAGAAAAGTATTTTTTTTTTGCAAAACAGTAACTTTTTTTCCCGAAAGTATAAACAATTTCCGTTTTGTGGAAATGAGTTTTTTGGGGGCAAGAAAATAGAACAATTCCCTTCGTCTTCGATTAAAGTAAAAGATCTAACAGTAAAATCCGGAATTGTGGAATCTGATTGGCGGATCTCGAGTTAACCTAGGGATAAATTTTAGCAGACGTCAGACTTTAAGTCCCGTAAGAAAAATTGCTTAAATTATTCTCGTCTTTTCAACTCGTTGCCAGAGAGAGAGAGAGAGAGAAGAGTTAGTTCATTTCATAGTAAAGAAAAGAGATTTTCCCCTACCATTCTCGTATTCTCTCTCTCTTCCTTTTTAGTCTTGAAGGAAAAGTGAAAGTGACTTTTTGAAAATGCACCTCTGAGACAAAAGTAGAAATTTAATCTGAAAAAGGGGATTGAATGAACAGTATGTGTGCAGAACGAGGATTGAGTAATGAAAAGGTATAATTAGAGGTATTACTATCTCTATCTCCTTTACTTCTTCCCTCTTTTTTAGCTCACCCTCTTTCTCTCTCTTTCTAATTAAAACACCATTTGCAAAAGGAGCAACATGTACAATGAAATGAACAGGGGAACGAATGAGATAAAGCTAAATCGAAATAATCCTCTCAATCGTAAAACTAAGCCTTTTTCATTAGCTATATAAAAAGAATTATCAAATAACTGAACTCGAAATGTAATTTCCAGAAATAGTATAAAAGAAAAGAAAATTAAAAAATTGTTATTACTTTCGTACGAAACAAGATTTCGAAATTAAAAATTAAAAAAGTCTTTAAACAAAAACATTTTTATATTTTTAGTTTTAAAATGTTACAAGGAAATGGGTGATTTTTCTGAATGTGACACTTTTGAACATATCAGTTTTTTAATTTATTTTTCTTGAAATAATATATGGTTTTTGTTTTATTTAAACTACTTTATTTCATACACACAAAAGTAAGATTTTTAGGTTGTGCGAAATTAGTTTTTAAAAATATTCAAGTTTTTTTTGGTTATTGTTGCTTCGTTAGATTAATTTTATATTTGATTGGCAAATTTTTCTATTAAAATTTCACGCTAATATGGTTCTCGTAATTGAAAATAAAATTATACTGCTTAAAAATTAATAATTTGCATATTTTAGTAGCACAAAATATTCTGTTCGATTAAAATATAAATTTAGTTAAAGTATTTGATTGGATTGTATATTGGGTTAATATTTCAAGAAAAAGGCTTTGGAGATAAAATTATTTTATTGCATAAATTTAGTTGAAACGATTATTGAATTTTTTTTAAATCGTAAAGTAAGTCCTAAATTTTTACTATAGAAATTGATAATAGTTATTAAAGAGAAAATTTTGTAAAATTAATCGAGACATCAAAAAGTAAATTTCAGAAGATTTACCCAAATAAGAATAAATATCGAAATTTTCACTTTCACTTTTACTTGTTTATTACTAAATATATTTATACTTTGAAAAACACATTTTTACTATTACTTTCTATTTGACAGGATTTCATTTTCACTTTCATTTTGACATTTCCATTTACATTCTTTGTTATAGTTCTTTATTTTTTTCTGTTTACTTTCATCAAGACTGATTTTTATTTTGCCTGTTAATTAACGTTTATTTTGCCTTCCAAAGAAAAAAGAAAAATTAGAAGAAAGCAAAAAAAAATTCTTTTAAGAGAAATTCCGTCAAAGTGAAAATTAATGTGAATATGAAATTCTATCAAAGTGAATGTAAAAATGAAAGTGACAATGAACTTTCAACTTTTAACTAGTGATGTCAAAAAAAAAAATTTTTGTTTGAATACGACAATTAGAAATTGATCATTGTAAGGAATGAAAATAAATGAATATTCATAAGTTAAAAATTTTTTTTTAAAATTGAGTTTTCTTAACAAACAAAACTTTGTTAGGCTAAAAATTTTTTGGAAATTTAATTTCATTACAAAAAGTATTTAAACATTTATTTCATAATAAAACTTATTTTTAAATTTATTTTTATTTGAAAAAAAACTAGAGATAGAAATGTATTAAATAACAATTTTTTCGGAAATTGGATTTTATTAGAGACTAAAATTTAAATTGTAATTCATTTTGGCAAAAATTGTTTGGAATTAAATTTTACTAGAACATAATAAGTACAAAATTTTTTTATTAGGAAACACAGTTAAAAATTGAAATTTATCAGTTAAAAAAAATTGTAATTGAATTTTCTTGGAGAAAAAATCGTTATTAGGCCAGACATTTTTTTTTATTAAATTTAGAAATTAATTTTTATTTAAAAATAAAATCGAAACATATTATACAAAAATTAGTTGGTTTTATTAGAAAAAACAATTATTGAAAAAGTTAAAATTGTAAGTCATAATGTTTGGAGTTAAATTTTATTCAATAAAAATATTTAGAAATTGATTTTTATCAGAATGAAAAAATAAAAAGTTGAAATGTATTAAGTGAAAATTATTTAGAAATGAATTTTTATTTAAAAAAATATTTAGAAATTATTATCATTATTATTATTATTATTATTATTTTTATTTATTTTTATTATTAGAGAAAATGATTTTAAATTGAAATTCATTAGGTGAGAATTATTTGAAGTTGAATTTTATTAGAAATTTTGTAAATAAAAAAAAAATTGAATTCTTTTGAGGAAAATAATTACAATTGCAGTGAAATGACATGAATTCTTATAAAAAAAATGTTATTAAAATTGTTAAAAATAATTGTTTTCTTTTGGAGAATTTTATAAAATACTTTTCAAAATAATTAGTTTTGTTAACAAAATTTTCAGAAAATGTTTTTTTAATTTCAAATAATTGAATTTTTGTTAAAATTTTAGTATTTAGGGAAACAAATTGAATGTTTTGCAAAGAATTTTATTAAAGTTTTTTGAAAAATAATTTAATTCTTTTGTGAAATTTTATTAAAATAGTTGCTATTGAAAATAATTGATTTTTATCAAAGCATTTCATTATTTGAGAAAATATATTAATTCATAAGATGGATTTTTTGGAAAATTTTCAAATGTAATTAAGAAGAGGAAAAATTAACTTTTAGTGTCCCTTTAAAAAAGCATCCAAATAGTATAGCAAATAGTAAGAAACGTAGTAAATTGTATAGGTTTTAGTAGATGCATAAGAAGCCTATTCAAACTATGATTACTGTTAATTCCCATATTATTTCCAAAAGTATACGTTTTTTCATTCTCAATAACAATTCAATAAATAAATGTATATAAAATAAAAATAAAAAGGACATTTTTCGAAAGAAATAATTGTTTGTGTCCTGAGTTGAAATAAGAAAATACCTAGTTACGTTGGAATTGAAGAATACTTTGTCTACTTGAATGGAAACAGCCTCGGGGGAGTAGAGCGTTTTATAACCTTTTTTCTATTTCCTGTAAAAGAGATGTTTTGCTGAGAAAAATGTTGTCCTGGGGTTTTCTGTATCTAAGTGCGCTGGCGTAATAGGGAAAGATTTCGAGGGACTAGCTTTTTCTTTCTGTACCTAGAAAACGATCCAGTGTATTGAAACGTGAAAAAGAAAGCACTAAGGCACGGAAAACCACTTAGGATTTAGTTGGAAAAGCTAGGGGAGGGGAGAAGGAGAATGAGAGCGAGAGAGAGAGAGAGAGAAGCTTTCGTGAACCAAATACCCACCTTTCCTCTAGACACAACTTTCAAGAAAACTCCATACAAGAATATCTATTTAAATGAAACGCAAAATTTACTCAAATCGACCCTATAATTGAATCATCACTTCAAACTTTACATTGTCGTGTCAAAACTTTTTAAATTTTAGGTAAAGAATATTTTTTTCGATACTTTTTCATTTTTAAAAAAATTTAGTAACTTTTTAATGTTTTTCAAGTTGGAAAATTTACTTTAGATTCAGAATTTCTTTGAATATTTTAACAAGAATTTTTCCTTAAACATAAACTAATGTTTTCAGCGTTTACATAAATATTTTTTTACTTTCCTTAATATTTGAAGTTTATTGGAAAATAGTTTTTTGGATTTTAAAAAATTCCCAACAAAGTAAAAATTTAATTAATTTATTCATTACACTTGTTTACAAAAAGTTACACTCTTTATAAAAGTAAAAAAATTCTAAAATTTGATTAATTTTTTATTTCTTTAAAGTCAATTTTTTTTTACTAAAAGTAGAAATTTTTGAAACAAAAAAATATTTTTATTTATTTGAAAATGTAAAAATGTTTTTACACCAAAGAACTAAAAATCACATTTTCACTGAAATGTAATTAGTAACAAATTGTCAAATTTTGAAATTTGTTAAAAATTTTCGCAATTTTATTGACTATATTTTTAACGTTTTTTTTTAATAAATTATGTGGCTAAAGTTTCGAACGTTCAAATGAACGAAATTCTTTTTTTCACCTCAAGTATTTTTGAAAATTACTATCTAAAAAAGAAAAATAATTTAAATTAAACATTACTTAGTTTAGAATTAATTTGTTTGAATCTAAAAACAATTTTTTTTTTGTAAAGAAATACAAATTAGAAAAAGTGAAAAAAATATTTTCGTTCATTTGAACGTTCGAAACTTTAGGAACATAATAAATTTTATTTTCTATTACACTAACATGTGAAGAAATAGAAAAAAAAATAATGAAAGTAAAATGAAATCAAATTAGTTAATTCCCGCAAATTCTGCAAATCGTGTAATATTTTTCTCAAATAAAAAGAAAACAAGAGAGTTAATACACAAAAAGGTGTTAATGAACTACCGGCTTAAAAAACACGGTTGAATTACAAATTTAAGCACTCATTCAGAAACTCATTCATTTTGACGCTCATTCTCGAGAATGAACGTTTTATGGAAAATTGAGTGAATAGACAAAAAGTTAGGGGGGGGGTGAAGGTGGCGAAGGGGAAGAGGGAATATTTTAGGGATGCGAGTAAAGGGAAAGGAGGTACTTTATTCATATAGCCCGTGGCATTTTAACCCATGGGAATTGAACCACAAACTAGTTAAACTACTTGGTGTGCATGATTCTTGTAGAGAAAGAATTGAAATGTAAAAGTACACGGGTTCAAATGAGTATAGAGGTGAAAGTTTAGATACTGTGTCAGAATCACCGATGAAAACAGTTGCAAAAGTTTATACATATATATATACATACGTATTCACTTTGTTGCTACAACTTTTTGAATTCAAATACAAATTTTTGCAAATTCGTTTACATATATCATTTGCCCTTTAAGAACTGCCTCCACAGTGACAGGAATTTTTTTTTTATTTTACAATCGGAAAGAATTTTTATCTCTATAGTGGAAAATATGAAAAAAGCAAAGAAAAATTGCCTGATACTAAGTTTCCTTTTTATTTTTGGAAGATTTAATTAATTTTCCTTATTTTTTAAAAAATTTCTTTGAGAAAAACAATTTCGTTTCTATTTTTATTAACCTACATTTGACTTTATTTTTTTTTTATTCGCAAAAAATTCGACATAAAGTTTTTTCATTTTGACTTTGACTTTCATAGTCACTTTTACTTTCATATTCATTTTTATTTTCACTTTCATTCAGTTTTGCGTTCACTCTAACACATCTTAAAAGCAAATTTAATTATTTAAAAACAATTTTTTTAAAATTTTTTTGCAAGAATTCAATTATATTCATGAATAATAAAATGCTACGTAGAATTTCAATTATTTTTATACAATTTTAATATTAATATTTTTTAATATTTGCTTAAAATTAATTGAATTCCTGGAAATTTAAAAAAGTTAAATAAAATTTGGAATTAATTGAAAATTTTGTTAAGTTTAAATATAAATATTGTACAGAATTTTATTTTTTTTTACTTTTAAAAATTATTTTTCATCATAATTCATATTCCAAGGTGTCTACTAACCGGGAAATAGTCGGGAATTTAATTTGACCTAGAAAAACCGGAAATAAGCCAGAAATTTTATGCCAAACCGGAAATTTTTTCTCCAAATTAAAAAAAGCGTAATTATTTTATTTTGTTGGTAAAAAATTGCTTTTTATTTAAATTTATTTATTTGAAATTAAATTAAATTCGAATTAGTTAAAAATAATTAAATAAATTAAATTAAATTTGAATTAGTTAAAAATAATTAAATAAATTAACTTAAATTTGAATTAGTTAAAAATAATTAAATAAATTAAATTAAATTTAAATTAGTTAAAAATAATTAAGATAGTAAAAATAATAATAAATTTAAAAAAAAATTTAAATCATTGAAATCATCATTTCACAAATTTTACAAATATTAATTATTTTCATTCTCAATTTCAATTTGATTTTAATTTGATTTTTTCATTTTAACTAATTCAAATTTAGAGAAAAGTATAAATATCTATAAAAATTGAAAAAAGTGATTTTTTTAAAAACAAATAGAAATAAAAAGTTTTTTTTTACAAACAAAATAAAATAATAAAGTTTTTTTTTAATTTGGTGAAAAATTTCTGGCTTATTTCCGAGATTTAAAATTTTAAAAAATTCCATTCATTTTTTATTGAAATTTAGTAAAATTCAACCGAAAATAGTTAAATTTGATCAAGAATTCCAATGGAAACTTTTTAACAAATAGAATTTTCAAAATATTTTAATTTAATAATTGATAAATAATTGAATTTTATAATGAGTCACATTGTAATGTATTCATTTTTCTTAGTGCAAAGATAATTAATTAACATTTTTGTCAGTTAATTAAAAAAAAAGATTCGCACTTTCAGTTTTTAATAAAATTCAACTTTTGCAAAGTTTGTTTTTCTGAAAATATTGAAAAATAAGATTTTTGAAGTTCTTTGATTTTGTTGTTTCAAGATAATTGGATTTTTATAAACAAATAATTGAAAATTTTAGAAATAATTGAAATTTCTTTATATTTTATAAAAAATATTTGAGTTCTTTTAAAGAATTTCATTTTAATTTTTCGAAAATAGTCAAGGGAAGTTGGTGACTGTAATTTTAGGTTTCTTTTTAAAATATAAAGTCCCTCTTAAAGTTTTAAATCCATTGTTGGCTTGGAAAAATTATTATATTATTATATTATTATTCAATAATTATAATTATTGAACTTATCTTAAATTTTTATAAATTAAAATGTCTGAACGATTAAATAAATAATATTTATTTATTGTCAAACATTTTAATAAATTTCCATTGCAAGAATTTAATTTTTTTTGCGAATAACAGCATTTTTTGAACAAAAAATCGGGAAAAGATGTTGAATTTTGTTAAACAAAATAGTTTTTAGTCTTAAAGCTATTTTTTTTTGTATTATTTTTTTTAAAAGTAATTATCAAGTGCGATGTCTGTTTGTAGGAAAAATGAAAAATAAAACACTGGGAGATTGAAAATTTTATTATTCTTTCTTTATTCCATAGATCTCTGGAATTAATTTTCTCTGAATTGTAATTTGAATTGTACATTGTTAATTCCATTTACCGTTGTATGTATTTTGTGTAATGAAATGAAACACAAATTTTCGAAATTTACAGAGTAGTTCCAATATAAAGTGAGCCAACAATTTTAATCACCACAATGATTTTATGCTTTGTTAACAATTCCCTTTCATGGTATTACAATCGATTATTTACATATTTTTCATTTGTTTCGCAAAATTCAATGTTAATCATATTCATGAAAAGTTTATTGTTACTGATTTCAATGGATGATACGAATTTGTACGCTTCACTCTATTATTGTGATTCTCATTGTCGATAACAATTAATATGTTACACTTTGATGACAGTTTTCCTGTATATATCTATGAATATATAAATATATCCATAGATATAATGAGAGAGGGTGGGAGAGAAAGTTAGAAATCGGTTATATCAATATAGAATTAATAACAACATCTGGAAACATGAATTTCCTACTGTGTGTGTCCGTCTGTTACTTCTCTGATAAACAATTCGAAAATAATGAGGAGTATTAACGTTGTCCTGTAATTAGAGTTATTTCTCATTGTCTCTATTAAGTATCTACTGACAAGTAATTATACTATCGTGACATTTTCAATCAATCAGTGTGCACTTTGTTGAAAACTCGCATAGGGTTTGTTGATTAATTAGTCTGATAATGATTCAACGCGTTACATTCACATTTGTCATCATTTCACAAATTTTACAAATATTAATTATTTTCATTCTCAATTTTAATTTGATTTGCAAACACAAATTTTGATATTTAATAATTATCAATCACACATCATTTAAATCTCGTATTCTATTCAATTTCTCTCTCTCTCACTCTCTCTCTTTCTCTCTTTCCTCTCTATCTTTTGTGTTAATAAATTAATAAATGTGTTAAATAAATATTTCCCTTTCAAATTTCATTTCGAAATTTAATTATTTGAATTATTTGCGAAAATTTTGAATTCGTTTTAATTAATAATAATGGTGACTAAAATAATAATCATTATTAAAAAAATAATAATAATAAAAATAAAAATAATACTCATCACCATTATTCGAATGAAATAATAGTAAAAAAAATTATCTATGAAAATCTTCGTATTTCATTCTCTCATTCTGTCTGTCTACACTTTGAAGTTAGTTTTTGTGTATGCTTTTGTTTTTTTTTCTTTAGAAAATATTATTTGACAAATCGAAAATATGTAGGTATTTTTCATGATTTATAATAAAATAACATTTGTAATTTTAAATTTTTAAAATTGTGATTAACAACTAAATTTTGATTTTTATGTTTTTATGACAAATTTCGTTTGACTGATTTAAATTATACAAATTTTTTTCCTTTCAACTTATTTAAAATATTAGAAAATTGTTTATTGTTTTGGAAAATTATGATTAAGAAATAGGAAATATATCTATTTTGTGCATAATTTTTAATTCTCAAGAACAATTGGATAATTTTCAATTTTTAAAATTTCTCTTTTTTTATTTACAATTGCGATAAAAAAATTTAAAGTTTTTTTTAAATAATGAAAAAATGATTATAAATTTTATATTTACAATTGCGTTAATAAAATATAAAGTGTTTTTTTAAATAATGAAAAAATGTTTATAAATTCTATGTATCCAGTGAAAATTTTAATTGAAAAAGAAATTGGAAATTTTCGAATTTTTAGAAATGAAAGAAAAAAAATTTTATTCAAAAGAATGTCCTGTTATATTTATTTACAAATTTCTATAATTGTGAAATTATTCGAAACATCAATAACTTCTTTATTAAATAAATCTTTCATTATTATTATTTTTCAGCACGAATTAAAATTTTCAAAAATTTCAAATTAAATGAAGCTTAATTTTTTTTATAATTAAATAAAGGCTTGTTAGAAAATAATGGGAAAAACGTTTATAAATTTTATGTGTCAACTGCATATTTAAATTAAAAATGAAATTGGAAATTTTTGAATTTTCAGAAAAGAAAGAAAAAAATTTTATTCAAAAAAATGTTCTGTTACATTTATTTATGAATTTCTTTAATTGTAAAATTATTCGAAACATCAATAACTTCTTTATTAAATAAATCTTTCATTATTATTATTTTTCAGCACGAATTAAAATTTTCAAAAATTTCAAATTCAAATCTTTTTGAAATTGAAGAGATTATAAAAGTATTTATCATTATTTTATATTAAGAACATTGTTACTGTAACTTTTTTAAAATCGTTCGATTATTGTTTTCTAGAATTTTTGATTAAAATTCTTTTCTAAATCAACTATTTTTGATAATTTTTGAAAAAATTGTTTAATTATCGTAATACAAAAGTGAATAATTAAATGTTTTAAAAATTTTAATTTTTATAAACAATTTTACTAACAAATTTTTAAATAAATAATTTTTCTATAAATATATAATATATTTTATTATTTTTAATCAAATTTTTAAGAATAATTACAATTGGTCCAAGAATTCGATTAAAAATGTACCAAATATAAAGGAATTTTCGCGATGAGCTTTATTATTTATGAGAATATTTGAATTCCAAAAAAAAATTATTATTCATATAAAGAATTAAATTTAAAAAAATGTATTATTTATGAAATTAATTTGAATTATTGCGAAGAAATTTACAACAATTTACAAAAAAAAAATCTTAACAATCTTTAATTCCTGTGCAATTTTTATTATTTATGAAATTAATGAAATGTTTGAGTACAATTTTATTAAAATTTATTTTAAGTAATTGAATTTTTTTGGAAAATTTATTAAAATGTCGGATACTGAAAATGATTCAATTGCAGAAAATTTTGAAAAATAATTGAATTTTGAAGAAGAATTTTGTGATTTTTAAAGATAATTGTAATTTTGACGAGAATTGTTCTTTTAATTTAGAACCTATTTGAACTTTTGTAAGAAGAATTTTAATTTCTTTTGAAAATGATTGAATTTTTGCAATCATTTGTAATTTCTACGAAACGAAATTTTTTGAAAATATGTTTAACTAAATTTATTCTAAATTTTTTAACTAAATTTATTCTAAATTTTTTAACTAAATTTATTCTAAATTTTTTAACTAAATTTATTCTAAATTTTTTAACTAAATTTATTCTAAATTTTTTAACTAAATTTATTCTAAATTTTTTAACTCAATTTTAATTTATAATTAAAAATTAAAATTTTATAAAAAATTCAAATTAAAACTTTTTGAAATTCATTTATTTCTGAATATTATGAACGCAACTCTTTTAAAATTAAAATAATTGACAAAAAAATATTGATGTAAAATATTCAGTAAATAATTTCTAAGTTAAAATTATAATTTATTTGAAAAAGCGATGGAAAAATTTTTTGCTGGTAATAATAGTAATAATAATAATAATAATAATAATAATAGTTGGGATAATAAAAAAGTTAATTTTTTTTCTTGTTTCAGATGTGACGAATCCTCCGGTAAGAGAGATCATCGTCGAGGCGGGAAAAAACGTGACATTAGATTGTCCCGGTGTGACGGAACAGTCTCTCATATCAACATTGGAATGGCGTGCGAATAGTGTGTTAATAGTCGAATACAGTAGTAGTAGTACAACGGTCTCAAATCATCGCGATCGTGTTTCGTTTTTTCCGAAAAATTTCTCTCTACTCTTCCATCCAGTGGAATCGACTGACAGCGGCGACTACCAATGTGTTGTGAATAACCGCAAAACACCGGAAACTATATTGAGAATCATCGTACAAGGTAGGAATTCATTATTTACATTTTATTATTTTCCTCCATTTATTTTTATTACAACAATTGTAATAAAATCTACATATAATAAAAAAAATAATAAGAGAAGAAAAAATTCTTTACTTGGTAGTAGAAATTTAATAAAAAAAATTTTTTGGGCACATAAATATAATGAAAAAATCAAAATAAATTTTTTGTGTACATAAAACATCAATTTTTTATTTTACAATATAAAGAATAATTGTTTTCCAATTTTCTATTTATGTAAAATTTAACTATAAATAAAAAAACAGTAGTAATTTTTTGTTCAGAGAAACGTTAATCTGTTTTGTTTACGTCAATATGTAAAAAGAAGTAAAAGAAAATTTTTCGTTTTTACATAAATAATACAAAAAAAAAAAATTCCTCTTATTTCACAAAAATACAAAAGCAATTGTTCGTCTACACGAATATTACGAAGAACTTGAAAGAAAACTTCTTGTTTACATAAATATAAACAGAGAAGAAAAAAGGGAAGAAAATTTATTGTTTCTATTTTTTAGTTTTGTTTAAAGACTTTCGAGTAATATTTTTTTATTATTAACAAGTTGATGTGCAAATAATTAAAAATGTTTCAAATAGAAAATGAAATATTTCCCCTTTTGTAATTGTATAAAATAATAAAGAGTAAATGGAGAAACTTTTTCATCCGCTTTACCATTCTGCTTTTTAAATAAGCTTTGTATTAAGTTTTTTTTTCAAATGAGTTGTTAGAGTTTGAGACAAATGAAGTTCAGTTTA
The DNA here is from genome assembly GCA_032873175.1 of Leptopilina drosophilae. Lineage (NCBI taxonomy): Eukaryota > Metazoa > Arthropoda > Insecta > Hymenoptera > Figitidae > Leptopilina > Leptopilina drosophilae. The sequence continues at coordinate 17,293,920 of CM065481.1, forward strand.
TTTTTGAATACAATCTAACTACACAAATCCTCTTTTAAATTATCATTTAAAGGTAACATTCATTTTACTTTGTTTTCAATGGTGATAATTAAAAATGAAGGAAATTATGAATATGTAAGTGAACGACTAATATTATGTAATATTTGCAGTAGAAAATAATTAACACTTTCACCGCTGTCGCTCAATTTGCTTGGTGAAATTTTAATCCATTTTGAATTTTTAAACGCTTTTAGTTTATTAGTATTGATTTTTGTGAAGAAATTGAAATGATTAAAATAATGTAAAATAAATTAAATAACTTAAGTTGTTTTATTTATTTTATTTGTTTTAATGATTTTATTTACCTGTATTGTATAAACTGATCTTAAAAAAATTTATTTTTTGTAAAAAAGTTATTTTATTCTATTTATTTATTTATTTATATCTGCTTACATTTTAAAAATATTGCTCCAAAAATTGTAGTTGATTCTAATAAATCATTGTCTGCTTATTTAAAAAGAATTTTTATTTTTGTCAAATAATTTTTAATGTTTATTTATTTATTGTTTTAATTTACTTTATAATGAATTTGTCATTAAACAAATTAATTTTATAAAATTAAATGCTTTTGATACTGGAATTTTTTTTCGAATTGAATTTATTTTCCTTAAATTAAAATTATTTCAGTGAAGTAAATATTTTTTTAATAATAGTAATCGATTATTTGAATCAAACAAATTTTCATTCATAAATTATTTTTATTATTTTCTAGTATAAATATAATCAATTTGTTTTTGTCTAAATATTAAAAATTTCGTTTTTGAATAAATGTTACATTATTTTCGTATCTTTAGTGAATATTAAATTATTTCAAAAAATATTTTTTAATTCAAACATTAAACTTTTTAGCATAATAAATATTAATTTTTACTGTAAATATTATTAAATTTTGTGTACATTTATAATTAAAATCTTTTTAGTATGGATATTGTTTGTCATGAAAATTTTCGTTTCGACAAAACCAATTTCTTCTTTTTATTAGTAGTAAAAAAAATTATGATCAGATATTACACGTATTTTTTTTATTTTATTTTTTAAAAATAATATGGTGATTTTAGTAAATGGCAGTTACAACAGGACAAAATTTCAGTAATTAAAATTATAATTAAGCATAGAGTTTAAAATTTTCCTAGAAATAGGAAAAAGTTGGGATTTATTTAGTCTAATAATTTTCCAATTTCGAAACTAAGTTGTCATTCAAGGAGTTATGAATTATTTTTACTTTTATATTTAGTTACATTAAAGAAATTCAAAAAATATAAAAATAAATTTAATAAATAAATTAATCAGTAAAATAAATAAATAAATAAATGAATAAATAAAAAATAAATAAATAGAATGAATAAAATAGTAGATAGGAGAGAAAGTTAATAATAAAAATACTAAATAAAATAGAAAAAACAATTCAAATAAATAAGTAACCAAAAAAATGTTAACAACTTTTTTTACAACATTTAAATTTTTTAAATTTTGCTTATTCATAGATTAAAAAGTGTTATTCGTGGAGAGCAATTAAAGAGACAAAAGTTTCAAGCAAATTACGTTTTGCTTGGACACATTACGGAGTTTTCTTTTTTTTTTGACGATTTAAGAGCGCGAGAATGAATGATTTTACTGCCGTTATTCGCGGAAAAAGTTTTTTAGTTCCGCAACTCGGCCAACATTACATTTATTGAACTTTAAAGATTTCGACGTATAGATTGATGGTAACGTCTGTCTAATCTATCCCATCGCACTCTTCCCTCTCTCTTCTTTCTTCTCCTGCCTTTAGATCGAAAGTTTTAACCGTAAGCGCCACCTTTCGTGGCAGTTAATAGTTTCAGACAATCAGACTTTGATCATTATCGTAAAGTGTCCTGAAGGATGAAGTCATTGAATGTTCTTGAAAACAAACATCTTTCTCATTTCACTCTGACTTTTCCAAAATTTAAAAAATTTCCAAATTTTTCAAAATTTGACAATATTATTTATAATTTTATTATTCTATTGTTGTATTCTATTGTTGGGGGGTGAAAATAGTTCATTAAAAATTGTTTTAAATATTTTTTCTTGAATAATTTTTTAAACAAACAAAATTTTGATAAAATATTTTCTTTAAAAAGTAAAATGAAATATTTTTTTGCATAATTTTTAAAAACTAGAATTTTGATAAAATATTTTCTTTAAAAAGTAAAAAAAAAATATTTTTTTGCATAATTTTTAAAAAGTAAAATTTTTTTAAAGTAAATTTTTTAAAAAAGCATAATTTTAAAGAAATACATTCTTTAAAAAGTAGACTTTTCTTAAAATATATTTTTAAAAAAAACGAAATTTCTCATGAAAAGACAGATTTTTTCTTTTTTTTCCTGCCAAAACCAAAAAATTGTGATGATTTTTCAAAAGATCTTTTTTTACATATTTTTTTTAATCGACATTGACAGGTTTTCAATTTTCCGCGAAATTGTAAATATGCAGTAGCAAGAATGAATTTCTACCCTTGGAGAAGTAAATATTTGTCAAAATATCGTTTTCTAGCTTTACTGAGAAAATAAATATTTATTTAGTGCATTTGCTTTTCGATATAAGTTCCAGTCTGCTATATTTGCTCGAAAAATTGTTAATTTAGAATATATCTTGGTTGCAATTAATTTAATTTTTAAAATAAACACAGTCTTAATTAATTACTAATTGGAAATTTAAAAAATAAATGTTGATTATAGTTTAGATTTAAAATTATTATTAACAAAAAAAATGTGAATTAAGTAAGCTGATGTGTATTTCGATTCTTGTAAATTTTTATTATTAATTTTAATTATTGTAGTTTCATTATTTTAATATTAGATTAGTTAGACATTGGTGAGCTTAAAAATCATGCAGTTTTCACTATATTAATAATCACGTTTGTTTAGATGAGACTATTAGAATTTTTCGTAAATTTAATTTTTTCGATGATGGAAAAATCATTAAAAGCTACTATTTCTGTTTTTTTAAATATTTTTACTTTTTTAAATTCGCTAATACTAAAAAACAAAAAACTATTCACAAAAATTATAATCAAATTCTTAGAAACGATTCAATTATATACAAGGATTTAATTAATTTAGAATAGTATTTAAAAAAGAAATTCGAAAAAATCAATTATTTAAAATAAAATTTTTATAAAATTTTTTATATTTTGCAAAAATTAATTGTTTAAAATAATGTTTATAAAAATCTTTAAAAAAGTTCAATTATTTTCAAAAATAAAAAAAATTTCACAGAAATTCAATTCTTCTTTAAATATTTGAATAAAAGTTTTTACAACAATTCAATTATTTTTATAAATTATAAAATTCTTCTTACGAGTTCAATTATTTTTAAAAATATCAATAACATTCATGGTAAAACGTCAATTGTATTGAAAAATTATTATTACTTCAGTGATGTTCAATATTCAAAATACAACTAATTCTAGAAAATTTTCCAAAAGAATTTGATTATTAAAGAAAAATTTTAATAATATTTTACACGAAGATTCTATTATTTTCAAGAAAAAAATAAAATTTTTTCATTAATTGAATTATTTAAAATAGAATTTAAATATATTTTTTTTTTGAAAAAAATCAAATGTTTTTAAATTTGGCATTAAATTCTTAGCAGTAATTGGATTATTTTTATAAACATGAAAATTCTTTTTAAGGATTTAATTATTTTTGTATATAAAATAATTGTCAGAATTATTCATAGAAATTCAATTATGTTCAAAAATCCTTAAAAAAATTGAAAAACATTTCAATTATCTTTATGAATGCAAAATTCTTTGACCTAATTTAATTATTTTCAAATATTTTAATAAAATTGTTAGAAAAAAATCACTTATTTTAAACATATTTTTAATTACATTTTCATAAAATAATACAATTATTGTTTTTTAAATTAATAAAATTCTTCTTAAGAATTCAACTATTTATCAATAAATAATTTTTCAAAAGAATTCAATTATCAGACAAATAACAAAATCATTTTTGAAAATTCAATTATTTTGAGTCATTTAGGCAAACATTGTTTGCAAAATTTAATTATTTTCATAAATAACAATATTCATCATAAAAATTCAATTATTTTCATAACTATTGAATTTTTTTTATTAATTCATTTATTTTGAAAAATTCTAATAAAATCTATCGCAAAAATTCTATTATTTTTGTGAGTAATAAAAAGCTTTTTAGGAATTCAATTTTTTTTAAATTAAATTTTAATAAAGTACTACCCAGATTTTCAATTATTGTGAAATATTTTAATTAGAATTCTTTGTAAAATTGGATTATTTTTAAAAACTTTTCTAAATTCAAAGATTTTTAATTTAAAAAAAAATTTTTGAAAACTGAATTCAGTTATTTAAAAATTTTGTTGTGACAATCTTCGTAAGAATTGAATTTTTTCATAAACAATAATAATTTCTCAGGAATTTAACTATTTATATAAGAATTTACATAAAACTAGTCAAAAGGAATGAATTATTAAGAAAACATTTTTTTGTACTTCGCAAAAATTAAATGATTTTTATAAATATTGAACTTCTTTCATGAATAATAAAATTTGTTGCAGGAATTCAATTTATTTGCATTAAAATAAGAAAGAAGTAAATATTTTTTATAAAAATAAAAAAAAGTCAGGAAAATAAAATATAGAATGTAATTTTCGTCAGTTCATTAAAGTTTCTAAAACGTTGGTTCGTGGTCGTGAAGTTTACTTTTTCTGTAGCAACTATTTTACTACTTTTTTTAGTCTCAAAGCTACTTTTTTCTACTTTTTCAAAAATTAACTATCGTGTGCAAAGTCTGTTATTATATCAGAGAAATTTATTTGCAATTATACACAAATTTTGTATAATTTTATTATATTTGTATAATTTTATTATATTGTTATATATCACAATGAAGTTTAATTCAGTTTCGAAGAATTTAGAAGTAAAAGTTTCTTTAGTTAGACAATGTTTCTTGAAATTTTTAAGATTTCAGTTTCAAATGGCTGACTAAAAACACCTTGCACTACTGAATTTAAAAAAAAATTCGTATTCGTCTGACGTTGATTGACTTTTACTATTTGCAAAATAATAACAAATATAATCTCAAAAAAAAAATATCATTAAGTCTGACTAAAACCATATGTCATTACTTAAAAAAATCAAAAATTAAAGCAGAAAAAAAATTCATCAAAAATTCATCTTCTAACGACAATTGACTTTTATCACTAATTGCAAATGTGCAAAAAATTCAAAATTTTATTTTATCCAAATGCACGATTACAGTTTGAGTAATTAAAACATCCTTAGACAACACATTTTTCTCTAAAAGAGAAAGAAGAAAAGAAAACGAGGCAAGAAAAGAATAAAAAGAATAGAGAAGTAAGAGTAGAAAAAAGAATACTAAAAACTTAAAACTCAACCATAAAGCTTTAACATCTAAACGAATCGTTTTAAATTTACACAATGCACATCCTTGGTTGCATTATGCAAATCTTGGAAAAGTTCCCCAACACGATTAAGTGTCCGTGATTGCTCTCAAGTTTTTCAACAAACCCCCCGCGAAGAACTTGACACGAGGAGGTGCACGCGAGACTGAATTGAAACGCGATGTTAGGTTTCGAAAGTCTCTCTCTCTCTCTCTCTTACTCTATACATATATGTATATAAATTTGTGTGGGGGTGTGTGTCTCGAAAGTAAGTTCGTTCTTGACGTTGCGAGCCTGGGGCGAATTTAAATCAGCTACAAATGCTTAAAGCAAACATACTGGATAACTCAGTTTTAAAATAAAATGTTATAGAAGGTCGACGCTAGTATAGTAATAGGATAGTTAGAGAGAAAGAGTAGGTGGGGGGCGGGGGGAGAGAAGCTAAAAATCCCTCTTTTCCTAGCAAAGCTTGTATAAACTTTGCAAACTTTTCTAGTAAACTAGTTCGCGGAACACGAACAGGAGTGTGGCGCGGCGGCTTTTATATAAAGTGAATGAGTCAAAGCGTGACCATTCTTGAATAGAATTCTCATTCGTTATCTTGTGTCATGTATACACAGATATTTCTCTCCTTTTTACACTTTTTACACTCGCAAAATCAACAATCAAAATCTTCTTCATGAGTTCACAATTCTCATTCGATTCCTTTTCTTCAATATCTAAGTGTATTTCTTCAATTTGAAAAAATAATGATCAAGTTACAATAGAATGTCATGTTCGAAAATTTCTTCGACAAGAAGACACTGTATCAAGACGTAGCAGTATTCTCGTTATATTATACGACGTCAAAATAAAAATAATGATTGTCAGAAGGGAAAAAATTTTGTCTTCTATTTCATAAACTGAGAGACTTGCAGAGGGAGGGAAAAAATCTCATCTTTTTAAATTTCCTCCTTAGTTTTTCAAAAATAAACATTTATTACTTTTGTAACAAAATTTCTTGTTTCATTAACATTGAAACATTCAATTATTCAGAAGAATTCTACTAAAAATCACTATTTATCCGAATATATTCAGGAAAAGAGGGGAAAAGTCAGAAAATTTTGCTAAAAGTACTGAAACAATATTCAATTTCGAAAATTCGTAAAAAAAATTCTGAATTTTAGATTCCTCGTAGGAAAGATTTTATTTATTTCAAACTTTTTCTATTTTTAACAATTAAACTTTACAGATTTTAAAGATAATTTAGATTTATAAAAAAACTTTAATAATTCAAATTCTTATGAATTTCGTTACACGGTAAATCGTTAGGTATTAAAATAACACCAAAATGGATTAAAATAACACTAAATTGGATTATTTTAATTCTTTTTGGTGTTATTTTAATACCTAACGATTTACCGTGTATATTTTTTAATATACATTTAATTTATTATTGAAAATAATAATGGATTTATGGATGAACTTTACTTAGAACACTGAATAAATTGAATTTTGAAAAAATTATAAATGATTGCAAAAACTCAATTTTGTTCAAAAGTTTTTTAAAAATTTTCGTCAAAATTTCAATTATTTTAAAAATTGTTAACAAAATTTTGGCAAATTTCAATTATTTAAAAAAATTTTTTAATATAATTCTTGGCAAAAAATCAATTATTTGCAAAAATTTTCCTCAATTTCATGTGAATTCTATTATTTACAAATTTATTATAAATTTCTTTCTTCTTAAAAATGTTATTAAAAATCGTCAAACGAAATCAATTATTTCGTATTATTAATGTTGTAAAAAATAAATGTTATTTTAAAAACCTGGGAAATTTCCATTTTTGAAACTGAAAAAATCAGGAACTTTCAAATGAACAAATGCGTGACAACCCTGATCAAGTCTTTAACAAATTTCTCCAGCAAAACAAATAATAAAATAAAAATATTTCTGCCAAAAAGTCAGAATAAGAATAATCGTAATATATTTAAATTATTTGAAAATAACTGAAAACATTATTAAAAAATTAGGGTATCCAAAAATTGTTTTATAAAATAAAAATTGTTTTATTTATTTATTTCTTATTATTATTTTGATAATATAGTTTTAACAAAAAGAAATTCTGTAAATATTTTTTTCAAAATAAATATCAAATTTTTTAATCAAAATTTGATTTAAAACTTTTTTTTCTACTTCAAACTTGTAATTTGTTTATAAATTGTCATTGAGAAGCAGAAAATGTGCAAAATATTTTCTAATTTTAATTTTCCAACTGTTTTTTAATTTTTTTTGAAAAAATGAACAGATTAACTTCCTAGTCCTAAAATGTTTGTTACAAAGTGCGTATTTTTCTAAAAAGAAGTGAAATATTGAAAAATTACATTAATAATTTCTTTTTATTAGTAAAAATAGTTTCGTATTATTTGAAAAATAAAAGCATTTCTGAATAAAATAAATAAATACCTATTATTAAATTTGAAAAGGGAGAGTGGAAAAATAAAAAAAAATAATATTATCTATCAAAACATATAAAAAAAACAAAAAAAATTTTAATTTAAATATCCAACTCAAAAGTTTAACACCACTTAGACTCGAATTATAAGAAAGTGAAGTAACTTTTTTTCCTGTAATTCAGTTTCTCTGCCTAATAAATTAAAAATAAAGAAAAAATAATTGTTCTACCTGAGCACAATTCACTTTTACTACTAAATTCTACAAAAACATTTAAAAAATAATGTCAGACTAAAAAACTTTTACTACTAAGCATGAAAACACAAGTTGAAATGTTTGTATGACTGAAAACATTTCTCACTACTCGATAAAAAAATGAAAACTATATTTTTGACTAGAAACATTAATTACTACTTATTAATAGACTGAATTCTAAGAATTTGCAGTTTTCATTGTACACATTTTATTTACTGGAAGAAGAATTACATAAAATATAAACATTCTGTTTGAGAAAAATTGACTTTTTGTTTGTTTCAGTAGTAAAAGACATTTTTAGAGAAAATTAAATTAAATTTAAAAATAAATTAAATAAATTTAAATACTAATTAAATTAAATTAAAAATTGAAAATTAAACCAAAATATTAAATTAAATTACATTAAATTTTTTACCCCAGTAGTAAAAGACCGTTGTAGTCAGACAATGTGATAGTGTGTTTTATTTTCATCTAAATTTATTCTTTGTTTATTATTTCAATGTCGGTAATAAAAGAAATGTTTAGTCAGACAGGAACATTTTTGTTTTCATTAATTTTAACTAATCAGTAGAAAAAGTAAATATTTAGTAAAACAGGAAATGTTTTTAATTCACTTTTACCAAAGATTATACAGTGGAACCTCGATAACTCGCAACTCGTTAAGTCGTAATCCTCAGTATGGCAAAAAATAACATTCTCCTAATAAATTATTAATAAATCATTGCTAAGTGTATTTAAGGTCATTCATTTAAGAACCCCTAAAAACTCGTTATGTTGAATTATTTTCAGTTTGTTACTCAGAGAAACGAATTTTCTAAAATAACGATGACACACTTTGTATTATTGAAAAAACAATTTTCTGATTCTCTGACACAATGAAAAATAACAGACTGTTTTCTAACCTTATTATGTGATTAAGTTCAATGAGCTTAAGTCGAATTATATAACTATAACTAGAAACATTTTCATTAAAATTCTGCCTTTGTAAGTTGAAATTGTGGTTAATAAATCCTTTGCAACTCGAAATTTTTGTCATTCTCAAGCATGAAATTTGATTTAAAGATTTTCCACAGTAGTTTTAAGTGGTAGACGACAATTTTGGTCAGAAGTGATATTTTATTATTTACAAATTTCTCTGTGTTAGTAGGCAAGGTCAGTTAGAGCATTAAAGCAGAAATTTTGTTGATAATTTATATTTTGTCCTCAATAGAGAACGATTTTTTTTAGTCAGAGAAAGTGATTGGATTTTTATTTTAAAAATAAAACGTAAATTCCATTAAAATCAATTACTTGTAATACTTCTTCTATTTTTAAAAAATATTTTCGATATCAGAAATCTTTTTTTTTTCTGTCTCTAATTTAGTAATTAACATCTGTCATAATCGGACAAAATTTATTTCTGAAATTTTACTGAATACTTCGGTAAAGCGTAAGATAAAGTGTTTGGTAAACTTGGTCAATTGCAATTTAATTATAAATTAAAATTAATTTTTAAACTTAATTAAGTTTTAAATTATTAAACTAATTAATAGAAAACTAAACTTCCTGAAATATAATATTGCCATTTCATGTTTTCTTTTTGTATGACATAAAAACATTTATTAGATATTTGTCAATTAATAAATGTGTAAAATTGTTAATTAATTGAATTTTAATTAAAATAGTTAAGTATAAATAAGTTTAAAAAATCAACTATTAATGTTAAAGTGTTTCATTTAACTACGCGGCACGTAAATAAGTATTTCAATCCTGAAAATTGACATTAATTAATTTTCAATTTTTATTATGTAATTTAATTAATAATTTAATTTAATTAATTAAATGAATTTAGAAATTCCCTTTTTATTTTTACTTATTTTATCAATGTCAATTTATTAATAGTTCAAAATTATTATTTACTTTATTTTTTATTTCCTTTTTTATTTTTATTTTTTACTATCTTATTTTTTCATTTTAGTTATTGACTCCAATTCCTATTGTTTTCCAACGTTTATGAGTTTTACGTAAACATTGACAAATTTTTTTTTATTTTATGACGATTTGAATAAGCTGATGTAAACTATATTACTGCTTTAATTCGGTGAGAAAATTTAAACTCTCATTTATTTGTATTTATTATAATATTAAATTAATTTGTAGTTTCGTTTATCACATTTTTTTATATATATATGGGTGAATTTTCTGAAAATGACATTTTTTATGTCTCGATTGATTTTACAAAATCTACTCTTTAATAATTATTATCAATTTCCATAGTGAAAATTTAGCACTTATTTATCATTTTTAAAGAGAAAATTAAATAATTTTATTCAACTTAATTTACGTAATAACTAAATTACTTTCATCTCCGAAGCCTTTGCAACATGTCTCCAATAGGACTTCTACAATAAAATTAAATTTTCATGGTTTTTTTCAAATTCTCGGAAATTTTTTAAAAATATTGTCAGAAAGTACAATGTTTTTTCTATCATTATGTGCATTTTAAAAATTTGTAGACCTCACTTTTATTTTTGATAAAAATGTTTAAACTTTGTCTTCAGTTTTAGGTTAAAATTACTTTACAATGATTACTGACATTTTATACTTTAAGAATATCTTAAATAAAATTTTAATGCACATTAAAATAAGGCTGAGAATGTGACGTTAAATTTTCCTATATTTTATCTACAAAAAGGAGAAAAATTATTGCTGTTATAAATAATCGAAATTTACATTTTTCTCCGAGTAAAAATTAATTTCATCTCCGAAGCCTTACTTTTTGATAAATAACTGAATGTAGAAGTAAATTTAACCGAATATTTCGATGGTAATATAAAATGAGGGTGTGAGATTTGTGTTTTACTAAAAAACATATTTTAATTGCGCCCTAATGTATACAAATATGAAAGAAAATTTATTTTTCATCTCCGAAGCCTTTTCCTTGAAATATGCAAGTTTTTCTTTTGTTTTTATTATATACCTGCATTGCTTTTAAAAAATTAACCCAAATTACCATTAAATCAAATAATTTAAATACATTTATATTTTCATCCAATTGAATGTATTTGGTATTAAAATATACAAATTATTAATTTTTAAGCAGTGTAATTTTATTTTCGATTTCGTGAACGCGACATTAGCGTGAATTTTTAATAGAAAAGCTCGCCAATTAAATAAAATTAATTTAATGGAGCAACAATAATATTTATCAAATGAAAAAAACTTTAATATTTTTAAGAATTAATTTTGCGCAACCTGAAAATCTTACTCTTGGGTATGAAATTAAGTAGTTTTAATAGAAAAAACTATATAATTGAAGAAAAAAATTAATTGAAGAACTGAAATTTAAAAGTGTCACTTTCAGAAAATTCACCCATATATTCCAATTTTTTTATGTTATTGTTTGATAGATTCCCTAAAGATAAAGCCGTTAAGTTTTCGAAACGTTGGAAAAAATATGTAGAATAACATTTGGTCCGAATGAATTCGTTTTTATTTAGCTTATAAGAAAAATTTTTTTTTCCATGTGTCGTAGTTTTTACACAGAAAAAAATAAGTGTTAAATGTGTTGCGTGTAGTTTTCAGATTATATTGTTTTAACACAATTTTAGTGTTATTTTAACCCCATTTAAAATGTATATTAATTTAACACCCTCTAGTGTTAATTTAACAGTCTCTATTGTTATTTTAACACCAATGGAGTGTTAAAACCACACAGCGTTGGTTAAAAATGTTGCGTGTAGTTTTAACACTACTTTTAGTATTAAAATAACACTTCTTTTTCTCTGTGTATCCACTAGTAAAAGTTAGCTATTGTCAGATATAATTTTTGTTATACTAGCTTTTATTATTATTATTATTATTATTATTATTATCATCATTATATTTTGTTACTTTAGAATTAACAGTAAAAGTCTGTTTCAAGTAAGCCAAATTTTTCAATTTTCGTAACTGTTACTACTAGTAAAAAATATTTTCAGTTAGACTGATTTTTACTGATTTCAAATAATTAGAATTATTTAAATTTCGTTTTTATCGAATTTCTGGTGCAAATGTCTTAGTTAATTGTTAAAGATTCTCTTGAATTAAAATTAGGTATTTAATTTTATGTAAGTGGCGTTAAATCCCGCGTATTTAAGATAATTATGAGTGGAGCTTTTATTCGTTTTAATCAGTATGTATCTTTGAACAAATTGAATAACGTATTATGTATACATTAAATATATATCTGTACTTGTTCATTATTTATACATATATATTGTGCTGTACATATACACAAACACTATATATGTATACCCTCCTAATGATTTCTTGTTAGCATTGAGTGGAAACTGTTGCAATTTGCTCATAACTACCCTCTCATTTGCGATTTGTGAATCTTCTTTAGAGTTTGTTGGAGGAACATTTTATTCAAAGGTATGATACTGAGACGTCTTTCATACGTGCTCGCAACATTTCTCTGGAAATTCCTCGTATTCGAAACCAATCCGTCGAGACTTGGTCTTGCTTTTGAATTCATCCATCCATAGCAATGATGTTTCTGCTCGAATGCTTCAACGAGAGTGTTTGCTAGTGGGGGCAAGGGAAACGGAGAGGGAGACTGAGTTGCAAATACGTGCGCCTTCAACACACTAGGCACGAAATATCATCATATATGTGTGGGCATAGAAAGTGTTGTCTAATGAGATCGTTGCGTTTCTAGAATCTATATTGTGTTTGTGTGTGTACACTTTGACAATAACTTTATACAGTAAAATCGTTGTAAGGTTCAAATTGTTTTAGTTTCGCTCCCTTGGTAGTAGAGAATTGGAGTTGATTGTTTCAGTTCGGATTAAGTAGAAAAATGCGAGTTTAGTCAGGCGGAATTTTTCGTTTGTTGTTTATCAGTAGAAGAGGGTAGTTTTACTCACACGAGGTTTTGTACTAATAGTACAAACATTTTGTTTGTGTTATTTAAATTCGATTTTTCAGTCACGGTAAATCGTTTGGTATTAAAATAATACCAAAAAGGATTAAAATAATCCGATTTAGTGTTATTTTAATCCATTTTGGTGTTATTTTAATACCTAACGATTGACCGTGGTAGTAACAGCCTATTAGTAGTAATAGTCTGAGTTTCGTCAGACGGAACACTTGATTCGTTGTGTATAAGTAGAAAAGGAGAGTTTTAGTCAGACTAGATTTTAAATTAATATTAAAAACATTTTGTTTGTAATATTTAAATTCGCCTTTTTACAGTAGTGATAACTACAATCGTCAGATGGAGTTTAAAATTTTTTTATTTATAAGTAGTAATCGGTTGTTTTAGTCAGACAAAATTTTTATTTAACTAATAGAGACACTTGTATACTTTTAATTTATGATAATTTATGATAATTATTTAGATATTTACAACTTTGTTGTAATTATATTTAGAATAAAAGGTGAGGTGTTAAAATAATACCAGAGTGGATTAAAATAATCTGCAACAGTTTAATCCCTGTAGTATTAAATTAACACCAACAAGGATTAAAATAATCTATTTTGGTGTTATTTTTAACTATGAATAAAATTTTATTTTAAATGAAACACCAAAGTCAACGATTTGTAAAAATTCAACGAATTTAGCTTCTCCAGGGAGAATAGTAAGTTAGTTACTAACTTAGTTACTAACTTCCTTAATAACTTAGTAACATAGTTACTAAATTCAATTGTGTTCAAAAATTTTAAAAAATTCTCTTTAAAATTACAATTTTCTTTATAAATAATAAAGTTCTTTTCTGATATTCACTTATTTTACAAAATTTAAATCAAATTCTTGTCAAAATTTCAATTATTTTCAAATGTTTTCTAAAATTGCATAATTTTCAATGTTGACTATTTCAATAAAATTTTACCAAAGAAATTCCATTATTAAAACAAATTTCAATACAATTCTACGCAAACATTCAATTATTTTCATAAATAATAAAATTTTTTACAGGAATTCAATTATTTACATATTTTTTATAAATTTCTTCGCAATAATTTAATTATTTTTATAACTAATAACATTTCTACAGGAATTCAATTATTTTTATAAATAATAAAATTCATTTAGCAATTCAATTATTTTCATAAATAATAAAATTTATTGCAGAATTTCAATTATTTTTAATGCAGTTTTAATCAAATTCCTCAAAAAATGTAATTATTCTTAAAAATCGTATTAAAATTCGTCTAAAGAATTAAATGATTTCAAAAATTTGTTGATAACACTTTTTATGAGAATTTAATTTCAAAAGACATGAAATAAATAAATAATTTATTTTTCTATTTAAATAATTTAATTCTCATAGAATTTACTAATAAAAATGGTTTTAAAAATGAATTTCAGTTAAAATTTCAGATTATATTTGAGTATTAAAAGCATTATAACGTGGATTTTTAGAAATAATTAAATTTTGAAAAAGTTTCAAACTAAAATCCATTGAAATTCTTAATTTTTCATATTTTTGACAAAAAATTCTGTACAATTAATACTTTTTTATTTAAAGTTTAATAGCATTTTTATTAAAATTCTTTTAAGTTTTTATTTTTTTAATATATATTTAATTGAAGAATTTTCGAATAATTGAAATTTTGTAAAATTGAATTGTTAATGAATAATTTTGAAAATTCTCATAAAACTCATCGCAGCGTTTCAATTAGTTTTCATACAATTATAATTAAATTCCTTGAAAAATGTAATTACGTTCATACAAGTTTCAATAAAATTCGACAAAAGAATTGAATTATTAAAAAATTTGTTACTAAAATTTTTAATGAGAATTGAATTTTGAGAAATATTCAATTATTCAATAAATTATTTACTTTTGCATTTAAATAATTAAATTCTTGTATAATTTTTTAATAAAAATTGATTTTCATATCATAAAAATGAATTTCAGTTAAAATTTTAGATTTTAATTGACTATTAAAAGAAATATAGAGTGAACTTTTTGGAAATAATTGAATTTTGAAATAATTGTTTTTGAAATAGTTTAATATGCATTTTATTAAAAAATTTAGGAATAATTGAAATTTCCTGAAAATTATTGATTAATTATTATTAAAATTAATTGATACAAAGTAAAATTGTAGTTAAATTTTTTTAAAACAAATAATGGAATTGAAATAATGAAAATCGTCTTAAAGAATTATAATATTCTTATAATATAAAGTAATGATTTTATTACTTGGTCATCTTTAATTATTATAAAATATGAAGAAATCGATCACTCCCAGTCGAAGACTCGAAGTTATCAATATCTTCATGTTTTATAGTTATAAAAAAAACTTTCATTCATTGTAAAAAATAACACCAAAATTGATTATTTTGTTTTTAATATTTTAGAGTTACAAATAAAAAAAACTTCCAACAATACATCATATGTTCTGTACTTCTGTGTGTAATTGTTTTGTTTTATTTTATACGATAAAGACTCATTGTTTCGATGTATATAATATTTCTTTGCCCAAGTACAAGTATATATATAATACAGTGAAAAAGCTTTGTGTCTATAAATAAGGGACAAGTTTTCTTTTGTGTAATTATAAAATTTAGTCTGCCATTGTTTTATAACGAGGGATTCGTTGCAAAGATATTAACGAAACTTAAAACATATCTCAAACTTGTGAATTACGGTAAATTGTATATAGTTTATAAAACAAAAAAATAATATAAGAGCTAGAGAGAGAGAGAGAGAAAAAAAATTCGAAAAAGAGAAATGTAAAAAGTTTTAAGAGTCGGTTGCCGTTACAAGATGAGAGAAAGAGGAAGAGAAAGAATGGAATAAAGGAGAAAAGATATTTCAATGCTTGTATTTCATCCATATATTTTCACCCTCCGGAAAAGCATGACGTGTCAGGAGCATCCGAAATGTTGAGACATGATTCACTTAATCGAATAATTTATGTCTTCTTTAGTTTCTCAAAAACTTTTTATTCCTTAAGAAGTAAACAACTTTTTTAGTTTTTTGAAAAAAAAATATATTTCAGTCAGTCGACGTTTGTTTTTAAAATTTTAATTTTTCTTAATTTCTTAATTGAACATTTTGAGCCTAGTGGGGTTTTTTTTTGGTTTTTAAAAACAGTCTGCATTGTTTTTAATAGAAATTTATACTTTCTTTCTGAATACTTATACTTTTCTGTAATTTAACTTTTTAATTCTAAAATATCCTTTCACTGCTCATTTCATCAGAATTTAATTTGTATGACTGAAATTTGTTTCAACTACTGAGAAAAAAGGGCAAAATTCAAAATGTATAGAAGAATAAAAATAAAAATTGATGTCTGACTGTTTTTACTACTTATAAAATGTATTTCTACTATTTTTCTAGTAAACTCAATTCAAACAAATAGTAAAAATATTAAATATTAAAAATGTATTTTAAATTACTGTAAAGAGTAGAAAAATATAGAATTGTACGTTATTATATTTCTTTAAAAAGAAATTTTTTAAAATGAGGAAAATTATGGAAAAGAAGAAAAAGAAATTGAAGACGGAACAAGATTTTCTGAAACAAGAGGGATAAATCTGTGCCCTTAGTATTGAGTTATAGAAAAGGGCTTGAAATGAAAAGACGCATCAGGATTACGATCGTTATAGGGCGTTGGTGGGAAAATAAAAAGATTTATTTTCGCCGATGTCTGTTATAACCAGGGCCCTTTGAAGATTAACGACCGTAGAGTACCGACGGCCGTTTATGTTCAGGTCCATCCTCCATCGTACTTTCTCTATTTTTCTCTTATTCCACTATTCTCTCTTTAAATTCCTTCTCTCTCTCTCTCTCTCTCACTTTCTCTTTTGTGTCCCTCTCACTCTCTTTCACTCCATCTCTTTTTGATTTTCTTTCTATTTCCTTCTTTTACTTTCTTATTTTCTCTCTTTCTCTCATTCTTTTTCTTTCTTATTTTCCCTCTTTCTCTCATTCTATTTCTGTTTCTCTTTTACTTTCTTTCATTCTATCTCTTTCTTTTTCTGTCTGTTTGATTCTATCTCTTTCTTTTTCTCTCTTTTTGACTCTATCTCTTTCTTTTTCTCTCTTTTTGACCCTATCTCTTTCTTTTTCTCTCTTTCTCTTTCGCATTTTTCCACTTTTGTTCCATTTTCTTTCAATTTTCTATCTCTTTCTCTTAAAGCAGCACTTTCGCTTGAATTCAACATCAGCCATTCCAGTGGAAAACGCAGTTATCTTTTCCCGTTGTGTACGACATAGAAAAAGAGGGAGAGAAACTGAAAGACAAGGCAAACCCGATAGAAATAAAGAAGCTCGGAAATAGCGCTAGGCAAAAAAATCCCCCCACAAAAAAAATAAAAAATAGTAACAAAACCTGGAACCATTGTCTAGAAGTCTTTCTTTTCCTTTCTCTCTCTTTCTCTCTCTCTCTCTCTCTTTGCGCGTATTCAACGCTCTATACCTGCTTTGTACCCTTTTAGTCTCTTATTCTCTCAACCGCGAAGGTATCTTCTCATCTACTTTTTTTCCTCCCCCCTCAAAAAAAAAAAAATCTCGCGATATTCAAGATACATATATATATAGAAGGGAATATAAACCATGACTCGATTTGTCGCTTCTATGAAGATTCTATTCTTCTTAGGAATCAGCGTGCTTTCAGTCGATGGGATTCACGAATTTCGTCAAAAGCGATGTCTTCCGGGTAAGGACAATGCAGTTAAGATGCAAAGCTAAAATCTACGCTAAGTTCACTTGAAAGCTTGACTCAAACCCCTCTCTCTCTCTCTCTCACTGAGCTTATGGACTTTGAGCCTATGGTAATCAAAAGGACGGGCGCACACACCGGACAAAACACGAAGCTTGAGTCAATTTTCCAGAACCTCTCAAACTTCAACTCCACTGGCATAATAGTTATGCATCCTTTGTTCTCCTACAATCTGGGAACAAACTCACCAAGATTTGAATATAATGTGGAAATTGCATTGCTACTCTCTAAGATTAGAAATCAAATATTTTCCCAAAATTCTATAGTCATAATGTATAATAATGGCACAAATTTAATCTTCACTTTGATTTAGCAATTTAATATCGAAATCGTATTTCTGTTGGCGAAAGTCAAGTTTTACTATTATTGTTACTGCCTATTAATTAATTACTATTCGTATTTTTTTTAATTAAAAAATATGTAGTCAATCGAAGTAATAATGAGGCATTCCATTTCAAAACGACCCCCTTTATAAACAATTGCTATTGTAAGGCAATTTTCAAATAATTATTTTTCGTATGTATTGGATTCAAACTTTATTTACTATTAGTATTTTCAAAGGAAAAATTTCTCAATCTTACGATGGTATAAAATTCTTCTTAAAAGATAAAATTATTTATGAAAAAAATTAAGTTTGAAAGATAATCTTTTAAATATCGCAAAACACGTAATATCCGATTTTCTTGAAAGTTATGTCAAAATAAAGCTTAAATACTCTAGTTTCATTTCCTGTCAACATTATAATGGACAATTCAGGGGATTTTATAAAATTAATTTATTTCTATAAAAATTTCAAAGGTAATAACGTATTTACTGAGCAGAATTTATTTTTTTTTAAGTTTTGCATAGTTTAACCTCTGACATCTTTGTACAATTTAATTAATTTCTTAAATTCCCCTACATTGTCCATTATAATGTTGGCAGAAAATAAAACTAGAATAAAACTAGAATTTTGACATAACTTTCAAGAAAATCGGATATAACGTGTTTTGAAATATTTAAAAGGTTATTTTTCAAACTTAATTTTTTTCATAAAGAATATTATTTTTTAATAAGAAATTTATACTATCGTAAGGTTAAGAAATTTTTCTTATGATAACACTAATAGTAAATAAAGTTTGAATCCAATGCATAAAAGAAATAATTACTTAAAAATTGCCTTACAATGGCAATTGTTTTATAAAGGGGGTCGTTTTGAAATGGAATGCCTCATATTTTAATTAAACGTATTTTATGATTAAACAAAAAATAATTTTTTGTATTCATTAAACGTTTTTTATGTATTGAAACAAAATTATTCTCTTACATGTAAAAAACGGGATATTGAAAAGTAGATATTGAAAATATAAATATATTAAATTTTAACACCTAGATATTAACCTTGAATACTCGTTTTTGTCCATGTAATTTAAATCAGTTAAAAATTACTGATTTTTAATGAAAAAATAACTGAAAGTTATACTTCATTAATTTAATCAGTTAAAAAATTTACTAAAATATCATTTATTTGTAACTGATTCGAATTTATAGAGTATGTTGAATTAAAAAATAACCTTTGGCTCACTTTATAACTAAGGAGCAAATTTTCAAAATCTGATAAATTCAAATTTTGTCATTTTGAGAAATTTAAACAAATGACAATTCTCACATAACCATTAAAAATAATTTTAATGTAGAAAAAATGTAATAAATTCTTTATTTTTAAATATTTTTCTGTTTAAAAAGCTTTGTTTGTAATTAAAATTTATTGTAATAAAGGAATTTCAAGGTTTTGGTAATTTTCTCTTATAAAAAATTAAAATTAAAAAATATCAATGTTAGGCAAAAATACATTTTAAATTGAAAATTCTTTGGTAACAAATTTTTTTTCTTAAATTGAACAGTGATCAATTGATTTCTAAGGATTTTAAAATTCTAAATATGTGTTTATCTCAATTTTTTTGAAAAATGGATTTATCAACTTTTGAAAAATTGCTCCTCAACTATATTTGGGTCAAGTTTGAATTTTTTGAAAAATTTATCTTTTATCTACAAAGATTTATCTATCTTTATATAAAGATTCATCTTCTTTTTACATTTGATACACGTTTTCTTTTGTTTTTAATTGATTTTAATCATTGTTTTAAAATATTTAACCCTCCAATTAAATTATTTATTTAATAGAAAATCATACAAGCAAAAAGTGTAGTAAATTAAAACAACAATTTATTATTTAAAATGAAATATTCGTATGGAGTTTTTTACAAAATAATTAATTTAAAAGTTATAATAAATTATACTTAACCTCTAGAACACTGATAATAAAAAATAAATTCTTGTTATAAAATGTTGCTGGAGGTCTTATTTCTGAAAATTGATTTTGCTCAACTTACATTTTGATCTTTAAACATTTTCTAAACTTACTTATGAAAAAAAGTATTGAAAAAAATAATTTGATTTTTTTAAAAAAGCAAAATATCATTATGATATGAAGGTATTTTTAAATTGTTTCAAGAAAATTGGGTGAAAATGAAGTTTTGTAAATTCTAAATGCTTCATTTTCGACAGTAAAATCATTTTTCCAAAGTGTTAAGATAAATAAGCATTGAAAAAATGTAGAAATTGATAATTTTTTGTTAAAAATAAAAATAGCGATTAACGTTACAAATACTGGCCAAGACCAGGCTCAATTTTCAAGACATAAATTTTTTCTAAATCAGAGAAGAATTTTAAACATTTTTCAAGTACTTTTTAATTTTCGGAAATTTTGATAATGAATAAAATTTGATAAAATTTGATAACCTAATTAAGTTTCGAATAAAACATTTTTATTAATAAAAAAAGTCCATCTCTATTAAAAAAAATTCCCTAAATTGAAAACTACAAAAAACTACAAAAATTGTGTAATAAAATTTTTAGACCAACCTTATTTTTTAATGAACAACTTTTATCTAAAATAGATATTAATTCTAAACAAATTCTAGATACCGCCACATTTTGGAAAAAAGCGTTAATTAATGATTAATAAAAAAGTCCATCTGTATTTAAAAAAAGTCTGATTTAAAAATTAACTTCAAAAATAGTACTAAAAAAAATGACCATCTGCATGTTGCAATTAAAAAATTTTATTTGAAACTGAGATGAATTTTAAAGAGATTCTACATTCTGCCACGTTTTCTCAAAAAGCTCCTTTTTAAAATAGAAGCACAATTTTTAAAAAAAGGACAAATTTCATAACGTATTCCAAAAAGTTGTATCAAATCTCAAGGCCAGTCTTCTTTTTTAAAATAGAAACTTTTTTGAATCACAAATGAATATTACGTAGTTTCTACAAACAGACACCTATCGGAGAAAGCTTTTTTTTTATTAACAGCTCAATTTTTATTTTAAAAAGTCCAAATTGATAATTAAATCTCAAAAAAGTAAAAAAAATTGAGACCAGGTTCGTTTTATAAGACAAAAATTTTTTCTGAATCACAGATAAACAATTTTTGGGTAGAAATACGTTTCGAAGAAGCCCTTTTTAAAATAAAAGCTCATATTTACAAAAAAGAAGTCTCTTTTTGATAATTTTTTCCAAAAATGGTAAAAAAAAAATTCCAATACCAACGTAAATTTTCAAGAAACAAATTTTTCTGAAGTGATTTTTAAAATGAAAACTTTCACAGCTAAACGTTTCAAAACTTAAAAATACATTCTCTATCAGTAGTAAAAATAATTTCTAGTCAGACAAATGCAGTTCTTAAAATTAAATTCTCAGTAGATTTTATCAGTAGCGAAAAGTAATTTTAGTCAAACGTTTCCGTTCTAAAAATTTCTTTCCCTGTAGTATAAAAAAAATTTTTATTTATAAAAACAAATGTTTATTTCCCGTTTTTTTTATTAGTGGCAAAACTTTTATTTAGATGAATTACGAAATTGTTTTTTTTTGTTTTTGTTTTTTTTTCTTTTTTTTGTTTTTGTTTTTTGTTTTTTTTTTTTTTTTGAAATGATAAAAAAGAGAAACGAAGAATTTTGTTATTATGAAAGGGGAAAAAAACAATTGTTGGAGAAAAATAATATATTTTTCGAGAGGAAGCATTGTGTACACTAAAGCTAAGATTTGTCAACAAAGTAGAAGTGGCAATCGCAGTCAGACGTTGCTCGGATACAATACAAAGTTTCCAACGCTGTCTGACGATAAATGTCGCTACTACTGCGTGTGCTACACTCAAAGCACTCGACGTACCCACCAAGCCCGGGTTCGCTTAATGCGCTTGACTTTTTTCAAAAATGAGAGCTAGAGCCTTTCAATTCTTAAAATATAGCTTTAGAATTTTCATTTTTTTCTTTTCAGCTCTCTTACACTCTTAATTATTCATTCATACCGATATTTACTCCACAAGTCCATTTTCTTCTTATTTTTCTCCAAAAACAAACAATGAAAGAGTTTGGTTGTTGTTGTTGTTGTAATCAATATTTTTAATAATTAGAAAAAATTTTTACTTTCTAGAAAAATTACTCGAAGATTTAGTTTTTTTGTTATTTTACATTCTTTGTTATTTTCTTCCATGATTTTCAATTTCGTTTTTTTTTCATTACTAAAAATTATTTTGTATTCAGGTTTAATTTACTATCTGCTAAAATTTTGTTTATTTCAATTGATTAATTTTTTATATAACTAATTAATTATTGATTATCTATTATTAGTTATTAACTATTTCGTTTTTGTTTTTTTTTTACTTTATTTAAATTTTATTTTTCTCTTTGCTAGGAATTATTTTGTTCCTTCAATTTACTCTCTGTTAATTTTAATTCTTGCTTTTGTAATTAATTTTTTTCATTTCAACGTCAATCAAATTTTCGAAAAGGGAAAATTTATTTCTCTGCAAAACTTGTGCTACATAAAATACTGATTATTGGCTAACAGAGAAATGCATTTTCTGAGAATTTTCAACTTGGAATTTTGATTAAGGTCTTGCTTTAATATTAATTTGTCAATTTTATGTTAAGAGGGATATTATGGTTAAATTAATTAACTAATTAATGTTATGTAGCAATTATAATAAAGGACTTAATGAGGAAAATAGAGATGTAAGGAGATATCTATATCTGTAGAAAATGGAGCGTTGCATCTTGGTTCCTGGAATATCGATTTTCCCTGTGCTTCTTGGTTATACGAAGATAGACTGTTCTTAGTGTGAACGGCTCATGATATCTTCACAGCTGCCATGATCACTAAATTCATTCTCATAATGTTCTGATTTGACGGCATAATATACACAGAGCGGAATTTTATTCCAGCGAAAAAAAAATTACTTACTGATCGATTTAAACTCGAAAATTCGTAAAGAAATTATAATTTCGAATTACATTTTTACAGTCATTGTAATTAGAGAAATTATTTACAATTTTTAATTATCATAATTACTTGTACTTTATAATTACAATAGTTAGGAAAATTTAAACTTTAATATAATTTTAAAGAAGAAAATTTAAATTTGTAATTAAATTTTTTTTAAATAATTATAATAATTAATAAGAATAATATTCAATGAATAATTATAATTATTGAATATAATAAATTAAAAATAATTTAATTTATATTCACTTTTTATTAAAATCTTATTTATTCTGTTAATTGATTACTAATTGTAGAATTATAACAGTTTGTAATAACAGAATTTAATGGAATTTAATTTTTATCTGTCAAATCTTCTCAATAAATGGTTGAATTTATCTCTTCAACTTTTGATGAGAAAAATTGAAATTTCCAACGAAATTATACTTAGAAAAATTATCGAAGGAGAAATTAAATTTGAAAATAATTCAAAATACATTTTTAATTATATTTCATTAGAAGAAATTAAATTTTCAATTTTTTGTGTAAATTCACATTGAGATGTATTTTCAGTTTTGTCAATTAAATATTTATATTCTACAAATTAACTATCCATATCTTTTTCTGATTGTCTTTCTCCATTTTCAATTTACCCTGGATAAATTATTTTCGTTCTTTCTTTTTTTAAAGTAGTACGAAATTAATTATGAAGACGTAATTAGTTTATTGTAAATTTATGATTATTTTTATTTCCCGATTTTAATCGATTTGAAAATTTATTTTTATATTTTAAAAAAATTTAATAGCGTTTTTTTTATTAAATAAAATAAAAAATAGAAGCAAAATGTGTTTAAAAAGTTTATTATTATTGAATAATAAGAAAAATTTTATTATTAAATTTTTTTTAAAGTTAAGTGTTAAATACTTTAAAAAAATTTTGTTTATGAAAAAAGTTATTTTAATTCAAACTATTATGTGTCTTTTATGAAATAAATAATTATTTTTGTCAAATAGTTTTTATTTGATTCAATTGAATCGTATTTACTTCAAGAATTGAAGTGATATTTGAACAAATATAATTTATTTCAATTAAATAGAAATCGTTTGATTCAATGTAATTATTTGAAAAACTCGTATAGTAAATGGCAAAATATTTCTAACAGCAACTTGAATTAAAATTCAAAATTTATTTTAACAAAAGTTGGCAAAATTTTCAATTGTTTCAATTTTTTTAAATTCATTTCGGAAATAGAAGTATTCTTAAAAATTTAGTTTCATTTTTTCAAGAAATAATTTTTAGAAATTAAATTTTTCCAACCTTTCATACTTTTTGATGAACAAAAATTCAAAAATTTATACATATTTATTTTTCATGAGTTGAAATTTTAAATAATTTTAATGAAAACCTTCATGAAATGTAATTGTTTCTAAAATTTGCAACATTAATTCATCCAAAATTCAATTATTTTTTTAGAATTTTTGAATAAAATTATTGAAAAACTTTAATAATTTTTATAGAAAAATAATGTTATTAATAACTTTTTTAAACAAAAATTTAAATAGTTTTAATCGTTTTCTTCTCTTAACTTTTCAAGGAATTTAATTTAAAAACCTTTTAAAATTTAATTTATTCTTAAAATTCCTGTTTTAACGGTTTAAATATTTAATTATTTTTTAAAATGTTAACTGAAATTTTTGTTAAATCAATTTCTATCAAAATTTAACTACGAGAATTGAATTATTTAAATAGAATAATTTTTGTAAATTTATAAAATGATATAATTTCAAAAATATAATTAATAATTATATTTAAATTAAAGACAATTTTTAAAGAGGAAAAAAAATTTTTTTTAAATATAACATTTTAGAGAATTTCCAATTGTTTCAATTTGTTAAAATTATTATTGAGAATTCAAGTAGCTTTTTCTTTAAAAAATTGTAATTAATATTTTTCAACAACTAAATTTTTTTATAATTTCCAAATTAAATTTTTAATATTTTAATAACTTCTATAAAATAAATATTTAACTAATTATTGTTATTTATTTGCTTAAAATTTCTAAATACTTAAAATTTTAACTGCAAGTCTTCAAAAATTCAATTAATTTTCTAGACTTTTTTAATAATATTTTTTAAATTTAATTTTTAAGGAAGTTAACAAATTAAAACACTACACATTTAACATAATTTTCTACACATTTTTTTTACACAGTTTTTTACATATAGTCTACAAATTAGTTTTCCTTTTTTTGATGTACCAATTTAAACTACAAAACAAAACATTGTAATAAAACAACTCTAACTTGAGGTGAGGACAGATTATGTCGATTATTATTATAATATAATTTTTTCGGTGTATTTTCAAAAAATGTAATTATTAAATATTTTTAAAACTCTCAGTATTATTTGGTCACTACCTGTTAGTATAATATTATTATACATTTTAAATTGAGAATGAAATTAAATATTTATATATTCGTTTAAAATTTTTATTATTATTAAACAAGTATGAAACGAATAATTAGAAAATTGATTCTCCTTGATAAAATGGAAAAATTACATAGGATGAAAATTAAATAACTCGAGATTAGATTAAGAAAATGGATGGAAAATTGCAAAATAATAATAACAATGATAATAATAATAACAATTAATTAATTAATTAATAATCAATTTAATTATTATAATTTAATTATTATTTAATTTTTTTTATGTCAATTTGTAACACTGTCAACATTTTTTATTTTATATAATAATAATATATTAATATTTTTATTAATATTTTAACAATAATAATAAATAAAAATATACAACTTATTATTGAATAATAATGTTATTAATAATTTTTTCAAACAAAAATTTAAAGATTTTTAACTGAAAATTTTTTATAAATCAATTTCTATCAGAATTCAACTACGAGAATTGAATTATTTAAATAGAATAATTTTTGTGAATTCATAAAATGATATAATTTGGAAAATATAATTATATTTAAAGATAATTTTTAAAGAGGAAAAAATAAAATTGTTTAAAATATAAAATTTTACAGAATGTTAAATTGTTTCTATTGGTTGAAATTATTATTATGAATTCAAGTACCTTTTTCATTAAAAAATTTTAATTAATATTTTTCAACAACCGAATTTTTAAAAAATTTCCAAATCAAATTTTTCAAATTTTTATAAATTTTGTGAAATAAATATTTAACTAATTATTGTTCTTTATTTGCTTCAAATTTAGAAATACTTAAAAGTTTGAACTGCAATTCTTCGAAAATTCAATTAATTTTCTAGACTTTTTTAATAATATTATTTAAAATTTTAATTTTTAAAGAAGCTAACAAATTAAAACACTACACATTTAACATTTTCAAAAAATGTAATTATTAAATATTTTTAAAACATTCAGTATTATTTGGTCACTACCTGTTAGTATAATATTATTATACAATTCAAATTGAGAATCAAATTAAATATTTATACATTCGTTTAAAAGTTTTTTATTATTATTAAAGAATTATGAAACGAATAATTAGAAAATTGATTCTCTTTGATAAAATGGAAAAAAATATTTTTATTAATATTTTAACAATAATAATAAATAAAAATATACAACTTATTATTGAAGAATAAAAGAAAAAAAAGAGAAAGAGCAAGATAAAGAGAGAAATTGTGAGAGAAAGCTGGAGAGGGAAACTAATTGCAATGGAGGAGAATATTTTGCAAAATTATATGATAAAGCATAATGGCGCGTTGGGAGCAATTTAACTGTACTTCATTGATTTTAATTTGTTTGCAAAAGTGACGCACGACTGCAAGACCGTAAACATTCGAACACGTAAAGTACACTGTGGACGTAGAATTAATGTCATTCTCACATCTTCTTGTTTACGATAGCCAGTTACAACCCACAGGTGCAGAATCGAAGCATAAGCTGAAGCATTGGCTTCTATCTGTTCCAGCCTATGTCTATACACATGTGCGTTGCACGACATCTATTAATCAAACGACATCTCACGTGACAAGAACCGAAATTCCACGAAATTCACTGTCAACATTTGCACAATCTACAAATCCTGTCAGTTGTCAGAGAAACAAATTCAAAATCAATTTTTATATTTTACACATTTTTTCCCCCTTTCAATTATTTTTCTTCCTTTTTATTTTTTTTCAAGTTATTATTATTTTTATTACTATTGTTATTCTTATTATTGTTATTATTTTTATTTCTATTATTATCTTTATTATTTTTATTACTATTATTATTCTTATTATTATTAATATCATTATTATTATTGATATTATTATTTTTATTTTTATTTTTATTATTATTATTATTATTATTATTATTATTATTATTATTATTATTATTATTATTATTATTATTATTATTATTTAATACTATTGCCAAAATAAAAAAAAAACGTGAACAAATTTTACTAAAACGAGAATTTTTATATTCTATTTCTACTTTTTTTCTGCTGCTACTAAAACCAATATTCAGTTCGACTCAAATTTATGTTCTCTACTGATTTTTTTTATAAATAATTTACTAGTTATTAAAATTTTATTAATATTAATTAACTTCTAGCATATTGAATTTATTAACATTTATTTTAAAGAACGAAGCATTTTTCGAAGTGAAAAATTTCGGAATTAAAAGTATTTACCACATTATAAACTATATTTATAGGAATTGCAATTTTTTCCAAAATCATACAATTGGTTGTTTTAAAATGATAAAGAATGGAGGAAAATCTAAAAATACAAAAAAAGAACTTTGAATTAAAAATTTTATTTCACTAACTCTCTAAATTTTGATTAGTACAAATATTTACACTAACTTGAATTTAATGACAAATTCAAATTGAGAGAGCAAATAGGTTAAATTATTTTTGAAACATGGATAAATAGAAAAAAATAAATTAATTAAAATATAATAATAAAAAACAGTGATATTTAAATATTGATGATAAATTATTTTTGAAAATTTTTCTGAAAAAACTGTATGTTTAGGAATATTTTTTTTTTTTTTTTTGCAGAACATAATTTGAAACGTTGAAATCAGATATTTCTGTTGCTTTGCTGATTTTGCAGTTGTTTATGTATTCTAGTTTGATTACCTATTCAATTTAACAGGAGCTCAGGATGTCTATGTGCACTTTGCGTAACATGATTTGAATACTAGCATAAATTATGAGCTCGAATAATATACAACGAGGAATAGTATACTATACTGCTTTAGAGAAACGTGCAGTTGGATTAATCTTTATAGAGATAACATTAAACAAATCTCAATATCATTAACATTCCAGAAAGGAGAAAATTAATAATTAATTTTTTTTAGAAAAATAGTACATAAATAGAATACAGAAATGATGTTTGGAATTAATTAATCCCGAATTATATAGAAATTAGTAAAAGAAGATAAACATACCCAGAATATCGTATTTATTAAAATAAAAATTAGTTTTAATAATAAAAATTAATATTTTTAATCTATGGTAGTTAAGCAGTTAGGAATTAAATTATGAATCATATTTTGTAAGTTATTGATTGAAATAAATATAAAAATAGCGAGAACATTGAAATATTGGGGATTTCGAAGTTAAAATAACTTTAATTTCGACTGTAATTATAAATAGATTATAAGCCGAATCGAGGATAAGTTTTCAGATATATAATTAATTGGAGCTCTTTTAAATTAATGGGAATTTCACTGTCAACATGAAGAATCTCGAAATTATTCATTCGGTCATTATCGCAAATGAAAAGTACAGTTTCATTGAGATAAATTAATGGTATTTCTTTGTCAAATGTTCACTATAGACGTATATATATGTATGCAGAATCTTTAAACAGACATGTGAAACTTGGAATTAAAGGAAATGAATCGTTTCTTTTCTTGAAAATGTACACTATTTAAATTGCTTCTTTTCTTGCTTATCAGTTGTAAAAACGAACTTTTGTCAGACATATTTACTGTCTGTAGAAACATCTTTACTGTACTTTTCTGTCAGTAGAAAAACATACTTTAGTAAGACAGTTTTTTGGGGAATATTTTTTATATTAGTATTTTTTTCAATTGTTTTTATTAGTACACTGGAAAAAAATTAATTTGATTCAAATAACCGATTATTTGACTATTATCAAATGATTATATACTTGGATCAAATAATTTTTATTTGAATTAAATACATTGTATTTGAATCAAATATTTCATTATTTGAATCAAATATTTCATTATTTGAAGCAAATATTATTTAATTGATTCAAATAAAAATTATTTAATTCAAGTAAATATTTATTTGATAATAGTCAAATAAAATCGGTTTTTTAAATTAAATAAATTTTTTTTCAGTGCAGTACAAACATATATTTTAATCAGTCACCGTGAAATCTGTTAATTTTCAATCGTAGAAGTTGTTGTAGAACAACTTCTGTCAGTGATATACTTTAAAAAATTTATTAACACTTTTTGGACGCATTAAACTTTTTGTTTTTCATCGTAAATTTCGTAACTATTTTTATCCGTAGTAGAAACGTGTTTTAGGCTAACAACAAAAGGTCTCATAATTTTGTTAAGTAGTAAAAACATTCTTTTGTCAAACATTTTAATTTTTATCATTTTTTCATGAATAGAAAAAAATTTTAGTAAGATGACAAAAAAAAGTATGGAAATTTTATCAACGGTAGAAAGAAATTAAGTCTGACGTCAAAATATTTCGAAATTGAACTTTATTAGAAAAACAATAATTAACTATATTGATCTGAATTTTTATTCACTCATTCTTTCGCATTTTGTCCGCAGTTTGAAATTAGTTTCTATGTACGCTTTTGGTTTTTTTTCTTAAAAAAAAGTTGGTTTATAAATCTAAAATATGCAGGTATTTTTTAACTATTCATAATAAAATAATATTATAAATTAGAAATTTTGTTTGACTCATCTAAATTATTTTGCAAATTAGTATTCTTTTTATTTATAAAAAATATTAGAAAATTGTTAATTGATGAAAATTTAGATTTAGAAGTAGATAAAACTCTTTCTAAGCATAAGTTTTATTTGTAAATAAAAATTTTGTTTACAAGCTCATTTTTTTCTTTTAAGAAGAAAAATATTTTAGATATTCCCGTTTCTTAATATTTTTGTAGAAAATTATCAGAAGAAAATAATTTGCATCAATTCTATTTCCTAATTTTCATTGTTTTAATAAAATTCAATTTTCATTGTTCTAATAAAATTCAAAGCTTTTTTTCAAAAAAGGAAAAAACGTTTTGTTAAATTTATTTATTACTTTAATTAAAGGTAAACTAATTCGAAAACAATAATTTTTTACAAAAATATTTTAAATATTTTATTATTATTATTTTTCCATTGAAAATAAAATTTTCAAACATTTAAAAATGAAATTTTTTAAAATTGTTTTTAAATAATTGAATTCTTTTAAAAAACTCTTAATAATAGATATTAAAATACTTTGAATTGAGCAACATTTTTTAAAAAATTGAATTTTAGAGAAGAAATTTATTATTTTTAAAAATTATTGAAATTTTGACAAGAAAAAAAGATTTTTCAACATAATTAAAATTTTGACAAAAATTTTAGTAAATTTTTTGAAAATAATTGAATTTTCGAGAAGATTTTCATTATTTTTAAAGACATAATTTAAGTTTTGACGAGAATTAAATGAAATGTTTCAAAATGATCAAAATATTGCCAAAAATTTTATTAGGTAAAATAAAAAAAGGGAATTTCTGCAATCGTTTGTAACATCTTTAAAATTCAATTTCTTTAGTGTTTTCAATTAAAATTCTTCTATATGTCCATTATTTTTAATAATTAATTAAATGTATATTTACAAATTTAACTAATTTTAGAAGATTTGGAATTTTTAAGTTTAAAAAAAATCTAAGTTCATTAACATTTTTAATTAGATTCATTCAAAATTGAAATTTTCTATAATTTCAAATTTAAACCGTTTAAAGTTAATTTATTTACGAAAATTGTAAACACAACTCTTTAAAAATTGAATTGATTTTGAAATATTTAAGTATTTCATTAAATAATTTATTTCATGGTAGTTATTTAAGATTTAAGTTATTTAAGAAGAAATTTTTGACAAAAATTGAATGTTAGTAGTAAGAATTCGCGGTAATTTTATAGTTTATGAATTAAATGAAAAATACAAAAAAATAAAGAATTTTCTTAAGAATTCTCAAAATTAAATTTTTTTGTACTTTTAATCAAAATTTCTGACTTTTTCCATAAAATCCCTATGTCAAAATATGATTATTATAATTATAGTAATATCAATACTACATATTTCAATTCATATTTTATTTTTCTTAAAAAAGATTTGTATTAGAATTTTGAATTTCTATATATTCGAATTTATATTTTATTTTTATGAAAAAAGATTTGTATTAAAATTTTTAAATTCTATATATTCGAATTAATATTTCATTTTTATTAAAATTTAGAATTTCTATATATTCGAATTCATATTTTATTTTTGTGAAAAAAGATTTGAATTAAAATTTCGAAATTCTATTATCTAAAAAATTGTCAATAGTTTTTAAAAGAGCGATTGAATAGTCTTTAAGCGCGCTAATTTTTTCGCTAGTTGATAAATTTGCTTAAAACTCAAAGAAAATTAGAAAATATTTATTAGAAATACTGCAACCAAATCGATTGTAATAAAAGAAATAAAAAAACAACAAAAAATAAAAATACGCTTTTTGAAGAAAAGAAAATTCGATTCCCATTTTTGAAAAGGAGAAGTTGGCGATGTGTAGCATAGAAATTTCGAACGAAACCATTAAAGACAAGCGGTAGAACAATTCTCAAGTTTTGACCTAGAATCAAAAGTAGTTTTCTCGATCAAAGAATTGTTTCGCATAATATCCAAGGGGTGCTAAGCGAACGATTCGCAGTCGACATGGATGGATTCAAATTCGCTTGATTTCCAAACGATTTTCAAGTCGAAAATGGTGCCCGTTAACAAGCATGTTTCTGCGTCACCAGGGCATGAATGAGAGAAAGAGAGAAAGATAGAGAGAGGGGGGGGGGAATTTAAGGGAAGGAGAGAAAGAAAAGGATGGAAAGAGAGGAAAGGGGAGAGAAATGGAAAAAGAGAGAAAGAGAGAGAGAGAGAGAGAAAAAGAAAGAGAGAATGAAGGAAAGAGAGAAAGAGAGAGCAAGAGGAAGCAAAGAGGTTTGATCGCAAATCCGCACACTACGAGAACGTGCAAAGATTTCCTATATCAACAGTTCTGGTTGGATGTTATCCTCTTGCAAGAATAATCAGCGCGGCCCTTTAGATACGATGTGATTCTGCCAACTTCTAACTTGCTTCCTGCATATTCGGTCATGCATATGAATGAAAGTGTTTTCGTACGCGTTGGATGGATGATAAAAAAAAATAGTTAAAAAAAGAAATCGTTAAACGACTGGCTTTTATTCATACGCCTTTACTCTCGTCGACAATGTTGCCGACAAGCCGATTCGCGAGGCGGTGTACGCGGCGAATTATAATTTCACTTCCTGTTTACGAATCGTATCCGTCAACGTCTTTCAGAAGAAATTTGAACCACTACACAACTCGACTTCTTTCTTAACTCCCCTCTCGATCAATTTACATGAAATAACTAAGAGCCACTTTTTCTTTCACCACAATTTTGTTCTTTTCCTCATACTTATTTACTATCAGTTATTTTTATTTTCTAATTTCTTCTATTTTGGAAACAAAAACATTTTCAAGAAAATCATCACAAAGTTTCCAATAAAATTATTTAAGACTTTAAAATAATAAAAATAAAACAATATTTCTATATTATATATATGGGTGAATTTTCTGAAAGTGACATTTTTTATGTCTCGAATAATTTTACAAAATCTACTCTTTAATAATTATAATCTTTATAATTCTCTTTATAATTATAATTTTACAAAATCTACTCTTTAATAATTATAATCAATTTCCATAGTGAAAATTTAGCACTTATTTATCATTTTTAAAAGAAAATTAAATAATTTTATTCAACTTAATTTACGTAATAACTAAATTACTTTCATCTCCGAAGCCTTTTCAACATGTCTCCAATAGGACTTCTACAATAGAATTAAATTTTCATGGTTTTTTTCAAATTCTCAGAAATTTTTTTAAAATATTGTCAGAAAGTACAATGTTTTTTCTATCATTATGTGCATTTTAAAAATTTGTAGACCTCACTTTTATTTTTGATAAAAATGTTTAATCTTTGTCTTCAGTTTTAGGTTAAAATTACTTTACAATGATTACTGACATTTTATACTTTAAAAATATCTTAAATAAAATTTTAATGCACATTAAAATAAAGCTGAGAATCTGACGTTACATTTTCCTATATTTTATCTACAAAAAGGAGAAAAATTATTGCTGTTATAAATAATCGAAATTTACATTTTTCTCCGAGTAAAAATTAATTTCATCTCCAAAGCCTTCCTTTTTAATAAATAACTGAATGTAGAAGTAAATTTAACAGAATATTTCGATGGTAATATAAAATGAGAGTGTGAGATTTGTATGTTTTACTAAAAAACATATTTCAATTGCGCCCTAATGTATACAAATATGAAAGAAAATTTATTTTTCATCTCCGAAGCTTTTCATCTCCGAAGCCTTTTCCTTGAAATGTGCTAGTTTTTCTTTTGTTTTTAGTATTTACCTGCATTGCTTTGAAAAAATTAACCCAAATTACCATTCAATCAAATACTTTAAATACATTTATATTTTCATCCAATTGAATATATTTGGTATTAAAATATACAAATTATTAATTTTTAAGCAGTGTAATTTTATTTTCGATTTCGTGAACGCGATATTAGCGTGAATGTTTAATAGAAAAGCTCGCCAATTAAATAAAATTAATTTAATGGAGCAACAATAATACTTTTCAAATGAAAAAAACTTTAATATTTTTAAGAATTAATTTTGCGCAACCTAAAAATCTTACTCTTGCGTATGAAATTAAGTAGTTTTAATAGAAAAAACCATATAATTGAAGAAAAAAATTAATTGAAAAACTGAAATTTAAAAGTGTCACTTTCAAAACATTCACCCATATTCTATTATATTCTATATATATTATTCTATTTTTACTATTTTTAGCCTAAAGTAAAATTTTATAACAGTTTTCAAGTAAAATATAGTTTTAATAATAAATGTTGTTAGCAAAAAACTAATAAATGTTCGCAAATTTTTTTAATAAAATCACTGGAGGAAATGACAATAACTGATACATCGTTCACTAAGTTTTTTAATAATTTTTTTATTACTTTTTTATAATTTTTTAATAAACAGTTTTTATCGATTCGAGTGATGAAATGTAATAATCGACATAATCTGTCCTCATCTGAAGTTAGCGTTGTTTTATTACAATGTTTTGCTTTGTAGTTTAAATTGATACATCAAAAGAAGGAAAATTAATTTCTATACTGTGTGTAAAAAATTCGGTAAAAAAATGTGTAGAAAATTATGTTAAATGTGTAGTGTTTTAAAAAGTTAGATTCCTTAAAAACTAAATTTTGAATAATATTATTAAAAAAATTCTAGAAAATTAATTGAACTTTCAAAGACTTGCAGTTCAAATTTTTACGTACTTCGAAATTTTAAGCAAATAAAGAACATTGATTAGTTAAATATTTATTTTACAAAAGTTATAAAAGTTTGAAAAATTTAATTTGGAAATTTTTAAAAAATTAGGTTGTTAAAAAATAGTAATTAAAATTTTTTAAAGAAAAATCTACTTGAGTTCTAAATAGTAATTTTAACAAATTGAAACAATTGGAAATTCTCCAAAATTTTGTATTTTAAAGAATTTTATTTTTTCCTCTTTAAAAATTGTCTTCAAATATAATTATATTTTTGAAATTATATCATTTTATTAATTTACAAAAATTATTCTATTTAAATAATTCAATTCTCGTAATTGAGTTCTGATAGGAATTGATTTATAAAAAAATTTGAGTTAACATTTTAAAAAATAATTAAATATTTCAACCGTTAGAACAGGAATTTGAAGAATAAATTAAATTTTAAAAGGTTTTGAAGTTTAAATTGAACTCCTTGAAAAGTTAAGGGATGCAAAAGTTTAAAACTTTTTAAATTTTTGTTTAAAAAAATTATTAATAACATTATTTTTCTTTAAAAATTATTAAAGTTTTTCAATAATTTTATTCAAAAATTCTAAAAAAATAATTAAATTTTGGATGAATAACTGTTGCAAATTTTAAAAATAATTATATTTCATGAGGTTTTTCATTAAAATTATTTGGAATTTTAATTCCTAATGAAAAATAAATATGAATAAGTATTTAAATTTTTCATTACCAAAAAGTATGAAAAATTTAATTTCGTAAAACTGTTTTTTGAAAAAACGAAACTAAATTTTTTTAAAAATATTTCTATTTCCGAAATTAATTTTAAAAAATTGAAATTTTTGCTAACTTTTATTGAAATAAATTTTGAATTTTTTTTCAAGTTGCTGTTAGAAATATTTGTGGCATTTACTACACGAGTTTTTCAAATAATTACATTTCATGAAAGGTCTTTCATGAAAAAATTTAAGAAAATTTTATTTTTTAAGAAATTAAGAATTTTTATTAAATTTGAAAATGAAAATTACAAAACTTCAAATTGTCTTACTAAATATACGCCATTACTACTGATAAAAAAGGGAAAATTTAAATATTGAACTAGTGTAAAATTTTTACTACTGATAAAAAAAAATTAAATTGGTTTTGTTCGTGTCAATTATAATTTTATTTATAGAAAACATATTTAGAAAAAAAGTTTTTAATTTAAATGAAAATGCCTGAGTAAAAATAGTTTCTACTACTAATAAAATATACTACTGCACTTTAAGAAATCATAGTTCAGAAATTTTTCCCAACCGAAAAATTTGTTTTACCTTTTAACAACAAATTTGACTAATAAATAAAAATTTCTATCTTTTCAATAAAAATTACTAATTCAGAAGCAGAGAAAGTCACTTATAAATTTATAATTATTAAGAATTTTTATTTTACTATTTCAAATTTAGAAATAAGAACAACGTTTATTTATACACATTTATTGTAAAAAAATAATACTTTCAATTGAATTTTCTTTTAGAAACCACAATTGATTATTCAAAATGACTGCAAATATTAAAGACTATAAAAAAAGAATTAGAAAATATTTTTAGAAAATATACTTTAGTGATAAATCTGATAAAAAAACTAAGAAATTAGAATAAGTAATTTGTCTGAAAAAAATTAGGACAACCATAATGAAAAAAAATTTAAGTACATTTTGTTGTTATAAATATAAATTTATAAAATAGATAAAAATTTTGTTGTCGCATAAATTTTTGTATTCTACGTGAATCGATGAGGGGGGAAAAATTTGTTTTTTTCCTCCTCTATACATGTGTAAAAGTTAATTAAATTTTTTTAACCATCGTAAAATAGGCTTTTGGAGGAAAAGTTTGTTTTTATATTATAGAAATGGTCACAGTTTAAGATTTTACGACAGTATTAGACAACTTTACTACTTTTTTAACAAGTTTTTTTTACTGCTTTTTAACAATTTTTTAAGACTTTCCGTCTCGTTTCGACAAATAACTTCAATTTTCACGGGACGAACAGATTTTTGTCTCTCCTTCTCTTTCACTTTTTTAAAGGTTTAGGTCATTTTCACTAGATCTCGTCGTCACAAAAATTTCGATCATTAATAAAAAAAAAAGAAAGTTTGCTTAATATTTATTATTTTTATTCCACTCGAAGTGTAATGCTGACGAATGAAAAAAAAATCTCCAATAGTTTCTGACTAGTGCATAAAAAATCGTCGCTTTAATTATTATTTTTCTGATGTTTTTCTTTTTTTTAGAAAAGTGGTTTTAAATTTTTAACTCGAGTGACGGAAAAAAGTTTGTGGTAATGGTTAAAAATATCGTTATTCATGCGTCTTGTTAGTATTTTTTTTTTTGAACCGCAATTCTTTTGTTGTCGTGTACAATGCAACTTTATATTCTGTTAATTTCTTTATCAGTAGTAAAAACATATTTTTGTCAAACTTCTTTTTAGTCTATTTCTTTGTTTTCAAGTAAAAAAAAGTCGGGCG
The DNA here is from genome assembly GCA_032873175.1 of Leptopilina drosophilae. Classification (NCBI taxonomy): domain Eukaryota; kingdom Metazoa; phylum Arthropoda; class Insecta; order Hymenoptera; family Figitidae; genus Leptopilina; species Leptopilina drosophilae. The sequence goes on from CM065481.1 coordinate 17,331,204, forward strand.
TAATTTATAACTTATATTTTTGTGATAATTTTTTAATACTAGTGTTGTTTCATTTTTAACAGTAAGAAACTAGTATTTCAGGCTGACATATTTTTTTTTCTTTTTTCATCAGTAGTGAAAACGTCTTTTTGACATACAAATTAAATGTTGACTATTTTTATCAGTAGTAGAAACGTGTTTCAGTCAGGTGCTTAAAAATTTTGTTGTATATTTATAAACTAATTAAAAAAATAATAAACTAATTACAAAACTAATAGAAACTAATGATCGAATAAATAAATAGAAACTAATTTTAGTCCGAGATATTAACTTCTGAAAATTTGATTCCTATGACTAGAATAATAATTGAATTAATTCTTTTCATTCTTTTAATTCTTTTAATTCTTTTAATTAATTTTATTAACCAATTAACATAAGTTACGATAAGTTTTTTATCAGTAATGGAAATTTTTCTTCAGTCCAACATTTTATATTTTTAGAAATTTTTTTATAATTAAAATAGAAGATTAATTAGATAAAAATCTAGTTGTTTTTTCTAGTTTAATTTAATTTTAATTTTTTCTCCTGTTAAAAAATTTCGATCACTTTCTCTAAATGGTGAAATTCTGATCGTCTCTAAAATGCACTGAATATAATAATAATAATAATAATAATAATAATAATAATAATAATAATAATAATAATAATAATAATAATAATAATAATAATAATAATATTAATAATAATAATAATAATATTAATAATAATAATAATAATAATAATAATAAAAAAGACTAGACTATGGACTAGACTTAAAATACTTGAATCAATAAAGTAAGTTTTCTTAAAATCTGTTATTTTCATCACACTTAAGTGATAATTGTGAATTGGAAAATAAAATTCACAATTGTTTCTTACAAGTAAACAAAAAATCGTTGCCTATTGTTTTTCTACTTTTTCTCTCCTCTACTTTTAGAAAAGTGGTTCCAAATTTTTAGCTTGAGTGACAAAAAAAAAGTTCGTGGCAATGGCAAAAAAATGTCGTTATTCATGCGCCTTGGTAGTGAACTCTGTTTTTTTTGTACCACAACAATTCTTTTCTTCTCGTGCACAATACTCTCCAACTTGAAGTTGGCAGTGTGAAAATAGATCTCTGGTACTTTCTTCTATTCGTTTCATTCATTTTATTTTTATTTTCATTTCTGTATGAGGAGAAAAAATATGTTAGTTCTAGTCAATGAGAAAGAAAGAAAGAAGGAAAGACAGAAAGAGAGAGAAAGTAGACGCATTTTAATCAAGGTAGATTTCCATCCTATGCGGGTAATTTTTCGGAACTTGGCACGCAGACTCGGCAGAGGGATAAGGATTTAATTAATTTAGCATAAATTCGGGTCGTGCGCATTCCACGCGGTCCACTCGTCTGTGCGGAAGTGCCGGTGCATTTATCAAGTCGGCAGGAACACCAACCCCCTTAAGGGGGTGCGCCACTCGGAGAATGTGCTGCATATACTTTGGGTCCATGAGAGTTGGAAGTACCCGAGGAGAGAAACAGAGTGAAAAGGGAAAGAGAGAAAGAGAGTGAGAGAGAGAGAAAAGCTCTGTGTGTGTGTGCACCACCCAGAGATGCAAAGATGCTGCGACCAATTGAATTCATCTAGGTCTAGAGTGAAAGGAGGAGGTTGTCGGGACGACGCGACAGCAGGTGCCACATGCTGCACTGGTACACACTGGCGCAAAAGTTTGGAAACTCCAGCTCATCTTGTCTACAACCATTCAAGTATCTCAGGAATTGACCAAGTGCGAAATTCAAAATATTTTATTTCCAAATTGTGTTAAAAAGCAATTTACTTTCTAAGGGGACATTCCAGTCCAAAATGTTCAAAATATCGATTTTTTTTAACCCTCACGGACTCGAGTTCGTTTTTCAGCCTGCGGGCACAAGCCGGGTCCGAGGGACCCGGTATTTAAATTCAATAGAAATAAAAAATTTGATAGAAAAATTGTTAATATTTTTTATCTAACATATAATTGTATCATTTTAAAGAAATTATTTTAAAAAATAGTTTAAAAACAACATTATTTATAATAAAAAAAAAATATAAAAAATAAAAAAAATTTTCAGACAAATCACCGTATAATGTATTAATAATTATATAAACATTTTATATATTATATATGTCATATATATATATATATATATATATATATATATATATATATATATATATATATATATATATATATATATATATATATATATATATATATAAAATAGTTTAAAAAATAGTAATATCACAGAAAAAAGGTTGTATAAATTTTGTTGCGGGTAATTTTAACCAATGCTAAGTCACATAGACAGTGGCGCCCTCACCTAGGTGAAATTTTGTTGCAGCGAATTTTTACCCCAAAATCAGGTTAAAATTTAAACTTTTTTTTTCTTGTGATAAAATAATGGTAGAAATATAAAACACCTAAAAGAAATCTTCAGCTAAATTACCTAATAATAATTATCTATATTTAGACGTAAAACCAAAAAAAATTTTTAACGACCGCCATATTGAATCCGTCATTTTGAATATTTCAATTCTGACATTAGATTTGTAATCATCGACCCCACACTGAAAAAACCTAGTCTCAAAATGAGTATCATACGCTACTCATTTTGAGTTGCAACAAAAATGAGACTCTTAGGTGGCGCCACGTTCTATGGCGTTTAACATAGTCTCATTTTGAGTTGCAACAAAAATGAGACTCTTAGGTGGCGCCACGTTCTATGGCGTTTAACATAGTCTCATTTTGAGATGCAACAAAAATGAGACTGGGTTTTTTGTGTGCAAAAACCCCCGAGTACCGATTTTAAAGAAAATCTGATCGATTTTCTGTTCTTTTTCTTTTAGGAATGGAATTTTCCAAAAAACGTACAACACGCACTATATTTTTCGCAATACGTCACTTCCGGAATTATTTGGGATATGTTTACACTTATTACAGTAGGTGATGTTGAAACATTACAAAAAAATGCAACATTGCAACAAAATTTCTTACTTTTTATAAGTATTTATATCCCGGGTCCCTCGGACCCGGCTTGAGTCTTTACGTATGTTCGACTTAAAAGGGAATTTTCCAGAGTATTTTATGAATTAAAAATTGTTTAAAAAAGTGAAAAATGTATGTTTTTACGCCCTCAAGTCTAATGTGAAGTTGATTTTCTAATAATATTTTCTTAACCGAAAGTAGATAAAAAAACTTTCCTCCGGGTCCGAGGGACCCGGCTCGAGCCCGTGAGGGTTAATTTTATTTTCGGATTTCGTAGTTAAAAAAAAGGGAGTTAAATTTTAACTCCCCGGGGGATTCTATAAAAGTCACACCCATTGGGGAGTTAATGCCAGGGGAGTTAAATAGGGAGTGTTAAAATTTAACACCCTAATGCTAACTCCCCATGGGAAAATAACTCGCACGGGTGTTAATGAAGGGAATTAGTAAATTAACTCTCTTTTGGAGTTGATTTTTAATTCGAAAAATTTAACTCCTAACTCCCGAGTCCGTTAACTCCATAAATTTTTTACAGTGTACAGTGTCAAGAATACTCTCCTAAAATATTATTGCAAAATTCAAAGTAAAACAAAAGTTATACATTTTTATTCTTCGCCATGTCAAAGATGTTTTTCTATGCAGACAAGCAATCGAATGATTTAAATGTTTTCTCATTTGCATTTTTTAAAAAGAGATCAACAAAAATGTATTTGGTGTTGCTGATCACAAATTAGATATCAAATTTTCAAAAATCAAAATGACGGATCCAATATGGCGAAAAAGGAAATTTTTTTATTTTAATTTTTTTTTTCATCCACCGTATTGCATATGACATTTTAAATTTTGGAAGAATTATGTCATATTCGTAATCAGCGACCCCAAAAACCCCCTTGTAACGATTTTCAAGAAAATTTAATGATTTTGAAAAATAAAATGTCCGCCATATTGGATCCGCCATTTTGAATTTTTAAAATCTGATTCCATATTCGTAATTAGCGACCTCAAAAACCCCCGAGTAACAATTTTCAATCTAATCCGATGATTTTTTTTTTAAATGTCGAAGCTTATGAACAAAACCTTTAAATGCGTTTTACTCAAAATGTCTTTTTTTGATCTGGTAAGACTGATATCTCGAGTTCTTCTGAAGCGATTTTAAAAAATCAAACGGCTTTTGATTCAGCGTCATGATGCCTATGAGTGGAACCTCAAAAACTGGAAAATTTCCAAATCCCTTTTTTTATAAGAGAAATTCTGAATAAAAACACCTTTTTTTGCATATTTTGGGGAAAAAGTACTAAAAAAGGGGAGAGAAGAAAATTCCACTTTTTTGAGGTTCCACACCTGAAGAAATATCTAACGAAGAGAATGTCACTTTGTTTTTGGTTTTATCTGTTTTAGAAAGTTTGGAATCGATCTTACCACCGAAAATGGGCATTTTCGAAAATGGCTTATATCGCCGCCATTTTGAAATAAAAATGAAAAAAAGTTTTTCTACAAATTCTTAAGTAAATTATTTATTACATGCAAAAGAAATTTTTTAAATAAATGTCATAGTTATTTTAATGATATTAATTAAAAAAGCCTTCTTTTTCCTGTTTTGAATTAATTATAATTTTCATTACATAAAAAATAATAATTTTGATGCAATTTTTATTGCATAGAAAATAAAAATTTAGTTGTAATTTTTATTGCATAGAACATAATGATTTACTTGTAATTTTTATTACGTAAAACAAAAGACTTTAGTTGTAATTTTTATATTACATAAAGCATAAGAATTTACTTGTAATTTTTATTACACAAAATTAAAAAAATTAGTTATGATGTTTATTATTATATTATTAAATAATATATTAAGCAATAAATCATCATTAATAGTCTGAATTGTATACAATTAATTAATTAAATTAATTAAATTTTTTTTAAATACATTTTTAAATTACAATTTTACGTTGTAAAAAATAGAAAAGTATATTTTTCACCCCATTTTACTCTAGTAAAAAATAATATACTAAGCAATAAATCATCATTAAAAAATAATTTGCTATTTAAATATAATTTTTTTATTCATTTTTAACATTTCTTTTCGTATTCTTCTTTTTGTTTGCGAAAAAAAATTAAAACGAAAGAATATAAAAAAATGAGAGAAGTAATGCGATTGAGCGATAAGTGAAAATTTATTTCGAGAAGAAGCGGTAAGCGAGAAATGACTGCACTGTGTGATATTACTTTTCACTTACTGTTAGGCGAAGGAAAATGAGAATTGAATTACTGCACGAGTGAATAAGATGATAATGTAATGATCCGATTTTTTCTTCATAAATTTTTACTCCTTGCCGTCAGAAGTACTCAAAACAATCTGCAAAACTGACAGTGAGCGCTTTGCTTTTATACGCTGCAGTGGAGGAAAATTTACGCGGTATTGGATATTTTTGCGTTGGAGGGGTGTGATACTTGCTTACGATTGGCTCTATTCGCGCATGCGTCGTTTGATACGAGCGTTGGAGGGGGGTCGGAAAAGAAGTTAGTTTTATCACTTCAGCTCCTTTTTTCAAAATAATTATTTTTATAATACAAAATATACTCCTATAGTTTAAAAATAACAAATTTTTAAAAATAGCAAATTTATTTTTGCTCAATTCCAGACTATGAAAAAAGTATTTTAATATAAATTACTATAATTACTCATTTAAATTATATACTGATTTTTTGCTTTTGAATTCATAAATTTTTCCAGTAAATTAGTTGAACTTACTAAATAAATAGTAATAATAAATACCAATTTCTACTAATTGATTAGTAGAATTTACGATTTCAAAACTAAAAAGACAATAAATCAAATTAGAACAAATTTTTACTAATTAATATTTATGGAAAATATTATATTATATTATTATTATATTATTATTTATTATCTCCTGGGTAAATATTAATTTTCACTAAAAAATAATTTAATTTAAATTAGTAAAAAAAATAATAATAAACGTCAGTGTTGTTTTTTACTGACTTTTACTAAAATTTTTGGTATCGTAAATAGTAAAATTTTTACTGGATATAAATAAAAATTAGTAATGCGGAAATTCATAACAAATTAGGGTTTAAATTTCATTAGAAAATTAGTATTATTTTGTACTTATACTACAAACAATTAATTATCATTTTAATTTTGCTACACAAACAAAAAAGTGAATTCTACTGTCTCTGGAATAAATTTTACTAAATTTTAATAAAATTTACTTTATTCGTAAAAATAGTGAAATTCACACTTAAAAATTTTAAGAATTCAAAAAAAATTAACTAAATGTCGTAAAAATTACTAAGAATTTTAATTTGTTTTTAAAATTATTATATGCATAATAATCAATATTATTTATTATACATGTTAATTAATTATTTCCACTATTTACTATTTAAATTCTTCTAAATTCTATCAAAGTAATAAACTTACTCTAAAATACACTAAAATTACATACAGTAAAATTTGATACACTGGTTATTGAAAACATAACAATAGAATTAATTCTGAACTAATTTTCGTTATCAATAACGTAACTAAATATTTCTATTATCTGAAATTTTTAATTCATTATCATAATATCATAAGATTCCTTTTTTCGTAAATAAAAAATAAATAACACAGTAAATTATTATCACCAGTCTAGAGCATAAATAAAAATTTAACGAAATAATTGACCCGTTATTAAAATGTGAATTTTATATGTTCGAAAAAAATGTGAAATAAATAACTTGAAAGATGAAAAAACAAGCTGTTAAAATGAAAGCCAAGCGAAACGTGACAACACCAACGTTGGTCTTGCACTGAAAAACGTTTTAAACATAATAGCTGACTACTGTTGGAGTTTCAAAAAAAAAGAAAAATAAATAAAAAAAAACTTTGTCAAGTTTATTCACGGTTTTTTGTATTTTTGAAAGTAATTTATATACTTTGAGGAGAACTGCAATTATTCTTATTCAGCACAACTTTCAGAAGGAGAGAAACTTTTTTTTTGCTATCTTTATGTAATAAAAGGGTTTTTATTACATAGTACGTAATCTGTGTGTCTGTAAAAATAACACTCGTTTTTCTTTTTTAATTAAAAAAAGAATACTGAGAAAGAAAAATAGTAAAAATTTAGAAATTTGAAATTGTTATTTGTATTATACGAAAATATAATTAATTTATCGAAATGTTTTTTTGTTTCAGGTAAGCACACGTGAATCGTATTTTATATTTAAAAGAAAAACCCATTTTTGAGGTGAGTTTTAGATAATAACAACTTTCGAAACATTTTTCAATGAAAAGTAGAAATATTTTTAATACTGGAATTTTCTGTCATTTATATATTTTCACGAATTATTTCGTTTTCATTTCTTAAATAGTTTTTTATTTTCATTTTAAAATTTTAATTGGCAAAAAAATGAACAGTTGATAAAGTTGAAAAATTGTTGAAAGTGGGAATATTTTGAAATTAGTTAATTGAACATGGAAATGCTATTATTGGAAAAATAATCTTTTGAAAGGAAGTAGAAATATATAAGTTTGCAGAAAGTTTTTTTTTAATAAATGAGAATCCCGTAAATTGTCAGTTGATTCTTGAAAAGGTGCAGTCACAAACGTTTTTCTGCTATCGTTTTGCCAACCTTCTTCTCCTTTGCCTTCTTGTGCTTTTATTCGATTTTCTGCAGCCCTTCAACTGACTGAAGTCTCCAGATTCATTAATAAGCGTCGCCATGATTTATCTTGCAATGGGGTTATGTAAAAAAAATAAAATGTCAAAAAAAACCACTGCCAAGTTTATCATTAATGGTTTTATTTTTGTTATTATTTCATAAACATTTTGCTTTTTGATAGAAAAAGAACCTTTTTTTTAATGGGGCTAAAGTTTCAAACGTTCAAATAATCAAAATTTTTTTACTTTAAGCATTTTTGAAAATTACTATAAAACATAATTGAAATTAAACAATATTTATGTTTAGAATCAATTTGTTTTAATATCTAAAAAATAATTCTTTTTGTAAAGAAAAATAAAGTACAATAAGTGACAAAAATATTGTTCTTCATTTGAACTTTCGAAACTTTAGAAACATCTTTTTTAAATGTTTTACCTTAAATCCAAATAAAATAATATTTAAAAAAATGAAATATTAACTAAAACTGAATTCACCAGAATGGAGAATGTAATAATAAAATAATTTTTTGGAAATTAAGTGTAAAGAGTGTGAGAGAGAAAATTTGCAAAATTGTCAAAAAGATTGATATTAAAGGACGTAATTTAGTTTTTTTTTTTGCTGACCCTGACGAAAAATATTTGTACTTTTTAATGTAAATATTTAAAAAAACGAAGAGGATTTTTTTTCGAAAACCTTTGTCAAATATTATTTTCATATATTTTAGAAAATTATCAATAATTCTTGAATTTTATTTCAATTGTTGAATAAATACAGAGAAAAACTTTTCAAAATCGTACGAAATTTTGTATAAAAAAGAGTAATTTATTTTGTGTTTTCCGCTCGACATGAAAATCAAGGTAAACAATTTTTTTAAAAAACTTTTTAATCTAAATATTTTAAAAATCATAAAATGATTTCGTTTCATTTTGGAGAAAATCTTGTAATAAAATAATAGTTTTATCATTTTAGTAAAAAAATATGGTTCTCGTTTATTAGTAAAGAGATAAAATGGAAATATTCAAAAAGAAAAGAGTTTTTATATTTGAAAAAATCCGACAATGTTTACAATTGTAAAAATAAAGTTCTTTATGCGAAGAAGTTAAATTGTTTTTAGATTCCAAAAAAACGTGTAGTGTGAAAGACTTTTTTCCACTAATGGAATGGTAAAAAATTGGATCAAATTTCCACACAATTGTATTTTTCCCTTTTTCTGTATATTTGCTGTAGTTGCAAGTCTCGATTATCTTTTTACAAGAATCAAAAAATTTCTTTTTTGTACTAAAATTTTGTTGTCCTAAAAAAATGCTTGTTTATTAGGAAAAAAATTTTTGCAATTAATGAAAGTAGTTCTCTTTGTATTGACAGTTGAGCTTCCACTTGACATTAGTGGAAATATTTACTAATTTTTTTCTAGGAGAAAATATGCTAGTACAAAAATTAGTAATTTTAGGATTAATTAAATTGTTATTTACGAATTTAACTATTTTCCTATTTCACTAAATAATAATGAAACTTCAATAAAAAAGTTTCAATAAAAAAGCAATAAAATTTTTCATTTGGAATAGAAAATTTCGAAGTCAAAGGGAATAATCGTTTGGTTTTATGAATGAGTTGACTAAAAATTAGTAGAAATTTTTAAATTTAATTCACCATGGTGGAAAAGTAGATAAATTGTTCTTTGATTTAATTTTAGACGATTCTAAGTAGTAAACGTCAATTTTAGTTAGACTAAATAAAAATTAAATTGTTTAAGTAATTAAGGGGTATAGTTTCACTGTATTATTTAAGAAAAATTTTAATTCTTGTCTAGAAGGTTGAATTTATATTTTTCGTATTTTTTGTAGCAGGAGAAAAAGTTAATTTTAGTCAGACTTTTAATGTTTTCTAATATTAATAACTAATATTAATGTTTTAATATTAATTCACTGCCAAAATAATATATTTCAATCAAACATAATTATCTTTGTTGTACAGTCAATCAAAAATGATCTTTGAATTAAATATAATAATTTTGATTCAATACATAATAAATTTTTTCCAATAAAAACTATGTTTAATTCAAACATATATTTTTCGTTGACTACTTATTTTTGAATTAAAAAAAATTCCTTATTGTAGTTATAAATAATTTAAGTCCGAAAAATGGATTTCAGTTTTTTTAAACATAATAACAGTAGTAACAACTTATTGTAGTCAGACATTGTTTTTATTTTTTTGAAGCAGTAGTAAAAGTCAAAATTGAACAAATTTCAGATTTCTCTAACAAAAATAAACGGAATTTTTCAAATTAGTATTAAAAGTCAATTTTAGACTACCGATTACTCAAAATATTAAAAAAATCTCTCTAAATTTGAATTAGTAAAAATGTTTACTGAATTAGTGACTGAATTTTTGCTTTTGAATTAGTAAACATTACTAATAAATAGTAATTTCTACTAATTTATTAGTAAATTTTACTAATTCAAAAGCAAAAAGTCAGTCAGTAATTCAAATTAATAAAGATTTTTACTAATTCAAATTTAGAGAGATAGTGGAATGCCGATTTAGTCAGATTTTTTAAAAACACGAATTTTTCTCACCAATAGTAAAGAAAAATTTTAATCAGACTTTAGATTTTTGTAAAAATTAATGTTGGTAAAGTTCACAACGTTTATAATCAACGATTTAGGAGAAAAAAATATTTTATATTCAAATTTTTCCACAAAAACACTTTTGTCAATTATTTCATCGAAAATTTGAAATAGAAAACTTTTAGAACACAACATTTTATTGTTTTTTTTTCAAGAAAAATATATTTTTTTTCTTGCAATCGTTGATAAAATAAACGTTGTGAAATTCAGTGACGTAAAAATTGTAAAAGTAACAGCAGTCAGTATTAGTCAGAGAGGTTAAAAAAAAACTAATGAGTAATGACTTTTTGTAAAATTTATTAAAAGCTGTAACAGCGTCTTTTTGGGTCAGACGTTTGAACAGTTTGTATTTTTAATTTATAAAACTTTGAAATCTTCGTAAAATTGATAACCAATTTTTTTATATCAAATAGAAGAGAATATTTTCGTCAGACTAGAATTAAGATTTCATAATGTTTTTTATATTTTAAAAAAATTTTATTTTTGTCTTTATCTAGAAGTGGGTCGAATTCAGTCGTTGGTTGCCTCTTTTTTCTGCTCTAAATAATAAAATTAGTTTATATTAGATAGAAAATGGTGTAAATTTTCTCTCTCTCTTTTTTTTTCTCCGAAACGAGAATGTAAAGTTGGCATCGATTTTGTCGACGATGGCAAAATAATTTCACACACATCCCTCTTGGTTTCCTGAGGATGAATGGCTCACGTAGTAGACGAGAGTGCGAGAGGAAAAGAAGCACTAATACCTTGGATGATTGCTATAGGTTTTCATCGACACACGAGTGAAAAGAGTCGTATTCGCAAACGACTTTAATGCACGTGTCATTGGACTGCTTCAAGTAATACCACTTGGGTTACTACAAGACGTGGCACTCGTGCTAAGTTTTTTGCGTTCCTAGTTGGTTGCTTGGAAATGGTACCAATATCAATGGACTATATATGGGGCGTTCCACACAAAATCGGAAATTATTTTACTTTTGCATCTCAAATGTTTTTCAAATATTTTTTTTTCTTTTAGTGCTCGTTGAAATTAGCTAGCATGATTTGTGACGCGATCTGAAGAAAGGGACCTTAGAAGCAAATCACTTTAAGGTTATGTTAATCTTACCTATTTGTTGATTAAAAGTTTCTTTTTACTTTTTGCAAATTAAAATCAGTATTTATTAAATATTTTAGTTATAATGAAAACTTAATCATCAATAATTTATATTGTCAGTTGATTCTCTTTTTGTATTTTCATTTCAAAAATTGCAAACATAACCTACAATTTTTTGCTTCTAAGGTCCCTTTCTTCAGATCGCGTCACATTTTTTTCCAATTTTTTCATCAAGCGGTTTAAGGAGGATGCTGACCGTAACATAACCTGAAAATCTGTAATAAAATAAAAATTATACTCTAACGCAAACAAAAACAAAATAAATATATCAATGCCAAGCAATTGTAAAAGATCTAATTTTACTACTTTCGAAAAAAATTATTTTTGCTCAAATTAGTTTGTTAACAATGTTTTTTTCAACATTAATTATTTTTACATTCTCATCAAAAATGAGAGTCTTGCTTCTTTTGAGATCAGACAAAAATTGTAATTTTTAACCAATTTTTATAAACAACAGCTCACTTAATTCAGTGAAACATTCTCTACAATCGTTATTTTTTTTAATATTGTTAAAAGTATGTTATTAAAAAGCTATTTAATAAATAAACAAGGTTTTCTTTATAATTTTTGAATAACAATATTAATTTAAAATATTAACAATTTAACAATATTAAAATAATAACGATTGTAGAGAATGTTTCACTGAATTAAATGAGCTATTGTTTTTAAAAATTTGGTTAAAAATTGCAATTTTTGTCTGATCTGGAAAGAAAAAATTATAAATGTTGAAAAAAAAACATTGTTAACAAAATAGTTTGTCATATTATAATTTTTGTCGAGAATAAAAAAACAAGGTCTTGTAAAATTGTTTATCTTGTTTTTGTTTGCGTTAGAAATCATTTTTTTAGTTTTGACTGATTTTGAGGTTATTCTCAAAGAGATTAATTATCAATTAATTAATTATTAATTATTTACAGATTTTTGTAAAAACACGTTTTTCACGTAATTTTTTTTAATGCTTATAACTCGGATAAAAATTGACCAAATTGGACGCTCTTATAATGGAAAATTTTGTTTTTCACGTAGTTTTTAATAAAAAAGTAAAAAAATATTTTTTTAATTTTCGAAACAATATTTAAATTTTTAAAATAAAATTTAATTTTTAAGAATGTATGTGTCGATCGATTTTTTTCAAAATTTTTTATAAGAAACTGGAACTAATTTAAGAATTTTTAATCCTGATTGTGGGCAAACGATGGGATCTATTTATTTTAAAATTTTTAATTTTTCTGAAAAAAAAATCATCTTTGCTAATTTCAACGAGCACTGAAGGAAAAAAATATTTGAGATGCAAAAGTAAAATAATTTCCGATTTGACGTGGAACGCCCCATATATAGTACATACGGAGAAGAGAAAATTTTGTATTTACCCCCCCCCCCTCTCCTTCCCCCCAACCAAATCATCAACTGAATGGCAATGGTTTTCCAACTTTATTCTTTTTTACAGTCTCTCTACTATATACTATATATACAATTCGTTTTCTTCTCCAATTTCTCTTTCTCTCACTTATTCGATCACACACCGCACACGAAAGGAGGGAATTGTTTCTCGGGGATTTTTACAGTGCACACACAATCTATATACACAATGTATCGTTGTAGCACTGCTGTCCTGACACTATATTCTTTCTGATCTTCTAAGTTTAATTATCCCCCAGCGATTCCCTTTTATATCAGCCGCAAGTCCATAATTCCGAAAAAACCATTAAAAGGGTTTTAATTCAGTTTATCTATCTCGAGTACTTTTCTATTCTCTTTTTCTTTAATGGCTCTTACTTTTATATATATAAAACTTTATTTGTTGATTTCACTTGAGGGCAGATTCTAAAACGAAAGAGGAGGAAAAAAAACAAGGTTAACATCTTTTCAATTAAGTTTCGATCATTTCGAATGCGTGTAAATAAAAAAAAAGAAGTTCATGTGCTATAAAATCTCATCTTAGCCCTTCGGGGTTCAATGTACTTTTGATAGTGATTAAAAGTTTTTTTTTTTTGCTTTCTTCTATATGAGGAGCAAGTAAAATTAGTGTCAATTTAGATAAAAGAAAATCGTATTTTTGGATTTCTTCTTTGAATCGTCACGAAAAGGGCAAAACATTACATTAATTGGAAAGTTTTCATATTTTTTGTCATTATTTTTTGGAAAAATTTTTATGGTTCTAAATTTCACGTATTTGAATTTTAACAGTATGTATGACTGTTAAAACTTTAATTTTAATTATTCGAACACTTTTCCCTTAAAATGTTAAATAAATGAAGTTTGTTTTTTTCTAAATAAACTTAAAAATGTAATAAGGATGGACACTATGGTACATAATTTTAAAGAAATAAGAAATTAATTATTTTAAAACCTGTTTTGAAATTATCAGTTGTACCGGTCTTTCTTAACTTCACAGTTTTTTAAAAATTAAAAAGTGTTTTATATAATAATAAATTTCCATAATTATCAAAACTTTAGCACCGCAGTGTATTTTTCTTTTGTTATGTTTTGGAGTTATTCACAAAAAAATAACTTAATTTTTTAAATATTTTAAGAGACAAGTGCTCGAAAAAATAACATTAAATTTCGAACAGTCACAAGCTGTTAATCGTGTTTATTTCTTTTTTTTTTTTTTGTTTTTTTATAACCAGACTTTTAGATTTTTGTAAAAATAATACCAGAAAATAGTAGCCGTCAGTTTTAGTCAAACGTTTTTATTTTTTATTTTGTTAATTCAATGAAACGTGTTGTTTTTTGTAGTTTTTTTTACAAAATAAAAGTTTAATAAAATTTTATACTTTAATAAAGGGATTTTCAAAATTAAATTTTCGTTTCATAGAAATTTTTGCTCTATATTGTGCAAAATTTTCATTCATCAAGTATATTGAAAGAAAAACTTTTTTAGTTAACTTGAGTTTTGATTATTTTGAGAGAATTTCCAATTAAATAAATTAAATTTTTGGTTGGCTAAGTTTCAATTTGTTTTTTTTTTGTATTAGTGGTAAAATTTATAAAAAAAAATGTAGAAGAAAAATATAGTTGAGTTTCACTGAAAAGTTGTAAAAGGCAGTTTTAGTCGGACAAATCGAATTATTTTTTTGTGATATTACTTTCTGTAGTTAGAAAATTTGTTATTGAAGAGAGACAAATGAATTCTGGTTTAAAATGTAGAAAAATAGGATAAAATTAATTTTTTTCTGTATTTTTGGTTAAAAAAAATTATTTTTTCTGAATTTTTGGTAAAAAAAATTTATTTTTTCTGTATTTTTGGTAAAAAAAAATTATTTTTTCTGCATTTTTGGTAAAAAAAAATTATTTTTTCTTATGTAGTAAAGACCAATTTAAGTCAGACATTTAAACTTTTTTAAATATAATAATGGTACTTGCAGTTAATTGAAGTCAGTCTTTTTATTATTTTTAGCAGTAGAAAATGTCAGTTTTAATCAAAATTGTATTTTGTCTAAAATTAATGAAAGTATAATAAAGATTAGGGTACAGTTTTTCTAAAACGTATTTTCAATTTTTTTTAAAATATTTTTTCTAATAAAGGTTGAATATTTAAAAAAAATTTCTAATGAAGGTTATTTTCTAAAAAATTTTTTTTCTAATGAAGGATAATTTTCAAAAAATTATTTTTCTAACAATATTTACTTTTCATAATGAAGATTAACAGGTATACTATTAAAAACTAAAATTTACGAACATTTTTTAATTTCTTAAACCAAATATTTGAAGCTTCGTTAAAAAAATATAATAGAAATCTAGAAATTATTTAAATTTTTGAACATTTTCAAACAATCTAGTTAAAAAACGTAATTACCAAGTAGAAATCAGGCATTTTTTCCTAAAGGTATTTAAAATTTTCTAAAAAAAAGCGTGTTTTAAAAATAAATAAATTTTTGAAATTTTCCGTATATAAATGATGGAAGATATTATTTTTTTTCAATGAAGAACAAAATTTTGTTAACAAATTGTGATAAGAAATAGTTATTTTATAAAATTTTTTCATTTTCAAAAGGTAACTTATTTCGCAAATAGAATTTGTGATTGAGAAACAGAAAATAAGAAAAATAGTTTCTCTCTTAATGTTAGTTTTTTCTACCAATTTTCTAACTCTTATAAAAAGTTATGGAATTTTACAAATTTTAGGAAAATAAATATTGGAATAACTGCTGAAGAACTTTTTTTTTAAATCAAAACTCATTAGAAAAACTTTTTTTAGACTTAAATTTAAGTCGTCCAAATAAATTGTCAATAATTTATTATCACAGTTCAGTAGTTATTTAAAAATCGAAATCAAATCTTTCTTCTTATTGTAAAATTCAAATTTTTTCGAAACAATAATACATTAACCGCAAATAAAAAAGAATTTAAGGCAGATTTTTTAATTGGACCACTCCGCAAAGTCGGTAAATTGTTAAGCATTATTTTTCTTTTGTTTTAAAGTGATTCTACTAATACTGGGAATTTACAGTAAGAGAGAGAGAGAGAGAAAGAGAGAGAGACCTTTTGTCGCACGGTTGGAGTCGTTTTCTACTTTCTCGTCCATTCATATGCTAAGCAAGATTTGTAAATTAGTTTTGCGGTAAGACTGTATCTGTCCCACCAGGATGTTAGGATCTCGCGAACAGATTAAGGCATAATGAATCAGACGGGGGCGAATTTGTAACGTAACTGCGTGCTCACGGCCCATTTACAATATCGCCTACACTCCTAAAGCAGCTGCTTTAGTTGCTTTGCACGAGCTTCCTCCATAGAAATTGCAACTTAAAAAAAAAATAAAATAAAAAAAGGAAAACGAAAAAAACGACTCATTATTGCCACTCGTAATTTTATTTCATCTAAAATGATGGTAATGGAAGAAGTGGAAAAGAAAGCTCGTATATATTTTTCAACTAATATACAACTTTCCCTCCCTCTTCCCCTTTTTCTCTCTCCCTCTAATCGGATAAGAAAAATTATTTTAATTATGGAAAGACATTATTAACTTCCAAACTAAATTTCTTCTTTGCTCTCGGTAATTTAATTTAGAATTACTATCTACTATTATAGTACGGAAATTATTTTCCACTCTTTTCTCTTCTATTTTATTTTTTTTAATTTTTTATTTTTATTCTTTATTTTATTAACAATAGGAAGAATAATAATAATTTTCCTTTCTTCTTAATAACAGTAAAGTAAAATACAATTACAAAATGCAATTTTTAATTTTATTTTCCATTTTATAAATAATAACAAAAATAATAATTTTCTTCTTCTTGTTTATAGTAACAAAAATGATAAACAATTATTTTTAGTTTTACTTTCCATTTTATAAATCAGAACGAAAATAATAATTTTCTTCTCATTTTTAATACGAAAGAAAGTGATAAACAATTATTTTTTATTTTATTTTCCATTTTATAAATAATAACGAAAATAATAATTTTCTTCTCCTTTTTAATAATAAAAAAAGTGATAAACAATTATATTCAGTTTTACTTTCCATTTTATAAATATTAACGAAAATAATAATTTTCTTCTCTTTTTTAATAATAAAAAAGTGATAAACAATTATTTTTAGTTTTATTTTACATTTTATAAATAATAACGAAAATTTAATTTTACTTTCTATTTTATAAATAGTAACGAAAATAATAATTTTCATCTCTTTTTAGTAATAAAGAAGAGAAAAACATTTATTTTTAATTTTAGTTTTTTCATTTTCTCAATAATATTAATAATAACAATATTATTAAAAAAATAATATTGATGATAAAAATAATATTAATACGTAATAAGAAAAATGTTTATAATCTTCTGAAAATCGAAGAAAATTTTCTTGACAAATACCAAAGTGAAAGAAAAAGTTAGTTTAAATAATAATAGTAATAAAATGTTTTTTATTTATTTATTTTTAAGTTTAACTTTGCCCTTTTCTGCAATTGTTTCGAATATCAATGGAATATTGCATCATAATCAAAAATAGCCTCCAGGGGTAATTAATTTTTGCAACAATAAAATCTGTTTGAATTTTCCTCAATACGATTGATTATTAATTAAATTTTTATGTTTCATTAAATATGATACTTTTTTCGCCAAAGTTTTACGTGTTTTTCTTTTTTAATGTGGAAATCTGAACTTTGATTATTTCATTTTGCTTTGTTATGAATTTTCTGTTATACAATATATATTTTATAAATTACACGTGCGTATACAATTCTCATATTATATCTTTTTAGGTTTTTAAAAAGTATCGAGTTCTTTTATATATATACATATATATATATATATATATATATATATATATATATATATATATATATATATATATATATATATATATATATATATACATATATATTCATTCTCTTGTTGTAATAAAAACTCTTATTTGAAATTTCTTCATAACAGAAATACAAGAACGCTTAAAGTTTATATTAAAATTCTTGAGTTCCGACAATAATATTTAACAGGAATCTAATATAACAGTGAAAAATATTTAGCTTGAAACAGTATTAATTTCTTATTCCGTTTTCGAAATATTTGATATGAAATTTTTCAGTTTGTTAATAACATACAAAATTATATTTTGTGGAAATAATATGTATATATATATATAGCATTTTTTTATTGAAATCGTATATTTTTGTTAAATGCGGAAACTGCTATGCCAATCAAATTTTCGCGATTAAAAAAATTTAAATTAAAAGTTCCATTTTTAGGTAGAATTTTACATGCAATTTTGTAATAATTTAAATATTTTTATTTTTGATTCTCTTGTTAAAATTGAGTTATTTTATTAAATTAGTATTGAATTTTCTTGTCTAAAATTACAGGGAAATGTTTTTGTTTTTAAATCTTTTAAACTTTGACTTATTTTTGAAATTAGATTTTTTTCTACAATTGTTATAAGAATTGTTTTTTGATAGTCTGTTGAAAATTGACTTATTTTCGAAATTAGTGGAAAAATATTGTTTTTTTTTTCTAGAACTCATGTAATTGTTCTTTTGAAATAAAATCAACATTTTATGCTTGTACAAACAGAATTGAGAGAAATAAACCTCTCGTGAGTGTGTATAACGACAGAATGTTTGCAGGATTGGTACCAGGTACAATTCTGAACCACAAGTGCTATTAAATTATTTACACTGACTTGATTTTCTTGCTGAGTGAAACTTCCTGCATTGTGTGAGAATCTTAAGTACTTTAAGTGGTTGTCTTGTAAACCAAACAATCCATTTCTTCCAGTTAGATCCTTGTAAACCCCCGGAAAACTCGATAAGCATAGGAGGTTGAAGTGTATCGAGCGACACTACCGTAACAAACTTTGTCAAGGCAAATTATTTTAAATTCTATTTAATTTTCTCTCGCTCTCTCGCTCTCTTTCATTCTCTCGCGTCGTTTCATATTTATATTTTCAAACAATATTTTTCACCAACTGAAACGACAATGTTAATTTATATTTCATTTTATAAAATTTCGTTTAAAAATAGAAAAAAAAAATTAAACTTTCATATAAACAGTTTTTTTGATGTAAATAAGCTGAGACAGATGAGAATGAAAGTAAATTAAAATCTGGCCTCGTTACGTCAGTCAAAATTTATTTAGCAGTATATTTCATTAGGAAAATAATTTCCAACATAAATGAATATAATTTAATGAATTTTCAAATTCAATTTTACTTCACTGATATAAGAAAATAAGGTTAAAATAAATTGAATTTATTTAAAAAAAAATGCTGAAGGAAATTATAGTAAAAATGTTGAAAAATGGAAAAAAATGTTAACGTAAAATGATATTAATTATTTTATAATTAATACGAAATTTAATACCAAAAAATTAAAAAAATTATTACTTCTAATTTTTTTATTGACAATGTAGAATAAAAATATCAAGATAAATATATTATATTTTTGAGACAATTTTCATGAATTTTTTTTTCACCACTAACTTCTGCAAATAAAATCAATAATTATGTTCTCAAAGTTTTGAACGTTCAAATGGACGACAATAATTTTTTTCTTTTTCTAACTTGTATTTTTTTGCAAAAAAAATATTTTTTAGATTAAAATCAATTAATTCTAAACTAAATATTGACTAATTAAAATTATTTTTTTTGTATATTTTTGTATAGTAACTTTCAAAAATATTTAAGGCGAAAAAAATTTCGTTCATTTGAACGTTCGAAACTTCAGTCAAATCGATAATTTTTAATTTTCGGAAATTTTAATTATTAAAATTGTATAAATTTGTGTATACAATAATTTTATAACAATAAATTGTGATCTCAATTATGATAAGAATTTTTGGGGAAACATTTTAAAAGAAGGCGTGAAGCACCTTTTTATATAAATAAAATAATAAATAAAAAAATAAATAAAAAAAGAATAATTAAAATGTAATCAACATTTGCGAATAATTGAGCAAAACTTTTTAAAATAAAAAATATAAAAATAATAAAATATAAAGAAATCAGAAAATCAATAATCATTAAATCATTAAAACAAAAATAACAGTGAAAAATAAATAAGCAAGAAAATAAAAAAGCACTAAGAAAAATAGTAATAAAAAATCAATTATGGAAAAATAAATGAAGAAAAAGTTAATAAATAGAAAAACAATAGATATGTAAACATAGAGAGTAGGAATAATAGAAAATAAACAATTAAAAAGTGATTAAGGGAATTTGAACTATTATAATGTCATAGCTTTAGAACAAATGTTTTGAATAAATAGTGACGTCATAATGGTTCAAATGTTCTTAAAAGGAAAAATAATAAAAAAGTAAAATAAACAAGAAAAATAATAATAAAAAAATGGAAAAATAAATAATAAAGAAATAAGCCATAAAAAGTGATTTAAAAATTAGTTAAAAAATAAGTATTAAAAATATAAATTAATAAGAATAATAATTAAATGTAAAATAAAGAAATAAATAATATAAAAAATAACAATAAAAATATAAATTTTATAAAAAATAAGCAATGAAAAACAGTAAAAGAATATGAATAAAATGTAAATACTGAAAACAATGAATAGAAAGGTAATAAAAAATAAAAATACTGAGTAATACCAATAGTAATAAAATTTTAAAAATAATAACAAAAATAATTACAATACAATAATATAAAAATGTAAAATAAAGAAAAAAATAATATAAAAAATAGTAATAAAAATATAAATTATATAAAAAATAAGCAATGAAAAATAGAAAAAGAATAAGAATAAAAAGTAAATACTGAAAACAATAAATAGAAATGTAATACAAAATGAAAATATTTAATAATAAGAATAATATTAAAATGTAAAATAAAGAAAAAAATAATATGAAAAATAATAAAATAAATATAAATTATATAAAAAATAAGCAATGAAAAACAGAAAAAGAATAAAAAGTTTATACTGAAAGCAATGAATAAAAAGATAATAAAAAATAAAAATACTGAGTAATACCAATAGTAATAAAATTTTAAAAATAATAACAAAAATAATCACAATACTGAAAAAAATTTATTTGATTCAAATAACTGATTATTTGACTATTATCAAATAAATATTTACTTGAATCAAATAATTTTTATTTGAATCAATTAAATAATATTTGCTTCAAATACTGAAATATTTTATTCAAATACAATTTATTTGATTCAAATAAAAATTATTTGTTTCATATAAATATTTATTTCATAATAATCAAATAATCGGTTATTGGAATCAAATAAATTTTTTTTTTCACTGTAGAAAAGGCAATGAATTATAAATAATAAGAATAATAATTGAATGTAAAATAAAGAAATAAATAATATGAAAAATAATAAAAATATAAATTATATAAAAAATAAGCAATGAATAAAGAGGTAATTAACAAATAAAAATATTTATTGAGAAAAATAATAAAATTTCAAAAATAAAAACAAAAATGTTCACTATAAAGGGCAATAAAAATTAGAATTAATGAAAAATAAAAAAATTGATCTAAAAAGAGAACAAGAAAAAAAATAACAAAATAATAAAAAACGCGAGGATAAGAGTCAATAGGAGATTAGTTTACTATTACAAACTATATTTATTATACTAAATTACAATAGTTATTTTTGATTGTTGAAAGATAATAATGATAATAATTAAGAAACCTCGACTGCAAAAAGAAGCAAATAATAAATAAATACACGAACTACAATTAATTAATAATTAATTGATTATCTACAACCAATAATAAAAAAAAATAAAAATAATAATAATAAATCAAAAATATCGACAGAAAAAATTGATGATTACAAAGTAAAGGTGTAATTTAAAAAACAAAAAAAAAACAGGAAGTGGAAGTGGACCATTTAGAAGGAAATCTAGAAGTAATTGCGTGAGGGCAATATAGTTGGGGTGGGGGAGTATTGGGTTAGTGAATAAAGACGAGGGAGAGAGGGGGAAGGGAGGGGAAGCGGCTTTTACCAATCGACCCTTTAATTGTGGCATTAGTGGAGGAGCGGCAATTTATTCGAATCGATCGGACATCAAGCAAAGGCCTTAGAAGAAGAGCGTTTGCACGAACAAAAACCTTTTCGTTGTGTGTACAGTGCACAAGTAGATTTATGGTTTTACTGTCACAGTTATCTGAATGCTACAAATAAATCTGCACGTTAGTTTAAAATGCTTGCTTCCTTGATTGATATCTACAAAACCATCTCGCGCAATTGTCGAGTCACCTTGAAATCCCCCAAAAATACGAAAAAGATGAGATTTTTTTTAATGTACTATTTAAAATAATTATAATAGTTAGAATTTAAATTAAAATTTTTTTTTGTAGACTAAAAGAATTGTAATAGTTAAAAAATAATAATAAGTAAAAAAATAATAATAAATAAAAAAAATAATAAGGAAAAAATAATAATGAAGAAAAAATAATAATAAATAAAAAATAATAATAAAGAAAAATTAATAAATAAAAAATAATAAATAATAAATAATGATGAATAAAAAATAATAATAAGTAAAAAAATAATAATAAATTTCAAGAAATTGTAATTTTTATAACTATTAATATTTGTTTAAATAGTATAATTTTTTCAGTTATAGTAATAGTGATAGTACTAAAAAGAGAATGGAAAGAATTTAAAAAAATCAGTGGAAACATTAAATGTGATTTACTTGCTGACAATGATTTACAACAGCTTACCCCTAATGTTTATATGCTATCACGAATAAGTAATAATACCCTTTTACATTTTGTAATCTATAATAGATGAGGTGTTCCCTTTCCGTTGATTGAATAACTATAATGGAAAAATTGAAAATGAATTATTCGTTGAAATTCTGTGTAATATCTCTTTATTAATAGACCGATTTTTTTTCTTCTTGATGGAAATTTATTTGGAAATTCAACTATTTTATTTTTCTTCTTTCCTTTCTGAGATGGATTTATTTACTTATTCAAGCAGTTTATTAATTATTATATATTAACTATTATTGAATATTTTATTTAGTTCTTATGTAAAAAATATTTTATAAAATTCTTATGTAAAAAAATGTATTTTTAACCATTTTTACAATTGCAAAGAATATTAACTATATTAATTTGAATGTTTTTTCATTCTTTTATTAACTTTTTCTGTCCCTCACACTCTGAAGTTGTCTTTTGTTTATAACTTTGTTTTTTGTTAACTTTAGATAGAACATAGAAATCATCAGAATTTTTTTTACTTCTTTTCATTAAAAAACTAAAATTTTGTTAAATATTATGTTTTGTCAACTTGAAATTTTTTTTGTTCTTTACTTCTAAAAAAATTATAAAAATTATTAAACAACTGTGATTAAGAAATAGAAAATTTATTTCTTTTTCATTGTTTTCTTTTTCAATCACAAATTTTTAAAGAAAATTATTATTTTGTTTTAGAAAAGGTACAAAAATATTTGTACAATTTATATTTTAATCTTATCTTTGAAACAGGATTTTCCACATGAATTAAGACATTCAAAGATTCAAACCTTTTTTAAATTAAATAACTTATAAAAGTATTGTTTATAAAACATGAAGAAATCAATTGCTCCGAGTCGAAGACTCGGAGTGATCGATTTCTTCATGTTTTCCAATAAATTAAAGATGACCAAGAGATAAAATCATTATTTTACATTATAAGAATATTGTTACTGTAACGTCATCAAAATTATTTTCATCATTTTAAGTAAATTACTATTTTCTAGAATTTTAAATTATTTTGTATAAAAATAATAATAATAATAATAATTGAATTCCTTAAAAAATTTTATTATTTATGAAAATAATTGAATTCCTTGTGAAATTTTAATTATTTTATGAATATAATTAAATGTTTGCGCAGAATTTCAATAAAATTTTTAATAATTGAATTCATTTGAAAAATTTTAGTAGATATTATAAAAATCATTAAATTGAGGAAAATTTTTTAAAATAATTTTATTAAAATTTTCAAAAACAATTGAATTCTTATGAAAAACTTTTATTCATTTTTTTGTTAAATAATTAAATTATTGCGAAAAAATTTATTAAACATTTGCAAATGATTGAATTCTTGCAAAGAATTTTATCAAAAAATTTTATAATAATTGAATTTTTTTGAAGAATTTTATTGTTTATGAAAACATGTGAATTATTGCGAAAAAAATTGCAAATTATTCAATTCTTGCAAAGAATTTTATCAAAAAATTTGATACTAATTGAATTTCTTCGAAGAATTTTATTGTTTATGAAAATAATTGAATTTAGGAAGAATGTTATTAAAATTTTACTTAATCTTAATTAAATTCGTTTAAAGAATTTCTTTGACTTTCTTTAAAATAATGGACTTTCTTTATTCAATTTAATTACAAGTTTTCAAAGTAATTGTTCATTAAAGTAATTAAATTATTTATTATTTATAAAAATATTTAAATTCCCGGTTAAAAAAATGTTATTCTTTATTAAAATAATTGAATTATTGCGAAGAAATTTATAAAAAATTTGTAATTAGTAGAATTCCTCTGAAATTTGTATTATTTAATTCATTCATTCAAAATTGTCATTTACTAAAATTTCAAATTAAAATTTTTAAATAATTGAATTCGTTTTGGGAAATATTTTACTAAAATCGTAGAAATTGAAAATCATTAAAATTAGAAAAATTTCTGAAAATAGTTAAACTTTGGAGATGAATTTTGTCATTTATAAAGATAATTGGGATTTTTATGAGAATTTTTTTCAAGATTTGAACATAGTTGAATTTTATATGAAGAATTTTATTTTTTTAAAAGAATGTTTGCAATTATTTTTAAATTCTACAAAATTGAATTTTTTTTAGTATTTTCAACAAAAATTTGAATTAGAAAATTTTCAAATTTTAAAAAGGTAGTAAGAAGTTAGCCGCGCGCTTTAGCGCGCGATTTGTTGTTGGATATTTTTTTATTATAAAATGAAGGTCTTAATTTTTTCTTTCCTCGCTAATTCTGTTTATTTCATAAAAAATAATTAAGAAGCTCTTTTAAAAATAAAGAAGGTAAAAAAATATTTATCGATTATTTTGTAAATATATAAAGTTAGTTTTCTTTTGTAAATAAATAAAGTTAATTCTTTTCTGTCAATAAATAAAGTTAATTCTTTTTTGTAAATAAATAAAGTTAATTCTTTTTTGTAAATAAATAAAGTTAATTTTTTTTGTAAATAAATAATTTTTGTAGAGAGAAATATGCAATTTTGTGTTATAAAAACTCGTAAAGGATTTTTTAAAATTATTTACAGGAATTTTTGAAGAGAAAAGAAAAATTGATGTTGAGGTCTATAATATTGTACCGATCAGGATATAATTCAACTTGCGGCTAATCGTACATGTGTAATATTCAGTAGATGAAAACTGCATCATGTTTAAGATTATATACCTCGGCAGAAGTAGGTTAATGCAGTCCTATTATTTTCAGCGAATAATAGCTTCATAGATTAAAGTACAACGATAAGGTCAACTTTATATATCCGAATTCTTAATGACGTTATAAATAATGAAACAGTAATTGAAAATATAAAAGCAATAACTTAAGATATCGCGCTTCATTTTTAACGCTCGTCAAACAAAAAATTGATTATTTATTTTCCATCTATTTTAATTCGAGAAAATATTTTTAGTTATTTTATAAATATTAAACTATTGATATTAATATTATTCATAATAATTCTGGAGAAGTTTTAATTTAGAATTTATATTTGCATGTAGTTAAAAATTTATTAAGTTATATAGACATATTTGAAAATTTATAATGGTATATAGGTGTAGTTATAAATTCATGAAGGTTCATATATAGGAGTATATATTTAGAAATATTTATAAAACCTGAACATGTGGATTTAAAAATTTATTAATTTTCTTCGATTTATTTAACAGTTTAAAAAGTTTACACAGAGTTTAATGCATGTATATTTAAATATGTGTGTTTAATGTTTATATTTTTGCAAGATAGCAATTAAATTTTATTTTTACTCTCTAAATTTTGAAGTGAGTTTACTAATTTTTTTTGAGTTCTCTAATTTCAAATAATGACAGACTGTTTGCTTTTGAATTCATAAAATTAACATTCAATTTTTTTAATTCGAATTAATAAATAGTAATTTATGCTAATTTATTACTAAACTTTACTTCTTCAGAAGATAATTCTACTGATTCTTCTAAATCAGTTGAAATTTCTATTTTTCAGTAAAATTTGCTAATTTAAAAGCTAATTTTACTACCAGTGCTTCTAATTCTTCTAAATTAGTAGAAGTTACTATTTTTTAGTAAAATTTACTAATTAAAATGCTAACTCCACTGCTAGTTGTACTAATTCTACTGATTCTTTCAAATTACTAGAAATTAGTATTAGTAAAATTTACTAATTTCAAAAAGAGTTAGATACTAATTCACAGTTAGAGATTACATGGATTTATTTAAATCTTTATAAATTTACCTACATAATGTATTTAAATGTGAAAATATTAATTAAATAAAGAAAGTTAAATTTATTAATTAATTACGTACATTTTTGAAGCAGAAACTTGTGAATTCCATTTGAATTGTTGTTTGATTATTCTATCGTGGATTGGAAATAATTTTTGAACAGTTTCAATATTATTAAATTATTACTTTATTGTTAGTTCTGTAATTATTTATTTGATATGACGCTAATTATAATTCTCGGAGAGGAAGCGAATGTTTTGAAACTTTAATTAATTTAAGGGATGCATCCTGTTTATTGTATTTATATAAATAAATTGGAATTTTCAATTAATTCATATAAAAAATCCGTTACAGCTGAGTTGATCGGATTGCAATAAACCATTTATTCGAATGGATTCCTTTTTCCATTGAGAGGATGAAACGATACCACGGAGTGTATATATATAAATATATATTTTGTAAATAAATATTTTATAAATAAATATTTATTAGTTTATACAATATTTGTAAATATATTTCATTTAATTGTTACACAAAATAATATAAAACAGTAGTGAACACTTTTTATATATCATTTTGCAAATATGTAGGGTGAAAATATTTTTGAAAATTTAGAGAGAAATGAAAAAAAAAATAGTCTAGTGGTTAACGCTCTCGACTCGTGTATCAAATGGCAAAAGGTTCGAATCTCGTTGGTTGGGGATTTTTTCAACGTTCTAAAAATTAAAAATATTGAAATACAAAATAAAAAAGAATATTTTGATTTAAAAGGGAAAATAGAAGCGAGCAGTAGAAAATGTTTATTTAATTCTCATGAATAAGTCGATCGTCAATTTAGCTTCTAAAGCTTATTATTACTTAACGTACTTAGGGAACATTAAGTTTGTCCAAAGTTTAATAACTAATTTTTCTCCTGCGCACAGATTTAATAACAAATTTAAAAAAGTTTTTAATTATTTAGTAAAAAATCAGATAATTTATACCAAAGAAAATTCGGTTTCTACTTTTCATAATTAGCATTTGGTGCAAAAAAAATATCCAGTTCACAGGAGGCATTAAAAATTTGTAAATGAAAAATTAAGTTCAGAAGGTAAAAATCGATCTTACGTTTTATTCACAGAAAATTTTTTTTAATTCGAAAAAAAGTGACTATGCAAATAAACCTTAATTAAATACATTACTTATTAATTACCCATTAATTAAATATAATTTCATTTAGAATACAGAATTAATTACCCATTAATTAAATATAATTTCATTTAGAATACAGAATAATTGAATCGAATTGTAAGTTTGGAGCTGTTTTGGCAAATTGGGACATTCACCTCGTAATAAATGCGAAGATCGCGTTAATCGTGACACCAAGTACACGTGGAGGTGTAATTGCTGACCAAAAAAAAAGAGGGTGGAATTCTTGTTTTTTTTTTAGAGGTTTCACGCGCATTCGAACTGTGTGCTTGACCTTATCTTGGCCACATACCATTTTTCAACGGCTGTTTATTATCTCAGTAAGCAAAGTAGTCTACGACCAGTACAGAACATTATGCGATAGCATGCCCCTCGTTCCTTGCGTGCTGAGTCGGGATACAATCGTGCCTTTTATTTAACTGCTGGCACATCAGACTGTGTTATTTTAGTGGTAAAATCAAGCACTCGTACATGTTTTGTATATACTCGTGACGCGATAAAAACGGAAGCCCCTCGTGTTAATGAAGTACCAACTGGTTCACTCAATCCAATCTTTGAAAATTCAATGACAAATTAACATTAAACGCCCTTTTCTATCCCAACACCACATTCCTTTGGAATAAAAAAAAATGTATATACATTTTTAATTAATTAATATTTAATTGTCATTAATATATTAATATAATCATTTAATATATTAATGACAATTCAATTTACCACTTTTTTCTAAAAAGAAGAATTTTCCTAAAAATTTAACTTTGTCTGAATTAAATTTTCGTACTTTCCTTTTTGAAAATGAAGGTTTTTAATTTAGAGAAGTAAATTTAAAAGTTTTCTTTCTTACTGTATATAACCGACTAATTGTAGAGTCCATGAGAGACGATATGAGAAGTATTAGGAGAGAAATAAGAAAAACCAGAGGAAATAACTTTTAATATTCGTTCTGGTGAGTTTGGGTGCAAAGCAGGATTTTCTTTTGATACACCTCCTTTTGCCAAGGTGAATTTCCTATGCAAATACTCTTATATTCGTCGAGCTCATCTCCACGACTTTCCGAAGAACGCCACTCTTAGAGAGACTTTCAACTCCTCTTTTTCTTCTCCTTCTTCTTCATCGTCTTCTTCTTTTTCTTCTTTTTCTCTTACTCCTAGAAGAGAAGCTGAAACTTGGGCAAAACGATATCCAAGGGTTGGAGAATATAGTCGATTAATATAAGTGGAAAAATCCCCGTCATAAATTCCCTCCCCGAACATAACCTTTTTGTTCCACGAGAAATTTAGAAATTTATTGTTTTAATTCCACCGAAATCCACCCCAAAAATCGGTTTACTCTATTAAAGCTCTCTAATAAGTTTTCAATCATCAAGTATTTTTTTCGAAAATTAGACTTATTTTGACTACAAAAATAAATAAATAAAAAAGGGACATTTTTAGCCGGGGTTCGATTTTGAAATTTGATATTCGATTTTGACTTTAACTGTGACTTGGACTTTCATTTTTACTCTGATATTGATTTTGACTTTCATTTTTCTTTCGAGTTTCAAAATCGAAAGGAAAGTCAAAAACGAATCGAAAGTTAAAGTTGCAGTTAAAATGAAAGTCTAAGTGAAAAACGAATCGAATGTGAAAGTTGGAATGAAAATGAAAGACTAAATCAAAAAACGAATCGAAAGTCAAAGTGAAATTACCAAATCGTATTTTTTTTGTCAATCTTAAGAACGAATCGAAAGTCAAATTTAAAATGAAAATGAAAGTCGAAGTAAAAAACGAATCGAAAGTCTAACTTAGAGTGAAAATGAAAGTCAAAAGTCAAAGTTAGAGTAAAAATGAATGTCAAAGTCTTAGACAAATCCAAAGTCAAAATCAGAGTGAAAATCAAACTCAAAAACGAATAAAAAGTCAAATTTAGAATGAAAATGAAAGTCTAAGTCAAAAACGAATCGAAAGTCTAACTTAGAGTGAAAATGAAAGTCAAAGTCAAAAGTCAAAGTTGGAGTGAAAATGAATGTCAAAGTTAAAGACAAATCTAAAGTCAAAATCAGAGTGAAAATCAAACTCAAAATCGAATAAAAAGTCAAATTTAGAATGAAAATGAAAGTCTAAGTAAAAAACGAATCGAAAGTCAAACTTGGAGTGAAAATGAAAGCCAAAGTAAAAAAAAAATCGAAAATCAAAGTGAAATTACATAATCGCAATTTTTTCTTCCTTTCTTTGAAATAATTTTTTAGATCATTATTCATTGATAATATAAATATTTCTTTATTTATTAAAATAATAAATATACTTTGTAGATATTAGGGGAAATCGGTGAATTTCTCTCTGAATTGTTAAATTTAATGAGAAAATGTAAATTTTCACGAGTCTCGATGTTGATTGGATTTTCAAACGTTTACGAAAATGAAAATCAGATATTGGTAAGAGACGTAATTTATTACCATCACAACCGTCATGGATGACAACTTGGTCAAACTTTCTCGTTATTCATTCCTAGTCAGTTGGTTTGAAACTCGTTCCAAGTAAACTGCTCTTTCTAGAATTAATTTCTACCCCAGACAAAGTTCCGTCGAAGTTCTGCATCTCGGCATCTGCCAATTAAAGAGCTGCGTTTTCCCATAGTCACTCGAGTCGCCTTTAGTTCGCTCAACACCCTTCGCTGACTGTCGTCTTGACAACAATGTCAGCCTTTCGGAAATTTATTCGAAAAAGAAAAAAAAAATAATAATAATAATACAAATTTTGAGGGATTTCGTTGCAAAATGAGAAGATAATTTAAACTTTCGAAATATTTTTTCATAAAAGGTTTTCTATGTTAGGTGATTATTTAATTTGGAAAATAATTTTTGGAATTTTTATTCAAATTGTGCCCGGAAAATTTTTATCTTTTGTCCCGAATTTTAAAAAGTTTTTAAACTTAAAACAAATGTTTAGTAATGTAATAACTGTTTTTTAATTTTGCTGATTACCTGAAAGAGCAAAAAAGGTTTTATCAAAATTATTATTATATTATTTTTTGCCACGAATTTAAAAAAATTTTCAACTTTAAAAAAAATTTTTGTTTAAGAAACTATTTGCAAAATCAACTGTTTTATGTTTTCTTTTCTTTTCTACTTTTGATGATTACCATTTAGTGCAAAAAAATCAAATTCAAATGATGCATTAAAAATTTGTCTTTCTTTGCCCGGATTTTTTAAAAGTTACTCGAATTTTTAAAACAGTTGTTTTTACCAAATTATTTGCGAGACTAATTTTTTGTGGTTGTTTTTTACTCGTAGGGAATACCATAAAGTGCAAAAAAAGTTTATATTCCAAATTGTGTCCTGGAACATTTTTGTTTTTTGCCCGGAATTGTCAAGAATTTTCTAAATTTTTTAAAAAAGTTGTTTATATCAATGTATTTGCGAGACTAAATTTCTTATGGTTGTTTTTTGCTAATGTTGACTACCATTAAGAGCGAAAAAAAAGTTTGAGCTAAATTGGTATCGTTGAAAATTGTTATTTTTTGCCCGGACATTTAAAAATGTTAAATTCCTTTTTTAAAATTTATTTCCATCAAAAAGTTTGTGAGATAAAATTTTTATTTGTGGTTTTTTTATGCTTGATGATTAGTTCTAAGTGAAAAAGAATGTTTAAACCCAAATTAAGTACCGGTACTTTCTCGCTTTTTGCCCGGAAGTTTGAAAAATCTTTAAAATTTTTAAAAAATTGGTCTTTACCGGACTATTTGTGAAGCTGAATTTTTTATGGTTGTTTCTATTTACCCTTAGGAAACACTTTTAAGTGCAAAAGAGTTTTAGTTCAAATGATGTCCCGGAACATTGTTGTTTTTTGCCCGTAATTTTCATAAAATTTCAATATTTTTTAGAAATGTTATTTAATTACTAAAATTTTTGGATGACAAAATTTCTTGTAGATGTTTTTTACTTTTAGAGGCTAGCTTTGAGTATAAAAAAAGTTTCTGCTTAAATAATGTCCCCGTACTTTGTTTTTTGGTATCGGAATTTTAGAAAATTTCATTATTTTTACCAAAATTGTTGAGAAACAAAATTTTAAATAGTTATTTTTCTTTTTGGTACCTTCGAGTGTAAAAAAATGTTTCTGCCAAAATAATGTTACGGAGTTTCATCTTTTTCTACTCTAAATCGCTTTTATTAAACATGTAAAATTTAATCTTTTACGGTTTTTGCCCTGAATTTTAAGGAATCTAGAATTTTTTTAAAATATTTTTTTTGTCGCATTTCTATATTTTTATTTCATTACATTAACGAGTATCTTTTTATGCAAACAAATTTATTTCCAAACAATGTTACGGAATTTTTAAGAAACTATTTATTTTTTGCCCTGAATTTTCAAAAATTGACAACTTTTTAAAAATGGCTGATTATTTTAAATTGTTTGTGAAACAAAATTTGTTGTGATTATCTATTTCACTTGTTAATTACCTATGTGAAACCTTTTTTTTAGTCTAATTGATGTCCCGAAAAATTGTCCCGTGAAAATTAAAAATAAAATTCTAATTCAAATTGTTATTGAATATTTTAACCTTTGTTGAAATTAATATTTTTTAATACAGAATGGTTAATTTTTCGAATCAAATTAATATTCAAGAGACACAAGTTTCATGTCGAAATTGGAAACTAGAAATTAGAAATAATTAGAAACGAAATTAGATTAAAAATTTTCGAAACATGAAAACTTTGGCCCTCGCTTTAAATTAGTTTTGTAGGTAATTAAACAATTAGCAAGTTCAGCGTCTTCAAATTTCGACTTGACTCTCAAACTTTATGAATTGTTTTCGAAATTGCTTTGGATAATGAAAAACAAATTTTTCCTCTACTATAACAAATATGTTTTTTTTTATTACAATGACTTTTGGTTTTTTTATTTGAACATTAAATATGAATAAAAAGTTTTTCGCAAATGAATAATAATAATAATTGCTAAATCGTATTTCAATTTTATCGGAGGTAAAAATCTCTTTTTAAATGTGGGCAATTGATTGCTTAATTGAATGTACACACTCTCGGTTTGTTATTATCAAATGAAAGGCATTTATCATGGTTTATAATAATCGTCGCACGCATTGCGTGATGAGTGCCATTATAAACGTTATAGATCGCAAACTTTTAAACCACTCTAATAACAATGTATATAGCATTAACAGTATCTGCCAGACGTACGAAATAGCAGGTAATTACGATGCAATCTGGCAATGCATGCTATCCGGGTGTGAAAAATTATCGTTTAGAAATTTTTCACAGCTATCTCTATGAAATGAACTACATCTATATAGATATGTATAGTAGACTCGTTCCTCATCTACCTTATAACAAATTTTTTTTACCACCTCTTTTTTTTCACCCACAGTCGTTGATGTGTGATTTTGTCAACGCATTCAATTTTTTTGTCCACGTTTCGTTATCAGCTCGTCGAAAAACGAGTTTTTTTCTCTCTCTCTCTCTTTCTCTTTTTCTCCCTCTACCTTTTCTCTATGGAAAAAAAATTCCGAAAAAGAAAAACCAACAGTTTGGGAATGGAAAAATTTTCCCTTTGGGACGTGGCTGTTAAAATAATATTTTTTTTTCAAATCTCAATATAACCCAGGAAAAGTTGAAATTTCTGTTATATACGACAGTGTTAATAAAAAATTTTTGTCGCAATTATTAATTGTAACTTTTAAACTTTTTTTTTTGCTAGAAAGCATTCTGATAACGATCCGCGAAGAGAAAATTGAATCAAACATGATTTAGAAAATAATTGTTTTTAATATTTTGATTCGATGTTTTTCAATTGTTATTATTTTGTAAATTTAATAATTTATATTTTTGTGATTATTTTTATTAATTTTATGAATTATTTGCTGTTTGTTATTGTAATTTATCCTTTTAATAATTTCATAACTGGAGCAAACAATTTTATATGTTTACTATTTTCATTTTCCTTTTTCTGTTCTAATTTTTTCCTATTTTTTGTGACTATTTTTTTTTCTTTTTTGACTATTTTTCTATTTCTATTTTTTGACTATTTTCCATTTCTTATTTTTATTTTCTAACCATTTTCTTCTTTCTATTTTTATTTTTTAATGATATTTCTTTTCATTATTTTCCTACTATTTTCCTTTTTCTATTTTCACTTTCCTATTATTTTCCATTATCCATTTATATTTTCTGAGCATTTTCGTTTTTCTGATTTTTGCAAATATTTTCCTTTTTTTATTATTCTTTTTCAATTATATTCCTTTTGTTATTTCTATTTTCTGACTATTTTCTATTATTCTTTTTCAATTATTTCCGTTTGTTATTTCTATTTTCTGACTATTTTCCTCTTTCTATTTTTATTTTCTCACTATTTGAATTTTTTCTATTATTATTTTCCTACTGTTTTCTGTTTCTATTTTTACTCTCCACCTATTTTTCATTTTCTGTTTATATTTTTTTAAACATTTCCTTTTTCTAATTATATTTTTTTATTATTTTTACTCTTTTCTATTTTTACTTTCCTTTTATTTTCCATTTTTTATTATTTTCCTTTTTTTATTTCAATTTATTTTCTCTATTTTAATGTTTTTTTCTCTATTTTAATTTTTTTTCTCTATTTTTATTTTTTTTTCTCTCTCTCTCTTTATATATATTTAGAGAAAAGGGAAAAGAGAAACAAGAGGGGAATACAGATGGCAAGAACATTTAGCTAATATTCTTTTAATCTAGAAGTAACAAGCGTTGCATGCATTTCAGCTATTACTTAAAGACTTAATGTAAACTGATGGGTGTATTCTGGACGGGGGGATGAGGGATCGTTGTAGTAATTAGGTAGGTGATGCAAATGGTTTCCGACATTACGCGAATAACGCATCCTCTATAGTTTAACCAACACTTGTGCGTCTCATGTGTGCTCTTAATCCATCGTCCAACAGGACACCTTCGTTAATGATTTTGGACCGAACAAGCAAAGTCTAAACAGAATTTACATTCTAATTGAAAGCAGAAAATTTATTTTAAACCAATTATTCCAATTTTCACGTTCTTTTTCCCGCTCTTCGTTTTCTGTTTTGCTTTAAATGAAAAAAAACCTAACATTTATTTGGTAAATTTCGAAAAGTTTATTTTCCTCTTCACAAAATTTTGATAGATTTTCATTTCATCAACGTTGATTAGAAGTGAAGAATTTTTCACTAATAATAATATTTATGACAAGAAAGAAAAAATTTTATAGTGATTTCTGGAAATTTTTGCTTGCGTTTTTACTTTTTTAATCATTTTTTACCTAACATTCTTTTCCATTTCTAGTTACTAATATTAATTTTTAGTTATTATAATTAGTAAATTTCTTACAATTTAATTATTACTATCTATTAATAATTGCTTAATAAATAATTAATATTTACTTATTAAAAATAACTATTTGTAAGTACTATTTAATATCACTTACTTAAAAATTATTTAATGAACAATTTCACTTAAATATTTCAAAATTAATGGAATTTTAAAAGAAATGGGTTTACAATTACTTTACAAATAATTCAAAAGGTTTCAATTTGAAATTTTAGAAAATTTCAATTTTTAATGAATTTAATTAGAAATTTGGAAGAATTTAGATTTTTGAAAAGCTTCATTATGATTCAAAATTAGTTCAAAATTAGTTACATTTTTATATATAAATATTCTATTAATTATTCAAAATAATGGATTTGGAGAAGAATTCTAGTCAAAATCATTACAAAAAATTGAATTTTTTAGAAGTTACAAAATGATCGCTGAAGTTTAATTATTTTCAAAAGCAATAAAATTTTTCGCAAAAATTCAATTTTCCTGACAATTTAAAAACTACTCCAGTCAAAATTTTAATTATCTTTATAAATAATAAAATTATTTTTCGTCATTCAATTAATTTCTAAAATTTTAATAAAATTGAATGGCAAAATTTCAATTATTTTCAAAAATTTTTCTTAATTTAATAATTGTCAAGATCTACCGTTTTGATAAAATTTTCCAGAAGAATTAAATTGTTTATCATTTTCTTCGCCAGAATTTAATTATTTTCATAAATTATAAAATTCTTTTTAGTAATTCAATTATTTTTATAAACAATAAAACTCATTGAAGAATTTCAAATATTTTTAACACAATTTAAATCAAATTCATGAAAATAAATTCTTAAGAATAAATTGCATTACATTTAGTGAAAAAAATTATTCAAATTTTAAAATTTTTTTATCAAAACTTGTTTATGGAAGTGAATTATTATTTTTAAAAATTGTTTTATATACTGCTTATAAGAATTAAATTATCTTCTGTAGATATAATTTTTATTAAATTCTTTGTGTGAAAGTAAATTTTGAATTTGTATTTATATTTCTACAAATTTCATTTTTTCAAATATTTTTATCTACTATTTTCATAAATAACGAAATTTTCACAAGATTTTAATTACTTAACTATTTTAATTTAGTTTCAATTACTTTTAATAACATTTTAAATTTCTTCTTCCTAAAAATTTAATAACTCTTGACAATTTTATAAAAGTTCTTGAAAAATATCCAATTATTTAAAAAAATATTTATAAACTACTTTATAAGAATTAAATATTAAAACTGTCTCGTAAATTATTTACTTTTGTATTTAAATAATTGGATTTTCGTAAATTTAATTTCAAAATGGTTTCATTTTAAAGTTTTCAGAATCTTAACTCCTATGGAAAAATAATAACGATTAACGATTTTTTCAAAAAGAAGTTATTGATGTTTTTGAGTAATTTTACAATTAAAGAAATTCGTAAATAAATGTAATAGAACATTTTTTGTTTAACGATTTTTACATCCGTTTTGTGTTTCTTTTGAGTAATAAATTTTACCAACAATATCGAATTAATCGTATAAGGCCTCGTAAAATTTATTACTCAGAACATTTTTTTTGTGTATCTAATCATTTTGAGAGTGAATAGCAGAATATTTTTTATTGTCAGGAGAAATGTCAAAATTCTAGTTTCGATTTTGAATCTATATTATAGTTTTTATTGCAATTTTTGTTATAGAGTTAAAAAAATGTTCAAACTTAATAACTAAACCTTCAGTGCCAGTTGGAATTTTGAAAAAAAGGACTTTCGGATTTTGTAGAGTTAAAAGTAAGAAAGTGTCCTTTTTACCCCACTAGGATGTCCTTAAGATACATGGGAAATTTATTTTTTCGAATTTTTTTTACGCCACCCCCCAGTTTGGTACCAATAAAATAAAAAAAAGTTTTCCCAAAATTTGAAGCCGATTGATTAATATTAACACGTGCCAGTAATCGATCGAAATTTCCCCATTGAAAATACATGGGAAAAATTGACATTTTAA
Source organism: Leptopilina drosophilae (assembly GCA_032873175.1). Taxonomy (NCBI): domain Eukaryota; kingdom Metazoa; phylum Arthropoda; class Insecta; order Hymenoptera; family Figitidae; genus Leptopilina; species Leptopilina drosophilae. The sequence continues at coordinate 17,368,079 of CM065481.1, forward strand.
AAAAAATTCATAACTTTTTTAATTTTCATGCAAAAAATTCTCCAGGTCACATTTGTCTTCATTTTTAGCTGCACTACAAGATAGCACTTCGAAAAAAATTCAATTTTCAAAAATTTACAAAATGGCGGATTTTTAAAATGGGTCAAAAAAATGCACCACAATGTATCAGTGGTTTTATCTCATAAATGTTGTCGGAAATTCACATAATTTTCTTAATCGGGGGTATTTCGGATTATTCGTCACGAATCTGATATCAGAAATAAATTTTTCAACATTTTTTTTATCCAAAATGGCGGATTCAAAATTTTGATTTTCCACATTTTTGAAAAAAATTTCTAAAAACGTCTGGAAACCTGGAAAACCTAAAAATGTCAGGGAATTTTATTTTGTATGGAAATGTCAGGGAAAAGTCAGGGAAAAATGAGAAAACACCTGGAAAATAATTTTCTGTTAAAATTATGTTATTTTTTGGCGAATTTTACCATGAAAAAGTACTCTTTGGTACTTTTTTCCTTGCACTCTCTAAATCTAAAACCCTCTCTTTCTAAATAATTAAAATTTTTATTAGTTAATTTTAAAAAAACACACTTAAAATTTTCTAATAAAATTGAATTTTTGCAAAGTTTTTTTTTGGAAATTATGAAAAATAAGATTTTTGAAATTTTTCAATTCTATTCTTTCAAGATAATTGAATTTTTATAAAGAAATTATTTAAAATTTTTTTAATTAATTAAATTTTCTTTACATTTTATTGAAAATAATTGAATATTCTTTTAAAGAATTTTATTTAAAATTTTCGAAAATAATCAAAGGAAGTTAGTGACCGTAATTATAATTTTATAATTTAAAATATAAATTATTTTCCAAATTTTCAATTAAAATTATTAAAAAAAACATTATTCTCATAAAATAGACACCCTAAAAAACATAAAATTTTTAAATATTGTATTTTCGACAATGAAAAATGTTTGAAACTGAGTTATTTTTCTATAAATTATTAATATAACAATAAAATCTGATATGTTTTGATAAATTTTACTTTTTAATTAATTACTTTTTATATAAATCACACCTCCAATATATATGGAAAAATATTATTTGAGACCTGGAAAACCTGGAAAAGTCAGGGAATTTCATTCGAGAAAAATTGTAGCAACCCTGTTATATTTTTGAAGTAATTAGTCTGAATATTAATTGATAAATTAATAGTTACAAGAAACAATTATTGAGATATTTTGGGAACACTTTTTTAGAAATTTAACTTTTCATATTTCCAAGAATAATTAAAACAACTTAAGTAATTTAGAAATAAGTCCATTTAATATATTTTTAATTGTAGGAACTTTTACATTATTATTCTTTTGAAGACATCAAATTTTGTTTTTTACATTCATTTATGTGATAAAACCACTGATACATTGTGGTGCATTTTTATGACTCATTTTAAAAGTCCGACATTTTGAAAATTTTTGAAAATTGAATTTTTTACGAAGTCCTATCTTATAGTGCAGCTAAAAATGAAGACAAATGTGACCTGGAGAATTTTTTGCATGAAAATTAAAAAAGTTATGAATTTTTTTTTTAAAAAGTCAATTTTTCCCATGTATTTTCGATGGGAAATTTCGATCGATTACTGGCACGTGTTAATATTTATCAATCGGCTTCAAATTTTGGGAAAAATTTTTTTTATTTTATTAGAACCAAACTGGGGGGTGGCGTAAACAAAATTCGAAAGTCAAATTTTTACGGACACCCTATTACCCCAATTTGCTATAATCCTTATATTAAAAGTTTATATTAAATATTTATATTAAATATTTATTTAGAATTAAGTGAAATAAAATGAAAATAAAACGATATTATGAAATTCAAATAAAGAATCAAGCCTCTAGTGTAATGCTAACCAGAGAATTTAATTTCCAAATGCCGAGAGATTGTTGAACATGTGGATAAAATGAAATTTAATTAATACGAGTAGTGGAGTAATAGACATATGTAAATATTACAAGATTAATTCACGCATGTTATCTTTAAGTAAATATGTGATCAAGTTCTGAGTGTGTGTGTGTGAGTGTGTGTATATATATGTACCCGAAAATTACGAAAGTTAAATATTCAAGTTTCGGAGGAAACGTGACTTTGGGAAAGGGCCGTGCGGCGCGGTGCGCGCGTTGGAGATGGTGTTACCGAATGTACGCGGGAAAAGGTAATAAGTGCACTACGTAACTTCCGGCAAGTTCCGGAGAAGTTTAGATCCCTTGCCGCTGGCTACGGGGGCGAGTAACGCCACGTTCACTTATTACCCAGTTGTAAGCTAAAACAGATTCTCGCTTGTACACTTGACACGTAGTTGGCAAATCAGGTTTGAGTTATGAGTCAAGAATACCTAACACACCGTTTGCAAACCAGATTTGTGGCACGTTTCTCTGCTAGATTTGACGTTCACTTCCATATATACTTTTATATCCTAACAATCTTCCGTCAGCTAGAAAGATTCTTTTAGAGAGATTCATCATCTTCTTGTGTACGTATATATGAGTATGCAGAGGTATTTTCTCTGTTATGCGATATAATATCATGTTTTTTTTGTGGCATCGCTTTTTTTGCGTTTAAAATAACTTTCTCGTCAGAGAGAATTTCTAATATTGAATATTTATGGATATTACAGAAAAGAGGAGTGTAGAATCGTTGGTAAATATTTTCTTACATATGGAATCTTCTTGAGTAGATGCACTTCGTCTTGTTTATAAGTGATGGATTTTTTATTCTCCCTTTTTAATTTAAATGAGTCTTTATTTTTTATTAATTTGAATTTCGCGCCTTTTTAATTCTTTAAGATCCCGTCCAGATGGCGTAAAAACTCTCTCGCAAACGAGACATACTTGATTTGAGTTGAAGTATAAATTTTGAATGATTTTAGATTCGAAATTTTTAAAATCTACTAATTAACTACATAATTATTCTTGTTCATTTTTTTTCAAAATTTCAGAAGTTTTTAATTATTTTTATTAAAAAAATTCAAGTTCTCTACAGGAATTTAATTATTTTGATAAAAAAAAAAATTCAAATTCTCTACAGGTAATCAATTATTTTCTAAAAATTGTTGAAAGAAATCTTCGTCAGAATTAAAGTATTTTCATATTGTATATTGTATTTTTATATTGTACATACGTAAAATGTTTATTAAAAATTAAATTATTTTCATAAACAATAAAATTCTTCCGAGAAATTTTTATTATTTTCAATATAATTTGAATAAAATTTCACGAGAGGATTCTATTATTTTCTACAATTGTAAGTAAATAAATTATTAAAAACAATGCAATTCTTTTGAAAAATAATTCAATTTTTTAAAAGAATTCAATCATTTTCAGTTAAATTTTCAAAAATTTCTTTAAAAAATTCATTATTTTAAAAAAATTGTAATAAAATTCAAGGTAAAATTCAATTATTCAAAAGAAATGATATAATATATAATTATGTAATAAAATTTAACAATGCAACATTTTAAACACAATTATTATTAAAAGCTACTATTATGTTAAAAAAGTAACAAGAAGTTCTTTGTAAAATTAAATTTTTTTTGAATATTTTTAATTAAAATTATTGCAAAAAACTACATTATTAAAAAAAAATTCTAAAACTAGACTAGAATTCAATGTACAAACAATTAAACAAAAAGTTAATTTAAATAATCAAATTATTGGCAATACATTTAATATTTTATAATATTTTTCAAATGAATTCAATTAGGATTTTCAATATTTTAATAAAATTCTGAAAAAATTTTTATTTTTTAAAAATCCGAATAAAATTCAAAAATCAAATATTTAATTATAATCTTTTTCAAAATATTCAAAGAAAATCTTCAAACAATTGAATTGTTTGCTAAATTTTTATTAAAATTCTATAAAGAGTTCAATAATTTTCGTAATAATAACATTTTTTCAATGCATTCAATTACTTTTGTTACAATTAAAACATAATTTCTCGAAAGAAATCAATTAGTTTTAAATGTTTTAAATGATTCTTCAAAGGAATCCAATTATTTTGAAATTTAATAATACATAGTAAGTTATTCGCAGAAATTAATAATATTAATAATGATAATAGTCATAGTAAATTACTGTTATCCACATTTAATATATCAACCAAGAGACAAATCATTGATAGCAAATTGTAATAATAATATTAAGTTCATTTACAATATTGATGATTATTATTATTCATTTTCATTTGTATTATTTTTATTTTTTTGTTAATATTATTATTGTTAATATTATTATTATTATTATTATTATTATTATTATTATTATTATTATTATTATTATTATTATCATTATTATTCTATTAATCATAGTAATAAATGTTTATTTTTTATATTTATTTAATAATAATGAAAAAATGTTAATCTTCAAAAATTTTTCACCGATATTAAAGTACGAGAACAGTGTCTTTAACTGAATAAAATCTCCTAAAATAAAATTCTAAATGTGTTCTTTAAAGCAATTTTCAATGGACTTTCGAAAATCTTCAGTATGAAACGAGAATCTTCAACACGAGGAAGATTTCCGAATCGTGTTTGAAAGAAATAGAATATTTGAGAATGAATTTTTGAGAACATAATTCACAGTAAAAGGAAAGTCTTACTTTAAGATTGAGTCTTAAATCCAGCACTACCAATCATAATGATAAATCCATTCGATAAATTTTAGCGTATTTGGCTATTTTAAAAAAGTATTTGAAAAGACATTTTTCCTGACAGAATAAAAAAAGATCTTTCTTTACTGTATTATGAAAATATTCATCTATTTTTCCGCATTTTTCAAATTGAATTAGTGAAACTATTTTTATTTTGGTGTTTCTATTTTTGATAGGTAATATTATTATCATTATTATTTTTATTTTAGTAGTAGTACAACAAATAATTAATTCATTCATTCAAAAGCAAAAAGTCAGTCATTTATTCAAATTAGGAAACATTTTTACTAATTCAAATTTAGAGAGTAATTCAAATTAGTTGCAGTATTATCTTTCGCTTTCTAATTAGTAAATTTTACTAATCAATTAGTAGAAATGACTATTTATTAGTAAAATTACTAAACAAAATGCCAGAAAGGAATATATTTGAATCAAACATAATTATCTTTGTTATACAGTCAATCAAAAATTATCTTTGAATTAAACATTAATTTTGATTTAATGCATAATAAATTTGGTTCAATAAAAATTATGTTTAATTTAATTATAAAATACGTTTAATTCAAAAATATTTTTTTGGTCTACAACTTATTTTTGAAGTAAAAAAATTTTCCTCAGTGCAATGCAAATTAGTTATAAAAGTCTTACTAATTTAAATTTATGGAGTAGTATTCTGAATTCGAATTTGTAAAAATATTTAATAAGTTGATTTACTGAGTGACTTTTTGGTTTGGAATTAGTAAACTTTATTGATAAATAGTCATGTTTATTAATTGATTACTAAAATTTACTATTTTAAAAGTAAACAGATAGTCACTAATTCAAAAGTAAAAAGACAGTCACTAATTCAAAAGTAAAAAGACAGTCACTAATTTAAATTAGTAAACATATTTTGTAGTATAAACATATTTTTTTTCAATTAAAAATTTAGAGAATATAGTATCAGTGTCAGTATAATTATGTTCATTAATGACACAGAAGTTGATGTAATTTTGAATTAGTCACTTTTACCAATCAATTAATAAAAATTGCTATTCATTAGTAAAATTAATTTTTCTAGTAAAGTTTGCTAATTTAATTGCAAAAAGACAAACACTATTCCAAATTAATTAGAATTTTTCCATATTTAAATTTAGAGAGCAGTACAGTAACATTATTAGTACTGTTATGTTCATTAATAAAACAGAAGTTAAGGTAAATTATCAAAATGATGAAATGAATAACATTCAATGTATGGAGATGCAAGTAATGCAACAATATGATTTGCATCTGATAAAGTTTATTTTGATATAAATTTCAACATGGGGATTTTAGCTAATTTCAAACTCTGATAACGGTTTATGAGACATTCATTGATCGATAAACGATAAGATATATGTATAGAGTTGCTTTATCTAGGCAAAATGGATGTAGATATGTGTATATATAGTGGAGAAGCGGTAATGTAAAGCAAAATTGGCTTTTGAATAGAGTGCTCAGAGCTGTCACGATTTTCCGCGTTATTGGTACGCAAGCGAACGAAGGACTATGTCTAGGCATTGGGTGTACCTATCTAATTGTAGCTGACAAGTGACCGACGGATACGGGTTAGATGCACGACGGTGGGCTTCGTGGTGACGTGGTCCAGAGCGTGTCAGAACCCTCTGGAGCGCGGTACCGAGTCAGGGGTGGTTCCCGTTACTGGCTAGAAATGAATAATGCAACGCGTCGCGTCAACCGAACCGCTGTGCATGCTGCAAATCTCATCCTCTCTCCGTTGCGATACACTCTCCAAACCACTCCCCATTCTCTCTCTCACTTACTCTCTCCGTTACTCTCTCTCTCTCTCTCTCTCTCTCTCTCTCTCTCTCTCTCTCTCTCTCTCTCTCTCTATCTCACATTGTGGAAACCGGGACTCATAATGTCCCGATTGGCCAGTCCCTCATCTGCCTTCCTAAAATCCTACTCTGTAATTCCACAGGGAGTTTGCAAAATTCTTCTCTAATTTATTTTTATCTTTGGCGCTATGAAGGTTTATTGGGAAAAAAGTTTGGAAAAATGCTTTGAACAATGTTTTGAATCATTGTTTGAAAGAAAAAAGGAACAGCCATTCTTTGATGGAACTAGAGTTATGGTTGATGATGATGGCAAATTTAGTTGTATGCATCATTAGATAGTAGTATTTGTGTCAAAATTCAACTGGTTTTGGTTATTTTTATTGATTTTAGTTGTGGTTAGTGCCATTTGGATGTAACTACTGTTTCTTGCAAGTACTACCAGTTAAGACAACCATTAATTGCAATTGGTAATAATATTGATAGCTAATAATACAAGGAACATTAAATTAAACAGACATTTGTTATAAATAATGGTTACACGTATATTAATCACAAATAGTGATTCAAATTGACAGCTACAGATTATGATTCTCAACTATAGATGCAGATTTAGAGACTGATTTCAGTTAATAAATACAGATTCTGGCTCCACTTAATGATTACAAAAAATGGTATTAATAATTACTGATAATTGTAATAGTTAATAGTTTTAGATAATCGTTCCAGATATTGGTTGCAAATAATGGATGTAGATACAGTAATTGCAGATAATGGTTACAAATAATAGTTGCTGATAGTGGATACAGATGATTATTGTAGATAATGGTTAAACGGATATTGATTACAAGTAACGGTTATAAATAATAATTGTAGGTAGTAGATTCAGCTTACAGTTATAAGCAACGGTTACAGATAGTGGTTACAAAAAAAGGATACAAATAAGGATTACATCAAACAATTGTAGATACTGATTACAGATATTGGTTACAAATATGATTACAGATATTGGTTACAAATAATAGTAACTGTTAATGATGAGGTATTAGGTACAAATAATGGTTACTGATAATACTTTCAGTAAATGGCTGCAAATATTGGTTACGGTTTACAAATTATGATGACAGACACTAATTATTAATAATAATGGATGTAAACAAGCTGATATTTATTACAGATAGTGGTTAAAGATAATGCTTCTAGATACTGATTTCGGTTATTGATTACAGATACTGGTTCCACTGAAAGATTACAAAAAATGGTATTAATGATTACTGACAATAATAAAAGTTAATAGTTACAGATAATGGTTCCAGATAATGGTTCCAGATATTGTGATACAGATATAGTGATTTCAGATAATGGTTACAAATAATGGTTGCAGATGAGGGATACAGATGATTATTGTCGATAACGGTTACGGAGATTGATTACAAATAACGGTTATAAATAATTTTTGTAGGTAGTGGTTTTAGTTTTCCGTTATAAGCAATGGTTGCAGATAATGGTTACAAAAAGAGGTTACAAACAAAGGTTTCGGCTAATGATTTTAGATAATGAGTACAGATAATGGTTACAAATAATAGTAACTTTTAATGATGAGGTATAATGATTTGGTGCAAATAATGATTACTGATAATAGTTTCAGTAAATGGTTGCAGATATTTGTTACAGTTTACAAATCACGGTTACAGATACTAATTATTGAAAATAATGGCTGAAACAATGTTCGCTGATATTTAGTACAAATTGTGGTTAAAAATAATGATTCTAGACAATGATTCTAGATAACGATTTCAGTTAATTATTACAGATGCTGCATACAAATAATAGTTTCATTTGATGATTAAAGATTATTGATACAAAAAATAGTTTGATTTGATGATTCAGGATAGTAGACTTGATGTTTATTTGAAGCTCAAAGATAATGATTTCAGTTAATTATTACAGATGCTGGATGCAAATAACAGATTCATTTGATGATTAAAGATAATGGATACAAAAAATAGTTTCATTTTATGATTCAAGATAGTAGACACAAATAATAGTTTTATTTGATGATTCAAGATAATGATTTCAGTTAATTATTACAGATTCTGGATACAAATAATAGTTTAATTTGATGTTTAAAGATAATGAAAAACAAATAATTATTGCTGTTAATTGTTTTACTTAACAGTTACAGGTAATGGTAACGAATTATAATTGGAGATAATGATTAGTTTATAATTACAATCAATGAAAGAAAATATTAGTTGCAGTTAATTGTTACAAATAATGCTTCCAGTTAGTGGTGACAAAAGGGTTACAAGTAATAGTAATTCATAATAGTTATAATTAATGGTTACAAATAATACAAATGCTGGTCATTCAAATGCTGGTTATTAATAATCGTTGAAAATAGTTCTTACTTAGTTACAATTAATGGTTACGGATAAAACTTAGAAGTAATGGTTAGAAAATGGTTCTAGTTAATGATGATAGATAAGGGTTACAAATAATGATTACTGTTAATGGTTAATGATAATGGTTACAACTGATAGTTACAAACAATGGTAAAGTACAATGGTTCAAAATAATACTGATAATACTTATAATTAATAGTTACACATAGGAAGCAATGGTTAAAGATAATAGTCCTAGTTAATCGTTAAAGATAATGATTATAGATGATGGTTGCAGATGATGGTTATACATAATAGTTATAGATAATGGTTTTAGATAATGGCCAAAGATAATGGTTTCAAATAATGATTACAAATAATGGTTTCAAATAATGGTTGAAATTAACCGTTACAAATAATGGTTGAAAATAATGTTTGAAAATTCTAGCTACAGACAAGAGTTCTAATGTTTAAAAATGTTAATTATATGCAAAGCAATTAACGTTTCATGTAAACAATCCACTGGCTTCTTTTTCCTCTCGTCTTTTTTCTCTTTTTTTTTTGTTTTTCTTTTTTATTATTTTTTTCTTTTAGTTAAAAGCACGAAATAGTAGGAAATATTTGAAAAAGTTGATTTTTCATTAAATTGATGAAGAACGTGTATAAAAAGAAAAGTGTCAATTAGCGACTCGTTAGTGGAATGAATGTGTAAATATGAAAAAAAAAATGTTGTTCATTGAACTCTTTGAAAAGTGACATTAATTTGAAACGTTGGCCATATGTGTCGCAAGTCACAACACTCGTCACTTGCCGTCTGATATGTCGGTTGTAACCATTCCCTATTCAATTACTGCAGAACTCTCTGCAGAATTGTTACGTCGAATCTACGTAAATGAACATCGTTGATATGCACGTTTCTCTAGTGCATATAGCACTTTGACGTATAGAGTTTAAATTTGGTGATAAATCCATATTCAACCAACTTCTCTTTATTGGTCGTTTCACTTTAATGTCTCACTTATTATCGCGTTCATAAAAATTATTATTCGTCTTTAATTTGTAATTCTAAAGAGGGGAAATTTTACTAATGCTTTTTCGGAAGTGTTCTTTTACGGTTTCTTTTATTTACATTCATTTTTATTTTTTTTTTTAAATATTTGAAAGTTGTTTCTAATTAAATCTTGCGATTTTAGTTACTGACTTATTAGAAAAATCTTTCATATATTTAACAGAAATTTAAGTCGGATGGATTTTGCAGGAGGTTTTATGTTTTGATGATAACAATTTAGGAGGGGATAAAATACTTAAGGACTATTTTTGCTATTGACAAATCGGCTCGGTTTTTATAAACTTATAATTTTTTTTGTATATTTTCCAAAAGTTATAAACTTTTGGAAAATGAGTTTTAGACACAAATCTTGAGGGTAAATTAAGTATTTAGAGTAGGGAAACTTTCTTCTTTTGTTTTTTCTTCTTTTTTTCAAACGGTTATATATGTATATGAAAAGTTATTGGGAGAAACTGAAAAGCAGAGCTAAAAGAAGTTCCGTGACACGAACTGGGTTGCATCATGTTCTTTATTCACGCTGTCTTGCTCGACTTTCCTCGTGCTTTTCATTTCCCTGTTGCCGTTTCTTCTCTCTGTCTCACCGTTTGCGCGTCTTGATGGCGACAAGGGCGTGAAAGATTCCCTCTACGTGAGAAGTCGTCTTGTTTACCCCCTTGGAAATTTTCATGAAAGGAGAAGGCGAGAGAGAAAACAAAATGTGAGCAAGGAAGAAAGTAAAGAAAAAGAGAAAGAAGAGAGCGAGAGAGAGAGAGAGCTTATTTGTTAGTTACACCACTAAGTTAAATATTACATTCGCTCACACATATACATATACAAAATGCTGTGATACATCTCGTGACTTTTTGGTGAGAATAGTTTTGGTCGCGACTTTTGTGCACTCTTCCGTGTATAGACTTTTTTTTAAAAAATGGCGTCGTTTACCGCTTTTCATGAAAGTACCACTACTGCATTTTACATTCAGCGCAATTAAACTACGGGCCTTTTTTTTAAACCAGCAAACTCAAATAGTTGAATGAAATGATTCACTCGAGACTTCAGTATTTAGTTTCTCTGAAAAAAAAAAAATTCTCGTAGAAAATTGAAGTTAATGGAACAGTGCTTGTCTTTTTGTTTACATACATTTTCTTCTTAATCATTCCTACTATTTACAGTTTATAATAAAACATAATTAATGAATTTATTATTATTATTATTATTATTGTTATTATTATTATTATTATTATTATTATTATTATTATTATTATTATTATTATTATTATTATTATTATTATTATTATTATTATTATTATTATTATTATTATTATTATTATTATTATTATTATTATTATTATTAGTACAGGCTTCGCACTTAACTACTAAAACCTACTATTTACTACTTTTTTTAATTTACCCTAATATTTGGGTACTATTTTTAGATTTCGGCCACTAAAAGCCACTATTTCTGTTTTTGTACTATTTTCACTAATTTAAAATTCGCTAACACTACAAAAAAACTATTCTCAAGAATAATAATCAAATTCACTGAAATGATTTAATTTAGATTATAATTTTTTAACAAAAAATATTCAATCACACTGTAAATAAAAGGTTCTAAATTAGAGCTGATTTCGGTATTAAAATAGAACTAAATTACGATTTAATACCAAAATTGGTACTAAATTAGTACCTTTCTTTTTGAATTTTCATCAAATTTCACCTTCAAAATTAAATTATTTAACAAAAAAAATTTAATAAACTTTATCCAAAATTCAATTTTTACACTGAAAAAAAATTTATTTGATTCAAATAGCCGATTATTTGTCTATAATCAAATAAATATTTACTTGAATTAAATAATTTTTATTTGAATCAATTAATTAGTATTTGCTTCAAATACTGGAATATTTGATTCAAATACAATTTATTTTATTCAAATAAAAATTATTTGATTCAAGTAAATACTTATTTGATTATAGATAAATAATCGGTTATTTGAATCAAATAAATTTTTTTTCAGTGTATAAATTATAAAAATTTCACAAGGATTTGATTAATTAAGAATAGTATTTTCAAAAAAAAAAATCGAAAAGATCAATTATTTCAAATAAAATTTTCATAATATTTTATAATATTTCGAAGAAATTAATTATTTAAAACAATTTTTCTCAAATTCTTATGAAAAATTCAATTATTTTCAAAAATAAAAAATGAAATGATTTAAAATTTGGTATTAAATGTTTAGCAGTGATTGGATTATTTTTATAAATTATAAAATTCTTTTTAAGAATTTAATTATTTTTGTAAATAAAAGCATTGTTAGAATTCTTCGTAGAAATTCAATTATTTTCAAAAAATCTAAAAAGAATTATCAACATTTTAATTATCTTTATGAATTCAAAATTTTTCGACAAAATTTAATTATTTTTAGAATTCCAATATTTTTAAATATTTTAATAAAATTGTTCGAAAGAAATCACATATTTTAAACACAATTTCAATTAAATTTTTATGCAATAATTCAATTATTATTCTTGATATGAATAAAAATTTTTATCTTTATTCCTAAAGTTTCGAACGTTCAAATAAACGACAATATTTTATTTACTTCTTCTAATTTTTATTTCTTAACAAAAAATTTTTTTTTATTAAAACAAATTAACTCTAAAGTAAGTGTTGTTTAATTTTAATTATTTTCCTTTTTTTAATAGTATTTTTCTGAGAAAATTAGGATGAAAAAAAATTTCGTTCATTTGAACGTTTAAAAGTTTAGCCATATTCTCATCAAGAACTCAATTATTTATGAATAAATAATTCTTCGAAAGAATTTTATTATTAAACATGAATAACAAAATTATTCCAGAAAATTCAATCATTTTAGGTCATTTTATTAAATTTATTTGCAAAATTTAATTATTTTCATAAATAGCAATATTCATCGGAAGAATTTAATTACTTTAAAAAGTATTAAACTCCTTCTTGTTAATTCAATAATTTTAAAAAAAAATTCTAAAAAAAACTTTCGCAAGACGTCATTTATTTTTGTAAATAATGAAAACCTTTTTGAGATTTAAATTTTTTAAATTAAATTTTAATACAATACCACACAGATATTCAATTATTGTGAAGTATTCTAAAAAAAATTCTTTGTAAAATTTAATTATTTTTCAAAACTTTTCTAAATTCAATGATTTTTAATATTTTTAAAAAATTTGCAAAGAAAAGAATTCAATTATTTAAAAATTTCGTTGTAAAAATCTTCGTGAAAATTCAATTTTTTCATAAATAATAACAATTTCTCAGGAATTTAATTATTTACATAAGAATTTGCATAAAATTAGTCGAAAGAAAGGAATTATTTTTAAAAAATTTTTGTCTACTTCGCAAGAATTAAATGATTTTCATAAATATTGAAATTCTTTTATGAATAATAAAATTCGCTGTTGATACTTTTTTAAAATTAATTATCGATAATTAACAAAATTATTTCTATAATTAAAATTTAGAGTTTAATTATTTTTAATAGTTAGTGATAAAAAGAGACTAAAACTTAAAATAAAAAATGTTTGTTTCTTGTGGCGATTTTCTCTGGATGAATATTAAAAAATAAGATTATTAGAGAATTAGAGAAAAATGCTTTTTTTCAGAAACGCAAAATGTTTTTAAATTAATTAATAATTAATTTGTTAAAATTTACAAATGAAATTGAAAAAACATTTATTCCAAATCTGCGAAAATTTCTTCTTCTGTTTAAAAACTCGATATGACGAAAAATCAATTATATAATTAAAATTTACAGTATTTTTTTTACTTTTAGTAAATTATGAAATTAGTCGAAAGGAAAGAATTATTTTTAAAAAATTGTTGTCTACTTCGCAAGAATTAAATGATTTTCATAAATATTGAAATTCTTTTATGAATAATAAAATTCGTTGTTGCTACTTTTTTAAAATTAATTATCGAGTGTGAAGTCTGTTAGTATTATTAATATTTTTATTATTATTATTATTATTATTATTATTATTATTATTGATATTATTATTATTAGTATTATTATTACTTTTTTACTATCTATTCTAATTCCGTTTGCTACTAATTAATCTTAATTTAAATAACAAAATCCTTTCTCTTACAATTATAAAATAACCATTATTTCCCTTTACTTCTTCTTTCTTTTTTCTCCATTTCTTCATATTTCATTTTTAATTGCCATCGATTTATCCATGTGAGTTACGCTTTAAACGTGAGCATTCTTTTGATAGTTAATTTGCAACAGTTTCTGCATTTAACTACTATGGTTCTCACTGAAATGTAAAGCTGAAATAAAGGAAAAATAAAAAATGCCCCTCCATACCGCCGAATAAAAAAAAATGGCGAATGCTTTTAGCAGCTGGATGAAATTATATAACGGATGCAAGAAACAGAATATTTACTAGAATAAGAAATTAGGGACAGAACGTTGGACTCGAAAGAAATGCTTCAAGTGTTTGGGAGAAAGTGGAAAGGGGTTTTGTGGATGGGAGGGGAGGGGAGGGTGAAAAAGAGAAGAAAGAGTTAAAATAAAAGGACGAGAGAAGAATAGGAGAATGAAACTTATGGTATATACACAGTGTGGGAGCCTCTGTTCTTGCGTTTTGCAAGCTTAGTGATAAAACATAGTAAAAAGAAGAGACACTAGGGATTCTTAGTTGCAACGCTTCTCAACAAACAAGACATCTACTTCAGTATTTCCTGCCTCGAAAGTTAGAGAATTAAAAGTCCGCGAGACAAAAAGCGCATGTTTATGTGTATGTGTGTGTGTGGGTGTAATTGGAGACGTGAAAAATTACAAAAATATCTTATTTTTCTCTCTTTAGAAACTTGCAGTAATTCAAAAATTAATTGTATAATTAAAATTTTCAATATTTTTTTTATTACTAGAATAAAACAAAGTTTCTTGTTATTATTAATGCAAAAAAAGGTTTTTTTTATTATTACATCAACAAAATTTTTTTTTAATTATTAGTGAAAAATAGGCTTTTTTTACAATTAATGCAAAAAAAGGTTTTTTATTAATTATTATTCAAAAAAATTAAAAATTGACCCAAGAATAAAATACATTTTTTGCTCCCTATGAACATTATCTCGATACTCTAAATTAGATAACGTTAATAAATAAAAAAACCAAAAAAAACGATGATTAAAAAATTAAAAAGTTCCCTTTTCCCTTTAGAAAAGAGAAAATGCTTTAAAATTCAATTCTGCGCTTAAACGATTTACGTTATTTTTTTAATTTTTCATAAGTGCGATAAAAGGAAGTTCTAAAAATTTAAATAAAATTCTTGATTTCTGTGGAAATTTTCTTTGAATGAATATTATGAATTCGATTATTTAAAATAAGAGTAGACTATCTTTTTTGTCTTTAGAAAATGTCAAAATGTTTTAAGGGAAATTGATAATTATATGATTGAAATTCTTAATACCTTTCTATAAAGAATGAAAAAATGATTTTTTGTATTTTCTGACGAATTCTATTCTTTTCTAAAATATTTTTTTAACCGTTTTTATACAATTTGTGGAAAGAATTTATTTATTGTCAAGCAATAAAATTCTTCGTTGAATACAAATATTTGCCAAAAAAATTTAATAAAATTCTTAATAATAATTAAAGAAACTTAAAAAAAATTCTTCAAGGGGATTAAATTATTAACTAGAACTATAATAAAATTGTTAAATAACATTTTATTTTCTACAATATATTATTTAAAAAAAGAATTTAATAAACGAATAATTACAATTATTAACAAAATTATTTCTATGATTAAAATTTAGAGTTTAATTATTTTTAATAGTTTGTGATAAAAAGAGACTAAAAATTTAAATAAAAAATGTTTGTTTCTTGTGGGGATTTTCTCTTGATGAATATTAAAAAATAAGATTATTAGAAAATTAGAGAAAAATGCTTTTTTTCTTTTCAGAAACGCAAAATGTTTTTAAATTAATTAATAATTAATTTGTTAAAATTTACAAATGAAATTGAAAAAACATTTCAATAATTTTGAGAAAAAATTCTAATAAAAGCTTTCGCAAGACGTCATTTATTTTTGTAAATAATAAAAACCTTTTTGAGATTTAAATTTTTTAAATTAAATTTTAATACAATACCACACAGATATTCAATTATTGTGAAGTATTCTAAAAAATTCTTGTAAAATTTAATTATTTTTAAAAACTTCGAAATTCAATAATTTTCAATATTTTTAAAAAAATTTGCAAAGAAAAGAATCCAATTATTTAAAAATTTCGTTGTAAAAATCTTCGTGAGAATTCAATTTTTTTTATAAATAATAACAATTTTTCAGGAATTTAATTATTTACATAAGAATTTGCATAAAATTAATCGAAAGGAAGGAATTATTTTTAAAAAATTCTTGTCTACTTCGCAAGAATTAAATGATTTTCATAAATATTGAAATTTTTTTATGAATAATAAAATTCGTTGTTGCTACTTTTTTAAAATTTAATATTGATAATTATCGAAATTATTTCTATAATTAAAATTTAGAGTTTAATTATTTTTAATAGTTAGTGATAAAAAGAGACTAAAAATTAAAATAAAAAATGTTTGCTTCTTGAGGCGATTTTCTCTTGATGAACATTATAAATTAGATTATTAGAGAAATAGAGAAAAATGACCCTTTTTTCAGAAACGCAAAATGTTTTTAAATTAATTAATAATTAATTTGTTAAAATTTACAAATAAAATAGAAAAAACAATTATTCCAAATCTGCGAAAATTTCTTCTCCTCTTTAAAAACTCAATATGACGGAAAATTAATTTTGTAATTAAAATTTACAGTACTTTTTTATTTTTAGTAAATTATAAAAAGAAGTTCAAAAATTGAAATAAAATTTTATCCTTCATATGTTCAGATATAATTATATTCATTCCTTCGAAATCTTTTTAATAATACCAGAATGAATTAAACTTGAAAAAAAGTCTGTTATAATTTTAAAAATAAATTTTTGCTCTTTCTCCTTATTTTTTTTTCTTTAAATAAAAATGCAGGGGAAAAAAATTTATTAATTCCATATTTCTGTCATGGGGAAATATTCGATTTCATTTTTATGAAAACAAGATTTAATCACCATATTTCTCTTCTCTACGGTTACTCTCTCTTGCTTGCTTGGCGTGAATTAAATATTCAACGACAAGCAGTAATTCACATTTTCGACATTTACGGAAATTTTTAGTGACACAAATGTGTTGAAATTGAAGGATTGTGGGGAGAGTGAGAAAAAGAGAGAGAGACCGAGAGAGAGAGAGAGAGAGAGAGAGAGAGAGAGAGAGAGAAATAGAGATAGAAAGTTTGAATAAAAGTAAACTTGTTTGACGGAGAATGAATATTATTTTTTGGCATTTGCATAGAAAAAAAATTAAACTCTGAAACAAATGAAACATTGAATTAAAAAATTATTCATTTTTCCTTGTATTTTGTTCTTCCTGGTTGGGGAAAAAAATGAGGATAAATATTTCTTTTCTGCATAAAATTAAATTGACGAGGAAAACAATTTTTTTTTAAATATTGCATTTGAAATATTTGGAAAAATGTTCTTTTGAAATAATTGAAAAGATATTTTAAAACAACATTTTTCCAAATATTTAACAACGTTTATTTAACGTTTATTTCTTAAGATGAAAAAGTATTTTCCAATTTGAATTTTTAGAAAATATTTAATAAAATATATTTTGCATAGTTCTTTAATTAATAATTTATACAAATAAAATATTTGTTTTCAAAAAATTTACAGTTTTTGGCAGAATTCAATGTTTTTGGTAAATATTAAAATTCTCAGGAATTCAATTATTTTCAATATATTTTAACTAAAATTTCACGCAAGTATTCAACTATTTTTAAAAATATGTAATAAATTTTTTCTAAACAATTCTATTATTTTTTAAAAATTTATTAAAATATTTCGAAACAATTTAACTGTTTTCAGAAATAATAAATATTTTTAATATAAATTAAATTATTTTCATTACAATTTTGGTAAAATTCTCGAAGGAATTCAGTTATTTTCAAAATTTGTAATATAATTCTGGGTGGAATTAATTATATCCAAAAAATTTTAATAAAATTCATTAGTAAAAATTTTATATTACAATTAATAAGTCACCATTATTTAAAAAAAATTGAAAGAAATTCTTTATAAAATCCAATTATTTTTCAAATTTCCAAATAAAATTATTAAAAAACTACATTATTTTAATTATTTAGAAAAACAGAAATTCTTAAAGAAATTTAATTATTTACAAAATCTGTAATAAAATTGTTAAGTAGAATTTAATTTTCTATGAATAATTTTAGTAAAATTTAATAATAAAATAACTAATTATAATTACTAAGAAAATGGATGGTTTCAATATTCAAAGAAATTCTACAAAAAAATTCAAAAATTTTAACAAAATTGTATGGAAAATTCAATTGTTTTCATAATAATTAAATTTTTTTGTTAAATTTAATTTCTTTTAATGCAATTTTAACACGATTTTTGGAAAGAATTCAATTATTTTTAAAAGTTTAAAGACAATTCTTTGAAATTTTTTCATAAAATTCTTTCCAGAATTTCAATAATTATGAATACTTTAGTTTTTAAATTCAAAACATTTTAAACAATATTTGCTAAAAAACTTTGGAAATTAAAAAAAACTAATTTTAAACTACGATTATTTATTAAAAAAGTTTATGTTCAAAAACTTTTATTATCTTCGAGAGGAAAAATATTTCTTTCATTTCTAAACTTTGTGAACTTCTCCAAATAATATTTTTTTCTAAAATTTGAAAAATCATTATGAAATATTAATCAATTTACTTTTATTATATCAATAAATTGATTATTATTGTCGTTTTAATTGAAACAAAATAGAGTTTTTGTATTAATTAATTTTATCATATATTAACTAATATAATAGGAAAAAATAGTAAAATTTGAATTATAACACATTTTTTCTAATATAAAGTAGAAATCTTTCTTTTAGAGAGAAAAAAAAGAAAAATGCGATGTAATGATTTATTCATAAAATTCGCAGCAATAATTTTAAGGAAATCAAATATGATTGTAATCTCCTTTTCGAGTTCAATCATGATTTCATTGTTACTTTGTCAGATAAGTTCGTCAAGTTTTCCAATTGGAATTTTCCTTTAAAAGACGCGCGCCCAAGGGTCTTTAAATTGATGCGAGAGAACTGGTTCGTCTCTCTCTCTCCCTCAATTTTTTTTTCTTTTTTTTTCAACAGGACGCCAAAGGGACCACGTCCCATTTCGAGGAGAGTAAATTGTCACAGAAACTGATTTAAGAGAGAGGTGGAATTAAACAGGGGGCCTCAGGGAAAATCAGACATTACGTGCTGCATTTCGCTCGATTGACTTGGAGAAAAGTCTCTCTTGGAGAGAAACGAAAGTCTATGGGACACTACTAAGTACGAGGAGGAGAACCCTCTCTTGTTTTAGGAACACCGAACAACCTTCTTGCAAAAGTAGAAAATGAGAAAAGTAGAAAACTTATTTCATACTTACATTGAAAGAGTGAGGGAGGAGAATCTTGGTGAATTTTTTTTTCTTTTTGCTTTTTTGAGGAAAGAAAAACTTGTATTTTATGATAACGAACAGTAAAGCTGGGATTTCGAACATGGAAGTAATCTATATGTAGTACGGGTCAGTTTGAATTGGACGCAATTATTTAACTAAGTAGTTAAGCAAAGAAGACCAATTTATTATTTTTTTTGTGGCTTTCATTTGATGAAGCTCTTTTTCAAATCTTTTTTTTACGAAAAGCAAAATTAGATTTTTCAAATTACGATTGGATTTTTTTACAAATATCGAACAAAGTTTTTCTGGAGACGGATTTTTTTTAATGATTGTTGGTTATTGTATGATAATAATTTGAATTTCGTGCCAGTTTAGTTCTGTTAGTTTCCGTCCAGATGGCATAAAACATCTCTCACAAACGAAATTTTTTTGACTGGGGATTAAATGTTATTAATTTTTGAATAATTTTATATTCGACATTTGAAAAAATTCTCTGTTTACGTAAAAAAGTAGCATTTTTTACTAATTTCAAATTTTTTAAAAATTATTTACAAGTAATCAATTATTTTCATTAATAATAACATTTTTCTGTAGAATTCAATTATTTTTGTAAAGAGTAAAAAATTTTCGGCAGAATTCAACTCTTTTTTAATGTAATTTTTTAAAAAATTGCATGAAAGAATTTAATTGTTTTCACAAATAAATTAATTTGCATGTATTCAATTATTTAAAGTACAATTTTCATTCAACTTTTGGAAAGAAATCAATTGTTTAAATAGATTTTTTTAAATTGTTCTCAATTCCTGTTACCTTTACAAATATCAATATTTTTCACGAGAATTCAATTACATGATTAATTCAATTATTCTAAAAAATGTTAATAAAATTGTTTGTAAAAAATAAAAATTCAATAATTTTCATAAATAATAAAACGTAGTAAAGGAATTCAATTATTTTTAATGCATATATAAATAAATTCCTTGAAATCTGACATTATTCTTTGAAATTTTATTAAAATTGTTTATAAGAATTTATCAATTTATTTTATAAAACTTTTTATTAAATTCTTTCCAACAATTCAATTATTTTCATGAATAATAAATTTTTTCGCATTTTCAAAAAGTATTATAAAATTGTGCAAAGAAATTAATTTTTTTTAAAATTATATATTTAAAAAATTAAATAAAATTGTAAGAATTCAATATTTTTAATAATATCAATAATTTTTAGAAGGATTCAATTATTTTTATTTATTTTAATAATGATCTAAAAAGAATATAATTATTTTCTAAAGATCTTATTAAAATCTACAAATCAAATGTTTGATTACGATTATTTTCAAAATATTAAAAAAAAATTCTTTTATTCCCTAAAATTTTATTACAATTCTATAAATAATTTAGTTTTTTTAAAGTTTTAATTTTAAGACAATTCTTTGAAGTAGTTCAATTATTTTCAAATTTTTTCACAAAATTCTTTGCAAGATTTCAATGATTTAAATACTGAAACTTTGAAGTTTAACGATTATTAAAATGGATAATAAATTGTTCTCAAAATTGATAACATAATAAAAATAATAATAATAATAATAATAAGAAGAATAATAATAATGAATTTATATAGTAACAACCGTAATAAAATTAATAAAGTAAAAACCTGTTTTTATTGTTTTTAATAGTTAAAATAATAGTTTATAGTAGAAATTACTTTATAGTATAATAAATAATACTTTCTATATAAATTCCGAGTTAATCAGTGACAACCTGCGAAGAAAAAGTCAAAGAAAATTATCATTATTAAAATTAAATTTAAGTTACATTCTTAAAAAGGTTTTCTTTAATTAAACGAGGAAAGTTTTTTAAATTCCCGTCGAGCCTGTTATTATAAGTCTCAATTAAACTTTTTTAAGAAATACCTTTTTGCAATTAAACTCGAACTTTCGAAACTCTTTCCAAAAATATGCTTTTTAATATTTTTCTTGATTATAAAAATATCACTAGCTTTCAATTGTTAATTTTTTTATTATTATATTGAATATATTTATTTATTTTTTATATTTATTATTATTAAATAAAGAAAGGAATTATAATAAAATTTTTACAAACTTTATTATACTAATACTTTCTTCGTTCTATGTATTATTAAATTAAATAGTTTACTTTGATAAATTTGAATGCTACAATTAATTTAATTTCTATTTAAAGTTTCACTTTGTTATAATATCAACAATTTAATAAATTTATTTGAAATACATTCGACTTTGATAAATGAACAATGAAATTAATTTTCACGAACAAACTCATTTGAATTTGATGATTAATTCTATATATGATAAATTAAATAAAAGTAAGTAAATATAACATATAATTAATAAATAGTAATTTCAACTAATTTATTAGTAAAAATGATCAATTCAAGAGGGAAAAGACTTAATTAATTTAAATTTAGAGAAAATGTGTTTATATTTAGATTAATATTCATTTCCATTAAAAATATAAAAATATAAATACGATCGTATTTTTATTTTAAGAAAGAGATTTTAAAAAAAAGAGAGAGATATTAAAAATTCTCGTAGGAGGGAGAGAATTTTTTTTCCCTTTAATTTCACTCTGAAAAAGCAATAATATCAGATAATAAAATAGAGTGTGATTGAAATACAATTGATAAAAATTGTGATTCGAATGAAAGAAAGATTTCTTCTCTCGGCACCTTTTTTATTCGTAAATCTCGGATTTGATCGCCTTTCCCCAAGAAAACGAAGCAGCTTGCTCTCATGCGACTATAGTAAGTTAAAGAACATTGTAATTTATTAAAAAGCTTCAGGTTCGCCTTCACGGGATGAGTTTTCTTCCCTTCTCTCTCTCTCTCTCTCTTGACTTTCAGTCGCAACGTTAAAGCACCAACGATTTCCATTATCTAATTAGATTTTATTGAGTAAGTAACAACGGTTCAAGGTACTTTTTTTCAATCCCACTTTTTTTCAACTGTATTTCTTCAGGTTTAATTTAATCTAATCCAATTAAACTGTCATAATGTAGTCTTTGATTATTCATAATTCTGGAAATTTCTTTTTTTTCTGAATTTTATTTTTATTAGAAATAATGAATATGATTTTCTTCGTTTCATTCGTATAATTCTATTATTCTCATAAATGATAATAATAACAAAAATTTTTATTATTATATCATTTTTATTATCATCATTCATTATCATCATTATTATTATCATTATTATTATTATTATCATTAGTATTATCATTTTTATTATTATTATTATTATTATTATTATTACCATTTTGAGAAAAAAAATATTTTGTATTTTTACTTTAATATGCATAAAAGGCGTAAAACGTAACTTTTTTTCTCCATTGGTGTAGGAATATTAAATTTTTATTCCCTTTATTTTCGATTTGTAGAAAAAAAGGATTCAATTCTAATGAAATATATGAATTTGTTATCAGAGGATTTCGACTATTCATATATTTATGCTGTATCTTTGAATGAAAATCTATTCGTTGGCTTTACTGACGCGCGAACATGATCACTGACTGCTTGTGTGTGCACGGTGCAAATGTGAATTTCATGAATAGCTTTTCGACTGAAAAATCTTTTTTTCTCTTTTCACATTGCTGAACATCATTTCTCTCTTCAATGTAAAATGAATATATATGCGCGCCTATGACTTGAAAATTAGTGTGCAATTTAAATGGATTTTCACAGAAATTAGCTTCAATTTGAATTTTGCATTTAACTATTATTACACACTATAATTTTTTTCTGTCTTTGTGCGAATTAAAATATAATTCAAAAAGAAAAGTTGGAAAAAAGCGCGAAATTAAACTATATAGCATTGGATTTTATCGTAGCTTTTCAAAGTTGTTAAATTCTTATATAACAAAAATATGTTAGAAAATACAAAAATTAATATTAAAAATAATAATAATAAAAATAATAAGAATAAGAATAATAATAATAAAAATAATAATAATAATATTAATAGTAAAAATAATAATAATTAAAATAAAATTGATAAAAATCTAATGAACTGAAAATATAAAAATTGTTAACGAAGTTATTAAAAAAAAAATGGAAAATTAATTATATTTTTAATTAAAAATTTTTTTTCAACTCGAGAATGAGGAGCAAATAACAAAATGCATGGAATTCTTGATTTTTTCGCATGAGATACGATGAGAGACGATAATAGTGAAGTTTTCAAACTAGAAGTATCTGGCGTGAATCCAATCAAACTATTCTCCTGGATATATAACAGAAGTTACGAAATCCCAAAGATTCTTTTTAATAAAAGTCTGCGAAATTTCCATTTAAAATTATCTCCTGAAAAATCATTTCTAAATAGGATTATTTATAGTCGAAGTAAATTTTGCCCGTAATTTTATTCCTCGAAAAAACAGTTTTTCTCTGTTTGTTGATAGAAATTTTGGAAAAAAATAACTATATGTACTTAAAAAGTCAGAGTAAAAAAATTTTCGTTTTAAACTATTTTTCTGTATGAAATAAAAAGACATTTTTTAAATTAAGAATTTTAAAGATAACTAATAATAATATTAATAAAATTTGCAATTTTCGTAATTGATTAATTGAATAAATTATTCTATTAATTTTGAAATAAATATATTTATTTCAAAATTAATAGAATTCAAAATCGATAATATTCTGTATTGATTTATATTAGAAGAACTTTTGTTTTGCAAAAAAAAAAAAAAAAAAATGTTTAAAATAAACTTTAAAAAACAATTATATTTATATGTGAATAGCGAGATTTTTTGCGAACAATATAACGTATTATACTTTTTTATTCATATTCTCTTTTAAATGAAATGCAGGATATTCTTCTTTAGAAATTTAAATACGCGAAAAAATGAAATTACGAATTCAAACTATATGCATATATCTGAATTATTCGAACCATGTGTCGAGAGTAATACCGAGCACGTGGCTATGCAATTTCGACCACACTGCTCACTGTAAGAAATATAAAAAAAAATGAGCAAAGAAAAAAAAACCATCGCTTATGGTTAGTTTTAAAGAGTTACGAACGAAAGTCGCAAAAATTTGATTAAAGCCAATGCGAATAATAATTAAACGTATAATTTATTTCTATTTTTTGCCACCTGCGTAAATTTGTAAATATTTTCTTATCTTTTTGTTAAACACTTTTTGCTAATATAAATTTTTATTCTAATTATTTCTTTTAAACAATCATTTGCCTGATTCTATTCTACTTTATTTGTTTTCTTGTACAGACTTTTGCTTGTTTAAATAAATAGGTAAATAAATAAAATAATAATAATAATAATAATAATAATAATAATAATAATAATATTGAAAACAATAACTGCCATTATATTTGTAGTATTTTTTATCTCTCAATCTGTCTGACTGAAATCGACAATTAATACTTAAAATTCTCCTTAATTCTACATGGGCCTTAAAAAAATCGTCTGATCGAAATTTATTCATACTACTTAATTTTTTTTTTAAATTTTTTCTGTAGAACGATTTTTTAAATTTAGAAGTGTGTAAAAAAATATTGACACTCACTACTAAAAATAATGACTGACTTACTTTTTTAGTATTTCTTTCGATTCCGTCTGTCTGACTATAATTGATTCTTACTACTTAACATTATGAAGTTGTTGTTTCCTTTTTTGTTTTCCAACTTTTTTAATAATATTTTTTTTATTAATTTTTTAAAATTTTATATCTAAATAAATGTCATAAAAATGTTCAAAATTCTTGCGAAAAATCTTGCAGGTCTGTGAAGTTGGCTCCGACATGTTAATATTTTTTAATTTTTAAAGTTGCGTTCGTTTGTCCAAGATAGGTCCAGATTTGTCCAACAATTATTTTTTTTGTCCACCAAAAAAATTTTCCAAAAAAAAAAAATAATAATTTGAAATTTTTGTTTTTGTACATTTTTGACATTTTTTATTGTAACTCAGTTTTAGAGGGTCGAATTAATTTTTAAGAGGGTGGACAAACAAAATAACAACTTGGACAAACCTCAGAAATTACAAAAATAATATTCCAACCAATTGTTTAAACAATTTCATTAGTATAAATCTCGAAAAAGTATTTTTTCCATTTTTTTTTATTGTAACTCAGTTTTAGAGGGTGGAATTATTTTTTTAAAGGGTGGACAAACGAAATAACAACTTGGACAAACGTCAAAAATTACAAAAATAATATTCCAACCAATTGTTTAAACAATTTCACTAGTATGAATCTCGAAAAAGTATTTTTTCCATTTTTTCAATTGATAACCTTGTTTTAGAGGGTGGAATTATTTTTTTAGAGGGTGGACAAACGAAATAACAACTTGGACAAACCTCAGAAATTACAAAAATAATATTCCAACCAATTGTTTAAACAATTTCACTAGCATAAATCTCGGAAAAGTATTTTTCTCATTTTTTCAATTGATAACCTTGTTTTAGAGGGTGGAATTATTTTTTTACAGGGTGGACAAACGAAATAACAACTTGGACAAACCTCAGAAATTACAAAAATAACATTACAACCAATTGTTTAAACAATTTCACTAGTATAAATCTCGAAAAAGTATTTTTTCCATTTTTTCAATTGATAACCTTGTTTTAGAGGGTGGAATTATTTTTTTAGAGGGTGGACAAACGAAATAACAACTTGGACAAACCTCAGAAATTACAAAAATAATATTCCAACCAATTGTTTAAACAATTTCACTAGTATAAATCTCGAAAAAGTATTTTTTCAATTTTTTTTTATTGTAACTCAGTTTTAGAGGGTGGAATTATTTTTTAAGAGGGTGGACAAACGAAATAACAACTTGGACAAACCTCAGAAATTACAAAAATAATATTCCAACCAATTGTTTAAACAATTTCACTAGTATAAATCTCGAAAAAGTATTTTTTCCATTTTTTTTTATTGTAACTCAGTTTTAGAGGGTGGAATTATTTTTAAAAAAATAATTCCACCCTCTAAAACAAGGTTATCAATTGAAAAAATTAAAAAAATACTTTTCCGAGATTTATGCTACTGAAATTGTTTAAACAATTGGTTGGAATATTATTTTTGTAATTTCTGAGGTTTGTCCAAGTTGTTATTTCGTTTGTCCACCCTCTAAAAAAATAATTCCACCCTCTAAAACAAGGTTATCAATTGAAAAAATGAAAAAAATACTTTTCCGAGATTTATGCTACTGAAATTGTTTAAACAATTGGTTGGAATATTATTTTTGTAATTTCTGAGGTTTGTCCAAGTTGTTATTTCGTTTGTCCACCCTCTAAAAAAATAATTCCACCCTCTAAAACAAGGTTATCAATTGAAAAAATGGAAAAAATACTTTTTCGAGATTTATACTAGTGAAATTGTTTAAACAATTGGTTGGAATATTATTTTTGTAATTTTTGACGTTTGTCCAAGTTGTTATTTCGTTTGTCCACCCTTTAAAAAAATAATTCCACCCTCTAAAACTGAGTTACAATAAAAAAAAATGGAAAAAATACTTTTTCGAGATTTATACTAGTGAAATTGTATAAACAATTGGTTGGAATATTATTTTTGTAATTTCTGAGGTTTGTCCAAGTTGTTTTTTCGTTTGTCCACCCTGTAAAAAAATAATTCCACCCTCTAAAACTGAGTTACAATAAAAAAAAATGGAAAAAATACTTTTTCGAGATTTATGCTAGTGAAATTGTTTAAACAATTGGTTGGAATATTATTTTTGTAATTTCTGAGGTTTGTCCAAGTTGTTATTTCGTTTGTCCACCCTGTAAAAAAATAATTCCACCCTCTAAAACTGAGTTACAATAAAAAAAAATGGAAAAAATACTTTTTCGAGATTTATGCTAGTGAAATTGTTTAAACAATTGGTTGGAATATTATTTTTGTAATTTCTGAGGTTTGTCCAAGTTGTTATTTCGTTTGTCCACCCTCTAAAAAAATAATTCCACCCTCTAAAACAAGGTTATCAATTGAAAAAATGAAAAAAATACTTTTCCGAGATTTATGCTAGTGAAATTGTTTAAACAATTGGTTGGAATATTATTTTTGTAATTTCTGAGGTTTGTCCAAGTTGTTATTTTGTTTGTCCACCCTCTTAAAAATTAATTCGACCCTCTAAAACTGAGTTACAATAAAAAATATCAAAAATGTACAAAAACAAAAATTTCAAAATTTTTTTTTTTTTTTTTTTTGTAAAATTTTTTTGGTGGACAAAAAAAATAATTGTTGGACAAATCTGGACCTATCTTGGACAAACGAACGCAACTTTAAAAATTAAAAAATATTAACATGTCGGAGCCAACTTCACAGACCTAAATCTTGCAATTTATAAAAATAATTAAATTGGTTTTAAACAAAAAAATTATGTTTAGACATAATTATTAATTATAATTATGTTTATTATTATTATTATTATTATTATTATTATTATTATTATTATTATTATTATTATTATTATTTTAAATTATGTTCTTAACATAATTTTTGAAATAAATTGAATATTCTGAAAGAATTTTAAAAAATTTTTCAACCTAATTGTATTCGATCGAGAAGTCTTATTAAATACTTGAAAAAAAAGTATTCTGTTGAAAAATTTCACTAAATCACTATTAAAAATAATTGAATTCTTGCGATGAATTTTACTATTTAAAAAAATAATGCAGTTTTTTCGAAGAATTTTCTGAAAATTGTTGAAAATAATCGAATTGAATAATATTTTTAAAAATAATTGTTTTCTTTCGAGAAATTTTACTACAATTAATTTAAAAATAATTGCATTCGTTTAAAGAATTTTATTATTAATGAAAAATAATTTAATTCTTGAGATGAATTTTATTAAAAATTCTCAAAATTATGATTAAATTCTTTTCAAGAATTTCTTTGAATTTTTCTTTTACAATCGATTTGCTTTAATAAGTTTAATTGAACATTTTTTGAAAGTAATTGAATTTTATGAAGAATTTCTTTCAAGTTTTTAAAATAATCGCTTCTGTTAAAAATTATAATTCAATACTTTATTGTTGAAGTTTATTAAAATTGTTTTTAATTGTTTTTAATACAATTTAATTGCTGTGGAAAATTTTAATTATTTATGAAAGTAATTTAGTTTTAACGAAAAATTTTACTTTTTAAACAAAAATTTTAATTGTCTAAGTATTTATAAGAAGTTTGAAAAATAAATGAATGTTTTTGGAAAGTTTCGATTGAAAATTGGAAAAAATTTCACTCACTCCTTCAGTACAATTTTATCAAAATATCGACAAAATACAATTTTTATAAACAAATTGTGCCATTTTTTAATTTTTAAAGAAAATAATTTTTTATTTTACAAGAATTTTCTTAGAAACTTGGAAAACAATTGAATTTTTAAAATAAAATTTGCAGACAATCTTATAAATAATTAATTTTTTGATATTAAATCACTTTTAGAATTATTTTTAAGAAAATCGAATGTTTGCAAAGACTAAACTAAGTAATTGAATTGTTTCAATTGATTTATGCAAATGTCAGAAAATAATTTAATTCTTACGTGAAATTTTGTTAAAATTGGATTGAAAATAATTTACCTTCTGCGAAGAATTTTACTATTTATAAAAATGATTGAATTATTTCGAAGAATATTGTTACGTATGTAAATAATTGAATTCTTGCGAAGAGTTAGTTTAAAAATTTCTAAAAATTATATAAACAATAATAATTAAATGTTTACTTATAAAGTGATAGTAGCTGTTTAACTAGGATTAACTACTACTACTACTTAAAAAATAGTAATACTATATTGACCGGTTTTGACCCACTTTCCCGTAGATGAAAAAAATCGTTTTTTTCCATATAGATAGAAATATTATTTTTTTTCATTTTTCATTAACAAAATTTGTTTTACACTGCGGGAAAATTATTAAAAAAACACACACAAAAAATTGCGGAATATGGAAAAATCTTTTTAAAAAATTCATAACAAATAAGTGTGTGCGGTCTTTTTTGTGGGTTATAGTCAGCTGTGTACATGAAAATACTCTACAATTTCATTATATTATAAAAATGCAATGGAGACGAGAGACCTCAAAGAGTGTAGGAAAAGTTTGGAAAATTGCAAATTTTTTT
This sequence comes from Leptopilina drosophilae, assembly GCA_032873175.1. Taxonomy (NCBI): domain Eukaryota; kingdom Metazoa; phylum Arthropoda; class Insecta; order Hymenoptera; family Figitidae; genus Leptopilina; species Leptopilina drosophilae. The sequence continues at coordinate 17,397,710 of CM065481.1, forward strand.
TTTCTTTTTTTTAATACACACATTTATATATGTATATACTGTACATACAAGTATATATATATATATATAAATATACGAAAATAGATAGAAACAAGCAAGTGCATAAACCGTGTCGCACATTTCACCAATATTCTCAGCAGGGAAAATCCGGCTGAGGACCGCTCGCTGGGCGAGGAATGAATAGAGAGAGACAGAGAACTATTGTACGAGTTTGTTCTGGGGGGATATTACGAGAGTTGAGAGTAGGACGAATTCTCGCAGAATGAAAAGGCGCTGAATTTTGCTTCCATATGGCCAAAAATGATTGCATGCACATCGCACCATATTCAGAAAAATCTGGAACAGATTCACGATATTAGTAATGTTTAAGAGGAAGAAATCCTTTTCTTATAAAATTCTCCTTCTATTCTTTTTTTTTCTTATTCTCTCATTGATTTTTATTTATTGATTTCAATAATGTATTTTCCAACGTAATGGCAAAAATTGATACTTAAATTCAATTGTTATTATGGAACTAGTTTTTTTTAATGAAACTTAGCTCGATTCATTCATTTTGTTTCGATGGAAAATCCTTTTCTTCCATCCTTTAATTTGCAATAGGAAAAATATTTCTTTGAATCAATGAAAATTTATTTGAAACAACTAAGTTTTTGTTCAATCAAGCAAAATTTGTCTAAAACAAGTAATTTGTTTTTTAATCAACTACAATTCATTGGTAACAAGAAATTTTTCTTTCATTGAAGGAAAACTTATTTGAATGGAACCAAAATTTTCGTTGATTCCATCAGAAATTACTGAAAGCCACTAAATTTTGAGGGAAGTAACAAAAGTTTTTAGAGTGAACTAAATTTTGATTAAATTAATAAAAATTTATTTTAAAAAATCAATAAATGTTTATTGAATCAACTGAAATTTGTTTTAAAACTCGCAAATTGCTTTTGAACAACTAAAATTTCTATTGTAACGCAAAAATTTTTGTCAATTCGAGAAAAATTTACTTGTAACAATTCAAAAGGTTTGTTTATTCGATTAAAGTTTATTTAAAACAACGAAATTTTTGTTGAATTAAAAAAAATTTATTTAAAAGAACTAAATTTTAATTTATTGAACCAAAATGTATTGAAAACAACTAAATTTGGTTGAATCTACAGAAATGTTGTTGAACAACCAAATTTTGATGAAATGAACAGAATTTTGTTTAAAACAAGCAAATTATTCTGCAATCAACTAAAATTTTTATTGTAACGTGGAAATTTTGTTTAATTCCAGAAAAATTTGTTGGAAACAACGAGAAAATTTAGTTGTATTATGTAAAATTTATTTGTAACAATTCAAAAATTTTGTTGATCATATCAAAGTTTATTTGAAACAACGAAATTTTTGTTAAATTAACAAAAATTTACTTGAAACAACTAAATTTTAATTAATTAAAACGAAATGTATTTAAAACAAATAAATTTGATTGAATGTATAAAATTGATGTTGAAATAACCAAATTTTGATGAAATGAACAGAAATTTCTTGTTTTCTTTTCTTTTAATTATTTAAAATTTATTTTAAAGACGAAATTTTTGTTAAAGCAACGAAAATTTATTTGAAGCAAGTAAATTTTATTTCAATCAACCGAAATTAGTTTAAAACAATCAAATTAATGTTTAATCAACTGAAAATTATTTTTAAACATCAAAAAATTTTGTTTTGATTATGTTAAATTTATTTTAACCACAAAATTTTTGTTAAAGCATCAAAAATTTGTTTGAAACAACTAAAAATTAATTAAATTAAGCAAAATTAGTTTGAAACAATCAAATTAATTTGTAATCTACTGAAAATTATTTAAAGAACGAAAAATGTTGTTTTAATTACGTAAAAATTATTTCAAACACGAAATTTTTATTGAACCATCGAAAATTTATTTGAAACAACTAAAATTGAAAAAATTCAACTAAATTCAATCAAACGAAATTAGTTCAAAACAATCAAATTAATGTTTAATCAACTGAAAATTATTTTAAACAACGAAAAATGTTGTTTTAATTATTTAAAATTTATTTTAAAGATGACATTTTTGTTAAAGCAACGAAAATTTATTTGAAACAACTCAAATTTAATTCAATCAAGCAAAATTAGTTTGAAACATGCAAATTAATTTTTAATCAACTGAAAATTATTTAAAACCACAAAAAATTTTCTTTTAATTAGGTAAATTTTATTTTAAACAGAAAATTTTTTGTTATATCAATAAAAATTTGTTTAAAACAATTAACTTTTGAGTGAATCAACTGAAATTTATTTGAAACAACAAAATTTGAATTAAATGTATGAAAGTTTAATTCAAACAACCAAATTTTTTATCGTAACAACTGAAATTTATTTTAAACAAAAACTTTAGTTGCATCAAAGCTTATTTGAAATTAACGAAGTTTTTATTGAAGTAACCAAAAAATAAATTTAAATAAATAAAAACAATGTAATAGATATAAAATAAAACTTTATTAATAAATAATTTTTTAATAATTAATATTAATAATTTATTTATAAATAAATAGATAAATAAAATTATAAAACTACAAAATTTAATGTTTAATAAAAGTGAGACAGCAAAAGTACTATTGAATAATAATTCAAAAAAATCATAATGTTACAAATAGTTCGTCATTTATAAACACGAAAGACAAATAAGAAATGAAAAATAAATATTTCCCAAGTAACTAATTGCAAAAAAGGCAAACTCTCCACTTTAATAAATTTAAGGGACGAAACGACTTGAAAAAGAATGGAAAAAAGGAAACAAAAAAAATTGTTAACAATGACTATAATCCAATGCTTGTATATTTAAACTCCAAAAGACTAATTATGCAAAGAATCACGTGACTTGTTATTCATCAGTGCACGTGATCTGCTCCTGTTAGCATAGTAATTTTTCACCACCCTTTTCATCTTTCTCTGAGTTACAATTGGGGTGCGCTTCCACACACATACTACACAGAATCTTAACGCGAACCTGTTAGTTTACTTAAACTTTTAGGGTGAATCCTTAACTAGCATAATCCTCCAGCATGACAGAAAAATACTGACCAATTACTGTAAAATGAAAAATAACCACTTTCAATCCTGGAAAAAATTCAAAAAAAGAAATCAGACTTTATGCAAACAAAAATTCAAAGTTAAAATAAAAGTTCTTTTATAGAACGAGAAAGACAAATATTTCCAGGCCAATATAAAGACATGACAGTTGTAATATTTGAATATTATCCGCACACTTTTTTCTGGCTTATGAGACAAAAAAAGTTTTTTTCCTCTCCCTTAATTGGATAAACAGGAGAAAAAAATTATAATTACGAAAAGTTTAATTCTACATACATACACATTGCGCGTAAGGGAAAAAATCTCGTGGAATGAAAATGTTCATTATCATTCAGAAACAAAAATTTACATTCTTGCTGTGAAAAAAATGTACATTTGTGCTTAACATATTGACGTTATTAAAATTTCAAACAGAAAAAAAGAAATTTCTACTTTGATTACAATTTATTTTCCGAATTATTAAAATTATTTAGTTTCGTCAAAAAAAATTCTCTTCTATTTTTTCATTTTTTACACTCAGTTTTCATTTATTTTTATTTACTTTATTTTTTGTTCGTAACAAAATTGCTTTGTTTATTTTTATATTCTATTTTTTTTATTTATTTTTTACTTAATTTTTATTTATTTTTTATTTATATTTTATTTATTTAATTTTTATTATTTGCTTTATTACTATGCACAAGCTTCGCACTCGATAATATTATTTTCTAAAAATTCATATTTATTTTTATATAATATTCAATTTTGTTTATTTCATTTTCTATATATTTTGTTTTATTTTATTTTTATTTTTTAATTTTATCTATTTTCTTTAATTCAAGTTTAATTTGAAATTAATTTTTAACTTAATTTTTGTTAAAAAGTTCTATGAAAATTTAGTTATGTAAATAGTCGAAAAATGTATAATTAATGTTTAAAACAATGTATAATTAATGTTTCTTAAAATTAAACTTTTATAAAAGTTTATCAAAATTTTGTCAAATAATAGAATTTTTACAATGAATTTTATTGACACTTTTTTATTAATTGAATTGCTGTAAAGAATTTTATTATTTGTCAAAATAATTAAAGGTAAAGAATATTATTAAACCTTTTAAAATAATTTAATTTTTTTTACTAATTTTGTATTAAGAATTTTGAAAGTAATTCAATTCTTTTAAGAAAAATAATTGTAATAGTATTTAATATAAATGTATTCTCATAAAAAATTTTGAGAGTATTTGAATAATTATGACGTCAATATTTTAATAACCCATTCTTTTTACAAATTGTGACGTCATAATGATTCAAATGCCTTTAACAAAATTATTGAAAATAATTCATTACTTTCGTAGTATTTTATAAAAAGTTTTTAAATAATTGTCATTTGAAATTTTTTATCAAAATATTATTCTTTTTTTAAGTAATTAAATTTTTCGAAACTTTCGTTATGTTTATGGAAAAAATTAATTTTTGGAAAGAATTTCATTAAAATTTTTTTAACAATTTGAATTTCTGTTTGAAAAATTTTTTAATATAAGTATTTTGAAATAATCTAATTCCTTTGAGGAAAATAGTTACAATGTGTATTGAAAGTAAATGCATTCTTATAAAAAATTTTCTTAAAATTAATGAAAATAATTTATTTCTTTCGGAATATTTTGTAAACAATTTTTAAATGATCAATCTTATGGAAAAAATTTTTTATCAAATGTCTATTTTAAATAATTAAATTTCTGCGAAAATTTCGTTATATTTATGGAAATTATTAGTTTTTGGAAAGAAATGCATTAAAATTTGTTAATCAATTGATTTTTTTTGGAAAAGTTTTTTATTATAAGTGTTCGAAATAATTCAATTCCTTTGAGAAAAATGGTTACAATGTGTATTGACATTTAATGTATTCTTATAAACAAATTTTATCTAAATTAATGAAAATAATTAATTTCTTTCGAAATATTTTATAAACAATTTTTAATTGATCAATCTCGTATAAAAAAAATTTTTATCAAATGTCTTTTTTAAATAATTAAATTTCTGTGAAAATTTTGTTACATTTATGAAATTGAAATTTTTGGAAATAATTTCATTAAAATTTCTTTTAACCTGGATTTTTGTTTGTGAAATTTTATTAAAATGAATTGAAAAATAATTACTTTTTAATGAAAATGTATTTAAAATAATTTTTTTTATTATTTCGTTATATAAACGATTTTACAAAAAAAATCTCCATTCATTTTTTAGGGTTTTTCTTAGAAGTTTTCTTCTTTCCACATTTTTTTCCCTAATATCTTCATTTACGGAAATTTATTCGCCTTTTTATGTGCAAAGAAGCAGAAAAAAATTGATCCCTTTTTAATGCTTATCAAAATATAGACGGCGTGGTTGTTTGGGGAATCCCCGGCTACAATCAACTGCACGTAAAGAAATAATTTGTTCTATCGAGCATAAATCTCATTTTATAATTTGAACAACAGTGTATACTTTTCTTTGCTTTCCGTGAAAAAAGATTTAGTTAATCACCTGGTAAGCGATTTTTTTCCTCACCTTCTGTACTATTATATATAAAATCTCTTAAAATCCTCTAAACCTTTTAAGTTTTAACCTTTGGGTTATAATTACTTAAAAAATTCTCAAGTCGGGGAAAATATTTCTCGAACACGGAAAAAAACCTTTGACTGGAACAGCGATTACTTTCGATGAAATAGCGAAACAATTCGTTGCAATAACTAAAAATTTCGCTAATATAGTCAATTTTTTATAGTTGTTCCAGGTGAAGATTTTTTTTTTGTGAACATTAATTTTATACTTTTTCTTCCCAGGGTTAAAAAAAATGGTAATATTTATAATTGAGAAACAGATAAAAAGTGTAAAAAAAATCCGTTATTTTTCAAGTTTTTCTAATTTATTATACACTGAAAAAAATTTATTTGATTCAAATAACCGATTATTTGTCTATAATCAAATAAATATTTACTTGAATCAAATAATTTTTATTTGAATCAAATAAATTGTATTTAAATCAAATATTTCAGTATTTGAAGTAAATACTAATTAATTGATTCAAATAAAACTTATTTGATTCAAGTAGATATTTATTTGATTATAGACAAATAATCGGTTATTTGAATCAAATAAATTTTTTTTTCAGTGTAATTTTTATCTTTCTTTAATTTTTATTTATTTAATTTTTATTTCTTTATACAGGGCTCGAACTAGGTCCGTAAATCCCGTAAAAGTCCGTAACTTTGCTTGAAGTCCGGAAAAGTCCGTTTTTTTGAAAAAAGGTCCGTAAAGTCTGTAATTCGGTTGAAAAAGATCCGTAAAGTACGTAAATTATACGATATAATTTGGATAATTTTAGAGAAATTACAAATGATTGAAGGAATTCAATTATTTTCAAAAGTAATAAAATTCTTCGCAAAAATTCAATTATGTTCAAAAATTTTTTTAAATTCTCGTCAATATTTCAATTATCTTTAGAAATAATTAAATTCTTCTTTGAAATATCAATTATTTTCAAAAATTTTAATAAAATACTTGGAAAAATTTCAATTATTTTCAAAATTTTTCCTCAATTCAATGATTTTTAATAGGTATCGGGGTGGTAGCGATTCTACGCAAATAAACCCTACAAAATAAAATTCTACACAATTAACTCTACACCAGGAAATTGTACACAATACATTTAATAAATTTGATTAATTCTACGTAAATAAATTCTACAGAAAAAAGTCCTACACATTAGAATTAAATAGAACAAAATATATCATTAAAATCTTTTAATTCTACACGATTAAATACTACATCAGAAAATTTGACACAGTTTATTTTAATTAAAATAAAATTATAATAATAATTTTTTTATTTTAAATTATAATTCTACGCAGTCAAATTGTACACCAGAAAACTCTACACATTTGAAAGATATTAATTAAATTGACTTTTAAAAAATTCTAAATAAATAAATTCTACAAAAAAATATTCTACACAATAATAATACTAAATAAAATGTAACTTTAAATAAAATTTATTTAATTTTGCACAATTAAATACTACATTAAAAAAATCTACACAATGTATTTTTAAACGAAGAAAAATGCGAATTATTTTTTCAATTTAATTTTTAATTCTCCACACTTAAATTGGACCCCAGAAAACTCTACACATTGGAAAAATATTTATTAAATTAAGTTTAAAAAAATTCTAAATAATGAAATTCTACAAATAAATACTCTACACATTAGAACTAAATAAAATGTAACTTTAAACAAAATTTATTTAATTTTGCACGGTTAAATACTACATAAAAAAATTCTACGCAATATAACGAAGAAAATAACAATTATTTTTTAAATTAAATTTTTATTATTCTGCACAGTTAAATTGAAAACCAAAAAACTTGACACAATGAAATAATTTTTTTAAGAAATTTTAAAACTAGTCAAATATATTCTTCAAAAAAAAACTCTACACATTAAAATAAAATAAATATAAAGTTTTTAATCTAATTTGTTTAATTCCACACAATTAAATTCTATATCAGAAAATTGTACACAAATTATTTTTAAGCAAGGAAAAATATTTTCTTTATTTTTTTAATTTAATTTTTAATCCTATACATTTTAATTCAACTCTGGAAAACTCTACACAAATGAGCTTTAAAGTCTTCGCATATTATTTTTAGATAAGATGAAATTATTTTTTAAACTCTACGCAATTATATTAAACACAAAGAAACTCTACAAATGAATTCATTTAATTAATAATAATAATAATAATAATATATAATAATAATATTATATAATATATAATAATATAATATAATATAATAAAATATATAATAATATATTTGTTGCCAAAAATTTTTGTGTTGAGTTTTATTTTGTAGAGTTTTCCAGAGTTGAATTAAAATGTATAGGGTTAAAAATTAAATTAAAAAATAAAGAAAATATTTTTCCTTGCTTAAAAATAATTTGTGTACAATTTTCTGATATAGAATTTAAGTGTGTAGAATTAAACAAATTAGATTAAAAACTTTATATTTATTTTATTTTAATGTGTAGAGTTTTTTGTTGAAGAATATATTTGACTAGTTTTAAAATTTTTTTAAAAAATTATTTCATTGTGTCAAGTTTTTTGGTTTTCAATTTAACTGTGCAAAATATTAAAAATTTAATTTAAAAAATTATTGTTATTTTTTTCGTTATATTGTGTAGAATTTTTTAATGTAGTATTTAACCGTGCAAAATTAAATAAATTTTATTTAAAGTTACATTTTATTTAGTTCTAATGTGTAGAGTATTTATTTGTAGAATTTCATTATTTAGAATTTTTTTAAACTTAATTTAATCAATATTTTTCCAATGTGTAGAGTTTTCTGGGGTCCAATTTAAGTGTGGAGAATTAAAAATTAAATTGAAAAAATAATTCGTATTTTTCTTCGTTTAAAAATACATTGTGTAGAATTTTTTAATGTAGTATTTAATTGTGCAAAATTAAATAAATTTTTTTTAAAGTTACATTTTATTTAGTATTATTATTGTGTAGAATATTTATTTGTAGAATTTATTTATTTAGAATTTTTAAAAGTTAATTTAATCAATATTTTTCAATTGTGTAGAGTTTTCTGGTATACAATTTGACTGCGTAGAATTATAATTTAAAATAAAAAAATTATTATTAGAATTTTATTTTAATTAAAATAAACTGTGTCAAATTTTCTGATGTAGTATTTAATCGTGTAGAATTAAAAGATTTTAATGATATATTTTGTTCTATTTAATTCTAATGTGTAGGACTTTTTTCTGTAGAATTTATTTACGTAGAATTAATCAAATTTATTAAATGTATTGTGTACAATTTCCTGGTGTAGAGTTAATTGTGTAGGATTTTATTTTGTAGGGTTTATTTACGTAGAATCGCTACCACCCCATAGGTATCTATACTATTCTAATAAAATTTTCCAAAAAAATTCAATTATTTAAAAAAAAATCTACTTTAATTCTACACAAACCTTTAATTATTTTCAAAAAATAATAACAATTTTACAGGGATTTCATTATTTACAAATTTTTTTTATAAATTTCTTCGCAAGAATCAATTATTTTCATTAGTAATAAAATTTTTACAGGCATTTAATTTTTTTGGCAAGTAATAAAATTCTTATTAGGAATTCAATTATTTTGATGAATAATAAAGCTAATTGCAGAATTTCAATTATTTTTAATACAATTTTAATCGAATTTCTCGAAAAATATAATTATTCTTAAAAATTTTATTAAAATTTATCAAAGAAATTTAATTATATTTATAATCTTTGCTACAATTTATTTATTAGAATTTAAATATTATTTGTAATAAATTTTTTATTAAATTTCTTTAAAGAATAAAATTATTGCATTCAAAATTTTTAATGCAATTCTTTGCGTAAATTATCAATTATCTTTATAAATTATAAAATTCTTCTCTAAAATTGAATTATTTTCAAAAAATTTAATAAATTTCTTGGCAAAATTTCAATTATTTTCAAAAATTTTCCCTAATTTAATTATTTTTAATATCTATTTTAATATAATTTTGCAAAAGAATTCAAGTTATTTGAAAATTGATGGATACAATTCTTTAAAAGAATTGAATTTTAAGAAACGTATATAATTATTCAATAAATTGTTTTTTTTTGTTTTTAAATAATGAAATTCTAGTAGAATTTTCTCATAAAAATTGATTTAAAAATGTATTTCAGTTAAAATTTTAGATTATAATTGAATATTAAAAGTATTAGAGTGTCAAGTTTTAGAAATAATTAAATTTTGAAAAGGTTTCAAAATTCAAATTAAAAAAAAAAAAATTCAGGATTCAAATTTTTGAAAATTTGAATCTTTCATATTTTTAACTAAGTAACAATTCTGTGGAATTAATTTTTTTGAGAAATTTTAATTGCGAATTTTTTTTATATTATTTGAAGTTTTTATTTTCTAATACATATTTAATTGAAGAATTTACAAATAATTGAAAAATCGAATATTGTAAAGAAATGAATTTGAAAATTGTCAAAGAACTTTTTCGAAAATTATTAAAAATAATCGATTTTAAGAAGAATTTTAGTTAAAAATTCTTGAAAATAATAATTGAATTGATAATGATTTTATCACTCTATATTTAATTGTTATAAAACATGAAGTAATCAATCGCTCCAAGTCGAAGACTCGGAGTTATCGATATCTTCATGTTTTTTTAGTTATGAAAAAATCTAATTTATAGTTTTGAGTAAAATGTTCTCATATATATTTTTGTCAGTTGGGAAACATACTTTTTTTTATCAAATTAATCAATCTTTCAGGTGTGGAATAAAGAGGAAGTATTAAATATAGATGAATAAATATAAAATCAGGAATATTTATGAAGAAAATTATTTTTGGAAACATTGCTGTTTGACTTAATCATAGAATAGATCCGATTAATTATATATTCATGGCATTAAAGTTTCAAAAGCCAAAAGTAACATTGAGATGATGGAAATCTTCTGTACAGGTGAAAGATTATAGTTAAAGCTCAAGCAAAGTTTTGAAAAGTAAACTTGATGTAACGTATAACTAGTCGTGTATATTTTATACAAAAAAAGAAGAAGAAGAAAGGAATGAAGATGATGAAAATTCGTTTGTCTAATTTTAAAGTTTAAATGTACGCTTATAACCCCTCAAGTTTCATTTATGAAATTAAATCGTGAAACATTTTACAGTGTCGTTTTGTGTGAAAATTTAAAGCAAACCACCACTATACTTCCTTCAGTGCTCTCTCCTCTCTTTTTCCCCCCACCAGATGTCGGTGGTAGTTTCGAGCAATGTTGTAATGCTGAATTCAGAAATACGGTTCGTTCTGTCTTCAGCACTCGCTATATTGCATTCGTGCGCAGGAAATGTCGACAATTACAAGGATACGAGCGAGAGGGTATCTTTGTCTCTCTCTCTCCCTCCTAAAATGCCAACGGCGTCATTCTCGTTTGCTTATGGTCATTGCTGCATACTTGCATTGCAATAATAGCTCCTGTTTTTAGCACAATACATTATTCCGGTCAACAAGTTTTCATGTTTTAATCATGTTCTACTCAAGCTGCATAATCAATATTTATTAAACTTTGTTAAAACATTTTATGTACAGTGAGTTAATGGACATTGCACAATGCATGTTGTACGTGCGGTAAAGAAAAACACAGCCCATAAAAACTTTATTGGCAAAATTAAACTTTTTTTTGTTCATTCTTTTTTTTTTTGGAAATGAATTTGCGAGAACACAATTTATTTCATTTTTTTCCCCTTTTATTTGGGAAACTAATTTATAAAGACAACTTTTCCAATCAATCTATAATAATCGTGATAATAATCGTTTTTTCCTGATGTTTGTTCGCAGTTCGTTGTTTCTGCTTGCTTATTTTGTTTTTAATTTTTCTATGTCTCATTCAAAGTAAAATTAAAAAAAATTAATTTTTAGAAATTTCATGTCACGTTTGTTCGAAATTACGTCAAATTTTTACTAATTCAGATTCAGAGAATACATTTTTAGGCAGCATGCTTAAATGAAAAATTTGGAAAATATATTCTTTCTTCATACTTTTGAGCTAATAAGCGAAACACTAAATTCTATATTAAATTTATTTTTAAGTTTTTTTTTATTTTTAAAAATGTTAATATTATTATAACTTTTATGATAATTTTGTACAAAATTATAGGAAATAATTTTATTGATGCATTGAATATTATTAGTTTTTTTTTAATAGTTGAATTGTTTCAAAATGTTTTGCTAAAATTTTTGAAAATAAAATTTTACAGAATTTCATCAAAATTTTAAAAATTAATCATTTAAAGAATTTTATTTTAAAATTTTCAGAAATATTTAAAAACCTTCCAGAAATTTAAAACTAATTGAATTACGTCAAAGAATTTGGTTAAGATTTTAAAAAAATTAACTTTTAATAACTAATTTAATTAAAATTTATTAAAATATTTTCACACTTTCCAGAAATTTGAAATAATTGAATATTTGCAATGTATTTGCAATGTATTTGCAATGTATAATTTTTGAAAAAAATTATTACTATAGTTTATTTTTTTTTAAATTGCAATAAAAGAAATTGATCTTCTCCGAGGGACTGCTTCTTTTTAATAATTAAATTGTGTCAAAGAATTTTGTTAAAATTTTTTAAAAATATTTGAACTCTGCAAAAATTAGGAAATAATTTTTTATTGAAAATAGTTGAATTTTTAAAAGGAAATTTTTTAAAAATTAATGAATGCGCTAGTAGAACTTTTGTAAAATTGCAATATAAATAATTGAATTCTATAAAAGAAATTTGTTGTTAAAAAATAATTGAATTTTATTTAAATATTGTAACGAATTTTTTTTAAATATTGTAACGAATTTCATTTTAACCTTTTTAAACAATTTGAACTCTTTGTAAAAATTTGAAAATAATTTTTTATTGAAAGTAATAGAATTTTTACAATGAATTCAAAACTTTTTAAAATAATTGAATGCTTTAAGTAGAATTTTTTAAAAATTGCAATAAAAATAGTTTATCTCCTCAACGAGATTGTATTTTTTTTTAAATAAATGATTTCTGTTAATGAGTTTTATTATCATTTTTGCAAATATTTCCACTGTTTCAAGGAATTTTAATTATAAATAAATTAAACATGAATGGTCTTCTTCTAAACATTTCCATCAAAATTAATAAAAATAATTGAATTTCTAAGAAGAATTTTATTAGAATTTTAAAAAATAACTGAATTACTTACGTAAGATTTTTAAAAATTCTATTAAAAATTATTTAATTTCATGAAAGAAGTCTATTATTTATTTATAAAAACAGTTGACTTCTTTAGAAGGATCGAATTTTTTAGAGAATTTTTATAAAATTTCATTGTAAATAATCCAATTCTTCTACGAATTTAATTTATGAAAATGCATGAATTGAGAAGAATTTTATTAAAATATGTTAAACTGATTGAATTTTTCAAAGAAATTTTGATAAAATTGTGTCAACAATAATTAAATTCTGAGATAAATTTTATTCTTTGTGAAAATAAATAAATAAATACTAGAATTTTGTAAAATAATGACATTATTTTTAATAATTGAATTTTTTTTGGTCATTTTAATGAAGTGTTGAAAGTAATTGATTACTTGTAAGAATTTAAAAAAATGTAAATAATCGCATCTCTTTAATTATGAAAATAATTGAATTTTTGCAAAAAAATTTACTTTTTATAAAAACAATTTAATTCTTCCACAGAATTTTATTTAAATTTTTAAAAAATAATAAATTATAATTAATTGAACTTCGAATTTGAATTTCTTCAAGAATTGAACTTGATATTTGAAAATAATAATTTTATGTTTAATGTTAATAATTTTGAATTTTATCATTTTAGTATTATTATTATTTTGAATTGTATTATTTTGAATTTCTAATTTTATTAATAATTTTAATTTTGTAATTTGTTTTTTATTACAAAATTAATTTTAATTAATTTTAATTTTTTTTAATTTATGTAATTGTTTACAAAAAAAAACGAAATTATCAATCATTCTATTTTATTGACTAAACTTACTTTTGAAACATTCTCAAAGGGATAAAAATGCCTATACAAAAGACCTTTTAATTTCTTTAATAAACTCCTCACATTGTTTCATTGATTTTTTTATTAACAAGTCAGAACAATTCTCTCTCAAGTTTCTATGTCGTTTTCATCGTTCGGTACTGGTTTTAATTAACTTTAATTGATTGACAGTTTTATTGGACTTATTAACTTCTTCCTAACAGTTTTATTAACTTCTTTTTATTCGCCTCTGTAATTTATTCATCACTTAATCAGTTAAAGTCTTTTTTCAACTTCTTTTTTCTTTTCTTCTTCTTCTTCTTTTTTTTGTACAAACCATAAAGCTAAGGAAGTAACGATTTTAAAAACTTGAGTTTAGAAGAACAGGAGAAACTGGGTAATGTCGAAAAATGAAGTTTTCTTTCGAGATAAGGGATAAACCCTTCAGTTGCATGATTTTATTTTTTTTTTCTTAAGAAAAAGTGACTAGGAAATTATGGAAGTTCTTGAAGCAGAACAGAGCTTTAAGCTCAGCTAAAGATGACGTTTTTTAGTTTAATTTTGACGTCAAAATTTGTTTTTGCAAATAAGGAGAAAATTTGTAGAAATTTCCAGTGAAGGGGAAAAAAAGAGATATATTAATTTTTGAAAAGTGAAAATAAGGTACAAGAGGTACTTTTTTTCTGTTTCATTTATTTATTTTTTTTTTTTTTTTTATAATTTTAAGAAAATTTTGATAAATTCTAGTTTTAGTTTATTATAATTTATTTTGTGAATCGTTATTTCTTCTCGCATCCCTATCGATTGGAATTTACAATAGATAACTATTTCGTAATACTGTATACTGTCTAAAGATAATTGCTTAGCTGTTTCTCTGTGAAGTCGTATTTCTGTAACACAAGTTTCAGCAAGTCTCTCAACCGCAAATCTCTTGGGATCTAGCCATTGTCTCTGCGCTTATCCGATATGTTGAAGCTCCACGCCTTAATCTTCAAGATTGCAAGTCCAGCATGTCTCTCTTGTGATATTTAAAAAGAAAAGAAGAAGAAGAAAAGAAAAACAGTCCTGAAAATGAAATCACTTTTTATTTCTGACGTAAAAATTGTTTTTTCTTCCTCCTTTTGGAAATCATAACGAAATTTTAAAATCATTTCATATTTCATATTATAGCTATGAGTGATAGGAAATTTTTTTCGAAATTTACTTAGTGAAACATTTCAAAATTTATTATTGTAATTGTGATTAAATTTTAATTGTAATTGTAACTGTGATTGAATTTTAATTGTAATTGTAATTGTAATTGTAATTGTAATTGTAATTGTAATTGTAATTGTAATTGTAATTGTAATTGTAATTGTAATTGTAATTGTAATTGTAATTGTAATTGTAATTGTGATTAAATTTTAATTGTGATTGTAATCAAACAAAAGAAAAATATCATACAGTGGAAATGACAGATTTTTTTTTCTGTTTCAGGTACGTTTCTTGGATAAACACTCAATGTAAAGAGATATGCAAAATTTCTAAAGGTAACACATATGGATTATGTTATTAGTTTTTAGTGTTGACAATGAATCGTTTGCCTCCTCGTGCTTATTGGAAATTTATTCTGTTATCAGCTTAGATTACTATTCATTTGCCATCACGAGTGTCAATTTATTCAATGAAGAGGTATTATGATAATGAAGGTTAATAATCAATGCATAAACTCTACACTCGTTCTCTCCCTGTTTGATATTCCAGTTATGATTAAATATTCTCTGGCGTATGCTTCATGCGTGTTATGTAACCTTGTTTAACACGAGATTCACGATAATTAATTACACAAGGCCTTACTATTGTGTTTGAATCGAATCAACGTGAAAATTCATAAATTGCATTATTCTCTTCCTTCACATTCTCTCTTCACATTTTAATTCAACAATTTTTCCCCTTAAAGCAAAATTATTTTTGAAATATTCTATTTTAATTGTTCGTTTTTTATTTTGTTGATATCCACGAATTTTTTTAGTGAAAAAGAACTATTCATTGATAATTGGATATTGATGGAAAAATATAAATAAATATAATATAAATATAATATAAATATAATATAAATATAAATAAATATAATATAAATAAATATAATATAAATATAAATAAATATAATATAAATAAATATAAATATAAATAAATATAATATAAATATATAAATAAATGTAGTGGAAATAAAATAAATAATATCTGCAAACTTTTTTTTTACTAATCACAATAGAAATACGATTGTCGGACTAAAATCTTCTACATACGGCTGACGTTAAAATTATAAAAGCAAGAATTACGCCTCTGTCTGACTAAAATATGTTTTTACTACTGAGGCTCAGTTATTACCCTGTAAGATATTTTCACCACCCACAATAGAAATAGAAAAAAAATAATTCTTTTTTGTCTGATTGTAAATTTCTTGCACTACTGATTTTGAAAGTACATAAATATTTATTGACTGACTAAACTTTATTTTTACTACTAACGATAGAATTACCAAAAATTACAAATGTCTGACTTAAAATTTCCTTTTACTTTACTAGAATATTGAATACGTTGAAAAAAATAATAATAAATTTAAATAATTATAAATAAATAATTTATTTTTTAAAATAAATATTTACATTTTTTTATAAATTAAAACTTTTAATTATATTATATTTTATAATATTAATAAATATTTATAATTAAATTTTTAAGTTAATCCATTAACATTTTTAATTTTTTATGACAAAATCAGACTTGGCACTTTCAGACTAAAAAAGTAGTAAAAATGTAACTACAGAAAAATTAAACTTCACAACCAAAAACCAACTTTTTAGAAACTTTATAAAACTGACGAAAATTTTATTCTGTATTTTATTTTTCTGACATTTTCTTAATGTTCATAAAAATATTTTCTTCTTTCTTATTCTAATGCCAATAAATTGATTTCCTTCATCGATTTTTATTATTCATGAAAGAATTTCAATATTTCGCAAAATCATTTAATTCTTACAAAGTACACAAATTTTTTTCTTTTAATAATTCATTCCTTTCGACTAATTTTATGCAAATTCTTATTTAAATAATTTAATTCCCGAGAAATTGTTATTATTGACAAAAAAAAATTTGAATTCTTCCGAAGATTTTTGCAACAAAATTTTTAAATAATTGAATTCTGTTAGCAAATTTTTTTAAAATATTAAAAATCATTGAATTCAGAAACATTTTTAAAAATAATTAAATTTTACAAAGAATTTTTTTAGAATACTTCACAATAATTAAATATCTGTGTGGTATTTTATTAAAATTTAATTTAAAAAATTTAAATCCCAAAAAGGTTTTTTATTATTTACAAAAATAAATGAAGTCTTACGAAAGGTTTTATTAGAATTTTTCAAAGTAAATGAATTAAGAAGAAGAAATTTAATACTTATAAAGATAATTGAATTCTTGTGATGAATATTGTTATTTATAAAAATAATTGAATTTTGCAAGAAATTTACTAAAATAACATAAAATAATCGAATTTTTGGGAATAGTTTTGTTATTTATGTTTAATAATTGAATTCTTTTGAAGAATTATTTATTCATAAATAATTGAATTCTTGAGAAGAATTATTTTAATCATAAATAATTAAATTCTTGAAAAGAATTTTATTAATGTCCAGAAGAATAATTGAATTATTTTATATAAATTTAATTCAAAATGTGACAACGATTTTATTTGCAAAAACAATTAAATCCTTGTAAAGAATTTTAAAATTTATAAAAATAATCCAATCACTGCTGATGATTTAAAGACAAATTTTTAAACATTCAAATGTTTAAAAATTTGTGTTTTTTTTTTTTTTTTTTTTTTTTTTTTTTTTTTTTTTTTTTTGAAAAAATCAATTTTTTCAAAAAAAAAAAAAAATGTTTTAAAATTCTATTTTAAATAATTCAATTCCTGCGAAATTTTTATTTTTTTCGCGAAAATGATTGAATGTTCGTGTAGAATATTATCAAAAGTTTTCTTTAATAATTAAATTCTTTTGGAAAATTTTGTAAAAATAGTTGAATGTTTTGAAAATTATTGAATTAATATTTTTTTAATACATTTCAAATTTTACTATGAATTTTATTATTAATTTATTAATAAATTATTATATTTTTTTATTAATTTTATTAATATCTTTTAAAAAATTGAACTCCGAAGAAGTGTTTTATTATTTATGAAAATAATTGAATTGTTGTGAAAAATTTTTCTAAAATATTTAAAAATGAATTGAATTTCTGTGAAAATTTTTGTTATTTTTGAAAATAATTGAATTTTTTATAAGAATTTTATAAACATTCTTTTAAATAATTAATTTTTTCAAAACAATAGATGTTAAGAAAATTTTATTTTTTATGATTTTGAAATTTTTTTGAAAATACTATTTTAAATTAATTAAATTCTTGTTAAATTTTTATTATTTAGAAAAAAATTGAATTTTAAAAGAGTTTTATTGCATTTTTTGTTAAATAATTGAATTTTGAAGGCGAAATTTCAGGAAAATAATTGAATGTCGAATATTTTTTTTGAAAATAATGGAATCGTTTCAAAGAATTTGTTTAGAATTTTTTGAGAATTGTTTTTTTGATTTCTGGTATTAGCGAATTTAAAGCAGTGAAACTAGTAAAAGAAGTGCAGAAATAGTAGCTTTTAGTTGCCGAAATCTAAAAATAGTACCCAAATAGTAGTGTAATTAAAAAAAAATAGTAAATATTAGGTCTTAATAGATAACTGCAAAACCTGAAAAATTTCCAAATAATTTAGTTTTGTTTCTATTAAGTATAAGACAATATTACAAGTATGTATTGATGTTTTTGAAAATATTGAAAAGTATAAAATTATTAATTCAATATTTACAAATGTGTAATATCTGTAATAAAAATAGTTACTCATATACTATAAAAATAAGCAATATAAAAAATAAATTCAATAAAATGTCTACAAAAATATAATTCATTTTAACTTTTAATAAGAAATGAATCTGAATAAAATCGTCTTCGGAATACTTTATTAAATTAAAATTTTCCTCAATAGAAATTCAATTAAATATATTTTCATTGAATACAAAATATACTCCTACGGAAATTCGATTAAATATTTAATGTCATACCGGGCGAAAATATATCATAAATGAAATCTAAGCTTATACATATTGTATACTTTATTATTTAATATTGAAATTATAGTCTTTTTCTCTCTCAAAATAAAAATTGCAACAACTTAATAGACAGGAAAAATTCTTTTACTGAACCAGAAAAAAAAATTGAATTCAGCATTGAAAGCGAAGAATTATTCCCAGTCTTTGAATGAAATTAAATGAAACAGGTGTAAAAGTTGGACTAAACGCATAATTAAACGATAGGTCGATCGTTTTGGTCGAAAGAGAGTATAGCGCCGGGGTTTTTGAGTGTGCCCTCGGGGTTCTTCACTTAAATGTTCACTTCATCTTTTCACCCTCTCACCACTACGGTTAATTGAATCTGAAACGTGGTAAAATAACAGTCTTGTTTTCTAACAATTACTCGCGCGGCAAAATTATCAAATGGAACATTTACACTTTGTAAAATTAGAGAAATTATTATTGGAAACAAAAAAAAAGGGGAAAAATTGATGTGCTTTCATTCAAATGAAAATAATAATTATGATAAAAATGGAAAATTATAATTATACTCGAAAAGGAAAAATAATAATTATACTAAAAATGAAAAATAATAATTATACTAAAAATGAAAAATAATAATTATACTAAAAACGAAAAATAATAATTGTAGTAAAGATGAAAAATATTAATTATACTGAAAATGAAAAATATTAATTATAAAAATGAAAAATAATCATTATACTAAAAATGAAAAATAATAATTATACTGAAAATGAAAAATATTAATTATACTGAAAATAAAAAGTAATAAGTATACTGAAAATAAAAAATAATAATAACAATAGTAAAAATTGAAATAACAATTACTAGGATCCATTTTATATGCCCGCACATATAAAAAAGAGGAAATTAAATATTTATTCTCCCGTGCAGAGCTATTCATTTTCATGTTCGTTTCATTTCTTTCTTTCCTTCCTTTTTTTATAACTTTGTTCAATTTAAAGAAGAATTTAATGATATCTTCGCTCTCCTTTCTTTCTCTTTTTTTTCTTTTAAATGAGAAAAATATTTGACGATTGATGTTTTTTTAAGATAAAATAGATTTGCTTTCAAGTTTGAAAACGGGGCAATTAGTAGTAATTAACTTGTAAGCTTGACGATATTCGGATTAGTCTGGCACAAATACGTACACGTATACTGACCATTGAGAGAAAGTTATACGGAATTGGTTCTCCTCGCATACAGTGCAAAGTTACTTACAACTTGCTGTTAATTGGTCTGAGAGTCGAATCTGAAGGTTCCGAATAACATGGAAGCTTATGCTTTATATATATATATAAAACAAGCTATATATATATTAATACTGAGAGAAAGGGTTATTTGGCGCCGGAAAGAGAATCGATTATCTCTCCAACCATGTTCAATCAAAAGTGGTTTCAACATTTTTCTTTAATTTTGTTCCTCTCTTCTTTTGAGTGAGTCATAAAGAATTTTTCATTACATCTTCCATTACGAGCTGGGAAGCTTTAAAACTCACAAGAATGAAGAAATTCTCATCTTTCGCGTTAAGAGAAATTGCTTTCATCTCATTATTCATTTATCAACCTTCATTACGTACCAAGTTATCAAGTGAATATTAATTAATTATCAAAAGTGAAGTTATTCTTTAACAAAAAACCTAATCAGAATGTTTTAATTTTTTTTTTCGTTTGCAAATTACAAAACAGATGGATGATTGTTTTTTTTTTTGTAAATTTTTTAACCGTTTCTTTTAGTCTTTTGAAATTGTTTATATACAAAAAATGGTAGAAAAATTGACTTTTTTTGTAGAATTTCATAATTTATAAAAATAGTTAAATTTTTTGGAATATTTTTCTATTTTTTTTAAAATAATTGAATTCTTGCGAAGAATTTTTTTTTAAATTTGAAAAATAATTGAATTTTTGGTAAGAATTTTTTAAGCAATTTGGAAAGTCAATTTTAGGACAAATTGACTTTTTTTGAAGAATTTCATAATTTAAGAAAATAGTTAAATTTTTTTGGAATATTTTTCTATTTTTATAAAAATAAATGAATTCTTGTAAGGAATTTTTTTTTAAATTTGGAAAATAATTGAATTCTTGTGAAGAATTTTATTATTTATAAAAATAATTTAATTCTTTCAAAGAATTTTATTAATTAGGTAAATGATTAAATTCTTGTGGCGAATTTTATTAAAATTGATGAAAATAATTGAATTTTCTCCTAGAATTGGTTATTTAATATAAAAATAGTAGATATTGAAATGTAAAAAGTTTTTAAAGATAATTAAATTTTACAAAGAATTCTATTAAAAAATTTGGCAATAATTGAATGTCGGTGAAAAATTTTATTAAATTTTTTTGGAAATAATTGGATTTTCTAAAAAAACCTTTTATTATTTATGAAAACAATTGAATTCTTGCAAACGATTTATTTGAATTTTTTAAAATAATGTAATTTCCGAGAAATTTATCACTTTTAATAATAATTGAATTATTGTGATGAATATTGATATTTATGAAAATAATTGAATTTTGAAAAGAATGTTATTGAAATACCTCAAAATAATTGAATTTTCGGGACTAATTTTTTTATTATTTAAAAAAACTCTATTAAAATTATATTTAAAACAATTAATTTCTTTCGAATAATTTTATTAAATTTTTGAAAATAATTGAATTATTGCGGAAAAGTTTATTAAAATGTTTAAAAAGAATTGGATTTCTGTTGAAAATTTTATTAATTTTGAAAGGAATTGAAATCTTCATAAGAATTTTATAAACATTGTTTTAAATAATGAATTTTTAAATGTTATGAAAATTTTATTAGTTTAAATAATTGAATTCTTGTCAAAAACTTTATTTGTGAAAGTAACTGAATTTTACGATTATGAAAATAATTAAATTCATGCTTAGAATTTAATTAAAAATTTTTTTGAAAAAATGGAATTTACATGAAAAATTTAATAATTATTAAAATTAATTGAATTATTGGGAAAAATAAATTGCATAAAATCTTGTTAAATCAAATTGATTTTTTTCAATATTAGCGAATTAAAATTAGTGGAAATTTTCTGAAAAAATATTGTTTACATTCTTTGTTCGGAAAGTTAAATACCTATATGTAGCTAATAATTTTTTTACCTTCTCTATTCTTTAGAATAATTAAAATTTTCGTAATGAAGTTTTTTTTAATTTACGTATCAGATAACAATTTTTGTGAAATTCAATGTTCCTCGTACAAGAAAGTTTAATTATTTTCAATTTTGAAAATCTGATGCCAAATTTGAAATTAGTATCGAAATTTGTTAAACTTTTTTTTATATACTTTAAAGTTTAAAAATATAATATATTTTGAAAATTTAATTCTAATTAGTTTTTCATTTATGTGTCATAATAAGTATTTCTTTAAAAATTACTTAAATTAAAATGATTTGAAATTGTTTACAATAAACATTGTAGGTCAACATTCCCGCGCACTTGCGCGCGGATAATTTTGCTAGTTCATAATAAAAGGAATTGTTGTTATAATAAAATCACACTAATGAATTTTAAAACTCATTTTCTGTCTGACTAACATTTATAATAAAATTTTAAACTAATTTATTTATAGATAAAATGTATTATTTATTTATTATTTTTATTTTATTATTATTTTATTATTATTTTATTATTAATTTTTAATTTATTTTTTTGTAGCTCTACTTTTTTCTTATTTAAAACTTTATTATTACTTATTGCAAATTAAAATCAATTTTTATTAAATATCTCAGATGTACTGAAGACTTAAACATTAATAAATCCAATTGACAGTTGATCCTTTTTTTGTATTTCCATTTTAAAAAATTGCAAACATAATCTATAATTTTTTTGCTTCTAAGGTCCCTTTCTTCAGATCGCGTTACAAATTGGAGTGCAATAAGATTGGAATTACGAAGAATTAAATAGTGTTAAACGATTTAAACAAATAATTAATTAAAAGAATTTATTTTATTATTAATTCCAATTGTACTTAGATAACGAAAATGCACTTCAGCAAATAATAAAATAAAAAAAGGTGGTGGACTTTTCCCTATACGTAACTATTAATTCCAGTTACGTGACAATTGTGTCATATAAATAAAAATAGAATTTGGAATAAACGATTGTTTAGAAAAAGGAATAAATAAAAATCAATTAACTGAATATCTATAATATATATATTTAAAAAACCTTTAGTATATTTAAATATATTTTTTTTTAATTTAGCCCATCTAAAAATGCACTACTTTGTTATTGAGCTAGAATTTAAGTTGACTTAGAGAAATCTCAACTTTCAATATTAAAAATTAGGCAAAATTTCAATCTTGCTTAATTCTTTGTGCTAAATTAAAATGTGGGTTGTTAAAAAAATCGCTTTGTGTTACAATTATAATTTTTGACTTTTAATTTAAATTGTGTATTGTGTAATGATGTTGAGTGTGTTTATAGGTTAATAAATATTTATTGAATGTATTTTATATAATGCAAATAAAATTCGCTGATTTGTAAAAAATTACAAATGTGATCGTAACAAATAGAAAATGTGAATTCGAACTCTTTAGCATTTGGGTGACTCTCAGGAATTTTTTAAAATATTGTCAGAAAGTACAATGTTTTTTTTATCATTGTGTGTATTTTAAAAATTTGTAGACCTCACTTTTATTTTTGATAAAAATGTTTAAAACTTTGTCTTCAGTTTCAGGTTAAAATTACTTGACAATGATTACTGATATTTTAGAAATTAAAAATATCTTTAGCAAAATTGTAATGCACATTAAAATAAAAAAAAAGTTAAGTTAAGTTAAGTTTCAAAAGAAAAAAAGATATAATTACAAAAAATAAATTGAAAAACTAAAGTTTAAAAGTGTCAGTTTCAGAAGAATCACCCATATGGACGAAAATTCCATTAATTGACTTCTATTAA
The DNA here is from genome assembly GCA_032873175.1 of Leptopilina drosophilae. Taxonomy (NCBI): domain Eukaryota; kingdom Metazoa; phylum Arthropoda; class Insecta; order Hymenoptera; family Figitidae; genus Leptopilina; species Leptopilina drosophilae. Next base: position 17,421,483 of record CM065481.1, read on the forward strand.
AAATCCTGTTTCTGTTGAATTTAAATCAAGGGAATTAAAAATTTAATAAATTTGAAACCGTCTGTCGATTTAGTTTTTTTTTTTTTGTCGAAGTGGAATCTTTAAATGTGTCAGGTATTTTGTGTTTAAAAAAAAGAAGTATTTTAACTCTATATCGTATTTCGATTTTTCTTTCTTTATTTTTGAGAGAGAGAGTGAGTGCAACTCCCTGGGTCTTATCATAATGTCAGATGTTCCAATTTTCAACAAGAACGTTCAATTTGTGACGTTGAAATCCTACTTGCTTTTGGTTCTGTCAGGAATGCTGCGCGACAGCTCTAGGTCGATAATGACATCCACGATGATCCGGGACGATATACTTGGAAAGGAGATGCCACTGTGGCAAATGCAAAGCAGGGTCGATTATGCAACGATGCACTGGCTCAGACGTCACAAGAGAGATGTACAATTCAAGCTGAATTTTCCAAAATGTATAATATTTATTTTTTTTTATTTTTGAATGAGGGATTTTTTTTAGTATCATTAAAAGGTGGTTTCTCTAGTTTTCTGAAAAAGGGGGATTTTCAGTTTTCTTAAAAGGACGATTTTCAGTATCTTTAACAGCAGGTTTTTTAGTTTTTCCAAAAGGAGGTTTTTTTTTATTTTTTTAAAAAGGTTTTCGATTTTCTTAAAAAGAAGTTTTTTTTGTTTTTTTTAAAAAGTTTTTAAAAGTTTTTCTAGTTTTCTTTTAAAAGTTTTTAGTATTTTATAAAAGAAGATATTTTATTTATTGACAATGTTTTTTCGTTTTTTTTTTTTTTTGAAGTTTTTTAGTTCTTACACGGTAAATCGTTAGGTATTAGAATAACACCAAAATGGATTAAAATAACACTAAATTGGTTTATTTTAATCCTTTTTGGTGTTATTTTAATACCTAACGATTTACCGTGTATTGAAAGGTTCTTTAATTTTTTCTTTACTTGTTTTTAGTTTTCTTTAAATTGTTTTTTATTTTTCTTCTGCATAATTCCAATTTTCTCAAATAAAAGATTTTTTTGAGTTTCTTTATGTATTTTAGTTTATTTAAAAAGTTCTCTAACTTTCTTTAAAAAGATTTTTAGTTTTTTTTTTAAACAAGGTTTTGCGTCTTCTTTGAAAGCATTTTTTGGGTTTTCCAAGTGTTTTAGGCATTTTTAAAAGGTTTATTAGTTTTCTTCAACGTGAGGTTTTTTTATTTTATTTTAAAAACCTTTTTTTTATTCTCTTTAGATGTTTTTGATGTTTTCTTAAAGTTTTTTAGTTTTTATTAAAAGCTGTATAACTTCCTTTAACATTGATTTCAGTTTTCTTACAAATATTTATTTTTCTTTAAAAGAATTTTTTTATTTTTTTAAATGCTTATGTTATTTTATTTAAAATTTAAAAGATATTCTAGCTTTCTTTAGAATGAAGTTATTTTTTTTAAACGTTTTCTAGACTATTATTCAAAGCGAGATTTTATAATTTTTTTAAAAAGGTTTTTCCTTTCATTTGTTATCTTTAGAAGGTTCTTTTTGTCTGCTTTAAAGTTTTTATTAAAAGGCTCTCAAACTTTCTTTATCATTATTTTTAGTTTTCTTTAAATTTTTTTTTATTTTTTTTCAGAAGTATTTTCGGTTTTCTTGAAAAGAAGATATTTTTGGATTTCTTCAGGTATTTTCGTTTATTTAAAAAGTTCTCTAACTTTCTTTAATAAGATTTTTAGTTTTTTTTCAAAAGGTTTTTTTGTCATTTTTGGAAGCATTTTTTGTGTTTCTTTAAGTGTTTTAGGTTTCTTTAAAAGGTTTATCGGTTTTCTTCAACGTGCGGTTTTTATTTTTTTAAAAAAAGGTTTTTAAATTTGTTTAGTATTCTTAATTAAATCTGTTTTTTTTGTTTCTCCAAAAAAATTTTTTTTGTTTTCTTTAATTTTTTTATTAAAAGGCTCTCTAACTTTCTTCAACTGTTTAACTGTTCTTTAACTATTTTTAGTTTTATTAAAAAAGTTTATTCTTTTTTTTTTTGATACAAATTTTTTTATTTTGTCAAAAGGTTATTTTGTTTTCTTTAAAAGAAGGTTTTTTTTGATAATTTTTCTTAATTTTTATTTAAAAGGAGGTTGTAATTTTTTTAAAAAGATATTTTATTTTTCCTAATTATTTTTACTATTTTTTAAGTTTTTCAGTTTTCTTTAAAATGTTTATTATTTTTCTTTGAAAAGTTTTTTCATTTTCCTTAATAGGTTATATTTGGTTTGCTTAAAATTTATTAATTTTCATTTTTTTTTAGTTTTTTAGATTTCTGTAGAACCTTTTTTAAAATATAAATTAAAATAATTACATTTAAATAGAATAAAAATATTGAAAGCAGGTAAAAACAATTCTATTGGCAACTAATTATTAAATTTTTCGTGTAAATGGAATTTTTAGTAAAAAGAAAAATGTGTCAGCGCTTCATTTTTTGCGATATTAACGAACTTTGAATAAATGAAAATATTTCTTCGGTGATAGAAAAAAGTTACATAGAGGGAATTTTTTTCCTTTTTTTTATTTCTTGTTGGATATTTTTTTGGCTCAATTACTGTAGTAACACGGATCATTGGCGATGTAAAATCATGAAACAAAAATCAGTTACGTGAAAATTGTTTCACATGTCTGTTGGAGACTTGGAAAATATGCGGAAACATAAATTCACTTGGATATAAGAGAGAAAAAAAATTATTAAGGCGTACAAACGAACTTGACGTGCAGAGATCTTAAAATTCAACAAGACGTTCGACTTGCATTAAATTTGCATCACTTTTGTATGCAGAATATGGAATGATCGACGAACAGAATTTATAACACGGTAGTAATTTTTCTTTTTTAAATCTTCCATCAAAAAATCGTTCCATATACTTTTCCTCGAACCTAAAAAAATCGATATTCAATCGTTTGTTTGTCTTCTTTTTTTCTTTTTCTTGAATAGGAAATTTTTTATTTAATTATAAATTAACGAATAAATTGAATATTATTTTTAGAAAGCCTGAAATAAAGTTGCAAAATTATTTATTTAATCAAAAGTATCAATTTTGATTTACGTCAGTATTTTTGATATTTCAATATTTTTTTCTTATTTTTTGCCTTGTCTTTCTTATTTCCTTTTTAGCCTTTTTTAATTTGATGTTCTTTATTTATATATTTGAAATAACTGAAAACTGTCAAAAAAATGTATTTTCCTTCAATTATGTAAATCATTTATTGAAATCGATTTTCATTGGAATATATAATATAGATATAACAGATTACTGAATACCGTATATGTTCTTTTAGTTATTTCCATAAAATATTGAAAATTTAAATACATCAATTTTGATTAAAATTTAAAATTAATTTCAGATGTTTGAAATACTATCAACAGATTTTGTTTAACACATTTACAACAAGTGACATTTTATTTCAAAATAAAACGTATTACGTTTGTTAAAACTATTTTATTCAGTAACATGATTTATTATTTCTATTTTTTCACTTTTTCAATTTAAATTCAAATATTTTTTATTGAAACTCAAGTCAATGAGGTTAAATAGAACTAAAATAGTTATCTCTATATTTAAATAAAATATAATTTCTTTCTTTCGGTAAAATAAAATACTTTTTCTATTTCATTTTAATTTACGATTTTTTTTCATTTCTATTTTTCCTACAAGTAAAATTTTAATATTCATTGGATTAAATTAGATTTCACTGATAAATGTACATGGTTATTTTTTCATAAAGAGAGAGAACGAGGGAGAGAAAGTAAATCCGATATGTTCCAGATGTAAGAAAACTCGTAAGACATTTGTGGTACTTTACGTTTACCGGACATGCTATGCTTCGACGGAGGAAATTCTCCATCGGAACTCACATTTTATCCCTCAATGTCCTTTTCCGTCTAAAACTTTGTCCCGCATCTTCTTCTATTGACTTTCCACTCCTAATTCCACATCTCGCTCCACACAAACTTTATTATAGATTCTCCTTCAATAACCAAAGAAAGCACTCGGCGAAAAAAAAAGAATTCTCGTAACTTTAAATTTTCATTGGAAAAACAAATTTTACACAGTTTTTTTTTCTTTATAACTTGTTAATTTTTAAGGAGTTAAAGAAATTAAAAATAATTTCCTTTCGTTTCGATACAAAAATAACATGATCTTAATAATATTATTAGAATAATAAAAAATTAGTATTAATAACTATAATACTATTTAATCACAATGTTAATAATAATATTCATAAGAATAAAAAAGACAATAATAAATATAATATAGTATAGTGATTTAATAATAATAATAATAATAATAATAATAATAATAATAATAATAATAATATAGTAATAAAAACAAAATAATAATTATAATAATAGTAATACTAATAATGTACATAAATCCATTTGTATTTAAATAAAGAAATAAATAAAAATTGTAGTAATAAAAATTATAGTAATAATAACAATAATAATAATAATATTAATAATAAAAATTATAGTTATAATAATAATAATAATAATTATAATAATAATAATAATAATAATATTACTAGACGCCAATAATTATAAGACTAAAAAAATATATTTGTCTTCCTTACAGACGTCTAAGAATAATTAATATTTTATATGGAATTCAGCTTTTACGATTTTTCATTTACTTTATTTGACGATTATTTTTATAGGATTTTTATGAGATTTTGGGTCAATAACTATTACGGGAATACGAGATAAAAAAGCGTTTATTACTTTTATATAAATTCTCACATAACGTGTGTTACAGTTTAGAAAGCGTTATTATGTCCTTGAGAAAAATGGTTCTCTAGTGTTTTTCAAAACTATATTTTTAGAAACAAAAAAATATCAATAATGTCATTTATTAGTAAAAATTTTGCAGTAATAGTAAAAATGAAAATGAAAATGAAAATCAAAATAAAATTTTATAATCACTCCTCTAGTCGGAAAAAAATTATTTTCATTACTTAAAATTTTCATTATTTACATTATTTTTATTATTTATGATTGATAAATAAATTTCAATTTATTTTGTTTTTAATTTAAATTTTATTTTATTTATTTATTTTTCTAATTATTAAAATTTAAACAAAAATTATTATTTATATTATTTTGTTTATTTGGATTATTTTTCTACATTAATATTCATATTCTTTGAATCAATAACATCATGAATTACATTATTTTAAATCAGTTTTTTAATTAGAGATTACAACTTATTATTTACACTTTAAAAAAAATTGATAATTTTGTACATCAGTCAAGATTAAATTTTTTTTAAAATTATAATGATACGTTTGTAATCAATGTTTTATTTTAATTATTATCATCGTAAAGCTAATGTACTTTTATTTAAAATACTTGCCATTAATTTCATATTAACGTTTATTTAAAAAAATGTTAAAAAATTATTTGACAAAATTTTGTTAAAATACAAAACAATTACTATTCAGATGATAATATGTTATTTTTTTATGACTAATTTTTATTAAATAACATAAATGAAAAATATTAAATATTTCAAGACCATGAAATAATTTACGAACAAGATTTATAATTCACATTAAAGTAAATAAAAGTTTTTTAAAAATAATTTTTGAAAACATTTTCACTGTAATTTTTATTCAGAAGTAGGTATTTCAATTATAGTAGAAAATTTAGTTTTAATAGGTTTTAAATAAATTATAAAATAATCGCAGAATAAAATTAGAACTATTTATTTGATTTTATAAATTTGATTCAATACAAATTATGTTTAATTCAATTCTAAAATGTGTTTAATTCAAATATATTTTTTGGTTGACTACTTATTTTTGAATTCAAAAAAAATTTTGCTCAGTGTGCATTAATAATTTTGTCAGAAAATTTTTTATTCTTGATTTAATATCATTAATTATTATTTATTATTTTTATTATTATATGTATTACTATTTTTATGGAAAATAGCTTAACTTACTTAAATAAAAATTATTTGAATATTTATTTTCAAATTATTCGTTGCAAATAAGTTTTTGTTAAATCAGTATTTAACAATAGACAAGTTAATTCCTTGATTTGAATCAAAGGATTTTTTTGTTCTTTGATAATTTTATTCTTAATAAAATAAATCCAAAGAGCAATGATTAATTGAAAAGTATTTTCTGTTCAATTTTTTATTTATTTTATTATACTTTCTTTTTAAATTATTTAAATTTATTTTGATACTTAAATTTACCACTTCCCTTCATATAAATAACTAATGTGCTCTGAGAAATAATAGTAGAGTGGTTAAAAATAAAATTGGAAAATAATGAAACGCGGACAAAGGAATTTAAAACATTTTCTAAAACACACATATTGTGATAAAGAGGAAAGGAAAATTTTAATTTACTTTTTTTGCGGTTTATTTGCTTATTTTCCTTGCGCCTGATGTTTAGCATTATGTTTTGCAAAAAAAAACAAGAACAAACAGAGAAAAAAAGATGAGGAAAAAAATAGGAATGAAAAATAGAAAGCATACATTTTACTAAAGAGGCAATTACCGACTCGGCCCCCACGTGATAGATCCAATTTTCTTCTAATGCTTCCAGCCTCAATTTTCTTGGTAATATCCCGCGGGAGAAAAAGAAGTGGAGTAAAATTCATCGCCACCTCGTCTCCGCCCTTGTATTATCCTTGCAGATTTTTACTGCTTGTATCCACCCTTTTTTTTTGCTCCACTATATATGCAAGATTTTCCAAGATTCATTTGATATTTTTCGTCTGTCTCAGACTTTTGTGTTCTGTTTTTTTTATTTTTTTTGTTCAAATTTTGTTCAAAGAGAACGAGTTTGTATAAAATGATTATTTTTCATACACGCCTTTCAATTGCAGAGCAAAAGCATATAACGTGTGCGTTCCACTTTAACGGCTTTCCGTTGGAGCATCCATTCAGGATCGTATTTCTGGGGGAAAGCTCGTTTAACATGCCCAGCAGGCAGACAAGAGGGGTAAACTTTCTTTTTTTTTTTTATTTTTTTTTATTTTATTATTGCTAACACTGCGTTTTATGCATAGCTATACAAATTTTTAACTATCAGCCATTCTTCCTTTATCGGCGCGTTACCGCGGATAAATCGACTCTGTGGTAAAGTGACGTGGAAATGGTGGTGATTCTCTGCTTTTGTAAATCGCGACAAAAATACTATTCTCTATTTCTCTCCCCTCTGTATGTTGCTCTACTATCAAAAAAAAAAAAAAAAAAAAAAGAACTCAATTGACAAATGAAATAATCAAGAGTCGGGAAACAAAGTGAATATCTGTTGAAAGCAATGAGTGGTTAAAAAAAATTTGCAGATAAATTAAACTTTTTTTTCGCGCTCCTTTTTTTCTCAAACACTATAGAAGAGTTATAGGCGTAATGTAAATTCTAAAGCAAGGGGGCGATTGAATTTTAAATTGAATTTCATTTCGCTTAAAGAGAAAATCATCTCAGGCGTTTGAAAAATGTTTAGTGTTTTATTTTATCAAGATTAGAATATAAAATGGAATTTTACATTTTCGAAAGTTTGTTAATTTTATTTTCACCGATTTTATTGATCCAGTTTATTCCTTATTTATATTTTATTTATTTAGTTATTTTACCAATTTTTATTTATTTATTTCTTTATTTCTTTATTTCCTTATTTCTTTATTTCTTTATTTCGTTTATAAAAGTTTGTTATAAAGCTTCATTGTTATTAAATAAATTATTACTTTGTTATTTATTTACTTTTTTACTGATTTATTATCGGTTTTTGAATAAATTCGAATAACCGTTCCTTGTTGTCTGAAAGTTGGTAACAAAAAAAATTTTTTTTTTTTATGAATATAACGCACTTAAATGAGAGGGCAGAGAGAGAGAGAAAGGGTTTAAAAAAAATGCAACCGTGCCTAATAATTTTCAATATTTTTATGCCCTCAGTCGTAAAGTTTAGGAATCTCTCGAAATAAGTTTTAGACTTTAAACAAAACGTATATTTTTATCGCCGCTAAAAGGTCGAAATTGTTTTTGTTTCCTTTTTATTATTTGCAATCATGCCTCCTCCATATGTTTATGATACGACTGTTATGTTTATGCTTATGCGAATCATCAATATGGTCTTGACCACTTTTTTATGACTGATATAACCATAAACTAGAGTAACCTGCGCTCAGAAAATAGCATCGGATCAATGAAGTTTTAAAATTCTCTCAAATGAGACGGAAAAAAGGAAGAATAAAGAAAAAAACTTTTTTTTCCTTAATAATTGATTATCTTCTGTGTAGCACATTTTTTTAAAAAAAAGAGTTCCATTTTTTTTTGAGTTAAATATTTAAAGTATTTTACCGCTCGGTGAATTAAGTTAGCTGAAAGTTATTTAATTAAAAAAAAATTTAATTTGTATTTCCATCTTTTTTGTGGAATTTAAAAAAGAAATAAAAAAATGATATGTCGCCTATGTGATTTCCAAGAAAAAATTTTTATAATATACTTTTTTTATACTTTTTTTTCTTTTTTTTCTTTTTTTTTCTTGGTAATATTTTCTAGGATTTAGCTCAGCAAAAAGGATTAAATAAATCGAATAGTAAAAAAAGCAAAATAGGAAAAATAAATTGTGATAGAATGAAAGAAATAATAGAGAATAAATATTTGTTAATCGAGTAAATCGAATTTTTTTTGTGCCTTAAAGTCGATCAAAGAGCTTCTTCTTCTTCTTTTTTTTTAATAATGGAAGATATATGAAAGTGCTATTGAGCTAAATTAATATATTCAGTTTGTGAAGGTTTTCGGAGAGAAAGGAATTTTCTCAGCATGTTAAGAAAGTGTTAAGGACTCGAAGGTTTAGATGAATATCCCAGCCGGGAGCGAATTCGTTCGAAGAGGATCACTCACTTTGATTGATCGAATAAACTGTATGTATCGGTAAACTGTCAGGGTATAGTGAGTTGCTCGAAAGTAGGTACTTTACAGTATGCAATATACATCCCTAATACTACTAAAAGAAAGTCACACACAAACACCTTTAAAGATCAATTTCCCCATTCAAAAAATTCAAATACGTTAATTTGTTAAAACGCTTTTATGAAAAATTTAAATACTACCAAATTTTAAAAAATAGGAAAAAATTAAGAAGACATTAATTTGTTAAAATGTTTTTATGAAAAATTTAAATACTACCAAATTTTAAAAAATAGGAAAAAATTAAGAAGAAGTGGGAAGAAGACCTTTGAAGAAATCCGATTAAAACTAATCGTCACTGCTTTCGTTGTAATTGGAAAAAAATGCGTCTGACTAAAGTTGATTTTTACTACTTAGAACGTATTTTTAGGCAGTGTTCTACTAAAATTTATCTATACTACTTACAAATGTAATTTCAAGGAAAATGGCTGACTAAAATTGAAAAAAAAAATTTACCACTTATATTCAAGTTGTAAAAATATTATAGTACTTTCTACTATTACTTAAAGCGAAATAACAATAATATAATTGAGAAAGAATCTAACGGACATTCAAATCTAAAGTTATTCCAATATCATAATTTCGTAATTTAAAAGAAAAATACTAACTTACTTTTTTATTCGACTTGGTGAAAAGGGGAAGAATTTAATTTTGAATTTTTAAAACGATCAAAAGTTGCAATTGAAAATAATTACAATATTCTGTCAATGAGAAACATTAATTAAGTTTTAGGTAATGGAATCATTTATTATTGACAGTAAATTGTAATTTTTTTTCAAATATACCTTTAAAATGTTCAAAATGTAGAAAATTAAATTCCTTACACCACTACCGAAAGGAATTTAAAATTGAATTTGAATTTTAAAAAAATCGAAATTATTCCACTGGACTAACTTTTGTTCATATTGTTTGTCCTATTCTTCCTTAATTAACAATCAAATTTTACTACTTTTATGGTATTTGTCTATAAGTATTCTATTACTAAGTGTTCTTGATGTTTTATTTTAGAATTTTTAAGCAAAATTTGTTTTTATTACTTAATTCTAGTATCAAAAAGCGTTTTCAGAATGTCTGACAAAACGTGACCTTTACTACTTTAAATCAGGGATCGCTTCGAAGCTACAAGTGAATACGAAAAAATAATTTTGTTTTGGTGTGGGAATCAAAATTAAAAGTCCCCTGAATTAAGTTTTTGTAATGGCAACGAAACTAAAACTAAAATCTCGACAAACAATAGAAACAAAATTAAAAAAAAAAAACAAATTCAATTTTTAATTTCATCTAATAGAAATCTAAGAAATTTAATTTTCCACATTTTGTGCCTTTTTAAGTTATATTTGAATAAAAATTATAATTTTCTGTCAAATTATATTATCACCAAAAAGTATTGAAGTAATCTATTTTGGTGTTATTTTTAACTATGAATGAAATTTTATTTTAAATGAAACACTAAAGTCAACGATTTGCAAAAATTCAATGAATTTAGTTTCTCCAGGGAGAATAGTAAGTTAGTTACTTACTAACTTACTAACATAGTTACTAAATTCAATTGTGTTCAAAAATTTTTTTTAAATTTTCGTCGAAATTTTAATTCTTTTTATAAATAATAAAATTTTTCTCTGATATTTAATTATTTTACAAAATTTTTATTATTTTCAAAATTTTTCTAAAATTCCATAATTTTCAATATCTACTATTTCAATAAAATTTTAAAAAGAATTCCATTATTCAAAAAAATTTGAATACAATTCTACTCAAACATTCAATTATTTTCATAAATAATAAAAATTTTTACAGGAATTCAATTATTTACAAATTTTTTTATAAATTTTTTCGCAATAATTCAATTATTTTCATAAATAATAACATTTCTAAAGGCATTCAATTATTTTTATTAATAATAAAGTTTTTTTTAGGAATTCAATTATTTTCATAAATAATAAAACTCATTGCAGAATTTCAAATATTTTTAATAATGCAATTTTAATAAAATTCCTCGAAAAATGTAAATGAAAAATTTTGGGTAATCTTATTAAAATTCGTCCAAAGAATTTAATGATGTAAAAAATTTGTTGATAACATTTTTTATGAGAATTTAATTTCAAGAAACATATGAAATTAATAAATTATTTATTTTTGTATTAAAAATAATAAAATTGTCGTAGAATTTACTAATAAAAATGGGTTTAAAAATGAATTTTAGTTATAATTTTAGATTATACTTAAGTATTAAAAGCATTTTAACGTGTATTTTTAGAAATAATTAAATTTTCAAAACTTTTAAAACTAAAATTATTAAAATTGTTAATTTTACATATTTTTAACAAAAAATTCTTTATAATTAATTCTTTTTAAATGTTTAATTGTATTTTTATTGAAATTATTTCAAGTTTTTATTTTTCAAAATATATTTAATTGTAGAATTTTCGAATAATTGAAATTTTGTAAAATTGAATTGTAAACGAATAAATTTGAAAATTCTCATAAAACTGATCGTAGCGTTTGAATTATTTTTTATACAATTATAATTGAATTCCTTGAAAAAAGTAATTATATTCATGCAAGTTTTAATACAATTCTATACAAAAGAATTAAATTTTTAAAAAATTTGTTACTAAAATTCTTTTTGAGAATTGAATTTTGAGAAACATTCAATTATTCAATAAATTATTTACTTTTGCATTTCGATAATTAAATTCTTGCAGATTTTTTAAATAAAAATTGATTTTCATTTCATAAAAATGAATTTCAGTAAAAATTTCAGATTATAATTGAATATTCAAAGACATGTAGATTGAACTTTTTGGAAATAATTGAATTTCGAAATTAATATTTTTGAAAAAGTTTAATTGAATTTTTTTAATATTATTTAAAGTTTTTATTTTCTAATATGCATTTAATTAAAGAATTTAGGAATAATTAAAATTTCGTGTAATAGATTAATTAATTATTATTAAAACTAATAGATATAAAGTAAAATTGTAATTAAAAATTTTTGAAAATAATAATTGAAAATTGAAATAATGAAAATAATTTAGAAGAAGTATAATATTCTTAAAAATTAATATAATGATTTTATTACTTGGTCATCTTCAATTATTATGAAATATGAAGAAACTGATTATCGATATCTTCATATTTTATACTTATAAAAAAATTTAATAAACTAAAATTTTATTAATTGCAAAAAATAATACCAAAATTGATTATTTTAATCTTTTTTGGTGTTTATTTAATCTGCAACACTTTTTAATACCTCACGATTTACTGTGAAATGATTCGCGTAAAATAACCTAAAATTTAATTAATGTTTCTCATTGACGAAAAATTGTAATTTTTATCCAAATGCAACTTTTAATTGTTTTAATTATTCATAATTAAAATCTTCGCCTTTTCACCGAGACGAATTTTAAAATTTAATTTGTGTTTTTCTTTTAAATTACGAAATTATGATATTGAACTAACTTTTCAATTTGACTGTGCGACAGATTTTTCCTTAAAAAAACTGACAAGAAACTTTTGAGAAAAGTTTCTTCCTCTAGCATTGTCACAAAATTAAAAACCCAAAATACTGTTTTTCTTTCAAAATGAAAAATAATTAACGTAAACGTAATATAAATTAACGTAAAATAATTAACGTAACCTTTTGCATACAAAAAAAATGTTTCAGAAAACTGAAAATAAAAAATCAACGAAAAAAAATTTGACTGTATTACTTTAATTCTGTGTGTACTCTCTGGTTACCATTTCTTATATATAGATCTGTGTTTGTCAACTGGTTTTTTCTTATATAAATTTGTGTGTGTGTGTGTTTGTTTTTTTTTTGTCTCAACACAAGGAGATCTCTTGTAGTTTCTTTCGTTGCTGTCGAATTGGACCAGCTATCGCACTATGCTTCTGGACTTTCGATGGTTGGAAAAGAAACTTTATTGCAGTAAACTTGGTTTATACCAGCCGGTTTAGTACCATTCTTAGCGTAAAGAAGTTTCAGTCACCGAAAAAAGTTAGGGATTTTCCCTTCCCCTCCCTCCCTTCTTCTCTTTTTTCCCCTACCTCCTCACACTCTCACACCATCTTGGGGATCGTTTTTCCGTTACTCACTTTTCTTCTACTTTCTCAACGAGTTTCTCTTGAAGAAAGAATAAAAAAAAAGAATAAAATAAAAAGAGGTGGAAGGAGAAGGGGGAGTGAGGGAGGGAGAAGAAAAAACGCTATCGATAAGCTATGAACTTGGACTGTATTGTTCAATGGTGAATAAATCCCTTGTTAAAAAGAAAGATTCGGTTAAATTCCTCGTTAGAAAAAAAGACTCATTAAAAGATCCCTTTGCGGGGGAAATTCATTCTTTATGATCATTCAATGTAATCTTTCGTTACGAGAGTTCATTGATTCGTGATTTTTTCTCTCGTTTACTTTTTTTTAATTATTAAAGTTCGGAAAAACAAAGTTATTAAAACAAAAATAAATGAGTTTTCTTATAATAAAATTAATTATTAATCACGTTTCTCTTAAATTCTTAATCTGAAAATTATTTTTTTTTATCTGTATCTCAGTGGATGTCAGTTTAATAGTGTATTTATTTTATCCATTTTTTTCACAGTGCAGAGAAAAGATTATTTTCGTTTGAAATTCCTTCTAATTCTGGGTTTCGAATGTAAAACAATGTTTGACTGTTGGCATTTCTTTTTTATTGAACAATGTGAATTCACGAAATATGATAGAGTTACAGTGAAAACAATTGAGTGTCGAATTCAGTTTTTGTTTGAGTTAGATTTTTCTTTTCTTTTTTTTTCAAGTTTCGTCATAGAGAAAGAGAGAGAGAGAGAGAGAGAGAGTTTTTTCCTGCTGTTTTTATTTTGTTTTTGAAATTTTCTTTTTGATAGTTTTTTATTTGATGCCTTTTGTGGTTTTTTACGCGACGTATAACAAATAACAAGTTTGATCGCGATGAGAGGAACTGACAGCATCATATGCTTCGTCGATTTTACTTTTCAGCACTTAATTTAGAATTCAAATGACAGTTGTCTCTGTGAATTGCCTCACAGTCCTTTATACTATATATATATCATTTCAAAAACTTTGTGTCCTCCGACATTATCAAACTTTAAAATCTCTGTTGAATTTCAATGAAAATTACAATTTAATTTAATAATTTAATAAATTAACAGACTTCGTACTCATCTACTAAAATCTGCTGTTTATTACTTTATTACGATTTGCTACTATTTTGATGCTTTTTTAGATTTGTGATAAAAGAATTTTGCACAAAAAAAATTTTAATTTTGTTATTAAAAATTTTAACTTTTATTAATTTTTTTTTTGTTAAATTAATTTTAGTAAAACTTGTTAACCGATTTCAATGATTCAACCAGCGTTATTTTTGTTTTGAATCCAAATTTCAAATAAAAATTATTTTCTTTAAAAATATCGAATTTTAATAATAAAAAAAATTTTTATTTATAAAAATATGAAAAAAACACTTTACCGAGAAAATTTTTAGTTAAAAAAATGCAATTGTTTGAATAAAAAAATGATAAAATTCGTCACAAGAATTTAATTATTTTCAAAGATTATAAAATTCTTTGAAAAAAAAATTATTTTCCATGTAATTTTAATTAAATTCCTAATATGTAATTAGGTTTTTTTCAATACAATGAAATTTGTATTTTTAGAAATTTTATTTCTTTAGTTAATATTTCCATCTATATTATTTTCATAGTTAACAAAAGTTTCACAGGAATTCAATTGTTTACTTAATTTTATTTATAATTATGTTAATTATTTTTAATACAATTTAATTATTTTATTTAATTTTAATATTTAAAATTAATTTTTTTAAATTAAGTTAATATTTAATTTAATTTAATATTTTAAAGAAAGCATTTGAAAATTTGATAAAAATTCTTCAGTCATGTTATTTAGTGTGACTTTTTTCATAGTAAAGTGAATAATTAAATTATTATTCTTCTAAAAAATTAATTTTATTATTAAATTTAAAAAATAAAATTTCATTCCTTTTCCTTTGAATTCGGTACTTGTTTTTTTGGCAAGAATAAAAAGCAATCACTCTGTCGTCGAACAGTTGTAAAAAAAGGAACGATGGGGAAAAAAAGAAAGAAACGAAACAGAAATACGGATTTATATTCTTTTTGAAGTGATATTTCTGCTCAACTTTTTAATAAGATCCGCAAGCACACATATAGGCAGAAAAGCAACAAAAATGAAACTTTTTTTCTCTAAAAGAAAAATGTTTCAGCCTCGACTCTCTTTCATTATTTCCAGTCCTGGATGGATTCTTTACAGGACATATAAACCGTTGCCATGGTTTTTTTTTTATTTTTTTCCAAGTGAATATAAATATAAATATATATTTTATATACAGCAAAGGTTTTTTCTTTCTAGAAACTTGAACTGTGCGCTATAGTTTGAATATTAATTTAACCAAGGACGTTTTCTTTTATTGCGATCAAACATCGTTAAAGAACTGCAGTTTAAATGTAATTGCAGTGGCTTGAAAAAAAAGAAGCACTCAATGTTATGTTGCTATATACACTTGGCTAGAATTGGCCATACTGAATTCCATTCAACTTGGTAGTTTCAGTTTTTTAATATAGTCGAGGCATGTTTGAATTCAGAAAAAAAGTTTTTTTTTCCGCGCCCGAAAAAAAGGAAAACATTTCTTTGATTAAAGAAAAAAAATTTTCTGCGTCATTATATGTAGAGACAGTGAAAGGAATTGCATGTAAGTCTTTTAATTAGAAACTTTTTCTAATTAAAGAAATATTTTTTTTTTAATTTTTCAAAGGGGATATTTTTTTAAAGTATATTTTTTAACAGAATAATATTCCTATTAATATTTTTTAACAGAACAATATTTTTATTAATATTTTTAAACAAAATGATATTTTTATTAATATTTTCTGAAAGAATCATATTTTTATTTATTATTTATTATTATTAATTATTATTATTATTATTTTATTTATTAATATTTATTATTTATTATTTTTTTTTAATTAATTTATTTATTTTTATTTTTATTTTTACATTTTTGAACAAAATAATATTTTGCAAAATATTTTTTAACTGAAGAATATTTTTATTAATATTTTTAAAGAAAATTATAATTTTATTAATATTTTTAAGGAAAATGATATTTTTATTAATGTGTTTTAACAGAATAATATTTTTGTTAATAATACTTTTTAGCAGAATAATATTTAAAAAATTTTTTTTTTATATGTAAGAATATAATTACAAAAAAAAATTTTTTTTAAATAAATCAGAATTGATGTTTTTAAGACTTCTTTGTTATCCTATAGCATATAAAGATTATCAAGTTTCATTGACCAATTTCAAGAATTGTAATTTTATTGTAAGCAGTAAAAGTTGATTACCATTATACTATTTCTCCTCTTGTCGTTAATCACGCCCTCTTAATTTTATAATTCATGAATTTCAGTATTTAAAATATTATTTGCCCCCTCCCCTCCCTCCTTTTAATAAAACCAGGTGTGTGCATCTATTTTAAATTGATCTCTTAATGAACCAAAATTTTGCCCCCAAACCAAATCACCATGGAACTCATACTATTTTAGAACCAATTCAATTCAAGTGTAAAGGTCAAAGATGATCTTACTCTGACATGTAAATCGAGAGTAATTTCATCGCTCTTGAACGTAAAGAGAGATGGAGAATTTCACTCTCTCATATACATACACTCACGTATATATACAGACACTCTCTCGTAATAGCATGCAAAAGGGATATCCCGTGAGTCATAAAAGCAATCGTACACCAATTGAAAATCGTTTAAACATAAGCGTTTTAGTTATTAACAAATTGTAAATATTTATTTTTTTCTGTTCTTTTATTTGATTTTCTTAATTTTTGAACTTATTTGATATTTTTGGCATGTTCGAATATTATTATTATTATTATTATTATTATTATTATTATTATTATTATTTTTATTTTTATTAATTATTATTATTAATTATTTATTATTACTATTTTATTATTATTATTACTATTATTATTATTTGTAATAATATTTAAATAATAATCTGGAATGTCTCAATATATTTGAATTTATAATTCTGTAAATTATTTATATTATTACTATTATTATTATTATTATTATTATTATTATTATTATTATTATTACAGAAAATATTATAATTTTTATTAATATTATCAGTGTTATCATCATTATTGCTATATTATTATAGATAATTATTATTTTTGCTAAAGTAAGAAAATTTCTTTTTTTCTTTCAGGTGAGTTTCCGTACCAGTCAGTCATTTATGCGATGCAATCTTGTTTTACTTTGTAAGTATTTCAAACTTTTTTTTTGTACACGAGTTATTATAAAATAAAAATAATGGCAATAGTTAATTGCCTCTTTAATATTGCATGTGGATAATTTAATCTGTTCAGAAAAAAAATATCAGTTTCTTGCTTTCTTCTTAAAGAAATATTTTGTTCTTTTTATATTAAGAGAGACTTGTCACATAAAAGAGAAGGAAACAAAAGTTTAAAAATATTTTTCTAGAAATAAACATTTTTTTTATTGTCCCTAAGAAACTAGTTTTTAATAAATGTTTAATTAAATTTAATTCTTTTCTTTTAATTAATTATATAGATTGTAAAATTATTGCAAGGCATAAATTTTGATTCGTTCTTTGTCTCAATATTATATCTTTAGAAAAATTGTGAATTTATTATTTTTTAAATTTTATTTTAAATGGAGAAATAAATTAAAAAATAAATTAAAGAATAAATTAAAAAATTAATTAAAAAATAAATTAAAAAAGCAAAATTTCAATAACTAATTTAAATTAGAGAACATTTTTTACTAATTAGAGGCATATACTTTTTTAGATTTGCGACACTAAAAACCACTATTTTTTTTTTGAAAATTTGCATTGTTATTTATTTATTAATATATATTTTAAATTGGCTAATAGTTGGAGTAAAAAAATTATTTTTAAAATTCTTTCAAATTATTCAATTGTTTTCAAAAACTTTTCCGAATTCAATTATATTCATAAATAATCAAGTTTCACAGGAATTTAGTTCTTTAAACAACAATTTTCTTGGAATTAAAAAAATCATTAGTTCAAAAAGATTTTTTATGAAATTATTTGCAAAATTTCAATTATTAAATAAAAAATTCTTAACGTTTTTCGCCAATATTGTGTAATTTTTATCCAAAATAAATTTCTTCTCGGGTATTCAATTATTTTGAGCTGAAATTAATAAAATTCGTTGCAAAAATTCAATTATTTTTAAGATAATTTTAAATAAATCTCTAGAAAAATGCAAATGTTTTTCAAAACTATATTAAAATTCTTGAAAAGAATTCAATTATTAAAAATTGAGATACTTTGTTTATTAAAATTTAATAAATTATTTTTAAAAATTTTCATGAAATTCTTCGTAACATTGAAATAATACATTTTTTTAATTTTAATAAAATTTATTATAAAAATTCTATTAATTTAAAAAATTTGTCGAAAATTAAAGCATTTTCAACATCTTTTTTAAAATAAAATTTTTCCAAAAAAACAATTATTTAAAAATTTTTTATTTTTTATAAAATTCGTCTCAAGAATTCAATTACTTTCATACAGTATAAAAATATGTGAAAAAAATTCACTTATTTTTAAGATATATATTCTTATTAAATTCCTCGTACAAGCATAGAGTTTTTTCGTAACATTTGAGTCTGTAAGTTTAAAAAATTTATTTATTTTTCTATTATTTTTATTTACTATTTTCATAAATAATAAAATTTCCATCAGGAATTCAATTATTTAGTAAATTTAATGGCAATTATTTTAAATACAATTTTAAATAAATTCTTCATGAAATGAAATTATTCTTGAAAATTTTATTAAAATTCTTGTAAAGAATTCAATTATTTAAAAAAAACTTGATACAGTTCTGTATATAATTAAAAATTTTAAGAACTATTCGATTATTCAACAAATTATTCACATTTTTTTAAGTAATTAAATTCTCGTTGAAATTTCTAATATAAGGAGTTGATTAAGAAACGATTTTCAGTTTAAATGTTAAATACGTAATAAGTGAATATTATAGAAGCGTGATAGTATTAATTTTTAAAAATAATTATATTTCCAATAATTTTTAAATTGACATCTTTGAAAATTATAATTGTAGAACTGTAAGAATATAGAAATTTTGATTTTGAATTGATTATGAATTTATTAATGTTTTGAATAATTTTATTTAGAACTTTCAACAAAAACAATCATTGAATTTTTGTTGATTTAAAGAAGTTGTAATTTTTAGAAATAGTTGTTTCAAAATGGCTGTATTTACATTGAAATATTTTAAAATATTTTAATTCCTGTGGTAACATGAGGTATTTAAATATTTATTAACAAAAATTCATTCTATTTTCAAACGAAATTTTATTTATGTACTGAAAGAAAATTATTCGATTCAAATTACTCTATTAATTGACTATTATCAATTATGAAGTAAATATTTATTTAAATCAAATTCATCGGAGTCAATTAATTGGTATTTGAATCAATAAATTCATTACTTGAAGCAAATACCATTCAATCGACTCGAAAAAATATTATTCAATTAAATTAAATATTTCATCACGAAAAAAAAATCTTTAAGTGGAACAGCGATAACTTTCGCTAAAATAGCGAAAGTATTCGTTGAAATAGCGGAAGTATTCGTTGCAATAACTAAAAATTGTATTAATATAGTAAAATTTGTAATTATTCCAGGTGATAATTTTTTTTCGTGATTGATAATAGTCAATTATTCGGTTATTTGAATGAAATAAATTTTTATTTTCAGTATGTATGAAAAAATGGACTCAAATTTATTTTTTGTCCTCTGTCTCGAAGCTACTTTTTTCTAAATTGATTTGATTTTTAATAACTTTATTTATTTAATTTAATTCATTTAAATTTATTTTTAAATAAACGTAACTTTATTTATTTTTTATTTATTTATTTTCAAATTTCAAGAATAGTTAAATAATAACAAAATTGTTAACCTTTCTGTTTGTATCAACTTATTCTGGGTGAATTTTCTGAAAGTGACATTTTTGATGTCTCGATTAATTTTACAAACTCTACTCTTTAATAATTATTATCAATTTCAATAGTGAAAATTTAGCACTTATTTATCATTTTTAAAAGAAAATTAAATAATTTTATTCGACTTAATTTACGTAATAACTAAATTACTTTCATCTCCGAAGTCTTTTCAACATGTCCCCAATAGGACTTCTACAATAAAATTAAATTTTCATGGTTTTTTTCAAACTCTCAGAAATTTTTTAAAAATATTGTCAGAAAGTACAATTATTTTTCTATCATTATGTGCATTTTAAAAATTTCTAGACCTCACTTTTATTTTTGATAAAAATGTTTAAACTTTGTCTTCAGTTTTAGGTTAAAATTACTTTACAATGATTACTGACATTTTATACTTTAAAACTATCTTAAACAAAATTTTAATGCACATTAAAATAAAGCTGAGAATCTGACGTTAAATTTTCCTATATTTTATCTACAAAAAGGAAAAAAATTATTGCTGTTATAAATAATCGAAATTTACATTTTTCTCCGAGTAAAAATTAATTTTATCTTCGAATTAATTTTATCTTTTTCTTCTTTATTTTTATTCTTCGAACTGAATGTAGAAGTAAATTTAACGGAATATTTCGATGGTAATATAAAATGAGGGTGTGAGATTTGTATGTTTTACTAAAAAACATATTTTAATTGCGCCCTAATGTATACAAATATGAAAGAAAATTTATTTTTCATCTCCGAAGCTTTTAATCTCTGAAGCCAGTAGTATAGCTATGAGGATACTGCTCCAGATGCTCGGTCGGTAAAGTAGATTCCTACTTTATCAGTGGTTGGTAGATGCTCGGTCGGTAAAGTAGATTCCTACTTTATCAGTGGTTGGTAGGGTAGATTTCCTTTACCGACCAATTCAAACCCGGTTGGTGTTCTACTTTACCGACCGAGTTTTTTAGTTCCTGCTGCCACCGCTAGATGGCGCCACTAGCGAATTCCAAACCGAGTGGCGGGAAAATTTGAATTTTTGGTGAATTCAAACCCGGTTGGTGTTCTACTTTACCGACCGAGTGTTGGTTGAGTGTTGTCCCGATAGATGGCGCCACTAAATTTTAAATATTAGTGAAAAAATTATTGTTTAAAAATATTAATTGTTTATTATATATAAAATAACTAATTGTTTATAATAAATATTTATTTACTGTAATATAAAAAATAATCAATTGTTTATAATTCATATTTATTTAATTAAGGTAAGTTTAGTTAATTTTTTGTTTATTAATATCATTACTTTATTAATTATAAACAATTTATAATTGAGGTAAGTGAAATTAAAACTTAAAACTATAATAAGCGTTTTGAATTCAAATTGAATTTCGCGCTATCCAAAATATATTTACGACTTTTTTCGAATCTATATGCTGACAGTTCTGAGAGAATGAAACGCTCTCATTGGTTGATTCTATTGTGGAAAAAATTATCAAACTTTAACATTGAAAATTATATAGAAAACGATTTTTATTTTAAATTATAATTGTAAGTTTTATATAATATTATTATAATTAGTAATATGCTCATTAATTGAATATTTACTTAAATATACTTCATAAATATATGTTTTGTACTTTCCTCCTTTTTCTACTGCTTTAATATATGGCGCGAATTTTAAACTTTTATATTAAGATGCGGATTAATTTTTTCTAATTATAATTATATTTATAAAGTAAAGTCATAAATGTTATATTTTAGAACTATTTCTTAACACATTATTCTCATTAAGTTTAAAATGTGACATATTGAATTTAAAAGAAGTGTAAATATTGTGATAATTGTGGAAAATTTTTTAATGTGCCAACCCTGAGCTGACGTGTATCAATCTAACATAACCTATGCAACATACAAACCTACTCTAAGAAACACAGCGTGTACGTTAGAAATAATAATGGTAAATATAGTATAAGATTTATTTATCTTTTTATAAAGTAACAGTATATTTTCAAAGTAATAATTATTAATATTTATTTGCAGGATCAGAAGAATATAAAAATATACTGCTTCTGTAAAAAAGATCGATGTAAATATCAATCGATGTCCAGAAACGTGGTATGTATATTTTACTTCGTATCAAATATCAAAGTGCTTTTTTGTTTCAAAAAAAGTTTTTGTTTATTATTTGTTTGATAGTTAACCTGAAAGTGTGAAAAATTGTGTATATTTTACTTCGTATCAAATATCAAAGTGCTTTTTTGTTTCAAAAAAAGTTTTTGTTTATTATTTGTTTGATAGTTAACCTGAAAGTGTGAAAAATTGTGTATATTTTACTTCGTATCAAATATCAAAGTGCTTTTTTGTTTCAAAAAAAGTTTTTTTCTATTATTTGTTTGATAGTTAACCTGAAAGTGTGAAAAATTGTGTATATTTTCCTTCGTATAAAATATCAAAGTGCTTTTTTGTTTCAAAAAAAGTTTTTTTCTATTATTTGTTTGATAGTTAACCTGAAAGTGTGAAAAATTGTGTATATTTTACTTCGTATCAAATATCAAAGTGCTTTTTTGTTTCAAAAAAAGTTTTTGTTTATTATTTGTTTGATAGTTAACCTGAAAGTGTGAAAAATTGTGTATATTTTACTTCGTATCAAATATCAAAGTGCTTTTTTGTTTCAAAAAAAGTTTTTGTTTATTATTTGTTTGATAGTTAACCTGAAAGTGTGAAAAATTGTGTATATTTTACTTCGTATCAAATATCAAAGTGCTTTTTTGTTTCAAAAAAAGTTTTTGTTTATTATTTGTTTGATAGTTAACCTGAAAGTGTGAAAAATTGTGTATATTTTACTTCGTATCAAATATCAAAGTGCTTTTTTGTTTCAAAAAAAGTTTTTGTTTATTATTTGTTTGATAGTTAACCTGAAAGTGTGAAAAATTGTGTATATTTTACTTCGTATCAAATATCAAAGTGCTTTTTTGTTTCAAAAAAAGTTTTTGTTTATTATTTGTTTGATAGTTAACCTGAAAGTGTGAAAAATTGTGTATATTTTACTTCGTATCAAATATCAAAGTGCTTTTTTGTTTCAAAAAAAGTTTTTGTTTATTATTTGTTTGATAGTTAACCTGAAAGTGTGAAAAATTGTGTATATTTTACTTCGTATCAAATATCAAAGTGCTTTTTTGTTTCAAAAAAAGTTTTTGTTTATTATTTGTTTGATAGTTAACCTGAAAGTGTGAAAAATTGTGTATATTTTACTTCGTATCAAATATCAAAGTGCTTTTTTGTTTCAAAAAAAGTTTTTTTCTATTATTTGTTTGATAGTTAACCTGAAAGTGTGAAAAATTGTGTATATTTTCCTTCGTATAAAATATCAAAGTGCTTTTTTGTTTCAAAAAAAGTTTTTTTCTATTATTTGTTTGATAGTTAACCTGAAAGTGTGAAAAATTGTGTATATTTTCCTTCGTATAAAATATCAAAGTACTTTTTTTATATAAACAATTTAGATTAAGTTTGATTTATTACACTATATTCTATAAAAAACCTCTTTTTAGGATCATACTTATGCGAGATTGGATCAAATGGGGGAAATGGAGTATGATCCAGTAAATCCTGCTCTATTTAATATTAGACGTAACCGCTGGGATCAAGCGCCAGTTTTACCTGAAATTCCAGCTCAATTAATTGATGAAGTTCTACCCTTAAATGATGAAATATTAGTTGAGGAAGTTTTGGCATTGGAGGAGTTCATGGATAATCAACAACTGATGGATAATGTTCGTAGACAAGATGAACTTCAAGCTGCAGACGAGATATTCAATCCAGCAAGACTACCGGAGCCGCCAGCTGTTCTAGCTGCAGACGAGATATTCAATCCAGCAAGACTACCGGAGCCGCCAGCTGTTCTAGCTGCAGACGAGATATTCAATCCAGCAAGACTACCGGAGCCGCCAGCTATTCCATTTGAAAATATTGCAACTGAAAATATATCTCCATGCATTCGTAGTACAACGCGACCAGGACCACCCCAAAGATACACTTTAAAACCACCTCAACGTGCTGATATTCCTGAACCAATACTAGTACCAGAGCAAGTACCTGAGCAAGAAATTCAACCTCGGCAACTTGTAAGAAGAATAGCAAGACAAATGCCGACTCCAAGGGTGACACCGCAGCCAATACCAGTAAGAAGGCAAGCTATTCTGATCAGACCTCGAAATTTACGAATGACTACCAGGCGACGCATTGCAAAGGGTTTGAGTATGTTCGCAACAGCTTCTTCAGAAAAGAGACGCTAACTGTTTACATTTCATCTTTTAAATATCATGACAATATAATTTTTTTCTTTTAGTTACTTTCAAAAAAGAGTATATGTCTAATTCTTACATCGTTTTTTTGTTTTTTTACATACTTCATTTGTTTCTGTATGTTAATATTCATATTTCTTTTAATTGTCATGATATTATTACTTTTTTTCTCTAAAAAAGAAGTTATCTTTTGTTTGTTTTCGCACGACAATTTTCTATTACTAGTTTTATGTTTTTTCATACATAATTTTCAAAATTCTTTTTAAGTTATTCACGAAACAAAGAAGTTTTAATTTTTTTCGTCATTGTATGGTAACTTTCATTTACTATCTTTATATGCTTATTTTTTAAGACAAATGTGATATATTGTTTCAAGTTATTTTTAAGGTGTTCTTTAAAAAGAATTTTGTTTAATTTTTCTTATCTTTTGTTTGTTTTCGCACGACAATTTTCTATTACTAGTTTTATGTTTTTTCATACATAATTTTCAAAATTCTTTTTAAGTTATTCACGAAACAAAGAAGTTTTAATTTTTTTCGTCATTGTATGGTAACTTTCATTTACTATCTTTATATGCTTATTTTTTAAGACAAATGTGATATATTGTTTCAAGTTATTTTTAAGGTGTTCTTTAAAAAGAATTTTGTTTAATTTTTCTTATCTTTTGTTTGTTTTCGCACGACAATTTTCTATTACTAGTTTTATGTTTTTTCATACATAATTTTCAAAATTCTTTTTAAGTTATTCACGAAACAAAGAAGTTTTAATTTTTTTCGTCATTGTATGGTAACTTTCATTTACTATCTTTATATGCTTATTTTTTAAGACAAATGTGATATATTGTTTCAAGTTATTTTTAAGGTGTTCTTTAAAAAGAATTTTGTTTAATTTTTCTTATCTTTTGTTTGTTTTCGCACGACAATTTTCTATTACTAGTTTTGTTTTTTCATACATAATTTTCAAAATGCTTTTGAACTGTATATTATATATATATTGTATGTTTTGTAATTTTATATAATATACCAGTTTTTTATGTGTCAAACATTATAGTTTAATTTTGCATGATTTTTGCTTCTTATTTCTTTCATAGTTAACATTTCACATTTATTCAATCATAATTTAATTAATAACATTTATTTATCAATTACATTATTAAGTCAATAATCATTTAACTATTATTTAATGCACAAATATAAAAAAATATTTCAATTTAAAATTCGCGCGTTACCGCAATAGTTGAACTCAACCGCCACACGTAGCACTGAGTCTCGAGCGCGCGTAGTGGGGGAACCGCTTGGTGGGGAGAGAGACCTACCAGAGAGACCGGCACACGGTAGAGATCTCATTCGACTCATTGCAGCAGTCTGAGTAGGTCGCGATGGAGAGCTGCTACGAGTGTCAGGTGCGAGCGATCTCAATGTATAATGTGAGTATTATTAAGTGATTGGGAAAATAGATAATTAATTAAATATAATTATTTAAATGTAATTAATTTTTTTAGTTGCAGCATGAAGGTAACGAGGTGCCATTCCCCACAACTCCACCAGGATCTCCACCCAGGCACCCGTGGCACCGGTCAGAGACGCCTCCATCCTTTCTGGAGCTGGGGTCGCCACCTCCGTCGCCTGAGATGTCAACTTTGCGGCAGATTGCCCACCAGTGGCGTCCATTTTCTCCACCCTGGGCTCTGGTGGAGCGACCGGAGGTATGGACGTCACCGCATCCCAGGTCGCCGATGACACCTCCGTGGCCAGAGTCACCACCAAGGCCATCACCAGAGCCCAGGGTGGAGATGTCAGAGGCCAGGGCGCAGTCTCCCGAGCCCAGGGTGGAGATGCCAGAGGCCAGGGCACAGTCTCCCGAGCCCAGGGTGGAGATGCCAGAGGCCAGGGCACAGTCTCCCGAGCCCAGGGTAGAGACGACACCACCGCTACCCCGGGCGCAGAGACGTCACCGACATCAGCAGCGTGCAACTAGGCCTCTTGTACTTAAAATTAAGATGAATGTTAATATTAATATTTAATAAATTTATATTCTCTTTGTAAATAAATATGTATTTATTCTGCGCATGCGTGAATGGGTGAGGGAAATTTTAGTGGTGGGAGGTGCGCATTAGGTTAAAGTGGGGGTAAATTGTCTACTGCGCATACGTAAAAGGTAGAAGTGGGGATAAATAGCCTACTGCGCATGCGTGAAAGGTAAGAGTGGGGATTTCGGGGTATATATTCAGGGATTCTAGCGAGTTCAGTCATTAGCTGTTCTGTTCACAGGTTCAGCGGTTCCAACAGCAGCAGCAGCAGATTCCCATTGCCACTACTAACTGTCTTTTTTGTTACGTTTATTGTTATATTTACTGTCTTTTTTTGTTATTTATATTTACTGTTTTCTACATTTATTGCATTTACTTTGTATTGATTTTTAGTTTAAGTATTTTAGTTTGTAAGTATATTCTTTTGTTAGCTTGTAAGTGTGTTCTTTTGTTAGCTTGTAAGTGTGTTCTTTTTTAGTTTTTAAGGCTATTCTTTATTCTTTTGTTAGTTTGTAAGTGTGATTTCAAGTGTAAAGATGAAGAGAAAAGCCACAACCGCCGATGGACCACGTAAGTATCCGAATTACGGTACTATTCTTGACGAGAGTGACGTCACTGTTACTCTCATTAAAGAAGCCCTAGAGTTGATTCCTCTCTTAGACGACGTCGATTTAAGACGTTCATTCGTTGACAGGTGGATTGTAGAATGCTCACAACATGAAAACGTGTTATCGAGCATTCTCAAGTCGATGTACTTTACACATCAAAAGAAAAGATGTGTGAGCATTCTACAATCCATCATTAGACTTCGCGCATTATTTGAGTCCCATATTGTAGATGGCGCTGGAATCAGTGATCCAGATATTAATAAACGCGTTAAATGGGAAGAATGTGAGAGTGCGTTTGCGTGTAGATTATACACTAATACGGTCCTGAATCTAGTGCACATTGATGTTAGTGCGTTTTTGGATGATGCATCTAGGCTTTTTCAGGACCGTATTAGAGATGCTCTAAACAAGTATGGTCCCATTTTGGTGTATGGTGTTCTCATTGCCAACTTTAAAAGGGTTGAGAATGGGGAAGAAGTAGTAAAGCCAATTCCTTTTGGAACCAAGGCAAACAGCATCTTCCCCACAACCCTTTTAGATGATTGGTTCGATGAGAACATTAAACAATCAATCTTACACAACGTTGAAGAGTTCTACGCAAAGGGTTCGAATTGGAACCTTCAATCAATTATAAGGCTTGAAGTAAATGTAAACAAATACAACCCGATGCGTGCGAGCTCTTTCATTAGTTTACCTCCACAAATTAAAAACAAGCATGCATGTATTAATGTTGAAAATGCAGACAAAGAGTGCTTCAAATGGGCCATACTTTCTGCTTTACATTCAAATGTATCACATCCTGAGCGCGTTTCTAGTTATAAAAAATTCAAAGATGAATTGAACTTTGAGGGAATTGAATTCCCAGTGACGCTTAAAAACATCCCGAAATTTGAAAAGCTTAATGATGTTTCAATTAATGTGTACAGTCTATCAAAGAGCTATGGTAACTTTACGGTACACCCACTCCATCTCACTGCGGAAAAAAGAGATAAGCATGTAAATCTCTTGTATGTTGCCAACATGTATGCGGATGAAAGTGATGATAATACTGTATTGAATGACAACGATGATTTTTTGAACTTTCATTATGTATGGATTAAAGATTTATCGCGACTATTGTTTAAGCAGTTGTCTAAACATAGAAATAAAAAACACATCTGTGACCGATGCTTACACTACTTTCAATGTGTAGATAGATTGAATGCACACATCGAAAATTGTAAAAAAGTGAATGAGTGTAAAGTAAAGTTACCAAAACCTGACAAGAGTCTGATTACATTTAAAAATTATAAGAATAAAGAGAGAGTACCGTATGTAATTTACACCGACTGTGAGAGTCTACTTCTTCCCGCCGATGAAGATGTAGACAATTTAAGTAAAACTGAGGTATTTCAGCGTCACAAATTGTTAAGCATCGGATATTATATAAAATGCAGCTACGACGACTCATTATGTAAATATGTACCCTGCCCGAAAAATGAATCTGACCCTGCAAAATGGTTTACTGAGGAATTAAGGCAATTATCTGAAAAAATTGATAATGTATTTAAAAATCCCATACCAATGAATGCCTTAACTCCTCAAGAAATCAATGATTTTAAGCGAGCGACAATATGTCACATTTGTCATGAGAAAATACCGGCAAGCGAAAAAAAAGTCCGCGATCACTGTCACCTTACTGGCAAATATAGGGGTGCTGCCCATGAATCGTGCAATCTAAACTATCAAGATTGTCAAACGATCCCCGTAGTCTTCCACAATTTAAGCGGTTACGACGCCCATTTTATAATACACGCGATCTCGACGAGCTTTGAAGGAAAAATTGACCTCCTCCCCATTAACAAAGAGAAGTATATCTCTTTTACTAAACATGTCAAGGGGAGCGAGGTTAAATTTCGATTTATCGACTCATTGCGATTCATGGCAGCATCCCTAGAAAAACTCGCATCATACCTAGACGAGTATAAAATTGTAAACTCCGTTTTTGCCAGTACGGTGACAGATCCGGATAAAATTAAATTATTGACGCGTAAGGGTGTTTTCCCCTATGAGTACTTTGACTCAAGAAGTAAGCTTGATGAGACTGAATTACCCCCGATCGAGAAATTTTATAGTACGCTTTATGATGCCGGTATTTCTGATAACGAGTATGCGCATGCGCAAAATGTATGGACTGAGTTTGAATGTCAAAATCTATACGACTATGTCCATTTGTACATGAAAACAGATGTATTGTTACTTGCGGATGTTTTTGAAAATTTCCGAGAACAATGTGTCAAAGCGTACGGTTTAGATCCTGCCCACTACTACACAACCCCCGGTTTAACTTGGGATGCTATGCTCAAGTACACGAGCATAGGATTACAACTTATAACTGACATCGATATGATTATGTTTGTTGAGTCAGGTATTCGAGGTGGTATCAGTCAATGTTGCAACCGATATGCTAAAGCAAATAATCCGTATATGGAAACTTTCGATGGTAGCAAAGATACTAGCTACATCATGTACTTCGATGCCAACAATCTATATGGCTGGGCAATGGCTCAAGCGCTCCCTTATGGCGGCTTCAAATGGGTTGATAATGTCGATGACTCTTTCAATTTTAATGTACCCGATGATTCACCTGTTGGGTACATACTCGAAGTTGACTTGGAGTATCCTGAAAATCTCCACGATACTCACAAAGACATGCCATTTTGCGCAGAAAATGCGAAACCACCCCTATCGAAACAGGAGAAATTATTAACAACTCTCCAACCAAAAGAAAAATATGTTATCCACTACCGAACGTTGAAACAAGTTGTTGCTAATGGCATTAAACTTGTTAAAATTCACCGAGTTTTGCAGTTTAAGCAATCAACATGGCTTAAACCGTACATCGATTATAATACCATGATGCGAACCAACGCCAAAAATGAGTTCGAGAAAAATCTGTTCAAGCTCATGAACAACGCTGTGTACGGCAAGACGATGGAAAACGTCCGTAAACATGTCGACATTAAACTTGTCACCCAATGGTTTGGCCGCTATGGAGCTGAAGCCCTCATATCTCGCCCGAATTTCCATAGTCGATCGATATTCGACGAAAATCTGGTTGCCATTGAACTGCGTAAAACCGAAGTACTACTCAACAAACCGATCTACGTGGGGTTAAGTGTGCTCGATGTTTCCAAGACGCTTATCTACGATTTTCATTACGGGTATATGTTAAAAAAATACGGCGACAATTGTAAACTGATGTACACCGATACAGACAGTCTAATCTACGAAATCAAATGTAAAGATGTCTACAATGACATGAAAAATGACATAAAAAAGTTCGATACGTCAGACTATCCCGTAAACAACGTGTACGGCATTCCGCAAGCCAACAAAAAGATCCTCGGTCTAATGAAAGACGAGTGTAACGGCAAGGTCGTTACCGAATTTGTTGGCTTGCGGAGTAAGATGTACAGCGTAAGGGTAGAAAATAAAGATTTTATTAAAAAAGCTAAAGGCATTAAATCCGGCGTTGTAAAAAAGACAATTAATTTTGATGATTATGTGAAATGTCTACGCGATTTCGATATTCAAACTCGAATGCAATATAACATCAGATCGCGGCTACACAATGTCGAAACTGTAAAACAAATAAAAGTAGCCTTAAGTCCGCAAGACGACAAACGATATTTGTTACCGGGGAGTACCGACACTATACCGTGGGGACATTATGCAATCCCCACAATTGATGAATGAATTTTGTAAAATAATGTAATAAAAGGTTTGTTAATAAATTAAACAATTGTACATTAATTAAATGTGTTTTTATTTAAAAAATCCTTATACCTATATACATATGATTAAAACTTATATTAAGATAATATAAATGTGCAAATCACCCCTAGTAATTTAACGCAAATGCCAATCAACCAGCAAAGCAATCAAAGATTAATGTTAACGTAGAACCTCTTTATAAATCAAAATTACTTCCAACAGCAAACATTTACAATGCCAGTGCCAACTGATTTAATATTGATTCATTATTGATTCATAGTTGAGTCATTATTGATTCATAGTTGATTCATTATTGATTCATTATTGATTCATAGTTGATTCATAGTTGATTCATTATTGATTCATTATTGATTCATAGTTGAGTCATTATTGATTCATAGTTGATTCATTATTGATTCATTATTGATTCATAGTTGATTCATAGTTGATTCATTATTGATTCATTATTGATTCATAGTTGATTCATAGTTGATTCATTGTTGATTCATTATTGATTCATAGTTGATTCATTATTGATTCATTATTGATTCATTGTTGATTCATTGTTGATTCATTAAATTTGGCACTGGCATTGTAAATGTTTGCTGTTGGAAGTAATTTTGATTTATAAAGAGGTTCTACGTTAACATTAATCTTTGGTTGGTTTGCTGGTTGATTGGCATTTGCGTTAAGTTACTTGGGGCGATTTGCGTACAATTGATTATACATTTGTTTTATCTTCCCAAGTATTGTGAGAATTATCAAAGCCAAGCCATTTGACGAGAACTTTGTTTCCACGTGTCTTGAGAATTTTTTCTACAAGATAAATATCTGAATATTTTACTTTAAGAAGTTCCTCTTCATAGAATCCTCCGCTGATGGGTTGATCTTGGTAATCCTTGAGCTTGTACGTCACAGGTTGAGTTGATACAACTTGATCAACTGTGAATATTTCTGTTGTCCAATTGGGTGTGTATCCTTTTTCGAAAACGTTTTTATATTTGCTTACTCGAACTTTGTCACCAATTTTATACTTTGGTCGTCTCAAAGGTATTTTTCTCATCTTCAGAAATCGTTCTTTTAAAACTTCAACGTCTTCTGCAGTAACATCTTTAGGCTTCATTCCAATTGTTCTATGTTTTGTATTATTGTAGTTGGAAATAAGAGTAGGCAATATATCATACCACTTGTAATTTCCTCGTAAACTGAATTGCATCCACATTTTTCTTTTTAGTGTTCGATTAAACCGTTCAACAATAGAAGCTTTCATATTACTGTATGTTGAGTAAAAATTTATATTATACTTTTTCATTAATGCTTCAAATTGTGAGTTATAGAATTCTTTTCCTTTGTCACTATGCAAGTTTTTTGGAATGCGTTTTTTAGCAAATATAGATTGCATTGCATGAGAAACATCTTTACCACTTTTACTCTTTACTGGAACAGCCCAAGCATATTTGGAAAATATGTCTATAACTGTTAGTAAATACTTGAAACCTTTATTGACGTTTGCATAAGGTATCATTTCTACCAAATCTGCTTGCCATGTCTCATTAATATCACGCATTTCAACTCGCCGACGAGGATAATTTTTTCTAGCCTGAGTATGAAGTTCATTCACTACTGTCAATTTTTTATCAGCCATCACTGTCGAAGAAATTTAGCCTCTTTGATAATATAATTTTGATGTGATTCAATTTCTTTAAGTTTTTCGGTAACTCGTGCTTCAATGACTAGAATAAAATTATTTAAATCATCAATAGCTGATTTTAAAGAAGATGTAATTTGAATAATAGGTTTTATCTCGTTTCGAATAATATGTTGGACAAGTCTTAAGTTTACTGCGTCGTGTTGCTCTTCAGCGTCAGCAAGATTGCAGAGTTTTCTTCCTTCAACGTCGAAGTTTCCTTGAGAATTGAGTTTAAAACCAACTCCAGGAGGCCCTCGTCTTGCTGTTCCTCTTTGATTGAGAGGATGTCCGAACACATCGATGCTCATTGTTGAAATGAATGTTATTTACTAAAACACATCTTAATATATAATTTTAGCTTCACGTAGTTCTTCAATAATAGACATGATTTCATTATTATGACTAGGATTTCCAGCAGCTTGAGAAGCCATTAATAGTCTAAGACGGTCAACCAACTCATTTGGATCATCCCAATAGATATATTCTCGTTGAAAATTTTTGTTGGTAATCATAAATGTAGGTAATGAACTACCACTTACAGATGCTTGTTTGGTAGGTGTTCGAGGGAAGAAAGGAGATATAAAATTCAAATACTTGTAGCTCTTATCCGTACGTATAGATTCAGAGGAACTATACTTCTTTTTGTGTGCATTAGTAGCAATAAGAATCTCTTTATAGTTCCTTTCATCATCTTCGCTTATAAGGGATCTAGAAGGTTTATTTTTAAATAAAAGCTCAAGTAATCCAGGTGTTTGCAGATATCGTTTATCACCAATTTTAACAAACTGATCTTCAAGAGTTATTGGTGAATCACCAATCATAAGTGACCCATCACTGAGCTTACGTACGCCATATGTTGAATCTAAACATTGCTTTCTATTATGATTTAACAAGTATAGAAATTTATTACTTATTTTATCATTATCTGGAGATTTTTCAATTTCACTTTCATAGTTCATGCTATCATCTACCTTCTCTTTCTTTTCAATTTTGACATTTTCAATCTTGACATTTGCATGTTCACTATCTGTCAAGTTGATAATTTTTTGTAAGGGTTGAACTATCGGTCTAAAAGTTTCATTCAACACATTTTCAGCATCTTCTTTTCCTAATTTTAACATACGATGTTTTCGCCTAATTGCCTCACTAGCTTTAGCAATTTGATGAAGATATTCTTTTTCTTTATGAAACATGTTATTATTACAAGGTTTCATGCTGAACTAACAACATTTTAAACATGATTTTATATTTATAGTGTTACAAAGCTGTCGAATCCTTTCCTAAACCTTCCATCATTTAAATCAGAATCCTTATCAATTACTACAAAGCCATACTTGTCTGAATTCCAACATGTTGAACATAGTTCTCGAAATTGATTAAATGTCATGTCAGTATTAACGTGGTCATCATAAACATGCCTTAAATTTTTCTCATCTTGACGAAAAAGAACTAGTAAATTAACATTATCACGTACTAAATGTTTAGGAATGCGGGCATATGTTTGACAAAGATAAAAACAATCAACGTCAACATGTCTACCCATACAAAAGAATGCCCTTACATTATCTTGCTTCTCACAAGCAATGTCATCAAATATAAATATTGAATTCCGTTTTGCATCTTTTGGAGTGATGACTTCATCATGCTCACTGAAGGGTAAATACTCTACTCCATCAACATTACTTATAACTTGTTCTAAGAATTTATACTTGGGTTGATGCAATGATTTTGAGTATAAGTAAATATTATCAAATCTAAGACCATTGGGATGTAAAATTAGAGAAAGCAGTACATTTGTCTTTCCACAATTTGATGGTCCACAAAAAATAGCTCGAATACTACCTGATAACAAGCTACCATGACGTTTAATCAATTTCTTCTCTTGTTGTTGAACAATCGAGTCCAGATTGACGACTGGTAGCTTGTGAAGTTGTTCCTTGAACCGCATCCTGATTTAGACTACCGCTAAAAGTATAAATACAGAGCTTATATACCTCACAAGTCATTCTAATCTTAACTTTCACAGAGTAAGGTATGATTATACATCATCGCTCTCGAGGAAAAGGTTTCTTTAACAAACTTATAAACAAATTACCATTTGAACTACATTTGCCAGGTTACCAATATTGTGGACCAGGCACAAAGTTAGCAAAACGTTTAGCACGAGGTGATCCAGGTGTTAATCCGTTAGACGCCGCTTGTAAAGAGCACGATATTGCATACTCCAAAAATCGAGAAGACGTTGAATCAAGAAACGCAGCTGATAGGGTACTAGCTGATAAAGCTTGGCAACGTGTTTGGGCTCCAGACGCAGGATATAGTGAAAGAGCTGCAGCTTACGCAATAACAAACGCTATGAAAGCAAAATCAAAATTTGGAATGGGAGTTAAGAAAAAGACAAAATTGAAAAAACGAGTAAAGAAGTCAAAATCAAAAAAAAGGGTAAATCTGAGGAAAATTGTAGATGCAGCAAGAAAATCAATAATTCCTGGTAATGATGCTCGTTCAACAATAAAGTCAGCTATAGAAACAGCACGAAAAGCTGTAAAGAGAGCAGGTGGTAGACAAAAAGTTTTAACACCTCGCATCCTACCTGTCCCATCAAAAGTTGGTGGTTTGTTACCATTAATTCCGATTTTTGCCGGGCTAAGTGCACTTGGAGCACTTACTGGAGGAGCTGCTGGTGTAGCAAAAGCTGTTAATGATGCAAGTGCAGCAAAAGAGCAGTTAAAAGAAGCTCAGCGTCACAATAGAGAGTTAGAAGCAGTTGCACTTGGTAAAGGTCTACATTTAAAACCATACAGACAAGGGTTGGGCCTTCATTTGAAACCCTATGTTAAAGGACAAGGTATTAAAAGACGATGTAGAAAAAAAAAAGTTTAAAGCTTCCTCATCGAGCACTTACTGATCTAGATTTACTTAAATATTCTAAAGAAATGAAAATTTCTCATTTTCGAGGAGTTTTTATGCGAAATGAACTACCTATAAAAGGCCCTAGAAAAAATGAATCAGCTATTATTAATTTAGATGATAAAAATGGTTCTGGAACTCATTGGGTTGCATATAAAAAAATTAATAATAAAGTAGTATATTTTGATAGTTTTGGTAATCTCCAACCACCCTATGAACTTGTCAATTACTTAGGTTATAATACTTTAATACAGTATAATCATGAAAATTATCAAGATTATAATAGTTTTAATTGTGGTCATTTATGTCTGAAATTTTTATGTGGACAACTTGGAAAAACTCAAAAATATATTCTATATAAGTGATTGTAAGTCATTCCACCTTATCAGTTTATAAAAAGTCTTCAACATGGAAGAATCCTTTACTCTGACTATCTCAGGTAATTCATCCGTCCTGGAGGCAGAATATTTTCCTCCGATAGAATTATTATCTAATAAAAATTATGTACTTGGCTTAGTTGAATTACTAACTTTCAATTCAATTCCTAATATCGATCAAGGTAAAAATAAATTTTATATTGGTGATAAAGTGATTACTATACCTCCTGGAAGTTATGAAATTGAAGATATTGAAAAATATATTCAAAACTCTATTGAAAATGGGTTTGAAATTGTAAGAATCAAACCTAACAATAATACTTTACGTAGTGAAATAACAAGCAGCCTTGAAGTAAGTTTTGAACAAAATGATTCAATTGGTGAATTATTAGGATTTACTCCTCGAATATTGACAGCTAATAAGTCTCATACGTCAGACGTACCAGTAGCTATTCTTAAGGTAAATGCTATCAGAATTGAATGTAACATTACTACTGGTGCATACATAAATAATAAAAAGGTACACACAATTCACGAATTTTTTCCAATTGTACCAGCTGGATATAAGATTGTGGAAGTTCCATCTCACGTCATTTATCTTCCAATCACCGTGAAGACAATACATAATATTCAAGTAAGAATCGTTGATCAAGACGGAGATTTAATAAATTTTAGAGGTGAAACTATAACAATACGATTACACGTTAAATCAACGTAATGGGAATTGTATTTCATAGAAAAACTGGTGGAAGCTATATAAAAGAGTTGCCATGTCAGAAGACATTCATTCCTCAATCAGTTCGCAAGAGACTAACATCTCAGAACATACTATTTCTGAAGCAGCTCGGCCTAAGAATTTTTCAGGAAAACAAAGGAAAAAATTAATCATTCACATACTTTTTATTTGTTGTTGTAATAAAAAATGGAAGAAATTTTAAACATTCTAAGTCCAGTTAAATTTGATAATTCTGTGGCACACTATGAGATTCATGCACATCAACCATACGTGTCATCAGCATTTAATAATAGTGATGAGATTCGAATTGCAGTTCAACATCAAGACCTGTACATTCTACCTTCTAAAAGTACTTTACACGTCACTGGAAGATTAGTCAGACCTAACAACGCGCTTGTAACTAATACAAAGTTAATTAGCAATGGTATTTCCTACATGTTTAATGAGATTCGTTATGAATTAAATGGTGTTGAAATTGATCGCTCTAAAAATGTTGGCATTACAACTACAATGAAAAATTTAATTTCTCAAACACCTAATCAAATGATTTACTCTGAAAATGCTGGTTATCTACCTTTTGATCCTGATAGTAGAGTTACAAATGATACTGGATACTTTGATGTAAATATTCCACTAAGTATGATTATTGGTTTTGCTGAAGACTATCAAAAGATTGTTGTAAATGCAAAACATGAACTTATTTTAACAAGATCCCGTACTGATCTAAATGCTGTAGTAAACATTGAAGGAGCTGACCGTGAAGAATTTAGAATTATTATTAATAAAGTTGAATGGTTAATTCCATATTTAATGGTAAATGATCGACAAAAAATTGAATTGTTGAAATTCATTGAAAAAGACTCACTTATAACAATGAGTTTTAGATCATGGGATTTGTATGAGTATCCTATGATTCCAGCCACTCTAAAGCATGTGTGGACTGTGAAAACTTCAACACAAGTTGAAAAACCTCGATATGTTATTCTTGGTTTTCAAACAAATAGAAAAGAAGATCAAGGAAGGTATGCAAATTTGTTTGATACCTGTAATCTTATCAATGTTAAACTTTTCTTAAACTCACAGTACTATCCTTATGGAAATTTAAATTTAAACTTTAATCAAAACAAATTTTCCATACTCTATGAAATGTATGGTAATTTTCAACAGTCCTACTATGGAAAAGAACCTGAACCTTTATTAACTAGAAATAACTTTAAAGATTATGCACCATTGGTTGTTATTGATTGCTCAAAACAAAATGAATTTCTCAAACAAGCATCTGTAGATGTGCGATTGGAATTCGAAGCAAGTGAAAATTTTCCAGCCAATACAGCTGCATATTGCCTCATAATTCACGACCGCATTATACAGTATACACCAATCAGCGGCGTTGTTAAAAAAGTAACGTGATTGGTGGAAACAGTGACCAATCACAGACGACATCAGTGGTG
Organism: Leptopilina drosophilae; assembly: GCA_032873175.1. Lineage (NCBI taxonomy): Eukaryota > Metazoa > Arthropoda > Insecta > Hymenoptera > Figitidae > Leptopilina > Leptopilina drosophilae. The sequence continues at coordinate 17,459,369 of CM065481.1, forward strand.
GGGGAAAGGCTATAAAGAGAGCATCTCTCTAAGCATTAAGCCATTATTCTGTTTCAGATACAATGGCGTACGTCGTAGATATCCAGTGCTTCAAAAGACCTTACAACGAGTTCGTCATCAAAGAATTGGCGATTCTACCACTTCAACAAGATGCTCATCCATTGGTCTATCTCTTCGAGCCACCATATGCCTGGAGTCGATTACCTGCAAGATACAAATGTGAGAATCGATGGCTTACAAATAATTATCATGGTATCGATTGGTCTGCTGGTGACGTATCTTATGAAGAATTACACCCAATAATAAAAGAAGTATTAATAGGTACACCTACTGTTTATGTAAAAGGTTTAGAAAAACAAAAATGGTTAGAAAAATACACATTAAATGTATTTAATTTAGATGATTTTAAATGTCCGTCGCTAAAAACTTTAAGTGCAGATAGTTCATCTACATGTACAAATCACACACGTAGTTTTAGCAATTGCGCTGTTACAAATGTATGTAATCTACGAAATTGGTTGATACAACCATCGAATGTACTACGAAATAATATTGAAAATATTGATGAAGTTGACAATGATTGTACATTGAAAGATTTTTACAATGATTGTGAAAATTTCCTATATAATGAATAAATGTATTAAATTTATTATAAATGTTTACTTTAATTAACCCTTACCCATCCTATTATCTATATTACACATGCCTAAAACATGTTAAAACTAGTTTGAGCTTGTCTTATAACGTCACTAAGTGGGCGTTGCTCAATAATAAGAGTAGAGGATAATGCGCATGCGTAGAAGTAGTGGTGGGGGGTAATGCGCATGCGTATAAGTAATGGTGGGGGTAAAGCGCATGCGTAAAAGCAGTGGTGGGGGTATTGCGTAATTTTGGGGTATAAATAGAGACACCTTCAGCTGTAAAGCTCATTCTATTTTTTCACTTCACAAAGTACTATCTCTAAGGAAAGATGGATCTAACCAAAATCAATGCTATTGGTCGCATGGACGCTTTCCTACCTACGAAGCCGCTTTCCGAGCTGACTCCTGGACATAAGTATCCTATAACGAGGATCCAGGTCGTCAACACCAGGTATGGAGTCAAGGTCGTCGTTGAGGTAGATAAAAAGTTCAATACATTCCTACCTTCAAGATTTGTACCAATGTTCACTGATGACTCGATCTGCTTGGACCAAATGCAAGAAGCCATTAATTCTGGACAACTACGGCTGAAGTATATTGGTGGTCCATACAACCATATTGAATTCAAAATAAAACAAGTGTAAATAATGTATATTGATTGATAATATTGTTAAAATAAATGTATCAAACCAATATCCTAATGTTCTTATTATTGACTACAACCTTAGTCATACTTTAGATTTAAGGTTAGGTTAAGTAAAATATATTGTAATAACATTTACTAGCGCTATCTATTAAGCTATTGATAAAGTTAATAATGTAAAAAAATTTAATGTCAGTAATAAATTTTGTTGACAATTAGTAGTTAGACTATGTCGGTAAAACAAGATGGCGGTCTTCTGACCAATGCAATTTAAATTATAAAAATTAATTTTTAAATTTTGCCGCCAAGCAGGTTTGAATCGATGGTGGCGCCATCTAGCGGTGGCAGCAGGAACTAAAAAACTCGGTCGGTAAAGTAGAACACCAACCGGGTTTGAATTCACCAAAAATTCAAATTTTCCCGCCACTCGGTTTGGAATTCGCTAGTGGCGCCATCTAGCGGTGGCAGCAGGAACTAAAAAACTCGGTCGGTAAAGTAGAACACCAACCGGGTTTGAATTGGTCGGTAAAGGAAATCTACCCTACCAACCACTGATAAAGTAGGAATCTACTTTACCGACCGAGCATCTACCAACCACTGATAAAGTAGGAATCTACTTTACCGACCGAGCATCTGGAGCAGTATCCTCATAGCTATACTACTGAAGCCTTTTCCTTGAAATATGCTAGTTTTTCTTTTGTTTTTAGTATTTACCTGCATTGCTTTGAAAAAATTAACCCAAATTACCATTAAATCAAATACTTTAAATACATTTATGTTTTCATCCAATTGAATATATTTGGTATTAAAATATACAAATTATTAATTTTTAAGCAGTGTAATTTTATTTTCGATTTCGTGAACGCGATATTAGCGTGAATTTTTGATAGAAAAGCTCGCCAATTAAATAAAATTAATTCAATGGAGCAACAATAATATTTTTCAAATGAAAAAAACTTTAATATTTTTAAGAATTAATTTTGCGCAACCTAAAAATCTTACTCTTGAGTATGAAATTAAGTAGTTTTAATAGAAAAAACCATATAATTGAAGAAAAAAATTAATTGAAAAACTGAAATTTAAAAGTGTCACTTTCAGAAAATTCACCCATCTATAAAAAGCGAAATAAAATTAATCCTTCAGTTTCATAAAGTAATCCAGCATTAAAATTTCCAATTGCTTCAAAATAAATATATGTATCTGAAAAAGTATATTAGTGCTGAAAGAGAGTTGACAAAGCATTAAAATATCTACGTAGACAGTGTAATCAATAACGAAAGATGATTTCAAGCTTTTAGCCAATTTACAAAAAGAGAGAAAGAGAGAGAGAGAGCCCCTCCAGTCAGCATTTTCGATTGGCACTAAGCTCCCTGTAGGATTTTCTTAAACCTTTTCCTGCTTGATTCCCGAAGTGGGTAGCCATATAACGGTGTATATATATATATATGTATATATCTATATATAGTTTATAGAGAAGAGAAATGCGGATCGATCGCGGGTTGGGGTGATTTGTGGAGAAGAAAATTATATTACACTCGGTGGCGATAATGCTAGGGGTGAATTTTCATGATACTGTTTTTTTTTCACACATACACATGTTTTACATATAAATATATAAATTTGTACATGTGAATTTATATATATATATATATATATATATATATATATATATATATATATATATTAAAAATTTGTATATGTGTAATATTTTTTATACTTGTATTTGTACGTGAATATTTTTTGTACCTTTATTTGTACATGAATATTTTTTGTACCTTTATTTGTATATAAATATTTTTTGTACGTGTATTTGTGTAAAAATATGTTTTTTTTGTATACACGTATTTCTATAAAAATTCGTATATGTGTAGAATATTTATATACACATCAAGTCACGCACATGAGAGGCAAGATCGTCGTCGTCGAGGAATAATCTACCTTTTGACAAACGTTACAAATATCCGGCAGGTATTTTTTCGCCTTAACATATAGGGTTTAAAAGAAAGTAGTTACTTTAGTAGGCACGTACTTAGAAGCAAGTCATACATAATCATTTCTTACTTGTTTTTTTACACATGCATACATATATACCTGTTATTGCGCTTCTGTGTTGTAGTTCTTGTTCTCGACTTTTTTTCTCTTCTCTCCATCTTTTTCATTTTTATTTTTTTCATTTTTCTTTTTTTATGGCGACACGTCAATGTGGTGTAATAATATTTTCCCTGCACCTTGCGTGTGACTTTTTTTCTCTCTCCTAACATAGTGTTACTTTCGTTTTGAAAAAAGAAAGAATAAAAATTCCCTTTTTGTATAATAATAATATTAAAAAAGAAAATATGTCATTGATAATAAAGTGACTTTGACATTCGTTTTCTTTAATTTCATCACGTTCGCGGTTACATGAGTGGAGAAATTTACGATTGCGATCGAAATGTTATTTATTTGGCGCGCTAAGAAAAGTGAGGGATTTTTATTTTAGTTGGTAACGAGGTTAATAATTATAATGAAAAGTAATTTTTTTATTGTGAATAATGAATAAATATTTTTGTTCAATATTATTAATATTTATAATCAATTTTATTTGGTATTAATAATATTGTTTAGTATTGATAATAATATTATTTAATATTAATATTAATATATTATTATAATAATATTTAGTATTATTAATATTATTATTGTCAAATAATTCTTGTGAGTCTCGAGAAAATATGATCATTTTACTGTAATATTATTCGAGAGTAATGTTAATAAATGTATGATAATTATTATTGTTCAGAAATAATTTGAACTATTATTTTGAATTATTAGCGCATAATTATCACTGATAAATGAAAATATTTCGAAATTTCCCAGTAATGATTATCGAGAAAAATTTATTCTTAAATTACAATTTTTTCAACCAAAACATTTTTTTAAAAACGGGTTTTTTTCTAACTAAAGATTTTGTCAAAAAAAGTATTCGTTTTTTCCAAAAAAAGAGAATTTTTTAAATAAAAGTATTTTAAAAAAAGAATTTTGTTAATAAAAGTATTTAAAAAAGAGAATTTAAAAAAAAGTATTTTTACAAAAAATGGTTTTCCCAACGAAAGTATTTTCTCACAAAATACCCATTAAAAATAGTTTTTTTTAACAAAAGATTTTGTCAAAAGAAGAAATTTTAAAAAAAACAATTTTTTAATAAAAGTATTTAAAAAAAGAATTTTTTAAATAAAAGTATTTAAAAAAAAGAATTTTTTAAAAAAGATATTTTTACAAAAAAAGGTTTTCCCAACGAAAGTATTTTCTCAGTAATGTGTTTTTCAAGAAAAGCATTTTTGAAACGAATTTTTTTAATCAAATAGATGTTTTTCCATACAAAAGATTTTTTTTACAATTGAAGAATTTTTTCCAAACATAATTTTCCTACAAAAAATTAATTTTTTTCCTAGAAAGATTTTTTTTTCCATTTTTTAAACAAAGAGATTTTCTTTTCTTTTTTCTAAGCAAAAGATTTTTACAATTAATTAATATATACAATATACAATTAATATACATTTTTTTAGAAGGATTTTTTCAAAACCTAATTTTCTGTCAAAAAACGCACTTTTTATAAAAAAAAGAATTTTCAGATCAATAACATTTTTCAAAGAAGGGTTTTTTTACAAAAGAATTTTTTTCAAAAAAGAATTCTTTCCAACAGAGGCATTAAAAAAAAAATAGATTACTTTCAACAAACAAATTTCTCTTATTCCGATGATCATGAAGAAAATAAAAAAAAATTTTATCACACAATACCTGAATTCTAAAAGTAATAAAATGTTATTCATGAAAATGTTCTAATCGGTATAAAAGAGATTTTACGAGATAGAAAAATGCACGATAAATAGGAATGACTTTGAAATAAAATGATTCCTAATAAATTGATTTAGAATTTGAAAAGATTTTACAAATTCAATGCGGAAAATAAATTGATTAACTAGAAATGGCTTTTAAATAAATTGTACTTGACAAGTGCTCGCAGCAAGAGGGACATTGAACGGAGAGTTTTCACTAAATCAATTTTCAATTGAATATATATATATATATATATATATATATATATATATATATATATTATATATATATATATATATATATATATATATATATATATATATATATACAATGTGTGTACGTGTGAGACTTTGTTTTTACATCAATGAAATTATAGTTGTTTTCAATTTAAAATAATTCCTGAAGCAATTCAATTGCTCTTGATAACTTGTTTTTATTTTTATATTTAATATGTAATTTCTAAATTGTTAATAAATTGTAAAAATTTATCAACTAATTTAAATTAGAAACGTTTCTATCTTAGTCACAGTTTTTTTCTTAGCAATAATTTTTACTCTGTAACATTTTTTATTAAGAAATTTTTTTATTAAGCACCATTTTTCATTGGTAAACAATTTTTAGTAGATATAAATTTTTACTACGAAACATTTTTAGTAGGAATTATTTTTTATTAGTAACTAGTTTTAAATAGTAACAATTGTTATTAGTCATAATTTTTTAATAGTAACAATTTCTTTTTAGAAATTTTTTTAATAGTAGTATTTTTAATTTGTAAACCTGTTTTTAAAAGGAAATGTTTTTGTTAGTCAACTTCTTTCGTGGTAACGATTTTTTATTAGCAATCATTTTTAGTAGTAGTATTTTTATTTTTTAAACCTGTTTTCAAAATGACATTTTTTTTACTAAACGTTTCTAGTAGTGAATATTTTTGATTAAAAAACTAATTTCCAGTAGTAAAAAATTTTTGTTAGCAAAGTACTTTTCAACAGTAAACATTTTTTATTAACAATTTCTTTTAGTAAAAATTATTTTTATTACTAAATATTTTTGAATAGTAAAAATTTTTTATTATCAAACGTCTTTAGCTGTAAAAATTGTTTATTTTATTTTTTAGTAGAAAAATTTGTTTATTAGTAAACCTTTTTAGTTAGAAATTATTCTTGTTTCTAAATATTTGTGGTAGTAAAATTTTTTGTTAGTTAATATTTTCAATAGTAGCATTATTTTGTTAGTTAATATTTTAAATAGTAAAAATTCTTTAATACTAACATTTTTTACTAACAATATTTTATTTTTGACTATTTTTTTGTTAGAAAACATTTCTTGGTAGTAACAATTTTTTTACTAATAACTATTCGTTAGTAGTGACATTTTTTTCTTAGTAAAAATATTTTACGAGTAAAAATTTTTCCTTAGTAAAAATATTTTACCAGTAAAAATTTTTCCTTAGTAAAAATATTTTAGCAGTAAAAATTTTTCCTTAGTAAAAATTTTTCCTTAGTAAAAATATTTTACCAGTAAAAATTTTTCCTTATTAAAAATATTTTACCAGTAAAAATTTTTTATTAGTAACAATTTTTCAATAGTAAACCTTTGTTTTGTAAGTAATACAATTATTTCTTCTTCTTGGTCGATTGTTGCAGGAATTTAACATAATTTTATTTCCCTTTTCCTGCTTTTATTATTTTTTAATCAAAATATGTCGTCAGCATTTGATTCGTATTATATTTTTCCAAATAAAAATATTATTCTCAATTCAGCAAAAGTTTATAACGCGTGTAGAACACAGTCGAATAATCCATCACATACAAATGGGTTCGTAATAAACTGTCAGAGCACTTTTGCTTCTGTTATTTATTGAGCAATAAATTATGACATGCTAATGAAAAATTTACTGCGGATGGGTAGGATGTTTTAAAATCCAGTTTACTCGCTCGATAAACGTGGATATTTATGCAAACAAGAAATGAGAGAGTGAGAGAGAAAGAGAGAGTTACCTCAGCGTGTGAACTGACTTAGAATATTCAAACATGGTATAAAAAAAATAATTTTACTTTTTACTCCCGAATCATTAAATTTTAACACAACAGAAACGAAGTTTTGTCTTTGTGTATTTTTAATGAATTTGTTCTTAATTTGTTTTTATAAATAGAAAATTTTTGTAAATTAAAATTATATTAAAAAATATTTTTTCAAAAACAAAATTATTTTAAAAAATATTTTTCAAGAAAAAAAATATTATTCAAATATTTTTTTGAATAATAATTCAAAAAAATATTATTTAAAATAATTTGTTTAAACAGAATATTTGAAATTGTAAATATTAAAACAAATAAATTACTGAAAAGAATTTTATTTGATTCAAATAAATAATTATTTGTCTATTATTATTACTATTATCAAATAAATATTTACTTGAAGCAAATTTTTTTTTGGTGAAAAGTGGTTATTAATTTTTATTGTAGAATCGGGCTTATAAATAAATACTTTTTTACTCTTTGCTTTACAAAATCAAAATTTTATAGCACTACGAATTGAATTATTAGGTTCGAAAATTCTTGCCTCGAATTTTTATTAGTAAAATTAACTGCTGCGTCAGTAAAAATTGTTATTAGTATTATTTATTATTATTATTATTTTTACTATTATTATTATTATTATTATTATTATTATCATTATTATTATTATCATTAGTAACATTTACTAATTGAAAAGCTAAAATTCGGTCCCTAATTCAAGTGAATAATTTTTACAAATTTAAATTCAGAGAGCATAGTATAAATATATAAGAATTAACAGTAAATACAATTATTTACTATTTATTTACAATATAGAGAAAATATGATATTATTTAATATTTATATATTCATATATGTAAAAACTCGTGTATCCATCGAAAGGATCGTTGAGCCGGGTGAATTGAGAGTGGGTGGTGATATGTCGACGTGAAACGTGAGAATTCGTATGAAGGATCGCTCGTATTTGTGCCATCCAATATGTTATGAGTTTTATTTTCGCCTGTCATAGCGATCGTTCGTCCGGCTCTTTTGCTGAAAAGCCGTGATCCTGTGAAATGGGTAGAAAAAAAAGAATCCCGAGATATGCAAGAGCTTCACTGTTAAAAAAAAAGCAATGTCTATATCTAACTTCAATGCTAAAATGCAGACAACAATATATCCGCGACCATATTTCGATCACATTTATGTCTCTTTAAAAATTTCTCCAACGATTTCTTATATTTTTTGCATTATCTGCATATTTTCACCTCTACTTTTTTTCCCCAGTACAATTTAATAGTTCTAGTTTTTTATGTTGTTTATTATTTCTTCAGTTCATTTCCTTTTTTTTTCATTGTTATTCATTTTTATCGACACTATTTTTATTATAATATTATTATAATTTTTTTATAATTCTATTATACTTTCTTTATAATTCTATTATAATTTTTTTATAATTTTATTATAATTGTTTTATAATTTTATTACAATTGTTTTATAATTTTATTACAATTGTTTTATAATTTTATTTCAATTTTATTAAAATTAATATTAGCAGCATTGATATTATTTATTCTTCATTTGTTGTTTTATTATTTCTTTTTTTATACTTTTTTTTTTATTTTTTATATTTTTTAATAATGGAATTATTTATTATTTATTTCTATCATTTATCTATTTTTATAATATTTAGATGTAATTTATTTTTTACTAATTTCCCCCCCCCATAAATTTTCCCTGGGGTTTTGAAATAATAATAAATAATAAATAATTTCGAAATCGAGTTGTAAAACTGATTTTAGTTGCTGAGTTTGCCAAGTTCGATGAATATGTGCTTTAAAGATAAATTATAATTTTGAATTTCTAATGGACTTAGCTAAAAATGTTATTTGTCTCATTAAAATTTCGTTATAGATATTGAAATTTCAATTATTCAGTTAGACATTTGTGTAATATAAATGTTGAATATTCAATTAGGTGTATTTTGAATTTCAAATTTTGTTGGAAAATTTAAGATTTTGCGGATATACGAATTTAAATTCTATTTTTGAGAATTTCAATTTTGTGGTATATATTATATTTTTCTGACTGAAAATCCATGACATTCTATATATTTTTCAAAACATTTTTCTCATATTTGCGTATTTATTTTTTATTTATTATTTTATTCTCCATTTTTATTGTTTCGCGTATTTTTCACAGAGAAAAAAAAACTTTCCTTTTGTTTCGCTCGTCCATTTTTCTCTATTCTTTAAATTATGGAAATAATAATGAAAATAGAAATATAAAAATAGAATTCTCAATTTTGAATTAAAACTAAATGCTTTTCTTATGAATTTAAAAATTTTTTATTATTGTTGGAAATTTTTTTCAGATTTAAAAAAGTAATTTTTTACTTATGTTGCACATTTTTTTTCTTATGGATTTCAAAAGTAATTTTTTACTTTTATTGCACATTTTTTTGCTTATGGATTTCAAAAGTAATTTTTTATTTTTGTTGCAAATTTTCTTTTATCGATTTTTAAAAAATGTTGGTACTTTTGTTAAAAATGGGGAATTTTTTAAAAATTTCGAAATGAAATTTTACGAGTAATTGAAAAATTTATTTGATCAGGTATGTAGAGAATTTGACTGCATTCATTGTTTAGCCAAGATGTCTATATGAAAAAAAGAGAAAAATATGGTGGAAAATTTTCGAAGTTTGTTTTATTTTGTTTTTATTTAATTTTTCAAAATTTTTCTATCTTAATTTCTGGACTTAAACAATATCGTTAAATTTCAAAATATTTTGCGCATTTTCAAGCGAGTCGTTGCTAAATCTCATCGTTACGTAAATCCGCTTTGACAAGTTTAACAAGATCGCTGAAGAATAGAGGAGAATAATCCATGTTTAGACTGTTTACTCGTTTTTACCTCTGAACTTTTCTGACAGGTTTTTTTTTATCTGAAAAAGGTTTTTTTCTCTTTCTCACTCTGTTTCTCTAGATCCTGAATAAATAAATTCTGTATTTATACTGCAAAATATCCAAATTAATTTTTCTATTTTTAAAAGGAAATTTTTATTCTTAATTAAGTTTTTAAAGCTTTTTTTGATGCTTTTTCCAAGCTCAAAAATGGGTTGCTTTTCAATCATGTTGATTTTGAGTTGTAAACGGTTTTAAAAAAAAATTTTTTCTACATCGCTTCATCATCACTTGTCATGTGATTTTCCTCTAGAAATTTGCGATTTGGATTTTTGAGGGAGAAAAAAAAATCTGTTGGTAAGAGAGAAGGACAAGTAAATGCCAGGAGTTACATAGAAAGTTCTGACAGTACTTATTCCCATGTGGAATAATGATCATAGGGATCAACTAGCGTTTTCCTGTGGCTCCGTCATATTATACATGATTTATACATCTCCTGTGCGAGAAAGTAAACCAAGACGAGGTCAAAGAGAATTTACCGCGGGGTTAGAATAATGTTAGGAAGATTTCCTCTGGGCTCAAAGTTTCACGTGATCCCCTTTCCTTTTAGTTCTATACACGTAGTATACATATATACTATATTCCCCTGAACTGGACTTGGGTATCATGTTTGATATGAGATGCTGATAACGCTCATGAATGGAAGCCAAGGCGTTTGAGGGGTTGTAGCCTCGTTTTTACTCAGAAATATGAAGAGAATGAGGCATGCCTTCAGATTACCGCACTATTAACCCATTGAGGAGAGTGACAAAAGCCAGGAGGGGGACTCACTGACACACAAAATCACCCACGTTGAAAAATTCTTCTCATTGGAATTACTGTGGAGATTTCATGGGAATTCTTCAAATTTTTAATTTTAATATTATTTTAACAAAAATAATAATTTTTTTATTTTTTATTATTTTTTTATATGTTTTATAATAAACTTTGAAGAATATTTTTATTCTTGACTGAGTAATTATAGAACAAAATAATTTTTTAAGGTTTGGATTCCAAAAAAACCGATGTCACAATTCAAGTGAATTGATAATAAAAATAAATTTCTAAATTAATGTAAGTAGTTAATTATTAGGCATAAATTATATTTATTTAATTAAAAGCATTTATTTAGTCTGTCAAAATTGTTTTATTTATCAGTTCATAACCATTATGGTTGTGAAACAGATAAAATATTAATAATATTTATGTAGTATTTAAATAATAATTAGAATAATAAATATGTGTTTCTAATATTGTACAAATAATATTTATTGAAAATTAAAATAATAATTTATTTAGTCAAAAATATATAAATAATATGTGACACGATCTGAAGAAAGGGACCTTAGAAGCAAAAAATTTTAGGTTATGTTTGCAATTTTTGAAATAAAAATACAAAAAAATGATCAACTGTCAATGAGAATCAAAAATGTTTAAGTTTTTATTATAACTAAAATATTTAATAAACACTGATTTTAATTTTCAAAAAGTAAAAAGAATGTTTTAATCAACAAAAAAGTAAGACTAACATAACCTTAAAGTGATTTGCTTCTAAGGTCCCTTTCTTCAGATCGCGTCACATATAGATTTTTTTAGTTCATAATCCTTATGATATGGGTGAATTTTCTGAAAGTGACATTTTTTATGTCTCGATTAATTTTTCAAAATCTACTCTTTAATAATTATTATCAATTTCCATAGTGAAAATTTAGCACTTATTTATAATTTTTAAAAGAAAATTAAATAATTTTATTCAACTTAATTTACGTAATAACTAAATTACTTTCATCTCCGAAGCCTTTTCAACATGTCTCCAATGGGACTTCTACAATAAAATTATATTTTCATGGTTTTTTTTCAAATTCTCAGAAATTCTTTAAAAATATTCTCAGAAAGTACAATGTTTTTTCTATCATTATGTGCATTTTAAAAATTTGTAGACCTCACTTTTATTTTTGATAAAAATGTTTAAACTTTGTCTTCAGTTTTAGGTTAAAATTACTTTACAATGATTACTGACATTTTATACTTTAAAAATATATTAAACAAAATTTTAATGCACATTAAAATAAAGCTGAGAATCTGACGTTAAATTTTCCTATATTTTATCTACAAAAAGGAGAAAAATTATTGCTGTTTTAAATAATCGAAATTTACATTTTTCTCCGAGTAAAAATTAATTTCATCTCCGAAGCCTTCATTTTTAATAAATAACTGAATGTAGAAGTAAATTTAACAGAATATTTCGATGGGAATATAAAATGAGGGTGTGAGATTTGTATGTTTTACTAAAAAACATATTTCAATTGCGCCCTAATGTATACAAATATGAAAGAAAATTTATTTTTCATCTCCGAAGCTTTTCATCTCCGACGCCTTTTCCTTGAAATATGCTAGTTTTTCTTTTGTTTTTAGTATTTACCTGCATTGCTTTGAAAAAATTAACCCAAATTACCATTAAATCAAATACTTTAAATACATTTATATTTTCATCTAATTGAATATATTTGGTATTAAAATATACAAATTATTAATTTTTAAGCAGTGTAATTTTTTTTTGATTTCGTGAACGCGATATCAGCGTGAATTTTTAATAGAAATGCTCGCCAATTAAATAAAATTAATTTAATGGAGCAACAATAATATTTTTCAAATGAAAAAACTTTAATATTTTCACATTCTGATTGAATTTTATTTATTATTCAAAAATATTAACTAAAATTAACTAAAATATTAACAAAAATATTACTATTCATTGATTGGCAAAATTATGACTTTTTCCCTGACAGTGAAAAATATTCTGATTCACTCCAAAAATGATTAAATGTTTAAAAAAAAGTTCTATTTCATTTTTTACTGATTTCTTTAATTGTAAAATTATTCGGAAACATCAACAACTTCTTTTTTAATTAAATATTTAATCATTATTATTTTCTCACTGGAATAAATTATTTCTAATAATTTTTGAAAAAAAAGTTCTTGGAGAATTTTAAAATTCATTTGTTTACAAATCAATTGTACTGAAATTTAAATTATTCAGAAATTCATCAATTGAATATGTATTAAAAAATAAAAATACTTTCAGTAATAAATTCAATTAACCATTTTTAAAATAATTAATTATTCTACAGAATATTCTTAGTTATAAATATGAAAAATACAATTTTTTTAAGAATTTGATTTCAAAACCTTCTTAAAATTTAATTATTTCTTAAAATTCATGCAATAATGCTTTTAATATTCATTATTTTCTAAAAGTTTAAGTGAAATTCATTTTAAAATAAATTTTTGTTGCAGAATTCCATGATTTAAATGCAAAAATAAATTATTTATTGAATAGTTACAATTCTTAATATTGAATTCTCGTAAAGAATTTTATCAAAATATTTTTAAATAATTTATTTCTTTTAACGATTAGTCATAAAATGTTTAAGAACAATTACATTTTTCGAGGAATTCGATTAAAATTGTAGTAAAAATAATTGAAACTATGCGATGAGTGTTATTTATGAAAATAATTAAATTCCTAAAAAGAATATTATTGTTTATGAAAGTAATTAAATTATTGTGAAAAAATTTATAAAAATTTTCTAAATAACAGATTTCATACGAAATTAAGAAAAATTTTCGAAAATAATTGAAATTTGACGAGTATATTAAATAATTCTTGGACATAATTGAATTTCTGCAAAGAATTTTATTACTTTTGAAAAAAAAAATTTGTCAAGTCTAATTTTTAATTATATTTAGATGTAAAAAAAATATAATCAGAAAAAAATAAATTTTTTTTAATTCTACAAAGTACAATTCTTAGTAAAAGTGGTATTTTAAAATATGTCAAATTCATTTGAAAATATTTTTTCAAAGTAGTAAAGAACAGTTTTTGGTGAGAATAAGAAGAATTAAATAATTATTCTTTACCAAAAATTTAAAATGTTCGAAATATAATAAATAAAATAATTAATAATTTCTAATTTATATAAAAAATAATAATTTTGAAATTATTAATACTAAATAACATATTTGTGTAAATTTAAAAAATTTTAATTTATTTTGAAAAATAAAAATAAAAGAAAAAACTTATTTTCTTTAAAGCAGTTTAAAAGGACGTCTAGCCAAAGTTTTAAGCAAATAAATAAAATACAATCAAATCCATAAATTTACAATTTTAAGTAGTGGAATCTTTATTCAGTTAATTCATTAAAATGTATAGAGATTTAAAAAAATTTACTAATAATAAGTAGCAAAAGTATAAATATTTGGTCAAATTTCTTAATTTTTCCACGATGTTAAGAATATTGAATAATAATTTTGAGTAAAACTATTTTTTAGCCAGACACGAGGTCAGACATTCATTAAAGTTGAAAGAGATTTTATGAAAAAAATTACAAACAATAAGTAGTATAAGTCAATATTTGATCAAGTTGGTAAATTGTTCTACTATATTAAAAAATAATATTGATGACTTTATCATTAAAAAATGTTAAATTGTAATTTTCAGTAGTATTCTTTTCATTTCATCTGAAATTAAAAAAATTGACAATTACAGAAATTAAATTAATCAAATAATTAAATTGATAAAAAAAATGATAGTAAACAAGTCAACAAGAATATGAGTAAAAAACTAGAAAAATAATTACAAAGTTGGTTATAAATTGGTTATGAAAATGATTTAATAAAAAAATCATGATTTTACTAATTTTTCGGCTAGTTAACGAGTAAAAAAGTAAAAGAATAATTACAAACATTCCTATAAATTAATTTTTGTAGTGAACTCAATTTTATAATTAAAATAGAAATAAAATAATAATAATAATAATAATAATAATAATAATAATAATAATGAAATAATAAAAAGTAAATAAAATTAAAAATAAAATAATAAAATTAAATAATAAAATTAAATTAATAAAATAAATAATAAAATTGAATTAGAAATGAAATAGAAATTAAGACGAAATTAATGTAATTAAATAAAAATTAATAAAGAAATTAAATAGAAATTTAATAAAAAATAAATAGATATGAAAGAGAAATAAAAACGAAGCTAAATATATAAAAATCAAGGAAAACGTAAAAAGAAATTGCGCACAAGTTCAGTAAAATTTAAATTAAATACGCACTTTTTGAGAAACACAAAAATTTGTCTTTGAAAAATTTTAGAAACGGGTGATAAATGTGAGAAAAAGAGACAGCTTTTTGAAATTCGTAATTCATGTTTAAATTTCCCTTCAACTTAAAGTGTGGAGAGCTTTTAAATTCCAAAGGTGTTAAAATTAAAGGTTGCATGTGCCATGTCACAAGGTTCCTCTCGACGAGCTCTTGAAAATAATTACAACCGGTTTTCCAAGAGCCCACAAAACAACCCCCTCTGCGACGGAAGTTGCCAGTTTGAGCGTTGATTTATGAAGAAGCATCGTTACATTAATTATTTAATACACACAACAACCCTTGGCAAAATGAAGTTATCAGAATTCAATTTTCACATATTATTCAAAATTAAGTTGTTTTCCCTATTTTCATTTTTTTTTGCCAATTACCAGTTTGTAAATTAAAAATACCATTAATTAAAAGGGGAGAAAAGTTAACATTTATTCGCCTGAAATTTTTTTTATCCTTTTTTTTGTACTTTAGAAATAAAATTTTTTTAAATTGATTTTAGTTTTATTTTTTTTTTATTTTTTTATTCTCCAAAGGTTATATTCAATAAAGCAGTTAATTTTTTTTCTAAAGCTAAAATAAATTGGATAATATCGCGAATACTTTGGAGAATACTTTTATTTTATAGAAGTTTAGAATGTCGATCGTTAAAGGTTACATATATAAGTGGAATATAAAGTGGTTGTGAAACATTAGAAAATATATTTTTACCTTATTTATAATGTAGAGTAAAGAAATATGATAACATTAAGACGTAGAAAAGGAGATATTTTTTTCTGTTTCTACTCTTTGTATATATAACTCAAATTTCTTTGACGGCTTCTTTATTGTACTTAATTTTTCAAAATGGTTTTATGAAGTCTTGGAAACAAACTGATATTTTCTTTTAGGAATAAAAAATACGAGAGAGAGAGAGAGAGAGACAGTCTAGTACAATATTAACTTGGCGGAGAAGTGAATACTATTGGTACTTTATTCTGGAATGTAAGAAGAAGGAAAGAATTCCCGACATGTAAATTTTACGCAAATTTTATTCGGAAAAGAAGAAAAAGGTACAAAACAAAGAGAAAAAAAATGTTGCAGAAAAGGAAAATGTGCAAATTCTAATACCGGCTTCTGTAAACGTAAACATGATAAAAAATCTCACTTGAAAATAACAATCTCGAAAGAGCTTTCTAAATTTTATTACTGAAAATCGACTTTGAAATTCTGAATTCTTTATTAAGCGTGTACATTTAGTTTGTTTGTGCAGTAAATTTCCCATACAAATTTCATTGTTTCTATTTTGGTAAATTTGTTTTGGAAATAATGTTGTTACATTTAATTTATTTATGTTTACTATTTATTTAATTACGTATTATTAATTTATTATATTCATTTATTTTGCATGACTTAGTGAAAACTTGTAAAATTAAGTAAACAATTTATAGAATAGTCAATTTAATTTACAAATAAATACAAGTATGTATACACAAATAAATTGACGGTTTTTAAAATTGTCAATTCTCAATATACTTAAATTAAAAATATTTTTTCTGCTAATAAAACAAGGGGGAAAATTGAAAACATTGAAGTGTATTTCTTTCTTTTTATTTATTTAATAAATTTCAAAAATTACCGAAAATACATAAGAAAAAGTTTGTAAAATAAAAATTAACGTTTTCCCCAAAAAAGTTTAAATTCAAACATTTCTTAGTCAAAATACAAAATACAAAATACAAAATACAAAATACAAAATACAAAATACAAAATACAAAATACAAAATACAAAATACAAAATACAAAATACAAAATACAAAATACAAAATACAAAATACAAAATACAAAATACAAAATACAAAATACAAAATACAAAATACAAAATACAAAATACAAAATACAAAATACAAATACAAATTTTAATATAACTACATTTTTCTTTTTTAAAAGAAATAGGTTATTATTAAATTTAATTATTATTTAGTTAATAAATGTACAGTAAATCGTAAGGTATTAAAAAGTGTTGCAGATTAAATTAACACCAAAAAAGATTAAAATAATCAATTTTGGTGTTATTTTTTACAATGAATGAAATTTTAGTTTATTAAATTTTTGTACAACTATAAAACATCAAGATATCGATAACTCGGAGTGATCGATTTCTTCATATTTTATAATAATTAAAGTTGGCCAAGTAATAAAATCATTATATTAATTTATAAGAATATTATACTTCTTCAAAATTATTTTAATTATTTCAATTCAATTATTATTTTCAAACATTTTTAACTACAATTTTACTTTATATCTATTATTATTAATACTTAATAATTAATTCATCAATTTTACGAAATTTCAATTATTCCTAATTTCTTTAATTAAATGCATATTAGAAAATAAAAACCACAAATAATATTAAAAAAATTCAATTAACCTTTTTCAAAAATATTGATTTCAAAATTTAATTATTTCCAAAAAATTCACTCTATATTTCTTTTAATATTCAATTATAATCTAAAATTTTTACTGAAATTCATTTTTATGAAATGAAAATAAATTTTTATTAAAAAATTCTACAACAATTTAGTTATCTAAATGCAAAAGTAAATAATTTATTGAATAATTGAATGTTTCTCAAAATTCAATTCTCGTAAAGAATTTTAGTAACAAATTTTTTAAACATCCAATTCTTTTGTCGAATTTTATAAAAACTTGCATAAACATAATTACATTTTCCAAGAAATTCAATTATAATTGTATGGAAAATAATTTAAACACTGAGATGAGTTTTATGAGAATTTTCAAATTTATTCGTTTACAATTTAATTTTACAAAATTTCAATTATTCGAAAATTCTGTAATTAAATATATATTGAAAAATAAAAACTTGAAATAATTTCAATAAAAATCCTTTCAAACTTTTGAAAAGAATTAATTCTACAGAATTTTTTGTCGAAACTATGAAAAATTAAGAGTTTCAATGATTTAAGTTTGAAACATTTTTGAAATATAGGGTAAACCAGACAGTAGTCGGCCACTTAAGAAAATCTTTTTAATGAATATTGTTTAAAAATTACAATTAAAATTTTTGGAAAATTTCTTTCATAAGTAATTGTTCCTAATGCTCCTACAAAACTAGTATACCAATAATGTTTACAAAAAAAAAATTTTTATATTCGTTAAAAAAATTCACAAAAAAAAGTTAGAATCCGACAGTAGTCGGCCACCTAAAAGCAATCTTTTTAATTAACGCTGTTTTAAAAGAGCAAATCATATTTTTTTCGAATTCTTTTAATGTGATGTTGTTCCTTACGATCACACAAAACTATTAAACCAATCATGTTCATGAAAAAAAATTTTTTATTCGTAAAAAAAATTAGTAAATAAACAAGTAAGAATCCGACAGTAATCGGCCATCTAAACCGACAGTAATCGGCCACTTTTAAAAGCTTTCAAAAACCGTCAAAAAATTTTTTTTGTTCTATTAAAAAAGTTTACATTTGTTTACAATCATCTTAGAAATGATTAGTAACTTTGAACATATTTTTATCTCGTACAGTTTTATAGCTTTTTTAATAAGATTTTAAAAAATAATCACATTTTTCGAGGAATTTGATTAAAATCGCACTAAAAAGAATTAAAATTCTGCAATGAGTTTTATTATTTATGAAAATAATTGAATTCCTAAAAGAATTTTATTATTTATAAAAATAATTAAATCCCTGTAGAAATATTATTATTTATGAAAATAATTGAATTATTGCGAAGAAATTTATGAAAAAATTTGTAAATAATTGAATTCCTGTAAAATTTTTTATAATTAATGTTAGAATTTATTCGTTGATAGAAAATATTGATTTCAAAATTCAATTGTTTCCAAAAAAATCACTATATATTTCTTTAAATATTCAATTATAATCTAAAATTTTTACTGACATTTATTTTTATTAAATGAAAATAAATTTTTATTAAAAAATTCTACAAGAATTTAATTATCTAAATGCAAAAGTAAATAATTTATTGAATAATTGAATGTTTCTCAAAATTCAATTATTTCATATTTCAATTTTTATTATTTATGAAAATAATTGAATGTTTGCGTAAAATTGTATTGAATTTTTTTTTATAATTTAATTATTTTAGAAAATTTTATTAAAATAGTAGATATTAAAAATTATAAAATTTTAGCAAACTTTCGAAAATAATTGAAATTTTGACAAGAATTTGATTAAAATTTTGTAAAATAATTGAATATCAGAGAAGAGTTTTATTATTTTTAAAGAAAATTAAAATTTTGACGAAAATTTAAAAAAATTTTTAAACACAATTGAATATAGTAACTATGTTTCTAAGTTAGTTAGTAACTAAATTAGTAACTAACTTACTATTCTCCCTGGAGAAGCTAAATTTGTTGAATTTTTACAAATCGTTGATTTTGGTGTTTTATTTAAAATAAAATTTCATTTATAGTATTATAGTTAAAAGTAACACCAAAATAGATTATTTGAATTCTTTTTGGTGTTAATTTAATCCTAGAAAAATTAAACTGCTGCATATTATTTTAATCCATTCTGGTTTTATTTTAACACCTCACGCTTGACTGTGTATGTTTTAAGTAGTAAAAGTCAATGTTTCATCAGACAAATATATTGGTACGATAAAAAATAGTATTGAATAAACAAATACGAGTTAAGTAACTAGTCGCGAACAGTTATAAGTTGTAAAAAAGAAAAGAAATACAAAATTTGTAAAAAACGAATTTTTTCGAAGAATTAATTTATTAAGTAGTAAATGTCAATGTTTGATCAGACATATGATGAAAATATTGAAATACGATGAAAATAGAATTCAATAAATAAAAGACAAGTTCACTTACTAGTCGACCAGTTAAGGAGTAATAAACCAAAAGAATAATTACACGGTAAATCGTTTGGTATTAAAATAACACCAAAAAGGATTAAAATAATCCAATTTAGTGTTATTTTAATCCATTTTGGTGTTATTTTAATACCTAACGATTTACCGTGTACAAAATTTGTTATAAATAAATTTTTTATAGCACGGTAAATTGTTAGGTATTAAAATAACAGCAAAAAGGATTAAAATAATCCAATTTAGTGTTATTTTAATCCATTTTGGTGTTATTTTAATACCTAACGATTTACCGTGAGTAAGATAAATTTTTCAAGTAGTAAAAGTCAATGCTTGATCTCACATAAGAGAAAAACAGGATTGAAGGATTAAGAGATGACTCATCTAACTAATCAAAATGTAAACCCTGTAAAAGAACACTGTTATCACGGTAAATCGTTAGGTATTAAAATAACACCAAAATGGATTAAAATAACACTAAATTAGATTATTTTAAACCTTTTTGGTGTTATTTACATACCTAACGATTTACTGTGATGTTAAAAATATCAAATTGCAACAAATTGAAACAAAAAATGTTGATAGAATAAAAATTTAATTTAAAAATAATTTCTATAATTTTTATCAATAAAATCCTATTTTCGCGAGGTATGCAAATTAAAATTATATGCAACAATTTCGCTTTTGTTTCTTATTCTCCTCTTTATTGGGCCGCGCTTGTAAAAAAAAAAAATTAGAAAAGAAATGGTGATTTTAATTAATAAATGTGTATGTCGTAAAGCACACTTTACGCTTCAAAACCATTTTGTACGTGTGGACATTCTTTTCTTTTTCATAAGGGATATATTTCACACGTGTTGTTGAAATATGATGCTGCTCTAGAAAATGCTCGAGAAACGTGTCCGAAAGTTTGTGCTTTCAGTGCCATATTCTGGGCTTGTCAGTGATATGGTGGTAGAGAGGGGGTAATAGAGAGAGAGAGAGAGATAAAAAAGGAAAAAGTATTGCCCATCGTCTGGTGAATCTGTTCCGTATACGCACTTCTCAACATGAACGAGAGAAAGGAAAACGAGCGCGACGAGAGAAGCTGCCTCCCAAATCTCTCTGGGGGCTCAGAAGACGTTAAAATTCAGAACGTTTCGTCCTTAACCGAAGCAGTCCAGCTGCGGGTCGTTAAATACAAAACTGAGATGGAGAGTAGTTTTCGAGCAGTGAGATGAAGAAGGAGGGAAATATTGAAGTTAGAGAAAGAGAGGGGAAGGAGAAAGAGAGAAGACGAGAAATAGAGAGAGAGAGAGAGAAAAGAGAACACAACAGAGAGAGAGAGAGAGAGAGAGAGAGAGAGAGAGAGAGAGAGATCACGTCAGTAGCTTGCAAGTTACAGTTGCAACGAGTTCTCCTCAGTTTCCTGACGCAAGACTCGCATACAGTGGATGTACTTTTGTATAATTTTACTTTAATTGCTGTTGAGCCTAGAGTTTTAAACTTTTCCACTCGCCTTTTTCCTTTTTTCACAGCTCTTCAGACTTGCTTCTCTTTGCGCTTTTTGCTATTACGCGCGTTGTGCTCTCTCTCTCTCTCTCTCTCTGTTTCTATTTCTTTTTTTCAGTTTCTCTCTTTGCCATGCTCTTTTTTTTCCTTTCCCTTATTCACTCTCTTTTTCTACTCATTCATACATCTTTTCGACAATTTTAACATATACAACCATCATAAATTAATCCCGTGGTGAAACGAAACGAGGGGATAAAATCTCCTCAGGCATCTCTCGCTCTCTCTCTCTCTCTCTCTCTCTCTCTCTTTCTTTCTCCCACTCGTCTTTTACATTGCATTCCACTTCACAATTCCTTTTGTTCTTGCCATTTATTTTGTATTTACGACGTTTATCCACTTTTCCACCTCACGTGAGATTACTAATTTTTCTTCATCTCAAATTACTCGCTGCTTTTTATTGTTATCAGCTGTGGCTGAATCACTTGAAATTCCAACTCTGCTTTTAATTTTCTATTTCATTTGAACGAAGAATTTTTGAAATTTATTTCAGAAATAATTTTTTATTTTTAATTGAAATTCATTAAGAATTTTCTATTTGATTTCAATAATAGTTTTAATTTGGATTAAATTTTCAATTTTCAATTTATCTTTGAGAAGATTTTGAACTTTTAAAATCAACTTTGACCTGAATTTTTAAATAATAATTAGATATCACGATGGATTTGGAATTTTCAATTTAATTTCACCTAAAAGTTTTGAATTTTCTAATTAAATTCATCATGAGTTTAAGACATTTAATTTTACTAACAAACATTTTGGAATTCTAATTCGTGGGAAATTTTCAATTTTTATTTGAATTTTAACAATAATTTTTAAATTTCACATATATTTGAATTTCCAATTAAACTTCATAAACATTTTGAATTTTTTATTCAATTTCAAAATAATTTTAGAATTTTCCATTTAAGAAGAGTTTACAACAATGTTAATAAGAATTTTAAAATTACAATTAAATGTTACGAAGGATTTGAAATTTTTAATTTAAATTCACCCAAAAGTTCGAAATGTTGATTAAATTTTACGAAGAGATTTGTATTTTTAATTTCATTCAATAAATATTTTGAATTTTGTATTCAATTTCACGATGAATTAGAAATATTTAATTTTACTAAAAATGATTTTGAAAACCATAATTTACTTTCACATTTAGCTTTAAATTTTAATTTAAAATTCGTTAAGATTTTTTAATTTTCAATTGAATTTTAACAATAATTTTTAAATTTCACATATATTTGAATTTTCAATTTAACTTCATAAAGATTTTGCATTTTCTATATAATTTTAGTAAGAATTTAAATTTTCGAATTTAATTTAACAAAGATTTTAAAATTACTATTAAATTTGTTGTAAAATTAAGAATTTTCAGTTGAACTTTTGGAAAAATTTGAATTTTTTATTCAATTTCAAGAAGATTTTTTAAATTTCCCATTTAACAAGAATTGAACAAACATTTTGAATTTTTCTATTCTATTTCACGTTATGTTTAAAATATTTAATTTTTCTAATGAAGATTTTGTAATTCTAATCCACTTTCATAAATAGTTTTGACTTCTGATTTAAACTTTAGGAAGAATTTTTAATTTTTAATTAAATTTCAACAAGAATTTTCAAATTTCACTTATATTTCAATTTTCAATGTAACTTTACTAAAAGTTTATATTTTACATTTAATTTTAGTAAAAATTTATAATTTTGAATTCAATTTTAACAAAATTTTAAAAGTATAATTAAATTTGTTTTGAAATTTAGAATTTTCAAGTGAAATTTTGGAAAATTTTGAATTTTCTATTCAATTTCAAGAGGATTTTAGAATTTTCTATTTAACAACAATTTAACAAGAATTAAAAATGATAATTAAATTTGACCTACAATTTAGAATTTCCAATTAAACTTCATAAACATTTTGAATTTTTTATTCAATTTCAAAATAATTTTAGAATTTTCCATTTAACAAGAATTTACAACAATTTTAATAAGAATTTTAAAATTACAGTTAAATGTTACGAAGGATTTGAAATTTTCAATTTAAATTTACCCAAAAGTTCGAAATGTTGATTAAATTTTACCAAGAGATTTGTATTTATAATTTCATTCAATAAATATTTTGAATTTTGTATTCAATTTCACGATGAATTAAAAATATTTAATTTTACTAAAAATGATTTTGAAAATCATAATTCACTTTCACAAATAGCTTTGAATTTTATTTTAAAATTTATTAAGATTTTTTAATTTTCAATTGAATTTTAACTAGAATTTTTAAATTTCACTTGTATTTCAATTTTCAATTTACCTTTAGTAAGAATTTTAAATTTTGAATTCAATTTTAACAAAATTTTAAAAGTATAATTAAATTTGTTTTGAAATTTAGAATTTTTATTTGAAGTTTTGGAAAATTTTGAATTTTCTATACAATTTCAAGAGGATTTTAGAATTTTCTATTTAACAACAATTTAAAAAGAATTTTAAAATGATAATTAAATTTGACGTAAAATTTAGAATTTTCAATTTAACTTTTGGAAAATTTTGAATTTTCTATTTAATTTCAAGAGGATTTTAGAATTTTCTATTTAACAACAATGTAACGATAATTTCAAATTGAAAAAAATATTTGACGTAAAATTTAGAATTTTCAATTGCACTTTTGGAAAATTTTGAATTTTCTCTTCAATTTCAAGAGAATTTTAGAAATTTCCATTTAACAATAATTTTAATAAGAATTTTAAAATTACAATTAAATTTGAAGTAAAATTTAGAATTTTCATTTGAACTTTTGGATTTTGAATTTTCTATAAAATTTTTTTCCTCTTCAGAGGATTTTAGAATTTTTGATTTAACAAGAATTTATCAACAATTTTAATAAGAATTTTAAAATTACAATTAAATTTGTCGTAAAATTTAGAATTTTTTTGAACTTTATATAATTTTAGAACTTTTCATTTGATTTAATGAAGAATTGGGAATTTTTCATTTACCTTAAACAAAGAAGATTCTAGTTTACATAGAATCTTGAATTTTGAATTTAAGTTCACTAAAAATTTGTAGTTATAATTATAATTGTAGCATTATGCTTAACTCAAATACAAAAATAATTCTTGATTGGCCTGTTTAATTAAAGTTAGTTTTTAATTTAAATAGTTTCTACGTAGCGTAAGTCAGTGATCAGGCAAATTTTTTTCCAAGTAGTGAAAGACAGTCATTAGTCAGACTTTCAGTAATTCTTTACTTATTTTGTCGAACTGTTAATAATTTTACACTTTTTAATATTAACTACTTATTATTAAATTGATATTATTATTACTTTCGCTAAAATAGCGAAAGTATTCGTTGAAATAGCGAAAGTATTCGTTGAAATAGCGAAAGTATTCGCTGCAATAACTAAAAATTTCGCTAATCTAGAAAAATTTGTAGTTGTTCCAGCTAAAGGTTTTTGTTCGTGTAGCAATTAAAAAAACTAAATATGATAGAAGATTTGTCAAAAATAGTCGATTGAATAGAAAAAAAATTTTCTTTGAATAATAATTTTGTACTTGTAGCTTCTAACATGATAGGTAGTGCAATTTTTATTCAATCAGGTCAAAATTTAGTTGTGAATATTTACAGAAAAATTCAACTAGTATTAGTGAGTTTTTAGCTCAGACTTTCGGTAATTAGTCATTAAACAATTTAATTCCAGGATTTATTGCATTCAGTAGTGGAGCTCTTGTTTAGTGAGACTTTCCAAGGTGTTGGACAAATATTGAGATAAGTAGTGTAAGTCAATGTTTGGTCAGAGTTTCTGTAAATATCATGAAACTATAAACTTTCAGCATAGTATTCGCTTTGTCAGACAACAACTAAGGTGTAGTGGATAAATATTAAGTGAAAATTATCAGTAGCGAAAGCCAGTGATATTTTTTCCTTATGACACTTCAACTTACATGAACTCGATATATTTAAAAATCAATATTCTTAAATATTTATAAACATCAGAGTAGTGAACGCTACGTTTCGAACAGCTATTTTTTAGTTTTTATAATTGTAGACCTAAAATAATTTATTTTTTATTTTTATAAAATCTCCAAACCTTTTGATTGCGAGAGCATAAAAATTTGACCTAAAATCATTTCATTTAAGAAGTTCACTTTCAGTAGGCATAAAAATTAAGTAGTTCAAGTCAATGTCGGATCAGATTTTCAGTAATGGCGTATACAAATTGAAAATGTGAATCTATGTAATAATAATTATTAATTATTATTATTCGGTTTTTTTCTTCTAAATATGAAATCGATAAATATAAAAGAAAAGTGTAAGTAGTGTAAGTCAGTGTTAAGTCAGACAGTTGAGGAACTGCGATATTACTTTAAATTTAAGCACTTCGGCTAGAAATCCACTAAATTAAAAAATTTCTTTCAAACTAGTAACAAATCGCGCGGCTTGCTTCTTACTACCTTTTTAAATAAAATTAGCAATTTTAAAAATAATAAAATTTAAAAATTTTCTAATTCAAATTTTTGTTAAAAATACTAAAAAAATTCAATTTTGTAGTATTTAAAAATAATTGCAAACATTCTTTAAAAAAAGTAAAATTCTTCTTATTAAATTCAACTATATTCAAATCTTGAAAAAATTCTCGTAAAAATCCCAATTATCTTTATAAATGACAAAATTCTTCTCCAAAGTTCAATTATTTCCAGAACTATTTCTAATTTTAATGATTTTCAATATCTACGATTTAAATAAAATATTTTCCAATATGAATTCAATTATTTAAAGAAAAATTTAATTTGAAATTTTAGAAAATGACAATTTTTAATGAATGAATTAAATAATAAAAATTTAAGAGAAATTCTACTATTTACAATTTTTTATAAATTTCTTTGCAATAATTCTATTATTTAAATAAAGAATAAAATTTTTTTAACCAGGAATTTGATTATTTTTATAAATAATAAAAATCATCACAGAATTTCAATTATTTTTGGTACAATGTTAAGGGAATTTCTCGATAAATGTGATTATTATTAAAATTAATTTTCAAAGATTTGAGTGAAATAATTTTTTACAATTCGATTTTATTTTAACATTATTTGAATTAAATTCTTCGTAGAATTAAATTAATTTCAATAATATCAAAATTCCATTATTATTAATATCTACTATTTCAATAAAAATTCACAGAAGAATTCAAATATTTAAAAAGAAAAATATTATTAAAATTCATCGCAAGAATTAAAGTATTTTTTATAAATAATAATATTCTTCTCAAGTATTAAATTATTTTCAATACAATTATTAAAAAATTCACTTGTATTTAATAAATTAAAGAAATATTTCAAAAAAATTTTATAATTTTTTTCAAAAATTGTAAATAAAGTTCAAGAATTAAATTTTCAACTTCAATTATTAAGAAAGAGGATTAGGATTTTTAAATTTTCAATTGAACTTTAACAAGAATTTTTAAATTTCACTTGTATTTCAATTTTCAATTAACCTTTAGTAAGAATTAAAAATTTTGAATTCAATTTTAACAAAATTTTAAAAGTAGGATTAAATTTATTTTGAAATTTAGAATTTTTACGTGAACTTTTGGAAATTTTTGAATTTTCTATTCAATTTTAAGAGAATTTTTAAAATTTTCTATTTAACAACAATTTAACAATAATCTCAAAGTGAAAAAAATATTTGACGTAAAATTTAGAATTTTGAATTGAACGTTTAGAAAATTTAGAATTTTCTATTCAATTTCAAGAAGATTTTTTAAATTCCCCATTTAACAAGAATTTTAATAAGAATTAAATTAATTTCAATAATATTAAAATTCAATTATTTTTAATATCTAGTATTTTAATAAAAATGCACGAAAGAATTCAATTATTTAAAAACAAATATATTATTAAAATTCATTGGAAGAATTAAAGTATTTTTTATAAATAATAAAATTTTTCTCAGGTATTCAATTATTTTCAATACAATTATTAAAAAATTCGCTTGTATTCAATAAATTAAAGAAATATTTCAAAAAAATTTAATTATTTTCCAAAAATTTTAAATAAAGTTCAAGAATTAAATTCTCAATTTCAATTATTAAGAAAAAAGATTATTATAAAAACTTGAAAGAAACTATTCATATAGAATCCAATTACTTTGAAAACTTGAAATTAAAATGATTAAAGAAAGTCCATTATTTTAAAGAAACTCAAAGAAATTATTCAAACGAATTTAATTAAGATTATGTAAAATTTTAATAAAATTTTTCCTAAATTCAATTATTTTCATAAACAATAAAATTCTTCGAAGAAATTCAATTAGGATCAAATTTTTTGATAAAATTCTTTCCAAGAATCCAATGATTTGTAATTTTTTTCGCATTAATTCACTTGTTTTCATAAACAATAAAATTCTTCGAATCAATTAAATTATTTTTAAAAATTTTGAAAAAAATTTGCGGCAAAAATTTCAATTATTTTCATAAATTTTCCTCAATTCAATGATTTTTGTAATATCTACTTAAATTTTTCAAAAGAATCTAATTATAAAAAATTTTATTGATATTCTGCGCAAACATTTAATTATATTCATAACATAATTAAAATTTCACATGGAATTCAATTATTTTCATAAATAATAAAATTTTTTATGGAATTCAATTATTATTTTCATAGAAAATAATTGAAATTCTGGAAAATAGTAATTTACTTATAATAATGAAAGTAATTTTAATGAAGTTATAGTAACAATATTCTTATAATGTAAAATAATGATTTTATCTCTTGGTCATCTTTAATTTATTAGAAAACCTGAAGAAAACGATCACTCCGAGTCTTCGATTTGGATATTTAAAAAATTGTGATTCAAAAAGAAAATAATGGAAAATAAATAAACTTTTTATTTCTTAATCACAGTTGTTTGATAATTTTTATAATTTTGTTAGAAGTAAAGAACAAAAAGAATTTCAATTTGACAAAATTTAACAAAAAAAAATAAATAAAAATAAAAAATTTAAATTTTAGTCTCTTAAGGCGGTGTCAAAGTCGATTGTGTTTTTGCATTGAGCTTCAATGGGAAAATCGCATCGACTTTGACACCGCCTTAATGAAAAGAAGTAAAAAAATTCTGATTATTTCTATTTTCTATCTAAAGTTAACAAAAAAGAAAAGTATAAACAAAAGATAACTTCGAAGTGTGAGGGACAGAAAAAGTGAATGAAGGAATGAAAGAACATTCAAATTAATATAGTTAATTAGATTTCAATTGTTTTGAAGTGTTTTAATGTATAAAATTTCATTAAAATCACCTTATGGAAAAAAAAATTTCCCTTTCCAAAAATATTGGCATTTGGTAGAATATTTTTTTAATAATCCTCTCTCTAAAACTTTTTGTTTTACTTTTTGTTTGATTTTTTCCCCCTTTTTTTATCAAGAATAATAAAAAATATACAAGCAATTAAATTTTCTTCTTTATTTATTTCTTTTTTCTCCCTTTTTTCGTGGGGGAGGAGGGAAATTTAAAAAAAAAATCTCCAAACCTTTTGATGGCGAGAGCATAAAAATTTGACGTTTTATGTGTAGAGTTGTGTTGGAAAGTGACGAGACAGGAAATCGAAACTGCGGTTTCCGTCGTTACGACGCTTTCCCTAAATAATCGAATACGTAAGCCCTGGCCTATTGGACAATAAAACGTGCACCACTCGACAGTCGTCGACTCGTATACACGCATATACATAGGTGTAGGTTTGCGACTCTTCTCTGTATACACCTTTAAAGCCAAATGCTGACTCTGATATTGGAACATTATTCCAATATTGACTGTACTTCGACATTACTGCTGTCTGTGAGAACAGTTTACCAATTGATTTGAATCAAAATGCAGAAACTCCATGTCATCTCTATTAAGTACTTCGATTTCAATGATGTTTAACTTGAGTTATTTGCAAAGACTCATTAAATGCTGGTTGACCTCTTTTTTTTTTTTTTTTTTTTTTGAAAGAGAGAAAGAGAGTTGGAGAATTAGTGTGAAAGACAATAGCATTGTGTTAATGTGTATATGTTATGTGCGAGTCGAATAAACGTTTAAACCACATGTTCCGTCCCAAGAGAGAAAGAGAGGAAAAATACTGCGATGACTATCAGATATGAGACAACCACAATTAGTACTAGTGACATGTTGAACATGTCGTGCTGGTCAATGATCCTTAAAGTACACGCAAGCACCTATAAATTCTAAACAGATAATAATATCCTTGATAAATAGTGTTAATTTATTCCACTCGCAATGTACACTTTTTACTGTTTGCAAACAAGAAAATTTCTTTTTAATAACATTCACTAATTTCTAACCATTATTTCTTTCGTTTCGAATTTTTCTCATTTTTTCCATTACTAAATTAACTAGCAACAAATCGCGAGGATAACTTCTTACTGCCTTTTTTTAATAAAATTAGCAATTTTAATAATAATAAAATTTGAACATTTTCTAATTCAAATTTTTGTTGAAAATACTAAAAAAATTCAATTTTGTAGTAATTAAAAATAATTGCAAATATTCCCAATTATCTTTATAAATGACAAAATTCTTCTCCAAAGTTCAATTATTTTCAGAACTATTTCTAATTTTAATGATTTTCAATATCTACGATTTTAATAAAATATTTCCCAAAACGAATTCAATTATTTAAAAAAATTTTTAATTTTAAATTTTAGAAAATGACAATTTTGAATGAATGAATTAAATAATAAAAATTTCAGACCAATTCTACTATTTACAAATTTTTTATAAATTTCTTCGCAATAATTCAATTATTTAAATGAAGAATAACATTTTTTTAACCGGGAATTCAATTATTTTTATAAACAATAAAAATCCTCACAGAATTTCAATTATTTTTGGTACAATGTTAATGGAATTTCTCGATAAATGTAATTTTTATTAAAATTAATTTTCAAAGATTTTAATGAAATAATTTTTAACAATTCGATTTTATTTCAAAATAATTAGAATTAAATTCATTGTAGAATTAAATTAATTTCAATAATATCAAAATTAAATAATTTTTAATATCTACTATTTGAATAAAAATTCACAAAAGAATTCAAATATTTAAAAACAAATATATTATTAAAATTCATCGCAAGAATTAAAGTATTTTTGATAAATAATAAAATTCTTCTCAGGTATTCAATTATTTTCAGTACAATTATTAAAAAAATTCGATTGTATTCAATAATTCAAAAAAATATTTTTAAAAAATTCAATTATTTTCCAAAAATTTTAAATAAAATTTAAGAATTAAATTCTCAATTTCAATTAATAAGAAAGAGGATTATTATAAAAACTTGAAAGAAACTATTCATATAAAATTCAATTACTTTGAAAACTTGAAATTAAAATTATTAAAGAAAGTCCATTATTTTAAACAAACTCAAAGAAATTCTTCAAACGAATTTAATTAAGATTATGTAAAATTTTAATAAAATTCTTCCTAAATTCAATTATTTTCATAAACAATAAAATTCTTCGAAGAAATTCAATTAGCATCAAATTTTTTGATAAAATTCTTTCCAAGAATCCAATGATTTATCATTTTTTTCGCATTAATTCATGTGTTTTCATAAACAATAAAATTCTTCGAAAAAATTCAATTATTATCACATTTTTGGATAAAATTCTTTGCAAGAATTCAATCATTTTCAAATGTTTTATAATTTTTTCGTAAGAATTCAATTATTTAACAAAAAAATTAATAAAAGTTCTTCATAAGAATTCAATTATTTAACAAAAATTTTAATAAAATTCGTTGCAAAAATTCAATTATTTTAAAAAAGTTTGATAAAATTCTTCGAATCAATTCAATTTTTTAGATAATTTTGAAAAAAATCGCGGCAAAAATTTCAATTATTTTCAAAAATTTTCCTCAATTCAATGATTTTCATAATATCTACTAAAATTTTCCAAAGAATTCAAATATAAAAAATTTTATTGAAATTCTGCGCAAACATTTAATTATATTCATAAAATAATTAAAATTTTACAAAGAATTCAATTATTTTCATAAATAAAAAAATTTTTTAAGGAATTCAATTATTATTTTCATAAAAAATAATTTAAAATTCTAGAAAATAGTAGTTTACTTAAAATTTTTCTTCTTTTTCTAAAACAAAATGATAATTTTCTTTAAAAAATTGTGATTGAAAAAGAAAATAATGAAAAATAAATAAATTTTCTATTTTTTAATCACAGTTGTTTAATAATTTTTATAATTTTTTTAGAAGTAAAGAACAAAAATAATTGCAATTTGACAAAACATAATATTTAACAAAATTTTAGTCTTTTAATGAAAAGAAGTAAAAAAAATTCTGATGATTTCTATTTTCTATCTAAAGTTAACAAAAAACAAAAATATAAACAAAAGACAACTTCAGAGTGTGAGGGACAGAAAAAGTGAATGAAAGAATGAAAGAACATTCAAATTAATATAGTTAATGTTAATAATTCATTTTCAACCAACTATTTAATTTTTATTTGTACTTAAATTTTAGTTGAGTAACTAAAAATAAATTAATCGTGTTGAGTTAAAAAATAATTTGTAGCAATATTATGGTAAAATTTAGAAAAAATTTAAATAGTTCGAGACAATAAATTGTCAGACTGTATATGAAAAAAAAATTCAAAGAGATAAATTAACATTTGAAAACATTACTTTAAATAAATAATTCTAAGCAATTTTGTGATGAGCTTTAGAACAACATAGTGTTTTAAGTAGTTTAAGTAAATTTACGATCAGACAAAAATTTACCTACATAAATTTTTTTTAAAATAATAGTGTAGCGTTACGTTAAATAAATAATTTCAGTAATTTTGTGTTAAAATTTAGATAATTCTGTTTTGAGTAGTCCAAGTCAACGTATTGTCAGACACATGATTACTAAGATGAATATTTAAAAAGTAAACTAATAATGGAAACTTTTGTTAAATAAATAACCTCAAAATTAAAACAGAGTCAGACACTTGTCTGAAAAAAAAATTTGAAATAAGTTATTCAAAATAAAAAAATTTTTTTAGAAATAAATAATTAATAATAAATTAAAAAGGCACCTATTGTATAAAAAATGTAAAAACTAAGAGTGAAAAATATAAAAATACAAAATGTAAACAAATACAGACAATAAAGCACAAATTCTACAAGTAAAATTGTTTTCTAAATTTTATGGAAAATTTCTTTTTTCTATTTCCCTGACAAATGAGGAGTAAAATTTTTTCGACATGAAATTAATTTTTTTTTTGTACATGCGTGAGGAATTTTATTTTTAATATCCACGTAACGTTAAACGCTACCATTTAATGTTTAATGTCAAATATTTTTAATTCTCATGCCAATGAATTGTTTTAATGGTTCATTCTGCTTGTCGTAAAATTATTTCCAGTACGATAAAAAAAAGGGAAATACTTTTTAAAAATAACTTTTTTGCGACACAAAAATGATTAAATTGTAAACTATAAACAATGTTTTTTATGCTTGTTAAAACGTGAAATATTATTAAATACACAAACCATGGGAGAAATATTAAAAAAAAAATAAATAAATTAGACAATTGGGATTTTTTTTAAAATAAAGTAATTATTTTTATTATCGAAAAACCGAATTGTTTCTCGTATTTTTTTTTTGTTTTACAAAAAAAAGAGAAAATACATATTTTTTAACATAGAATTAATTTTCTAGTATTTAATATCTTTTTTTTTAAATAAAATTCTGTTAGAGGAAATTATTTTTATTTCATGTTTCTCGTCTCATGTTACAAAAGCAAATGGAAAATAATGCAAAAAAATTTGTATATTGGATAAAAAAAAATTGTTGTTAAATATAAAATTCAGTTCTCCCTGTTTATTTATTTTTTTTTTTTCACTGGGATAAAAAAATCATTTACAGCGAGTTATTTAGAAATGTTTCCGTTGAAAAGCTTCCTCTCTGCCAAAGGTTTTCAAAAAGTTCACTTCCTAAATATTTCAGACAACATTTTTAAAGAATTTGAAAACTTGAACGTAAACTCGACACACCTCCTTCAAATATCTCGAGGGTATTAAAACGTTTTAAGCTTTGTTATTTATTCCAAAGCTTTAGAAACTCACTTTAACTTAGTTAATGTTTAAAAATTGCTTTCATATTGAATATACTTTTTTTCAAATTTATCGCCTCCATTGCATTGATTTTTAATAACTATTGGTTTTTTGTCAAACTTTCACAATACCATGAAAGCAATGAAAAATTAATTTTGTGAAAAATAAATTACGAGTCATAAATTGTAAATAATAAATTGTTGAATAGCAATTTTAGAAAATAATAACAAAAGATACGATAAGTTGATAAATATTATTAAAATGAATGAATAGTTAAATTAGTTGTTGTTATAATTATTATTAACATTATTCCACTTTTATTTTTTTTATTATTATTATTATTAATATTTTTATTATTATTATTATTTTTATTATTATTATTGCTATTGTACTTTTAACATGTAATTATTACCCATTTAATATGGAATAATCTTTAAATAAAATTCTTATAAAATAATTGCTAAAAATAATATTTGCTCATTACATCAACATTTTAGTAATTTTAATTATATTTATAAAACGTCTCTTTTTTTTTTCAGGTGAGTTGTTTTTAAAAACTTCCAGTACCAATTATAGATTTCTATGGTTAAATCTTATTTTCCTTGGTAAGTCATTAAATTATGTTGAAAATTTTATAATTGTCAATAATTAGAATGAATAAAAGAGGCAAAACTTCTGAGTATTAATAATTATTGTCCTCAATTGCATGTCAGAAAAAATTTAACATTTTATTGATCAAGAAAAAAGTTCTCTTCTTCAATTTTTATTTATTTCCAGAATTTTATTTATAAACAAAAATATTAATTATCGTTATTATGAAAATAAAAGTTTAATTTTAAAATTCTTTAATATTCTACTTTTAATTTCCCAATGAACTGAGAAATATGAGAATGGACTTATTTTTCCATTTGTCACTCTAAATATTTGTTTAACAAAATTTTTTTGTAAAAAAATATATTTTTCTGTAAAGTATAGTTATTTATAAAGTTTATTAGTTTATTTATAAAGTATATTTATTTATAAAGTTATAGTTATTTTTCTTTACAAGAACATTTTCTATTAAAAATTACATTGTGAATGAAAATTATTTAGGAAAATGTAAATATTTCCTCTGTAGTTATTAATTTCCTTTTTTGTTTTTACTATGAAAGTTTATTAAAAAATAAAAAATTGCATAGAAAGTGTAAATACTTTCAAAATAAAAATAACGGGGAGAGAAAATATTTTGTTTATTATTTTTAAGTTCCTTACTACTTAGTTTTTTCCTTCTATGTAGTTCTTATTTTTCTTTTTTGCTTTTAACTGTAAAATTTTATTAGAAAATAAAAACTGCATAGAAAATGAAAACACTTTCAAAATAAAAATAAGAGGGAAAGAAAATATTTTGTTTTTTATAATTTCCTTACTTCCTAGCTTTTACTGAATAATTTGACTACAAAATAGGAACTACAAGAATAATGAAAACTACATAAATAATAAAGCTTTCTAATTAAAAAATACAATAA
This sequence comes from Leptopilina drosophilae, assembly GCA_032873175.1. Taxonomy (NCBI): domain Eukaryota; kingdom Metazoa; phylum Arthropoda; class Insecta; order Hymenoptera; family Figitidae; genus Leptopilina; species Leptopilina drosophilae. The sequence continues at coordinate 17,494,568 of CM065481.1, forward strand.
AAAACACGAAGAAAAACATTCTTTTCTTTAATTTTTAATTTCCTTGATCTTTTCTGGAAAATAACTACAAAATAGGAACTACAAGAAAAATTAAAACTACATAAATAATTAAAAAATAAAATATTAAAAAAATTAAGAAATACAGTAAAAATAACGATGAAAAAATATTCTTTTTTAAATTTTTAATTTCCTTGATCTTTTTTGGAAAATGTATAACTACAAAATAAGAACTATAAGGAAAATGAGAACTACATAAATAATAAAGCTTTCGAATTAAAAAATATAGTAAAAATAATGAAGAAAAAATATTCTTTTTTAAATTTTTAATTTCCTTGGTCTTTTCTGGAAAATCTAACTACAAAATAGGAACTTCAAGGAAAATGAAAACTTGACAAAATAAAAAAAAATACTTTTTAAATAAAAAACAACGCAATATTTTCCTCGTTGTTGTAATTTTTCAGTTTGCTTAAGAATTAATAGTGGAAATTTTAATTATATGTTTCAATTATTTCTTCGAGTGTTGTGAAAAAAAAGAGAAATAAAAAAAAATTCACGTAATCTTAGTCTGGAAATATTTCACATGGTGGAATGCTATTTATTTACAAGGTGCGCCAGTGTCAAAGTTGAGGGCAAAGAATAGGGAGGCATTTTTTTCTTTCTCTTCTTTTTTCGTTAAAACTGACAAATAATTTAAAGTCATTTTTACTCCTCGAGTGCGCAGTCACGTCGAGTCGTGCTAGGATCTTTTTTCATCGGCCGTGTTTGCTTCCTTTTTCTCTTTCAAATTTTTTTTTTTCTTGTTTATTTTGTTTTGCTTCTTTTTTTTTGACCCCGCCGTCTACCTATTCTTCACCTTTTGCGCAGACTTCACAGGGCGCATTCAGCTTTTCTCGTCCTTGAGCCAAGGTTTACTTGCACGCGCTTTCCACGATATAACAAATAAGGCGCATTATTTATTTGGACACTTGAGGTGTCAGCGGTAAAGTTGAGCCCGTGCCGTTGCAGCTGCTGTTAAGGCTACGTCTATACATGTATACATAAACATCTATTTATGTATATATATATGTATATATATATATATATATATATATATATATATATATATATATACACATTTATATATACATATATGTCTATATGTATACATACAAACACTGCACTTGAGGTTTTGGGTTCTCTGCTTCGCTTTAAGAGCGAGTTGTGAAATAAGACTGTAGAGGGGATGTATGTGTGAGAGGTGAAAATGTCCCCCGCCGGATGATAAATTCCCCAGTCTCTTCTCAAACAGAAAAGCACCCTCCGTTGCACAAGAGTAGTCTCTCGCAACAGCAAATTCAAGCTCTCGTTTCAAAAAGCGGGCGTAACTGGCAACAAGAGGAACCGTTAAATTTCTCTCATTTCTATAGTCGAAAACTTTCTTCTCCTTCTTCTTCTTCTTCTTCTTCTTTAACCAAAGTGAGAGAAAGAGAGACAGAGAGCGACAGATGAGCCCTGAAATGGAAAATATAAAATAAAAATCAAACGGATTCGCAAAACTACTTACCTATACACTGCGCCAAAAAATACTTTACTGAACTATTTTTCCAATTCTTTGCGTATTTTTATTTTTCAACAAAAGTTCGATTTCAAGTAAGCAAACCACTCCCTTTAACAAATCTGCTTTCTTTTCCTCTTTTGGGTAAATAACTGAGGAAGAAAGAAAGAGAGAGAGAGAAAGTTACTTTTAAAAACTTGAAAGAACTGTGTTTGTTCTCTCGTGAGCGGATAAATAGACTCCTATTGATTTTATTAATAATACTATAACTTTAGAAAGACTAAAGCCACTTAGTTTTAAATTTTTAATAAAGTCGAATTGGAAAAAAATCTTATTTTTAGATGATACTATGTATATGAAACTAACAAGATTGGTGAGTTTTCAAATTGTATTTACAAACTTTTTTTTTTTAACCTTCGGAGAACACACTTCTTTTTTAGATCATTTTTCAATGCTCAACCAATTTTAAACTCTTTATCTGATTAATCTAAAAAATTTTTTAAAATATAGTTTTAACTCTGTAAAATAAGTCTGTGTACTTTAAAACCCTTATAAAAAATATTAAACAATAGATAAAAAACTTTTCGCAAAAAGTCGTGGGGTCAGAATGACCCCATGTGTTCTCCGAGGGTTAAATGTAAAATTTAGGTGAGAGATCAAGTTTACAATAAAATTTAATTGTAGTTTTTGTTTGGTTGACCGTATTACATAATTTGTAGAATAATGAAAAGGCCTAAATAGGGATTTTAAATAAACACCAAAAAAAAAAAACGTATTTAGGCCTTTTCATTATTCTACAAAATAAAATTTAATATTCGCAGTTAATAAGTTTTCGTTAAGTAAAGAATTTGAGAAAATTGTTATTTTTTTCTGGTACAATTTAGAGAAAAATTTTGTTTTAAGTAGTATATGTCAACGCATGTTCAGACACTGAATATGTTTACTATCTATTGCTTACTAATAGGGGAAACATTATATTTTCTAAATATTTAAAAGACAATAAAACGTGAGGTGTTAAAATAAAACCAGAATGGATTAAAATAATCTGCAGCAGTTTAATATTTCTAGGTTTAAATTAACACCAAAAAGGATTAAAATAATCTATTTTGGTGTTATTTTCAACTATGAATTAAATTTTATTGTAAATAAAACAGCAAAGTCTGCGATTAGTAAAAATTCAACGAATTTAGCTTTTCCAGGGAGAATAGTAAGTTAGTTACTAACTTAGTAACAAAGTTACTAAATTCAATTGTGTTAAAAAATTCTCGGCAAAATTTCAATTCTCTTTATAAATAATAAAATTCTTCTCTAATATTTAATTATTTTACAAAATTTTATTCAAATTCTTGTCAAAATTGCAATTATTTTTAAAAATTTTCTTAAATTCTATAATTTTCAATATCTGCTTTTTAAAAAAAAATTTTCTAAAAGTAACTAAGTTACTAAATTCAATTGTATTCAAAATTTAAAAAAAAATTCTGTGCAAAATTTCAATTATTTTTTTTAATAATAATATTCTTCTTTAATATTCAATTATTTTCAAAAATTTTCAAAAATTCTATAATTTTCAATATCTACTATTTCAATTAAATTTTCCAAATTTTCATTATTAAAAAAAAAATTTGAATACAATTCTACGTAAACATTCAATTATTTTCATAAATAACAAATTTTTTTACAGGAATTGAATTATTATAAAAATTTTTTTATAAATTTCTTCGCAATAATTCAATTATTTTCATATATAATAACATTTCTACAGGGATTCAATTATTTTTATAAATAATAAAATTATTTTAGGAATTCAATTATTTTCATAAATAATAAAACTCATTGCAGAATTTAAATTATTTTTAATGCAATTTTAATCAAATTCAACGAAAAATATAATTATTCTTCAAAATCTTATTAAAATTCATCCAAAGAATTTAACGATTTAAAAAATTTGATGATAACATTTTTTATGAGAATTTAATTTCAACGAACATGAAATTAATAAATTATTTATTTTTTGTTTTTAAATAATTGAATTCCCGTAGAAATTAGTAATAAAAATGGTTTTAAAAATGAATAATTAAATTTTCTAAAAGTTTTAAACTAAAATCATATTGAAATTCTTAATTTTTCACATTTTTGACAAAAAATTTTGTATAATTAATTCTTCTTAAAAGTTTAATAGGATTTTTAAAGAAATTCTTACAAGTTTTTATTTTTTTAATATATATTTAATTGCAGAATTTACGAATAATTGAAATTTTGTAAAATTGATTTGTAAACGATTAAATTTGAAAATTTTCATAAAACTCATCGCCGCGTTTTAATTATTTTTCATACAATTATAATTGAATTCCATGAAAAAAGTAAATATGTTCATGCAAGTTTTAATAAAATTCGACAAAAGAATTGAATTATTAAAAATTTGATACTACAATTTTTAATGAGAATTGAATTTTGAGAAATATTCAATTATTCAATAAATAATTTACTTTTGCATTTAAATAATTAAATTCCTATAAAATTTGCTAATAAAAATTGATTTTCAGTTAACAAAAATGAATTTCAGTTAAAATTTAAGATTATAATTAAATATTAAAAGAAATATAGAGTGAACTTTTTAGAAATAATTGAATTTCGAAATTAATATTTTTGAAAAAGTGTAACTGAATTTTTGTAATATTATTTGAAGTTTTTATTTTCCAACATGCATTTAATTAATGAATTTAGAAATAATTGAAATTTCGTGAAATTGATTAATTAATTATTATTAAAAATAATAGATATAAAGTAAAATTGTAGTTAAAAATTTTTGAAAATAATAATAGAATTGAAATAATGAAAATAATTTTGAAGAATTATAATATTCTTATAATGTAAAATAATTATTTTATTACTTGGTCATCTTTAATTATTATAAAATATGAAGAAACCGATCATTATTATTGACTTCTTCATGTTTTATAGTTATGAAAAATTGAATAAATTAAAATTTTATTCATTGTAAATAATAACACCAAAATTGATTATTCTAATCTTTTTTGGTATTAATTTAATTTGCAACACTTTTTAAACGTCACGATTTACTGTGAAAATTTAATTTTTACTGACGCAATTGATAAATAGTAAAGTTTTTTATAAATAATTTTTAGTAATTTCTTAGTAAAATTTAAATAAAAATTGTATTTCAAGTTGTATAGTCAGGCAGAAGTCTATGTAACAAAATATTTAAAAGAATAACTTTAAGATTTTAATAATTTTAAACATTTGTAATATAAAAATGGTAATTAGTAGTAATAATAATATTGCAAATAATAATAATAATAATAATAATAATAATAATAATAATAATAATAATAATAATAATAATGATAATAATAATAATAATAATAATAATAATAATGAGGAAAATTACATAGTCATAATAGAAATAATAATAGTTACAAGTAAATTTTATATAAACCATAAATTGAGTCTAAATTGACAATATAAATTATTCCCATCTTCATTATAAAATATTCAAACGAAAAAGTCTATAAAATAGTAAAACGAATAAAAAGCAATGCACAGTATGATAAATGTCTTAAAATAGATTTGAGAAGTATGTTCTCCTGAACTTGTATTGATCTTGTCGAACGCTGGGAATTAATGAATGAAAAACCATTAGAGATATTGAGCGTGTCCCGGCTTTCGTATATAAAGTTTACCTTTGTACTTCTCTGAAGAATTCCAGTTTCAACTTTGAATTTACTTCTTTTTTTTCGTACCATTTTCTTGTTTTTATTTTTTTCTGTGTATTTTCTTTTTCTTTCTCCTTTTTTTTTATTAAAAGTGAAGCAGGAAGTTGAGAAAGTTTTCATCCCGCTTCGCGATGAGAACAAATTTTTCATGAAAGAATCAAGGGTACAGTTAACGTTGAATTTAAACAATTTTCCCTTTTTAAAAAAGTAAAAAAAAATAAACGAAAAAAATGAGAATAGAGGGAGAAAGAGAAAGAGATTTCAATCCACTGGGGAGAATTTTCAAGAGCGGCTGTTATTTTTATTTGGTCCATTTCTTCTTGATGAGCTAATGAATTTTTCTTTGTTTTTTGTAGAAAAAATTGTTGGTTACTTAAACTGTGACACTTGTTAAGATGTAAGAATTAAGTTATTTTAATTTAAATTTCGCGGTAATATTTTTTTCTGTATTGACAAGAGATAATTTTTTTGCTCGTAACGACACTGAGAAAAAATTTGTTTAATTCAAATAACCGATTAGTTGCGATTATTGTCAAATAAATATTTACTTGAATCCAATAAATATTTACTGTTATCAAATAATTCTTATTTGAATCAATTAAATAATATTTGCTTCAAATACTGAAATATTTTATTCAAATGCAATTTTAGAATAATTAATTTTATTGATAATTTTGTTTTAATATTTTATTTTAATATTTTACTTAAATAAAAATTATACGATTCAAGTACATTTATTTATTTGATAATAGTAAAATAAGCGGTTATTGAATCAAATAACATTTTTTAAATTGTAGATTAGATCAAGTGAATCAAATATTAGAGTAAGTGACTCATAGACAGTTTTAAATAACAAAATTATTAATTATTAATTATTAATATAAAAATTAAAATGATAATAAATATTAATTATTGAATGGTTATTATTTTAATTATTATTCTAACTGTACAATTAGAATAAATTTTTTGTTATTCTGTTTATTATCAACTAAAACAAAAATTCCCTTCCTTGCTTATCATTAAAGTTTATATTATTTTGTTTCTTGTAAATAATAAAAGCAGAGGAATTAATTCAAATTACTAATTATCATTCTAATGTTTATTATCAGTATTTCTAATGAAAATGAATGTTTAATTTCTTTTTCTTATTTGACAACAACATTTTCTCCAATAATTGATTATTACATACTAAAAATTAAATGTATATTAAATTTTATTGTTGCACGATCGTTTTCTAACACAGGATTATTAAACTTGGCCAATATTGACGATAAAATTTTGTTCTAAATTTCCTCTATTATTGAGAAATGAGGACAAAATATTCACCCGAGGGGGGATTATAGTTTTATGTAATTGATCTTACTTTCGTATTTAATGATAGATCAATAGGGAAGTAGATTATATGGCTAATCATGTTTGCATAGCATTCAACAGGCGGACAAATTAATGTACACAAGGGAGAAGATATCAAACTCATGGCAAGAGAGCGAGCGTGAGAGAGGGAGAGAGAGAGGGAATATCGTTTAAGTCTGCGGTGTAGATTGCGGTTATCTGTTTTCATGGGAACGAAGTGTACTTTACATAGAAAAGCAATTCAGCAAAGGAAAAGTGTTTTTATCTTAACAGCCGAGAGGCCCACTTTGAATGTTGTGGAGAGAAAAAGGAGAATGAGGAGGGGGAATAAGTTTTATGAATCCCTACATGTGCGTTCATATTTTCTTCCCTTTCAACCTTCTTTGCATTTCTCTCTCACTCTCATTTTCTCTAATTATCTCTTCTCTTTGGGTTTTTCTTTTTTTTCCTTTCTCTTCTTTTTCTTTTCTCTCTCTTTTCTGTTTTTCTCTCACTTTTCTGTTTTTTTTCTCACTTTTCTGTTTTTTTTTCTCTCTTTTTTCCATTTTTCTCTATTTTCTCCCTTTTTCTATTTTTTTCTCTCTTTTCTTTCTCTTTTTCTCTATTTCTTGTCTCTTTCTTTTTTCCTTCCTTTTCTTACTTAAAAAAAGGGAAAAAGAGAGAAAGATCTCTATTTTTACTCTCTTTCTTTCTTTCCTTACCTTTCTTACTTAAAAAAAGAGAAAAGAGAGAGAAAGAGGGTAGAAGTCTTTCTCTTTGTCTTTATTTTTACTCTCTTTCTTTCTTCCCTTCATTTTCTTACTTAAAAAAAAGAAAAGAGAGAGAGAGAGTCTTTTTCTCTATTTTTACTCTCTTTCTTTTTTCCTTCCCTTTCTTACTTAAAAAAAAGAGAGAGAGAGAGAAGAAGTCTTTTTCTTTTTCTCCATTTTTACTCTCTTTATTTCTTCCCTTCCCTTTCTTACTTAAAAAAAAGAAAAGAGAGAGAGAGTCTTTTTCTCTATTTTTACTCTCTTTCTTTTTTTCATTCATTTTCTTATCAAAAAAAGAGAAAAAAGAGAGAGAGAGTAGAAGTCTTTCTCTTTTTCTCTCTTTTTACTCTCATTCTTTCTTTCCTTCATTTTCTTACTTAAAAAAAGAGAAAAAGAAAGAGAGAGTTTTTTCTCTATTTTTACTTTTTTTCTTTCTTTCCTTCCCTTTCTTACTTAAAAAAAAGAGAAAAGATAGTAGAAAAAACTTAAAAAAGAGAAAAAGTGAGAGAGATTTCATTTCTCTCTCTCTATCTCCTTTTCCCTCTTTTGTTTTGGTTTGAATTATACACTGGTCTTATTTTCTTATTCGCTTTTATTCTCAACGCGTTCCTTTACAAGGGCAGTAGATAGTACCAATAAAAGTGAGCCGCGGCAATTCTTTGAAAACCATTTCAAAGTGGTACGACGCCTTTCATCTATAACGACTTCCCTTGTTATGTACGAGCTTCTCGTTAAACGCCTGGGGAAGATTCCCCTGTCTTTATTTCATTCCCGTCTCTCTTCTCTCTCCAACCTCTTTCTCTCTCTCTCTCTCTTTCTCTCAACCCTTCGTAACTAACTCTGACTTTCTCTGTTTTTTTCCTTCTTTTTTTTTTTTTGCTTTTTTCCCTTTTTTATTATCTTTTTCGTCTCTTTTCACTGTTTCTCTTGCTGCGTTTGTTAGACACTATCTCTCTCTCTCTCTTAGCATCTAAAACGAGAGCGTGAATGGCTAGCTTTTATACTTTCAGTGCTGTTTGCGTTTACACGGTGAGAACCTTCTCACAAAATACACGTGTTTTCCATCTTCATCCACAATGAACTTTTCGCCCCCTCGATTTTAACTTTTGCTCAACGTTTTATTCTGTAATTTACTGGCAATTTTTGAGAAAGATGTTTTTCTTTTTTCATTAAACGTCACAATCAGTGCCGAGTACGGGAATATATTTCTGTGATTTGGGGAATAATTTTTTTTTTGCAAAATATTTATTATTGAATATATTTATTATTGAAATATTTATTATTGATTTATATTTGTTTAAAATACATTTTTAGTTTTGCTTTCGAATTTATTATTTAGCTTTAACAATTTATTATTTATTATTAATTTAGTTTATAATAAATTTTCAGAGCTCCTCAGGGATTATAATCACGGTCCTATTTCATTTTAGAATAATTTATATTATAATTACAATCCAAACTAAATTGTCATCTAATTGTATAAATTACAATTCACAGTATTGTTAAATTTCAACTAATTTTATTTTCTAGAAATAATTCACCGTTGAATAATTCGAAAATTCCAAATTTCCAATAGATTATTTTCAACTAAATTTCTAGCTCTAGAAATTGAATTGAAAAATAAGTAAAAATTTCAAAAAAAATTACATTTTTTTAGAAGAATTTTATCAGAGCCAAAATAGCTTTAATTTAGTTTTTCATAATTGAAAAATTATCCAGTGGAAAAATACTAATTTTTATAGAAAAGAAATGTTATTACAAATTCGAAAACTAAAAATTAAAGCCAAAAAAGTAAATAAACAGTTGGATCGATAATCAATTTGGAAAGAGAAAAATTAAATTGTAAAAAAAGTGAAAAATTGAAATAAAATAAATTAAGGATCAAAATTTCTATCGAGTAAAATAAAATAAAATAAAGAAGAAATAGATTTGATGGTTTTAATTTTCAACTAATGTAACATGTTTCAACATTTAATTTTTCAGTAGAAATAAAATCGATTATCCCCTGGGTAAAAAAAATATTTCCCTGCTAATAAACACTATCATAAAGTGTAAATGCAGAAGCAAAAAGTTGTCAAAAAAAAAAAACGAAAAAAATAATAAAAATAAATAAATGACCTTTGTAGGGGGAATTTGGTGAAATTGAGCTGTCAGCAATTCTCTGTTTAGTTAATTGAACGTTTCTATTTACAGAAAATGTGTATACAACCGCGGGTCATATGACAAGGTGCCGTAGTTTTTTTTCCAAAGTTGGCTTGTGGCCAAAACATTTAAAATGTGTACAAATGGCACATAACATTCCGTCGAGAGAAAGCTTTCGTATTAGTGTATGTGTTTGCATGTATATGCTTTAAAATCATTCAAAATTTTATGCTCAACGAATAGAAATTGAAAATGCTTTGCCAACTTTATAAATTATGCTTTTGTTTTTTTTTTTGCATGTGGAGGCAGAGCTACAGAGAAAAAAAATGTTTTTTCGTTGAAAAAAAAGAAGAAAAAGTGTATTTTTTAAATATTTTCAAATAGAGGTAAAATTAGTTTAAACAGAGATAAATATTTTATTTTTTATATTTTACGGCTCTTAGTAGATTGCAAATACAGGAGGAATATTCAAACATTGTCTGTAATTGAAGGAAACAGTTACTGGATTAAATGACTTGTTTATGCATCGCTCGCGATTACATAACATTTTAGGCTCAGTGAAGTTTCTCCTTTGGATGTATAAACCCTTTCTCTGACTGACTCGAACTAATTAGAACAGTAACGTTTCAGTTTAAACATGCAGACATAAATTACAAATGAATGTACGCCTCTCCATCTATTGAAACAATTTTAGTTTGATTAATTTCTATATAATAAATAACAGAAGAATTAAAAGAAAAGAAGCAAAAAATAAATGAAAAATAATAGACAATTAAATTGAAAAATAAATTTTTCAATTATAATAAGAGATTTGAAATAAAATGTTTTAATTATTATTAAAAAATTTTAATTTGGATTTTATTACTTTTAACTCGTTTTTCTGACTAAATCTGGATTTTACTTCTTTTATCTGTTTTTTGTGTAACAAAAGTGATATTTTGCTACTCTTTATAAAATTTTTATTACTTTTTGACATTTGACTGAAATTGATTTTTACTACACTCCGTCGTATTTCATTATTCTTTCTAATAATGAGATTTTTTCGTTCAAATAAATATTCCACAATTTTTTCATAGAAACAGTTTTTTAGTAGCGAAAATATTTCATAACCCGCGTGGAAAATGAAAATTGGTCCTAGCATGGTCCTACCTATTTTGCCCTGTTAATAGCTTGGACCTAAGTAGGCAGTGTAGTTTGGACCAACAATGGCTGGTGACGCGATTTTAGCCTGGTCCTAACTTGGGAGCCTAGTTAGGACCAGTTTGTGGGTCCATCATCTCAGACAGTATTTTCTATTTCATTATAATTTTAATTAGTTTATAATATTTGTTAAAGAAATAACCTAAATTTATAATAATAAGTATTAGTTTTAATTAATTAAATTATTTTACATTATATATAATCTTTAAATTGCATACTTATACGAATATAATGCAGAAAAATCGGAATAAACGCAAACCTAAGAAGCAAGTAAAATCTAACGCACGCGGGAATCGAACCTATGACCTAGGGACTACGAGACTAACGCCCTAACCACTATGCTAATGAAACTAGTTGAGATTAAAATTTTTATTGTCAGTGACTTGTTGACTTGCTTTTGATGATTCAATATAGTATTTATTGACACTAATACACCATAATAAATAAAAAAATAGTTTAACAACAACAATAATAATAAAATAATATTCAAATATAAAAATTCAAAAATTAATATTTTTATATTATATCAAGAAAAAAATATCTATACATTTTCGTTAAAAACAGGTTTTTCATTGTTCTCAATCATTTTTAACATTAATTTGTTGGTCTAAAAAAATATTCGTCTTTTGGACTTGGAAATATTTACTAATTAATTAAGTGGGTAATCCACTTTTTAAAAAAATGTCAAAAAATGTATGTTAAAAACACGTTTTTCATTGTTCCAAATCATTTTAAAGATTAATTTTTTGTTGTAAAAAATTTTTTAAATTTGGACTTAGAAATTTTTGCTAATGAAACTAGGAAGTCTAGGTAGGTCCTGGGTTGGACCTGGGTGGGTCAGCCCACATTCAAACTGCAATATCTTTTAGTGTTTAGCACCAACTTAAACGAAACTTAAAATCTGCAAACGAAATTAAAAACATATTTTACTAATTATAATTATATTGTAGTCTGTATCTGTTTTAATAAATAAATAAATGTTACTGTTTTATTAACTTTTGTTACAAATTACTTAGAAATTTGCAATTTTTTTTCTAATTTCCCGATTAGTAAAATATGAAGATAATTTATAATTTTAACAATTCGGCATTTATTTAAACAAAAAATTGTTGTTATTTATTAACTCTTGATACAAAGTACCTAGAAACTTCACAGAAAAAAAGGTGGTATAAATTTTGTTGCGGGTAATTTTAACCAATGCTAAGTCACATAGACAGTGGCGCCCTCACCTAGGTGAAATTTTGTTGCAGCGAATTTTTACCCCAAAATCAGGTTAAAATTTAAACTTTTTTTTCTTGTGTTACAGTTTTTCCTAATTTTGCAATAAACTAATTTAAAAAGTATGAAATAGAGATATTTTATAATTTTAACAATTCAGCATTTGTTTAAACAAAAAATTGTTGTTATTTATTAACTCTTGAGACAATAAAGCGTCTAGACACTTGTAGTCTTTTAAAATTTTGCAATTAACTAATCTGAGTATTTACTTATTGCAAAATTAGAAAAAAAACTACTCGTTTCTAGGTTGATTATGTGTGAAAAGTTAGTAAATAACAATTATTTGTTTAAAGTTTTAAACAATTGCTGAATTAATAAATTAATAAATTAACTTTATTTTATAATATTTGTATAATTTTCTGATTTATGTCAAACAATAAATTGTTTAAAAAAATATGATTAGCAATTAATTTTATAAATATTAATTGAGAATAATATTTATCAATTTTTACATGTTTTTCCTGTATCAATTGTGACACTTTATTTTCCTAAAAAATTTTCTAAGTCACAACTGAATCTCCTAGTTAGTACCAAGTTAGGACCAGCCTAGGATATATAAAAAGGGGTTGCCAAGTTAGGTCCAAGCTAGGGCCAATAATCATTTTAGGCATAGCATGGTGATTTCTACACGGGAAGTGATAATTATATATTTATATCCTTCTGAGTGGGGGATTATTGTTTCAATTTTCCACTTGTAATTGGACAGAGTCGTTAAAAATTAATTTTTAAAAATTCATTTTCGCTCTACTTTGAAAATTGAAAAATTATTTTACATTAGTTTTATAATGACCGAAAAGTAATTTAAAGTTATTTAGAATTAAAATATAATTACTGAAAATTACTGCTCTTATAACTGTTTGATTAAATATTATTTTATTGTTTACAAATTTAATGATTTGTTACATTTTACAAATGCATTAGTAGTAAAAGTCAATATTACAGTCAAACAGGGTTTAAATTTTAAAATAAATTTTACAAATGCGTCAGTAGTAATAATAAATAAAAATCTTATAAACAATAGTAAAATATCATTTTTGTCTTAGCCCTTTAAACTTATTTTTGAATAAATAAATAAACAAAATAAAGCAAATGAATTAAAAATAATTTATTTGAATATTTATTTAAGACTACGGGTAAAGACCTTCTAACTATGTTATTACAGTTATGAATTATTATTAGAGTTGTTGAAATTTATATAACCTTAGTAAAATTTATTTTTGGGCAGACGTCTTCTAAATTTAGTATTAATCATAGATTAATAATAAAATTTGCAGTCGTATGTAGGAAGCAAATTAAAATTGGATAAGTAGAAAATTCTAATTTTAACCAGACAAAGCGAGATTATTTTAATATTTCCCAACAGGTGTGGGAAAAAGTTTAAGTTTGAATTTTATTACGTTTAATAACTGTTTTGTCTGACTAAACCGATATTTTACTACTGCTTATAAAAGTTTGATAATTTTTTTACATTTGTTTTACGAAAATTGACATCTATTCTTAAAAATCTAATGTAAGAAATTTATAGAAATTCATAGTAATTTATGCGGTAATTTATAATATTAATACAAAACATACTTCAAAATTGCAAAAACAAACGACATTTTGAATTTTGAAAATTTGATATCAAATTTGTGATCAGCAACACCAAATACATTTTTGTTTGTCTCTTTTTAAAAAATGCAAATGAGAAAACATTTAAATCACTCGATTGCTTATCCGCATACAAAAATATCTTTGACATGGCGTAGAATAAAAATGTATAACTTTTGTTTTACCATAATCGTGATTTTTAATTTTAAATATTTAAAACATGAATTCAAAATTATTTCTTTAATTTCGTTCCTTTGATGTAATGTTTAATGCAACTACTTTTAGTTAGGTAGATATTAAAATTTAACCAGCAACAAATCGCGCGGCTAACTTCTTACTACCTTTATAAATAAAATTAGCAATTTTGAAAATAATAAAATTTGAAAATTTTCTAATTCAAATTTTTGTTGAAAATTCTAAAAAAATTCAATTTTGTAGAATTTTGTAGAATTTAAAAATAATTGCAAACATTCTTTAAAAAAAATAAAATTCTTCATATTAAATTCAACTATATTCAAATCTTGAAAAAATTCTCGTAAAAATCACAATTATTTTTATAAACGACAAAATTCTTCTCCAAAATTAAATTATTTTCAGAAATTTTTCTGATTTTAATGATTTTCAATATCTACGATTTTAATAAAATATTTCCCGAAACGAATTCAATTATTTAAAAGAAAATTTTAATTTGAAATTTTAGAAAATGACAATTTTGAATGAATGAATTAAATAATAAAAATTTCAGAGGAATTCTACCATTTACAAATTTTTTATAAATTTCTTCGCAATAATTCAATTATTTTAATGAAGAATAACATTTTTTTAGCCGGGAATTCAATTATTTTTATAAATAATAAAAATCATCACAGAATATCAATTGTTTTTGATACAATGTTAATGGAATTTCTCGATAAATGTAATTATTATTAAAATTAATTTTCAAAGATTTTAATGAAATAATTTTTAACAATTCGATTTTTTTCAAAATAAATTGAATTAAATTCTTCGCAGAATTAAATTAATTTTAATAATATCAAAATTCCATTATTTCTAGTATCTACTATTTCAATAAAAATTTACAAAAGAATTAAAATATTTAAAAAGAAATATATTATTAAAATTCATCGCAAAAATTAAAATATTTTTTATAAATAATAAAATTTTTCTCAGGTATTCAATTATTTTCAATACAATTATTAAATACTTTGCTTGTATTTAATAAATTAAAAAAATATTTCAAAAAAATTCAATTATTTTCCAAAAATTTTAAATAAAATTCAAGAATTAAATGCTTAATTTCAATTATTAAGAAAGAGGATTATTATAAAAACTTGAAAAAAAGTATTCATATAGAATTCAATTACTTTGAAAACTTGAAATTAAAATGATTAAAGAAAGTCCATTATTTTAAAGAAACTCAAAG
The DNA here is from genome assembly GCA_032873175.1 of Leptopilina drosophilae. Taxonomy (NCBI): domain Eukaryota; kingdom Metazoa; phylum Arthropoda; class Insecta; order Hymenoptera; family Figitidae; genus Leptopilina; species Leptopilina drosophilae. The sequence goes on from CM065481.1 coordinate 17,509,571, forward strand.
AAATTCTTCAAACAAATTTAATTAAGATTATGTAAAATTTTAATAAAATTCTTCCTGAATTCAATTATTTTCATAAAGAATAAAATTCTTCGAAGAAATTCAATTAGTATCAAATTTTTTGATAAAATTCTTTCCAAGAATCCAATGATTTGTAATTTTTTTCGCATTAATTCACTTGTTTTTATAAACAATAAAATTCTTCGAAAAAATTCAATTATTATCACATTTTTGGATAAAATTCTTTGCAAGAATTCAGTCATTTCCAAATGTTTTATAATTTTTTCGCAAGAATTCAATTATTTAACAAAAAAATTAATAAAAGTTCTTCATAAGAATTCAATTATTTTACAAAAATTTTAATAAAATTCGTTGCAAAAATTCAATTATTTTTAAAAAGTTTGATAAAATTCTTCGAATCAATTCAATTTTTTAGATAATTTTGAATAAAATCGCGGCAAAAATTTCAATTATTTTCAAAAATTTTCCTCAATTCAATGATTTTCATAATATCTACTAAAATTTTCCAAAGAATTCAATTATAAAAAATTTTATTGAAATTCTGCGCAAACATTTAATTATATTCATAAAATAATTAAAATTTTACAAAGAATTCAATTATTTTCATAAATAAAAATTTTTTTTAAGGAATTCAATTATTATTTTCATAAAAAATAATTTAAAATTCTAGAAAATAGTAATTTACTTAAAATTTTTCTTCTTTTTCTAAAACAAAATGATAATTTTCTTTAAAAAATTGTGATTGAAAAAGAAAATAATGAAAAATAAATAAATTTTCTGTTCTTTAATTACAGTTGTTTAATAATTTTTATAATTTTTTTGGAAATAAAGAACAAAAATAATTGCAATTTGACAAAACATAATATTTAACAAAATTTTAGTCTTTTAATGAAAAGAAGTAAAACAAGTTGTAAATCCAGATGTTCATTACATGAACATTTTGCTTCCTCTATACGATCAGCAAAAAAATTTGCTTCCTCGTGGAGGAAGCACTAACTTATTGTCACGTATTGACATATTTTCCATGTTGTTGTCTTCAAATCTAATTAAAAATTAATTTTAAAAATTTGTTATATTCATTATAATTATAATTAAGTATATTAAGTATATTTAATTTTTAAGTAATTTCTAATACGATCTAATATTTATAAAATCAAAAAAATATTTATAAAATTTGTTTTAATCCTAAATGAACAAAATAAAATTTTTAATAAAAAAATGAATTTTTCATCTTTAATTGTAATTAATTCTATAATTTTCAATAGAATATATATTTTACATACATCAATCGATTCGTCTTGATGCAAGGAATAAGATTTTAGATTTATTTTTCAATAAATAATAACATTTTATTGTACAGCAACATGATTCTTAAGAAAAAATGAATTTTTATTAAAAATGCAAATTTTTTTGTCTGTAATTGGTTTTAATTTTATAAATTTAAATACAATATATACTTTATATATACCAATCGATCCGTCTTGATGCAAGGAAGGAAGCAAAAAAAATTTGATGATTTCTATTTTCTATCTCAAGTTAACAAAAAACAAAAGAATAGACAAAAGACAACTTCAGAGTGTGAGGGACAGAAAAAGTGAATGAAAGAATGAAAGAACATTCAAATTAATATAGTTAGTTTTTATAATTTTTTAAAATTTTTGTTAAAAAAATTCTTTATAACTATTTTTGTTTATTTCTTATTTAGTTTGAATTTGTTCAGATTTTAATAAAGTAACCTGAAGATGGTGGCTAACCGTGCCTCCGAAACGTCGTCGTTAAAACAGTAAATTTGTTTTATTCACCTGTCTTCCAAAAATCGACTAATTAACAAAGATATAAATATGTGGAAAAATAAAAAAAATACTTTTTAGTAAAAATACTCTTTAATTTTATATATATATATATATTCTATGATTAATTTAGTGAATGGCTTCGTATAAGAAGGGGATGGTTAATAGGGAAACTCAAGGATTTTGTATTCAATTCTCCTCTAATTACTGAAAGTTTCGATAAGCCTCAGAGGAGTAATAGGATTTATTGCTCTCATCCATGGGGTGAATTTAGTAGGGTGAGAGAGAGAGGGGGGATAAGAGAAAGCGAGAGAGAGAGAGAGGAGGGAGGAATGGTTTTAGAAGGGTTTGCGGGGGTTTGATGGAGGAACGAAATTTCCGCCATTGATTACGGTTACACCTTGCATTATCTTCACCGTGCAGTAAGCAGAGTTGGGTAACACATATTCCTGTATTTCCTCGCAATCTAGAACCGCATTACATAAATTCATATACGAGTGGAACACGTTCTGCGATAGTGTACATTTGAGATACAGTGGCGGACTACGGTTCTAATTCCGATGACGTATGAGCTTGCATAACCTAGTTTTCTGTTTGCTCGTCCCTCCTAATGAGTTGTCTAACCCTCCCCCCCTCCCCTCCTTCCTCCAATGCCGGCTTTCCTACGTTCTAAATTATCACACGACGTATCTATGCGAGAAAATGCGAAGCCCGCGCGACACATATGACACGGGGAATACTATACGTGTATATGGTATTTCTCTGAATTTTCAAATATATAGACGTATGTGTGTGTTAATAATAATCATCTCTCTTCTCACTTGTGGATGGCTAGTTCGCACTCTAGTTTTACTTCATTCACAAAATTCATCTCCCTAGTGGTGGAAAATTTATTCAACTCTCGATTTATGAAAATTTTATCATGTCCACGACCACTAGACTTTCTCTTGGAATTTTCGTAGTTTGATGGGAAAAATAAGGATTACTGAAGTTGCTTTTTCGTTTTTGTTTAAATTAGATTGGAATTTTTTTTTTTTTATTACTTCTAGATTACATAGGGGAAATGTTTGTAAATTATTGTGAGATGCTTGCTTTCTGGTAAAGTTTTGAAGGAATGGAAAAAATGGAAATTTGAATTTTTATTTCTTTTTTTTGTTTGTATATAGTACTCTCTAAATCTGAGTCACATAAAAAAAGTCAGTCACTGATTGTCAGTTGAAACCATAATTTTTAACTGTTTCAAATTTAGAGAGTGATAAATAATAATTCTAGTCATTATTTGTTGTCTGACTAAAATTCTATTTTTACTACTGTCGAAGAATATTCAAAGTATTTCGTTTTGTCTGACTAAAATAAGGTTTATCTACTTTTTTAATTTCCACATTTTTATAACCGGGAATTTTGTTATTTAACTAAAAATACTAAAATATCCACTTTTACGAATGTGCCAGTAGTATAAGTCAATATTAGTCGGACAATATGTATAAACAGCAGTAGTATAATTAAAATCAGTAGTAAAAGTCAATGTCAGTCAGACAACTATGAAAACAGTAAACTTCTTATAAACAGTAGTAAAATATCAGTTTAATCAAAGTAGCTAAAAGTTACTACTTAAAATAAAGATAAAAATCTTAAAATTAAAATTTAGTCAGACAAAAGAGTTAAAAGTAGTAAATAAATTAAGAATAATGAAAATTATTGCTTCAATACTGAATGTCAAGAATTTAAGAATATCACACTTTATGTCTGACTAAAAGGTCCTTTTTCTACTAATAACATAAAAGTAAAAGAATTTTTATTACTAAGAACTTTGAAAAAATATATTTGGACGCTTAAAGTGTTCTAACTAAATATACAAAAACTTAAAATATTAAATAAATAAGTAACAAAATTCAGATTTAGTTTTTTTTTCAGATTGAAGCCACTAAATTCAGATTTAGTCAAACAATATGGCTAACTAAATCTGAGTTTCGTTACTTTTATCAGCTTCGTCTGACAAAATGGATATTTTACTACTGTTTATAAGATTTTTATTTATTATTACTACTGACGCATTTGTAAAATTTATTTTAAAATTTAAACCCTGTTTGACTGTAATATTGACTTTTACTACTAATGCATTTGTAAAATGTAACAAATCATTAAATTAGTTGACACTAAAATAATATTTAATAAAACAGTTATAAGAGCAGTAATTTTCAGTAATTATATTTTAATTCTAAATAACTTTAAATTACTTTTCGGTCATTATAATACTAATGTAAAATAATTTTACAATTTTCAAAGTATCGCGAAAAAGAATTTTTAAAAATTAATTTTTAACAACTCTGTCCAATCACAAGTGGAAAATTGAAACAATAATCCCCCACTCAGAAGGATATAAATATATAATTATCACTTATGAAATATTTTCGCTACTAATAAACTGTTTCTATGAAAAAATTGTGGAATAAATATTCCACAATTTTTGTGGACGAAAAAAATCTCATTATTAGAAAGAACAATGAAATACGACGGAATGTAGTAAAAATCAATTTCAGTCAAATATCAAAAAATAATAAAAATTTTTATAAAGAGTAGCAAAATAACACTTTTGTCACAAAAAAAACAGATAAAAGCAGATAAATAAGTAGTAACAATTTCAAAATCCTCTAAAATAGAAAAATGATAAAAATAGTTTTAAGCGGTGATTGCATTTTAGTTCTAACTAATTTTATCCTATGTCAGTAATTGCAAAACTAATATAAAATAATTATTTAATATTCAAACTAAAGTAAAAAAGAATTTTTCACAATTAATTTTTAACGAATCTGTCAAATGACAAAAGCGAAAAATTAAAACAATAATCTCCCCCTTCTGAAGAATATAAATATATAATTTTCACTTATGAAATATTTTCGTAATTAAAACACTGTTTTTATGAAAAAAATTGTTTCAATATTTTTATGAAGGAAAAAATCTCGTTATTAGATAGAAGAATGGATGATGAGGAGAAAGAGGGGAGATTTATAAAAACTTTATTCACAGAGAGGGAACTAGAGAGAGAGAGAGAGAGAAGGAGAGTGAGAGTGAGTAGTCTAGATATAGTGACTTTCTCAAGAGGTTTCGTGGTTAGATTTTCCATCTCTCTGCGCACTTGAAAACCTAATTATACATGCCTCGAGTTTGAATATTACTCGAAAGGTAATCCTCTGTTCTGAACGTGGCGCACTTGAAATGATTCGTGACGTCTAAGTTTTTCTTGACTTCCCATCTCTATAATTGGCTCTTTTATTAATAAAAAAAAAAAACGAAGAAGTTGAAAAATTCTGAATTTTTTCTCCCCCAACACAAATTAGGCCGACAATTCTTTTGAAAAAATCGAAAAATAAATGTGCCTTGATTATTCCGGTGTTTTTATTTCTTATGCGAACTTTAATTTACTGGTTTTTTTTAATGTTGCCTAATCGATATTTTTTGACTGAAAAAACAGGCTTCGCACTTATCTACTAAAACCTACTATTTACTACTTTTTTTAAGTTACACAACTATTTGGATACTATTTTTAGATTTCGGCCACTAAAAGCTACTATTTCTGTTTTTTTTTAGTACTTTCACTAATTCAAATTCGCTTAAACCAAAAAAAAAAAAACAAAAAACTATTCTCAAAAATTATAATCAAGTTCTTTGAAACGATTCAATTATTTTCAAAAATAACAAAAAAATTTCATAGAAATTCAATAATTTTTTTAATATTTTAATAAAGTTTTTCCTAATAATTAATTATTATTAATATATATTAATTATTATTATTAATTATTATTATTATTTTTATTTTTATTATTATTATTATTTACGAAAATAATCCAATTCGATTATTTTCATAAATAATAAAATTCTTCTTAGGAGTTCAATTATTTTCAAAAATATCAATAAAGTTCATAGTTAAATTCAAATTTTATAAAAAAATTACTATTAATTAAATGATTTTAAATTTTCTACTATTTTCACAAAATTGTCCAAAAGAATTCAATTATTAAAGAAAAATTTTAATAATCTACACAGAAATTCAATTATTTTTCCGAAAAAAATTAAAATTTCACAGGAATTAAATTATGTAAAATAGAATTTGAATACATTGTTTTTTAAATCAAATGTTTTAAAATTTGGTATTAAATTCTTAGCAATAATTCGATTATTTTTATAAGTTTAAAAATTCTTTCCAAGTATTTAATTATTTTTGTAAAGAAAATCATTGTCAGAATTTTTCGTAGAAATTCAATTATTGTCAAAAAACATTTTAATAAACATTTTAATTATCTTTATGAATACAAAATTCTTCGACAAAATTAAATTATTTTCAGAATTCCATTAGTTTCAAATATTTTAATAAAATTGTTCGAAAAAAATCACTTATTTTAAAATTTAAACACATTTTCAATTAAATTTTTGGAAAATAATTCAATTTTTTTTTTATATTGATAAAATTTTTCTCAAAAATTCAATTAAATTGAGGCATTTTGGTAACATTTTTTGCCAAATTCAATTATTTTCATAAACAAGAATATTAATTACAAGAATTTAACTATTTTTGAAAGTATTAAATTTCTTCTTGTTAATTTATTTATTTAGAAAAATTCTAATAAAACCTTTCGGAAGAATTCAATTATTTTTGTAAATAATAAAAAGCTTTTTAAGAATTGAACTATTTTTAATTAAATTTGCATAAAGTATCACATAGATTTTCAATTATTATGAAATATTTTAATAGAATTGTTTGTAAAATTTAATTAATTTTAAAAACTTTTCTAAATGCAATGATTTTTAATATTTTAAAAAAAGTTCTAAACAGAATTTAATTATTTAAAAAGTTTGTTGTAAAAATCTTCGTAAGAATTGAATTTTTGTCATGAATAATAATAATTTTTTGGGAATTTAATTATTTATATAAGAATTTATATAAAATTAGTCGGAAGGAATGAATTATTAAAAAAGAAATTTGTTGTGCTTTGCAAAAATTAAAAAAATTTTATAAATATTGAAATTCTTTCATGAATAATAAAATTCTCTGCGGGAATTTAATATATTAGCATTAAAATAAGAAAGAAGTAAATATTTTTTTTTTATAAAAATTTGAAAAAAGTCATGAAAATAAAATATAGAATGGAATTTTCGTCAGTTATATAAAGTTTCTAAAACGTTGGTTTTTGGTCGTGATGTTTATTTTTTCTGTAGCTACTTCCCTACTACTTTTTTAGTCTCAAATCTTTTTTAATACTTTTTTAAAATTAATTATCGAGTACGAAGTCCGGAAGAATGAAAAAATGAAAGAAAAATTGAAAAACTACAAATGAACGCAAGGTTGAAATATTTATTTATATTACTTATCATATATTATAATTTTTTACAATTAGTTAATTATTTTATTAATTAATAATTACCGTCTGAGTAATATTGACTTTTATCACTGACACGTTCGTAAAAATAGAATTTAAAATCATTTTTCACACTATGTCTGACTTAGATTACTTATGCATTAGTGAAATATATAAATTTTTTAATTAAGTGAATGAATATATTATTTATTTTTCTCTTTGCTGCAAAAGACATATTTTTAATTAAATTTCAATTATTAATTTAATCAAATTTTTTCATTTTTACATTATTTTGAATTTATTTTTAAAAAAATTCATTTTGCAATAACAATTATAAAAGAAATTAAGTTAAGATTTATACTTTGTTTCCTTGGGTAAGTTTTTTTGAATACGTACTCTCTAAATCTGAATTAGTAGAAATCTACTAAGAATTAGTAAAATTTTACTAATTTTTAGTAGTTTTCATGAACGACATTTCACCTTTTTAATTAGTAGAATATTACTAATTTTTAGTAAAATTCTACTAATTTTTAGTAAAATTCTACTAATTTTTAGTAAAATTCTACTAATTGAAAGTTACTTTTTCACTAAATGAATTAGTGAAACTGTTTTATCGACTATTAATAAAACAGTTCTACTAATTGTTAGTAGAATTCTACTAATCAATTAGTAACGTTTTACTAACAATTAGTAAAATTTTACTAATTGTTAGTAGAATTATTACTAAATCATTTAGTGGACGACTTTTCACCATTTCATTAGAAACTTTCTACTAATTCAGATTTAGAGAGTAGAAAAAAAAATTCCGTCTATTTGAATGATTAAAACTTATGATCAACATAAAGAAAAAATGTTTTAATAGGAGACAATTAATAATTATTAATTAATGAATATAATTATATTTATATTTATTTATATTTATTTATATTTATTTATATTTATTTATATTTATTTATATTTATTTGTATTTATTTATATTTATTTAATAGAAAAGAACGTATTTTAAAAGAATTTATTCATTATTTACAATTGAGCGGCTGGATTCCATAAGGGCACGTAAATTTTTCTCGGCCGAAATCGAAGTCCCCTGGACACTCAAAATTCAACTTCTGAATTTAAATGTTTAAAATATATATCCTTATAGGAAATTTCATTGCGCATCTTTTTTTCTTTTAAATTTTTATTGTATCTGTTACCGTTTTCAAAATATAAGGAAAAAACTGTTTTTTTAAAGAGTGAAATTTTTATTGTTTTTTTCACTTCAACTCGCGATTACTCAGTCAATTTTACGAATTTTTTAATGAAACAAAAACGAAAATACGCGTTGTTTTATCCTACGAGTGACTAAAAAAGAAAAATGTTGTTTTAATTATAAATAAAAAAGTTATTAATTTTTTATTAAGATATTGCAAAATTCGTAAACTGAAATTTTCACTAAGCGGGGAAGTTGAGCAAATTTTGAGCAACAAAAAACTTCCAGCGAGAAAGTTGTTCATTTAGGTCTAAAAAAGTTTTTCCCGAAAGTTACAGTTCAATTAAACAATTAGTTAACAAATGGCGAATGTTAAAAGTCGTTGGCGACTGAACGCCCAGCGCGCGTATCTCACTTAATAGTAAGCTGGAGAGTTTTATTCTGTGTATACATAATACGGGTGAGAAACGCGCGCTGGGCGTTCGGCCGCCAACGACTTTTAACATTCGCCATTTGTTAACTAATTGTTTAATTGAACTGTAACTTTCGGGAAAAACTTTTTTAGACCTAAATGAACAACTTTCTCGCTGGAAGTTTTTTGTTGCTCAAAATTTGCTCAACTTCCCCGCTTAGTGAAAATTTCAGTTTACGAATTTTGCAATATCTTAATAAAAAATTAATAACTTTTTTATTTATAATTAAAACAACATTTTTCTTTTTTAGTCACTCGTAGGATAAAACAACGCGTATTTTCGTTTTTGTTTCATTAAAAAATTCGTAAAATTGACTGAGTAATCGCGAGTTGAAGTGAAAAAAACAATAAAAATTTCACTCTTTAAAAAAACAGTTTTTTCCTTATATTTTGAAAACGGAAACAGATACAATAAAAATTTAAAGGAAAAAAAGATGCGCAATGAAATTTCCTATAAGGATATATATTTTAAACACTTAAATTCAGAAGTTGAATTTTGAGTGTCCAGGGGACTTCGATTTCGGCCGAGAAAAATTTACGTGCCCTTATGGAATCCAGCCGCTCAATTATTGTCATTTATTCTTTAAATATATTTATTTTTTTTGCAAAAACTATAGTTTCTGGAAAAAGATTGTGAAATATAAATGAAAAAAATTTTTTTTTTGAATTTTTAAAAGAAACTTGATTTGTGGGATGAAAAAAAAGAAGAGAAAGAAGAAGGAGAAGGAGAAGAAAAAGTTGAAGTGCAAGAGTTGCGTTTTAACTATATGTGAAGGGACTTAAAAAGCTTTTTAAAGCTCGGGGTTGAAGAATAGTGGCGATTACGGGCCTCTACACGCGTAACTTGAGACCCTTGGACAAAAGTCTTTTCAAACGACGACGACGACGACGACGACGAGAAAAGAAGATGGCTGACCTGATTGACTGCTGGGTTTACGAACGCAGCGATGAGATCTACACATCAGATGCCCCGAGTACACTGACATACACTTTTAGGTGCCCTCTAGGCAACAGAAGTGCATCGAGCCATGTAGCACTCTAACACTTTTTTTTTTCCTTTCGAGTTTTATTTCATGACAGAAGGTCGATATACGTTTCTTATCTACGTATTTTATTTGTGCGACAATACTTCTTCCATCTTGCTGCATTTTCAGGTGGCGCTATATATATATTATATATAAGGATAGCCGACTATATAGCGCACAAAGAATAGAGTTTGATGCCTCATCGGCAAGTCTCGGGGAAAACTTTTCCAAAGTGCAAAAATTGCATGAGGCAGATTTTTTGTTTTTAAAAAAATTTTCCTCCCCGTTATATGTTGTTGAAAATTATTATCAAACTTTCTATTTTCTCAGAAGAATACAATCGAGAAAAAAAATTTTTTTAAGACAAATTATTATTCGTTATTTAATTTTAAAGTATTAACAAAAAAATAATTAACTGAGAGGTATAATTTATATTTTTGCTTTTAATTCTGTTTTTAGGTGAAAGTTTTCCAAATGTAAAAAAAATATTGTATGAAGTGACAATTTTTCTTTCCTTTTAAGCGTTTTTTTTTTTATTGTGTTGAGATGTTGAGAATTAGACAATCAAATTTTCCCAGAGAAAAAAGAATAAAAAATTCATTTTATTACTTATTGAAAATTGTACCTATTCTCAGGAAGGAATGAGACAAATGTTCTTAAATATTGTCACAATTAACTAAAACATTCAAAAGTGTCCTTGTTTTACAAATTATCATCTGAAACGAGTAAAAAATTCAATAGCGAATTTCAATAATTTAATGACATTTGCATGGAAAACAAAATTAAAACTTAAAAAGGCGTTTTTAATTCTAACGTCCATTTTGCAAAGAACAATGTAAAGAAATATTTATATTTCTTTCTTTCTTTACATTGCTTTTTGTAACAACATTTTTGTCGATTACAATCAATCATTGTTTTGTTATTTCATTTTTTTCGTACATATCGTCAATTTTTAGATTTTTATTATTTTTTGAATCTTTGAACAAACAGTAAAAATTGCTGTCTATATTTTATGGTTCAATAAAAAAAAAATTGTCAACGTCATGTTTGACAGTGAATCAATATTTTTTGTCTTTTACTAGTTTTAATTTGTTTTTATTTAATGTTTATTAACGAATAAATTGTCATGGATAACAATTAAATTCTATTCTATTTGCTATATCTATTATTGTATCAATAAAATCGAAAAAATATTTGAATAAAATAAAATTTCACGTAAAATCATAAATTCATTGTATAAAATCAGAATTTGAAATAATTTTTAAAAAGTTGTCAATACAATTGACCTTTACAACTTGTGTCAATTAGTTTAGAAAAAACTAACTATTACTATATTAGAATTTAAAAAAAGGGTCTGAGTAAAATTAACTGTATTCTTCTTAATTATAAAAAAAAATTTAAGACGTAAATATTTTTTAAACTATTTAAGAACTTTTATTGTTACTTAAAAAAAATCTTTTTTTTTTTCAGGTGAGTTTTTTTTCAAAATTCCAATACGAGATGATTTACAAAATAATCTAGTTTCATTTGGTGAGTAATTTGATTTTCTTGTGATAAATATTCATTTATTTAAACAAAATGTTTAAAATATATATGAATGACTAATAATCTCCTAATCATAATTAACCAATTTTTTTCTACGATACACAGAAAATTGTTTCTTAACAAACAAACTTAATTAAAATTAACAAACAAATCAATTAAAATTAACAACCAAATTAGTAAAGTAAATTAGTAATTAGTAAATTAGTAATAAATTTCCCTAATTTACGAAGCAGAAATAGAATAAACGAAAATGAAAAAAAGAAAAAAGAATATTAAACTAGAAAAAACGTTTATTGTAAATAAAAAATTTTTATTTCCGTTTAATAACAAAGCACACAAATATCCGCTCGGAAATATATCGCTTTAAACAAAACAAAAAAATGAAAGGGAAAAATAGAGTTTTGCAAATTTCTATCATTTCGTATCTAAACAAACAAACAAGCAAATAGAAAAAAAAATAAGAGCGCACATCCCAAGCATGCATTGTATAAAACTGGAAATAGGCAATAAATGAAAAGTCTTGAAAATATATAATATATATTTTTTTCAAGTTAAAATAAAACTTGAAACACTCGTAACTTTTAGTATCAAACATTTTATTTACGAATGAAAAGCAATCGCTTCGAGTCGTACGGATAAAGTTTATTTCCTTCCCTCACAACAATAGTAAAAAAAAAAAGAATTTCTAAATAATCGCTTTCTAGTCAGAAGAAAATGTTTTTTCCCAATTGTGAAAATGCTTTTTGCAAAAAAAAAGGATTTTCGAATATAAACTCGATTTTTAAAGTGTCCCGCCTGTCGTACTTTGGGAAAGGGGAAAAGGGAAATAAATGAAGACACTATTGAAAAGCTATCTAACATAGGTGGCTTTCGTTCGTGCCTGAGCTAAAATCAGAGTTTAATGGGCATAAAAGTCTGAATGAAGTTCAGCACTATCGGGCCAATATATCAGCCCGATTGAATCGTCTGGCCTGATCCCGATGAATAAGCCAAGAAAAAACCTTAACGCACATTCTCGTGGAAAAAAGGAGTGCTGTTGCCCTCCCCCCTTCCCTTTACATCCCTTGGGGGCTTCAACGTGTTCAGCTAGTAAAATGATCAAAGGATAAAAGAAACCTCAAAAGAAAGATTAAAGAAAGGCCTCTCTATAACTTTATAACACATACTTTCAACAAAAAACTTATCGAACGCCAGGATTCTTTTTTTTCGTCTATTCCTTTAACAATATTATATTCTCATTATTCTCTTTTTCAACAATATTTTTCTATCGCTCGCACATTGTATGTGTGTATGTGATTTCAAACAAACAAGACAAAAGTTGTACAAAATTAGATTATAAATATAGTGTAATAAGGAAATGTAAACAGGCAATTGTTTGCGAACGTTTTCAATAGATTTCGATACTGTAACTTTTTTCATCTTTTTTTTTATATAATTTTTTCAATGCAATTTAAAGTCGTTCGTTTTTATGCAACATGGCTACTCTTCACCTGCGAACGTCAAGGTCACCGGTAGATGGCTTCAGTTTTCACGCCATCTGGTGATGACCTTGACGTTCTCAAGTGGAGAAATCGTCATATTATTTCAAACTCTGTTATATATTTACAAAAAAGCTGTTAGTGCTGATTAAAATAAAAATAAATGAAGTTATTTTTTACAATAAAAACAAAAACAAAATTAACAATAACAATCTTCGTACTTCATTCTTTTATTTTGTCTGTCCACACTTTAAAGTTAGTTTCTTTTGTATGTTATTGTTTTTTTCTTTAGAAAAAATTATTTGACAAATCGAAAATATGACGGTATTTTTCATAATTTGTAATAAAATAATATGTGTAAATTTTAAATATTTAAATTGTAATTAACAACTAAATTTTGTTTTTGTGTCTTTTATGACAAATTTCGTTTAACTGATTTAAATTATGCAAATTTTTTCCCTTTCAATTTATTTAAAATATTAGAAAATTGTTTACTGATTGAAAATTATGATTAAGAAATAGAAAATATATCCATTTTGTGCATAATTTTTATTTCTCATAACAATATTGTTCATAAATTTATTCTTTTCTTTAGAAAAAAATTTACACATTCTCCTTTCTTAATACTTTTGTAGAAAATTCTCAATTTTTGTAAAGAAATAATTTGCATCATTTATATTTTTTAATTACCATTGCTTTAATAAAATTTAAAGATTTTTAAAAATGAAGGAAAAAATGTTTATAAATTCGATCCATCAATTGTAAATTTTGAATTAAAATTGCAAATTTTCAAATGTTTAGAAAATAAAGGAAAAAGTTTTACTCAAAAACATGTTTTGTTAAATTTTTTTCAACGAATTTCTTTAATTGTAATTATTATTTTACCACAGGAATTAGGATTTTTCAAAACATTCCAATTCAAAACTTTTTGAAATTAAACAATTTATTAAGGTATTTTTATTTTATACTAAAAATATTGTTACTGTAATTTTCTTGAAAAAAATTTTTTTTATTAAAAATATTTTTTTGAATGATTAGAATTTTCTAAAATTTGTAACTAAAATTCTTTACTAAATCAACTGTTGTATAATATTTTTTGAAAAAGTTCTTTGAGAATTTGCAATTGAAAAGTTGCTATGAATTTAGAAAAATTCCCATGAAACAATAATAGAGGAAAATTTCTGAGAATTTGGAAAAATTCCCATATTCGGAAAAATTTCTATGTAACTTCAAATTATTAAAAAAAAATTTAAAGTACAGAAGAAAATTCAAATTTTTAAATATTTTAATAAAAAACCTTTTAAAAATAAATAATTTAATTATTTCAATACTACAGATAATTTACTACAGCATTTAATGTTTCTTAAAATTAAATTCTCATGAAGAATTTTACAAACAAAATTTGTATTATATAATTCCACTCTTCTGACGAATTTTAATAAAATTTTTAAGAATTATTACATCTTTTCAGGAATTTGTATAAAATTTCATTATTTAAATACAAAAATTAATAATTTATTAAATCATTGATTGATTTTTTAAATTGAATTCCTGTAAAGAATTTTATCAACAAATTATTAAATAATAGAATTCTTTTAACGAATTTTAATACAATTTTTAAGAATAATTATATTTTTCCATGAATTTCATTAAAACTGTACTAAACATAATTTAAATTCTGCCATGAGCTTCATGATTTATTAAAATAATTGAATTTCTAAAACAAATTTATTATTTATAAAAATAATTGAATTCATAAAAAAATGCATTATTTATAAAACTAATTGAATTGTTGCGATGAAATTTATAAAAAAAATTTATTAATTGAAGTCCTCTGCAGTTTTTCGTTTATTAAGAAATAAAATTAAATGTTTGAGTTTAATTTCATTAACTTTTTTCTAAATTATTGAATTTTAGAAAATAATTTTATTACGATTAAAGAGTGAAACATCTGCAATTATTTGTAACGCCTCAAAAATTCAATTTTTAAAAATGTTTTAACTAAAATTTTTCTATAAAGTAATTACATTATATAATTAATTAAATATATATTGACAAATTTAATAAATTTCAAAAAAAATTTGAATTATTAATATTTTGCAATAATATAAGTTTTTTTAAATTTCTAATTAATTTCGTTAAAAATTCGAATTTTGTAAAATTTTACAGTAAAATCTTTTAAAGTTGATTTATTTATAAATATTGCGAACACAATGCTTCTGAAATTAAATTAATTTTGAAATATTTAAGTAAAATTTTGATAAAGCAATTTTTTATTAATAATTTTATGATTGTTGTTTAAGTATTAGTTATTTCGAATGAAAATTTTTAAAGTAATTAATGCTTTTAAATTAAAGTTATTTAAAATTAAATGATATTGTCAGAAATAGAAAATAATTGATCGTTTGATATTAGAACACGTGGTGATTTTATAGTTCATGATGAAAAAAAGAGATAAAAAAATTCATAATTTTTTTGTGAATTCTAAATATTTAATTTTTTCCAATATTTTCTTTGACTTTTTCCTTAAATTCCCTGTCTTAGAATATATGATTTTTATTATTTCATGGAAATATTTCTAAATTCATAGTCACTTTTCAAATGCAAATTATTAAAGAACTATTTCACAAAATATTTTACAACAATTTTAGAAAAGAATAATTGAATTAAAGTGATGAAAATAATTTTTTTAAAAGTAACAGTAATTCTGAATATTTAATTTTTTCCAGTATTTTCTATTACTTTTTCTTGAATTCTCAGATTATTTGATTACTGTTGTTATAATAGTAATAATCTACATTTCAATTAATATTTTATATTCATGTATAAAAATTGCAATTAAAAATTTTTAAATTCTGTTATTTTTAAATTTGGCAATTTTATTTTTAAAAATATTTGAAAAGTTAACCGCTCGCAAATTTTTGTTAATAAATAAATAAAATGAAAGAAAACTAAAGCACATGTAGAGTAAAAAACAATAAAATAGAGTAAAAAATTTTTACAAAAAAAAATGGATTTTTTCTCACAAATAGAGTAAAGATTAAATTTAAAAAAAAATTTGATTTTAAAGAATAGAAGGAGATTTAGTGTATGAAATTTGGGAGGTAATATAATACAAGTTCGATATAATCATACGTTATTAATAAATTATAATAACATTATGCGATGGCAAGTGTTAAATTCTATATATCTTTCAATTTCGAAAGTAAGTTTACTTGGGGTCCTATCTTATCAAAGTTAGGCAAACTGTCACAATTTCGAGACATTAGACTCGAGCAAACTATCCCGGTTATCCAGGAGACACTGTGAGATAGCAGCCGCCTAATTAAGACTAAATACATAATTAGAGCGTTAGTCACGTGCGCGTCGGTGCAATTGAACGGTCAGCTTGTTCCCACCCCCTCGAGGCACACGTCATGTGCATACGCCTCACTGCAGTCAGCACTTTAACATTGGGGTTTCTCCCATTCTATATATTCTTCCACTGTATCACTACTACCCTCCCCCCTCTCTCCCTTCCTTCGTTTAACCACCAATTTTTGTCCCGTGTTTAGTCATCAAGAATATAATTTCTCGAAAATAAGAAATAAAAAGTAATAATTACACAGGCACAAACTAAAAAAATTTTTTTTGTTCCGAGACACTGCGATGGTATATTTCCATATATTTTTGACGTGCGCTGAATTTGAATCCGAGATCTAAATAGTCAAATTAGTTTTTTTCTTTTCAGTTATACTAAAAAAAAAGAAAACTCAAAAAACCGCGAATTAAAGTATAAAAAATAAAAAAAAATTTTATGACACTACTGTAGTATATTTTTAATGCATTTTTTCACACTGAATCCGAATTTGAAATACGAATAGACAGACTAGTTCAAACTTTTGAGATAAAATCAAAAAATGATTCAAAAAACCGAATTAAAATTTAAAAAATGAAAAAAAAATTTATCACACTACAGTAGTATATTTTTAATGCATTTTTTCACACTGAATCCGAATTTGAAATACGAATAGACAGACTAGTTCAAACTTTTGAGATAAAATCAAAAAATGATTCAAAAAAACCGATTTAAAATATAAAAAATAAAAAAAAAAAATTATTACACTACAGTAGTATATTTCTATGCATTTTTTCAAGCTAAATCCAAATTTAAAGTCAGAATTGAAAGATTTGCTCAAAATTTTCAGGTAAACTCAAAAAACGATTCAAAAAAACGAATTAAAATATAAAAAATTTTATGACACTACAGTAGTATATTTCTATGCATTTTTTACGCTGAATCCAAATTTAAAGTCAGAATTGAAGGATTTTCTCAAAAACTTTTGAGATAAAATCAAAAAATGATTCAAAAAACCGAATTAAAATAAAAACAAAAATTTTTTTTGTGACACTACAGTAGTATATTTCTATGCATTTTTTCACGCTAAATCCAAATTTAAAGTCAGAATTGAAAGATTTGCTTAAAATTTTCAGGTAAACTCAAAAAACGACTCAAAAAATAAAATTAAAAGAAAAAAAAGAAAAATTCTTTTTTATAACACAATCATAGAAAAGAATTTCCTTTTTTCATTTTTAATCACTTTTTTAAAAAATTTCTTAATTGTATCTCAAAATTTTAAGAAATTCCATCAATTTTAACATTGAATTCGGATTTCACAAGAAAATAAATAGAAATATGTGTTTAGTGTCACAAAAGAAATTTTTTATTTTTGAATTTTTATTATTACAGTTGTTTTCAGTCTTTTTTTAAGTGTATCTCAAAATTTTGAGCAAAACTGTCAATTCTGACTTCAAACTCAGATTCAGCGAGAAAAAAATCCATGGAAATATGCTACTGTACTATCATAAAAAATTTTTTCCTTTTTCTATTCTAATTCGGTTTTTCTAGTCTTTTTTTTATTTTATTTCAAAATTTTGAACAAATCCATCAATTTTGAGTTCGAATTCGGATTCACCGTGAATAAATAAACTAATGAAATGTGTTAATTTTTCTTTGTTAGACATTTATTTTAAAATTGAACTAAATTTCTTTTTAAATAAAATATTTATGTTATTTTCTATACAATATAAAAAAGAAAATATAAAAAAATACAAGTAATATAAAAAAATTAAAAAGAATTTGTGATGAAATATATTTTTTTACTGAATTGATTTTATACAAAAACTTTTCAAATCAAAAGTATTTGTAACATTTTTAATTTTAAACATTGCTATTCAAAGCTTTGAATTTTTATTTGCTTATATAAAAGCTCGTAATGGAGAATGTCTCTTCAATTTAAATGCTTTTTTTTTAAATTATTTTATTATTTAAAAACTGCTTTTCTTCTCGTCAAATTTTTCCTTTAATTAAAAAAAATATTTTTCTTTATATAGAGAATAATTAAATAAATTTTTTAAATCTTTTTGAAAAACAAATATTTTATTAATGAAGTTTTGTTTGAGAAAAAAATTTTTCTTGAAATAAAAAGCAGGTTATTTAAGTGAATATAATACAAAGCTATTTACAATAGTAAAATTTTAAATGCATTTAAGTATACTTTTAATTAAAAGTACAAATTTTGGATGTAGTGAAATTATTTTCTAATTATTAGGGAAAATTACAAAAATTGTATGCGGTTTATACTTTTTAGAATTTTTTAAAAACAGCATTAATTAAGACAATATGTACGAAATAAAGTCGAAAAACTTGAAAAAATATTTAACTTGTCCGATTATAATTGAGCTTTACTAAAATTTACTTTAACGAAAAAAATAAAATCTCAAAGTAAGAAGAAAATTCCGCTTAAAAATTATTTTTACATTCTATTTTTAATATACGCGAATATTCATCTACAAAGGAGAATAATTTTTGTTTACATTTTACAGTTTTTGAAGTAAAAGATTTCTTTGATTGAAATTATTCTTTTCGTATTAAAACAAATTTATACTAAAAAGCAGATTTTTAAGTTGTTATTTGTTTACTTCAGTTACTTCTTATATGCTTTTATAAATTAAATTGTCAAATTTAAAAATAATAGAATTTTAAAGTTTTTATTTGCAATTTGTTTTCATAAATATAAAATATGAAATTAAATGTTGGTTATTACTATTACAACCACAGTAATGAAATATTTTGAGCATTTAAGGAAAAGTCGTAGAAAATGCTGGAAAAAATTAAATATTTAGAATTCACAGGAAAATTATGAATTTTTGTGTCTCTTTTTTTCATCATAAGCTATAAAATCACCACGAGTTCTAATACGAAACCATCAATTTTTTTCTATTTCTGACAATCGTCTAATTTTAAATAACTAATTCTTGAACAACAATGATAAAATTATTATCGTAAAATTATTTTATGAAAATTCTACTTAAATATTTCAAAATTAATTCAATTTCATAAGAATTGTGTCTACAAAATTCATACATAAATCAACTTCAAAAGATTTTACTTTGAAATGTTACAAAATTCAAATTTTTAACGAAATTAATTAGAAATTTAAAAAAACTTATATTATTGCAAAATATTAATAATTCAAATTTTTCTTGAAATTTATTAAATTTGTCAATATATATATATATATATATATATATATATATATATATATATATATATATATATATATATATATATATATATATATATATATATTTACTTAATTATTAAAAGTAATGACTTTATAGAAAAATTGTAGTTAAAATACTTTTAAAAAATTAAATTTTGTAGAAGTTACAAATAATTGCAGAAATTTTATTATTTTCAATCATAATGAAATTCTTCTTACAAAAGTTTAATTATTTTTAAAACTTAAAGTAAAATTTCCGTCAAAATCAGAACTAGGTTGTTTTATAAATAACAAAATTCTTTTCTAAAATTCAATTATTTTCAAAGAATGTTCTCATTTCATTTTCAATATTTACTATTTTAATAAATTTTCTGAAAGAATTCTATAATTCAGAAAAAAGTTAATAAAATTGAACTCAAACAGTTAATTTTATTTCTTAATAAACTAAAAATTGCAGAGGACTTCAATTAATAAATTTTTTTATAATTTTCATCGCAATAAT
Organism: Leptopilina drosophilae; assembly: GCA_032873175.1. Classification (NCBI taxonomy): domain Eukaryota; kingdom Metazoa; phylum Arthropoda; class Insecta; order Hymenoptera; family Figitidae; genus Leptopilina; species Leptopilina drosophilae. The sequence continues at coordinate 17,529,492 of CM065481.1, forward strand.
TCAATTAATTTCAAAAATAATGCATTTTTTGTGAATTCAATTATTTTTATAAATAATAAATTTGTTTTAGAAATTCAATTATTTTAATAAATCATGAAGCTCATGTCAGAATTTAAATTATGTTTAGTACAGTTTCAATGAAATTCATGGAAAAATATAATTATTCTTAAACATTTAATTCAAATTCGTTAAAAGAATTATATTATTTAAAAATTTGTTGATAAAATTCTTTACAGGAATTCAATCTTAAAAATCAATCAATGATTTAATAAATTATTAATTTTTGTATCCAAATAATAAAATTTTATACAAATTCTTTGAAAGATGTAATAATTCATAAAAATTTTATTAAAATTCGTCAGAAGAATGGGATTACATAATACAAATTTTGTATGTAAAATTCTTCAAAAGTTCAATTATTTTCAAATTTGAATGAAAAATTCCAGTCAAAATCCCAACAAGGTAGAATTTTTATATATAAAAATTGCAATAATTCAATTTTTGTAATAAATTATAAAGCTCATCGCAGAATTTTAATTGTTTTTAGTAGTTTTAATGGAATTTTTGGAAAAATGTAATTATTCTTAAAAATTTTATTAAAATTCGTCAAAAGAATTAAAAACTTAACTTAAACTTAACTTAACTTTAACTTAACTTTAACTTAATTAAAACCTTAATTATTTAAAATCTTATTCATAAAATTCTCTTCAAGGATTAATTCTTAAAAATCATTTAATGATTTAATGATTATTATTTAATTTTAAATAAGTTTAATTTAAAATAACAATTCTAAATAATGAATTCTTAAACAACAAGCATGAAATTATTATTTAAAAATTATTTTAAGATTATTAATTATTATTAATTATTTAATATTTATTTATTAAATTAATTATTAATTATTTATAAATTTATTTATTAAATTAATTATTAATTATTTAATATTTATTTGTTAAATTAATTATTAATTATTTATAAATTTATTTATTAAATTAATTATTAATTATTTAATATTTATTTATTAAATTAATTATTAATTATTTATAAATTTATTTATTAAATTAATTATTAATTATTTATAAATTTATTGATAAAATTCTCTTCAAGGATTAATTCTTAAAAATCATTTAATGATTTAATGATTATTATTTAATTTTAAATAACTTTAATTTAAAATAACAATTCTAAATAATTAATTCTTAAACAAGCATAAAATTATTACTTAAAAATTATTTTAAGATAATTTACTTAAGTATTTTATAATTAATACACTTTCAAAAGAATTGCATTTATAATATACGTAAATAAATCAAATACAAAAGATTTTACTTTTAAAGTTTAGAAAATTTAAATTTGTAATGAATTTAATTAGAAATTAAAAATTAATTAGACAAAATGTTAAAGTACAATTAAATTATAATTTATATTGTATTAGTTATTATTAATAATATTATATCTATTATATTATAAATTTTTCTACACGATAAAATATATCGTGGGAGTAAATTCTCCTTTTCCTTTTTGCAAACAGGGAAGAGATAATAAATGTATGGAAATATGATTAAAAGTCAATGTACGGTTGTATCAAGAATCCGTGGCTTGAGAGAATTTTTCTTATCGGACATTCAAACTAAATACCAGATATGTACGTGCGATAAGTTCTAATGGAGGCCAACAAAATTCCCGACTGTGCAAGGCTCCTATAGAATATACTTAAGACCTATACGCGAGTAGCATTGGCTGCAATACCAAGTTGCCTTAGTTAGTAACTGGATTCGGAACTATTCTCAATTCGCATGCTTAGAACGATATACACGTCCTCTGAGTTATGTTCTCTCTACGTTTTAATGTTGGATGATATCTAATTTACCAAAACTAGAAAAGAGAAGGGAGCATTCTTAATATAACTCACAATTTCTCAAATAGAAAATAAAGGGAATGGAAAAATAAAAATTCCATCATTATTCAATTAAAAAAAATATTTATTTCAAATTAATAAAAATTTTAATAAAAAAAACTACTATTTAAATAATATTTTTTATTTATTACTCTTGAGCTGTTAAATAAATAAAGTAATACAATAAATAAAATATTTTGCTTATCAGCTTTTTTTTTGTTCGACTGAAAATTTTTAATATTTTTTAACTATTAAGAACAATAAAATTTTTTTAAATAAAACGATTTATAAAATTAAATGCAATAATAGGTGAATTATTTTTAGTGATTAATTTAAACTCTCTCTCACTATTTCTATATATCTTTCTCTATATATGTATAGTTATATATATGTACAGTTGTGTGCGCTGTATTGCATGTCTCTCAGTAGTACGAACGTTATTTGGTCAGACACTCAATTAAAAGCAGTAATTATTTCAAGTAGTGATCAATTTAATAATAAAATGAAATAGAAACAACATATCAGTAATTGCTTAAATTGTTGTAGAAATTTCTCTCTTTAATTATAACAATTATTCATCATTATTTTAATGGACGATGTTTAAATTATTTTTTTTTAAATATAAATTTGCGATTTTTAATCTTTTAATTTATAGTCGAAAATAAATGGATTAAAATAATATATTTTAAAACTGAGGAAAATGTCTTATTCGATTTCCAATGGCTTTTTTGTTAAATATTAATGTAAGTTCGGATAAATTTATTTTTGTTGTAATTTTAAATTCATGAAACGTCAATATCTTAATTAAATTGATACTTGTTCTTTTTAAGAAAAATTAAAAAAACCCATTTTACAAGACCTTATTTGAAGTGCTTTTTAATGAATAATAAGAAATAGAATCACTTTTATCTATTATATTTGAACTAAAAACTAAAAAGTCAATTTACCCTCAATTTCTTTGTCGTTTTGGTAGATTCAAACAAATTTTTCAATTAGGAGTTTAAAAAAATTTCCGAATTCGATATTTTATTTCTCCTAAATAAAGAAATCGATTTAATTGAATCAAACAGAAATATAAAGTAGATGAAATATACTTTCATTTAGAATTAGATACTTCTTAATGAGTTTCTTTTTAATAATTATTTAATAAATTTTTTATAAAGAAATTATTTTTATTGATTTTCGGCGCTATTTAAAAATTAGAAAAAAAATTCAACATGGAATTAAAGCTATATCACACAAAAAACACAGTCTCATTTTTGTTGCATCTCAAAATGAGACTATGTTAAACGCCATAGAATGTGGCGCCACCTAAGAGTCTCATTTTTGTTGCAACTCAAAATGAGTAGCGTATGATACTTTTTTGGTAAATCGATAAAACTACCCCTAAAATGTAAAAATTCAAAATTATAATATTAAAATTAAAAACCACATTGTTTTTTAAAATAGAGCAATAAATTTATGTACTTTTCTTTCAACAACTTATAAGCAATGTCAAAATTTCTCTATCCCCCCTGTTTTTTTAAACCTACCCTTAAATATACAAAATAAAATTTTAATGTAAAACAAAATGATAAACCACATTGTTTTTCAAAACAGAACAATACATTTTTGTACTTCTCTTTCAACATACCCTTAAATTTACAAAATAAAATTTTAATGTAAAAAAAGTAATAAACCACAATGTTTTTCAAAATAGAACAATAAATTTATGTATTTCTTTTTTAACAACTCAAAAGCATTAGAAAAATTGCTCCATCACCCTTTGTTTTTCTAATTGAAATAACTACCCCTAATATGAAAAATCAAAATGTATATAAAAAAATAAAAAACCACAACAAATTGGTTTAAATTATATTGGGAATTAAAACATCATAATTTGCTTTTGTTATATTTAAATTAAAACCAATTTGTTGTGGTTTCTCATTTTTTAATTATACATTTTGTTTTTTACATATTAGGGGTAGTTATTTCAATTAGAAAAACAAAGGGTGTTGGAGCAATTTTGCTAATGCTTTTGAGTTGTTAATAAAGAAATACATAAATTTCTTGTTATGTTTTGAAAAACAATGTGGCTTTTCATTTGTTTTACTTTAAACTTTTATTTTGTAAATTTAAGGGTTGATTTTTCAATTTAAAAAAACAGAGGGCGATGGAGTAATTTTGATATTGCTTTTAAGTTATTGAAAAAGAAGTACATACATTTATTGTTCTATTTTGAAAAACACTGTGGTTTTCATTTTTTTTACATTAAAATTTTATTTTGTAAATTTAAGGGTTGATTTTTCAATTTATAAAAACAGAGGGTGATGGAGTAATTTTTACATTGCTTTCAAGTTGTTGAAAGAAAGTACATAAATTTATTTATCTTTTTTTTTTTTGAAAAACATTGTGGTTTTTCATTTTTTTTACATTAAAATTTAATTTTGTAAATTTAAGGGTAGGTTTAAAAAAGCAGGGGGATGGAGTAATTTTGACATTGCTTATAAGTTGTTGAAAGAGAAGTACATAAATTTATTGTTCTATTTTGAAAAACATTGTGGTTTTTAATTTTAATGTTATAATTTTGAATTTTTACATTTTAGGTGTAGTTTTTACGATTTAATAAAAAACAAAGGGTGGTGTTTAAGCAATGTTAACATTGTTTCTAAGTTGTAGCAGAGGTAGATAAATTTATTGTTTTGTTTTAAAGAGAAATCTGTGATTCAATTTTTTTTTACTTTAAAATTTGAAGTTAGGGGTAGTTTTCTCGATTAAAAAAAAACAGAGTCTGATGGAGCAATTCTGACTTTAGATTTGTTTTCAGCGGGCAAAAATACTATGACATATGTGGGTGAATTTTCTGAAAGTGACATTTTCGATGTCTTGATTAATTTTACAAAATCTACTCTTTAATAATTATTATCAATTTCCAATAGTGAAAATTTAGCACTTATTTATTATTTTTAAAAGAAAATTAAATAATTTTATTCGACTTAATTTACGCAATAACTAAATTACTTTCATTTCCGAAGCCTTCCCGAGTCGAAATTTAGACCCTCTTTTAAACCTACCAAATACTCAATCGAACCTCTTTTAAACCTGCTTACTTCTCAAAACCCTCCTTTCACTCTTGTTCACTCTCTTTTTAACCTCTTTTCAACCTCCATCAAATTTTTATCAAAAATTTGAAACCCTCTTTTAAACCTCTTTTGACTTTTAACAACTCTTTTCATTCTTCTAAACCCTCTTTTAAAATTCTATTCACTTTTTAGAACTCTTTACATTCTTCTAAATCCTCTTTGGAAAATTTTTCAAATTTTTATATGTGACGCGATCTGAAGAAAGGGACCTTAAAAGCAAATAACTTTAAGGTTATGTTAGTGTTACTTTTTTGTTGATTAAAAGTTTATTTTTACTTTTTACAAATTAAAAGCAGTGTTTATTAAATATTTCAGTTATAATGACAACGTAAACATTAATGATTCACATTAACAGTTGATCATTTTTTTGTATTTTCATTTAAAAAATTGCAAACATAACCTATAATTTTTTGCTTCTAAGGTCCCTTTCTTCAGATCGCGTCACATATAGGTATATCAAAAATATATTACGTATTTCATTATATATAATATAATATATTATAAATTAATAATTAATTAATTATTAATTTTATTATATAATATATGCTATGATTTTTTAAAATCGTATGAAAAAGAATTAATTTATATTAAAATAATTAATAATCAAAATAATTTTATTCCACTTCTTTATTATTCAGTCTTAAACCAATAGTTTTCAATAGATTCCAAAAGTTGAAATCGTTTTTGACTAAGGTTCCGGAAGTTGGCGTCGGTGAAAGCTATTTCTTTTATGCCTAGTTATAAAAGTGTCAATGAATACATTTTTTTATTTGCTCAGTAAGTAAAAATGTTTCTTAAAAAATTACTTTATTTTAACAAAAAATGTGTCTTATTCTTTTTCGTTTTGTAAAAAAAAAGTTTTCTAACAGTCAGCGACGACGCCAACTTTGGGAACCTTTTAATTCAGAGTAAAGAGTTATAATCACTAAAGCTTTAATAATTTAAGTGTTATTACGTTTTGTTATAAAATTTTTAAGATAATTTTCTTGAAAATTTGGAACACTTTTTGAGGTTTTTAAGGTTATATGTAAGATTCAATTTGATTTTTGAATAAATATGTGAGTTTAATACCAAATGTTTTATGTATCAGATTAATAAACCTTATTTTTTAAATAAATAAAACGTTTTTATTTTATAGCACATGCACTTTAAAGCGCGCACTTTTTCTAAATTTGAAAAACTTCAATTTAAAAATTCTAATAAATAATCAATGTGAAATATTTTTTTATATTTCATATTGATTATTTAGTAGAAATATTTAAATTGAAGTTTTACAAATTTTGAAAAAGTGCGCACTTTAAAGCGCATGTGCTATAGAATAGGAAGCGAAACTATATTAGAGGATTTACGAGACCTAAAAGAGGTTAAAATTTGACCCTCTTTTGAGCCTTAATCCGTGCAGATTTGTATTTTTCCGCTCATTTAGAGGTTCGAAAGAGGGTCTCACTTGCATGCTAACTAAACCTCCTTTGACTCTCCCAAAGTCTGAAAAATAGAAGGTTAAATAGGTTCAAAAGAGGGTCTAAATTTCGACTCGGGTTTTCAACATGTCTCCAATAGGACTTCTGCAATAAAATTAAATTTTCATGGTTTTTTTCAAATTCTCAGAAATTTTTTAAAAATATTGTCAGAAAGTTCAATGTTTTTTCTATCATTATGTGCATTTTAAAAATTTGTAGACTTCACTTTTATTTTTGATAAAAATGTTTAAACTTTGTCTTCAGTTTTAGGTTACAATTACTTTACAATGATTACTGACATTTTATACTTTAAAAATATCTTAAACAAAATTTTAATGCACATTAAAATAAAGCTGAGAATCTGACGTTAAATTTTTCTATATTTTATCTACAAAAAGGAGAAAAATTATTGCTGTTATAAATAATCGAAATTTACATTTTTCTCCGAGTAAAAATTAATTTCATCTCTGAAGCCTTTCTTTTTGATAAATAACTGAATGTAGAAGTAAATTTAACAGAATATTTCGATGGTAATATAAAATGAGAGTGTGAGATTTGTTTGTTTTACTAAAAAACATATTTTAATTGCGCCCTAGTGTATACAAATATGAAAGAAAATTTATTTTTCATCTTCGAAGCTTTTCATATCCGAAGCCTTTTTCTTGAAATATGCTAGTTTTTCTTTTGTATTTAGTATTTACCTGCATTGCTTTGAAAAAATTAACCCAAATTACCATTAAATCAAATACTTTAAAGACATTTATATTTTCATCTAATTGAATATATTTGGTATTAAAATATACAAATTATTAATTTTTAAGCAGTGTAATTTTATTTTCGATTTCATGAACGCGATATCAGCGTGAATTTTTAATAGAAAAGCTCGTCAATTAAATAAAATTAATTTAATGGAGCAATAATAATATTTTTCAAATGAAAAAAACTTTAATATTTTTAAGAATTAATTTTGCGCAACCTAAAAATCTTACTCTTGAGTATGAAATTAAGTAGTTTTAATAGAAAAAAACCATATAATTGAAGAAAAAAATGAATTGAAAAACTGAAATTTAAAAGTGTCACCCGAGTCGAAATTTAGACCCTCTTTTGAACCTATTTAACCTTCTATTTTTCAGACTTTGGGAGAGTCAAAGGAGGTTTAGTTAGCATGCAAGTGAGACCCTCTTTCGAACCTCTAAATGAGCGGAAAAATACAAATCTGCACGGATTAAGGCTCAAAAGAGGGTCAAATTTTAACCTCTTTTAGGTCTCGTAAATCCTCTAATATAGTTTCGCTTCCTATTCTATAGCACATGCGCTTTAAAGTGCGCACTTTTTCAAAATTTGTAAAACTTCAATTTAAATATTTCTACTAAATAATCAATATGAAATATAAAAAAATATTTCACATTGATTATTTATTAGAATTTTTAAATTGAAGTTTTTCAAATTTAGAAAAAGTGCGCGCTTTAAAGTGCATGTGCTATAAAATAAAAACGTTTTATTTATTTAAAAAATAAGGTTTATTAATCTGATACATAAAACATTTGGTATTAAACTCACATATTTATTCAAAAATCAAATTGAATCTTACATATAACCTTAAAAACCTCAAAAAGTGTTCCAAATTTTCAAGAAAATTATCTTAAAAATTTTATAACAAAACGTAATAACACTTAAATTATTAAAGCTTTAGTGATTATAACTCTTTACTCTGAATTAAAAGGTTCCCAAAGTTGGCGTCGTCGCTGACTGTTAGAAAACTTTTTTTTTACAAAACGAAAAAGAATAAGACACATTTTTTGTTAAAATAAAGTAATTTTTTAAGAAACATTTTTACTTACTGAGCAAATAAAAAAATGTATTCATTGACACTTTTATAACTAGGCATAAAAGAAATAGCTTTCACCGACGCCAACTTCCGGAACCTTAGTCAAAAACGATTTCAACTTTTGGAATCTATTGAAAACTATTGGTTTAAGACTGAATAATAAAGAAGTGGAATAAAATTATTTTGATTATTAATTATTTTAATATAAATTAATTCTTTTTCATACGATTTTAAAAAATCATAGCATATATTATATAATAAAATTAATAATTAATTAATTATTAATTTATAATATATTATATTATATATAATGAAATACGTAATATATTTTTGATATACCTATATGTGACGCGATCTGAAGAAAGGGACCTTAGAAGCAAAAAATTATAGGTTATGTTTGCAATTTTTTAAATGAAAATACAAAAAAATGATCAACTGTTAATGTGAATCATTAATGTTTACGTTGTCATTATAACTGAAATATTTAATAAACACTGCTTTTAATTTGTAAAAAGTAAAAATAAACTTTTAATCAACAAAAAAGTAACACTAACATAACCTTAAAGTTATTTGCTTTTAAGGTCCCTTTCTTCAGATCGCGTCACATATAAAAATTTGAAAAATTTTCCAAAGAGGATTTAGAAGAATGTAAAGAGTTCTAAAAAGTGAATAGAATTTTAAAAGAGGGTTTAGAAGAATGAAAAGAGTTGTTAAAAGTCAAAAGAGGTTTAAAAGAGGGTTTCAAATTTTTGATAAAAATTTGATGGAGGTTGAAAAGAGGTTAAAAAGAGAGTGAACAAGAGTGAAAGGAGGGTTTTGAGAAGTAAGCAGGTTTAAAAGAGGTTCGATTGAGTATTTGGTAGGTTTAAAAGAGGGTCTAAATTTCGACTCGGGCACTTTCAGAAAATTTACCCATGTATGTCTAGTTCAAAAAACAGAGAACTTTTTTTTTGAGTGCCTGTGTAAGTGTAGGACTAAAATTGAAAACAATTGTTCCTCTAGAGTGCAGTTATTGGTTTTTATTTAATTCTATATGCAAGTAGGTAATGTCTCATGCTTTATAACTCATTCCTTTCTCATCCGGCGAATACACTTATCTTACACAACTCATAAAACTCGTTATACAGGCAGTATGTAGCTTGCGAGCAAATAGGGTAGAGCGGAGTAAGTGAGATCCCTTAAGCGGTGTATATCACGTCGAAAGAAGCACGCCTGGCACATGGAACAGGCATTTTTCTTTTCTCTAAACACGCCTCTTTTGTTGGTAAACGCGGCGCATAAAAAGATTCCTTGGTAAACATAACAAATTTTGGTTGAGAGTCTGAAAATCATTTATCATACTCGTAAAATTTAAGACAAAAATCGAAAAAAATAATGCTGAAGTGAAATGTATTCATTTTACTTTAGAAATGTTCTTTTACGCCTTATGATTGCAAATTCTAGTTGTGACAATTTTTTGGCAAAATAAAAATTTATTTACAATTTATTTACAAATTAAAAAATAGTTTTTATAAATATTTTATTTTAATTTCCTATTATTATTTCTTTATTTTCTTCTAATTGTTTTTCGAAAAAAGAGCACAATGGCAAAAGTGGCTGATTTATAAACGTTCATTTACTACTTATATTAAAAACTCTAAATTATCCAAATTTATGAAAAATGTAATTTTTCTCCTTGAAGCAAAAGTATTGTCTGACTATAAACGGTCTTTGACTACTGCCACAGAATGTAAAAGTTCGTTTTATTTAAATATTGTTGTATTTCATTGCGCGGAAAATAAAAACAAGAGAAAGAAATAATAAAAAAACAAAGGTTAAACTGTCTGAAAGTGATTTACAACTACTACTGATTTTAAATATAGGAGAATATAAGTCTGACTGTAGCTGACATTTACTACTGAAAATAATAAAACACGAAAATTTAAATTCGTGGTTGGTTTTTGCTAACATCACTTAAATTATTTTTATTGTTACTACAAAATATGATTATAATTCAGTTTTTTAACTACTTAAATAATTATAAAATCGACAATTACTACTTATTTTCATAATTCGAAAAATATTTCCATTAAAACTATAATCAATTACATAATTAAAAAACAGAAAATAATACGATAAAATATTAAATATATATATAAATTTTAATAATTTAGAATAAAGTAATAAAAAATTGAATCACACAAAAAGAATTGATTTTCTCCCCTCATAAAAAAAAAATTTGCAAATAAATTGAAAAGATTAGAAAAGACTTCCGTTGAATCGAAAAACGTGACAGGACGAATTCGTGAGTTTCGGAAGGGGGGGGGGCACGTTAGCACACAATATCTGCAATGTAGAAACAGTTGGCACAATTAAATTCAACCAACGCGCGGAAAGTTGGCCGGGAATTTTAGGGACGGAAGAAGAGAGAGAGAGGGAGGGAGAAAGAGAAAGGTGGGGGGAGAAGAGGTGCTCCCTTTTCTCACTGAGAATTGGAATTGGCCCCAGGCCAAAATTCAAGTGACAAACAAACGGAAACTTAAGGCTGTGTTCTCTCTCTCGAGAGCAAATGGTACGGTGGTTTTCATTCGTGGGGCAAAAGGATTGAAACTTGAAAGAAAATTGTAAAGGAGTAACTGGAAACGCTTAAAGTTAGAGAGGTTTATACGTTTTCCGCGCACGTTTTCTCTCACACTAACAATGCTAATTGACCGCGAAGTGATGCCACCTATCAAGTTACTTTTAACTCCTTTTGTAAATTGTAACCCCCCTCTCTCTCTCTCACTCTCTCTCTCTTCTCTAAATAGAGATTATAGTGCTGGAAGTGACCCTTTGATGGTTATACAGTGTAATTAGAAGAAATTGGAGAGAGAGTGAAATTAATCTTTATACTATTTGAATTGAAAAATTTGTGCCGAATTATTCACAGTAAAAAGTAAGTTTATTTTCAGCCATAAAAGGTATCTTAAATTAAAATGCAACATTTTTAAGACAGCTTTTGTTTAATTTCAAATCTTATTTTTTGCTGAATTTAAAGCACGGTAAATCGTTAGGTATTAAAATAACACCAAAATTGATTAAAATATCACTAAATTGGATTATTTTAATCCTTTTTGGTGTTATTTTAATACCTAACGATTTACCGTGAGAGCAAAAGCTTACTGAATGTCAGCAAAGAAGTCGCTGAATTTAGGGAAATCATGTTGAAAATCAGCAGTTCCATACTTAATTTAAAAAGTAAAACTGTAAATTCAGATTTCTTATCCTTATTTTCACACAAGTCGAGCTTAAATTAAGACTGACATTACCTTCAGGACTTGTTTAATTTCGGACAGCATTTAAAATAAAATTTACTGTTTACTGTGTTATTGACCTTTACTACTTATATTATCGTTGTAAAAAATATGTCTGACTAAAATTGATTTTTACTACTTAAAACTGTATTTTAAAAATATTTACCTTTACTACATTTGATATGGTTGTGATAAAATGTACGTTTAAAATTGATCTATACTATACTGAAGAAAGATCCTGACAAACAATCGGAACAAAAGTTAGTTCTATGTCATAATTTCGTGTTGCTTAAGAAAAAGGTTAAACGTAAATTTTGAAATTCCATTCACAGTAAATCGTGAGTAAATCGTCATCTTTAATTATTACTTTATATTAAAAACATGTTATACTTTATCAAACTTATTTTCCTTATTTCAATTCAATTAATATTTTCAAAAAATTTTAACTACAATTTTACTTTATATTTATTATTTTTAATAATTAATTAATCAATTTCACGAAATTTCAATTATTCTTAAATTCTTTAATTCAATGCATATTAGAAAATAAAAACTTCAAACATTATTTTAAAAATTCAATTAAACTTTTTCAAAAATATTAATTTCAAAATTCAATTAGTTCTACAAAGTTCACTCCATATTTCTTTTAATATTCACTTACAATCTAAAATTTGAACTGAAATTCATTTTTATGAAATCAAAATAAATTTTTATTGTAAAATTCTACAAGAATTTAATTATTTAAATGCAAAAGTAAATAATTTATTGAATAATTGATTGTATCTGAAAATTCAATTCTCATAAAGAATTTTAGTAACAATTTTTTTAATAATTCAATTCTTTTGTCGAATTTTATTAAAACTTGCATGAACATAATTACTTTTTTCAAGAAATTCAATTGTATAAAAAATAATTAAAACGCTGCAATGAGTTTTATGAGAATTTTCAAATTTATTCGTTTACAATTCAATTTTACAAAATTTTAATTATTCGTAAATTCTGCTGTTAAGTATATAGTGAAAAATAAAAACTTAAAATAATTTCAATAAAAATCCTATTAAACTTTTCAAAAGAATAAATTGCACAGAATTTTTTGTCAAAAAGAATATGAAAAATTAAGAATTTCAATAATTTTAGTTTAAAACATTTTGAAAATTTTATTATTTTTAAAAATCCACGTTATAATGCTTTAAAGACTTAAGTGTAATCTAAAATTTTAACTGAAATTTATTTTTAAAACCATTTTTATTTGCAATGTCTACGAGAATTCAATTATTTAAATAAAAAAATAAATAATTCATTAATTTCATGTTTCTTTAAATTAAATTTTCATAAAAAATGTTATAAACAAATTTTTTAAATCATTAAACTCTTTGTATGAATTTTAATAAGATTTTTAAAAATAATTACATTTTTCGACCAATTTGATTAAAATTGCATTAAAAATAATTGAAATTCTGCAATGAGTTTTATTATTTATGAAAATAATTGAATTCCTTAAAGAATTTTATTATTTATAAAAATAATTGAATTCCTGTAGAAATGTTATTATTTATGAAAATAATTGAATTATTGCGAAGAAATTTATTAAAAAATTTGTAAATAATTGAATTCCTGTAAAATTTTTTATTATTTATGAAAATAATTTAATGTTAGCGTAGAATTGTACTCAAACTTTTCTGGGTAATGTAATTCTTTTGGAAAATTTTATTGAATTAATAGATATTGAAAATTATGGAATTTTAGAAATCTTTTGAAGATAATTGAAATTTTGACAAGGATTTGATTAAAAGTTTGTAAAATAATTGAATATCAGAGAAAAATTTTATTATTTATAAAGAAAATTGAAATTTTGACAAAAATTAAAAAAAAAATTTTTTGAACACAATTGAATTTAGTAGCTATGTCACTAAGTTAGTTAGTAAATAAGTTAGTAACTAACTTACTATTCTCCCTGGAGAAGCTAAATCCGTTGAATTTATACAAATCGTTGATTTTGGTGTTTTATTTTTAAAAAAATTTCATTTATAGTTAAAAATAACACCAAAATAGTATGAGAAAAATGTGTTCTGAAAATTTAACTATTGTTGGATTTTAGAATGAAAAGTAGTTACAGTAATTCCTTTTTACTTAATTTAACACTCTATGGTAAATTTTTCTATTTCCTATGTATAGTTAAAATTTTTAAATTCATTGACTAAGAAAAGTAGTTAAATTTTCAAAGAAACTACAGAATATTTATGCATTGACTACATTTTAATTTTTTTAAACCATCTTTTGGTGGTCAGAGCAAATTTTAAATTTAATATTTAATTAATTTGACTTTTAGTCAGACAGTATAAAAGATCAAATTTAGTCAGACGTAATTGACATTTATAAAATAATTAAAATACATATTTGCAAAGTTTAAAATCAAGAAAGTTTCTTTTCTATTCTTAATTTCTATTTCTTTTATTATTATTATTATATATTTTAGCAATAATAATAATAATAATTATAATAATAATAATAATAATAATAAATATTAAGTGTTAATTTTCTTCTTAGCTTTTACAAATTAGATGAAATCAATTTTAATTTAAAAATTTGGTAGCAAGTCGAAGAAGAAGGTGTTTTCTTTATTTTTCCTTTTTTTCTGCTACAAAAAGGAAGCGTGAAAATGAACGTTTAATGAAGCACGAGTCTTTTTCTCATTTGCCAGCGTATCCCTTGACTTTTTTCCCTGAGACATTTTAACAATTTCTTGTTCCGGTAGAAGTTGCTACTCGAAAGAATTGCAGCATCATCGAATTAAACGTCGCGTGTTCACGAAACTTGTCTCTAGTGAATTACACAGTGAACTAAAATTACCGTGGATAGTGTATGGTGTTTTTATTATAAGTGAGTGAAAGACTGACAGAGAAGGCAAGAGGAGGAGGAGAAAGAAAGAGAGAGAGAGTGACATAAAGAGAAAAAGAGAGAAGAGAAAAAGAGAGAAGAGAAAAAGAGAGAAGAGAAAGAGAGAGAAAGAGAGAAAGAGAAAGAGAGAAAGTGAGATAAAGGGAAAAAGAGAGAAGAGAAAGAAAGAGAAAGAGAGAGAGAGAAAAAGAAAGAGAAAAAAGAGATAGAGACAGAAAGAAAAAGAGAAAAATAGAAAGAGAGAGAAAGAGAGGGATACACTTTACTCGAAGCGCCATGAAGCAATTAGGAAGGCCGCCCGGTGAGGCACAGAAAACGCCTGGAACGAAAACACCTGTTTTGTGCTTTTCATCCACCTCTGCCATTTTCAACGTTAAAGAACTATATTATGAGACTGGGTTTCTCTCGCAAGCGATAACAAATTGTCGTTTCCTTTATTTTGTCACTCTTAATGATGCGCCATACAAAAGGCGACACCCAAAAAAACCTTGAGTGTAATAAAAACACCATATTTTCACATTCCTGTCAATTATCATCTCAAAGTCATAAGAAAATCAAAATTAATTGTCTGGTTTATTAAATCAGGTTGCATTACTTCTCACTTGAGATGATGACTTCAACATTTTTCTCATTCCTTTATCTCGTACCTTTACTTATTGGCTCGATTTCACTAATTGTAAGTCTCAATAAATATTTCTTGCATTAACAAAAGGTAAAAAAATTAACAAAAAAGTAAAGCTACAATTCTAGTAGGAAATATTTCGTAATTACAGTCGGACAAATTTTTATAATTACAGTAAAAATAGTAAAGGTCAATTATAGTCAGACTAGTTTAAAAATTTTTTCAATTTTTACCATTTTACATCGTACGTATTGCCTTATATTACTTATAACAGTCATAAAAAAATTATTCAACTTAAAAACAGCAAACAATTTTTTTAATTCTTCTTAATAATTAAAAAATAATTTCTCTACATCCAAGAGATGTATATTTAATCAAAAATGCTTTTAGAAATTTCATTATTAGCTTATTATTTCATATTTTCTCAAACACTTGTTTTTTATTTGAAAAAAATTGCTTTTCAAACAAACTTCGTCAATAAAATATTTTATTTTTCAAAAAAGATTCCAAAACTTTTATTGAATTCCTCTCTATATAAAGAGAAATATTTTTTTAATTAAGAGACAAAAATTTGCTAATAAGAAAAGCAGTTTTCAAATAATAAAATACTTCAAAAATCGTATTTAAAAAATATATTCTCTATCACCAGCGTTTGTAAGCGAATATAAATTCAAAGCTGAAAACAGCAAACTTTTAAATTAAAAATTTTACAAATACTTTCAATTTATAATGCTTTTATGTACAACCAATTAATTTATTGTTTTGAGTATTCTGCAAAAAAAAAACATATTTTATACAAATTCTTTTCATTTTTGTTTACATTATTATTTTCTCGTCTATATAGTACAGTAAATAATATTAAAAATTTTATTGAAAAAATAATTATGTTCAATTTTAAAATGAAAGTGTAAAAAATAAAAAATTAGCACATTTATAAATAATATTAAAGCCACGAGAAGTGAAACAAGAAATTGTATTATTCAACAAATTTGTGGTCACAACTACCATTGCTTTTGGCTTCAAATATTGATATCTACTAATGGTTTCGATATTATAATTCCAATTTTCTTCTACTAATGATTCCCATAATGGTTCCGATGATAGTTCGAATAAAGGTAATACTATTAATTTGAAACTACAATAAATTCTAACTACTGTACACCATTCCTAACCACCATAGATTCCAACTATCATAAATCGCAACTACCATGAATTGAAATCACCATAATTAACAAGTATCATAATTAACAACTATCATAATTTACAACTATTATAATTAACAACTATCATAATTTACAACTATTATAATTTACAACTATCATAATTTACAACTAATGTAAATTACAACTGTCATAAATTTCAAACTCCATAAATAACAGCAAGTGAAACAATATTTTTAGCCCCAAACAAATGAATCGTAACAAAGCAGTAATATGGAAAAAACTGCATTTTAAATTTTGATGGAGTTTTAATTTGAAGTGAGGAAACAAAATCGAGCATCACACGACATAATATGAAAATGAAATTCAATTGTTAGAAAAGCACGTCGAAAAGATAATTTGTAACGTGCTACCATCTGGTAATTATGTATCCTTTGTCGCATACCATGAACTCGTTGATTTAACTCCAGGCCGCACAGTAAATGTGTATAGCTTGATCTATGATGCACCTGTGTTCTAAGACAAATTTAGGGACCATAACTTTTCCCAACCACAATCCTTGCTGAGAATATTAGTGTTAGTAATCTTAGTACAAGTTCCCCTCAAAACAATCAAATTTAGATTAAAGTAACTTTTCCTGCACAAAAGGAAAAACCATCAATAACAAAAGTTCGAAGAAAACAATATAATCACGAAATATGGCAATACTTTCTTTTATCCCCCAATGAAATCGTGGACTATTTTACAAATTATTATTATTTAATATTTTATTCACAAAATTATGATATAAGTAGTGTAGGTCAATGGTAATCAGACTTATTTTTTGTAACTATTTTGTACTCTCTAAATTTGAATCAGTTAAAAGTAACTGATTTAAAAGCAAAAAGTCAGTCACTAATTCAAATAGTAATATTTCTACTGACGATTAGTTAAAAATAATTGATTGTCAGTTAAAAATAACTGATGTTTCAGTGAATTTTTTTTTGACTGATTCAATTAGTCAAGTTTAACTAATTTTTCAGTTATTTTTTACTGTAAATCAGTTGTTTTTAACTGATTCAGAAGGAAAAAGTCAATCACTAATTGTCAGTTAAAACCATGATTTTTAACTGATTCAAATTAAGAGAGTAAGTTGTAGTGGTCATCCACGTCCCCCTGGAATTTCTGTGGAACTTCTCCACGAAATTTCTGTGGATATTCCGTAAAAAATTTTCCAAATTTTTAATTTAAATATTATTTTAACATTTCTATGTTTAAATAATAAACTTTGTAGAATATTTTTACTCTTTGCTGATTAGTAATAAAACAAAAGAATTTTTTAGGTTCGGAGGCCAAAAAAACTGATGTCACAATTTAAGTGAAATAAGAAAGTAAATAAATTTATAAATTAATATAAATTGTTAAATCTTAATCATTGCCTATATTTATTCAATTGAGAGAATTTATTTAGAGCGTCAAAATTGTTTTATAACCATAATGGTTATGATAAAGTTTATATATCATAATGATTATAAACTAAAAAAAATCTATATTATTTATATATTTTTAACTAAATATACTAATTTTTAATAAATATTATTTGAACAATACTATAAACATACATTTATTATTTTAATTATTATTTAAATACTACATAAATAATATTAATATTTTATCAGTTTCATAACAATAATGGTTATGAACTGATAAATAAAATAATTCTGCAACACTAAATAAATGCTTTTAGGTAAATAAATATAATTTATGATTAATAGTTAACAACTTACATTAATTTATAAATTTATTTATTATCTTATTTCACTTGAATTGTGACATCGGTTTTTTGGAATCCAAACCTTAAAAAATTATTTTGTTTTTTTAAAAATCAGCAATGAACAAAAAATATTCTACAAAGTTTATTATGAAACATAGAAATGTTATAAAATAATATTAAAAATAAAAATTTGAAGAATTTCCATGTAATCTCCACGGAAATTCCGTGGAGAAGTTCGACAGTAGTTATACGGAAATTCCAGGGGGGTACTTTCACGGAATTTTTCAATAAATCGAAATTGTTTAGGAATCAATAAAAACTGTTTTACTTGTAAAGTGATTGATTTGTTTTGTAATTAATATGAAGAATAAAAAAAATAAATTTTGGACTTATGCGGTTTCTGCACAAAATGTTTCAAATTATATTATTATTATTATTATTATTATTATAATTATTATTATTATTATTATTATTATTATTATTATTATTATTATTATAATTATTATTATCATTACAATCTCAGTTCAATTTTATTTTTTATTAAGTTTATTTTAATTTCTATTTAATTTAATTTCTGTTTTATTTTCCCAGAACTTATATTTCATCTTAATTTGAATTCAATTTAATTTTAATTTAAATAAAATTTTATTTTTTTCCCGTCTTATATTATTTAATTTCACAACAAATTTAAACTTGATTGTAGTTTATTTTTAATTTTAATTTAATTTCAAAGCAATTTTATTTGTTTTAAATTTTAAATATGTAATTCAATGTCATTTTTATTGAATTTTAATCTAATTTCAATTTTATTTTATTTTAGTTTCATTTTTAGTTAATCTGATCCTAATTTAAATTCAATTTAATTTTATCTTTAGTCTAATTTTATTTTATATTAAAAACAAGTTCCAATTTAATAACATAAAATTTATTTTTAATTTCAATTCTATTTAATTTTTTCTTTAAATTCGACCCAATTTAAATTAAATATGGAATTAAATTTAAATTGAATTTAATTCAAATTAAATTCTAATCATGCTTGAATTGAATTCAGAAAAATAAAACATTATGTATGACCAAAATACTTTATTACTACTAAAATTGATCTTTGCTCTTTAGAATTAAATTATAAAAACTTGTCTGACTTAAATTTACCTTTACTAATTAAATTCAAATTTTTAAAAATTTCAGTTAAACGTTATTTTTTACTTCTAACGTTAGTTTTCTTTACGTTACGTTAATACTTACGTATTCTAATTACAAAAAATATCTGACTAAAATTAACCGTTACTACTGATTTTGCAATTAAAAAATTTTTTTTATTAAATATTACGTCTTTTAGAAAATACAATGTTTCTACGCTGGTCTATGAAAAATTAGAAATTATATTCAATTGACCTTGAAATACAAAAAAAAAATGATTAAATTTGTATTTATCACCTTTTTTGATAGAACAAAACTTTACTGATTTTTTACATTTATTAATTTTAATAAAAAAAATGCAAA
Organism: Leptopilina drosophilae; assembly: GCA_032873175.1. NCBI lineage: Eukaryota > Metazoa > Arthropoda > Insecta > Hymenoptera > Figitidae > Leptopilina > Leptopilina drosophilae. The sequence continues at coordinate 17,549,007 of CM065481.1, forward strand.
AACGGTTGAAGGCGCAGATTTACTAAATAATGAACTTTTTCGTTCCATTGTCTCCAAAATGATGCTCATCAAGTATGAAATTTTTATCTTAATTGCAATCGTTATTTTTATGATTTTTCCCCACAGTTGTGAATATTCTTAAGGAGGTGAACAAAAAATTGATTGTAAATATATTCCAATGAAGGGTGATTAAATTATTGCTAACGAAGAAGAATTTTTCTCAATTTATTGTTTCGCTGTGAGAGAATTTTTTTTTTTGTTTTTGGTTTTTAACAGTGTAGGAAAGGTTCTGAAGGTTTAGATTGTGACTGAAACATAAAAAGATCGAAAGAGGAGTTTAATTCTTTTTTTCCATGATTTTTTTTTATTTATTCAACTCACACTCTCATTACAGGGGGTTTTTGCCTCTTGTACTCTTTCTCTTTCTCTCTCTCTCTATATATATGAAGTATTCGTTTTCGGTCGAACGTTTTCACACTCTCTTTAGTTTTTCGAGTGAAACGAAAATCTCTTGTATTCAACGTTTTTATTCGCACGGCTAGAGAAAATACGTATCCGTTTCTGTGATATCCCCATATTTTAACACAAGCCGTGGACCAGTTTATCCTGAGGCCTAGACCCCGCCACAGCACAAAGACGAGCTAAGCTGTGAAACAATAGAATTGCGGCAACCATTATTAACGGTGGCGTTTGCAGTTTTTTTTTCTTTGTCTTTCTTTCTTTTTCGTAGTTTTTTTTCCTCTCTCTCTTTTTTTAATAGGAAAAACGCACCATTGCTAAAGAAGAGTTCACAAACGTCTGACAAAAAGAGAAAGAATGGAATAATAAAAAAAAACACACTACAACTACTACTGTTAATTCTGTACGTTGACCAAAAGTCTTTCTCTATCTCTAAACTTGATTAAAAGAATCTTTTTCATTTTTTGTAAATATATTCTCTCACTGAAATTGACAATTTTTTTTTTCAATTTTTTCTATTTTGCACTCACATCACTAATCAAAAGTCGGATTTTTTCAAATTATAAACCATAATTAAAGTATATTTTCAAAATTGTAGATTTAAATTCTGTCCTTCTGAATATTAACTAATAATTTTTTAATACCTTTTCCTGGAGAAAATGTTTGATTCAAAATGTGAACTTTTTGACATTCATCATTGAAACATTATCATCAAATAATTACTATTTACTAACAAGTAAATTTATTGAATAAACTAATTACCATTTGTTTTATTTAATGAAATACATATATTAAATTTATTAAAATTATTAAATGCAGTGATTAAATTTATTTCAGTTAATTAAATATTGAAATTGAATGTATAACAATTAAATAAATGCAAAATTTAATTTTACTTTAATTAAATAAGAGCCGAAAGTAAATTAATTTAACTAAAGTAAATTATATCAAAATAATGTTAGAAAGTAATTAAATAAATTAATTAGAGGCAGAAATTAAATATTTAAATGAATCGACAGCAGAAAACAAATATTTTAATGAATTGACTGTATAAAACAAATATTTAAATTATAAATTACTGCATTGAATAAATATTTATATAAATATTTATTTTATAAATATATTTTTTTAAATTCAGGTGTTATATTATCTATTAGTAAATTTAATAATTAATTTAGAAATTATTATTTAAATTAATTTAAAATTTGGGATTAAATCAAAATATAAATTACACTTGAATGCTATTGGGTTTTAATTATTAAATTAATCTATTATTTAATTTTTTTCTAACCGATAATTTTCAATCACTTTAAATCTTAAATTTTAAATTGAACAGTTTTTAAATTTTTTTTAAACTTTTAATTTAAATTTTTAATTACTTTATTGGACAATTATTTCAATAATTTTTCCATCAGAGGAATTTTAGAATATTTTCATACATTATATAGTAAGTCGATAATAATTAAAAATTGTTTTAAGTAATAAAGATTGAAGATTTGAGAAATTATTGGCTGACACTATAATTAATTGAATAGATCAATAATTTTGTTCCACTTTTGCCGTGAAATATCGATATGATTGCATAATGACCTGATATTTACTGAATTACTTAAGAGGAATTAGAAATTTAAAATGAAAGTAAATAAAAATTATTTATTAAAATCATTATTTTCTGTTGTTTTACTATTTTTTTTAACACATTTTCACCATTTTTTATTTGTTTTGTAAAAAGTATTAAATATTAATTTACAGTTTTTTACTATTAACAATATTTGATAGAAAAGTTTTTTTTGTAATTTTTAATTGCAAATGATTAATATGGAAAGGAAAGTGAAAGAAAAGCAAAAAGAAAGAAAGTAGAAAAAATGAAGTAACGAAACAAAAGAAGGGCATATAATTTCTTCATCGCGAGAAATTGAAATTGATGCACAATTTTCATTCATTTGAGAAGAGCTCGTTAAGTATCCACTTTTACAATAGTGTGCATTTTTCGTTAATTAAACTGAAAAATATAACTCGATGAATAGAATACATTTCAGTTATTTCTATTTTACTTGTTTTTATGCCGAGATTCATTAAAGACACAGCATTTACAAATTTAAATATTCCCAGTTGAATGCTCGGTTGCATTTTAATATCGTTAGCAAATTACTTGAGTTTATGGACGGAAATAAACACGATAATAGTCAACATTTGTTTCAGAAAATTTTAATATTAAAATTTTCAGATTTTTTCCCTTTGTCATTATTATTATCGTTATTATTTCTTGATAAAAGCATAACAAATTTTTTACTTTATACTTTTTGAGTTTTTACAAATAAAATCTGAATTCGTAGTCGTAATTTTAATAAATTATATTTAAATGTAAATGAAAATAAAAAATGAATAGAGTTCAAAAGGTGGTAACTAACTATATTTCCCTTGTAATTTGTATTTCAATTAAAATAATTCTTTAAATATTATTTGTCTTTGAATAAATAATAGTAGAAAAAGAAAATTGACATTAAAATGCAGAAATTAAAATAAAAATCGAAAATTAAATTAAAATTTCAATGTTTTTATGTCTCAATGTTTTTCCAATCATTCACGAAGTTTGAAGGAAAAAGAATTGGTTTATTGAACCAGTTACTTGACATAATCGTGTACGTTTTAGAAACTCACCGGGGGGTAAAAGGGAATCCTGCGAATAAGGTTAAAGTCCCCAGAGTGATTCGGCCGTGAGATCTAAACGTTCTATATCAGCAGCAAGCCGGCAATATTTTTCCTTCACCTTGCTACGAAATAGACCCAGGAGTAACGCTTGAGCCTGGGATAAATTTATTGCCTACAATGAACCTTCTCATTCTCCAAAGGCTTCGTTTCCTGCAAAGGAAAAAAACGAGAAAGAGAGAGAGAGAGAGAGAGAGAGAGAGAGAGAGAGAGAGAGAGAGAGAGAGAGAGAGAGAGAGAGAAGAAAAAAAAGGACCTCATACCGCCAATAAGGAGTCTCTCGACTCATTCGACAACCTTCCCCTTCTTATATTGACCCAAGAATTACGTTTCTCGAATTTTCAAACCTTGAAAATACACCGATTGCAATTTACAAAAGTTCATTCTCAACGATTTATTTCTTATAATTCAAATCGTTTAAATTGAATTCTGTTTATCTTTTATTTGTTTGATTTTTATTTTCGACATTCTTTTTGAAATTCTCTTTTAATAATTTGTTTACAAATAAATCATTTTTTTACAAATTAAACTGATCTTTGATATTCCTAATGAAATTAATATTAAAATTTGTCAGAAAAAAGTCGACGTTACAATTTTACAATTACAAAAAATTTCTTACTGAAATTGATCTTTACTAGTTAATTTGCAGTTATAATTTTTTTTTTTAAATTGATAAAATTTCCTCCTAAAATTAACTAATACTACTTTATTTGACTGATTAAATCTGTATTTTACTAATTATAACAATTTAACTTAAATGTTGATTATATTACACACCTGGCAAAAATAATGTTTTACTTTTAACGCTGTCCTTTGCTACTTGTAATAAAATTTTTAATTTTCAACTTTCTTTCAACTTTCACCTCAAAAAAATTTCAATTTCAGACAAAAAATTTTCACTTTCAACTATCACTTAACAAAATTTTCACTTTCAACTTTCACTGAAAAAAATGTTCACTTTCAAGTTTCACGCATAAAATTTTTACTTTAAAATTTTACTCAAAAAATTGTCACCTTCAACCAAAAAATGTTTACTTTCAAATTTATTTTTTGGGTGAAATTGAAAGTGACAATTTTTTATGTTTAATTTCACCCGACAAAATTATTACTTTCAACTATCATTTAAAAAAATTTTCATTTTCAAATTTTACCGAAAAGAATTTTAACTTTTACTTTCACCCATAAAAATCTGTACTTTCAATTTTTACCCAAATAAATTTTTACTTTTAACTTTCACCAAACAAATTTTTAATTTTAAATTTCACCCAAACAATTTTACTTTATAGTTTTACTCGTAATTAAAAAGGTAAATTCAAATTGAAACTGATAATTTTTTAGGTAAAAGTTGAAAGTGAATGTTAAAAATGAAAATTTTTGGGTGAAATTGAAAATTTTTATGAGCGTAAGTTGAAAGTGAAAATTTTTTTCAGTGAAAGTTAAAAACGAACATTTTTGGTAAAATTGAAAATTTTTTTAGTCATAAGTTGAAAGTTAAAAGTAAAAATTAGTTGGGTGAAAGTGAAAGTAAAATTTTTTTTCAGTGAAAGTTAAAAATGAACATTTTTGGTGAAATTGAAAATTTTTTTTTTGTACTAAAATTTAAAGTAAAGGTTGAAAGTGAAAATTTTTTGAGATAAATTAAAGAAAAGGTTTTTTTAGGTAAGAGTTAGAATTAAAATTTTTTGGGTGAAAGTGAAAGTAAAAATTTTTTTGGACGTAAGTTGAAAGTAAAGGTTGAAAATGAAAATTTTTTGAGAGAAATGAAAAAAGAAAGTTTTTTGTATGTGAACGTTAAAAGTAAAAATTATTTGGATGAATGTGAAAGTAAAATTTTTTTTCAGTGAAAGTTAAAAATGAACATTTTTGGTGAAATTGAAAATTTTTTTGGACTGAAATTGAAAGTAAAGGTTGAAAGTGAAAATTTTTTGAGATAAAGTAAAGAAAAGGTTTTTTTTAGGTAAGAGTTAGAATTAAAAATTTTTTGGATGAAAGTGAAAGTAAAAATTTTTTTGGACGTAAGTTGAAAGTAAAGGTTCAAAGTGAACTTTTTTTGACAGAGATGAAAAAAGAAAGTTGTTTGTATGTGAAAGTTAAAAGTAAAAATTAGTTGGGTGAAAGTGAAAGTAAAATTTTTTTTCAGTGAAAGTTAAAAATGAACATTTTTGGTGAAATTGAAAATTTTTTTGGACTGAAATTGAAAGTAAAGGTTGAAAGTGAAAATTTTTTGAGATAAATTAAAGAAAAGGTTTTTTTAGGTAAGAGTTAGAATTAAAAATTTGTTGGGTGAAAGTGAAAGTAAAAATTTTTGTGGGTGAAAGTTGAAAATGAAATTTTTTTTCTATGAAAGTTAAAAATGAACATTTTTCGTGAAATTGAAAAATTTTGTTGACGTCAAAATTTTTTGAGATAAATTAAAGAAAAGTTTTTTGTATGTGAGAGTTAGAAGTAAAAATTTGTTGGGTAAAAGTGGAAGTAAAAATTTTTATGGTTAAAGTTGAAAGTGAAAACTTTTTTCGGTGAATGTTAAAAATGAAAATTATATCCTGCAAATTGAAAGCGAATGTGGAAAAGGAACAGGCTTTGAGTAAAAATTTTGTAAGTGAATGTTAGAAGTGAAAAAGATTGATAATTAAAAATAAAGAAAATTTTTCGAGCGAAACTTGAAAGTAATAGTTCAAATCCGAAAATTTTTTGTGCGAAAGTGAAATTTGTGTTTGTAATAGTTAAAAATGAAAATTTTCGTAGGTTTTTGCAACTTTTCCTCACAAATTTTAATTCAATTTCCCTCCATCATAATTTTGATATCAAAAATTATTTCTTCAAATGAAAATTAATGAAAAACTCATAAAAGCAAATTTCGTATGAAACAAAAAAGTTGGGGAAAAAAATTCCCATTTCCTCGGTGAACAATTGTTGGTTTATATTAGAGATGAAGGGGGTAAACTAATAAATGATTATGATATTCCAACTAAAACTTGTAATGAACACAACCCGCTTTTCCTTCCGCCGTGAAGACTAATTAAAAGTTTTGCAGCGATAAAGATGAAAAGTGGGAAGGGTCATTGTCAACGCGCCATCTTGTATTTACTCTAAACACCGATAAACAGCTTAATCCTTGAAAATTCTTTCTCGACTCTCAACTTTTCGAAAAACTCTTTTAAAATTAACTTAATAAATTTCGCGTAAACTAATCTCGAAAAGTTTACCATTTTTTTTTTAATATAATTTCTAAGTGACGGTAAATGGAGAAGAGAATTTCTTAAAGCAAAAGTCCTTCTTGGACAAATGAAATTAATTTTGTTAATGTTATTAAAATAACTTTCTTTTAATTTAATTATTGTTGAAGTAAATTAAAATAAACTTTAAGTAATTAACAAAAAAGCAATACAAAAATTTTTAAATCAGATTTTTTAAAATAAAATAGTCACAATTTTTTTCTAAATTACTAAAAGTTCTTGTTTATTTATTTTTTTTTTTATTTATTTTTTTATTAATGAAAAAATATTTTCAACAATTTGTATTTTCTAAGGATTTGTCTAATATTTATCTAATGATTACTAAATTATTTACCAAATCTGTTTGGTATTAATTTATTTATTTATTTACCAAATAGACTTAAGGAGGGAAGGAAAATAATTTTTTACCAGAAAGATATTTTTTGTTTATATAAAAATAAAAAAAAAGTAAAGAATACGGTAATTTATAAAAGCTTCAATAAAAGAACATTGTCTGTGAATCTTTTAAAAAAGATTTAAATAATTTTTAAAAGTAAAAAATTGTTTTTAAAACTATAAATAATTAAGAAATAAATTACTTTTTACAATTAATAATAACAATAATAATAATAATAATAATAATAATAATAATAATAATAATAATAGTAATAATAATAATAATAATAATAATAATAATAATAATAATAATAATAAATATATTAATAAATAGATTAGTTCGAGTGCATGTATTTTTCTGATTCGATAGAAAAATAAAATTATATTATTTTCCGTTTATCGAAAATTGAAAAAGCTGATGTGGGAGTATTTTTTTTTCCTTTAAACAGCAAAGCAACGACATCGCAATGCAAATGAGCAACTTACGTCGTCCTGCATACATTAATGTACGAACTGCCTCCTTTAGTACTTTATTCTCGAAATTATTATCCAGAGGCTTTATTCAGTAAAGCTCCTTGGCAAGAATTACGCTCTGCATCTGCATATATAATGCCTTAGATAAAATAAAGTGCGTCGTGAAAAATCTTCTATTACCGCGAACATTCGGACAGTGGTATATCGCAATTGCATTCATTCGACCCCTCCCCCCCTCTTTTTCTCTCTTAAATATCTCAAGTTTTTGAGATATAAACCGTGCGCACTTACAATTAAACAATCCATTAATGAAAAATAATTTTTCATTTTATTTCAAATGGTGGAAAATAAGTTTCATTGTTTTTTTTTTTTTTTTTTTTTTTGAAGATTCTTTTCTGCGAATAAATATTTCAAGAAGATTTGCAAAGGAAACGAGTGAATAGGAGAAAGAAGGTTTTCAACTAATCAAAAGAGTCAAAATAGCTTTTCAAACTAAATGACAAAGAGAAATTCAGTTGATAATTTCGAGTTTCGAACACTTAGAAAACTTTGATGGTTAGGAAGCATTTTGCAATAACGTTTAAAATGAAATTCTGCGCATAAAACGAAAGGAGGAGTTTCTTTTATTTTCAATTATAATTGTTTTGTTCCTACATTTTATGGCAATTTTCGTAATTATGTGTTCTTTGGTGATCAATTTTCTTTGCATTTTCAAAATTACTTATTGTTACTTATTATTCATTCTTTTACTGCTAATATTTGAGTAGTATTAAATTTTAATTATTTTCTAAAAAACATTCTAATGTATGAATTTTGTTTGTTATCATTAAATTGTTACATACGTTCCAAATGTAAAAAATAGATTTGATAAATTGACCTTTTCCTCTTGGAATAAAATTACAAAAAAATATTTTCGACTAAACTTGATCATTACTACTAAATTCGTCGAATGAAATTTTTATTTAACTACTTATATCAATTAAACTTAAATTTTCGATTCATTATCATGTTTGACAAAAATATTTTCATACCACTGAAAAAAAAAACTATTAAATATCGTTCAAAATAAACTAAAATTTAATATTTCTTAGTAAAATTTATTTGATTGTATTTTTAGAAGTTGAATTTTAAAGAAAAAGAAAGAATATGGAATTGGAAGGAAAATAGAGGGAGATGATGTGTAACGTGAGCAATCTGAAACTTGCCTTTCCTGGTCGTCGATTTCAGACAAAAGTGCGAAAACGAGATAACCAGGAAGAGAAAAAAAGTGAAACTACAAAAAAGGTTCGAGAGAGTTTCGACCTATGAAAAAGGCACTTAGCGAGATAACTGAAGCGTATCGAAAACCGCAAACGTCAGAGTTACTCTTTGTATATAGTTTACACTGAAAAAAAGTTTTAAAAAAATATATTATTTTATAGAAGAAAATTAATGAACATTTTATATTTTCTAACATTTATGGTTGACATTTTTACATTATTCATTTTTGGTTTTATAATATTTAAAGAAAATGAAAAAAAATTATAGATAAAAAAGAAAACAATTAATAAAATAATAAATAAAGGATAAATAAATTTGTTGCTGCAAATTTACGTTTTGTTTGTTGTAAATTTACTAAGGTTTTTTAGGTGTTTTGCTATATTTTCTTGCTGTAAATTTATTAATGTTTATTTCAAAATTTTATTCTTTTTGTTGCTAAAACTTTTTCCATTGTAAATTCACTCTTTTACTGTAAATTTCCTCCATTTTTTTAAATAAATTTACTAAATTCTTCGTGTAGGAGTTTTTACTATATTTTTTGTTGTAAATTTTCTACACTTTTGTTTCAATGTTTTTGTTTTTTGTTTCAAAGTTTTTGTTTCTGTAAATTAACTGTTTTTGTTATTGTCAATTGTTGTTTTATTATATTTTGTTGCTGTAAATTTAATAAATTTTTTTAATATATTTTACTATATTTTGTTACTGTATGTTTAGTTATTTTTTTGTACAATTTTTACTATCTTTTCTTCTTTCAAATATTATTTATTTTTTATTGTAAAAAAATTAATTCTAATGGTTACGTTTTTAACATTAATTTGAGCATAAATAATAATAACATTAATAATTATAAATAAAATAAAATAAATAATAATAAATACAAATATTTATTACACTGTCTCGTGTATTTGATGTAATAAAGTGAGAAAGGCAGAAGGTGATTCACAATGTTATTTTCTTATTAGAACCACTCGAAAGAGTTGAACAAAATGATAAGCAAAAAGAAAAAAAAAGTCGACAACTTCTTCAGTTAATAAAAGAATTCGAATTAAATAAACGTGACAAGAGCAGAAAAAAAATCAGTAACTTGATTTATTTTTTATGCGGAAAAAAGAAATGAAATTTTGATAAGGTTTTATTACATCAACTTTGGAAATGGAAACACGACCCTAATGTATTCCGTTTCAATTTCTTACTTTCGTTGAGCAAATGCAAAAGATATTTGATCACAAGTGCAAAAAAAGAATCGAATTAAAAAAGGAAATTTATGTATATATACAAAAAAACAGAAACCTAGAAATTGTCTCTAAATGATTTAAACAATCTGATGAAATGCAATTTTCCCCGTTTGCGGTGAACTGGAAATATATTTTCTATTTGAAATTGCAAAAGAAGCCTTGTCAGTTGACGAAGAATGATAGGCGCAAAGGTAGAATGGGAAAGGCGATTTTTTTATTTTCACTGGAACGACATAAAAATAATTACGTAGATAGAGCGCTCAATGGCAAGCGGCCAAAATCCGCGAGAGAGAGAAGACCTTACCACGTCTGAATCAGATATTTTGACCGCACTGTTGCATCCCGATGGATTGTTTGGAACCGCTTTCAAACTGAGTTGCGCGAACTGTAAATAGCACGTTTTTCGCTTACCCCAAAAAAACACTTGTCCTTCGTCAACAGAAAAAAAAAAATAAAAACATAAAAAAAAATCTAGAGAGACATCCCACTTTTTATCCAAGTGCCAACTAAATAAAACTTTTCTGAAACATTTTGTGTCCCTATAACGAATTTCTCATCTCGATTTGTTGTATACAACTCTCTTCACTTGGTATTTTATTCATTTAACAAATGTTTCTTTTAACTTTTATCTTATAAAGAGGTCGAAATTGAATTTTGGAGAAGGAAAAACCGCATTAAAAAAAAGTATAAATTGAGTCTCTTGTTTTTACTTTTTTTTAGTGTTTCCACAGTGGAATAAATGTTGGTCTATTGTCGAGGTATCATTAAGAAAAGGTTCTTTCCCTTTTTATGGTGATTCTACAATTAGATTAATGTTATTAGATTTTTAAAGCACTATTGTAACTATTTGCTATAAAATAATGGTAAGAGAGTAGTGGGATTATTCCTCCATTCCTTAGTTATAGCAATTTTTAATGAGATTCTAAAATAATAGTAAATAATTCCTTTCTCCCCTTTAGCTTAAAATTTAAATTACATTTAAATTACATTAAAATTATTTCTAAATATTTTTATTTTAATTTAAATCCAATTCAGATTAAATTTAAATTGAATTCCGTTTATTTTAAATTTCAATTTAACTTAATTTCAGTTTACATTCTATTCACTCTTAATTAGAATTTAATTTCAATTCAATTTAATCTGCATTTTAATTCAATTCAGTATTAATTTAAATTCAATTCAGTACTAATTTAAATTTAGTTCAGGCTGAAATTATATTAAATTCAATTTAATTCAATGTTTGAATTAAATTTTATTTTTCTGAATTCAATTCACCCTCAATTAGAATTTAATTTAAATTAATCCAATTTAATCTAAATTTAAAATCAATTCAGTATTAATTTAAATTAAATTGAGTATTATATATAAGTTCTTTATTGGGCTATTCGGCCTACATACAAATAACTACAATTTGAAAAAATATAATACAATATAGTAAACGGAGTTCTACCACACTATAATCCCCGCCGGCATATCAGAATAGCTCTGAGCATCCTCGTACATTTCTTAATCAATCTTACATCATCACATGATAAAATTTCGGTCCAAAAGATGTTAGGATTTTCATAAGATAAAATCTCGGGGAAAAAACTCTCTCTAATGGAGGAGTATTTTTTGCACACAAACAACATATGATGGAAATCTTCACTCTCTTCCTCACACCACATACAGCTCTCACAACTAGGAAGTTCCATTCTTTCCAGGTCCACTCTAAAAAACCGATTATGACAATTTACTAACCGACATTGAGCATACGATCTCTTCACCTGCAATTGCAATCTCTTTTTTAAGTAAGGTTGAGTTCCCGGGAACAGGCGGACAAACGGCCAGACTTGTAGACTCTTAGATTTTGAAGTGAGCCAATATCGTTTTGTAAACAGAACTTCTCGAAAGCTGAGCTTAATTTTACTCAGGTTATTCATATCAGTCCAGTGGACCCGCCCCCCCTATGCCATAACACCTGCAAATCCTCTCCCACAAAAATACTGCTTTAACTGCCCAAACCAATTGTGTCTCATTTTCGACCGATCGCAGCGAGCCCAGTGACATTAGTCTCAGCAGACATCCCCTCGGATATCGAGAGCTATCCATATTGGAAATTTTCTCAATCCAAGAGAGAGATCTGCCAAGAACCCTACATGACAGAGGCAGCACTCCGGTCTCCAAACGGACAGCGTAATTGGGGGTACATCTGGGAAGGTGCAATAGTCTCTTGAAGAAGGTCAACTGAACTTTCTCAATATCCTGACTGTAAATTCAGTCCACAAACCTGGATCGCGTACAAAAGGTTACTACAGACAAAACTCTCAAATAGTCTATCACAAGTTGCCCATGTGTCCGCCTTGAAGCTATTAATTAATTGAAGAGTGGAACCTGCCGCTATAGTTGCCGACCCGACAGATTTATTTTTTGCAGTCTCAAAGGAACACGAATTCTTAAAGATAACTCCCAAGTAGGTGTAGCTATCCACAACCTCTATTTTTTCTTTTCAAAAATTAAAAAGCCTTAAAATTTTTCACAGAAGAATTCTTCCTTTTCTAAAAATAACAATTTTAGTCTTTTCGGTATTTGACAGACGCCTAGCTGCTTTTTTTTCGCAATATTCAGACAGAGCTTTCAGTTTGGTCTATTCAGTTCAGTGGGGGTATTGACAATAGTACAATATCGTCTGCGTACGCGAGTAAGATCACTTCCATTGCACTGTTTATTGACAAACCTCTACAGCCTTTAATAATTAAAAAATTCTCGAAGTCACTCGTGAGTAAGGAAAAACAAGCATGGACTAAGAGTTCCCCTTGCAGGGACCCCCTGCGAAACTCTCACAAACTCAGTATCCCCCTCACGAGTTAATTATGCCGGCCATGAGAACTATCATAAAATATTCTTTAATAAATTAATAAATTTTGTACTGACTCCGAGAGAGTACAACTCATGCCAAAGAAATATCGTGGTTCACTGAGGGGGAAATGCACTCTTGAAATCTATAAGGACTGCGTAGACATTCGTCTTCGGGTAACTTAAATGAATCTGCAATAGCGCGAGAAGTGTAAATAAATTGTCCACGCGAGCCCCTACCTCTCCTGAAACCAGATTGGAATTCTGGAATTATTTTATATTCACTTTTTCCCAGGCCATGAGTCTATTCGCTAAAAATTTGAGTGCATATCTTTACTATGCAATTGACTAGAGTAATTGGTCTGTAGTTTTCGGGAGAATCCAAGTCCCCCTTTTTGTGAAGCATGCACATTTTTAATTGTCCCCAAGAGCTTGGGACTGATTCAGAATCAAGAATACTGTTAAAATAATTTTCCAAGAAAATAATCCAATTCTCAGGGAGGTTTTTATAAAAACTGTAATTAATTCCGTCACAACCGGGCGACTTGGATTCTTTACATTTAGTAAGACTATTATAAATTTCCTCGCGCGAAATAACACTATCCAGAATAGGGAGTTTCACCGAGGGAGCCGAGAACAGCCCTGAGACCTTAATAGGATATAAATCCCTTAAAAAACTGTACCAATTCTCGATGCTAATTCTGTTATTTGAATTACATTTTCTTCTCCTTTTATTAATTATAGTCCAAAATTCTTTAGAGTTTTTTGCCTGGGAAAGTTGGTTTGTCAGAACGGATGTATACATATTTTTTTTGGCGGTTAACAGTTTTCTATAATCAGATTGTAACTTGGTGAATTGCAAACGAAAGGCAGGATCAAATTTAGTACTTTTATACAAAGAAAAGGAGTCAATTAGGTCGTTTTTCATCATTCTGCATTCAGTGTCGAACCATGGTTTGTTCTGCGATACAATGATGTCCGAACATGAAACACTCTTTCTCATACCCAACTCTGTCGCAACTTCAACTATCGCCGTTGACAAAAGTTCGCTAGACTCCTCGATCCCCCCACCGACGCCCATCCCCACCTCCCCCCTCCATCTCATTAGCTCGGTGTACTCATCCGCCCTACCGAAGTCAAAATGAAATTTTCCACTTCTTAGGACCCTGAGACCTCGAACCAGTCGAAGGGGAGGGGAGGCACAGGTGAACCGCAACCGGGAGGTGATCAGAGCACGTGGACTAACTCCAATACCTTAAGATCTCGAATAAACGGCAGAAATGACAATGAGCACAAACCAAATCTATTACACTCGAACCTAGGCTGCTAATATATGTAGGTGCGCTGGCGAGTCGGCTTGCAGACCTGCCGTAACAATATCAGCTCGTTCTCCTCCATACAATCCATTAAAAGTTTACTCGAAATTAACAAATGAGTCACACGACGATCTGTGGCAGTAAAAGTGATTATTTCCTTCAAAAATACTCTCATCGAGATAATTTAAGTTAGACACCCTGCCATTAAAATCACCCCCAATGACTATAGGGAGATCTTTAAAATCCGCTTGCAATGAGTTCAATTTCAAATTAAAATTGTTAAAAAAACTAACACTTTCTGTTGCAGGTGAAACATATACAAAATACAATTAAAAACGAAAAAAATGCTTAAACATAACTTTACAACCATAATATATGGTTCTGACAAAATCAAATGCGAAGAATAAAATCTTTTATTTACAGTTAAAATCAAACCTCCTTTAGCTCTTCCCTTCTTCGCATCCCTCGCTGCTGGTGCGTAAAAGACATCCAAAAAATCTGGAAACCTCACCGATCTCGTGACATCGAACTCCGACCAAGATTCGCATAAGCAAACGACGTCGTGGTTTCGAAAAAGATGACCGATGTCGTCGATGTTCGCAATCCCACGCATATTCCAAAAGATAATTTTTGACTGCACATGACTTCTGTACTGATCCAGACTTGGTACCTTCAAATCGTCCTCCTTCCGTATGCAGGGCGTTAGCTGCTAAGCTTGGGAGAGATTGCGTGAACGCAGATTTTTGAAGGACACAGGTGTGGCGTCGCCCTTATTCAAGTATTTGTCCATGGTAGCAGATTCTTTCAATACATCTTTTTTAGCTGGACGCCCTGGACCCTTCTTCGTCTCCATACCGGGGGTAGTAAATGTCTCCCTGTCTTCTTCTTTTTTCTCACGATCCTGATCTTTGTCGAAACTTCTTGACAGGTCCATCGCTTCCTCTAGATTCAACGGCTTGCCGTCTACAATTATTTTGTTATTTTTTATAAATGCCTCTCTACCCGATTTTTTAAATAATTCAGCTTGCGATCTAAGAGATTTACGCAACTCTCTTTCTTGCTTGCTGCGGTCGTTGGAAATTGACAAATTAAGTTTGCGAAACTCAGCAACTTTTGTAAAGATGACCTTCACCCATCTTGAAGCGATGAACTTAATGAGCACAGGACGGTTTCCCGCAAATTTTCCCAGTCTATAAGTATCAGCAATTGCTATCTCTGGTATATCAGTGTTAGTGTCCTTGAAAATCGACATTATAGTTGAGCACAAGTTCGTGTTATAAGTTTCATTGTCTTCTAAGCCAAAAACAATGACATTGTTGGCTCTGTCTTTGTGGTTTACGATGTCGAGACCTTTTTCCAAAGAAACCGTGCTTTTCTCGAGAGCCGAGACCTTTTCGTTTAGATTCTGTATGAAATTGCACGAGTTTTTTACATCTAGTCTCAAGTCCGAGTGTGACTTCGTTAAATTCTGGATACACTCCGTGAGTTTACTCAATTGTTTCTGTATGGAGGGCTCCATTATGATCAAAAAAGATCAGAAAAAACGAAATACACAACAATTTCGAGGAAAAAACCACTTTACACGACACCAACACTTCGCACCATAAAGTTCCCCGAAAATTCACCATAAGATCAGGATAAAATAACACGATAAATTATACAGCGAGACCCAAATAGAGAATTTATTAAATTAAACGACCGTTTCGAACGAGCAAACAACAAACACGTCTGACTCTTACGAAGGTTCGGGTAGAACTCAAATTGAGTATTAATTTAAATCTAGTTCAGGCTAAAATTATATTAAATTCAATTAAATTAAAAGTTTGAATTGAATTTTATTTTTCTGAATCCAATTCACCCTTAATTAGAATTTAATTTGAATTCAATTGAATTTTTTAAATTTAATTTAATTTTATTTTATTTGATATAAATTTAAACTTTCTTCCATATAATTTAAATTGAGTCGAATTTGAAGAAAAAATTAAATTAAAATTACAATGGAAATTAAAGACAAATTATATGTAATTAAATTGAAATTTGTTTTTAGTATAAATTAATATTAGACTAAAGATAAAATTAAGTGGAATTCAAATTAGGATTATATGAAAAATAACTAAAAATAAAACTAAAATTAAATGAAATTGAAATTAGATTAAAATTCAATAAAAATTACATTGAATTACATATTTGAAATAAATAAAATTTAAAATTGAATTAAAATTAAAAATAAACTGCAATCAAGTTGAAATTTGTTGAGAAATTAAATAAGATAAAACTCAATTAAAATTAAATTTTATTTAAATTAAAATTAGATTGAATTCAAATTTTAAGCTTGAATATAAATTCTGAAAAAATTGAACAAAAATTAAATTAAAACGAAGTTAAAATAAAATTAATAAAAAATAAATTTGAATTGAGATTGTAATAATAATAATAATAATAATAATAATAATAATAATAATAATAATAATAATAATAATAATAATAATATTAATAATATATTTAAATTTGTAGTAAAATAGTAATAAAAGTAGAATCAAATGAAATTGAATTAAAATTAATTTAAGATTGAATGAAAATTAGCTTAAAATTAAATTAAAACGATATGCAATTCAAATTAACTTTACTTAAAAATAAAATTAGATTGTAATTGAATTAAAATTAATTTAAATTAAAATCAAACTGAAATTAACATTGCATTGAATCTAGAATTAAATAAAATAGAAAGAAAATTCGACTATTTGTAAAAATAATAAATTTAAAAGAGCCACAAAGTCACAAGTCGAGATTCATACTTAACAGACCTACACAAATTCGAAATTTACGTCAAGATGCAAAGCTCAAATTTTTGGTCAAAATTTTTCAGAAAATATCTCACTTTTTTGTATCTAAAGACTCATTTTCTTTTAGAAAAATGCAAAGACTTTAAAATACAAAGGCTTTAAAAATAAATAAAGCAAATTTTGTCACTATAATTAAGAAAATAAGAACGTTTTCTTTTAATTTATTTTCATTTGATTTGATTTTCTAATTTATTATAAACGAATAATTTAACCTGACACTTTATTTATGACAAGAAAATAGCCGCTTATTGTGGCGTCTCAATTAACGTTGAAGAAATGGTTTTGTAGAAGCGAATAATCGATGAGATATCGATGGTTTTGGCTTAACAAATCGTGGACGACGTAACTTTACTCGGGGAAAGTTTAACCTCGAACGACACACACTTCGTCTGGCTTTAACTACTAATTGATCAGAAAATCCATACTCTGATCTTGATACATTTTCCTCTTTCAAGACAATGGCAAGCTTGTTTATTTTAAGCTCAGGCAAAAATAAAGAGTTTTATATACCTGCAATTAATGCGTTCGAAATTTCTCTTCTGGTTAAGAAAAAAGGTAAAAAGATGTATTTCATTATTGTACATTACTATTTTTTTTCTTTTATTATTTTATACACTATTGTTATTATTATATTATATAATATATGATAATATATTTTATTATTGCTTTTGAATGAGTAAATTTTACTTATTTTATTTTACTAAGAAGAAAAATAGTAAATCCTATGCTATTTCTATACTAATTGATAGTAAAATTTACTAATTTAAAAGCAAAAAAATTCAAAGTCAAAATCTAATATTCATTAAATTAAAACATTTTGATATAAAATAGAAAAATATAAATTGAAACATTTCAAATTTTATTTCATATTAAATAAATATCTAATAAGTGAATAATATATAATAAATAAAATAATCTGCATGATTTTAAAAAAGTACGTTCTAAAATAAAATGTTGAAAAGAGAGGCAAAAAATAATTTTTTAGACAGAAAGTTTTGTAAATGAATAATTAAAATGAATCACGAAGAATAATTAGAATAAATAAAATAATCTGAATAATTTTTAAAAATTACCCCACAAAGTAAAATTGAATAAAGAATGGCGAAAAATAATTTTCAAGACAGTTTTTTTTAAATGAAATAATTAGAATGAATCATGAAGAATAATTATAAAATAGACATTAATTGAAAGCTAGAGATAAAATTTCCATTACAAACGTATGTGGGTTAAAAGTAACGAGAAATAATGTTAAATCATTTTCCTTCCTTTTTTTCCAATTTCTCCTTCTAATAACTACAATAAAAGAATTTTCATGACTTTATATATGATTATATAATATCGTTTTCCATGCTTTAGGGGAGAGAGAAAATTTCCCTGATCTCGGGATTCTCATTAAAATCACTTGTCCTATGAGCTATAAAATTAGGTCGTGTATTCATTAATTCATTGCCTGTTCGCTTTATTCATATTTGAATTAGTCTCAACGTTCAAGTCTCGGTTATGAAATGATTAACTTTTTTATCTCTCTCTCTCTCTCCCTTGCAATGTGAAATTACATTTTCGCGATGTTATTTATCACATTCTGCCTCATTCTCTCTTTTTTTTCTATTGATTTTTGAAGAGAACAGATGTCCTCGGTTACAAAAGGCGACCGATAAGTGTAAAATATCATTTAGTTAGAGTAAAAAAAAATAAAAAAATGAGGATTCAACGCACATTATGCGACCCCGATTGAAAATCCATAAGCGAACAATTTATCTTTGCGCGTTGAAAATAGGAGACGCGTTGCATAATATATGCTATATATATAAAATAACTCGTTACACACAAATTCCCTCGCTCTCGTTTCTCTTTTCCGCTCACACAGTATAACATGATTGCAAATCGCGTGATGTTTGCCTACGAATATAAATTACAAATTATTGTTTATGGAAAAAGGTAAATTTCCGTGGTGAGTAGTTTTGTTATCATTTCAAACGAACTATTATTATTATTATTTTATTAATATTATTATTAACATTTTTATAATTACTAATAATAATTATTATTTTCGTTATTAAATTAGTATTTATTTATTTTTATTCATTTAGTCTTAACTGGCGTATGACAATTATTTTATTATTATTAGATTCAGAATATTATTCTTCTTTGATGAATTCACAAAGTTTTTGTTTTTTATTTAATTTTCCCATTGTAAAAAATTTATTTAATCATTTAATTCAGAATGATTAATTTTTTAAATAATCATATTTTTATTATTTAATACTCAAAGTATTTTAAATTAGAAATAAAAGACAAAACTTGCTCCGCTTGGAATTTGTATTTCCGAATTAAAAATAGTCACAGTCGTTAAGTCACAGTAATCTCGATGTTTCCTTGGTTTGCCTCTGGGGTTCGATCCCAAAGGGGTTTGAATTTTTTTTTTAGTTTATCGTTTAGACGTATTGTTGATTTATTTTTCGTAATTTAGTATTTATGAATATTAAAAGAAGAATTTTAAATAAAAAATAAATTATAATAATAAATACTTATTAAAATAAATATTGATAAAATAAGTAATGCAATGAAAATAAATGTGAAAAATACTAATGAATAAATAACAAATAAATAATAAAACAGTGGTAATGAATAAAAAATTACAAATATTTAATTAAAAATTAAAATATACAATAAATTTAAAAATTTATATTTATTCTACATTTATATTATATATTATATTTTATATTATATTTTATATTATTTTTTATATTATATTTTATATTATTTTTTATATTATATTTATTTTGATTAAAAAAGTTAATACACAGTGAATAGTAAATAAATATTTAATAAACAAGGAAAAATAGTAGTACTTAATTTATTAAACCGAATAAAAGAGTGTTAAGTCCTTCCATTAGTTATATAAATTGGAACCAATCCTTTTAACCGATAAACCATGAGGATTTAATTTACACTCTTTAGAGGAATTTTAATTATTGTTAGCCAGCGACGAGTTTCAATTCTGTCTTTGCAATTCAAACAATAACAATCTCTTTTAGCTTTTTATTTTCTCTTTTCTTTTTTTCTTTTTCTTTTTTTTCTTTCTCTCTCTCTCTCTCTCTCTCTCTCTCTTCTCAGAATAAGTGCTCAACTTTTCTGATTACAGTGTTTGCCATTTATCTTTCATTGAGATTTGAAACATTAAAGTTTTCACAATCAATGCCGAGCTGTAACGGAACTTATTGCCTTTTAAAGAACAAAGAAAAAAAAAAGAAAAAATAGAAAAAGGCGAGCAACAAAGAAAAAATGCAAGTTGAAGTTTTCTTTCTGAAAACAAACGCTTGCAAAAGAAAAAATATTTAAGAAAAATTTTTTTCCGAACACTTTTTTCACACGGAGCTTTTGATCTATTTTAGAAAATGTAGTATCTAAAAAGTTTGCTTTTTGAATAATATTTGCATAATTTATTTTTTTTTTTTGCTTGATATAAACATTGGTTCTTTTACTTTTTTTTTGTTTTTGTTTAAATATTACTCTTGGAAAAGTTTTCTGTATTATGTTCGTATAGTTTTTTTTGTGTGTATTTTTTATTTTGTATATAAACTTAAGGCTCTTCAGGGGTCTAAAATGCAAAGCAACGCAACTCTATTTATACTTAGTGCTCACGTGAAAGTGCCAAGTTTCCAATCTAATAAGATTTTCTCGTTTCAGGTAAGATGAAAATGAGTACACGATCTTCGAACTTGAAATGAGGCGCGGAGTGGGGGTAAGCTGATATTGTTGATTATCGATTTTATCAAACTTTTTTTTTCTTTTATTATTTCATCTATTTTTATCTATTTCATAACTTGAAGAAAATTTCTAGTTCTAAGTTGGAACAAAATTTACAATTTTTTTCTCGAATTGTTAATTATTTTTTTTTATCCAGTTTTTAGAATTTGGTTCAAGGAAAAAAACTGACTTTTTTTATTCTCTTAACCGAATTTTTATAATTAGGTTCGGAGTAGTAATAATTAAAAATTTTTTTTTATTCTTTTATTTATTTCGAAACAATTTGTTCAAATTTGGAGTAAAAAACAATCCAACCATTTATTTTGAAATTGTTGCGAATAGTAAAAAGTAACTCAATTTTAAAAATTGGGTGAAGTACAACATTTCTATATTTAATTTTAAATCAACATTTTGAAACTGTAAAGAAAAGTAAATAACCAAATTTTTATGATCTGGTTTGGAGTAGAAAATTTTCAAATTTAATTTTGAATCAAAATTTTTTTAAATAATCGTCAAACTAAAAGAAATGCAAAATTATTAATTTTTATTAACTGCTTTCTCATGTAAACTAATTTTTTTTTTACTAATTTCGAACTAAATTCTTACAGTTAGGGTTGGAGTTAAAAAAAAATTCATATTTTAATTTTGAATCAAATTATTACAGTTGAGTTTACAGTAAAAATAATGTCAAACATAATTTCTTTTTATTAATTTTGAACCAAATTCTAAAAATTATGTTCGAGGTAAAACAAACTTGAAATTTAATTTTTAACAAAATTCTTATAACTGGATTCGGAAGAAAAATAATTTTTAATTTTCTTACATTTTCTATTAATTTTAGACCAAATTCTAAAAAATTCTAATAGGGTCGAGGAAAAAAAATTTCCAATTTAATTTCGAATCAAATTCATAAGAATTATCATGGGACTAAAAAAAATTTCAAACTTATGAATTTTTTAAATATATTTAATATATTTTAAAATATTATATTAAAATATTGAATTTTATTATATTTTTTTATTAATTTCTTTTTTATGAAAATAAAGTTTTTCCTTCTATTAATTTCTAACAACAATTTTATATTTGAAATTAAAGTAAAAATAAATTCAAAGTTAATGTATTTGTTTAATAATTTAGAATCAAATTCTTACAATTATATTTTGTGTAAACAATTTCTGACATAATTTTGAACTAAATTTTAATAATTAATTTAAAAGTAAAAAATTTCAAACTTTTTTTTAACAGTTGCTTCTTTCTAAAAGCAATGTGTTTCCTTTTATTAATTTCTAACCAAATTTTTACTATTGGATTTAATATGAAAATAATTTCAAAAGTTGTGTATTTGTTTATTAATTGCGACCAAATTTTATTTGCATCAGCGCAAAATAATTTGAATCGTCAATTTTTAGTCGAATTTTTAACAGTTGTTTTAACTTATAGAAATTAAAACTTTTTTTTAAAATTGTAATTAAATTCTTCCAATTAGCTTCAGACCCAAGCAAAAATTGACAACTGGCGCAGTACTGCGCCAGTACTGCCCAGTACTGGCGGAGTACTGGCCGCCATGGTTGAACCAGTACTGGTATTTGACCTAAATGATAACGCTTTTCCGTACTGGTTTGACGTTACTGGCGCAGTACTGGCAACCAGTACTGGTTTAGTACTGGCGCAATACTGGCCCAGTACTGGGGAATTTTAAATTTAATATTGCTTATAAAAGTGCAGTTGAACTTAAAGTAACTAAATTTAAGGATAGAATGATACTTTCTTAATCAGAATTATTAAAAATTTTAAATAACAATAATTAATGGCTTATTTTTACTGCGAATTAGTTAAATTTTGCTAAATAATTAATAAAACGATTTGTTGTATCAATTTATATGAAAAATTTAACTATTTTCTTGATAATTTATCTTCCAAATGTTTCGAATTTGAAAATTATTGAAATTTTATTTAATGTTTACACTGTAAAAAAATTTAGGGAGTTAACGGACTCGGGAGTTAAATTTTTAGAGTTAAAAATTAACTCCAAAAGAGAGTTAATTTATTAACTCCCTTCCTTTAACACCCGTGCGAGTTATTTTTCCATGGGGAGTTGGCATTTGGGAGATAAATTTTAACTCTCTTTATTTAACTCCTCTGGCATTGACTCCCCAATGGGTGCGACTTTTATAGAATCCCCTGGGGAGTTAAAATTTAACTCCTTTTTTTACAGTGTAAAATATTAAATAATAGCAAAAATTAATACGAGAAAATCGTTTCTAATTAAAAAACAAAATTTAGTATGTCAATGTAATTAAATGTGCTAAAACAAAATACCATAGAGTCTTTCTAACTTGTAGAAAAACTTATTTTTTAATGGGAAAAATATTATTTTAATGTAAAAAAATTAGGCTAAAAAATTCTTTCTAATATTTTTTCTGTCTATTAAAAATTCGTATGAATAATTGTTTTGTTTAATAAAAATGTTGTCAAATAAGAATGTTAAATACATTAAAATTTGATTCATTATTATTATTATTTTTAATCAATCTTGATTAAAAATTTAAAAAAATTAAATAAATTATATATGTATATATTATATTTACTTATATATAGATATAAACAAAAATTAAATTAAATAGTGAAATTTTTTTCTTTCTTGCAGACAAAGATTTACGCAGTTCTGGCGTTAAAATATGTACCTATGCACCGGTACTTGTTTGTTGTGTTGTCTTCGTAATAATAGCATAGTACTGGCACAGTACTGGCATACCAGTCTTAAAGTCCAGTACTGGCGTAGTACAGAAATTTTATTGAAGCCAGTACTGAACCAGTACTGGTAAACCAACTGCTGGCTCGCCAGTACTGGTGCAATACTGCGCCTGTTGTGAATACTGGAATTTGACAGAAATTTTTACTTGGGGAGGAAAAAGAAATTTCGAACTTAGTTTTGAATAAAATTTATAAAAATAAAATTCACAATGAAAAAAATGTCAAACTTATTTTTTTATTAGTTCCTCTCTCGTGTGAACTTAATTTTTTTCTTAAATTTCGATCTAAATTCTTAGAATTACATTCGGTGTTAAAAATAATTTAATAAATTAATTTGGTCCTAAATTCCTTTATGAGTTCGAAGTAAAAATAATTTTTTTTATAATTTCAGAAAAAAAATTCCTACTCTTAGTTTTGGAGTAAAAATAAGCTTTTGCAATTTTTGAATAGTTCTTTCTGGAAAAGAAAACCAGAAAGAGAATGATAAAATTAAAAAATGAATTTCAATATTTTTTTCAATGTTCAATATATTTTCAATATTTCAATATTCATTTATTCATCGAAAAGAATAAATAAGAAAAAAATGAAAATAATAAAAAATTAGTTTTAGTATTTCCATTTATTTTACACGATTAAAATTTTTAAAAATGCATTCGTTATTTACCGAAAGTAATTTTTTAAAAGTTAAATTTCTCCCTAATAAAGAATAACAATAATTACATACGTTAGTCATTTACCGAAAGTAATTAAAATTTTTTTATTATTCTTCTCTAAAAAAACAGATAAGAAGAAAATGGAGTAATATTTAAAAAATTAATTCTATTATTTCTATTAATTTTATTTCTTCGAAACTTATAAAAATACATTACTTATTTACCGAAAGTAATTTTTCAAAAGGTAAATTTCTTTCTCGAAGTAATAGATGAGCGGGGGAGAAAAAAAAGTACACTAGAGGTTTCTGCATATTATGACGCCATGGTTTGAATGTGATAGTGGCCCCATGATTTACTCGAGGTTGGAAAATATTCGAAAATTTACGGGATTTCTGGCATATAGTTGTTCCCACACTGTCGCGTAGTAATAGCAGTAGCAGTAGAGCAGCAGTTTCGTTGCTCTTTTATCTTCTTCTCCTTTTTCCTGTAGCAGTAAGTTCTTTTTTTCCTTCTTTTTCCACTCTTTCCATCTGTGTCTTCTCTCTCTCTCTCTCTATTTCTCTCCCCCCTCACCCCATCTTTTCCATGGTCCTTTTTTTCTCTCCACCTGTCATGCTGACTCGACGAAAACGACTTCGCAATTACTCCCAAGGGATCGTTACACACCATGGAAAACAATCCTGAAACTTGTACAATTGTGTCGAGGATAACTTTGCTACGGAGTGAGTGAGAGACAGAGAGAGAAAGCTTTTGTGTGTGATGGGGTCTCTCGTTCGTCTAGTTGCCAACGTTCTAGTAAGCATAACGAGCGTTTAATTTGACAGCCAGTGTGAAGCAACGAACCTTAGATGTTCTCTGGCTTTTCAGACAAGATCATATATAGTCGCACGCGACAAACGATTCTCTTATAGGCTTTCCTCGCATCACGCTGTTATTTTGCAAATAAATTTTTAACTTTCCTGGTAAATTAAATAAAAATTCCCCTGATAATTTAAAAACCTTCTTGAGAGTCGATTATGTATGTTCACTTTAGTTTCACTCAAAATTAATTTTCACTCCATTTTCATTTCACTTTCACTCCATTTTCACTCCATTTTCATTTCACTTTCACTCCATTTTCACTCCACTTTCACTTCACATTCACCCAAAATTTATATTCACTCCATTTTCACTTCACTTCCATCGCACTTTCACCCAAAATATTTTTTTATTACATTTTTACATCACTTTCACTCAAAAATTTTTTTACCCCATTTTCACTCTACTTTCACTTTTACTCAAAATTTATTTTTACTCCCTTTTTAACTTTTCCTTTCACTAAAAATTTATTTTCTCTCCATTTTTAGTTCACTTCCACCACATTTTCACCTAAAATATTTTTTTATTACACTCTCACTTCACTTTCACACACATTTTTTATTACTCCATTTTCACTCCACTTTGACTTTTACTCAAAATTTATTTTTACTCCCTTTCTAACTTTCCCTTTAACTCAAAATTTATTTTCTCTCCATTTTCACTTCACTTTCACCACACTTTCACCTAAAATATTTTTTTATTACACTCTCACTTCACTTTTACTCACATTTTTTTACTCCATTTTCACTCCACTTTCACTTTTACTTAAAATTTATTTTTATTCCCTTTTATACTTTTCCTTTCGCTCAAAATTTATTTTCACTCTATTTTCACTTCACTTGCACCCCACTTTCACATTCATTTAAAATGTTATTCTCTTAATTTTCTCTTCACTCTTCTCGTTGGTCCACGTTGTGGACTTTAACTTCGTGTTGCAGAAAAAGAATAATATGAAATAAAATTTCATTGGAGCTGAAAGTAGTCTGAGAGTGAAGTTAAAGTTGAGTAAAAATAAATTTTGAGTGTTAGTGAAATGAAATTGCAGTGAAAATAAATTTTGTCTCAAAGTGTAAGTAATGTGAAAGTGGAATGAAAAAAACACTGGAGAAAAGTGAAGTAACATGTGAAAGAAAATAAATTTTGAGTGGAAATGAAGTAAAATTGGAGTAAAAATAAAATTTTGAGTGAAAGTGAACTGAAAATAAAGTAAAAAAATAAATTTTGAGTAAAAGTGAAGTGAAAAAAATTTTTGACGGGAAGTATAAGTAAAGTGAAAAGAAATTTTGAGTGAACGTGACGTGAAAATGAATTGAAAATAAATTTTGAGTGAATGTAAAGTGAAAGTGAAGTGAACAATTTTTTTACTAAAAGTGAAACTGAAGTGAAAATAATTTTGAGTGAAAGTGAAGTGTAAATGTTGTGAAAATTTTTTTTTACTAGAAGTGAAAGTGAAGTGACAATAAATTTTGAGTGAAAGTGATGTGAAAATGGAGTGAAAATAAATTTTGATTCAAAGTGAAAGTAATGTGAAAGTGGATTAAAAATAACACTTGAGTAAAAGAAAAGTAACAGTAGAAAGAAAATAAATTTTGAGTGGAAATGAAGTGAAATTGGAGTAAAATTAAAATTTTGAGTAAAAGTGAACTAAAAATGGAGTGAAAATAAATTTTGAGTGTAAGTGAAGTGAAAAAACATGTGAATAAAAATTTTGACTAGATGTGAAAGTGAAGTGAAAAGAAATTTTGAGTGAACGTGATGTGAAAATGAATTGAAAATAAATTTTGAGTGAATGTAAAGTGAAAATGAAGTGAACAATTTTTTTTTCTAGAAGTGAAAGTAAAGTGAAAATAATTTTGAGTGGAAGTGAAGTGTAAATGGTGTGAAAATTTTGTTTTTACACAAAAATTATATTTCGATTTTCCTTTTTGTTTTGAAAACAAAAATTTGATTTTTTCCCACACCAAAAAAAATATTCTGATTAACTCTAAAAGATTTTTATTTACTTTCACTCTGACAGAATTTTATATACTTCGTAACTTTTATGATTAATTTTTGTTATTATTTTGATAAAATTTTATTTTCACTTTCATTTTCACTTGGACATTTTTTTTCCTTTTTTTACAGACACTTTGAATGACTAATGAAAATAAATGGTAAAAAATAAATTATTGCAAAGTGAAAGTGTTTGTAAAATAGGAAAAAAAATAAAATTCTATCAAAAGGAGAGTACAATTAAGAGTGAGATTAAAATCTCCATAATATATGAAACAGAAAGTTAAAGTAAAACCGATAGTGAAAATAAAATGTCAATGTGAAAATGAGAGTGAAAATAAAATCCTACATAAATAAAAATTTATCAGTAAGTGAAAATCAAATGTTGAAATGAAAATCTAACATGTTTGTAAAATATTATTATTAAATTATTATTCGATTATGTAATTTCACTTTTACTTTCACTTTCACTTTCTCTTTCACTATGATGGATATTTATTTTGATATTTAATGGTTTAAATACCATATAATTGACTCAAATAAATATAATTTGAAAAAGTGAACATTTAGTTGATAAAAGGTAAATAATCCATTATTTTTATCAGATAAATTTTTTTCAGTTGAAATTTAAAAAAATAAAATAAATATTTATTATTTTTATGTTTCTACTACATAAAAATGTCAACTTTTCTCGCAGGGATTTCCGCTCATGCAAATAATTTAATTTGCTGTAACAATCGTTCGTTTATAAATAAACGCTTGATAAAATTAATTGAATAAATATAATTAGTAGATTAAATAAAATAAAAGGAATAAACAGGAATGATAAATAGAATTAATAAAATAAGTAAAATGAATAAAATAATAAAATAATATTATAATAAAATATTGAAATTAAATAGAACAATTAAATTCATATTCAAATACATTTCATTCAAAAATATTTTCCTCTCAATGTAATAATCGTTTCTCTTCTATTATTTCAAAATTCTTCATAAATGTAAAATATTTCCACATTAAATCCAAATTTTATTAATTGAATTTTCCATTAAAATAAAAAAATATCATCTCTAACAGAATTCAGTTCAATGAAAAAAAAAAGAAATTCAATTTTCCACACTGTCGAAATTTTCTATTGAAAATAATAATCATTTAGTCAGAACAGTAGTATTCATATCGTTTTCTGTTCTTTAAATCTAAAATATTCTCTATAATAAACTTCAATTTCCAAAATTTAATAAAACGTATGATACGATTGCACATAAAAATCATGTTTTTATTTGTTCAATTAGAATCATTTTTTTCCTGCTTGACAGAGAAAAAAAATAATACAAGTACGTCACTTGCACAAGTCTCTATGTATACACACGCTAGACTAGTGGTTGTGTGAAAAAAAGTAGAGCACACTGTCGCCGGTATGAGGGGAAAAAAAGCAAAAGTGTACAACTACAACAACAAAAAAAACCCCTGAATGAATGAAAAGTGTAAATGACCTTCCATTTATGAAAGTGACGTTTCAAAACGAAATTGTAATAGTATTTCTAGCAAAAAAAAAAAAAAAAATGTGATGGCTGTATAACCATAAAAATCTGTTAACAAAGGAGTGGGGAAAGAAAAGATTGTTCAGGAGTTGGGAATAAAAGGGTTTCAGAGGATGGATTTGGTGGGAGGGGATTTTTATTCAATATATTTTATTTGTACTGTCAGAAACTATTTTCCACCAAGTAATACATGAGAGATGGTCATTTATGTTCGTCTATTCAGAATCGTAAAATGGCATATAGAATAGGAAGTAGTTGGTGTGCATTTAGTATTCGGCTATTTTACTCTGTTGAAATGTTTCGCATTGCTAGAATAGTGGGAAATAGTATTATATTCTACGTTTATTATTACGTAATATAATATTGTATATTATCTCGTAAAGCAAAAACTACAATAATAGTTGAATATTTGTTAATTAATACGATATAATTTAATATTAAAGTGTGATACATTTAATATCATTAAGTTTCTAAATAATAAAAATAATAATAATAAAATAATAATAATAAAATAATAACAATAATAATAATAATAATAATAATAATAATAATA
Source organism: Leptopilina drosophilae (assembly GCA_032873175.1). Taxonomy (NCBI): domain Eukaryota; kingdom Metazoa; phylum Arthropoda; class Insecta; order Hymenoptera; family Figitidae; genus Leptopilina; species Leptopilina drosophilae. The sequence continues at coordinate 17,577,850 of CM065481.1, forward strand.
ATAATAAAATAATAATAATTATAATAATTCCATTATTTCTAATTAAAATTCATATCTATTAAACATTTTTTATAATTTTTATTATAGTGTTTAATATGATCTCTATTCAATTATCAATTTAATATAATCTCACAAAAGTTTTAGTGTAATAAAATCCTTATTCAGATTAATTTTACATTCAAGTAAAAAATAAAACATTTATACGTTTGTAATATTATTTCATGCTTTATAATGAATAATAATTATTAATAAACCAAAATATAGAGAATTAAATTAAGCAAATTATAAAATATAAATAGAAAATCATATAAATTATAAAAAAATAGTAAATTATTAACTAGAAAATGTTAATTCGTTAGTAATACCATTTCATACTTTTTAATGAATAATTAACTTTTAATAATTATTATTAGATAAAATGAAATTAATAGGATTAAAGAATAAAGAAAATAATAAAATTACACAAAAAATAAATAATAATAAAAATTAAATAAAAAATACATTTATTATGTTTAGGAATGAATTCATTTTTATTTCGTTGCATTTTAATTTTATTCTGTTTTCTATTTTAAATGTATTTGATTTTCTTATTAATTTTAGTATTCTTGTAGATTAAATAATTTATTTATATAACAATATTTATTTTTTTATTATTTACATTTGTTTTATTTCTAATTTTTCATATTTATTTTTCTATTTTTAAATGTATAAATAATTATTTAAAAAAAAGAAATATTCATTATTAAAAATATTATATTCTAATGAAATTGAATATAAATTTTTATCTATTTAAAATATTCTGTGAACATTTTAACATAGCAAATAAAAATTTAAAATACATTTGTCACAAAATGCAAATAATTATTTAATAGTATATTTTTTATTTAATTGTATATTTAGTCTTTTTATTATTACTTAGTTTAGTATAATTTTACTATTTTCTTTATTTGTTATTCTACTTTTTATTTTACCAAATAATTATTAAAAATTATTTATTAAAAAGTGTGACAATTTTATGAACGAATTGTTATTTTGTAGTTAATAATTTACTATTTATTTATAATTTTCAACATTTTTTATTTCTATATATTTTATTTTTTATGTAAATTTAAAATTAATGTGAATTTAAAATTAATCTGAATTAAGATTCTTTTTTTCTTCTTTGAGTTTATTATTTACCTATTTTATTTCTAATTTTTCTAATTTGTATTTATTTTCTATTTTTATTTTTTCTAATTCAATTTTTATAATTTTCTGACTCCAGACTCTACTCCATCGTCAGGGTTTAAATTTTAAGCCTTCGTTTATTTAATTATTATTTTTTAATAAGATAATTTTTGAATATGTACTTTTTTTTAATTTTTATTTATTGTTAAAATAGTTTTATTATTTTTTAATTTTGTATATATTTTTTTGAATAGACTCCCTGAAGAGGAAATCGATTTGATTTCGAAACGTTGGAGTAAATAAAATTTGTTACTTTGTCCGAATGTTTTCGTTTTCATTTTTTGACTTATTTATGAAGTATCTCGGACGTTAAAGACTATTTAATTAATGAATTAAGATTTTATTACACGGAAACTTTTGCGAGATTATATTAAATTTTTTCAATTATTTTTTAAAAATCTATGAAATTAGAATTTGGTTTCAGTAAAAATAGTCGACTTCCATCAGATATAATACGTTTTTTCTATACGGAATAAGTTTTTTTTTTATTCAGACTGTACTATTTTAATTACCAAAAAAATTTTTTTTTAATGCGGAGAAAAAAATATCACTATCAACACCAGATTTTTTTTCTATCTGCTTATAACATCTTCTACACTTCAAAAATATTCGATACTTAAAAGTGCATTCACCCGTGTGAATAACGTTCATTAACTGACATAATAAAATAAACTCCAATGATCGCATATCAAAAAGTCATATCACTGATTCGTTAATTTTTTTTTTATTAACTACAAATCGAATTGCTCAATGTTGTGTTAATTTAAAAAACAAAAAAAAAACATTGCGCCTGATGTTTATTGGAAATCCATTATCCGAATAATGGCGATATTAGCAACGATGAATTATCAGATTCATCGAATTTAATAGAATATTTAGATAATTACAGGCAAGAGGGACAGAGAGAGAGAGAAAGAGAGATAAAGAGAAAGAGAGGGAGTGTTAAATATGTATTTTACCAAGTTTATGCGTTGAAAATTGCAAACATATACCTAGGGACTCGTTTAGAGCAGATCAGGTGTAAAAGCGGTGATTTGTTAATTGCACAAAATTTACGAATGGATGATAAAATCGGAAAATTTCAATGTTATTTCGTAATTATGTTACGTTAGTAAAACGTTAATCACTTATTTTAATTAGCGTCAACCAGTGGCAATTTTTTATTGCCGAATATATATATTTCTTTTATGTGATTTTAATTAGGGGTGATATTTTTCGGGCGTGTTTTTCGTTTAAACAAAATTGTAATTTTAAATTAAACCATTTTTTATTTATATTTTATCCACTTCAGAGAGTCGGAAAAGAAAAAAAAATTTTTTTTGTTAAAATATCGGATATTTCTGGTAATTTTTATGTCAGTGATAAAAGTTTTTGTCAGTTGAGGTCAGACAACATTTTTTATTCTTGTTGAAAAAAAAGTTTTAGACAAACCTTAGGTGCTAAATTTCTTGTATTAGAAAAATTTTCCAAAAAAGTAAACATAAGTTATTAGCCAGCAATTTTTAATTTTGTATTAGACAAAATTTTTGTGAGAAGTAGTAATAGTCAATTACAGTCAGACATTTTTTTATTTCGTATAATACAATATTTAAAAAAAATAATATTTTTACAAAATGCGTAATACTGAAACAAGTAATTAAATTATTGGCAGACAGAATGTTGGTAATTCTTCTAATGTAAATTTTAGTGGAAAAAATTCAAAAGCATTCAGACATTTGATATTTTTTCAATTTTTAATTCAAAGTTGAAATTCTATTTCATTTATTTTCGGACATAATATATTTTTGTAAAAATTTTTTATGAATCGTAAAAATACATTCTTGCTCAGATATTCTGTCATTAAATATTGAATTTTTCATTTCTTGATTTTTGCTCTTTTTCTATTTTCATCTGCAGCATGTTCATTTAGATTCGTTTTGTTTCCTCCTGTTTTGTTCTTTTTAGTAAAATTTTCGTTTTTTTACATTTTACAATTCATTTCCCTGTATTTGCTGTTTTTTAAAAATATTTTTGTACCTATATTATTATTTTTTTTTTTTTGTTGATTAATTAATTTTGTTTTTTTGTATTTAATTTCTATTTAGTTTCGTCGTTAGTCTTCTTATTTAGAAATTTTTATGTTTCTATTCCCTTTTTTATTTTAATTAGATTTTTAATATTTTTTTATTCCTTTCTTTTCTATTGTTGTGAACATTAGTGGAAAAAGTCAATACCAGTCTTGCACTGAAAAAAAAAAATTTATTTGATTCAAATAGCCGATTATTTGTGTATAATCAAATAAATATTTACTTGAATCAAATAATTTTTATTTGAATCAATTAATTAGTATTTGCTTCAAATACAAAAATATTTGATTCAAATACAATTTATTTCATTCAAATAATAATTATTTGATTCAAGTAAATATTTATTTGATTATAGACAAATAATCGGTTATTTGAATCAAATAAATTTTTTTTCAGTGTGGATAAAGATTATTTTCCGTTTTTGTTAATTATTTTGGAAAAAAAATATCTTTACAATAATTTCAAGAGAAATAGTAATTTTTGGACAGAGATGATTTAAAACTTGCTTTAAAGTTGTAAAAGGAGTTTTTAGTCAGACTTCGTGAGTAATTATAATTATTTTATTTACTTATTTTATCCTAATGTTAGAATAACTTTAAATTTTTCTTACTTTTTTATTACATTTTTATTTTTTAATAGTAGTAAAAATGTGAGTGCCAGTCAGCCTTTGGATATTTTTATCCTTTTTTAAATTTTTAATTTCATTTCTTCCATTGTCGGAAAAGATATATTTTCGTATAATTGTTTTATCCGTACTGAAATTATATCATAGCTCAGATTTCATGGTTTTAATTATTAAAGTTTACTTTCTTTTTCTTTAATTTATTTAGCATGATGTTTTATAATTGTTTCATCTTCAATTTTTTTTTATCTTCTTTCTTCTATTTTTGTCAATTAATTTTTTTAGTTTTGATTGCTTTGTGTTCTTTTTTTATTCTTTTTACTTAAATTTTTTTTATTAAATTCATTCTTTATTTAGATTTTTCTAATATTTTTATTTTCATTTGTTCTTTTATTTAGTTTTCACTTTGTACTTTTACTTAGTTTTTACTTTGTACTTTTATTTAGTTTTTACTTTGTACTTTTATTTAGTTTTTTTGTTATTGTTAGTCTCTTTTATTCTTGAATGTACTTAATTTTTTGTTATTTTTTGTCATTTCTTTTGTTTTTCTTGTTGAAGTAGTAAATCAATTTTTTCTCAATATTTGTCTTACTCTTTTTTTGTAAAATGTTCATTTGTTCTTTTATTTACTTCATAATTAATAATATAATTATACAATAATAATATTATACAATATATATAATATAATATAATTTACTTTATAATTAATTTTTATAGTTTTTATTGCTCTGTGTTCTTTTTTTATTCTTTTTACTTAAATTTTTTCATTAAATTCATTCTTTATTTAGATTTTTCTAATATTTTTATTTTCATTTGTTCTTTTATTTAGTTTTCACTTTGTACTTTTACTTCGTTTTTACTTTGTACTTTTATTTAGTTTTTACTTTGTACTTTTATTTATTCTTTTGTTATTGTTAGTCTCTTTTATTCTTGAATGTACTTAGTTTTTTGTTATTTTTTGTAATTTCTTTTGTTCTACTTGTTGAAGTAGTAAATCAATTTTTTCTCAATATTTGTCTAATTATTTTTTTGTAAAATGTGTTGTCAGTAGTAAAAGTATATTTTAGGTGAGGCATAAAGTTTTTAATTAAATAGATTTTTTCTTTTTTACTTTATTTATTTAGTGTTTCTATTATTCTTTCTTTTTTCTATTTTTGTTTTTTTTGTACATTATTAACATCATTTTTATTTTAATATTCAATATTTATTTATTAAATATTTTTTCTTTTTTCATTTTCTTTACTTATTTTTACTTCTTTTTTATTCACTTCTTGACTTTATTTATTTAGATGTTTCTATTATTTTTCTTTCTTTTTTCTATTTTTGTTTCTTTTGTACATTATTACTATAATTTTTATTTCAATATTTAATATTTATTTATTATTTATTCTTTTTTCATTTTCTTTTTTTATTTTTACTCCTTTTTTATTCCTTCCTTGATTTTTTTTATTAACAAATTTTTTGATATTGTAATTATCACTCTAAAAAGGAAAAAAAAACTTCAAGAGATTTATAAAATACAATCTTTTTCCAACGAACCAAGTTGTACTAGGTTTGATTAAGATTTTAGGTAGATAAAGAAGAAAGTTATTGCTGCACTTTTTTTCTCCTTTTCTTTTTCCTTCTTCTTCTTCTTTTTTTTTTTGATTTTTGCAACATCAAACAAAGTAGGTGGTCTAATTTTACTAAAATCATAAATCGAAAGTTTACCAACTTGTCCAGGCGAACATCTTTAGGTTTTCTTGTGCAAAGTTTCTGCCTTGGGCTTTTTGCTTATATTACGCAGGAAATGTGAAATAGAGTAGAGAGTTGAGATGCAAGTACATCCCTTTTCTGTAAGCTCGCCGTTTTATTGAATAGAGATGAAAGTTTATATGTTCATTTAATATTCATGCGATAAATATTTAAAGTACTAACATTGTGCCAGTGAAGCATTACACCCTCCAGGGAGAAAATGTTAATTTCCACCTTTTTCGCGTAACGAATTTTGTTGTATTTAAAAAAAAAAGAAAAAAATATTTTTAGCATTTTTTTTCTTTTAAATGCACTTTCATTTCTAATAAGCTTACGCTTTTTATTATTATCTTTTTTTTTGCTGTAAATGTAACCAGATTTTATTAAAAGATAGTCTCTTTTCCCGTCTTCTCTTTGTTGCCCTTTTTGTCGTTTTGTACACTTTTTTGTCTTTTTTTCGACTATTTTTGCTTCTCTTTTTTCTATTTTTTCTCTATTTTCTCTTTTTTGTATTTTTCGTCTCTCTTTTTTTTGGTCTTTTTCTGATTTTTTTGTCTCGCTTTTTTTATTGAGGAGAAAAAATACTCTTGAAAGTAAAATTGTTTCTCATTATGTGCGCATTCGGGAAATTTTCTGCAAAAAAAAAAAAATAAAATAAAAAACAAGGGAAAAAGAAGAAAACTTTTGTATTCATTTATTATTTTTTTTGTGCTCTTCTGCTTTTTTATACTGTACACACTCAAGAAATCGTTACCATTGTTCGTTTAGGTTGAATGCCAGTGAAATTTCCTGTTGGAATTGCAACGGGCTTTAATGATTATTTTCCTTGAGATGAGGAGGAAATTCTCTCGGTGAAATATCTGTCATTGTTTCGAGGCAAGAATCTAACCGCTAATTGTGGCCTATAACTATACACGATCACCCTCAATGTTATTCGAGACATGCGAAGCAAACGTTAGTATCGAGTTGCGTGGACACGCGATATTCGTTTATATACATACGATGCCCTGATATAGCCAATTTCTCTCTCTCCTCTCTCTCTCTCTCTCTCTCTCTCTCTCTTTCACTGTTTCTCTCTATCCTTTTCACTCCCACTCACATACTCTATATACGAGCAAAACGATTTTCATTCATAAACACTTTCCATGCTAAAGGCTCGAGCATGATTAATCGAAAGGTTTATCGCAAACACCTGACAAATCGAGAGGACGGTATTGAGGGGTGTCAAGGGAAAGGGGGAAGTGGGTGGGTTTTGTTTTTCATCATGAAAAAAAAGAAGACAAAAAAAAATAACAACTGCTGCAAAACATCAGTATTTTTCCTATCGCAATTTCAAAGTGAATAAAACATGACAGCCGACCGGATTCGTGGAACAAGCGTTTATACTCGTATCAAGCTTCGCTTTTATTCATTTTTCATTAAGCAGTTACTGGGAAAATTGGCGAAAGTATTTTTCTATTTTTTAAAACGCCTTTTGTAATCGTGAATATATAGCTTTTGAATAATTAAAAGTGGCGGAAGTATTTTTGTTGTTTGTTTGTTTTTTTTTTGAAATTCTGATGGCGCAGAAAATCGTCTTTTGTTTTATTTATACTCGGACAAATTTGATTTTAGTTGTAAAATTAAATATTGTGTTTACTTCTGCTTTTTATTTTTTTAGCCATTATGAAAATGAGTAAATAAAAAGTAATTCATTTATTGTTAGTGATGCAATTTTTATGGGACTGGTGAAAACAATTTTTGGGCGGACAATCTTTTTGTAATTGATGTAAGTCGTAATAGTGGAATCTAGTCAGACTCAAAGATTTACGTTGTATACAATTTTTACTAAGGGAGCGTTCACAAATAATGTCAGGCAATTTTTTAGAAAATTTAAACATTATAGGATGTCAAAATTTTGTACTTCAATTTTTTTTAATAACAATTAAACAAGAATTGGAATATGTAATTTTAATATTACTACAATTATAATACTCATATTCTGACGTACAGAATTTAGAGAAAAGTCAAAAATTACTATTGAAAGTAGTAAAAAAAATTAAATTTTTAAAATTTATAAGAAAATTTTTAATTTTTGTGTCTTTCTTGTTTGACTCATAAACTATTAAATTACCGCTAATTCTAATACGAAACCTGTTTTTCCAATTATTGTAAAAAATTTCTTGTTACACTCTAAATCTGAATCAGTAAAAATTTCACTAATTTCAAATCAGTGACCCAGTTTTCTTTAATTCATCAGTAGAACTTCACTGAGAATCAGTAAAAACCACTGATTGTCAGTGAAATTTCACTGATAAATTAAAGAAAACTGGGCCACTGATTGAAATCAGTCAAAATTTTCACTGACTCAGATTTAGAGTGTAAATAACTTGAATCCTGAACAACTATCAAAATAAATAAATTATTTAATGAATAATTTTACTTAAATATTTCAAAATAAATTAAATTTCAAAAGAGTTACGTTTACAATTTTCCTTAATAAATTATCTTCAAACGGTTCAAATGTAAAAAAAATGTAAAATGCAAATGCAAATGTAAAATTTTTTTATAGAAAATTTCAATGTTAAATGGGTTTAATTAGAAATTTTATTGAACTTACATTTTTAAAAAACTTTAATAATTCCGAATCTTCTAAAATTAGTTAAATTTGTCAATATACGTTTAATTAAATATTAAAAATAACGGATTTATTGGAGAATTTTAATTAAAAAACACTAAAGAAATTTAATTTTAAGGACGTTACAAATGATTGGAGAAATTCAACTTTTTTTAAAATTGTATCTAATGAGGTTTTTGAAAAAATTTCTGTTATGTTCAACATTCTTTTTATATTCCCCACAAAATTTGAATTATCTTTAAAAATAATGAAATTTTTCACCAAAAATTATTTTCAAAAAATTTAATACAATTCTTGAAAAAAAATTCAATTATGTTCAAAAATATTTTTATTTCTTCGTCAAACTTTTAGTAATCTTTAAAAATAATAAAATTATTATTTTTGAAAATTTAATTATTTTTAAAAATTTGAATAATACAAATTCTTGGAGAAATTCAACTTTTTTAAAAAAATTTTAGAAAAATTTTAGTTATTTTCAAATTTTTTTTTATATTCTCCTCAAAATTTGAATTATCTTTAAAAATAATGAAATTTTTCACCAAAATTCAATTGTTTTCAAAAAATTTAATATAATTAAAAATTCAACTTTTTAAAAAAAATTTTAGAAAAATTTTAGTTATGTTCGAATTTTTTTTATATTCTCCTCAAAATTTGAATTATCTTTATAAATAATGGAATTTTTTACCCAAATTCAATTATTTTCAATAAATTTAATACAATTCTTGGAAAAATTTCAATTGTGTTCAATATTCTTTTTATGTTTTTCGTCATAATTTCAATAATCATTAAAAATATTAAAATTATTTTCGAGTTTAATTATTTTAAAAAATTTTAATAATACAAATTCTTGGAGAAATACAACTTTTTAAAAAAAATTTTAGAAAAATTTCAGTTATTTTCAAATTTTTTTAATATTCTCCTCAAAATTTGAATTATCTTTAAAAATAATAAAATTATTCTCGAAAATTTAAATATTTTTAACAATTTTAATAATACAAATTCTTGGAGAAATTTCAAACAATTCGAAAAATTTTACTTGACTCATTCACAAACATTTATAACTATTTTCATATATATAATAAAAATTTAACAATAATTCAAATATTTGCAAATGTTTTTATTTTCAAAAATAAGAAAAGTCATCGTTAAATTGCAATTATTTTAAATACATTTTTTATCGAGTTCCTTGAAACATTAGTTTAAAAAATTTTTATCTTTATAGAATTCAATATTCAATTTTAAGAAACATTCAATAAACAATTTACTTTTGTATTTAAATAATTCAATTCTCGTAGAGTTGAATAATAAAAATTGATTTGAAGATGAATTTTAGTTTAAGTTTTAGATAATATTAGAATGTGAAGATAATTAAAAAAAAATTGTGAACCATTTGAACGGAATAAATGAAAAAAAATTAAGAATAATTTTAGTAAAAATTGTCATTTTTTGATAAGCCAATATTTAAAATATTAAAATATTTTATATTGTTATCAAAGTAGTAAAATCAATTTTGTGCCAGACAGATTAATTTCCTCTTTTACGATTTTGTTTATTATTTTTTGAAAAATGTCCAAATTATAATTCAAGATGGTAAGTTTTACGGGAAAGAAGATTATAAATTTTCATCCAAGTAGTAGAAACTATTTTTAGTCAGACTCTGCGATTTCAGTTCTACTTCGTTGTCAATTATTCAAATAACAATTTTTAAGTTAGGTTTTAGTAATAGAAGTCGTTTTCAACTACATAATCTTCAGGAATTTTCTAGTTGCACCAGCAGTTTATTGTCTGACTTAATAATCTACGTTTACTAACGATTTTTTCATTATTTATTAATTTTTGTTTACTGTTATGAACAAAAAGCATATAGAAAGTACAATTCTAGTAGAAATGGAAAGTTTCAGCCAGACAAGATTTTGAATTTCTAATTGAAGTAGTAGATGCAACTTTTAGTCAGACTAATTTCTCATTCTTTTACGTTCTTGTTAATTTCTTTGGGAACAATTTAAAAAAGTGTAATTCCAGTAGAAACCAAAAGTTTTTTGTCAGACAAGATTATACATTTTCATTAAAGTAGTACAAGCTATTTTTAGTCAGACGCGACGATTTTACTTTTCCTTAACTATCGAGTAACATCTTGTAAAAATTTTTTTTAATTAGAAAAATTTATTTAACAATACAGTCGAATTTTATTAACTTTTAATGAACAAAAAGAGAAATTCTTCAATTTCGTCCACACTAATTTGATAAGCATCAAATAAACAACTCGAAAAGAAAAACTTTTGCCAAAAGTAACGAATTCCTTGAAGAGACGAAACTTTTGAAATTTTCAAAACCAATTAATTTAATGTGACTAATATATAAAAGTGATTCCTGAAAATGTTTGCCTGACAAATATTTTGATATATAGAGAGGAGAATTTCTCCCATAAAAAGAGGAGGAATAAAAAAGAAAAAGTGAACGAGGAAAAGGGAGGAGGAAAAAAAGGAGAAAAAAGGAGAAAAAAGTTGAGAGACATAACATGATAATTGAAAATAATTGACATCCAAACCACCGACAAGCGTCTGTTACATGAGAAAACTTTTTCTCCTTTCCCCACACACACAGACACAATTTCCCTTTTCCTCTCTTTCTCTCTCTTTCTCTCTGAAAACGTTAACCAACAGTCGAAAGAAAGTCACATACTCTCTATCTCTCCCTCCCCCACTGTGCGGTGGAAGTAGCTTATAAAATTATAAGTTGGATGAGAAGAGGCGACTGTTATAAGTCGATGCATTATCCCTGGGTATCCCATTTTCCCTCCATCCAAAAAGTATAAGTTTTCTCCTTCTCGCAGCAAAAATTGTCTTCTTTTTTCATTGCAACTTTTTTTCTCCTTTTCTTTTTGTTTCTCTTTTTCTTCCATTCCTTTTCTCTTTTCTTGCCACTCTCAGAATCCCTTTTATAATCTTCAAATAACAATTCAACGAGATACACTTTTTGTATATATATATATATATATATAGAGAATACATACATGAAAGAATACATATATGAAAAAATACATATATGAAAAAATACATATATGAAAAAATACATAGATATTTGAAAGAATACAATACATGTATGTACAGTTGTATGTCGGTTCGATTAAGAATTTTCTGATTAAGGTTAGTGTACTATAAACAGATCCTTTTCTGTCTACGAGTTTCGTCAGATTGTGGCACGTACAAAACTCGTCGAACTGTTAAATCGTTTCAGGATTATAATGCACCCCAGTGTATACTAAACCATGAGCTCGTTTGTGGTAGGGAGTGAAGAGAGAGAGAGAGAGAGAGAGAGAGGAGGGAGAGAGACAGAAGGGTCCATTCCCGCTCTTCAAATTTGGCAGTTTCTCTTTCCAAAACTAGAATGTACCATTTTGTACGCAGTGAGTCGTACAATTGCTGTGCACTTCATGCGTGTCATGGATTATTTTATTGACGCCACTCTGCTTTAGAACAAGAGCTCAAATGTGCCTGACTATATTAAACTTAGTTTCTCTCTCTCTCTCTCTCTCTCTCTGTATGTTTATATACACATACATATATGAAACACTTTGTTTCGCTACTAAGTTCTAATCTCTAACCATTAAAACTAATGGGAAAAGTGTCTTTTCATTTAAATTCATTCACTTTGTTCAGTCGTTTGAGGATATTTTCATGATTCAGAGAGTTTTGATGTGGGTTCTTCTTCTTCCTTTTGTTTCGTGGGGAATTAATTTTTTATTATTATTAAGTTTTTTAATAGTGTTTTTATTACTTTTTTTATTATTATTTTTATTATTATTTTTATTATCTTTACTTCAATTTTCATTATTTATATTTATTATTATTATTTGCGTTATTTCTTTATTATTGTTGAGTCCTTTATTATTATTTTCATTATTAGCCTATTATTATTGTTAAGTTTCTCATTATCATTTTCATTATCCTCTTAAACTGTTGTAACGCTTTTCATTATTTTTTTGATATTATAAACTCTCTAAAATTAGTCAAATATTGTAGAAAGGTTTGAAAAAAAAATTTCTATAACAATAAAAGTCTATTAGAATTTTACTGTTATTGAAAGTTTTTTTAACCTTGAATTTTAATTTATTTATATTTATTAATAATAATGCTAATAAAAATAATAATAATGCTAATAAAAATAATAATAATGCTAATAAAAATAATACTAATGATAATAACAATAATACTGATACTAATGATAATAACAATAATACTAATACTAATAATAATCTACATTAATAAAGTTCGTGATCCGGTAATCTGTTCGCAGTTTGAAGTCAGTTGTTGTTTCCTTCTTTGTTTCTTAATTTTTTAAATAATTTTTCTTTTCAAATATTTTCAATTTTTTAAATGAATGTCTTGAATATCATCGAATTATTGCAAAGAATGTTATCAAAAAATTTAGATAATACTATAATTCCTCCTAAAATGTTATTAAATTCTCCTGAAGAATTTTATTAAAATTTTTAAAAACCGTAATTAAATTCTTTTGAAGAATTTCTTTGAATTTTTTTTAACTAATGGAATTTTTTAAAAAATTTTTATTAAAAATGTTGAAAACAATTTGATTTTATGGAGAAGAATTTTATTTAAATTGTATTAAAAATAATTGAATTGTTGCGACAAATTTAATTACTATTTATAAAAATAATTTAATTGTTCTGAGGAAGTTATTAAAATTTTGGAAAATAATTAATTTTATGTTAATATTTGAAGATTAGAATTCTTTGGAGAAATTTAATTGTTTTGAAAACAATTAAATTTCTGCAAAGGAGTTTACTATTTATAAACATAAATGAATTATTGCAAAGAATTTGACTATTTATAAAAATAATTAAAATCTTTCGAAGTATTTATTAAAATTTTGAGAAATAATTAAATTGGTACGAAGAATTGTATAGAAATAATTGAAAGTATAATGGAATTTGTTTGTTCTTTTTTCTGAATATTTTGACAATAATTAAATTATTTTTAAATGATTTAAAATTCTTGTTGAAATAGAATTTTGTGGAAATTTTTGAAAATAATTAAATTCTTTCTTGTAATTTTATTTAAATTGGATTAAAAATAATTAAATTTTTTTTAAAGAATTGTAGTATTTATAAAAATAATTGAATTGTTTCGAAGAATTTATTAAAATTATGGGAAATAAATAAAATTTATAAAAATAATTTTAAATATTTGAATTCATCCAAAGAATTTAATTAACATTGTTTTAAAAATAATTGAATTCTTGCAAAGAATTTTACTATTTATAAACATAAATTAATTGTTGCAAAGAATTTGACTATTTATAAAAATAATTGAAAAGTTTCAAAGTATAAATTTGAATATTAGAATTCTTTCGATAAATTCTATTAAAATTGTTTTGAAAACAATTAAATTTCTTTAAAGGATTTTACTATTTATAAAAATATTTGAAATGTTTCGAAGTATTGATTAAAATTTTCAGAAATAAATAAATTGGTATGAAGAATTGTATAGAAATAATTGAAAATATAATGAAATTTGTTTTGTTTTACAAATATTTTGACAATAAATAATTTATTTTTAAAGGATTTCAAATTCTTGTTTAAATAGAATTTTGTGGAAATTTTTGAAAACAATTAAATTCTTTCTTGTAATTTTATTTAAATTGGATTAAAAATAAATTAATTTCTTTAAAGAATTGTGGTATTTATAAAAATAATTGAATTGTTCCGAAGAATTTATTAAAATTATGGGAAATAAATAAAATTTATAAAAATATTTTAAAATATTGGAATTCATCCCAGGAATTTAATTAAAATTGTTTTGAAATTAATTGAATTCTTGCAAAGAATTTTACTATTTATAAAATTAATTGAATTCTTGCGAATTTATTTTACTATATTTTTAAGAATAATTTTATTATTTGGAAGGATTTATTAAAATTTTAGAAAAAAATTTAATTTATCTTACGTTTTTGTTATTTATTTTGGAAGAAATGTTTTAAGTGTAATATCAGTAGTGTTATTATTAGTAGTAATTTTTTTGTCAGACAAAATTTGATATTTCTGTCAAAGATAAATTTTTTAATGAAACTAAAATGTCTGAAATTACTATTTATTTATTTTATATCAAATGTTTGAGAATGAAAATGAATTATTACTTTAAAATATCTTCAATTATTTTGATTATTTGTAATAATTAGACTGATTTTTATTTTTTTTTATTTAAAATTTCCCCTTGCCTTAAGTTTATTATGTTTTTCAAATTAAAACTCTTTTAAAACTTTTAATGAATTGGGTTTTTGGAATTTTCAATATGTATAAAAATTCTTTTTCATTTTACAAAATATTACAAATAAATTTAATTAGAACATAAATCAATAAAGAATTATTTTAAATTAAAAGTTTTTTTTAAAATTGTTTTTCTTGAGTTTTTATTTTTTCAGATAAATATTTGTAGGATACAAACAAGAATTTTTTATTTCATCGATTATGCACAGGCAAAATATTTTATTTTAATGACAAATATTTTTTAGATCTTCCTCTTTTTCGCGAAATATAATATTTTTTTCCCCCAGAATTTGCAAACAAAATATCAGAAAAAATTTCTTACAGAAAAAAAGGGAAAAAATTTATAACCGGGAACTCGAAATATCGGTTTGGTTCAGTTTTATATGAAAAGCTTTTGTCTCCAGTTCTCTTTTATCATGAGGAAAATAACATGGAGAACCGATTTTTCTCCCTTGTTGTTTAACAAACACAAATAGGAACAAGCACAAACAGTGTATTAGCTGCTCATTTGAAACTTAGAGGCTTATTTCAAAAACGACGGGAAATACACAGTCGGTGAAAGCATAACTCTAGGCGGATGCAAAACTTTCCTCCACTCCCCCACCCCCCATCTCCACTTCCTCCATCCTAACCTCCTAAAAAAAAACATGAAAAAAAAAAATAGTTGAAAAACTCCCGACTAACGAAAAAGGTCTGTGAAATCAGTTTCACGTTTGCAATTCACAAAGCGATGGATTGAAAAGTAGTGATTAAAAATTTCCAGCGAAAGAAAAAATTTTCATCCAAATTTTGTTGGTCGAATAAATATTTTATTAACGTAGCAATATTCCTTTTTGATTTCACTGTTTTTTTTAAATGTCAAAATCATTCCCAAATGAATCAAAATGATGCAAAACTTTTTTCTAATGAAGGTGAATTTCTAAAAAACTTTTTTCTAATGAAGGTGATTTTCTAATTTTCTGTCTTCTAATAAAGGATATTTTCTAAAAATTTCTTTTTAAAAAAAGGAAAATTAAATAAAAGAAAATTTCAAAAAATTCTTTTCCTAACAGTATTTAATTTCTATAACAATTAATAGGTATGTGATTAAAAAATAAAGTTTACAAAAATTTTTTAATTCTTCAAAAAAAAAATACTTGAAATTTTGTTGATAAATTGCAATAAAAAATTATTAAAAATTATACAAATTATAATTAAAAAAATATGAGAAATAGTTTATATTTTTTAATTTTAGTTTTTTCACCAATTTCTAACTTTTATCGAAATTTGTAGACTTTTACAAATTTTAGGAAAATAAATATTAGAAATCATAAGTTTTAGAAAAACTTTTTTTAGAAATCAAAACTCTTTAGAAAAACTTTTTTCAGAAATTTAAACTCATTAGAAAAACTTTTTTTAGAAATAAAATTTCATTAGAAATCACTTTTTTATGCAAAAAGGATTAGAAAATATTTTTTAGAAAAAGTGAGCACCTACCTATTAAAATAGTAAGCAAACTACTTATCTTATTCAATGTCTGACTTGGCTTTGACCTATACTACTGAAAAGTGTATTTTTATATATCACTGGGAAAAATACATAAATCGTCTGACCTAATACTGTCTTATACTACTTAGGGTCTTTCTAATATTTTCTTGAAAATAAATATTATTTTTTTTCCATCGCCACTGACTAAAAAGAGAATTTCTAATGTTAAAAATTTTAATAAATTACAAAGAAGCTTGTAACAAGTTCTTCGAATATTAGTAATTAAAGTTGAACGATTCTTAAATAACGTTAATAGTAATTTTATGAAAATTAACTCAAATAATAATTACAATTTTTTTATGTCTGATCATAGAAGGGATTTTACTACTGAAAATGAGGAATTTTTTCTTCACTTTTCTTAAAAAAATTGCGTTTTGTTTAAATTAAATTTGGTTGATAGTTTTTTTAAGTCTGACTAAATATTGTTTATACTGATGAGAAAGTAAACATCAATTTTCTCTATAAATTATAATTTTCACTTATCGAATAATTTTTAAATTTTTTTCTAAAAGTAAATTTTGTTCATGTCTGACCAAAATAACACTTATTCTACTAAAAATAATGTTTAAATTGTCATCTACATACATTACAGTCTGACGATTTTTTGTCATTTAAAATTAATTTTTTACTCAAGTAAGTAGTGATTTTTTCAATGTCTGACCCTGTACAGTCCTATACTACTGAGAACAGTTAAAAAAATTATTTTAATTCTTATCTAAATAATTTTTTCTTTCAATTAAAATCAATCTTTCAGAGTAAAAAATTGCAGCAATAAAAAATTTTTGATTCCCATCACGTCTGACTAAAGATAATATTATCTACTGAAACAACAATTTACCATTTTTATGTTAATTTTTATTTTCACTGATCGAAACATTTTCTATTTTTTTTAAATAGTAATGAAATATTCTTTATATTTTGCTTAAAAAATAAAAAAATTATATCACGCTTCATAAAGTTATTGCTTATTTGATTAAAAATAAAGTTTTATTTCTTGATGTTTTATACTTTAACAAAAAATATTCTTTACAATAAAGTATTTTACTTAATTGTTAATTAAATTGTTAGCAAAGAATTATTAATAATAAAATAAGATAAAACAAAAATATAAATATGAATAATTTATAAATAATTTTATAAACTAATTAAAGATTGACAATAATAAAAAAATTGTTTTTCCTACAATATTCTTCTTTCCTAACGGTTCACTTATCTTGAAACTTCAATCCAATTCTTAATATTTTTTAATAAAGTTATAAATATTATTTATTTACAATAACTGAAGGTGAAAATAATTTTATTTATTGAGAACTATTGTGTTTGTTACAAACTGAATTTAATGGATTAAACTAAGTAGTGAATCAAAAAAGGAAATCTTTACATGCTTACTTGTTGTAAATTTGAATTTTGTAAAAAAATTTCATTTGTTTGGAAATTTAACTGACTTCTTGTTTTTGAAATTAGTAAAATTTACTAATAAGTACTAAATTAATAGAAATTAATCTTTTTAATTTTATTAATTAGTTAAATTTATTAATTTTAAAGCAAAAATTTATTCACTGATTCAAATTATACACTCAAAAGAATGATCTATTATTAAAAGTAAAGGAAAAAAGGAATCTCTTAAATACAAAGAGGTTAGAAGTTTATTGGAAAAAAGAAAATCGTTTAAATATTAATTGATTTCTTTTGATTTTTAAATGCATTTTTTTTGTCAAAAGGATAATTTCAAGTTATTTGACAATTTGTAAACATGTCAAAATAATTAAAAAATATTAATTACTCGTCAAATAATGCAAAGGTAATCTGCACAATTTTTACAATAATTATTTTTTTTATAAAACAACAGTGGATAAATTTAATAATTATAAATATGTAATAATAATAAAACAAATTTTTTTAACTAAAATAAACAATGTATAACATTAAAATAAAATATTAACAATTTTGGATTATTATAATAATTATTATTTATATATTCGACAACTATAATTATTCATTAAAAATGTAAAATCTAACAAGTCACAAATTATAAAAATTAAAAAATTGTTTAAAAGGTTTAAATTGTTTAAATACGTGGAAATTATGATGAAAGAAATTTAGTTCTTATTGAAATATATTTTTTTCCTGACTATAAAATTATAAATATATTATTATTATTTACAGGCTGGTGTTATTATTTTTTTTCAAATTTAAGGGCATTTGAACCATTATGACGTCACAATTGATGCAAAGGATATATTTTAATACTGTGACGTCATAAAGGTTCAATTTTCCTTAATTTAAAATATTTTATAAATTTGAGTCAAAAATAAATAAATTATTATTATAATTAAATTAATAAATTTATGAATTACTGATAAGACGAATAAATAAAACTATTGATAAAATTTTTCTTTTTAATAGTAAACAAAAACCGTTTAATAATTAAAGGATATAATTAAAAGGAATTTCCCTTTAATAGAAAAAGAATTCCTCTTAGACAAATATTAAAAGGAAAATCCGCTTATGATAAAAGGATTACTTTTTACTTAAATAGACTGTTTTGTGAGTGTAGAAAATATTTTCCCCAAATCCTAGAGGGCAAAATAATGAAAAATAGTTAAAAATATTTTTTCGCTAGTTCACGAACAAAATTGTGACTAGAGTCAAAATAATAAAAATAACAGATCAAAAGTAAAAAAAAGGTAAATAAAATTAAATAAAAATAGATAAAAATAAATTTTTTCCGTAAAGTAGGAAACTATATATATGGTTGTATATTGTAAAATAGTGAGTAATTTATCAAATAGAAAAATGAGTTTTAAAGATAAAGTTAACTGGGAAGAATGAGATATGTTTTTGTCTTTCCTCCACTTTTTGTCGAGAATGAAGAGAAATATTTTTAGTTATGTAAATAATATTATGTCTGCGTGAGGAACATTAATCGAGAGTCAAGTACTTTATTTTCGAGGCGTAAAGAAAAGTGGCTGTACATTGCAATATTAGCATGGATAGAGGAGTAAAAGAAAGCATAATTACGTCTGAAGATAGTGCGAGATTTAACCTTTTGAACTGCCCGGAGCTCTCTCTCTCTCTCTCTCTCTCTCTCTTTTTTTTCTTCTCTCTCACACACACACACATATCCAACTTTGAGAAATCTCAGCGAATGTCTCGTTGACTTTGGCGGAAATTATGTTTCTTTCTTGTTGAAAAACCATGGCAATGGTGGTCCTGTGAGGAGAGAGAAAGAGAGAGAGAGAGAGCAAGAAAAAAGAAAGAATGAAAATGAGAGAGAAAGAAAGAAAAAGAGAGATATTCTTACGCGAGAGAAGGGAATGGAAAATCGTTAAGCTCTCTCTCATAGTTTTTGTATATATATATACATCCCTTTACTCTCTTTCTCTCTCTCTCTCTCGCCCACAGTACACCCGCGTGTTAAAACAAAAGAGCCGATGCGCTGGTTTCGCCGTATTATTCACGCTTTTATTATAGTCGACTATGTCCATTCTAATGCAAAGCAGACGCTGCATTCGCGAGTCCGTTTATATCACGCCCGATATCATTTTTTTTCCTTTCTTTGTTATTGTATAACCAATTCTACAATAGTGTGGCTCAAAAATTTTTCACGCTCGGAATACACTTGCAATTGGACAATATATACAACTTGCATTTAAAATTCTTTCTTTTTTTTGCATTCCCGTTGTTTTATCGTGATTTCTATATAAACGTCAATGATTTTTCAATTTAGCAATTTTTTTCTGTTTTATAGAGAGAGAGAGAGAGAGAGAGAGAGAGAGAGAACTAAAATGTGCTTTAGTAGATTTTAAATATACAATCGCCCTTTACAACTTGCGCAGAAAATTATATTTTTCCCCATTTTATATTTTTTTAAAACGATTTTTTACCATTTTTTGCTTTCTTCCATTTTTATTGTCGACTTTTTGTTTCTATCTTTATTTTTGGCTTGTATTTTATTTCTTGATTTTGACTTTAAATTTTTTCTTGTTTTTTTATTTTTATTTCTGTTTTCCCTGATTTTTTTTGCGCGTTTTGAAAAATGATACTTTAAATTTTTTTAAGTAAATTGAGACTATGTTTTGTCAGACAACAAAATTTGTTAAGCTGAGAGAAAATATTATATTTTTCAGTAGTTAATTCTGTATTTAGTCAGATAGAAATTATTAATTATTTATCTAAAAACTATTTTTAAGTAGTGTAAGTCTACATTTAGTCAGACGAAATTATTAATTTTTCTCCAAAACTATTTTTATGTATTGTATAAGTCGGCATTTTGTTAAACGCACGTAAAAGGAAATCAAATAAATTTTCAAAATAAAACAAGTAGTTCAAGACTGCGTTTCGTCAGACTATTAAACTGTGGAGAAGAGAAAAAAAAGTGAAATATTATTTTCCAGTAGTTAACTCCATATTTAGTCAGACATATTAAGGAACAACTGGTACACGATTTCTATTGTTCCTTTTTTCTTGTCTGTTTTTTTTGTTTTGTATTTTTTCCTTTTTACATGTTTTCGACACGAAAATAAATTTTTTGGCAAAAAAATCTTTCCGAAAAAATCGAAATTATACATATTTTATTTATGAAAAAAAAATTCGAAAAAGTCAAATTGATTTAAAAACCAAAATGAAAAATAATTTATTTCAAGTACCTGAACAATTTAGTTGAAATCAAAAATTTTCCAATTCGTCTAAAATTGTCGTTAATGGTAATTTCCCTTAATTAAAGGTCCCTGAAAGTGTAGCAGTTTAAAATTATTTGCGTTGACCAGTCAATATTGTTGTATTACAAGTAGCTAGTGAAATTTATGTATTTTGGCAATGTAGTGATATATACATTTATAAAGTCAGAATTGAAAATAGAGAATATGCTCATAGTAATTGCGCTAATAATTATCTTTCTAGCTATCTGCGAAAGCTGATAGAAACAATCATTTTCGAGATTATTCAAATGCTTTTCGAATATCCAATTCCTCTGACAACACGAGTTGTATCGTTTAGCCAGTACAAATTGGACATTTTCCATTCGAAATGCATTAGGGGAAAGTGGAATAAGGTTTGATGGTGGGGGGAGAGGGGGAGGAGAGAGGGTCTACTCCACTGTTTGAGGCAGAATCAGAATAACGTTCGTCTCGCCAACATTGCGTGTTATTGGTTCATGAATAAGCTAATAGGTACGCCAAGATCGAAACAAGTAATTCGTTTTAGTTGAGACCAATACGTCAGGTAGATGGTAAAAGAGATTTAAATAAAACGTATTTTGCAATTCTATATTAACGATCTTTTCCATCAATTCTTAGCATTGGTCAGTGAAAACTGCAAATAGAAATATTCTCTAATATATGGGTGAATTTTCTGAAAGTGACACTTTTAAATTTCAGTTTTTCAATTAATTTTTTTCTTCAATGATATGGTTTTTTCTATTAATACTACCTAATTTCATACTCAAGAGTAAGATTTTTAGGTTGCGCAAAATTAATTCTTAAAAATATTAAAGTTTTTTTCATTTGAAAAATATTATTGTTGCTCCATTAAATTAATTTTATTTAATTGGCGAGCTTTTCTATTAAAAATTCACGCTAATATCGCGTTCACGAAATCGAAAATAAAATTACACTGCTTAAAAATTAATAATTTGTATATTTTAATACCAAATATATTCAATTGGATGAAAATATAAATGTATTTAAAGTATTTGATTTAATGGTAATTTGGGTTAATTTTTTCAAAGCAATGCAGGTAAATACTAAAAATAAAAGAAAAACTAGCATATATCAAGGAAAAGGCTTCGGAGGTGAAAAGCTTCGGAGATGAAAAATAAATTTTCTTTCATATTTGTATACATTAGGGCGCAATTAAAATATGTTTTTTAGTAAAACATACAAATCTCACACCCTCATTTTATATTACCATCGAAATATTCCGTTAAATTTACTTCTACATTCAGTTATTTATCAAAAAGGAAGGCTTCGGAGATGAAATTAATTTTTACTCGGAGAAAAATGTAAATTTCGATTATTTATAACAGCAATAATTTTTCTCCTTTTTGTAGATAAAATATAGGAAAATTTAACGTAAGATTCTCAGCTTTATTTTAATGTGCATTAAAATTTTGTTTAAGATGTTTTTAAAGTATAAAATGTCAGTAATCATTGTAAAGTAATTTTAACCTAAAACTGAAGACAAAGTTTAAACATTTTTATCAAAAATAAAAGTGAGGTCTACAAATTTTAAAAATGCACATAATGATGGAAAAAACATTGTACTTTCTGACAATATTTTAAAAAAATTTATGAGAATTTAAAAAAAACTATGATAATTTAATCTTATTGTAGAAGTCCTATTGGAGACATGTTGAAAAGGCTTCGGAGATGAAAGTAATTTAGTTATTACGTAAATTAAGTTGAATAAAATTATTTAATTTTCTTTTAAAAATGATAAATAAGTGCTAAATTTTCACTATGGAAGTTGATAATAATTATTAAAGAGTAGATTTTGTAAAATTAATCAAGACATAAAAAATGTCACTTTCAGAAAATTCACCCACATACATAAAAAAAAGAATTAATAGTTTCTACCGTTAGACGATTAAATAATCATTAAAAAAAAGAAAACAAAACCAGTAGCATGAACATTAATTATTCCCTCAATATAAAAAAGTTTAAATTAATTTAAAAAATAGAATATATATTTTTACTCAAGAGAAATATTAGTTTTAAAAACAATTTTAATTTGGAAAAAATCATTTTTTCCAATTATTTTAAATTTTGGAATAATAATTAGATTATTTTTACAAAATTTAAAATAATGTTAAAAAAATATCTTGATAAGAGAATTGGAAAAATGGTGGTTTTCAAAAATTATAAAAGTTGAAAGATTATTTTTGAAAACATGTCTCGAGTACTTTTTCAATAATGATAAGGTTAAAAGTTTACGGAAATTTTTGAAGGAATTATAGTTTAAGATAGTGTCACAAAACTTTAGCATTTGGGATTGGATAAGAAAAATATATTCATTCGATTTCGTACATTTATGGGAAAAATTTTTTGTTTTTTTTAATCTTTCAGTTTTTTTTTCTTTTTTTTTTTTTGAGAAAAATACTTTTTTAATATACTTTTTTTAAAAACTAACTTCAAGAAAGAATACGGAAATTATTTTCAAAAAGAAAATTTATTTTCGCTAAAGACGAGAGAAAAATAAACCAAAACTAACATACTTTGCTAAAATAAAAAAATGGAAAAAAATAAATAAGAATTCAAAACAGATATTAATTAATAAGATGTATTTTAAAATAAAAAAATAATGGAAATAAAAAGAAAAAATACGAATAAACAAAAAAAAATGAGAATCAAAAAGAAAAACCCAATGCAAATGAAAGTGAAACAAAAAAGTTGGGTCCGGATTCGTGAAATTTTTACAGAAATCAAAAAGTATTTTTCTTAAATCAAAATGATGAAAAAATATTTCTATTTAGTTTTAAGAATATGTTCAACGAAGAACAGAAAAAAAAATACTTTCGTTCAGAATTCGAAAATTTTTAAAAAGTTTATATTTTAATAATTATTTAATAAATTTTTTATAAACAATTTTTTTTAATGTTCTGCGTCTTTTAAAAATTAAAAAAAAATATCTACATACACTTAAAACTATAAGAAATCAAAATTCGTTGAGCTTGGTTCACTTAAATCGGTTCATTCCTTTAGGAGAAATAACATTTTGTTTAAAAAGTTGCAAAAAAATTAATTCTGCAATAACTTTTCTAAAAAATAATATTTTTTTCTGTTCTTTGGTGGACACATTCCTAAAACCAAATAAAAATGTTTTTTTATCATTTTGATTTTTAAAAAATACTTTTTGTTTCCTGTGAAAATTTCACGAATTCTGACCAAAATATAATTTTATTAACATGAAAAAAAATTTTAATTCAAGAAAAAATAAAGCAAACAAAACTAAATAAAAGTAAAAAAATTCATAATTCATGAAAATATAAAAATGAAAAAAAATTAAAAATAGATAAAATATAAAGTAATTAAAATAATTAAAATAATTAAAATAATTAAAGTAATTAAAATAATTAAAGTAATTAAAATAATTAAAGTAATTAAAATAATTAAAATAATAAAAATAATAAACATACTTAAAATAATTAAAGTAATTAAAAGTGAGGGGAAAATAAAAGTAAAATGTATATTAACCGAGAACAATGTTTGATAATAACAAGACGATGCAAAATTAATGTAGCGTTTAACGCAACATTAATTGCCGGATCACGCACTAAATACACAAAATACCATCAAAGTCTTTAATTGCAATTTATAGATTATTATTAATATTATTATTATCCTGAATATTTCATTTGCAAGTGTGTATTTATTTTTGATTGATTATTATATATATTTTGATGGAAAATCTTGAGTAATCAGAGAAGGAATTATGACATACAAATATTAACCTTTCTCTCTGGATGAAGGTAAATTTACTAAATGACTGAAAATGAAAGCAGTGTTTATGAAATGAGAGCATCCTGACATGGACACACCCACATGCTCGTTTGAAGCACTTTGTTGAATATTAAATTAGAATATTCCAGCTAAATAAGCTTTTACCTCCTCATTCCACGACACAAATTATTATTCTCACATGAAACTTGTTAAAATATTGCAAAATAGGGAAAATAAGCACTATTTAATACGTAAATTAACCTGTATGTATATTTATTATTATCATATTTTGTAAGGAACAATATTTAACGTAAATCGTGAATATATTAACGGTTTGTTTATTAATTTTAAAACAACCGCAACAATTGGGAGAAAATAATACATGCAAATTAAAGTGATGGAGTTTTTCAATTGTTTATTTAAGTTCAATAATGGAATGGAACATTTTCTTTGTATTCATAAAATTTTTCATATTTTATTTTCAACATGATTTTGACTTTAATTTACTTTAGTGCCTACTTTGCGAATGGGAAATTTAGTTCGAGTTTGGTTTTTAGATTAGATTTATAAATTTTTAAGCAGTGGAAAAGATATTATTTTTCAGTAGTTAATTCCGTAGTTAATCAGACATAAAATTTTTTAAATTATTTTCTAAAAAAAAGTATTTTTCAGTTGTTTAATAGTATATTTGTACTTATTTTTTCTGCTTTAGAGGAAATTATAAATTTTTCAGTTGTTTATTAAAATTTATTCAGACAAGTAAAATAAATTAAAAATTACTTTCTAAATCAAATTGCTTTTAAGTAGTTTAAAGACTACACCCAGAGAAAATTATTATTCAAACCAAATATATTTTATTTGACTTAAATAAACGTATATTTGTCTCAGAACCAACCAGACTTTTTATTTGTTTTAAATAAAATTTATATTTGACATAAATAAAACATATTTGAGTTAAATAAAATTTTATTTAAAATAAATAAACTTTATTTGAATCAAATAAAAAGTCTAGTTGGTTCTGAGACAAATATACCATTTCGCTGGGTGTATATTTCGTCAGACTATTCAATTGTGGAGAAGAGAAAAATAAAATATGTTTTTCAGTAATAAATATTATTTAACTTAAATAAAATTTTATTTTATTCAAATATGTTTTATTAATGTTGAATAAAAATTTTTATTAAAAAAAATAATAAGTCTAGTTGGTTCTAACGAAAGTTTACGTTTATTTAAGCCAAATAAAAAATATATTTGGTTTAAATAATAGCTAATGTCGAATAAAAAATTTATTTAAAATTAATAAAAAGTCTAGTTTGTTCTAAGACTACATTTATTTAAGTCAGATAAAATATATTTGGTTTAAATAATATTTTTCTCTGGGTGTAGAAGATAGCATCAGGTCAGACGATTTATATTTAATTTCGCAATGTCATAAAATACAATTTTCAGTGGAATACATCTTTGTTAAATCCGTCATAAAAAAGGGAAATAACTATTTCGTCAACTAGACATTTTTTGCAATTATTTTTTTCAAAAATTATTTAAAAATGCGACAATTTGCCATTTCGTCAATAAGTGCGAAGGAAAAAAATTCATGGCTGTAATTTTTATTTTCCTTATCTTTTTAATTCTTTTTATCAGTCGATTCATGAAATAAATAATAATTTCTTTTAACTTTGAAAGGAATTTGCATTATTTTTATGATAATCCTGTAATTAGTTGTAACAGAAAGGAAATTTTCTTTTTAAGTATAATTTCCTCTCTATTTTTTTCTTCATCTCTCTGTCTCTCTTTCTGTCTTTTCTGTCTTTTTCTTCGTTTTTCTTTTATTTTCAACCGTGAAATTTCAGTTTAATTTCACGTAAGTCTTTGTCGTTGTTTGTGAAAACGCTGTAAATAACATTTTAATGTCTTTTAATCGTTATTGCGCCCAGAAAGGTTGTACCTAAAGTTCTTTTCTTCTAGTACTGCAACGTGACTTGAAGGGCAATTTTTTATTGTCCCTCCCCCGCAATTGAACCAAATCGACTTTGTATGTATAATATAGCTCTGTTTGTTGAATTACACCTCGGAGATAATGGAATTTACAGTAAAAGAAAAAGAAGGAAAAATTTTATCATTTACCTAATTATACACTTTTAGTAATTAAATTTTCAGACTTTTTTTCAGACTCATATTTTGTTTTATTAGATTTTAGTTTTAGTGTTTGAAATTTAATTTTTGTTTTTAAGTTTCAGTTTTAAATTTTCGACTTTACTTTTAGACTTTTGTATGTTTAAAGTTTCATAATTTCGTTATTGTTTCAATTTTTTGGTATTTCTATTTTTTAGTTCGTATTTTTAGATTTTATAAGTTCTATGTGAAAAATTTTTCTTTTTTTTCTACAAATGTTTTTTTTATATAAATTTCATATGCGTATAAATATTTTCTATAGATTTCGTACACAAATAAATTTTGTATTCCTGTCATTTAAATGCTTTTCGCTTTTATTTTATATTTATCGAATAAACAAAATTATTTGCGCTCTCGCTCTCTCTCTCTCTCTCTCTCTCTCTCTCTCTCTCTCTCTCTCTCTCTCTCTCTCTCTCTCTCTCTCTCTCTCTCTCTCTCTCTCTCTCTCTATATATATATATATGTCTCTTTCATCGTGTGTTATATTTATACGAATTATATTAAATCGTAGAACAATATTGATATTAAGCAAATAGAGAGCTTTCAAAAATTGTCAATAAATACTTATTAAAAATTTTGGCATTATATAAATAAATAAATCCCGTAATGTTGATTTATTAAAAGACAACATTTTAATGCTGAAATTTATGTCGTCTGATGTTTTTATTTAATAAACTAAATCGACTGACAATTTTGAAGCCATACACTCAGAGAAAATTATTATTTAAACCAAATATATTTTATTTGACTTAAATAAACGTATATTTGTCTCAGAACCAACTAGACTATTTGTTTTCAATAAAATTTATATTTGATATAAATAAAACATATATTTGAATTAAATAAAATTTTATTTAAACTAAATAAAATTTATTTGAAACAAAAAAAAGTCTAGTTGGTTCTGAGACAAATATACAATTCCTCTGGGTGTATTGTATCAACAATTAAAGGAGAAATATTTTTGTACTTCTGAAATTTTAATTTTCTTTTTTAAATAAAAGTTTGTGATCTACTTCTATAGAAGTGCAATTTTGCATAGAAGTTTAGAAGTATAAAATATAAAAAAGTATAAACAATTGAATCAATAAAAAAATATAAAATTTATATAATATAAAATATTAAGTATAGAAGTATAAAATTTAAAAATATAAACAATTGAATCAATAAACAAAATGTATACAATTAAATCAATAAAGAAATATAAACAAATACAAAAATATATATAAACAATTAAATCAATAAAAAAATATAAACAAATAAAAAAAATATAAACAATTAAGTCAATAAAAAAAAATTCTTGCATAAGTGCAGGGAACTTGAATTCCCTTTATCGAATAGTCACTCGCCATGTTGCTTCCGCCATTTTGGAAAATGGAAATTGATGATTTTGAGGATAGAATGCCTTGAACTTGTATAAAATTAGCAGAAGGTGGAAATATACAGAAATGATTCTTGTGTTTTTTTTTCGTTTTTATTTTTACAATGAGTTTTTATTTTTAGGAAACACTCGGGTTTATTTATTTATTGCATTTGTGGAATTGAATGTTTATCGACGCGGATCCTCGTAGCACGCGCGTTAATTCGGCAACTGGTCGTGTCGGAGACACGTAATGAAATTCATAATTAAGTTAGGATAATACAATTGAACCAGATGGAGTCCGCGGTGGTCGTTGTTGTCAGTGCGTAGCGTGCCGAGCTTGCACGAATGTATGATGGAGGATAGATAGAGAGAAGCTCATTAATGTAGCGTTGCGATAGTACCTGCTAGTAACTGATAAGTGCTCCGCAGGGTACCGTTCACTATATATACACACACCCTTGTATATGTATGTATAGTAAATATTCACATACATACACTCAGGTATATATATATATATATAGCAATGGATCTGGAGGTATCTTTCTCTCTCTCTCTCATTCCCGTTGCTCTAAACTACTGCCGCCACCTTCCACACACCAAAACATCAACGTTCACGGTCCGCTGCTCTGCATCCCGATCGATACTTGCTCTGGGATACAATATATCCGTGTCAACTATCCACACAGTGATGCATGTCCCATTTTGAGGAGCCTCGACACCAGTCGAAACCACAGTAATTAAACTGGGCGGTAACACCACACTCCTAAAACGACATTCACCCTAACAAAAAAAAAGAAGAAAAAGATAATAAAAAAATACCTAGAGAATGTGAAAGAGAAATAAAAAAAAAATCTCATCACGTCAGCAAAGTCGATGATTTTTAATTCGTCAACATTTCTTCCTGTAACACTTCTAAAATCGTTGAAATAAAACGTCAAGCATGAGTCAGTGTCGTGTACATATAAAATAGAAAAGTTACAAAAAATATATAGATATATTGTATTTTGGGTTTTTTGACTTTCTCGATATTCTCATAAATCGTGTGTTGTGGCAGTGATCGAAGAAGGATAAGGGAGTATTTCTTTCTTTTCAATTGACAGATTTTGGAAAGTGAAAAAAATGGAAGAAAATTTATTACGTTTCTTTGTGATGAAAGAAATTTTACTTTTTACGATACTATATTAATTGTCGTAGGATTTAGTACAAATTTTCAGATTAATTTGGTGCTAACCTTGGTACCCATTTTTGCAACTATTTCTGTATCAATTTTTCAACTAATTTTGGGGGCAAATTTGGTACCAATTTTGGGACTAATTTGATGCCAATTTTAAGATTTATTTTGAAACCAATTTAGGGACTAATTTTGAGATTAACTTGGAACCCACTTTAGGAATATTTATTAGATTAATTTTAGGACGAATATTAGGATCAATTTTGGGACAAATTTGGTAAAAATTTTCGGAATTATTTAGTAGCAAATTGGTACAAATTTTGAGACTAATTTTGGGACTAATTTTAGGACAATTTTTGTACTAATTTTCGTACTAATTTTAGGACAAACTTTGAGACAAATTTCGTATCGATCTTGGGACTAATTTTGGAACAAATTTAGTATCAATTTTATGTCTAATTTTGGAACAAATTTGGAACCAATTTAATATTTA
Organism: Leptopilina drosophilae; assembly: GCA_032873175.1. Taxonomy (NCBI): domain Eukaryota; kingdom Metazoa; phylum Arthropoda; class Insecta; order Hymenoptera; family Figitidae; genus Leptopilina; species Leptopilina drosophilae. Next base: position 17,607,563 of record CM065481.1, read on the forward strand.
ATTTGGGACAAATTTGGTAAAAATTTTGGGAATTATTTAGTAGCAAATTGGTACAAATTTTGGGACTAATTTTCGAACAATTTTTGTATTAATTTTGGTACTAATCTTGAGACAAATTTGGTATTCATTTTGGAACTAATTGTGGAATAAAATTTAGCATCAATTTTGTGACTAATTTTTGGACAAATTTGGATCAATTTAATATTTAATTTGGGACAAATTTGGTAAAAATTTTGGGAATTATTTAGTAGCAAATTGGTACAAATTTTGGGACTAATTTTCGGACAATTTTTGTATTAATTTTGGTACTAATTTTGAGACAAATTTGGTATCAATTTTGGGACTAATTGTGGAACAAATTTAGTATCAATTTTGTGACTAATTTTTGGATAAATTTCGTATCAATTTTGTGACTAATTTTTGGACAAATTTTGTATTAATTTAATGTTTAATTTGGAACAAATTTGGTAACAATTTTGGGACTAATTTTGGGAAAAATTGTGAACTAATTTTAGCACTAATTTGACAGCAATTTGTGGCAAATTTGGCACCAATTTTGAAACTACTTTTGGCAAAAATTGTTTTTTTTTAAATAAACAATTGCTTTGCTTGTATCGCTTTTATTTTTATGCAAAATTGCCTGAGTAAAAAATACGTTCTGACTATTATTTTTTCTCAGTTAAATAATTTGATAATTACTTGAAAATACACTCACAAAAATGATCTATTAACCATAAAACTATTTTTCTTTAAAATCACGCACTTTAACTGTTAGCAGAAATAAAATGTAACATTGTAAGAGTAATCTTTTAAATACAAAAAGATTAGAAGTTTATTGAAAAAAAGAAAATCTTTTAAATAGAAACTGATTTCTTTTGATTTTTAAATGCAATCTTTTTATGTCAAAAGGATAATTTCTAATTATTTAACATTTGTAAACATGTCAAAATAATAAAAAAAATTTAATTATTCGTCAAATAATGCAAAGGTAATCTGCACAATTTTTACAATAATTATTTTTTTTATAAAACAACAGTGGATAAATTTAATAATTATAAATATGTAATAATAATAAAACAAATTTTTTTAACTAAAATAAACAATGTATAACATCAAAATAAAATATTAACAATATATTTAATATATTATATATTATATTATTATAATATATATATATATATATATATATATATATATATATATATATTATTATTATTATTATATTATATATTATATTTATTTAATATATTTAATTTATTTATTTAATATATTTATTTATTTATTTTTATTTATTTATTTATTTATTTTTATTATTTTATTATATATATAATATATATTTCAGATTATTATAATAATTATTTATATATTCGAAAACTATAATTTATTCATTAAAAATGTAAAATCTAATAAGTCATCAATTTTTAAGATTAAAAAATTGTTTAAAAGGTTTAAATTGTTTAAATACGTGGAAATTCTGATGAAAGAAATTTAGTTCTTATTTAAATATATTTTTTTCCTGACTATAAAATTATAAATATATTTTTATGTACAGGCTGGTGTTATTATTTTTTTTCAAATTTAAGGGCATTTGAACCATTATGACGTCACAATTGATGCAAAGCATATATTTTAATACTGTGACGTCATAAAGGTTCAAATTCCCTTAATTTCAAATATTTTATAAATTTGAGACAAAAATAAATAAATTATTATTATAATTAAATTAATAAATTTATGAATTACTGATAAGACGAATAAATAAAACTATTGATAAAATTTTTCTTTTTAATAGTAAACAAAAATCGTTTAATAATTAAAGGTTATAATTAAAAGAAATTTCCTTTTCATAGAAAAAGAATTCCTCTTAGATAAATATTAAAAGGAAAATCCGCTTATGATAAAAGGATTACTTTTTACTTAAATAGACTGTTTTGTGAGTGTAGATTGATTAAAAATAATTATCATTTTTTTAAAGTCTGACGTAATATGGAGCTAAACTACTGTGAAAGAATATAAAATCTTGTATTACGTATCACTACATAAAGGAACTTTTATTGTCTTTTTTAACTTTAAACTTAAAATCAGTATTTTTAGTATATAAATATAAAAATTTTTGTCGAAACTACTAGAAAAAATATAAAGTTTCTATTACGTCTGACTACATAAGATTATACTACTTACAATCACTATTTCTAATATATCACTGTCAAACTATTTTACTTCAGCGATCAATACAGAACTATATATAAAAGAAATCAAGTAAAACCAATTTTTTTTCAGTAACAAATCGAACACCTTGAAAAAAGTGTAAATAAAAATAAAAAAAAGTGGAATTTTTGAATCGCAACGATCAAAAGAATGATGTAAACAAGTAAACCCGCATGAGGCGCGTTTATAAACCCCGTCCTTTGTTACTCAATTGTAATTTACACTTTGACGATTTTGTAAGCTCGATAAAAAAAATAGATGCATGAAGAGTAAATACTGCGAGCAATGATTATATTGCCCTATGTTTTGTTTACTCTTTGAATTCATCAGTCAATAGTTTACTGCGCAATCAATAATTCGATATTTCATTGTCGATTTACTCTTTAAAGCATATAAAGAGAGAAAAAATAACCATACAATTTTCCATCTAATGTGATGGATTTTTTTCCCTTTGTTTTTTTTTACCCTATTCAGTCACGATTTTTATCAAAACAATTTCAAACGTCCTTTTATCAACAAAAAAAGTAATAGTAACTTCCAAACAGCTACATAAATAATATATTCCAATAAATAAATAAATACCAACCTTAATATCCAAGCAATAATAATAACCTAATAATAATAATTCTTTTCATTTAATTATCAATTTTACAATTTTTTACAATTTTGATCTGAAAAAAAAATTCTTTTTTGTCCCTTTCCTCTACCCTTCAATCGCTGACAATTCAGATAGGAATTAAAGGGCACTTATAATACTCGCATTTGGAGAATCGCTAAATCAAATTATGTATTAAAGTGAGAAACGTGCTTCGGGGGAAAATTGAGAGAACGGTCCCGGGAAATCACTTGCAAAACTTACGAGCTAAAGCAAATGTAACTACTTATTAAATGGTAGAAAAAAAGTAAAGAAAGAAAAAAAAAGTAAAAGAAAGAAAAAATGAAACGAAGAAAAAGAATAAAATGAAAAGAAAACGACTATGAGGACAAGAAAGAACGTGACCCAGTTTCCATCTAGTACCATTTATCTTATCCAAATCGTTAACCAGACCTCGGCTTTTCATCCAATTAAATATCGGCAGAATCTCAGGAACAAAAGAGCTTCCTTTTAATCTACCGCTTTTAGAAAATTGTGTGTCGTTATAGATATCCCTTTCGGTAATAGTCATTGTCATTTACGAGTGGCTCAAACTCAATTGAATTTTTAAATGCAAGTTCAAAGCTTCATTTTCGAAAACGAGACTCGTCCTTTTCTTCTTTACTATATAATAATAATAATATAGCGAGACAATTTTAATTCAATTTCATTATCTAGTTTAAATAGAGAAATAAGAATTTTGAATTTGTGCGAAGTTTATTTTGTCGAAAAAAAAAATTATTTATCTGGGTTGTGATAATTGCAGGGCTCGGATCGTCTTTAAGACTCAAAAAAAGTCGCTTTAGTCGCATAAATTCACAACAAAAGTCAAGAAAAGTCGCATAAAATTTCCGAAAAAGTAGGAAAAAAGTCGAATGAAATTTTGGGGATAAAACGCCGAAAAAGAAACACGAAATTATTAAAATTGCAATAAAAATCACATTTCTCGCCAACACATACTTTAACATCAAAAACAATCTGGAATAATATTTCATAAAATTTAATAAAATGGATGGCAAAATTTTATTTTTACACTTATTTCAAAAATCTGTTCAAAATTTCAATTATTTTTATAATTTTTTTTTTATTTTTTATTTTTTTATTTTTTTTTTTTTAATAAAATTCTTTTCCTAAATTCAATTATTTGAAAAAAAATTTAATAAATTGCCTGTCATAATTTCAATTATTTTTATACATAATAAAATTCTTTTTCAAAATTCAATTAATTGAAAAAAATTTAATAAAATGCCTGCATAATTTCAATTATTTTTATACATAATAAAATTCTTCTCTAAAATTAATTTATTTTCAAAAATAATGAAATTCTTTGCAAAAATTCAATTACATTCAAAATTCGCTTTTTAAAAATTTCTCGTCAAACTTTTATAAATAATAAAATTCATTATGGAAATTCAATTATTTTCAAAAGTATTAAAATTGTCCACAGAATTTCAATTATTTTCAAAATTTTTTTTTAAATTCTTAAAATTTTAATTAGCTTTGTAAATATCAAAATTCTTCTTCAAAATTCAATTACTTTTAAATATTTAAAAAAAAAATCTGTTTAAAAATTCAATTATCTTTACAAATACTAATATTCTTCTCTGTAATTCAATTATTTTCAAATAATTTTAATAAAATTCTTGTCAGAATTTCAATTATTTATTTATTAATTTCTGTATATTTGTAATTATCTTTATAAATAATAAAATTCATCCTAGTAATTCATTTATTTTCAAAAGTAATAAAATTATTCGCAGAAATTCAATTATTTAAAAAATTTTTTTTTGTATTTCTCGTCAAAATTATCATTATCTTCATAAATAATAAAATCCATCATGAAAATTTAATTATTTTCAAAAGTTCTGATAAAATTCTTGGCAAAAATTCAATTATCTTAAAAAATAAGAAAATTCTTTGCAGAAATTAAATTATTTTCAAATTTTTTAAAATTCTCCTCACAATTTCAACTATTTTTAAAAATATCAAAATTCTTCATCAAAATTTAATTACTTTTAAACATTTTTAAAAAAAATCTGTTCAAAATTTCAATTATCCTTATAAATAATAAAATTCTTCTCTGAAATTCAATTATTTGCAAAGAATTTTAATAAAATTATTGTCAAAATTTTAATTATCTTTATAATTAACAAAATTCATCCTAGAATTTCAATTATTTTTAAACTCTTTTTTTTAAGTCTTATAATATAAAATAATAATTTTAGCACTCGCTCATCTTTAATTATTATAAAACATGAAGACATCGATGGCTTCTAGTCGAAGACTCGGAGAGATCGATTTCTTCATGTTTTATAACAATTTTTTAAAAGTAGTTTAATTTCAAATAGGTTTGAATTTGAATCTTCTGAAGAATTTTAATTCTTATGGAAAAATAAGAATTAAATATTTATTTAAAAAAGAAGTTATTCATGTTTTTTTGAAAAAATTTGAAAGTAATTTGTAATTAAACTTAACAGAACATTTTTTTGATTAAAACATTTTCCTTTAACTTTAATTTTCTGAAAATTTAAAATATTTCAGTCGCATTTTACTAAAAAATATCTCGAAAAAGTCGATTAGTCGCATCTTTTCACAAAATAGACGAAAAAAGTCATATTTTCTTAGAAAAGTCGAAAAAAGTCGAAAAAAGTCGAAAAAGTCGCACAATCCGAGCCCTGTGATTGAAATTTTGAAGGAATTAGTTTTTTAATTTCGTCTGATTTATATCAGACGATTTTTTTATATAACTTTATTTATATTTACCTTTTAACAAGGAAAAAATATGAAATTATTAAGTAGAAAAAATAAATGTTTTTTCAGTAGTTATTTCTCCATTTAGCCAGACATTTAAAAGAAATTCTAATATGTTTTCTAAATAAAAAAAGTAAATAAAAAAAGTAAATAAAGAAAAGCGAAACATCGCTTTTAGTAGTTAATTCTGAATCTAGTCAGACAAATTATTAATTATTTTCTATATAATATACATATATTTAAGTAGTATAAGCCTATATTAGACAGGCATATTAAAAAAGTGTAAATATTTTATAAATAAAGTTTCATTTATTCACAAATTATAAGTAAATTCAGCATTAAAAACTAAAAATTCAAATTATCGAAGAATGAATATTACACAGGGTAAATTTACCCTCAGACTATTGAATTTTAAAAAGCAGAATAACTAAGTCATATTTAAAAGTAGTTAATTCTATATTTAGTCAGATAATAGATGCAAACTTTAAAGAATTCAATTGTTTGAATTATTATCAATTTACGATATGGTCGATTATTTTGAGAATTTTTTATTCGATAATCGCTCGACGTGCAACATTAATGAAAAATATTGTCTTAAAATCAAACAATTAATTTACAAGTTCGACTGTTTTAAATCAGAAACGATAAATATTTATTAATATATTAAATTTTAAATTATCACATGAAATATTATGCATAACTTTATGATTAAAATCAAACTTATTTTACCTATTGCATTCCTCACTTCTAGAGTTGCCTCGCATAACTTTTAATTAAAAGATTCATTCACATTTTTTTGTTTAAGTTTAAAAATACAATTTTCTACGAAATTGTTAATTATTTTTTTATTTACTTTATATTCCCAGAAAATATACAAGTTTAAAAGTTCTTTTTTTTAAATTGAGAAAAAGTTTATTTCTTGTTTTATCATATTTACTAATATTCTTCTACTTGTGGAGAATATAAAAATAAATTTCAGTACAAACAATTGGTTCGAAAGAAAACTTTTTTTTATGTTTTTTAAGTAAGGGAAAAAATAACCGTTTTTTCGGGTATATGAAAAAAAAATTAAATTGAAGATTTTAATTTTTAATTTTTTTTTTTATTGACGTTGTTGCAAGTTCCATTTTTGCTTTGGCTAGAGTGTAAAAATGAAGCAAACGGCCTTGATGCTCTTTGAAATCATGAAAAATGCAACGACTTTATCCCTATCTATCTATATATGTATGTATATATAAAACTCATGAGTATGAAATGCGTTACGTCGTACACTATGTTGAGAAGCAAGCATTTCTTCCTTCTAGCAAATATGATGAACATAAAAAGCTTCATGATGATGAGTGAATATTGAATTGAAACGTTACAAGTTTCAATCCTTTCCGTGGAAAATCCAGACAAATTGAGAAGCAATATTCTCAGTGGGATGATTTATCGTTTCGAATATATACATAAAAACATATTTTTTATTTTTTTTCACAGAGATAGTGATAAATATTTTTAAAATGAAAAAAAAATATTTTTTATTCTCATTAGTGAAGTATCGACAGAAAATCAAGCACAGTAAAACGTGAGGTGTTAAAATAACACCAGAATGGATTAAAATAATCTGTAACAGTTTAATCCCTCTAGGATTAAATTAATAACAAAAAAGGATTAAAATAATCTATTTTTCTGTTATTTTTAACTATGAATGAAATTTTATTTTAAATAAAATACCAAAGTCAATGATTTGTAAAAATTCGACGAATTTAGCTTCTCCAGGGAGAATAGTAACACGGTAAATCGTTAGGTATTAAAATAACACCAAAATGGATTAAAATAACACTAAATTGGATTATTTTAATCCTTTTTGGTGTTATTTTAATACCTAACGATTTACCATGAAGTCAGTTATTAACTAACTTAGTAACATAGTTACTAAATTTAATTGTGTTCAAAAATTTTAAAAAATTCTCGTTAAAATTTCAAATCTCTTTATAAATAAGAAAAATCTTCTCTAATATTCAATTATTTTACAAATTTTTAATCAAATTTTTGTCAAAAATTTTAACTATTTTCAACAGTTTTTGAAAATTTTATAATTTACAATATCCACTATTTTAATAAAATTTTCCAAAAGAATTTCATTATTAAAAAAAAATTTGAAAACAATTCTACGCAAACATTCAATTATTTTCATAAATAATAAAAATTTTTACAGAAATTCAATTATTTACAAATTGTTTTATAAATTTCTTCGCAATAATTCAATTATTTTCATAAATAATAACATTTCTACAGGGATTTAATTATTTTTATAAATAATAAAATTCTTCTAGGAATTTAATTATTTTTATAAATAATGGAACTCATTGCAGAATTTCAAATATTTTTAATGAAATTCTAATCAAAAATCCTCGAAAAATGTATTAATTCTTCAAAATCTTATTCATATTCGTCAAAAGAATTAAATGATATTAAAAATTTGTTCTTAACATTTTTTATTAGAAATAAATAACAAAAAACATGAAATTAATAAATTATTTGTTTTTGTATTTAAATAATTGAATTCTCGTAGAATTTACTAAAAAAATGTTTTTAAAAATGAATTTCAGTTAAAATTTTAGATTATTTTTAAGTATTAAAAGTATTATAAAGTGGATTTTTATAAATAATTAAATTTTGAAAAAGTTTCAAACTAAAATCTGTGAAATTCTTAATTTTTCATATTTTTGACAAAAAATTCTATAGAATTAATTCTTTTTAAAAGTTTAATGGAATTTTTATTGAAATTGTTTTAAATTTTAATTTTTCAATATAGATTTAATTGCAGAATTACCAAATAATTGAAATCTTGTAAAACATAATTGTAAACGAATAAATTTGAAAATTCTCATAAAACTCATGGCAGCGTTTCAATTATTTTTTATCCAATTATAATTGAATTTTTTGAAAAAAGTAATTATGTTTTTGTAAATTTCAATAAAATTCGACAAAAGAATTGAATTATTAAAAAATTTGTTACTAAAATTCTTTATGAGAATTGAATTTTGAGAAACATTCAATTATTCCATGAATTATTTACTTTTGCATTTAAATAATTAAATTCTTGTAAAATTTTCTAATAAAAATTGATTTTCATTTTATAAAAATGAATTTCAGTTAAAATTTTAAATCATAATTGAATATTAAAAGACATATAGAGTGAACTTTTTGGAATTAATTGAATTTTGAAATTAATGTTTTTGAAAAGGTTTAATTGAATTTTGTAAATACTATTAGAAGTCTTTATTTTCTAATATGCATGTAATTAAGAATTTAGGAATAATTGAAATTTCGTAAAGTTGATTAATTAATTATTATTAAATATAATATATACAAAGTAAAATTGTAATTACAAATTTTTGAGAATAATAATTGAATTGAAATAATGAAAATAATTTTGAAGACGTATTATAATATTTTTGTAATATAAAATAATGATTTTATTACTTGGTCATCTTTAATTATTATAAAATATAAAAAAACCTATCACTCCGAGGTTTCGACTCGGAGTTATCGATATTTTCACGTTTTATAGTATTAAAAAATTTAAGAAACTGAAATTCTATTTATTGCAAAATATATCACCAAAATTGATTATTTTAATTCTTTTTGGTGTTAATTTGATCTGCAACATTTTTTAATACCTCACGGTTTATTGTGAGAACAATAGATTTGTTAATTAATTACAAAATGGACTTAAATTGTCCTTGATTTGACATTTGTCAGGACTCAGGAATAATTTATATCCTTGTGATAAGTGAAATAGTTAACAGTAACTTTGATAATTGACTTAATTAGGAGTCGCATATTCCTTGGCATTCTTGACCTACACTACTGAACATATCTTAATTGAATATTGAAACAATACATTCCGTTTCAATTAATTATTCTCTAAATTTTAATTAGCTTTTAAATTGTTTTCCAAAAATAAAAAAAAGAAACGAAAAAATAAGAAAGAAAGAAAAAGAAAATCTGAAACTATGGGTGTTAAATAATAAAAATTGAAAGTGACAGAAAAAAAGTTGAGTGTTGAATCATGGTATTTTGCTTTTCTCGTTGGTTTTATCGCGAACGGCAGTTACGTTGACTTTTATTCGCTTCGAAAATGGTAAGACAGTGAAGTTCTTTTGCGAAACGAGTTTTTCAAGAAAAATACGCCTTTTTGCACGAAGGGTCAGTAAATACCTGCATTCGCAAAAGAAATCTCTTCCATTGCTATATATATAAAAAGCCTTAAGGTATATGATTAGGTTGTCCTCCACACAAGAAGATCAATGCTAAAGTTTAAAAGCTTCTTTTGTTCCCAACCAAAAACTTGAGTAACAATCCTGTCATAGGGTCCTTGAATTCTTTTTTTTTTCTTCCTATTTCGTCTCCTAACTGCCTTTACTTTTTTTTCTACTAAGGTACTGCTACAAAAGCCCTTCTTCGTCCCATCCTGCAAAAAAAAGAAGGTAGAGAAAACTTGTCAAGAGTTTCTCAATCAGAAATTGACCCTGGATAGCTTTTTCAATTTTTTTATCTTCTCTATACTTTCTCCATCTTTTTTTTCTGTATTTTTGTTTGCTTCTTTGTACTTGAATTTGCGAACATTGTCTTTCACTTTACTTCGATCTATTTTTTGTTAAAAGAAAGCATTAAATTTTCTATTGTCTGGCTAGATTGGACGGTTAATAATAATTGTACTTTGATAAATTATATTTTTTCCTTCAAAAATCGATATTTGTCTTATTGAACAATGACTATAATAATAAAATAATAAAATTTACTATTGAAAGCAAAACGATTAATTAATTGTAAGCAAGTATTGTAATTGTAGTCAATGTTTGAAGCAATAAGTATCGTCTTTAGAGGAAAAAGCTAATAAAAAAAAAATTATAATTAAATATCATTAGAAAGGAAAACTAACTTTAAATAGTATTTACTATTTAAAGTTAGTTTTCCTTCCTAATGATATTTAATTATAATTTTTTTTTTATTAGCTTTTTCCTCTAAAGACGATACTTATTGCTTCAAACATTGACTACAATTACAATACTTGCTTACAATTAATTAATCGTTTTGCTTTCAATAGTAAATTTTATTTATTACATTTTCCCAATGGGAAATGGATTCGTCAATCAATATTCAATTGAGAAAATTTGAAATGTGTTAAGGTTTAAGAATAAAATGAAAATTTTCTCTCAAGTCGAATAGTATATTGACTTATACTACTTGACATTTATTTTATTGAAAAAATACTAATTGTAATTTTTTTATAACTAAATATTGACTCATACTACTGGGAATTTAAAAAAAATAATTACAAAGTTTTCGAAAATTCCATAATTTTCAATATCTACTATTTCAATAAAATTTTTTAAAAGAATTTCATTATTAGAAAAAATTTGAATACAATTCTACGCAAACATTCAATTATTTTCAAAAATAATAAAAATTTTAACAGAAATTCAATTATTTACAAATTTTTTAATAAATTTCTTCGCAATAATTCAATTATTTTTATAAATAATAACTTTTCTACAGGGATTTAATTATTTTTATAAATAATAAAACTCAATGCAGAATTTTAATTATTTCTAATGGAATTTTAATCAAATTCCTAAAAGAATGTAATTATTTTTAAAAATCTGATTAAAATTCGTCCAAAGAATTTACAGATTTTATAAATTTGTTCGTAACATTTTTTATTAGAAATAAATAACAAAAAACGTGAAATTAATAAATTATTTATTTTTGTATTTAAATAATTGAATTCTCGTAGAATTTACTAAAAAAATGTTTTTAAAAATGAATTTCAGTTAAAATTTTAGATTTTTTTTAAGTATTAAAAGTATTATAAAGTGGATTTTAATAAATAAATAAATTTTGAAAAAGTTTCAAACTAAAATTTGTGAAATTCTTTATTTTTCATATTTTTGACAAAAAATTCTGTAGAATTAATTCAATTTAAAAATAATATACTACTAGGAATTTAAAAAAAATAATTACAGATTTTTCGAAAATTCCGTAATTTGCAATATTTACTATTTCAATAAAATTTTCCAAAAGAATTTCATTGTTAAAAAAAATTTTTAAACAATTAAATTCTTGTAAAATTTTCTAACAAAAATTGATTTTCATTTCATAAAAATGAATTTCAGTTAAAATTTTAGATTTTAATTGACTATTAAAAGAAATATAGAGTGAACTTTTTGGAAATAATTGAATTTTGAAATAATTGTTTTTGAAAAAGTTTAATTGAGTTTTTTTAATATTATTTGAAGTCTTTATTTTCCGATATGCATTTAATTAAAGAATTTAAGAATAATTGAAATTTCATGAAAATGATTAATTAATTATTATTAAATATAATATATACAAAATAAAATTGTAGTTAAAAATTTTTGAAAATAATAATTGAATCGAAATAATGAAAATAATTGTAAAGACGTATTATAATATTTTTATAATATAAAATAATGATTTTATTACTAAGTTATCTTTAATTATTATATAACATGAAGAAATCTATCACTTCGAGTCGAAGACACGGAGTTATCGATATTTTCATGATTTATAGTTATAAAAATATTTAATAAACAAAAATTTTTATTTATTGTAAAATATAACACCAAAATTGATTATTTTAATCCTTTTTGGTGTTAATTTAATCTGCAAAACTTTTTAAGACGTTACGATTTACTGTGAAACCGTTGTTTTGTATTACATTGAAGTTGTTTTGTTTAGAAAATAATTTAAAAATTTTCATTGAAGTCAGACGAAGCGTTGATTACGACTACTTAATATTTATCTTACTTAGAAAATAATTACAAATTTTATTCGAAGTCTGACTGTATATTGACTTACACTACTTGAGTTTATATTTTGTTTAGAAAAAAAAATTCTTTATTAAAAAAATTTTTTTTAATTTTCTTTCACGTCATACGAATTATTAAGTAATGTATTTGATATTTGTTTTATTTAAAAAATAATTTGAATCTTTTTTTTAAAAGTCAAACTGTACATTAAGTTACACTGCTTCACGGTAAATCGTTAGGTATTAAAATAACACCAAAATAGATTAAAATAACACTAAATTGGATTATTTTAATCCTTTTTGGTGTTATTTTAATACCTAACGATTTACCGTGTTAAATTTTACTTTCTTTAGAAAATAATTACAAATTTTCTTCGAAGTCAGACGAATTATTGAGTTATACTACTGAAAGTTTGTTTTATTTGGGGAAATAATATCCGACTTTCTTTAGAGTTTGAATGAAGAAAAATTTTTCTTTATATAAATAATAATTACAAGCTCTGTTTTACCTTTTTGGTAATGTTGAGAAAATGTTATTTCAGTAAATAAAATTCTTTTTTCAAATTGTTTATTGTTTTTTTCTTTCACTACATCTTTCAGGAGAAAATTTTTCTTCTACTTTTCTTTATTTCAAAAAGAAAATTACCGAACATTTTACACTTCAAGTATATAATTAGCTTTAAATTCGGAAAATTCGTCTTTTCTGTTCTGCTAAAATGGTTTTGTAATAGATGTTAATTTTCACGTCGTAAATGAATGTTTCACTTGAAATTGTAATAGAAGGAAGTGATAATCGTGAACTAACCATAAAATTCTCCTAACATGCCTATACGGCTTTCCTCGAATGGAACTCAAACTGGCATCTGTTTTACGACTTGCGACGTTCGCATGACGAACCCTTGGATTGATAGACGTGTTTGCGATAGTCACGCTGTGTGTAATGGATAATGGCGTCGCACATGTACTATATAGTTACGTGTTCGTCTTTGGAAAGATGTAGACAGTTGTAGCCACTATAATTGAACAAAAGCTCCTTCCCCACTTCACACATACACCAAACTTATGTTTACTCACTGAAAATTATTATTAAAACATCTCCCTCTTCTTGACACTCTCTATGCAATATTCTGAATTTTCTAATTTATTATTTCTACTCTATTCCTCATTACTAATTAGATCATTGTTTCAAAATTTGTAATATTATTCGATTCATACAATTTCAGATTAATTTAATTAAAACAAATAATTTAACAATTAATTAAATAATGGAATTATTAATTAAATAATGGAATTATTAATTAGTGAAATTATTGAATTATTACATCTGCAAAATGTATGTACACTTTAAAAAAATGGTTCTAAATTAGAGGTGATTTCGGTATTAAAATAGAATCAAATAACGATTTAGTACCGAAATTGGTACTAGATAAGTACCTTTCTTTTTAAAGTAATAACACAGTAAAACGTGAGGTGTTAAAATAACACCAGAATGGATTAAAATAATCTGCAACAGTTTAATTCCTCTAGGATTAAATTAACATAAAAAAGGATTAAAATAATTTATTTTGGTGTTATTTTTAACTATAAATGAAATTTTATGGTAAATAAAACAGCAAAGTCTGCGATTTCGAAACATTCAACGAATTTAGCTTTTTAAGGAAGAATAGTAAGTTAGTTACTAACTTAGTAACGTAGTTACTACATTTAATAGTGTTCAAAAATTTTTTTAAATTCTTGTCAAAATTTCAATTATATTCAAAAGTTTTCTAAAATTCAATAATTTTCAATATATATTATTTCAATAAAATTTTCCAAAAGAATTCCATTATTAAAAAAAATTTAAATACAATTCTACGGAAACATTCAATTATTTTCATAAATAAAAAAATTTTTTACAGAAAATCAATTATTTACAAATTTTTTTATACATTTTTTCGCAATAATTCAATTATTTTCATAAATAATAACATTTCTACAGGGATTCAATTATTTTTATAAATAATAAAATTCTTTTAAGAATTCAATTATTTTTAATACAATTTTAATCAGATTTCTCGAAAAATGTATTTATTCTTAAAAATCTGATTAAAATTCGTCCAAAGAATATAATGATTTAAAAAATTTGTTGATAACATTTTTTATGAGAATTTAATTTCAAAAAACATGAAATTAAAAAATCATTTATTTTTGTATTTAAATAATTGAATTTTTGTAGAATTCACTAATAAAAATGGTTTTGAAAATCAATTTCAGTTAAAATTTTAGATTATACTTAAGTATTAAAAGCATTATAACTTGGATTTTTAGAAATAATAATAATTTTGAAAAAGTTTCAAACCAAAATCATTAAAATTCTTAATTTTTCATATTTTTGACAAAAAATTCTGTAGAATTAATTCTTTTTAAAAAGTTTAATAGGATTTGTATTGAAATTATTTCAAGTTTTTATTTTTCAAAATATATTTAATTGCAGAGTTTTCGAATAATTGAAATTTTGTAAAATTGAATTGTAAACGAATAAATTTGAAAATTCTCATAAAACTCATCGCCGAGTTTCAATTATTTTTCATAGAATTATAATTGAATTCCATGAAAAAAGTAAATATGTTCATGCAAGTTTAATAAAATTCGAAAAAATTCTTTATGAGAATTGAATTTTGAGAAACATTCAATTATTCAATAAATTATTTACTTTTGCAATTAGATAATTAAATTCTTGTAGGAACGTTTAATAAAAATTGATTTACATTTCATATAAATGGATTTCAGTTAAAATTTTAGATTATAATTGAATATTAAAAGAAATATAGAGTGACCTTTTTGGAAATAATTGAATTTTGAAATTAATATTTTTGAAAAAGTTTAATTGAATTTTTTAAAAATTATTTGAAGTTTTTATTTTCTAATATGCATTTAATTAAAGAGTTTTGGAAAAATGATGAATTAATCATTATTAAAAATAATAGATATAAATTAAAATTGTAGTTAAAAATATGAAGAAATCGATCACTTCAGTTATCGTCATCTCCATGTTTTATAGTTATAAAAAAATTGAATAAACTAAAGTTTCATTCATTGTAAAAAATAACACAAAAATTGATTATTTTAATCTTTTTTGGTGTTAATTTAATCTGCTACACTTTTTAATACCTCACGATTTACTGTGAACTGAAAAATTGTGACTTAAAGAAAAAAAATGCCATTCATTACATTTTTTATCAGATAGAAAAAATTACGTTTCTTTTAATTTGACACTTTTTTGCACATTTTAAAATACAGAAAAAAGTTTGAAAGAAAAGTTTAAAATTTTTGTAACATCGAGAAATTTCTTCTACTTTGGTGCAATTTTTAGCACTCATTTCATGAAGCTCGTTTACCAAATTCCTTTTCGCGGGTAAAATTCTTTTGAGAGTGCTTCCACTTCGAAGTTCCGACAAATTTCATTTGACGCTGTTTTTCTTCACATATATCAAAATTTTTCGTAATCTTTTTTTCTCTTTAGAAGTTTTAATTTTGATTAATTTTTTTTTCTCTCTTAGCAGATATTTTCTGTACTTATAAAATTCATAATTATACATATTTATTTTGTGTCCAAATATGGTTCGAATCACATTTTTCTATAAATAATTAAAAATTATTTTTTATTTTTCAATTCGGTTTTAAAATGAAAATTTCAAAACTAATGAATAATTATTTTTGTCTTCTGATTATTTTGCAATTTAATTTTTCATTGATTGATTGAATTATTAAAAAAAAACATTTAGAAAGAAAGAAATGCTTTACAGGAAAACGATAGTAAATCAAAAGATAAATATTCAGAAAGGATAATTTACCAGAGAGACGGAATTTTCATAATAATGTATTCCGTTGAGAGCTCTGTATTATTTCAGCGATACATATTTTTCTCTTCGTTTTCAAAATGTTCTTCATTTAGTGACACAAGTTTCGAAAATATTATCTAATAGTAAAGAAACAAGAATTTTGCTTACTTTATTTTTTTCTTTCTCTCAACTCAACATTACAATTATTATTAATTTATGATATTTTCGATGTCTATTTTAATTTACTTAGAATCACAAAAATTTATGTATTTATGAAATGTATACGATGTAAATTTTAAAGTAGTACAAGTGAATATTGAATCAGACTTGAGAGAAAATTTACAATATTATTTCTTGAAAGAAATTTCGAGTAGTACAGTTAATTTTTAATCAGACGTAAAAGGAAATTTGTTAATTATTTGTTGAGTGAAACAAATTTTAAGTAGTGTTTGTCGAGCTTTGAGTAGATACGTTTTAAAATTTCAGTGAAAATTTTAATACATTGAAAAACAATTTTCAGTAGTACAGCACTCTGTTTAGTCAGACCAGAGTAAAAATATGTTAGATTCTAATCTAACGTAATTTAAATTGACTATAAAATTATTATTATTATAAAAATGATAAAAATGAAAATATATTTTTATCATTTTTCTATTAAATTTTTAGAATTACTTTAGTATTACTTTAGAATTACTTTAGAATTACATATCAAAATTTTTATAATGAATTTTCGTATCGAATTTCTATGAATTGAATTTAAAATTTTTTCCTACAAAAAAAAAATCATTGTGATTGAAAATTCAGAAAAAAATATTTTTTTTAAAAAAAATGAAGGACGATCAATAGGATATGATGCGCACTGTCCTACACTTTCGTATGCATGTCACTGAATATGTGTCACTTTGCGTGCCTGTTCTCGACACATCCCACTATAAATTCTCATCAGATAATATCAAAGTGTATTCTAGGGAAACATAATGCTTTCTCATTATCACATCCGAACACAATACGTCACAACATTTGCCTACTCTATTTCAATTTTAATTATAAATAAGATTTAATTTACCAACTTTCATCTAAATTTAATTTTCCTGTTTAGAGTCATTATTGAATTTTCGTGACAACGTATGTATATAAATCCAACTGAGATTCAATAAGCCGTCGAATTAAAAAACGTTGTCGCATTAAACTACTTTCCTAATAGGGTCACGTATTACTTTGTTGTACGAATCAAAATAAAAGAAGTGAAGTAGAAAACAAAATTATTTTTACTTTTATTTAGCCTCAAGTGCAATTGATTTTCGTTATATTTATTAAATTTATTCATTTGTAGCTTTTTATTTTTTTTATTTTTATAAATGTTATATAAACCACTATAGGTATATTCAAATAGTATTTATTTTATTTACTTTTTACTGTGATCATTTCTTATTATATTTATGACAATATTTTTATATTTCTTATTTTATTATTATTACTATTATTATTTTTTTAATTATTTCAATTTAATTTTTAAATGCTTTACTTTTTGATTTTTCACTTCGCATTTTTATTATTCTTCTATAATTTTTGGCTTGAAATTTTTTTCCTTTGAAATTAAGAAACTCTTTAAACTTTAACAAAAATAAAAACAATTTTAAAAAGTGTTGCAGATCAAATTAACACCAAAAAGAATTAAAATAATCAATTTTGGTGATATATTTTGCAATAAATGAAATTTTAATTTCTTAAATTTTTTAATACTATAAAACATGAAAATATTGATAACTCCGAGTCGAAGATTCGGAATGATAAGTTTTTTTATATTTTATAATAATTAAAGATGACCAAGTAATAAAATCATTATTTTATATTATAAGAATATTAACTTCTTCAAAATTATTTTCATTATTTCAATTGAACTATTTTTTTCAAAAAATTTTAACTACAATTATACTTTATACCAATTATTTTTAATAATAATTAATTAATCAATTTCACAAAATTTCAATTATTCCTAAATTTTGTAATTAAATGCATATTAGAAAATATAAACTTCAAATAATATTTAAAAAATTCAATTAAACTTTTTCAAAAACATTAATTTCAAAATTCAATTAATTCCAAAAAGTTCACTCTATATGTCTTTTAATATTCAATTATGATTTAAAATTTTAACTGAAATTCATTTTTATGAAATGAAAATCAATTCTTATTAGAAAAATTTACAAGAATTTAATTATTTAAATGCAAAAGTAAATAATTCATGGAATAATTAAATGTTTCTCAAAATTCAATTCTCATAAAGAATTTTAGTCACAAATTTTTTAATAAGTCAATTCTTTTGTCGAATTTTATTAAAATTTACATAAACATAATTACTTTTTTCAAAAAATTCAATTATAATTGGATAAAAAATAATTGAAACGCTGCGATGAGTTTTATGAGAATTTTCAAATTTATTCGTTTACAATTCAGTTTTACAAGATTTCAATTATTCGGTAATTCTGCAATTAAATCTATATTGAAAAATAAAAACTTGAAATAATTTATATAAAAATTTTATTAAACTTTTTAAAAGAATTAATTCTATAGAATTTTTTGTCAAAAATATGAAAAATTAAGAATTTCAAAGATTTTAGTTTGAAACTTTTTCAAAATTTAATTATTTATAAAAATTCACTTTATAATACTTTTAATACTTAAAAATAATCTAAAATTTTAACTAAACTACATTTTTAAAACCATTTTTTTAGTAAATTCTACGAGCATTCGATTATTTAAATACAAAAGTAAATAGTTTAATAATTTAATATTTTTTGTTATTTATTATTAATAAAAAATGTTACGAACAAATTTTTAAAATCATTAAATTCTTTGGACGAATTTTAATAAGATTTTCAAGAATAATTTCATTTTTTGAGGAATTTGATTAAAATTCCATTAAAAATAATTGAAATTCTGCATTTAGTTTTATTATTTATGAAAATAATGGAATTCCTAAAAGAATTTTATTATTTATAAAAATAATTGAATCCCTGTAGAAATGTTATTATTTATAAAAATAATTGAATTATTGCGAAGAAATTTATAAAAAAAGTTTGTGAATAATTAAATTTCTGTAAAAATTTCTATTATTTATGAAAATAATTAAATGTTTACGTAGAATTGTATTCAAATTATTTTTAATAATGAAATTCTTTTGGAAAATTTTATTAAAATAGTAGATATTGTAAATTATAAAATTTTCGAAAACTGTTGAAAATAATAGAAATTTTTGACAAAAATTTGATTTAAAATTTGTAAAATAATTTAATGTCAGAGAATATTTTTCTTATTTATAAAGAGATTTGAAATTTTATCAAGAATTTTTAAAAATTTTTGAACACAATTGAATTTAGTAACTATGTTACGAAGTTAGTTAATAACTGACTTACTATTCTTCCTAAAGAAGCTAAATTCGTCGAATTTTTACAAATCATTGACTTTGGTTTTTTATTTAAAATAAAATTTCATTCATAGTTAAAAATAACAGAAAACTAGATTATTTTAATCCTTTTTTGTTACTAATTTAATCCTAGAGAGATTAAACTGTTGCAGATTATTTTTTGCCATTCTGGTGTTATTTTAACACCTCACGTTTTACTGTAAGTGTCACTCAATATTTAGTCTGACTTCAAAGAGAATTTGTAATTATAATTCAAAACATTTTGATGAATGTCGAACTAAGAAATTCGAATGTCAATTTAAAATCCTAAAGCAGAAAAATAAAAATTAATCTTTAGAATAAAAGAAAAATGATTCATCTTTGTTTTCAATCTTTTTTCAAACATGCGATATTCATTTGCATCATTGTTATTGAAAATCAATAGTTAAAAGTTCCGTAGAATTTTTTAATTAAAGTGATTTCCGGTATATCTGCAATTGAATAGTAAAACAAAAGGGGAGGGGGGAATGCTGAGAAAAGCGAGAGAATGAGAGGCGCGTTTTCTTCGGTCTTCTTTTTTTCCTGTGAAATATTCCTCAATCCTATATATATGTAGAGAGAGAGAGAGAGCAAATGTCCAATGACTCGATTTGGTTTCAATAAGGTCTGTCTATCTGGGGAAATACGAATTTCAAAATTGGTATTATATGTAGTATTTCGTTTGTCCGACTCGGGAGACTTGAAATTTCTGCTGTGGCGAGACCCTAGAGTAGAATCCTTGTGGTGGAAAGTAGCCTCTCTCGCTCTCTCTTTCTCTCACATATATACAATCTTGTGCATACGGGCAGAGAGGGAAAAGGGAAAGAAAGAGGAGGTTTACTAAGCTTCTCCATTCGCAACTATGCCCGCAAACGCAGTTTGCTCCGTGGAGAAAGTAAATTAAATCGACTCAAAAGCACAAAGGGAAGTTCAGTCTCTAGACTTTACCTAGAAGGACAAAGAAAATACTCCAAAATTTTCCAAGCTAACACTGAATTACACCATTTTAAAAATTTACACGCAGCTTTACAATTTACTCGTTTCTCTATTTTAAGAAAATATACATTATTCAAAAAAAAGAAAGAAATTTTTTCCAGAAGAAAAAACCGGATATTTTTCTTTTCTTTCTTCATATATATATATATATATATATATATATATATATATATATATATATATATATACACGAAGAGACAGTGAAGAATAAGAGAAGACAAAATTTTTCTATTTTTCTTAATAAAATAAAAAAATTTTTCTTTGACTTATGAAATTCCCCTACCGAAAGTGCATTTCATAATTTCAAGAATAAAATTTTTTGAAAAATTCTTTTATTTCGTATAATGATTTGTAAATATTCCAATTGTATGGAAAACATAAATAATTCACTTCATGGAATGCCAAATCCTCTTAAAGGAATTGAAAACGATTTTGAGAGATATTTTCCAAAACGATTCACGAAGCATCGTAAACAAAGTTAAAAGGAAAGTTTTCGACAAAAATTTTTCGTTCAATGAATCTATATTTTTGTGATGTTTTTATATAATTTTATATTTTTTTTATTAAAGTGAAATTTCTGTATTTTAACATACAAATATGCTGATTCGAAAAATTATTTTTTGACTTCTGTAAATGAAAAATTTAATATTAAAATGAAAACACGAAATGTTTACAAAAAGCAAATAAATAAATAAGGATTTATAAAAATAAATACGAACTTTGATTGCCAAAATGCAATGAATGAGAAATAAAGTCAATAAAGCACATGAGTAAATTTTTAAATATCAATTAGTAACGTATAAACAAATAGTGATAAAAAAATAAATTAAAAAAATTTATTTCTGTAAATATTTATGAAAAAAAGAATAATAAACAGATAAATTCTACTATAAACATATTTTAAGTATAGTGTAACTGAATTTTTAGTCTTTCAAACAATATTTGTAATCAGTTTCTGGTCGAAGAACATTTTTAATAGAATTCTGTTTATTTAGGAAACAATTATTCTTTTGTTTATTTAGTATGACTGATCATTGACTTGTACTACTTAAAATTTCTTTCCTTTACGATACATTTATGGGTGAATTTTCTGAAAGTGACACTTTTAAATTTCAGTTTTTCAATTAATTTTTTTCTTCAATTATATGGTTTTTTCTATTAAAACTACTTAATTTCATACTTAAGAGTAAAATTTTTAGGTTGCGTAAAATTAATTCTTAAAAATATTAAAGTTTTTTTCATTTGAAAAATATTATTGTTGCTCTATTAAATTAATTTTATTTACTTGGCGAGCTTTTCTATTAAAAATTCACGCGAATATCGCGTTCACGAAATCGAAAATAAAATTACACTGCTTAAAAATTCATAATTTGTATATTTTAATACCAAATATATTCAATTAGATGAAAATATAAATATATTTAAATTAAAGTATTTGATTTAATGGTAATTTGGGTTAATTTTTTCAAAGCAATGCAGGTAAATACTAAAAATAAAAGAAAAACTAGCATATTTCAAGGAAAACGCTTCGGAGATGAAAAGCTTCGGAGATGAAAAATAAATTTTCTTTCATATTTGTATACATTAGGGCGCAATTAAAATATGTTTTTTAGTAAAACATACAAATCTCACAGTCTCATTTTATATTGCCATCGAAATATTCTGTAAAAATTACTTCTACATTCAGTTATTTATTAAAAAGGAAGGCTTCGGAGATGAAATTAATTTTTACTCGGAGAAAAATGTAAATTTTGATTATTTATAACAGCAATAATTTTTCTCCTTTTTGTAGATAAAATATAGGAAAATTTAATGTCAGATTCTCAGCTTCATTTTAATGTGCATTAAAATTTTGTTTAAGATATTTTTAAAGTATAAAATGTCAGTAATCATTGTAAAGTAATTTTAACCTAAAACTGAAGACAAAGTTTAAACATTTTTATCAAAAATAAAAGTGAGGACTACAAATTTTTAAAATGCACACAATGATAGAAAAAACATTGTACTTTCTGACAATATTTTTAAAGAATTTCTGAGAATTTGAAAAAAAACCATGAAAATTTAATTTTATTGTACAAGTCCTATTGGAGACATGTTGAAAAGGCTTCGGAGATGGAAGTAATTTAGTTATTACGTAAATTAAGTTGAATAATATTATTTAATTTTCTTTTAAAAATGATAAATAAGTGCTAAATTTTCACTATGGAAATTGATAATAATTATTAAAGAGTAGATTTTGTAAAATTAATCGAGACATCAAAAATGTCACTTTCAGAAAATTCATTCTCATACAAGTACCTACTTTTAAGACAAACTGTACTTGAATTTTGCTTTATCTAAAGAATAACTAAAAATATTTTCTTTGATGTCACACTGAATGTTAACCGACATTATGTGAAATTATTTACTTAAAAATTAGTTGCAAAAACATTTTTTTACGTCTGACCATACATTATCCTTCATCACTTAAAATTAATTTTATTTCATTCTTTGTTTTGATATAGCTTTAAATTACTTAAAATTAATTTTTCTACTGAAAAAAATATTGCAAATAATTTTTCCCGTCTGACGTAAAATTGACCTAAACTAGTTTTAAATTGATCTTTTTTTTAAATTCCTATCTTAACACTGAATTAGGTATATCAATGAATTTTTGTTTTTCACCTGTAGAATAATTACATTTTTTTACAAATTTCTTTTATTTTACAGAAATAAAATTATAAAATAAATAATTTAAAATCAACTATAAATTATGTTTGAATTAGATTTATTACTTCTATAAATGAACGAAAAAATTTATTTAAATTAATCTTAAATTCATTTGCCTGTATAGCAAAGATATTTTAAATTTAATTTAAACAAAATATGGTTGAATTTTTTTTCCACCTGTAGAATAATTACATTTTTTTACAAATTTCTTTTATTTTACAAAAATAAAATTATAAAATAAATAATTGAAATTCAACTATAAATTATGTTTGCATTAAATGTATTATTTCTATAAATGAACGAAAAAATTTATTTAAATTAATCTTAAATTCATTTGCCTGTATAGCAAAGATATTTAAAATTTAATTCAAACAAAATATGGTTGAATTTTTTTACACCTGTAGAATAATTACATTTTTTTGCAAATTTCCTTTATGTTACAGAAATAAATTTATAAAATTTTTGCTTTTACAACTTTTTCTGATTCTTTCTCTATAATTTTCTTTTTGTATGTATTTATTAGTTACTCAATTTCTGTGGAAAAGAAGAAAAATACTTTTGTTTCTAAAGTTCGGTGAAAAAAAAAAATGTACGCATTTGAAAATGATTTTTTTTACACAAAAAAGCATTTTTTTTAATGAGCTCCTTACTTTTCTGTTTTAAGAAAATATTCTATATTGAATTTGCAAGCAATATATTTTTCACCAAAAGAATAAAAATTATTCATTGAAATGCTTACGCTTTATATTTTATCTTGAAAAATGTCTGAAGCGCACGCTTTTGAATTAATTATTTTCATGCTTTTGACAAGAAATATTGTTAATTCAATGGTATGTTCTTTTTTTTATTGTTGTTGCTGTCCTTTTTTTATCAATCTACAGAGGTTTAAATCTCTGTTTTCTTATTGCTTCCTCACAACTAGAAATCGTTTTTTCCCCTCCTTTACAATATATAGTATATAATTTCAATGGGGGAAATATGCATTTGAATCAGGGACCTTCACGAAAAATATGTGTCGTGCCCGTGTCGTGCCTTGACACGACACAAATAACGCTTTGTAATTCGTGCCGTGCCTAGGCACGACACAAAGTTCGCTTGGTAATTCGTGCCGTGCCAAGGCACGATACAAAGTTCGTTTCGTAATTCGTGTCGTGCCTAAAAAAACACAAATAACGCTTGCAAGATTCTACACAGTATTTCATGCGTGTCTTTAAAACGTGCCTTGACACGACACGAATTACAAATTTGAATTTGTGTCGTGCCTTGGCACGACACGAATAAAGAAGCGAACTTTGTGTCGTGCCAAGGCACGGCACGAATTACCAAGCGAACTTTGTGTCGTGTCAAGGCACGACACGGGCACGACACGAATTTTCGTGTTTTTTCGTGTTCGTGTCAGTCCCTGATTTGAATATAAAATCCTTTTCGTGGTGATATTTTTTTCTTTCTCGCTTTCACACATATATATATATATATATATATATATATATATATATATATATATATATATATATATATATATATATATAAAAAGTGAACAGTGCGCGTGGTTCAAGTTTAAAATGAACGAACCGGATATTTTGTATAGTTGACTAGTCCTCTTTTTTATTCTTTCTTTCTTTTCTTTATTGCAATTCTCGTAGAGAAGAAAATTTACCATCCGCCTGTAGCTACGCTCGTACCATTCAATTTATAAACGAGGAATATGCGCGATGCGCGCATTAAGCAGATTTTCTGTCAGTGGAAGAGCGAAATATGTACGTATAGAGAGAGAAAGAGAGAAAGAGGGAGAGAGAAAGAGGGGAAAAGAGAGAGAGAGAGAAATCTAGTGACCATATCGCTCTGCTTCATACACACGACTACATATCTTTTACTGACACTGTACTTTGCCATATATACGTTAACTTTGCAGGAGAATTCATCCGACACAAGCATTCAGTTTTCCCAACCTGACTCAGTTATCAATTCTAATTTTATAGCGGCAAATATCCTCTCTCGAAACGCCATGTAAAATATTTTAATATACTCGACTCAGTGGAACTCGCACTGGACGTACGACTCGAATATTACTCATATAATAAACACAAAAACAAAATTGTCCCCATTTCAAAAATTTATTGCGTAAAATTCACAACAATTCGAAACATTCATTTACATGTTAAAAAAATTCAATTACGCAAGTTTTGTATTTTTTTTCTTTTAAAAATGGACTTAATATAAAAATCCCTTAAAGACGAATTTAATTAATTTTAATTTTTTGTAAAAGAAAACACTGAGAAAATATTATACTTGTTTCAAGTAAAAAAATAATTTTAAATAATTTTGTTCTATTGAAATTCGTTTGTAAGCTCAATGCCAATATGTAAAAAATATTTACTGCTTTGATTCAAAAATAATTTTTATTTGAATAATAAAAAACAAACATACAAATATTTTTTTTCAAACATATTTTTTGTTTTAGTTTAAACCATAAGATATGTTCAAAAATTTTATGTTTGATTTAAACCTAAAAGTTGATAATAAATAATTTAAAATCAACTATAAATTGCGTTTGAATTAAATATATTATTTCTATAAATGAACGAAATTTTTTTTTTTAATTAAACTTAAATTTGTTTGCCTGTACAGCAAAGATATTTTTAATTTATTTCAAACAAAATAATATTTTGTAATTATAAAATTATGTAAGTTTAGACAATATTTCCTGTCCAGCAAAAGAAAAACCAGATAAAATGTTCATACGTTCACTGAGAATCTAAACTTATATAATTTTTGTGAGCTTTATTAACTCACGAAATACAGACTTTCTTCAAAGTCAGACTTAATATTGCGTTACACTTCTTGAAATTTGATTATTTGTAAATAATTACATACTTTCTTTAAAGCCAGACTAAACATTCAGTCACACTTCGTAATTTAGTTTTGTTTTGCTAATAATAAAATTTTTTACAATGAAACTAAACATTAAGTTATAAAGTTCTTAAATTTTTGTTTTGACTAGGAAATAATTACAAATTAAAAAAAAACTAAACATTGAGTTACACTACTTGAAATTTCATTATTTGGGAAATAATTACAAATTTTTTTTTTAAACAGATTGAACATTGAGTTTCACTACTTGAATTTTTATTTATTTAGGAAATAATTACCAAATTGTCTGTAAAGTCAGAACTTATATTGAGTTACAGTCCGAAATTGTTTGTCCACCCATTTTTAAAGGAAAGAAAAAAATTTTCAACATAAAATTCATAAAAAAGTTATTGTAATTAAGTTACACTAATTAAGCTTAGTTTTGTTTTGCTAATAATTCAGATTTTTTTAAGTAAAAACATTTTTTAAAGTAAAAACATTTTTTACATTGAGTAAAACTATCTGAAATTTAGATTTTTAAAGAAATAATTATAAATTTTTAAAAGCAAATTTTAAATTAAAGTAAATTAAATTAAATTTTTAAAAAGTCAAACTTAATATTAAATTACACTATTTAGAATTTGATTATTTGATTAATAATTACAAATATTCCTCTGAAGTCTGTCTGAATACTGAAATAAACATTTTGAATGTAAATTGTCATGAAAAAGAATTACAAATTTTCTGTAATGTCAAACTAAATATTGAGTTAAACTACTTAAATTTAGATTTTTTTGGAATTAAAAAAAATTTTTATTTAAAAAGTCAGACTAATCATTGAATTGTACTACTTGAAACTTGATTATTTGGAAAATAGTTACATTTTTGTCAGATTGAACATTGAGTTTCACTACCGAAATTTAGTTTTCTTTTGCTAATAATAACAATTTTTTGAAAGTAAAACTGAATATTGAATTAAACTATTTGAATTTCTATTTATTTTGAAAAGAATTATAAATTTTTAGTGAAGTCAGAATTAATATTGTATTTTGTTATTATTTAAAAAAGTTTTTTTTAATTTTATTTAATAGTTTTAAATTTTCTTTGTTTGTTTAACTGGACAGCAAACGAAATATCGTTTTACACTACTTGAAATTATGTTTAGTTTATAGAATAAGTATTCTTCTTTCATGTTTGAAAAAACGTCGTTTTACACTACTTAGAATTTTTATCTTAAAAAATCTATTATTACTCGTTATTCATTGTTATTATCCATTTTCATTTCTTTTTCATTCCTTATTCAATTATTTTTCTATTCTTATTATTTATTAATTTTCACTTATTTACTTACCGTTATTTCTATTTATTACAAAATAATGTAAATGTAATTAAGGGTTTTAATGTTTTTTATTTATTTATTTTTTTACCGTTATTTTTTATGTCTATTTTATTCATTATTTCATTTATTCAGAAATTGAATATTATTTTCTGATATGATTAATAAAAAAAAACTAAAATATAAAATTTTTCAAATTTTCTTGTCAATCATGTATCGAAAATATGAAAATTGAAAATTATTCGATCCCAGAGACATATATCTAAAAGGCAATAGAGAGAGAGAGAGAGGATTGGAGTGGGGGTTGCAACTGTATAGAGCAGTTTCCTGCTGCTTTTCATCAGCACTCTCTATGAATATCAAAACTGATTTAATTTGGACTCTATTAAGCTCCATTTTATTTGGATATATGTATTAATCTCTAAAACTGAAAGTGAAATTTTCAATCGAGTTGTGGCGCCTGTTAAAAAAATAGAATTTTATTAATTAAAACTATTAAAAAAAAAATTTTTTTCTCCTTTTTTTTGCTCGAACAAAATATATTTTTGAGAAAAGATTAATTTAGAGTAAATGCATTTTTCGTTTTTGTTCACTAATTTTATCCTCGATCTGAAAATTGTTATATGTAAAAAAGTTTCAATTTATTTTATTTTGCATTTTTTTCAATAAAAAAAATTTTGCTACCCTTTTTCACGCATCATTCTTTAATAATTATATTACTAAAATATATTATTACAATTATTATTTATAACTAAGTAATAAATTTATTTTTTGTTCAGTTAATAAATCTAATATTATTATTATTATTATTATTATTATTATTATTATTATTTTGGTTAATTTGTAAATTTTTTTCTTGTTTCTATTCACCTTCTGTAAATAGAAAAACAATGGAAAAAATTTCTAAAGAATTTAAACACTTCTTAAAAGAAGGAAAACTATAAATTTC
Source organism: Leptopilina drosophilae (assembly GCA_032873175.1). Taxonomy (NCBI): domain Eukaryota; kingdom Metazoa; phylum Arthropoda; class Insecta; order Hymenoptera; family Figitidae; genus Leptopilina; species Leptopilina drosophilae. Next base: position 17,636,085 of record CM065481.1, read on the forward strand.
TAATATTAATATTTGTTTATAATTATAAATACTATAATAATTATTTGCAAATAGATTTATAATATTTTTACCATCCGTATAAGATAACTGTTTTTATGACATGAAAATTAATAAAAAAAACAATTTTTTTACAGTTTAATAGAATTTTATCAACATGACGTTTAATTTGAAATATGTCAGTCGAATTTTTCGGATTAAATTGAATCGTTATGTGTGTACATTTTAAAAGAGCAAAATAGTAATTTTTTTCTCGACAAAAAGAAAAAGAAAAAAGGAATGTTTTTCCTTCTTTTTTTTTTTATTTCTCCTTACCAAGTTTAATATATTTCATAGAGATTGGTAATCTTGCTTCAGAGGGCTGCCGTGTGCCTCTGGCTGCGTTCCTTTCCATGTAAATATGCGTGTCACGAAGCTGTTCACTCTCTACCTATGTCGAAAGCACAGGCGGAATTTCACTGATAAAAAGGAAGAAGATGAGTTTCGATTGAATACTAAGATTACGTTCTAACATAGATGAAAGTCCTTTTTCTATCTAGCGAGAAAATAAATTCACTTCGTACATGCTTTTTTGCAAAAAAAAAAACAAAATTCTTCCCGCGTAATTTTCTCTCCTCACAATTTTCAATAATCTTTATTTTCATCCTGTTGCGTGATTTTAATTAATTAGCAAATGCAAAAAAATCGATGTTTTTGTTATGAATAAAATTCCGATTGTGTGAAAATGCATAAAAATGAAATTTTTTATAAAGAAAAACGATTTTTAAATAGAATTTTCGCCATTAAATTTTTGAATTTGACTTTTTTGAAGTAGAATTTTCCACACTAAATTTTAGAAATATAAATTTCAAAATCGATTTTTTGCAATTATATTTTATATTTAATTTTCAAAATTCAGTATTCAAAAGCAAAATTTTACTAAATTTAATTTTCAAATTTTAATTTTTTTTATTTAAATTAAAATTTAGAAATTTAAATCTTAAAAATTTAATTTTTGAATTAAATTTTTCGATGTTTAGTTTTTAAAAGCGTATTTTTGGAATTTAATTTTCGAAATTAAATTTCAATAATAAATTTTTTAAATTTAATTTCGAAATTGAGTTTTTATTGTAGAATTTTTCTAAACTGACTTTTCTTAATTGATTTTCTTATTTAGAATTCAAAAAATTGAATTTCAAATTAAAATTTTAGACTATAAAATTTAAAAAATTTAATAAAAATAAATAAATAAAATTTAATTAAAAAATTTAATAAATAATTAAAAATAAAAAATAAAATAATTAAAATTTAATAAATTTAATAAAATTTAATTTCGAAATTGAGTTTTCATTATAGAATTTTTCTAAATTGACTTTTTTTAATTGATTTTCTTATTTAGAATTCAAAAAATTGAATTTCAAATTAAAATTTTAGACTATAAAGTTTTGAAATTTAGATTTTGAAAAATTCTTTTTGCAATTTGATTTTCGATATTCAGTTTTCGATATCAATAAATTTTTAAATTCAATATTCCAAATCAAATTTATAAATTGAAATTTTACAAAATTAGTTTTCCATATTCAGTTTTCAGAATTGAATTTTAAAAATAGAATTTCTAAAACTAATACTTTATAAATTCGATTTTTAAAGTGGAATTTTTCTGAATTTAATTTTCTGAATAAAAATTTAGAAACCTTAATTTTAAAATTATTTTTTGTATTTGATTTTTCGAAGTTTAAAACAAAAACAAAAACATACTTTTTAAAACTAAACTTTGAAAAATCAAATTCAAAAAATAATTTTAAAATTAAAATTTCTAAATTTTTATTCTGAAAATTTAATTCAGAAAAATTACACTTTCAAAGTTGAATTTATAAAATGTTATTTTTGGAAATTATATTTTAAAAATTTAATTCTGATAATTAAATAATATGGAAAATTAATCCTCTAAAGCTTCAATTCGTAAATTCGATTTTAAATATTAAATTTTTTAAAATTTTGATACCAAAAATTGAATATTGAAAATAAAATTACAAAAAGTAACTTTCAAAAACTAAATTTTAATACTTTATAGTCTAAAATTTTAATTTGAAATTCAATTTTTTAAATTTTAATTAAGAACATTTAATTTACAAAATTTCTATTATGAAAACTCAATTTCGAAAATTAAATTATTAAAATTTATCATCGAAATTTAATTTCGAAAATCAAAATCCAAAAATACAATATTCAAATTCAATTTGTAGATGATTTAGATTTCTAAGTTTTAATTCAGAAAATTAAGTTTAGTAAAACTTTGCATTGAAAACAGAATTTCGAAAATGAAATCTAAAATATAATTGCAAAAAATCGATTTTGAAATTCAAATTTCTAAAATTTATAGCCGAAAATTCTACTTTAAAAAAGTAAAATTCAAAAGTTTTAAAATTTAGTTTTTGAAAGTATCTTTTTGCAATTTGATTTTTGAAATTGAAGTATTATTGTTTAGAAATATAATTTTTGATATTTAGTTTTCAAAATTAAGTTTTCGCAATAAAATTTTTAAATAAACAATATTTTTCAAATTTAGTTTTCAAAATTGAGTTTTTAAAATTGTGCTATGACAATTAATATCAGAAATCGAAATCTTTGCAATGAAATTTTAGAAATAGAACCTTTAAAAACAAATTTTAACTAAAATAAAATTTTTAAAAAATTTTGTTTTCGAAATTGAGTTTACGAAATAGAGTTTTAAAAATAGAATTTCCGAAATTGTATTTTCTGAATTTTTTTTTTTTAATTTTTCGAATTTAACTTTCTATATTCAATTTTCAAAGTAAAATTTTGCTAAATTGATTCTTCTTAATTAAATTTTAGAATTCAATTTCTGCAATTATATTTTTAAAATTGTGAGTTTCGTCCATAAATTTTAAAAAATAAATTTCCAATAATTGATTTTTGATAATGAATTTTCGAAATTAGGTAATAAAACTAAAATATTCGAAGTTTAATTTCGTTAATAGAATGCTGGAAACTAAATTTTTGAAATTGTTCTTCTGTACTTGTATTTTTACCATTTAATTTTCCAAATTGAAGTTTCCAAATTGAATTTTCAAAATCGAGTTTACGAAATACAGTTTTAAAAATAGAATTTTCTAAATTTAATTTTCTAAACCCAATTTTTGAAACAAAATTTTTTACAATCTATTCTCTAAATTGTACTTTTCCAATTAAATTTTCAAAAGTAGAAATGATTTTCCTTTCTCACATTAAGCATTGCATTTTTTTTTATTCCTTTCGAATTAATTCACAATATCGCATTGTATTTATGTTCAAAACTTTTAAAAACTAGTCTCGAACAAAAAAAAAAAATAATCGTATCCATTGCGCTTGAAAACTCAACTCTATTGAATTTTTTACGCTGACCCATTTAATATCCGAAGGAAGACTATTTTTTACAATACTTAACGAGAAAATCAAACTCCTGATTCAAATTTTCATTTATTTGAAAATCAGCTATTTTTTGCATTCTTGCTTTTTTTTACAAATATAAAAGAACGACAAAGGATAAAATTTTTAATTTTTTAATTTTCTCCAAATTCCACTTCTAATACAAATATTACGTTTAATTATTCAACGGGATAATTAGATTGACCTAATTAGATTTACTTTACCCAGCTAAATATTGAGTGCAGATAAATTGATTAAAATTTCATCGCGAATATTGTCGTACTTATATATATATTCTATATATATAGATGGAACAATTATATAAAGAAAATTTAAGATTTTACCTTTTTTGGTTAATATATCGAGGGAATAATTCGAGAAGGAAAGGTGAAGGAAATTTTTTTTTCATTTTCCCCCACAGCAGTGATGGAGAGAATTGGTGAAAATTTTTCGCTGTGAAAGTATGTATATTTAATTAATTGCAAAGCGGCAGTATATAATTAGGATATGGTTATAATTCGATTGCGGTTATTCTCGACCCTGTGAGAAGGGGAGTTTCCCCTTTTATAACCTTTCCCCCTCCCCTCCCCCCATTTGCCTTCCTTTTCTGTATGCCTCTCTAGATAGAGACTGTTGCACGTTCGCGATATCAGCCGATCGCTTTAGGCATTGATTGCCTTGCCGGGCTCCTCGCGCGTCGTTACAACCGCCATTACCTTCGCCATTTTATCTGATCATCCCTTATTACTATCAACTCTATTATCCATCGCTTCGTATCGTTCAGATTACCACTTAACGAGATAATAATTGATTTGTTTTCACCACGCGTATATTAACTTATAATTTTTCCTGTTATCACATTCGCACGATCGACATCGTTGTCGCGTCGTCATCGTCGTCATCATTATCATCATCATCATCATCATCATCATCATCATCATCATTATTATCATATCATTATCATAATTATTGTTAGCAAAATTATTGTCTGCAAAATTATTGTTTGCAAAATTATTGTTAGCATAATTATTGTTTTCACAGTTATTGATATTATTAGTTCAGAGAGTAATTATTTTAAACAGACTCTCTAAATTTGAATTAGTTAAAGTCTTTTAGTCTTTACTAACATAAAATAGTGACAGACTAATAAGTCAATTAATTAATAAGTCAAAATTCATAAGTAAATTTTACTAAAAAATGGTAAAATAAAATTAAATTGTAAAACAAAATAAAATTAAATTGTAAAATAAAATTAAATTAAATTGTAAAGTAAAATAAAATTAAATTAAATTGTAAAGTAAAATAAAATTAAATTAAATTGTAAAGTAAAATTTATTAGTAAATTTTATTAATTCGAAAGCAAAGTAGTAAATATTTATTTTTAATTTATTAGTAAACGACAGGAAAATAGTAAACTATTAGAATTAAGGAAGAAAAATAGAAAAAAGATTATGTCTCAAAGGCATATTAGTAAATTTTATAAAAAATATAATCATTACTATTAATGTATTAGTAAAATTTGCTAATTTTAGTAAATACAAAAGCTAATAGTTCTTAACTAATTCAAATTCATAAAAGTTTTTACTAACTCAATTTTAAAGAGTATTTTGCATAATATTTAATTGAACAATAATTAAAAGCCTAATAATTAATTTAATAATAATAAATTGAGGAGTAATTACTTGCATGATGATTAATTGAATTAATAATTACTTGCCTAATAACTAAATGAATTATTATTCATAATAATAATAATAATAATTATTATTTATTATTATTCCTTGCATATTAAAATAATTAAGTGTACAGACTAAATATTTTATTAGATTGACTAAATTAGATATAGATTGACTATTAACTAAACTAAAGTTTAGTTAATAGTCAATCTATAAATTCAAATTCAATTTATTTATGATTTTTTCGAAAAAAAAATTATGCTAATTCTATTTTAAATGATTGAATTGCTGTAAAATTTTTATTTATTTTTTTTAATTAAATATTCGTGTAGAAGTTTCCCAAAATTGTTTTCAAGTAATTAAATTTTCTTTTTAAATTTTATTAAAATAGTAAAATATTAAAAAACATAGAATCAATTAATAAAATTTTTAAATAACTGAAATTTTGTAATGAATGTTTTAAAAATTCCCGAAAATAATTCAATTTTGTCGAAGAAGTTTTCTATTTATTTTATGAAGGTAATTTGAATAATGAATTAAAAATTTGAAAATTAAATTAAATTTATTTAGGATTTCTTCATTATTTTGAGAAACGCCGTTAAAAAAAGTATAAAATACAAATGAATAAAAGATTTTAAGAAATAAATTTTTTTTCAAAATTGTTTTTAAATAATTTATGCACAATTGATGTACAAATTATTTTAATTAAGAAAATTTTTTAAAACTATTTAAAATTTATTTATTCTATTAAAATTTTTTTAAAACAATTTAATTTTATTATTTTTGAAAATAATCGAATTCTAGTGATAAATATTGTTATTTATGAAATATTAAATTAAATATATTTACGATTTTTTCGAAAAAATTTATGGAGATTATTCAAATTTAAAGAGTTGAAATTCGGTAAAATTTTAATTTCCTTTTAAATTGAATATTTGTGTAGAATTTTGTCCAAATTGTTTTCAATAATTAATACACAATTAATATACAAATTATTGAAAATAAAGAAAATTTTTTAAAACTAATTATAATTTATTTAGTTTATTATAATTTCTGAAAATAACTGAATTTTCATACTTTTGAAAAAAATTAATTTCTTGTGAAGAATACTGTTACTTATGGAATATTAGATTAAATTTATTTATGATTTTTTTGAAAAAATTTATGGGAATTCTATTTTAACGGGTTGAATTGCTGTAAAATTTAAATTATTTTTTTATTGAATATTCAAAATTCTCAAAAATTGTCAAATTGTCAAAATTGTTTTTAATAATTTATACACAATTGTTGTACAAAATTATTGCAAAAAAAGAAAATTTTTTAAAACTAATTAAAATTTATTTACTCTATTAAATTTTTTGAAAATACTTGAATTCTTGTGATGAATATTAATATTTATGAAATACTAAATAAAATTTAATTTATTTATGATTTTTTCGAAAAAAAATTTATACTAATTCTATTTAAAATGATAGAATTGCTGTAAAATTTTTATTTTTTTTTTAAATTTAATATTCGTGTAGAAGTTTTCCAAAATTGTTTTTAAATAATTGAATTTTCTTCCTAAATTTTATTAAAATAGTGGAATATTGGAATTTATTATTATTATTGTTATTATTATTGTTATTATTATTAATATTATTATTTATTAATAGTGGAATAAATTTTTAAATAACTGAAATTTTGTAATCAATGTTTGAAAAATTCCCCGAAAATAATTTAATTTTGTCGAAGAAGTTTTCTATTTATTTTATGAAGGTAATTTTAATACTGAATTAAAAATTTAAAAATTAAATTAAATCTATTTAGAATTTTTTTCAAAAAAATTCATGCAAATTTTTTTTTAAACGATTGAATTGCTGTCAAATTTATATATTTTTTAAAATTAAATATTCTTGTACAACCTCAAAATTTTATTGAAACAATTGAATTTTCTTGGTGAGTTATATTTAAATAGTAGAATATTAAAAATCATAGAATTAAGAAAATTTTATGAAAAGAATTGAATTTTATCGAAGAGTTTTTCTATTTATTTTATAAAGATAGTTGTAATATGGATGGCAATTTTTTTTCTGATTTTTTGAAGATTTAATGGAATTTTTGTGATTATTATTATTTGTTATTTATATGAGAATAATTAAATTTTATAAAAATTCCTGAATAGAATGGAATTGTAGATTTTTTTTGAGATTGACTAAATTAGATATAGATTGACTATTTACTAAATTATAATTTTTGAGTTATGATTTTGAGAGAAACTGGTAAGAAATAAATTATAAAATACAAGTGAATAAGTGAAGTGAATTTATTTATTTTTCATTTTGTTAATTACAGAAATGCATTTTGATGGTTGGAGGAAAATTTTGTTTAAATATTCTGCAAGACACCGCAAACCATTTCCAATCTAGAATCCACCTCATAACGAACTTGTGATAATGTATGGCGGTAGTTGGTGAGAACTTGTTTAAGATTCATAGGAATCTGGCGAAATTCTGCTACAATAGACACAGTGCTACTAACCTGAGAGACAAGCTCTTTAATCATTACCTGCATCAAGCATAAGCTAATTACACATCGTGTGCAATTTCAATGTAGACGTCTTCATTTTTAAAAAAATTTTTTGTAAATTCTATTTTTGTATTACATTTTTGCGTTATATTATATTTTTCTACTTTAATTATATTAAATTTATTATATTTCTATTTATTTTTAGTTACTATAAATCTATTTATTTTTAGTTACCATATTTCTATTTATTTTTAGTTACCATATTTCTATTCATTTTTAGTTTCTATATTTCTATTTATTTTTAGTTATTTTATCTCTATTTATAATAATCAATTTTTGTTTATTTATTAACAAAAATAAATAGGATCGACTCTTTCCTACAATTAGTACTTGTTAATAATTTAATTATTACCTGTAATTATTAGATTTATTTTTCTCCTATTTGAATTTCTTTTCAGAAATTTCATTTAAAAAAAACGATTAATTAAAAATTTCAAGTTTTTTTAATCTATGGATTATTGTAGAGAATATAATTTTTATGTACTTATTTTTTAATTCAGAGAAATAATTTCATATTACTTCCCTAATTAGAGCCATTCAAGGACTGGGAATTTATATTTGAAAAACTTTATTTCAAAAAATGAACATATAAAAATTTTTATAAAAAGTAAATTTAAATTAAATTTAAATTAAATTCAAATTAAATTTCAGTTAAATTTAATACAAAATTTATAAAATATATAATTTTTAAACTCGTTTTTTCATGCTTCATGTATCCAAAAATGATGTAATTAATAAAGGCAGCTTTCATTGTTTTTTATGTATGTATATTGTACATTACATTTTCATAAATATTTCGTGACAGAAAACTGGAGCATTTCCAAAGAAATAAAGCATTTTTCCCTTAATTTTCGCGATTTTATTCCTTTTTTCCAAAACTGGAGTTTTTAGAAAATACTTTTTCAAATGCTTCAGCTTTAAAAGTGTTCTATTCAGCACTTTAATTTAAAATTTTAAAATTCGTTCTAATTTCAGCAATGAATATTTTTATTTATTTTCAGATAAAGAAATTATTCAAACAAGCAAATTTTTTGTTTTTATAATTATTATCATTTCTTTTTTAATTTTTATTCTTAATATTATAATTGTTGTTATTACTTTAACATATATTTTTAATTACAATTTTGATTTCAAATTTACTTAAAATTGAAATAAATTATGTTTTCAAACAAATATTTACTTGATTGTCATTTTTTCCATATTAATAATTTTTTTTCTAAATTTGTGGATTTTCTATTTTAATTATCAATTATTTTTTTCTTCTCGTAAGATGTAAATAATTTTTGTCCTGTTTTCTCTTTTATTAATCCCTTGCAAAATTGTGAAAAAATTTTTTTTCTTTTCCTAATTAACTAAAATTATGAAATTACTGGCAATTTTCAACATAGAGAAATTAAAAAGCGTAAGAATAAGGACACTTAAAGATACGAGTTTTATTATACCTTAAAATGGATGTGCAAATCCTTTTAAGCTTGAATGCAAAATGGTAGTACTTGAAAGAGATTTTTAAGCCAAAAAAAAGAAATAATGCAGAGCAGTAATTGTAATACAGCAGCAATTGTAATTGTATATTCTCCAGTAAATTTATATATATTTTTTCTTAATTTTCCCCTCTATCAATCATTTTTGAAAAGAAAGGTTTTTGTTTTCTTGAATAATCGAATTTTTCGACAATTTATTTTATTTATTTTAACAATTTATTTTTGCATTTTTTTCCTTTTAATTTTTTTTTTATTTTGCTTCTGTATTTTCTTCTTTTTTTGCATTTTGGTTTGTATTTTCTATTGTTTTTTCGTACTTTTGTTTTGTTTTTTTCGTTTTTTCTATTGTTTTTTTTGTAGGTACTTTTTTCTCGTATATTGTTATTTTGTATAAAGAGAAATTTTTTTGCATTTTGGTTTGTGTTTTCTATTGTTATTTTTTTTGGTACTTTTGTTTTGTTTTTTTCGTATTTTCTATTGTATTTTTTTAGGTACTTTTTTTCTCGCATATTGTTTTTTTGCACGAGGAAATTTAAATTTTGTAAAAGTATTTTATTAATTTGGGAAAATGTGTGCCAAAGCAAAATTTTGATATAAAAAATACTGAACATTAAAAAAAAGCTTATAAAAATTAGGAAAATTATATTAGAATTTAATTAATATTCTTCATATTTGATATAATTTTACTAAATTTCACATTAGTTTTTTTAATCTTTAGCATTTTTTATATCAAAATTTCACTTTGGCGCATTTTTTCCCTATTTCGGAAAATACTATTACAAAATTTAATATATATTCTCTCTTCGTGCGTGTTTTCTTTTGTATTATTTTGCATTTTCGTATTTTTTGTATTTTTTGTATTTTTTGTATTTTTAGTATTTTATTTCGTATTTTTGTTCGTACTTTGCTATTGTATTTCCCTTTGTATTTGGTTTTGTATTTTCCCTCGGCATTTTGCTTTTGTATATGCTTTCGTATTTTATTTTTGCATTTTCTGTTGTATTTTCCTTTATATTTTCTATTCCTATTTTCATTAAAATCTTTTTTCGTACTTTATTTTTGGATTTTACAATTACCTTTTCTTTTGTATGTTTTTTTTTAATTCTCTTTTATATTTTCGGAGCGTCGACAGTTCCATAGGAGTAGGCAGAGGACTTGTCAGTTAAATGAATGATTAATAGCGTATCGATTAACTGGCAAGTATTGTTCCTTTTACGAACTATCGGTGATCGGAAGCTCGTATCAAGAAGCAATAACGTGTAATCAATATTGTATGTTGCGATAGGAACAACGAAATGCCGTTTCACGCCTGTTGAATGAGAAATAGAGACATCTATATATATATATACACAGTCTCCGAGAGCAGCATGTCAAATAAGTATTATTATTGTACTCCGACTAAAAATACGAATTGTTTTTTAGTCAAATTTTACCTGATACTAAATTTAAAATTTAACACTAAATAATCAATTAAGAGAATATTGATTTTTATCTGTCTTTAATTGGATTCACATCCGGTAGTTTATAAATAAATTGACATTACATATTTTACAAATTCTGGAAAAGATGAAAATAAAACTTGAAAAATATAATATACAATTATAAAATATAATATGTGGAATATAAATAAATTATTTCATTCTATAATAAAAAAAAATAACTCTCTCTCTCTCTCTCTTCTTTTTTTCATTAAAAAATATCTAAAAAATTCTCCGGTTTGTAATTTCTAATTCAGTGTTGAAAAGAGAAATATTTCCATTCATCAAATAAATCACTGAATTTATTCGTTTGTTCTGTGAAAAACTTTTTTAATTTATGATTGACGTGATGTGAGTTTCAGTGTCAAAATGTAAATTTTAATTGAAAGCTTTAATCCATCGCTCACTTTTTGATACTTATCCATCTTAATTAATCGACTCATTGCATTGTTAAAACATGATAATGAGAATAAATGGCATAACTATTTTTTCAATTAATTAATTTTTTATTTTCTAAGCAGAACAGCCTTGTTTTGTATACGTAATAATATATTATCGACATGTGAAATTAATTACTGTCTTCACAGTTAAATAGAAAATTTGGAAAATATTTTCCATGCACGTTAATAAATTATTAGCAGGCGACCGCGAGAATCAAATTAGTCAATCCTCGTGTTTATCAATGACACTAGTTTTTGTTGAATAATTAATCGAAGTCTCATGCTATTAATCAATTAATAATTGTTTCATTGTCATAAACATGCGGTGAACGTCAGCTTTAGTTTTAATTATTTCATTGGTTCTTTTGTTCAAATTCAACATCAATTTAACCTAACAATTCAAGGTAGACTTTATAAATTTTTTAATCTATTAATTAATGGAGATAAATACAAATTTATTTTTGTTATGGTAATGAATTTTTTTTTAATTGTAAAAATATGAAAATAAATTTTTTGAAATTTAAGATAATTTTTCGATATTGTTTGTTCGTATTTTGTTTGTATTTATAATATTTAGTATGGTATGGAAGAAAAAGTTTGCACATAAAAGTATAAGAAAAAAGGTAAAGTATAAAAAGCTGGAAGAAAGAGCATGCATCGAAAGCTGATTTTTACTGTCTATTTGACCTATAAGATGGCATTTGGAATGAGATAGGAACTTTCTTTAAGTACCACTCTCAATCTTCAATCTCGAGAGATTTTCCTGACGCAACCAGCATTCTCCAGGTGTCCCAGATGAGCAATTTCTTTCGTTGTCATCCCATCTTTCCTGACCTCGATATAATTAATGATTTCCTTGCGGATCCAGTCTCTGTGTGTTATCAATCCATGGATAAAGAAAGGGCATGTATTGATTTTATTCGAATGCATCGACAAACTATTTACACTCTTTATCAAATCAAATCTGAAAATTCGTTATTTTGTTAAATTTATGAATTAACTACATTCATCTCCATTTTCTTTCATTCATTCTAACCATTCTGTCCGCAGTTTGAAGTTAGTTTCTGTTTATGCTTTTGATTTTTTCTTTAGAAAATTTTAGTTGACAGAACGAAAATATACAAGTATTTTTCCATGATTTATAATAGAATGGTATTACAAATTAGAAAATTTTTGCAAAAATTATTATTAACAAATAATAAACAGGCCGATTTTGTTTTTCTATGTACTTTTTTGTATACAACAAATTTCGTTTAACTGATCTTTATATTATACAAATTATTCTACTTTTTACTTGTAAAAAATATTAGAAAATTGTCAATTGTTAGAAATTTAGATTAAAAAATAGGATAATATAACTTATTTATACAAAATTTTTCTTTCTTAATAACAATATTTTTTTACAAACTCATTATTTTCTCTTGTAAAGATTTTGTAGAAAATTTTAATAAGAAAATAATTTGCATCAATTCTATTTCATAATTTTTATTGTTTTAATAAAATTCAAATTTTTTTTCTAATATAAAGGAAGAAAATGTTTATAAATTACATTTGTCAATAAGAAAATTTAATTAGACCCTTTTGAAAAAAATAAAGGAAAACATTTCATTGAAAAAAATTGTTCTGTTAAATTTATTTACAAATTTGATTAAGTGTAAAATTATTCGAAAACAATAATTTCTTTTTTTAATATTTAATTATTAATATTTTTCCATGAGAATTAAGATTTGCAAACATTTTAAAGTCAAATTTTTTGGAAATTAATCAACTTTAATAATATTGTAATGTAACAAAAAGATAACAATTAATTAACGATCGATTTCTTCATGTTTTATAATAATTAAAGTTGATCGAGTGTTAAAATCATTATTTTATGTTATAAAAATATTATTACTATGTAAATTTATAAAAATTATTTTCATATTCTATTGTTATCTAAAATTCGAACTAAAATTCATTTTTAAATTCATTTTTACTGGAAAAATCTACGAGAATATAATTTTTAAATACAAAGGTAAATTATTTATTGAATAATTGAAGGTTTCGTCAAATTTAATTCGTATAAAAAATTTTATTTACAAATTTGAAATATTTAATTTCTTTTAACGAATTTTAATAAAAATTTGAAGAATAATTACATTTTTCAAAGAATTTAATAAAAGTTGTATTAAAAATTATTGAAATTCTGCGATGAGTTTTATAAATTCATGGAAATAATTAAATTATTGCGAAGAAATTTATAAAAAAATTTGTAAATATTTGAATTCCTGTGAAATTTTTAGTATTTATGAAAATAATAAAATATTTGTGCACAATTTTATTTAAATTGTTTTTAAATAATTAAATTCTTTTGAAAATCTCTAATAGTAGATATTAAAAATATGTAAATTGAGAAAATTTTTTTGAAAATAATTGAAATTTTTCCAATAATTTATAATATTAAACTTTTCGAAAATAATTAAAATTTAGAGAATAATTTTATGATTTTTAAAGATAATTCAAATTTTGAGGAGAATATAAAAAAATTATTGAGAATAATTGAAATTTTGACAAAAATGGTTTTAGATAAGTAAAATTTAAAAAAAATTAAATTCACTGTCTTTCTAAAAATGTCAAAATAATCCCCAAATGGATTAAAGTGATCCAAAAATTGAGATCAAATGATTATTTGATCCACTTTTTGAGATCAATTCGTTGCAATTTGATATTTTTTAGGTAACAGTGTTTCTGCAATAATTTGTAACGTTTTCAGAATTCAATTTGTATAGTATTTTTAATTATAAAATTTTTCTCTAAATCCATTATTTTTAATAATTAATTAAACATATATGTTGACAAATTTAACTAATTTTAGAAGATTTGAAGTTATTAAAATTTTTCAAAAATCTAAATTTATTAAAATTTCTAACTAATTCAATATTGAAAGTTTTTAAAATTTCAAATTGTTACCGTTTGAAGTCAACTTGTTTACGTAAATGGTAAACGTAATTTTTTTAAAATTGAATTAATTTATTTAAGTAAAATTATTCATTAAATAATTTATTAACTTTATGACAGTTGTTCAACATTTACGATATTTAAAAAGAATTTTTTGTCTGAAATTATTTTTAATACTAAAGGTTTAGTTTTAGAATTCGAGGTAATTTTAAAGGTTGTGAAAAAAGAAAGAAAAATTTAGATTTTTCGTATGAATTTAAAAAATTTAATTTTTTCAGTACTTTTAATAAAAATTCTAGAGTTTTCCCTAAATTTTCTATGTCAGATTATAATTATAATTATAGTAATATTAAAAATGCATTTTCCAATTTTAATTGACTTTTATAAGCAAAATTTGTATTAAAAATTTTGACATTCTGTTATTTTTAAATTTGCTATTTGTATTTCAAAATTTGAGACAAAAGTCAAGTTCTCTATTAATTTTAATTTTTTTTTTATTAAGAAGCGTAGAAAAGTTTATTAATATTGTTTTTGGCATTTTTAATGCGTTTTTGGTCAAACAAGTAGCTTTTCTATTCTCTTAATTGTAATTTCAGTAGTAATTTTTTTATTTTTTTGACTAAACACGGTGTTTAGTCAAACGTTAATTTTTTACAATCTTTAAAAGTGTTTTCAGTAGTAACATGTGCTGGTAGTATCAATCACGTACTCTTTATTTTCTATTATTCGTGATTTCGGCAATAAAAGCGGTAATTAAGCAAACATAAACTATTACAATCTGTTAAACATGTTTTCAGTTGTAAAAGTCAGGTTTAGTTAGACATAAACTTTAAATTATATTTGACTCTAAATTATGTTTTCTGCGGTATTTTTAGAATTTTAAAACCAAGTTAAATTCTATATTAAAAACAAATTTTAGTATACACAATTCTATCGATTCTTAAGTATAAAATAAACATGTTTCTCTAAAAAGAAAGTTCGATTGTTAAATTTAAAAACTATGAAAACATTTGAAAATCATAGACTTGATTTTTGTCTGTCCAAACTTTTCTAAAAAACAAAAAAAAACTTCATATAACTTTGAAAGAGTTTTGAGCTTAAATCTCGAGTTACCTGATAGCACGAAAGTTTAGAACGCTTGTAAAAAATGTAACTAATTTTGGAATATACTTGGGTAGGGAGATTCCATTAGGACAGTTTGGTTTGGTTCCGGTCATAAGAGTTTCGTTTTGTTTTGCAAAAAAAAAAAAAAAAAATACTACGTCCAATGCCTTCTTTCTCTCTGTCTCTCTCACACACACACTTTCTCCCTCTCCCATTTACTATACGTATGTGGATGCTTTTAGCGTTTTATTATCCTGACCACTCTTGGGCGGAGGGAGATCCGCCCTAAAACCCAGACCCATTCAATTCTTCAGTCTCTTCTGGGTTTTCGCTTTCCCAATAGATTTAAATGTACTATTCCTCCTCACTCTCGATTCCTTTTTATTTTTAGGCGAAAATATATTATCTACTTTAAAACGAGCGTATATCGTGCGAATAGCATTTTTCCAAGTTCCTCTAGCTTAAACTTGGTCGAAAACCAAGTCGGTATAACGTTTTCTCTTTGAATTTTCAACCATTATTTTTCGTCTACAGGCAGGCGCATAACACACACACACATATATATACACAAACAGAAATGTACGCGTGTGGCCTGATGTTGTAAAACTTACATTTCATTCGCACATTATGCTGCAGGTGTTTGCTGCTGCTGCTGGGCAACGAAATTTTACGAGTCACCCGTGGCAGAAAAAAAATCATTAGAACTTCAAGACAAACTTGATTAGAAATTTTTTCTCTCCATATTTCATAAAGAATTTCAATTTATTTGCAAGAATTATTAGAAATTAATTAGAAATTTTTTCTCTCCATATTTCATAAAGAATTTAAATTTATTTGCAAGAATTATTAGAAATTAATTAGAAATTTTTTCTCTCCATATTTCATAAAGAATTTCAATTTATTTGCAAGAATTATATCATATTTGTTTTTTTTGTCAAGAATAAACATTTCTTAACTGTATTTTAACTTATGCGTAAAATACCTTTAGAAAATGGTTCCAGGAGTATTTTTCGATAAATAACTAGACCAGAAAAGATTTATTGGTAATAATAAATTATTTGAAATTCTTTTCAAATAAGAATATAAAACAAAATTGTTAATAATTTTTTATTTTTTGTTTCAGGTGAGTCTATACATTTTTGGAATATTTCAACTATATACGACTTTTTTTCACCCTTGTTTTTGGTGAGTAGGAAACCTTTTTTTTTAATGTATTTCAAAAAGAAAGTATTTGTTCATAAAGAGAAAAAATACTTTAATATTCAACTAGTAACAATACGCACGCTTTTGGAAATAAAATTAGCAATTTTAAAAATAACAGAATGTCAAAATTTCTAATACAAATTTTGTTTATAAAAATAAATTGAAAATGAAAAAAGCAGTTTTAATATTACTATAATTATAATTATAATCTGACATAGGAAATATAGGGAAAACTCTAGAATTTTCATTAAAAGTACTGAAAAAATTAAATTTTTAAAATTCATAAGAAAAATCTAAATTTTTCTTTCTTTTTTTCACAACCTTTAAAATTACCTCGAATTCTAAAACTAAACCTTTAGTATTAAAAATAATTTCTGACAAAAAATTCTTTTTAAATAACGTAAATCTTGAACAACTGTCATAAAGTTAATAAATTATTTAATGAATAATTTTACTTAAATAAATTAATTCAATTTTAAAAAAATTACGTTTACAATTTACGTAAACAAATTAACTTCAAACGGTAACAATTTGAAATTTTCGAAACTTTCAATATTGAATTTTCGATATTAATTAGTTAGAAATTTTAATAAATTTAGATTTTTGAAAAATTTTAATAACTCCAAATCTTCTAAAATTAGTTAAATTTGTCAACATATCTGTTTAATTAATTATTAAATATAATGGATTGATAGAAGAATTTTATAATTAAAAACACTACACAAATTGAATTTTGAAGACGTTATAAATGATTGCAGAAATTTAATTTTTTTAATTTTACTTATCTAAAAACATTTTTGTCAAAATTTCAATTTTTCTCAAAAAATTTTTTACATTCTCGTCAAAATTTGAATTATCATTAAAAATAATAAAATTCTTCTCTAATTTTTTAGTATTTTCGAAAAGTTTAATAATATAAATAATTGGAAAAATTTCAATTATTTTCAAAACAATTTTCTCAATTCACAGATTTTCAATATCTACTATTAGAGATTTTTAAAAGAATTTAATTATTTAAAAACAAGTTTAATAAAATTGTACACAAATATTTTATTATTTTCACAAATATTTAAAATTTCACAGGAATTCAAATATTTACAAATTTTTTATAAATTTCTTCGCAATAATTCAATTATTTCCATAAATTTATAAAACTCATCGCAGAATTTCAATAATTTTTAATACAATTTTTATAAAATTCTTTGAAAAATGTAATTATTCTTCAAATTTTTATTAAAATTCGTTAAAAGAAATTAAATATTTCAAATTTGTAAATAAAATTCTTTATAAGAATTAAATGTGATAAAACCTTCAATTATTCAATAAATAATTTACCTTTGTATTTAAAAATTATATCCTCGTAGATTTTTCCAGTAAAAATGAATTTAAAAATGAATTTTAGTTCGAATTTTAGATAACAATAGAATATGAAAATAATTTTTATAAATTTACATAGTAGTAATATTTTTATAACATGAAATAATGATTTCAACACTCTATCATTTTTAATTATTATGAAACATGAAGAAATTGATCGTTAATTAATTGTTATCTTTTTGTTACATTACAATATTATTAAAGTTGATTAATTTCCAAAAAATTTGACTTTGAAATGTTTGAAAATCTTAATTCTCATGGAAAAATATTAATAATTAAATATTAAAAAAAGAAATTATTGTTTCCGAATAATTTTACATTTAATGAAATTCAAAAATAAATTTAACAGAATAAATTTTTTTAAACAAAATGTTTTTCTTTATTTTCTAAAAAATTTTCAATTAAATTTTCTAATTGACAAATGTAATTTATAAACATTTTCTTCCTTTATTTCAGAAAAAACTTCGAATTTTATTCAAACAATTGAAATTATAAAATAGAATTGATGCAAATTATTTCCTTATGCAAATTTTCTACAAAATCATTACAAGAGAAAATAATGAGTTTGTAAAAAAATATTGTTATTAGGAAAGAAAAATTTTGTATAAATAATTTATATTATCCTATTTTTTAATCTAAATTTCTAACAATTGACAATTTTCTAATATTTTTTACAAGTAAAAAATAGAATAATTTGTATAATATAAACGAAGTTTGTTGTATACAAAAAAGTATATATAAAAACAAAATTGGCCTGTTTATTATTTGTTAATAATAATTTTTGAAAAAATTTTCTAATTTGTAATACTATTCTATTATAAATCATGGAAAAATACTTGTATATTTTTGTTCTGTCAACTAAAATTTTCTGAAGAAAAAAAACAAAAGCATAAACAGAAACCAACTTTAAACTGCGGACAGAATGGACAGAATGAATGAAAGAAAATAAAGATTAATATATCTTATTAATTTCGTCATCTGTTGTAAATATATTTATATTTCCTTTCAAAAATTCCATTCAATTGCCTTTTTTATTTAATGTATCAATACATTAGTTATATTTATAAATAAATAATTTGATTATTAAAAGTTTTTTAAATTCCCTTTAAATACTGAAAAAACAATCAAAATGTATAAAAAAGTAATTCGCAAATAATACCATAATGCAGGTCTCTACAGTAAATTCACGTAATTTGAAAAAAAACTCTCTAGCTATAAATAATCCATATATGCGACTAAATATTACATAACATTAATGTTCAATATCCAATAAATCTCATTAAATCCTGTTTTCATAATAATCGTAAAACTGTCTCATATTTATTACCTAGTTTCGAATATAATTGAATGTCCTGATCAAAAGGCTGTTTTATCACTTTAAAAAAAAACAACTCGAAATCATTATTTCCTTAATCAATAATTACAAAATTTTCGAATGCTCTTTTTTCAACTGTTTATAAATTTATTTAAGAAATTACTATTTATGTCTAAGTAAGTACCTTTAAAAAATTCAAATTCTTTCTTCTTAATCAGAAGCTAAATTTTCAAAAAATTACCACCCTTTGATAAAAATTCTCAATTATTTTTTCATGATGAGATCTTTAAAATTAAAGAGAGAAAAATAAGGAGAAAAGGGGAAAAGAGTGAAAGAGAAAGAGAGAAAATAGAAGAGAGAAAAAGAGATGGAGGAAGGGAGAAAAAATAGAGAGAAAGAGAGAAGGAGTAAAAGAGAGTGAGATAATGAAATTGTAAATGAACGAATCTCATTTAAAGGACTTTCCGCAGGCATGAAAGTAAAGAACACAGAGCGAAAAAAAAGTGAAAAATAAATCATCAAAATGAGAAAATTAATGTGAAAAGGATTTATAACATTTGTAAAATGGCTTCGATGATTAACGTGTGCTATGACGAAAAGTTTTTCTATGTTCATGAAACATTCCCTCTCTCTCTCTCTCGCCACTAACTCGGTATGTTCAGGGGCGGTTATTTTCTCTCTCGTGTTTAAAGTAGTTGCATGATAAAACTGTCAAAACTTTCACACAAGAATTTATTAACGCCATAGAAATTGAAATAAGGTACATTGGATCATGACTGTAGTAGTTGTAACCCCGAAAAAAAAGAGGTGAAAAGTTGACAAAGTGTCGCCTAAAGAATGTCCACTTTCATTCAATAGACAAATTTTCCTAAACTTTATCATCATTTTTTCTTTTTTTTCTGAATTACTTAATTAAATTGCTTTTATAAAAAATACCAAAAAAAATTGAGACAGTCACTGTCAGTTTTTGCTCAGACAATTCTAAGTTAAAAAAAATTGATTTTCCCACTAGAAAATTTTTTTTTCATTTTTGTTAAATTACCCAAATTTTCGAGTTATGAATTTTCGAAATTTTAGATTTTTGCAAGTCAGTCTATTTAATATCGAAAATATGCCGAAAACTTAAAGGTTGAAAATATTGAGTTTAGAAAAAAATTGTTAAAGAATGAAAGTTTTAGTTTCTAAAAACCAAATATTTTTTTTCAAGTTACAATTTTTTTTTGTATTTCGTTTAGAATATGAGAATTTCGGTGGTATTGTATTGGGGGCACAGAGGGGGGAAAAGTAGAAAGGGGTAGGGGAAGGGGGTTGAAGAAAATCGTTGGGGAAAACATTTTAACAAAATGTCGAGTCTAGAGAGTCAGGTATCGACATGGTCAACATATGGGGGCAATAATTTGCTGGAGTTTGTGGCCTCCCTTCAGGAGGTTCAAAGTATGGGGGGCACACACCAACTCTGGCGCCCGGATACTTGAAAACACTTTAGTGCCTGCAGTAGGGTTGGCCAGAGACGCATCAATCAAGATCCAAAAACGTTCAACGACTTTCCAAGTTAGCGCACACTTTTTCTCTTTTGCTCACTTTTCTCCCCGGGGTAAACTGTCACATGAGAGAGACCAAAAGTGTGTTTCTCTTTTTTACATTCTCATTTTTTATTGCTTCCAGCTCAGTTTTTTTTTCTTCACTTATTTATGGACTTATTTATTTACTTAATTGGTTACTTATTCATTTATTAAAGACAATTAAAAAAATTAACAAAATAAATAAATAAATACTCTCTAAATTTGAATTAGTAAAAATATTTACTAAATTGAATTAGTGACTGACTTTTTGCTTTTGAATTAGTAAATTTTACTAATAAATAGTTATTTCGACTAATTTCTTTAGTAAAATTTACTAATTTACTAATTTATTTATTTATTTAATTTGAGTATTAACTCAAATACTCTTTAGTATTACTAAAATTTACTAATACTCTCTAAATTTGAATTAGTAAAAATATTTACTAAATTGAATTGGTGACTGAGTTTTTGCTTTCGAATTAGTAAATTTTACTAAAGAAATTAGTCGAATTAACTATTTATTAACAAAATTTACTAATTCAAAAGTAGCAAAAAATCAGTCTCTAATTCAATTTAATAAATATTTTTACTAATTCAAATTTAGAGAGTATTAGTAAATTTTAGTAATACTAAAGAGTACTTGAGTATTAGTAAATTAGTAAATTTTACTAAAAAAAATTAGTCGAAATAACTATTTATTAGTAAAATTTACTAATTCGAAAGCAAAAAGTCAGTCACTATTTCAGTTTAGTAAAAATTTTTACTGGTAGGGGGTCATTTTTTTCAAACTCATTTTCCCAAAAAATCGTATTCCCAAAAAAGTGTTATTCTCAAAGTAATTTTTTCACAAAAAATTTTTTTCTCCAAAATCATATTTTTCCAAAAAAATTGTTCATCAGATATAATGTAAATTATTTTTTATGTCTAGTGTATAAGTATAAATAAAACAATTCTAAAATAATAACGAGCAAATATAATTTCAATAAAATAATAAAAAAAATGTGAAAATACGAAGAATTTAGAATTGTATGTTGTAATTGTAACCAATATAATTTGCAAATATCCAGTCATATCTATTTATTATTATTATTTATTATTTTTTTTTATTTTCAGTCTATTTTAAGAAAATTTCACAAAACAATTCAATTATTTAAAAAGAAATTTTTATAAAATTAGTCTCAAGAAATTATTTTCAAAAGTAATTAAAATTCATAGCAAAAATTCATAATTATTGTCAAAAAAAATTTACAAAAATTGTCGTCAGAATTTCAATTATTTTTATAAATAATGGAAAAAAATTTTCTCCGAAATTTAATAATACATTCGAAAATTTTCTGCAATTTAGTGATTTTTAATATTTACTATTTTAATAAAGTTGACCAAAAAAATTCAATTTTTTTTTAATTTATTAAAATTCTATGCAAACATTTAATAGTTTTTATAAAATTATAAAATTTTCAAAGGAATGCAATTGTTTACAAATTTTTTACAAATTTCTTCGCAATCATTCAATTGCTTTCATAAATAATAAAATTCTTTTTAGAAATTCAATTTTTTTTAAAAATCATAAAACTCATTGCAGAGTCTCAATTATTTGTAATAAAATTTTAACCGAATTCGTTGTCAAAATTTAATTTATCTTTATCTTAAAAATATAATTTTTCTCCGAAATTAATTTATTTTCAAAAATTTTAATAAAATTCTTGTCAGAATTTCAATTACTTCAAATAAATGTACAATTTTTTTCCAATTTCTCGAAAAATGAAAATTATTCTCAAAAATTTTATTAAAATTTGTCAAGATAATTAAATACTTGCACAAATATGTATTAATTTGGGAAAACCTGATTTTGGAAAAAAAAATTTTTGGCAAAAATGTCCTCTGGAAATCAGTATTGTTTGGGAAACTTGTTTTTGAGAAAAATATCCTCTGAAAAAAATGGATTTTTTATATATTTGTTTAAACTATTTACTTTGTTAGTTACATAATTATTTCTTTTGTAATTTTTTATTTTTTCACTTATTATTAATTTACTTACTCCTTTTTTGGATACTTTTTTTTTACTTATTTACTCATTTATTTATTTTCGTATTAAAATACCTTTTTTTCTTACTAATTTTTTTACTTTTTTTAACAGTTTTAGTTTTAACAATTTTTTTATTTTACTATAATAAGTGATTATTTGTTTTTGTATTTATTTACTTGTTTATCAACTTTTTAATTAAATAAATGTTGTACGAGTTTTTAATAATAACTGACCATATATTTACTTATTCATCTTTTTATTCACATATTCACTTACTTTTAAGAATAAATTTTTTACTGACTCATTTTCAACTTATTATTTATAACAAATTTTTTTCCCCAAAGTCATATTTTCTCAAAATAAAATTGTTCATCAGATATAATGTAAATTATTTTTTTATGTCCAGTGTATAAAGATAAATAATAAAATAATTATAAAATAATAATGAACAAATATAATTTCAATAAAATAATATGAAAATGTAAAAATACAAAGAATTTAGAATTGTATTTATTTTGTCCCTTTTTTAATTGTTTTTTTTACATATTTGTATAAATTATTTACTTTGTTAGTTACATAATTATTTCCTTTGTAATTTTTTATTTATTTACTTATTATTCATTTACTTACTTCCTTTTAGGCTACTTTTTTATTCACTTATTTACTCATTTATTTATTTACGTATTTAAATACTTTTTTTTCTTACTAATTTCCTTACTTTTTTTAACAACTTTAATTTTTTAACAATTTTTTTTATTTAAATATTTTTTATTTTTATTTAATGTGATTATTTATGTGTTTATTTTTTATGTGTTTATTTATTTATCAGCTTTTTTAAAATTAAATATTGTACAGGCTTTCAATAAAAACTGACCATATATTTACTTATTCATCTTTTTATTCACATATTTACTTACTTTTAAAAATAATTTTTTTACTGGCTCCTTTTCAACTTATTATTATTTATAACAAAATTTGTTTTTTTGCAAGTATGTTATAAACTTTCTCGAAAGCAAATAATGTTTATATATATATTGAGATTGGATCGCGCTTTACAATTTAAGTTTGAATTCCCTTTGGTGAGATGTAAATCACCAATTTCGTGTCACACGCAAGTAACAGGAGTGAAACAAAGTTTGTCAACTCGAACTCATCCTCGACCAACTTTCGATCCTTTTATTCAATTAGATTTTATTCGATTCAATCCAATTTCAATTTAATCCTCATTATTAATGACTCTGGGTTTATTTTTTGTTTTGTTTGTTAATAATAATAATAATACTAATAATAATAATAGTAATAATAATAATAATAATAATAATAATAATAATAATAATAATAATAATAATAATAATAATAATAATAGTAATAATAATAATAATAATAATAATAATAATAATAATAATAATAATAATAATAAACAGAAAAGAACACGGTATTAATAAGCTTTGGTGGAAAGTTGATTAATTGTATAATTTACTTTGTTACTTAAAATGTGAAATTTTATAAATAAACTTTCAAAAAGAGTAGCGTGATGGCTATGATTGATCTGTTTAGAGGAAGAGGAAGTTGCATTTTATACGTTAAAAGTAATCAACTTTAACAATTTTCTACTTTAATGGAAGTTTCCTTGAGATGTAGGCAAGTAATCGTTAAAATTGATTTAAGAAATTGAAAATCTCCTCTTTTATGTCGAATACTTAATTTTTCATTGCAAATTGCAAGCATTTTTTCGTGTAAATATTTTCATATATCTAGAAAATAACTTAAATTAAAAATTCACTTTTATTTCGACTAGAAAACTCAATTCCACATTAGGAAAGAAAGTGAATATTTTTAATTCGGTGAATAATTTTCCAGGTGTTTAAAGTTGTTGGTTCATATTTGTCATAAACATTTAGAAGTGAATATGAATGTAAAAATGTAATTTTAGATATGCGCGTATGCCCATTGACGTTAGCTAATTTGAGACTGCGCCAAAGTGCACAAATTATAATCATAATCTAACGAGGCCCTTACAATTGCTAGATGTAATCGTCGCTATTATGTTAGTTCGAGCATGGTTATTGTTTGAACATGTGCAATGATCAAGCGATTTGCGCGTTATAATTAACGCGTATTGATCTTGTGCAATCGTGAATTTCCTCCCGAGTTTGTGAATTCGTTCGGTCATAACTGTTTTCCGCTATCGCAGATGTAACCATTCCAACAAAGTAATTTCATACTCGAGACATATTCCATTTCCAAACCAAAGCCTCCATTTACTGATTTATCATATAACAGTGTTATTCGCATTTCAATTATCCTGGGGAGGGGGGCAAAAATTTTCCGACTAAGAGAAGTTCTAATAATGAAGGGGAACAAATTTTTAATTACGATAATAGCATAAAAATAAAAAAAAATTAGATATAATAAATTTTCACAGGAGGGAGAATCATTTTGACTTATAGATTGCGAGCTCATACGCGTAGAAACAAGAAAAAGTGTTAATTATGAAATATAACGAAAATTTTGAATATTAGATGGGAATTTCTATAAAATAATGAGATGAAACAAATGTTGTCTGTATATTTCATTCAGCTTTATTTCATACTGGTGTTAACCCTTAAGTAAGTCTCCCCTGGGATGAGAGGTCCAGAGAAGAATGATGGCAAGTGAGTTAAGAGGGGACGTATGAAAGTCCCACATCAGTGCCGTCTGTCTCTCAGTGCGAGAAAAGCCCGAATCTAAACTAAATTCCCCTTGAGTCCACTTTTCGTTTAGTTTAAAGAAGGGATAAATCTGATAACAACAGACATCCGATTTATTGCTGTTCGAATGGCATTTGTTTCTCCTTCTAAGTATTTATATTTATTTCGACACCGCTCTTTCAATTTTTGCTTTATTTGAATAATTATAAGCGAGTAAATAAATATTGTTTGAAAAAGAGTAAAAATGAAAAAAAAGAGTAAAAAATAACAAGAGAAGTTATTATTATTCTTTATTTCGCTACCACGTTCAATTTGCTCTGTTTAAATAATTACAAACTGAAAAATAAGTAAGTTATGTAAAAAAGGAGTAAAAAATAAAAAGAGAAGTTATTATTATTCTTTATTTCGCTACCACGTTTAATTTGCTCTGCTTAAATAATTACAAACCGAAAAATAAATAAATTATATAATAAAAGAGTAAAAAATAAATAAAAAAGTAAAAAAAAACAATTATAATTCTTACAATTATTCATTCTGCTACTACGTTCAATTTTAACGTTTAAATCATTAGAAACCAAAAAATAAATAAATGACGTAAAAAAGGAGTAAAAAATAAACTAAAAAGGAACAAAAAACAATTAAAATTTTGGTAGGGGGTTACTTTTCCCAAAATAGATTTTTTCCGAAAAAAAACGTATTCCCAAAAAAGTGTCATTCCCAAAGTACTTTTTTCCCAAAAAATTTTTTTCTCCAAAGTCATATTTTCCCAAAATAAAATTGTTCATCGGATATAATAATTATTTTTTTATGTCCAGTGTATAAATATAAATAATAAAACAATTATAAAATAACAACGAACTAATATAATTTCAATAAAATAATATAAAAATGTAAAAATACAAAGAACTTAGAATTGTATGTTGTAACCAATATAATTTGCAAATATCCAGTCATATCATTTCTATTTAAAAATTTTACAAAGCAATTCAGTTATTTAAAAAGTAATTTTTATAAAATTTGTCTCAAGAAATTATTTTCAAAAGTAATATAAATTCTTAGCAAAAATTCATAATTATTATCAAAAAAAAAATTTTCAAAAAAATTTTCAAAAAAATTTACAAAAAAATTTACAAAAATTGCGTCTAAATTTCAATTATCTTTATAAATAATAAAAAAAAATTCTCCGAAATTTAATTATACTTTCGAAGATTGTTTTCAATTTAATGATTCTTAATGTCAACTATTTTAATAAAATTGTCCAAAAGAATTCAATTTTTTTTAATTTAATAAAATTTTATGCAAACATTTAATTGGTTTTATAAAATTATAAAATTTGCAAAGAAATGCAATTTTTTACAAATTTCTTCGCAATCATTCAATTGCTTTTATAAATAATAAAATTATTTTTAGGAATTCAATTCTTTTCATAAATCATAAAGCTCATTGCAGAGTTTCAATTATTTGTAATAAAATTTTAACCAAATTCTTTGTCAAAATTTTATTTATCTTTATCCTAAATAATAAAATATTTCTCCGAAATTAATTTACTTTCAAAAATTTTAATAAACTTCTTGTCAGAATTTTAATTACTACAAATAAATGTACAATTTTTTTTCTTATTTCTATTTTTATTTATTTATTTATTTTTATTTTTTTATTTTTTTCTCGAAAAATAGAAATTATTCTCAAACATTTTATTAAAATTTGGCAAGAGAATTAAATACTTGCATAAATATGTATTAATCTGGAAAAATCTGATTTTGGAAAAATAATTTTTTGGGAGAAATGTCCTCTGGAAATCAGTATTGTTTGGGAAACTTGTTTTTGAGAAAAATATCCTCTGGAAAATCGTATTTTGTGAAAAATGTACTACAATTATTTGTACTAATTCAAATTTAGAGAGTAGTTAACTATTTACTTATTTATTTTGTTACTTTTTTCCGTTGTTTTCTTATACATTTGTTTAAACTATTTACTTTGTTAGTTACATAATTATTTCCCTTGTAATTGTTTATTTATTTACTTATTATTCTTTTAGTTACTCTTTTTTGGATACTTTTTTATTTACTTATTTACTCATTTATTTATTTTCGTATTTAAATACTTTTTTTTTCTTACTATTTTCCTTACTTTTTTTAAAAAATTTTAGTTTTCAAAAATTTTTTTTTATTTTACTATAATAAGTGATTATTTATTTTTGTATTTATTTACTTGTTTATCAACTTTTTAATTAAATAAATATTGTACACGTTTCTAATAATAACTGACCATATATTTACTTATTCATATTTTTATTCACATATTCACTTATTTTTAAGAAAAAATTTTTTACTGACTCATTTTCAACTTATTATTTATAACAAATTTTTTTCCCCCAAAGTCATTTTTTCAGAAAACAAAATTGTTCATTGGATATAATGTAAATTATTTTTTTATTTCTAGTTTATAAATATAAATAATAAGACAATTATAAAATAATAACGAACAAATATAATTTCAATAAAATAATATAAAAATGTAAAAATACAAAGAATTTAGAATTGTATGTTGTAACTAATACAATTTGCAAATATCCAGTCATATCATTTCTATTTTAGGAAAATTTTACAAAACAATTTAATTATTTAAAAAGAAATTTTTATAAAATTTGTCTCAAGAAATTATTTTCAAAAGTAATATAAATTCTTGGCAAAAATTCATAATTATTTTCAAAAAAATTTACAAAAATTGGCGTCAAAATTTCAAATATCTTTATAAAGTATAAGAAAAAATTTCTCTAAAATTTAATTATGCATTCGAAAATTTTCTTCAATTTAATGATTTTTATAAAATAATAAAATTTGCAATGGAGTTCAAATATTTACAAATTTTTTACAAATTTTTTCGCAATAATTCAATTGCTTTCATAAATAATAAAATTCTTGTCAGAATTTCAATTACTTTAAATGTTTAAAATTTTAAATACATTAATAATTTTTTCCAATTTCTCGAAAAATGGAAATTATTCTCAAAAATTTTATTAAAATTTGTCAAGGGATTTAAATACTTGCGCAAATATGTATTAATTTGGGGGAAAAAATATTTTGGGAAAAATGTCTTTTGGAAATCACTATTGTTTGCTCTCTAAATTTAAATCAGTTAAAAATAACTGATTTAAAAGCAAAAAGTCAGTCACTAATTCAAATAGTAATATTCCTACTGACAATTTGTTAAAAATAACTGATTGTCAGTTAAAAATAAATGATGTTTCAGTAAATTTTTTTTGACTGATTCAATTAGTCAAGTTTAACTAATTTTTCCGTTATTTTTTACTGTAAATCAGTTATTTTTTAACTGAAAATCAGTTTTTTTAACTGATTCTGAAGCAAAAAGTCAGTCACTGATTGTCAGTTAAAACCATGATTTTTAACTGATTCAAATTAAGAGAGGGGAAAACTTGATTTTCGGAAAAATATCCTCTGGGAAATCGTGTTTTGGGAAAATTGTACTACAATAAATATTCTTGTTATTATTTATTCTACTAACACGTTCAATTTACTCCGTTTAAAGTATTATAAACAAAAAAATAAAGAAATTATATGTAAGAAAAAAGTAAAAATAGAAAAAAGAGTAAAACATAACCACACCAGTTATTTTTAGTATTCTTTATTCCGCTACCACGTTTAATTCACTCTGTTTAAATCATTAAAAATAAAAAAAATAAAATAAGTAAAAATAGAAAAAAGAGTAAAAAATAAAATGAAGAGAGGAAAATAATGAGTGCAGTGAATAGAAAAGGTAAAAAATAAATAGATAAGTAAAAAGAAAATAGAAACGTAAAAAATAAATAAGTCTTCATGAATACTCATCTCGTGAATTTTTAATTAGCTGAAAATAATTTTTTTTTACTGCGGTCAATTTATGACTGAACAATTGTAGAAATTGTTGAATTTAAAAATGTTTGGACAGAATGCCGATAAAATATCGTTCCTCGTAATGAGTTCCATTAAGCAAATCTGTAAAACGTTCATAGTTGGGAGTTTGTAATAGATAACCTTTTCTGCAAATGACCTAATTAGCTAATAGTTAATGGAGAACTGTGTGAAACTTGATTTTCAGGATCAATCGACTTCGTTTAATGGCTGGTTTGTATTTGAGAGGAAAACCAGCTATGCCAAGAATTAAAGGCTTACGAGAGTTGCGCTTTGACCCAGGTTTTAACTCTCTCTCTCTCACACTCACATTCTATATATACCCATATATACATACATCTATATAGAATCCGCAACATATTTGACTATCATTCGAAATTGGTGACGAGATTCAAGTACAATTTCGTGGCTATCGATCATTCACATAGTTTTTTTTCCTTCAGTTTCCGCCGATGAAACGAAACAAAAGAAGAAAAAAAAATATATATATATACCCTTTTTGCAATATATTTTCAATTTTATATAGAATTTCAATGGGAAAAAAGAAGAGAGGAGGGAAATCGTTTTTTTTTTGCGAATGAAAAAGCTTTTATATGTGTTTCTTTTATAGATACGAATTATTTTTGAAAGCTTGAATATTTACTTTAGTTTTGTTATTAAAAATATTTTCGTCTGGAAAATTTTTTTGATTGAAGTTATTCGTTTTCTGTAGGTATTCATATATATTTGCTAAAGTTTTTTTCAGTCGTTAAAGTTTTTTTTTCTTCACAATAATGTTTTGTTTTTGTGAGTAAAATTTTTCAATTTTTTTTTTCGTGGGACAAAGAAGAGAATTTGATGATGTTTTTAGTTTATGAAATATAGGTTTTAGAATTTTCATTTTAAAATTTTTTAACAATTTTTTTTATCAATTTTAAAAAAAATTTTTTTTTTGGAAGAGAATTTTTTCCATTAAATTACGTAAAGTTTGAAAATGGACCAATAATGGATTTTCAAGAAGATAAAAATAGTTTTTTTATTTTCTAGATAATACATTATTTTTCCATTTTAATTTTTAAATATTTTATTTCACTGCAGCTGTGTAATCAAAATGGAAAAGAATGAAAAAGTTGAATTTTTTGTAAAAATTTAAAAATAGGTATTTATTTTTTTAAAAAGGGAGAAATTTTATATTCTCTGGAAAAATTTTCAGGTTTTTTTAGAAAAAAGATAAAGAATTTGAACAAAATGCTTCTCTAATTTTGAACTATTCTATCAGTAGTAAATGTCAGGATTCAAATTTCAAACAGACAGTTTAACTTATGTTATGAATTTTTAAGCAATTTTTGTGTATTTTTCAGTGCGAATTTTGTATTTTCATAGCCAAATTCATTGTTGGCCCACCTTCATTTTTACATATATTATTCCATTTCAGCTTTTCAATAAAATTAATAAAGAAATTTTTTTAATTTTAGTTTTCATAAAAATTGAAAAAATAGAAAAAATACTCTCTAAATGTTGGTAAAAAAAATTTGTTAATTCGAATTTGTAACTGAGTTTTTGCTCTTAAATTAGTAAATTTAACTAATAAATTAATAAAAATTTTTATTTGTTCAGTCAAATTTACAAAAGGAAAAAATCAATCACTTAATCCAATTAATAAACATTTTTACTAATTTTTTTTCAAAATTTCATCATTTTTACGTAAAGCTAGGGTTTTTTTTAAGAACTTTAGATATTGTTTATGAACTATTGAATTTTAATAACAAATTAGTAAAAATTATTGTTTATTAGTAAAATTAACTAATTCAGAAGTAAAAAGTCAGTGAATAATATTAATAAAATTAGTAAGTATTTTTACTAATTCGAAGTTATTTGTTAGAAAACAAGATTTTATTTTCCTGCAAAAAATTTCAGCATTGCAAAGACAATATTGTTTCAAAATTCATTCTTTTTTTATGGGGAAACATATTTTATGAAAAATGTAGGAAAATTTCTGAGAATTTGTGGGAAAAATTTCCATGGGACTTCAAAATTAAAAAAAAATTATATTAAACTTTTTCAACAAAATTGATTCTTCAAAATTGTCAGTTAAAAGAAATAGAAAGTTCAAATTTCTAAATATTTTAATTTGGCCTCTTTTCATAATTTTCCAATTACTTAAATACAAAAGTATTTAAATAATTAATTGAATTAATTAATATATTTAAAATTTAATTTTTATTAAGAATTTTATCAACAAATTTTTAAATAATTGAGTTCTTTTAACGAATTTTAATCAAATTTTTAAGAATATTTACATTTTTCGAGGAATTCGATTAAAATTGTACTAAAAATAATTAAAATTCAGCGATGAGCTTTATTATTTATGAAAATAATTGATTTCCTAGGAATTCGATTAAAATTGTACTAAAAATAATTAAAATTCAGCGATGAGCTTTATTATTTATGAAAATAATTGATTTCCTAGAACAAATTTATTATTGAAAAAAAATTATTGTAAAAAAAAATTCCGAGTTTTGTCTTAGAATTCTTGGTGAATTTATGAGGCAAACAAAAAAGACACAAAAATTTAGAATTTTTTTTATAAATGTTAAAAATTTAATTTTACCAGTACTTTGTCCGACTTTTCCTTGAATTCCCTGTTTCATAATAGTTATTTAATTATTGTTGTTATAATAGAATTAATCAATATTCTAATTTACATTTTATGTTTATAAAAAAAATTGAATTAAAAATTTTTAATTTGCTAATTTTATTTTAAGAAAGTATGTAAGAAGTTATCGGACCGTTTTACGCGGAAATTGTTGCTAGTGGAAATAATAATTTAAAAAAATTTTTAGTTTTAGTAGTCAATGAAAAATGAGATTTTTTAAAAAAGTTTATTATTAATAATAATAATAATAATAATTAATAAGACGTGTTTTGTTGGAGGTTAATAATATTTTTCCTTAAAAACAAAACATTTTCGTTACTCGAATCGAAATTAGGCGTCGGAGTTTACAAATCAAAGAAAATAATTAATTTGAGTAAAAATGAATAAAATCAAAATAACTTTATAGAATATTAAACAGATTTGCTTATTCTAAATCCCTATTTTCAATTTTTTTTAATCGACAAGAATTCGGTAATTTTCCCGAAACTAGAGTTTTCACATCATTAAAATACGCGTGAAAATACGAGTAATTTTTATATTTTTTAATTAAAGAATGTTATTTTACTATGCAAATTCAGCATACGTAGAATTTTTTAACTCAACAATATAAATTGGAAGTAAAATGGAACTAAAAATATGAATAAAAATATGGAAAACACATGAAATAATATAAACTCCAGTAAGAAAAAAAAATAGTGGGGAAAGTATTAAAGAAATAATTTTAAAGAAGCTTATGAATAAAAACTGGAGAACAACACAAGAAAACTTACTTTTTGAGATGAACTTTCGAACGAAATTGATAAAAACAAGAATAAATTAGGCTTTGTGAAAAAAGTCATATTAAACTTCATGATTCCTTTGTGGAGAATCGATAAAAATACCTTTTTTGTCTTTCATTGAACTTGTGGTTTAAACAAGTGTATAATTACAACAATTTTTGTAATTTTTTTCCAAATAAAATTAAACAAATAAAAGTTACCTTGTTTAAACTATAATTTTAGTAAGTTGTGACATTAATTACTTTATAAATTTTCATAAATTCACGTACTAATTTCTGAAAGTTGACAAGAATTTATTTTCATTTAAATTATGTTAATAAATTACGATAAATGATTTAAAATAATTTATAAAATTACAACATATATTTCCATAAATTTTCATAAATTACAACATAAATTTCCATAAATTACCCTATAAATTTCCATAAATATTAAAAAATAGTTTTTAAAAATTTCTTTTATTTACTCAAAAAAATTTATTTAGGTACCTCAAAAATTTATAAATTACTATAAATTTCCTGCATTAGTCTTTCTAATCTTGAATTATGTTTTGTAATAATATTATGAATTACCTCGCAATTTTTATAAATGACTGTATAAATTACCATAAATTTCTATAAATTGACATAAATTTCTATAAATTACCATAAATTTCTATAAATTACCATAAATTACTGCATAAATCTCCTGAAGTAGATTTTTAAATCCTGAATTAAACAAAAAACAATTTCTATCAGTTCAACTATTAATTTTGTTAACATAAAACTATGGCAACTAATTATGCTACAAGGATGCGTGAACAGTTACTTTGTTTAAAAAATACAAAAATTACAAACAATTTGTCCGGCCCGTAACAGATATTTCATTCTTGACTATCATACTTAAAATTTACATTATGATTTTTATTTAAAAAAAAAATAATAAAAATAACAATAACCAAATTGTCGGTTTCATGGAGAATCACCCAAGGGTATTAATTGCGGAAAAGTTTGAAGCAGATTTGAAAAAAAAATTGTTAAAATTAATAAAATTGTTAAATAGGAAACATCAGGGAAGCAAAAATGACCACTGAGTGTAAAACTCATCATTCTTTGGTTAGTAATTTTATCAAAATTTTATAAGCTACAAAATTAAAAATAAAAAATACTTTTCTTCCCGACTCCTTCACCCCCCTACCGGAAAAAAACGAAAATGGTGTAATTTTTTAAAATGAGTTTAAAAAAAAGGAGTATGTGAACGATAAGGCTCTCACTCTCTCTCTCTGGCTCGCTCGTTCTGACATTTCTTTATCGTTGACTGGGAAATATTCCCGGTAACCCGGGGAGTCTCTCGACCTCTTTTTGAACGGGGCGACGATTCGCATTACAGGCGTTGTCTTATCTCTTGACTTCCGTGTTCTTTTTTCCTTCTCCCCGGGCCAGGGTGCTATAATAATTTACTCTAATATACTCCCAGGGCAGTTGGTGCGGCTGTGTTCTGATTTAGAGGATGGTCCTTCCTTTTCGACTATGTCTCATCCACAGCCCTTGGGACGCATACGTAACAAGGCAAGTCCTGACGCCCCACGTCGTCCTTTTCACTATCGCGTATGCAAAGTATAAAAATACTGTGGTGGTCTGCCTGTGAATTATAACACAAGCGACCAAAGTACTCTATCTATCAGAGAGAGAAAGAAAGAAAGAAAGAAAGAAAAAGAAAGAGAGAAAAAGCATTAATGTATGGGATGTATAACCGAACCAAGTGAGACACGTTAAGATCAACTTTGCCCTAATTAGATGGTCTTAATGTTATACCTGAATTTCAACTGATAACGATAATGTTTATTTATTATCTCTCATTTTTCACTCCAATCGTTTCATGATAATAAAAAAAAATACTTGTTCTGATTTTTTTTCACCACTCTTTCTTTTTAATCTCTCACTTTTTCTACTCTTTTTCTACTCCAATTTTCAGTTGTTGTATTCAAATTAATTTGCTAATGTATTTGTTTATTTAAATTAGAATTGTTTTGCATTTCTTTCATTAAATTTTCTCGTTCGCCTTTCTTTCTTTTTTTTCCTTTCGCTGTCAACTGTTCTATTTTTGTTTTTTCATTTAAACTATACTACTTTCTTCAATTTACGGTGTTGAGGGAAATATTTCTTTGAGGGAAATTAAATTAACATAGTTATTATTGTGACTCGCGTTTATTTGTTAAATAAATAATGGTGATTTTCTTGTTAATTAAGTAAAAGTTTTTGTTTAATTGCTCGTTGTTCAAACTAAAAGCAGGTTTAATTTTTCATTTCAAAGGTAATGAACAATTAAATAATAATTTCTTTTCACAGTTGATTCTTTTTGTGTATTTCAATAACAAAAAATTACAAACATAACTTTAGGTACAATTTTTCGGAGCAGTGACATATTTTATTCAGAATGCAAAAATTCAGTAGTGCAGAATACTTTTAATAGATAATAATTAGGAAAATTAGTTATTCTAGTAATATTTGAAAAAATATAGTTAGTTAAATATAGTTAGTTTTTTTATTAGTTTTCAGTTATTTCAGTAAATAAACAGAATTTAGTTTTTTTACTTAAAAATCACTAGTCAATGAACAAAAAGTTGTGAAAAATAATCTTCAGCTTTTTTATACAAAATGAAAAATATGTTTTTACTTTTTTTCTTGTAAAATTCAAATATTAGTTATTCGCCATATTCGTAAGAAGTTTATCGTAAAAAGCAAAAAAGTAGTCTTTCGCTTTCATTTGCAAAAAGTTTATAGTAAAAAAGTCATAAACAGTAAAAAACAATGTTTGTAACTAACTTAGTAAAATGTTTCGAGTTAAAAGACAAAAATAGTTTTTAGTTTTTCCAGTCAAAAGCATAAAAAAGTTTCTAGTCATTGTACTAAAAATAAAGAAATAGTTCTTAGTCTTCCTAGTTAAAAATTTTAACTAAAATAACAAAAAAAAAGTTTCTAGTTTTTCTGGTAAAATGGAAGAATGAGGTTTAAGTTTTTTGTAGAAAAAAATAAAATATGTTTTTTGCTTTTGTAGAAAAAAGTAAAACTAATTTTTAACTTTTCTAGAAAAAAGTAAAATTTCTTTTTAGTTTTCCTAGAAAAAAGTAAAACTAGATTTTAGCTTTTCTAGAAAAAAGTAAAACTTGTTTTTAGTTTTTCTAGTTAACAGCTTCTAGTCGCAGGGTGTTTAAAGGTCAGGAAAAAGACAGAAAATTTTTTCGGTCAGGGAAAAATCATGGAAAAATCAGGGAATGTCAAATAATTTCATTAAAATACAGGAAAATTTCTAAAAAAATCTTTTAATAAATTTGTTTCATCAAACCAAACTTAGAAAATTTTTATTATCGTTTATTTCTATCAATAAATATTAATTTATTGTCACATATGTCAGTTACAATGTTTTTGTCTCAAGAAAGCAGAAATAAAATTAGTGAGAAGGCAGAAAAAAGTAATTTTCTCCGTCTTAATGAAAAACCTTGAGTCAGAAACAAGAGAAGTAAAAAAAATTAATTAATATTATTAAGAATTTTTTAGTGAAAAGCAAAATTAGTTTGTTTTCTACTAGAAAAGCTAAAAAGCAAAAAAATGGTTTCTATTTTTTCTAAAAAAGAAAAAAATAGTTTATCACTGAAAAAAAAATTATTTGATTCAAATAACCGATTATTATTTGACTATTATCAAATAAATATTTACTTGAATCAAATAATTTTTATTTGAACCATATAAATTGTATTTGAATCAAATATTTCAATATTTGAAGCAAATACAATTTAATTGATTCAAATAAGAATTATTTGAATAAATTATTATTATTATTATTATTATTATTATTATTATTATTATTATTATTATTATTATTATTATTATTATTATTATTATTATTGATAAATTATTCAAGTAAATATTTATTTGGTAATAGTCAAATAATTGCGGTTATTTGAAACAAATAAATTTTTTTCAGTGTAGTTTCTTCTAATAAAAAAGCAAAAAATATTAAAACATAGTTTTTAGCTATTTCTAGTAAAAAGTAAAAATTATTTTAAAAAATGCGTGGTTTTTTTAGTGCAGAAAAAACTTCTACTTTTTCTTGTAAAATTTATGTATTTATTTTTAGTTTTTCTAGTAAAAAACCAAATTTGAAAAAAATAATTTTTATCTCCATTAGTAAGAAGTTTCTGGTCCAAGTACAAAATTGTTTCTATTTTTTTCTAATAGAAAGTAAAAAATAATTTTTTCTCTTATACTAAAAGCAAAACAATAGTTATCGCATTTTAATGCAAAATTTATAAAATAATTTTTAGTTTTTCTAGTACAAAATTCTAGTAAAAGCAAAAAATAATTTTAAATTGTTTTTCGCTTTATTAGTAAGAAATTTATATGAAAAAGAAAAAAGAATGTCTCTAGACTTTTTTGCTAAATGGTAAAAAAGCAGTTTCTACTTTTGCTAATAAAAAGTAAAACTAATTTTCAATATTTTTTATGAATAGCAAAAAATTGTTTTCAGTTGTTCTAGAAGAAAGAAGAAATAGTTTTTAATTTCTGTTAAAAATTTTCTCTTTTAACTCTATTTTTTATTTTTATTATATTCATTTCCGTTATGTTCTTATTATTAACATTTATTTGACTTTTTCTTCATTTTTTTTCATACTGAGCTTTTCGTAATTTCGTTTTTCATAGAAATTTTTTTATGAAAAGCAGAAAATTGTTGGCAGCTGTTCTAGAAGAAGAAAAAAATAGTTCCTAGTTTTTTTTTTGTGAAAATTTTTCATCGAAAACGAAAAAAAGTTTTTACTTCTTGATCTAAAAACAAAAAGATAATTTCTCGTTTTTCTACTAAAAGTTTTTTCGAGTAAAAAATACAGGAAAAATTAACTGTAAAATTTTTGAGATGAATATGAGAGGAATATTAGAAAAATATATGGAATTGTATGAATTTTTCCCTTTTCCAGATATAATTTTTTTTCATTTTTTATTTTTTGACTGTATGGCTTGATGGGATTTAATCGAACTATTTAATCGGGCGCTAAAAATGAAATGGGCAGGTTGCATTTAAACTTTTGATT
This sequence comes from Leptopilina drosophilae, assembly GCA_032873175.1. NCBI lineage: Eukaryota > Metazoa > Arthropoda > Insecta > Hymenoptera > Figitidae > Leptopilina > Leptopilina drosophilae. The sequence goes on from CM065481.1 coordinate 17,673,737, forward strand.
TTGCGCGCAATCTACTGGTTATGTATATTCATGCGTTCGATTTGAATTTAACGAACGCTCCCTGCTCAACGTTCTATTGGACCGGCGAATTAATCTCTTCTCATTTTTTCTCATTTTTATTTATTCTTTTTTTCATTTCCAACCTTCTCTATTCTCTCTACTTTAATTTTAATCTTTTCATTCTTAATTGTTACCTATTAAATCGTGTATTAATTACTTTCCTCTCTCTCTCTTTTTCCGAAAGTTAAAAAAACAGTAAATAATTTCTACTCGTAAAAAATTACTATTCAAAGAACGAAGAATTATTTTTTTTCCATATAATTATACTTTAGTCCGAAATTGAATGAAATTTATGTTTTTTTTCAATTATTTGAATTTTTAATTCGTTTATTTTATTTACGATAAAAGTGATGTCCACTTTGTATTTAAATAAATTTTCCAGAGCTTTGTTTAAAATTTTCATTCTCGTTACGCTCACATTCTAAAGTACATGCAGTTAATAACGTGAAACAAGCTTACAAAGTCATAATCAAATTTCAAAATTTTCAATTACATTAGGTTGAAATTACAATTGAAAACTTGTTGCAGATGAGCTTTGAGGTTAATAAAGTACATGAAACATTAATTAAATTTCTGTTAGCAGCTCAGAAAGTGATTCTGTTTTAGACACTATTTACGCATCTCGACAAACAATTTGTTGGCTTCTTTGTTGGATTCACGATTTCTAAAACTTAATTTTCACTGAAACTTAATATTATAAAAGTGGGGAAATTAAAAAACAGAAAAACAATATTAATGTTTTTGAACTTTAAAAATGAGGACAATTATTATAATGTTGATGGAAATTGAGAGATTGATATTTGATGATTTTTATTTTTCAAACTTTTCTGGAATTAGTAGAGATTATTTTTGTTCTATTTTATTCCATTAGGATTAATGAGGAATTATTATATTAGTTTAATTGAATTATTATTAAGGAAATATTTTAATTTAATTCAATTATTATTAACGAAATATATTAATCTAATTCAAATATTGAGAAAACTAATAAATTAAATAAAAATTAAATTAATCGAGACGAGGAAATTCGAAAATGATGAAAATAATTTTGTATCTTCTCAGACGAAATTATTGAGTGTAGATTAATTTTGAAAATAAATTGAGATGAAGTAGTGGTTCGATTTTATCTACATATATTTGTAAATGAAGCCACTAGAAAGGATATTTTGGGGCGATAAGAGTATAAGTGGGAAAGGGAACAGCCAAATATAACCACAATAAGATGATAAACCCCTGAAGATGCAAGTTTCGAATGGAGGTGGGTAGAAACGTAATTTATATATAGAGAAGGGTGCATCATTCCTATCGGGAGTATATTATATCGGCATCTGATTATAACGCTAATGGAGTTGAGTTAAACAATAGACTCAGTAAGCGACGCCCTCTTGCTCTCTCAATGCTTATCACCTCCCCTCTCTTTCTCTCGCCATTCATGGAATTGCACACGGACTTTTGATTATTACATAGAACATTATTTATTGCATTATATTATATTAATAAAAATATTATTAAAATTTAGTACCTGTAGTTTCAAAAAAAAATTCCATTCATAAAAGTAACTTAAAATTATTTTTTAAATTGTAATAATTTATAAATAATTTAATAATTATTGTAAATAATTTATAAAAAAATTATAAAGCACTCTCATGTACCTATTTATGATTAGACAAATGAAAATTTCATCAAAAATTATTATTGGAAACAGGACAGCGCAAAAAATTATGACTTTTGCCATCAAAAATTGTTTAAAAAATAATTTGTTTATTAAATTTGTTATAAACAAATTATTGACAAATTATTTTTTAAAAAGTCATAATAAATAGAACTTTAAAGTAATGACTTTGTTTCTGTAATAATTTTTCACGTAGTATAAATTGGCGTTGTTAGTTTTTAAAATTTTATCAATTTTCTTTATTTGTTTATAACAAATTTAAGAAACAAACTATTTTTTAAACAATTTTTAACGTCAAAAGTCATTATTTGATCTGCAGTCCTGTTTCCAATAATAATGTTGCTGATAAAATAATGTCCTTTGACGTCAAAAATTGTTTAAAAATTAATTTTTTTATAAAAATTGTTATAAACAAATTATTTTTTAAAAAGTCATAATAAATAGAGCTTTAAAGTAATGACTTTGTTTCTTTAGTAATTTTTCGGGATGTATCGAATAGCGTTATTAATTTTTTTAATTTTATCAATTTTCTTTATTTGTTTATAACAATTTTTATAAATAAATTATGTTTTAAACCATTTTTGACGTCAATAGTCATTATTTAATAATAAATTTAAGAAACAAACTACTTTTTAAACAATTTTTAAACTAGTCAAATGAAATTATTTCATCTGCAGTCCTGTTTCCAATAATAATGTTGCTAATAAAATTATGACTTTTTCCATCAAAAATTGGTTAAAAAATAATTTGTTTACAAAAATTGTTATAATCAAATTATTTTTTAAAAAGTTATAATCAATAGAACTTTAAAATAATGACTTTGTTCCTGTAATAATTTTTAACGAAGGATCGAGTGGCGTTATTAGTTTTTAAAATTTCATCAATTTTCTTTATTTGTTTATAACAAATTTAATAAACAATTTATTTGTTAAAAAATTTTGGACGTTAAAAGTCATTGTTTGATCCGCAGTCCTCCTTCCCATAATAATGTTGCTAAAATTTTTATTTGTATAACGATGGTGTCAAATAGGATCATTATTATTTGTTTATAAATTATTTACAACAAATAGAGTGAACATTTTTAAAAATTCATACATGTTTCTTTAGTAATTTTTCGCGTCGAATCGAATGGCATTATTTTCTAAAATTTTATCAATTTTCTTTATTTTGTTATTTGTTTATAACAAATTTTTATAAACAAATTATTTTTTAAACTATTTTTGACGACAAAAGTTATAATTTTATCCGCAGTCCTATTTTCAATAATTATTTTGCTCAACTTTTCATTTGTGTAATTTTTGGGCGTTAATTGGTTAAATTATTAATTTTAACAGAAATGCAAAATTAGAAGCAAGATTATAAAAAAATAGAAAATAAATTAGATAGTAGAAATAAAAAATATGACTAAGAAATAAAATTGAAATTAAAAAAAATTTATCAGAAAAAAAATAGATGTTTAAAAAAAATATAACTTTTCTCAAATAATATATTGTTTGAAATGAAACAAATTTTTTGAAATTGCCCCACTCGAGTCATAATTCCTTCAGAGGAAATCAGTTACGAGGACACAACTCGTGCCAAAGGAGATTCTCAAATTTTTTTCCTCCCACATTTCAGTGAATATTTCGTGTATATGTCGCCAGAACAAGAAAAAAAGTGGAACACTTCAAACTCAAATCGTCCAGAAAACGACTCGATTTTTTTTCCTGTATCCTCCTGGGAATTTATTACTTTAATGGAAATAGATCGACAACTTTAAAATTGTAGTCCACAGAGAAAATATTCTTTTAATTCTGCAATTTAACTGGAACTTCGAGAACGAAAAAAAATTCCCAATTACTACACAATCGGCTTTTTTTCAAAGTAAAAAAAAATCGATTTAGTTAAGATCAGTGTTTAGTGATACGTGGAGGAAATATATATATTTTTTTTGGAAAAAAATACAAAATAACATTAGTATCCCAGTAGAAATTTGTCAGACGTAAAGAAAACGAAATAATTTACTAAATTTTTGTAATTAAAAATTTTTAACTATATTAAAAATACGAATTTCTGTCATTGACTATCGAAATATATTTTGTTATTCGTAATAATAATTTTCTCGGAAAACAATTTTTAAACTTTATTCAAATTTTATTCCAAGTTGAATGTATTATTATAGTTTAAAAAGTTTATTAATATACAAAAGTGATAACAATTTGTCAACAATTTGTAATTTAATACTGCCATTCAAGGGGAAGAGTAACACAATATAGAGAAAGATTAATGGACCAACTTTCAAGTTTAACATACATACAAAAACCCCATGTTCCATTGTCTAAAAGTTTCTGAAAACTTCAAAAAAAAAGTTATTTCTGCAAGTAATTATTTTAATATATAAATTTCAGGTAACAAATTTCTCATTTAACTCTATTTTTTATTTCTATTATATTCATTTCTCTGTTATGGTATAATTATTTACATTTACTTTACTTTTTCTTAATTTGTTTTTTTAAACTCAGTTTTTGTAATTTCGTTTTTTTAATATATGAAAATCTTCATATTTAAATATGATAGTATAAATTAGATTTTTAATTTCAGTTAAAAATTTTTTCCTTTAAAAAAAAATTTTTTTAACTTTACTTTTTATTTTTATTATATTCATTTCTGTTATGTTTTTATTATTTTTATTTATTTTACTTTTTCTTCAATTTTTTTATACTGCGCTTTTCGTAATTTCGTTTTTCATAGAAATTTTTTTTTTTCAATCTGTAAAAATATGATTATTTCTTTATAGTTTTCTAGAAAGTAACAAATTAATATTAAAGGAGATCAAATTGATGCCATGAATTTTGATCAATTTTTTATTTAATCCACATTTTTGGACATAAATTCATTTCAACTTGATATTTTCAAGTTAGCTCAATCACAAAACAGTCTATTTAAGTAAAAAGGAATCCTTTTACCACAAGCGGATTTTCCTTCTGATATTTGTCTAAGAGGAATTTTTTTTCTATTAAAAGGAGATTGCTTTTTATTATATTCTTTAATTATTTAATTCATTAATTTATTTATTTAATTATAATAATAATTGATTTGTTTTTGACTCTTTATAAAGTATTTGAAATTAAATTTTAAAAAAATAATAATAACACAAGTCTGTAAATAATAATATATTGATAGGCAGGGAAAAATGTACCTATTAAATATATTTGAATATATTTAAATATTTAAATACAATATTTAAATATATAAAAAATATTTAAAACAATATATTTAAATAAATAATTAAATATATTGTGAAAATAAATATAATTATGTCTACACTGAAAAAAATATTATTTGATTCAAATAATCGATTATTTGCTTATAATCAAATAAATATTTACTTGAATCAAATAATTTTTATTTGAATCAATTAATTAGTATTTGCTTCAAATACTGAAATATTTGATTCAAATGCAATTTATTTGATTCAAATAAAAATTATTTGATTCAAGTAAACATTTATTTGATTATAGGCAAATAATCTGTTATTTGAATCAAATAAATTTTTTTTTCAGTGTAGATTTTAATATTTCGGAAAGAGGTGAAGAACATTAAACAAATTTTTTTTTTGGTGAAAGTAGAAAAAATTATTCTTTGAACTTTAATGATAAAGTGTTTTGAAAATATATTCTCGGTATTGTAATTTCCATTTCGAAATGAACCAATATTAAAAGTGATTAAAACTAAACGGCAGTCATTGCTCTATAGTAATTTTAAATGATCAATAAATATGAAATTTTTCTCCCTTGCGAGCAAACAATTACTAAGATTGAATCAACGAAGTGGCCCTTTTTTCGTGCTATTGCATGTTTTTAAAGAACGATATTGCGCACGTGACTCTTAAACCACTGAACAATATATATATATACTAAAACTTAAAATTGCTACCATACGTTTTAGAACTCAATCAATAATTTTGATCGTGCATTATAAAGAACAAGTATACATACCTCTATTTTCAAAACTTTTTTTGTCATCTTAACTTTTTAAAGAATCTATACCATAAATTTTCTTTCAAAAACTGAATGAAAAATTCCTTAGCGCACAAAGAGTCGTAAAGCACACAGGCAACGTTTCCTTTTCAGAAACGTTTGTTCCTTGGAATCTTTAGAAAATCCACGAATAATCGAGCAGACAAAGCAATCGAAGAGTTACTCTCTCTCTCTCTTTCTTTTTATATACATATATATATATAGCTATATAAAAAAGGACGCAAATAAACGTTGTTCAAAAGAAATGCCCTTTACTCTCAAGATTCAAGAAATATTGCTAACAATCGTCAATAAAATATTTCTTTATAAGGAACAAAAATTTTTTTTTCTTTTACCTACGAAACTTCTTTTTTTAAAAAAAGCAAAAATTCTTTTTACAATTACAGAAAGAAATTTTTACAATTACAGAAAAATTCTTTTTACTTCCTTCTAGAATAAAGAATTCTGCTTTATTGAAAGTACCATTACGCTAAAGTGTTATTTGAAAATGGAATTGGCACCAGTGGAAATTATTTTTAAAAAAGACTGAAAATTCGATAAATTTGAAAATATGTCTTTGAGTGATATTTTTGGATTTAAAAATGAGAGCGTTCGATTTTCAAAAGCAATGACAAATATTTCTAGTATAAGAAGAAAACATTTTTTCTAATTCATAAAAAGGACCTACTTAAGCTAACAAAAACTACTTCTTAGAGTTAGAAAAGTTTTGTAATTCAATGTTTTTTTAGTAAAAAAAATCAATTTTTTTCATTTGACGTTAAAAACTTTAAAGTACTGATAAATTAATTATAAATTAAAAAAATTTTTGCAACTTTTTGTTTGTTTGGAATGAAGAGAAAAGATTCGATTTTAAGTGGTATAGATCAATGCTTCGTCAGACGTGAAGTAAATATTGTCATTTTCCTAGGAATTTCTTTCTTTTCGATAAGAAACGATTGAAGTTAATTTTTTTTTTCAAATTGTTAATTTATTAGGTACAGTTTCTTTGTAGATGATTTAGAGACAAGTTTTAAGGGTGGAGGTTTTTGGGGAGAAGTTGTGGGGGAGTATATAGCAGTAACAGTCCTTGCACGCTCAGCATTTCTCTATAGAACAGCTGCCTACGATAGAATCAGCATTCCGTTTCAAATACCTTTACGGAATTCGAATGTACCAGCATGAATCTCATAAGGTTGAGGAGGAAGGAAAAAAAAGGTTAATAACGTTTCATACTATATTTATCATATCCATGAAGATTTTCAAGATCCAGTGGATTTCTTGAGCGGAATTTTAAAAACTATCTTTCCAGTATTATATATTTCAGTTTTGTTATGATTTGAATATTAAATAAATTGAAACAGTTAATTTGATTTTATCATTTTTTTAGTGATTCGGTTTTTTTGTTTATTTTGATTTTCTCTTTTCTCTTTCCTTATCACTGCTTTTTATTATTTTTTTGTTTGTTAATATTTTTGTTATTTATTATTATCATTATGATTATTATTATTATTATGATTATGATTATTATTATTATTATTATTATGATTATAATTATTATTATTATTATGATTATTATTATTATTATTATTATTATTATTATTATTCTATACGTATTATTAATATAATTTTAAGAAGAATGTTAAAAAATTTTAAACTAGGATTAAAAATATATTGCAACTGATAATATAGATAAGAAAATAATTTTCAGTAGTTTAAGTCCAGTATGTGGTCAAACATAAACTAATTTTTAATTTGCAATTTATAATGAATAATTATATTTAAATAAATTAAATTAATTCTAAAAGAATTACGTTTACAATTGACGTAAACAAATTAACTTTAAACTGTAAAATTTGAAATTTTAAAATAAAGATTCTATCGAATGAATTAGAACTTTCAATAAACTTGGAATTTTTTAAAAATTGTAGTAACTCCAAATATTCTAAAATTAGTTAAATTTGTCAACATATATTTAATCAATTATTAAAATTAATAGATTTATAGAAGAATTTTAGATATTTAAAAATACTAAACAAATTGAATTTAGAAGACTTGAAAAAAAATTACAGAAATTTATTTTTTTTGAATACATTTAATTTACCTGAAAACATTTTTGTCAAAATTTCAATCATGTTTAATAATATTTTATAAATTCTCGTCAAAACTGGAATTATCTATCAAAATAGTAAAAATTTTCTCCAAATCTTGATTATTTAAAAAAATTTTAATATAAATTTAAATATAAAATTATAATATAAATTATTGAAAAAATTTCAATTATTTTTTAAAATTTTTCTGAATTCGAAGATTTTTAATATCTACTAATAGAGATTTTCAAAAGAATTTAATTATTTAAAAACAATTTTTATAAAATTGTACACAAACATTTTATTATTTTAAAAAACACTAAAAATTTCCCAGGAATTCAAATATTTACAAATTTTTTATAAATTTCTTCGCAATAATTCAATTATTTTAATGAATTTATAAAACTCATCGCAGAATTTCAATAATTTTTAATACATTTTTTATAAAACTCTTTGAAAAATTCAACTCTTCTTTAAATTTTTTATTAGAATTTGTTAAAAGAAATTAAATATTTCCAATGTGTTAATAAAATTCTTTATAAGAATCAAAATTTTATGAAACCTTTAATTGTTTAATAAATAATTTACCTTTGTATTCAAATATTTAATTCTCGTAGAATTTTGTAGTAAAAATTTATTTAAAAATGTATTTTAGTTAAAATTTTAGATAACAGTAGAATATAAAAATAATTTTTATAAATTTACATAAAATAATGATTTCAACACTCGATCAACTTTAATTATTATAAAACATGAAGAAATCGATCGTTAATTAATTGTTATCTTTTTGTTACATTACAATATTATTAATGTTGATTAATTTCAAAAAAATTTGACTTTGAAATGTTTGAACATCTTAATTCACATGGAAAAATATTAATAATTAAATATTAAAAAAAGAAATGATTGTTTTTGAATAATTTTACAATTAATCAAATTTGTAAATAAATTTAATAGAACAATTTTTTTCAATGAAATGTTATCCTTTATTTTTTTAAAAAAGGTTTAATAAAATTTTCTTATTGACAAATGTAATTTATAAACATTTTCTTCCTTTATTTCAGAAAAAAACTTTAAATTTTATTAAAACAAAGGAAAATAAGAAATAAAATTGATGCAAATTATTTCCTTATGAATATTTTCTACAAAATCTTTACAAGAAAAAATAATGAGTTTGTAAAAAAATATTGTTATCGGAAAAGAAAAATTATGCATGAATAGCGTATATTATTCTACTTCTTAATCTAAATTTTTAACAATTAGCAATTTTTCTAATATTTTTTGTAAATAAAAAGTAGAAAAATTTGTAATTTTAAAGAATAGTTAAACAAAATTTGTTATACACAAAAAGGCATTAATTTTTTTAGATTTTAAAGAAAACGGCGAGTTTCAGTAGTGTAGATCACTGCATTGTCAGACATGAATAATTTCCTTGTTTTTGAGTCAATAAGTATTTCAATTTTTCAAAGAATAGAGAATTACACTTCTAGGATAGAAATAGAGAGAAGAAGTTAAAAAAAATTCTTATTGTACAATATTTTTTAACTCAATTTTATTTTGTATTTGTATTTTATTTGAAATATTATTTGAAATGTTTTTTCACGTTTCAATTGTGTCAATAAAATTCCGCAAATAAGTAAAATCAAAATTTCGGCTAATACACAAATGTCGCAATCTCGGTAAAATGAATTCTGAAGCTCAATCTTTGGAAACGTGCTTTAAAACGTTTCTAACCTAACCAACCATTGCGTTCACTTCTCGCTCTCTAATTAGTAATGGTAATGCAATAATGGTAATGTTCGCTTAGATTCTGTGTGGTACTTTACCGAACCCAGCTTGATATTAAATAAATTTAAATACTCAAGTAACCTCTTCTCCTGAATATTACCTCCGCAAGAAGGACATTTTCACCATTCCAATGAATTAATAAGTACAAATCACCTTTTTTCAATTGCAAGCACAATTTTTTTTTTTAATTTCAATTATGTGACGTATTTTCAATTGTAATTTATCATTTTAATCGTGTTATCTTTTTTCCGATTTCTTTAGGTGGCAAATTTTTAACTATAGTTTTTTATTTTAAATTTCTTGTTAGTGAAAATTTATTATTTGCTAAAAAATTTAAAGGGAGAACGTGTCGTTGGGGAGTAAATTAAAAATTTAGTTTTAAGTGAGATAAATAAGAAATCAGTCGATTAGATTAAAAGTAAATAGTAGATGAAGATTTAAAATGATTTTCAGTAGTCACAGTCAATGTTTGGTCAGACACATCGAGGATTAATGGAAATTTCTTCAAAAGTTGACTAAAACTTACTTCGCTTTGATCAGAACGGCAACATTCGTTTTTTAGTAGTACAGATCGATGCTTTGTCAGACGTAACTCACGTACAATCGTTTTTTCAAAGAATAGAAGAATTACAATAGGATAAGTAGTCGTTTTGTTCCGGAATTGAAAAATCTACGAAAAATTGATGTTCATTAGAAGTAAATTTTTCTTATTTGGGTGAATTTTTTGAAAGTGACATTTTTTATGTCTCGATTAATTTTACAAAATCTACTCTTTAATAATTATAATCAATTTCCATAGTGAAAATTTAGCACTTATTTATTATTTTTAAAAGAAAATTAAATAATTTTATTCAACTTAATTTACGTAATAACTAAATTACTTTCATCTCCGAAGCCTTTTCAACATGTCTCCAATAGGACTTCTACAATAAAATTAAATTTTCATGGTTTTTTTCAAATTCTCAGAAATTTTTTAAAAATATTGTCAGAAAGTACAATGTTTTTTCTATCATTATGTGTATTTTAAAAATTTGTAGACCTCACTTTTATTTTTGATAAAAATGTTTAAACTTTGTCTTCAGTTTTAGGTTAAAATTACTTTACAATGATTACTGACGCATTTTATACTTTAAAAATATCTTAAACAAAATTTTAATGCACATTAAAATAAAGCTGAGAATCTGACGTTAAATTTTCCTATATTTTATCTACAAAAAGGAGAAAAATTATTGCTGTTATAAATAATCGAAATTTACATTTTTCTCCGAGTAAAAATTAATTTCATCTCCGAAGCCTTCCTTTTTAATAAATAACTGAATTTAGAAGTAAATTTAACCGAATATTTCGATGGTAATATAAAGTGAGGATGTGAGATTTGTATGTTTTACTAAAAAACATATTTTAATTGCGCCCTAATGTATACAAATATGAAAAAAAAATTTATTTTTTATCTCCGAAGCTTTTCATCTCCGAAGCCTTTTCCTTGAAATATGCGATCTTTTGTTTTTAGTATTTAGCATTGCTTTAAAAAAATTAACCCAAATTACCATTCAATCAAATACTTTCAATACATTTATATTTTCATCTAATTGAATATATTTGGTATTAAAATATACAAATTATTAATTTTTAAGCATTGTAATTTTATTTTCGATTTCGTGAGCGCGATATTGGCGTGAATTTTTAATAGAAAAGCTCGCTAATTAAATAAAATTAATTTAATGGAGCAAAAATAATATTTTTCAAATGAAAAAAACTTTAATATTTTTAAGAATTAATTTTGCGCAACCTAAAAATCTTCCTCTTAAGTATAAAATTAAGTAGTTTTAATAGAAAAAACCATATAATTGAAGAAAAAAATTAATTGAAAAACTGAAATTTAAAAATGTCACTTTCAGAAAATTCACCCATTTAATACATTTTGGTTTTATTTTCCATTAGTGGATGTAAATTATGCATTTTTTTCGAATTCATATTCTAAAAATTGAATTCTAATGTTTATTTAATTCGTGAAAATTTGTGAGTAGAATTTTTTTCTTTTACCTTCACGTCACAGGGTATTATATCTGGTGTGCTGTTAGTTCAATTTTCTCGGTTGTTGGCCACTGTGAAACATACTGAAATGTCCTTTGGCAGATAGTTCTTTACAACAAAGAAGGTAAAAAAAAGAGAGATAGAAAATAGCGATTCCAGCAATTCGAAGGCTCAGAGGTCGTAGATGAGGATAGAGGATAGAAGCAACCCGATCCAATTTGATGACTGGATACACATCGCTGAACACGAGCTGCGCTAAAGTAATTATTAACACCAATTGCATTGTAATTAAACATTGCTTCCTCTCTCTCTCTCTCTCACTCACTCTCCCTCATCTCTCAACTTCATATATCCCATTCTCTCTCTTTTCCATTTCCGCTTGTAGACTGTCCAAATCGAAACACGTTTTTGTTGCTTTTCATCTTGTAGGGGAGAAAAAAAAATTCTGTGTAAATATATTTACATGCAGGTATAAACTAAATTATTATCGATTATTATTATTATTATATTTCTCTAAGAGTGTCAAAGTTGAAAAATTTTCTTACCTACATTATTTTTTCTTTTTTTTTGAATAATTGTAAATAAAGTTTACTTTCATCTCTATTTTGTCATGAGGGAATGCATTTGAAAGCGAGAGAGAAAAAAAAATAAAAACTGTAATCAAGCTGTGTCGAAAATGCATTTCGTCCGGCTCTTTCTATTTCCTTTTTTTGCCACCCTCGTGTTGCAATGTCCACTAGCCATCGTTGCTTTGATTGTACACTCTCATGTAGCAAAAGCCAAAATTCACATGACCTAATTTTACGCCAACGAAACCCGTAAAGCAATAAATGTTTATTATATTTAATCCTTCGGTATATATATATATATATATAAATTTTTTTACCATAGAGAAAATATTTTTTTATCGAAATTTAAATATTCCATAAATAATACCCATAGATTTAGAAAATTTTTTAAAAAAAATATGAAAACTGTTTTTTATTCATAAAATTTAAAAATACATATTTTGGTGATATTTTTTTTGCAAAAATAGATAGTAGAATTAAGCAAGAAAAAAAATTTTCTAACTAACTAATAAAAAATAGAAAACAGTATTAATGAACAATAATAAAAGAACAAATGCAAAACAGATTTTAGTGATGAGAGCTATGTTCGATTAGGCGTATCGAAAATTAATTCAAAATTTACTAAAAGATTGACTGAAACTTGTATCGTTTTGATTAAAAGTGAAAAATTTGGTTTTCAGTAGTGTAGATCAATGCTTTGTCAGACCTAAAGAGAAAATTATTGTCTGTCTAGAAATTATAAATCGAAGTACGACAAACGAAAATTTTCTTTTTATTTGAAAATAATTTTTATAAACAAATGAGAAAATTGCAAACAAAATTATGTTATAATAATTCAGTGTTAAATGTTTAGTGTTTTATTATGTTACTTTCATTAAAAATTTAATTTTGAATAATATTATTCAATAATTCTATAAAATTAATTGAATTTAATTTTTAATTTTTAATTTTTTTTTAATTAATTCTAGAAAATTAATTGAATTTAATTAATTAATTAAAAAAAAATTTTTTGAAAGACTACGTTAAAATTTTTAAGTATTTTGAAATTTTAAGCAAATATAAGAACATTAATCGGTTAAATATTAATTTTTTCAAAGTTATTGAAATTTGAAAAACTTAATTTGGAAATTTTTAAAAAATTGGGTTTTTGAAAAGTAGCAATGAAAGTTTTTTAAAGAAAAAGGTACTTAAATTCATAATAATAATTTTAAAAAATTAAAACAATTGGAAATTTTGTAAAATTTTATATTTTAAAGAATTTTATTTTTTTCTCTTTAAAAATTGCCTTCAAATATTTCTATTTCTATTTAAATAATTCAATTCTCGTAGTTGAATTCCTATAGGAATTGATTTAACAAAAAATTTAGTTAAAATTTTGAAAAATAATTAAATATTTAAACCTTTTAAAATTGAATTTTAGGAATTAATTCAATTTTAAAAGGTTTTTAAATTAAATTCTTTGAAAATTGAGGGTCCCTATCAAAGAAGCGGTTTTAACTTTTTTGAGCTCAAAATCATTGCCTTGCAAGTTAGTTAATTAGAATATTTTCAATCCCAATTTTTTGAGTAACATTTTTATAATCTTTATACAAATGTAAAATGTTTTCAAGAAATTGTAATTTTAAATTCTTTTTTTATTTAGAGGTCGAGAATTTTGAGCTTTAAAAAGTTTAGAAATCTTTAAATTTTTATTTTAAAAAATTATTAATAAAATTATTTTTCTTTAAAAATATTAAAGTTTTCCAATAAGTTTATTCAAAAACTTCTAAAAAGTAATCGAATTTAGAATGAATTACACTTGAAAATTGTAGAAATATTTATATTTCATGAAGTTTTTCATTGAAATTATTTGAAACTTTTATTCCGCGGGAAAAATAAATTTAATAAGTTTTTAAATTTTTGTTTAACAAAAGGTATTTAAAAAAATTTTTTTTAAAATAAATAAAAATTAAGTATTTTTTTTTAAATATTTGAAAAATTTTATTTCGTAAAATTATTTCTTGAAAAATTTTATTTCGTAAAATTGTTTCTTAAAAAATTTTATTTCGTAACATTGTTTCTTGAAGAATTTTATTTCGTAAAATTGTTTCTAGAAAAATTTTATATCTTAAAATTGTTTCTTGAAAAAATGAAACTAAAATTTTTTATAAATACTTCTATTTCACAAATTAATTTTAAACAATTGAAACAATTGAAAATTTTGACAACTTTTATTGAAATAAATTTTGAATTCTAATTTTTTTTTTCTATTTTTTTGTTAAAAATATTTTAGCATTTTAATACAAGTTGTTCAAATAATTACATTTAATGAAAGATCATAGGAAAAATTATATTTTTTAAGAAATTAAGAATTTTCATTGGTCCCCATGAATTATGTAATTTTTTTCAAAATTATTATTTAAAACTAAATTTTAATGTGTAATTCATTAAAAAATTAGTGAGTAAATTTTTTTACAATTTTTTTTGTTAAAAATAATAAATAATAAAATAAGTTAATAAAAATAAAAAATTATTTTCAGTAGTACAACCATTGTTTGGTCGAACGTGTTCGAAAATTAATATAAATTTCCCTTAAAATTGTAAATTTAAAAATATGAGAATTAAAAGAGTTAAAAAATTTTCCAAAAATAACAAAATTGAAAAGTAAAGAAGAATAGAAAGAAGAAAATTTATTTTTTTTCCCTAACCAACTCTTGATAAATCGGAACGATATATTTTTTTCCAATGTGTTAAAAAAACCTCGAGTAAAATTTACCGCTTATTCAATAAGGCCGAAATTCACATTCGCTTTTCGACTGTCAGAATTCGATTTTGATTCGCATTGTATTTTTCTTTTTCCTTTTTTTTAAGTCCTGGGACAATAAATTTCTCTTATTTTTTTTTTTTGACAAAAAAAAATTCCTTGTGTTTGCGGCCTATCGATTTTGTCGTGTATGGGGAAAAGTTGTTTTCAAGCAGAAGTCCCCTCTCCCCCCCCCCTCCACACGCCGCCTTCTCTCTTCCCGATGAAATGATTCTCGAGATTTACGAGTGATCGTTACCAGTTCGACAAAATTCAACCAGCGTACTGAACTTGCAAGAGACATGCAAGCTCTACGCGCGGACATAAAATCTCAAGTATTCATCGGCAGAGCAAAAGCTCGAGCCCATAAACTTATCGTTTTCTTAAATTCACTGCTTTTGCACAAAGTTGAGAATCGAAAAAAAATATATTAAATAAATCGGTTTTGCTTACATTTCACGAATGTCGAATGCCTTTTTTTCTTACCCACTACCATAATTCTGAATGAGTTATAATTTAGTGAAAGAAATACTGAATAAAAAAAAATACATCTATGTATATATCGCTATTCTATTTGAAGACTTTTCCTTTTATATTCAGAGAAAATCCACTCTTGTTGTGCATAAATTTTTTGTTTGATGAAAATTAACTTTTGCATTTCATTTGAGACTTTTCTTTTATATTTCTTTTGTCCTTCATTCTTTCTTAGAGTTTATTCTTATATTTTGTTGATTCTACTTCTATTTTTAGTATTTCTTCTCTTATTTGCCTTTTTTAAATATTTTTTGTTATTTTTCCTTTCCCCAAATCTTTGCATTTGTAATATTCCTGTTTATTTTCTAGATTAGTTTTTTTCACTTATTTTTATTTTTCAGTTTACTTTTTTCTTTTTAATTCATTATGAAATGTGTTTATTTAGTTTTTGTTAAGTTTTTTACAGTTAGAATTCAACATTTTTTAGTATTTCTATTATTGTTATTTTATTAATTATTTATTTGGTTATATTAAAAATAAATATTAAATTCTTTCCAAGGGGAAAAATGCAAGAAAATATGGCAAAAAAATGTGTATTGAAAAAGTTACACAAAAAAGATCTAGTTTCTTTGTTGTGAAAATTTAAAAGCTCTTCCCTCCTCTTAATAATTTATAAACTTCTTCATAAATATGCATAAATATTTTCACTATCAAAATATGTTGACTTCATATTTCTTTCAAAAATATAGAAATTGCTGTTTTTCTCCGTAACTTTAGTTTAAAAAAAATATTAAAATTCTTTTTTATTATTAAAAAAATTTTTTTCTAATTGAAAAATACTTTCCTAATGATTTGAATAATTTATAGAATTTTTTTTTTATAATTTTTTTCAAAATCTCTTTAATATTTGAAAAAAATTTTTTAAATAAATTTAAAAAAGAGAAATATTTCTTTTCCCAGTAGAAAAAAAATTTAAGCACGATGTAACCTATAAAAGTTGAGTTATAAAATGTTCGACATTTTTTTTATCATTTTTTTCATAAAAGAAAAAAATAAATATATCCTCTGAAAGTTATAACATATATACAAAAAGATATGACTATATTAATGTTGGAAAATATATCTCGAGAATTTTTTTTTCAAATAAAATACTAAATATTCTCATTATTTTTTACCACTCAAGTTAGCGATCATTAAATTTTTTTCCCCTTTTAGAAACTAAAAATCTAATGGTAAAATAAAAAAAGGGAATCAACAACTTTTTTTATTACAGATTTGTCTTATAATGGACTGGAATTGAATAATTTAGAGAAACTTTTTTCTTTTCTTTTTGAAAGTGGAGAGAATAAAAAATGACTTTTGCAAAGTAAGCAGAAACTATTAAGTGCAAAGGAAAACTTGAAAAAAGTATATATTCGAGTTTCAAAAAAAGAAAAAAAAATACTCTATTACTTTCATTACAGTAAAGTGTCTACTTCTTTTTTTTTAACTGAATTTCACTAAAGTTTTTAACTGAATTTTTTATTTTAATATCAATACAAAATTACTTATAACTATTTAGTAATTTTCTCCGGAAAATAGTAAATACAAAAGAATTGTTAATATATGAATATCAAAGAAATAGGAATTTTTGTAAAAAATAAAAATAATAAAATAATAATTTTAAAAAATATTATCTCGCATTGTCAATTGAATTAATTACAATTGAAAATCATCAATTTACAAAACAGTTTGTATTCGCTTGATCGAATTTTAACACACTTTATAATCCGATTCAACAAGGCGTAACGTATCCGAGAGCAGGAAGTTTGAATTCCACCGACTTTTACACTATAAATTCCATATGTGTAAAATAAACATAATATTTTATTGATGAGTAAGAGATATCGACATTTTAAATTCGATTTATCATTTTATAATATACAATCGTCTCTTTATCTTTAATCATAAAAAAGAAAAAACTGAATAAAATGGTGAAAAAATGTTGTCACTTTTAATCAAACAAATATATCATTGGATGAATTTTTTCTCAGCGATAAATTAAATATCTGACTAAAATCGTACTTTACTGCTTAATTTCGTTTCAATCTTGTGGTTCTGAGTGTTATTTAAAAAATGTTTTTTTTTCAAAAGTAATTTCGGAAAGTAATTTAAATAGATCTAGCTTTAAATAATTAATTAATAAACACTTTGAAATATTTATCAATAATTTTAGGTATAGTTATAAATAATTTTCGAAAAATTCGCTAAAAAATAATATATTAAGAAAAAATAATACTAACTAAATATTAATTTTATTATTATTATTATTATTATTATTATTTTTATTATTATTAATAGAAATTTAAGAGAAAAAATTTACGAAATCGAAAAGTGGAAAAACTTGAAGAGTTCAGGAGGGAATAGCAAGGTAAAGGAGAAGTTGGTAAGAAACAGGCAATTTTCCACAGTGGATTACAAAATCCCAATTGATACGAAAATTTGATATCCACTATTTAGTCTCTCTATTTATAGGGTGTGCAGTGAAACGATATTCAAGCTTTTATGTCATATAAACTTGACGCTTCCAATCCCTTCTTTACAGCCGACATAAAGAAATACGATCTGCTTTATCCGTTTTGTAGCTTCATTCTAGTCAAACTTTGGGAAATTGTTTAGAATCTCTCTCACTCTCCCATGAGAGAGAAAGAGAAATATTCATTTTTTAAAAAGACTTTATTTTTCTTTTTTTTTGTTTTGCTTTTTATGAGATAAAAATCCTTTCAGTATATTAACAAATATATACCAAAGAAATGTTTAGTATTTTATATATATTTTTCCCAATTTGGAAAATTTTAATTTTAGCAGTAAAAAAAATATTTTTTTTCACAGACTAACATCAGTATTGAGAATTTTTCTATGACTGACTTTCAGATTTACTTTGATAAATTCTTATTTTCACTTTATTTTTTACTTTCGCTTCAATATATTTTTATTTTCTCTTATATTTTTACTTTCAGCTAAATATATTTTGATATTCACTTTCATTTTTACTTTCACTTCAATAGATTTTTATTTTCAGTTTTATTTTTCATTTCACTTTAATAAATTATTATTTTCACTATCACTTGGATAGAAAAAGAAAATATAAATTACCAAATTTGAGTTCGTTTATGTAACTTTCACATTCATTTTAAATATTCTCACATTTACTTTCACTACAAAAAATTGTACTTTATATTTTCAGTCAACAAGTTGTCTATTAATTCAAAAAAAGTTCTCATTTTCAATGTAAAAATTTATATTTTTATTTAATAAATATTTTCACATTTACTTACAAAATTGTCACACTCACTCAGAGAGTATTCTCTTTGCCCCAATTTAATTTCACTTTCACTGTAAAAATTATGATTTTTACTCAATAAATATTAACTTCCTCTCAAAACATCTCATAGTGATTATGAAATTCTTTATTTCAATTTCACTCAAACAAATTTTTCACCTATTTACAAATTTTTAGTTTTACTACAAAAATTTTGATCTGCTAAAAAAAATGTTTACTTTTATTAAAAAGATGTTCAGTTTACAAAAGAAATTCTCACTTTCACTCGAAGAATATTCACTTTGACCCAAATTAATATCTCTTTCACTGTATAAATGATGATTTTCACGCAACAAATTTTCAATTTCTCTCGAAACATTTCACTTTTATTATAAAATTAATAATTTTCATTTCACTCAACAAATTTTTCACTTCCTCTTAAAACATTTAATTTTCATTGCAAAATCCTTAATTTTATTTTCGTACAAAAAATTTTCTCATCTCTTTAAAAGTTTTCAATTTTAGTACAAAAATTTTGATCAAATTTAAACAAATTTCTAATATTATTAAAAAAATTTTTATTTTGCCTGACAAATTCTCATCTTCACTCAATAAATTCTCAGTTTCACTCAAACAATTTTCACTTTCATTTAAAAAATCCTCACTTTCACAAGAAGAATATTCATTTTGACCTAAATTATTTTCACTTTCATTCGAAAAAAATTAAATTCTAAAGTGATAAAGAAACATTTTTTTTTGAGTCACAGAAAGAAATTTTTGTTAAATTGAAAGAAAAAATATTTCGAGTGAATGTGAGAGTCAGAAATTTTAAAGAAATTTAAAAGTGAAATATACGTGAATGCATCTTTGAAAGTGTAATTAAAAATCTATTAAGGTGAAAATGAAACTTAAAAAAATATGAAATTAAATTAATCCAAAAATGAAAATCAATTAAAATAAAAGTGAAAATCAAAATCGTTTTTGAAATGAATGGGAAAATGAAAGTTAAAGTAGAAATAAATTCTTTCACCTTTAATATAAAGTAGAAATAGTTTAAGAAATTTGATTTTTGGAGAAATTATCAAAGATTTCTAACATTAGATCGAATTGAAAATCTTGTATAAAAATCAATACATTTTTATCAAATAGTTTCAAATTAGTTTATTTAATTACATTTGGAAATACGAAGTATTTAAGTGCTAATAACTAAATTTTATTCACTAAATCATTAACTTAAATATTATTCATACTAATTAAATTGAAGTACAATAATTTTATTTGCATTTAAATTGACATTTATTTCCTTTATTAAATAAACAATTAATCTTTACTAAATTTACTAAATAAGTGTTTGCTTTTATTTTTAATAATTGTTTAGTTTCACAATGTTAAAATTGTGTAAATAGTTTACTAAAACTTAATTTCTAAATAGTATATTATTTAAACAATTAAATAATTTAATTTTACTAATTTCAGTAATTAGTAATTTTTATTTATATCTTAATTTATTTTTCATAAAAGTTAAATCGCTGGAATGGCTTTAAATATATATGGGTGAATTTTCTGAAAGTGACACTTTTAAATTTCAGTTTTTCAATTATTTTTTTCTTCAATTATATGGTTTTTTCTATTAAAACTACTTAATTTCATACTCAAGAGTAAGATTTTTAGGTTGCGCAAAATTAATTCTTAAAAATATTAAAGTTTTTTTCATTTGAAAAATATTATTGTTGCCCCATTAAATTAATTTTATTTAATTGGCGAGCTTTTCTATTAAAAATTCACGCTAATGTCGCGTTCACGAAATCAAAAATAAAATTTCACTGCTTAAAAATTAATAATTTGTATATTTTAATACCAAATATATTCAATTGGATGAAAATATAAATGTATTTAATGTATTTGATTTAATGGTAATTTGGGTTAATTTTTTCAAAGGAATGCAGGTAAATACTAAAAACAAAAGAAAAACTAGCATATTTCAAGGAAAAGGCTTCGGAGATGAAAAATAAATTTTCTTTCATATTTGTATACATTAGGGCGCAATTAAAATATGTTTTTTAGTAAAACATACAAATCTCACACCCTCATTTTTTATTACCATCGAAATATTCTGTTGAATTTACTTCTACATTCAGTTATTTATTAAAAAGGAAGGCTTCGGAGATGAAATTAATTTTTACTCGGAGAAAAATGTAAATTTCGATTATTTATAACAGCAATAATTTTTCTCTTTTTTGTAGATAAAATATAAGAAAATTTAACGCCAGATTCTCAGCTTTATTTTAATGTAAATTAAAATTTTGTTTAAGATATTTTTAAAGTATAAAATGTCAGTAATCATTGTAAAGTAATTTTAACCTAAAACTGAAGACAAAGTTTAAACATTTTTATCAAAAATAAAAGTGAGGTCTACAAATTTTTAAAATGCAGATAGAAAAAACATTTTACTTTCTGACAATATTTTTAAAAAATTTCTGAAAATTTGAAAAAAACCATGAAAATTTAATTTTATTGTAGAAGTCCCATTGGAGACATGTTGAAAAGGCTTCGGAGATGAAAGTAATTTAGTTATTACGTAAATTAAGTTGAATAAAATTATTTAATTTTCTTTTAAAAATGATAAATAAGTGCTAAATTTTCACTATGGAAATTGATAATAATTATCAAAGAGTAGATTTTGTAAAATTTATCGAGACATAAAAAATGTCACTTTCAGAAAATTCACCCATATATTTGTACAAAAGGGACTTCTTGTGCCCGTTTATGAAATAAATAAATATTGTATACATATATTTTATATATCAAATTTATTAAAAACAACAATGGTTTAAACAAATTAATACTTTTTTATTAAAAGAAAGGAAGACTTCAATTATTTAAATGTTTCTACTTATGAGTAAGAATGAGAAAAAAAATAAACAAATAAAATTGAATTCTTATTGAATAAATGTCCTAAAAAATATTAAATAATAACATTAAAAAAATGGTTTAAAGATTAATAATATTCTTTTACAATAAATTTAAATAAAACTAAGAAAAACGCAAAATTTGATTAACTTGATTTTTACGAAAAGAAAAAGAGAAATTCGTTCAACAAGCGAATTTTGGCTTTTTCCCGCTTTGCCGCCGCTTGATCATTATCGCGCCGGGATCATCTAGGTAAATTTAGACCAAAAAGGAGCCTGCATTTTTGTATTAAAATATTGTTCTCAATAGATTCAAATAGTTTTCAAGCAAAGATTGATTTTTCTCGTCCAGAAAAATCTCAAGATAAGATTGAAAAGAAAATTCTTTTTCGATAAAAATTAATATTTGAAATTTAAGGAGAAAGGAAAAAAAATGATAAGAATATAAAATGAAATATATAAAAAAGGAAGAAATTTATTTCGACGTCACTTTAAAATACATTTTTTTCGTTCTTTTATCGATATTGGAATAGGAGAAAATAGTTATTTTATCGGTGTAATGAAAGTAGATTTTCAAGTAATAGGCAATAGGTGAGTTGAGGGCACCTCCATTTAAGCACGGTGTGAACCCGAGTTCACATTTCATTGAGTAGATCCACGAGCTCATTTATGTACACATATATATATTATATATATATAGGAGTAGTGTGATTATCCCGACAGTCATGGGCCCTGGAGACCTAACAGGTGTACTACTGAACTATATTCAAAGTCGCTTGCTGCCAAATAGTTTGAGTTTCTGCCGCAAGTACTATACTCCAATATGATATAAAGTTCATTTCTCATGTTTGTTGTCCAACTCAAGTGGTAATTATTGAGTTGACAAAACGGAATTGCAAGGAGCAGTTTGGAAACTTTGAACATCACGAAAAATACTTACGTGACTTATAATTGTGTAAGCATAGTTTGCTAAAGTTATACATACCTATATATGTGTATTATATAACACATATAACTTTCCATGGGGAAATTAATGCATATGAATACATTGGGCGAAGGAACCAATTACTGTAAAGCTCGGCAATTATCGACTTGACAAGCTAATAATCTGAAATATTGGTTGTAACATTAGATTATTTTTATGTCTAAATATTTTTCTTTCATTTTCATCAAATTTAATATATTCATTTATTTACTTTTTTCATAGAAATTTGTTTTCATTCCTTTCTAAATTATTTTGATACTTAAAATTATTTTCATTCCTTTCTAAATTATTTTAATACCTAAAATTATTTTCATAATTAGAAATATAAAAAATGCAAAAAATAAAAAATGTAAAACTATTTTACACTTTAACAAGAACATGATTAATTCTTGTTTTATGGAAACAATGCTTTTAAATAGAAAAAAACTTTTAGATTCAATAGACAGTAAATTTAATCTCTAAAAGAGGATTTTTTTAATAAAAATATTTTATAAAATAAACACTACAAGTGACACTGAAAAAGTATGTCAACAAAAACTTTTTCAATTCAATCAACAGAATATATTTGCACTGATTAAAAATAGTAAACAAATTTAATAAAAATGTATTTCACAATTTAGAAACAAATGTGATGAAAGCAAACCGTATAAAAATCCAATTTTGAAAAATAACTTTTTATTCAAAAAATATTTGATTCCCTTAAAAAAAAATTCTCTTAATTAAAATGTTTAGTAAAATAATTCTGTTATTTAAAGGTCTTGATTCCCTAAAAGAAAG
Source organism: Leptopilina drosophilae (assembly GCA_032873175.1). NCBI lineage: Eukaryota > Metazoa > Arthropoda > Insecta > Hymenoptera > Figitidae > Leptopilina > Leptopilina drosophilae. The sequence continues at coordinate 17,697,173 of CM065481.1, forward strand.
ACATTTATTTGATTCGAAATATTGAAAAGATTCTTAATAAAGAGACAATTTTGAAATTAATTACCACTTTTTCTTATAATCAAAGACAATTATTTTTTCCACTCGTCTTTAAATGTGAGAAAACTGATGTATTTTTAGTTTTGAGAAAAAAAGAGATTTTATTTTTTTTTCATTTTTTTTTGTAAGCGGGCAAGACTTCGTTTAACGAGAATAGGAAAATATTACACGCGCAACGTTTCACTTTATACCGAGAAGAAAAGTATAAAAGCAACGAGGGAAAAAACAGTGACTGTCCACTAGAAATCTGGCTGTATAAGCCTCCGGGTATTTGTCTACTTTTTTATATCATGGGAAAAGAAAAGATAGCAGATATTTGTCCTTATACTAAACCAACGACGAATGAAATTTTCACGGGGAAAAAAGAAACGCGCGGGAAAGAAATGGAGAACACATTATTTTTATCCTTGAATAAAAATGTTTTTAAAATTATAACCATGAAATTGTGCATTTTAATTATATATATTTTTTCAATATTATGCAGAGTGCAATATTTACATTCTTCTTTCAATTTTTACTTTATCTTTCTTATTTTATATTTTAATATTATTATTGTAATAATATAACTTGTCAATGATATTCAATTTATTATTATTGTACAAATTACCATATTTTTTATTATCAAATATAAATTTTTGAATAATTTTAAAATCAGAACATAAAAAATTAATTTCTTAACTAAATAATTAATTATTGTTTATATTTTCAAAAGTTTTAAATATTCGTTTATTTTTATAAATAGTAAAATTCAATTAGGGAAATTTAATAAAAGTTAAGAAAAGAATTCAATTATTTTCTACAATTTTTTAAATTTCTTCGAAGAATTTATTTAATTTTTTAAATAGTAAAATCTTTGCATAAAAAATGAAATTATTTTAAATAAAATTTTGTAAAAGAATTCAATTGTTTTCTTAATTCGTTATAAACTGTTTCAAATGAATTCAATTATTGTCTCAAATTTTAATAAATTTTTCAAAACGATTCAATTATTTTTATAAATAGTAATTTTTTTTTTCCAAAAATTCAATGATTATCTAAATTTTTAATAAATCCTTCTAAACAATTTAATTATTTTTATAATTAGTAAAATTCATAGTGCATGAATTGAATTATTTTTATAAATAATATAATTCTCCACTATTTTTGATGAAATTTTAATAAACTTCAATGATCACAAATTTAAATGAAATTATTAACAGAAACGTATATTTGAAAAAGTTGAAAAACAAATTTTTTGTTTAATTTAATTATTTAAAAAATTTTAAATTATAATTATTCATAAAACTACATTATTTTCAAGTAAAGTTAAAGAAATCTTTCGAAAAATTTAATTATTTACAAAAACTCTAATAAAATTGTAGAAATGAGTTTATTTTCTGTCGAAAATTTTATGAAAATTAAATAATTATAAATAAAATAAATATAAATTAAATAATTAAATTTTATGAAAATTTTTACAGTAAAATTATTAATTACAGTTATTAATGAAATTTATTATATTAAACAAATTAAAGAAATTTGTTGAAAGAATTAAATTTTGTTATCAAGCACCCTTGAAACTATTTTTCGAAAGATATTAATTATTTTTTATATTTTGATAAAATTCCTTGAATCAATTAAATTATTTTCATACACGATTGATTTTAAAAATTTAAAAGAAATTGTTTATAAAATTCAGTTATTTTCTAAATTTTCACTTATTCAAGAAACTTTATGACTTTAAAAAATTCAAAAAAATTCTTTAAAAGTATTTTATTAGGATTGTCAAAGATGTTAATAAAATTCTGCGCAAGAATAAAATTATTTCCATAAGTAATAAAATTATTCCAAGGAATCCAATTATCTTCAAATTTTCTCTTAAATTTCTTTGCAAGAATTCAATGATGTTTAAAATTTTATTTCTAAAATAGAAAATATTTGTTTGAAGAGAAAAATTATTTAGAAAGTTAGGAAACAAAGAAGCAACACTGAGAAAAAATTTTGTTTTATTCCAAAATAAGTAGTCAACCAAAAAATTGTGTTTGAATTAAACATAATTTTTATTAAATAAAATTAATTTTTGTTGAATAAAATTAATTTTTATTGAATAAAATTAATTTTTATTGAATAAAATTAATTTTTATTGAATAAAATTAATTTTTATTGAATAAAATTAATTTTTATTGAATAAAATTAGTTGTATGGAATCAAAATTATTATCTTTAATTCAAAGATACTTTTTGGTTGACTTTATGACAAAGATAATTATATTTTATCTAAATTCTAATTCTAGTGATTTAATGTTCTTCTCTCGTCGAAAAATATTCGACGAAAGTGAAAGATGTTTTTTATTTTGCAAATATTTTTCGAAGCAATTCTGAGGTTTATTATATAGAAATGCTCCCATTGGTTAAAATAATAGTCTGCGACAAAAAAAAGCAATCTCTTTCTATAATGCCACTCCAGTTTTCTCCAAGTATTGTGAGAACCCCATTAATTGAATTGCCAGGGTCACAATTCCACAAATATTATTGCTTTTGAAATTCAATTCTCAATAGGGTTCAAAATAATATCTTGTATCCTTTCACAAAGAAAGAATAGAAAAACATCGAGAAAGAGAATTCCTTAAATTTCTCAAAATATTTTTCGACAAAAAAACGAAAATTTACCAGCGAATTTTTCCAGTGTAATTTTTATTTTTACCCTAAATTTACGATTGAAGTCGAAAATTAAATTTTTTTTTTAAATTAACAAATGAATTTACAAAGGCGTTAATCTAAATACAACGAAGATGAAGAAAAATATAAAAATGTAGTAGGCTGATTAAAACAATTTTTTTTTTGTTTTTTTTAGTTGACACTGAAAATTGATCAAAGTTTTCACACTCCTCAAGTTTAATTATCCTCTTTCTACAACGAAGAAGAGGATTCTAATTCGTGGAAGAAAGAAAAAATGTAAATGAACGAGAAGAACCCCCCTATTGTCAATTAACAAAAAAGGAAAAAAGATTTTAATTAATCCGAGTCCTTTAGATGGACTCAGTGATGCGTTTTAATAGAGAAAAGAGAAGTAAGAATTATCATATAAATTATGAATCTTCAAATGAAGTTATTATCATTTATGCTTGAGAATTCCCTCTCCTCACTCCCTCTTTCATGAAAGCTCATAAACTAACAAAATTAGTCTCTCAATTACGTTTCGTCAACTTTTGGTTTTCGCATTTCGTTCAAGCTTTTGAGAGCTTGGACTTTGCACAAGATGGAGGATATTTTCCCCACACACACACACAGGGTAAAGAAATATTTTCAAGTTAAAAGCCTTCAAGGCTCAACTTAGCGATATACGAATTACAACAACAATAACAACAAAGCTACAAACGTTGAGTGAGTGAGTGAGAGAGAGAGAAGAGAGGACACATATTTGTGGTGGTAAACAGATGCCACAGAAACCAAAGCGACAGATGCAGGAGGAAACAATTATTTCAAGACAAAAGATAACAGAAAACCCCCTTCCCCCCATTTTCTCTAACACTGCTATCTAAATCCCGTCGTCCTTCCCCCGTTCCAAAGAACTCGTCACGAGCGAACCTGGTGGAAATTTGCCAAGAGTTGTCAGAACGACGACAACGACGACGACAACACAATTTTATAACAGTAAATGTGTGTATATGTGGTACAAATATGTCGTGGGGTAAAGATTTACATTGTGAAATTTTTCCACTATGACTGTTATACAAGTGCCTAAGAGACATTTTTTTTTTTTTGTGTTTCTGTATATATATATATATATATATATATATATATATATATATATATATGTAGAGTTGTGTGAAATGCCACCACTTGACAAAGCAATACCCAAGGCATGTTCGACCGCTTTTTCGGTATGGAAGGAAGCGAGAGAGCGGTAAAATTTATACTAAGTATAATATATCGAATTGGAAAAGGGTGGAGGTTACACGCGGTGTGGCAAGGGAAGAGAGGAAATTCTTCTATTTTTCGTGTCAAGACCGGGCTAAGGAATGTCTTCAGTTTGATTTATAAAAGAGGAGCGGTTTGTAGACGAAAAACCTTTGTCTGACGCATAATGGATCGCATATTTTTCACAAGAGCAAAAGCCGCCTTTCTTCGTGGCAACTGAAGAAAGAGTGCGGGATGGAGGAAGGATTAAGGCAAAATTCTACCCTTCAAGCATTTTATCAGATTTTTAATTACATTACTACTTTATGTTTTTAATTATATTGTATTTTAATTAAAATTACAGTGTTTTGATTTTTTCTCAGCTTCACGACTATGAAACAACTTTTTTGTTTTATAAATGAAACTAAAGAGACACTAAGACATCTTAGTGTGTTGGTTCAGGTAATTTTCACTTTTACTTAAAAATTTCTCACATTAAGATTTTCTTTAATTTTACTGAAAAATTTCTCAGTTTAAGCGGTTTAATTAAAAACATAATAAATAATATTAATAATAATAATAATAATAATAATAATAATAATAATAATAATAATAATAACTAATAATAATAATAACTAATAATTAATTTTTTTAATTAGATTTTCTTTAATTTTACTAAAAAATTTCTCACTTTAAGCGGTTTAACTAAAAAAATAATAATTAATTTTTTTAATTAGATTTTCTTTAATTTTACTAAAAAAAATCCCTCACTTTAAGCGGTTTAATTAAAAAAATAATAATTAATTTTTTTAATTAGATTTTCTTTAATTTTACTAAAAAAAATCCCTCACTTTAAGCGGTTTAATTAAAAAAATAATAATTAATTAATAATAAATAATAATAATAAAAATAATAATAATAATAACTAATAATTAATTTTTTTAATTAGATTTTCTTTAATTTTGCTAAAAAATTTCTCACTTTAAGCGGTTTAATTAAAAAAATAATAATTAATTAATAATAAATAATAATAATAAAAATAATAATAATAATAACTAATAATTAATTTTTTTAAATTAGATTTTCTTTAATTTCACTAAAAAATTTCTCACTTTAAGCGGTTTAATTAAAAAAATAATAATTAATTAATAATAAATAATAATAATTAATAATTAATGTTTTTAACTAGATTCTCTTTAATTTTACTAAAAAATTTCCCACATTTACTCTAAATATTTTCACTTTCAATCTGCCCCAAAAAATTCCCAACTGTATTATTTAAAAAACTTTTGCTTTTTATTTCAAAACACAAAAGTTTTCAAGTGAAAGTAAGAATCGTTTGAGTTAAAGTAAACATTCTTTTGAGAATTTTTTTAAATAATATACACTGAGAAAAATTTTTTTTTAATTCAATAATAAGTAGTGAACTAAAAAAAAGTTTGAATTAAACATAAACATATTTTATTTCTGAATTAAACATAATTTTTATTGAATCAGATTTATGAATTGAATCAAAATTATTATGTTTAATCCAAAGATAATTTTTGATTGATTGTACAACAAAGATAATTATGTTTAATTCAAATATATTGTTTTCTCAGTGTAAAAGTTTTTCTACTGAATATGAAAGTAACAATTTTTTTAGTCAAAATAAAAGTAAAAACTTTTTTGAGAAAGTGAAATTTTTTGACAACAACTAAATTTTTGTAAGTAAAGTCGAATTGTTTTTTGTAAGTGTTCAAATTTTATTTAATAAAGTCGAATATTTTTAATAATTCGTTAGAATTTTTTTTATCCATGTGAAATTTTTTTGAGTGAAATTGAAAATTTTTTTAGTAAAAGTGAAAATTTTTTGTGAACAACTGAGAATGTTTTAAGCATAGTACCAATTTTTTTTAATAAAGCAGAATTATTGTAGAAAAGAATGGAAGTTTATTAATAAGTATGTAAATTTTTTGAAGTGCAATTAAGAATTCTGAAGGGAAAATTAAATTTTTTTTACTGAAATTGAACTTTTATGAGTAATGTCAAATTTTTGTAATAATTGTGAAATTTTGTTACAATGTATCACTTTTAAGTGAAAGTGACAATTTATTTAGTTAAGATCACAATTTTTTTTCAGTGAATGTTCCAATTTTATGAGTGAAAATTCCAATTTTTTTAATAAAGAAGATTTAAAAAAAAGTGCCAATTTTTTGATTTTTTTAAGTGAATTTTGAAGGAAAAATTAATTTGTTTTTACTAAAATTAAACTTTCATTAGTAAGGTCAACTCTTTGTAATAATTGTGAAATTTTTTGCAATGTGTCACTTTTGAGCGAAAGTGAAAGTGACAATTTATTTAGTAAAGATAAAAATTTTTTTTAGTGAATACTCCAATTTTATGAGTGAAAGTTCCAATTTTGTGAGTGAAAATTCAAATGTTTTTCATAAAAAAGATTTTTTTAAAGGAAAGTGACAATTTTTTGAGAAACGTTGAATTTTTTTTAGTCTAAACGTTAGAATTTTTGTAATAAACATATAACATTTTTTTTAGTCAAAATGAAAATAAAAATTTATTAGAGAATATAAAATTTTTTTGCCAAAAACTGAACTATTCCAAGTAAAAAAACGTTCAATTTTTTTTAATGAATATGACAATTTTTTTAGTCAAGGCGAATTTTTTTTAGTAAATCTTCAAATTTTTGTAATGAACATAAAAAATTTTTGAGTCAAAGTGAAAAATTTTTAAGCGAAAACGAGAATTCTTTTGAATAAAAATAAACATTTTTTTATTAAAAGTGAAAATTTTTTAAGAAAATGGAATTTTAATGTAATAATTTTTTGAGTAAAGTAAACATATTTTTTTGTGATAATGAGAATTTTTTTAATTAATGTGAACATTTTTTAAGTGAATGTGAAGGAGACAATTTTTTCAGTTAAATCGAATTTTTTGTTACTTAAAGTGAATAATTTTTTAGTTAATATAAAAATTTGATGAGTGAAAGTGATAAATAATTTATTAAGTTAATATCAACATTTTTTTATATAAGTTTACATTTTTTCAGTAAAAGTAAAAATTTTTGTAATGAAAATGAAATCTGAGTTTTTGTAATAAATATAAAATTTTTTTTAGTTCAAAAATGAAGTTGACGGTTTATTCACTAAAGATCAACATTTTTTAAGAAAATTTTTCAATTTTTTAATCGAAAGTTCCAATTTTTAAGGTGAAAGTGAGAATTTTTTTAGGCAAGTGTCAATTTTTTGACGGAAGTAGAATTTTTTTAGTGTTAGAATTTTTGTAATTAATATTTAATTTTGTTAAAACGTTTGAATTTTTTTTAATGAAAGTAAGTATTTTGAGTTTTTGTAATGAATGTAAAAAATGTTTAAGTGAATATGAAATTGACAATTTATTTACTAAAGCTAAACATTGTTTTAGTAAATGTTCCAATTTTTTGAGTGAAAGTTCCAATTTTCTTAAGAGTTTTTTAGGTATAAAGTAAAATTTTTCGATTGAAATTGATAGTAAAAATTTTTTGGAGATAGTGAATTTTTTTTACTGAAATTGAACTTTTTTAGTGTAATTAACTTTTTTCAGTGACAGTGAAAAATTTTTTTGGCAATGTCACATTTTTTATGTGAAAATGAAAATAAAAATTACTGATATTGGATTTTTTTGGTTGAGATAGAATTTTTTCAATAAAAACGAAAATTTTTGTAATGAACAAGAAAATATTTTGAGTGTTCTATGAATGTGACAATATATTGAGTAGAGATAAACATTTTTTTCCTGAAAACAACAATTTTATGAGTGAAAGTGAGAATTTTTTAATGAACCTAAAACTTTTTGGAGCGAAAGTGAAAATTTGTTGTCGAAACTAAAAATTTTTTTTAATGAAAGTGAATATTTTGTTATAGAAAGAGAAACTAAGAATTTTTTGAATTTAGGTAAAATATTTTTTAGGTAAGGGTTAAAGTTCATTTAAAAAAAAACATGGAAAATTTCTGAAAATTTATTTTGTACACTTATTACCAGAACAGTTTATTATAATAATCACCGCGTTAAAAAATTTAAAAAAAAGAAAAACTAATTTACAATCAAGAAAAAATTTCAATTTAAACTCTAAAATGCTCTTAATTATAACACATCACAGCAAAGTATCTCGCAAATCATTAATGAAGATCCTGACTTAATAAAACGAATCTTAATGAAAATGAAAAAAAGATTAAAAAAAAAGAATTACAATTTTTTATTGCACCTGAAGGAAAACAATTTAAAAAAATATACAATGTCCGTGTAATAAACAACTCGTGACATATCTCGTACTCTCCTTCACTTGAATTTTCCTATGGTATTTATCATCCGACATTTTCTCCGACGATTTTACGTCTTCAGCGTTGCATTAGGTAACGAGTTTTCGGAGCAACGCTGCAAAAGTGATTAAAGTCCTGTAGACTGACGTAATATAATTGCTTCAGTTATCGGTAATGCAGTTAATGCATTTAAAAGCCTCTAGCATTATTCGTTAAACGAGTCACATCATTGGTGGCTGTTGTGTTTATATTACCGATGAATATTATTAGAATTTTCCCATTCGTTAATATGTACATATATACATAATACACACGAACAAAATGTGTGTATTATACAAATTTTCCAAAATTGAACACAGTTAAAGATCGTAAATAATATTTATAACATTTATATTCTCTCTTGTGTAAATTTGTTTTACTCGGATTTGGAATTAATACGAGAAACGCTATTCACAGTCACGAATTTATAAAATATGGAATTATTGGCCAATTTATAGGTATTAGTTATAATTGTAACATCAATTATGTTTGAAATAATTGCAGAAAAAATTTTTCTTACTATATCGAATTCTTTATCTTTTTATAAAAAAAGAGAAAAAGAAATTTAGAAAATTGAAAGTTAAAAGAAATAAACAATTTAAAAATAAATAATTAATAATAATGATAAATAATTCGGTGAGACGCGAAGGAAACGAAATAATTTACAAAAAAAATTTATAGCACAATCTTAATACTTTCTAAATTTTATTTCAATTTTCCATTAAAAAAAAAATGTACAATTCATTCGACAAATTATTTCTTTTTTTCTGGAAAATTTTCAAATACATTTCTTCATAGAATATTATAAATTAAAAAGGAAGAACAAAAAAAAGATAATTTATTAAAAAGTTTTTTTTAACATCTACTTTCGGTTTCGATCAATATTTTTGTTGGAAAAAAAAATTTCATGAAATAAATAACTCTTCTTCTAAATTTTTCATTGTTTCTTTTTTTTTAATTTAATTTCAAATTTGTAGAAAATTTCTAATTTTTGCCTTATTTTATAAATTAGAAAGAAGAATGTGGAATTATAATTTTGTATTCTTGTTTGACGTTTTTTGAAGAAAAGATGTAAGGAAGGATAAAAAGTTTGCTACTTTAAACTTTCATCTCTTTTTATGAGTCATGTCTTTTAATTTTATTATATTTCTTGTAATTTCTTTTTTTCCCAAAAATTGTACAACATTTTGTGGTACTTTGTTTGAAACAAGTTTCAACATTTTTCTCTGCGACAAGAAAAATTTATGTCACAAATTTTTAGAAGAATTAGTTTTAATAGAAGAAAAGTTTTTTAATTATAAATTATTATATTATTATTATTATTATTATTATTATTATTATTATTATTATTATTATTATTATTTCAAAAGAAAGTATTTTTAATATTTTTAGTATTATTGTTCTTATTATTATAATTATTTCAAAAGAAAGTACTTTTTATATTTTTAGCATTATTGTTCTTATTATTATAATTTATTAATTTCAAACAATTGGGATAATACCAAAAGTAATTACTAGGAAATTAATTATCATAAAATTATGCTTACTAAAAATGTTCGAAATAAAATAAAATTGTAGAAACAAAATTGTAACAAGAAAAATATTAAGCATTAAAATTTACTATTATTTATATATATATATATATATATATATATATATATATATATATATATATATATATATATATATATATTTAAATTATTTTATTGTTATTTTCAATTGTTTTTATTACAATGACAGGAAAATATACACAATGCTGGTCCCTGACGGTGAAAATTAAAAAATGTCACTAACTTTAATTCTATTTGAATGAAGTTACGGGTGCAAAGTTTGAAAAATTTTTTCCAAAAGAAACTTAATATTTATTTATTTTTTTGAAAAATCCAGTTCGCTATCAAGTATAAAGCATTCTAGCCGGATAACCGGATCTGGTGGATTGTTTCATCAGGAAATTCGCTACAAACTCAACCCTTTGGGAGAAGAAAATGTAACCGATAATGGAAGCATTACAGTATACCATTTTCTTGTTCACTGGTCTGAATTAGACTGATGAAATTTCAGGTACATAATTATTCTATATTAGTGTATACTGCGATTTAGATTAGAGAAATAATTCCTATTTTATTGTCAAATATCCATCTGTTATTGTTGCAATTGCTTTCAATTCAATTCAAGTAATTATAGTTTCAGAATCAAAAAGACATTATTCTTCCTTGGTGAGCTTTCTTTGAAAAATTATAATTAGGTCAGAAAATAAAACTGATTGCGGGAAAATCAAATAAGTAAAAAAAGAAAAAATAATATTAAAGAATAAATAATTAAGAAATTAAATTAAAAAAAGAAATTAATTGAAACCTTTAATTTAATTTAATTATAATTAATTTAATTATTTAATAATTATTTATTAAAGAAAATAATAATATTAAAATTAAATTAAAAAGACGAAAAAAAAAAAATAATATAATGATTTTACAACTGAATAATTAGAAAAACAATTATAATATTATACTTTCTATAGAAATTGAAGTATTTGCTTTTGAATTGGTAAATTTTACAAGCAAATAGTAATTTCTACTAATTTATTAATTCGGAAACAAAAAAGTTCTAAAATATTTTAGTAATATTTATTATACGATTATGATAATAATAATTATTATTATACTAATAATAATAATAATAATAATAATAATAATATTAATAATAATAATAATAATAATATTAATAATAATAATGACGATATATGACAACAATAAATATCATTGTATGGAAATAGCGTTTATCTTCAGTGTTTCTGAAATGGAAATGAAAATTTTATCTCGTGATATATTTTTCAGTATTCTGTGCACAACATGGAATACGAGACTATCTTACTGCTTTTGAGAACATCCTTTCTTATTAGAGTTACTTTGTAAAATATACTTTTTTACATAGGAATGCTCATACATAATATTTTGATACAATACTTAGATTGTTCAGTAACAATAGAGAAAACTAAATGTAGGAAAATGTGTTTTTTTTCCTTATTACAAATACAAACAGAATCAGAAATACGAGGGAAAATAATGTCCAATTACATTTTCTTAATATTGAAAAAAATTCTCTTTCATTTGAAAATCGTCTCATTAACAATTTTCGATCATTATTTCTCGATTTCTAACAAAGGAGTATTTTCTTTTTTTGATAATGTTTTATGTTATTTATTTTACAACAATTTTAATTAGTAATCTATTACGTATGGAATTGTAATCATTTTATTTTTTTATAATTTTTATAAAATATTTGTATTATATAAAATCAAGAAAATCTATAATTTTGTAATTAGAATTTAGAATAGTAGGTATTAAAATTGAAATAAATTAAAGAATTGAAAGGTAACAAGTCGATTCACCATGAACTCAGCAAATTGTTTATTTAAATTCTAATTAGGTAATTTTCTTTAAATTCATTCTTCCCTTTATCAACAATAATCAATATTGTAATATTTTATGGAATTATTCAGAAAGCATTGAACAACAAACTTGTTCCAAATCTAATTTTAGTTGTTTCAAAAGAGTCATTTATTTTAATAAAAGATTTTGAATGTATGTGTTGAATTATTAAGAAATATCATACACCAATAAACTTAATAGTGAAGAAAAAGATCATTGAACCAATTTCATGCAAAACGGTTGACTTGAATATTATTGTTTTTCTTTTTACTCCAAAAGTGGAGTTTTTCTTATTTAATTGTAATAAAAAAGGGAATACCTATTTTCTCAAAAAATTCTACATAAGTTTAAGTTGAATAAAATAAATTGGTGAGATATTAAATAGTATTGAAAGTTATCATCGGAATATTTATTAAATTATAGTGTTTTATATTTGTTCGAATTAATTCAAGTTCGGTGATCCCGAAATTTATGTTTTGAATTAATGTGTTAAAAATCGAAGAAAAAGAAATAATTTTTGTCAAGGATTAATATATAACGAAAAATAATCAATTGAGGAATAATCTAGATTAAACAAATAAGGAAAGGAAATTCAAAATAAAGAAAGTTTTAATTATTCTCACAGGTGTGGATTATATGACACCTGATTCAGCATTTTTACTCTTCGAAAATAAAGATAAATAAGACTTGGTGAGTCGAATTATTACTAATTAATAATATACACACATAAATTAAAGGGAAATTCTTTACATTAGGAATTAATTGAATATTATAAACATTGATTTTTATAACTATTTTTAGGATATAAATATTATTTAAGGGATACAAATATTAAAAAAAGTAATTGTATTAAAAACTACTCACTAATTTTATATTATTTAAATATTTAAAAATTTCTTTCCATTAAGAATTAATTAATTATTATATATATATATATATATATATATATATATTAATTGTCATTTCTATTTTTTGGATATAAATATTATGTAAGGAACACAAATATTTGAACAAGAAAAATAATTGTATTAAACATTTCATTGCACATATCAAGTGTTATAATTAAAGTTATTATAATCTGATAAATACTAAGGGGTTTCAGATTAGAAAATAATTAATTTTAATAAACAAATCATAATCATAATTGCATAATAGAAAGTGTTATTTTTTTAGTGTATTTTCCCTTTTATTATAAATACCGTCTACTCGGAGCCTCTGAATAATAGTGGACTTAAGAAAAAAATCCACTACCTTTCTTTAAATTAATAAATTATTTTATTAAGTTTTTACGAAGATTATATAACGTTATTTATTAGATGAATTATTTTGAATTATGTCTTTGTTGCGTAAGTTAAAATCTATTAAAATATAGTGCAATTTAAATTTTGCTTTTAATAAATATATTATTTTTATTAATAAAAATTAAGTCATCCGTAACATAATCATTTGCTGTTTTCATTAAATAAATTTATTAAGTAAATAAAGTAAATTTAGTAAATAAATTACGTAATTTTATTAAATAACTAAAATAAATTTAGTAAAAAAATTTAATTTAGTAAATAAATTTATTTTAGTAAATAAATTTAATAAATTAATTAATCATAAATTCGTTAATTTTAGACTTGGATAAAATTTTTGCTTGTTTATTGATCAAGAAACCGTGTCCCATAGGCTTTCATAATGGACATATAAAAAATACACTTTCCCATTTCTCAGGAGAGTCTTGCGTTTTATACTGGTAAGCGTAAACCGTAAAACCAGTCTTTGGAAAAAAAAGAAAATTTATACATATCAGTATTAAGAAAATGATATGAAGAGGGTGTTATCAAATTCTTTAGGGAACCATCAAATGATGCCTTTTTATACATACTAATTTAAAGTGCGCCATAAAAATACGAAAGACATTACAACTTGATGAAGTTCATATCGCTTCATGAATTTTTTTCCCCACAAAAACAGGGATATACTTTCAAAAAAAAAAATTCTACGTTTAAAAGAAAAATGTTATATTCATTTTAAGAAATTTCGAAGTTTAATTTATTATTAATTACTTGAGTAAGTTTCAAAATTTTGGAGTTGTAATTATTTGAAAGAGCTTGTCCCGTTTATTCTTGTGAATAAAAAAAAAAAATTAACAACGTTAATTTACAGTCAAATTAATAAAAACATAACAAAATCGAAAATTATCACGTTGCTATATAATAAATAATAACAATAGTTAATTTACAGTCAAATTATTAAACAAACTAAAATAAAAAACAACTGTTATTTTTGTTGTTATATAAATAATAATAATAATATTTCATTTACAGTCGAATTAAACAAAAAAATTTTAAATATGATATAAAAACGGGTTTTTTTTTGCCTCAATATAGAAAGAGTACTTTCTCTTCTCGCGATTATTATTTTTTTCCCCTCCTTTCTCTTTTTACGACAATGGAGAGAAATATTTTGAGATGCAATTTTTACCTTTTGAGTTTAATTAAATGTAAGCATTTTTTACGTTCTGTGTGCAATAAAGTCACCGATCGAGTGCCAACGCGTGAATGTAAAGTTTTAAGTGACGAATGGACATAAAAGATAGTTTTATGCTCAAGTGCCGTATGGTTCAGCATGGTGAAAACAGTTCTTAAAATGACGCTCGTAAATTTTCGTGTAAGCATGCCCTGGAGAATTCACTTTGAAAGCATAAGAAAATGAGTGGGGGTGGAGAGGGGGGAAGTGCAAAAAAAAAAAAAACTTAAGCAGAATGGAGAACTTTTCATCTCTCAATTACAAAAGTTTTTCAGTGTGCAACATTTCTATTTCTTATTTTCCAAAAAATAGAAGGAAATTAATTTTTTATATTTCGAAAAGGATTTCCTAAAAATTCCCCTTCGTACCCAAGAAACAAAAATAATAATAAATAATAATAATAATAATAATAATAATAATAATAATAATAATAATAATAAATAATAAAAAATAATAATAATAAATAATAATAATAAATAATAATAATAAATAATAATAATAATAAAAATAAAGGGACAATTTTTTTTTATTAGGGTTAAAAAATATTTTTTTATTTTGCAATTGTTTATAGATATATTTATCATGTGTCGGGAATAAATAGAAGACGCACTAACACACTGTAATTCTTCATTAGATATTTGCTAATAATGTCAGTTGTGCAGGGAATTCTAATCAGAATTAAATTACGTCGAGCGACGTGAGCTCAAACGAAGAAACTTGCCATAGGTTTCAAGAGCGAAACCACCTTATACACATTAGCTGGGGATCACAAACTATCCTCGAAACTTGCAAAAAGTATTCATATTTATAACTTTATTGAAACTTCAATCTTCTGACTAATTAATCAGAACGTCTTCTAAACACAAATTTAAGAACTACATTAAATATTTATTTTGAAAATTTAATTTTCATCTTCGAAAAATAATTGGTAATTATAAAAATTATAATAGTAATAAATAAAAATTATAATAGTAATAAATAAAAATTATAATAGTAATAAATAAAAATTATAATAGTAATAAATAAAAATTATAATAGTAATAAATAAAAATTATAATAATCATAAAAATTATAATGATGCGAATAACAACAACAACCATAAAAGTATGTAGTAAAATAATAATTGTTACTCCTCTCGATTCTTTAATTTTTATTTATATTTTTATTTTGGTGCAGGTAAATTTTAGTCACACAATTATTTTACTCCAAATATCAATAGATAAAGAAATTTTTCTCATTATCTTTTCTTTAATGTATAAAATAGCTTCACTTTGTTCATACTGTACGCATACAAAAATATTTACATAAAATAAATTAACTTTTCCAATTTAAAAAAAAAAATGCCAAGTATTACAAAAAATAATTTGAAATCCTAATTTTCCATTAATGAAAAAATTTTCGAGAATTCTGCATGTTCCTTTTTCTTTACATATAACACGATGTCGATTTTCATTCATGACACGCGATGATGAGTCTCTTCGGAAATGAGGACTTGATTCGAGTAAATAGGCATTTTTAAAGAAGTTGTCAATTTTAAATTGGTTGGAAATCCTGTTTGATGGATGAGCTGTGATGGTACGGTCATAAAAAAAATACTAAAAAAAAAAGAAAAAAAAAAGATGGAAAAAAAGAGAAACGAGAAAAGAAATCGAATTGCTGGATTGCCTCTAACGTTTGATCACCGAAAGTCAAAGTACAAATGTCCCTAAGGATGTGCTCGTTAATCACCGATCGCGTTTGGCCGAAGGGGTGACACGCCATCGGATAAGAGTCGTTGCAGGACATTTTAATATGCGCAGCTGCACACAGCGATATGATATTGCGCGCACGTTGCATAAGATCTCTCACTAAAATGAGAGAGACGACACCTTTCGACCTCCAAACATGGTGTCTTTATATTATCCTTTTTGACCTCGTCTATATATTGTATACAATTTGCATACACACACACACACATATATTTGCTGTGTGACATTTTTTACTAGTGCTCAATTATAAAAGAAGTAAATTTTTTATACTTGAATATTGCAAATTTTTACTTAGATTAAACAAAAATATTACCTCTAAGCAGCTAAAAATTTTACTACACTCTACTCTCTAAATCTGAATTAGTAGAAAGTTACTAATTAAATGGTGAAAAGTCGTCCACTAAATGATTTAGTAATAATTCTACTAACAATTAGTAAAATTTTACTAATTGTTAGTAAAACGTTACTAATTGATTAGTAAAATTCTACTAACAATTAATAGAACTGTTTTATTAATAGTCGATAAAACAGTTTTACTAATTCATTTAGTGAAAAAGTGACTTTCAATTAGTAGCATTCTACTAAAACATTAGTAGAATTTTACTAAAAATTAGTAATATTCTACTATTTAAAAAGGTGAAAAGTCGTTCATGAAAACTACTAAAAATTAGTAAAATTTTACTAATTCTTAGTAGAATTCTACTAATTCAGATTTAGAGAGTAAATCTGAATTAGTGCGGATTCGTTTACCAATTTGAATTAGTAACATTTTTTACTAATTTATAGTAGTTTTTTACTACACTGAAAAAAGAATTTATTTGATTCAAATAATCGATTATTTGACTATTATCAAATAAATATTTACTTGAATCAAATAATTTTTATTTGAATCAATTAAATAATATTTGCTTCAAATACTGAAATATTTGATTTAAATAAAAATTATTTGTAATCATCGATCGCGTAATCAAATAATTTTTATTTGAATCAATTAAATAATATTTGCTTCAAATACTGAAATATTTGATTCAAATAAAAATTATTTGTTTTAAGTAAATATTTATTTGATAAAAGTCAAATAATCGATTATTTGAATCAAATAAATTTTTTTTTCAGTGTGATTGCTAGTGAAAAATTACTAATTCATAGTAAAAAAATACTAATTCAATTAGTAGACCGTATTTTTTACTATTTCAAATTAGTAAATTTTCTACTAATTATTAGGAAAAAACTACTAAAAATTCGTAAAAACAGTTACTAATTCAATTATTAAACGAATCTGCACTATTTCATTAGTAGAAAACTATTAATTCAAATTTAGAGAGTATATTAGCGAAATTTCTTTCCATCGATTTATTTATTTAAATGTTAACATAATTTTTATTAACTTACTAGCAAAAATACGGAGTAGTTTTATTTTTTTAAATAAAATTATCAATTTAAAAAAAATAGGATTTAAAATTTTTTAATTCAATTTTTTCCATAAATATAAAATATGAATTGGAATATTGATATTGATATTCTCAAACAGGAAATTCGAGGAAAAGTCAGACAAAGTGCCTGGAAAAAATTAAACTTTTAGAATTTGTAAAAAAATTCTGAACTTTCGATGTCTTTTTTCTTTGCCTCATAAACTATGAAATCACCACGACTTCTAATAGAAAATCATTAATTTTTTCTATTTCAATAATTTCATTTTAAATATAACTTTAATTTAAATAATTTTCATTCTAAATAACTAATCCTTGAACAACTATCAAAATGTAATTACTTAGAAATTACTTATAATGAAAATTTTAGTTATAAAAGAATAGTATTAATATTAATAAATTAATATATTAATATTAATATTAAAAATATTAATAATATAATAAATAATAATAAATAATATAATATAATATTTTATAATATATAAATATAATATTTAATATTAATATTAATATTTTATTATTATTATTATTTATTATTTTTAGTATTAATATTTTTCACAATTATTTCAATTTTAAAAGAACTAAAGTTATAATAGTCATAAAGAAATAACTTTCAAAATGTTTGAATTATAAATTTTATAAAATTTCAATTTTTAATAAATTGAATTAGAAATTTTAAAAAGCTTAAAATTTTGGAGAATGTTAATAATTCAAATTCGTCTTAAAATTAATTAAATTTGTCAATATATATTTAAATAATTATTAAAAATAATAGAATTATAGAAAAATTTTAGTTGGAATTATATTCTACATTATTTAGTAAAAATTTTAAAAAATTCAATTTTGGAGAAGTTGCAAATAATTGCAGAAATTTAATTATTTTTAAAAGTAATAAAATTTTTCTTACAAAAGCTCAGTAACGTTAAAAATTTATAGAAATATTCTAGTCAAAATCACAATTATCTTTACAAATGACAAATTTCTTCTTCAAAATTCAAATATTTTAAAAAATTTCCCTCACTTGAATGATTTACAGTATCTGCTATTTTAATAAATTTCCCAAAAGAATTCAATTGTTTAAAATAAATACTAAAATTCTGCTCATTATTTTTATTTTTATCATTTTCATTATTTTTATATAAATAATAAAAAATTGCACAGGAAATAAATTGTTAAAAACGTTTTCATAAATTTCTTTACAATAATTTAATTAATTTCCCAATTACCTTTTTTTTATAAATTCAATTATTTTTAAAAACAAGAAATTTGTTTTTAGAATTTAAATATTTTTATAAATAATAAAGTTCATCACAGAATTATAATCATTTTTAGTACAATTTTAATCAAATACCTCGAAAAATTGATAAGTATTCTTAAAAACTTGATTTAAATTTTCCAAAAGATATTAATTATTTTAAAATTTGTTAATAAAATTATTTATAATAATTAAATTCGAAAATACATTCAATTATTCAATAAATTATTTATTTTTATATTTAAGTGATTGAATAATTTTAAATAGGTTTCAAATTAAAATATTTGAAAATTTGAATTTTCTACACTTTTAACTGAAACTTTTGAATTTTTCCAAACTATCAGAAATTTTCCTAAACGTGAAACTTTTTTTTCCAAAGTTTTGGGATTTTTTTACATTATTGTATGGGAATGTTTCTAAATTCATAGGAAATTTTCGATAATTTTTATAGAAAAATTCTACTATTTATGTAAATATTTTTTCTAAATATATAATGAAGTTTACTTTCAAAATTTTATTGGAAAATTTTCAAAATTTGTTCATACAGTGTATTAAATTAAAGAATTTTCAAATAATCGAAATTTTTTGTAACATTGAATTTTTCGCAAATGCTTTTGCAAATTCTCAAAGAAATTTTTACAAAAATTATTAAAAATAGTTGTTTTAGAAAAGAATTTTAGTTAAAAATTCTAGAAAATGATAATAATTTAATTAAAATGTTAAAAATAATTTTGAAGTAGTTGCCAGTAAGAATTTTCTTAATATAAAATAATTAAAATAATAATAATGATGATATTAATAATAATTGAGAATTTTTGACAAAAATATTTTAATATAGGAATTAACAATTTTCTAATATTTTAAATAAATATAAAGTAAAAAAAATGCATCGTTTAGATCAGTCAAACGAAATTTGTTATATACAAAAGCAAAATTTAGTTTTTAATTACAATTTTTTTAAATTTTCTAATTTCAAATATATTATTATAAATCATAAAATGTACCTGCAGATTCGAAATTAAAAAATTTAAATATTTTAATTTTAAATATTATTTAATTATAAAAAATGATTTGATTTTTTAAACAATATTTTCTAAATGTAAAGAAAAATAAAAGTATACAGAAAAACTAACTTTAAAAGTTTAAAGCGTGAAGAGATAGAATGAAAGAATGAAATACGAAGATTATTATAGTTCGTAATTCTTTTATTTATTTACTCACTCATTTATTTACCTATTTATTTACTAATTAATTATTTTAATACGTATCGAGAAAAATTAATTTTTAATTTTATAACAAACGTAAAAATTTTCGTATATTTTTCAAATATAGGTAAGTGGATAAACATTCCAAGTTGTGTAATTTATTTCCGATTTTCAACAAGAGTGCAGAGAGAGAGAGATAGATAGAGAGAGAGAGAGAGAAACTTAAAAAGATATAAATATATATTAATTTTATTCGTCTACTGGAAAACATGAAGATTAAATATTTAAAGTTGAATCCCTTTTGTCGTGTCCTTTGATGTTTTTCCAGTGTCAACATTTTGTGAATTTAAAAGGATACAAAGAATTTTAAATCACACGTTGCACCTTAAACACTCGACTTTAATAATAGATTTATTCTCTCCTTTTTACAGACGTACCGGATGCACTTGAACGTCCAATGGTGAAATCGTTTACCTCCCGTTCAGTTGAACTCTCCTGGGCTCCAAGCGCAAATTTTCACAACAATCCGATTTCACATTATGTCGTTTATGTCCGGTGAGTTTTTTCTCTTTCTTTTTTCAAACACAAATAATAATTTTTTTCTTCCTCAAACTCTTATTTATTTTTGTAAATTAAATTCTGCACATTTTTGTTCTGTTTTTAACATAGTTTTCATTGTTTGTATACAATGTGGGGTAAAAGAGCCATGGGGCAAAAAAGACATTAGGGTTTTATATTGAAACATTAAATTTTGAATAATATTACTCAAAAATTCTGGACAATTAATTAAATTTTGGAAGATTTGCAGTTCAAATTTTTAAGTATTTTGAAATTTTACACAAATAAAGAACAATAATTAGTTAAATATTTATTTTACAAAAGTTATTTAAATTTGAAAAATTAAATTTGGAAATTTTTAAAAAATTAAGTTTTTGAAAAATAATAAATACAATTTTTTTAAGAAAAAGGTACTTGAATTCTCAATAATAATTTTAACAAATTCAAAGAATTGGATATTCTGTAAAATTTTATATTTTAACGAATATTATTTTTTCCTCTTCAAAAATTGTCTATAAATATTATATTTTTGAAATTATATTATTTTATGAATTTACAAAAATTATTGTATTGAAATAAATCAATTCTCGTAGTTGAATTCTAATAGAAATTGTTTTTACAAAAATTTCTATTAACACTTTTAAAAAATAATTAAATATTTAAACCGTTATAACAGAAATTTTAGGAATTAATTAAATTTTAAAAGGTTTAACTATATTCCTTGAAAATTTAAAGAAAGCGAAAGTTTAAAAATCTTTAAATTTTTATTTATAAAAATCTTTAAATTTTTATTTATAAAAATATTTAAATTTTTAATTATAAAAATCTTCAAATTTTTATTTATAAAAATTATTAAAGTTTTTCAATAATTTTATTCAAAAATTAAAAAAAAATAATTGAATTTTGGATGAATTACAGTTGCAAATTTTAGAAATAATTATATTTCATGAGATTTTTCATTAAAATTATTTGAAATTTCATTTCCTCGGAAAAAATAAATATGAATAAGTTTTTAATTCTTTTCTTAACAAAAAGAATTAATGTTTTGAAAAATTTAATTCAGAAATTTGGAAAAATTGTTTCTTAAAAAAATGAAAGTAAAATTTTTTAAAAGTACTTCTATTTGCGAAAATAATTTAAAAAAATTGACCTGGAATTGAAAATTTTGCCAACTTTTATTGAAATAAATTTTGAATTTTAATTCAAGTTGATGTTAGAAATATTTTGGCATTTACTGTACGAGTTTTTCAAATAATTACATTTAATGAAAGGCCGGAAGAAAAATTATATTTTCTTAAGGCGGTGTCAAAGTCGATTGGATTTTTGCATTGAGCTTCAATGGGAAAATCGCATCGACTTTGACATCGCCTTAAGAAATTAAGAATTTGTATTAAATTAGGAAAAGGAAATTTTTAAAGAAAAAATGGAAAAAAATAAAATAAACAGTTAAAATAAAATAAAATAAATTATTAATAAATAAAATAAACAGTTGAAAATTGTAGAAATAATTATATTTAATGAGAAAAAAATTTTTTATTATTATTTATTTTTATTTGTTTTTTTTATTTTGGTCGTAAAAATTTGCTAGTTATTATTAA
Source organism: Leptopilina drosophilae (assembly GCA_032873175.1). NCBI lineage: Eukaryota > Metazoa > Arthropoda > Insecta > Hymenoptera > Figitidae > Leptopilina > Leptopilina drosophilae. Next base: position 17,719,178 of record CM065481.1, read on the forward strand.
AAGGAATAATTAATTAATAATTATTAGAATTTTATAAATTTTAGTTGTGTCTGCAGGGAAATGAAAAAAAATAATCTAAAAACTGAAATTGTTAATTATAATAAATATTTTTAGTTTTATAATTAATTGATTCAAGAATAATTTTTAGTAGGATTGATTTCAAGTGATTTTTACGTTTCAATTAAGACAATTTTGTATAAATTTAAAAATAAGTAGCTAACGAAGAAAGTATGTCTAAATTTTATAATCAAACGTATTTTTTAATTGATTTAAATATAATTTTTATGAATTAAACTTATCCCACGTGGAAAAAATTTCCGGGAATTTGACCGAAAAATTTTCGGTAGCAAAAAAAAACAAATGAAAAAAAAATATTTTTGCTTTTTTTCACACATATTTCGCCAATTTTTGTGGGAATTTGATTTAAATTCTTTAAATTTACAGTAACAATGATCAATTTCAGTCAGACAAAGTTAATAAAATTCCAATAAAGTAGTGCAAGTAGATTTTTGTCTGACAATACATTTTAATTTCCAGTTAAATTGAAACTTAAAAATTCTCACAACTTTTATCGGAATTTTATTTAGTCTTTAAATTTACAGTAGTAATGTTCAATTTCAGTCAGACAAAGTTAATAAATTTCCAATAAAGTAGTACAAGTAGATTTTTGTCAGACCAAACGTTGTTTGGAGTCAAATAAAGCATTTTTCATTGTAGAATACAGTTGAGTGCAAGAGCCATGGGGTAAAAAAGCCATTTGGGTCGTATATTCACTTAGCCCTTTTCTGGGTTAGAAAAAAATTTCCCCACCGATTTTGAAGCTTGATAACTACACTTTTAGCATCAGTTAAAATTTTCCAAAAAAAAAAATTCGCTTTTTTAGCACGAAACATAAAAAAAGTGTTTTTTTTCACCCCACTCTATATTAATTTTATAATATTTATTTTTAATTAATATTTAATTTTTCTTTTAATTGGAAAAAATTCCAGCGTAAAAAGTGAATTCTTAAAGCAGCATAATTTTTTTCTCTTGGTCTTTGATGTGAAAATTTTTTTTTTTCTTCTCTTTTTTTGTAAGTTCATGTTTCTAGAATGCAACTGCACTTAAATTTTTTTGCAATGGGGAAAGAGAGATCGGTTGATTGTCGGGATTCATTGAAACGGTACTCAATCTCATGTCAGGTACAGATCAAAGTCTGAAAGGGAGTCACTACCACGATAACGTTGGCTTAACATTGATGAAGATTCGTGAGATCCATTGGTACATTGTGTGACAAGGAGATTTACAAGGTTTTTTTTATTTTTAGAAAGAGGATAGAGAACAAGTGATACGACCTGTAATCACTCAATAGATATTCATCATCGAGAATAGAAAACTGAAAAAAATTTCCGTTTTCACTCTTCTCCTCTTTATTTCAATATCAATCTTCGAAAATCAAATAAGAATAAATCAGTTGATATTTTTTTTCTAAATAATTGTTTCGTGAGATAACATTTTTTTATTAATACTTTGAACAAGAGTGGGAAAGAAAGTTTCAATTCCCTTTAGGAAAATTGTTATCGAAACGAAAACTCTAAACATAAAAATTCATTTATATTTTTATTGTTTTCTATTTTATTTTCAAATTCATTTTTTTTAACTTTATTTAATAATTTTATTATTTTCTTTTAATTTTCATATATTTTACAATATTCTACTTAATATTTTTTATTGATTGTTAGCTCAAAGTTAATAAACTGTAAATAATTTTTTAAAGTAAAAGTAAAAATTACACGCATAATGAAAAGTAAAAAAACTGTTTTCCACTTGTTTTTCTTTCCTTACATTTCAATTTTCGAAAATTGAAAAAGAGTAAATAAATTATTTTCTAAATAATTCTTTCGTGAGATAAAATTTTCATCACTACTTGAACATAGCGGAAAAAATTCATTTCCCTTTTGTAAAATTTGTACTAAAGCAAAAATTTTTATTTTTAAACCACATTTTCTATTTTTTTCGTTACTTTATTTGCATTGTAATTTAACATTTTATAAATTTATTTAAGGAATAAAGTGAATAAATTAATTTAATTGATAAATTGGAAAAAAGATATAAAATTTTCTTAATCATTGATATAGAGAAAGATTTACGAAAAAGAAGAAAATATGTATTAAAATTTTTTTTTTTTTAATATAAATAGCCAAATGTCGCAAATATGTTATGCATAAATTATACAAAATGTTGTAAACATATTATGAATACTATGAATATATTACAAATGTTTCATATTTCTTATGCCAATTTTGTATACATTATAAATGTTTTACATATATACGTTACGAATGCTATGAATAAATTACAAGTATTGTAAATAATACACACTGGATGTTTTAAGGTTTCTGTAAAATATGAAAAATAAGTCTTTTCACATTTATATTTATTAAACAAATATAAAAAATGAAAATTAGTAGAAATTCCATTGTACTGGTAACTTTTAGAAAGAAATATTTTTCTGTTTTATTTACTTTTTACTACTTAACATTTAAGTAACTTTTTATTTTTTGACTTTTTTATTTTATAATTACACTATTTAAGGCAATTTTTGATTTACTTGTTTTTATCTTCATTCCTCAGTTAGTTATTTACTTTTACTTTTAATTTATTTTGTATTTATTTTGTATTTATTAATTATTTTGTATTTATTTCGTTTTTATTTATTTTACATTTGTTTCATTTTTTATTTATTTCTTATTTATTTAAACACTTATTTCTTCACGTCACGTTCATCATCTGCTGTTTTTTTTTTGAAATATTTCTCGTACTACATGCTTTGCTTATGAAAATGAAGCTTATCTCGTTTGAAACTAGTTAAATTTTGTTAATATCAATCGCGCTTGTTTTGTTCTAAAATGCTTACTTAGGTAGAAAATATTATTTTACCCCAAGGTTATTTTAACAGCGTTGATATACAGCATAAATTTCTCCAACTTTATGGGAATAATTATTATTTAGAATTTTATCCAATGCATGTAAAACACGAGAATAATGCGTAACTAGCGGAGAAAGAAATATTTCTCTTTCTCATTAATATGAGTTTCATGTCTATTTCCTCATAATTAATTTATGATAAATATAATTTTTATTTCGATTTCAATTAATTTACCAAAGAAAAAAAATTGTTAGTTGGATTAAGTCCAGAAAAAAAATTTGAAAATGAATTTTCTTATTTTGAATTTTTAGAATAGAAAAAATTGTTTTTAGAAATGAAAATAGTTTGCAATAAATTCCTTTATTCATTAAAAAGGGTTAATTTAATGTTTAATTATATGTTCAGAAAAAAAATTTGATTTTCCTTCCTTTTATTTATTTTTATCATACACTTTTTCTAGAAAAAAATTTCTAGTAGTTTTTGTATAGGAAATAAAAGAAAAATAGTGAATATAATTCTTTTATAACGGCGCCAACAATTTTATTTTAAAGTGTAAATAAATGTATTTCGGTTCATAAAAAGATGTTTGATTCTTTAGTTTTTCATGCTCTCGGTAGTACTCACGATTTTGTTCAGAAAAAATAATTTTTAGAAATGTTATTCTTGAAGAAATTTTTAAAAAATTGTTACAAGTGAAAACAAAATTTTCTGCTTAGCCAATTTCAGTAAAATTTGCATTAAATCTTTTTTATTTAAAAACAAAAATTTGATTTTCCTTCCTTTTATTTATTTTTATCATCCACTTTTTCTAGAAAAAAAATTCTAGTAGTTTTTGTATAGTAATTATCGAAGGTGTCTCCTTCTCTTCGTCTCTCGTAGCAGCAGAATTTTCTGAATGCGATGTTCTTGCGAGAATAGAAGTTCGACCCGCTTCAGTTGCGCGTTCGCTATAAAAGTTCAAATTGCTTCGGTTTTGAAACCGACGAGTGGCAAAGCCAGATAAGTGTGCGGCCGCGACGAAATTTCGGACGACGGATAAAACTCGATTGTCCTGAATTCAACGAGAGTAAAAGAGAAAAAGAGTCGAGAGAGAGAGAGAGAGAGGACAAGATAAAAAGCAAAAGCAAAGTCTCGAGAAAGTGCGCGCGAAAGGAAAATAGCCAAACTATGAACGAAGTAAGGCTTTTGTAATATCTGACTTGAATACACATTCACAGGTATGGAGCATCTTAGTTTAGGAAAAGAGAGACAGAGAGGAAGGGGGCACTTCTCCGGACATTGACTATAAAACCGGAAGTACGAGAGAAACGGAAGTACCTGAAATAAAATAAAGAAGAATAGGTGGGGGAGAGAGAAAGAGAATAAGAAAGATGGGTAAAGAGGGAGGGGTGGGGGGTAAGTGAGAGGAAAAGTGGAGGAGAGGAAGGTAAGAGAGAAGAGTTAGTGTTGCTAAGAACTACAGTGTCGATAAGTACCTTTTGTTCTATACTCGCCTCTCCACAGTCTGTTATCTCTCCCCTTACATTTTTTTACCCTTTGTTCCCTCCTCTATTCTTTCCACTTCTATGTAAAAACTTGCACTGTGGGAAAAATTGTTTTCAAAAAGTATTAATATCTTTATTATTTTTTTCTTCTTTTTTTTGCAAAATGAACGGTGAGGGAAAAATTGTTAAATACATTTTTAAAGAAAAGGTAAATTTAAAAGAAGTATTTCAAGAATTTATTTTGAAACATTTAGTCAAAGATTTCTAACAAATTAAAACGTATTTAAATATTGAAACATTTTTTTAAAAATTAAAACACTTTTAAACATTTGGATGTTTTTAAAAATTAAAGCGTATTTAACTATTTAAATGTAGAAACATTTTTGAATATTGAGCCATTTTTATTATTTTCAGTCTTTTTGAATTTTTAAACATTTGAATATTTCAAAACATTTAAACATTCTCAAATATCTAAACACTTTTACGTATTTTAACATTTGTGAAAAAGCTCTTAATCTCACAGTAAATCGTTAGGTGTTAAAAAGTGTTGGAGATTAAATTAACACCAGAAAAGGTTGAAATAATCAATTTTGGTGTTATTTTTTACAAGAAATGATATTTTAGTTTATTACATTTTTTTATAACTATAAAATATGAATATGACCGAGGAATAAAATCATTATTTTATATTATAGGAATATTTATATTTCTTAATAGTATATTGTGCATCAAGTACAGAAAGAAGCTGTTTTCCGACGAGTGCTAAGTTTGCTGCTCCGAGCGAAGCGAGGGCAGCAATTTGCACGAAGTCGGAAAATCTTCTTTCGTACGTGTTGCACACAGTACTTTGTGCAACACCTGTTTACCGAAAAAAGTTATTTTTATACATTTCTAATCAATAAATATAGTTTTATGTTGATTATAGTGTATATTATACTGTTTACAAAAAAGTGTGCAGGAAAGTATACTTTCCTGCACACTTTATCAAAAGTGTGCGGGAAAGTAAACTTACCTGCACACTTTATCAACAGTGTGCGGGAAAGTACACTTTCCTGCACACTATTAAATGTGCAGACATTTACCACTTTCTGCTGCATTAATGTCAAAGGAAAGTAGCTCTTTTCCAGCAGGGGTTGCACAAAAGTTATTTTCATTTTTCAATTCAATTATTATTTTCAAAAATCTTTAACTACAATTTTATCTTATATATATATATATATATATATATATATATATATATATATATATATATATATATATATATATATATATATATATATATATATATATATATATATATTATTTTTAATAATAATTAATTAACCAATTTCACGAAATTTCAATTATTCCTAAATTCTTTAATTAAATGCATATTAGAAAATAAAAACTTCAAATAATATAAAAAAATTCAATTAAACTTTTTCAGAAATAGTAATTTCAAAATTCATTTATTTTCAAAAAGATCACTCTATATTTCTTTTAATATTCAATTATAATCTAAAATTTTAACTGAAATTCATTTTAATGACATGAAAATTGATTTTTATTAAAAAATTCTTCAAGAATTTAATTATTTGAATGCAAAAGTAAATAATTTATTGAATAATTGAATGTTTCTCAAAATTCAATTCGCAGAAAAAATTTTGGTAACACATTTTTTACTAATTCAATTCTTTTGTACCATTTTATTAAAACTTGAATGAACATAATGACTTTTTTCAAGGAATTTAATTATAATTTGTATAAAAAATAATTCAAACGCTACGATGAGTTTTATGAGAATTTTCAAATTTATTCTATTACAATTCAATTTTACAAAATTTCAATCATTCGGAAATTCTGCAATTAAATACAATATATTGAAAAATAAAAACTTGAAATAATTTCAATAAAAATCCTATTAAACTTTTAAAAAGAATTAATTCTACAGAATTTTTTGGCAAAAATATCAAAAATTAAGAATTTCAATGATTTTAATTTAAAACTTTTTCAAAATGTTAACACTTAAATATAATCTAAAATTGTAACTGAAATACATTTTTAAAACCATATTTATTAGTAAATTTTACGAGAATTCAATTCTTTAAATACAAAAATAAATAATTTATTAGTTTCATGTTTGTTGAAATTAAAATAAATTAATTAATTAATTCTCACAAAAGATATTATCAACAAATTTTCTAAAAAAAATAAAAAATAAAAAATTAAATTAAATTTTTTTTTAAAAAATTAATTAATTAATTAATTCTCACAAAAGATGTTATCAACAAATTTTCTAAATCTTTAAATTCTTTAGATTAATTATTTGAATGCAAAAGTAAATAATTTATTAAATAATTGAATGGTTCTCAAAATTAAATTCTTATAAAGAATTTTAGTAACAAATTTTTTAATAATTCAATTTTTTTGTCGTATTTTATTAAAATTTGCATGAAGATAATTATTTTTTTAAGGAATTCAATTATAATTATTTAACAAATAATTGAAACGCTGCGATGAGTTTTATAAGAATTTTCAAATTTATTCGATTTCAATTTAATTTTACAAAATTTCAATTATTCAGAAATTCTGCAATTACATATATATTAAAAAATAAAAACTTGAAATATTGTCAAAATTTAATTTAATTATTTCTAAAAATCCACTTTATAATGCTTTTAACAATTAAGTATATTCTAAAAATGTAACTGAAATTCATTTTTAAAAATATTTTTATTAGTAAATTCTACAAGAATTCAATTATTTGAATACAGAAATAAATAATTTATTAATTTCATGTTTGTTGAAATTGAATCCTCATAAAAAATGTTATCAACAAATTTTTTAAATCATTAAATTCTTTGGACGAATTTTAATAAGATTTTTAAGAATAATTACGTTTTTCGAGGAATTTGATTAAAATTGCATTAAAAATAATTGATATTCTACAAAGAAATTTTATTATTTATGCAAATAATTGAATTACTAAAAGAATTTTATTATTTATAAAAATAATTGAATCTCTATAAAATTGTTATTATTTATGAAAATAATTGAATTATTGCGAAGAAATTTATAAAAAAAATTTGTAAATGAATTTCTGTAAAAAATTTTATTATTTATAAAAATAATTGAATGTTTGCGTAGAAAATTTTTTTTAATAATGGAATTCTTTTGGAAAATGTTATTGAAATAGTAGATATTGAATATTATGGAATTTTAGAAAACTTGAAAATAATTGAATTTTTGGCAAGAATTTGATTAAAATTTTGTAAAATAATTGAATATCAGAGAAGTATTTTATTATTTCTAAAGAGAATTGAAATTTTGACAAGAATTTGATTAAAATTTTGTAAAATAATTGAATATCAGAGGAGAATTTCATTATTTATAAAAAGAATTAAAATTTTGATGTGAATTTGATTTAAATTTTGTAAAATAATTGAATATCAGAGAAGAATTTTATTATTTATAAAGAGAATTGAAATTTTGACAAGAATTTGATTAAAATTTTGTAAAATAATTGAATATCAGAGGAGAATTTCATTATTTATAAAAAGAATTAAAATTTTGATGAGAATTGGATTAAAATTTTGTAAAATAATTGAATATCAGAAAAGTATTTTATTATTTCTAAAGAGAATTGAAATTTTGACAAGAATTTGATTAAAATTTTGTAAAATAATTGAATATCAGAGGAGAATTTCATTATTTATAAAAAGAATTAAAATTTTGATGAGAATTGGATTAAAATTTTGTAAAATAATTGAATATCAGAAAAGTATTTTATTATTTCTGAAGAGAATTGAAATTTTGACAAGAATTTGATTAAAAATTTGTAAAATAATTGAATATCAGAGAAGAGTTTCGTTATTTATAAAAAAAATTTAAATTTTTATGAGAATTTGATTAAAATTTTGTAAAATAATTGAATATCAGAGAAGAATTTCATTATTCATAAAGAGAATTAAAATTTTGATGAGAATTTTTAAAAAAATTTAAACACAGTTGAATTTAGTGTTTTATTTATAATAAAATTTCATTTATACTTAAAAATAACACTAAAATAGATTATTTTAATTCTTTTTTGTGTTAATTTAATCCTATAGGGATTAAACTGTTGCAGATTATTTTAATCCATTCTGGTGTCAAATCCTCACGCTTTTCTGTGGCTAATTTACAGGAAAACTGTCAATAAATTACCATTTGTGAATATTTTTTTTCTAACTTTTACTTGAATTGTACGACAATTTTTGTGGATTTTGTCATCAAAAATTTAATTTCCTGTCACGGTAAATCGTTAGGTATTAAAATAACACCAAAATGGATTAAAATAACACTAAATTGGATTATTTTAATCCTTTTTGGTGTTATTTTAATACCTAACGATTTACCGTGGTAATAATGCTCAATTTTTTCAGACTAAACCACTCTTTTAAGAAGTAGGACAAGTAGTTTTTATCCAGACTAGTAGTAGAAATCAATTTTCGTCAGACATGAAGAAAAATTCACATTTATCGAATACTGTGTCTGACTGTATGTAATTGTCCTTTACTCCTTTATATATGTGAAAAAGGGGAAAAACAATCTGACTAATGGAAAATTTTACAAATACTCATTTTGTTTGTGAAAAAAAGAACCGTTTTACATTTTATTACAAACCATCACGTCAATTGCGAACAATGAAAAAAAAACTTTTACTCTCTCTCTCATATCCTGTTTTCAAACAGCAGAAAAGTTAGAAATGTCATTTAACCATTTAAGTTACGAGCTTTTTCTGTCTCGAAAAAAAAAAGAAAATTGTGAGTAAGAAGGCAGAGGGAGGGGGGACTTGAGGGTGAGTAAAAACGACTGACTCGTGCCATTATATCAACCTTGGAATTTTTCAACTTTCTCTGAATTTCTTGTTGTAAGATTAATTTTTTCCTTTTGAACATACAAGGAATAAAGAAAAAAAAATTCCATTCTTGTTGAAAGGAAATGTTTCTTTTTAGAATTTCTCTTTTTTTTATTATTTCTCTACCCTGTCTACCCTCTCTCTCTCTCTCCACTCTCATTCTCATCTCTAATGAAATTTATTATACGAGGAGAAAAAATGAATTTTTAATTAGGAAGTATAATAAAAGGCGACAGTAGAGTAAGTCTAATAAAGAGATCAGACAGGGGACAATAGATGTTTAATGGAACAAGAAACGAAAAAGAGAGATAGATTTTCACATTTTGGGTAATTCTTTTGTTTGACCTAGGAAAATTTTTAGGCAGGTCACTGGTCTTGTGTGTGATTATCCATTTTCACCACGCGCTTGTCCGCACACGTACAATGTGTAGAAATGCAAGAAAAATTATTGCTTTGGCGAAAATCCAAGTGTAAGACGTACATCCTGGTCAAGCAGGACACAGAGAGAGAGAGAGAGGGTGAGAAAGAGAGATAGAAGTCCAGTAAATTTCATCGTTTTTCAAAACACCAATAATTCAAAAGAATTATTCAAACAAAAAGTTCGAACTATTTTTTTTTGTTTTTGATAACTCGTAAAAAAAGACTTTTCATCACGTGTATTTATTTGTCACATAAAAATTCTGTTTCAGTATTTTAAAAAAGTTGTGGAGAAAATATTTTTCATTTTATATTTTTTCTACATATATAAAACTCGATGGATTTTTTTTCGTATTTTCCTATTCTTTATTATGTCTCCTTCAATACGGGAAAATGCGCTAAAAAAATTATTTTATTCAAATAATCGATTAAATGACTATTTGCAATTGAATGGAACATTTTAACCAATAATTTCAGTCTTTGAAGCAAATATACCTAACACTAACTCTTCGATTCAAGTAAATATTTAATTGATAAAAGTTAAGTAATTAGTCACTTAAATCAAATGGTTTTTTTCAGAATATATTTATTTTATATCTGAGATAGTAATAGTAAATAGCAGACATATAGTAATATTTAACAGTAAAAAAAATATACTAATACTGAATAGTAAAGAATACAAATACTGAATAGTAAAAAATACAAATACTGAATAGTAAAAAATACAAATACTGAATAGTAAAAAATACAAATACTGAATAGTAAAAAATACAAATACTGAATAGTAAAAAAAACCAACACTGAATAGTAAAAAAATACTAATACAAAAACTAAAGAAATTAATTAATAAAAGCTAAAACTATTCAACATTTTTTCCGTCTCTTAGAAAATTAATTAATCCTCGAGGAGAACATATATATTTTTTTCTTTTTCTTTAAAATAAATTACATCCCCTCCCCGTGGGGAAAAAATAAATGAATAAAGGCGATGAGAAAATAAAAGTGACTCTAGTAAAATTTTCATTTAAGAATTTAATTAAATTTCGAAACGGAGAAATGTGGCCTTTGATTTTGGTTCTTGTAATTGACAAATGAATGTATATATATAAGAGAATAGAAACGTAAAGTAGGTATACATAGAGTGGAATGAAAATCAATCTAGATTCGAGCTTTGTTTCACTGTTCATTAAACAATGCGGGATGTATAAACAGAAAACGACGAGCATTGAAATAGACAAAGAGTGGAGAGAAGGGACATTTTAGAAAACGGACACATGCATGTTTGTAATTTTGACCTTATCACTTAACTCTTGGCATTCGGTTTAATGTAATATCTAATTAGCGTTGTATCATGCATTTTCAACTAGAAGAGCTCTGTACACAACGGGGTCACTTTCAATATTAATTAATTACCGATTTTTTTCTACTTTGCTGATTATTTTATTTTCAAATGTTTTTTTTTCCTGCTTACACTGAGAAAACATTATACTCGTTTCAAGTAAAAGAAAAATAATTTTAAATAATTTTGTTCTATTGAAATTCGTTTGTAAGCTCAATGCCAATATGTAAAAAATATTTACTGCTTTGATTGAAAAATAATTTTTGTTTGAATAATTATGCTTCATTCGAACATATTTTCTGTTTTGCTTTAAAACCATTTTTATTAGTAAATTCTAAGAGAATTCAATTATTTGAATACAAAAATAAATAATTTATTAATTTCATGTTTGTTGAAATTAAATTCTCACGAAAGATGTTATCAACAAATTTTTTAAATCATTAAATTCTTTAGATTAATTATTTGAATACAAAAGTAAATAATTTATTAAATAATTGAATGGTTCTCAAAATTAAATTCTCATAAAGAATTTTAGTAACAAATTTTTTAATAATTCAATTTTTTTGTCGTATTTTATTAAAATTTGCATGAACATAATTATTTTTTTTAAGGAATTCAATTATAATTGTTTGACAAATAATTGAAACGCTACGATGAGTTTTATAAGAATTTTCAAATTTATTCGATTTGAATTTAATTTTACAAAATTTCAATTATTCGGAAATTCTGCAATTACATATATATTAAAAAATAAAAACTTGAAATATTTTCAAAATTTAATTTAATTATTTCTAAAAATCCACGTTGTAATGCTATTAATACTTAAGTATATTCTAAAATTTTAACTGAAATTCATTTTTAAAAACATTTTTATTAGTAAATTGTACAAGAATTCAATTATTTTAATACAAAAATAAATAATTTATTAATTTCATGTTTGTTGAAATTGAATCCTCATAAAAAATGTTATCAACAAATTTTTTAAATCATTAAATTCTTTGGACGAATTTTAATAAGATTTTTAAGAATAATTACGTTTTTCGAGGAATTTGATTAAAATTGCATTAAAAATAATTGAAATTCTGCAATGAGTTTCATTATTTATAAAAATAATTGAATTCCTAAAAGAATTTTATTATTTGTAAAAATAATTGAATCCCTGTAGAAATGTTATTATTTATGAAAATAATTGAATCATTGCGATGAAATTTATCAAAAATTTGTAAGTAATTCAATTCCTATAAAAATTTTTATTATTTATGAAAATAATTAAATGTTTGCGTAGAATTGTATTCAAATTTTTTTTTAAAATGGAATTCTTTTGGAAAATTTTATTCAAATAGTAACAAAAAAATAACAAAAAAAACAAAATATGTTTGAAACAAATAAATCGTTTTTTCAGTGTATTATTTAAAGTCTTCGGTTTTGTATTTTTAATTTCTTATTTTAAATTTCTTACTTTCAATTTTTCTATAATTTCTATAGGGTCAGAATTCGTGAAATTTTTACAGAAAACAAAAAGTATTTTTTTAAATCAAAATGATGAAAAAACATTTCTATTTGGTCTTAGAAATGTGTCTACCAAAGAACAGAAAAAAATGATTTTTTATAAAAGTTATTGCAAAATTAATTGTTTTGCAACTTTTTAAACAAAATGTTATTTCTCCCAAATGAATGAACCGATTTAAGAAATAAATGAACCAAGCGGGAATATAAAGGGAATAAAAAACACTTTTCGTTCAGAATTAGAAAATTTTTAAAAAGTTTATATTTTAATAATTATTTAATAAATTTTTTATAAGCAATTATTTTTTTTAATGTTCTGCGCCTTTTAAAAATTAAAAAAATATCTCCATACACTTAAAATTATAAGAAATCAAAATTCGTTGAGAAAATTTATGAGCAACCGTTATTAACTTTCATAAAAAATAATTTTTTTTCTGTTCTTTGGTGGACACATTCCTAAGACCAAATAGAAATGTTTTTTCATCATTTTGATTTAAAAAAATACTTTTTGTTTTCTCTGAAAATTTCACGAATTTGACCCACTTTCAATTTTTCTATAACTTGTATATTTTCTATATTTAATTTTAATTCTTTATTCATCATTTTGTTTCTTATTCTTTATTTTGCATTTTATGCTCTTTTTTTTCTTTCCCTTTTTCATTTGAAATTTTATTTTTTATTTAGTATTTTATTTTCCCTTTTGCTTCTTACTTTTTCTTTTTATCATTTTAGTTTTTTTATTTTTTTCAATTTTTTATTTCGATTTTATTTTTTTACTTCTATCTCCATTTTCATATTCTTACAATTTTAGTAAAATGTGACATGAAACAGTGGTAAAGGTCAATTTAGTCACACAGTAAAATACTATTTTACCCAGAAGTACAAGTCAATTTCCTGTTAATTCAAACTCTTAACTTTTTTTCATAATTTCTTATTTTTAACATACTTTTAAAATTTTTTTACATTTATTTTCATATTTTATTTTCTACTTCTATTTTCTATTTATTTTCATATTTTAATTTCTACTTCTATTTTACATTTATTTTCATATTTTATTTTCTACTTTTATTTTGGATTCTTTATTTTTATTTTCTATTTTCTGTTTTCTAAATTTTACCTACATTTGTCATTTAATTTTTTACTTCCACATTTCATTTTTTGGACTTTTGGTTTTAAAGTGTTAATTTCCAGTAGTAAAGGTCAAATATTAGTCAAATTTATTATTTGACTAAATATATTGACTAAATATAATTATTTAGTCAATAATATTATTATTTTTATTTTGTTTGACTTATTTTCTATTTTCCATTTTTACTTTCGTTTTTTTTTATTTTCATGATTATTTTTGAATTTTATTTCTAACTCTCTTTTCATTTTTCTTCAATTTTTTGTAATTTACATTTTAGAAACTTTTAATTTACACCAATAAAGATAAATTTTTAATCACATTCTCTACTCGATTATATCTAATGATTAATTTGCGGACTATTAAAACAAAACTTGTCTCTGACAAATTTCTCCCTTTAAAAATAGTCAAAAAAAAAAAAGAAAAAAAGAAAAAGAAAAACTTATCATGAAAACTGTCAAAAAGCAGGTTATTAGGAAAAAGGAGACTTTCTCTTTAGTTCCTTGATTTTTCATCTAGAATTAATAATCTTCAAATAAATTGAGCTGACTGAAGAAAGTTTCAAGAAACTTTATTAAAACGACTAATATAAACGTACTAATATATATATTCGCCGCATATCTATGAGGTATTGCAATAGTTTTCTGAAGGTTCTCCATGCGGGAAGTGAATGGAACGACGAACGAGAAATGGCTTCGAGCAAAACTTCAATATTTGGCGACGATAACGACGTTCCCCTAATATATCTCCTTACGACTTTTCATTCCCACCCCAGTAGGTGGGAGTAAGAAACCTGATTAAGGAGTTCGGACAGGAGTCGTCGAGACTAACGGATAGTAGGAGTGAAAAAAAGTGAATGAAGAAAAAAAAAGAAGCGTGGAACGCTTAGTCACGCTAATGGCGTTCTAAAGCAAACTTTCCAAAGTTTCCCTAAACGGATACCAAGGAATGAGTGTTAAAGTAAATTAACTTGTTACATTTCTCATAAATTATACAATCCATTAAAATAAAACATTCCACGTTCACTTCTTTCTTGAATAATAATTACGTCGCCTGTATTTTCTTGACTTTTTTTTTCATATTCGCAAATTGTAAAATTTATATTTATTTTATTTTTTTTTTGTTTTATTTTTATTATTTTTTTATTTTATTTTTATTATTATTTTTTTTTGTTTTATTTTTATTTTTTTTATTTTATTTTTATTATTTTTTTATTTTGTTTTACTTGTTTTAACTATTTTTTGTACCCAATATTTAGATAATTGAAAGTGGATTTTAAATAATTACAAAATTACTTATTTTCATACATTTTTAAACAATTTTTTCCCCTTTTGACTATCTTCTATTTTCAGTTTTCTATTTTTTATTCTTAATTTTATACATTCTGCTTTTAAATTCTATTTCTCTATTTATTTCGATTTTGTTTTCAATTTAAAACAATTTTCTATTTTCCATTTCCTTTTTTTCTTCTATACATTTCAGTTTCCATTTTCAATATTGGAAATTTTCTTTTTTTTTATCTTTTATTTGTCATTTTTCAGTTTCAATTTTTTATTTCTCTGCTATCTGTCCATATTTTTCTATTTTCGTATTTTTTAAATTTTCTAGGTATTTTGTGGAAAAACTTTAAATTCGCAATAGTGATGGTCAATTTGAGTGAGACGAAAATACTTTTTTAATAAGTAGTACAAGCAGATTTTGTGTCCAACGAAACGTTTCCATTTCCGCTTAATCTTCATTTTATTTTTCAAAAATTGTTTTCTATTTTTGCTTTCTTTTTTGATTTCCCAACTTTTTTCATTTCTGTTTATTATTATTATCTTCTGTGCTTATTTTTCATTTTTTTCTAAATTTTATTTCTATCTTAACTTCTAGTCTAAAAATACTTATTTATTTTTCAAAATATTTGGCAATTTGATTTAAAAAAAATTTACATTCACATTTACTTTCATCTAAAATTGTTTTCTATTTTTTGCTTTCTTTTTTGTTTGCCTAATGTTTTTCGTTTTTCTTTTCTCTTTATTATTTTTATCTTCTGTATTTATTTTACATTTTTTCCTTATTTTTATTTCTATTTTTACTTCTAGTTTCGTAATCCCAAAATATTTGTGTGATTTGAATTAAAGAAAAAATTTACTTTCACAGTATTAAGAATCAATTTTAGTTTAGACGAAAATTTATTGAATCTTTATTCAATTAAAATTACTTTTGTGACTATGAAAATTATATTTCTGTTCGTTTCTCTAAAATAAGTAGTAAAAGTACAATTTACTTTGACATTTTTTCTCTTAATTTTAGTAGAAAAATAAATTGCAGACTTGTATTTAAATTAAAAATTTTAAAAATCATTTCAGTAATTCCAGTTTTTTATACTCTTTTTCAAATATTTCCTATTTTGTTAAAAAAAAATATTTTTGCAAATATTCTCTTATTTGGAAAAAAGGAAAAAATTGAATAATTCAAAGGCCTAAAACAATTTTTTTTAAAAATATTTCCAAACTATTTAAAAAAATATTCCACCACTGAAACATTAGAAAAAATAATATTTTCGCAAAAAGAAGAATTAAAAGAGATAAATTTCGCGAAAGTCGAGAAGTTTAGCACACGATTTTCCTAAGGGATTTAGAAAATAAATATACAAACGAATATATGTATGTTTATACATATATCTATAGAAATAAAATGTAGAATTGAACCGAATTGTGATTACAAGATCATGTAAGGCAAATAAATAAACTTGTATCGGCTTTAACTGGAAAAGAGGAAACGGTACTGAGATCAATGCGGAAAAGTATCAATGAATAAGATATGGGGGAAGTATCCTGAAAAGACTGGACGGAAATGAATAAAACAGAAGGAATGCATGAATGTTAAAAAAGCAACGTTGAGACATCTGGCAAGTAAAAAGTTTCTTTTTTTCCTTCTTTTTCGTCTTCATTTTTTTTTTTTTCGTGAAACGAGAGCAAAGTCGTAAGGATACACAAAAGTATAGGATTTTGAGAAAAGAAAAAGTCCGTTTCATAGACAAGAAGATCACTTTAGGCTTGGGAAATATCCAATCTACATAAGTCCCTATCCTTTACAAGAAACTTTAATAAAAACGAGAGAAAAAAAATCAAAAATTTAAAAGTAAAAAATTTTACCCCCTTTTTATTATTTTCTTCCCATTTTTACACATTTTATTTTTCCAGAAATTTCTCCCGAGGGGAGAAAAAAAATTTTTAGTAGCTAGAAAAACTTGCTAAATTTACTAAGAGTGAATTATTTTCTCGCTTTGATAACAATTAGTCGAAATTAAGAGAAAGAAGCAGCAAAAGGTGAAAATAAATTGAATAGAATTTGAATTTGTCAAAAAATTAAAAATTCTTTGCAATTCAGAAATTTCGTTGAAATTTGTGTGACAGTTAAAAGCCACATTTCCATATCTCTCGGAGAAAAGATGAATTTAGCAAGTGGTAATTTTCAAGTGTGCTTTATTTCATTTCAAATGACAGGGAAATGAAGTTAGGCAATTTGTGGCGGATAATTTTCTACTAAAATCGAGAAACTAATGTTAAAGACTATTCCAGAAATAATTTACATTAAAGTTTCTTGCGCTTTTCACTTCGTCTTTTAAGACGAGTTCCTCGCATCTATTGTTAGAAAATTACATACCATATGGGAAAAATGCACATATATTCGTCTCGGTGAATTGTTTAATTAATTTTCATCCAAGAATGAAGTTTCTAATTTTATTTCGCAGTTTTAGTGCGGTGTTTTGAAATTTTTATCATTTTAGAGAAATTCAATAGAGTGCCTTTTAGTCAGTTTAGAAAAAAAATGTTTATAATTTTTCCAGGATGTGATAAATCGAGACGAAAATAAATAAAAATTGTTTAACACATTTTTTAATCTTGTCATTTTTCTATAAAAAAAAATTGGACTCATTTTTGTTGCAACTCAAAATGAGTCTATGATTAATTATATAGAACGTGGCGACATCTATGAGGTTCATTTTTGTTGCAGCTGATAATAAGTCTTTTTTCAGACTCATTTTGAATTTAGTTTTTTTCTGTGATTAGTGAATAACTGTCAATTTTTACTTTACATTTATTTAAAATTTATTTTCACTACATTTTCACCTCACTTTCACTAAAAATTTATTTTCATTTCACTTGCATTTTACTTTTCTCTTGATTCAAAATTTGTTTCTACTCCACTTTCACGTCATTCAAAATTTATTTTCATTCCACTTGCAGTTCTCTTCCATTATCATTCAAAATTTAATTTTACTACAATTTCTCTTTACTTTCAATCAAAATTTATTTTTACTACAATTTTTCTTCACTTTCACTAAAATTTATTTTTACTGCAATTTTTCTTCACTTTCACTAAAAATTTATTTTTACTGCAATTTTTCTTCACTTTCACTGAAAATTTATTTTTACTGCAAATTTTTCTACACTTTCACTTAAAATTTATTTTCATTCCACTGGCACTGCACTTTCATTTTCACTCAAAATTTATTTTCACTCCACTCTTACCTAAAATTTATTTCTACTTTACTTTCACTTTACTTTTATTCAAAACCACTTTCACTTTCACTCCAAATTTATATTCACTCTACTTTCACTCAAAATCGATTTCCATTCCATTTTTACTCAAAATTTACTTTCAATTCATGAAAATAAACCATTTAATGTTCACTTCTTTCTTGAATAATAATTTTATCAAATCTGTTTTCTTGACTTTATTCTTTTCATACTCGTAAATTGGGAAATTTATATTTTTTGCAAAAATTTTTTCTTACCCAATATTTAGATAATTAAAATTGGATTTTAAATACTTTCGAAATTGCTTGTTTTTATATTTTTTAAACGACTTTTTCCTATTTTTAACTATATTCTATTTTCCAGTTTCTGTTTTTTATGGTTTTAATGTTATACCTTTTGTTTTTAATTTTTATTTCTCTATTTGTTTCGATTTTGTTTTCAATTTAAACAATTTTCGATTTTCGATTTTCCTTTTTTCAATAAATACATTTATATTTCTGCTTTCAATATCGAAAATTTTTCTTTTTTTACGTTTTATTTGACATTTTTTATTTTTAATTTTTCATTTCACTGCTATCTATCAATATATTTCTATTTTCGTATTTTTAAATTTTTCCAAGAATTTAATATAAAAAGTTTGAATTCGCAGTAGTGATGGTCAATTTTAGTTAGACGAAAATACTTTTTTAAATGAGCAGTACAAGTAGATTTGTGTCGGACGAAAAGTTTCAATATCCGCTTACCTTAAAATCTTCATTTTATTTTTCAAAAATTGTTTTCTACTTTTTGCTTTCTTTTTTGATTTCCCAATTTTTTTCATTTCTGTTTATTATTTTTATCTTCTGTGTTTATTTAACATTTTTTTTTTTCTAATTTTTATTTTAGCTTCTAGTTTCGTGATCGCAAAATATTTGTGGAATTTGATAAAAAAAAAATAAAATGTACATTCACATTTACATTCATCTAAAATTGTTTTCTATTTTTTGCTTTCTTTTTTGTTTTTCTAATGTTTTTCGTTTTTCTTTTCTCTTTGTTATTTTTATCTTCCGTGTTTATTTAACATTTGTTTCTCATTTTTATTTTTATTTTAACTTCTATTTTCGTAATCCCAAAATATTTGTGCAATTTGACTTAAAAAAGAATTACATTCACAGTAGTGGAGATGTCAATTTTAGTCAGCCAAAAATTTAAAAAAAAAATTCTAATAAAATTCAGTTTTTTTGGGACATTAAAAATTGTTTTTCCGTTTGTTACCCTGAAATAAATAGTACAAGTGTAATTTATTTCGACATGTTTTCTCTTGATTTTTGTAGAAAAGTCAATTAATCAATCAATCATTTACGTTTGAAAAAAGTTTCAGTAATTTCAGTTTTCATACTCTCGGTAGTAATGACTATTTTGGTCGGACAAAATTATTTGTTAAAAATTTCTTTTCATTTTACTTGCACTATATTTTTACTTTTTTTCACTTCACTTTTTTTACTTCTTCTCTTTTTTTTCACTTCACTTTTTATTTACTTTTTTTTTTTTTCTTTTTTTCACATTTTTTTTACTAAAAATTTATTTTCATTCAAGTGGAACTTCACTTTCATTATCACTCAAAATTTATTTTCACTTCACTTTCACTCAAAATTTATTAATTTATTTAATTATTCTTTTATTTATTTTACAATTTTCATCTCCAATATAGTCTATTTATAATTTTATAATTTTATAATTTTATAATTTTATAATTTTATAATTTTATAATTTTATAAGTTTATAATTTTATAATTTTATAATTTTATAATTTTTGTAATTCTTCCATAATTTTATCATTTTCCATTCAATCACTATTTTGCGTCGTAATAATAAAAAAAATTCCCAAAACGATTGAAAAAGAGTAAATATTATTAAATTATTGTACTTAAAATAAAAAATAGAGGAGGGAAAAATCGATATTGAAAAAAAAAATTTGATTAAATTTTCATTGGTTCAATGCTATCGAATACCTTAAAGTAGACACATTGAAAAGGGATTGAAAGACGATTTTTTTTTTTTTTTTTTTGAGGGGAAGTAAAAAAAATTCAAGTGTACTTTATTAACTCCCGGAAGTAAAATGCTCCGTTGAATTTTCCAAGTTTCTATATGTATAGAGTATTTCATTTCAGAATTCGTCATTGAGTTCACCGATTCACGAGGTGTACGTATATCGAATCCGATTGTATGTCAGTTTTGCTCATACGTCTCACGTAAGTACTCCCCCGGGGACTCTCGATCAAAAAGTCTTTTATCCATTCGCAGAAAACTCGTCGCCTCTCCACGTCCGAAAAACTTATTTTTATAGAATGTGCTAATACTCCCTTCCTCTCTTTCTCTCTCACACACACAAACTCTTTCCACTTGCGTGAAATACGGTCACTACGTGTTTGCCTATACACACTTCTCTCGAAATATCGCTCCGAAAAATCACACTAGTACATTAAAAAAAATTACAATAAATCATGAATAAAAAAGAACAAATAAAAAAGTGAAAAAGTTTTCGGAAATTTTCATGAAAAATGTCTCCTTTAGTCAAATGTATGAAAAAAAAGAAATTTTAAAGGAATATTTTTTTATTCTTGTTTTTCTATTTTTATTTCTTATTTAATTTACTAAAGACTTTTGTACAATTTTGTATAATTATTTTTTTTAATTTCAATATTTTCATTTTTATTTAATTTTTCAATACATTTTTATTGGGGAAAAAATTTTTCTTTCAAATCAAATTTAATAGTGAATTATTTGAAACACGTCATGCTTTTGGCGATTTAGAACAAAACGCCAAAGCGTGACATAGAAATTGAAAATGGACACACACGGTTTGTTGCTATTTATGTAAATACAAAACGAGCAATGGTTTGTCGAATCCATAATGCAACTCAGTGTGTTGGAATATGCATATCATTATTATACGTACATTAATCCATATTACAAGTCTGTTCATATGTTAATTTAAAATTTATGTGAATCGTCAACGAGTGACATGCAAATTGGCATTTATGCCTGAAAGTATATTCTATTTACATTTCATTCATTCATTCATTCGTTTATATATTTTAAAAAAAAGTAAGATTTCATTTCCACATTATTTCAATGCTGTCCAACTATACTTTGAATTGTTTGTTACCGACTCTTTAAATAACTCATTGATTTATCGTATAATTGACTGACAAACGTACGTTTGATTCTTCGTAAATCATGACGAAGCTCTACACTGTAAAGTTCATTAACTTTCACGTCAAAATAATCAGTGTAAATCCAATTATGACATTCACAGACTTTTCCCCACTTTGAAATATTTTTTCCCACTACGCTAATATTCTTAACATTCTTTTTTCCCCCTAAAGAAACAAAAAAAATTTTTACTCTCATTATTACATATTTTTTAAATTTGTCTTTTATCTCTATTTTCTTTTTTTTTTTTTTTTTGCTCCTAATCGTGAATATAAAAAATTGTATTATTGTTTTTATTATTTTTCGAGAGGGAAAAAAAATAATTTCATTGATTTCTCCCTTGGTGGGATTATTTAATCAATCAGATTATCTTATACATTTTTTTTAATGCGAAAAAAAGTGATTTTCAAACGAGAGAAAAAGTATAAAAGCCGAAGCTTTAAATTGATGAAACCAGTCATTTATTGAGGGAAAAAATCGGCAAAATAGTTTCGTGAACGTTTGTAATTTACGCGCTCGCCAAACAAAATTCTGACAAATGGATCGTATTTTGCTCTAAAAACTTCTCGCGAATGCGTTTCTATATCAGCATATATCCTTTTCACTAGGAAATCGATGTCTACCTAAACTGAAAATATCCGTTTAGCAAACATTGGTTCGTAATTGCTCGGCTATAATATATATATATATATTTTTTTTTTTTAAATAAAATCTACAGCGTATTTCAATTAACTGATGATGCATTTAAAAAAAGGGGAAAAAATTCACAACAAACATTTTAAATGTGTGTTTTTTAAATTTTTTACAAGCACACTGAAATATTTATTGCATAAAAAATTTTTATCAAACGGCTTACGTCACATATTTGCCAGAATGAACAAATTTTTGTGCTTTTTTATTATTATTTTCCTTCACTCTTTTTTTTTGTGAAAATAAAATAAAAGTAAATTCATAAACCTGAAATAAAAATACTTTAAAAAAATAAAATAAATATAAAAATGAATAAATAAAATGAAAATAAAAATAATATTATTTGAAAATAAAGGTGAGGTAAGAGAAATATAACATTCAATTAAATTAAAATAAAATACACCCAGAAAAAATATATACTAAACTCAGATCCAAGTAGAGTTTTTATTTGTTCAGAATAAAATGTTTATTTGTTTTGAGTAAAAAATTTTTTTTAAAACAAAATACCCCCAAATTGGCTCTGAGATAATTATACATTTTTTTCAACCCAAAACAATTATATTTGATTTAAATTTTAAATACAATTTTTCTCTAAGTGTAAAAATAATAATAAAATTAAAAAAATATAAATAAAGTAAAAATCTGAAAATAGTGTAAAATAATATGAAAATAAATTAAATAGATTTTTTTTAAATAAAATAGAATAAAAATAAAAATATGAAAACAAAATAGAAATACTTTTATAAAAGTAATAAAAATTTAGTTAATAAAGAAATGTTTTCTCTTTGCAGAAAACGAAATTCTTTTATTGACGCAAATACATTTATTTACAGAGCTAAAAATTTTCCAATTTAATTTTATTTTTCATAGAATCCTGAATAATAGATATTTTTTTTAAACTAAATGTAAAAAAATTCCTTTATTTAAAAAAATAATGTTTTCCATATAGCATTGAAAAAATTGTAATCAATAACGCGAATTTATCAAATTCTGATATGTACATATCAGACTGATGAAAAATCTTTTAACAGCGATACTTCTATCAAAAATAGAAATAAGTCAATTTCTGTCAAATGCACTCAATGAATGAGAGAATTCAAAGTTTTATTAGTTTCCAGTAGTAAAAATCAATTCTAGTCAAACGTTATTTTCTCAATATTTTTTTTTCATATAATTTCTTTCAATAATTAGCTAAAAGTAACATTTTTTAAAACTAGTCACAATCTTTCTTTTTATAACTTTTTTGTTATTTTTTCTAATAAGTAAAATCAACTCGCTAAATTGAAAAAAAATTTAAATTCGAATCAATCACTATTTCATCGGAAAAAGTAAAAAAAGTCATAAATTCGGATTAGTAACAATATTGACTTATTTTTACTGAAAATTTTGAATAATATTAAAAAAATTCGTATTATTTTTAGTAGTTGTTAACTTTTTTACTAAAATTCTACAAATAATTAATTCGAATTTTGGATAAATTCCAACCAAACTAAATTATAGCGAATATTTTTACTACTACTGATTTGAATATGTTATTTTTTATTTTTTTCATTTATTTCTTTATTTACAGTGTATGTTGAAATTTCGTTTATTAGCAAAATGTAAAATATTTTTCGCCGAAACTGGAAAAAAAATTGGAGAAAAATTGATGAAAAGAAAAACAATTTTAATTCGAAAAGTTCGTTCTTCGATAAATATTGAATAAATAAAAAAGAACAGAAAAAGTATAAAAAGGAGAGGATAAATTTTTAATTTGTTACATTCGTTCATCGATTAAAGTAAAAATAAAAAAAATAAAAAGAGATAAAGAAGAGAAAAAAATGAAAAGTTTATTTATTTATTTATTTATTTAATTAAAAATTGAATAAATTATTATTAATTACTGTTATAAATTACTATGTTGCTATTATTATTAATTAATATAATTACTATTATTTAAGTAAAAAATTAAAAAATAGAAAAAAGGGCAAAAAATAAAATTTCAAATTGATATTTACTTTGTTCTTCGGAATTTCGTGCATAAATATTATTTTACCTTGAACTTACAAATATAACGGTCAACTTTATATGTAATTACAAATAAGTGACTAATTAATTTGACATTAAGTAATAGCGTCTACTGCTTATTTTATTTATTCGATAAAATATCCATGTTTTCATTTTATCAAGACGACTAATGGCAATAATTCTCTCTTTTAATATTGCGTGATGAAGTCAACATCGTGTGCGCACTAATTACAGTATATGAATATTTCTAAAAGACCCACTAATTACCTCCATATGAATAACTCACACTTGCAGTTATTTTCACTTCAGTTTATTCGACAAAATATATATTAATATATGAGAAAAAATATAAAATTTTTGAAAATTAGGAGAGTAAAATATTTTCAGTTTTTTTTTCAAATTTATTATTACAGTTTCTATTCACTTGAGCTTCCTTTTTTTTACAATATGGAAAAAATTTAATTAATCACTTTTACAATTCCCGTATATTAATAATGAGAAGTTTGAAATATTTTTTATGCAATGTTTCTTTTATAAGTTATTTAATTATTCATTTTAGTAAATTTAATTATTTTTTTTTCAAATAGTAGTCAAATTTATTTTAAATAACTGAAATTACATTTGAATTTTTTGCTTTTGATTTCTTTTTTATTTTTTTTTTCGTTTTCATTCAAAAGGATAATTTTCAAATAGCAATTGTGAAAAATATTGAAAAGAACTGGGTAAACAAATTTTCTTCCCAGTGTTCTAAATAGAAAACTTACGAGAATTGGATATTGGAACACATTTTGCTAATTGAAAATTTTTCCAAACCAGTAACGCGTATAAATTTTTTGAAACTAGAAAGAAAAATAAATTTCGAATATTTTTCACGCTTTTTTTCTCTTCTTTAAAAGAGAAAAAAAAGGAGGGAAAAAAATGTTCAATTTGGAGACAGTGCATTGGCATGTGAACAAAAACTTTTTCTTGGAAAATATATGATTTTTGCCTCTTATGTATATAATGTAGTTGGAAGAGAGGTGCAGTATATTTTCATATAGTTTGTGTGTATATATATATATATATGTATAGATGCAAAATATAGATATAGTATAGAATATGAACATACAGTCAATGCTCATATGGCGCGAGTTACGTTAGATTTATGCGGCGAAACACTATTCGATCAGTACGATGACGCATTGGTGCGAGATGGACATGGTTCGTTAAAAATTGAATCTATTTGTGCATTGGGGCGTGAAATTCAAATACGAGAAATTCCCGCAGCAATTGCCTTCAAAAACCCATAATCGATATATATTTCTACTAAATCTGTCGCGTTACGTTTTATTCGTGAGTTGAAGGGAAAAATCAAAATATTAAAAATCATTTATTTTCTTCTCTCTCTCTCATTCTTGTAGTTGTTCGGAAGAAATTTCTATTTTTTTTGCTTGAACGCTGAAAAAAAATTGTTCTAAAGAAAATTCATTTTTTCCTTTTACATTTGTGATTTGAAGTCAGAAAATAATAATAGAATGTATAACTAAAGAGCTAAAATAACTAATAAATAATAATAAATAAAGCTAATAAATAAGCTAATAAATAATAATAATAATAACATAATAACATAATAATAAATAATAATAAATAAAGCTAATAAATAATAATAATAATAACATAATAATAAATAATAATAAATAAAGCTAATAAATAATAATAATAATAACATAATAATAAATAATAATAAATAATAATAAATAATAATAAATAAAGCTAATAAATAAGCTAATAAATAATAATGATAATAACATAATAATAAATAATAATAATTTTATTAGTAATAATAAGCTAATGTGAAGTTTCTTGTTTCTTTAACTTTAAAAAATTCAATTATTCAGAAGAATTCAACTCAAAATCACTATTTTTCTAAATATATTCAGGAAAGTCAGGAAAAAGTCAAAAAATATTGTCAAAAGTACTGAAACAATATTCAATTTCGAAATTTCTTAAGAAAATTCTAAATGTTAGATTCCTCATCATTAAAAAGATTTTATTTATTTCAAACTTTTTCTATTTTTAACAACAATTGAACTTTACGGATTTTAAAGATAATCTAGGTTTATGAAAAACTTTAATAATTCAAATTCTTATAAAACTTGTTATATTTTTTAATATACATTTCATTTATTATTAAAAATAATGATGGATTTATAAAAGAATTTTACTTAAAATACTAAAAAAAATTGAATTTTGGAAATTTTTAATAAAATTCTTGCCAAAAATTCAATTATTTTCAAATAATTTCCTCAATTTCGTATAAATACTATTATTTACAAACTTTTTATAAATTTCTTTTTTCTTAAAAATGTTATTAAAAATCGTCAAACGCAATCAATTATTTCGTATTTTAATGTAGTAAAAAATAATTTTATTTTAAAACCTGGAAAATTTACATTTTTTAAACTGAAAAAATCAGGAATCTTCAAATAAAGAAACTCTGATCAAGTCCTTAATAAATTTCTCAAACAAAACAAATAATAAAATAAAAATATTTCTGCCCAAAAATTAGAATAAGAATAATTGTAATATATTCAAATTAATTGGAAATAACTGAAAATATTATTAAAAATTGGGGGTACCGAAAAAGTGTTTTATGAAAAAAAATGTTTTATTTATATATTTTTTATTATAATTTCGATAATATAGCTTTTAACAAACAGTAATTCTGTAAATATTTTTTTTCCAAAATAAATATCAAATTTCTTAATCAAAATTTGATTTATAAGTTTTTCTTCTACTTAAAACTTGTACTTTGTTTATAAATTGTCATTAAGAAGCAGAAAATGTGCAAAATATTTTGTAATTTTAATTTTCCACCTTTTTTTATTTATTTTTTTTTTTTGAGAGAAAATGAAAATATTAATTACTTAGTCCTAAAATGTTTGTTACAAAGTGCTAATTTTTCTAGAAAGAAGAGAAATATTAAAAAATAACATTCGTAATTTTTGTACATTAATAAAAATAGTTTTGCATTATTTGAAAAATAAACATAATATTTCTAAGTAAAATAAATATAATTAACAAAAAAATATTTAACTTAATTCGATTTAAGTGGCGGAGTATAGTTTTTGGTATCGTCGAATTCGAATTTTTACTCAGATTTAAAAAATTCAAAATGGCGGATCCAAAATGTCGACTATAAATGTTTTTAAAAAATTTCAAATTCGCTTGAAACTCATTTACTTGGGTATTTTTGAGTTAGCTGATTTCGAATATGACGTTGGATTTCTAAAATTCAAAATTACGGATCCAATAAGAAAAAATATTTTTGCAATACATCTTTTTTTAAAGTAGAAAATACAACGAATTAAAAATAAGAAATTTCTTTAAAAGTAATTTAATTTCTCTATCATTTCTCTTTAGGAATGAGATAAACTGAGCCACAAGTGCCAGAGCCTGGGCAATTAAAGACTCTATCTTTCTAATTTACTCGGCAGAAAAAGATACAAGTTTGCTGAAGAAATTTTATACACTTATCTATTTTTATTATTATTATTTTTATTATTTTTCGTTTATTTATGTTTTAAATCTCGGTCCTCTATTTAATTAAAATCAACATTGTTTTCCACATTAAATTATGAGTACAAAATAATTTTATTTTATAAATAGTTTATATTTTAATTTAAAAAAAAGGAAAAGAATGTTTTTTTAGAGGAAGAGAGAGTAAAATAACTGAAAACTTAAAATAAGGAACAATTATTGCAGATTTAATGTCATGTTTGAATTTATAAGAGCATTTACAATTTTAGTACATTTTCATTAAAAACTTATTTAATTAACTCGAAATCAAAGAATGTGCGATTACTCCTCGTAATGTCTTAAGTGAAATTTTAATATATAATTTTTTTATGAAGCCATTTAAGTGCATTTATCTTACGACCCAAATCAACGTCCACTCTCTCTCTCTCTCTCTCTCTCTTGCATTTTTTCTCTCCTTTGTCTGACTTGACAACCGAAACGTAAATTCACTTTACTTTTTTGTATCTATATATATATTTTTTAAGTGCTTCCTCTATTTTTAGCTTTCCCTTTTCTTTTGCACTGTAAAATAAAGTACGTGTTTTCTTTTCAACATAATTGATTCATAGTGCTCGGTGTATAATACTGTCGCACTTTTTTTTTTCAAGACAGAAAAAGAAAGAAAAAGACAGAGAAATGAAGCGCATGTGTGTACTTGGACTCGAGCCATCTTTCATTTGTTTATATCTTTTCATTATTTCTAATTTCGTTTCAGAAAGATTACGACGGAATACTTAAACAGTGGTGAGGGTGCGCGTGAACGCGAGGCATTTCTTAATTATAGATGATGTATAGTCGGAGGTATTTGCCTAGCCTAGCAAACGAACGATGCTCTCTTCCTTCCTTTTTCAGTTGCTTCCTCCATCTCTCTCGCTCTGTCTTAATTTTTACTTTTTCTCCCCCTCTCTCACTCTCACACCAAACCAACTTCCTTCGTCAAGAAGGAGAGAAGCGTCTTTCGAAAACTTTCCACACAGTACTTTTCATCGTTAACTCTCTTGAATTCCTCAAGTTTTTAATTATAAGAGCTATTTTCATACCTTTCCGTCAAAATTAAATTCTTTCACTCTTTGACCATTTTTTTATTTACATTTAAAAAATTACAATATCCAAAAAAAATTCCTTTTATTTTTTCATATAAATCTCCATATATATTTGTGTACGCGTTTTAATTTCGAAAGCAAAAAAAAAAAGGGAAAAAGCATTTTGTAAATACGGGTGGAGTTTTTTTTACATTTTTTTTTTTTTTTGAAAATATATTTTATACTCTAATAAACTGTTAACGTTAATGGAAAGCATTGGAATAAAATTTTATCGAAGAGAAACTTCTCTGGGATAAATGGGCTTTTAATTAATAGCCTTTAGCGTTGACATTTTAATCATCGGTGCGTAATAATAATTTAATCGTCCCACTGGCAATAGGCTAACGGTATCAGAATCGAAATTGTTATTTTACAAAATTAAAAATCTTAATAATCATCATAATTTTCGTAATAATGATAATAATTTGAAAAATACTAATAGTGACGATAATTATCGAAATTATAACGATAATGATGATGTTGATAATATTAACAATAATAACAACAACAACAATAATAATATTGTAAATAATAATAATAATAATAATAATAATAATAATAATAATAATAGTAATAATATTAATAATAATATTAATAATAATAATAATAATAATAATAATAATAATAATAATAATAATAGTAAAAATAAAAATAATGAAGATAATAGTAATAATAAAAGTATAATAATAGTAATAATAACAATAATACTTTACAGAAAAGGTAATTTTTATTTATATGTATGACAATATTAAATAAATAAATAATAATAATAGAAGCAAAAACAATACTTTCTAGAAGAGGGAATTTTTATTGTAACCCTGTTAATAATAAATAAATAAAATATTATAACAATTTTAATAATGAAAAATAATAATGATATAAGTAAAAATATTAATAGTGAAATTAATTATAATATAAATTTATTATTCATATAATTCTTTCAATTATAATATAATAAGAAAAATAATTATTATAGTACGACTGGTAATAATAAAATAATAATAATAATAATAATAATAATAATAATAATAATAATAATAATAATAATAATAATAAATTTGTTTATTATGTAACAAATTATCATTGAAAATTATATACCATTAATTTTCATAATTTAGTGTGGGAGCAAAAAGTGTTTTTTAATGAGACTGTAATTTCATGGGAACTGGTTTAATCAGTAAAATAACGAAGTGAGATATACATAGGCACATATTTGGAAACGTTGTTCAGTACCTACATATACATATATTTCTAAATATACAAACAAGAGTAAATTTTCTGCTGGTAAATTTCACATTATCAGCATACATTTTATATATTCATCAAAACTTACAAAGACGTATTTAAATTGCACTTACGTTTCACAAATTTATGTACTTATATTTCATTTTATACAACGAACAATTAGTAATTACCAGAACATTTGGACTTACTCGTATGCAGAACCCATATGCAATTTCTAGATATATGGATATTAATCGTAAAACATAATTTACCGCATTTAACGCTCGTAATAATATGTACTATGTAACTCATATTTTTAAATCTCGTCAAGACAAAAGAAAAAAAAATTAACATGAACAGTAATTTTTTAAACTCTCGTATAATTTTATTCTAAATTTCAACAATTTATACTCTGGGGGGAAAAAATAAAGCAAATTCGGTTATTCGATTATTAATTACTATCACTGGAAAAAAAATTTATTTGATTCAAATAACCGATTGTTTGTCTATAATCAAATAAATATTTACTTGAATCAAATAATTTTTATTTGAATCAAATAAATTGTATTTGAATCAAATATTTCAGTATTTGAAGCAAATACTAATTAATTGATTCAAATAAAAATTATTTACTTATTATTTACTTATAACTAAAATTATTATAATTACTCTACTAATGCGTTGTAAATTGAAATTTTATTTTCTTATGAATTTTTTTCCCTAGTCGGAAAATTTTCTTTTTCGCTATAACGTTTTCCGGAAACAGTATGAATTCTATTTCTAAAATAAATTAAAAGATTTTTATACTTATTTTCTTGTTTGAAAATCTTAAAAAGTTTGTTTTTAAGAAGTAGAGAGAAAGAGAGAGTGAGAGAGAGAGGAAATAAAAATTTGTTTTTGACTACATCGTGTGTAATAAATTTGTTCGTAATTTTTTTTTTGCCGTGCCTTCTAATAAAATTGTTGTAAAGCGATGAAACATTATTGTTGACGGAAAAGGTATTATATTTGTTAGGATCCATCATTTACTGTGTATAAAAGTCAATTTCCCGTCAATTTTATGACCCTCTGACCAATTGGACGTGATATTAAGTCACAAAATGAAGATATAACAAAGGTCATAAAAGTTCACAGTTACTACCGATGATCATTGAGTCGTATTCTCAAATTGTCCTTATGAATTTTATTTTAATACTCCCCCTTTTAAAACTTCTCTTTCTAAATAAAAGAATTTATTGCTTAGAATTGACAATCTCTTTGAGTAAATTCAACTTCTTTTATATAAACTTTCTCTCTTTATTTACTTCCATTCAAAATTTTTATTAGTTAGAATCAATTTGTTTAAAAGGAAGAGTGTTGTTATAGCTAAAAGTTAGTAAATAAATTGTATGTATATTCAAAAATATTTAAAAATATTGTCAGAAAGTACAATGTTTTTTCTATCATTATGAGCATTTTAAAAATTTGTAGACCTCACTTTTATTTTTGATAAAAATGTTTAAACTTTGTCTTCAGTTTTAGGTTAAAATTGCTTTACAATGATTACTGACATTTTATGCTTTAAAAATATCTTAAACAAAATTTTAATGCACATTAAAATGAAGCTGAGAATCTGAAGTTTAATTTTTCTTTAGTTTATTTATAAAAAGGAGAAAAATTATGGCTGTTATAAATAATCGAAATTTAAATTTTGCTCCGAGTAAAAATTCATTTCATCTTCGAATCCTTCCTTTCTAATAAATAAGTGAATTTTGAAGTAAGTTTAACAGAATATTTCGATGGTAATTTAAATTGAGGCTGCGAGATTTATATATTTAGTTGAAAAAACATATTTTAGTTGTGCCATTATGTAAATAAATGTAAGAAAAATATTTTTTATCTCCGAAGCCTTTTCCTGGAAATATGCGAGTTTTTTTTAGTATTTCTCTGCATTGCTTTGAAAAAATGAACCCAAATTACCATTAAATCAAATCCTTTAAATAAATTTATATTTTAATCGAATTGAATATAGTTGGTATTGAAATATGCAAATTATCAATTTTTAAGCAGTGTAATTTTATTTTCGATTTCATAAACGATGTTAGCGTGGATTTTTAATAGAAAAACTCGGAAATTAAATAAAATTAATCTAATGGAGCAACTATTAAAAAAAAACTAAAAAAAAAACTATTAAAAGAAAAACTTTATTTTTATGAATTAATTTTGCGTGACCTAGAAATCTTACTCTTGCGTATGAAATCAAGTACTTTTAGTAGAAAAAATCATATAATTAAAGAAAAAAATAAAAATAAATTAGAAAACTGATGTTTAAAAGTGTCACGTTCAGAAGAATCACCCATATATATATCATCAAGAAGATCATCTTATTTCTCCACACGGAAAATCTCATTCACAAAAGTGTTTTGTTAATAAATAAATTCCAATCTTTTTTAAAAGAAAAAGAAAAAAAAAGATCTCTTTCTCTCATTAAAAGCGGAAATAGAAAAAGGTGTACGTCTTATTCGTTTCTTGCGAATCACTTAATCTTCTCCTGTATTCAAGACACGAATTCACACTATAGCCGTAATTCCGAAAAAAGGTCCCCTTTCCCCATTAAGAGATAGCTAATCTTTCTTTTCTCTCACTCGAGAAAATTCTAATTAATATATCGACGTGTTCACATTTAGTGTTAGTGTCTCTAGGAAAACTTTTTTCTCTCTCTCTCGAAATACAATGGAGGAATGTTTCACACAATTATGTTTATATATATATATATTTCTCTCTCCTATATATATGTCCGTAGAAACGTAGTTGAAATTGTACAGTATATATTTGGCTGGGAAGTAGATAAGGCTGCTGAAATATCGACAGGAGGTTGAAGGGTGTATCGGGGTAGAACGTCTCTGACGGAGTTAAGGGTTGAAAGGAAGTGGGGGGCGAAGTGAGAAGGGAAAACAGAGGGAGGGGTAGTGAAATAGAAGAGGAGAGGGGAGAAGATAATCCCTTCGAGAGCTTCCCACCATGAAGCTCAACCAGTCAAGGATAATCACCGTAAAGCTCGAGATATCTACGTAAGACGATATCGACGTGACGTTTCTCTCTCTCTCTCTCTCTCTCTTGCTCCCTCGAATTCAATGTGAATCCACAAACAACTTCTCTCCACCCTTAAAAGACAACAGTCGACAATTCTTCTTTTCCTAAATTATATCCCGTCCCTCTTAATTAAAACTGATTTCTCTCCTCCAAGCAAAAAGCCAAAGAATCGCTTTTCTTAATTACGAGAAAAAACTCCTCCGTTCCATGCTTTTTTATTGCGCATCTCATTTCGTATAATTGAAGTTAGCATTGATTTTACTTTTTTTTCCCACCATTTGCCGTGTGTCTGGAAACTTTAACATCGAGACAAAAATAAAGGATTAGGAGAAATTAATATATTTTCATTTATTAGTTAATTATTTGGAGCAAAATAGTAACTGGACCTTGTTTGACATTTTTTTTTACTCTGAATCACAATTTTTCGTAGGGTGTCAAATCACGGTAAATCGTTAGGTATTAAAATAACACCAAAATCGATTAAAATAACACTAAATTGGATTTTTTTAATCCTTTTTGGTGTTATTTTAATACCTAACGATTTACCGTGATTGATCCAAAAAAACCTGAATTAAAACACTTTCGATTCAGATTCGGAACAAATTGATATCCTCAGAAAAAAAATTGAGGGTGTATTTTATTAAAAAAGAACAATTTGAAAGGTAAAAAGTAGAAGAAAAAATTTCGAGAAAGAAGTAATTTAGGAAAGAGCTTTAAAAAAATTAACTAGCAACGATAAAATGCAAAAAACAAAAAAAGAGAAAAAAAATGAAAATTAGGTAAATTAAACCCCTTTTTGTTTGATAAAAGCGGGGTTAATCATTCGAGCTATAAATTATCTGCAATCTTGATTCATAAAAAAAGGGTGTTCACAAAAGGGTTGTCATGCAGTAGTGACGGCAATTCCGGTCAGACGTAGTTAGGAGCCATTCGAAACCGCCGCACCACTTGACGGCTGACCAAAATCGCCTTTATCTACTGAATGAGCGAAGTCACGTTTCACAATGCATTTGATCACTCTCCCCTTGAAAAAAAAGAGTTCAAGAAAATTCCATCCACAAATTACACGAAAAAATTGTATTTTTTCCTCCAGAGCAAATTTTTTTTTTCTTTCACAATAATATTCAGTAATTTTCGTACTAATTACTACAGTAATTATTATTATTGTTATTAACTAAAAAAATTAAATTATATTCAAAATGTAGAATGTAGTTCTTATTATTATTATTATTATTATTATTATTATTATTAATAATACTTCTTCTAGAATTTGAAACTTGGTCGATATTGTAGGTTTCCGCTTCACGTTTAGTGAAGGGTCTTACTAATGAGTTGACAATTGTTTCGTGAAAAATTCTGGGATAAAAGTTAAATAATAATATTATTATTATTAATATATTATTATACTAAATATATTTACATAAATTTATGAATTAATTTATTTTTTTATTTATTCAATTATTTATTTACTTGTGAATATTATCATATTAACGGTAAATCGTTAGGTATTAAAATAACACCAAAATGGATTAAAATAACACTAAATTGGATTATTTTAATCCTTTTTGGTGTTATTTTAATACCTAACGATTTACCGTGTTATCATAAAATTATAGAATAATTATTATAAAACAAAAATTCTGATGTTAATTACTCTACCTTAATTACTAACATTTATTATTAATCTTTCAGTTCATGTTTCATTTACATTTATATTCAACATTTCCCGCGATAAAAACAACATAATTCTCTAAAAATATGCATATATTCCGTTATATATAGAGCAGACAATTATAGACTGCGAATATTTATAAATATCAGAAGTCTGTGAACAAGATTAACAAGTAATAAAAGAAAATTAACTTTATTTTCTTTTTTTTGCTTGTTAAACAATAATAATTTGATAAGAATATAATTTCTACGTCGGATAGATATAATTACATGATTTAATTACAGAAATTTAAAAGTAAAAACGTGAAATTTAATCAAAAAGAAAAGAGGGGAAAAATAGAAATAACTCCAGCAGACAGAATTATTGATTCATTGGAAATTCAAAGTTTAATCCATTAATCTCACTCTCCAAAAATATATCGTTGGTTCAACAAAACAATCGTTTTAAATGCAGTTTTCCAAACGTTGTATTCGCTTGATGGCTGACCAAAAACGCCTGCCTCTCTCTCTTTACTGTGATTGCGGGAGAATTCACTAAATGACTTTTCCTACTTTCTGACTGAAGGGTGTGGGCATATGTATGCATAAATTTTTATAATTTTTATGAATTTTTACAAAAAGTAATTATTTAATTACTAAAATTGCAAAAAAAAGTTGATTAATAGAAGGAGGAGTTTACAAATATTTTTTTTGGAGTCCTTGGAAATTATTACAATTTACAAAAGTTTGGATTTTAGTCGGACAACTTCAGTTTAAAAAAATCAGTAGTAGAACCTACGAGTAGTCATACATTTAGGCCTTGCGACCAAATGTCATCTATACCAGTAAGTTTCTAAGTAGTTCAAGTCAATTCATATCAGACAAGTATTCAAAGAAAAAGAATAAAGTCTCAGTAGTATATCCTGTGTTTAGTCAGACATTATTGTCCGACAATTCAGAGATATTTTTAAGTAGTGCAAGTCAATTTTAATAAGACATTTTTTCGAGTTTCGAAAATCTCAGGGCTCGAACCAGTGAAAGTATTTAAAAATACGGACTTTGCGGACCAAATGTGAAAAATTACGGACCATTTACGGACCAATTACTGACAAAGATATATAAGAGAACATTTTAATTAAAACTATAAATTAGATTTTTTCAAAACTAAAAACCATGAACATATCGATAACTCCGAGTCTTCATGTTTTATAATAATTAAAGATAGAGTGATAAAATCATTATCAATTCAATTATTATTTTCAAGAATTTTGAACTAAAATTCTTCTTAAAATTGATTATTTTTAACACGGTAAATCGTTAGGTATTAAAATAACACCAAAATGGATTAAAATAACACTAAATTGGATTATTTTAATCCTTTTTGGTGTTATATTGATACCTTACGATTTACAGTGAATAATTTTCGAAAATGTTCTTTGACAATTTTCAAATCTATTTCTTTACAATATGCGATTTTTCAATTATTTGTAAATTCTTCAATTAAATATGTATTAGAAAATAAAAACTTCAAATAATATAAAAAAAGTTCCCAATTAAAATTTCTCAAAAAAATTATTATTTCCACGGAATTGTTACTTAGTTAAAAATATAAAAAATTCAAATTTTTAAAAATTTGAATCTAAAACCTTTTCAAAACTTAATTATTTCTAAAATTTTACGCTCTAATACTTTTAATATTCAATTATAATCTAAAATTTTAACTCAAATCCATTTTTAAATCAATTTTTATGAAAAAATTCTGCGAGAATTTCATTATTTAAATACAAAAAAAAACAATTTATTGAATAATTACATATGTTTCTTAAAATTGAATTCTTTTAAAGAATTGTATCAACCAATTTTCAAATAATTTGAATTCTTTTGCAAAATTTTATTAAAATAGATATTAAAAATAATTAAATTAGGGACAACTTTTGAAAATAATTGAAATTTTGCCAAGAAATTTATTAAATTTTTTAAAAATAAAATTCAATTTTAGAAAAGAATTTTATTATTTATAAAGATAATTGAAAATTTATGCAAAGATTTGCATTAAAAATTTTGAATGCAATAATTTTATTCTTTAAAGAAATTTAATGAAAAATTTTTTAAAAATAATATTTAAATTCTAATAAATAAATTGTAGTAAAGGTTATTAAAATAATTAGATTTCTTTGATAAATTTTAATAAAATTTTTTAAGGATAATAACATTTTTCGAGGAATTCGATTAAAATTGTATTAAAAATAATTGAAATTCTGCAATTAGCTTTATTATTCATCAAAATAATTGAATTCCTAATAAGCATTTTATTATTTGCCAAAAAAATTAAATACCTGTAAAAATTTTATTATTTATAAAAATAATTGAATATTGCAAAGAAATTTATAAAAAAAATTTCTAAATAATTGAATTCTTTTGGAAAATTTTATTAGAATAGTATAGAAACCTATTAAAAATCATTGAATTGAGGAAAATTTTTGAAAATAATTGGAATTTTTTCAAGTATTTTATTAAAATTTTTGAAAATAATTGATATTTCGAAGAAGAATTTAATTATTTCTAAAGATACTTGCAATTTTGACGAGAATTTTACAAAATTTTTGAACATAATTGAATTTTTGCGAAGAATTTTATTACTTTTGAAAATAATTGAATTCCCTCAATCATTTGTGATTTCTCTAAAATTATCTAAATTATATCGTATAATTAACGTACTTTACGGATCTTTTTCAACCGAATTACGGACTTTACGGACCTTTTTTCAAAAAAACAGACTTTTACGGACTTCAAGCAAAGTTACGGACTTCTACGGGATTTACGGACCTAGTTCGAGCCCTGAAATCTGAAGATAAAAATAAAATAGTTGAATTAAGTTGAAAAAGCAAAAAAAAAATTGAAAACAATTAAAAGCTACAGAATGAAACTCAGTGAATCTACTTTTTTTTCTCTAAATGAATTTCTGTCTTTTCTAATTTGCAAACATTTTTCGACTACCGCACAAGTAGTGAAGCTTACCGCGCGCACGGGAAATCTCTTAGTAAACAAAATTTTCTTATACCTCTGACTCGGAGAGAAATGTAAAAGCCAGTTATTTAATGAAGTCTTGGTTAGGCTAAGTTACTTAACGGAATCGTTAACTCATTTGCATTTCCCTTTGAGGTCGCTCCCATTGTAAAGGGTGTTTAAGGACTTCTATTCCTTCGCGTACAACACCATGCAAATTCTAGTGGATAATAAGGCGGAAGAACCATAATGGAAACCCTAATGGACAATGTGCGGTGTAACGTTAATCAACTGCCTCGTCTGTCGACAGAAACATAGGAAGACGAGCATATACTTGCTGTTATTAAAGCACCTTATCATACCCCACTTGTTATATACGAAAATGTAGCCTCTCACACTCGCACATATATGTATATAAGTGTGTATATATTTATACATAGCGTCGACGACGACGACGACGACATTCATCAACAACCCTGAAAAAGGTTCATCAACTCTTCTTCACTGCTAATCCCTCCAGAGGACAATATATCCGGATTATGTATTCTCCCAGTATATGAAATACATATTTAAATATAATAATATAATATTGCCACTTATTATTATACTATTTATAACTTATTATCACAGAAAAAAATAAGGGTTAAATGTGTTGCGTGTAGTTTTCAGATTATGTTGTTTTAACACAATTTTAGTGTTATTTTAACCCCATTTAAAATGTATATTAATTTAACACACTCTAGTGTTAAATTAACACTCTCTAGTGTTAATTTAACAGTCTCTATTTTTATTTTAACACCAATGTAGTGTTAAAACCACACAGCGTCAATTAAAAATGTTGCGTGTAGTTTTATCACTACTTTTAGTGTTAAAATAACACTTATTTTTTCCTGTGTACAATACAAAAGTATTGTATATATACAATACTTTTGTAGAAATTTTAATAATATGTAAGAAAATAGAAAAACGTGTTTTTGGATAATTGTTTTTAGTAGTTAGTGTTTATCTGGTTTATCTGGTCAGTAAGTTGGAAATTAAAAAAACAACTTTCTCTGTAAAAATCATATTATAAATAAATAAAATTATATTTTTACTATTTCTAGTACTAGTTATTTTGTTTAATTACCACATCACTTTCTCTTAAGTAGTTATAGTCAATCGTAGTCAGACATGTCGAAACGTTAAAAATCCTGAAGTAAGAAACATTGAGATAGTCTGTATTTTCAGTAGTGAGAGTCAATTTCAAGTCAGACAATTCTAACAATAAGTTTAAGTAAAACTTCCAGTAATACAATTTCTGACCAAAACGGTACAATTTAAAGTAATGTGAGTCTATCAGGTGATTTTCTAAGCTCATGCTGCATTTAGTATCATTTTAAGTAGTGAAAGTCAGTTTTTGGTCAGGCGGCTAAAAAGGAGAGAAAATATTTCAGTAGAAAAAATTAATTTTTATATTTTCTGATTTTTTTTTGTCATGGGTAGGTTTTAAATACGTTTAAAGATAAAAATCTGAGTTGCGCAAAATTAATTTTCAAAAATAAGCCTTCCAGCATGATATTAATATTAAGTGTGTGTTGAAGGTTAAAAATACTCTAATCAATATTGAAGTTTTTGTAAAACAATTCCTTTTAAATTTAATTTCTTTATTCTTATTAAACTTTTAACATTATTCATTTATAATTTAATGAATTGTGTATTTAATAACTTATTTATCTTTTTAAAAATAACTAATATACATTTTTTATATTAAACGGAAAATACTGATGAATAATACTAATAATAATACTGATGAAATACTAATGAATTTTTTAATTTATCATTTTAAGTTCAAAATTGATATTTTCTATAAAAAAAAGTTTTATTTTTAATTATTAAAATTGTTATTTATTTATTATTTATTTATGTAATTGTTATTTGTTATTTATCTAACTTTCTACTTAATAGGGTAAACGTACCAATTGTCGAGGGTGGTTCCTATTGTCGAGTAAACAAACTTCGAAACTTATTTAAACATTGTAGCATATTATAAATGGTTAAAAGTGATAAATATTAATTTTCTTATGCATTATAAATGTAAAAAAAATTTATTAATATTATATCCACAAACAAATGAGACGTTTTAGACAATATTTTTTGGTTATTACCATGGTAACATCGACAAATGGGACACCCTCGGCAATTGGTACACTTACCCTATATATTATATTTTAAAAAATTAAAAATATTTTATTTTAACTAAAACGGAAAATTTTTTTATAATTGAAGCGTTAGGTATTTGAAAATAATTATTAAAAAATTAAAAACAAATCTATAACGCTTATTAAATATGAAAAAAGCTTCAGAGATGAATTTGAATTTTCGCTCCCATTGCCAGTAATTTTTTAATAATTATTTTTAAAATTTCTTTTATTTTAATTAAACTAAATAAAAGTCAAAAATAAACGGGAGATTCTAAGCTTCAATTTAATTTATATTAAGACTACATTAAAAAAAATTTAATTATATTAAAAAATAATTAAAAATATGTATCATATTTAACCAAAACCAAATGAAAAAATTAAATAAATTTTTTTACGAAAAAAAATCTTTAAATTTTAACATTACAAGTTTATGAAAATATAAATAATGTTTCATCGTAAATTATGGACAATTTTTTTTAAATATATACTCAACATAATATCAATAATTAGTTAATGCAAATATTGAATCTCACGTTGGAGACACGTGAAGTGTTCCCTTTCAGGAGAATCACCCATATATATTTGTTTTAATAATAATTAAATAATCAATTTCTCGAAATTTCAATTATTCTTAAATTCTTTAATTAAATGCACATTAGAAAATAAAAACTTCAGATTATATTTAAAAAATTCAATTAAACTTTTACAAAAATATTAATTTCAAAATTCAATTATTTCCAAAAAAATTCACTCTATATTTCTTTTAATAGTCAATTAAAATCTAAAATTTTAACTGCAATTCATTTTTATGAAATAAAAATCAATTCTAATTAAAAAATTCTACAAGAATTTAATTATTTAAATGAAAAAGTAAATAATTTATTGATTAATTGAATGTTTCTCAAAATTCATTTCTCATGAAGAATTTTAGTAACAAATTTTTTTATAATTTAATTCTTTTGCCGAATTTTATTAAAACTTGCATGAAAATAGTTACTTTTTTCAAAAAATTCAATTTTAATTGTATGAAAAATAATTCAAACGCTGCAATCAGTTTTATAAGAATTTTCAAATTTATTCGTTTACAATTCAATTTTACAAAATTTCAATTATTCCAAAATTTTGCAATTAAATATATATTGAAAAATAAAAATTTGAAATAATTTCAATAAAAATCCTATTAAAATTTTAAAAAGAATTAATTCTACAGAATTTTTTGTCAAAAATAAGAAAAATTGAAAATTTCAATGATTTTAGTTTTGAAACTTTTTCAAAATTTAATTATTTCTAAAAATCCATGTTATAATGCTTTTAATACTATAATCTCAAATTTTAACTGAAATTCATTTTTAAAACCACTTTTATTAGTGAATTCTACAAGAATTCAATTATTTAAAATGCAAAAGTAAATAATTTATTAATTTCATGTTTCTTGAAATTAAATTCTCATAAAAAATGTTCTCAACAAATTTTTTAAATCATTAAATTCTTTAGACAAATTTTAATAAGATTTTTAAGATTCGAATAATTGAAATTCTGCAATGAGTTTCATTATTTATGGAAATAATTGAATTTCTGTAAAAAATTTTATTATTTATGAAAATAATTGAATTTCTGTGAAAATTTTAATTGAATATCAGAGAAGTATTTTATTATTTATAAAGAGAATTGAAATTTCGACGAGAATTTAAAAAAATTTTTGAACACAATTGAATTTAGTAACTATGTTAGTAAGTTAGTTTGTAACTAACTTACTATTCTCCCTAGAGAAGCTAAATTCATTTTATTTTTACAAATCGTTGACTTTAGTGTTTTATTTAAAATAAAATTTCATTCTTATTTAATAATAACACCAAAATAGATTATTTTAGTGCTTTTTGATTTTTATTTTATTATCCCTAATATTAATTTTACAGTTATTTATAATAACAATGACATTTATCGCTTTTATAAAGAAAAAACTGACATTCTTCACTCAATGACAATGTGGTAGTTGAAAATTGCTGAAACATAATAAAAAAAAAAGAGTGATCCTATAAAAATGTATGTTATGCATATACCCGAAGGATATTTTCGATATTGAAATTCGAGAAAATATTTCTTTTAGGATTGAGGCTAAATTCCCGATATTATCGAAATTCGAATTTTTCAATTCTACTTAAAGCATGGCGGGTTTCTCTCTCTCCCCTTCTCTCTCTCTCTCTCAACTCTCTCGACCGTTTAATAAATCTAAACTGTTTATAAAATATCTGGAACCATTACTTTGACATATTTTTATAACAAAACTTATAAGTCATTTTACTCTTTTTTTCTTTTTTATTTTTATTTTGCATAATTTAAATTTTTTACATTGTTTTTATAATTTTTATTTTATTTCTATTTTATTTATTTTGTTTTTAGTCCGTTTGCGATGTTTTTTGTGAGCGTAGGTAAAAGAACAGTCTTTTAAAAAAAACACTGCAAATGAATATAGAATTTTGTGAAATCAGTGTAATTAGAG
The DNA here is from genome assembly GCA_032873175.1 of Leptopilina drosophilae. NCBI lineage: Eukaryota > Metazoa > Arthropoda > Insecta > Hymenoptera > Figitidae > Leptopilina > Leptopilina drosophilae. Next base: position 17,761,529 of record CM065481.1, read on the forward strand.
GAATTTACAATTTCGCGGCGAATGTAAAGGAAAAAAAGGAAACAAACATCAACGAGAAAAAGGCTTTAAATACTCGCCTAAGCTCGTCCATAAAGTAAGCCTTTAAACATGTCAAATAAATCTTCTTCTTGCCTATAAATCTCAGTGGGCAACGGCGATCGATTTTAGCTCGTTTCATCGTTTATATGTGTGTGTGTGTGTATATATTTATTTATGTGTAAATATATACATATACACAGAAACATGTGTATATACACATTTATTTATATACATGCACACACACGTTTAGTTTATTTTGTAAAACCATTTTGTTAAAGTCCAACATTACTGATACCACGACTTTCGATGTTATTTCAAAGCATTTTTTTTTGTATGTAACGATTCAATAGAACATTTCACTGTCAGAAATACAGATTATTTCCGGCCAAACAAAACATCATTCGTTTTCATCACGATTTATTGTTGATGCAACCACTCCTCAATATTTTAATTCAGAAAAAATTTCTTGAATATAAATAAATATTTAAACATATCTTTTAATATAACAAAATTAATCAAATATTTCGTTTTCATATTGAAGAAAAACTTTTTATTAGTAATTCATACTTTTATTATTTATATCTAATATTAGGTATATACAACATTAATATTTTTGAAAAGATAATATTTAGTTTCTTAAGACAAATTGTTTGTAATTTTTTTTTATCTTTCTTTTTTAATTTTTTTAATTTTGAAAATTATCAGCTCACTCTGAGGAATTGTTTTATTAACATTTTTAAGTGTCTTGCTTTCATTTCTTGTCCTCGTCTAAGCAACAATTAGCTAAATTAGAAAGGTGCCTTAATTATACAAACTCTCTGATTAGTTGCAGTCTCCAGAGTCCAACAAACATTTATGATTAAAACAATAATTTTACAAATGACATTTCCTGGCAAGAGGGAACGAAAATTAAAGAAAAAATGAAACACAGTAAAATGTGAAGTATTAAAATAACAGCAGAATGGTTCTCGTCAAAATTACAATTCACTTTATAAATAATATAAAATTTTTCTTTGATATTCAATTATTTTACAAAATTTTAATCAAATTCTTATTGAATATTATGAAATTTTAGAAAACTTTCGAAAATAATTAAAATTTTGACAAGACATCTACTATTTCAATAAAATTTTCCAAAAGAATTCAATTATGGAAAAAATTTGAATACAATTCTACGCAAACATTCAATTATTTTCATAAATAATAAAATTTTTTACAGGAATTCAATTATTTACAAATTTTTTTATAAATTTCTTCGAAGTAATTCAATTTTTTTCAAAAATAATAATATTTTTACAAGGATTAAATTATTTTTATAAATAATAAAATTCTTTTAGAAATTATTCTAATAATAATTGAATTATTTTCATAAAGAATAAAACTCATTGCAGAATTTCAATTATTTTTAATGCAATTTTAATCAAATTCCTCGAAAAATGTAATTATTCTTAAAAATCTTATTAATATTTGTCCAAAGAATTTAATGCTTTTAAAATTTGTTGACAACATTTTTTATGAGAATTTAATTTCAAGAAACATGAAATTAATAAATTATTTACTTTTGTATTTAAATAATTGAGTTGTCGTAGAATTCACTAATAAAAATGGTTTTAAAAATAAATTTCAGTTAAAATTTTAGATTATACTTAAGTGTATAACATGGAATTTTAGAAATAATTAAATTTTGAAAAAGTTTCAAATTAAAATCATTGAAATTCTTAATTTTTCATATTTTTGACAAAAAAATTCTGTAGAATTAATTCTTTTTAAAAGTTTAATAGGATTTTTATTAAAATTATTTCAAGTTTTTATTTTTTAATATACATTTAATTGCAAACTTTTCGAATAACTGAAATTTTGTAAAATTGAATAGTAAACGAATAAATTTGTAAATTCTCATAAAACTGATTGCAGCGTTTGAATTATTTCTCATACAATTAAAATTGAATTTTTTGAAAAAAGTTTTAATAAAATTCGACAAAAAAATTGAATTATTATGAAATTTGTTACTAAAATCCTTTATGAGAATTGAATTTTGAGAAACATTCAATTATTCCATGAATTATTTACTTTTGCATTTAAATAATTAAATTCTTGTAGAATTTTTTAATTAGAATTGATTTTCATTTCATAAAAATGAATTGCAGTAAAAATTTTAGATTTTAATTGACTATTAAAAGAAATGTAGAGTGAACTTTTTGGAAATAATTGAATTTTGAAATTATTATTATTTTTTTGGCGTTAATATCTTTGAAAAAGTTTAATTGAATTTTTTTAATATTATTTGAAGTTTATATTTTCTATTATGCACTTAATTAAAGAATTTAGGAATAATTAAAATTTTGTGAAACTGATTATTTAATTATTATTCAAATAATAGATATAAAGTAAAATTGTAGTTAACAATTTTTGAAAATAATAACTGAATGGAAATAATGAAATTTATAATTATAAACTATAAAATTATTAGTACTATTATTATATAAATTTATAATGAGTAATCCTCTTTTCTTTAATATCAATTATTAGTTTCCTCTTTATTATTAATTTATCACTTATTTTTCGTTCTTGGAATTTTAAAGTATTTTAGTTTACTTTACAGGTGAGAAATTTACAGTTTCTTTAAAAATAAATATGCATTGTAATTTTATCTACGATTATGCTAGTCTTTATATTATTTTCTTTCAATTTTTAATGTAATCTTTAAATGGAAACAAAAATTAAGTAGTAGAACCAAAGTCCAGTCAGGCATTTTAAAATTGTCACGTAACGTCATCTATTCCTCTATAAGATTTTTAAGTTGTCTAAGCGTATTCAAATCAGATAAATGTTTAAATAATTTAAATCAATATCAGACAATTAAGCAAAGAGTCAATTTTAAACAAAATTTTTTTAGACAAATTTTAATCAGTAGTAAAACTTTATTTATTGTTCTCAGTAGTGTAAATTAATTTCAGTCAGACATTTGAAATTGAAAAAAATCAGTAGTAAAACCAACGTGTAGTCAGGCATTTTAGTATTGTCATGTATATAAGTATATAAATATTAAATAAATAATAAAAAAGGTAGTATTTATTATTATTTATTATTACTGTCTAATAGGATTTTCACAAATAAATATGTAAATATGTAGTATTGTTATGTTATTTATTTCAGTATAATTTTTAAGTAATACATTTAAACCAGACATGTTATTAAAGGAAGAAAAAATCCTATAAGAATAGGTAAATACTGTAATAATTTTCAAATTAATAATAATTTAGTAGCAATAATAATAATAAGTAAATATAATAATAATAATAATAATGATAATAATAATAATAATAATAATAATAATAATAATAATAATAATAATAATAATAATAATAATAATAATAGTAATAATAATAACAGAAATGAAGAAAATTATTAAGAAAAGGAACAAAATTGTAATATTTATCTGAGTAAAAATGATTTTGTTTCCTATATGGGTGAATTTTCTGAAAGTGACATTTTTATGTCTCGATTAATTTTACAAAATCTACTCTGTAATAATTATTATCAATTTCCATAGTAAAAATTTAGCACTTATTTATCATTTTTAAAAGAAAATTAAATAATTTTATTCAACTTAATTTACGTAATAACTAAATTACTTTCATCTCCGAAGCCTTTTCAACATGTCTCCAATAGGACTTCTACAATAAAATTAAATTTTCATGGTTTTTTTCAAATTCTCAGAAATTTTTTAAAAATATTGTCAGAAAGAACAATGTTTTTTCTATCATTATGTGCATTTTAAAAATTTGTAGACCTCACTTTTATTTTTGATAAAAATGTTTAAACTTTGTCTTCAGTTTTAGGTTAAAATAACTTTACAATGATTACTGATATTTTATACTTTAAAAATATCTTAAACACAATTTTAATGCACATTAAAATAAAGCTGAGAATCTGACGTTAAAATTTCCTATATTTTATCTACAAAAAGGAGAAAAATTATTGCTGTTATAAATAATCGAAATTTACATTTTTCTCCGAGTAAAAATTAATTTCATCTCCGAAGCCTTCCTTTTTAATAAATAACTGAATGTAGAAGTAAATTTAACAGAATATTTCGATGGTAATATAAAATGAGGGTGTGAGATTTGTATGTTTTACTAAAAAACATATTTTAATTGCGCCCTAATGTATACAAATATGAAAGAAAATTTATTTTTCATCTCTGAAGCTTTTCATTTCCGAAGCTTTTTCCTTGAAATATGCGATCTTTTGTTTTTAGTGTTTACCTGCATTGCTTTGAAAAAATTAACCCAAATTACCATTAAATCAACTACTTTAAATACATTTATATTTTCATCTAATTGAATATATTTGGTATTAAAATATACAAATTATTAATTTTTAAGCAGTGTAATTTTATTTTCGATTTCGTGAACGCGATACTAGCGTGAATTTTTAATAGAAAAGCTCGCCAATTAAATAAAATTAATTTAATGCAGCAACAATAATATTTTTCAAATGAAAAAAACTTTAATATTTTTAAGAATTAATTTTGCGCAACCTAAAAATCTTACACTTGAGTATGAAATTAAGTATTTTTAATAGAAAAAACCATATAATTGATGAAAAAAATTAATTGAAAAACTGAAATTTAAAAGTGGCACTTTCAGAAAATTCACCCATATGAATGTTTAAATGAATTTCAAATGATAAAAAAATCTTTTCAATCTCTATCATCACCATGATAAATAAAAGAGAATTGATTATTTAATTTACCATCAAGTGGATAACTTTGATTGCGAACAATAAATACAAAGTAAAATAAAAAAAACACAAGAATTAAAAAGTGCGAAAGCTATATTATTAATTTTTTAAAAGCGATTACTGTTTACGGATGTGCACTTCAATTTAAAGAGGTCAATTCAATTTATATTTGATATTTATGTCAGTGTGTCAACTCATAAATTGTATCTATATGCAAGCGACATTAATCGTTGAATTTAATTTTCGAGAGAGCACAATTTCCCCGCTTTTGGTTATATTGTATTAGTATATATACGTATAGAAATATATATATATATATATATATATATATATATATATATATATATATATATATATATATATATATATATATATATATATATACGTATTGAAATATATATACGCATATATAATATATATAGCATATATTCACAAAAATATATATATATATATATATATACATATATTGCACAATATATTGCGAATCCGTATTCTGCATCGATTGCCTAATAGGATTTTCTCAAATAAAACGTCACAGGGGGAATGTTGTCGTATACTTGCGACAAAAGTCTCGTTCATCAGAATTGAGAGAGAGAGAGAGAGAGTATTTGTGTGTGTATATGGATGGGGGGGAGGAGAGGGAGAGAGAGGTTTACGAATTTTCACCCCTTGGGCTCTCTCGGTGCGCTTTCATGTCTTCTCCGATTTCCTTCACCATTCAACATGCCATGAATGCTGTGGTTGCCTTGAAGATCTTTCAACTGTCGGTTTACAATCCTCAGTTCAATTTACAGTATTTGCCTTACAAAGCAAAAGTAACTCCTTACCTAAATCTACTCTCTCTCGGTCCTTTATGAAGTAGCTTTGTCCGAACGTTTCAATCCTCGTGTGTCCAAACAATGGTAAAAGTAACTCCTTTATTTACAAAATCGGTAATCATTGTTGGCATCTGACGTGTATGTATATGTTGATATATCGTGAAAAGAAAGTCCTTTAAACTCAAAAGAAAAAAAAATTGATACCTGTTGCTTTATCAATTCTTGTTACACTTTATAGTTATAGAAAACTAATATAGGGACATTTTTTTCTCAAAAAAAAATCTATATTCTATTCTATTATTTTAATTTTTGAGAATTAAACCTTTTTGTTTTATTTATTTATGTTATGGTTTAAATACGTATAGAAACGTAGTTTTTAGCTTTTAGTAATTAGAGTCAATCTCTAGTCAGACAATTTCTAATTCTAATTACATTCGTCGCAATGTTTATGTCAATTTTTTATCACTATTTTTCTCACCCAAATTTCACTCAATAAACATTTCCATCTCAATTTTCCGGCTTAAAAAAAAATATTTTTTATAAATTTTTTTCTTTATACTATCAAAAAGGAAAAAATATTTCGGTTTATTTTTTTGCAATCTTGACTCTCTGAACAGAAAAGTCAGTGTCATAAAAAAAACAAAATATGCTTCCCTGAGATTTATTTTGTTATTTACGAGGCTATCAAAGCAATTTTCTCATACTTTCATCTCAAAAATGACAATCTCAAATACATTAATGTCTCGAGCAGATTTTAGTGCAGCTGCTGTACCCCACACACATGTCGTAAAAACGACAGTTCCCTTCGGTTGTCGCCAGATAGTCGATATCCAATAACAACCGGTCGTCATAGAAGAAAAATAAAAATTTTTTAGATGTGTCAATTTTTTAAAGTATCTCTCTTTTTTTTATGATTTTTATCTTCTTTAAGCTGTTTTAGATGGTGTGCCACTTACAATTATTATCTCATAAATCAAGTCATTTCATTCATCAATTTTTCATTTAGAAAAAAAAAATTTATTTCTCCCAAAGAAAGGTAAAATAATTTTTTATTTTCAGAACTAAAAAAAATTTAAATAAAAAAAATAAAAAGTAAAATAAAAATAAAGGAACAAAAAAAGTGAAATGAAAAATAGAAAAACTGAAGCAAGGAAAATTCTTCTATGGAAATTTTATTCTCCTGAATGAAAAATTTTCTAATCAAATTTATTTCAATTTTTTGTGAAGAAAAATTTTTTTTTCAAAGTAAAAAAAAAAGTTTATTTGAAAGTTATAAAAAGAGCTGTATTATAAGGATCGAAATTCATTTAACGTTGAGATGGAAATTGAAAATGAAAAAAAAGAAAACATCTGAGAATCGAAAACTTTCATTCCTTTTCAACCATCTATTTGTCCCATCCAATAGGTAGTTTTTTCGTTGAAAGAATAGGATTTCTCTTTTGTGTCGATTCTCTCGTGTCCCAAGTCTCTTTCTCTCTTCCTCTCGCAAATGGAAAAGAGACATATCCAACATTATATTTTATTAAATTTGTTCTATTTTTTGACCCAAGAGATGAAAAATATTTTTTCCACCACAAGAAATTGACATTTAACTGTAGAAAAATAAAAATTTTCGAAAGAAAGAGATTTGAAAAAAATATTCTAGACAAAAGGTAGAAAAATTACATTTCAACAAAAAGCAGCCTAATTAAAGAAAATTTTTAAAAAATACTTTAAAAAAAATAAAAGGGAAATTTTTTTTTCAAAGAAAACTTTTTCCATGTAATAAAAAAAATGTCTTTAATTTGTTTATTAGAGAAATTAATTTATTCCTCAAAAAATAAAAAAAAGCAAAAACTATTCTCTGTAAATTATATAATGATGAATTAAAATTATTGTTGTAAGAATATATTTCATTTATAAAAAAAGGAAAAAAATACCAGAAAAAATTCCTTTAAAAAAAATGTATTAAATTTATTTATTTGAAAAAAAAAATTTACTATTAAAAAAAAATTCTCTTAGTCATTAGAGGAAAAAAAAATTTTTCAAAAAGAAGAAATGAAAGAAAAATAACGGGAGAAACAGAAAGTAAAGTGTGGCGTAGGAGAGTAAAAAGAAAAAGTAAAATAAAAAGTGTAGAATGGCAAAGAAAAAGATGAAAGATAATCATTACAGTAATGATGATGTTTCACCATCAAAATTATTTGACTTTTGAAAAACTTTGATTTCTTCTCAACTTTTAGAGTTTTCGTTCTTTCTACTTTACTGTCAGCATTTGTAATTGCATTGAGAGAAAGAGAAATAAAAAAAAAATTGTGACGGTTGCCCGCAAAGTATAATTACAAAAGCGAGTTGATGAATTGCCAAAAGAAGATTTCAACGCATAAAAAAAAAAAAATGATAATGATAATGAGAGAGAACTTTTGAAAGAGGAAACTGTGAACTTGATAAACTCATTAATTTTTATTCCCGAAAAAAATACTTGAAACACTGAAATATAATAATTAGTAACAAAAAAAATCTTCCTTCATTTCCACATTTATTTACATTTATACATTTTCACCGAACTTTTATTAAAAAAAAATTAACGTGAAAAATTCTCAAAAAAAAAAAAAAATTCTACAATAAAGATCCAATAAAAAAGTCTGTTAATTAAAACAATTTTCTTTTTATATCCACGCAATTATTCAAAAACGAAAAAAAGTCGATAAAATCATTAAAATTATTTTTTGCATGTAAAAAAAATTTGCAAAAATAAAAAATTGCCGTGAAAAAAAAATTGGAGAAAAAAAATGCAATATTTCAGTGAGTTTTTTTTAGAATTTTTTTTTTCAATTTTATTATGGAGGGAATTTTTTTTTCCTTTTTTATCCAAGATGAATTAATTTTAATAAACTCTTGAGATAAAAATATCGGCGACATTTATTGGAAAGCTTCAAAGTGCGGAGGCAGTAAATTGTAAGAATCAATAACTTATGCAACATTTCGCATAACTTTCCACATTGTTCGGAACGTGAGAGATTTCCGATCGACCTACAAGAACAGGGTTCAGCACCCGCTTTAGCGTAGAGACGGTATTCAAAGCCACTTACCTATCGATCTATCCCAGCAACACCCCAATGACCCATCCAACAAATATACATATATATTTTGTATATATGTATCTCCTCAATTGGAGTATCGATATAAAATACTATTTTACGTTTTTCAATTGCACATATCATAGTCATAGAAACATTCAACGTGAGCAATGTTTTCTCTTATCGATATACGACGAGATTCCTTTATAATATATGTTATAACCTCGAGATGAGAGAAATTTATTTTAGAAAAAAAAATGTTTCAAAAAATTATACTGTTATTTAAAAAAACGAAAAATAAATTTCCTACTAATTTTAAGAATGTTTTTTTTTAATTTCTGGTCAAAACTAGTTTTTAATCATGTATTTTCTCTGACTGGAATTTTTATTTTGATAAACTGATTTTAGAAATATTATTTCTTAATAATTTAATATTCAAGACTGAAGAAAATCTAGTTTATCCTAATGTTGCAATCAATTTTTTCCGCATCTAATAAAAACTTGATTTTACTACTGATTTCAAAAAAAATAATTAGGTAAATTCAAAAATCTGATAGAAACATTTTTTGATATTCAAACTTTAGAAAAAATGATTCCCTGCCAATTTTTCTAATTTCAATTTCCTAATTTTATAAATTCCTAAAATAATATTTCCTAAAATTTAAACTCCTAATATTTTTTTCCTAAATTTTTTTCCTAATTCTACTAATTTTTCCTAAATTCCAAAAACAAAATTTTACACAATGACAAAATGACTGTTAGAAAAATAGGTTAGTAGGAATATAAAATTAGGAAAATAGAATTAGGAAAAACGTCTGGGAATGGAAAAAACTAGTTTTTATTATTAATTGAAAAAAAAATGCAATTTGTCGACTGAAATAATATTTACCACTATATTTTATTAAAAGTTCAAATATAAAATTCAACTAAATTACTGTATTAAAAAATAGAAGCAATATAAAAAATCTTAAAATTATAGTGTTAATTAAAAAACTTTTGTTTAATTTAAAAAATTTAGAGAGGAATTCCAAGGTTAAAAAATTGTTACCTACTAAAAGAATTAAAAATTTTACAACAAAAAAGTATTCTAAGAATTCTGCCCAACTTCGGCATAGTGTAAATTTTTGTCTTCAAATATAAAAAATCTGTTTTTTACAGAACATTTAAAAATATTTTTTTAATTAAACCGTTGCTATTCGACGGAATTATTTAATATTAAATTAATTTTTAATTAAACGCAAATGGCATTTCTGATAAATTTTATGTAATAAAAATTGATTTAAAATTATGATTTTGATTAAAAAATAACATCAGTATTTTTCTCGTCAATTTAAGTGTGTATTAACGTTAACATTTTATTAAATAATTTTTTTGGCATATTTCTACTCATTAGTGTAGAACATTAATTAAAAAATTAATTAAATAGCATTATATAACAAATAAATTCCCCTCGTTCTAAATTAATATATTTACTCTGGAATTCATAATAATATTTACAAACTACAATATTATTCTATTTTTAATACTAATTTCTACGCATCACTTTCTCTAATTTTGCTCAAATTTCAATTAAGATCCCAATTATAAATTCAATTTCACAATATAAGCAAATTTTTATACAATATTTCTTCCCCTTTTTTTCACGATTCACAACCAATTTTGTGACAAATAAAATTCCCTGAATAAAAGTGAAGTATTTACTCGACTGTTTGCTTTAAAACACGACGTATCTTAGCAATCAAAGAAAAATATAAAGAAATAATACCAAAAAAAAGATGATCCCGAGTGAATAATTTGTTTTACACTGAATGAATATACAACAGTTCTTTTATTTTATCATTCAACAAGGATTTAGTGTGAATTCATTTCAGTGTATTAAAAAAGAAACGAATTCAGAGGAAATAACAAACGGATGAAAAATAAAAAGTAATCAAGAAACTTGTTGTTTTCAAGTATTTTCATTATTTATAGAAAAATTTTATTCAAAAACAAATAATGTGGAAATTTTTTTTCTCCCCAAAAAAATTTTAACTATAGAGAAACGTTTTCTTTCTAAATTTTACATGAAGCTCACTTGATGGATTATTCATATTGAATGAACAAACTTTTGAAACTGTTGATTTATTATTTGTGAAAGGTAAAAGTTTTTGGGGTTCCTATATATACCTTTGCCTATTAAAATATTTGAAAATTTATGAAAATATCGTAAAAATGTCGACACATAAATGGAGATAAAGTTATATATAAATCTGTTTATTCTGAAAGCCCCCATGTTCACGTAAATCATCACCAAAAAAAAAAATTGTCGACGTGTTTCTGCATATATTTTCCATTTTATTTATATAACAATATATGAAGTCATTGCATTAAAGGCAAGCTTAATTTTACTTTGTCACAAAAAACAATTTGATTTTGAAATTTAATGAAAAATTTCCATGCGAAAACATTATTTGTTTTAATTTCTGTCTGTAATTGAATGATCTAATTTCAAAAAGTAAAGACAAATTGTACAAAATCCAACATAAAATTTAAAAAAAATGTTTTATAAAATAGTGATTGAAAAATGTAAACAAGCTCTTTTTGTCATTTTCCATTTATTTTTTATTTCAATTGTATATTTTGTACGAAACTTTTTATAAATTTTGGGAAATTTTTGTTATTTCATCCTCGTTAGGAAACTTAATTGAAATATTTATTTATAAATAAAGATGACAGTTACTGATTTTTTTTAGAAAGTGTAAGAAATTAATTCTGAATAAAAAATACAAATTAATAATTTTCTGTCTGATTGAAAGTGTAATTTAAAATTTTAATAAAAATAAAACTTTTTCTATTCAAGAAGAACTAGAAACTAGTTTTTACAACTGATAAAAAAATATTAAACTTTTCATTACAAAAAATATACTTTACTACTGATTTTAGAAATATTATTTTTGCTATTCCTGGTTGACGACGAAAAACAATTTTTACTAAAAATATTTCATATAATGTATTACATCTGACTGAAACTATATTTTACTACTGACTTTAGAATTAATATTTTTTTACATTCAAGGCTGGTGGAAAATTAATTCCTACTATTAACAATAAAAAATTTCGCGTTTAATATGACTAAAACTTCATTTTATTACTAAAAATTTGTGTTTTTTATGACTGAAATTATAATTTTGCTATTAATTTAAAAAATAATATTTCATAAAATTCTGGGCTGACTGAAACTTTTTTTACTACTAATTTAAAAAATATTGTTCTTTCTGATTTAAAATATATTTTACTACTTATTTTTTTAGAATTCTTATCTATAAAAATTAATTATTTTTTACACCAATTTTACATATAATTTTTCCCGATATTAAAGTTTGTGTGGAATTTAATTTTATTGCATATATAAAAAAACATTGTGTTGTCTCACAAAAATTATATTTTACTACTGCTATGGAAATTATTAATTATAAAAACATGCTTTACCAATGATTTTAAGATGAATGTTGAAAATTTCCAAATTTTCTAAAACTTTAATTCATAAAAATATTATTCGTAAAATCAGGAGTAAAATAAAGTTTTAATGAAATAGAATGTTATATTTTTTTATAACAATAATTAAAACTGGATTTTTGTCATTCTTGAATTTTAAAACTCATATTTCGAAAATAAAAAAAGGGGAAAAGAAAATATAATATAAAAAAATGAAGAAAATTAAATAAAATAATAATATAATAATATATTTATATAATATATTTTAAATATAATTTTTATGCATTTTTTTAATGTTTACAAATTTTTTTCTATTCTTGTCAATTAAGAAAGACATTTTTCTATTTTTTGTATTCTTTTTTTACGTCTAAATTTTTTCCAATGATATATTTTCTATTTGTTTATGATTTATGATTTATGTTTATGATTTTTCCATTTTTCTATTATCTTGTGTTGAAAAGAATAGAAAATAGGAAATGAAGAAGATAAAGTGAAAAATTTTTTTAATAAGAAAAAAAGATACGAAGAAATTAGTATAATCATAAAATAATAAATCTATTTGCAATAACAAATTTTCTTACTTTCTTCTTTCAATTATTTCTCTCCTATCCTATTGTCCATCATATTGTCTATCCCTTTTTGTATTTTTTTAATTTTACACTATACTAAATTTTTTTCCCCCTTTTTCTTTTGTTTCTTTTGGAAGAATATAATCATTTTCCCATTTTCGTCCATTTTGAAAATCTATTTTGTTAGTTTCTATAATATTTCAATTTTTTTCTAATTTTTTTCAATTGTCTTTAATTCTGTTCGATTTTTCGATTTTTTTTCTATTCCTTTTTATTGTCTTCCATTAAGAAGAATCAATACATTTTTTTTTCACTTTTCGAATAAATCCTTTTAATTATTCCCTCGTTACTTTACCTTCTTTCATTCTCTTTTTTGCTTCTCAATTTTCTGTAAATAAGAAAACCTCTTTTATGTGGTGCATTTAATTTCTTTCCCATTTCTTTAATTCTCTTTTTTATTGGATTTTTTAAATAAATAAATTAATTTCATTAAAGATTTTTGTTCCTAGTTTTTTTGCACCATTTTTGTCATATTCTTGGTTAATTTTTTTATTTTTAAACTTTAAATTGGAAATTTTATTCTATTATTTTTTTGGTGTTTTTCTATTCTTCTGTATTATTATCCGTTCGCTACAAATATTTTTCTTTCGTTTATAATTCTTTTCGACATTTTCCATATTATTTTCTTCCTTCCATGTTTTTTTTATTTCTATTCTTATTGTTATGTGTTTTTTATTTTTTCCTTCGTCTTTTTTTTATTGTTCTCTATTATCTTCCAATTTTCTCTGTTTTTGCATTTTTTCTACTCTTATTCTTCATTTTTCTTCATTATTTTATACTCTTTTCAAATCTTCTCTATATTTTCAATTTTTCTTTTTTGTATTTTTGTATTTTTCTTTCTTTTTTTTCTTTGTACTGTAATTTTTTGTATTTTTCGCCCTTTTTTGATTTTGTTTCATTTTTTCCATTCCTCTCAACTCTTTTCTAATCTTCTCTATATTTCCAATTTTTCTTTTTTGTATTTTTCGACCTTTTTTTATTTTGTTTCATTTTTTCCATTCCTCTCAACTCTTTTCTAATCTTCTCTATATTTCCAATTTTTCTTTTTTGTATTTTTCTATTTTTCTCTCTTTCTTTTCTTTGTACTGTAATTTTTTGTATTTTTCGACCTTTTTTGATTTTGTTTCATTTTTTCCATTCCTCTCAACTCTTTTCTAATCTTCTCTATATTTCCAATTTTTCTCTTTTGTATTTTTCTATTTTTCTTTTCTTTGTACTGTAATTTTTTGTATTTTTCGCCCTTTTTTGATTTTGTTTCATTTTTTCCATTCCTCTCAACTCTTTTCTAATCTCCTCTATATTTCCAATTTTTTTTCTCTATTTTCAATTTTTTTTCTCCTTTTTTCTTTCTTCTCTTTTATTCGAATTTCTTGTATTTTTTGCCTTTTTCTTTTTGATTTTGTTTCATTTTTTCCACTCCTCTCTACACTTTTCTAATCTCCCGCATTTTTCCATTTTTTTCCTTGTTTCTCTATTCTTCTCTAATTTTCTCTATTTTCCATTTTTTCTTTTTGTCTCTTTATTGTCTTTTTTCATTCTTCTCTATTCTCTTCCAATGTTTTCTTTAATGTTTTCATTTTTTTTTAATTTTCTTTACTCTTGTCCATCTTTTTTACCTTCTTCACACATTTTCGTTGCAAATTTCATTATTCTCCACCTTTTTCACCATTTCTTCATCATCCATACCAACTTTTTCTCTAAACAAACAATTTGTTTATCAAGTTTCCTTTTTCGAATTGAAGCGTAAAGAAAGTCTCAAACTCTCATCCTCTTTTTCTGTTATACACAAACTTTTTTATTTACAACATTTTTTCCATTCCCCCGTCTCTCCTTTGGATTCTTTTTTGTCTTTTCCTTTTTGTATTACGATTTCGAGCAAGTAATATGTATGTATGGTATATACATATACAAGAATCTAACCTGCAACATGTCATTCGTCCCTCCGGCATCCTTTCCTGAGCGATGCGTCCCCGATGGAAAAAAAGGGGGGGAGAGGGCAAAGGGCAAAAAGGATGCGTCCGTTACGACGTCGTCTTTCCGGTTATCTAGCAACATATTGCCCCAGAAAAACCAATAGAAAAGCTCACTGATCGATACATGCGGAGAGGCAAAAGTGGGTGCTTGCAAATTTCATGTCGTGTTCCTTAGGGCAAATTCAGAGATGTGGAACGAATAACTTGTTATTGAAGTTGAGAATGAAATAGTGAAGGGAAATTCATTCTTAAACGAGTTCCTCCCCCTCTCACCTTTTCTCTGTCTCTTCGCTTCTCTCCATATCCCTTTTACATAAAAAAAAACCCATATATAACACATGTCCCAGAGTGTAATGTGTGTTAATTAATAGGTATCGAATTACCCAGAGTGATTAACATTCGCCCTAACGGCACTATTTTAATTTTCAATTTCAAAATTTCCCAAGGGCGATGGGATTTTTCAAATTGAAAATTTTCACCCATGTTCAATGGGGGAATAATTTAGTGAAAAATGACAAAAGAGGCTTTGTTTAAATTTGGCATATAATTCTACTAAGAAATATGGGAATAATATTTTTATAAAGTTTAAGAATATTAAAATTTAGAAAATTTCAAATATTTAAATATTAAAATTACATTTACACCAATTACAATGTTTTTTGTCTCAGTAATAGAACGTAATTTTGAAAGGCCAAGAATTTCAAAACCATTATTTTTAAAATCAATAGTGAAGTAAATTTGAAGTCAGACTAAACACGTTATTTTTTGAAATTGTAGTAAATACAAGTTTTAATAAGTATTTAATGTCATGAAATTTTATTTGTAAAATCAATAGTAAAAAGTAGTTTTATTTAGACTAAACGTAACCTTTATTTAAATAAATAATTAGAATTAATTTTTATCAGCCTTGAATTTCAAGGACTTTTTTTTCTAAAATCGATAGTAAAACATAATTTGAATCAGACAAAGTTAATTACTTTTTTGTATCAGTAGTAAAAACAAGTTTTTGTCCGTTCTTAATAACTTTCAATTTTATTCTTATAATCAGTAGTGAAATATAGTTTCAGTCTAAAAGAAATTAATTTTTTTAATATTAGTATAGTAAAAACTACATTTTTGTCAACTATGAATGTTAAGAAATAATATTTTTCGCAACTTTTTTTGTACCAGTAGCAAAAACTTGTCTTTATCAGACTTGATTTTACAGAATTATTTTTTCTGAAATCAGTAGTAAAATATAATGTCAATAATTTGAATTACATTACATTTTCTTTTTAATATTTTTCAAAATTATTATTTCTAAATAACAATTAACTATAATAATCGTTGTATTCATTCATTCATTTTGTCCAGTATGTCCACATCTGAAGTTAGTTATGATTATGCTTTTATTTTTTTGATATGTTTTGATAGATAATATTATTTTTCCTTATTTTTTCACTCTTACTTTTTAAATTTAATAATGGGTATTTATTTATTTTATTTAGAAATTATTTAGAAATATTATTTTTTCAAATAATAGTAAATTGTTTTTATTAATCCACAAAAATTATTAATGTTATTTTTCAATATTTCTCTTCTTTCCTGGAAAATTAACACTTTGCAACAAACATTTTAGGACTAAGTAATTAATCTTTTCATTTTTTCTAAAAAAAAAATTAAAAAAACAGTTGGAATATTAAAATTAGAAAATATTTTGCACATTTTCTGCTTCTCAATGACAATATAAAGAAAATTCAAGTTTTAAATAGAAGAAAAGTTATAAATCAAATTTTGATTAAGAATTTCGATTTTTATTTTGGAAAAAATATTTACAGAATTTCTGTTTGTTAAAAACTATACTATCGAAATTGTAATAAAAAATAAATAAAGAAAACAATTTTTATTTTATAAAACCGTTTTTCGATACCCCAATTTTTTAATAATATTTTCAGTTATTTTTAAATAATTTAAATATATTACGATTATTCTTATTCTGACTTTTGGGCAGAAATATTTTTATTTTATTATTTGTTTTACTTGAGAAATTTATTAAAGACTTGATCAGGGTTGTCGGGCATTTGTTCATTTAAAGGTTCCTGATTTTTTCAGTTTGAAAAATGGAAATTTTGCAGGTTTTTAATATAATATTATTTTTTACCACATTAATAATATGAAATAATTGATTTCGTTTGACGATTTTTAATAACATTTTTAAGAAGAAAGAAATTTATAAAAAGTTTGTAAATAATAGTATTCATACGAAAGTGAGGAAATTTTTTGAAAACAATTGAATTTTTGGCAAGAATGTTATTAAAAATTTTCTAAATAATTGAATTTTGACAAAAATTTCGATAACAATTTTTTAAATAATTGAAATTTTGACGAGAATATTAAAAAACTTTTAAACATAATTGAGTTTTTGCAATCATTTATAACTTTTCCAAAATTCATTTTTTTAGTATTTTAAGTCAAATTCATCCATAAATCCATTATAACTTTTCATAATGAATGAATTTTATATTAAAAAAATATAACGAATTTTATAAGAATTTAAATTATTAAAGTTCTTCATAAACCTAAATTATCTTTAAAATCTTTAAAGTTCAATTGTTGTTAAAAATAGAAATATTTTGAAATAAATAAAATCTTTTCAATGATGAGGAATCTAACATTTAGACATTTAGAATTTTCTTATGAATTTTCGAAATTAAATATTGTTTCAGTACTTTTGACAAAATTTTTTAACTTTTTCCCAAGTTTTCTGAATATATTTATAAAAATACTGATTTTGAGTAGAATTCTTCTGAATAATTGAATTTTTCAATATTAATGAAACAAGAAACTTCACGCGTGCGTTATTTTAGCTATAGTTTAAAATAATTTAATATAAATATTAAGAAAAAAAGGATTTTTTATTTTGTAAATTACTATTTTCTACCAAACTTTCAAACATAAAAGAAGTAATAAAAAAATTCGTTGATTTGAACGTTCAGAACTTTAGGGGCATAAGTAGTAAAGTATATTTTTAGTCAGACAAAACAGACTTTAAACATCACTAAGAGACAGTGTAAATATAAATCGCACTTAAACATACCAAAAATAGATAAGAATAAGAAAATAAAAAAAGTGTAAAATAGAAAATATGCCAAAAATATGATAATTATAGAAAACAATATTAAAAATTAAAAAACAAACTTTATCAAAAGCAGAAAATGGAAAAAACATAAAATAATATATAAATATATATAAAATTGTTGAAATTCTGTCTGATTGAAAGTGTAATTTACAATTTATTATAAAAATAAAACTTTTTCTATTCAAGATGAACTAAAAACTAGTTTTTACAACTGATAAAAAAATATTAAACTTTTTATTACAAAAAATATACTTTACTACTGATTTTAGAAATATTATTTTTGCTATTCCTGGTTGGCGACGAAAAACAATTTTTACTAAAAATGTTTCAAAAAATGTATTACATCTGACTGAAACTATATTTTACTACTGACTTTAGAATTAATATTTTTTTACATTCAAGGCTGGTGGAAAATTAATTCCTACTATTAACAATAAAAAATTTCGCGATTAATATGACTAAAACTTCATTTTATTACTAAAAATTTGTGTTTTTTATGACTGCAATTATAATTTTGCTATTAATTTAAAAAATAATATTTCATAAAATTCTGGGCTGACTTAAACTTTTTTTATTACTATTTTAAAAAATATTGTTCTTTCTGACTTAAAATATATTTTACTATTTATTTTTTAAATAGAAAATATGCCAAAAATATGATAATTATAGAAAACAATATTAAAAATTAAAAAACAAAACTTTTATCAAAAGTAGAAAATAGAAAAAACATAAAATAATATATAAATATATATAAAATTGTTGAAATGAAAAGAAAGTATCAAAGAGCTTTCTCCTATTCCTCCACAAGACAGAAATCGAGAAAGAGTGATGAGTTTAGCAGGAGAGGAGGGAAAGTAAAGAGAGAGTGAGAGAAATGGTGAAATGAAGGCAGCAGGTGTCTCTCATCCAGCAATTTGGCCGAGGACCCTATTATTCCAAACCTTATTCAATCTTCCGCTCTTTCGCTGTATAAATCGACGCTATTTCCCCGCGAATTACCGACTTGATATCCTTCTTCCTTGTTCCAAAGTCTCTCCATCTTCTGATTTCGGGTTCGAAATCTTTTCATCTTCCCCTTCTCGTTTCTTTTTTTCCTACCATGACTCGACGCCTTTGTCTTCCCGTCTTTTCCACCTCGTGACTCTCCACTTTTCAGTGGAAAATATACCTGGACACGCGCGCCCCCCTTTCCCTCTCGCCCTTCATTCCGCTCAGAGTGAGTGAGAGAGAGAGAGAGAGGGCCAATTCAATTCGAAATGTTCTCCCCGTCGACGGCTCCGTGTTGAGTTTTCATGGATATTGAAAGGCCTTTGCCGGTTTCTATTCTCGAACCAAGAAGGAAAAGAAGTAAAACGTTCAGTTGTTCCTGAAATTTGATTTCGTAACTCACGTGAGAAATCAAAGTGCCGCGTTCACTTTTCCAATCTTTGGATGGGTTCTCCCTTTTTCTTGTCCCTTCGTCCATCGTCTTCTTTTTTTGCTACTTTTATTTTCTTTTCAATGGAATTCGTCTTTTTTATCTTTTCTCGTTTTTCTTCTCTCTTTTTTTTCTTATTTTTACTCTTTTTTCTTTTCTTCTATTTTTCATCTTTTTTCTCTTTTTTCTCCTTTCTTATTTTTCTTCTCTTTTCTTTTCTTTTTCCCTTTTTCTCTCCTTTTTCATCTCTATTTTTTCCTTCCTTTTTCTTTTTTTTTCTTTTTTATTCTATCTTCTCTTTTTTATCATCTTTTTCTATTTTTCATTCTTTCTTCTCTTAATTTTCTTTTTTTTATCAATTCTTCCCTCTTTTTTCATTTTTCTCTCCTTTTTCATCTCTATATTTTCCTTTTTCTTTTTTTTCTTTTTTATTCTATCTTCTCTTTTTTATCAGCTTTTTCTATTTTTCCTTCTTTCTTCTCCTAATTTTCTTTTTTTCTTCATTCTTCTCTCTTTTCTTCATTTTTTCTCCTTTTTCTGACCTTTTTCTTCTCTATTTTTTTCTACTTTTTCTCTCCTTTTTCATCTCTATTTTTTCCTTCCTTTTTATTTTTTATTCTCTTTTTTCTTTTATCTTCTATTTTTTCTCCTTTCTTCTCTCTTTTCTTAATTTTTTCTTCTTTTTCTCTCTTTTTTCTCTCTTTTTTCTTCTCTATATTTCTCTTTTTTCTATTTTGCCACAGATCAATCAAGTCAGGAAAAGAAAATTTATTTGATCAGAAAAAATTCAGGGACTTTTGTTAAAAATGCTGAAAAATATATTAAATTTTTAGAATTCGTAAGAAAATTTTTTATTTGTGCAACTTTTTGCTTTATCTCATAAACAATGAAATCAACACGAATTCTTATACAGAACTTTAAAATTATTTCTATTTTTGACAATGAATTTCTTTAAATTATGTAATTCTTAAACAAATGTCATAAAACTATTTCTTATAAATTAGTTATTGAAAGTTTAAATTAAAATTTTCAAAAATATTTGAATTTTAAAAGTATTCATTGTGAAATTTTAGAAAATTTAAATTTTCAATTAATAGAATTAGAAATTTTAACTAGATTACTTTTTAATTATTTTAACAATTCAAATTTCTAGGGTAATTGAATTTTGCGCTTTACGTTTATAACTTTTACTAAATAAACAAATTTTAAAAGTATTCAATTTGAAATTTTAGAAAAAATGAAAAAAAAAGAAAATGAAAAATGTATTTTTATTGAATTTATTTAGCAATTTGAAAGAAATTTGTGCTTTACGTTTATAATTTTTGATAAATAAAGAAATTTCAAATGTATTCAATTTGAAGTTTTTGAAAATTTGAATTTTCAATTAATTTAATTGGAAATTTTATAAAAATTACTTTTTTGATATATTTTAATAATTGAAATTCATTAGAATAAAAAAAAGTTGATTCGTTTAAATAATTGATTTATTAATTGATTCATATCTAGTTAATTATTAAAACAATTGATTTTATATTATTTTACAATTGACAATTATTTTTTTGTAATATTTAAATAATTAAAATTCATTAAAATTAAATTATTTGATTCGTTTAAATAATTTATTGATTAATTAATTCATTCATTCATTTAGTTAATTATTTAAAAAATTGATTTTATATTACTTTACAATTGAAGAAATTCGCGAATAAATATATTAGAAGATAGTTTTCAGTTATCTCATAATTTTTAGAGTAAAATCTAGAATCATTGGTAGATTATTATTTTTCCATATTCTTTTCAGGGTCAAGGAAAATGTTTAAAATTTTGTCTAAAAATCAGAGAAAAATATAAAAAAAGTTAAATTATCCTCTCTTTTGTCGAGACTGTTTTCTTTTTTCTTTTCTACTTCTCCATTTTCCCCGTGATATAGCGAAAGTAAAAAAAAAATTGTAGCAGTAAAACGAATCCCATGGTGTTCACTCACGAAAAGTACACCACTGTGGCTGACAATTTTTTCGATTTAAAAACTTTTAACAAGAAAATAGATTCGTCGCTAACATTGCGCATCATTTTACTGATATCGATGATAGATTCGCTTTTGACTTTAAATCGAATATCAAACTTGCCATGAGAAACAAAAAAAAAAAAAAATGAGAAAGGAAAAAAATTGTGTAAATTCACAGTGGTAAAGAGGAACGATGAAGGGAAATCACTTGAGCGTTATCTATCATGCGTCAGATTTCAAGATAGGTAACAATATATGATGAATGAAAAAGTGAAAATTCAGATGATTTTCTTTTTGAGAACTCTTGTTTTGTGTTTGCCATGCAAGAGAGATAGAGAGAGACTACAAAAGATTGATGAATTATTTTTGTACATTTTTTGACACCTGATGTCTCTCTAATCTTGTCATTTGGTCGGTTTTTTCAATTTTCATTTCCTAGGGAAAATATTTAGAAGAAAATTTTTTTTTCTAAATTTTCAAAACGTTTTTAAATAAATTTACTTTTGTAATATTTATGCAGTTGTATAAATAGTAGTCTAGGGGAAAAACCTTAAACTATAGTTAAATTCTAAAATTAGACAAATTTCTTTTTCGTTAAACAGTCAAATAAAAAATGTTTTCACACAACTATTATTTTTCGTAGTTTATCCTCTGAATTATGGAAATTTAATTAAAATATAAATTGACAATATTTTCGAAACGAATAATTCAAGCGAAATCACATTACCAGGATATTTTACGGTCAGCCAAAATTCGATCGATGTCTGGTAAATATTAATGCGGAATCAAATAACCCATAGGTGCGTTACATTATTACAGAGCTTTCCAACATTGATCGATTGTTTCCTCACATGTACACATATTCCCCACAAATACACATATTCCTTACATCCCTACATGTACGTATCTTCTCATCACATTCTCCGATATTATCATTCACACGTCACAATATTATCTCAAGGATATGCTCGCCGTTAGATAAGCAACAGTTCCTTAAATAATCACAGTCGAACGATACAATTTTAATTCAAACACAAGTGATGTTTAAAATAATTACTATTTAAAACAATTAATATTTTCACAGAGGGAATGTATAGCAAGAAAAGGGGAATAAAAAAGGGAAATAATGAAATAAAAAGATAAATAAAACAGAGAAATAAAAAAATTGTTACAAAAATTGTTACAATAATTTAAAAATAACATAACTAATTTTAATTTAATTAAAAAATTAATATTTAATTAAAGAATTTAATTTTAAGCCTAGACTTTTATGTCCAATAGCTTGGGATTACTTTTAATTAATTTCTTTCTCTTTATTCCTGTGGAAAATGTGAAAAATAGAATTTTAGATATAGGAATACAAACTACGTTCTCTATCGACGAAGAACAACATTCCGGAATTAAGATTTTGGTTAATTTGGAGATTAGAATAGAAAAGAAAAGACAGCAATTAAATTCGACTTACTTTTTAATAAACTGTTTTAAAATTGAATGTAGAACTGGAACTGGAGAAATAAAGTTGAGCAGCAGTTGGTAATTTAATAAAACTTTAGAAAATTCTTAATTTGAAATAAATTTTTAGAACTTGAATAAACTTAAATAAACTTCAAGAACTTGAAACTTTTAAGACTTTTTGAGACTTGTCGAAGAACTTTTTGTGACTCTTGAATGATTGAATTTTCAGAACTTGAAGATTTTCATGAAAATATGTTTTTGTATAAAATAAAAAAATTCGAAATATTTTAAATATGACGTGATTATTACGGGACGTTACAAAGGATAAACAAAAAATGATAAACAAAAAATGATAAACAAAGAATGATAAACAAAAAATGATAAACAAAAAAAACCGAAAAGGAAAAGAAAAGAGAAATACAAGAAAATATGAAAACAAGAAAGAAAGAATAGAGGAAGAAAAAAAAATAATAAGAGATTTAAAATTATTATACGGGGATATAAATCAAAATTTTGTTCTCGGGGAAAATTGGATAAATCGAAATTGAGAGGGAAGGGGGATTTGAGAAAAGACCCCTTTGAATCCTTGAGTAAACATAGTGCCGTCAAGAAGAAATGGTGGCGCCGAGAGGAATAAGGATTTTGAGAATATGAAGGGTGTGCGGGCAAGAGATGCGGCGAATAAATCATGTCATAATACAAGGACATAAACCATGTCCATCCGTTATTATAGAGCAGAGCAGATGCGAAATGTAGGTACTGATAATGCCGACCCAATCCACAGCATATTTGATCACTATGCTTTGGTGCACACACGTATCTTCTGCGCTTGCAAATGCTCTCACGAAACCCAACTTCAATATATATACAATGCATGAGTTTATGTTTGTTGAACAATTGAGCAGCGTAAGTAAATTGACTCAAGTCCCTATATTGCTGAAATATATATTTCAATTATCAACATAAACATTGTTATTAGAATTATTCAGATCGACGAGAATTTCCTTTATATTCACCTATTGTTTATTAGAATTCAACTCTATAGTTGAAGTGTCGACCTTTGACGAGGACTTTAGTACATATACGTCGAAATTAAATTCAAAACATCTTTGCTCCTTAAAAAAAGTTAAAAAGTTAGAGGAAAAATCCTCTTCTAATATCCTCTCACGTTTTCCTCTCAAAACAAAATTATTCAACTTGAATGTATATTATTTTTATTCTTTGGTGGTTAATAATAACAACAAAACAATTTTTTGAAGTCCAAATGTCAAAAAGATTGAATTTATATAAAATAAAAAAGGGGAGAAATACATTAATTAATGTAATTAATATTAATTAATTACATTAATTAATTAATTAATAACTAATAATATTTATTTAATTAAAAACGCTTAATTCAGTGCATAAAAATATCTTTTCTTCATTATCTCATAACCATAATTAGCAAATAATATTGGAGATGAAAATCCTCTAAAGTGAAGTATATTACATTTGATAAGAGCCTAAAGTTCTGAACGTTCAAATGAACAAAATTTATTTATTTCTTCTAAAAAATAAAATTTTTCTAGCAATTATTTTGCTTCACTATCCAAAAAAGTAATTATTCATTTTGTAAACTTAAAATTTTAGTTTTGAAATTTTTTTATGATTGGTAATTTATTAAAATATTTTCAATAAAAAATATTTCGCTCATTTGAACGTTTAAAACTTGGGGATCATCTTTTGATGACATATATAAGAGGATAATATGCATTCAGTTTAGAGGAATCCACATCAAATCAAGATTAATTTTTTTACGGTGTAGATTGAAGCATCTTTGCTTGAAATGGTTTTTAATTTTTAGAAATTTGTTACTTTCGAAGATATAACACAGTTTAAAAATAGTTAATAAAAAAAATTATTAACTACTTATTTGAAACTAGATTTCAAAATCCAATAGTTCGGGAAACTTATAGTTTTTACTTTGATTATTTAAATTGTCTTTAAATTTGTGTAATAAAAATAAAAAGAGGTTTTAAATTAAAGAAGAAAAATTTTTAGAGTGGGGTACAAGTTCTAAGTTTTTCAAAAAGATAGAGACATTGTTAGGTTATGCCTTTGTTATTGTTATGCCTTTTTTTAAAGTTTAAGAAATTCGATTTTTGGAGAAATTATAAATGATTTTTAAACATTATATCGCATTAAAAATCTTGGATAAAAATTAATACATTTTTATAAAATAGTTTAAATATTAGTTTACGTAATAAACTTGAAAAAATGAAATTTTAAATAATAATAAAATAATATTTTTTTAACTAAATTTTAAATACTAAATTGTAAACTTAAAAATTATTGAAACTTTTTAAATTGTAGTAAAGTAATTTGATTTCAATTTAATAGAATATTTATTCCTTTTATTAACTAAACAATTAAATATTTAATAAATTTAGTGAATTAGTATTTATCTTTAAATTCAACAATACTGTACGAATACTTTTTCGAATAATTTTATTTTCAAACAGTAAACTTCCAAATTTTTGTAAAATTCATAACATTCTATTATTTTGATCCTCCATTTTTAAAAAGGGGAAAAAATTCATATAAACCGAATTTTTACAAATTGTTATCAATGTTTCATTATTAGTGCTAACTAACAATCCTCCTTTCTTCTCACAGGCACAAAAATAAAATTCCCACGAATGTGATTCTATAAATAAAAGCAAAAAAAAAACACAAAATACGTATTCATGAAGTTACATAAATGAGATTTTTGTTTTTCATACGAAACTGAAACTTTTATTCTTTTAATGATAAACATCGACTAATGGAGAATGAACAGTAAACACAGGATTTAGAGGGTGATGAAAAAAACGAGAAGAAAAAAAAATTGAATAATGTAAACGTTAAATCAACCCGTATAAAACAAATTTACATTTTAATTATGAAATCTCGATGTTGGTAAATGGAAACAAAAAACATTTCACGAGGAAATGAGCCGCGAAAGTTTCTGACCAACGGAATTGAGTATGCAAAGCTTTCACGAGTCTAGCAAACTGAACAATGTGTGTATGTATGTATGTATATTTGTTCATGTAGTATTGGACTCGAGTTTTGGACCAATGATAGTCTTAAATAAAATAGTTTCAACACGCAAAAGGTTTTCGAATGTATTGTGTAGGGTTGGATGAAACGTTGTTCACCGGATATCCCCCGTAGGACAAAACTACATAGTATCCATTACGTAAAACTAATTCCACAGCGCAGACTTTATAGTCTCGACGGATTCAGTACGTGCCTGAACTGAACGAAAATTAACGAATTTAGAGACGTAAGCGCTACTCGTTTTTTGCACATAAATCCTTGAAAATTCAAAATCAAATTTAATATTAAAGTTTTTTTTCCTTTTATTAATTTTTTGTTTACTTTCCAAATCTTATTTACCAGTAATTTTATTAGGAACATATAATTAATAATTTTCTAAATTTTTCTAACCGATTCTATCTTTTTATTTTGAGACAAACAAAATTTTTATACTCTTTCGCTATTCTAGAGAAAAAGCAATTAATATTCCAACAGTTGGGGATAATTTGAAATTTATTAGAGCTAAACTATTCTTTATTTCATGACAGAAAGATAATTTTTTGTTTAAAAAAGCAAATAGATATGTATAGAGAAAGAAATGTGGAAATTGTACATTTGTTGGTGTGTTGATAAGTTTCCAACAGGCGAGGAACGATAAACAGCAAATTGTAGGAAAAGTAATGATACAAAGATGCTTTATATGCTGCTTTGGTGTAAGCGATATGTTTCAAAATATCATGCCCATAACTAACCGAAACGTTGCATATCAGTCGGCACTGGATTACAGTATCCGATTATTACAGATGCTTCGCCTAACTGTACCGTTTCTACCTTCTATATTCCACATACGTATACACACACACACAGATTTAGTAAACTGATAATAATTTTCCTCCTGCGTTCAACTAACGGAAATTATAAGCCAAAATACAAAACATCAAAGGTAAATTGATTTTATTTTTCGTAATTCATAATACAAAAGAAGATATTTTTTATTACAGTGTTTTTATTGTAACTAGTAGATACTTTTAAAATTCTGTATTTTATTCTACACTTAAAACCTTTTCCGATTTTTTAATAATTGTTTTAAAAATAATAATTCTTAAAATAAGTAGAACTCTGAGAACAAAGTAAAACGTGAGGTGTTAAAATAACACCAGAATGGATTAAAATAATTTGCAGAAGTTTAATCCCTCTAGAATTAAAATAACACCAAAAAGGATTAAAATAATATATTTTGGTGTTATTAACTATGAATGAAATTTTATTTTACATAAAACACCATAGTCAACGATTTGTAAAAATGCAATGAATTTAGCTTATTTAAGGAGAATAGTAAATTAATTACTAACTTACTTAGTAACATAGTTACTAAATTCAATTGTGTTCATAAATTTAAAAAAATTATCGTCAAAATTTCAATTCTCTTTATAAATAATAAAATTCTTCTCTGATATTCAATTATTTTACAAAATTTTAATCAAATTCTTGTCAAAATTTCAATTATTTTCCAAAGTTTTATAACATTCCATAATTTTCAATATCTACTATTTCAATCAAATTTTCCAAAGAAATTCCATTATTAAAAAAAATTTGAATACAATTCTACGCTAACATTCCATTATTTTCATAAATAATAAAAAATTTTACAGGAATTTAATTATTTACATAATTTTTAATAAATTTCTTCGCAATAATTCAATTATTTTCATAAATAATAACATTTCTACAAGGATTCAATTATTTTTATAAATAATAAAATTCTTTTAGGAATTCAATTATTTTCATAAATAATAAAACTCATTGCAGATTTTCAATTATTTGCAATGCAATTTTAATCAAATTCCTCGAAAAATGTAATTATTTTTAAAAATGTTATTAATATTCGACCAAAAAATTTAATGTTTTAAAAAATTTGTTGATAAAATTTTTTTAAAAATTATTATTTTAATAATTAATTAATTAATTATATTTTATTAATTATTATTTTATAATTATTTATTTTTGTATTTAAATAATTGAATTCTCGTAGAATTTACTAATAAAAATGGTTTTAAAAATGAATTCTAGTGCAAATTTTAGATTATATTTAAGTGTTAAAAGCATTTTAAAGTGGATTTTTAAAAATAATGAAATTTTGAAAAAGTTTTAAACGAAAAGCATTAAAATTCTTAATTTTTCATAGTTTTGCCAAAAAATTCTAAAGAATAAATTCTTTTTAAAAGTTTAATAGGATTTTTATAGAAATTATTTCAGGTTTTTACATTTCAACAAATATTTAATTGCAGAATTTCCGAATAATTAAAATTTTGTAAAATTGAATTGTAAACGGATAAATTTGAAAATTCTCATAAAATTCATCGCAGCGTTTCAATTATTTTTCATACAATTAAAATTGAATTCTTTGAAAAAAGTAATTATTTTCATGTAAATTTTAATAAAGTTCGACAAAAGAATTGAATTATTAAAAAATTTGTTACTAAAATTCTTTATGAGAATTGAATTTTGAGAAACATTCAATTATTCAATAAATTATTTACTTTTGCATTTAAATAATTAAATTCTTGTAGAATTTTTTAATAAAAATTGATTTTCATTTCATAAAAGTGAATTTCAGTTAAAATTTTAGATTTTAATTGAATATTAAAATAAATATAGAGTGAACTTTTTGGAAATAATTGAATTTTGAAATTAATATTTTTGAAAAAGTTAAATTGAATTTTTTTAATATTATTTCAAGTTTTTATTTTCTAATATGCGTTTAATTAAAGAATTTAGAAATAATTGAAATTTCGTAAAATTGATTAATTAATTATTATTAAAAGTAATAAAAAAAAGTAAAATTGTAGTTAAAATTTTTTGAAAATAATAATTCAATTGAAATAATAAAAATAATTTTTAAGAAGTTAAGCTTCATTTAATTTTCGATTTTCATAATTTTTTTGTAAATCCCGACATAAACGTTCCTTTTTCATTAATGTTATAATTAAAAAATTTTTGATTCTTTATTGCAATATAAATTTTTTTCACATAGTAAAATAAATTTGTGGGCGATGGTTGTTTGGAAATGAAAAATATTTTTATTTTTGTTAAAGTTATGAAGGATAAAAATTAAAAATTGGTTTCGGTTGAAACCGCCGAGTATTAAAGGTTTAAAATCAGTAGTAAAACATAACTTTAGTCGCACAGATATTGTTTGTATTTTTAACAATAAAAACTGTATTTAATCAATTAAAAATTCAAGGAAGTCACATTGTTAGAATCAGTAGTAAAATATAATTTTAATCAGCCAATTAATATTAATAATTGTTTATAAACTATTGTTAGAAAAAAATATTATATAATATTTCTGAAACCATTACCTAAACTTTAAGCTTTGTAATATTACAAAGCAATATACAATTAGGATTAATAATATTAATTATTAATTTATTAATATTTTATTTAATATTTAATAACAATTATTAATTAATTGATTAGTATTTTGTTTAATAAGTGATAATAATAATTACTGCAAAGACCGCCAAAAATTACCAAATAGATACAAATAAATATTTTTAAAATGAAACGTTAAAAAAATGTAGAATCCCTAAAAAATTCACTCATGGAAATAATTGAAATGCAAAATAAGGATTCGGTACATTCGTTAAAATAACCAGTCAATTATTATAAATCCCCGTTTTTACCTTGAAAAAAAAAAAATAACTAAAAAAAATTCATCGACGATTCGAAATGCAAAAAAAATGCATATAATTTCTCACAATATTTTTATTTCGGAAAAAAAAAATTTTTTTTTCCTAAAATTTCGTTACAGATTGATTAATCAGTTTTTGTACGCGTGTGTCGTTGTTATTTATTTCATTCAGTGATGCATTGAAATCGATTTAAAGATAAAATTGGGATAAAACGTATGATTGGTGTAATGTAGAATAATGCTTTGTTTGTGTGTATATATAAAACTGAATACCTGCATTATACGTGTATATATAGATAATTTATTGGAAAGATAAACTTTATGGGGTATAAATATTTTCTTTTTTTCTTTTCCTTTTTTTCTGCGTTTTGTATCGTGCGGAAAAATGTATAGTAGCATTAAATTAGATAACGTGTGCCTAGGTACTAGCATATCTATATCTATGTTTATATGTATATATGGATGGTTATCACTACAACGAGTATAGGACAAATAAAATTTAAGCAAACTTGGGTTTACGTACCGCAGGGTCGTAATGAACAGGTGCTACGTCATATTGTCGAAAACCACACCTGTGACCTTGTTTTCAAAATCTGGCATATTCCAAACTTTGATGTGACTTTATGGTATGTATGGAATTCAAAATTTCAATATCACATAACTTGCACATATATCCACGGTCCGACGAACTTGAAAATAGTATGTACAATCTATGTAAATTGTCGACAAAATCAATTCGAGAATATGGTTTAAAATATATCCCTGCAAACTGTCACGTGTAAATAAACAATTTATGCTCTTGAATTATTTACCCAAAATTTTGAAAAATTGTTATGCTCCCTTACGTTTAATATTTTTTTATATTCAATTGAAAGAAGGAAATTTACCTCAGGAATGATTATTTATAGAAATATTTTTTTTCATAAAACGCCGATTTTTCTGTTCAGTAGGTCCACATCTGAAATTAGTCACGATTATGCTTTTATTTTTTCGATATGTTTTGATAGATAATATTATTTTTCTTTATTTTTTCACTCTTACTTTTTAAATTTAATAATAGGTATTTATTTTATTTAGAAATTATTTAGAAATATTATTTTTTTCAAATAATAGAAAATTGTTTTTATTAATCCACAAAAATTATTAATCTTATTTTTCAATATTTCTCATCTTTCCAGAAAAATTAGCACTTTGTAACTAACATTTTATGCCTAGGTAATTAATCTTTTTATTTTTCTAAAAAAAAATTAAAAAACAGTTAAAAAATTAAAATTAGAAAATATTTTGCGTAAAACGTAATTTTGAAAGACCAAGAATTTCAAAACCATTATTTTTAAAATCAGTAGTGAAGTAAATTTGAAGTCAGACTAAACACGTTATTTTTTGAAATTGTAGTAAATACAAGTTTTAATAAGTATTTAATGTCATGAAATTTTATTTGTAAAATCAGTAGTAGAAAGTAGTTTTAGTCAGACTAAACGTAACCTTTATTTATATCAATAATTAGAATTAATTTTTATCAGCCATGAATTTCAAGGATTTTTATTTCTAAAATCAGTAGTAAAACATAATTTCAAACAGACAAAGTTAATTACTTTTTTGTATCAGTAGTAAAAACAAGTTTTTATTCGTTCTTAATAACTTTCAATTTTATTCTTAAAATCAGTAGTGAAATACAGTTTCAGTCTAAATGAAATTAATTTTTTTACTATTAGTATAGTAAAAACTACTTTTTTGTCAACTATGAATGTTAAGAAATAATATTTTTCGCAACTTTTTTTGTACCAGTAGCAAAAACTTGTCTTTATCAGACTTCATTTTATAGAATTATTTTTTCTGAAATCAGTAGTAAAATATAATGTCAATCATTTGAATTACATTACATTTTCTTTTTAATATTTTTCAAAATTATTATTTCTAA
This sequence comes from Leptopilina drosophilae, assembly GCA_032873175.1. NCBI lineage: Eukaryota > Metazoa > Arthropoda > Insecta > Hymenoptera > Figitidae > Leptopilina > Leptopilina drosophilae. The sequence continues at coordinate 17,792,937 of CM065481.1, forward strand.
ATGACAATTAACTATAATAATCGTTGTATTCATTCATTCATTCTGTTCAGTATGTCCACATCTGAAATTAGTCATGATTATGCTTTTATTTTTTTGATATGTTTTGATAGATAATATTATTTTTCTTTATTTTTTCACTCTTACTTTTTAAATTTAATAATAGGTATTTATTTATTTTATTTAGAAATATTTTTTTCAAATAATAGAAAATTATTTTTATTAATCCACAAAAATTATTAATGTTATTTTTCAATATTACTCATCTTTCCAGAAAAATTAGCACTTTGTAACAAACAGTTTAGGACTAGGTAATTAATCTTTTCATTTAAAAAAAAAGGAAATTAAAAAACAGTTGGAAAATTAAAATTAGAAAATATTTTGCATATTTTCTGCTTCTCAATGACAATTTATAAACAAAGTACAAGTTTTAAGTAGAAAAAAGTTATAAATCAAATTTTGATTTAGAAATTTGATATTTATTTTGGATAAAATATTTACAGAATTTTTGTTTGTTAAAAACTATTTTATCGAAATTATAATAAAAAATAAATGAATAAAACAATTTTTATTTTATAAAACAATGTTTGGATACCCCAATTTTTTAATAATATTTTCAGTTATTTTCAAATAATTAAAATATATAACGATTATTCTTATTCTGACTTTTGGGCCGAAATATTTTTATTTCATTATTTGTTTTGCTTGAAAAATTTATTGAACACTTGATCAAGATTGTCGGGCATTTGTTCATTTAAAGGTTCCTGATTTTTTCAGTTTGAAAAATGGAAATTTTGCAGGTTTTTAATATAATATTATTTTTTACTACATTAATAATACGAAATAATTGATTTCGTTTGACGATTTTTAATAAAATTTCTAAGAAGAAAGAAATTTATAAAAAAATTGTAAATGATAGAATTTATATGAAATTGAGGAAAAATTTTGAAAATAATTTAACTTTTGTCAAAAATTTTATTAAAATTGTTTTAAATAATTGAATTTTTGTTAAGAATTTTATGAAAATTTTTTTAAATAATTGAATTTTGACAAAAATTTTGTTAACAATTTTTAAAATAATTTAAAATTTCAACGAGAATATAAAAAATGTTTTCAACTTAATTGAGATTTTGCAATCATTTATAATTTTTCCAAAATTCAATTTTTTTAGTGTTTTAAGTAAAATTCATTCATAAATCCGTTATTATTTTTAATAATGATTAAAATGTATATTAAAAAATATAACGAATTTTATAAGAATTTGATTTATTAAAGTTTTTCATAAACCAAAATTATCTTTAAAATCTGTAAAGTTTAATTGTTGTTAAAAATAGAAAAAGTTTTGAAATAAATAAAATCTTTTCAATGATGAGGAATCTAGCATTCAGAAATTTCTTATGAATTTTCGAAATTGAATTTGTTTCTGTACTTTTGACAAAATTTTCTGACTTTTTCACAACTTTCCGGAATATATTTATAAAAATAGTGATTTTTAGTAGAATTCTTCTGAATAATTGAATTTTTTAATGTTAGTGAAACAAGAAACTTCACGCGCGGGTCAATTTGTCTAGTTTCTTAGTAACTGGCAAAACTAATTCAAACAAAATTATTTTATTTTAATGTAATAGAAAGTGGAAAAATTCCAAGCACGGGGTATTTTGATTAGGAAAATGAAGAGAAAAGAAAACAAAGGTGGAGGGAAAAAAGGAAGCTTACGCTAATTAGCCATTTTCGAGAGTTGATCGGCGACAGTGATTTGGAAAACATTTCAGTGAGATCATTTGCACCCGTCCGATTACACTTTCGGCACTTGGCCAAATTTTACCCCAATGAGGGGAGAGTAACATGAAAGGTTTTCGTCAAATAAGCTTAACCAGAATTAACGATGAATCACGAAGCTGAGCAATGCTATATATATGTATAGGGATTGCAATAACAACACTGGGGTAACGAAACTACTAATTAACAAACGTTTCAGACAATATTTCAAATTTGATTAACAATTGTGTCAAATTATATTTACTTTACAATCCATATTGTCCATCGATTGAATATAAGGGTCAATTTCTATTTCTATTAATAAAATTAGACATTTCTTCATTGTTGAAAATTAATTTTAGTAGTATTAGAAGTCGAATTCGAATTTTATCAAACTTGAGGATCAGAAAATATGATTTTTAAAATAAGTATAGTAGAATATGATTTCAGTCAGACAGGACAACAATATAAATGTAATAATAATAGTTAATAACTTATTTTTTAAATTAGTAGTAAAAAACAATTTAATTTTTTAAAATATTTACAAATGCCTCAGTCAATCTATTTTTTCAAACAAGTGAATATAAAATTATTCTTGTTTTCAAATTACGTCAATTATTTATTATTTTAATCAAAAATCGATAACTTTTTTCAACAGTTCTTATGAACCAATTTCAATAACTAGTGATGCAAGTTGGTCAAATAAATGTCATTCGTTTTTTCGTATCCTTTTATAAAAAAGAATTGAGATAAAACGATAAAACTCAATTTGTTTTAATTGTTATTTTGACGATATGCTCGACTTTATCGAAAATTTATCGATCGATAATCACTCAACGTGCATAACTATAGTCAAAAAGTGTCACCTTTTTCAACAAAAAAAAAAAAATCCCCATTATTGACATTCTTGACTAATTAAAATTCTCCCAATTTAATGTTTCCAATTTTTTTTCTCACTTTTAATGAATGAAGTATCCTCTTCATAATGCTCAATGTAAAGAGAATTGGAGAAAAATTGAAATATTTTACGTTAAAGAACTATAAAAATAAATACAATTATTTTATTTAGGAACTAAGGAACATTCGATTTTAAAATAAATAAGATAAATTTTTTTTGTATCTAGATTTCAAATAAAGGTGGAAAGAAAAATGAGAAAAGACAAAGTAAAAAGAGGAGAAAGTTTCATTAAAGAGAGAGAAATAGCTTCGTTAGAAGAAGAATTGTAATTTGCAATAAATAAAAATCGAATTGAAAACCATATCGTTTACATTTAGGGGGGAGGGGGGATTCACGAGGATCGATTTCTTCACCCCCTTCTTTTTTTTTACAATTCCCTCCCCGCATATCCGCTTCGGCAGTATAGAAAATGTCCGTGGTTTCTGCACGAATGAAGCAATCCGAAATGGAAATATTTTAAATCATTCGTTCGCCGAGGATTATTCATGGCTATGAATTCGAACCAATTTATTTTTATGTCAGTTCCGCTGATGGTAAAGAGTTGCGAATAATCTCCGTTGAGAATAATTCCCAATTTTTTTTTTTTTTTTTCATTTTTATTTTATTTTTCTGGTGCAAAAATGAGTTATTTGAATCTGCTTCTAACTGTAGAGAGACAACTCAATCGTTGAATATAATACTTATTCCTTTCTTCGGAATATTTCTCTTAAAGATTTGAAAATTCATTTTAATTTCTAAATTTTTGTATTATTGATCTTAATTTTATTTTAAAAAAAAGTTTTCTAAATATTAATGATGAATTATTCTTGTAAATGAAATAAAAGAGGAAATGTTGAAAATTGTTAAATAAGAATAGTTACATCGGAAATGAGAGAATAATCGAGTAGAAAAAAATTTTTTTTTGTCAGATTGTGAAAAAAAGCGTGTGTTCAACTCGTTAGAAAAGTTTGCTTTAACAGAAGATAATTGAGGAATTAACTAGACGTTGAGGATGAGTTGACGGTTTCACTAAATTCTCATCCGATAAGAAAGAGACACTTCCAATTATTCTCGACTTTTCACTTCAATTTTTTATTCTTTGAATTATAATGAGATAAATTCTAACTGTCACTCACAATCTCAAATACATTGAACTAAATTTTATATGCCCTACATCATTTTATAATATAATTCTTTTATCATTCTTTTAATAAGATTCAATTGTGAAAAGAGTTGGAATCAAATTTTCAAATTAGTCACAATCTTTTACTCGTGTAAATTTAAAACAATTTCGAAGTCTCTAATAGAATTTTTTTTTCCTATTACTTTATTGGTAATTTAATTTTTCTCTAAAGTGATTTTTTTTCTTCTTCTTCTTCTTTTTTTTCATCATCATAAACTCATAAATCTTTCGAACGTTAAATAATTAAAAAATTTATCGGTTTTCAGTGTTGGAGAGCCTGGCAACTGGGACGAGCAAAATTGGATAAAAACTCCAGACAACAAGACGACCTACACCATAAAAAATTTAACGCCCTACACTGTTTATAGTTTTCGAGTATCAGCCGTCAACGCAAAGGGTCGCAGCAAACCAAGTCGTGAGACTTACTACATAATTACCCTGCGTGAAGGTTAGTAGAAAATTTAATGTCTTTTGGAAAATTAAAAATAAAAAAAACTTTCTCATGCAAAACCAACATTGTTCTTTCATAATCAAGTCGGTTTTTATTATTCTTCTGTTAGAAAAAAGTGTTTTTTTTTCAGTTTTGTAGAAAAATGATTTTTTTTTTTTACTCATTATCGTAAAAGTGTGTTAAAAATATGAGTAAAATGTGTTTACAAAAATGAATTAAAAAGTAAATTCTTTGAAGAAAATACGATATTAATATAGGTAAAAAGAAGTGATGAATATGCGAGATGTAAATTTTTTTTTCCACTTTTGCCGGAGCATTAATAATCAAAAGACGTTTTTGCGCACGACTTCAGTTATATAGGAAGGTGTTTCCGTTTTAATTTGACTTGCGGTTTAAAAAGGGCTTCTTACACAATATATATAGAAAAGGTGCACTAATTGCAATGAATGCAAAAAAGAGTTCCAGATCACGTTTAACTCGACGAGCGGTACACTTGAATCTAACTCGTCAAAAGTGGGTTAAGATAGTCACAGAGGATGAGTTTTTTTTTCCCTCCTTATTATTACTTCGCTTTTAAAATAGCATTTCTGCGAAAATTTTTACAAGAGATTCAACTTTTTTTCTTCATTTCGTTAAAAAATTTAAATGAAAATTAATTAAGATGATTTGCATTACGTAAGAGAAATGCGACATTGTCATTATTTTAATTTTTTATCATCATTAATGGAGGAAATATAATTTTAATCAGACTTGCACTTTTTTATTAGTCATAATTTAAGAATCGATTGTAAATGAAATTTTTTACTTCTATCTGCATTCAATAATCTTATGAATTTTTGTGTATCATTCTATCAATTGTAGAAATCGGTTTTAATCAGCCTTGAATAAATTTTTCCGGAGGAGAATCTAAAATCTCAAACAATAAAATTATTTTCACATCAATCAGACTTGACGAAAATTCAAAACTAATTGTCACTAAATATAAGGGAAAATTGTAGTCAGAAATTTGAAACATTTATTTTTATACACTTCCAACAAATCGTTATAAAGTAGAAACAAATAAAGAGGAACAAAAAGAAGAACAAATAAAGAAAATTTCACTGAAATTGTTGAGTTGAAAATTTTCAATTTTATACAATGAGCAATTCTCTAAATATCTATAATTATCACCGTTAAAGAAACACCTGTCTCTTGCCTTTTGAAAATCTGTCTTGGTATTAATGCAACTTAATCAGAACTTCCTAATTATTTACAAAGTTTTTCATAAAACATTTCTGATGGCGCGGTACAGAGAAAGAGAGAGTAGGGTGAATACAGAAAATTCTACTGCAAGTTTTAAGTTACGTTCTCATGAAAACTTGAAAGTTCGTTCGAGAGTAATTACATAGTCCTTAATGGAAATTGAAATGAAAGATCATAAAAATTTCATAAATGGTAAAATTTCGTACCCTTCATTCAGTTATATAATCTCTGAATCAAATCACATTAAAAAAATATAATGTATTTAATTATTCATTCATTTTCATTGAATTCATGACAGAATTATTCACTGAATTATAAATTTTAGAAAAATTTATTATCTTAAGTGCTCCAGTTATTTTCGTACTATATTAATTAACCTCAATTTTGCAAAAAAAATATTTTTAATTTTACTTGAAGAAGCATTTTTACTATTTTTATTGTCACTAGAGTAGAATTATTCTACTTCCTTTATTATGGAGTGAAAAAGCGATTGGATTTTATATTAAAGCAGTAATGTTAATATCATTTTTAGTATTAGTAATAATAATAATAATAATAATAATAATAATAATAATAATAATAATAATAATAATAATAATAGTAATAATAATAATAATAATAATAATAATAATAATAATAATAATAATAAAAATAATAGTAATAATAATAATAATAATAATAATAATAATAAATATGAGTGTAATAATTAAAAGGAGCAAAACGAAAGTAAAAAAATATCTGTATAAAATAATATGGAAACAAGTAACGTAAAAACAAGAAGACTGAAAAAAAGTGTAGAGCTTCATTGTTAAATTAATTGCTACATAATAAACACGAATATCTCGTGTTACATTAGAGAGTCGAGTAATTATGGTTATATACAAGGAGCTACTGATAATTAGTGCAGCGTTTCATGCGAGGCATGGTGTGTGTCACAGAAACTCCAAGATAATTAATAGTTTCTTTATTCTTCATCAACTGTGGAGACACACGTCATGGTATTATCCTGAGCCATACACATACTCTTTGATTAAATAGAGGGATTTGTCTCTCAGCAATATATACATGGAATTATTTCATGTCAAATGATTACCACGATAAAACAAATTCTATTAAATAAAATTAAAAACAGAAAGTAATTAATTAAGAATTTTGTTAAATAGGAAAACATTCACTTTTTCAATATTGATTTTATTTTACTGAAAAATAAATAATCAATGCTAAATAATACATATTGAATATTGAACAATATTCTTCATTCAAAAAAGTAGTGAATGCAACAAACGTAACTTTCGTATTACATTTTTTGCGCGTAACCAAATGGATTAATTAATGTTTTTTTTTATTTTAAATTTGGTCGATTCTTCTAAAAGTGGCACTTTTAAACTTCAGTTTTTCAATTTTTTTTAATTATATAGTTTTTTCTATTAAAACTACTCAAGAATAAGATTTTTAGCTTGTGGATATTAATTCTCGATCCCCAAGTTTTGAACGTTTAAATGAACGAAATATTTTTTATTGACGATATTTTAATAAATTACTAATCATAAAAAAATTTTTTTAAACTAAAATATTATGTTTACAAACTCAGTAATTAATTTTTTGGGTAGTGAAGCAAAATAATTACAATAAAAATGTAATGTTTAGAAGAAATAAATAAATTTCGTTCATTTGAACATTCAGAACTTTAGGATCATTATAAATTCTTAAAAATATTAAAGTTTTTTTCCTTTGAAGAAGATTATTGTTGCTACCCTTAGATTAATTTTATTTAATTCGCGAGTTTTCCTATTAAAAATCCACGCTAATATCGTTCACGAAATCGAAAATAAAATTACCCTGCTTAAAAATTGATAATTTGCATATTTTAATACCAAATATATTTAATTTGATTAAAATATAAATTTATTTAAAGTATTTGATTTAATGGTAAGTTAAGTTAATTTTTTCAAAGCAATGCAGATAAATACTAAAAACAAAAGAAAAACTCGCATATTTCCAGGAAAAAGCTTCGGAGATGAAAAGCTTCGGAGATGAAAAATAAATTTTTTTTCATATTTGTATACATTAGGGCACAATTAAAATATGTTTTTTTAGCTAAATATACAAATCTCACAGCCTCAATTTAAATTACCATCGAAATATTCTGTTAAATTTACTTCTACATTCAGTTATTTATTAAAAAGGAAGGCTTCGGAGATGAAATTAATTTTTACTCGGAGAAAAATGTAAATTTCGATTATTTATAACAGCAATAATTTTTCTCCTTTTTGTAGATAAAATATAGGAAAATTTAACGTCAGATTCTCAGCTTTATTTTAATGTGCATTAAAATTTTGTTTAAGATATTTTTAAAGTATAAAATGGCAGTAATCATTGTAAAGTAATTTTAACCTAAAACTGAAGACAAAGTTTAAACGTTTTTATGAAAAATAAAAGTGAGGTCTAAATATTTTTAAAATTCATATAATGATGCAAAAAACATTGTACTTTCTGACAATATTTTTAAAAAATTTCTCAGAGTTTGAGAAAAACCATAAAAATTAATTTTCTTATTGTAGTCCTATTGAAGACGTGTTGAGAATGTTTCGGAGATGAAAGTAATTTAGTTATAACATAAATTCAGTTGAATAAAATTATTGAATTTTCTTTTTGAAATGATAAATAAGTGCAAAATTTCTACTATGGAAATGGATAATAATTATTAAAGAGTAGATTTTGTAAAATGAATCAAAACATAAAAAATGTTCAATTAAATACGACTAATTTTCTATAATTTGGTAACAAATAGTACAAACCATCTTCAGTCAGGCAGAATTTTCAGTTGTTAAATTAAAAAAAAAATTAGAATCTATTTAATCAAAAAGAAATTTCATTTTCATTAGAAAAATGAATTTTTTTTTCACATTGATATTTTATATTTAGATAATTTTTATCCTTTTAGTCAGACAAAAATATAAGAAACTATTGTTAACAACATAACAATAAGCAAATAAGAAAATATAACAAAAAAATACTATTTTTAAAGTCAGTAGGGAAAAATAATTGCTGACAAGCAGAATATAGTTTAAAAAAGACATTTTCAGTCAATCAATCAAGTTAAAAATCGTTTTTCAAAATTTTTTGAGTAGTAAAATGGTCAGAATTGGTGAAATTTTCACAGAAAACAAATAAAATTTGTTTTAAAATCAAAATGATAAAAAAACATTTCTATTTGGTTTTAGGAATGTGTCCACCGAAGAATAGGAAAAAAAATGATTTTTTAAAAAAGTTATTGCAAAATTAATTTTTTTGCAACTTTTTAAACAAAATGTTATTTCTCCTAAATAAATGAACCGATTTAAGAAATAAATGAACCAAGCGGGAATATAAAGGGAATGAAAAATACTTTCGTTCAGAATTAGAAAATTTTTAAAAAGTTTATATTTTAATAATTATTTAATAAATTTTTTATAAACAATTTTTTTTAATGTTCTGCGTGTTTTAAAATTTTTTTAAAAAATCTACATATACTTAAAACTATAAGAAATCAAAATCCATTGAGAAAATTTATGAGCGACAATTATTTTCAAAATTGTAATGGAAATTATATTGGTGCAGTGTAGTGCATCAACACTGAACTTAGTTTTTGATAATTTTTAAGGTTATATAACTGAATAAAAATGTTAATTTGACCGTGTTTTGTTTACTTCGTAGTTAAAAATAATGTTTTAATTCTGAAAATCATCAAAATCGCATCGCCGTTCGACATAATTTCCATTATAACATTTAAAATAATTGTCGCTCATAAATTATCTCAACGGATTATGATTTCTTATAGTTTTAAGTGTATATGATATTTTTTACAAAATTTTAAAAGGCGCAGAATATTAAAAAAAATAAATTTTTTATAAAAAATTTATTAAATAAATATTAAAATATAAACTTTTTAAAAATTTTCTAATTCTAAAGGAAAGTATTTTTTATTCCCTTTATATTCCTGCTTGGTTCATTCATTTCTTAAATCGGTTCATTCATTTAGGAGAAATAACATTTTGTTTAAAATGTTGCAAAAAAATTAATTTTGCAATAACTTTTATAAAAAATAATATTTCTTTCTGTTCTTTGGTGAACACATTCCTAAGACCAAATAGAAATGTTTTTTCATCATTTTGATTTAAAAAAAAAATACTTTTTGTTTTCTGTGAAAATTTTAGGAATATTATTTATATTAGAATAAAATAAAATAATAATAATAATAATAATAATAATAATAATAATATAATTATAATATAATATTCTTTATTTTTTTTGGCAGACATGAATGTAAAAACTATCTTTCGTCAAAGATAATGTTTTTCACTAAACTAAAAACAAAAATATAAATTCTATTTAATTGAAAATATTTAATTTTTCTAATATCGGTTTTTTTCCAAGTGGATAATATTTACCCTTTTCCTCTCCCTCCCCCCTCTCTAAAACTTGGATTTATTAACACATTCGTCTATTTGCTTCATTCCTCGCTTCGTTTTTTTCTCCCTCTGACTCATTCTTTCTCTCTCTTTCTCCCTCTCTTTCTCTTCTTCCTTCTCTCTCCAGTATTGTCGTCGCAAATGCATATGAGAAAAACGCAAATTTAGCATTTTTTTGCAGTTTGCAATTAAATGCAAAGCTCGTCGAGTCGCTTCATATTTAAAGCAAAGTCAGCCAGTTGGAGTTTAAAAATTAAGACTGTTATAGCAAACTGTACTCGACAAATCGAGCCCCAAATGACGCGCACTATGACGATAGCGTAATTGATGAATCGAACTTGGTTAGCGACATTGATTGCGGAACCATTCATTCAGAGATCAAACTTTACCGATAATTCGTTTTTGAAAACGTTTTCCATGACATCGGTGAAATGAAATGTTCATTTTGAAAATGATATCTTCTCTCCATTGAACATCGTGAAAAAATGACGCAATGATTCAAAATAAATATTTTGTTCGAAAAATTTATAATATTTGAATTTAAGCTATTAGTTATTTTTTTATACTTTTTACTTATTAAGGAATTTTTATTTTTATTATCAATTAGTTTATTTAGGCATACAGTTTTCTCTCGGTGAAAGAGAATTTTTACTTTTTCTAATTTCGGGAGTTGTAGATTCAAAAAAAAATGTTTTTAGATTAAGAAAGTTTTTGATTCCCTCTATAGAGTAAGACTTAAGAAATATTATTTTAAGTAATGAGAGGGAAATTTAAAGAATTTTATTTTCTGAAATTCAAAATCAGTAGATAACAAAAAACTAATTTTAATCGTCAAAAAAGTGAAAAATAAATTATTTCCAGTGGTAAAAATTTCATACATTTGGTCCAAATTATGAAAAAACAAATTCAAGACCATAATTTATAGCGAAAGAAATTGTCGAGAAAAAATTGTATGCGTGGTGTAATAAAGAATGTCAATTGCAGTAAATAAGATTTCTAATTTTTTCGGTTATTTTTCAGTAGTAGTGGTCAATTTCAGTCAGACCTGAATTACATTTTAACGTTATTTTATATATAAACTAACTCGTGTTACAAATTTTTTTTAAAACACAATTTTTTCCATCTCTCGTCGTAACGTGCAAAATATAATGTTGCGACCAAACTGCGAGCTTGGCATAAAATCTCATTCAAAAAAATTAATAATGTATGACACACCTTCAGTGTAACATTTATAACTTTAATACACCTGATGCCTTGACAATTTATGACTGTCATTTTTAAAAATGAAGTAACTTACACTTTTGTCACGGCCACCTTATTCATGACTAAAATCAATGTTTAGTGTACTTAAAAGCAATGTTGCCGATAAATATGTAAATTGAAACTTTTTTTTCAAATAATTTACCAACGACGACAACAGCAATGTGAATTTATATAAGTTTTAAATTTTTTTTAGTATATACAATTTTGTATTTTTCATTTACTTGACATAGTTTTTATTTTTATTTTTCTGCTAAATTCAATATCAGTAGTAAAGTGACGTTTTAGTCAGACAATGTTAAAATTCGTACGTTTTGATATCAAGTAGGAAAAATTCAAATTCTTTTTACGTTTCTTTTTCTTATTCATTTAGTTGTTATATTTCTTATTTTTATTTTACCACAAAAATTCAATATCAGTAGTAAAATATCATTGTAGTCAGAGTGTTAAAATTCACTCGTCTTGTGACTCAAGTAGTAAAAGTCAATTACAGTCGAGACATACATGAAATAAATCTCAAAAATTTCTACCCTAATTATTAACTATAATAATCTTCGTAGTATTTCGTTCATTCATTCTGTCCGCAGAATGAAGTTAGTTACAGTTATTCTTATGTTTTTCATACGTTTTGATAGAAAATAGAAATATACATATACATTGTAATGATCGTAAGTTTCCTTTCCGTTAGCAAATTATCTGTACTCTTTCTTTTTTTTTAAATTCATTTTTGTGGGTTATTGTCATTTTTTAATGTCAAAAAGAAACAAAAAAAACTCGCTTTATTCACTTCACAAAATTGACAAAAATTCCATTCCATATTTTTTATTTTCCTGACTTTTTCCTAATTATCATCAAAAATATTTACTTTTTTCTTATCCTGCTAATAAATTGGATTTATGCTACGATTTTTATTATTCATGAAACAATTTAAAATAATTTAATTCTTGCGAAAAATTTTAAAAAAATATTAGTAAATAATTGAATTTTCAATGAAAAATGTTATTATTTATAAAAATAATTTAATTTTTCAGAAGAATTTTATTATTTACAAAAATAATTGATTTCTTTAGGCAAATTTTGTTTTTTATGAAAATAATTGAGTTTTCTTGAAATATTTTATTATTTATTAAAATAATTAAATTCTTGCGAAGCATTTTTAAAAAAATTTTGAAAATAATTGAAATTTTCTGAAGAATTTTATAAATTTTAACAAAAATTGACTTTTTTTGGAAGAATTTCATAATTGATAAAAATAGTTAAATATTTTTGGAATATTTTTCTATTTTTATAAAAATAATTGAATTCTTGCGAAGAATTTTTTTTTAATTTGAAAAATAATTGAATTTTTGGAAAGAATTTTTAAAACAATTTGGAAAGTCAATTTTAGGAAAAATGGACTTTTTTGAAGAATTTCATAATTTAAGAAAATAGTTAAATTTTTTGGAATATTTTTCTATTTTTATAAAAATAATTGAATTCTTGCGAAAAATTTTTTTTTTAATTTGAAAAATAATTGACTTTTTGGAAAGAATTTTTAAAACAATTTGGAAAGTCAATTTTAGGAAAAATGGACTTTTTTGAAGAATTTCATAATTTAAGAAAATAGTTAAATTTTTTGGAATATTTTTCTATTTTTATAAAAATAATTGAATTCTTGCGAAAAATTTTTTTTTTAATTTGAAAAATAATTGACTTTTTGGAAAGAATTTTTAAAACAATTTGGAAAGTCAATTTTAGGAAAAATTGACTTTTTTTGAAGAATTTCATAATTTAAGAAAATAGTTAAATTTTTTTGGAATATTTTTCTATTTTTATAAAAATAATTGAATTCTTGCAAAGAATTTTTTTTTAATTTGGAAAATAATTGAATTCTTGGGAAGAATTATAAAAAAATTTGTAAAATAATTTAATTTTTCTTAAAAATTTTATAATTTTTGAGAAAAATTGAATTTTTTGAAAAATTACATTTTTTCAAAGGATTTTGCATTTTCTGAAAATAATTGAAATTTTTCGAGAAATTTTATTGATAATTTTATTGTTGAAAAAATAATTTAATTACTTTCGAAGAATTTTATTATTTATAAAAATAATTTAATTCTTTCAAAGAATTTTATTAATTAGGTAAATGATTAAATTCTTGTGGCGAATTTTATTAAAATTGATGAAAATAATTGAATTTTTTCCTAGAATTTTATCATAAATTTTTTTGAATAATTGAATTCTATTTGGTTATTTTATAAAAATAGTAGATATTGAAAATCTTTGAAATGTGAAAAGTTTTTAAAGATAATTAAATTTTACAAAGAATTCTATTAAAACATTTGGCAATAATTGAATGTCGGTGGGAAATTTTATTAAATTTTTTTGAAAATAATTGGATTTTCCAAAAAAACCTTTTATTATTTATGAAAATAATTGAATTCTTGCAAACGATTTATTTGAATTTTTTAAAATAATGTAATTTCCGAGAAATTTATCACTTTTAATAATAATTGAATTATTGTGATGAATATTGTTATTTATGAAAATAATTGAATTTTGAAAAGAATTTTATTGAAATACCTCAAAATAATTGAATTTTCGTGACTAATTTTTTTATTATTTAAAAAAAAACTGTATTAAAATTATATTTAAAACAATCAATTTCTTTCGAATAATTTTATTAAATTTTTGAAAATAATTGAATTATTGCGGAAAAGTTTATTAAAATGTTTAAAAAGAATTGAATTTCTGTTGGAAATTTTATTACTTTTGAAAGGAATTGAAATCTTCATAAGAATTTTATAAACATTGTTTTAAATAATGAATTTTTAAATGTTATGAAAATTTTATTAGTTTTAATAATTGAATTCTTGTCAAAAACTTTATTTGTGAAAGTAACTGAATTTTACGTTTATGAAAATAATTAAATTCATGCTTAGAATTTAATCAAAAATTTTTTTTTAAAAATGTAATTTACATGAAAAATTTTATAATTATTAAAAGTAATTAAATTATTGGGAAAAATAAATTGCATAAAATTTTGTCAAATAAAATTGATTTTTTTCAATATTAGCGAATTGAAAGTAGTGGAAATTCTCTAAAAAAATATTGTTTATATTCTTTGTTCGGAAAGTTAAATACCTATAAATAGCTAATAATTTTTTTTACCTTCTCTATTCTTTGGAATAATTAAAATTTTCGTAATGAAGTTTTTTTTAATTTAGATATCAGGTAACAATTTTTGTGAAATTCAATTTTCCTCGTACAAGAAAGTTGAATTATTTTCAATTTTGAAAATCTGATGCCAAATTTGAAATTAGTATCGAAGTTTGTTAAACTTTTTTTTATATACTTTAAAGTTTAAAAATATAATATATTTTGAAAATTTAATTCTAATTAGTTTTTCATTTATGTATCATAATAAGTATTTCTTTAAAAATTACTTAAATTAAAATGACTTGAAATATTGTTTACAATAAACATTGTAGCACATTTTGCTAGTAATATTATAAGCAGTAAATGACAATTTTAGTCAACCGGTAAGAAAGACCGTCTGACTGAAATTGACCTTTACTACTTGTGTCTTATAATGTCCCCATCAACTACAATATAGTCCATTAAAGTCAAGTTAAATTTTCCATCATTCCTGCGTAAAGTTTATCATCTTAGTATGAAGCACAACACTTGACACGAGTTGTTCAGGTGACCAATGCCTTGAAGACTCGATAACTTGTGGTGAATTGCAAGCATATTAGGTATACAAGATCAAAGTGAATGTTCTAATCAGAACCACATGTCGATATATATGTATACGAATTGCTTCACGAAAGGCGAACCAATTAACTTCCATTAAATGCCATGCGTTGCCTGGTCTAGACATGTGGCTTAAGCCAAACCGCACAAGTAGTTAGGATTAAATACACGGATACAGAGAGCTGTTCTGTATTGTAGAAACTTCAATATATATATATTTGAACATTTACATATATAAATATAGACACATATATATTGAATTTATTGACATTAGGAATCAATTGTCAAATCCCTATTGCTTAGTGTGATTTCTGAAAAGGAGTGTTTTCAGAATTAATGCCAGTAAAGCCTGCGGAGTCCCATGTCCCGAACAGGTGTTCCATTATCGATTAAGAAGAATCAATATTACGTCAGGGAAGTTTATAAGTGCCTTCCAACATCTTGGCGACTTTCTCAGAATTAAGTACTTTATATACGTCTATAGTAGGTTCTTAGCTATGTAACCAGGAAGCGTTTTAAAAACTCATTTTTGAAAAATAACGGATTCCCTGTTTCACTTCGACGTTTTCGTTCGATTCGATGGTGGGGGGTATTTTTTTATCGTCATTTCTTATCGTTATAAACGATCTCAATAGTCTTATGGCCTTTGTAATAGAATCAGGTAGAGAAAATTTTACTAATTATTATAATTTTGGTACTAAATAGTATAAACTCACAGTAGAATGAAAAAAAAATTCAATTGATTCAAATAACCGATTAATGGACTACTATATCAATTAAATATTTACTTGAATCAAATAATATTTAATGGAGTCAATTTTATGGTATTTGAATCAATAACTTCAGTATTTAAAGCAAATATGAACTGAACCATTTAATTGACTCTAATAAATATTATTTGTTTCAATTAAATATTTATTTGATAATAGTCAATTAATCGGTTATTTGAATCAATTAAATTTTTCTTCAGTGTAAATCGTGAGGTTTTAAAAAGTGATGCAAATTAAATTAACACCAAAAAAGATTAAAATAATCAATTTTGCAAAATTGATTTAATTTAATTTTTAATTTCATTCGTTGAAAAAAAATAACACCATGGTGTTATTTTTTTTCAACAAATGAAATTTTAATTTATAAAATTTTTTTATAACTATAAACCATGACAACATGAATAACTCCGAGTCTTGGATTAGAAGTGATCGATTTCTTCATATTTTATAATAATTAAAGATGACCAAGTAATAAAATCATTATTTTATATTATAAGAATATTAACTTCTTCAAAATTATTTTTATTATTTCAATTGAACTATTTTTTTCAAAAATTTTTAACTACAATTTTACTTTAAATCTATTATTTTTAATAATAATTAATTAATCAATTTCACGAAATTCCAATTGTTTCTAAATTCTTTAATTAAATGCATATTAGAAAATAAAAACTTCAAATAATATTAAAAAAATGCAATTAAACTTTTTCAAAAATATTAATTTTAAAATTTAATTGTTTCCAAAAAGTTCACTCTATATTTTTTTTTAATATTCAATTATAGTCTATAATTTTAACTAAAATTTATTTTTATGAAATGAAAATCAATTTTTATTAGAAAATTCCACAAGAATTTCATTATTTAAATGGAAAAGTAAATTCAAATTTTAATTGTCATAAAGAATTTTAGTAACAAATTTTTTAATAATTCAATTCTTTTGTTGAATTTTATTAAAACTTGCAAGAACATTATTCCTTTTTTCAAGGAATTTTAAAAATTCACGTTATAATGCTTTTAACACTTAAATATAATCAAAAATTGTAACTGAAATGCATTTTTAAAACCATTTTTATTAGTAAATTCTACGAGAATTCAATTATTTGAATACAAAAATAAATAATTTATTAATTTTATGTTTGTTGAAATTAAATTCTCACAAAAAATATTATCAACAAATTTTTTAAATCATTAAATTCTTTGGATTAATTATTTAAATGCAAAAGTAAATACTTTATTAAATAATTGAATGGTTCTCAAAATTCAATTCTCATAAAGACTTTTAGTAACAAATTTTTTAATAATTCAATTCTTTTGTCGAACATTATTAAAATTTACATGGACATAATTACTTTTTCAAGGAATTCAATTATAATTGTACGAAAAATAATTGAAACGCTGCGATGAGTTTTATGAGAATTTTCAAATTTATTCGTTTACAATTCAATTTTACAAAATTTCAATTATTCGGAAATTCTGCAATTAAACATTTATTGAAATCAGGGACCTTCACGAAAAATATGTGTCGTGCCCGTGCCGTGCCTAGGCACGACACAAAGTTCGCTTGGTAATTCGTGCCGTGCCCAGGCACGACACAAAGTTCGCTTGGTAATTCGTGCCGTGCCAAGGCACGATACAAAGTTCGTTTCGTAATTCGTGTCGTGCCTAAAAAAACACAAATAACGCTTGCAAGATTCTACACAGTATTTCATGCGTGTCTTTAAAACGTGCCTTGACACGACACGAATTACAAATTTGCATTTGTGTCGTGCCTTGGCACGGCACGAATTACCAAGCAAACTTTGTGTCGTGCCTTGGCACGGCACGAATTACCAAGCGAACTTTGTGTCGTGTCAAGGCACGACACGGGCACGACACGAATTTTCGTGTTTTTTCGTGTTCGTGTAAGTCCCTGATTGAAATGTAAAAACTTGAAATAATTTCAATAAAAATCCTCTTAAACTTTTAAAAAGAATTAATTCTACAGAATTTTTTGTCAAAAATAAGAAAAATTGAAAATTTCAATGATTTTAGTTTTGAAACCTTTTTAAAATTTAATTATTTCTAAAAATCCATGTTATAATGCTTTTAATACTATTATCTAAAATTTGAACTGAAATTAATTTTTAAAACCATATTTATTAGTAAATGCTACGAGAATTCAATTATATAAATACAAAAATAAATAATTTATTAGTTTCATGTTTCTTGAAATTAAATCCTCATAAAAACTGTTATCAACAAATTTTTTAAAACATTAAATTCTATGAACGAATTTTAATATGATTTTTAAAAATAATTACATTTTTTGAGGAATTTGATTAAAATTTGATTAAAAAAATTTGAAATTCTGCAATGAGTTTCATTATTTATGAAAATAATTGAATTCCTAAAAGAATTTTATTATTTATAAAAATAATTGAATTTCTGTAGAAATGTTATTATTTATGAAAATAATTGAATTATTGCGAAGAAATTTATAAAAAAATTTGTAAATAATTGAATGTTTGCGTAGAATTGTATTTAAATTTTGTTTTAATAATAAAATTCTTTCGGAAAATTTTATTAAAATAGTAGACATTGAAAATTATGGAATTTTAGAAAAGTTTGGAAAATAATTGAAATTTTGACAATAATTTGATTAAAGTTTTGTAAAATAAGTAAATATCAGAAAAGAACTTTATTATTTATAAAGAAAATTGTAATTTTGAGGAGAATTTTTTGAAATTTTTGAACACAATTGAATTTAGTAACTATGTGACTAAGTTATTTAGTAAGTTGGTAACTAAGTTAGTAACTAACTTACTATTCTCCTGAAGAAGCAAAATTCGTTGAATTTTTACAAATCGTTGCCTTTGGTGTTTCATTTGAAATAAAATTTCATTCATAGTTAAAAATAACACCAAAATAGATTATTTTAATCCTTTTTGTTGTTCATTTAATCCTAGAGGTATTAAACTGTTGCAGATTATTTTAATCCATTCTAGTACTAATTTTTGCAACTTCTTCATAAATATTGTTCCTTTTTTTAAAAATTGAAACAATGTAATTTTTTTGAAATGGGGTAAGTAGAAAAAGTAAACTTTAATCAGACTATATATTAATAAGACTTGTACATTGGATGCTAAGTAGTAAAAACTATTTTCTGTCAGACACAACGATTCGCATTACTGTAACTTTAGTGAAGGCGATATTCAGTACCAATTATATTACATTAATTCTAAAAGTCTCTTAATTCTATAAAATCTGTCATTCTCAGTTGAACTCTTCATTCAGTTTTACTTCTTCTTAGTAAAACAATTCACTTTTACTCAGACCAGATTTTTTAAATTGTATTTTTTAAAATAATAGTATAAACTATTTTTAGTCAAACCAGGATGTAATTTCTTAAGTACCAGTAACAATCACTTTAGTCAGACAAAACGTCAGAAATTGTTCTTGTTCTAAAATCAGTAGTAAAATAAAATCTTAGTCAGACTAAATATTTTAATTTTGCTGCTAAGTAGTAAAAAATGTCCTAAGTCAGACAATAATACAAAATTTGTATTATTTCCCAATCATTTTCATTTAATCAAAATTTTTTCTCATACGGAACAAAATGTTTGACTGGGAAAAGAAAATTAATTTACAGTGAAATGTACTATTGTATTCGGTTCGTTTAATTGAAAGATTTATTTGCATTAAGTATATTTTCCCTTTGTTTCGTATATTTTTAAAAAAAATTTAAACCAAATCAAGAAAATCAAATCTAAATTACATTTCATTTTAATTTAACGTCGCACCTATTTTGGCTTCTATTTTCCATTCTTTTTCTCCTGCATTTTTTTCTATTTTCTCATTTGTGTAACTTTTATTTCAATAAAACCAGAAAATAGCTTGGCTAACAAAAAAGAACATACTGCAATTTTATAAGAAATTAATAGCTGTGAATTTTATTTTCCTTTAAATTAAAAAAAATAAAAGAAATTGTTGTCTAGTGACTGTATAAAGTTAATTAAAGCACTGCCTTAATAGGTCAAGGAATGCTTATTTGAAGATAGGAAAAAAAAACTAGACTCTATGTTAACTTTTCCAGTTTCTAGGCGATGAGGGGGAGTGAGAAGAGGGAGGAGGAGATTGTAACTTTTATCAGAACAAAGTATATTAACATGCATTCTTTGCATTCCTCCGTTAACTTGGTATTTTCGTTTGTGTTACGTTTATACTCTCACTTACGACTTTTAAACAATAACACGCACAGCTATAAGTTTCAATGAAGCATACCAGAATGGATCGTAAACTGGAATTAATCGAGTTAAGTATCCACAGTTTTCGCGGGTAAACTTTCACGCATGCTCTTTGCCCTCCTCCACACAATAATCCTTAAAGCCCATCGAGGACTTTACCCTTGAGAACAATAAATTTTCCCTTGCCTCCTCTTTTCTTCCGTATACCATTCTATTTCCTCTTCTCTCTCTCTCTTTCTTTCTCTATCCTCTCTCGTTTCAACCAACCAAAAAAATATTCTTTCACTTCTTTCTCATTTCTCTTTCACCACTTGTGATCCCCCTTCCCCTGTTATTCTGCTTCTCTTTCATCTTAAATTCGATACCCCCTTCGATGCATCGACTGCTCTACGACTCGGGAGATGGACATTTACTTATTTATGGCTTGGGGTTCCGAAAAAATGCTTCTTTCTTTGAATGAAAAAAATATATGAAGAAGAAAAAGAGGAAAAAAGGGGAAATTTGATGGAAATTGTGCTGACAAAATAAATTGCCCTAAAGTTTTCTGCTATAATCAATTTGAGTCCGGGGAAGAGATTTCAATTTCTACTATTGTGGAATAAATGATATTTATTTTATTGTTTATTAATTCATCATAATTTTATGTATTATTTAGAGAGTTTAAATTTATTTATTTTTCAATTGATTTATTATGCAAAATAGACGATTTTTCCTTTTAAATAAGAACTTCGATTTTTTAATAAATTCAAATTTTTTCAAATTTACTAATTTATTATTATTATCATTATTATTCTTTTTATTATTATTATTGTTATTATTATTATTATTATTATTATTATTATTATTATTATTATTATTATTATCATTATTATTATAATTATCATTATTATTATTATTATTATTATTATTATTATTATTATTATCATTATTATTATAATTATCATTATTATTATTATTAATTAACTATAATAATCGTTGTATTCATTTATTCATTCTGTCCATACCTGAAATAAGTTGTAATTATGCTTTTGTTTTTTTATATGTTTTGATAGATAATAATATTTTTCTTTATTTTTTCACTCTTAATTTTTAAATTTAATAATAGTTATTTATTTATTTAGAAATATTATTTTTTCCAAATAATAGAAAATTATTTTTATCAATCTACAAAAATTATTACTGTTATTTTTCAATATTTCTCATCTTTCCAGAAAAATTCGCTCTTTGTAACAAACATTTTAATAATAATTAATGTAATTAATGTTTTCATTTTTTCTAAAAAAAATTTAAAAAATGTGGAAAATTAAAATTACAAAATATTTTGCACATTTTCTGCTTGTCAATGACAATTTATAAACAAAGTACAAGTTTCAAGTAGAAAAGAGTAATAAATCAAATTTTGATTAAGAAATTTGATATTTATTTTGGAAAAAATATTTACAAAATTTCTGTTTGTTAAAAACTATATTATCGAAATTATAATAAAAAATAAATAAACAAAACAATTTTTGGATACCCCAATTTTTTAATATTGTAACAAACATTTTAGGACAAACTAATTAATCTTTTCATTTTTTCTAAAAAAAAAATATTTAAAAACAGTTGGAAAATTAAAATTAGAAAATATTTTGCACATTTTCTGCTTCTCAATGACAATTTATAAATAAAGTACAAGTTTCAAGTAGAATAAAAGTTATAAATCAAATTTTGATTCAGAAAGTTGATATTTATTTTAGAAAAAATATTTAAAGATTTTGTGTTTGTTAAAAGCTATATTATTGAAATTATAATAAAAAATAAATAAAACAATTTTTGGATATCCCAATTTTTTAATATTGTAACAAACATTTTAGGACAAACTAATTAATCTTTTCATTTTTTCTAAAAAAAAAATATTTAAAAACAGTTGGAAAATTAAAATTAGAAAATATTTTGCACATTTTCTGCTTCTCAATGACAATTTATAAATAAAGTACAAGTTTCAAGTAGAATGAAAGTTATAAATCAAATTTTGATTCAGAAAGTTGATATTTATTTTGGAAATAATATTTACAGAATTTCTGTTTGTTAAAAACTATATTATCGAAATTGTAATAAAAAATAAATAAATAAAACAATTTTTGGATACCCTAATTTTTTAATAATATTTTTAGTTATTTTCAAATAATTTAAATATATTACGATTATTCTTATTCCTGACTTTTGGGCAGAAATATTTTTATCTTATTATTTGTTTTGCTTGAGAAATTTATTGAACACTTGATCAGGATTGTCACGCATTTCTTCATTTGAAAGTTCCTGATTTTTTCAGTTTAAAAAAGGGAAATTTTCCAGGTTTTTAAAATAAAATTACTTTTTATCAGATTAATAATACGAAATAATTGGTTTCGTTTGACGATTTTTGGTAACATTTTTAAGAAGAAAGAAATTTATAAAAAATTTGTAAATAATAGAATTCATATGAAATTGAGAAAAAATTTTGAAAATAATTTATTTAACAATTTTTAAAATAATTGAAATTTTGACAAGAATATTAAAAAAACTTTTAAACATAATTGAGTTTTTGCAATCATTTATAATTTTTCCAAAATTCATTTTTTTTAGTATTTTAAGTAAAATTCATCCATAAATCCATTATTACTTTTAATAATGAATGAAATTTATATAAAAAAAATATAACGAATTTTATAAGAATTTGAATTATTAAAGTTTTTTATAAACCTGAAATATCTTTAAAATCTGTAAAGTTCAATTGTTGTTAAAAATAGAAAAAGTTTGAAATAAATAAAATCTTTCCGATGAGGAATCTAACATTCAGAATTTTCTTATGAATTTACGAAACTGAATTATTGTTTTAGTACTTTTGACAAAATTTTCTGACTTTTTTACAACTTTCCTGATTATATTTAGAAAAATAGTGATTTTGAGTAGAATTCTTCTGAATAATTGAATTTTTTAATGTTGATGAAACAAGAAACTTTACATTAGCTTATTATTACTAATAAAATTATTATTATTATTTATTATTTTTATTATTAGTATTACTCATTACTGTTAAAAATTTTAATAAAATTCCTTACAACAATTCAATTATAAGAATGCAATATTAATTACAATGGAAAATAAGTTAACTTTCCTCATACTTCACAAATGTCATTTTACTGGAAATTCAAAAGATATCAATAACAAATGGAATTTATTCTAAATCGACAACCTTAATGGCAGGGAATGTCACTCGATTTTCCTTAATCGTATTTCAATTTCCTGAAACATATTTCTTCTGGTACATATAAAAGCATAATATATAGAGTAAAGATAATAAAATTCAATGTTTAAAAGATTCTTTTCCGTAGTGCATAGAATTTTTTTGAAATAAAATATATATATATATAATATTTTTATCCTCTATAATAACCTTATTAGTAAATATGATTACCTCGCTTAATGGATTCTTCTCTATTTTAGACTCTTTTTATATAGAGCATCGAATTTCTCGTCCTTTTCATATTTTCCGAAAGCAGACGTCGTTTAATAAATCTAGTCCCTTTGAAATTTTCAAGCTTATATCGAATGTCTTGAACAGAACTGAAAGCTTGAGAGCATTGATAATATTCGTTATATATGTAGAGGGAATAGAAAATCGCAGGAATAATCAAACATTACTTATGAAATTTATAAAAGTCGATAAACTCCACTGACCAATTTTCTTTCATTTTTTTTTTCTTTGCGATATCGTTTCTATTTTGAATTTTTGAAAACCGAAGAAACCAATAAATCTTTTTAATAAAATGGAAAATATTTAATAAAAAAAGTTGAAGAAATATCGCAAATAGGGTTAAGTTTTTTTTATTTAATAAAGTATGAGTAGAATTGTTAAGAATTATTTTTTTTAAGCTGTGGCAGTAACATTGTAATGAACTTTTAAATGTGTAAAAAGTTTATTTTTATAATTTCAAAATTAATGTAACTATAATTCATAATCACTGATGATTTTTTTAATATCAAAGTTTTGAGTTACTTTTATTTACTTATATTTTAAATTATTTCATTAATAAAGTTATATAAGTAATAATAATTTATAGATAAAAATTTTGTCCTTTTTCCGTTACAATAATTTGAAAGCTCTTGTATTTTATAATTTTAAACAAATTTAAAAAATACCCGATACATTTAGAGATGAAGTACCTGTGACAATAGAATAGTAATCAATAAAGGACAATTTTTTTGCTACTCGATTTCCAGTTTGGTAGGAAATTGAGAATTTTTTTGCTCTGTAAATCTGAATCAGTATAAACACTACTACTGATATTTAATTAAAGTGACTTTTTTCAATTATCAC
This sequence comes from Leptopilina drosophilae, assembly GCA_032873175.1. Classification (NCBI taxonomy): domain Eukaryota; kingdom Metazoa; phylum Arthropoda; class Insecta; order Hymenoptera; family Figitidae; genus Leptopilina; species Leptopilina drosophilae. The sequence goes on from CM065481.1 coordinate 17,817,283, forward strand.
TGTTTTGTAATTTTTTTTGCTCCTCCTCCTCTCCAATTCAAACAATTTTGCGAAGTGCTTGAAAAATAATGTATCGTTTTACTTCAATTACTATTTTTTCCTAAATTACAAATTTTTTGTGATAATATGTATTTTATTGAAAAAAAACCTACAATGAAGATATTGATAAATTAATTCAATGAAACATTTATTATTTTTATTTCAATTATTTTTTTCCCTCTTTTGCAAACGAAAAGTATGAAATTTATATTGTAATTAATTTAGTTTTTTTAAATTTTTGTATTTCGTGTTAATTGGAAAAAGAGTTGAATTCGTTAATTTTTTTATATTATTTAAATTAAATTATTATTATTTAAATTAAAAAAAAACAAATAAAAAATAGAATATACTTAAAACCTGTTTTAAAACTAATTTTTCTTCTATCGTTAAGAAATGTTTAAATTTGTCAGAAAAAAATCCTGGTATACGTTGCATTATTAAATGAGCTTTTTCAAATACATTTAGATTGCAAGTGTTGTGTTAAATTTAAAAAAAAAATAACCTGTCCATTTTCAAAAGTCATATGCAATCCATTTCAAAGCAGTATACATGACAAATGGCTTTATATGATGGACTCGGCTTTTTTTATGCTTGTCATTCTTCAAATTCAAATCACAATTTTTATGTAAAGCTGAAAAGCTTCAAACACAAAATTTCCTAATCAAAAAAATAGTCGAAGAAAAATGACGCAAATAATTTAGAAAATTTGACAAGTAACATTAGCATTTTTATAAGGGGACTCATCTATTTATTTATTTATTTATTTGTCCAAGTAATGTAAATAAATAATAATAGTTTTTAATTCGTAATAGAATTCTACGAAAAAGTTTTAATTTTCTTCGAAACAATTATGTTTGGCAAAAACTTACAGTATTTATAATTATTTATTGAAGCTTAAAGTAATATAAATAAAAATAATTATTAATTTTTTATTATAATAAATTAATTTGTTTATTTATTTATTTACTTTTTTATTTTAATACGCATAATGTATAATTTTTTATAATAATATTTATAATAATATGTTAAATGATAAATATTTCACACTGGTAACTAAAAAAAAATGAAATTGCAACAAATTGATAAAAAAATATGGATTTAGATTAAATTAAATTTCTAAATTGTTCTAAATTTTTAGTATCAATTTGATTCGGTTTATTATCGATTTGATGTTTTCAAGAATTCAAATTTTGTATAAATAGGTGAAGAAAAATATGATAATAGTATAAAAAATTATAATACGATAATGCAGTAGTAAATGGAAATAATTAATGCCGAATTTCATTAATACGTGTATTCTCAATGTTAATGTGTAAGGAAGATAACAGAAATACGCAAATGTAACATTGAATTCTTAATCGAATGAGAGGTTTTAGAATTTAAATTCAGAGAATATAATTTCACCGAGAGAAAATAATAGGCAATGAAATGTATTATTATTATTATTATATGAATCTAAAATGTGAAATCCTCGTATATTCATATCTATTTATCTATTGTGTCGAAAGCTCTTTATACCACTAAACTCTTGACGCTTTAATCGACATCTCAAAGAGCTACCATGACATGCGCATTGTATTAGTGATGCGCGGTTCTTTGAACTATATTCTTGTTTTAGAATTTCACTCGTGCTATATTGGAGAGATAACAAGCCGTACTTTGCGAATGGGCATACATATACATATATAAATGTTGCTTAGTTTCTGGCTAGTTTCCGGATCATCTAGCCACGAACAAGAGAAAGTTTCTCAGCTTGTATATTGCTAGCAGAAGATACAGTTAAAGTGCAGTAAATTTTATGCTCATCAATCAGAAGCAACTCTATTGTAAAATAATACTTGAGGAATCCGTTTACACTCAGAGAAAAAAGTTATTTATTTTAAATAAAAGTGTATATTTGAAAAAATTTATTTGAAAGCCCTTTTACTTAATAATTTTAAACAAATTTGAAAAATACCCGTTACATATAGAGATGAACTACCTGCGAAAATAGAGTAGTAATCAATAAAATAGAATTTTTTTGCTACTCTATTTCTAGTTTGGTAGGAAATTGAGAATTTTTCTTTGCTCTGTAAATATGAATCAGTATAAACACTAATACTGATATTTAATTAAAGTGACTTTTTTCAATTGTCATTGTTTTGTTATTTTTTTTTTTTGCTCCTTCTGCTAATTCAAACAATTTTACGAAGTACTTGAAAATAGTGTATCGTTTTACTTCAATTACTATTTTTTACCAAATTGCAAATTCTTGTGTGATAAAATGTATTTTATTGAAAAAAACTTCTGACAAATAAAGATCATAAAGTTTTGAACGTACAAATGAACGAAATTCATTTATTTCTTCTAAAAACTAAATTTTATTGCAATTAATTTATGTCACTAGTAATACAAAATTAATAACTGACTTTGTAAATGTAAAATTTTAGTTTTTAAATTTTTTTATGATTAGTAATTTATTAAAATATCTTCAATAAAAAATATTTCGTTTATTTGAACGTTCAAAACTTTGGGATCATGACAAATAGTAATTCATCTTTTTAAATAAAATTATTTATATTTTCAAAAATAATAATTTTTTTCATTTTCTAACTACTGGACCTTTTTACTTTCGCAAATATAACAATTTCGGTTTAGCAACAAAAATTTATATCTCTTGATATATTTTTTCTTTTAAAATTTTTAACCAAATTTGATCGTCACTGCAAACAGAATAACCTAAACTAAACTAACTAGAAACCTACCAATTTTCAACATTAAATAAGAAAAACTTCTACACGAGTGTAAATAGTGAAAGAAATTTTTACTTAAGCGGAATATTTTTTATGATCAAATGTAAAAATCTAAAAATATCACGAGAAAAAATCTTCATTTGGAACAACTAAAAAATTTACTATATGTTCACAAAACAGTATATTTAAGTAAAAAGGATCCTTTTACCATAAGCGGATTTTCCTTTTAATATTTGTCTAAGAGGAATTTTTTTTCTATTAAATGGAAATTCCTTTTAATTATATCTTTTAATTATTAAATGATTTTTGTTAATTATTAAAAAGAACAATTTTATCAGTAGTTTTATTTACTCGTCTTATCAGTAACTCATAAATTTATTTATTTAATTATAATAATAATTTACTTATTTTTGACTCAAATTTATAAAATATTTGAAATTAAATTAAAAAAATAATAATATCACAAGCCTGCAAATAATAATATATTCCTGCCTATCAAGGTAGGAAAAAATATAAGAAAATAAGAAACATAAATTTTAAAAGATAAGATAATAAATTTTAACAAGAATTTTAAAAGACTTATTAGATTCGACATTTTTTAATGATTTAAATTATAATTTTCGAATACATAAATAATTATTGTAATTATCCAAAATTGTTAATATTTTATTTAAATTTTATACATTGTTTATTTCATTAAAAATATTACATTTATTATTATTACATATTATAAATTATTAAAATTTATTCACTCTTGTTTTATAAATAACTATTTATTGTAAAAATTGTGCATGCAGATTACCTTTACATTATTTAACGAGTAATTAAAATTTTTTTTATTATTTTGAGATGTTTACAAATGTCAAATAATTTGAAATTATCCTTTTAACATAAAAGGATTTCATTTAAAAATTAAAAGAAATCAGTTAATATTTAAACGATTTTCTTTTTTCCAATAAACTTCTAACCTTTTTGTATTTAAATGATTCCTTTTCAAATAAAATTATTTCTGCTAACAGTTAAAGGGCGTGATTTAAAAGTGAAATTAGTTTTATGGTTAATAGATCATTTTTGTGAGTGTATAAGCGAAATTTTTAGTTATTGCAACGAATACTTTCGCTATTTCATCGAAAGTAATCGCTGTTTCAGTTAAAGGTTTTTTTTGTGATTAACTATATTAATTATATGGGTGGATTTTCTGGAAGTGACATTTTTGATGTCTCGATTAATTTTACAAAATCTACTCTTTAATAATTATTATCAATTTCCATAGTGAAAATTTAGCACTTATTTATCATTTTTAAAAGAAAATTAAATAATTTTATTCAACTTAATTTACGTAATAACTAAATTACTTTCATCTCCGAAGCCTTTTCAACATGTCTCCAATAGGACTTCTACAATAAAATTAAATTTTCATGGTTTTTTTGCAAATTTTCAGAAATTTTTTTAAAATATTGTCAGAAAGTACAATGTTTTTTCTATCATTATGTGCATTTTAAAAATTTGTAGACCTCACTTTTATTTTTGATAAAAATGTTTAAACTTTGTCTTCAGTTTTAGGTTAAAATTACTTTACAATGATTACTGACATTTTGCACTTTAAAAATATCTTAAACAAAATTTTAATGCACATTAAAATAAAGCTGAGAATCTGACGTTAAATTTTTTTATATTTTATCTACAAAAAGGAGAAAAATTATTGCTGTTATAAATAATCGAAATTTACATTTTTCTCCGATTAAAAATTAATTTCATCTCTGAAGCCTTTCTTTTTGATAAATAACTGAATGTAGAAGTAAATTTAACGGAATATTTCGATGGTAATATAAAATGAGGGTGTGAGATTTGTATGTTTTACTAAAAAACATATTTTAATTGCGCCCTAATGTATACAAATATGAGGGAAAATTTATTTTTCATCTCTGAAGCTTTTCATCTCCGAAGCCTTTTCCTTGAAATATGCGATCTTTTGTTTTTAGTATTTAGCATTGTTTTGAAAAAATTAACCCAAATTACCATTCAATCAAATTCTTTAAATACATTTATATTTTCATCGAATTGAATATATTTGGTATTAAAATATACAAATTATTAATTTTTAAGCAGTGTAATTTGATTTTCGATTTCGTGAACGCGATATTAGCGTGAATTTTTAATAGAAAAGCTCGCCAGTTAAATAAAATTAATTTAATGGAGCAACAATAATATTTTTCAAATGAAAAAAACTTTAATATTTTTAAGAATTAATTTTGCGCAACCTAAAAATCTTACTCTTGAGTATGAAATTAAGTAGTTTTAATAGAAAACCCATATAATTGAAGAAAAAAATTAATGGAAAAACTGAAATTTAAAAGTGTCACTTTCAGAAAATTCACCCATATAAATTTGTAATTAAAAATTATAAGTATCAATCGTATAAACGATATCAGGTAAATGGCCGGGGAATATAGTGGGAATGAAAAGGAATATTTGAAGGAGAAGAATGGAAAGATCAGAGGGAAGGAGGAGGGAATGAGGGCAGAAACTGGAATCCGGTCGTTTCGAGTGGTTCGCTGGAAATAGTGGGTCGGAGGAGAAGTTTCGGGCGATGCAGCGTTAGAGTAGTCCTTCTATTGATCCGAAGAGTGCGGTTTCAGTTAAGCTATCGAGAATTGCTCCACACGAGTCCTGAACGCACTTGCTCACATAGAGACAAATAGAGAAAGAGAAAGAGAGCGAGAGAGATCGGATACCAGAAGAGAGAGAGAGAGTAACGTTAACCCCGAGAATTAGAATTCGTGGTATACACGTTTCAAATGTTCAGGGCGCTTGTACAGCAGAGAATCGTGAGAGAGAGAGAGAGAGAGAAAATCGGTAAAGAGAGAATAGAGTGAGAGAGAGTCAAAAGAGAGGGAGAGGACACACCAGGGCTCAGACTATTCCCGGAAAGTCAATATTGACAGCGGAAAATACGACTGTTTCAACATCGGTCATTTCTGCCTCGGACACTACGCCCTCATTGTTTAAAGTAATATCTAGGTCCCATTTACCGTGCTGGGTTAAACATACCACTTTCTCTCTCTCTCTCTCTGTCTCATTCTCTCTCAACCATATAGAAGAGAGTGAGTATTCCCTGGAAAGTGTCGTTGATGGTATAAGCACTGAAAAAGCGACGACAATCTCTTTTTCTTGTCTCGGCTGCAAATAGAAATTGCACGAGTGTCCTATTACTCAGGTTGTCCTTGCTGAGATATTGGAGGTGATAGGATCCTGACAGTTGATGGGGATAACGGAAAATTGCCAACGGGGTTTACTGCTCGCACTGTTGGCACTTTGCACAAAGCTAAATTCACTTACAATACAATAACAATCACTCACGATGATAATTGTTAATTCGGTTTTATTTTTAATTCCATCTTTATTAGGCTGAGATTGTTTTCTTAAAAAGAAAAAACTCAATTTTCCTCTATGGGAGAGTGGGAAGAATTCTTTTTAACCTTAATCCTTTTGTCTGAGTAAAATCTATTTTTTACTACTTGTAAATTTTTACTACTTACACTACTTGTAAAAATTAATTTTACTACTTGTACGGTCATTTAAGGTATATGTAAACGGAATATCTATTTTTGACCAAAAACATTAGTTTTTTTTCTTTAGAAGGTAAAACGAACAGATTTCTTTTGCATGAACTCGTTACTTTACTTCCCTAAAAAAATTTTATGAGGTACAAAAAAATATTGATGCACCTGAATCGCTTAAAACTGACTGTTTACATCTACCCCGAGATTTTGAAATTTTCCTAAAATTCGGGGTAAATGTAAACTCCGTTGTAGTTAAGCGAGTTTTAAGAAACAAGTTTTTTCAATTATACTACTGTTTTAAGGAATGGGAAAACTGAAAAAAAATTCTTCGTAAATCTATAGTAAATTAACCAGTTGACTGATAATGTATCATAAAAAATAAACAAACAACCATTTCAAAAATAGTAATGTAAAAACTTGAATAACTTCAACAAATATTAATAGACAGTTAAAAAAACGCGCGTGAAGTTTCTTGTTTCATTAACATTAAAAAATTCAATTATTCAGAAGAATTCTACTCAAAATGACTATTTTTCTAAATATATTCGGAAAAGTCATGAAAAAATGAGAAAATTTTGTCAAAAGTACAGAAACAATGTTCAATTTCGAAAATTCATAAGAAAATTCTGCCACAGAAAAAAAGAAGTGTTGTTTTAACACTAAAAGTAGTGTTAAAACAACACGCAACATTTTTAACCAAAACGAGGTAATTTTAACCTAAATTTTGTGTTAAATTAACTCCATGAGTGTGTTAAAATTAATGCACATTTTTAATGGCTGTTAAAACAACACCATCTTGAAAACTACACGCAACAAATTTAACACTTATTTTTTTGTGTGTGAATGTTAGATTCCTCACCATTGAAAAGATTTTATTTATTTCAAACTTTTTCTATTTTTATCAACAATTAAAGTTTACAAATTTTAGTCGTAATATATTTAAATTATTTGAAAATAACTGAAAATATTATTAAAAAATTAGGGTATCCATTTTTTATTATAATTTCGATAAAATAGTTTTTACCAAACAGAAATTCTGTAAATATTTTTTCCAAAATAAATATCAAATTTCTGAATCAAAATTTGATTTATAACTTTTTTTCTACTTGAAACTTGTACTTTGTTTATAAATTGTCATTGAGAAACAGAAAATGTGCAAAATATTGTCTAATTTTAATTTTCCAATTGTTTTTTTAATATTTTTTTTTAGAAAAAATGAAAAGATTAATTACTTTGTCCTAAAATGTTTGTTACAAAGTGCTCATTTTTCTGGAAAGAAGAGAAATATTGAAAAATAACATTAATAATTTTTGTAGATTAATAAAAATAGTTTCGTATAATTTGAAAAATAAAAATAATATTTCTAAATAAAAGAAAGAAACACCTATTATTAAATTTAAAAAGTAAGAGTGAAAAAATAAAGAAAAATAATATTATCAATCAAAACATATCAAAATAGCAAAATAAAATATTGGCAATACTCAGAACATCTTGTAGGTGAGCTGAGGTAAAAATATTGACGTCGTACTTATTTTTAAATTTGTAAATGTTAAACTACATTTTAGCTGAAAAATCTACTGTTTACATTTACCCCTCGTTTAAATTTACCCCAAAATGACCCTATAAAAGAAAAATAAATAAATTTTGTCTGACTAATAATTTTTGCTATTACTTTTACAAAAAATAAAAGACTGACTGAATGCTTCTGTCTGACCAAAAATTTACTTTCACTACTGCTATCACTTCCTGAATAAATCAGGTTTAAACTGATATTAACTACTGAATTTGTTTCAAATACATTTATCAAAAAAAAAAAAAAAATAGAAAATTTCCATTTAAGAGAAAACCACATTTACCATTAATAATATTTAGTAATTAATGTAAAAAGAATTATTAAAATATTAATCACATTTTTTGCTAATTTCTTTTAAACTTTTTGTAAAATTTTTATTATTTTTTTCCATTTTTATTATTCCAAACCATAACAGAAATATTTATTTATTTGTGAAAATAAGCAGCTTAAAAACATGACTAATAAAAAATTCAAAATCCTCTCTCTTAAACGAAAAGTGAAATTCACAATGATTAAATGCAAACAAAATTTCTTATTCGAAACATAAAGTATTTTTTTTTAATTTTTAAATGAAAAATTTTTAATTTAACTAAACTGAGAATACTGTAGTTCATTATAAGTAAAAGTGCTTTAAGTACCATTTATTAATTCTTAAACACTTCATTATAAATTAAATTACGAAATTGCACATGTTAAATTAATTAAGATACGATATTTAATAACCTTAATTTACGATTATTCGAGAAATAATCTGATTTTTAAATAACTTGACAATTTTACAATCTTTTTTGCATTTTTAATTCTAAATAATTTTCTTGAATATTTTTCTATTGAAAATATTATTTTGAATGAAGTATAATTAATTGAAGAAGGCTGAGAATACTTTTCCTCATGATAAAATTATAATAGCAAACAAATCCGTTAGGAATAAAGATGTAAATAGAGAAAATAAAAATAAAATAAAAATTTTTAACAATTCGGTGAATTGTTAAAAAAGAGAAAAATATTTTAAATAAAGAAAAGAGAAAATAGTTTAAAAACTTTTTATATTGAATGAAACGAATTCTTTCTCAATGGACTATTCTAATAGTAACAATCATTTATTACGATTAATATAACTTTCTTTACGTTCCTCGTAAATAAATTGTGAGCCACTTCATATCTGGCATTTTGTACGTTATTTCCAATTTTTATTAGATCGTTCGCCACACTTACAACGATTTCAAAAGTGCCCACCATTCAATTCTATAGTGTAGTATCAATTTAACGTTCCAAGAGGAAAATTCTTAAAGCATTCAACACATTTACTTCAAACGAATTTTCTTTTTTTTTATTATTTTCACTATATTCACTCATTAAATTTTACTTTATCTATACTTTAATACTAAGTTTGAAAAATTATTTCCTCAATTTCTTTTATTTTTCTTCTTTCTTTCAATTTACAGTTCTTTTTTCCAATTTTCTTTTTTTCTCTTCTTATTTTGTCATTTTAACTGAATTATTATTCTCTTTTATATACTACATGTCCACTTTTTTATACAAAAATAGAAGAAAAAATCTGTTTTATTTCTCAAGTTGTCAAGTCTGAATTATTGATCAATGGGAATATTTAACGACCGTGTCTTTATTTAGAGGAGAAAATTTCCAATTTCTTCGTTACAATTTCTTTGCTTCTTATGCTTTGCATTTCATGAATTATTTTATGTAACGTTCCTACGAAATCCTTTGAATCTTATATTATGAAAAATGTAAATTGATACCATCTGTATAATAATTCGGTAAATTTTTCAATCTGTTTGATCTCATTTCATCATAGCTTTTCATTTATTTATTTATTAGACTATATCTAGTGGTTGAATTTTTTTTTTATAATAAAACGAATGTTCCACATTTCGAATTTCATGTGACTAATTTATTCAGAATTTACCGAGTAGATTGTAGGAAAGTTTTTCCTCTGAAAGAAATTCATCATCTTTGAGATAATTTATTTTGTTTTTAGTTCTATTTATTCTTTTCTAAATATTTATTTTTTAAAGTAAAAATTCAATTTTCGTTCAGAAAGAATGTTTGTTTGCCTTTTTTTGCCAACTTATTATTTTAGTGTTTTTATTAATTATTTTACTTTTCGTATTTTATTGTTTCTTGTTTCACTTAATGTTTTTTACCACTTTTTTTATGTTATTTTTATATTTTCTTTTATTCACCTTTTTGCATATTTCCTTTTTTTTGGATTACAAATTTTAAAAGTAGAATGAAATGGTAATTTTTTTTGGTTCTTTTCAGTGTTTGTCGATTATTTTTCGTCATTATGGGAAAGATTGTTTCTTTTTGAAAATTTCATACTCTGATAGTAAAATTACAAGTTCTGTTGAAACTCTCAAACCTTATCATTATATACACTACTCGAAAATTGTATCTCATTTTCCATTGTTTGCCTATATTTTTCAACCCCCATATTTCCTTCATTCACTTCCATTTCAACAGTTTCTATCTAGACTAACACTTCTTTTTTTTCAAACTCCAACAACCACATATTATCGGTGGCTCTAAACTACTTTTTCTCCACACACTTGATTCGTTCTTTTCCTGGTCGGTGATATTTACACTTTTTTTTCTGTCTCCTCATATTTACTTGTGTGATTTTTCTCCATCTATTGATAAATTACTTTCGCACTATTGCCTTCTGCTAATTCTTCTTCTCGATTACCTCTTCCTCCCTTCTTCTCTCTCCCACTTTTTCCTTTCTCTCTCATTTCTCCCCACTCTCATTCGTTTTTATCATTTTTTCCTTTATTATCGTCTCATTGAACCACCTTATATATATTTTATCTATTTTCCCTCCCTTCAAGTATCACCAACGACAATCTCAACTCATTCTTTCAAGCACTTTCTTTTTAACCATTTTTTTCAAATACTCAAAAGGAACTGTGTTCTTTTTACTATTCATCTGAAAAAATTCGATTCCTTCTCTTATAGTTTTCGCCATAAAGAAAATTCAGAAATAATAAAAAAAATTTGTCGAGAAGAAAAAAAATTACCAAAAGCGTGGGGAATTGAACCCTCGACCTCTGAACACTCGGACGAAAGTCAGTGACTTAACCATCTAGACTACGTTGCAGTTACAAAAAAAAGAAAACTTTCCAAATAAATAAATACTAAACTATTCTTCAATGGACCTTTAATTAAAAAACTAAATTATTTACAACTATTAATTAATTAACTTAAAAATAATAATAACAATAATAATAATAACATAATATTAAATATAAAAACAAAAATATATAAAAAATTTAAAAACTATTTTACTATATAAAAATATTTTAATAACAAAAACTTTATAACAAAGTAAAGCATAAAAATAGCAATTATTTTTACGACTCACGGTAGTTTAACGACCATAATCACAAACAAGTACATATTGTAACTATTATTTTGCCACATTCTCTTTTTTTTCTCATTTTTCTCGCAAAAAGAACCTTTAAAAATATAATCAAAGTTCGTACAATTTATCGAATTTTATGTCCCTCTTAAAGTTGACGAAAGTGTTCATCTTTTTATTTGATTTCAATTTGCCGAGAAAATCAAACTTTTCCAGGACACGAATGACTATAAAATTTTCCTGAGATTGAAGAGATATAAAAATTTTAACTCAAGCCCGGAAATAAAACTATCGTCTTGTTATATTATAAGACAATTTTTATTGAAATCCTCTTGGGGGGGGGCATATAAAAACCGACATATATGTATATTTTTATGTAGTAAAAAAAAATTATGTTTCGTAAATATATATATAAGAATGTAAATAAATTTTTAAAAATTTGTTTACTAATTCGAATTAGTGACTTATTTTTTGCTTTTGAATTCGTAAATTTTGCTAATAAATTTGTAGTAGTTAGTATTTGTTGGTGAAATTTTTGCTTTTGAATTAGTAAATTTTACTAATAAATTGATAAAAAATATTGTTTATTAATAAATTTTGTGTTTTTCAATTAGTAAATTTTACTAATAAATTAATAGAAAATATTGTTTATTAATAAATTTTGTGTTTTTCAATTAGTAAATTTCACTAATAAATTAATAGAAAATATTGTTTATTAATAAATTTTGTGTTTTTCAATTAGTAAATTTTACTAATAAATTAATAGAAATTTCTGTTTAGTAAATTAAATTTGTGCTTTTTAATTAGTAAATGTTACTAATAAACATTACTTTCTACTAATTTCTTAGTAAAATTTACAAACTTGAAAGCAAAAATTCAGTTAATAGTTTGAATTATTAAACATTTTTATTATTATATACATTTTTAATGGTAATTCTCGGGTATTTATTCCGTTAATTTATTATCATTCACGGCAGTCATTCATAATACACATAATGCAATCAGTCGCCGTAGGAATAATTTCTATGGTATTAGATGTTAACAAATATAAAAAGCAATTAGGCCTTTTCGAGTGATTAATGGATCATCAAGATTGTAATGGTTGGCAACACGCAAAGTTTTACTGTTTCGTATTAGTTACATTTTGTCAGATTACTCCAACTGTCAGAGTTAATGACTCTCAACTCTCTTGATTGTCTGACATTAAAACACATATAAAAATACATAAAGTCTTTATAGACTCGAAAAACGTTTGTTTACTCTCATCAAAGGCAAAAAAAAATATAGCAATTTTCCCATCAAAACAAAAAGAAATTTATTTTCCTTCATTGTCGGACAAAAAATTATTTTTGCCTTAAAGCAAAAGAATATTATTTTTGCCTAAAAGCAAAAGAATATTATTTTTGCCTAAAAGCAAAAAAATTTTTTTTCCTAAAAGCAAAAAAATATTTTTTTATCAAAACTAACAGAAATTACCTTTCCTTTCAAGCGAAAGAAGAAAATTTCCCTTATTAGCTAAAGAAAATTATTTTTCCATAAAAACAAAAGGAAATTATTTTTTTCTTTCAAGCAAAAGAATAAAATTTCCCTCAAGTAGCAAAAGAAAATAATTTTTCCCTCAAATAAAATTATTTTACCTCCAAAACAGGAATTAATAGTTTTCCTTAAAAGCAAAAGACAATTATTTTTTATTCAAAAGCAGAAAAAAATATTTTTCCTCAAAAAACGAAATTATTTTTCCTTTCAAGCAAGAGAAGATTTCACTTAATAGTACAATGGATTTATTTTTCCCTCAAAGCAAAAAAGAATTATTATCTTTCCTTAAAAGACAAAATGAGAACAAAAAAAATTCCACAAAATCAAAATTATGAAACTTTTACGATAATTTTTTTCCTGAAAAATATTTTTAATTCTTCTCAACAAAAACAGGAGAAAAAAATCCACGCAATCAAAATTATTAATATAAACCCTTTTTCCTTAAAAATACAATTCTCTTTTTTTCTTCTCAAATGGTAAAAAAATTCTAAAATTATCTCTCATTTTTAAAAGTGTTTTTAAAAAGAAAGAAATTCTTTTTTTCCAAAAAAATGATCTTTTTATTTTATTAAGAGTACATTTTAAATGGTAAATCACTTTCATGTGAATTGAGAAATAACTAGTTTCTTTTTTCATCATATTTTCTTTTCCCTCTTTTTTTTATTCTTTATCCTTGTTTTTTCTCATTCCCATTTTTTTTTGTGTGGTAAAGAAAATATTTTATCAAGAGTGGAAATGAGAATAAAGAATCTTTTTCTTGTTGATGTAATTGACGAGAGTCAATTTCAAACACCCCTTGGAGAGAAAATTTATAATTAGCTATAGTTAGCAAAGTTCTGAAGCACTAGAGCGCGAACGTTTTTCTTACTCTCTAACAGTGCGAGAATTATAAAACGGAAACTAAAAATGTGTATAATTAGAAAATTGCAGCTCTTTCCGGTTTACTGAAATACACTTGAATCGTAAAATACAGACAAATATATATTTATATATAAACATAAATATATACAAGCATTGGCAGTGGTGAGTATATTTATATGTATATATAAACATAGAGAAAGTTGTACCGTCAGTAAACCTTAACACAGGAAGTAGTCTCGGACGTGAAACTAACATTTACACTTCACTTAACTTTACTTCAAGTGTTACTTGGATCAATACCTGACCTAATGTCAGCGTTTGCAAATTTCCAATATCTATTAGTATTCTAATAATAACACCGCGATAACAAGGCATTCGATTGATGCCATCAAAGTTTTCAATTCACATTAGTCACAGTCAATGGTAGTTTTCATTTAATGCATTTTAAATTACAGCCACTTTGACTATTGCTTTTTTTAAAGTAATAATTTTGTTTTAAATTAATTATTCATACACTTGGAATAATTCGAATTTTCATTACTAAAATATTTTTATAAATTCCTAAAAGGGAACATTTTGTATATACAATTTAACTGGAATGATTCTATGAATTAATAATTATAGAATAATTCTACACTGGGAAAACCGTGTATATTTGAAAAAACCATAATTATCTTTGATGATTGATAATTGTGAATTCATCATTTTTTTATTATACATAGTTAAAGAAAAATTATTTTTAAATTAAACATAATAATTTTGACACAATACGTAATAAATTTGATTTTCAAAAAATACGTTTCATATAATTGAGGAGTAAGTTTTCAAAACCTGATAAATCCAAATTTTGTCATTTCGAGAAATTTAAACAAATGACAATTCTCACATAACCATTAAAATTATCTTTAATGTAGAAAAAATGTAATAAATTATTCATTTTTTAATATTTTTTCTATTTAAAATGCTATGTTTGTAATTAATTTTTATTGTAATAGGGAATTTAAAAGTTTTAATAATTTTTTTTAATAAAAAGATAGAAATTAAAAATCATCAAGGTGAGGCCAAAATATTTTTTAAACTGAAAATTCTTTATTAATAAATTTTTTTTCGTAAATTGAACAGTGATAAATGGATTTCTAAAGATTTTAATATTTTAAATATGTGTTTATCTCAATTTTTTTTAAAATGGATTTATCAACTTTTGAAAAATTGCTCCTTAATTATAAAATAACATTTTTAATTCAAACATATCATTTGGTTGGCTACATATTTTTATATTTAAAAGAAAAGTGTTTCTCAGTATCTAAAAATTTTAGTGTTATGCAAAATTTCATTTAGAAGAATTCAAAAAAATTTCTACGTAAAGTTTAGAATCTTATTATACGTGGAAAATTTTCAAACCCATTCTTAGTTGCAAAAACTCAATTTCAAATGTAATGCAAAATTTATTATGTATTTTTTAAAAAAATACAATTTTCCAAATACTTTTCTTATGTTTAAAAATAATTTTTAGAAGTAATAGAATTAAATTACTTCAAATGTAAAATTTATTTCAAAATGAAATTTGATGAAACTTTTAATTGTTACAATTTTCTAAATTATTTTCGGGAATTAAATTATTTTCAAAACATTTTGATTGCAATTTTTTAAAAGAACTACATTTTTTTTAGAATTTCGTCATTAAACTGTTAAAAAATCAATATTTTTTATTGCACAGGTATTTAAAAATTTATTGTTATTTATATGAGAGTTTAATTAATTTCCATTGGAAAATATTTTGAAATTTAATAATTTCTAAAGCATTACAACTTCAATTTTTCCAAAAGTCAAATAATTCTTAGAATTGTAGAATAAAATTTTTCAATGTTTAATAATTTTTAAAGGAAAATTAAATATTAATAATTTTTTCAAAAAAAAAAATTAATGTTGGAAAAAATTTCAAAAAAAATTTTTCAAATAAACATTTAGACATTTTTGTACTCTTACGACCATTAAAATGTTAAAAACATTTAAATTTTAAAAATGTTATTATTACTTCTTAAACTTTTTATTATAACGCTTCTATTATTTAATTATTTTTCAAAGTTTTAACTAAGTTCCTTTTTTTGTCAGTTTTTATTTGAATTCATCGATAATTGAATTATTTAAATACAAACAATTTTGTAAAATTTTATTTTCCAAATTTTTATTTACAATTATTCAAAAAATACAATAATATTTCAAAATAATTGTTAAGAGTGAGAAAATAAAATTCTTTGAAATATAAAATTTTGTTTAATAAAAGAAAAAAAATTCCTATTTTGCAATTTTTTAAAATTATTTTCTTGACTTCAACTATTTTCAAAGAATTTTAATTACGATATTTTAAAAACCTCATTTTTCAGAATTTCGAAATAAAAATTTTCTAATTTCATTAATTTACCTTTATTTAAATTTATTCATTTCTATTTTATAAATAATTGAATGTTCTTTTTTATTTATTTCTCCACTAATATTCCATTGGAATTAAAATTTCCAATTTTTAATATACAGAATTAAATTTTTTGAAATTTATTAATTTCTAGAAATTATAACTGTAATTTTTTCATAAGTCAATTATTTTCTAGAAATTTTGAATAAAATTACAGAAAACTTTAATAACTTTTAAAGGAAAATAATATATTAATAATTATTTTAAATAAACATTTAAATATTATTATACTTTTGCGTCGCTGAAAATTTTTAAATGAATTCAATTTTAGAAACCTTTAAAAAAATATGAAAATCAAATTTTGCCGGAATTTCTTTTTTAATCAATTCTTATTTAAATTTAACGTTAATAGTATGATTTAAAAACAAATTTTTTTGATAAAATTGAATTATTCTACAAATTTTTAGTTACCATTTTGTAAAAAATACAATAATATTTTTAAAAAATTGTTTAATGTTAGAAATATTAAAATTCTTTGAAATGTAAAATTGATTTTAAAGAAATTGGAGAAAATGTTCTATTTTAAAATTTGTTTAAAAATTATTTTCGTGAATTCAACTATTTTGAAAGAAAAAGGAATTCAAAAGGAATTTAATTATACAATTTTTTTAAAAACTTTATTTTTTCAGAATTTCTAAATAAAAATTTTCATAATTCATTAAGTTTTGTCTACTAAATATTTCAATACTTATAGTTATTTGTTTCTTCATCAGGAATTAAAATTTCCAAATACTTTCAATATAAAACCTTTTGAAATTTAAACAATTTTTAGAAATAAGAACCGAAATTCTTTAAATTCTTGAAATATTTTCTAAAATTTTAACTCAAATTCTTTTTTAAATCAATTCCTAATTTCCTACCAAAAAGTTGTGCGGGAAGTTAATTATTGAAATTCAAAAATAAGTGATAAAGAAATTAATAATTTTTTCAAATTTGCAAATATTTGTCTGCTTATGGATTTTTTAGAGAAGAAAAATTCATTGTTTATGGCTTTATCGGTTTTAAGATTTTCAAGAATTTGGATATTTTTTTAATCCTTTGAATTTTCCTCACTTTTCTTATTTCCTTGTCCTATGTAAAAATTCTGTTTTTGGCAAACTTTTGGAGGGAATTAATTTCTTCAAGACACTAATTACTGTATTTACAAATTAATTTATCAAACTTTCAACAGAATATCTGAGCTATTATTATATAATTTATTTTTATTTATTTCGAAATTAATTTTACATTTATTTTTATTTATTTCAAAATTAATTTTACATTTATTTTTATTTATATTGAAAATAATTTCAAATTTATTTTTATTTATTTCGAAATTTATTTTACATTTATTTTTATTTATATTGAAAATAATTTCTAATTTATTTTTATTTATTTCGAAATTTATTTTACATTTATTTTTATTTATATTGAAAATAATTTCAAATTTATTTTTATTTATTTCGAAATTTATTTTACATTTATTTTTATTTATATTGAAAATAATTTCAAATTTATGTTTATTCTCCTGGAAAATAATTTCAAATTTATTTTTATTCATCTCGAAAATAATTTCAAATTAATTTTTATTCATCTCGAAAATAATTTCACATTTATTTTCCTTTATTTCGAAAACAAGATGGTAAGTCTCATAGTTAAAAAGAAAAAAGGGAATTTTAATGTAGAATCAAATAAATAATAAAGGAAAAGAATATAAAATTTTGTCGTTCATTTTTCAGACTATTGAATATTGTACCTACATTGATTCTCAAATATATAAGGGAAAATTTGATTACAACTATGTTCTGAAAGTGAGAGTGCAGGGTGGTATTTTTTAACGAGTCGAAATTAAAAATAGAATATATTGTTTTGAATGAAAAAGAAAGGAAGACAAAACAACATGAAGAAAAATGGTTTTCCATTATAACAGACCATCCTTAAACAGGAAAATGTTTCTGGCTATTAAACAGGTATTAAAGCCAGTTGGGAGCTTTTTTCCATTGTACGAGTCCCGGAGCGTAGATGATAAGCGTTTACACTTTACGTGGTACGCAGAACTCAGCAATTTAAGGTGGCCTTAATAAGCGTGAGTTTTATCGTTTTTACTAGCACTAAATCTGTGTTAACGCATTATTACCTTGCGTTCCTGTTTATGACTTTGGCTCCAGTTTTATTATCCCTACTTACGTCATTGTTCTAGCGATATATTAATAGAGTATCAGTTTTCTTTTCTTTTTTCATTTCCTTCTCTTTTTTATCCACAATAAACGCTATTTTATAAAAAGAGGGGAAAAACATCATTATCGCTCTTCTCCTGTTGCTTCTAAGATTCTAAGCACATTATTCCGTTCAACAGAAAATGCAAAATTCCACGGGATATGACAAAAAATGATTTCGGGATTTTAAAAAATATTTCTTAATTCTTAATATCGAGCTGTATATACTAGAAGTTATTATTTTCCCTTCTTTCGTTTCAATCACAAAATTTAGTTTAAAATTAATTTAATTTTAATTAATTGAAATTTATTTTAGTCGCAAAATTACAAACTGCCTTCAATTTCATGAAGAGACGAATAATTATTATTATTATTAACTATAATAATCGTCTTGTTCTGTCCGTTCTGTCCAGTCTGTCCACACTTGAAGTTAGACTTTGTGTGTGCTTTTGTTTTTTCATTGACTTTAAAATTTGCCGTCGCGTCCCGTTGTCAAATGTAATGTTTAAATTATGAGAAAAATTAGGCTTTTAGAAAATGGTAATTAAAATTATTTGAATATTCTCGAGAATAATTATTTTAACAAGAATTGATTTTAAAAATATTATTACAGTTACAATTTTAGAAAATACTATTAACTATTTAATAATTTTTAATAATTCTTCACTTTTACCAAATTTAAAAAAACAATGCAAAACAATTATATTTCTTAAAAAAAAATTTTTAAATTTCATTAAATTCCAAAAAAAAATGTTTTAAATCAACAACGGAATGATTGAAATATCAGACTTTTGTCATTTTTTGTGAATGAACAAATTTTACTGATTTTCACTAATTCAGATTTACATCGAATAAAAAATTATTTGATTCAATTAATTCAAGTTATTTGGAAAACATTGAGACATTGTGAAATGAAATTACAAATGATTGCAGAAATTTAATTATTTTCAATAAATAATAAAAATTTTACAGGAATTTTATTATTTACTAATTTTTTATAAATTTCTTTTGCAACTATTCAATTATTTTCGTAAATAATTAAATAAAATTCTTTTTAGGAATTCAATTCAATTATTATTTTTATAAATAATAAAACTGATTGCAAAATTTAATTATTTTTAATACAATTTTAATCGAATACGTCGAACAAATTGAAAATTTTTTTAAATTCATCAAAGGATAGAATTTTTCATATTTTTAACTAACAATTCTGTAGAATTAATTTTTATTGTAAATTATTTAAAGTTTTTATTTTCTAATATATATATATATATATTTAATTGAAGAATTTTTACGAATAATAATTTAAATTTTGAAAATCTGAATTGTAAGCAAAAATGGATTTGAAAATTCTTAAAGAACATTTTCAAAAATTATTAAAAATAATGGATTTAGGGAAGATGTTTAGTTAAAAACACGAAAAAAAAATCAATTTTGTAAAAGTTACAAATTATTGCAAAAAATTCAATTATTTTCAAGAGTAATAATGTTTTTCACAAAAAAAATTAAATATTGTCCAAAAGTAATAAAATTCTTCTTAAGAATTCTTAAGATTATTTACTATTTTCACAAATTTCAATTATTTTTAATACAATTTTAATGGAATTTCTCCAAGAATGTAATTATTCTTAAATAAACCTTATTAAAATTCGTTGATAGAATTCAATTATTTAAAAATGTTGATAACGATTCTTTATGGGAATTGAATTTCAAGAAGCATTCAATTATTCAATAAATTTTCAATTATTTCTGTATTTAAATAATTTAATTGTAGTAGAGTTTTCTAATAGAAAATTGATTTAAAAATTAATTTAAGTTAACATTTTTTTAGATTATAATTATCGCTTTTCAGATTTACAGAATATATATAAGGTAATAAATAATTTTAAATAAAAATTAAAATCACTATTGTAATACAGAAGCAGGAAGCTACACGCGCGGTTTTTAGCTAGTTATTATAATAATTTTTTTTTCTATCCTGGTTATTATTATTATTATTATTATTATTATTAGTCCAGTGGAAAATCTTGTAAGTAGTTAAGTTTTAGTGAAATTGACCGTTAACGATATTAGTGATAGTAATATTGGGCCAAGATAGTTAAATAGTTTAATAGTTACATGCTCGTTTTGAGAAAAGCCAAGTTTTGAGTAATTAAATGCCCCATGTTGCTTGTTTTGATGGGAAAGTGGAATGAGTGGTCTCTAATAGCATAAAATAGGAATAATGCCTGACGAATCCGTTAGTCCCACGATGCGGTCCGAATTTATATGTATAAGCATTAAAGTTAGGGGTAGTTTTGGATGAAAACCACGCCTTGATGTTCTCCCTCACCTACAATTTAATGTCCTCGAATTATTTCCACGGCAATTACTCATTCAGTCTCTCGTATTACGAGAGTTGAGAAACTTCTCTTCCAACCATTGGAGGGAGGAGTTTCACAAGTACCTAATCATTTCGAACAGCTTTCCATCTATCAGAAAATTAGTATTTTTTGACCTCTCACCTCCCCTCCCCCTACACTCTCCCCTCATGTTCGTCTCGTTTTATTTAAAAAATTATTTTATTACTTATTTATTACTAACATTTTTGTTACACATGCTTATGATTTCTTCTTCTTGGTGGAAATGATTTTTATTTAATTTCAGTATTTAAAGAAAATATTAATTCAATTGACTCAAATGGAAATTAATATTGATTCGAGTAAATAATTAAATGTCAATCGTCAATGAATTGGTTATTTGAATTAAATAAATTTTTTTTTCACGTTACATAATAAACAGAATAAATAACATTTAATTGCATATCGGGAAATAAAAATTTATTGATGAATTACCTATTTTTTGGGGCCAATAAAGAACCAAGAATGGACAAATATAAATTTAAAGAGTGCAGTTACTGTATTATTGAAATAGAACGGAAATCCTTTAGACAAAATGATTAAACAGTAAAATACTTGCTCTCGTGATGAAATAGAGATTAAATTAAAGAAACATGTTGAGTGAATAAAAATGTAAAATGAAAATTTGAACAGAAAATTTATAACCCTATTCACTATTGATTGAAAATAAAAATTGAAAAAGTGAAGAAGAGAAAATTTTATTTTAGACAAAGTTTTAAATTAATAATATTATAAATTCTATCATTATTAAATACTGTCGAGTGATAAATTCAATCTTAATTATTATAACATATTACTAGATAAAAAAAAATTGTAATTCTATGTCTGTTCTTAGATTAAATTTGAAAATAAATTTGTTTTAGATTTAGAAAAAAATAATTTACTGTTTCGTAAGGTACATTTTTGTTGATTCTTAGTAAATTTTATTTTACAATAAATATAATAATAAATATAATACAATAAATAATAAAATGGTAGTTTCAAAAAAATAGTTAGAAAATAAATAAATAATAGTTTAAATAAACTATTAAACAATAAAACAAATAAACAATAATTATAAAGTAACGTTTGTAATAATAACGTTTAAATACAGTTTGGAAAAAGGCTTGGTAAAAAATTAAAAATGCAAAATATAATAACAAATAGTCATTATTGCAAGAGGAGAAAATTGAAATGGTAGTACAATATTTACAACAATTAAAAATTGCAAAAACTTCATTTTAACAAATTAAATTCATCACTTTAGTTTGAAAAAGAAACTTTGCTAAAACTGTTTGTACAAATTTACTCAGCAAAATTTATCTTTACACATTGTAAATTGTTGAAAAAAAAGGAAAGTACCTATTCACCTTTAAAATTCAATTTTCATAATTCTAGAACGTTTTACTTGTTTCAAAAAGTTCTCTGCATGAAATTAAATATTGAACACAATTTTTTTTTAACTGTAACGGAAAAATTATTTCCACTTTGACATAAAATGACAATTTTTTACCATTTTATCGATTTTAAGAATATCGCCTTATTTTAAGAATAATTTTCCGTGCCTTGTGCAATCTTGTGCAAAATTTCAGTATTTTTAAAAAAATCTTTATAACATACCTTTACAAAATCTTTATATAAAAAAATTTTTTATAATAAAAAACAAATCTTTTCGCTGAAAATTATTCAACAATAGTTTTGAAATGAAATTTACAAACTTGAAAGTGTTGAATCTAATACCTGAAGCAAAGTTTGAATGAACATGTAATTAAATTAAAATTTCACTAAACTTGTTGTTGAATTTAATTAAAAGTTAAACTGTAATTAGAATCGAAATTTCTAAATAAAGATATTGAAAAACCATTAAAAAATAGTAATTGAAATGTTTCTCTTTCAATGTTACCCAATGTTTTACCACCAGATTTAATATTTAATTTTAATATTTAATTTTATTTAATAATAAAAAATTAAATTTTATAATGTGGAAAAATGCTTTATTTCAAACAATTTAAATCTATTTAAATTAAGTGAAAGTAATAAAATTTTTATTTCAATAAAATAAAGTTTATTTGGCTCAAGTATAATTTTTACGAACGAAGTGAAATTCATTTGTTTTAAATAAAAGTAATTCTAATAAATTAAATTGATTTCGCTCCGAATAAAATTGAATTGTTTCGAAATATAATTTTTTTGAACGAAAATTTGTTTATTTGGCTTAAATGAAATGTTTTTGAATGAAAAACAAAATTTATTTGGTTCAAGTACAATTTCTTCGAACCAAATAAAATGTGTACTATTCAGATAAAAGAATTATGATCAAAATAAAATTTATTTGATTGAAGGAAAATTATTCTGATCCGAAGAAATATTATTTGAATTCAATAAAAATTTTGTTTGCGAAAGAAACTTTATTCTATTCAAATAAGTTTTTTTTTATTCAAATAAAATTTATTGGAACTAAAAAATGTTTTTTAAACCAAAGAGAATTTATTTCTTTTTACTGATATTTTCCGAAACAAATAAAATACAGTTTGAATGAAATAAAATTTATCTGCAACATAAAAAAAATGTATTCGAACCAAAAAAAAATGTACTTCAATTGAATAAAATAAGTCAGCAAACACTGAGTTAAATTATATAGATTTTTTTCCTACCTAATAAAAATGATTGAAATATTTCAAATTTCCATATATGTAATTTTGTGAACTTTAACTGAAAGCGAGCAGAGTAATATTGAAAAATGACACCACGTAAAATACTCAAGAAATTATATACCTCTAAACCATTTATTTATTTTGTTAAATATATTTGAAAATTGTTTCTCGGCACAAGGAAGAGGGTTAGATGTTTCGCGATATGGATAATGCCACTGTCCAAGAGAATAAAAAAAAAATAGAAAATCTACCATTGTCCTCTGTAATTTCCTACAGCTCAGGGCAAAAGCAGGCCGATGAATGTGATAAAGAAAAAACTACGTGACCAAGGATACAAATACACAGATCGAAATGACAGGATAGTAGAATGAAAAAAAAAGAAACAATACTAACGACGAAAAAAAGATACATTACCTGTAGAGATATTTCTGAAAAAAGAAAGGGTTAAAAAAATAGAAAATAGTTAAATGGTAATAATATATGCAGTCAAGTTGCACTTTCACGAAAAATATCGTGAAACACTTATCAAGTTCACTATTTCCCACGACACGTTATCCAGCTTCGTGACCATTGGTCATTTCCTGCTTAGGCTTATCATTGACCAGCACTTTTTATCCGTGAACAGGACACGAGCGAACGATATGCGGATTTCACCTCTAAACTGTGTCACTTTATACGAATTTGCATTCTCTGATAAAAAAAAAGAAAAAAAAACAGAAAAGATTAACCCATTTACGAAATTACGTAACATTATATAATTATGCGGGGAAAAAAAAGAATGTCCAATTTATACCCGACCTTTAGGTACAAAATTTTTTCCTCCCTGCTTGAAATAAATTTTTTTTTTAATGATTCTTTGAAAATTTATTATTGTAAAATATAATTAATTTAATAATTATAAAATTAAAATGTATAATATAATAATTATATTATTTTTAATTTTTAATATTATTGTAATTATAGTGTTATAAATTTATAATTGTACTATAATTATACTTGTAATTATAATCTTACTATAATTATACTGTAATTATAATAATATTTTAATTATACATATTATGTTGTTTTTTGTTGTATTACTATCAAATTTATAATAATTAAAACTTGTCTGACTGAGTTTCACTATTGCCACTAAATTTACAAGAAATTTTATATATCTGACTAAAAATTCCTATTACTACTGAAATTACAAAAAATTTAATTGTCTGACTAAAATCGACTATTACAACTGAATTTAAACTCATGTAAGTTGTCTGACAAAATTCAATAATTTTACTGAATTTAAACAAATTTTAGAGTTCGTAAATAAATCGACTATTAAGAAACAAAATGAACTAATGAAATGTCTAGAAAAAAATACAGCAAAAATTATAGATAAGGAAAAAAATAAAATAAGAAAAAAGTAAAATTAAAAAAAGTTTAACGAAAAAATTTTTTTCGTCTTCTAAGACACAAAATGTAAATAATTAATTAATTATGAATAATAATGAAGTACATGTTCTGGTAATTTATTCGTAGTTTGAAGTTAGTTGTTGTTTGATTTTGTTTCCCAACTTTTCAATAATTTTTTTTTTTTTTTTTTTTTTTTTTTTTGATAAAATGTCAAAAAATCATTAAAATTCTTGAGAAGAATCTTAGAATTCATAAAAACCATTAAATTATTTTAAAGAATTTTAATATAATATTTTTTTAAAAAATTGAATGTTTTGGAAGAATTTGTTAAAAATTTTCAAAATAATTTTTTTCAATCGAAAACTTTTATTAAATTTAAAAAAAAATAAATGTATTCTGTTAAGAAATTTTATTAACATACTATTAAAAATAACAGAATTCCTGCGATGAATTTAACTATATAAAAAAAATAATTTATATTTTCAGAAAAATTATATTAGAATTTAAAAAAAATTTGAATTTAATTAATATTTTCAAATATAATTGTATTCTTTCGAGAAATTTACGAAAATAATTGCATTCCTTTGAAGAATGTTATTATTAATGAAAATAATTGAGTGCTATCGAAGAATTTTATTTGAAATTTTTGAAATCCTGATTAAATTCTTTTAAAGAATTGCTTTCAATTTTTTTTAAATAATCTATTTTCTTAAATAACTTTGATTGAAAGTTTAAAGAGTAACTGAATTTTACTAAGAATTTCTTTCAAGTTTTTAAAATAATCGCTTCTGTTAAAAATTATAATTAAATACTAATTAAATTAAATTATAATTAAATGGAAGTTTATTAAAATTGTTTTCAATAAAATTAAATTCCTGTGAAAAATTTTATCATTTCTAAAAATAAGTTAATTCTTGCAAATAATTTTACTATTTTTAAAACTAATTAAATTAATTTTAAAAATTTATTTGATGTTTAGAAAATAAATTAATTTTTTCGAAAATTTTTACTAAAAGTTAGATAGAATTTTACTGAATTCCTAAGTGATATTTTATTAAAAAATTGAGATAATAAAATTTTTATACAAAAATTTTGTCATTTTTTTATTTCTAAAGAAACAAATTTAATATTTTACAAGGATTTTTTTAAAAATGTGGAAAATAATTGAATTTTTAAATTAAATTTTACAGGAAATCTTACAAATAATAGAATTTTTGATATTGAATCACTTTCAGAATCATTTTTAAGAGAATTAAAATGTTTTCAATAAGACTTTACCAAGTAATTGAATTGTTTTAATGGATTTATGCAAATGTCAGAAAATAATTTAATTTTTTCGTGAAATTCTGTTAAAATTGTATTGAGAATAATTTAATTTATGCGAATAATTTGACTATTTATGAAAATGATTGAATTCTTCCGAAGAATTTTATAATGTCTGTAAATAATTGAATTCTTGCGAAGAGTTATTTTAAAATTTTCTGAAAATTATATAAACAAAAATAATTAAATATTTACTGAATAAGTGAATTTTTCAAAATTCCATTATAAATTCACCCAAAAATAAAAATTTGAAAATAAAAAATGTTATAATTTACATTATAATAAATCGAACACCACGCGTAAATTTTGCTAATATTGTAAATAAACTGAAATATGTCAATAAATTGAATTATGAATATGAAACAAAGGCAAAAAAATAAAGCAAAACTAAGAAAAAATGTAATATATAATTAATATAAATTTAAACAAAGTAAATACTGAAAGTAAGAACATTTTATATAAAAAAAAGTTGTTTATGATTTTTAGAAAAAGAAGTAACGAACCAAATGAAACACGAGAGAAGATAAAGAAAAGGTAGAAAAATAAAAAAAAAAACAAAAAAATACTGCAATAATACAAAAATACTGTTGATGATATTTTCAATTAATCTCTAAATGCTTTTCAAACAATTTTCGATTTATTCTCATTTTCTCTGCTTTCACAAGAAAAAAAAGTGAGTGTACGTGAATAAAAGTAGAGATTGATATCGAATAACATTGTTACATTTCTTGGAATAACGTTTTAAATTCTGAATACAATGTTATTACATTGTGCCAACGTAGCAAAGGAACGAAAATGAAACTATATTGTCCAAAAGGACAATTAAGAAGAGTAATTGAAAAAGAGTATAAAAAAGTGCATTTTTCTATGATTTCCCTGCTGGAATTTAATTTTCCTGCCCTGAAAGAAATAGAGAGATAGAATTCAATAGATGTCTTTTATACCCTCTCTCTCTCTCTCTCTCTCT
The DNA here is from genome assembly GCA_032873175.1 of Leptopilina drosophilae. Lineage (NCBI taxonomy): Eukaryota > Metazoa > Arthropoda > Insecta > Hymenoptera > Figitidae > Leptopilina > Leptopilina drosophilae. The sequence continues at coordinate 17,844,345 of CM065481.1, forward strand.
CTCTCTCTCTCTCTCTCTCTCTCTTTCTCTTTTTTTGCAGGGAATGTTCAGTTTTCATTATTAGGACTTGAAGCCAAAAAACATTGAGAGAGAGAGAAAGAGAGAAACCTAATAGTCAATAACTAGAGAATCGACTATAGCACCCTCTTGATTGCTGTCATGCTTCTCCGCACATCCGGTCACATTTTTCGTTTCGTCTCATTCGATATTGTATATATTTACAAGTAACTCCACAAATAACTGTGTATATGTGAATATTATATACGAGTAGATGTTTGTGAATATAGAATGTGTGAGTGTGTACTTTGGTATATCGATAGCTCAGATTACTTTACCAAAGGAAATGCAAACATTAAAGGCGTACACGTACAAGTTAACAGATATTGTTTAGACGTGCGTTTATATTTATATAATATTTAATATATGATTCAAATAAACGAAAAATTATTCTGATTAAACAATTTTTCTATACAGTTTATAATTTTTTATATAATATTGGTACGTGAGATACAAACGAGAAATAGAGTTAAATTTTTAATTTCTTATAAGTTAGAATGTCTGATTAGATTCGAGTGTTACTACTGAATTAAAAAAAGTTTTAATTTTAAGTACCAAACAAAATTGATTATTAACACAGAAATTACAATATAGTTTCAAATGTCCGACTAAAAACTAGTTTTTCCACTAAATTACAAAAATTTTAAATGTTTTACTACGGAATTACAAAAAAATTATCAAACTAATATTAAAAGTTTCTCGTACCACATCATATAGGGTCATTTGGGGTAAATGAATCGCCTAAAACTGACTGTTTCAATTTACCCCGAGATTTTGATATTTTCCTAAAATTCGGGGTAAATGTAAACACCAGTTGACTGATAATATATCATATAAAATAAACAATCAACCATTACAAAATTAGTAATGTAAAAATTTGACTAACTTGAACAAATTTTAATAGATTTTCATTCAACTTGGTAAAAACAAGTTTTTAAGCATGCTAAATAAGAATCTAAAATCGAATTTTTAAATTTCAAAATGGTGGATCCAATATGGCGGTCAAACATAAAATATTGTTCAAAATTGATCAAATTTGCTTGAATCTGACTACTCGGAATGTATCATATAAAATAAATAATCAATCATTACAAAATTAGTAATGTAAAAACTTGAATAACTTCAACAAATATTAATAGATAGCTAAAATAACGCGCGTTAAGGCACGCGTGAAGTTTTTTGTTTTATTAACATAAAAAATTCAATTATTTAGAAGAATTCTACTCAGAATCACTATTTTTCTAAATATATTCGGGAAAGTCGTGAAAAAGTCAGAAAATTTTGCCAAAAGTATTGAAACAATATTCAATTTCGAAAATTCATAAGAAAATTCTGAATGTTAGATTCCTCATCATTGAAAAGATTTTATTTATTTCAAACTTTTTCTATTTTTAACAACAATTGAACTTTACAGATTTTAAAGATAATTAAGGTTTATGGAAAACTTTAATAATTCAAATTTTTATAAAATTCGTTATATTATTCATTCATTATTAAAAATAATAATGGATTTAAGGATGAATTTTACTTAAAACACTTAAAAAAATTGAATTTTAGAAAAATTATAAATGATTGCAAAAATTCAATTATGTTCAAAAGTTTTTTTAATATTCTTGTTGAAATTTCAATTATTTTAAAAATTGCTAACAAAATTATTTTCAAAATTTTTCCTCAATTTCATATGGATTCTATTATTTACAAATTTTTTATAAATTTCTTTCTTCTTAAAAATGTTATTAAAAATCGTCAAACGAAATCAATTATTTCGTATTATTAATGTGCGGTAAAAAGTCATGTTATTTTAAAAACCAGGAAAATTTCCATTTTTTAAACTGAAAAAATCCGGAACTTTCAAATGAAGAAATGCGTGACAATCCTGATCAAGTGTTCAATAAATTTCTCAAGCAAAATGAATAATAAAATAAAAATATTTCTCCCCAAAAATCAGAATGAGAATAATCGTAATATATTTAAATTATTTGAAAATAACTGAAAATATTATTAAAAAATTAGGGTATCCAAAAATTGTTTTATTTATTTATTTTCTATTATAATTTCGATAATATAGTTTTTAACAAACAGAAATTCTGTAAATATTTTTTCCAAAGTAAATATCAAATTTCTGAATCAAAATTTCATTTATAACTTTTTTTCTACTTAAAACTTGTACTTTGTTTATAAATTGTCATTGAGAATCAGAAAATGTGCAAAATATTTTCTAATTTTAATTTCCCAACTGTTTTTTAATATTTTTTTTAGAAAAAATGAAAAGATTAATTACCTAGTCCTAAAATGTTTGTTACAATATTAAAAAATTGGGGTATCCAAAAATTGTTGTATTTTTTTTATTATAATTTCGATAATATAGTTTTTAACAAACAGAAATTCTGTAAATATTTTTTCCAAAATGAATATCCAATTTCTTAATAAAAATTTGATTTATAACTTTTTTTCCACATAAAACTTGTACTTTGTTTATAAATTGTCATTGAGAATCAGAAAATGTGCAAAATATTTTCTAATTTTAATTTTCCAACTGTTGTTTTTTTTAGAGAAAATTAAAATATTAATTACTTACAATTAATCCTAAAATGTTTGTTATAAATAGTCACTAGTTACAAAGTGCTAATTTTTCTGGAAAAAAAAATATTGAAAAATAACATTAATAGTTTTTGTAGATTAATAAAAATAGTTTTGTATTATTTGAAAAATGAAATTATTTCTAAATCAAATAAATAAAGACCTGTTATTAAATTTAAAAAGAAAGAGTAAAAATAAAGAAAAATAATATTATCTATCAAAACATATTAAAATAACAAAAGCATAATCAGAATAATTATAATAATTATAATAATTTTAAAATAATAATTTTCATTTAACTTGGTAAAAAGAAACTTTTAAGGTAGCTGAATAAGAATCTAAAATCGAATTTTTAAATTTCAAAATGGTGGATCTAATATGGCGGTCAAACATAAAATATTGTTAAAAATTGATCAAATTTGCTCGAATCTGGCAACTCGGGAGGTATGAAAGAAGACCTAATTTCCTTTTCTATGTAATTTTACATTCTCAAAGTAAAGAAATTGTGAAATAGAAGCAAATTTATTCAATTATTTGCTTTTCAAATGTAGTTCAAGTTCTGTTTACATTTACCCCGAGTTTTCGAATTCTCGTGGTAAATGTAAACACATAATTATTTATTAACTAAATTGACGAAAATCAAAAATCAAAGTCAATTTTTGTTAAGGCATTAAGAAGGGAGAATTGCAAATTTTAGTTTGATTTTTTAATTTATTTTTATGCAAATACGAGATAAAATACTGAAACAGTAAAACTTTGTTTTTCAATCTTCTTTGCATTAAAAGATAATTTACACTATGGCATTGCCAATTGTCAAAATAAAATATTGGCAATACTCAGAACATCTTGTAAGTAAGCAGAGGTAAAAATATTAACGTCGTACTTATTTTTAAATTTTGTAAAAAAAAAATAACATAAAACAATTTTTAACAAAAAAGAATAACAATGAAGAAAAAAATATATTTTTCCACAGCAAAAAATTAGCAAAATTAGAAATTTATTTTTTAAACGAAATTGTATTAAAATTTTGTAAAAAATGATTTCTCTTTGTCATATATGGAACATTTATTGCGTTCTAAATTGAGATAAAAATTACGCGAGAAGCGAGAGAAGAAGCTTTTTTTTAAAAAATGGAAAATATTAATTAAGCAAAAAATGAATTTTTTATAAGGAGGAAAATAGAATTTTCCTTGAAATTATTATTAATTCAACCGCGCTCAACTGTTGAAATAATCCATTTAACCGTTGTGTGTTTAATTCATTGAAACAATTCAAAATAATGACGTGACACTTTTATGATAAATTAGCAGAAAATGTAAAACATTCACAAAGTTTTCCTCCAACTGTGAAGTCTAATATATAATCTCCATGTGTGACATGCAATTTATTCACAGCAATTATATATTTACTTTTAATAAACTCTGCTCTTACTTTACAAGTTAAAATTTGTGTTTTCCATTGTTTATGTACATGCAAAAGGAATTGCGCAAAATTACAATTTACTCCATTAGTAAAAACATTACATTTTTCTTTTCTCCAACGTATGAATTACGTATTTAACGCATTTAACGTATTTAACGTATTTAACGTATTTAACGTATTTAACGTATTTAACGTAATTAAAAAAAAACAAATTTTCCATTTTTTAACATTTTGTGTTTTCAAATACCCACCAAGTTTTAATATAATATATCACAAATGTTTTAATTAAAACTCGCTTTCTGAGTCAAAAAATAAAATTTATTTTACTTTAATAAAATATATTTATTGATATTATTTTTACAGTTCCTGAAGGAAAACCCACAATTACCTTGGCCCATAATACATCAGCCTCGTCCATATTTATCGCGTGGAAACCACCAAATCACGATACGATCCTTGGTGAATTTCTCGGATACAGAATTTCTTATCGGCCACGAAGCAACAAAGGCTACGAAGATATAGAGGAGAAGGAGATTTACATCCGTGATCCCACCATTGAGGTAAGATGGAATATCCAAGAGATTTTTCTCTCTCCTCTTCTTTTTTTTTGTCTAGTGCGAGAAACTTTTCAACCCTTTTTTTTCTTTTTACTCGAAAAAAGAAAAATAACAAGTGGACAAAATATGGGACAAAAAGTATAATCTCTCCTCGAGGATTTAAATTCCATTCAGAAGAGAGAGAGAGAAATAAAACTATTGTCTGACTGTTATTGACTTATACTATACTGAAACTGAATTTACGAAAATTATTATTCAGGAAGGTAGAATTTAAATAATTTTTAGAAATACTCTGACTGATGCAGTGTTTTACTACTGAAATCACTAAAAAATATTTATTTTCAAGTAAAAAATTCGAAAATTTATTTTTTTTTATTTGTTTATCTTTATTGAAAGAAGGTTTCTGAAATTACAAACGGGAATATTTATAACGTAAAAGGGAAATTGAGAAAAAAAATTCTTACCTCTAGAAGTCTGATTAGAAAGGGTTAGATCAGTGTCCTTTTGTGACCGACATAGTAAGTAGTTGTGTTTCACCAACACAAATTAGGGACCCTGTCACCTACTTTCCAAAGCTTCGTCCCTCCGGGGCTTCCAAGGCATCCAACTATCCCAGATAATCCTTCTCTATTCTCTCTGCCTCCAACTTGATCCCCCTAGAGCTTATAGAAAATCTTAACGTGACCACCAAAAGTATCAGGCTTATAGGAGTCTCTTTATAATTTCCAGATAGCTTTTTTTTCCCCCTCGGAAAATAAAATTATCCTCAAGATTACTTCAATCTAAACTTGTGCATCTTTAGAGCTTTTTACATTCTTTTTTCCAAAGAAATTAAAATTTTTCCCAACATTAATATAATCAAATTTTTTCAAAATAATATCGAAACATTATTTTTAGATTTCAAGTATTAATCATATATACAATACATCACTAATTGAATTAACTTAATAATCATTTTTCACGAGCATCAATATTTGTTGCAGCCATTAGTTTAATTAGTTAGTAATTAATTTTCTCACTTATTCAAATTTCCAATTAATCTAATATATTATTCTTTTGTAAAAACGGAATTTCGAATTAAATATTTCCTTTGCAAAGTTTGTGGAACTAAAAGGGAGAGAAATTAGTTTAGAATAATTTTATTTAAATGTAATAATCACTATCAATTAGTTTAATTGAATTGACTTTTATGGAATATAGTAATTGTTCATTTAATTATGAAAAGGAAGTTACTTTTTTAAGACGAGAATTAAAATTATTGAAAATACAATTTTTTTTATTTTAACCTATATTATACTTCCTGTATAATGTTGCCAATTTCATTAAACTTACACTGAGAGAACATTATTCGTAAATCAAATAGAAAGAACTAAAAAAATAAAAATTGAAAAATTGATTTTGCTTAACTGAAATCAGTTTGTAACCTTAATCCCAATATATAGAAAATATTTACTGTTTTGATTTGAAAAATATTTTTTGTTTAAATATTTCTGCTTAATTCAGACATATTTTCTGTTTATGATTTAAACAAAAAATATGTTTAAAAATCTTATGTTTGATTCAAATTTATAAAGTCAATTATAAATAATTTAAAATCAACCACAACTTATGTTTGAATTAAATATAATATTTCTTTAAATAAATCAGAAAATATGTTTCAATTAAAGTTAGAAAAATTTAATACTATTCACTGAATTTACTTTTACCTCTAAATTAAAAACTTATGGAAATAATTACAAGGTTCTGCTTCCACTTTAAAGTCATTCAAAATTAAGTTCTACATATCTTGCTAAACGTTATTTTTACTACTAAATTTTTGGAATAAATTAAATTATCTGATTAAAATCGATTATTTACGGCTGAATATGGAAAAATTTAACTTTGTATCGATAAATTGATTATTTTTAGAAATTAAACAATAATTAGACAAAAAATTTAAGTCTGGACTAGAATCGACTTTTACTACTGAATTTAGGGAAATTTTAACTTGTCTTACTGAAATCTATTATTTTTATTTATATATTTTATTTATTTATATTTTCTCAAATTTACATAATGAATTGACACTTAAAAATTATATTATAATAATCGATATAATCTGTCCTCACATGAAGTTAACGTTATTTTATTACAATTTTTTGTTTTGTAGTTTAAATTGATGTGTTCTAGAAAATTAATTGAATTTTAGAAGACTTGCAGTTCAAATTTTTAAGTATTTTGAAATTTTACGCAAATAAAGAACAATAATTAGTTGAATATTTATTTTACAAAAGTTATTAAAATTAGAAATATTTAATTTGTAAATTCTTTAAAAATTAGGTTTTTGAAGAATAGTAATTAAATTTTTTTAAAGAAAAATCAATAATGATTTTAACAAATTGAAACAATTGGAAATTCTGTTAAATTTTATATTTTAAAGAATTTTATTTTAAAAAATAAATAAAAATAAATAAATAAATAAATAAAAAATAAATCAATAATAATAATAATAAATAAATCTATAAATATAATTATATTTTTGAAATTATATCATTTTATGAATTTACAAATATTATTCTATTAAAATTATTCAATTCTCGTAGTTGAATTCTGATAGGAATTGATTTAATGGAATTTTTAATTAACATTTTAAAAAATAATTAAATAGTTAAACCGTTACAACAGAAATTTTAGGAATCAGTTCAATTTTAAGAGATTTTTAAATTAAATTCCTTAAAAATTTAAGGGAAGCAAAAGTTTAGAAGTCTTTAAATCTTAATTTAAAACAATTTCTAATAATATTACTTTTTTTCAAATTATTAAAGTTTTTCAATAATTTTATTCAAAAATTCTTTTAAAAAAATTGAATTTTGGATGAATTAAAGTTTCAAATTTTAGAAATAATTATATTTCATGAGGTTTTTTCATTGAAATTGTTTGAGATTTTAATTTCTTAGGAAAAATAAATATAAATCAGTTTTTAAATTTTTGTTTAACAAAAAGTATTAAAGTTTTGAAAAATTTAATTCAGGAATTTCGTAAAATTGTTTCTTGAAAAAATGAATTTTCATTAAAATTGGAAAAGCAGATTTTGAAAGTGACAAAGGAAAACAAAAATTTCGCCCGCATTTAATTTTTCAAGTTTTAGAATATTTTAATTGAATGTTATCGAGTATTATCAATTTTACAATAATTTAAGACTTTTTACTGTGTAAAAATCCATTTTGTCCACTAAATTACAATTTAATGTACTTCTTAAAAAACTTTTTCTCAAAAAACTTTTTTTTTAAACACTTTCTTTACTAAATTAGAAGCGTTTAAAAGAATAGTTCAATAAAAATACTATAACAATTTTTTTTAAACTTAGAAAAGCTGTGCAGTAATAAATCAAAATTATTAAAAATACAGTTAATTTACTTGATTGCAAACTCCCATGTATAAAGTTTGTAGTCCCAGTAAAATTATAATCCAATTTACATGTGTATAATAAATAAACGTATTTCTATTACTTTCGTCAATAATTATAAATCTGCTGAAATTTTGTGTTACAATGAACTCTCATTTTAATGGATTAAAAATTTTAATATTCTATTAGTCTTAAATAAATTCCAATGAAACAAATACTCATTGCATTAAATTTCATTATTTGTGAAATTGAAAGTCTATATTCGGTGAAATTGTGGTTGATTTAAAATTATTTATAATCGACTTTTAGGTTTGAATCAGACAAACAATTTTTAAACATATTTTTTGTTCTCACCAAATATTTATGTTATGTAAAAATAAAGAATATATTTGAATATTATAAATATAACTCGAAACAAAATTGAAGTATAAATGAAACAATAAATACTTTTGAATCAAAGCAGTAGAGATATTTTCAAAGTGAAAAAATTATAATAAAATAAAAATAATTAATTATAATAAATATTAATATAATAAAAATAATTGCACGGAAAAAATCATTGACTGGAACAGCGATAAAAAAACTATTTTTATATTTCGCTATTTCAGCGAAAATATTCGTTAAAATAGCGAAAGTATTCATTGCAGTGACTACAAATTTCGTTAATACGGTAAAATTTGTAGTTGTTCCAGGTGAAGATTTTTTTTCCTGTGGCATTAAGCTTGAAAACAAATTTTAATTTAACAAAATCGTTTGAATTTATTTTTGTATTTTATTCAAGTACATAACGTTCTCTCAGTGCAGTTAATAATAATAATATACTATTCACAGATTTGAATTAAATTTCTTGGAAAATTGTTTATTATATAGTCGTGCTTTTAGACACTTTGTTGTCAAGTGCTTGGAAATTTTAAGTATTTATGCACATATACATAGTTAAATTGAAATTAATTTTGTTGGAAGTTAATTACTTTTACCAAGTTCTAAAAGTTTAGTTAAGTTCGTTTCCTATTTCAGAGCCACACCATCCACAACTTGGAAACATACACCCAGTACTTAATTTCTTTAGAAGTTTTCAATCCAGAAGGTCGAGGCCCACCAACTTCAGTAACTGTCACTACAGACGAAGGGGGTAAGTTATTAATAGTTATTTTTTCAATTTTCTCCATCTTTGGTAATTTTTCTGGGGTAAAAATTGAACATATTTGTTTAATTCACCATTTTAATAAAAAAAACAGCCATGATTTTTTTCTGAATTCTTTTTTATGTCAAAAAAAGAAGTGAAGCAAGCTTTCGCAATTTTGAAGTTAATTTAATTAAAGTATTTAAAAAAATTCTTGTTTCGATTAAATGTTTATGACTGGCGAATGATAAAGTAAATTACTGTGGAAATTAAAGTGGGTAAATTGACATTATATTTACATCGATTGGTAAATTACCGACTGGGTGTAGCTATACCGACGTTATAAGTTTAGTTAGTTACCATTCGAAGGTATTCGAAAGTACGTTCGTCGGTAAACTAACATCGGTCGGTAAATCATACCGACTGGTAAATTAGTTTAAAGGTAACTTACCATTAGGTAACTTACCTTACTTTGATAATCTACCTGCGACTAAAAAATTTTCTTCTTCAATACTTTTAAATTTTTCAAAAGATAGAACAGAACTTTTTAATTAAAAAAATTAAAAAAATTAAATTTTGAAAAGAAAGAAATATTTTCTTCTCCTACAATTTGGTAATTTTGAAATTGAGAAATCAAATTTTCCTTTTTTGGAAAAATAATTTTATTACACTTCTTCTTTTCTATTCGATAACTAAAAATAATTTATTTATTGAAAATGAATTAGGTAAACAAACGAATTTTCTATATTAATCATTTTTTTTTAATATTCGAACTCTAAAAATAATTTCAGGTGATAATTAGGTATATTGAATATTAATTAGATTCAACGAATTATTGAAATAATCCAGCAATTTTTTCTTCGTGCGACAATTACGTAAGATTACTCATTTTGAAGGAAATGTACAAATAGTACACGACAGTGAAACTCACTTACTGTCTTTTGTTTCAGTACATTGTGATCACAAACCTTAACGCGATTGGAAATTCTACTGATTAAAAACCTTTGTTACCAAGTGTAAAGAGCATATTTCCACACCTTTGACTTATAATTTTTTTATTTTCTCACTTTCCCTCTAGGTAATGCATCTTTTGCCACTTTATTTTATTTTAAGTAAATTATTTTTCCACTCCTTTGACTTGTAATTTTTTTTTCCTACTTTGCTACTTAATTTTTTAAATTAATATATAATTTATTCTAAAATTATTTTTCCACGCCTTTGACTTATAATTTTTTATTTACTTCCTTTACTTTTTCCCTTGAGTTACTTTTTCCGTTTCTATATTATTTTTTAAAATGAAAAATAGTTCCAAAAATTATTTATCTACTAAAAGTTCAATAAATTACATTTAGAGCAAAAAAATAATAAATGAAAAATAAATAATTAATGAAGTTTAAAATAAATGAACTAAAATGAAGTTGTCAAAATTTCGGTGACTCAGATGTTCTAAACAATTAAAAAAAAATAATATAAATTATAAAGAATGAATAAAAATTAATATTTAATAATAATTATCCACATGTTTTGAACATTCAAATAGACGATTTTTTTAAAATAATTTATAAAAACGCTAATTGTAATAAAAATTTAAAAGCATAAGAAAGCTCAGGAACAAAAACTAAATTTTTGATAGTATAACACAAAATAATTGCGAATTAGAAATTTAAGGAGATATAAATAAATTTCGTTTATTTAAACATCGAAACTTTAGGATCTTAAATAAAAAATTAAAAATAAAGAATAAATAATTTTCATTCGAAACTGAATGGCAATAATCTACAGAGACAAAATAAATAATTAATGAACCTATTAATAATAAATAATTAATAAATTATTTAAAAAATAATTAATATAAATAAATAAAGATTTCTTACTTTTTTCTTACTTTTTATTTATCTATATTATAACAAATTTCACATTAAAAAGAAAAGAAGAAAACATTTTCAAGCAAAAAAAAAAAAAAAAAGATAAAGATACTCGATAAAGAAAAGAGAGAAATTTTAACATCACAGACATGATTTGACATTTTAATTACGACAAAAATGAACATCGAGTTTGTATTTATAAAAAAGTAGGTAATTAAAAATTTTCAATTTCCTGTTCTGAAGATTATTTTTTTTCCTTCTTCGCTCCCTTTTCCCCCCTTCTGCTTCTAACCGACGATAATGCTCTATTTTTCGCTTATTTAACATTTTACCTATTTTAGAAAAATTATGTTTTTCAAAAGAAAACTTAAAAGGATTTTAATTGCTCCCCTGAAAACATACCGCTTATCACTAATGAGCTGTCAGCGTAATAAGCTTGTCAGTTTTCATCTCAAAAAGAAGTTGTTTTCAGAAAGGAGAGTAGAAATTCAATTTTTCAATATAACTTGCAGATAATTGTACGACGATGTAGAAATTTTTTTTTTGTTAAATTAATTAATTAATTAAAACTAATGGCTAAAATGTAATTATTTGAAGAGACAAAAAAGAATAATTCTGCGAGACATTTTTTTCATTCTCATATCCTCGAAAATGAAGAAAAATAAAAAGAGACTTGAGGTTGGTCAAGTTTCTTTGCTTAATTTTCATCCCACGTCGTAGTTATTCTCACTTTTTGGTTTCATCATTTTTTTTTTCCTCTGTCTAAGTACCCTCTTAGACTTGAGAATACCAGCCATATGAAAAGTGTCTGCATGAAAAACCTCAAGTGTTAAATGAAAAGCTTTTTAAAATCAATTGAGTTCTCTTATATATCTTTGCACTTATAGAAAATGATAAATTTTAATTAAGGTGATTTTTTGTTATTGCAAAATTTTGATGAAATAATTGTATAGGGAATAATTTATTTTAATTGTGGGGAAATTTTTAGTTGGTATGAAATTTGGTCATGTTAATTTCGATTAAATGTAAGAGAAAGAAGAGCGTAACAAAGGATAAGCATGTGTCTTCCCTAGAGCGCTGGTCGATCAGCAGTTGGCAAGAGAAAAGGGCGTGAGGAGAGCTCAGGCTCGTCACTAGTATTTTTCACCCCTTGTAGTTTTGTGAAATTTATTATATTTTTTAAATTTTAATTTTCTCTTTCATTTTTTTCAGTAGTTTTTATTTTTTCAATAGTTTTTATTTTTTCAGTAGTTTTAATTTTTTTAGAAGTTTATATTTTTTCAATACTTGTTACTTTTTCAGTAGTATTTTAGTATTTTTTAGTAGTTTTTACATTTTTTTTAAATTATAAATTTTTTTTTAAATTATTTTTAGTTGTTTCTATTTTTGTTTAGTAATTTTTATTTCTTCATTAATTCGTAAAATTTACTTTGAAAATAGCAGAATTTATTCGCAAAAAATTTTACTATTTATAGAGTAAATTTTACTACTTTCGGAGTAGTTTCTTTTGACTTCGGAGTAGTTACTACTGATTTCGAATAAGTCAATTTTTAGTAAAAATTACAAAAATACACTTAAAAACTTACAATGTTTACTTCGAAAAAAGAAAAATGTTTTTTTGGAATTATTTTTACTATTTCTTGCCGAGTGAATTTTCCTATTTTAAAGTAAAGAAATTTTTTGTACAATTAATAGAAGGTATACTTCGAACGTTATAAATATTTACTTCTTAAATAATAAAATTTACTCTGAAAATAGTAAAATTTACTCCGTTCTTTATTTTTACTACTATTATCAGATGAGTAAATCTTGTTATTTTTGAATAAGTAAATTTTTAGTAAATCTTAGTAAAATTTACTTAAAACGTGACAAAATTTACTTCTTTAAAAATTTTTCTACTTTCTAACAAATTTTTAAAATATTTTCGAAGCAGATTTGTGTAATTCTTATTTAACCCCTTAATTCTGCGAACATAGGAAAATTTACTCCTCAAATAGAAAAATTAATTTAAAAATATGTTTTTTTTGCGTTCAAAGTAAATTTTTTCATTTTAAAAAAAATTGGTTTATTCGAAAATAATGGAATTTACTCATCCGAAAATAGTATAAATGAAAATGGAGTAAATTTTACAATTCAAGGTGTAAAAATTTCTTACGTTCAAAAGAAATTCTGCTAAGTGTATTAAAAATGTATTTATTTGTAAAATAGTAAAATTATGAAGGCAAAAAATCATAAATTTATATCTAAAAATTTTTTTACTATTTCCGAAATAAAGCATACTGGGTTCAAGGAAATTTAAAAAATTCTTACTAAAAATTTGATAGTTTGTAATCGGAAAAATCTACCCTGAGAATATTAAAATTTACTCCAATGGTAGAAGAATTAATTTAGAAACAAATTTTGTCATATTTTAAGTCATTTTAACCAATACTAAAAAAAATTTGCTTATTCAAAACTAATAAAATTTACTCATCCAAAAATAGTTGAAAGGAAAGTAGAGTAAATTTTACTATTCAAGGAGTAAAAATTATTCACTTTCGAAACACATTCTACTAATTCTACTAAAAATGTTTTTATTTGTAAAATATTAAAATTTATACGTCAAAAAATAGTAAAAATAATTTCAGATTGTTCTCTATTATTTCGGGAGTAATCCTGGCTTGGCTTAAGGTAAATTTTAGTAATTCTTAGTATAACTTAACTTATTCCAAGTCAATTAAATATTCTCTGAAAATATTGAATATTACTCTTCGTTTTTACTTATATACTATTTTCGTAGTAGATTTTACTGGTTTCAAGTAAGTAAATTTTTAGTAAAAGTTACTAAAATTTATTTTAAAAGTTGCAATGTGCACTCTGGAAAAAGTAAAATATTTTTTGGAAGTACTTTTACTATTTTTTTGCTAAGTAAATTGTACCATTTTCAAGAAAGAGAATTTTTTAGTATTTTTTACAATTAGTAGAATGTATTTCGCACGTAATAAATATTTACTACTTAAATAATAAAATTTACTCCAAAAATAGTAAAATTTATTTCGTTCTTTTTTTTCACTATTTTTCGATGAGTAAATTTTAAAACTTTTGAATAAGTAAATATTTAGGAAATCTTGGTAAAAAATACTTTGAACATGACAATAAGATTTATTTCTTAATAGTTTGTAAAATAGTAAAATTTACTCAGCAAAAAATAGTAAGAATAATTTCAAAAAATTCTTTATTGTTTCGAGAGTAATCCTTGCTTGGTTTAAAGTAAATTTTAGTAATTCTTAGTAAAACTTAACTTATTCAAAGTCTATTAAATGTTCTCTGAAAATATTGAATTTTACTCTTCGTTTTTGCTTATACTATTTTCGAAGTGGATTTTACTGGTTTCGAATAAGTAAATTTTTCGTAGAAATTGCTAAAATTTACTTTAAAAGTTGCAATGTATACTTCGAACAAAGTGAAATATTTTTTAGGTTTATTTTTACTATTTTTTAGTAAGTAAATTTTACTATTTTCAAGTAAGAGAATTTTTAGTACAATTACCATTTAGTAGAATGTACTTCGAATATAATAAATATTTACTTCTTAAGTAATAAAATTTACTTCTTAACTAATAAAATTTACTCCAAAAATAGTAAAATTTACTTCGTTCTCTTTTTTTTACTATTTCTGTATGAGCAAATTTTAAAACTTTCGAATAAGTAAACATTTCGGAAATCTTGGTAAAATTTACTCGCTAAACATAACAAGATTTACTTCTTAATAATTTCTAAAATAGTAAATTTTACTTAGCAAAAAATAGTGAAAATATTTTCAGAATGCTTTTACTATTTCGGAAGTAATCCTTGCTTGAATAAATGTAAATTTTAGTAATTCTTAGCAAAACCTTAATAATTTCAAAAATAGTAAATTTTACCCAACAAAAAATAGTAAAAATAATTTTATACTATTCTCAAGTTAGAAGATTTCCAGTACAATTAACAGAATGTACTTCGAACGTAATAAATGTTTACTCTTCAAATGGTAAAATTTACTCCGAAAATAGTAACAAGATAACTAAAAATTTACTTATTTTTTAAATTACAAAAATTTACACAACAGAAAGCAATATAAATATTATTCCAGAAAAATATTTAAGTAATTGCAAAGTAAATTTTACTAGTTTTAAAAGAATTAAATTTTTTATTTTATTTTTTAAATTGCAAAATTTATTCAAAACAGTGAATATTAATCCACAAAAATATTTAAGTTACATTGCAAGGTAAATTTTACTATTTTTAGAATGAGTAAATTTTTTAACGTATTTTTTAAATTATTACAAAATTAACTTATCAAAAAATATGAAATATTATTTTAGAAAAATATTTAATTAGTTGCGAAGTAAATTTTACTATTTTTAAAATGAGTTCTTTTAACCTATTTTTTAAATTTGTTAAATTTACTCAACAGAAAAGAGTAAATATTATTCCAGAAAAAAATGCTTATGTATTTGCGAAGTAAATTATGCTATTTTTAAAATGAGTAAATTTTTAGTAACAACTAGTAGATAAGATTATAATTATTATTATTTTTGCTCTTGAGAGAACAGTGTGTACCCTGCAATTTTTTTTTACTTTGAACTTTTCCTTTATTATATTTTTGGTTAAATCAATTTTTTTATGAGTAAAATTAGTAAAAATTAATTTAATGTACTTTTAACGTGGGAAAAATTTAATCCAAAAAGTACTTTTACTATTTTTTATTATTTTTATAAAAAAATTTATTTATTATATTATTATTTTCATTTATTTATTATTATTTATTTATTATTATTTATTTATTTTTATTATTATTTATTTTTTATTATTTATTTATTTTTATTATTATTTATTTTTTATTATTTATTTATTTTTATTATTTTTTTGTTTTATTTATTTTTTTTATTTTATTTTTTTTATTTTTTAAGTTGACTGCTTTTAAATTTGTCAAATTAATCAATTGCAATTGGAATTTTTTTCCATTTTCTTAAATTGTTTTTTTATTTTATTTTTTGAATTTAAAATTTAGAAAACATTTTTGTTTTTAATTTTTTTTCTTCAAAAATATATCCACTAGCTCCAGTGGATCTCCCTGGCTATCTCCGATCCTGTAGAAAGAGGGGAGATGTCAATGTGAAAGAGCGAGAGAGAACTTGGTGGAAGGCAAAGCAAAAGCCTACTGAAGAGAAGGGGTAAACGTGTTCAGCTAGTCGAGCTCGTGCACGCGTAACATGCGAATCTCGACGTTCGTGGCACGATTGTTCATGACTCGTGCTCTTCAGCACTGTCAGTTTTTGAACTCAAGTATTTGTGCCATTGTGTTGACATCCTGTCTCTCTCTCATTCTCTCTAGCTCTCATTGACAATTCATTTTTATCCCCAAAACACCCCCAAAAAAGGAAAAAAAGAAGAAAAACTAAAATTTACATTTTCCTTAAAAAAAAGAGGTGGGGGAAAAATATATATTCTATCTCCCCTCGTTCAGTATCATTACTCTCCTACTGTATAGACGCGTCTTCTCTTCCCACTTGCAGGTGACTGTCCATTGACCCTGAGCACTGAATAATAAAAATGTCTGCGTCGCTCTATTATTGTATTATTCCCCCAAAGTGCACCTTCCGATGCATCAAACTTCACTGAAAGAGACATAGAAAGAGAGAGAGAGAGAGAAAATTTTGTGTTAGTGACTTTCATCGAATCAAAAAAGTATTGACATTCGCCAAGCACATCACGGAGTTAAAGGGATGATTCACTCCGTGTTCGTTGTCAAAATTTCACCATTCGAAGAGAATACGTTTTGAAAAAGGAGTTCGAAAAGGAATTTGAAAAGGAGTTCGAAAAGGAGTTTGAAAAGGAGTTTAAAAATTGAAAAAAGTTTGAAAATTGGTAAACTAGTTCGAAAATTGTAAAAAAAGTTCAGAAGTTGGAAAAAATTGAATGATTGTGTTTTATCAAGGAGTGGCACTATTGGACAAGTGGTGGAAAAAATGTCCAGGTGTTAAAGTGGCAAAAAAGTAGCAGGTGATTTTTTCCTTAAAAAAAAAGAAACCCCTCAACGAAAGGAGCGAAAAAGCCGAAGATACACGAAGCGTGAGCGAGAGATTGAGAGGTGCACGTGTCTCTCAAGTGTCATGCGAGTTGAGTCAAACAATTAGGAAAGTGTCTCTAGAGTGTGACATTTTTTTTTTTTTTGACAATGGTGACCTTACATCTAGAAAAATGCCTAATTCGCGAGTGCTTCATCTGCAATGGCAAAGGATAATTCCAATCTCCTCCTATTCTCCCCAAAAAACCACATTAAATTATCCAGAAATGTTGAAAACAATTTCCAAACATAATTTAAATTCGTAATATTTTTTGCCCCTTTTTAAACGCCAGTCACCAAGGGCGGATTTCACTGGAAATTGTTTCGAGAATCCCGGATCGATATTCGGGGTTTAACCAGAGTACGCCTCGGTTTCGTGAGGTCGGGGGGTCGGCAGACTTCGGGACACGATCGAAGGCACGAGATTTCGGCTCAGGATTGGCGAGGGCGCTTCGCGAATATGGTGCCATTCGAGTAATTCTATCACTTCTGGAAAAAAAAATTCCATTTTTTCGTCAAAAAAAAAAAAAAATATTTCCCTTTCCCACAAAATAGTGTGTGAGTGTTTAAATAACTTATTGAGGCAGTAAGAAAGCAAAAGAGGGGAAAAAAAATGATCCCTTATACCTGCGAGAATTTTATTTTATGGCCGACGAGAGTGTCACTTGGGAAATGGGAAGAAACGAGTGGTAGAATTCTCATGGCAGCTGGGTTAAGGTGAATAAGAGAGGAGAGAATTAAAAATTCTCTTTCAGGGTTTCATATACGGTGTGTGTTTATATCGCATCATATCAAAAGATAGAAAGAAAGAAAGAGAGAGAGAGAGAGGAAAAAAATTAGCGAAGCTGGTTGAAACAGCTGCTACTGACTTGAGGAGGGAAAAAAAATCCAGGAAAGGCAAAAGATGCCGTGGTCCAAGCGAATCGTTGCCAGCGGCTCTCGGTGCACTGTTGGTGCAGTGGCACTCAACCTCGCCCTTCTTCTCGTCGGTGTACATGGACAAACGGAGGAGACCACGGAGCAAATGATCAGCACCATTCTCCCTTACAACGGAAACGACAACGATACCGACCGAGGTAAATAATTAGGAACTCGAAACGAGCTCAACGAGCTTAATTTTGTCCCGTTTTTTTTTTAATCCTTCTCTCAGAGAATATATATCCTATGCAAAAAGTAAAAGATATGAAACTCCAAGGGGGAAATATATAAATATCGTCAAAAGAGAAATACAGATACGAGTTGTGTAGACACTTTTAGTTTTCCATTAACATCTTCTGCATGAGGTCTTTAATACTCCTCTGGGAGTTTACACTCTCTTGGGATTTTTTTTCCTTCCCTTTAATGTTTTTTTTCTCTCCTGCTAAAAAAGAACCGTCTTTAAATGTTTCTAAAAAGTGTTTTCCTTAGGAAGATTATTTTATTCCTTTTTATACCTGTAAAAAAGGAGTTTTAACTCTAAATTCTTTAAAAGTTCCCCTCTTTGGAGTTGAAGCAAAATGAGTAAAATTTTACCAAGGATTATTTTTTCCAAAAGTTTTCTCTTGAAGAAAAAATAAACATATTCTGTAAATAGTTACATTCTGTAAATTTTACATGTTAAAAAAAGTCCTTAAAACTTTTTTTTTACACTTGTTGGTAATGTAGGAAAGGGAATTAAATTTTTAATTCAATGGAACTTTTATAAAAATCACAGTTGAAGGAGTAAAATTCAGAATCTTTACGAAAAAAAACGTTTAACTGGAACAGCGATAACTTTCGCTAAAATAGCAAAAGTATTCGTTGAAATAGCGAAAGTAGTCGCTGCAATAACTAAAATTTCGCTAATATAGTGAAATTTCTAGTTATTCCAGGTGATGATTTTTTTTCGTGTTCTAATTCAAAAATCTTCAGCGAATGATAATTGGTAATTAATTCCAAAGGGAATTGTAAACTTTTTTCATTTTTGATTAACTCATAGTTGGAGTAGATTTTTAACTCGAAGAACGTGACCTTCGAATTTTTAACTCCCGTTGCCTTTTATTCGAAAAAATTGTTATAGAGCCTTGCTTAAAAAATTTATAACAAAAAATCATATTTTCAATAGGAAGAACAACGCTGTAAAAATTAGAAGAAGTTGAATTTAACAGAGAGCAAAATTTAGGAAGTTTAAATTTTACTTCTCTATATTCATTCATTCCTCCAATAAATTTAACTGCGAGTTAATTAAAATAAAAGTGCAATAGGAGTAAAAAATCGTCGATTTTTTCTTTTGTTTCTACAGAAAATTTCAAACTTTCAAAATTCGTCAATTTTCTCGAATTTTCATTTTTGCAATCATTATATTTTACTAAATTCGTTATTTGCTTTCATTTTCTAACAAAATTGTTCACGAAAAATCAGTTTTTGAACGATTTCAAAATTTTCTCCAGAAAAAAAAAAAATTCGTTGATTTTCTTGTTTTTTTTCTACAGCAAATTTTATAAACGCAGATTTTTGACTAAATTCATGAGACTTTTGTATTTTCTAGCTAAATTGTATGCGAGACTTATTTAAACGAATTTGAACATTTTTCGAAATTTAAAAATCGTGGATTTTTTCCTCATTTTTTCTACAGAAAATTTTAAAATTTTAAAGTTCGTCAATTTTATTGAATTTTCATTTTCGCAAACGATATATTTTATTGAATACGAACTTTACATGTAAATAATAAAATTCACTTACCCGAAAAAAGAAAAAAAAAATGGAAGTAAATTTCAGAATTTTGCAGGGTAAACATTTTTATCTTCGAAGCTCATTCTATTAAGTGTTAGTAAAAATTTAATCATTTTGTAAATAGTAAAATTTACATAGCAAAAAGCAGTAGAAGGTATTTTATCAAGTTTTACTAAACATTTACTTATTTCAAAGTAATAAAATTTACTCATCCGAAAAAAGTATAGTAGAAAACCAAAGAATGGAGTAAATTTTACTATTTTCTGAGTAAATTTTATTATTTAAGGAGTAAATATTTATTACGTTCGAAAAACACTCTACTAATTGTATAAAAAGTTTCCTTATTTAAAAATACTAAATTTTACTCAGCAAAAAATAGTAAAAAATATTTTACTTTTTCCAGAGTAAACAGGGCAATATTCATAGTATTTTTTAGTACTTTTTACGAAAAATTTACTTATTCAAAAACAGTAAAATCTGCTCCGAAAATAGTATAAGCAAAATCGAAGAGTAAAATTCAATATTTTCAGAGAACATTTAATTGAATTCGAATAAGTTAAGTTTTACCAATAATTACTAAAATTTACCTTAAACCAAGCAAGAATTACTCCCAAAACAATAAAGAATTTTATGAAATTATTCTTACTATTTTTTTTCTGAGTAAATTTTACTATTTTACAAACTATTAAGGAGTAAATATTATTGTCATGTTCAGAGTATTTTTTATCAAGATTTCCTAAATATTTACTTATTCAAAAGTTTTAAAATTTGCTCATCCAAAAATAGTGAAAAAAAGAGAACGAAGTAAATTTTACTATTTTTGGAGTAAATTTTATTATTTAAGTAGTAAATATTTATTACGTGCGAAATACATTCTACTAATTGTAAAAAATACTAAAAAATTCTCTTTCTTGAAAATGGTACAATTTACTTAGCAAAAAAATAGTAAAAGTACTTCCAAAAAATATTTTACTTTTTCCAGAGTGTACATTGCAACTTTTAAAATAAATTTTAGTAACTTTTACTATAAATTTACTTATTTGAAACTTTAAAATATACTTCGAAAATAATATTAAGTAAAAACGAAGAGTAAAATTCAATATTTTCAGAGAACATTTAATTGACTTGAAATGAGTTAAGTTTTACTAGGAATTACTAAAATTTACCTTAAATCAAGCCAGGATTACTCCCGAAATAATAGAGAACAATCTGAAATTATTTTTACTATTTTTTGACGTATAAATTTTAATATTTTACAAATAAAAACATTTTTAGTACAATTAGTAGAATGTGTTTCGAAAGTAAATAATTTTTACTCCTTGAATAGTAAAATTCACTCTACTTTCTTTTTAACTATTTTTAAATGAGTAAATTTTACTATTTTACAAACTATTAAGGAATAAATCTTATTGTCATGTTCAGAGTATTTTTGACCAAGATTTCCTTAATATTTACTTATTCAAAAGTTTTAAAATTTACTCATCCAAAAATAGTGAAAAAAAGAGAACGAAGTGAATTTTACTATTTTTGGAGTAAATTTTATTATTTAAGTAGTAAATATTTATGACGTGCGAAGTACATTCTACTAATTGTAGATTTTTTCCGATTTCAAATAAGTAAATTTTAAGTAAGAATTACTAAAATTTCCTAGCATACATTACTCCGGAAATAGTATAATTTTTCTGAATATTCATTTTCTATTTTTTGCTGAGTAAATTTTACTATTTTCAAAATTAGTAACTTTTCTATCAATTGTATAAAAATATGCCTATTTTCAAAAATATTAAAATTTATTCAGCATGAAAGAATAAACATAATTTCAGAAAATATTTTACTATTTCCGAAGTCAACCTTGCTAGATTAGAAGTAATTTTTTATAATTCACACTGAATATTTTTTTTTATTCGAAATCAGTTAAATCTATTTCTAAAATTGTAAATTTGTTCTTGAAAGTGGTAAAAGTAATTTTCTAATTTGGAACTAAATCATTTTCTGTTTTTAAAGTAAATTTTTTTATAAAGTAAATTTCACCAAATTTTTTTCTAAAAATTTACTTATTGAAAAATAATAAAATTTACTTCGCCGAATATAATGGAAGTAAATCCCGAGTAAATTTTACTATTCTCGAGTAAATCTTATGCAGGATTCGAAGTAAATTTTACTAATTTTGATACTGAAAATTTACTTCTTGAAGAATTGTTAAATTTTGTCGGTAAACAGTAAAAGTGATTTCACATTTAAATTTTCCAGGTTTAAAGTAAATTTTATCAATTTATAATAAAAAGCGACTTAATTTCTTGAATAGTAATACTAATTAATTCGAAAATAGTGGAGGAATAAGTCCTGAATAAATATTAACTCTTGCAAAGTGAACTTTATTAATTTCGCAGTAAAATTTTTTGCCTCAAGTAAATTCTACTAATTTACATATTTAAAAATAACAATATGCGACTCTTTCTGAAACTTCATGGAAGAAAAAATCCAGAGTTAATTTTATATTATTTAAGTAGGGTAAATTTTATCACTAAACGAGTAATTTTTATATTCAATTTGTTATTTTTCCTCATATACAATATCCCTTTTGACGGTCTGTGGAGTATGTAATTTTTTGTTGTTGATGAAAATAATCTTTTCAGAAGTTGATATAAGAAGCGTCAATCTTTCAGCAAAGACAAGCATGTCTTTCAAAAAGGGAAAGACAAACGCAGCTTATTTTTTTGCTTCCTTAATGAATCGAAAGACTTTACGTTCCACTGGCTTGTCAGTATCATCTTCTTTATGTCCCATTGTTCACCAACATATTTCTCTCTTTATCCCTTATTCCATCGGAGGCAAAAAATTGTTCGTATTAAATTCCTCCCCTAAGCATTTAGCAATATTGAACGGATTTAATCAATAATATCTGTACTTAAAATATAAAATACAAGTAAAGTAGGAAAAATAAAAGGACATTCGCAGTTAAAAGCCATCGTGGTTGGAATATCAATTTTTAGAGATAAAATTCGGTTCCCAAGGGGAGTGGAACTAAAATAAAATTAAATTCAATTAAATTCGAAATTAAATTAAGTTCAACTAGTAAAGGAAGTTGAATTAATTAGTAAATTATTATTTAATTAATTTATTATTTTATTATTTAATAAATCCCGATGCAATTTGACTCAACTTTTTTTTATATAATGTAAGTGTAAAATACCGAATGGGAGATGAATATAATTTTCCAGATTCGTAACTGCTGCATCTATTAGCATATAATGTTTATTCAATTCAAAAATGCTGTTTATTAGTTTCTGTTAAAAGCGTTTCACATATATATCAGTTGTCTGATGTGTATTTTAAAAATAGTGCAATATACATCGTAGTAGATGGAAAAGTTGGCTTTAGTCCACTTTTATGTTTATATTTCTGTGGAAACAATAATAACGAATACGATAATTCAAGCATATTTTAACATTCTAAAGAATTTCTTTTGTGAATAAAATTTTACATTATGCGTTCTGTCTGAAACGAGTATTTTAGATTCATAAAACTCAGTTAAATGCAATAAGTGTATTTTATGTACTATAATCAAAAAACATTTTTTTTCACTTCACTATAAGGAGATAATAAAATTGCATTTTTCGAAATATTTGAATGTAGAAAACGAGGAAGAAAATTTTTGTTTCCTATCGAACAGTATTAGGAAAATTATAAACATTAAAAATTTAACAACTTAATAGCGATTTGAAATAAAAAAATGCTTCACTTTCTAGATTTTTTTTTAAGAAAAGGAAAATGAAATTAAACTTTAAATATTTACCACAAACAATTGCAACTCAAAAATGGTCCACTTCCTGAATATCTAGAAACAGAAAAGCAAAATAAAATGTTTATTCTTCTTAAAAGAAATTATGTAACTCATTATGAAAATCCATTTACTTAATGTTTATTTTAATTTTATTTATTTTACAATTTATTTATTATTTTTATAAAAAATAATAATGCAACGTTATTAGTTAAATTTGTCTACAAATTCAATTATTTTTATAAGTAATACAATTTTTCAATTTTCATTTTTCAAATTTTTCAAACGAATTCAATTTTTTTTAAATTCTAATCAAACTATTTGTGTCTAATTAAATTATTTTTACAAATAAAAATATTCTGCGAAGGAGTTTAATTATTTTTGAAAATAATAAAATTCTTTAAAGAAAGTCAATTATTACCAGCAATTAACAAAAAATTCTTCGAATGAATTTTAATTTTTATTTTAATAACAAAATTCTTTCAAAGAAATCAACTATTTCCAAAAATTTTGATAAAATTCTTTATAATAATTCAATTATTATCATAAATATTCCAATGCTTCAATAAAATTTATTTTTAAAATACAAATTTTGTAAAATATTTTTAATTTATCGAAAAGAATCGATTATTTAAGAAAAGTTTTCAAAATTCTTCGCAAGAATTCAAATATTTTTATAAATAGCAAAATTCTTCTCAGGAATTCAATTAGATATGAAATTTTAATAAAATTCGTTGCAAGAATTCAATTATTTTCCTAAGTAATAAAGCTCATCGCAAGCTATCAATTATGTTTAATACTTTTATTTAATTATTTATTATTTTAATTAATTTTATTAAATTTATTCATTTTATTAATTTCATTATTTTTAGTTTTAAATGAATTTTTCGAAAAATGCAATATTTCTTAAAAATAAGGGACTAAAGTTTCGAACGTTCAAATGAACGAAATTTTTTTTCAAGTGTTTGTTGAAAATTACTGTACAAAAAAGAAAAATAATTAAAATTAATTAAAGAATATTTAGTTTAGAATTAATTTCTTTTCATCTAAAAAATAATTTTTTACACGGAAATATAAATTAGAAAAAGAAAAAAAATTTTGTCGTTTATTTGAACGTTCAAAACTTCAAGAACATTTAAAGTTTTAATAAAATTCTTCAAATGTATTCAATTATTTAAAAAAATTTTATATAATTTATTTAATAGAATATAACAATTACTTAAAACACATTTTTAATTCAATGTCATGAAAGAATTTAATTATTTAAATAACTTATAATGTCATTTTTTCTAACAATTCATTTCTTTTAATCAAAAATTGTGAATAAACTATTTATAAGAATTGAATTTATAAGAAAATATTCAGTCATTCAATAAATGATTTATTTTTGTACGTAAATAATCGAATTCTCATAGAACTTTCTTAAATTGATTCAAAATTGAATTTCACATTTAAAATTTTAGATAATAATAATAATAATAGTAATAATAATAATAATAATAATAATAATAATAATAATAATAATAATAATAATAATAATAATTGAATATGACGAGCATAATTATAATGCTTTTAGAACTTTTAGAAATAATTTAATTTCAAAAGTTATATTGAATTGAAATCTTTGAAATTTAAATTGTAAAATTTTAATAATATTCAAATTTTGATTTTTGAATAAAACTATTAAAGCTTTAAATAATTTCATTTGAAAATTTCAACAAGAAATATAATTGACTTTTGGAAGTCAATTTGGAATTGACATTATTGTAAATTTTAGAATTAAATCTCAAAAAAACTTTACACTGAAATCGTTAACAATAATTTAATTCCTGTTGAAAAAAAAGATATTTAAATATTTATTTAAAAGTAAAAATTCAATTTTTAAACGAAATTTAATTTAGACATGAAAGAATGGATTCTTGAAGTTTAATATTTTGATAGCTACATTTTTACCACTTTTTTTTGGTCTAAAATCTGCTTTTTGCTTCTTTTCTGAAATTATTTATCGAGTACGAAGCCTGAGTAAATGGTAATATTTTTTTAACGATATTGAAAATATCAAATAATATAACTTCTTCATCTCCTGTTTACTTCTAGTTCTAATTTTAATTTCTCGAATTTTTTTATTACTCTAAAATTTTATTATTTTGTTAAAATAATTTAATTTATATTTCATTAGTTTAATTCATTTCATTTTTTAATTTTTTTTTTAATTTAATTTTTAATTTTAAATTTTAAATTTTAATTTACTGTATTTTATTATTTTAGATTTTGCTCTCGTACTTTACTACGAGAGCAAAAATTCTAGAGAATTAAAATTTCTCTCTTTTTCTTCTTTGACATTCTTTTTTTCGCGAAAACAAAAGAAGACATGAATTTTTCTAAAGGAAAAAAACATCGGTACGAGTTTTATTTGTTGATATGTTTTTTTTATATGGAACAAAAGAATGCAAAAATAGAATTAGAAATGAAAAAAGAAATGATCGCACGTGCTCTCTTTAATCCCTATGACATCGAGTGCATTCTCCGGGAGAATGCTGGAGCATTCTCTCTCATCCTTCTCTCTCTTTCTATATCTCTCGTTCTATCTATGCGCGTGCGCTAATTTTAATGACCCCGCAGGATTGAGTCGCGTTTCAGAATTCTTCATTGAGAAAATAAAATGCAAAAGAGAATATTTGTCCGTTTTTTTATACAGATAAAAAATAATAAATAAGATACGATTCTATAGGCACATGCTGCTCAGATTATTTTTTGCCTCTCTTTTTTCATTTATATTTTAATATTATATGTATGTACAAGTGGAAATCTCTCCTGCAACTTTCTTCCTCAGCCACGCCTTTCCATAGCTCGGAAATTATCGTTGTGTTGAATATATATGTTAAAGCATATATGTGCGAATTGTGGAATATTTACACACATACTAACTTTCCCAACTAAACGAATGGCGTGAGAACGATGAGTAACAATTCTCCACATATACAAATACTATACACAGAATTTATTAAAATGAATGTATATATAAAATTTCTAGGTTTTATCAAACGAATATCTTCGAAAACTTTGTAGTTCATGAGAGATATCTTTGTAAATATGCAAATTTTTAGCAAATTTTTATTTTCTTTCTCTAAATCCGAATAATTAGAAATGGATAATTGTTAGTAATATTTTGACTGATTTTTTTATGCAAAATTTGGTAAAAAATATCCAATTATTAGTAGAAAGAAACTAATTATTAGGAAAAAATAACTGATTACTAATAATTAAATAAGTAATTATTAGGAAGAAGTAACTGATTACTAATAATTAAATAAATAATTATTAGTAGAAAATTACTGAATATTAATAGAAAATAAATAATTATTAGCTGAACCTTAGGTTCAGGAATTAGTAAAAAAAATTACTATTAGTAGAGAATAACTAAGTAGTAGGAGAAAATAACTGATTATTATTTTTATTATTATCATTATTGGAAAATAAACTGAATATTAATAAAAATAACTAATTATTAGGAGAAAAAACTAATTATTGGAAGAAGGTAAAAAATCATTAATAAATTACTAATAATTAGTAGAATGTGACTAAATATTTAGAAGGGAATATTTAATTAGTAGAAAATTATTATTATTAGTCGCTAATTATTATTAATAATTATTATTAGTCACTATTAGCAGTTAATAATTTATAACTTATTGTCAATATAATAGTAAAATAATTTATTTCTCTACTTCTTTTATTTGGAAAAATCAGGGTGTCTACTAACCGGGAAATCCGGGAAATAACCGGGAATTTAATTTAACCGGGAATTAACCGTGATTTTTATACAAAACTGGGAATTTTTTCACCAAAATTACAAAAAGTTTTATTATTTTAATTTGTTTTTAAAAAAATTACTTTTTATTTCAATTTTTATAGATTTTTATACTATTCTCTAACTTTGAATTAGTTAAAAAAAATTAATTTGATAGTAAAAGTCAGACACTCATTCAAACAGATAATGTAAATAAATTTAAAAAAATTATGGAGTTAATAGAAATATTGTGAAATTAGACTGAAAATATGTAATTTAATTTGTTAATGAATTTCTTTAGAATCTTTTTAACAAATAAAATTTTTAAAGTATTTTAATCTAATAATTAATAATTGGATTTTATAGTGAGATTTTAATGAATGCATGTTTCTTAGTGCGAAGATTATTAATTAAAATTTTTATTAGTTAATTTAAAAAAATCGAAATACACTTTAAATTTTTTATTAAAATTCAATTTTCGCAAAATTTTTTTTTTAATTCTGAAAAATTGTTGAAATTTTTCAATTCCATTTGTTTCAAGATAATTTAATTTTTCTAAACAAATGATTGAAAATTTCTGAAATAAATTAAATTTCTCAACATTTTTTTAAGTAATTTAATTCATTGAAAGATTTTTAATTTAAATTTTTCGAAAATAATCAAGCGAAGTTAGTGATCGTAATTATAATTTTATTTTTAAAGTATAAAGTCCCTCTTAAAATTTTAAATCAATTTTTTGCTTCTAAAAATTATATTATTCTATTATTATTCAATAGTTATAATTATTGAACTTCTCTTAAATTTTTATAATTTTAAATTTCTGAATGTTCAAATAAATGATATTAATCATTTCTTAAGCAAATTTAATGTTTATTACTTATTAAGTAAATAATTAATTATCACTGCTTTTTTTTAAATTGTAATAAAATTCTTCACAGGAATTAAATTATTTTCATAAATAATATCATTCTTTGGAAGGATTTAAATTATTCTTGTAAATAATAAAATTCTTTGCCGAAATTCAATTATTATCAATAGAATTCTAAAAAACTTGAAAATGAAAATTTCCAATTATAATTATAAAAAGACAAGATTATTGTTAAAAAATTGAAAAAAATTATTTTCCAAATTTTCAATTAAAATTATTATTTATTTTTTTTATTAAAATTTACATATTTATAAATCAAATAAGAATTTACATTATTTTAAACAAAAATAAAGGGAAAGATAAATTTTCAATTGAATTGACGATTTCTTTTATTAGAAGTAAAAACGATTTGATGAAAAGAAATGGGAAAAGAAAAAGCGCGAGTAAATTTAAAACGAATCTAATTGAAATTTCATGTATAAAAAAGAATTTAATTTACGGATTTTATTCACGAAGACACTTTGTATGGATTTTAATTTAAGGGAAAAGTGTGAAACAAACTTTTTCTTATGAAACTTTATTAAAAGTATATTATGAGAAACTTTCTTTATTATAAAGTTTCTTTATTTATAAAGTTTGTCAGAAAGGATTCAGATTCATGATACTTTTATTTTTAATATTTATAATAGAATCTGCCTTATTAAAGTATTTTAAACTCCCATTCTTGTTTTCTAATATAAAAATTTTCGTTAAGTTTTTTTGTACAATTTTTTTTAATTGGGAAATGGGGCAAAAAAATTGTCAATTGGAGTAAATTTTCGAATAAATAATTTTTGATAAGTTTTCGAGAAAAAGGGTTATTGAATCAGTTTTGAAATATTAAGTAGATGGAAATTTATATGAACACTTTAATATTAAAGTGCGTTATTAAAGTTTTATGTGGTAACCATAAACGCCTCGTCGAAATTTCCGGCGTCCCAAGACAATAAATTTCACCTAGTCATAATCGTATAATGTTACTTAGGAGGAAGAACTTAGCGAAAATTAACTGAAAATTAAGAATGAACTTTGCTTTTATGAATAAAACATTTAGTTAAAATGTTAAGAAAAAATATTTCCTTAAAAAATTAGTTTGTTAATTAGTTTTATTAGTAAAAAATCGGAAAATTAGTTTTTTCAATTCGTCCTACTCTATATTTTTTAAAAAATTTTGTTTTTATAACAAAAAATGACTAAATAAAAATTTCGAAGAATATTTACAAATTGAAAATTGTTAGTAATATTATTCATCACATTGTGAACAATACAATTGACAAATTTCTCAAAATTAAAGAACGATAAAATTAATATTCCTTTCTCAATTATTAATTGTAGAAATTTTTTATCTGTACATTTATCCAATTTGTATAAATGATTCAGGAGTTGATAAAAATTAAAATTTATCACACTCTTCCAGAGAGGCTTATTATAATTAAGAAAATATTCCCTACTTAAAAAATATCAGTTGAGCAAATTTTTAATTTTCTGTCCAATTACTTCTTGGATATTAAAAACGGATTACTTTCGAAAAGATTTACACAAGCATTTTAATTTTCATGTATAAAAGATTCAGTTCATTTATGTAATACAGTAATATAATTATAAAATCACAGTTATACTTTTATCGCGACTAATTTGAATTTAACTTTTTCAATTTAAAAGTAAATTAAAATTTAATTTTCCTTCTTATTTAAAAATTTTTAATTCTAATTTAAATTTCAGTTGAAATTTTTTTTTCTTTATTTATTGCAATATAAACGGGCATGAAAGAATTACTCCTTGTCTGTTTTTGATTTTGTTTTAACTTTTTTAATTTTAATTGTAATTTTAATTTTAATTTCAATTTCAATTTCAATTTCAATTTCAATTTCAATTTCAATTTCAATTTCAATTTCAATTTCAATTTTTATTGTTATTTTTATTTCAATTTTTATCTTTCAATTTTAATTTATTCTTACATAATTTTTATTTTAATAGAACTAATTTTAATTGAAATTTTAGTTTCGATTTCAAGTTTTATTTTAATTGTACCTGATTTTCATTTTAAACTTCTGTAATTTTGAACTTATGAAATAACTTGGAATAATTGACATTTTAATTCGTGAATTTAACTTTAATTAGTTAATTTAAACATTAGAAATTATTTTCCATTGAAACGATAAGAGGCGAATTTTTGTTGTTCTTATATTGTCTAATAGCAAAATAGTTGTAAATTTCAGATAAATTGAATTTTCTTGACACAATTTGATTTTAAAAGGAGATATTGAGTTTTAGAGCGCACGCGAATCAACAATCAACGAGCGAAGATTCAAAGTCGTTTACTTTTATAGCACAAAGTATAGTCTTGAATTCTAATTAGCAATTAACGAATAGAAATTACATTTGGTTGAGGAAAGAAGGAATTTTGCCATCGCCCTTAGATTTTCAATCTCCTCCCCTTCAACCTCATCCCCCTTTTAAATGTATGTCCATTAATATAAATTTCCCCTTCCACTCACTCATTGTTTTATTAATAATGAAGAAAATTAAAATAAATAAAATAAATTGTAAAATATGGAATAATTTTAGAACATAAAAATAAATTAGAATTATTAATTCATTGAAAATTAATATAATTTTAAAAGCAAAAGTTATGAACAATTAATAAATAATAATTATAATAATAATAGTGAAAATGATAATAATGAAAATAATAATAATAATAATAATAATAATAATAATAATAATAATAATAATAATAATAATATAATAATCAGAATTACAATAATTTCCTGTGATATCTATACCTGTGTGTTTGCGAAGGTTTCATATAACTATTATACGTACACGTATAATTTAAATCAGCAACGAGATGACTTAGACTAGATTTCATACATATGTGAACTAGGAGAGAAATTTAGGTCACTCATTTCTTATTATATTTTACACTTTTTCCATTACACACTATATATAGTCACTTATTTTCAATTTATGCACATAAAATTTCCCTTTTAAAATCATTTCTACTTTTTGGCTTATAAATAATTGCCCATTCCGTATCAAAAGTAATTTTTCTAATTGCGAAATCTGTTTTCTTTTTCTATTTAAAAAGTGAAAATATAAAAAAATTAAATACAAATATATTGTATAGGTATGAATGTAAATATTAATAATAACAGTAATAATATTTATATAAATATAAATGTAAATATAAATATAAATATACGAATTTCGTACTAATTTTTCTTTACATACAATAAAAAAAAAAATTTTTTTTTATCGTCGAGTTGAATGGTAATATTGTTGAATCACATGTCAGTTGTTGAATTCTTTACTTGATTTCTATTCATCGAATACACACACTCTTTGTATATTGAATAGCATTGAATTCAGAAGTATTATACACGTCAGAGGAGGGAGTTCACAGGTCTCTATTTATATGTGTACAAGAAATAAAGAAAAAAAAATGAAAAAAAATAGAAAACCATTCAAAATTCATATTAATTGTAACTACAATCTTCACTCGAGTTTACTTCTTATTATTTATATATATAAATATGCATTCAAATATTTCCATTTACAGACATTATAATCACTTTATTCAAAGTCTAAACGTTTTAAGTTGGAGAAAATATTTTGTCTTAATTTTTTTTTTGCATCACAATAGCAGCAATAAAATTAAGTCGCAAGTAATAGTTACGCAGAAGAATATTTTTCATTTGAATTATCGATAAAATTTATTTGGCAATCGATTAAAACATTAGAAGATTATTTATCTCAGAGATAAAAAAAATTAGCTGTAAATACATTTATTTGTTAATTGTTACAAAGAAAAATGATTTTTTTCTCCAGCTTAGTTAGAATTTTTCTTTAAATTAAATAAAATTAATTTGTTTCTATGATAAAATTTTTTTTTTGAGCAAAAAAATTGTTTAAGATAAAAACTGATTTATTTAAAAGAAAAAATATGTTTCAAATATTGATTACAAGTCACAAATTTTTTTTTCTCTTTGGCTAAACTAAATTTTTTTTTCAATTAAATTAAATTTACGTGAAAAAATATTTACATGAATAAATTAACAGACTCTGAAATAACAATAAATATACCTAATAATATAATAAATTGAAAATATTTTCTAAAAATCAGAACAAAATAATTATCATCATCATCATCATAACTACAAAAATTTTTTTTATTGTATGTAAAGAAAAATTAGTACGAAATTCATATATTTTTATTTATATTTACATTAATATTTACATTTATATTTATGTAAATCTTATTATTGTTATTATCAATATTAAAGAATAAAAATAAATTTTAACATCGTAATTTTCCACTTGTAGAGAAACGTAAAATGTACAAAATTTAATAGACAACAAATGTTTCTATTTCAATAATTTAATGACTTAATAATGTCAAAATTAAATTATAAAATAAAATTATAAATTAAAATTATAAAAGAAAAGAAAATAAAATAAGACCAGCGATTTGAATCTAGTTTAACAGGAACTAAATTTTCCTCAGTCGAATCAATTTCGCTTTTTTTTTGTACAGAAATTGATTTCCAGTTCTCTGTCATAAAAATCGATAATCAATATATATTATGTATATAAACATATAAAAAATGATCTATAAAGTTTAAAAGTCGCAAAGAGACATTTTATCGACTGGAATATCGATAAAGTCAATAATATTTATTATTTATTGCCATTTTAATTGATTTCCACGACTTTCACCTTCTTATGACGAAAATTTCTTTTCATAAGATTTTTATATTTATAAAGACATAATAAATACCTAAAAATAATAGTATTTTTTAAATAATAGTATCACAAATTATTTTTTATTAAATAGTCGCATGAAATATAATTTTACATGAATTTTCCCGAAATTATTCACCAACCTTTTTTTTGAAATTTTCTTTTGAAATATTTTGTCATACTTTTAATTTTCAATAAAAATTATAGTACTGCAAAAAAAATTTATTACGATATTTATAATATTAAAATATTTAATTTCGATTTTTTGTAAATTTTTAAGTTATTTATATCTAGATATAATTTATATTGAATTTACTATTTTGCTATAAAAAAAAGAATTAAATTGTAACAAAAGAAGAATGGATTTATTTTCTTTTTCTCATTATGAAAATTTGAATCAAAATGCAGAAAATTTATAGAAGGAGAATGAGTTCTTATATAAAAATCACTTATCGTGGGAAGGAATATCGATAATAAATCCTTCAGTTTTGTCGTTAAATCCCTGATCTAAGAAACATATTTTGCCATATAATTAATGAAACATTACTATACAGAATTCACTTGCACTTATTTAATGACACGCAATAGTTTCTGCTTCGTGAGACGATTAATTAAATCAGCAACAGTTCTTTAAATCTCTGCGTTATCAGCAGCACAATGAAAATCGTCATTTATTATTTTCTTTCAGAAAAAGAAAATGTGTACATGAAAAATGATTTCTTCAAATTGATTTCTTCTCTAATTTAATTTTCTATTTTTATCAGAATTTTTTAATTTTTTTAAAGATTTAATTTATTTTTCAATTATTATTATTGTTATTGTATTAAAATATATTCGTAATAATAATG
The DNA here is from genome assembly GCA_032873175.1 of Leptopilina drosophilae. Classification (NCBI taxonomy): domain Eukaryota; kingdom Metazoa; phylum Arthropoda; class Insecta; order Hymenoptera; family Figitidae; genus Leptopilina; species Leptopilina drosophilae. The sequence continues at coordinate 17,878,181 of CM065481.1, forward strand.
TTAATAATACGTAATAATTTTTATTTTTTATTTTATATAAAATTTTTTCGAAAATATTTTATCACTTTTTTTATTTATTTATTTAAGAAATCAACGGGCAAATAGACAGAAAAAAAGTATAGGGGAGAATTTTTCACTAAAATTCATTTATTTTTGTCTCGAATAAGAGAAAATTAATTTTATAAAAAAAAGCCACGAAACGTCGCATTTTGACGCTTGATAAATAAGGCACACACATGAGAAACAGGTTTTTCATTTTTATATCTCTCGAGAATTACGTGAACGTTTACGTAGATGGTTTGAGACAAGTTTGTCCCGTATTACATACATACAACGAACGTGCAACACATTTATTTGAATTACGAGCAAAAAATGGAAGGAAAAAAAAACGAAAAATTTCCTCAGTCAATGAAGATATATTCATAAACTTATGCTCTCATCTCTTATGATTTTTGCGGTTTTTCTCGTTATCTCATTCTCTCGTTATTTTTCCTATATTTCGCGAAAAAAATGTAATGGTTTCTCTAAAAAAATTTTACTATCTTCGTTTTCGACTCATTCAGAGTTTATTTTCTTTTTTTTTAAACGGCGCGCATATTCTAAAAAGGGAAAATATTCCTTTCATTAACTGGAACTTTATTTCAATGATAGAGAATTTTTTTTTCCTTTGAAAGAAACAATTTTTTAATAGAAATTTTTTCTGTGTAAAGTATTTTTCAAAAGATTTAATAAAAAGTTTATTAAACATTTTTTCGATATTATCTGCATGGAAAAAAGTTTGTTTGAACAATTTTCCAGAAGGAAATAATTTAGCAGAGAGAATATTGTTGTTAAATTGTTCAGAAATGGAGGAAATATTAGAATTCATTTCCATTGTTATTACTTTATTATTTTTTTCAATTTTCTTTGTTGAACATTGGGAATAAATAATAATTATTATCATTATTTTCATTACTATTAATTTAAAATAATAATGTCAATAATTGAAAAGTATCAATATAATTATAACAATTATCGTGGAGAAAATGTTGTTCTGAAAATTACTAATGATTCCCTTAATTGATCTTTGGAATATGCGGTGCTAATCTCATTGACAATTTCCTTTCACTTGTCCATCGTTATCCCATACAATATGTGCTATGCAATACCGACAAACTTTCACTACCACTATGTTGGAATACTAATGTTTCTTTTTTTTCAATCAAGTTACGTTCTGGTCATCTCATGCGAATTCTCTGCGGCTAAGAATAAAACAATTTCTTTCATAGTAGTTTTCTAAAATAAATTATTCTTATGTCACGTACATGGAGGAAAACAATTTCTTGCACGTGTAAAAAGAAAATTATTTTAGTCATTTTATTTCATAATTATTAGTTTTTTCTTTAGATTATTATTTTCCTGATAATTTTTATTAAAAAACACTATTTTATTTATTCTCGAAATTGAATTATTTTTTTGCTAAAAATAAATTGTAATTATTTTTTTGCTAAAAATAAATTGTAATTTATAAAAATAGTTTGTACATGTTTTTGCCAATAATTTGTAATTTATGAAAATAATTTTTTTTAACATAATGAATTTTTGAAAACAATTTATATTTTTTTAATGAAAAATTTGTAATTCATAAAAAATTGTCAAAAATTCTTCTGAACAATTTTTAATTCATAAAAATAGTCATAAATTTTTCTGAATAATTTTTAATTCATAAAAATAGTCAAAAACTTTTCTGAACAATTTTTAATTAATAAAAATAATTTACAACTTTTTTTGGGTAATAATTTATAATTTTGTAGTTTAAAAATTAATTTTTGTGAATAATTTCAAATAAGTTATCTTTTCCTCTATCTTAAGTTAAGAATTTGAGAAGTTTATATTTTTCTTATACTAAAAAGAAAAAATGATGACGTTTTAATATTTAAAAAAAAAACGAAACGAAAGAAAAAGACAAATGAAAATGTTGGGTGACAATTATTTTTAAAAGTTTTTTGGACAGACCTTCTTGTTATTATACAAGTTTCTCGTGCAGACTAGACATTGTATGTAAAGAATACCCAAGACTTTTGAATGCACGCTTTTTACGAAGCAAGAATTTTTTTTCATTCTTTTTTTTTTGATAAAGACTTTGTGTAACGTACTTTTTACCATCAAAAGTAGAGTCACGTTTAAAAAGGCAGAAAAAACAGAAAAAAAATGGATGACGTCTGTACATAAAATACCAAAACAATTTTTTTTTAATCAAAAATCAACTTTGAAAAAAGACTTGAAAATACTGTTTAAAAAACGACTTTAAAAAAATAATTTTGAAAAAATAAACATTTAAAAAAAATCAATTTTAAAAAAATAGAAAAAAAACTGTAAAGCTTAAAAAATTTTAATAAATTTTAATAAATTTTAATAAATTTATTATTAAAAAAAACAAAAAAAAAAAAACAAAAAAAAGAACGACTTAAAAAACAACTTCAGAAAACAACTTTAAAAAAATCAATTAAAAAAATTAATTTAAAAATTAATTTAAAAATTAATTATAAAAATTTCAAACTTTAAAAAAATACTTAATGTTTAAAAGTCATAAGGAATGATTGATTTAAAAAGGAAAATTAATGTGACACAAAAAGTATAGTTATTTCTTTCATTTCAAATGTCAATTGCAATAATTTAAGATTTAATTAGTTAATGAGTCATGTCGATGTTCACATTCTTCCATCACTCTGCCTTAGTAAATGTTCTACACATTTGTTAGACAACTTCTCTGTTCTTATCTCGTTTTTCCGTCTCTTGGGTAAAGAATAAACTCAATTTTTTTTTGTTCACGATTCTGAAAAAAAAATGTTTTTACTCTCTTCCCTACTGAATTTTAATACAAAAATTGCGTTCCAAATTATTAAACCAAGAATTTTTGTCGAATTATTGGAAAATTTTCTTTACTGACTCATTGACTGTGAAATTGTTGTTTGGAAAATTTTCTCTGATGTTTATTGACTGCATAATTTTTTCAACAACATTTTCCCTGGTGTTTATTGCCTATAATTAATATTATGAGAAAAAAAGAATTTGGTTTTTCTTTAATTAATTATAAAAATAGTTTTTTTTATGTTTTATTATTAATTTTTCTTTATTTAATTATTATCACGTATTTTTTATCTATTAAGTTATCAATTTTCGTTGATTTTTTTTTAATTATTGATTTTATTTCTCCTTTATTTAATTATTTATCAATTATTATTTTTCTTTAATTCGATTGTTAATTATTATTTTTCTTTTATTCGATTGTTAATTATTATTTTTCTTTTATTCGATTGTTAATTATTATTTTTCTTTTATTTGATTGTTAATTATTATTTTTCATTTATTTAATTATTGTTTTTCATTTATTTAATTATTATTTTTCTTTTACTTATCAAACATTTTTTTTATTTGATTATAAATTATTAATACTTTTTCTTTATTCAATTGTCAACTATTATTTTCTCTTTATTTAATTATCTGTTATTATTTTTTCTTTATTTAATTATGAATTCTTAATACTTTTGCTTTATTTAATTGTCAACTATTATTTTCTTTTTTGTTAATTATCAATTATTTTTTCTTTATTTGATTAACAATTATTAATAGTCTATCTTTATTTATCACTTATTAGTTATTAATAACTATTTCTTCTCTGTTTATTATTATTTCTTAATTATTAAATTGTCAACTACTATTCTTGTTATTTAATTATAATTATTTATTAATAAAGAATATTCATTAAATAGAAGGTTAATTATTTTAACGCTAATTTCGATGAATCTGTATTAATTACTTAAATTCTTTTTTCATCACTTTTTCTGCATTTGAAAATTTTTCTCTACTAAATGTGAAAATATATTGAAAAAATAAATAATCGAAGGAGCAAATAATACGGCATATGTCAATATTATTGATATTGGACGGGCGTCGACATTTAGAATTAGCATGAATTAGATAATGCCGGCAATGCAAAGTGAATATATAAAGTCTGCAGGTCGCAATCATGTATCATGCAAAAAGCCATGCTTAGATATACTTAATGAAAGCACCGGATGGACATATAAAGTACCTTCATCACTATGAAGTCTGTTATCTCGGAAGTAATAAAAACTCATTTTTTTTTGCAAACAAAAACGTTTTTTTTTTAATTGCAATTATTTTTCACTATGAAAATTAAAAATTACAATAAAAATTTGGGAACAATGTAATCAAACACTGGAAAGAATAGATTTTCTAATTTTCTATAAAATTTTCTGCGTTAATGTTAAAAATCAATTTTGCAAAAAAAATTATTTCGAATTAATAAACATTTCCACTAATTCAAATGTTAGTTCTAATTAAGTTAGTAAAAAAACTAAGTAAAAAACTAAGTTAAAAAATAAATAATTTTTTAACTTTAATAAATTTTTTGTTAATTTTTTAGTTCGAAAATTTTGGCGATGGAAAAAGAGAAGTAAAACTGCTGATTAGAAGTGTATAATATTTTTTTTTTTTTTTCACCGGAAGAAGACAAAGATCGTATGGACTAGACGATGATTGTGTAACAAAAAAAAAAGAGAAAAGAAAAGAGAAAAAACTTTTGTTTGTACTGTATGGGCCATGAAGAGTCTTCTTCTCTATGAAAGATTTCAATTTCTTCACTGAGGAAATTCTCGAGGTCACTTGAATAGAATATTGCCTACACTGTGTGACCTCTGCAAACTTCAGTGCTTTTGTGCTGAAAAAAAGGGCAAGATTCATAGCGAGATGGAAGAAATGTAAAATTCAAGAAACTTACTGTCACTTCACCTCCGCGACAGTGTTTCAAAAAATTTCTTCTGTCTATTCTTTACATACATTTTTTTTTGCTCTGTATTTTTTTTCTTGCCTAAAAAAAAATTTCTTCTGCAAATAAAAAATAAAGTAATAATTTTTCTTCTTGTAAATTATTAATATATATTAATTAAAGATTCAACTGGTTTTTAATAAGTTTTCCCTCAAATATTTTAGTAAAAAAATTTAAATATCGTGAAAAATCTCAATGAATTAGAATTTTTAGTAGAAATTAGTGAATAAATAATTAACCAACTTTTTTCGAAACTAAATTTATAGTAAAAAATAAATTTACCTACTTATTTAATTTGACGAAAATTTTAACCAATTCTCAATAATTTTCCTTTCAAAATTCTTAAATAAAAAATTTGAAAAATTACTATACGAAATAAATGACTGGATAATAAATAAAACAAAAGAAAAAAAATTAATATGCTTTTTGGTTGTTTATTATATTTTTCCTCGATGAATTATTCAATCACCAATTCGAAATTAAAATGATGGAAGCAGCGAAGGAGTTTTTTATTCCTCAATAATAATTTGAAAATAATCACTATATTGAAGATATAGCGCGCAATTTAATAAATATTTTCTTTATTTTCTAATTCGCATTGCTTATTCTTACAAGAATTTGCTATACTTGCAAAACAATATTATATTACAGTTCGTTATCTGCATGATCTTATGAATAAAATGTTTGATTACAGTTCCGAGTAAACCGCTAGATCTTATTGCACGTGGAATTACATCCTTCACCATAGATTTATCGTGGTCCAAACCTGAGCACGCGAATGGGGTCATAACAGGCTATCGAATTTACTACATGCATTCCAATTTTACTGATGTTAAAACGCACAAGATTGCCGATGAAGATCCGAAGAGCATCGATTTTACCCTCGACGAACTTCGTAAGTCAATTTAATTTGTTTAATTATTATCAATTTCTCGTTATACATTTTTCGAATAGTAGAAGAAAAGTAAATTGTTTTTCCCTCATTTCCTTCTTTAATTTTGATAAAATAACTACTATATTTATAAAAAAAATTGTTTAAATAAAATGAAAAAAAAGATAAATTATTTTTACTACTTATACATTAATTTAATTTTAAATTGAAGTGAAAAAAATTGTTAACTGAATTAAGTAATTTTTTTCTGCTATCTAAATCTAAATTAGTAAAATATCTTATCAATTCGAATTAGTGAAAATTATAATTAATTGTAATTAGTAAAAATTAAAATTATTTCTAATTAATAAAAATTATTTTACATTCGAAAAAATTCTTATTATAACTTGAATTGGCTGCATTTTTTTTTGTTCAAATAGAAAAAAATTTCTTATTAATTCAACTTAGTAAAAATTATAATTATTATTTATTATTAATTAATTAATTATTATTAATTTAAATTGTCAGAATTTTTTGGTTCAAGTAGAAAAAAATTTCTTATTAATTCAAGTTAGTACAAATTAAAATTAATTTTAATTAGTAAAAATTATAATTATTAATTATTATTAATTAATTATTATTATTATTTATTTGAATTGTCAGAATTTTATGGTTCAAATAGAAAAAAATGTCTTATTAACTCAAATTAGTAAAAATTATAATTAATTATAATTAGTAAAAATAAAAATTATTTCTAATTAATAAAAATTAATTTTAATTCGAAGAAATTCTTATTAATTTGAATTGAATGGATTTTTTGATTCAAATAGAAAAATATTTCTTATTGTTTCGAAATTCGAATTGATACAAATCATAAATAATTAATTTTAATTAGTAAAAATTAAAATTATTAATTATTATTAATTAACTTTTATTAATTTGAATTGTCAGGATTTTTTGGTTCAAATAGAAAAAAATTTCTTATTAATTCAAGTTAGTAAAAATTAATTATTATTATTATTATTAATTTTAATTAGTAAAAATTAAAATTATTAATTATTATTAATTAACTATTATTAATTTGAATTGTCAGAATTTTTTGGTTCAAGTAGAAAAAAATTTCTTATTAATTCAAGTTAGTACAAATTAAAATTAATTTTAATTAGTAAAAATTATAATTATAAATTATTATTAATTAATTATTATTATTATTTATTTGAATTGTCAGAATTTTATGGTTCAAATAGAAAAAAATTTCTTATTAATTCAAATTAGTAAAAATTATAATTAATTATAATTTGTAAAAATTAAAATTATTTCTAATTAATAAAAATTAATTTTAATTCGAAGAAATTCTTATTAATTTGAATTGAATGGATTTTTTGGTTCAAATAGAAAAATATTTCTTATTGATTCGAAATTCGAATTGGTACAAATGATAATTAATTTTAATTAGTAAAAATTAAAATTATTAATTATTATTAATTAACTATTATTAATTTGAATTGTCAGGATTTTTTGGTTCAAATAGAAAAAAATTTCTTATTAATTCAAGTTAGTAAAAATTACAATTAAATTTAAATAGTTAAAATTAAAATTAAAATTATTTCTTATTAATTCATGTTAGTACAAATTAAAATTAATTTTAATTAGTGAAAATTATAATTATTAATAATTATTAATTAATTATTATTAATTTGAATCGTCAGAATTTTTTGGTTCAAATAGAAAAAAATTTCTTATTGATTCAAATTAGTACAAATTAAAATTAATTATAATTAATAAAAAATAAAATTATTTATAATTAATAAAAATTAATTTTCATTCAAGAAAATTCTTATTAATTTGAATTGGCTGCATTTTTTTTGGGTTAAATAGAAAACAATTTCCCATCAATTCGAGTTAGTCCTAATGATAATTAATTTTAATGAGTAAAAATTATTTTAATGAGAAAACATTCTTATTAATTTGAATATCTAAAAGTTCTTATTGAAGAGAATTAGTAAAAATTCTTACTGACTTAAAACTTCAATTTCGTTGTATTTTTGAATCGAAAGGATAATAATTGTTATAAATTTCCTTCTTAAATTTAGAAAAATTTATTCAAAAAATTTGTTTTTAAAGATTTTACCATTAATTTAATTTGAAATCGAATTGATAAAAAGTCTCAGCTTCAATTCAATTATTTTTTCTTGCTGTGTAAATTTTAATTACAAAACTCTTGTGAATTTTAATTCATAAAATATTATTATTATTTTGAAGTAGAAAAAATTCGTATATTTTTCAAATTTATTATTGAAAATTAATTCGTATTGATTGAATTTGAGGTGGAAGTTGACAAAATTTTTGAACTGAAATTGATTAATTTTTCCCTGACACGTGAATTTTAATTAGTTTTCTTACTAATTTGAATCTGTAAAAATTTTAAATTAGTAAATATTTCTTACTAAGTGGAAGTAGTAAAAAAACATTTTTAATTTGAATTAGTAAAAATTCTTATTAAATTCAATAAGTAAAAATTCTTTGCAATTGAAAACTTTACTTTCATTATGGTTTTTAAATAAAAAATTCCTTGTCTATTTTCTATTTATTTAGAAATTTTCTTCTTTTTTATATTTAAAAAAATGTATTACCTTTAATTAGTACATTTTTTCTTGTTGTCTAACATGTTATTATTAAAAATTAATAATTATTTAAATTATTAAAAATTTCTATTACTTTGAATTAGTAAAAAGTCTTTCTCATTTGAATTTTAATTTTGTTAAATTTTACTGTTACAAAAAAATGTTTTCACTAATTTGTTAAGTAAATTTAAACTAATTAAAAACCCAAAAATCAGTCTCTAATTCAAGAAAAAAAATTAAAAATTAAATTAAATTAATTAATTAAATTGAAAAATAAAAAAATATTAAAAGTATTTCAAATTTAAAGAGCTTTAAATTATTCGAAAATTTTTAGTTAATTAAAATACACAATATAATATAATTTTTTGCTATGTCGCTTAAAAAAGGCTCATTTGAAAAAAAATTTTAGACAAAAATTTAATTATTTTAAATTAAAACATTGCTCTTGATAACTTTAATTTTCTATTTTCCATTTCTTTCTTGAAATATCGTACGATTTTTTTTAGTTCAAAAAAGTTGTCTTCCGATATAGAAAATTTTTAGTGTTTTAATTATATTTTTAAATCAATTTATATGTGAAGAAATATAAATGTATTAATTAATATAAAATAAAGTTTTTTAAATAAATATAGATGATAAATATAAATAATAAATATAAATAATAAATTAAAAAATTCTAATATCTAAAATAGTACGGTAATTAAATAGTGACTATGCGGGAAATGAAAATTTCAAAAGGTATACATACTTGCGATTTTTTTTATCGAGAAAACAGTTCTGATTATTGGGTTACGACTGATTACAGTTTGCATCTTTCAAAGAGGAGAATAGCTTTCACGTTTTCTCCCAATGCGTCAGAAGCAATTATTTTCGATTTCTGGGTTGCACTAAAAATTGCGATCGTCTCTTTTGTATAACGAGAAAATATATGTATATAATATATATATAAATTATACTAACTCCGTTACGATAATTATGGCCACAATTTTCTTTTTTTCCTTTTTTAAAGGAGATGCAAATTATGAAATAAGAAAATACTCTATACAACATTACCTAAACATTTATGCAAACTTGGTAAACTCTAAAATCGTTTAAAATCGTTCAAAATCATTTAAAATTATTTTCTAATTTTACTCTATAAGATGAATTTTTTCCAATAAAAAATAGGTTTTCTATTTTTATGTAAATTGAAAAAACTGTTTTTTTCTAACTAAAAAAATTTTCTGTTGTTTTCAAATTCGTTTTCTATATTTTTTCAAATTTTGAAAAAGTGTTTTCTCTTCTTTTGCATAGAAAGAAACGTTTTCCATTTTTTTTTTAAATTAAAAAGAAAATGTTTTCTATTCCATTTTTATCAGAATGAAAAAAAAATTCAACTTTTTCTTTCTATTTTTCAGTTCCTTTCACCGAATACAATATATGGGTTAAAGCCTTCACGTGGAAAAATGAGGGTGAACCATCGGATCATATTATGCAAAAAACTGATATTGCTGGACCAATTTCTCCTGTTATTCTTAATCTCACTTGCCAATCGGAGGATGCAATTTATGTGCATTGGGCACGTCCTGCTACCTATTGGAATTCTGTCGATTATTATTACATAAATTATCGTGCTGAAAATGCAAGGGATAATGATGAAATTGAACTTTCAACTGCCACGAATTATCTCGAGAGCGGGGTGAGAATTTATAAATAAATTTTCCTATCAATTATTTTCCCCCTTATTTTAATTCATCTTTCGCTTATCAAATTTTTTTTCGTTAATTACATTTTTTACAGTAATTTTATTATTTATTAAATTTTTCATTCAATAAATATTAATTAATTCTTTAAATTATATAAATATTGAATTATTACATTATTTAAAAATGCGAAATTGAATTAAAACAGTAAATAAAATAATAAAATAGAGTAAAGTTGAAAAAGAAATTTAATTATTGAATTATTTATCAATTTGTCAGTGTTTCAATTTATCAATTCATTAATTTATTACTTTATCAGGAAGAAAAAAATTTACTCATTAAAAAAAATTTATTTTTTATCCATAAATTTATTTATTAATTTTTAATTATTTATTCCGAAACACATTTTTGAAATTTTTTCATTAATTCTCTCTTTTAAACGTTTTTTTAAATCTCCTTTTTAACTCTCTTTTTAATTCTGGTTTTTAAATCGCTTTTTTAAATTCTCTCTATTAAATCCTTTTTATAGAAATCTTTTTTTTTAATTCTGAACTATTCGCTAATTTAATGTTAAAAATTTATTTTAAAAAACTCTCCCTATTCGAAAAAGTAAAATTTAATTTAAATATGAAAAAAAATGAAGAAAATATTTTAATTAAATTAGAAAAAATATTCGTAGCTGTTTGTAACTGAAAATAAAAATATTGATATCTTCGAATAATATTTTATTCTATATTTCTGTCAGTGTAAAGAATGAAAAAATAATTAATTAAACCGGAAAAAATGTTTAAGAAATAATAATTTAATTAAATTAACAAAAAAATGCTCCCAGTTATTAATTTTAATTATAGAAAACAAAAAGATGATTGATAAAAGAACGAAGGAAAAAGTTTGTAATGATATGAAAAAGATGAACTAAAAAGGAAAACAATAATCATTGTTTTAAAGGGGTTAAATTGATGAGTCTGCAATTTTTGGACCAATAATTGATTATATTGTATATTAAAGTAAAAAAAAAATGATTTATCATTCCAGACGACAATCACAAATCTGACGATGAACGCAATTTACGAGGTCACTGTACAAGGAGCGACTAGAAGTGTGATAAATCCCTCGGACATTATTCGTGGGGAAAGTACTTTGGCAAGAAAAGTCCTTCTTGCTCGTGATTGTGACAAAAGTCCACCATTGATGAGACGAAGCAGCAAAGAATTAAGCGCTGGCGTTATTGCCGGAATGGTTTGCGCCTGTTTTGCCGTGATGCTGGCAATTACATCTTTTGTTCTTTGGAGGTGAGACTTATCAATGAAACCATTCACTCAAAATGTTCCTTCAATTCGTTATTCATTTCTTTTTGTTGCAATACTTCTCTTATTTTAAATGAAATTTCGAGTTAAATTATCATTTTTTTCTCGATCATTACATTTTCATTCTTTTTTTTCTTTACTTTTTTCTAATTATATTTTTGACACTCTTATCTTTATATTCTATTCTTTTTCATTTTTCTATTTTATTTATAGACATTTAAAAATAATTATAAATAATTTAATTAAATTTACGAAAGGTACATTTTTGTTTTTTTAACAAATTTACGAATTTATGATTCAATATTTTTTTTATTGTAAATAATTTGGACAGAAATTTACTATTCACTAACAAATTTTGTCTCTACTTTTATTATATTGTTAAATTTATTATTCCGTAAAAATTATATTCTCCTATTATTCAAAAATACTATTTTTGTTATCATTTCTTTCATAAAAAGAAGAAATAAATTTCTCTTTTTTTTTAATAATGAAAATTGTTCTAAAAAAAATTTTTTTTGAAGAAAACATATTTTTATGGTCAGTTTCTTTATAAACTGTAGAAAAAACATTTCCCTTTTTTATAATAATAAAAAATGTTCAAAAAGTAGAAAGATAATATTATTAAATACATTTTTTTAATTTAGTAAAAAAAGTTCCACCTTTATTAGTCATGAAAAATATTTTCTAATTTATTCATCAGAGAATCGTATTTAATTTACAAAATTATCAAATGTCAATATATAAAAATCTTTCGACTCTTATCTCTGGTCTATGACTGGACCATCAGTAGATAGTAATAATATAAATAGAAAGGGCGATAATACGAGCTGCTGTCAATTGTAGTTTATTTAACAATCATTTTTTGAACCTTATCGCAAATTTTCTCAAACAATAATTTCATTGAATCTCATTCTTTATCGACAGTAAAATTGTCTCGAAGACAAAAAGAATTATTTGACAATACTGTGGAAAAAATTTTTTCCCTCCCCCTTTCTTTGAGAACAAAAACAAAAAAAAAAGAATAATTTTTTTCTATTTCAAAATGAAAAATTTTAGAAAAAAATTATTTCATTCTATTTTATTTTTATTCGAAAAAAAGAGAGAGAGAAAATTTCTTTTTATTTCGATAAGAAATTTTTTTTATTGAAAAAAAGTGGAAAAGAATATTTTTCGTTTGGATGGAAAATTGTTATAAAATATTGAAATGATTTAAAATGTTAAAAATATTAAAATTATTAAAATTATTAAAATTATTAAAATTATTAAAATTATTAAAATTATTTCAATAATTATTGTTTTTATTTCAAAATAGAAAATATTATAAAAATTGTTGTATTCAATTCTTTATTTTTGTTCGAAAAAACAGAGAAAATATTTCTTTCCATTTCAAGAAAAGAATATTTTTGATTCAATATTAAAATTTTTAAGTTTTCAACTTATTTTTTTTTTCTATTTCAAAATGGAAATTGTTGAAAAAATTAGCAAAAAAAATTTGGTGTTTTAATTGGGAAATTGTAATTGAAATTAAATAATTCCAATAATAAACTTTTTTAAAAGGGAAAATATTGTAAAAACGAGAAAGAAAGAAAAAAAAATTGTTGTAAAAGAGTGAAAGGGACCTAAATCGAGCTCTGTCTTTCGCTCTTTCAAATTCAATAATCGTTCAATCGTCTCTAATGGAACATAAATACGACCACTTGTGCAGATCGACATAGGCCCGCAACACCGACGCTCTTCTTATCTCCGACTCGACGATAACGACCACTGACAACTGCGGAATAATATTTCACAGTTGACGATTGAGTCGAGAGTGTAGGAGAAAGAACGTGTCGTTTCGGTTGATTTTTTTTAAAGACCGAATTCGTGCGCGCTCTTTTTTTTATTACAACAAAAATTTCCTTTGAATTCCTTTTCGATTTTTTTTTATTTTTCTCTTTTCATCTTTTCTTTTTTTAATTTTTCTCTTTTTCTTTTTCCGCCGTTTCATTTTTTCCCTTTTTTCGTATTTTCTTTATTTGGTTTTTTGGATTTTCTTTTCTTCTTCTAATTTTCTCTGATTTTTCTTCGATTCCGTAAATTAATCACAAAAATGAAAAGTCTCAGAGACGTCAATTTTTCATCGTTTACAACAAATATACGACGAATAATACCGTAAGGAGACTTTCTATGAAGATTTTTAAAAGATTCATTCAATTTGAGATAACGCTCGAGTGCATACATGACTATCTTGTATCAGAATCGAAAAAAAAGAAAAACTGATATAACATCTTTTGAAAGTTTTTTTCGTTTCTTTTGTATTCTCACGCGATCTAATGAACTTGGTTAATAAATGGCCATTATTACATCACAAAGGATTCTTTTAACATCATTTCAGTGTGCCTCGGGTGTTTTACGCAAGAAAATTTGACCTCAATTTGTCGTTATTTTTATTTATTTTCTTTATCTTCTACTTTCCTCAATAATTTTTTTTTTTATCATTTATTCCTAAACTTTATAAACGCACTTTTTTTCACTCATTGAGCATTAATTGCTTTTCTTCTCTAGATTTCGATTTTTATTTTACTATTCATATTTCCTATTATTGTGGCAATTTTTTTTTCCAAATACTTTTTCCTTCACATTTTTCCATTGATTTTCAGTGAATAAATTGAATTAATTGGTTTTCGTGAAATGACAATAATTTTTCGTTTAGATTGTAAATTAAATTTCCGGCATTGAAGGCAAATTTTTTCGATTGACAAACTTCGATATTCATTTTCTAATTATTCCATTGATGGGAAAAATTGCTCATTTCTTTTTTTTCAATTTTTTATTGTTAATTTCTGGAAGCAAATTTAAAGGTCAATCAAAAATAAAATGAAGAAATAATCAAAGAGAAAAATTATCAGTTATCATTATTATTTTCTCAGGGAAAATGCGATATTAAGAGAGAAGAAAATTGAAAATATGAAAGTATCGAAATTATTGTCTCCTATGAGTAAATTTCGAATCGAACAATGTACCTTTCGTAACATTCTTGATATTTAGACTTTCACTGATTTCGAATTAATTGTTATTATTTGTAACAGTGTTATTACTATTAGTATTATTTTTAGTACAATTACTACTTTTTATTTCATTATTTTTTTATCTCATTATTATTTTTACCATTATTATTTTTACCATCATTATTTTACCATCATTATTATTTATTTTATTATTTTTATTATTAGTATTTTTATCATTATTAGTATTATTATTGCTTATTAGTGAATTAATTTTCGATTAATTATAATTTTGTATGAAACTTATTGGAAGATGAAACTTATCAGGCCATGTGGTAGGCCCGTTTTCAGAAAGTGTTTTCACACCGCCTATTACTATTTGGATTATCCACCGAGGAATGTTCCGACACTACAGGAATGGGAGAATAGCGAACAGGATGGCGAGAGAACAGCAGTGGCGGTTCAACATTTTGCTCAACATGTTGCCTCGTTACATGCCGATGGCGACATTGGCTTCAGCAAGGAATATGATGTCATCCAATCTGACACTGGCGACTACACTGTCGAAAATTCCCAGTTTGCTGAAAATAAAGCAAAAAATAGATACCTCAATATTCTCGCCTGTAAGTAAATCTTTAAACACTGTGTCACAAGAATCGAGTCGAGTTTTTTAGACCATTTTTTTTTTGCCCAAAAAAAGGAAACGAAACAGAATTTGTAAATTAAGTTTCTATTTTTAATTACCGTTAATTCGATAGTTGAAATTAAATTCTATAACAAAAAAATTCTTTACTAATATAAATTTCACAATTTTGTAATTCACATTTATTTCAAGAGGAATTGTTTGTTTTTAAATATTGGAAAATTTAACGAAATTCAATAAAAATGAACTAGAATATGGAAAAATAAAGCAAAATTAAATACTATTTGAAAATGAAATCAAATTAAATTTAAAATGAAAATTAAATAAATTTTTTTTAAATATTGGAAAAAAGAAAAATTCTCAAATATTGAAAAAAAAGCAAAACTTGAAAAAATGATTGAATATTTAATTAATGGTTAAATATCTGTTGAACTGAAAATGCAGAAATTTGGCAAAATATTTTTTTATTGTAAATGCGTTGTTAACGACGTGAAATTAATTAGTTTTCTTTGTTCACTGCTAACAAAACTGTTCGTTATCGACAAAAGAGATTGGAAGTTCGATAAAATTAACACATTTTTTAAAAATATTGTTTTAAACTTTAAACATTTTAAAGAAACTTGATTCATGAATTATTAAAAGTTTAAAACAAAAGAAGACAATAAAAATGCATCAGACACAAAAATTTTAGGCCAAGTACAAAGCGCCAGTTGCATTTTGATATATGAACAATTACTCAGAATTGTAAAAATAAATTTATTGATAAAATTAGTTAATAATAGAAACAATGAATAGTAAAGTAGAAAATAAAAAATAAGTCTATACATTAGAATAATAGACATTAAAAATAATGTTCATAACTAAGAATGATATTCGAAAATATCTATATATTTGAAAATAAAAATGATATTCAATAATAAGAATCATATTCGAAACTAAAAATAATATTCGAAAATAAAATGACAATCGACTTGTTTTTATTTCGTAGATGATCACAGCCGAGTTCAATTGTTGTCATGTGGAGGTGGACCTCCGAAAAAGGGTCAGGATTATGTTAACGCGAATTATATTGATGGTTGGCAACGAGCTCGTGCGTACATCGGTACTCAAGGTCCCTTGCCTCCAACGTTCGACGGCTTTTGGCGTATGGTGTGGGAGCAACGAGTGTCCATCATCGTGATGATAACTAATTTAGTCGAGCGCGGTCGTGTAAGTTTTGTATAATCATGCCACATACAATGACTCTTCTTCAGGCTTTCCTCTTTATTATTCCAACAGAATATAACCCTGATTATCTGAGTTCTTTATTTTTTTCCACGCGTGACATTAAAAAAAAAAGAAAAAAAAACAGAAAATCATCAAAAAAAGAATGCAATTTTTTCCCCCAAGATGAAAGATGGAATAAATTTCCACGAGTTCCACTTTTTGAAATTCTGTCTTAATTCAAGAAAGAAACAAATAATATTGAAATTTATATTGTTGGGAAAATTATTTTCGAGACATTATTAAAGAAATTGTAATTTTATTAGAGAATTATAGAATTCAATTAGAGAATTAAAGGAATTATAATTTAATTAGATCTAAATAAATAAGTCGTGATTGTAGTTAAATAAATAAGTAGTGATTATAATGAAGTACTAGCAAATGATACGCGCGCTAGCGCGCGAAACGTAGTATTTCATTTGATACTGTTATACAAATTACAAAATTTTTTATTAACAAACATTAATTTTTTAAATAATTTCATAATCAAAATTTTAAAAAAATCACTTTTTAAATACAAAATGATTTATTACTGTTCATATTGTCAAAAATTTTATTGCAATTTCACGAAAGAATTTCAATATTTCCTAAAATTTTAACAAATCTTTCTAAATAAAAATAATTAAATTATTTCAAATAGTAAAATTTTTCGCAAGAATTCAATTATTTTTAATACATATTAAAAAAAACTCTTCTCCATAAAATTTTAATTATTTTTAAAATGTTTAATTAAAATTATTAAAGGAACTCCATTATTTGACAAAAAAAATCAAAGAAATTCTGCAAAAAGAATTTAATTAGAATTTTTTAAAATTTAAACAAAATTCTCCGCGAGATTTAAGTTATTTTCCTAAATAGTGGAATTTTGTGAAGGAATTCTATTATTATTAAATTTTTTGATAAAATTTTTTGCAATAATTCGATGATTTTCAATACATTAATTAAAAAATTTTAAATATTTGAAAAGAAAAATTACAAAAAAATTAAGAAACAAAAAATCAAACAGCAACTATAACAATTATGATTACGAATTAAAATTACAATTTATATTCTCATTCATTATCAATTAATCAATAATCTTTGTCAACTATTAAAAGAATACAATTGAAAGTTAATTAAAGATATACAATTTTTATTCTTAATTATTTTCAGTATTAGATTTAAAAAAGAAATTACAGAAAAAAGTTAATTGAGCCAAAACATTTATCATCTATCTCTAAAAAAAATTAAATTTTCATTAAAGATTATGTTTAAAAAATTAAGAAATTATTCCAGTTTTTTAATCTTTTTTTAATAACATTTAACATTTTGTTAAATAATTTTCAAATTTTGTTAGAAATAAATAAAAGAAATTATAGAAATTCGATTTGTCCGACAAAATGTTTTTGACAACACTTTATATTGTTTAATAGAAAAGAATGAAAGAAATTTTCATGATTTTGATTTGCTACCAGCACCTGCTTTGCTTAATTTTAGAAATTAAATTTAAATGTTAAATATTTTTTGTTTTAAATCCAATATCGAATTTTCAAAAATTAAGTAGGACTGGTAACTGGATGCAAGTTTCAGTTTCATAAAAATACTTAACTTTTAAAATTCTATTTCAAAAGTTAATTTATTATTAAAAAATACCAAATAATTAATTCTTATTATCTATTAATCAATACTGATTAAAAATATAATATTTGATTTTGTTAAAAAAATTTTGATAATAAATAGAAATTATGCAAAAAAATACTACAAATTTTGTAAAAACAATATGATTTTCAAAATTAATTACAAAATGGAAGTTTAAAAAAAATGTTGATGGAGAAATATAAATAGTTTAAATTACTTTATTTTTTCTTCGTTTTTAAATACAGAAGAAGAAATTTTGCAAATTTTTTCATTAATTTCTAGATTAAACTTAAAATAAATTGATTTTTAGAAAGTTAAAAAATTAAATCTTATTAAAGAAATTTTTCAAATGAAATTAAATATTTTGTTCTTTAATAAAAAAAATGTGAATTGTGAATGGACATGATTATTATATGAGAAAGTACACAAGCATTTTTTTAGCTAGTAAATTATAAAATATCTTTATATACATAAAAAAACAAAAATTGTAATTATTAAATACACAAATTCTTCCTACACATTTTTTGTTATTAATTTAAAATAGAAAAAACATTATTCTTAAAAATTGTAATTAAAAACGAAAATTTCATAACTTTTTATTTCAAAAGAAACTAATAATTTTTAAAATATAAACAAAAAATAATTATAAAATTTATAAATCAACATTATGAAAATTTCTTACCTTATTTTATAAAAGCAATATCTATTAACCTTTTCTCTAAATAAACAATAAAAATTGATATTGACAAATCGAAAAACCAAAGTGTTTTGAAAAAGAAAAAAAAACAAAAGCATATACAAAAACTAACTTCATACTGCGAACAGAATGAATGAAAACCCACAGAGATTAATATAGTTAATATTTAAGTGAACTTCGAAATTGAATTTATTTTTCTTCTCATCTTGCAGAGAAAATGCGACATGTATTGGCCTAAAGAGGGAACGGAGACCTACGGTTACATTCAAGTTAGTTTGGCGAAAGAAGACGTTATGGCGACTTACACGATCCGCACCTTGCAAATTCGTCATCTAAAGGTAGTGGAAACAGAATTTTTATTCTTTTTTCGAATTATCCATTTTAAAGAAAACATACTAATTTTTAACCATACGATTCTATTTCCATTTGAGTCTACAAATGACCGAAATGTTTTATCTATTTAACTTCTATTAACAAAAAAGTATTATTATTATTATTATTTAGTAATAAAAAAATATTGTATCATTTTCTCAATAAATAATTATTGTGCACTGAATTATTTAATAAAATGAAGTTGCTTTTGGATTTTAAGCAGATTAAGAAAAAGAAGAACGGAAACAACATGGCCGAGAGAACAGTACTTCAGTATCATTATACTGGATGGCCGGATCATGGAGTTCCTGATCATCCTCTCCCAGTACTCAATTTCATTTGTAAATCGTCAAACGCCAATCCACCAGACGCTGGACCAATTATTGTCCATTGCAGGTTTGTAAATTTAAATTAAATTTATTATTCAGACTTCCCTTTCGATTAATTCCCGTGAATATAATTCATTTTCCCATCGGTGACATGAAATTATTCTCCCGCCTCTAATATGCAATTTCCAATTTTTTTTCTATCGAAAATATTTTTCTATTTTAGTTTCTAATGTTAATTATTTTAACTATTAATAATTAATTAATTTCATAATAAATTTATGTAATTTTTTCATATTCTAAATTCTTTTTTTTTTTGCAGTGCTGGCGTGGGTCGTACCGGAACTTACATTGTGATTGACGCAATGCTTCGGCAGGCGAAAAGTAAAGGCGAAATTAATGTCTACGGATTTTTGAAACACATTCGTACACAGAGAAATTTTCTCGTTCAAACTGAGGAGCAATATATTTTCATTCACGACGCTCTTCAAGAGGCAATCGAGAGCGGCGAAACAAATATAGAAGTTAATAATTTAGCGAAACACGTGCAAGATATGCTGTGCTCTTCGAATAATAAAACTAATCCCTGGAATAATTTGGAAGCACAATATAAAGTAATTATCCTTGTTTTAAGAAATTTTTTTACTAATATCAGAAACAAAAATTGTTTAAAGTTTTCCTATTATAAATTTACGAGACTGAAGTAACTCAACTCAAGAAAACTAATGCGACGATTTGGCTTCAATTTCACTTTATTCTCGAGCAATAATAAAAAACTATTAATTTCCTAAAAATTAAATACATTATAAAAAAGAAACAGAATTATTTTTTCATAATTCGTTTTCAAAAAAGTTGCGAACTTCAAGCTCAAACTATTTACTATTCATTATTCTTTTTATTACCATTTTTCGTACAGTTTATATTAATTTTCTCTATAAAAATTTGCTTTCCATAAATCTATAAATAATAATAGGAAGTAATTGTAATTTAATATTAGAATTTTCTCTAATAATCAAATTTTTTTCCACTTACAGCTTGTATCGTCTTGGAAACCAAAGGACTTTAATTTAGTGTCTGCGACCAAGTCGTGTAATATTCATAAAAATAGAAATATGGAAATTATTCCTATTGAAAATGCTCGCGTTCATCTTACACCGAAACCTGGCGTCGACGGTAGCGATTATATTAACGGAACGTGGGTTGCTGGTAAGGACAAGAACAAAATGATTTATTCATAAAAAGCGATTTAAAATTTTTTTTACCCTTTTTTTTACTCTTTCTCTCTATCTCTTAATCTTTTCTTGGTAATAAATAATCGTCTGGCAGGTTTCCACCGGAATCGTGAATTTATTATCACTCAACATCCCTTGGAGGACACGATAATGGAATTTTGGCAAATGATGTGGGACCACAATGCGCAGACTATAGTCATGTTGACGCAATGCGACGAGGTAGTTTCAAACATTTTTCGATTAACCAATGAGAGATTATTATTTGATAAATTTTAATTAATTTTACAATTTTTTCTTCAATAAATAGTGGAGGAGAAAGAACTACAATTTTTTGTCGAATATTCTCTCAAATTTATATTTGTGTAAATATTCGAAGAAAAATTTTAGTAAATGAATAAGAAGAGAAATTCGAATTAATCCAAAATTCGAATTTTTTCCTATTCATTCGTTTATTTTGAATTTGTCAATTTTGTTTAATTGTTCTTTAATTATTATGCAATTTTTTTGTCGCAAAAATAGGAGTACCCTGAATTCTGGCCTATTGAGGGGAAGGATTTAGAGTCGGAGACATTTAGAGTGAGATTGTGTGGAATTAAGGAGACAGTGAGCGGAGTAGTATTACGAGAAGTTGCAGTGCGTTCACTGCAGGATGACTACGAGCTAAGTGCCAAAATTGTCCAAGGACCTCTAAATCAAGGCGGTCCTTGGCCTCATCACAACAATCCGAAAGCTTTTGTCAGCGTCATTCAAGATTTTCACAGAGATTATCAAAATGGACCCATCGTCGTTATGGATAGGTGATCAATTTTTGCATTTTCATCAGTTCTAAAAATTTTTTATTCAATTTAATATTGTGTAAAATTCTATTTCACTGAATTTAGACAAATATTTGTGTTGATTTTTAAAACTTTTTGTTTTTATTTTTTCTTTTATTAACGAATTGTAATTTTCCTAGGTTCGGTGGTATTGAAGCTGGTCTGTTTATTTTACTTACAACACTCACAAAACAAATTGAGTTTGAACAGAGTGCAGATATTTACATGTTTTCCAAACTTTTATATATGAAGAGGCCTGGTATTTTTAGGTCTTTGGTAAGTATTCCTCTAACTTTTGTATTTTATAAAATTACTATCAAACAAGTTTTTTGTAAAAAGAATTCTGTGCTACAATTCCATAGCTAAAGTTTTATACACAATTTTTGTTTTCGTTCACTTAGTAAACTGAGAATTCTTTTAAAAAAAATTATGTAAATTAGAAAATTGCTTATTTTTAAATATCAATTTTAATTTTTGAATAACTTCAGAATTAAAATTTAAAAACATTCACTTATTAACTTATAAATAGTTATTATTTACTGTTTTCAAATAATTATTAAAATTCTTCAAAATAATTAAATTATTTTCGAATTAGGCGAAAGAATTCAATTTTTATTTTAAAAAAGATTAATAAAATCACGGCAAGAATTGAATTATTTTTGTAAATAATAAAATGTTTTGGAGAAATTACATATTTTTCAGTACAATTTTAATTAAATTTCTTGAAAAGGTTCAATTGTTTTCATAATTAATAACATTTATTATAGAAATTCAATTATTTTCCATTTTATTTTATTTTATCAAAATTTCTTTAAAGAATTCAATTATTTTTAAATTTTTTAATAAAATTTAACGAAACAATTAAATTGTTTTTTTTATTTTGCTAAAATTCTGTGAAACAATCCAAATATTTTTAAAAAGTTAAATAAAATTTTTCTAAAGAATTTAATTATACTTATAAATAATAAAATTTTTTGCAGGACTTCAATTTTTCCTATAAAATTTTAATAAAATTTTTCGAAAGAATTTAACCAAAATCAAAATGTTTTTAATAATCATTTATAAAAACTCGATGATTTTCAATACAATTTCAACTATAATCCTCGAAAAAATTGAATTATTTTCAAAGATTTTAATAAAGATCACCACAAGATTATAATTATTTTTAAAATCTTTTGAAAAATTTTGTTTAAGAATAATATTATTTTTGGTACATAATTATATAAATTACCAAAATTGTAAAATTTTTTTATTTTTACATATTAATTTCAATTTATGACGTATTTTATTTGTTCTTCGCAAGAATTTAATTATTTTAACAAATTATGAAATTTGTGTGGAAATTTAATTATTTAAAAGCATTTTAATAAAAGTCTTTGAAAGAATTCATTTATAATAAAACTCTTTATAGAAATTCAAATATTATCGTAAGTATTCAAAATCATCACAAGATTTCAATGATTTTTTTATACAATTTTAAATAAATTTCTCATGAAAATGCAATTATTTAAAAAAATTTAAATAAAATTCTTGACAGAAATTGGATTATTTTTAAGTTTTTATAAAATTCTTTACAATAATTCAATTATTTGTATTATAACAATTATTATTACGATTATTATTTGTAAAAACAAATTATTTTCATAAATAATAAAATTCTTCGAACTAGTTCAATTATTTTAATAAGTAATCAGATTTTTTGATAGAATTAAATTCAATTATTTCAAAAAATAGAAATAAAATTCTTGAAAAAAATTCAATTATATTTTCATCAATAATAAAAATTTTTGAATGAAAAAATTATTTTTTTTATTTTATGAATTGTTTTCAAAATTTTTACAAAATTCTTTATTCTTTTATACTTTTAATATAATTTCATTTAAAATTAAAAGAATTATTTTTTTAAAAAATTTAATAAATTTAAATGAAGAAATTATTTTATTTAATAAAAATACGATTAATGTTACTTATTTTATTAAGAAAACTGGATTTTTTTAATGACTCGTTCTAGGTAGAAGGAAAATATTAAGTTTTTAAGAATTTTTCATATATTACTTTTATTCTAATTAGTTACAATTTTTATTGGTTCAGATTTAGAGAATAAAATTTGTTCTACTATTTTTTGGGAGAAAAATTAAGAATTTTTTTTTATTGAATAATTTTATAAGATTGAAAGAAACCAAAAAAGAATCGAAATTTTTTATTCAAAATTTAATTCTAATTATTTATTGTTTCTTAAACAGGAGGATTACGTTCTGTTGTATCAGTGCCTTGAGTCAATGTTAACGTCGGAACCGCGAGTGGAGCCCGATCTCTACACAATGGCAAATGGTCATGTGACCGGAGTAAACGAAACAAACGACATTAGCTCGTTAGTTATTGATCCAAAATTCATTCCAAGAAAATTTCAAGTCTATCGAAAACACGTGCCAGTGGACCAAAATGGTGAATATATTCCTGATTATTCAATTCCAATTCATCTAAGTCACACGAACGATCATGGCTGTCCAACGAACGACGCTTGCTTAGTTCAAAGTGATCATGTGCTCACCGAAAGTGCATCGATGCAATTGTGCAATGCAAATTTCACGAGTCATCCAGGCGCGCCAATCACCATCGATGTTAATGGATGTGTCACTAATGGCAATATGCGAGTGCCACCCGAAGGAATGGAGGCCCAATGCATGATGGCACCACAATGATGGAATCCAAACTCCTTGCTTGCTATCCAAATGAATTCGGATAGTTCAGAGCAAAGAGTTTGTCTCTAATCATTTTCTCATTCTCCTCTACTACCTTTTCTTGCCAAAAAAAATATTTAGTGCTAAAAACACTAAAATGGTGGGAAAAAAATGAAAAACTTTAAAGAAGAGAGTGAATATAAAATAGTGAAAATATTTCTGACTTTTTCGATAAACGAATGACATTTTTAAAATGCGATCCCCATTTGAATGATGAATTTTCGTTCGAATAGGGGTTTTTATTGTATATAAAGTTTGATATAATAATCGAACTAGTTTTTTTTTTTTTGACCGAAACGTCTTTCTTTTTTACTCAGCGATTAATCTCGCGTATATTACTTACGAAAATAAGAGATTAGAGCGTAATGTGGTATCGTTTCCTAGTCCAGACAGAGAACAAAAAAAAAACATTTTTATTCACTGCGAAGAAAAGAAAAAGAAGAAATCGTTTGTAAATATTCGTACGGACCATCCGACAGATCTAGTTGCCAAAGAATTAGGAAATAAATAAATTTTAAGGCGTTAGGCGTAAAACTCGAATTCGGATAGGAGGAGGGGAAATTTAAATTAAATCATTTTTCCAAAAGGCGCTACAATTTTTTTTTAGTGGATCTTTTTCACATACAGTGCGCGAAATTGCATTTTTCAATCTATCACGCATTCTTTTTAAACTCTTTATTTTTTCATCTACTTACAATTTTTTTTAATCTATTTTTTCCTCAAATAAAAATGCTAATTTTTCTCCATAAATTTGCTAATTTAAAGAAGAAAAAATTCAACTTTTCTACGAAACTTTTCCTATCCTTCTGAATTTTCTTTTACGTCAAAGTTATTAAAGAAATCTTCATCAAATCGGTATTAAATTAAATTTTTAAATTGAATTGTATTTATTTTATAAGTAGGAATTTTATATTTTCGCTAATTGTTCTGTTTACAAAAAAAATGTAAAAAAAAATTTAAAAAAAAAACGTTATTTGATCAATGCTTATTTTTAAATCGTGTTTTCTTACAACGAGAAATCAAGGCTCGTGTTTTTTTAATTCTCGAGTGCACATGTAAGCACAGAAATTTTTCTTTTATCTTTTTTATCTCATTGATCATTCCTTGTTTTTTGAAAAACGAAATTTTATACGATTTTTGTATTTGCTTTATAAAATTCTTTGTATTATATTTATATATAGTAAAATTGGTTTCCAGTCGTGAATTTAATGTCAAAAGCCAAATTTTAAATTGTTTTTAAAGAATTAGAATCGAAAAAATGGAGTTGGAAATTTAAATATTAGTATTAGTTTGTAACGTTCTTGAATAAAAATACTTTTTTTTATCGAATGACGTTTTAAAATACAATTTTTAAAATATTAATAGTAATATTACATATCTCGTAACATTCCGAAAAAGAAGTCTTCGTCTACATTTTTATACCCATCGATCATTTTTGCATTTAAACAAAAAAATGAAAAAATCACACAGACTTGCTTTTTAATGAATTTTTTTTAAACTTAATTTTTAAAACCAGATTTATCGTGTAAAATTGCAATTAAGAAACATTTTGTAATTGTCACTTCCAAACTTTAATCACCTGAATTTTACGGTGAGACTATAAATTTAATTGTGCTAATAAACTGAATAAGTAATTTCGAAAGTTCTCATTTAGAGAAACTGATTTTCTACAATATACTCAATTGAAATATTTTACTTTTAAGTATATAAAATAAAAACTCAAAACAAGAACCAATATTATCTTCTTAATAAAAAGTCTGCAATTTTTTCATAATTATCTTCTCGAACCACGATTTTATATTCTTTTTAGTATTGTAAAACCACTAATTTTAAGATTGCTCACTTGCGACAATTTCCGGTAAATCTTAATACTGTTACGAACTTGAAAAAAAAGGTTCTTCAAATTTTTCCTCTTGGAAAATTTTTATCAGTATTAATTTTCCGTTAAAGAAAACTATCGCATTTAAATACCTTTATACAAAAAAATCTACGTTTGTGCAATTAGAATTTTCTATCACATAAAAATTAATTTCGAAAAAAGGAATAAATTTGTTAATTGCTTTTTCCCATAATTTGTTAAACACTCTATCACCAAAAGTAATGTAACACGATAATCAATTAATTTCCTGCGTGTTTCGATCGCGCATTGACTGTCCACTGTGGAACCACTAAAACAATCTGCATTTTTTTATATTACACAAAAAAAACATGTATTGTGATATTCATAATGCGTTTGTATTTAAAAATAAAAGAAAACTGTATGTGTGAATAGTTTTAAAATTTACGACAAACTGCGAATACTCTAATATTTCTTTTTCTCCATTAATTAAATTCATTAATATCGAAAAATCATTGCTTATTATAAACAAGAAAAAACTTGTATAATCATTTGTCTTCTCGTCCTGTCATCTGATGACAAGAGTAAACCGCTCAAAATAATAATAAACAAAAAAAAATACTGTCCGACTATAGCCTTTAATTTCGAATTGTTGGCGGACTTGCCGATTTTTCCAAGACAACGAACCAGCAAATTATTCCAATTAAAAAAAGAGGAAAATACTAAAAAAGCACCTGGGCATAAATTTTTTTTTCCCTTTCTTTCAGTAATTTTGTAGAAAAATAATTTGTGCCCAAATTTACAGGTGTTCTTAAAGACTGAATTTTTCATTTTTCGCTATTTAACGACGATTTAAGAATTAAGGTGATGCAAGGAATGTTTTTTATCGAAAAAATAATCAAAGATACTTATCCCAGTAGTTTATTAATTTTACCAAAAGAAAAAAAGAAATTAGAAAAATTCTTTTTTCAAAAAAAAAAAATCATTTTGCTCGGGAGGATAAATTTTTTGATGAAAATAGAAATTCGCGAGTGATTGCTTATCGGGAGGAATTTTTCAATTTCAAATTATTCCCGAGAGGCCGTGCACAAAGAAGCCGTCCGAGATTGAACGAATAGCATTTATAAAGCGAGGAACAGATAAAAGAAGTAACAAAAGATTTTTATTCAATCGTCGTCAGAGAATACTTCCCGAGAATAATTGCAGCATTCGAAAGAAAAGAGCAAAAAAGAAATGTTAATAAAAATATATATATGAAAAATCATTGAGATTGTAAAAAAAAGAAAATAATTTAGTGACGCTGCATATGATCCGATTAACCAATCAATCCCTCCTTTTGCATCCGACGTGTGTAATATATCTTTGTGTAATATTGTTATGGCCCGCATAATTATTATAACGATAATATTTAAGAAACAAAAATAAAGAAGAACGACTAACGATTTATACATATACGTGTAATAATCACATAATGTCTATAGCTATGTAAATTCGAAAATAAGTTATATCTTTATCTAGATTATATATATGTAGCTACCAGGGAAATGAATTTCAAGCGGAAACAATTTTTTTTCTTTCAATAAAGAAATAAAATTGAAGAAATCTGCACGAATTCTAGTATTAAATTTCAAATGTACAGAGAAACTTATAAATGTAATATATGTATGAAGTTTAATACTTTGACGAAAGTTGTAGGAAATATAGTAAAAAAGAATTTCTTTTATCCTCATTTGTTATAGTAGAGAAAGTACCTTAAGTTTTCAGTGAAAAATTCATTTCCTTGGCGCGCAATGTTGTACACAGACTATGTATCATTCAATGAACAAATCGATGTTTTCAATGAAATGATGATGTTAGAAATTTAATAAATGCGACTGTCTCTGAAAAATAATTACAAAAAAGAAAAAAGGATTTTTCATCCGCCCAAACGAGATTTGAAACCTTTTCTTCAATATGGGAAATATGGGAAAATATGGGAAAATAATGGGAAAATTATTATAATTTACAGGAAATAAATTTTTTCGTAACTGAATTTTTTTAATTCAAAACATAAATTTGCAAAATTTAAAATATTCAATTGAAGAAAGTTAAAAAATTTAATCCCTTAAAAACGAAAGTCGAAATCGAAAGAAAAATTACATTTCGACTTCGTAGAAAGTAAAAAACATTGTCTCCGAAATTAAAAAAAAAATAAGTAAAAATAAAACTAAATACAAAGTCTCCTTGTGTGGAAAATGGTAAATTGTACTATAAATAATAAATAGAGTAATTAAATAATAATAAATAATTCAAAAGTGGTTCAATCTCTCCATGAGGCGATATTCCCTCTTTTTTTGTAATTATTTGCGAGAAAATAAGAAATTTGTAAAATGTATGAGTAAATTTTGAAAAAGTGGAAAACGAGCGCAATGTACGGTAATCCGTAGTCTGTAGAAAACGCACTGCGCAGTAACTTTGTAGTATCTCGAATTATTAATGCAAAAAGGCAGGCACTTTAGATTCTAGTCAGTATACTTTTTGCGAGATGACGCACATGAATGTTTTTCTCTTTTTTTTCTCAAATTTTTTTTTCGTCCTTTTGTTGCACCAAAAAGTTGAACGATCGATTTATTATCAAGACAGTCGGTTAAAAATAGATTTATTATAAAAAAAAATATATATATATATAAATTAATACGGTGGCGATTTCGCGACGAAAAAAAATTCAAAACTAATTGTACACACCCACGAAGAGAAGTGAATCCTCAAAAAAAAGCAAATAAGAATTGTCCTCGTTCCTTTCTTGCAAATAATTATTCGAGAAAATTTTATTTTTTCTCCCTATAGAAGAAAAAGAAACAATTTTTTACCATTACACATAAAATACATTCCTCAGCTTTGGCTAAAAATAAAATTTTTGCGAATATAGAAAATGTTCTTTTGACAATTTAATCGAGAGGAAAATTATAGGATATATTAGAACGAAAAAAAATTTAGAATTTACATTTTTGGCGAAAGTTGGTGAATTTTTCGAATATTGAGAGTATGAAGAATTTCAAAAAGTTTGAGAGATTGTTTGTTAAGTTTTTGAATTTTCGAAAAAAAATGCGAATGGATTATACTTTTCTTCGTGTATAATGAAATAAAATCAAACACAATTTTTACCGATGTGGTCGCATCATTTCATCGAGAGAGAGAAAAAATCATTTTCAATAAGTCTGATGGCAAATAAGTTTTAATCACCATCGGAATATGGTTGAATGTGACATTTTATTTTCCATGGATACAATGGGGAAAATAAAGTTAAAAGAATTATTATAGTTGTGAAAATTTTTTGCAAAAATCTAACTTTTTATTTTACTTTTTTCCGCTATCCTTAATTTATTTATAGATTTACGTTTTGTGATATTCTTCTCAATATTTTTATAAAATTAAAAAATCAAAATAGTATTAATAATTTTTTCTTAAATTAATGAACACAAACCTTTAAATCGACAATTTTATTTTACTCCTTGTTTTACTCCGAAGCAGTTCGTCCTTCAGATTTGCTGAAATAACACTCGCAATTTTGATGAAAAATTTCGTACACTCCCGAGAAATAAAATTACTCATCGATCGCGGTTTAAAAAAAATTCGAACACTCCCGATGATTTAAATTCCAAAAAAGAAATAATACTTTTTCTGTTTATAAAACGACTATGGTTCAAAAAAAAAAAAAAATTCGAAATGAATTAAATAATTTTAATTTTAATTTTAATTTTACAAAACAAAGAAGACGAATTTTCAATTTTTAAATGAAAATTTTTCTATCGAAAAGTTCTGAAAAATAAAATCAAGTTTATTTATTGGATAAGGTAATATAATTTTGTTTGCAATACAATTGTATTGTGTCTCATCTAAAAACTAAAATTTAAGGGAAAAAATAATTTCAGCAATTTATTATAAAAATATAATCAACAAAATAAAATTAAACAAATTACAAAATTCAAATATACAAAAAATAATATTCTTATTAAAAAGGTATAAATACTATAATAAAAATAATTTTAAAAAATAACCAAAAATAAAATAATTTAGAACAAATAAAATTATCATCAAGAAATTAATAATCGAATTAGAATCAAAAAATTAAGGACACAAAATTTATATTGAAAAATAAGATTAAAAATTCTTATAAAATTCTCTGCAATAATTAAATAATTTTAAAAAGTCTTACAATTTTTTTTACAGGAATTCAATTATTTTTACTTATTTTAATAAAATACTTTATACTAATTTAATTATTTCAAAAATGTTAATAAAATGCTTTATAGTTAAATTATTTTCAATAATTTTCATAATATTATTTATAGTTTAATTATTTTTATAAATAACATTTTTCAAAGAAATATATTTTTACTATTCTAATAAAATAACTCTTTGCAAGGATTTAATTATTTATTTATTATTTATGTATAAAATTATTTATAATTTAATTATTTTCATAGATAATAATAAGAAGTAGGAAATTTCTAGGATTTCTAAAAATTTTAATAAAATTCTTTTTCATAAATAATAATAATAAGAAGTAGGAAATTTCTAGGTTTTCTAAAAATTTTAATAAAATTCTCTCTAACTATTAGAATATAATTAGCAAAATTTTGGAAAATATGTTTAACAAAATAAAATTATTGAAAAAAATAAAGCGAACAATAATAAATAATAAAAAAAAAAAATAAAATACTAGATACAAAAAAAAATTCTCAGAAACAAAATTAAAGAAACAAAATTTACATAAATTAACAATTACAGTTCAAATAATATTTTTATGATCTTTAATTGTTAATTTAGAATTAATTAACTGTTTTTAGAATGAATAAAGTTTCATAAAAAAAATGGAGAAAAGATATTGAAAAATCAAGAATTAAAAAATGAAAAATCAAAGGTTGCGTGAAAAAGTAAATGAAAAAAACGCATATTTAGAAAAATACATTCTTTATTTTACATGGAGCGATAATATTATAAATGTCTCTTGAGACAGTCATTCTTTACATATATATTATCAATGCCTCGTTATTTCTTTCATTTCATTTCAACAGGGAATTTTCTTTGTTTTATCATTTTTTTTTCTTTATAACTTTACAATTATTAAATTTTTACAAATCTCATTTTGATATCAGCTATATAATTTAAATTTATAATTCTCAGACTGTAATGGTAAAATCCTGAGGTGATTTTGAAAGTTGGCAGTTTTGTCCTCCCCTTTTACGGTGAAGTCGAAGTTTCATGTCGATGTCGCATTCGGCCTCGCTGGTTTCATGAGCATCGGTGAAACCAGTTGGTGGTTTCAATTCCAATGTTGACAATTCATTGCCCCATTCGGCGGCGCCCTTTTCTCGATGTCGATAACGT
This sequence comes from Leptopilina drosophilae, assembly GCA_032873175.1. Classification (NCBI taxonomy): domain Eukaryota; kingdom Metazoa; phylum Arthropoda; class Insecta; order Hymenoptera; family Figitidae; genus Leptopilina; species Leptopilina drosophilae. Next base: position 17,909,393 of record CM065481.1, read on the forward strand.
GAATTTTTCTGATAATTTCTCGTCGTTGTACCATCGTCTAAATGACACAATGACTCGACGGATTTTCTCTCGCTTGAATCCTTTGGTCGATCGTACGTCGACATTCTCGTGTGATTATTAATAATATGGCTGGGCGATGCGTTTGTCGAATAGGAACGAATACCCGATTCTGAATGTTTCATTGTCGGTCGATTTCCCTCCATCGTTACGTTTAGAGGTCCACCTCGATACCTTTTTGTAAACAAAACAGAAAATTTTGTAAAGAAATTCTTGTATTTTGGGGAATATTTTATTAATTTTTATTTTATTCCTTTTCTTTTTCTTATTTACTTACTATTTATAATAGCTAATTTTTGCTAAATATTTCTTCCGTCATTTATTTTGTTAAGAAATTATTTTAAAAATTTGTTTCAATTTCTGTCAACTTAAGTTGAGTATAAAAATTAATTTAACAGAAAATAAATGTAAACGACTTAAATTCAAAATAGTTAACAAAATTATTTACAAAACAATTATTTTATAAATGAAAAAATATTGTATTTAGAAAAGTACAAGAAAAGTGCAAATACCTCTGCTTTTCTATCCTAGGAAAAGTCTTTCTCTCAGAAATTGGTGACGGCTCTGTTGATGTACTTGATTCGTGCGTGTGGTACAGCACATCTGTGATGTCGCAGAATTGTAATGAAATTGAAATTAATGCAATGCGATGTAGAAGAGAAATTGACACAGAAAACCGAATACTAACTTACTATGATGGACCGGCCTAGGAACAAGGGCTAGTCGCTGCTCACGTCCCCTCTGTCCGGAATTGGGACCCGGCGAACGTGCCATTATCGAAGCTGGACCCGAATCTTCAAGATGATTCGACGATTCAGTTCGACTACTCGTTCCAACTTCAGTGTCGCTGTCCGAACCCAAAGTGTCATACTCCTCTGATTCTGATTTAAACGATTTTGATTTACGACGTGATCTCCCTCGAACTTTTGTGTACTGATCGACATCGCACTGGAACAAAATTTATTTCCTGTGACATTAAAAATAATTAATAAAATTAAATTAAATTTAAATTAAATTAAATTTAAATTAAATTTAAATTAAATTTAAATTAAATTAAATTTAAATTAAATTTAAATTAAATTAAATTTAAATTAAATTTAAATTAAATTTAAATTAAATTAAATTTAAATTAAATTAAATTTAAATTAAATTAAATTAAATTTTATAAATAATTAATAAATTAATACTAATATAAAAAATAAGAAATTAATATCAAAAATAATTAATGAATTAATAGGTATTAAAGGTAAATAATCTATATTACGAATAAATAATGATTTAATATTGACAATAAAAGATATTTTTAGTCAGACAAAAGCGATATTTAAATTATTTAATTTTCAAACCATTGAAATACAAAAAAAACAGTAGAATAAATAAGAAATTAATATAAAAAATAATTAATAAATTAATAGGTATTAAAAGTAAATAATCTATATTACGAATAAATAATGATTTAATATTGACAATAAAAGATATTTTTAGTCAGACAAAAGCGATATTTAAATTATTTAATTTGCAAACCATTGAAATACAAAAAAACAGTAGAATAAAATGTTTCAAAATCTTTTAGAATTATCAAATCAATTTGAAAATATTGCACGCGCTATTAAGCAAAACGCAGTATTCAATTTATTATTATCATTAATAGGAAAATAAATTTTTTTAAAAAATTTTTAATTATCAATTTTGTTTTTGAATTATTGTCGATTCAGAATTTCAACAATTCATTTTTCAAGTAATTAATTATTATTATTTCTTACTGTCAAAAATTTTGATACCATTTCTCGAGACAATTCAGTTATTTTCAAAGACAATAAAACATATTATTCAATATGTGAATAGTTTTTATAAAACTTTATTTTCAATTATTTTTTTCAATGATAAAATTCTTCAAACAAATTCAATTATTTTTAAAAATTCAAATGCATTTTTTAATAATTCAATTATTTTTGTAAATAAAATATCCTTCGCAGCAATTCAATTATTTTTAAATATAATAAAATTCTTCATACCAATTCAATATTATTCTTAAAATTTCTAATAATATTGATTGTAATAATTCAATTATTTTTAAAAATTTTGATAAAATTTTTTATAAGAATTAGATTTTCTTTAAATATAAAAAAAACTTTCACAGAAATTCAATTATTTCTCAAAAACCCTAACTAAATTGTTTATAAATAGTTCAATGGTTTCAAAAAAATTTGCTAACATGCTTTAAAATATTTACATTATTTTCTTAAATAATACAATTCCACAAAAAATTCAATTAATTGGAGAAATAATAAAATTCTTAAAACGAATTCAATTACTTCTAAAAGTTGTAATAATAATAATAATTTATTTTCAATAATTTTAATAATATTCTATTTAAGAATTCATTTATTTTCATAAGTAAGTAAATAATTTTCACAAATATTTAAATTATTTTTAAAAATAACAAAATTTTTTGCAAGTTTCCACTTTTTTAAAACTCTAATAAAATTCTTCAAAAGAATTCAATTATTTCCAAAACTTTTAATACAAAATTCAATTATTTTTAAAATAACTAAAATTTTTCTTTATAGGAATTAAAAAATTTATTAAAAAATTTCAAAAATTCAATTATTTTCATATATAATAAAATTCGTAGCAAAAATTTAATTATTCTTAAAAATACAAAATTTTTCCTCAGGAATTGAAATATATAAAAAAAATTTCAAAAATTCAATTATTTTCATATATAATAAAATTCGTAGCAAAAATTTAATTATTCTTAAAAATACAAAATTTTTCCTCAAGAATTGAAATATATAACAAAATTAATAGAAATATTGTAAAAATTCAATTACTTTCATAAATAATAGAAATCTTCAAAAGAATGTAATAATTATTGTTATATACAAAAATTTTTCTAGAAATTTAATTATTTTCGAAAATTTTAATATTTTTTTTCAAAGAAATGAATTTTTGTTTTAAAAACTTCTATATAATTCTTTAAAATTCAATTATTTTTGTAAATAGTACCATTCTACGCAGGAATTTAATTATTTTTAAAAATATGTATAAAATTCGTTATTCTAATTTATTTATTTTCATAAGCAATAAAATTCTTCGCAGATGTTGAAAACATTTTAATAACATTCTACGAAACAATTCGACTATTTTTAAAAATTTTATTTAATTTCCATACAAGAATTAAATTATTGCAGATGAATAATTATAAAAATTACAAAGATTTCAATATTTTTTTCACAAAAATTTTGTATTTTTAAAATAAAAAAATAAAATCACGCCAAATAATTATAGGAAAAATAATATCTAATTTTCTTTTGCAATGTTTCGTACTCTGAAATTAATGAAATCCCATTAAATGTTTTAGAGACAACTGAACTAATAACAAAATTAAATTATACAACATTGTTGTTAATCAAAAAGAAAGTTATTTTTTAATTTATGGAATTTATATAAATTTAAATGTAACAAATAACAATATAATATAATAAATAAAAATTTTTTAATTTAAAACTGAGAATAATTTTAATGAAACCATTTCAAGAAAAGAAAAATTAGGAAACAAAACGAAGAAGAAGAACAACTAACTTTAAATTGCGAACAGACATTCGGAATACGACGATTATTAATATAGAAGAAGATAGATAAAGAGTTCAGATAACTAATAGTCAAACAGTCTTTTAATGAAACGTATAAAAAAAAATTTGCATACATTCTTAATCTCATTTTCCCTTTTCAATTAGAATTAAAAAAAAAACCGGGAAAAAGTAAACCCATTTACTTAACTGCTTCAGAGTATTTCTTAATCAGATTTTTAATTACTTTCTTAATCTCAACACTTCTTCAGGCAAAAAAGGACAATATCGATATAGACTAATTGAAATGTCAATGGGAAAAAACTAAAAACGAAAATAGAAAAAATTTGAATTAGATTTATAATTTAAAAGTTAGAAAAATTAATTAGAATTAGATAAAAATAATAATAAAAATAATAATAATAAAAATAATACTAATAATAATAATAATAAAAAGTAGAAAAAATAGAAAATCTTTAATGAAATAAAAAAACAGGTTTACTACTTCAATGTAAATATTGAATTAAATTTCTTACCCGTACCTGGGCGCCTTGCAACATTGTTTCGCTCCTCTCGTAAAAATACGCCTGACGCATTGGATTCGCTGAGAGATTTTCCTGCTCGGGCAGATGAAATGTAGCGTACGGATAAATATCTTCGGAATATTCTGGTATACGTTCCAGTGCGCTCACCTCACGACAGGGTGACTGTTGACCTGGTTTTCTCACCGTCGCATAATATTGCTCCCTTTGCTCCATATTATGCTTATTCTCAAGGGCTGCCTGATTTTGTGCATTTGAATCGTTCGTGGAACCGGATCTGACAGGATCTGAAAATTATTACGTTTTTTAGTTCAGAGCAAAAAAAAAAAATCGCACTCTATTCCTTCTGTGAAAAAAAATTAATTTTTCCTTCTTCTATTTCCCTTTTTTATTCTACTATTAATATTTTTAATAAATATTCAATTTTAAAATTTCCATTTAATTAATTTCGCTGGTGTTGGAAATATTTTTTCCCCGCCACTTGAAAAACGGAAGAAAAACAATAGTTCGAAATAAAATAAAAATTTGTTACAAATGTGCTTTGAAATTCTTTGCCAAAATGAATTATTGGTTTATTAGATTGAGTATAGTAGTAAACAAAGAACGGAGGGAAATTAAAAGAGACAATGGAAAATGATAAGGTAATGGTAATTTTTTTCCAATTTCTAGAAAATATGGAACTTGCAATATAATGGACTTTGTGTGTGTGTGTGAGAGAGAGTGTAAATCTCTGCCTCATTAACGCGCTTGTTGAAATCACAAATGATGAATTAATTCACGTACAGTGTGTGTTAGACAGAGCTCTTGAATACCGATAGGCATCCGGTTTGGAATTCTTTTCTACGGTATAATTGGAGTACGCTTCCTCGATATTTAGATACTCCATGGAGCGACAAGTGGAGTGAATAGCTCCGTAGGGGTGAATTTTCGATTTTACTTCTGCATTTCTCCACACTTATTGTATTTCTCAACGATCTCGTTATTTCCATTTTTTCCCTCAACTTTTTAATTAACCAATTATAAATTATATAATATAATAGTCGTACCCACAATCCAAAAAATAAACACCTAACGAAGAATAAAGAAAAAATAAAGAGTACATAAGAAATAAATAAAGAATAAATAAAAAATAAATAAAAATAAATAAACAATAAATAAAAAATAAATAAAGAATAAATAAACAATAAATAAAAAATAAATAAAGAATAAATAAGGAATAAATAAAAAATAAATACAAATAAATAAACAATATATAAAAAATAAATAAAGAATAAATAAAGAATAAATAAAGAATAAATAAGGAATAAATAAAAAATAAATAAAAAATAAATAAACAATATATAAAAAATAAATGAAGAATAAACAAAGAATAAATGAAGAATAACTAAAAAATAAGTAAAGAATAGAACAACAATAATTAATAAATTTTTTCTAATATTTAATAAAATATTATTTTACATAAAGAATAAAAATGGAAAAGAAAAATTGTCAACGTAAAGGAAAATTGATTTCATGAAGAGGAAGAAAATGCTTTAGAAGTGAAAAAAAAATTGTCAAACGTAAAAGAAAATTGATTTTAAGAAGGGCGAGAAAAAATACTTACGTGTTCTTAGGCAAAAGCATACGCCGGCTACGGCGAGTATAACAGCGAATAATGATATTACACTTGGTGCTAGTACTTGTGCATCAAGATATAAAGGTGTCTCGCCATTATCCAATGAAGGTACTTCCTGCATTCTCGTATTGCTGCTTGACGTTAAAGTTGTAAATAAATATTCCGCATGCATTGAACCCGCATTGTTATAAGCAGTTATCCTCAATTCATAACTCGTTCCACTTTCCAAACTGACTATTGGAAATCTCGTTTGCGGCGGTACGTTATTTGATACTGGAAAATAATCAAATTAGTGGTTTCAATTTTACATCGAAATATTCTCAGCAATAATTATATGGACAAGGAAAAAAATCACTACTGCAAAAAAAAAGAATAAGAAATTTTCTTATTCTGGAATAATTTTTTTAATTACCTTACATAATTTTTCTAATTTTTTAGTTAACGATACTATCTCTAATTAGTATTTATTTATATTACTATTTTATTACTCTTATTTACTTATATTACTATCTTTTATTATCACAGAATTACCATAAAAGTTTTCTTTTGTTTTTCTCTGAATTTTTATTAATTTAAATCAAGAATTTTTACTTTCTCCCTGAGCATAAAGAAAATTCTGATTCTCTCTAAAATAATTATTTTGTAATACATCCATTTGTGAATATCTTTAAAAAAATTAATTTAAAAAATAAATAGTTTTTTCAGATTAATCTTTAATCATTATTATTATTTTTCTATGCGAATTAAAATTTTTTGAAAAATTTCAAATTTCCAAAAAAATCAATAATTTACCAAAATTACTTTGTAATTTCATTAAAAAAATTATGAATTCAAGATTTTTATTCAATTATTTTCTCGTATTTTTTACTGAAATTCGTTAAATCATTTATTTTTAATAATTTTAAGAAAGTTTTTGTAGAATTGAATAATTCAATTATTATATGTATAAAAAAAGGAATTAAAAAAATTCTTTTTCCAAATTCATGCAAAATTCACTTGTTTTCAATTCAATTTTACAAAAATACGATTATACAACAATTTTTATAAATAAACTACTCTAAAAAATTTGAATAAAAATGTTTCAAAACAATAAATTATTCGGAAATATTAATCAAAATTGTTTAAAATTCAAATTTTTTAAACTTTCAAATTTCGAACAATCAAAAATTGAGTAATTTATAATAATCAGTACAGTATCTTTTTCAAGATTTCAATTATTTATTTTAATTAAAATTTCTCTTTAAATCAATTATTTTTAATAACTTTTGAGAAAGTTCCTTGAGAATTCAATTCTTAAAAGAAAAAAATTTAGCTCATCTAAAATATTTTTAAAATCCTTTAATTTACAATTTAATTTAATTAAATTTCAATTATTCGAAATATTTTTCAAATCGAAAAACTTAAATAATTTCAAAAGACTTTGATATAAAATTTTTCGAAAAAATATCAAATTAAAAAATATTTTTATTAAAACTATTCAAAGTATAAATTTTTAAAAATAAGGTAAAATTTGAAACATTTTTCGATTATTGCCAGAAATTTCCATTATGACTCTTTTAATATTCAATTATTTTTTAATTTTTCCAGTTAAAATTTTTATTTAAAATAATTTTTTAAAGATTTCCTTGTAAATTCAATTATTCAATGAAAATAAAAAATTAATCTAAAATCTTTCTAAAATCCACTAATTTTACGAAATTTCAATTCTTTGACAGTTTTCGAATTAAATTTATGAATATTTATTATTTAAAGATTCAAATAATTTCCAAAGAATTTGCCATGAAATTTTTCGAAATGACATCAAATTTTCAAAATTTGTTATTAAAACTATTCAAAGTATAAATTTTTAAAAATTATGACTCTTTTAATATTCAATTATTTTTTAATTTTTCCAATTAAAATTTTTTCTAAAATAATTTTTCAAAGATTTCCTTGTGAATTCAATTATTCAATGAAAATAAAAAATTAATCTAAAATCTTTCTAAAATCCACTAATTTTATGAAATTTCAATTCTTTGACAGTTTTCTAATTAAATTTATGAATATTTAAAAATTCAAATTATTTTTCAATGAATTTGATATGAAATTTTTCGAAAAATCATCAAATTTTCAAAATTTTAAATTAAAACTATTCAAAGTATAAATTTTTAAAAAATTATGACTCTTCTAATATTCAATTATTTTTCATTTTTCCAGTTAAAATTATTTTCTAAAATAATTTTTTAAAGATTTCCTTTGTGAATTCAATTATACAAAGAAAACAAAAAGTTAATTTGAAATATTTCTGTAATCCACTAATTTCACGAAATTTCAATTATTTGACAGTTTTCCAATTAAATTTATAAATATTCAAAAATTCAAATAATTTCAAAAGAATTAGTTATAAAAATTTTCAAAAAAAAATAAAGTCTACAGAATTTTTAATTAAAACTATTCAAATTTTCGAAAATTTGATAAAATTTGAACCTTTTTAAATAATTAATACAAATTTATAGTAAATCTCTTACGGCGTTTATAAATTATTTTCATTTATTTTAAACTTAAATTCTTCTCTAAAACAATGATTTTTAATAACATTTAAAACAGTTCTTTGACAATATAATTATGAAATGAGTTTCATATTTAAAAATCGTCAAAAATTCTTTTATTTTCAATTCAGGTTTTCAAAAATTTTTCAAATTAACCTTTTTTTATTAATTTAACTAATTTCAATTAAAAAAAATTAGTTATGAAAATTTGGCAAAACATTTAACTTTTTCAGAATTTTTAAACAAAAACCTTATAAGTTATAGAAAATAATAATAATAATTAAATTAAATTTATAATTTTTACATCTAATATAAGAATCTTATAAATTCAAATTTTCTAGAATTTCAATTTAGAATTCAATTCAGTTTTCTAAAATTTAATTATTTTTCAAATTTTGAAATAAAATTATTACGAAATTATTTTATAAGTAATGAAATCATAATATTTGTTAAAGAATTAAGTTATTTAGAATAAATTAAGTTTCATATTCTATAAAGTTTATTACTATTAGAAATAGAAAAAAATCTAAGGTTTAGTATTAAAATTACCGTTGGTTTGAAAGTTTGTAACTCAATCAAGAAAAAAAAGAAAAAATTCAAGAAGAAATAATATATTTTATGCTCAAATCCAGAATTCTCTCATTTTTATGAGAGATTAATATTAATTCTCATATTAATTCTAGGAATTAAAATTTTTTCACAATGTTTTTGAAGAAATTTCCTAACATTTCCCTGACCAATTTTTTACGTTCTCTGATTTTTCCCTGAATTTCCAAATTTGTAATATTATTTTTTAACAATTACAACCCTGTATTATCTTCTGCCTAAAACAATTGTAATGTAAGAAAATGAAGTGTTATCCGAAAGGATTAAATAACCAAAAGTTAAATTATAAAAAATAAGAGAAAAAAATGGATAAGAAAAAGGAAATGTGAAAAAATTGTTTTTAGTACCTAGGAGCCAGTCTCCAAGGAATCTTCTGTACTCGACGACAAAATAGAGCAGAGGACAACCGCCGTCCTGCCAAGAGGCGAGTTCAAGTATAACCGATGTTAAATTAGCCTTAATTAGATGTTGTTTCGATGGTGGCAATGGTTTTGTTCCCTTGGTCCTTGCACTCTCAATTTCGCTCGCACTCCCACTGCCAATTCGATTAAACGCCGCCAATGTGAATTGATACTTAGTACCGCATTGTAGTCCCTCCAACAAATGTGTACTCGCTCGTCGATCAAGCATGACCTCCTCCCATTCAGCAAACTCTTTTCGATAAGCCAATAAAAATCCTTTAATCGGCGAGCCTCCATTATCTCCCTGTTTCCATTGAAGTTGAACTGCGTCGTTGGTCGTTCCTGTTGCGAGAAGAGTGGGCGGCGTTGGTGGAACTATGCGAAAAGTTTACCAATTAGAACTTGCAAGTTTCAACGACAAAACAGAATGGTCTCATTGAACGGTGAAAACTTTGTGTTTGTTAGTTCATGAATTGCATACATATACACACACAGACACAGACACATGGAGTAAGAGATTATGCGACGTGACTCGTTTTACGGTTCTTTGAACCATTTTTCTTTTTTAAATACATACAGTTGTATATATATACAATACGATACGAATAAAGCAAGTTTAGAAAGAACTGAAATACATCTCAATTGACCAAGGACATGTAGTCATCGGATTTGTAGTTTTCAACAAGTTTCGATGGAGTATTTTGAATTGAAAAAGTTTCCTATAAAAAAAAAAGAGAAGAGCGAAATAAAGTTTTTCATTAGGATGCACTTTTCTTGAGTCTTCATTCAAGTTTTACTTTCCTTGAGCCTCATCAGAGTTTGCTTATGCAACGCTTTCTAGTTTACCTCCTTTGTTTTCGGATTCTGTAAAGTCGTCTTTAAAAGAATAATTCACTTCCTACAGTGGGTCACGAAAATCAATATGACTCATGGTTTCGAAAATAAAATGAATTTCCCTACAATCAAAACAGAAAATATTACAAATGTTACTAAAAAATTATGTACTCTTTTGAATAGTACTTATTTCATTAGAAATCACTCCGGGCGAAAAGCTTAAAAAAATAGGAACGGAATTAAAAAAGTAAATATTGAATTAAAAAATAAAATGCAAAATAAAAACGAAAATAAAAAGAAACAAAATAAAAATAAAAACAAAAAAACAATCTCAATTAAAAACCAAATTAATAAAATTAGAAACTAAAAGGGAATTAATAAATAAAATTGAGATCAGAAAACAAGATTTAAAATTAAAAATAAAATTAATAACTAAAAAAAGTTACGAAATAAAATCGATTTAAAAATCCAAAATAAAATTCATAAAAATCGGAATTAAAAGTCGAAAATAAAATTTTTAATTATTGAAAAAAGTTAATTTATAAAAACGGAGTTAAGAAATGACAAAGTTTAAAACTAAAAATAAAATAAAAAATGAGAAATAAAAATCAAAAGAGAAATTACAAAATAAAAAGCAAAAGTATAAAATAAAATCGAAATTAAAAATCCAAAGAAGTTGATTTGATCCAAATGAAGTTAAGAAATTACAACAAAGTTGAGAACTAAAAATAAAATCAAAAATTAGAAATAAAAATCAAAAGAGAAATTTCAAAATAAAAGTAAAAAATAAAAATCCAAAATAAAATTTTGTAAATAATCGGAATTAAAAATCCAAAATAAAATTTTGTAAATAATCGGAATTAAAAGTCGAAAATAAAATTTTTAATTATTGAAGAAAGTTGATTTATAAAAATGTAATTAAGAAATGACAAAGTTTAAAACTAAAAATAAAATAAAAAATTATAAATAAATATCAAAAGAAAAATTACAAAATAAGAAGCAAAAGTTAAAAATAAATTCGAAATTAAAAATCCAAAATAAAATTGTAAATAATCGAAATTAAAAGTGGAAAATAAAATTTTTAATTATTGAAAAAAGTTGATTTATAAAAAACGGAGTTAAGAAATGACAACGAAGTTTAGAACTAAAAATAAAATCAAAAATTAGAAATAAAAATCAAAAGAGAAATTACAAAATAAAAAGCAAAAGTAAAAAATAAAAATCCAAAATGAAATTTTTAATTATTGAAAAAAAGTTGATTTATTTAAACGAAGTTAAGAAATGACAAAGTTTCAAACTAAAAACAAAATCAAAGCTTAGAAATAAAAATCAAAAGAGAAGTTACAAAATAAAAAGCAAAAGTAAAAAATAAAAACTAGATTTAAAATCAAAAATAAAATTGAAAACTTGAACGAAAACTGAGAAAGAATTATAATATTAAAAATCGAAAATTGAAATCAAAGTAATAAAATGAAATACTGGAAACAAAATTGAAAAATAAAAGAGTTTAAAAACTAAGAAAAAAATTACAAAGTAGAAGCAAACTAAAAGTAAAATTGAAATCGAAAAACGAAATTAAAAATTGAAGTTAAAATTTAATAAAAATAAAAATTAAATTTAAAACTAATCAAAATGAAATAGTAAATAGGAGTGACAGAACAAAAGTAAAATTAAAAACTAAAAACAAACTTGAAAAGTAAGATCGAGAATAAAAATTAAGAATAAAATAATAGATTTAAACAAAAAATAAAAATTATAACCGAAAATTGAAATTTTAAATCAGAAATAAAATTGTGAAACAAAATTGTAAAGCAAAATAAAAAAAAAATAATTACACAGAAATATTAGTGGAATATTATTAATTAATATTAATAATATAATAATATTGCACCAAATGTTTTTGTAACAATAATGCTGTTAATTTTGGAAATTTATTACAGTAAATTACATTCTTCAATTAAAATTAATAATTTAATGGCAAACATTTAAAAAAATGGATCAATAGAATTTTATTAATAATCTAATAACAAAAAGCCATAATATTGGAGAATTTAAATTAAATTGAGATGTATAATTCCAGTGTATTATAATTGTATCGAATTAATCAATTATGTACTGTATGTCAAAGTTAAAAATAATTCTCTTTTTATTTCGATACATGCACCCATTATTATTGAAGATATACATTGATACTAATTATTTTAATTTAATTAAACGCCAACTGATATCGAATTAAATCCTAATTAAATAATTAAATACAAAATATTCAAAATCGAAAGAGAAATTGTTTACTATTCTTCTCCATGTTTTGCTCAGATTAATGAAAATTTCTAATATTTTTTTTCTATTATTGCCAGTTAGACTGAAAATTTAAAATTGTTACAAAAATGTACGACCATGGCACTTTTAACATTAAATATTTTTCGAATCAATATCATTACCTACATTTCTGTATAATATTAATTTACTATATTGTTGCATATTAATTTTGTTCGTAATTCGTATTAATTAATTTCAAAATTACGAAACTTTTGCCACTGTTAAATTTTCCTATATAAATTAATTTTCAACTGATCAGTTTTAATTTTAATTTTGCGAAATTTTGAGAAATATTTTTACATTTACAATGAATTTCACAATGAATTTTTATTTTAATTTTGAATTTTCATATCAGTGGGAATTATTCAGAGATATTTTTGAAATAAAAGAAAATTAATTTTTAATTGATTAATTTTTAATTTTTAAAAAATGTTTTATCATAATTCGATTGAAAAGGGGAGGAAAAAATAATTTTTTGTTATTAAAATATATTATTTTTTTAAATATACCTTGAACGTGTAAACTGTAAACGATTTCATCGGATCCCAGTGAATTCCTCGCATGACAAGAATAGTTTCCTTCCTGAGTCCTTTGAACGTTTCGTAATAGCAAAGTATTATCAGATCCAACATCGAGTCTGGAATGTTTAAAATAACGAATACAACGTACTTATAATTGGCTATTTGTAGAGGTAAATTTTAAATTATTAAAAGTCTCGTATAAGAAACAAAAAATTAAAAAAAAATATTTAAAGGGATAAAACAAATTATTGAAAAATTATTATTATTTATTTTAATAAATAATAATTTTAATTTGATTTATATTTATTTACCTTTATCTTTTTTTTATTCTTTTCGTTTTCAGTCGAAAAAAATAAGGTTTATTTTTAAATTATGACTAATTAAAATTATGATAAAGCAATTAATAATTAAATCATGACAAATAATTAGATTTCGTTTGTATAATTAAATTTTAAACTAAAAACTTTTTGTTAGAATGAAATAACTTAAAATTGTAGATAAAGTATCTATTTTTGCATATTGAAATATTTTTTTTTGTTTAAATGTTAATTTAGTGTAATGAATATGAAAATATTTCAATTAACCTTTGTTGTTGCTTCTGCAATTTCAAATCTCCCATGCGCCATTCAACAATTGGCTTTGGATCTCCCACTGTATGACAGGCTAAGTTCACGTCAACCCTCCATGGTACTATCACAGGAACCCCAAAGGAGATAATTGCTGCTGAAACTAATTATTAAATCGATAATATTATACTACATACATAACTCATCAAAAAAAAAAATTAGAATTTTTATTCGCTAATTACTTTTCACCAAAGTGAGCTAATAATTTTTAATTTAACAATTTACGTTTTAAAATATGTACATAAATAATTTTTTCCAAATATAAATTTTTAATTAGTTTACTGTCTTTCTACTGTGAATATTTTTAAATAAAAATCTAAATAAAGAAAATACTAAAATGTGAAAAAATTGTATTTAAATATTTAATTAATTTATTTATTTATGACTATTTAATATATACTTTCAAATATTTTGCTAAATTTTTCCAGAATAATTAAATTATTTTCCAAAATTTTTAAAACATTCTTTATAAAAATGAAATTATTTTTATATATAAGAAAATCCTTAGAAGTTATTAAATTATTTAAATTTCTGTTTTATAAGTTTCTTAGAAGAAATTAAAAAATTTTTATAAATAATAAAATTCGAAAAAAACAAATATTTTAATAAATTTTAATAGAAATTCTTTGCAATAATTCAATTATTTTAATAAATAATAAAATTCTTCGAACAAAATTAAATATTTTAAAAAATATTAACAAAATTCATTGAAAAAATTCAAATATATTTATTAATAATAAAATTTTTCAAACAAATTCTATTATTTTGGAAAAATTTAACAAAATTCTTTGCAACAATTCAATTATAATCGTAAATAACAAATTTTTTTAAAGAAATTCAATTATTTTTAAAAATCTCAACAAAATTCTTCGAAAGAATTAATTTATATTCCTAAATAATAAAATTCTTTAAATAAATTTAATTATTTTAATAAATATTAATATTTTTGAAACAAATTCAGTTATTTTAATTTTTAACAAATAATAAAAGTCTTCAATCAAATTTAATTATTTTAATAAATAATAAACTTCTTTAAACAAATTTAGTAATTTTCATAGATAATAAAACTCTTTAATCAAATTTAATTATTGTAATAAATGTTGAAATTTTTCAAACAAATTCAGTTATTTTAATTTTTACCAAATAATAAAATTCTTCAATCAAATTCAATTATTTTAATAAATAATAAACTTCTTCAATCAAATTTAGTAATTTTCATAAATAATAAAATTTTTCAAAAAAATCCATGATTTTGAAAAAATTTAACAAAATTCTTTGCAACAATTCAATTATAATCGAAAATAATAAAATTTTTCAAAGAAATTCAATTATTTTTAAAAATCTCAACAAAATTCTTCGAAAGAATAAATTTATATTCGTAAATAATAACATTCTTTAAACCAATTTCATTATTTCAATAAATATTAATATTTTTTAAACGAATTCAGTTATTTTAATTTTTAACAAATAATAAAATTCTTCAATCAAATTTAATTATTTTAATAAATAATAAATTTCTTTAAACAAATTTAGTAATTTTCATAAATAATAAAATTCTTTAATAAAATTTAATTATTTTAATAAATATTGAAAATTTTCAAATAAATTCAGTTATTTTAATTTTTAACAAATAATAAAATTCTTCAATCAAATTCACTTATTGCAATAAATAATAAAATTTTTCAAACAAATTCCATGATTTTTGGAAAAATTGAACAAAATTCTTTGCAACAATTCAATTATAATCGTAAATAATAAAATTTTTCAAAGAAATTCAAATATTTTTAAAAATCTCAACAAAATTCTTCGAAAGAATTAATTTATATTCGTAAATAATAAAATTCTTTAAACAAATTCAATTATTTCAATAAACATTAAAAGTTTTAAAAAAAATTCAATTATTAAAATTGATTAATTGCAAAAATTTTTTTTTATATTATTATTATTATCCTTCAATTTATTTTTCTTCATATAATAATGTTGTACTATTGAAATTTTGTTATTAAAATAACAATGAAGAATAATAAAATAGAATGAAAATAAAAATCAGAAATTGAATTCAAAATTAGAGCTAAAATTGTATAATAAAATCGAGAATAAAATTTGAGAATAAAACGTTAAATAAAACCAAAATTAAAAAAAAATTGGAATTCAAAATCGAAAATAAAAAATCTAATCCTTTCTAAAAAAACAGAAAGCATAGAACTCGAACGAAAGAAAATCGAACTCGAAAACGTAACTCGAACACGTGAAACTCGAAAACTCGAAAAATGGACATTGCTCTTACCGCTCGTGTGAAATGACGTGAACACTTGATTGGCCAAGATAGAAAAGATGGACGATATGACGCGCGTTTTTAAAAAGTACAATTATAATTCTGTTTTTTAGAAAGGAGGATATTATATTATTTGATTATTCTAATAATAATAATTATTTTAATAATATCCTTTCTAAAAAAACAGAAAGCATAGAACTCGAATGAAAGGAAATCGAACTCGAAAACGTAACTCGAACACGTGAAACTCGAAAAATGGACATTGCTCTTACGCACGCGTGAAACCAAGTTAGAAAGATGGCCACTGTTTGTTTTCTTTTGGAATCTTATTTTATTTTCGGCAAATAATTGTTTTTTATTATAATAATATAAATAAAAGTATATTAAATGTTTTTTAATTTTTTATTTTTAGGCTGCGTCTACAATAGAAAAATAATGTGTTGAATGTGTTATGTTGTAGTATTTCTGGTTAGTGCTAAATGTATAAGATATGCACTTTGTAAACAATTGTTCCTAACCTCACTAACTTAGTTACTTAATCGGAACGAAACAAATTTCTATTTTTGTTGTGACAGACTAAAAATACAACAAAATAACCATATATATTATATGTATAAATAATAAATAAACATTTATTTGCTGAAGAATGAGTAAAAATTTAAAAAAAACATACAGTAGCAGTTTTTTCATTATTGTTTAAAAACCAGTTTTCGTCCGAAGTGATATTTTAATGTTTTATTATTTCTGAACAAATATAATTTTTGAATTTTGCCACAAACATTTTGTTTCAAAATTTATTTTAGAAAATGAAATTCGTTGTTTTTACATTTTTTTACCACAACAAAATCATAATTTTATACAAAATTTAGCAAAATAAGAAAAAAATAACAGAATAGACTCTTGGAAAAAGTGAAGTTAATGCAAATTTAAAATATTCATTATGTGTGAAAAATAAAAGAAGCATTTACATTTAAGAACTGTATATAATGCCTTTTTTATAATTATACCTATTCGTACATTTTCTAAGCACAAAAAGTATTTTTTATTTTCTATGTTTTCATTTAGTTGTTAAAATATTTTCAATTAACTCAAACTTTAAATTCCAAGTTATTCGACTTAGAATTTTAAAGTTTGAGTTTATTGGAAATATTTTGACAACTATGAAAACATTGAAAATAAAGAATACTTTTTGTACTGAGAATAATTAATTCTCAGTACAAAAAGTATTCTTTATTTTCAATGTTTTCATAATTAGCTCAAAATAGCTAATTTATTTTTTCTTTTTGTTAATGAGTAATTCTTCGCGTAGCGCACAATTTGTATTTTATTATTTTTGAAAATTCTTTTGACAAACTATAAGTTACAGCCCTAATAGAATTTTAAAGTTTAATATTTCTTAATGAATGAAATATCAGTGGTAGATCGGCCAAAATAATGAAAATTTTCTTTTTTGCAATAAACAACCCTGAAAAATTTATTGCACCATGACTCACAAGGAAAACTATTGTTTTAAGCAAATTATTAGCGATTTTTATTGTTTTATTAATCTTACAATACTCAATTTTATTTGACGTGAAATTTAAATAATGGGGAATCATTATATGAAAAGCAAGTAAAGCTAATCTCAGATAGCAGCACCATTGCAAGGTCGTCTAGCGCTTAATTTTTGATTTCGCGAAAAATCACATTTGATTTAAAAACAAATGGGCGAAGTAAATAAATGTTTTTTGTGGAATTGTGAAAAGTTAAAAATTTAATTAAATAAGCGAGAAATTTGTGCCACAGGAAAAAAACGTTTTTGCAAGTCGCAGTATCGTAAATGTATTACATAAAGAAAATTGAGGTTGTGTTCATTCAGGAGAATTTATTTGTGCTTTATACTAATATTTAGTGATATTTCGGTTTGATCTTTTATGTAAATGTAATTTTGAAAACAAGAACTAACAAGAAGAGTCTGAAGAAACACGAAGGACATTGACTTATTATTGTTTAAAAAGTGTACAAAATATTGTCGAAAAACAGTAATAAAATTAATGCCTGTGCCATGTCTAAATTAATAACATTTAAATGGAATACAATTGAAAACTTGATCCTTTTATCCAAAATGAAATTATGATAGAATGTAAAAGATTCATCACTTCAATATGGAAAGTATAATTGAATTGTTTGACAAATAGACAAAAGCTTTGGTCAAATGATTATTCACATTCAAAAATTTTTAGAAAAAAACTGATGTTTTGGTACAAGTTGAGTAGTATCCTTAGAGTGTTTCTATGCAATTGATAAATTTTGTTTAACATTGTGAAAAAAGCTAAATAATAAGAAACAAAAAATGTTGCTAAAAAACTCACCAAGGTCTAATCAAAGAATATTAATTTGTTACAAATAAAATTAAAAAAAACAAAATACTATTAAACGTAAAAGAACGTAGAAAAGTTTCCAATTATTTAATTAATAATTTTACAATAAAAAAATCATGTGTTGAAGAATATGTTGTGTAGGTTGTGTAGTATTGCTGGTTATATATTGTTTAAATGTTAGATAATTAAAAAAAAATAAGTTTTTTTTCTTTTGAAAATTGATAAAATTAAATGATATATTTATTCAATTAAAAATGAATAACTTATCTTTTGTAATTACCTTCAAAATTTAATAATCATATCTTCAAGGTGGCCACTTGACCGGGAAATGACCGGGAAATTTGATACTAAACCGGAAATTTATTTTTAATTTTTAATTTTATTTTTAAATTGACCCAAAAAAAATATTTTTTCAATTATTACTCGAGAAGTATATTGTACATAAGTAGGTATATTAGAGAATACATAAATTAACAGACTTTAGTTAGTGAGGAAGAGGGATTACTGAGAAAATAACATAGTTACAGGGTGTCTAACGGTCAGGGAAGTCAGAATTTTTTTGGTCAGGGAAAAGTCATGGAAAAGTCAGGGAATTTCAGAGAATTTCATTAAAAGTCAGGAAAATTTCTAAAAATGTATACAAACATTAAAATTTCTTATGAATAAAATATTTTTTTAATCTAATAAAACTTAGAAATTTTTTTTATGGTTTGTTTCAATCATTAGATAAAAATTTATTGTTAAATATGACAGTTGCCATATTTTTTGGCCCAAGAAAGCAGAAATAAAATTTGTTAAAAGAGATTAAAATTCAGGGAAAAAGTCAGGGAATAGTCAGGGAATTTTCTTCTCAATCTTTGTTAGACACCCTGAGTTATTTAAATTTAACGAAATCCTTTTATTTTAAGCGGATTTTTCTTTTAATGTTTATTCCACAGGATTTTTCTCATAATTTCTATTTGGGACAAAATAAGTGAAACCGGCCACTTGAAAAATTTTGTCTCCAATTTTCAAGTAATTTATAACTTTCGGTAGATATACAAGTACTTTTTTACACCCTACAATATTTTTCAAAAAAAGATTTTATTTTGGAAGTAATCACGTGTTAAAGTTTTGGGTCATTTTATTTTCGTTTTCTTACTACTCTAAAACGAATAAAGATAATTAAGTAAACTTTTTTTTAAAATGAAGCCTAAAATCTATATTTTGAAGATAAAATGAAGCGATTACTAAAAAATAAATTTTTTTAATTGTTAGTAACAATTCTTTTAAACAATTGCAAATTGAAGATTATTCTCAATGTTTTTGAAAAATTTAAAAAAAAATTTAAAAAAAAAAAAAATTCCAAAGATTAATTTAAAAATAAGAAAAATGACTAACCTTCAATTTTATAGAAATTGTGTAAAGTTTTCTCTCAAAATGCAGGCAAAAATACTCTTGATCTTAAAAATCCGCTTGAAAGAGTGATGTTTCTAACAAAACAAAAGAAGATCTTATTTATCCGTTTCCAATTTTATCTGTTTCCAGGAACAGGATTCTATTTTCGCCTGCATTTTGACAGAAAACTTTAAACAATTTCTAAAAAAAATTGAAGGTTACTCATTTTTCTTTTTTTTAAATTAATTTTTCAAAAACATTGAGAACAATCTTCAATTTGCAATTGTTTAAAAAAATTGTTACTAACAATTAAAAAAATTTATTTTTTAGTAATCGCTTTATTTTATCTTCAAAATATAGACTTCAGGCTTCATTTTTAAAAAAAGTTTACTTAGGGGAGAGCGGGGTTGAACGTGCCGGGGGTAAAAAGTTCCGTTTAATTATATCTCAAAAACAAAAAAAGATTTTAATGAAATTCAAATGAGGGAAGTATTGTTTAGGCTATTGTTTACGCTTTCCTTATTTGAATTGTATTAAAATCTTTTTTGTTTTTAAGATATAATTAAACGGAACTTTTTACCCCCGGCACGTTCAACCCCGCTCTCCCCTAATTATCTTTATTCGTTTTAGAGTAGTAAGAAAACGAAAATAAAATGACCCAAAACTTTAACACGTGTTTACTTTCAAAATAAAATTTTTTGTTGAAAAATATTGTAGGGGGTAAAAATGTACTCGTATATATACCGAAAATCATAAATTACTTGAAAATTGGAGACAACATTTTTTTAAGTGGCCGATTTCACTTATTTTGGCCCTATTATTTTCCATTCCCGTTTTTCATACGCTTATTTCAGTTTTAAAGAATCAATCTTAAAGTTCATTATGAAAAATTTTAGTTCATTTAAAAAAAAAGAAATTCGTAAAATAGTAAAAATTTCTTATTCTTTTACAACTTTTATATTATTATCGGTTCGGAAAAATGTCAAAAAAAAGTTATCTCTAAACGAGCTCAATATTGATAAGTTTAAATTTGTAATATGTATAATACAGAATAATTTAAGATTATTTGTTTCGTTTGTTATTAATATTTAAAATTTTTTTATGATTTTTTGGATAAAACAAATTGAGGCACCCAATTCAAGAACAGGTCGGACGCTCGGACGACACGCGCAACTGCCAGTCAGTGAGCATTGAGCTCCTCTGGGCCACTCACTGCTACCTGACTGGTACTAGCGCGTGTCGTCCAAGCGTCCGACCGGTTCTTGAATTGGGTGCCTCAATTGTCTTGCATAAAATAAAAGGATTTTCTTTGAAAAATAAAAGAAATCTTTTGTTATTTATTTAAACTTTTCGTTTTGTCTATAAATGTAAAACGTTTTGAAACTGAAAAGTTTCCTTTTATTATAAAACTAATTTATTAAATATTATTAAATGACTGGTTTTAAAAGAAAATAAATTTTTATGTTAAATAGATATTGTTTCAATCTATTTATAATGACCAAAAAATAAATAAAATTTGGCCGGGAAAACTGGGAAAAAACCGGGAATTCAATTTTTTAAAAAAAAGTGGCCACCCTGATCTTCTTCATATATCGACATTGAATATATAATAAAATTTGAATAAAAGTTGAAGTTAATCTGACTTTTTAAAGCTTCATTAATGATTTATTTGCTTAATCTTCAGAGAGAAAAAGAAATTAATTTACAGAAGTAAATGTGGAGTAGTTACTTACGATAAAAAACTTTCATAGATAATTCACGTGTTAAACGAAAATAGCGAAACAACTCGATGAAATTATCATTTAAAACATATTCATGTACTTGAAAATTTAGTTTTTAGTGTGTATTAAATTGAAAAGATTAAATTTATACAAGGGGAAGAATAACGTAGATATGCAAAATTACATGTTTAAATGTTTATAGGAAAATTACGTGTTGAATGGAAAATTGAAGCAACGTAGTCGACCGCGAAGCGGTCGACGGAGGCGCTAGTTATGTAAAATGTTTAATTATAAAAACGAAGTTAAGAAATGAGAACAGAGTTAAAAACTAAACATAAAATAAAAAATCAGAAATAAAATTAAAAAATAGAAATGAAATCAAAAAACATAATTGAAATTAAAAACTTAAAATAAAATCAAAAACTGAAAACAAAAAATAAAATAAATGAGAAGTTACAAAATACGTAAAAACGAAAGTGAAAACTTTAGACAAAAATAAATTATAATTCATTTTCATGATTAATTAAATTTTTACTGAATTTAATTATTTTAAGAAATTTTAGTAAAATTCTACTAAACATTTCAATTATTCAATAAATAATGTTAATAAATGTGCATGCAAAAATTTAATTATTCTAAATTCAATGATAATAATGAAATTTAATAAAAATCGCTGCTAAGTTATATATTTTTGTTAGAATTTTCGTGATCATTTCATGAACACTTTGCTTCCTCATAGAGATGTTAATAATAATAAAATATAAATTTTGAACAATTATTCTCAATTGCTGTAATAATTTTTTCTCTTTATTTGATTAAAAATTCAAGTTCCACATTAAAAAAATTTGTTTTTTTAAGTTTCCATCACAATTTCTGTTTTTTAAAATATGAATAACTTCTTTATTTCTAATCGAATTAGCTTCAAAAATAGGTCAATCCAAGCGTTTTTTAATGCTCTACAAGATGATAATGATAGTTTTAAAGTTATTTCTACATTTTTCAACAAAATATTCAAAAAAGTCTTATTTTCCAAAATTTTTGATTTTTAAAAGTTTAATATCTCTGGTGAATATGGACGAAAAATTTTTCATTGAGGGCTCAAAAGATGCGTCTAAAAAAATTCGAAAAAATTACAGAAAAACATTCATAAGTGTCCTAACATTTTTTTAAAGTTATGGGCAAAAAACGTTTTTTTGAAAAATTAAAAATCAAAAAAATATACAGTTAAACTTTATTAATCTGTCTCAAAGTACTCTCATTTTATGTCCGCAGATGAGACCTACAATTTAAAAAAAATTCAGTCCAAAAGCTATTCATAGTTTGGAGATATTTATGAAAATGTGATGTTTACACACACACACAATAACATAAAGATATGTCAAAAAATCGAAGTCAAAAAATTTTGGTATTACAATACTTCCTCAGTATGAGGAAGCAATAAAAATAATAATAAAACTTGATTAAAATTTATTAATTGCAAAAAATCATTATTATTATTTTTTAATGTATTTATAATTTTTTTAATTAATATTGTGGCAATATTGAAATTTTATTATTATTATTATTATTATTATTATTATTATTATTACTACTACTATTATTATTATTATTATTATTATTATTATTATTATTATTATTATTATGAAATTTGAAGAATAATCGAATGAAATGAAAATAAGGTACAATTATTGATTTAATTAGCGTGTGAGCGAGAGAGAGAGAGAGAGAGAGAGAGAGAGAAATGGTAATAAGGTTAAAATTGAGATAAAATTAATAATTATAGAGAACGTGATACGAACTTGTGGCACTTGGATTAAATTTGACGACTGGGGTGGTGGGTCCTTGTCCCATTTTGGTTGAGGCAGTAACCCATGCCTCGTACGATTCACGTAGTTTGAGTCCCGTTGCATCATAGTGTAAGTTGTGCGCAGGCAGAGAGTCTTTAATGATCTTTACTTCTTGGCCCTGATCCAGTACTCGAATGAAAACCGTGTATTTTGTAAGTACTCCATTCGGTCGTCGTGGAGGAAGCCAGGATATCACCACTGAATCCTCCGCATTAGCCACTGCTTTTACCCTTTCTGGCGCGCCAGGAACTTGAGTCAGAGAAAAATAAATGAGAAAATACAAATTAAAGTGCGCATTTATTACAATCATAACAATTTTTGGAGAACTTTTTTCCATTATTTTTTAACAGTTCTATAAATATTTACTAATAATAATAAGGAAATTATCAATCGATTCATTTTCTTCCCGTTTTTACATTCTATGAAATTTTATCATCTAAGATTTACTAAAAGTATTTCTCGCTATTAAATTACAATGTCCAATCAAAATTATGTTTTACTACTGAAACTAAACTTTTCAGAATTAGTGAATTTAGTTTAAGAATTAGTAAAATAATTTAACTAACTTTAAATAATTATAAATTACTTTTCAGACCAAAAATTGTTATGATTGTAATAAATGCGCACTTTCATTTGTATTTTCTCATTTATGTGCACATTTATTACAATCATAACAATTTTTGGAAACTTTTTTCCATTATTTTTTAACAGTTATTAATTTATTAAAAAATTCATTAATTTTTACTACTGAAACTAAACTTTAAAGAATTAGTAAATTTAGTTTAAGAATTAGTAGTCAAATAATTTAACTAACTTTAAATAACTATAAATTATTTTTCAGACTTAATATTGACTTTTACTACTGATACTCGAATGTATTTCTTTTATTTAAGTCCTTTTTTCTGACTTATATTTATTTTTACTACTAATACTAAAATTTTAAGCAGAAAATAAGTAAAATATTAACTTTTCTTACAAACAACTAAAACTTTAAGCAGTTGAATATTTGAAATAATTATTAATTGTCTTATCTGCCTAAATATCGCCTTTCACTACTGATCTTCGAAAGTTTCTCTGATTATTAAATCACTTTGTTTATTTTCTGCAACTTTTGTTATACCAACAACTAAAACTTTCAAAAGTAAAATATTTCAAATAATTTTAAACTGTTTTGTCTGACTCAATATCGACTTTCACTACTAATACTTTAATGTTTTCTGATTATTTAATCACTTTGTGTGTTTTCTAAAACTTTTGTTACCAACAACTAAAACTTTCAGTATGGGGTCAAAATTCGTGAAATTTTTACACCAAAAAAAAGTATTTTTTTAAAATCAAAATTATGAAAAAAACATTTCCATTTGTCCTTGGAATATGTCCACCAAAAAATACAAAAAAATATTATTTTTTATAAAAGTTATTGCAAAATTAATTTTTTTGCAACTTTTTAAACAAAATGTTACTTCTCCCAAATGAATGAACCGATTTAAGAAATTAATGAACCAAGCGGGAATATAAAGGGAATGAAAAATACTTTCATTCAGAATTAGAAAATTTTTAAAAAGTTTATATTTTAAGAATTATTTATTCAATTTTTTATAAACAATTAATTTTTTTTAATGTTCTGAGTCTTGTAAAAATTAAAAAAAAATCTACTTACACTTAAAACTATAAGAAATCAAAATCCTTTGAGAAAATTAATGAGCGACAATTATTTTAAAAGTTATTATGGAAATTATATTGGCGTGGTGTAGTGCATCAACACTGAACTTAGTTTTTGATAATTTTTATTGTTATATAATTGAATAAAAATATTAATTCGACAGTGTTTTGTTCATTTTGTAGTTAAAAATAATGTTTTAATTCTGAAAATCATGAAAATCGCATCTTTGTTCGATTTAATTTTCATTATAACTTTTAAAATAATTGACGCTCATAAATTTTCACAACAGATTTTGATTTCTTATAGTTTTAAGTGTATGTAGATATTTTTTTAATTTTTAAAAGGCTCAGAACCTTAAATAAAATTAATTGTTTATAAAAAATTGAATAAATAATTATTAAAATATAACTTTTTAAAAATTTTCTAATTCTGAACGAAAGTATTTTTCATTCCCTTTATATTCCGGCTTGGTTTATTCATTTCTTAAATCGGTTCATTCATTTAGAAGAAATAACATGTTGTCTAAAAAGTTGCAAAAACATTAATTTTGCATTAACTTTTATAAAAAATAATGTTTTTTTCTATTTTTTTGTGGACACATTCCTAAGACCAAATAGAAATGTTTTTTTATCATGTTGATTTAAAAAAAATACTTTTTTTCGTGTGAAAATTTTACGAATTCTGACCCTATAGTAAAATATTTAAATCAAATAAATAATTAAATATAAATAAATAATTATAAACTTAAATTATAATGTGTTATATTATATTTTAATGTATATTTTAATAAAATTCTTCAAAAGAATTCAATTTTTTTAAAAAGTTTCGATAGAATGTAATTAATTAAATTATTTTCATACATAATAAAATTCTTTACAGGATTTAAATTATTTTTTAAAAATTTTAATAATTTTTTTAAAATTCTACTATTTTTGCAAAAAATAAATTAATAAAATTCTTTCAATACTTTTTTTTCCTAAAACTAAGATTTTCAGTATTAAAATATTTCAACTTTAAATATTATATTAGAAAAATTGATTTTTTCTACTGAATGTCAATTTTATTAGAAATTTACAGTCAATAAATTAAGAATAAAAAACTTGCTTATTAAATTAAAATGATTCGAGAAAGTTTTTATTTGTTGAAAAATTGTTTAAAAAATAGAAAGTAGAATATTTTTCAATTCTACATTTAGTAAAAAATCGATTTTTTAAAATGTCTGACTAACATTAACTGCTACTGCTAACAATTGAAATTATTCATTTTGCATTTCATTCACGTAAACCAAATTCAGAATTTATTTATAAAAAGTCAACGAAAAAAATTAATTTTCATAAATGTGACGTAAAATATTATCATTTTCCAAAAAAAAAGATTTTAATAATAATTCGAAGAATAAAACGTTTTTCAATTCTTTTTTTCCGCTAAGATGGGGGGAATTCATCAAGTTCGCCATAAATTATAAATTCGTGGAAAATGAGCTTACAAAGGTGTGTTGACGTAACCTACAAACTAGATGAAGTTTGTAAACTGAAACATTTAATGTTTAACTTGTAACGTTATACATAAATATCGTGTTTCCGAGTTTCATGGTAGTGCATAAATGCATATACTTATTATGTAAAATTTGCATGCATTTTATCTTTTAAAATAATTTTGCCAGTGTTAAAAGCATTTTTGTTTTTGCAACTCTAAAAATATAAACGCTGAGTTATTACAGGTGGTGCTTTATGAAAAAATATATATTTGTCACTCGGAGACAAAATGAATATTTATTTGTTTTATAAATTTTTATTTCACTTCACTTTACGAAATTAGTTTCGATTTGTGTGAAAAATATTTTAATTTTGTTCCCGGTAAAAATTTTTCTTTGCAATTAATTTATTTTCATTAAATTTGGTTTATAATTTCAAAGATTATCTTGAATTAGTTTTACAATTTTTAAAAAATAGAACATTTGAATTGAAATAATTCCTTTTTTTAATTAGTATTAGTAATAAAAAAAAGTTTCGATAGAGAAAAAATGTTAAATTAGATTCACTTATATTATGGCAACAAGTAGTAAAAATTAATGTCTGTAAGAAATAATCAGTAATTGAGGTCTTAAGTGTTGATGAACAAATGTAAAAAAAATTGTGATAAAAACTAGACAAATTTTTATAATTTAGTTCAAAAAGTCAAGTAGTATAACAGGCAATCTATTTCAAAATGACCTCCCTGTAAAAAATTGCCAATTTCAGGCAATTTTTAAATAAATAATTCTCCTATTTCAATAAATCATTTGAATTTTGTTACTAGCAGCTTTGAAGCATTAATTTACTTATTATGATAGTAAAAAGCTTTTTTTAAATAACATAATTCTATAGAAAATTTGATTTGAAGTTTAAATTTATAAAAATTTCAAAACAAGTTATATTCGATTTTTATAAAATATATGTCAAAATAAAGCATAAATATTCTATTTTTAATCCTGAAAAAATTATCTTGGACATGTCAGTGGATTTTGAGAAATTAATTAAAGCCCACAATCATTTCAAACGTTAAAATATGTATAAATTGAGAATCACTTATTAAATAGGGTTTGCTTGGAAATACATTTTTTTGTTAACCTAAAATTGTTAATTAATAAGTTTCTTACTATTTATTAAAGCTGAAAAATAAAAATTATTCAATATTATCCAAATTTTATAAAAGCAAAAGCCACTCCATTTAATAAGTGATTTTTAGTTTATACATATTTTAACCTTTGATACGATTGTGGATTGTAATTAATTTTTTCAAAATCCACTGAAATGTCCAAGATAATTTTTACAGGAATAAAAATTGAATATTTGGGTGATTCTTCTGAATGTGACATTTTTGATGTCTCGATTAATTTTACAAAATTCTTGTTATTTTATTACAATCTTTTGTTTTATAGTTTAAATTCTGTTAAAAGTGTAATGATTTAATTTGTTAGCTTCCTCAAAAATTAAATTTTGAATAATATTACTCAAAAATTAAAAAAAATTCATTAAATTTTGGAAGACTTGCAGTTCAAATTTTTAAGTATTTCGAAATTTTAAGCAAATAAATAACAATAATTAGTTGAATATTTATTTTACAAATGTTATTAAAATTTGAAAAATTTAATTTTGAAATTTAAATTAAATTCCTTAAAAATTGAAGGCAAGCAAAAGTTTAAAAATCATTAAATTAAAATTTTTTAAAATCATTAATAACATTATTTTTTTAAGTCATTAAAATTTTTCAATAATTTTATTCCAAACTTCTAAAAATATAATTGAATTTTGTATGAATTACAGTTTCAAATTTTAGAAATAATTATATTTCATGAGGTTTTTCATTGGAATTATTTGAAATTTTAATTCTTCGGGAAAAATAAATATAAGTTTTTAAATTTTTGTTTAACAAAAAGAACTAAAGTTTTGAAAAATTTAATTCAAAAATTTCGAAAAATTCTTTCTTGAAAAAATAAAACTAAAATTTTTTTATTTCATACTTCCATTTCCAAAAATAATTTTAAAAAATTGAAATAATTGAAAATTTTTTCAACTTTTATTGAACTAAATTTTGTATTTTAATTCAAGTTGCTGTTAGAAATATTTTGGAATTTACTTAAGAGTTGTTCAAATAATTAAATTTAATAAAAATCCATAAAAAATATTATATTTTTTAAGAAATTAAGAATTTTTATTAAATTTGGAAAAGGGTCAGAATTCGTGAAATTTTCACAGAAAACAAAAAGTATTTTTTTTTTATCAAAATTATGAAAAAACATTTCTATTTGATCTTAGGAATGTATCCACCAAAAGAACAGAAAAAAAAATTATTTTTTATAAAGGTTATTGCAAATTAATTTTTTTATATAAATATAATATTAATATATTAATATATAAATTATAATATATTATTATATATTTTTTAAATAATATTTTTTATAAAAGTTATCGCAAATTAATTGTTTTGCACTTTTTTAAACAAAATGTTATTTCTTCTAAATGAATGAACCGATAATTCAGTGAACCAAGCGGGAATATGAAGGGAATGAAAAATACATTTGTTCAGATTTAGAAAATTTTTAAAAAGTTTATATTTTAAGAATTATTTAATAATTTAAATAAAATTTATATTTAAATTTAATTTTTTATAAACAATTAGTTTTTTTTAATGTTCTGCGCCTTTTAAAAATTTTTAAAAAATATCTACCTACATATAAAACAATAAGAAATCAAAATCCGTTGTGAAAATTTATGAGCGACAATTATTTTAATAGTTGTAATGGAAATTATATTGGCGCGGTTTAGTGCATCAACACTGAATTTAGTTTTTTATAATTTTTATGGTTATATAACTGAATAAAAATATTACTTTGACAGTGTTTTGTTCATTTCATAGATAAAAATAATGTTTTAACTCTGAAAATCAACAAAATCGCATCTTCGTTCGATATAATTTCCATTATAACTTTTAAAATAATTTTTGCTCATAAATTTTCTCAACGGATTTTGATTTCTTATAGTTTTAAATGTATGTACATATTTTTTTAAATTTTTTAAAAGAACAAAAAAAAATTAATTGTTTATAAAAAATTTATTAAATAATTATTAAAATATAAACTTTTTAAAAATATTTTCTAATTCTGAACGAAAGTATTTTTCATTCCCCTTATATTCCCGCTTGGTTCATTCATTTCTTAAATCGGTTCATTCATTTAGGAGAAATAACATTTTGTCTAAAAAGTTGCAAAAAAATTAATTTTGCATTAACTTTTATAAAAAATAATATTTTTGTATATTTTTTGGTGAACACAATCCTAAGACCAAATAGAAATGTTTTTTCATCATGTTGATTTAAAAAAATACTTTTTTTTGTGAAAATTTCACGAATTCTGACCCTTTAGTAAAATATTTATATCAAATAAATAATTAAATATAAATAAATAATTTTAAACTTAAATTTTAATGTGGTATATTATATTTTAATATATATTTTAATAAAATTCTTCAAAAGAATTAATTATTTAAAAAAATTTCAATAGAAGGTAATTAATTAAATTATTTTCATACATAATAAAATTCTTTAAAGGATTTAAATTATTTTTTAAAAATTTTAATAATTTTTTTAAATTCTATTATTTTTGCAAATAATGAATTAATAAAATTCTTTCAATACTTTTTTTTCCTAAAACTAAGATTTTCAGTATTAAAATATTTCAACTTTAAATATTATATTAGAAAAAATTGATTTTTCCTACTTCAGTAGGGAAAATCAATTTTTTAAATCAATTTTTTATCAATTTTATTAGAAATTTACAGTCAATAAATTAAGAATTAAAAAAACTTGCTTACTAAATTGAAATGATTCGAGAAAATTTTCATTTGATGGAAAAATGATTTAAAAAATAGAAAGTGGAATATTTTTCAATAGTGAAAAATCGATTTTTTTAAATGTCTAACTAACATTAACTGCTACTGCTAATAATTGAATTTATTCGTTTTGCATTTCATTCATGTAAACCAAATTCTAAGAACAAATAGAAATGTTTTTTCATAATTTTGATTTAAAACAAAAACTTTTTGTTTTCTGTGAAAATTTCACGAATTCTGACCCAAAAGCAAATTTTGAAAGTAACAGAGGTTTCTTTTAATAGGAGAAATATTTCTTTGAAAATTGACTGAAATTGGCAATTGTTTACAGGGGAGTCGTTTTAAAATAGAATGCCTCATAACTTACCTCCAGTCAGATAGTAGAATTTTACGAAACTATCTTCTAAAGTTATGTATAAATTTCTGCCTTTATAATAATTAATTCACCATAGTGATGCGTGAATATAAATTCAAAGTTAATCTCTCAAAATTCAAACGCCTCCCCGCCTACTTTCTATATACAACAAAGTAATCCCGCATATATAATTCGGTCAATATTATGCTATTATGTATAACAGTATAATAACAAGGGTCGTGATGAAACTTCTTGTTTGAAATGGTGTTTCTGTTCATTGTACAAGAACGCAAGGGTCAAGCTGAGGAGTATAAGCTTGAAAGTTATATTAATGCATATATGCCATCGTCTATACTTTCCCCTTGAAAATAACAAGGAGACACACACACACAATATATATACATACTGTATACAAATTATATACATATAGACATTCTCTCTAATCTACAACTTACCATCTTCTTCAGTAGTGCAGGATACTGGAATACTGCTAACTCCATCTCCAGCTCGTGTAGATGCTAAAACTTGGACCGTGTAGTTGGTGTAGGGATTAAGACCGTGAAGGACTGCGCTCAAGGCTTGAGTGATTCTTGTTTCGGGTGATCCCTGCAAGTCTATCTCCATTGCTCCGTTCGTTGCTTCATACACCACCTTGTAGCCAACGACTATACCGTGAACTTTGTCAGCCGGTGGTGGCTTCCATGTGACCTGTATGTTCTGTCCATTCAACGCTGTACACGCCACATTTTGTGGTGGCGAACTGGGAACTGCGTCAGGTTAAGCATCTTTTACTTTATCTACCTCTCTCCCTGTAAACTCCTGTATAAGCTCACTCAGCATCCTAAATTCAATCCTATACTCAAACTTATATATTATTATATACGTGCCATCGGTGTCATCAATTTTCTCATATTCGACAGATACATTATCGACGGGTAATTTCTCTGACCCTCACTATTTTCATGACTATTCAATTACTTTCAACTGTCAGGGCTCGAACCAGTGAAAGTATTTAAAAATACGGACTTTACGGACCAAAAATGAAAAATTACGGACCAATTACTGACAAAAATATATAAGAGAACATTTTACTTGGAACTATAAATTAGATTTTTTCATAACTAAAAAAACATGAAGACATCGATAACTCCGAGTCTTCATGTTTTATAATAATTAAAGAAGAGTGATAAAATCATTATCAATTCAATTATTATTTTCAAGAATTTTTAACTAAAATTCTTCTTAAAATTTATTATTTTTAATAATTTTCGAAAAAGTTCTTTTTGACAATTTTCAAATCTATTTCTTTACAATATTCGATTTTTCAATTATTTGTAAATTCTTCAATTAAATATGTATTAGAAAATAAAAACTTCAAATAATATAAAAAAAATTCCCAATTAAAATTTCTCAAAAAAATTAAGGGGTTACACCACTGTAAATGCCTCAAAAACAAGGTTTTTTCAGGAATTTTTTTTGAATGGAAGGAAAGAATATATAGTTATAATATTTTAGGAAATTATTGACTGTATATTCAAGTAAAAAATTACAAATTTTTATTAATAAATATTCAAAAATGGCGGCACAGGAACCATTTTAGTAATGCATATTTTTTTCCAGGAGCTGTACGGCAAGCAGTATAAGTAATTTAAATTTCAGTCTAGAAACAAATAAAAAATTTTTCTTAATCTACATGAGAATAGCTACAGAAATATGTAGGGGATTTAAAAAATATTGATTTTTGTGTAATTGGCAAGCATTTGAAGAAAAAACTCATTTTTTGAGCAAAGAAAACGACACTTAATTGTTTATAACAATTGTGTAAATTAACTTATCAAAAAACCCCTACGTATTTCTGTTCAAAATTTAATTTTAAAAATGTAATAAAAACCCCGATTAAAAATATTGAAAATTGTTTGAGTTATACTGCTTGCAGATTTCAAAAACTGTGTTTTGAGAAAAACGCGTTAAAAGAGCAACACCACTACAGCGGGCTATAAGAAGCATTTGTTCAATAATTTTTTTTAATGTAAGGAAAGAAAATATAGTAAAAATATTTTAAGTAGTTATTAACTTATATATTCAACTTAAAAATTACAAATTTTAGTTAATAAATATTTGAAAATGTTCGCACTGGAGCCATTTTTGTAATGCATGTTTTATGTAAGTTAAAATTCTTCTCCGGTAAAAAAGCTTGAAATTTCAATGAAATCGATTTCAGACATGTGTAAATCATTTTCTTCCTTATTCTAGAAGGTTCAAAAAATTTTTTAAGCTAATAAAAAAATTAAAATTTTTTTTAAATGTCTACAGTGGTGTAACCCCTTAATTCCACAGAATTGTTACTTAGTTAAAAATATGGAAAATTCAAATTTTCAAAGATTTGAATCTGAAACATTTTCAAAATTTTATTATTTCTAAACTTTTACGCTCTAATACTGTTAATATTAAATTATAATCTAAATTTTTAACTCAAATCCATTTTTAAATCAATTTTTATGAGAAAATTCTGCGAGAATTTCATTATTTAAATAAAAAAAAACAATTTGTTGAATAATTACATATGTTTCTTAAAATTGAATTCTTTTAAAGAATTGTATCAACCAATTTTCAAATAATTTTAATTCGTTTGCAAAATTTTATTAAAATAGATATTAAAAATAATTAAATTAGGAACAACTTTTGAAAATAATTGAAATTTTGCCAAGAAATTTATTAAATTTTTTGAAAATAATTCAATTTTAGAGAAGAATTTTATTATTTATAAAGATAATTGATAATTTACACAAAGAATTGCATTAAAAATTTTGAATGCAATAATTTTATTCTTTAAAGAAATTTAGTCAAAAATTTATTAAAAATAATATTTAAATTCTAATAAATAAATTGTAGCAAAGGTTATTAAAATAATTAAATTTCTTTGATAAATTTTAATAAAATTTTTTAAGAATAATTACATTTTTCGAGGAATTCGATTAAAATTGTATTAAAAATAATTGAAATTCTGCAATTAGCTTTATTGTTTATCAAAATAATTGAATTCCTAATAAGCATTTTATTATTTGCCAAAAAAATTAAATACCTGTAAAAATTTTATTATTTATGAAAATAATTGAATATTGCGAAGAAATTTATAAAAAAAATTTGTAAATAATTGAATTCTTTTGGAAAATTTTATTAGAATAGTATAGAAACCTATTAAAAATCATTGAATTGAGGAAAAATTTTGAAAATAATTGGAATTTTTCCAAGTATTTTATTAAAATTTTTGAAAATAATTGATATTTCGAAGAAGAATTTAATTATTTCTAAAGATACTTGAAATTTTGACGAGAATTTTCAAAAAATTTTGAACATAATTGAATTTTTGCGAAGAATTTTATTACTTTTGAAAATAATTGAATTCCTTCAATCATTTGTGATTTCTCTAAGAACGAAAAACGAAATAGAATTAATTAAAAGTATTTGAAGTGATTATCAACTGTAATTAATTAATTGTCACTATTAAGATTGATTAGTACCAAAGAATAATTTACTAGGATGAAATAAAATTCATTGAAAGCAAACAAAATTAATTGAAATCAAATTAAAATCAGTTAAAACTAATTTTATTTCATTTTAACAAAAAATTGTATTAATTTGAAACAAATGAAATTCTTTTTTACCAAATAAAATTGACTTAAACAAAATTAAAATAAATTGGATCTAATTTTACAGTATTTAAAACAAAAATTGAATTAATTTTAATAATAATAAATTTTAATTAATTGAATTTGTGTTAAAATAAAAATCAAAAGCACTAATATTAATCTCATTTCATATTTAGTTAAATTCAATTAAAGTCGATTAATGTTTTATGTGTTATGAATAAAAAAATTAAAATTGATTAAAATTATAGAATCGCTTAAAAATTGAATTAAATTTTGTAAAAAACTGAACCGTTGGACCATTGGAATTTAAATAAATAATTATAACAATTACAATTTTATAAATTATGAATTAACTAATAATAAATAAATTCCAAATTTTATTTGAAATAGTTTAAAATTTTGATGAATTGAATTCTGAATTAATTGAAATAAAGCTGAATAAAAGTCAAAATGAATTTAAATTAAAATTATTTTTAATGAATTAAATACTTATGTATTATTTATAGTATTTATTATAAATATAATAATAATAATAATAATAATAATAATAATAATAATAATAATAATTATTATTATTATTATTATTATTATTATTATTATTATTATTATTATTATTATTATTATTATTATTATTATTATTATTATTATTATTCTTATTATTATATTTATTTATTAAATTAATAATTGTGAAATAAATAAGCAACAACTTGCAACAATTCAATTTATAATTAATTGGAATTTATTATTTGAACTAAGAAAAATTTAAATCAGAAGAAAAATTTTGAACACTAGAAATTCGAAATAAAAATTGAATTTAATCTTCAAATTGAATAATTTAAAAAAACAGAAAAGCTGAAAAATCTCTAATTTTTTTATCTTTAATTGAATTTAATAAATTCATGAATTTAATAAAATTTTTTGGGGAGTCAAAGCACATTTTCGGAAAACTTTTCTCTTAGAGGACCATTCTAATATACTATATCTATATATTTAAACATATATACAGTAAGAGACAGAGTTTGCAAAATATATTTCACTTTCACAGAATTTCCAATGATACTCTCGAGCGCGCTTGAGAAACTTCTGGACTTTAAAGGAGGATTTCAACATTTGTTAGAAAGACTTAACATAAGCCAAGTGAACACTTGCACGGAGTCTCCTACTTCATTTTTTTCATTGCCTTTTTCAAAAAAAGAAAAAAAAAAGAAAAAAAAGAGTACTCTTAAACTGACTGATGATCAAGAGAAAACACACGGGAAAAGCTAGTAGATTGATGTGTTGTAAAGTTGATGTGACTACCCAACGCTTTTAGGGAGTAATTTTTATCCTTTTCTGTTTTTTATTCAACAAGAAACCTTAGAATGGAGATTTCCTCAAAAATTATTAATCCACCACTTAGCGTACTCTTTTTAAGTTGTTCCTTAATTATTTAAAAAAACATAATTCCAAAGTGATTTTGTTTTAGAGATAAAAAGTTTCAGAAATTATTTTCTCATATACGATTCTTTAAAAGCTCATATTTCACTAACTTCTAGGGTAATTTTTTTCTCTTAAAAAATAATGTTTTGATATTAAAAAATTATTATATTTAAAAAAATTAACATTAAAATAATTATTATAGATAAGCAATTAATTTTGATTGTTATTAACATTATTGTTATTAACATTATTATTATTATTATTTAATTTAATAAACATATTATTATTTCAATATTACGTATTAAAAATTACAATTAAAAAATTGTTACGCGTGAAAAATTACAATTAAAATAATTATTATTTACCACAAAATTTAAGGTATTACAAATAATTTATTGTAACTAATAATTGTAATATTAGCTATTAATATACAATTAGTGTATTATTAATGTATTATTAATTAGTTAACAATTTATAATTTTAATAAATATTGTCAATAAAAGTTGATCTAATATTCCGCTAAGTCGCTTGCCTCAATAATTTTCCACTCTCGGATTTAAATTAATTATCCTTCTAAATTAATAATTATCGCTTGATTTCAACTTTCATAAAAACGAAATTAATACGAGTATGAGTTTTAAGTTAATTTTCTGAATTAAAAAAACAGAAAGTTGTATTCAGATTTTAAACCATGCTCATTTGAAAGCTTTCATTCAGTTTATATTTAACCGAAACTTTTACTTGGACAAAATAAAAATATTAGAAGCGTAAATGAATTTCCTTTTACGCGAACATTTTTTAAATCAAAATCTCATTTAATCCAAAAAATAAACCTCCTTGTCTTCTTTATAGTGAATTAATCACACAATCGAACTCTAACTTTTTCTATTTTAGTCTTTTAAACTCCTGTTCACTTTTTATAAAAACTTTACTTTACAACCATTTCGACTTCAAATTACAGAAAGAAAAATATTTATTTAAGGGAAAAAATAGTTAATAGATCATTAAATTTTATTGAATAAAGAATAATGAATTTCTAATAAAAAATTGTACTATTTTTATAAGTAATAAAAAAATAAAATACTTCGCAGGAATTCGATTATTTTCAATACAATTTTAGTATAATTTCTTCAAAGAATTGAATTATTATTATTATTATTAATATTATTATTATTATTATTATTATATAATCAAGATATTCTGTCCTCTTGTAAAGTTCGGAAATTTTTAGAAATAATGAATTATTTTATCACTTAGTTTTGTTTTTAACTAATTACATTCTGGTAACTTTTAAAATTTAGAAAATTTTTTCAAATTTGATTATAATGAATGTTTTTACATTTTTTGCATTTTTACATTTTTTATATTCTTACATTTTGTATTTTATTGAATTTTATTTTTCATTTTAAAACATTATTTTGAAATATTATTGCATTTTTGTGAAGAATTGTAGCTAAAAATTTAGAAAATAATTGAATTTGACAAAATTTTTTGTATTTTAAAATTCAATTTTCGTTAAATAAAAAAATAAATTTAAAACAGAATTTTAATTGAAATTAAAAAATTGTTTAAAATTTTTAGTCGCCTTGAAAGTTTTGCTTGAAAAATTGTATTATTGTATTATTTTGCTTTGAAAATTTTTTTAAAATTTTGATTTAAAAAAAAAATTGTAAATAATAATTTACGTTTGAAAAAATTATAGTTGTAATTTTTGTAAATAATTTAATTTCAAAGGGTTTAAAACTGAAATTATTTGAAATTTTAATTAAAATATCAATAAAGTAATTAAATATCTGTTTAATGAAAATTGTTCTTCTTTTAAAACAATCTAAAACATAAATTCTAATAAAATGACGCTTTTGAATAATTGTAATTCAACTTTCATTTGAAGATAAATTAATACCCGAAAATAATAAAAAACATTGAAAGTATTTAAAAGCTTAGTCAAATTTTATTGAAATAAATTTTATCGTTAAAAGAATGTAATTTTACTAGTGTTAAAAATTGTTTTAAAATATTATTGTACTTTTTGAAAAATTGAACTTAAAATTTATATTTCTTTAAAAATAACAAATGGATTCAAAATGAAAGTTTTTATAACTTACAATGTGCACTAAAATTGTAAGCTATGTCAGTTTTTAGTAATTTTAACAAAATTTTCCCAAAAAATTCTTAAAAGCTCAATTATATTCAAAAACATTGCTCTCAAAATTTATTCTCAAAATTTGAATTAGTAAAAATTTGAACTAATTAAATATTAAAACAAAAGTATTGCAAAATTTTAGAAAATTATTTTTTTGGAAACTCTACATGTTTAGAATATTCAGTAGAAAAATTTTAAAAAAAATTACGAAACGAAAAATCTAACAAAAATAATTTTTTAATAATTTATTAATTAATAATTATTTAATAATAAATTAGTAAATTAATAATAATTTAATAATAAATTAATTAATAATAATTTAATAGTAATTTAGTAATTTAATTTAATAAGTTTACTTCAAACTATGAACAAATCCGGAGTACAACGATTATTATTATTACAAAAGATTTTTTTTAGTATTAAAATCGTAAAAAAAATTTTTAAATCCCTCTTTTCAACATTAACCATAGAAACTAATTTCTCACATTTCTGAAAGTGAGAGGAAGATAAAATAATAAATGAGAAGTCTGTTCGGAATTTTCCAAATGAGTGATTACGTGGAATTTCCGTGTAAAATGTAAGGTTGAGATTCGAATCTTAAATAATAAATGTTATGGAAACTGAGTGAGCTCGGAGTAGCAATTTCGTTTAATGCAAAAACGTCACACGAGATCGAATGGAAAGAGGGTATAGTGAGAGTAGCGAGGAAGAGAGTTAGAGGGAGGTGGTTACAATGAAATGGGGAGAACGATGGAATTTACAAGTAGAGATGGAAAGGCAAGAGAGGAAAACGTTTCTCTATTACCAAGAAGAAATTGTACTCACCATCCTCGAGAGTTTGCGCTATCATTGGATCTGAACCTGGCCCATCGCCCTTGCTATTGAACGCCTTCACCACCACACTGTATTGCGTGTATTTTCGCAGACCCGTTAGCCGATATTCGTACGGCTCCTCTCCATTAACTGTGATTCTAATTCGTGTCTCATTTGCCGGTTGTTCATCACTTCTGCAAACAATAAACATTTTTTTTTGTTTCTATTAAAGTTTCCTTTCAATAGTTTTTTATCTATTGGATAAAATATTAAAAATATTTTTTTATCTATTCGTGAAATTTTCACAGAAACCAAAAAGTATTTTTTTAAAATCAAAATTATGAAAAAACATTTCTATTTGGTCTTAGGAATGTGTCCAGCAAAAAATAGAAAAAAATATTAGGTATTTTTTATAAAAGTTAATGCAAAATTAATTTTTTTGCAACTTTTTAGACAAAATGTTATTTCTCCTAAATGAATGAACCGATTTAAGAAATGAATGAACCAAGCGAGAATATAAAGGGAATGAAAAATACTTTCGTTCAGAATTGGAAAATTTTTAAAAAGTTTATATTTTAATAATTAATTAATAAATTTTTTATAAACAATTAATTTTTGTTAATGTTCTGCGCTATTTAAAAATTAAAAAAATATCTACATACACTTAAAACTGTAAGAAATCAAAATCCGTTGAGAAAATTTATGAGCGACAATTATTTTAAAAGTTATAATGGAAATTATATTGGCGCGGTTTAGTGCATCTACACTGAACTTATTTTTTGATAATTTTAATGGTTATATAACTGAATAAAAATGTTAATTCGACTTTTGTTCATTTCGTAGTTAAAAATAATGTTTTAATTCTGAAAATCATCAAAATCGCATCTTCGTTCGATATAATTTCCATTATAACTTTTAAAATAATTGTCGCTCATAAATTTTCTCAACGGATTTTGATTTCTTAGTTTTAAGTGTATGTAGATATTTTTAAAAAAATTTTAAAAAGCGCTGAACATTAAAAAAAATTAATTGCTTATAAAAAATGTATTAAATAATTATTAAAATATAAACTTTTTAAAAATTTTTTAATTCTGAACGAAAGTATTTTTCATTCCCTTTATATTCCCGCTTAATTCATTCATTTTTTCAATCGATTAATTCATTTAGGAGAAATAACATTTTGTTTAAAAAGTTGCAAAAAAATTAATTTTGCAATAACTGTTTATTAAAAAATAATTTTTTTTCTGTTCTTTTGTGGACACATTCCTAAGACCAAATAGAATTATTTTTTCATCATTTTCATTTAAAACAAATAATTTTTGTTTTCTGTGAAAATTTCATGAATTCTCACTCTATTTAAAGATTTTTTTAAAACCGTTTCTATAAAATAAAATAAAAGTAAAGAAATCAAATCAACGACAGAATTCTTCACTAAATACCCAAGTGAGAAAAAATACGAATATTTGCGAAAAAGAAATTTTTTTGTAATTCTTCATTTTCTTGTAGCCTCGAACTTTGAAATAAATGTTTTTTTTAAACTTAAGTAATGATTTTTTTTTGTTATTTCAAATAAGTAGTGAGAAAGAGTAGAGCCAGACGTATTTTATTAAATTAGGGACAATGTGATACAAGTAGTAAACAAGTTTACGGTAAGACATTCTGTGGAATAAGTCAGTTTCAGTGAGACGAAAAGTTTTTAGTGTAAAAAACTTTTTCGTTAATGAAAAATGACTATTTCATAATGTTTAATCTTAAATTAAAATATAAGTGATTGAAATTTTTTTTAATTAGTTGTAAGAGACAATTTTAGTCAGTCAGGAGTAAAATCAACATTTTTTTATATTTCAAGGCGAATAATTGTAATATTTTTGAATTTAAAAATAGAAGGAAAGAAAAATAAAAGAGAGTTTTGACAGAAAAAAATTAAATTAGTGAGAATTTGATACACGTAATAAGAAATTTTTTTTCTATTATACGTCCAGTGGAATATGTTAAGTTTTAGGTAAAATGAAACGTTTCGAATAAATTGTTTAAATCAAACTTAAAATATCTTTGCTATACAGTCAAATATATTTCAATTGAATTCAAACATATTTTTTGTTTCACTTTTCGAAACAATCAATTTAATTCAATCACAAATTGTTGTTGATTTTTAATTATTTATAATCAACTTTTAAGTTTGAATCAAACATACAATTTTTAAACATATTTTCTGTTTAAATCAAAACAAAAAAGAAATAAATGTAAATTAAATAAAATGAATTAAATATAATTGTTCAATTAAACAAACTCACTTAAAATTATTTTTCTACTTAAATTAAGCAAAATGTTTTTGCAGTGCAGACCTTCTTAGTCTTAAAAGTCTTTCTATAACAATGGAATCGAATTGAAAATTTCTTTCAATATATCAGATTTTTTCTAAAAATTATTTAAAAATACTAAATGCTATTAAGAAATTATTCAAATAACTAGCAAAACTTCTTTTCCCTCTTCTATAAAAATTTTCTTTTCTAAATTTAATAAAAATTCGTAATTTCATAAAAAATATTATTTTCCTTCCGGTTTTCTATTAAATTTAATTATTTGAACAACTCTTATAGTAAATGCCAAAATATTTCTAAGAGCAACTTGAATTAAAAAACAAAATTTAGTTCAATGAAAGTTGGCCAAATTTTCAATTATTTTCATTGTTTAAAATTATTTTCGGAAATAGAAGTATTAAATAAAAAATTTTAGTTTCATTTTTTCAAGAAAGAATTTTTCCAAATTTTCTGAATGTAATTTTTCAAAATTTTAATACTTTTTTGTTAAACAAAAATTTAAAAACTTATATTTATTTTTCCCGAGGAATTAAAATTTCAAATAATTTCAATGAAAAACCTTATGAAATATAATTATTTCTTAAATTTGCAACTTTAATATTCATCCAAAATCCAATTATTTTTTTTTTTGGAATTTTCAAATAAAATTATTGAAAAACTTTAATAATTTTTAAAGAAAAATAATGTAGTTAATAATTTTTTAAAATAAAAATTTAAATATTTCAAACTTTTCCTTCCCTTAAAGTTTCAAAGAATTTAATTTAAACCTTTTAAAATTTAATTAAATCCTAAAATTGTTTACACAACCGTTTAAATATTCAATTATTTTCTAAAAGTTTTATTGAAATTTTCGTTAAATCAGTTTTTATCAGAATTCATCTATACGAAAATTGAATTATTTAAATAGAATAATTTTTGAAAATTTATAAAATGATATAATTTCAAAAATATAATTATATTTGTAGACAATTTTTAAAGAGGAACAAATAAAATTTATTGGAAATATAAAGTTTTACAAAATTTCCAAAGGTTTAAATTTGTTAAAATTATTATCGAGAATTCAAGTACTTTTTTCTTTAAAAAATTTTAATTACTATTTTTCAAAAACCTAACGTTTTAAAAATTCCCAAATTAAATTTTTCAAATTTTAATAACTTGTAAAATAAATGACTAAAATAATAATCATTATTCTTTACTTGCTTAAAATTTTTAAAGTACTTAAAAATTTGAACTGCAAGTCTTTCAAAACTCAATTTATTTTCAAAAATTTTTGAAGAATTTTATTCGAAATTTAATTTTTAAGGAAGCTAAGAAATTAAAACACTACACATTTAACACAATTTTCTACACATTTATTTACTTTTTAGTTTTTACAAATTAACTTTCCTTTTTTTGGAAACTTTTTTCCAAATTACTTTTTTTCCTACAAAAAAAATATTGCAATAAAACAACGCTAATAATAATTATTATTACACTTTTTTGTAATAATTATTTAATAGTATAAAGTTTTTTTCCTAATAATTTCTTTAAAATACTAATTTTCAAGAAGAATGATTTTTAGAAGAAAAAGAAGCATTTAATTATTTAATAATATAAATTTTTCGTAATAATTTCTTTAAAATACTAATTTTCAAGAAGAATTTTTTTTAGAAGAAAAAGAATAATTTTTTTCGAAACTCACCCCAAATTCGTGAATATAATCGCATAACCCTGTAATTCGCCATTCCACAGAGAACGATCCGGAGGTTTCCAACTGATTTTCATCTGCTGAGGACCAATTGGTTTAATGGAAACTTGTCTCGGTGGACCGCCAGGAACCTCTCCATGCGTTTGAACCTGAATATTAGAGGAATTTATTGATTCTCATCAGTATTAGGGGCGAGGGGAAAAATTATTAATTAAAATTTCTTAAGGAAAGAAAATTTTTTGAATTTTCATTTATTTACATATAAATATACAAATATACGATGAGTCATGAATGATTTGATCGATTGATACTGACATGAAGAATGTCGCTTGGGGCTGATGTTCCGAGATGATTTTCCGCAAAGACCCGAAAGTGGTAGGTTGTCGCGGGTTTTAGCGGGGAAACCGAAGCGATCGTCTTGTCTCCCTCGACCAGCTTCTGCGTGTTGTGTTCATGCCACACATCTTTTTCAGTACAAACACAATACAAAGCTTAGAAAACTTCCAATTTATTTTTATTTTACAGTAGATTATATTTATTTCAGGGCAAAAAAAAGTTTACACAAAAAAATTCAATAGAAAAAAATTTATATACAAGAATTCGATATAGGAAATATTTAAAAATGTAAACAAACATTCTGGGTAATGAAATTCAAAAACAAAATTTTGATTCAAATGAATTCGAGACGAATATTTAAATAGAAAAAATAAAAATAGCAAAAATGCAAATAGTAAAAATTGAAGTAGAAAAAAATTCTAATTAATAAAACATTCAAATATATGAAAATATACAATACAAACGAATTCGATTGGGGAAATTTGAATAGAAAAAAATTGTGAATTAAAAAAAATACATATTCGAAAATAGATACAAATTTTCTTACAAATTTTATGTGATGAAAATTATGAAAATATTTTCATATTTAATTTATTTATAATTATTAATATTATTTAATTAATAATATTTATATTAATTAATATTATTTATTAATATTATTTAATTAATAATATTTATATTTATTAATATTATTTAATTAATAATATTTATATTTATTAATATTAATATTATTTAATTAATAATATTTATTTAAATAAAATATTATTTCAATATTTTTTCACTATGACGGTTAAAAAAATATATTTCGCATAATTTAACTTGTCTCTTTTAATGTTGCAAATAAAAGAATTTTGAAAAGTAAATAAAATTCTTTAAAAAGTAAATTTGATAGCATTTGAATACATTTAGGGAGTTAATCAAATGCAGTTGGTTGAAGGCGCATCGGCTTATTTCACTGTATATCATACATGCTTCCTGAATAGAAACTGAAATCGAAGTGAAATTTAGTTACGCGACAGTCTTCCGCCCGTCAATTCTCATATATTACTGCCAAGTTAAAGAGAAAAAGCATATATTATATATGATACATGCGTTTTGAAAAGTGAATTAATTTTCCCTCATATTAGTATCATATAAAAGAAACTAATAAATCTACACTTTTTTTACAAAGTTTTTACAATTTTTAATATACTAATTACTAATTAACCAATAAAATAATTGCGAAAAAAAATTCGCATCAAAGTTTTTTAAAAAAAAAATTGTATGAAAATATTTTACTAGAAGAGA
Source organism: Leptopilina drosophilae (assembly GCA_032873175.1). Classification (NCBI taxonomy): domain Eukaryota; kingdom Metazoa; phylum Arthropoda; class Insecta; order Hymenoptera; family Figitidae; genus Leptopilina; species Leptopilina drosophilae. The sequence goes on from CM065481.1 coordinate 17,953,637, forward strand.
AACTGTGACGTCATATAATTGTCCAAATGGCCTTAAGAATAATAATTTTCTTTTATAACAAAAATAATTTCTATTATTACTTTTTCAGAAATTTAATTTCTATTTATTTTCGAAATATATTTTACTTCTAATCTAGTAAAATTTATAAAAAATAATTTGTTGAAAAGAAAATTTAATTTCTAAAAATTGTTATACAATTTCTATTTATTTCTTCTTGAAATATTTTTTATCTTTAATTTAGTCAAATTTATAAACAAATTTTCTTCTAATATTATTCAATTGCCAAAAAAAAAAATCAAGCAGAATTTCTAATTTTTTATCTTCTATAAATATTTTTCTTCTAATTTAGAAAATATAAAAAAGAAATTTAAAAAAATTATTTTCTTGTCGAAGATACTAAAATATAATTCACAATTATTTATATTTAAAACATCTTTTATTTTAAATTTAGTTGAATTTATCAAAAAAAATTTTTTACTAAAATTAAATTTCTAAAAAGTGAAAATAGTCAATTATGGTTTCTAATTTTTCACAAAAAATAGTACAAAAAAGATCTGAATAATAAAAATAATAAAAATAATAAAAATAATATAATAAGATTAATAATGTTATATATAATATATGTTAATATAAAAAATATTATAAAATACTTATAGAAAAAGTTTCATTTCCTCTTATATACTTTTTACTCTCACAAACTAGAAATTTCATACCTAACGTTATATAAAAGTAAATATCGCTTACGAAAACGTTTTATTGTACCGAAAGGAAAAATTTTCTATATTAAAAAAAAAATAAGAATATGAATAAAATACCCTCAAATAGCAAATATACATATCGATAATGTATTGCTTCATCAGGTCTATATACATATTATAAAACGAGTGCAACTATTCAGATTTATTGGACTTTAAAAAATTGGAGAAAAATTTTGTAAAAAGAAAAATGCTGACTACATGATTACGATGAGATAAAAAATAGAAATTTAAATAGGTACACTCTTCTTTTTTATTAATTAAAAAAAGAGAGGAAGAAACTTATCAAATTATAGACGTATATGCATAAAAAAAACAAAACTATAACGAGAAGAGGAAAATGAAAAAAAATTTTCTTTTTTTTCCCTTTAATTCTTCGATAAAAAACCAGGCGAATACAAAATTGAATTTTTTTGTGATTTAACAGAAGAATGTGAAGAAGTGAAATAAAAGAGAGGCATATTTTTCAATAATCAAACAATCCACTTTGTTTCTAAATTGATTTTACCGCTTCTTCACATTACATTTTTCTCGTTATTGTTTCCTTTTTTTCGTCAATTCAACTCTACTTTTGTTTTTTTTTTGCCTTTTGAAAATATCTCATACTAACGAAATTGGGAATTATTGATTTTTTTCTACATTTTTATTAACATTAAAAGAGGAGATTTTTCAATTGCTTTATTAATTTTTTTTAAGGTTTTTTCTTTCTTCACTTTTTTATAAATTTCTTTTTTTTGATAAAGAACAAGTAAAAGGAAAATAAATTTTTTTTATTAATATTAAAAATGCGATTCTCGATTTTTCACTAACAAATTTTTAACTCTTTTTGATTAATAACAAGATGAAAGAAATATTTTTTCTGTTATAAAGTTAGTGAAAAGAAAAAGTTACCGAATTATTCAGATTAAAATAGAAACAAATGCATTTAAAATCAAAGAATTCATATTCCCCCCTCCTCCAGAAAAATTGTAAAGAACAGAAATAAATATGCAATAAAAAGACAAAAAATTGAAAAAAAAAATTAAAAAAAAATAATTCAGTAAAAAGATAAAAAAATACAAAAACGAAAAATTCCACATACACTAATTTTTTCTGATTTTTGATTATTAATAAAATTTAATAATACAATTCTTATTCTATGAGGAAGAAAAATAAAAAAAAATACTGAAAAACATTTTTTTTCTCTAAAGGAAAAGATTCAAAATCCAGGAATCAAAAATAAAAATCATGTATGCATAGAAAAAAATTTAATAAGATCTGCAAATATAAAAATCAATTTGATTTGATTTCTTAGTTGAAAGTAAAGAGAGTGGAAGAAAATAATAAAATAATAAAAATCTACAAGTTCCCGTTATTGGAAACTTGGGCAATATGAATATATGGACAATACCAATGAAAATTGTAGAGACATGAAAAATAAAAGAAAAGAGAGAGAGAGAGAGAGAGAGAAAAAAAAAGAAAAAAAATATAATATATATTTCAAGTCACGTACCTTGAGCTTCTTTATATTGGACAACATATTTTGAGATTGGAGAATCGGGATGCAAGGAATCTGCGACACTCGACGGCGTAGACCATTCCAAAGTTATCGCTCGACTTCCCAGTTCGACCACGTGTAAATTTCGAGGAAAATTCGGAGGTTCTTGAACAAGTAGATGAACGGATACTTTATCATGACCGTAAGCGTTTCTTGCGAAACACACATACTCCCCACGATCGGCATGACCGGCTTGAATTATACACAATTCGGATAATAAACCAAGAGTGGTCGCTGAATTTTTTACAGTGTATCTGCAAAAAATAAATGTGTAAAAAAAATTTAATCGTCTTTCTTTACTTTTAATAATATTTTAAAAATAAATTTGGTCAGAATTCGTGAAATTTTCACAGAAAACAAAAAGTATTTTTAATAAAATCAAAATCATGAAAAAACATTTCTAATTGGTCTCAGGAATGTGTCCACCAAAGAACAGAAAAAAATATTATTTCTTATAAAAGTAATTGCAAAATTAATTTTTTTGCAATTTTTAAAAAAAAATGTTATTTCTCCTAAAAGAATGAACCGATTTAAGAAATGAATGAACCAAACGGGAATATAAGGGAAATGAAAAATACTTTCGTTCAGAATTAGAAAATTTTTAAAAAGTTTATATTTTAATAATTATTTTTATAAATTTTTTATAAACAATGAATTTTTTTTAATGTTCTGCGCCTTTTAAAAATTAAAAAAAAAATATCCACATACACTTAAAACTATAAGAAATCAAAATCCGTTGAGAAAATTTATGAGCGATAATTATTATTTTAAAAGTTATAATGGAAATTATATCGAACGAAGATGCGATTTTGATGATTTTCAGAATTAAAACATTATTTTTAACTACGAAATGAACAAAACATTGTCGAATTAATATTTTTATTTAGTTATATAACCATAAAAGTGATCAAAAACTAAGTTCAGTGTTGATGCACTACACCGCGTCAATATAATTTCCATTATAACTTTTAAAATAATAATTATCGCTAATAAATTTTCTCAACGGATTTTGATTTTTTATAGTTTTAAGTGTATATAGATATTTTTTAAAAAATTTTAAATGGCGCAGAACATTAACAAAAATTAATTGTTTATAAAAAATTTATTAAATAATTATTAAAATATAAACTTTATAAAAAATTTTCTAATTCTGAACGAAAGTATTTTTCATTCCCTTTATATTCCCGCTTGGTTCATTCATTTCTTAAATCGGTTCATTCATAAAAAAATTAATTTTCCAATAACTTTTATAAAAAATAATTTTTATTCCTATTCTTCGGTGGACACATTGCTAAGACCAAATGGAAAGGTTTTTTCATCATTTTGATTTAAAAAAAAATACTGTTTGTTTTCTGGGAAAATTTCACGAATTCTGACCCAATTATTATTAATTGACTTTAACTACCTTTATTGTTACAGCAAAAAAAACATTTAACTGGAACAGCGATAACTTTTGCTAAAATAGCGATAACTTTATCTAAAATAGCGACAACTTTCGCAAAAATAGCAAAGGGATTCATTGAAATAATGAAAGTATTCGCTGCAATATCTAAAAATTTCGCTAATATAGTGAAATTTGTCGTTGTTCCGGGTGAAGATTTTTTTTCGTGTAACATTAATATTAATATAATTATTAATCTCCGTATTCTTTCATTCATTCTGTCTGTAATATGATGTTCGTTTCTGTACATACTTTTGTTTTTATTCTTTAACAAATATTGTTTGACAAAACGAAAATATGCAAGTATTTTTTCATGACTTATAATAAAATAATATTACAAATTTAAAAATTAAAAAAAATATGATTAACAAATAAAAAAATATACTCATTTTGTTTTTTATATACTTTTTTTTACAACAAATTCCATATGAATGATCTAAATTATAGTGTAAATTATTCTCCTTTTTATTTATAAAAAGTATTATAAAATTGTTGACTGTTAAAAAAATGTGAATAAGAAGTAGAGAATATACCCACTTTTAAGCATAATTTTTATTTTTCAATAACAATATTGTTTACAAACTCATTTTTTTCTTTTGCGAAGATAAATATCAGATATTTCCGTTTCTTAATATTTTTGTAGTCAATTTTCATAAGGAAATAATTTGCATCCATTCTATTTCTTAAAATCCATTTTTTAAAATAAAATTCAGAATTTTTTAAAAATGAAAAAAGTATTTATAAATTACATCTGTCAATTGGAAAATGTAATTGAAAATAAAATGGCAAAAATCATGAATTTTTATAGAAAATAAAGTTTCCTTTTTTTTCCTTTTATTTTTTATTTTTTACATTTTATTGAAAAAAATATCCAGTAGAAAAAGTCAGTTTCAAGTCTGGCAATTGAAAATTTATTTGGAAAATGACATTCAGAATTTAGTTCAACATAATAAATTTAATGTATTCTATTTTCAGTAATATAATAAAATTTTAGTAAGACAGTAATTTAAATTGAGGCTGATTATAGCCAGACAAAATATAACATTGAAGAAAATTTATTACGAGTTTTTTTGATACCGAAATAATTTGCATCAATTCTATTTCTTAATTCGAATTGTTTTAATAAAATTCAAAGTTTTTTCAAAATAAAGAGAAAAAATGTTTGTAAATTATATTTTTCAATAAGAAAATTTAATGGAAAATTTTTAGAATTCTAATTATTATTATTATTATTATTATTATTATTATTATTATTATTATTATTAATATTATTATTATTATTATTATTGATAGTTATTTTTATATTTTATAACAATTAAAATGAATCGAGTGTTAAAATCATTATTTTATATTATAAAAATAATTTTACTGTAACTTCTTAAAAATTATTTTCACATTCTATTATTATCTAAAATTTAAACTAAAATTAATTTTCAAATGAATTTTTATTAGAAAATTTTACGAGAATTCAATTCTTTAAATGCAAAAGTAAATTATTCATTGAATAAATGAATGTATCTTAAAACTTAATTCTTATAAATAATGTAAATAACAAATTTTTAAATAATTGAATTCTTTTGACGAATTTTAATAAAAATTTATAAATATTTGAATTTCTGTGAAACTTTTATTATTCAAAAAAATAATTAAATATTTTTGTTTACAATTTTATTAAAATAATTTTAAAATATTTTTTTATTAATTTTAGGTTTTTTTAGAAATTTTTTTTAAGGTTTAATAGGACACTCTATTGAATATAAGTCTGATATCTAGTAGAATTCATCAGTTTTATTTCAGACAATGTTATTTGAAAAATAAATTTTGTATAAAGTTGAAAAAATACAAGTAAAAATTGTTTTTGTCAGATTTTTAGTAGAGTAGGTCAGTTTCTCGTTAGGCAAACGAAAATAGTTTATTCATCACATTATTCATCTTAACTTTTTATTATTTTACTCCCAGTAGTAAAAGGTTATTTTAAGTCAGACAAATTTTAAAATTTATAATTTTTTATACCAGACACTTAGACTTTAGTAATTATAACTTTGAGACATAATGATAAAAGACAAAATACAATAATAATAATAATATCCAGTCGAATAGGTCAATTTTATGTCAGACAAAGTGTGCTGAATAAATAAAATTTTGAAAAATAAAAATATAAGTAAAAATAATTTTAGTGAAATAATTAGTAGAGCAGTTCAGTTGTAAGTCAGACAAACACATAAATATTTGAAAAATGTCATTCAGAATTAAGTTAACCATAATAAATTCAATGTATTCTATTTTCAGTAGTAAAATACAGTTTTAGAGATACAATAATTTAAATTGAAGAAGTATTATATAATCCCGGCAAAATATAAAATTGAAAAAAATTTACTACGAGGGGTAAAAATTATTTTAATCATACATCATACAATATCAAAAAAATCAAAAATACAAAAAAAAAATGTAAAATTAGGTTAAAAATATTTATTTCTAAATATTCTTCCGACATCAGTAGGAAAAAATCACTTTAGTCTGACAAATCGGATCCTTTTTCTGACTCTTCCAATAAGCAAAATATGTTATCAAATAAGTGCCATTCCAAGTGGTAGAGACAAAAATTTCCTTCCTTTTCGTAAAAGTTAATAAATTTATAGATTTTCTCTAAACTCAATGTCTCATTGAATACAAATCTGAAATCAGAAATGCAAATTTCAACATGTCGGGCCAAATATCTGATTTCAAATTTGTATTCATCGATTCAAGAAATCTTACTCTCTGAACTATCAAGAAAAGTAATAACATTTTTTCTTCCCTTTAATTTCCTAATTTATTGACCATAAAAAAATTTTCTGAACTTTATTTTTGTTCAAAATATAAAATTGATTTATGAGAAGATTAATATTGCTGAAAATTTATTAAAATACTAATTAATATTTTTATTAATATTTAATTTAAATTTATAATTAATATTACGTGAATTTTTTATCAATTAAATATAAAGATAAGTAAATCTAATCAAAATAATATTGTGAATAGAAGGTAAAAAAAATTTTTTTTTTCATAAAACTACCCAGCAATTTTTAACACACCAAGAAAATCTGTTGAAACTATCCTCTTAAATGAAATCCACAAAGTAATTTCCATAATTATTCATGAAATTTAACATATGAATACTAAATTGAATAACTGTAAAATTCGCGCACAAAACCAGAGAAAAAAGGATTTTACTACTATTTTTTTATATTTCATTCAAAAATATTTTATATTTAAATTTTGAAATTTATAAGCACTTTATTTTTTAATAAAACAAAATATTTAACATTAAGAGCCAAATAAACATAAAATAAAATTTTTAACAATTGAAGTAAAATTAGCAAAAGTAATTTCAATAAAACTTACAATGTTCAATAAATGAAAGCAAAAGAAAAAAAGTAACATTAGAAGCAAAATGAAAAGAGTAATATTTGACATTAATAACAAAAAAAAACAAAAAAAAATCTTTTTTGTACTTCGTTTACAAATTTTTTTTTCATGTCGTAAAGAAATCTTTTTTTAATTTCAATTCTCTTATCTTTTGAGTTTTTATGAATTTTTTAAAAATTCCAATTCCTTTACCTTTTAAATTATAAAGAATTTTTTTGTCAATTTCAATTCTATCAAATCTCATGTTTGTGATTGAAAATATTTTTTACCGTAAAGAGAAGAAAGCTTTTATAAAATAACATAAAATGTGAAGAGACCAATTTTTTAAATTAAAAAAACCATTTATTAGCATTAAAAGCAAGAAAAAAGAAAAAAGAAAGAGTATTTTTGAAAATATCAATTTTTACCGAAAGTGGAGAAAATCTTATAAAAAATGAAATCTATTAACAATGATGATAAGTTGAGAATACAAGAATTTAAGTGTAAGACGTTGGTACTGGGCATTGTGAAAATGATGGACTCTGCGCGAACATTGGAAAGATGGGTTTCTATTCAATAAAATGGACACTTACATTCCTTGTATAGCATCGCTTGGAGGAAGCGATGGAAAAACAGGAAAATAAATGTGAAAATACTTTTTCGTTTCTATATATATACAGTTATAGAACGTAAAATCGACATTTTTATGACGGCTTATACTATTCATGTCGTAATTTTTATATTTTTCAAGCTAGACTTTCACTTAATTTTTATCACTTGATCGATAATTCACGTCAATTTCAATCGATTTTATTATCTACACTTGGCGAAAAACCACACTGTCCCATCTCTTTATGTCTCCAACAATTGCAATTGTTCGACACACATTTTTACGAATAAATTTATTTTTACTATCGACACATAAAATTTCTTTCCTTTCAAACGAAAAAGTAGTAAAATTCTAATTTTCCCTAATGAAATAATATTTGAATATTCTCAATTTTTATTACTTGAAAATATTTTTTAATTAACTACCAAAACATTATATGAGCGCTAAATGTGTTGTGTTCCATTTATTATCATTAGGAAAATATCAATTCAGTTTTATTAAAAAATAAAAACTAATTTTTTTATCGCGAAAAATTAAAAGAAATTCGCTTTTTAACTAATAATTAATTATTAAAACATGTTAATACACTTCTTCGAAATAATTCATTAATTTTTAAAAGTTTCAATAAAATTTTCGAAACCATACAATTATTTTGATAAATAATAAAATTCTTCGCAAGTTTAAAAATTTTAAAGTTTCTGTATCTCGTAGAGTTAAGTAATTATAATTTTCTGAATCAGTGATATAAAAGACAGTTCGAACAGACAAAAAATATTACACTCTAAAAAATTTAATGTAAGTATTAAAAAAGAATTTATTCAGACATTTAGTAGAATAAATTTGTTTCATGTCAAACACAATGTTTTTAATAAAGAAATGTTTTGATATTCAAAAAGAAGGTGAAAGTAAAAATTATTTTACATCAGAAAAATTGACATGAATAAATAATTTTTTTAAAAATAAAAAAATGTGAGAAAAAATCACTGTAGTTCAATGTCTAGTGAAAAACATCAGTTTCAAGTCAGACAAAGGTAAAATTCTGGCCAAAAAGTGTGATAAAGTTAAAAAAAATTAAATTAACAGTCAATTTAGTCAGATTTTCAGTAGAGTAAGTCAGTTTTAAGTCAGAAAATGTATTCTGAATAAAAAAACATTTTGCAAACAAAATGATAAAAGTAAAAATCATTTTAGTCTAATATTCAGTCAATATCATCTCATGCAAAGTGTTCTAAATAAAAATTTTTTGAAAAATTAAAAAAAAATGTAAGTAAATACCATTTTAGTGGAATATCCAATAGAGACAGTCAGTTTCATATATCAGACAAAGTATTCCAAATAAAGAAATTTTTAAGAAATATAAAAATTGAAAGCAAAAATTATTGTAGAAAATAAAAGAAAAAAAGTGTAGATAATAAAAAAAACAAAGGGAAAATAGTTTAAGTCAGCCTCATGTTCGACAAATTATTCTGGATAAATAAATTTTTCAATAATGAAAAAAAATCCTTTTAGTCTTATAACCAGTGAAATAAGTCAATTTCACGTCAGACAAAGGGTTCTGAATAAAAAATTTTTGAAAAATGAAATAAATGGAACTCAAAATTATTTTAGTGGAATATCTAGTGGAATACGTCAGGTTCAACTCAGACAATTTTGAGTAATGAAAATTAAAGAAAATCTAAAAAAGAAAAGTAAAAATCATTTTATAGTGATTTTCAGTAGAGTAACTCAGTTTCAAGTCAGAAAGTGTGTTTTGAATAAATAATGTTTAAGAAAATTAAAAAATAAAATTTACAAATTATTTTATGTCAGTTTCATGTGTCTTGAATAAATAATTTTTTAATAAATGGGTGATTCTTCTGAAAGTCTCACATTTAAACTTCTGTTTTTCAATTTATTTTTTTTAATTGTATGGTTTTTTCTATTAAAACTACTTAATTTCATAATATTTCAAAAAAATATTAAAGTTTTTCTCCTTTAGAGAAGATTATTATTGTTGCTCCATTAGATTAATTTTATTTAATTCCCGAGTTTTTCTATTCGAAATTCACGCTAATATCGTTCACGAAATCGAAAATAAAATTACAATGTTTAAAAATGAATAATTTGCATATTTTTATACAAAATATATTCAATTTGATTGAAATATAAATTTATTTAAAGTATTTGATTTAATGGTAAGTTGGGTTAATTTTTTCAAAGCAATGCAGATAAATACTAAAAACAAAAGAAAAACTCGCATATTTCAAGGAAAAGGCTTCGGAGATAAAAAATATTTTTTTTCACATTTATTTACATAAGGGCACAATTAAAATATGTTTTTTTAGCTAAATATACAAATCTCACAGCCTCATTTTATATTACCATCGAAATATTCTGTTAAATTTACTTCTACATTCAGTTATTTATTAAAAAGGAAAGCTTCGTAGATGAAATTGAATTTTTACTCGGAGCGAAATGTTAATTTCAATTATTTATAATGGCAAATATTTTTTTACTTTTTATAGATAAAACATTAGAAAATTAAACGTCAGATTCTCAAAATTTTTTTTAATGTGCATTCAAATTTTGTTTAAGATATTTTTAATGTACAAAATATCAGTAATCATTGTAAAGTACACAGTAAAAAGTAAATCTTATTTTAAATACTGTATGAAATTAAACAAGTCCTGAAAGTAATGCCAGTCTTAATTTTATTTTCAATTACATTTTCCAATTGACAAAAATAATTTATAAACATTTTTTTTTCATTTTTAAAAAACTCTGAATTTTATTTAAAAAATGGATTTTAAGAAATAGAATGGATGCAAATTATTTCCTTATGAAAATTGACTACAAAAATATTAAGAAACGGAAATATCTGATATTTATCTTCGCAAAAGAAAAAAATGAGTTTGTAAAAAATATTGTTATTGAAAAATAAAAATTATGCTTAAAAATGGGTATATTCTCTACTTCTTATTCACATTTTTTTAACAGTGAACAATTTTATAATACTTTTTATAAATAAAAAGAAGAATAATTTACACTATAATTTAGATCATTTATATGGAATTTGTCGTAGAAAAAAGTATATGTAGAACAAACAAAATGAGTATATATTTTTATTTGTTAATCATATTTTTAAACAATTTTTAAATTTGTAATATTATTTTATAAACAATTAATTTTTTTAATGTTCTGCGCTTTTAAAAATTAAAAAAATATCTACATACACTTAAAACTGTAAGAAATCAAAATCCGTTGAGAAAATTTATGAGCGACAATTATTTTAAAAGTTATAATATCATTATCATTTTTATAGTTATATAACTGAAAAAAAATGTTAATTTGACAGTGTTTTGTTTATTTCGTAGTTAAAAATAATGTTTTAATTCTGAAAATCATCAAAATTGCTTCTTCGTTCAATATAATTTCCATTATAACTTTTTAAATAATTGTCGCTCATAAATTTTCATAACGGATTTTTATTTCTTATAGTTTTAAGTGTATGTAGATATTTTTTTTAATTTTTAAAAGGCGCAGAACATTAAAAAAAATTATTGTTCATAAAAATGTATTAAATAATTATTGAAATATAAACTTTTTAAAAATTTTCTAATTCTGAACGAAAGTATTTTTTATTTCCTTTATATTCCCGCTTGGTTCATTCATTTCTTGAATCGGTTCATTCATTTGGGAGAAGTAACATTTTGTTTAAAAAGTTGCAAAAAATTAATTTTGCAATTACTTTTATAAAAAATAATATTTTTTTCTGTTCTTTGGTGGACATATTTCTAGGACCAAATAAAAATGTTTTTTCATCATTGTGATTTAAAAAAAAATTCTTTTTGTTTCTGGGAAAATTTTACGAATTCTGACCCAAAATTACTTTGTAATTGGAACTTTTAGACATAGTTACAAATTAATTTTTATTTAAACAAACTTTTTATTTATTTATTTATTTTTTTTGAAGTAGAAAATTTGCTCCTTTATGTAAATTGAAAGCACATAGAGATATATATGCAAAAAGGAAAGTGATGTAAATTGAATACAAACCTATCGTCATAAGTACTTCCAACAGTATTTCCACGAGTTCGCCAACTGAGATCGAGTGGTGCATCTCCTTCGGCTTCACATCGCAAAGTTACTTTCTCACCTCGTCTCACTGATTCCTCAGTGCTTCGAACAGTCACCGATGGTCCTGCTGTTTTAAGAGATTACGTTTCACACACACACATAGACAAACAAACAAATAGATCGATAAAATTTTGTCTTGTTTTGCGGCAAAAGTCTCTAAAGGGGCGGCTTTATACGGGAAAAGTATTGACATAAATCAACCCACTCGAAAAGCAACGACTTTAATACCTCGTCCCTCAAGGGTTTGCTCGAAGGCTCTCTCTGAATCTTTTTCAATTCTTCTTTCTCTATATGTGTATATACAGGTCACCTTAATTGAGTATTAACTTTGCTACTTAGCACACGAGTGACAATTTTAAGAGGGAAATATTTTCCTTTATTGCACAATATTGAAAAAACGTATTATTTTATTATTATTATTTTTTTTATTTATTTTTATTATCATTATTTTTCTTATTTAGTATTTTTTGTATTGTTTATTATTATTATTTAAAAAGAACCTTTTTTCCTTTTCTTAATATTTTTTCTATCGTTTTTTATTATTCAAAAAATTTTTTTTTCGTTTCTTAATATTTTTGCTATTACGTATTATTATTATTATTATTATTATTATTATTATTATTATTATTATTTTTATTACTCTCTAAATTTAAATCAATTAAAAATCGTAGTTTTAACTAATAATCAGTGACCGACTTTTTGCTTCTGAATCAAATAAAAATAACTGATTTTCAATGAAATAATAACTAACACTTTTCAGTAAAAAAAAGATTGAAAAATTAGTTAAACTTAACTAATTAAATAAGTAAAAAAATTTTAACATTAAGATTAAATTTTACAAATAACATCAGTTAATTTTACCTGACAGTCAGTAGAAATATTACGACTTGAATTAGTGACAGAAATTTTACTTAAAAATCAGTTTTCTTTAACTGATTCAAATTTAGAGAGAACATTCTTCTCACCATTGAAGTTTATTATTTATTTTTCTTCTTTTTCTGTGACTAATATTTTTAATTATTCACTCTAAAGCTAAACTTTCTTTCAATATAAAAAGAAACAATCTCAACTCTTCGGTAATTGCTGCTTTAGACATTTTACAAATAATCTGTTCACGGAAACTTCTTCATTAATCATTTCAAATTGTAATTTATGCACAAAACCAAAGAATTATAAACTTGAAGAAAGAATTTCTAACTCTGATTAATATTCTCCTTGATTAAAAAAATTCAATTTACCAAACGTTTTCTCTGGGAAAAATTAATCTTTTATGTAGAAGTGTCAATATTCTTTTTCTAATTATTATAATCATAGTAATTATTTAAATTTGAAAATAAAAAATTTTTAACTTTGCATTATAATAAATTGAAAATCACTAACATTTGCTAGTTGTTGATATAAATTATTATCATTGTCATCATTTGACTAAATTTATTTTTTCTATATTCTTCTTATGCTGTCTTTCTATTTTATATTTAGATTTATATTTTTCTTGTTGTACTCTCTTACTATTTATTCCTTTTTTTATTCGAAAAAATACGTAAAGAAAGTAAGAGGTAAAAAATTAAAAAAAAAAAATTTTAACTTTAAATAATGGCAATTTTTTTTCCGTGGAAAAATTTTCTTTTTCGCCTTGATTTGTAATTATTATTATTATATTGCAAACGTGAGGAATATGTAGTGCCCTGTTTGTATTCAGATCTTGGTGTAGAATTTCTGGTGTGCGGTATTGCTATGACTTGTGCGACGTGCTGAATGCAACCGCATAAGTACGTGAAACAAATGTGAGTACATAGAGTAGATAGCACGTATATTCAAGTATTCATATGACGTTTCTATGAAGATGGTGAAATTTACTGTAAAAGGGGTCGAGAGAGAGAGAGAGAGAGAGAAATATATACCCACACTTGCAATCTAAGAAAACGCACTCTATATGTACCTATATACGCTTCTCAAAAGTTTCATTAAATTTAATTTTCTTTTCAAATCTCCACCCCCCGCCAACTCCCCATTTTTTCCACTCATTCCATTTTTATATGTAAAAGAAAAATACAATTTTCTCTACTTTTTTTTGCAGCTCAGCTCTTGTCAGAGAAAAAAATTTCAGCAAATTTGATTTTATTTTTATTTTACTTTTAGATTTTATTTATTGTTTTATTAATTTTATTAAACTTTATTAATTTTATAAACTTTATTAATTTTATAAACTTTATAAATTTTTTTAATTTTATTTATTTTATTAACTTTATAAATTTCAGATTTATAATATAAATATTTAATTAAATTATAAATTAAATTTTTATTAATTATTATTTAATTAAAATAATTTTTTAATTATATTGAGTGAATTTTCTGAAAGTGACACCTTTAAATTTCAGTTTTTCAATTAATTTTTTTCTTCAATTATATGGTTTTTTCTATTACAACTACTTAATTTCATACTCAAGACTAAGATTTTTAGGTTGCGCAAAATTAATTCTTAAAAATATTAAAGTTTTTTTCATTTAAAAATACTATTGTTGCTCCATTAAATTAATTTTATTTAATTGGCGAGCTTTTCTATTAAAAATTCACGCTAATATTGCGTCCACGAAATCGAAAATAAAATTACACTGCTTAAAAATTAATAATTTGTATATTTTAATACCAAATATATTCAATTCGATGAAAATATAAATGTATTTAAAGTATTTGATTGAATGGTAATTTGGGTTAATTTTTTCAAAGCAATGCTAAATACTAAAAACAAAAGATCGCATAGTTCAAGGAAAAGGCTTCGGAGATGAAAAGCTTCGGAGATGAAAAATAAATTTTCTTTCATATTTGTATATATTTAAGCGCAATTAAAATATGTTTTTTAGTAAAACATACACATCTCACACCCTCATTTTATATTACCATCGAAATATTCTGTTAAATTTACTTCTACATTCAGTTATTTATCAAAAAGGAAGGCTTCGGAGATGAAATTAATTTTTACTCGGAGAAAAATGTAAATTTCGATTATTTATAACAGCAATAATTTTTTTCCTTTTTGTAGATAAAATATAGGAAAATTTAACGTCAGATTCTCAGCTTTATTTTAATGTGCATTAAAATTTTGTTTAAGATATTTTTAAAGTATAAAATGTCAGTAATCATTGTAAAGTAATTTTAACCTAAAACTGAAGAGACAAAGTTTAAACATTTTTATCAAAAATAAAAGTGAGGTCTACAAATTTTTAAAATGCACATAATGATAGAAAAAACATTGTACTTTCTGACAATATTTTTAAAGAATTTCTGAGAATTTGAAAAAAACCATGAAAATTTAATTTTATTGTAGAAGTCCTATTGGAGACATGTTGAAAAGGCTTCGGAGATGAAAGTAATTTAGTTATTACGTAAATTAAGTTGAATAAAATTATTTAATTTTCTTTTAAAAATGATAAATAAGTGCTAAATTTTCACTATGGAAATTGATAATAATTATTAAAGAGTAGATTTTGTAAAATTAATCGAGACATCAAAAATGTCACTTTCAGAAAACTCACCCATATACTTAATATAGTTAATCACGAAAAAAATATTTAACTGGAACAGCGATATCTTTCGATGAAATAGCGAAAGTATTCGTTGCAATAACTAAAAATTTCGCTTATACCCTCACAAAAATGATCAATTAACCATAAAACTAATTTCACTTTTAAATCATATCCTTTAACTGTTAGCAGAAATAATTTTATTTGAAAAGTAATCATTTAAATACAAAAAGGTTAGAAGTTTATTGGAAAAAAGAAAATCGTTTAAATATTAACTGATTTCTCTTAATTTTTAAATGAAATCCTTTTATGTTAAAAGGATAATTTCAAATTATTTGACATTTGTAAACATGTCAAAATAATAAAAAAATTGTAATTACTCGTTAAATAATGCAAAGGTAATCTGCATGCACAATTTTTACAATAATTAGTTATTTATAAAACAACAGTGAATAAATTTTAATAATTAATAATATGTAATAATAATAAATCTAATGTTTTTAATGAAATAAACAATGTATAAAATTTAAATAAAATATTAACAATTTTGAATAATTATAATAATTATTAATGTATTCGAAAATTATAATTTAAATCATTAAAAAGTGTCGAATCTAATAAGTCTTTTAAAATTCTTGTTAAAATTTATTATCTTATCTTTTAAAATTTATGTTACTTATTTTCCTATATTTTTTCCTGCCTATTAATATATTATTATTTGCAGGCTTGTGATATTATTTTTTAAATTTAATTTCAAATATTTTATAAATTTCAGTCAAAAATAAATAAATCATTATTATAATTAAATAAATAAATTTATGAATTACTGATAAGACGAATAAATATAACTACTGATAAAATTGTTCTTTTTAATAATAAACAAAAATCATTTAATAATTAAAAGATATAATTAAAAGGAATTTCCTTTTAATAGAAAAAGAATTCCTCTTAGACAAATATTAAAAAAAAGTGAGGTCTACAAATTTTTAAAATGCACATAATGATAGAAAAAACATTGTACTTTCTGACAATATTTTTAAAGAATTTCTGAGAATTTGAAAAAAACCATGAAAATTTAATTTTATTGTAGAAGTCCTATTGGAGACATGTTGAAAAGGCTTCGGAGATGAAAGTAATTTAGTTATTACGTAAATTAAGTTGAATAAAATTATTTAATTTTCTTTAAAAATGATAAATAAGTGCTAAATTTTCACTATGGAAATTGATAATAATTATTAAAGAGTAGATTTTGTAAAATTAATCGAGACATCAAAAATGTCATTTTCAGAAAATTCACCCATATGTTTCTCCGAGTTTTCGAATTCTCGGGTAAATGTAAACACTTAATTATTTATTAACTAAATTGACGAAAATAAAAAATCAAAGTCAATTCTTAAGGCCATTAATAAGGAAGAATGAAATAAAAAAGGGAAATAAAATATTAGCAATACTTAGAACATTTTATTGTTTTAGTTGAGGTAAAAATATTGACGTCGTACTTATTTTTAATTTTGGAAATTCATCTGAAACATCTACTGTTTACATTTGCCCCAAATGACTCTAAATGAATCGATAAATTTAAAAAAACTATAAATTCAAAAATTAAGATTTAAAAAATACTGAATTTTTTTGCGGGTTTTTTTAGTGTGGGAATTTTTCCACGATAAAGTCTGTACGTGCCTGGAGCTTCCCTTGAGGTATGTGTAAAGATAGATTTTTCAATTTTGTTGCAACAACATTGAAGATACGACAACAGTGGAGTAGTTTGAAATTTGATGTGTCGCGTTTTATATTATATAATATTATTGGGAACAGATGGGACCACAAGACTTTTTATCCCCTTATTTGCAAGCAGTATATATATATATATATATATATATATATATATATATATATATATATATATGATATAGTGTATATATATAGTATCGTAAATATTTTACCATGAACTGTTAGCTGAATGAGTTTGCTGAGACCAGGACCGATGCCGTTGGTTGCCTTGCATAGGTAAGAGCCACTGTGCTCTCGAGATACCCTTGGGATCACCAACGACCCATTCGCAGCAACTCCAGCTCCTTCGGTTCCGCCATAACCAAGTTCCCTGTAGTCCCCTGGATTCTCACCTGAATATTCCAAACAAAATGACACGTAAATGCGCTCGTAAAAAAAGGAAAACCCCTCAACGGCATAAAGATAGAAAGAAAAAAACTATAAGAGGAGAAAAAATGAGAGCAAAAAAAAAATGTCTAAACAAGATACGAACACTGTTGTGTATTATAAAAATGACCCTCGTGTGAATATTTTTTCAAATTTTACGAGCAATTTTTGCAATTTTCCTACTTGACGTTTTACTATTTTTTTTTGTATTTAGTTTACCGCTTGAGTAATCTGAAAGTAAAAGGCTCTCTCCTTATCGATCATCGTTTATACTTGATGTTTTCAATTTATTTATTTATTCAAACAATTTTGCAAAAGAGTTCGTGTAATTCCATACAGTAACTAATAAAAATAGAAAATCAACCAGACAATATGAGTTCAAAACATTGTAAATTTGTGTTTTGAGTATTTTTTACTGTTCAATAAAATCTAGAAAGTCAATTAGCAACTTTAACTGTTTTTTGCACAAAATTAATAGCAACATACTTTGAAAATCAGTAGAAAATTCCAGTTATATATAACTGACATTTTTAGAAAGAGGAGAATTTTTTTTTTTTCATAACATTTTCTACTGATTTTAAAATTCCGATACCTAGTCAAACAATAAATTAAAGGACTATTTGATCTTATTTTTCTGTTTTACAAATGTAAAACAGAAAAATAAGATCAAATAGTCCTTTAATTTATTGTTTCTATTTTCTAACATGAAAACTCGGAATTTTTTCCTATCCTCGCGGAAAAAGAAAGGTTATAAATTTTCCATTTTTTCTTCTGCAAAATTCCCTCGATCCTACCAACCATGTGCAATATATAAAATTTCCACCTAATTGACTCAGTGAAATTGTAATTTAAAAGAAGAAAAGAAAAAAATTCCCTTCTAACATAAAAATGAATCACCACTTCAGTGCTTGGTTTATATTCAACATTCTTCATCGATATCATTATTATACAAAAGCCAATTATATCGTATCCATCTTGACTCAATATAATGAATCTAAAAATTCCGTCTTTTATCTGCGATCGATACAACGACGTTCCTTGAAACAGCTTGAATAGAGAATATCGCGAGTTGAAAATACATTTTCAACATTATAATGGTATCTCTGAATTGGAAATATAGAGAAGGTTAAAAAAAAAAATTTTTTTATATATAGATATATGCGTATGTTCCTTACGGGTACACAATGGGCTTCTCTTTTGAAAATGAATGGTCTGTCGGGGAAAATCGGAATAGCCATTGCCATATATATGTATGGAGAAGAGTCTGCGTGCGTCTAACATACTTCATCAAAGACATTTCACGGAAAAAGAAACGAAACTTTGAAAATATTTCCCTCTGTGACCCATTGAACGTGCTCTTGCCTTCAAATCGGAAACGAAGGTCCTCCAGAAAAGGTTTTTATCCGTAATGGTTAAACGATAAGTCGAACAACTTTATCACGCGTGAAACTTCGATTTGCTTCTTGTACGTATATATATATACTCATATAAACCCCCAGTTTTGTAAAATCAATTTTCTTTGCTTCTATTACATTATACTATTAAGACGTGACTGGCATAGAAAAATAAAATGATTTTCCAAGTTTTCCCCATTTTTTGAAATATTAAAGTTGTACACAACTACGTGAAATATTTATCTTCTACTTATGGTTTTAAAATTATGTGGCTAAAGTTTCGAACGTTCAAATGAATTTTTTTTCACCTAACAGTTCCGTACAAAATTGTCAGTCCACACATTTTTAAAAGAATGAAAAAAATTTGTTAACATCAAATTCATAAAAATTAAAAATTTTTTTGGTTTATATTTTGAAAGACGATAAAATGTTGAAAAGAATAAGATCTTATAGAAGTCATTTGGACAAAATTTGTAGAAGATATTCTTAAAAATCGTAGTTTTCAATGTTTTAGAAAAATTTGAATAACTTCTAAAATAATGAACGCTTTTTAATAATCTTAGGCTTATTTTAAAGGTAATTTCCTACGGAATAAGAATTACTTATAGTTATTAACCTGTAATTTTTTTCTTGAAATAAGCATGACGTAAAAGTTGGGCAAAAAAATTCAAAAAATTTGAAATAATATTATTAAAAGAAAAATAATGTTTGAAATTCAAACATTTTTTTACTAAATTTTCTTGAAAAATCTATACCATATCATGTTTTATATATGTTCTCGAATATTTTGTAGTAAAAAACATGTATTTCCAATTTTTTGAATTTTTTTGCCCAACTTTTACGTCATGCTTATTTCAAGAAAAAAATTACAGGTTAATAACTATAAGTAATTCTTATTCCATAGGAAATTATCTTTAAAATATGCCTATGATTGTTAAAAAGCGTTTATTATTTTAGAACTTATTCAAATTTATCCAAAAAATCGTAATGACGGTTTTTTAAGAATATCTTAAAAAAATATTTGACAAATAACTTCTGTGAGGTCTTATTTTTTTCAAAATTTTATCATCTTTAAAATATAAATTCAAAAAAAAATTTGAGGTTTCATAAATTTTATATTAAAAAATTTTTTTTATTCCTTCAAAAATAGGTAGACTGACAATTTTGCCCGGTACTGTATAATTAATTATTGCTTTTCTAATTAATAATAATTCGCTCTTTATTAATAATGATTTTCTCTTCATTAATAATGATACCCTCTTTATTAATAATTTTTTATTATTTTGCAAATTATACAAAATCTTATAATTTTAGATATAAACATCAATTTTTTAAGAATTCACTTATTGAGTACGTAATTAATTATTTTTGTTTACAATTTTTCGAAATAAAAAAAAAATAATTCCTAGAATTCAAATATTTTCAAAAATAATAAAACATTCTTTAGAAAAATTAAATTGTTTATTTTTTCTAAATAGTAAAATTCTTAACAGGAATTAAATCGTTTTTTAAACAATTTATATAAAATAGTAAAATTCTTTGTAATAATTAAATTATTTTTGTAAAATTTCTAATAAAATTTTGCTCTGCAATTCAATTAATTTTAATACAATTTTGATCAAATTTCTCCAACTAGTTCAAATATGTAAAAAAATTAAAGTACAATTTTTCTAAAAAAATTCAATTATTCACAAAATTTTTGATAAAATTCTTTTTAAATTTTAATCATTTTCAAAAAATTTCAATTAAAATTATTACAAAAAAATGTATTGTTTTCAATAAATTTAAAGAAATACTTCAAAAAATTTTAATTGTCTACGAAAACAGAGAAATTATTTAAAAGAATTTAATTTTCTATAAATGGTTTTAATAATAAAATCGTTAATTATATTTATTAACAAATAAGAGAATTTTAAAACTTTTAAAAAACGTTCTTCATAAAGTTCAATTATTTTCAAAGTTTTTAATTTTTATTAATAAAAAAATCATTATTTATAAAAGATGCTTTAAAACATTTTAATTTTCTAAAATGTTAACACCACAATTAATAATTAAAATTAAATATGTTTAATTAATGAATTTTATTAAAAGTTTTAGAAAATAATTAAATTAGTCTCATAATTTTATTACAATTTTTCAAAATACTATAATTGAAACTTTAAACGTTTAAACACATTTAAATTTTTTTTTTCAAGTCGGATATACAATTTTATAAATTAACTGTATTTTAACTAACGCAGTGGTTAAGTGTAAATTCGGTGCAAGTAGTAAAATAAAAATTCGGTCAAACAAAATGAAAAGAAATTGATTAGAAACACAAACGAAAAATAAAAGTCATACTTTGGATAAGATCGACTTGTACTACTTATAGAAGAAAAAAATTCATTTTAAGTTTAAAAGACGTTAATTTTAAAAAATATTTTTTTTTACTACGTAGTACAAGTTTGTCTAAAGTAAGAATTTATTGCTCGTTTGTATTTTTAATTAGTTTCTTTTTATTAGACTAAAAAGAATTTGAGTCGAATATTAGTCTGCATTTCTAAATTTTACCATCGATAAAAATATTTTCAGTAGAGAAGATAAAATTTCTGTCAGACAAAGATTAAAAAAAATTTCCAATGTAAACAAATGAAAATAATAAACTAAAAAATTTCAATTACTCTTTACCTAAAGCTAAGGTAATCTGCACAATTTCTGCAATAATTATTTATTTATAACATAATATTAAATAAATGTAATGATTAATAATTATTAAATTATTGAAAAACTATATAAAAACTATAAAAAATTGTAAAAAAAAATTCAATTAATAAAATTATTATTTTAGTAAAATAAACAATATACAAAATTTCAATAAAATATTACCATTTTTGGATAATTATAATAATTGTTTATGTTTTCGAAAACTGTAATTTAATCAATTAAAGAATATAGAATTTAAGTCATAACTTTTTGAAATTAAAAATAAAATTAATATTTGGAAATTACGATGAAAGAAAATTAGTACTTCTTTTTATAAAATTATTTTACTTCCTTATCAATATAATATTTGCAAGCTTATGCCATTAGTATTTTTTTAAATTAAATTTAATTTTAAATATTTTACAATTTTGAGTCGATAATAAATAAATAAACAATTATTTTATAAATACATAAGTTAATGAATTACTGATAATACGAATAAATAAGAATACTGTTAAAATTTTTCTTTTCAATAGTAAATAAAAATCATTTTATAAATAAATTAATAAAATAAGCGCAAAAAAATTTTCTTTAAAAAATATTGAAATTGAGAAAATAATAAAAAATTGAATAATAAAATTGAGAATAGAGAAAAGTAATTTTGAATGTTTAAATTTTCAAAATTTTTGACTGCAAAAGCATAGTTATATTTGTCGATTGACTTATTTTCAAGAAAAATAGTTATAAAAATCTTATTCAAATAAAAAGAAAACAAAAATGATTTCAGGAGTGTGTCAAAATTTTAACCTAGGAAATGAGTTATTTGACCTAATTTTTGTTTTCAGATCATAAATTTTCGTAAGCACACATATTTTTAAAAAGATTGTAGGCTTTCGAAAAAGGTTTATTTTATTTATTTATTTATTTTTCAATTTTTTAAAATGATCTTTAAAAATTAAACATTCAAAATTAATCTTTTCTCAGAATTTTCACTATTTTCAAACGAAAATTTTTTTCTAGTCAGATTTTATAATTCTAAATAGCTTCTCGCGTGGATTTGCAAAAGTTTGCAAAGAATAAAAAGATAAAAATGCTAACCTCTTCAAAATTTTAGTTTTCAAATTTTTGACCATCAAATATATTTTTGGGTTAGAACTTAAAAATAATGTGAGGAAAAAATTAAACCTTATTCGATAATTCTACAATTATTTTCAGTACTTTGAGTTTAATTTTCGTCGGAAATAACGATTAAAAGATATTATTCCAATAAATGAATGAAATTAAAATAGTAAGATGTAGTAAAATATAGATTTAATCAGACTTTTTGAATTTTATTATAAATGCTTCCTTTCAGTAGGACAAGTTGTTTTAATTTTTTTTCTTTTTTTTCTTTCTCATTTTTTTTCATTATAAGTAGTAAAATGTAGTTTTAGTAAGGCTTTTTAAATTTTACGTTATCTAATTATTTTCAATAATATAAGAAAAATTCTGATCAGCCATAATTTATTCCTCGTGATCTGTATCAGGAAAAATAATGTTTCTTCTAGTCAGAAAAAATATAGTGTAAATCATAAGATTTAAAAGTAAATAAATGGTAAAAGTATTTTATAGTACGACAATGTTATTCAAATTAATTATTATAATTCCTTAGGGTAAGAGTAGTAAAAGTCTAAAAATTTAAATCTGTCTGAAAAATGGTCGATAAAAATTTTCCATTAAATCCTAAGTAGTACAGATCCGTCTACAGTCAGACTTTATCATAACGAGAATTATTTTCATCCAAGACAACATGATTTAATATTTTCCTTCATACTTTAAGAAATTCAATTTTTCATAATTTTCCAAACATAATTTTTCCCTCTAAAAACAGACACTTTGTTAAAGAAGAATAATATTTTTCTTTTTTGCGCATAATAAGTATAGCTTGCACATGCTAAAAAAAAGTTGTCTTGCAAGACACATCTCGCGGCACTGTGGGAGTTTAAAGTACGTCAGGAGCATATCACGGATGAAAGTAATCTTCTCCCTCGTCTATATATATACATCTGTAGAAGAGAGCTTATTTTCGGTTTGAATGAAACCGCTGAGAATGTCGATCAGCAAAATTTCTGATGGAGATCGACTCTGAATTTCCTCTAGCTTGAATTATGAGTCAATGAAAGCGGCATTACCACGCGAATGCGCTATGTTCATGTGAAGATCATCCTATCGCCTTCCAAGATTGTTGAAGGAACTTTCCAAACAAAAGAGCCTTTCGTTGTATAACGTGGCGCGCACGGAATCGAAAAACTAGCCTCAAGCAAAATAATTCTTGAATAAAAAAAAAAATTTCACTCAAAAAGGAAAGAAAAAAAAAAACTTCCTCGCATAGTGGAGAGTAAAAAAAATTCGCTTTTTTCTTAAATTCCCCATTTTCTCCAAAAAAGAAAATCGGACAAAAAAATTTTAAGCGTGAAATACTTTTCAATTTTTAGAACGTTTAAAATACGTATAATATAAAGGAAGGAAATTCAAAAGAAAAAAAACATTATTATTACTACTCTCTAAATTTGAATTAGTAAAAATGCTCAGTAATTTAAATTAGTGACTGACTTTTTGCTTTTGAATAAGTAAATTTTACTAATAAATTAGTAGAAATGACTATTTATTAGTAAATTTTCTAATTCAAAAGCAAAAAGTCAGTCACTAAATCAAATTAGTAAACATTTTTACTAATTTAAAGAGAGAGTAAATAGTAAAAAAAATATTGTTTCAGTCAGATTTTCTAAATTTTACTGTCTCACAATTAGTTTCCGACGCAAGAGCAAATAAAACTTTCGTCAAACGAAATAAGATGTTTGTAAATTTTTACAAACAATAATTTTAGGTAGATACAACAGTAAAGTTTGATATAACCACATTTTAATATAATAGGTGAAAATTAGAATAATTTTTTTAAATATTAATTCAATGTATAGAGCAAATAGAATTTTTGTCAAACGAAACTCGATGTTTGCAAAATGTTTCCTAGTTAATAATATTTTTAGTCAGACAAACAGTTTGGAATTTAATAAATAAATGGTAAAATTAATTTTCAGTGAGACAATATTAGTCGAATTATTGCAATTTTAATTAAAGTATTAAATCTAATAATAATTAATGGAAATTTAAATTCAATTCAAGTAGCAAAACAAAAATTCGGCAGGACAAAATTGGAAAAAAATATTTTTCTTCTTTCAAGTAGTACAAATCCGTCTGTAGTCAGGCATTATTATTCATTTACTTATAAACTTAGTAGTAGCGTTTGCTTTAAATCAGACTAAACTTCGACTTTCTACAAGACTTTCACCATTTATTTTTAACTATGAATGAAATTTTATTTTAAATAAAACACTAAAGTCAACGATTTGTAAAAATTCATCGAATTTAGCTTCTCTAGGGAGAATAGTAAGTTAGTTACTAATTAAGTTACTAACTTACTAACTAACTTAGTAACATAGTTACTAAATTCAATTGTGTTCAAAAATTTAAAAAATTTCTCTTCAAAATTTCGATTCTCTTTATAAATAATAAAATTCTTCTCTGATATTCAATTATTTTACAAAATTTTAATCAAATTCTTGTTAAAATTTCAATTATTTTCAAAAGTTTTATAACATTCCATAATTTTCAATATCTACTATTTCAATAAAATTTTCCAAAAGGATTCTATTATAAAAAAAAAATTTGAATACAATTCTACGCAAACATTCAATTATTTTTATTATTTTTATAAGTAATAAAATTTTTTACAGAAAATCAATTATTTAAAATTTTTTTATAAATTTCTTCGCAAAAGTTCAATTATTTTTATAAAGAATAACATTTCTACAGGGATTTAATTATTTTCATAAATAATAACATTTCTACAGGGATTTAATTAATTTCGTAAATAATAACATTTCTACAGGGATTCAATTATTTTTATAAATAATAAAATTCTTTTAGGAATTCAATTATTTTCATAAATAATAACTCATTGCAGAATATCAATTATTTTTAATGCAATTTTAATCAAATTCCTCGAAAAGTGTAATTATTTTTAAAAATCTTATTAAAATTCGTCCAAAGAATTTAATGATTTAAAAAATTTGTTGATAACATTTTTTATGAAAATTTAATTTCAAGAAGCATGAATTTATTAAATTATTTACTTTTGTATTTAAATAATTGAATACTCGTAGAACTTACTAATAAAAATGTTTTTAAAAATGAATTTCAGTTACAATTTTAGATTATACTTGAGTGTTAAATGCATTATAAAGTGGATTTTTAGAAATAATTAAATTTTGAAAAAGTTTCAAACTAAAATCCATTGAAATTCTTAATTTTTCATATTGTTGACAAAAAATTCTGTAGAATTAATTCTTTTTAAAAGTTAAATAGGATTTTTATTGAAATTATTTCAAGTTTTTATTTTTCAATATATATATTTAATTGCAGAATTTCCGAATAATTGGAATTTTGTAAAATTGAATTGTAAACGAATAAATTTGAAAATTCTCATAAAACTCATCGCAGGGTTTTAATTATTTTCCAAACAGTTATAATTGAATTCCTTGAAAAAAGTAATTATGTTCATGCAAGTTTTAATAAAATTCGACAAAAAAATTGAATTATTATAAAATTTGTTACTAAAATCCTTTATGAGAATTGAATTTTGAGAAAGATTCAATTATTCAATTTATTTACTTTTCCATTTAAATAATTAAATTCTCGTAGAATTTTTTAATAAAAATTGATTTTCATAGCATTAAAATGAATTTCAGTTAAAATTTTAGACTATAATTGAATATTAAAAAAATATAGAGTGAACTTTTTGGAAATAATTGAATTTTGAAATTAATATTTTTGAAAAAGTTTAATTGCATTTTTTTTAATATTATTTGAAGTTTTTATTTTCTAATATGCATTTAATTAAGAATTTAGGAATAATTGAAATTTCGTGGAATTGATTAATTCATTATTATTAAAAATAATAAAAATAATAATAATAAAAATAAATAAATAAAAATAAAATAATAAATAATAATAATAAATAATAATAATAATATAATAATAAATTAAAATTGTAGTTGAAAATTTTTGAAAATAATAATTGAATTGAAATAATGAAAATAATTTTGAAGACATATTATAATATTTTTATAATATAGAAGAATGATTTTATTCCTTGGTCATCCTAAATTATTAAAAAATATGAAGAAACCTATTACTCCGAGTCGAACACTTGGAGTTATCGATATCTTCATGTTTTTTAGTTATAAAAAAATTTAATAAACTAAAATTTCATACATTGTAAAAAATACCACCAATGTTGAGTATTTTAATCTTTTTCGGTGTTAATTTAATTTACAGCACTTTTTAATACATCACGATTTACTGTGTGTAGAAATTATTGTAGTTCCCCAGTATAGTTAAAAAAAGGCAAAAAAAATCAAATCAAATTCGCTTAATATTCTTTAAAAATCAGAAAATTTTACGAGAGATATTTTTGATATTATACAATATTCTAAAAATATATTTTGCATAAGATATTCCAAAAATGTATTATGAATAAAATATTCCGAAGCTGAGCTCACGAAAATATTCGAAAGAGAATCGTTTTCAAAATTTCACACACACACACACACACACACACACACATATATATATATATATATATAGTATATAAAATATTCATAAATCGTAACACTTTAATCAAACCAAAATTCTACACGGAGAAAAGTGAGTTTGCTGTTATATGGATAGCGAATTTTTAGCTATTACAACTAATAATTAGCTGTTTTAGCAAAATAAATTAGCTATTTTAGCTAATTATTAGCTGCATTAGCTAACAATAATTGCTATCCATATAATAGCAATTAAGGTTAGCTAAGGTAGCTAAAAATTAGCTGAAATAGCTAACTATTTTTCTCCGTGTATAGACTCAACTATCATACTCGGATCGATTAATATTAATTTGTCAGAATATTAATGGAAACGGAACAAAGAGAAATTTAATATTCAAGTTATTTTATCCAGAATTTCAGCTGCTTTTATTCCAAAGTATAAAACATGAATTGACTCTATCGCTTTGAAAGTTGCCTAAAAGCTTTATTTCCCATCGATCTACATTTGATGACAGAAAAGTGAGCGTGTGAGAAGGTAACAGTGAGCGAATAATAGAGAGAGAGAGAGAGAGAGATAGAAAAAAGATGTCTGAATTACAGAACAAAAAAAAAAATTCCCGAATTTTCTCTTTGTGATCAAAGCGCAAAAATTTAATGAAACTCAGTTTTAGTTCTAGGTCAGATTTACGTTTCATCTTAAAGATCTATGACTTACTGTTAGATTGCTTCCAAGTTACGGATGGAATCGGAAATCCCTCAGCTTGACAAGCGATGGAAACGCTGTGACCCACAATGGCATCTTGGTTCACCGGCTCAGTTTTCCATTGTGGTGGCACTGAAAAATGAACCAATTATTTTCAAAAAGAAAAAAGGAATAAAAAATTTTAAGTTACAAAAGAAAATTTCGATAAACGCAAGAAAAAAGGAATCAAACATCTAAGACAAACATGCACTCTAACTTAAGCAAATTATGTATTTTCTTTCTTTACATTCAAGCACTAAGTGAAAAAGAAAATTGGATCTTATTACTATCAATAATTCTTACAATAAACGAATCTTTATAGTAACTAGAATGGTGCAAATATTAATAATAACAATAATAATAATAATAATAATAATAATAATAATATTAATAATATTAATAATAATAATGTGAAATAATTATTATAATGCAACAATATCAAGTGTAATAATTATTAAAGTGATGCAAAAACAAATAGTGTGTGTAATAATGATTATTTTCATTAGTCAAATAATTTGCATATTGAATAAGAAAAGAATTAACTATACAATTGTAAAAACTACCAATATTTTTGCAAATTAACTTTTTCCCATGTTCCAAACAAAATTTATTGCTACTTTCACATAAATCTTTGCACAACTTTAAGTAAAGTTTTAATAAATTATATCAAAATAAATTCAATTAAACTAAACGTAATAAAGAAATGATAATTATTATTACAATACTCCAATGATAATAGATCGTGTAGTAAAACACATTTTGTTAGACACTTAAATTATTATACAATAATTATTACCCTGTGTTTATAAATTTTAATTTAATAAAATTAATTTATATTTAATTGATTCTAATTACATGAAATTAATTTCAATTAGGTAAAATAATTGAAAAAATAATTGAGAGAACAAGGGGGACAATTCTAACAATCCTCTCAATTTAATGAAATCAAATTGATTTCTATTAAGTTAAATTAATTTCAATGAATAATGTTATTTTAATAAATAAATTAAATAATGTTAATGAAAGTAGTTCAGAAAGTTGAAAACAATTGAGAGGAGAAGTGGGGACAAATTTGAAAATTCTTGCAACTCAATTGTTTCAGAAAAAATCATTCGTTGAAAAAAGGACCATATTTGTAATTAATTAAAATTAAAGTAAAATTAATTACAATTATTTTCAAATTGTTTAAAGTTAAATTGAAATTAATTGAAATTAAATAAAATTAATTAAAATTAATTAATATTAAGTTAAAATTAATTAAAATTAATTAATATTAAGTTAAAATTAATTTATATTAAATTAAAATTAATTAATATTCAATTAAAATCAAATAAAATTCAATTAAAATTAATGCCATTTGCAAAAATTTGACCAATAATGAAAATTCTGTTGACCTAAAGTTTTCGAAAGGAACATTGAAAAAAAAATTTACTTGCGTAAATATTAACTGAAATGTTTTTTTTAAAACAACGGCAAATATTTTTCCTATCTAGCTATTCAATATAAGCTCTAATTCGAAAAAGTAGAATTATGTTTTAAAATATTTAAAGAGAATTACAAGAAAATGTAAATGTTCAAAAAATTAAAAATACATGCTTTTAAAAAATATACCATATTTTTTCTTCCTTAATCCTCCTCTATAAATTTTATATTTAATAAATAATTCACGGAGAAAAGGGTTTGTAATATTGATAATCGGATCATTAATGCAGCACAAACAAAGTTCTCACCCAACAAACTCAGAGATTTGTTATAGTTCTATAATAAATTAATAATATTTTTTTTCTCCGTGAATAAACTCTCTAAATTTTAATTAGCAAAATTGTTTAATAATTCGAATTAGTGACTTTTTGTTTTTAAATTCGAAAATTTTACTGATAAATAATAATTTTTACAAACATAGTAAAATTTACTAATTTAAAGTAATAAACAGTTTTCCTACTCAAATTTAGAGAAAATGTAATAAAATTAATATTAAAAACAATCAATAAATTAGGTATTAATTTATGTATTAAAGCTACGGCAACACTGAATAGATAATAAATTTCTTTTTTAATTTATTTAATAATTTTAGTTACTATTTAAAATTACTAAATAATTTAATTTATTATTCAAAATTTAGAATAGAAAAATGAAATTATTAAAATAATTTATAATCATGCAAAGTTAATACGTTTCGAAAATAGATGAAGAAGAAATTTTAGAGGTAATCTAAGAAATCGTAGAGATAAAATAATTTCTCTATGAGAAAATAAAAACGTGCAGGTGAAATGTGTTATTTTTTTATAATAAAAAAAATGTTTCCTATTAAATTTTAAAATGTAGTGCAGAATTTCTTTTTTCAAATATTCAATTCAACTTCAAGATTAAAATACGAATTAAAAATCTACGAAAAATACAAATAACCATTTAAATCAAAATTAATTTTTCACCTAATTACGGCTAAGAAAAATTCTACAAAATTTGCAGAGAGAAATATTTCTCGAAAGGAAAATTTTCAAATTGTTTCTCAAACTAAAATACGAATGAAAATCTACGAATAATACAAATAACCAATTTAATTAAAGTTGATTAAATTAAATTAATGTTAAATTCAATTACAGGTATAATTACAATTTTACCGAATTTGCAATTTTATCCCATAAGGAAAATATTCAGTTCGTTTCAATGATTAAACACCCAAAAATCTAGAAAAAAATAAAAATAAGCAGAATAATTAAAGTTAATAAACATTAAATTAATTTTCAGAATAATTAAAGCTAATTAAAATTCTACTTACTCTCTAAATAAAAATTAGTAAAAAATTCCTCCTCTGATAAATATGATTAATGACACTTTCTATTTTTAGATTTTTACTCATTTTCAACTAAAATATGTTTAAAAAAAAATTAACATTAAAAAAATTCGAATAGAAGAAAAACTAAATAGTTAAACGTTAAAAAAATGGGAGTGAAATTTTTATTTTTATTTAATTAAAATTATGTAAGAATTAAATTTAGTAATTTAATAATATAATATTGATATAATATAATTAATATTAATTAATTAATAATATTAATTAATATATATATATATATATATATATTTAATTTTTCAGTAATTTTTATTTATAGTTAAAATATATACTCAATTGCAAATTCTTTTTGTCTCTCATTTAATTATAAAACAAAGTACAAAATATAATAATGGTCTATATAAAATAATTAATTAATTAGTACGGGAAAGATTGAAATGGATAAATTTTGTGTAAAGAGAATCGACGTTACATAAAGCATTAGAAGTAATTATGAGAAATCTAACAAATCACATAGTCATGCGAATGCACTAATTAATAACATTAATCACGTTATGCAATTCCGTAGAAGTCACGCGTTAGTCATGCGGAAATGATGATTGTACGTTGATATCCTCTCTCATGCATTGAATGAATTAATAAAAAAATAAAGCTCCCTCATTTTCATATAATATAATTTTGTATAAAAAATTCCCTTTTTTCTTTGTATCCATTTTTTTTTTCTTGCAAATACGCAGAGAGAAATTGAAAAATTTATCAAAAATCAATAAAATTTTGTTTTATGTACAATTTCTTTTTCATTTCTCACCACGCAGTTAATTATTTTTTTTCTTATTGTTTGCCAGTGATTATTATTCGATTCGTGTGAAAACCACAATGCTGTGAAAATTAGTTTTTTCAGAATATGTGCAATTTAAAAAAAAATTACTATTTAATTACATACATATCAGTTGCGAAAGGAAAAAAATTTTTTTTTCCAGCATTTAGAAAAGGATCAGAATAATTTTTTTTTTTGCATAAATTTGTGTTAAATATTAATTTTTAATTGTATTATTCCTTTGTGTTTAAGAAAAAAATTATTTAGAGGGGAAAATTTATTAGTTTTTAATAGTAATTCGAGTATATTTAAATTGAATATTTATTAAAGTTTATATAAACATGTAAATGGTTTCAAAATTAATGACAAGTCTGAAGGAAAATGAAATGGAAATATAATTCCACTTATTATTTATTTTAGAGAAATCATTTGGTTTATTTTGAGAATTTTCCATTTTATTTATTTAGAGTTAATAATAATTTTATTAATAATAATAATAATAATAATAATAATAATAATAATAATAATGAGTTTTTGTCAGTCGAGATCAAAGAGGAGTTGGACATAAAGAAAAGGAAATCTCAGAATGAAAATCTGGAACCGAAAGCTGAGATGGTCGTTGAAAATACGTGTTCTCTGGGAAAGTACAGATTTCTGCTTCTGCCGTTGAGTGCGGAAGTGGGTAAATCCCGACAAGGCGGATTTACTTAGCGCGGAAGTACCATCCTTACACACGTTATTTTCTACGACTCGTCACCGAACTACTTTCGGAGAAACTCTAGACAAAATAAAATAAAATAAAAAAAAAAGAAGAAGAGGGAGAACATTTTTATAATACAAATATCACCGCACCATTAAACACTATTTACTCTTCTTTCAATACCACTGTTTATTCAAAAAATTGCTAAAGTATTACATCTCTTTTTTGCTAGAAATCCTTTTTTTCGCTTTTTATTGTAGCAAAAAAGCGATTCCTGTTTTACAAAATATTTTCAATGCTTTTAATTTTTTCCTTTAATTATTTTTCTCTGAAACAAGAAACTTTGTAGTTTTTGGCTCACAGATAATTTTTGCAATATGAGAAAAAAATTTTTCCTGGCAGTAAAAAAAAGCGAATATTCTCCGATCGCTATCGACAGAATTTGAATAAAAATATATATTTTTGATTATTTAGAGGATTTAAAAGATTAATTCAGTGAATTTATAATTGGAGAAATTGCGAAAGATCGAAAAAAGAAATTTTGTCATGAATATGATTTCTATTATGTTTAAAAACATGGGAATTAATTGACTGTGTTCTTTTTCGGGGCAAATTGGCGACTCGACTCGACTGGACAATAGCATCAAAACATGAACTGTACCATATCTAATTACCAATATTAACATGTTACGACAATTATGTAAATGAAGGCTTATTTCTCCATAATCCAGAGCAGTTATGCTGTCATTGCATAATTGGGACATTGGCTTCATAAACCTCATGCTAATCACTCAATGCCTATTCAAAATGATTAAATTCAATTAGAATTGTTTTTGATACAAAACTATACACTAATTTCACTGTCTTTTCAACTGATTTCTTTCACTTTTTGAAATATTTTTTTATTACAATAATAAATTCATATGTACAGTACCGTCCGAAATTGTCAATCCACCCATTTTTAAAGAAAAGAAAAAACATTTTTTAACATAAAATTCATAAAAACTAAAAATTTTTTTGGTTTATATTTTGAAAGACGATAAAATGTTGAAAAGAAGAAAATCTTATAGAAGTCATTTGGCCAAAATTTGTAAAAAATATTCTTAAAAATCGTAATGACAGTTTTTTAAGAATATCTTGAAAAAATATTTGCCAAATAACTTCTGTGAGGTCTTATTCTTTTCAAAATTTTATCATCTTTAAAATATAAATAAAAAATTTGAGTTTTCATAAATTTTATGTTAAAAAATGTTTGTCATTCCTTCAAAAGTAGGTAGACTGACAATTTTGGCCGGTACTGTATAATTAATTATTGCTTTTCTAATTAATAATAATTCGCTCTTTATTAATAATGATTTTCTCTTCATTAATAATGATTCCCTCTTTATTAATAATTTTTTATTATTTTCCAAATTATACAAAACCTTTTAATTTTAAATATAAACATCAATTTTTTAAGAATTCACTTATTGAGTACGTAATTAATTATTTTTGTTTATAATTTTTCGAAATTAAAAAAAAATATTTCCTAGAATTCAAATATTTTCATAAATAATAAAACATTCTTTAGAAAAATTAAAGTGTTTATTCTTTTATAAATAGTAAAATTCTTAACAGGAATTCAATCGTTTTTTAAACAATTTATATAAATAGTAAAATTCTTTGTAATAATTAAATTATTTTTGTAAAATTTCTAATAAAATTTTGCTCTGCAATTCAATTATTTTTAATACAATTTTGATCAAATTTCTCCAACTAGTTCGAATATGTAAAAAAATTAAAGTACAATTTTTCTAAAAAAATTCAATTATTCTCAAAGTTTTTGATAAAATTCTTTTTAAATTATAATTATTTTCCAAAAATTTCAATTAAAATTATTACAAAAAAATGTATTATTTTCAATAAATTTAAAGAAATACGTCAAAAAATTTTAATTGTTTACGAAGACAGAGAAATTATTTAAAAGAATTTAATTTTCTATAAATGGTTTTAATAATAAAATCGTTAATTATATTTATTAGCAAACAAGAGAATTTTAAAACTTTTAAAAAACGTTCTTCATAAAGTTCAATTATTTTCAAAGTTTTTAATTTTTATTAATAAAAAAATCATTATTTAAAAAAAATGATTCAAAACATTTCAATTATTTTCTAAAATGTTAATAACACAATTAATAATTCAATTTTAATATGTTTAATTATTGAATTTTATTAAAAGTTTTTGAAAATAATTAAATTAGTCTCATAATTTTATTACAATTTATTAAAATATTATAATTGATTCAAGAAATATTACAAAAATATGTAAAAAATATAATTGAATTCATTCCAACAATAGATACTATAAAATAATAATTTTTTATAATATAATAAACTTTCTTAATAATTACTACAATTAAAATTTTTTAAATTATTGTATTAAACAAAAAATTTTCAACTTTCTAAAATAATCGTGTCCAATAATAAATTATAGTTAAAAAATTTATTATTAAATTTTATAAAAATTTTGTTAAAAATAATTTAATTCCTGAGAAGAATTTCATTATTTGTAAAAATAATTTAATTCTTGCAGAGGATTTTTAATAATTACATACAAAAATACTTGAATTATTTCAAAGAATTTATTAAAATAAAAAAAGTAATTTTATTGTTTCTAAGAATTTTATTAAACTTTTAGGAAATAATTGAATCTTTTTATACAATTTTATTAAAATTTTATTTGAATTACTACTAATAATTTTATTAACATTTTTGAAAATAATTTAAGAAAAAGACTTTATTTTATTTTTTTTTCTACAAAGAATTTTATTATAATTTATTAAAATACTATAATTGATTCAAGAAATATTTCAAATTACAAAAATATATAAAAAATATAAATGAATTTATTCCAATAATAGATACTATTAAATAATAATTTTTTTATAATATAATAGACTAACTTAATAATTACTACAATTAAAATTTCTTTAAATGATTGAATTAAACAAAGAATTTTCTCAACTTTCTAAAATAATTGGGTCTAATAATAAATTATAATTAAAAATTTTATTATTGAATTTTATAAAAATTGTGTTGAAAATATTCCAATTTTTGAGAAAAATTTCCTTATTTGTAAAAATATTTTAATTCTTGTCGAAAAATTTTAATAATCACAAAAATACTTAAGTTGTTTCGAAAGATTAATTAAAATTAAAAAAAAATAATTTTACTGTTTCGAAAATTTTTATCAAACTGTCAGGAAATAATTCAATCTTTTCTTACAATTTTATTAAAATTTTAGAAAACAATTGGATTTCTACAAAGAATTTTAATATTTTTAAAAATAATTGCCTGTTCCGAAGATTGTATTATTAGGTATTAATATTTATAAAAATAATTTTCCAATAATTTTAATTTATTTTGTCAAAGAATAAACAATACTAATAAATTATGTCCACTTAGAAGTGAATTTTTTAAATTTTGAATCTGAAATTATTCAAAAATTCATATTTCTAGAATCTTCTATACAGAAACAATGGAATTATTTCATGCTACTGGTGTGTCGAATTATTTTTTAATTTCAGAATAAACTGAATAAATAAAGTTTAAAAAAAAATTACTGAAATAAGAAAAATAGAAAATGAAAATAATAGAAAATTTCTTTTTTCAGAAAAACAATAATAAACAACGAAATTAATGAAAAATAATAAATTTTCTTAAAACAAGGGTCATAAACGAAACTTACGAGCATCAGTTTAAAACTATATAATAAAAGCCACAAGTTGTGCTCATAAAATATGAAAACAAAGTTGAAAATATTTTATACACTAAAGTTATTATATATATACAATGAAATATTGGCATTGCAGCCAATGTATCAATGTAAAACAAAAGTTGACTTTGAACTTTCGCGGGTCTATTATATTTGTATATATAGACATATACCAACTGTGGGGGTGAAAAAATAGTGCGAAAAAAAGAACAAAATGAGTAGAGGGTTTGAAAAAAAGTAACTCGGCACTCATAACAAAATATCTGGTATGACGTCAAAATCATGATGTACGAGTACATTCAGTGGACGTGCTGGTTTATAGTCATAAACGTAATCTAAATTTACGATACTTTGGTGACTTGTTCTCTCGCACCAGAGTAAACCAATATAAACACAGCGCAAAATGAAGTTTACTATACGTGCTCAACGTGTACGCCACCGAATGTCACTCAATTCGTATTCTCTCTATATATATATTTGTGTGTATAAAGGCAATTATTTTAGGGGCCAATCGAAAACGCGGTAGACCGATATGGATACAGATAATTCTATATAGTTATTCTTATTTATAAATCTATTTCTCGTTAAATTCACCGAAACGTAGTTTGAAAGCAAAATAAATTCGTGGATCTGTCCAGTTTCAAGCTCAGTGGCAGAATATTTTCTTCTAATGACAGGTAGGACACTGTTTATTCAAGGAATATTTAATGTATATTTAATAAATATATAAAAAATAAAAATAAAAAAAATAAAAAAAAAATAAATAAATAAATAAAAAATAAATAAATAAAAAATAAAAATTAAAATAAATATAAATGAATTGTAAATAAATTAATTATTTACAATTCATCTATATTTCATTTATTTTTATTATATTTTATTTTATAACTTTACAATTTTTTTTCCAATATAATTTTTTTCTCATTAGTAAAAATCAGTTTTGCAAAAAAAATTCCATCCGAGAATATTCAGAGAAATTCAAAGATTATATAAATTTATAACTTTATATCAGATTCAGAATTTGCAAGAGAATTTTTTTTTTAATTTTCAATTAGAGGAATTTTTTTCAGGAAAAAAAATTGTTCCTAAAAATTGAATAAGTAAAAATGTCTATACTAATTTAAATTAGTAAACATGAAGAATTTTACACTCGAAGTTTGTAAAATCAATTTTAGATTTATGCAAAGAAATAGTCCATTGGAATTTTGGAAAGTTATTTGAAAGTATTGACTTAGAAATATTTTAAGAAAATTTAAAAATTATTCACAAAATATTTTTATAAAATAGAGAAAAACTATTCCACTCTGTCAATGAAGAAATATTTCCATTGTATCAATGTAGAAAATTAAAAATTTCAATATGAAAAATTTGAATAAAATAATATTTTGCAATATTCAGAAATTCAAAGATTATTTATGGAATATTTCAGTAAAGTGTTTAAATTTTTTTCTCATTAGTAAAAATCAGTTTTGATTATTCCTTTGCAACAAAAATTTCATCCGAGAATTTTACCAAAAAATTTCAAAGCATTGATAATATTTTTTGAAAAAATTTGTTAAAAAATAATTTTTTGTTGTTACTATCCCTTTATTTCTCATAAAATTGTGCTAAATATTTTTTAATTCATTAATTAAAAATGAATATAAAAGTTAATGAAATATATTATTGTTTTAGTATTCAAATTAATAGTATTAAAATAAAAATAGGAATAATGTCAATAATAATAACAATAAATAAAAAAATTAATTGTATTAAAATTACTGTTATTTTGAATAAAATTATTATTTTCGTACATCCAGAAAGTAGAATGCTTTTTACTGTAATTGATACTTTTGCCAATAACACTAATTATCATGTTCAATGAAATCAACAATAATGAGAACAATAAATTTTTGATAATTGTTAAATAAACATTTTGATAAAGTTAAAATTTTGTATTAACCCAAATTATCAATTCGTTATTCCGATCCTTTTCAATTACGTGCACAATTTGTTCACTTTCATGTAAATAGTATATATACAATTTATCGAAAATTTACATCCATGTCTTTTTTCTTTCTTTATATTATTAATTAATGAAAATATAAAATCAAAATTTTTGTTTCAATAACTTTGACCATTTCAATACATTTTGAGTCTAATATCGTCACTTATTTTCGTACTATTTCTTTATTGACATACAATTAAAAAATTAATTAAAAAAAATATTCTTTTTTTAAAAAATATTTTCCACTCAATGTAAATAAATTTCGAAAGAAAAATTGCCTAACAGTTTTGTATTTATTTAGAAAAAAAAGAAAATTTTCTGAAGGCAATGGCATGGAAGTAATATTATGCTCCGGATTGGTTATTTGATTTGTAATCGAGAACCAGATCAAGTGTAATTTAATATCGTAGTAATAAATTTCAATAAAGGATAAAAATATTATTAAAAACGTAATTAAAACAAAGTTGCAAACCAATTTCTTTAATTAAGAAACTTTTTTTTTACATATAAATGATATTGGAATTATTATAAAATTGAAATAATATTTTACAGATGAAATTTAATCCCAATTTGTAATTTTCTCTTTATATATATTAATAATTAATAGTAACTGAATATTCGATTGTAATTCAAACGCAATATTAATCGAGAATTAATTAAACCCTAATTAAACTACCTATATATCCTGGGATAATATCCAGTAAAATGAATGATCAAATTTACAATCAACTAAATAAATAAGTTACGAATAATAAAAAAATAAAACAAAAAAAGCGAATAAATAATATAAATACAAGAAAAAAAATCAAGATTACAATGAAAATTTTATTTTCCCCTAATTTCCAAACAGAATTTTCATTTTTCTACAGGGAATAATAATTTGAATTAAGTGAATTAATTGCAAAAAATTTTCATTCAAAAACCCGTAAAATTCAATTATTTATGAAAATTGCAACACAAAGTGTTTCGAAATTAAATAATTTTTAGAATTTTCATGTATAATTAGTCTCCGAAATATTTTTAATGAATGAAAAAAAAGTGATGAAAAATTATTATTTTTTATAGAAGTTTTTATAATAAATTCTTCGAGAATTAGATTATTTATAAGAGATTCTATTATATTTTTAATAATTAAACAACGAAACTAGAGAAGATTTATATGTTTTTAATATTTTTACAAAGAGCAGAAAGTATTAAAAAATATGTAAAATTTTCTTATCAATTTCAGAATTTTTTGGTAATTTTTCTTTTTTATTAAATATTCTGACTTTTCCCTGATTTTTCTGAACTGTGGTAATCCTGAAAAATTAAAACAAAAATAAATAGTAAACAAAATGAAGAAAATAAAAAAGCGGACAAAATAAAGAAAAAAAGAATATAAAAATTAAAGGAAATAAAAAGAATATAAAAATTAAAGGAAATAAAGTATTCAAAATACAAAAAAATGAACAATGCAAAAAAGGTAGCAAAAGAAACAAACTAAAGAAATAAAAGGTTAACAAAATAATCAAAATAAAAAATTGACAAGGCAGGAAATAAATAAAAAGTTGCGAAATGAACAAAATAAAAAAATTAAAAGTAAACAAAATAAAAGACAAAAAAATAAACAAAATAAATATGATGTAAACAAATTGGGAAGTAAATAAAATATAGGAACTAAACAAAAAACTAAAAGAATGTAAACAAGATTACAAAATAAATTAATCAAATAAATAAATAAATAAACGAAAATCATTTCGTTTCGTTTGCTAATCAAGCAAAATAAAAAGCCAATTAAATAAAATGAAAAAAATAAATAAAAATTTGGACAATACACTAAAAAGTAAACAAAATAAAAATTAACTGCAACTGTAATAAAATAGAAATCAAAATAATAATAATTAACATAAAAAAAATTTTTAAGTGAACTAAATAAAAAGTGGTACAATATAAAAAAAATAAAAAATTGTACAGTATAAATAAAATAAAAAGTGGTACAATATAAACGAAATAAAAATTAAACAGTAAAAAAATAGAAAGCATATAAAATAAGAAAACAAAATCAAAAAATAATTGAAAAGTAAAGAAAATAAGGAAAATAAAACAATTAACATAAAAAAATTTTTAAGTAAACTAAATATAAAGTGGTACAATATAAACAAAATAAAAATTGAACAGTAAAAAAAATAGAAAGCAAATAAAATAAGAAAACAAAATCAAACAATAATTGAAAAGTAAACAAAATAAGAAAAGTAAAATAATTAACATAAATAAAATTTTTAGGTAAACTAAATAAAATGTGGTACAATATAAATAAAATAAAAAGTGGTACAATATAAACAAAATAAAAATTGAACAGTAAACAAAATAGAAAGCAAATAAAATTAGAAAACAAAATTAAATAATAATTGAAAACTAAACAAAATAAGGGAAATAAAATAATTTACATAACAAAATTTTTAAGTAAACTAAATAAAAAGTGGTACAATATAAACAAAATAAAAATTAAACAGTAAACAAAATAGAAAGCAAATAAAATAAGAAAACAAAATAAAAAAATAATTGAAAAGTAAACAAAATAAGAAAAGTTAAATAATTAACATAAATAAAATTTTAAGTAAACAAAATAAAAATTAAACAGTAAAGAAAATAGAAAGCAAATAAAATAAGAAAACAAATAAAAAAATAAATGAAAAGTAAAGAAAATAAGGAAAATAAAATAATTAACATAAAAATTTTTTTAGGTAAACTAAATAAAATGTGGTACAATATAAATAAAATAAAAAGTGGTACAATATTAACAAAATAAAAAGTGGTACAATATTAACAAAATAAAAATTGAACAGTAAACAAAATAGAAAGCAAATAAAATAAACTAAACAAAAAAATAGAAAAATGAACAAAATAAAGAATAAATAAATAAATAAATTAGAATAAATAAATAAACAAAAATCTATAAATAAAAAAAAATCGTTTCAAATAAATTATTTAAACTTCATCTCACTGTCAGATTTCATCAACTTTTTCTGCACTAATTAAAATGAAATTTTGTGACAAAATCTAAAAAAAAGAGAGAAAAATATTGCAAAAAATGAATTAAAAATCAAAAAACCGTGACCCGGAGCATATTGTTTTTTTTCTTTTGTTTTTTTTTGTTTTGCATTTCGCCGGAGCAGATCTGACACAAACCAGTTACGGAGAGACTTGCGGAGTGTTCGGTGACCCCAGCAATGTTGCTAACACGGCATGTGTAGTTGCCACTGTGCTTGGCAGTGACGTTACTAATCGTGAGGATGCTGGAAAACGGTGGAAAGACGCTTATCTGAATGTTGTTGGTTTCTTGAGACGCCGATAACTGATTCGATGTCACATCGCCATTCTCTTTCATTTGAATTGCTTTCCTGTCCATCAGCCATGTGATGTTGAACGGCTGGTCTCCTTGGCTCATTGTACACATTAGTTGTGTCCTCATCCCTTGTGTCACGCCCGTTTCGAAATAAAACGGCGAGATCCGCGGCGGAACTACAAGGTTTAGTCACGCAATTGGTACTATCCGATTTTTTTCTTTTTTTAATTTTTTTTTGTTAATTCTCCTCATCTTTCTATAATAAATTTTTTCGTTTCATCTTTTTTTTCATTTTTGTTTCATTTATCATTTTATTTTTTATATGCAAAAAGAAAAGGAAATGTTAAATTTTTATTTATTTAAATTAACTAATTTGTTTATTAGTTTGAATTTAAATTAACTAATTTGTTTATTAGTTTCAATTTAAATTAACTAGTTGGCTTATTAGTATCAATTTAAATTAACTAATTTGTTTTTTGGTTTCAATTCAAATTAACCAATTTGTTTATTAGTTTCCATTTAAATTCACTAATTTGTTTATTAGTTCCAATTTAAATTAACTAGTTGGCTTATTAGTATCAATTTAAATTAACTAATTTATTTTTTGGTTTCAATTTAAATTAACCAATTTGTTTATTAGTTTCCATTTAAATTCACTAATTTGTTTTTTAGTTTCAATTTGAATTCACTAATTTTTTTTATTAGTTTGAATTTAAATTAACTAATTTGTTTATTAGTTTCAATTTAAATTCACCAATTTGTTTAATCAGCTCCAATTTAAATTTACTCTTTCAATTAGAAGTAGTAAAAAAGTTTAATAATTTTAAAAAGTGACTAATTTTTTGCTTTTGAATTAGTAAAGTTTACAAATAAATTAGCAGAAATTACTGTTTATTATTAAAATTTACTAATTGAAATGAAGTCGCTGATTTTTAATTCAATCACTTATTCAAAATTAGTAAACATTTTTAGTTTTACTAATTCTTTGGAGAGTACTAATTTGTTGAATTAGTTTTTGAATTTAAATTCACTAATTTGTTCAATTAGTTTTAAAGTAAATTTACTAATTTGTTTAATTAGTCTTAATGTAAATTTACTATTTTTTGAATTGGTTTTAATTTAAATTTACTAATCGTTTAATTAGCTGAACATAATTAACTAATTTTTTGTTGTTTGTACGCAATTTAATTCACTAATTCAATTCAATTTAATTCACTAATGTTCAATTGTCTTTATTCAAATTTACTAATGTTTCAATTACTTTTTAATTTTAAT
The DNA here is from genome assembly GCA_032873175.1 of Leptopilina drosophilae. NCBI lineage: Eukaryota > Metazoa > Arthropoda > Insecta > Hymenoptera > Figitidae > Leptopilina > Leptopilina drosophilae. The sequence continues at coordinate 17,996,260 of CM065481.1, forward strand.
TCACTAATTTTTTAAATTCCTTATAAGTTATAATTCAAATTTACTAATTTTTCAATTACTTTTAATTTTAATTCACTAATTTTTTAAATTCGTTATAAGTTAAAATTCAAATTGACTAATTTTCCAATTAGTTTACATTCAAATTCAACAATTTTCCAATTAGTTAACATTCAAATTCACAACTTTTCCAATTAGTTTCAATTTAAATTCACCAATTTTTTGTTTGCAATTAGTTATAATTTAAATTCACCAAGTTTTTTTTCTTCCTTTGAAAAATAAATTTATCAAATTTATTTATTGTAATAGTTTTAATTTGAATTCGCCTCGAAGATAAAAAAAAAATAAAGAGAGGTTAATTGAACCCCATTTCACAGCTTTGCGACTATTTTCACTCGGGTTTCATTTATTCACTACTTACCCAAACCATAATAAAAACCTATTTCCCATCTGCTGCCTCAGAGTATTTTTCTAGGAGATTGGGAAACAATTTGAAATTCGAGACTAAACCAGAGGAAGCAGTCTCCGACTTATTTTTATCTCTGTGCGAAACTGAAAATTTTATTCACATTGAGAGAGGGAGAGAAAAAAAAAGAAAAAGGGAGATATGGTCTTTTTTTTGTTTATCACATTTCATTAATTTGATGTAGAAACAGTAATAGATTTGAAGAAACAAGAGAAAAAGTTTTGTCATTTGTCTCTTTTTTCTTTTTTGTTGAAGGATTCGAGAGTAGCGGGAGGAAAACAGTACTTTATGGAATGCAAATTAATTCTGAAATATTCAAATCGAGAAAGAGAGATATTATCAAGGGAAGATAAGTATAAAATTTTACGTGGCACTTTTTTTTGTCGATAATTTCATTGTAAAAATTCTTATCTGAATATGGGTACGAATTTTTTCTTTCTTTTGGTATTTATTTTTACCTTCATTAATATTCTTTATCGTCCATTAGTATTCTTTGTCATTACTCTATCATGAGATATTTTTAAATTCGTAAAATTTTTAGTAATTGAAATTTTCAATTCATGGAATTTTTACTTCTTAAAATTTCTAAGCATTAATTTTTTATTTTTGCATTATTTAATTCTTCAAATTTTTCATTTTGCGAATTTTTATAACTAAAGTTTTTACTTCTTGGGATTTTTTATTTTTGAAATTTGCTCTTCTTACAATTTTTACTTCTTGAAATTTTCAATTCGCAACTTATTTAATTCAATAAATTTTTCATTCTTGGAGATTTTTATTTTGAAGACTTTAAAATCAAAAATTTTTCATTCACTTGTCTGGAATATTTATAATGACTAGATCGAAAATATTTTTCTGAATATTAAGAATATTTTTGTCCATTTGCTTTTTTGGGAACTTCATTGTAATTATATTTAATTATTTTTTAACTTCGGTATTAAAAATATTTTATTATCAGCTTGATTAAATATTTTTATATATTTTTTTCATTTTTTTCAATTATTTTTATATTAAATTTTCAGTTTATATTTTCTGTATTAATTTTTATATTAAATTTTCTATTACCAATGAATATTTACATTCAGTTTTCTGTTATCATTTTTAATAATAATTGAGAAATATTTCAAATAGTAGAAAATGAAAAATTAAATATTTCCTACTTTTCAAAAAAATTGTAATAGAATTTTGGTTGCAATAAAAAATATTCCAGCAAAATGAATAGAAAATTTCTTGCTTTGTCATTTTTCAAAAAATCCCATAGAAAATTGACCTTAAACGTAACAAAATATTTTTTTATCAATTGCATTATCTTCTGTTTCTATATCTGCTTTTTTCTCAGTAACAATTGTTTTCGCCTTTTTTTATCTACCGTTTCTTTATCTGTATATTTTTTATTCTATTGCTCTTTCAATCCATTACAATTTCAATCTTTTGTTTTGTCAATCCATTGTACGTTATGCTTTTTAGCTTTTTTCTTTTTTTTCTGAACAATTTGCACTGTGAAAAAAATTTTAACAGTTATTTTAAAGAAGTAAAATAGAAAATTCAAAATTGTAAATAAAATCCTAAAAAAATTATCGTAAAATTTTATTTAATTTTTTTCTTCTTTTTTGCAGGGGTAAAATTGTAAATAATTGTTAGAAAAATAAATTAAAATTCTAAATGAAGAATTACTCTCTTAATTAGATCTAGGAAAGGACCTGAAAAAGCAATCAAGATTCATCACCGATTAGAGTGACGTCCCACCCTATTTGAAGGACTCCAAGCCCTATTGTTTGCTTCATTGAAATGGATTAACTCAATGACATTGACAGATTTTAAACCTTTTCAGCTTTCCAACTTTGCGGGCTGAATTGAAACGATTTTACTATATTGTGACAATATTCTCTCCTTCTCAATTGCACAGGAGATAAACAAAAGTACTAAAAAAAAACAATTTCGAGACTTTTCACTTCTGGTTTGTCTCTTTTTTTCATTTTTTGTTTGTTGCATTTTTTCTCCTTGATATTGTTTTTAAATTAAAAATTTAAATTAAAAATTTAAATTAAAAATTGAAATCAAATTTTTTTAATAAAAATTTAATTTACAAAACATTAAGGAAAAAACGAGTAATAATTAAAAAACATACTTTCAAAAATTTGACTACGATATTGAGTAAAATTCGAATATAAGAAACAATCCACAAAAAAATGGTTAAATATATATAATAGTTTCTGATTTGAAAAAAATTCTAAATTAATCTAACTATTCGATTATATAATTGATTATAGAATATTATTTATAGTATACTATATATGTAAATAAAAAACTATATATATATACTGTGTAGAGGAAGAAAAATCGATTATTTTTTTTTCTCTCAAATAACGACCTTTAATGCATTTACGAATATATACGAAAATTGAAACGAGCACGGTTTAAAAAAAAACTGGGCATAGTCGAGTATCATCAGTCATGTGACATTAAGATCTTAACTAGACTCAAAATATCACTTAGGATCATACGCGCTAAAGGCGAGAAAATGTTTCATAAAAACCAGAAGAAAATATGTCTTTTCTGTCGTTAAAAAAACTTTTTCTTTTTTTTTTAAAGAATATAAATAATGGAGGATGTTTTTTCTAGAAAAGAAAAATAAAAAAAAATACTTCAAGAATATTTTGTTCAGAAAGTGTTTTCTTCGATCAAAAAAAAAAAATTCACTTGTTCTAGTTTCAAATTGACAATTTTCTTTTTTTCTTCAATGACAATTATCATTTGTAGAATAAATTATCATTTTGACAAAAGAGTTGGAAATTTTCGTCCTTTCATTGGACAAAGTGAATTTGTCGGAGGCAAAAAAAAGGAGTTATTCACTTTGAAGTCAAGAGAAAGTTTCATTAACTCAAATGGAAAAAGATTCTTCCTTAAGTTAAAGCAATTTTCCACTTAGCAGCTAATTTATGAGGAAGTCTCTTTAACAGTACACACTTTTATAAACATTCATAAATAAGAAATTTTTTTCGTTCTCAATTTTTTTCCCCTGCTTCTTTAAATTTTTTATTTTTTTATTAATTTTCAAAAAAAATTTTAAATGACACATTTCTGAATTTCTGTATTTTACTAGTTTTTAAATTTTTTGTATTTTAATTAAAAATTGATAACTTTTTACATTAAATTTCAATACATAAGAATTGAAAAATTAATAAATTGCTTTTTTAAACAAACAAACTCTAGAAAATGAAAGAGAATTAATTTTAAAAAGAGCATTTTTTTTAATTTCATTATAATTATTATTTATTTATAGAAGAAAGGATAAAAAATTAGAAAGTTTTACAACTGTAATGAAACTTTTTTCTTCAATTAATTGTTGTTTGTTAATATTTTTGTATTATTTTCCTTTACTATAATAATTATTCAAAATAAAAAATAATACAATAAATAATAATGAACAATGGGATAAAAAAGGAAGCATAAAAATAAAAAATAAAACTTGTGTTGTATGAAAAAATAAAACTTGTTCAAAAAATGTAATTAAATTTTTTGTCCATAATTAATAAATATTATTACGTTACTTTCAAGTTAATATTAACTGAGTAGAAATTAATTATTCCGAGATTTAGAAACATTTACTCAACAAAATGCCCAGGGAATGCATTCGACTATCGAATATATATATGTATACTATAACAAGTAAAAGTGTGTAATTAACTGTGGAATCAGTAAAAATACATAACTATTGAGACTATAATTATATATAATAATATATAAGTAAGTTGAAAATTATTTCATTGAAAATCGGTTTCGAAAAAGCGTGCAATTAGCGTGCAGAAGAAAATAGCGTGCAGGAAAAATAGAACAATAGTTGTAGCTGAAAAAAGAATTTTTTTTTGTAAGTAGACTATTTTTTTTAATAAAAAAAAAAATCAAGTAGTTTAGCGTGCAATTGTGAAAAAAGAGAGCATGTAGCAGAAATCAGGCAGGTTAAGATTTTTTTTCTTGGATTAAGAAAGGAAATTCTTTACTGACGAAAGGAGAAAGAATTTATTCTTTCATTCTCAAAAATTAATTAAAACAATTTTAAGTTAATATTGTTTTTTTCTATGAGTCAAAAAACGGAATTTTTATTCAAAATTACCGAAAAAGTTGATGAATTGGGAAAAATATTTTTGGCAAATAAATTTTTTTTATTTAATTTATTTAGCATCTTTTTTATATGCATGTAAGTCCGCTCAGTATGTAAGTAAATAAATAAATAAATTTAAATAGTAAATTTTTGTTTTCTTCTTTCTTTCTTTCCTTTTTTGTTCTTTTTAATTTTCCTTTTTATTCTATTTGTTTTCTCTTTTATTTCCTTTTTTGTTTAAATACTTATTTACTTATTTTCTTACCTGTTTATCAATAACAAATTTTTGTCGTTTAGAAATTGACTCTCAATGAATTCTCGTGGAAAAATTGTTTTAATATAATAATTGTAAAATTTTTTCCTTTTCCTTTAAAAAAGAAAAAAATTGCGTCTTTTATCAGTAAAGAACGATCATTGACGATCTTAAATTTGTCATTTCGATCATCGCAACACGATTCTTTTTTTGTTTTTTAAGAATCATGCAAAAAGAGATTATTAATTTAGAAGTGAATTTTCTTTTCAGAAAAAAGAGAAATGTGCAAAAAAGTCATTTGAAAAACAAGAAAAATCGAATATAAAAACAGTGATGCGATGATCGGACAGTAACTGGGCAACAGTTTTTCAATACTTAACGTTTTTATATTAAATATAATAATTTAAGTTTGAAATATTGTTCCAATATTTCGTTATAAATTAAGAATAATAAAATATTAAAATCTACTTTAATGATTATAAAATAAATATCATAATTATAAATTTTCTATTGAATCAACAGATTTTTTGTGGAATAAGTTTGGTTTTCTAAAATTAAATTTTGTAAAAGAAGTGCTTTATTTTAAATATTAATTATTTATAATAATTGTTACTAATGATATTAATTATTAACAATACCAGTTATTTTGTATTTGTAATAATAATCAGCAATAATTAATACGAAAATATTATTATTCGGTAAATCATAATAATTAATTAATAATAAATGAATAAATACTATTAGTTTATTATTATTAGCATTATTACTTTACATTTTGTTATTAAATATTATAATTACTGCATGAATTATTATTAGAAATATCTTGATTGCTAATAATTTATATTTTCATTTTCAAAATGTAATTAATTGTGGAAAATCGAAGAATTAAATATTAAAAAGTCTCTAATGGAGAGAATCGAACCCTTTTTGTGTAAAAATAAATAAAAAACAAAAATTTCAAGAATTAACAAAACAGAATTGCTAATATTCTGCGATATAATTTTTGAAATAAAATTTACAGTTTTTTTATTTTTAACAAACATTCTTGACAGAAAAATTTTTTAATAAATAACAAACGATAAATTGGATTTCACAGTTTCTTTTTTTTAGTAACTAATTTTACTTTTGTTTGAAAGAAAATAAAAATTTACATTGTGAAAAATCAAAAAATTAAATATCAAAAAATCTCTGTTGGGGGGAATCGAAACCTTTTTAAATAAAAAAAAAAACAAAAATTTAAAAAATTGAAGAATCTTAGTTGTTGATATTCTACATTGTTTTAATTTTGTACGTAATTTACAATTTTTATTTATTTAATAATCATTTATGAGAAAAAATAAAATAAATAACATGATTGAATTTTATAGTTTATTTAAAATTTTTTTAAAACCAATTTAAATTTTTTCTCAGTTGAAAATAAAAATTTATATTATGAAAAATGGAAAAAGTAAGTATTAACAAAAAATTGTTATTAAAAAGTATTTTGATTCTTTAAAAAAGAGTTTGCTCTTTTTGAATAAACATATGAAATAAATTTTGAATAATTGGGTAATGCTAATTGTTTATAACCTTCGAAATTTTAGTTTCCAAAATATAATTTAAAATTTATTTCATTTAATAATATTATAAATTTATAACCAATAGAAAGTAAAGTTTTTTAGTTCATTTTCTAAAATATTAATTATTTTGTACTTTTTTTAGAGAACGTAAAAATTAGGACTGTAAAAAATTACTTTTGTAAAGAATCGAACTCTTTTTTTAATAGGAACAAACAAAAATTTGATTAACTGTAAAATCAACATTGTTAATATTCTATCAGAATTTTCAAAATACAATTTACAGTTTCTTTTACTTAAAAATATTAAAACCATTAAGGAGGAATCTGGCGGACAGTCAAATCAAAAGTTAGACCAATGTCATAATTTTGTAGTTAAAAAACAAATACAAATTAAATTTCAAATTCGTCTTGATAGCAAGGCGAAGAATTTAATTTTGAATATTTAAAACGATTAAAAATTGCATTTTAATGAAAATTACAATTTTCTGCCAATAAGAAAAATAATTAAAAATTTTAAAGTTATATTTGAATAAAAATTATAATTTTTGTTAATAATACAAAAAAAACAAAAACAAAAAAAACACCGTCGCCTTTTTTTTGTTATTTTTTATTTTAAAATGTAATTAATAAAATTATTAATAAAAAAAAATTTTAAATGTTTAAAATGTTGAAAATTAAATTTCTTACAATTCTACCAAAAGAATTTGGAAAATTTAATTTGACTTTTTAACGAAAAAATTAGGATATTATGACATTGGACTAACTTTTGTTCCGATTGTTTGTCGAATTCTTCCTTAAATAAGATTTTATACTTTTTTTTATCTTTTTAGTTAGTTTGTGTTTTTTTTTTTTGAAAAAGAAAAATTTGCATTGCAAAAAATCAAAAATAGTATATGGAAAAAATTACTTTTTGGAAAGTATCGAACCACAATAGTCAATGATTTCCAATTCAAGTATTTTGCCCTTAAGCTACTGAGAAATTTTTGCAAAAATTTTCAATGCTGATTCAATTGAAATATTTTTTTTCAAAAATGCTTTTTTCACTCTTTAAATTTTGAATAATTTAAAAATAATTGTTTTAGCAAATAATCAGTGGCTGACTTTTTGCTTCTGAATCAACTAAAAATATCTGATTGTCAGTGAAAAAAAACTGATTGTCAGAGAAAAAATTACTGATTGTCAGAGAAATTGACTGATTTTCAGTAAAAAAAAATAACTGAACAATTAGTTAAACTAGAATAATTGAATCAGTTAAAAAAATCTACTAATGAATTAGTAAATAACTAAATCTTTAGTAGATTTTTTAAAATCTTTTAAATCTTTTTCGTTAAAAAAATATACTAATAAATTAGTAAATAACTAATTCTTTAATAGATTTGTTAAAATCTTCTAAATCTTTTTCGTTAAAAAATCTACTAATGAATTAGTAAATAATTAATTATTTAGTAGGTTTGTTACTGAAATTTTTTTTTAAGGAAAAGATTTAGAAGATTTTAACAAATCAGCTAAAGAATTAGTTATTTACTCATTCATTAGTATATTTTTTTTATCGAAAAAAGATTTAGAAGATTTTTGAACGAAAAAGATTTTTTAACGAAATTTTTTTTAACGAAAAAGATTTTTTAACGAAATTTTTTTTAACGAAAAAGATTTTTTAACGAAATTTTTTTTAACGAAAAAGATTTAGACCATTTTAACAAGTCTACTAAAGAATTAGTTATTTACTAATTCATTAGTATATCTTTTTAACTAAAAAGATTTAAAAGATTTTTAAAATCTACTAAAGAATTAGTAAATAATTAATTCTTTAATAGATTTTTTTAACGAAAAAGATTTTAAAGATTTTAAAAAATCTACTAAAGAATTCGTTATTTACTAATTCTTTAGTATATTTTTTAACGAAATTTTTTTAACGAAAAAGATTTTAAAGATTTTAACAAATCTGCTAAAGAATTAGTTATTTACTAATTCTTTAGTAGATATTTTTAACGAAACAGATTTTTTGAACGAAAAAGATTTAGAAGATTTTAACAAATCTACTAAAGAATTAGTTATTTACTAATTCATTAGTATATTCTTCAACGCAAAAGATTTCAAAGATTTTCAAAAATCTACTAAAAAATTAGTTATTCACTAATTCTTTAGTAGATTTGTAGATTTTTTAACATCTTTAAAATCTTTTTTGTTAAAAAATCTACTAAAGAATTAGTAAATAAATAATTTGTTAGTAGATTTGTTTAAAATCTTCTAAATCTTTTCCGTTAAGAAATTGTTTTTGTTTAAAAGAATCTACTAAAGAATTAGTAAATAACTTATTCTTTAGTAGATTTTAAAAAATTTTTTAAATCTTTTTTGTTAAAAAAATATACTTATGAATTAGTAAATAACTAATTCTTTAGTCGATTTGTTAAAATCATCTAAATTTTTTTCGTTAAAAAAAATTTCGTTAAAAAAAATTTCGTTAAAAAATCTTCTTTGTTAAAAAATCTTTTTTAATAAAAAAAAGTTTCGTTATAAAATATACTAATGAATCAGTGAATAACAAATTCTTTAGTCAATTTGTTAAAATTTTCTAAATCTTTTTCATTAAAAAAATGTTTTTCGTTAAAAAAATCTTTTTCGTTAAAAATATCTTTTATAGAATTAGTAAATAACTAATTCTTTAACAGATATTTTTAAAAATCTTTTTCCTTAAAAAAATCTTTACATCTTTTTCCTTAAAAAAATCTTTACATCTTTTTTGTTAAAAAAATATACTAATGAATTAGTAAATAACTAATTCTTTAGTAGATTTTTTAAAATCTTTAAAATCTTTTTCGTTAAAAAATCTTTTTCGTTAAAAAAAATTTCGTTAAAAATTAATTCAAACGAATTTGTGAATAACTAATTCTTTAGTAGATTTTTTAAAATCTTTAAAATCTTTTTCGTTAAAAAATCTACTAAAGAATTAGTAAATAACTAATTATTTAGTAGATTTTTTTAACTGATTCTGTAATAGACAATCAGTTACTTTTAATTGCCAATCACTTACTTTCAACTAAATGATAATTAAAATTGTAATGAAATATTACAATTTTAATTAGTGACTAACATTTTACTTCTAAATCTGTTATTTTAAACTAATTCGAAATTTAGAGAGCACTTTGTTAAAAATTACCAGACCATAAAAATCTTTTTACCAAACAGAAGAATAGGGTAAAATAATTTTTTTTCCACCAAAAAAAATGTTTCCAATTATATTAAATATTAAAATTAAAAAGCAAAAAAAAAATGTAGAAAAAAGAAGAATCGTGTCATGTGCCCAGTTAAAAATGACAATTAAAGATAATTGGGTTGGTGCTTAAAGAAACACCAACGGCTTTTGTGTTACCGTTGACGTGGAGGAGTGCAGAATGAGCGACGGTGTCAGCACCGTTGGCCACGCGACAGGTGTACGTGCCATTGTGTGCAGGTGCGATCGTGCTAATGCTCAGGGCGCTGTTAAAAGCGTCATATTGGCGGATGTTGATCGCCTTTATTGGCCCCTGATCCCTGACACGGGCCTGTTCGACGAGACCCGATTTCGTACTACCAACAATTTGGGCCTCATGACCCGACAGGGATTGTTCCGATACATCGTCAATTGGCACGTTATCTTTGAGCCAAGTAAATGTCAGAGGCAGGTCGCCGGTCACGACTACACACTGTATGCTAGTACGATCCCCTACGTTTAAATCGCGAGCAAAATTGAAAGGCGTGATTTTAGGTGGCACTGAAAAGAACAATACAGAACAAGGTATGCATTCCATCAAAGCAGTTCATAGACATTATAAAGTATAGAGGACCCGAAGAAGAAAAAGAAGAAGAAGAATAAAAAAAAGTAAATTGGGGGCAAAGGGTGTTTTAAAGAGAAAAGTTCTTTCTTTCTTTCTTTCTTTTTTTTTTTTTTGTTTTGTTCACACGAGAGTTGAGCTAAACAAAAGTACCTATAATAGAAGTGTTTTAAAAGCATCGAGTGTTCATACTCTCTGTAGGGTGACATTTTATTTCAGGTCCGACTATAATGGTGATCACTTATTGTAAAACATGTCAATTGCAAAAAATTATTAGCACGCTTTTATCTCTCGCCATGAATGAAAATATTTTCCTCTTTTCTTAGAGTCAATAATTAAATTGCACTTTTTTAAAATCATTTTTACTTTTATATATTTATTATTTCTCGGTCTTTTTTTAAACAGTTTTTAACCGTGTTTGTAATAATTTACGTTTTGTTTTTTTTTAAATTAATTACAATTTCGTTTTATTGCAAGTAGTTTTTGTAATAGTATTTTTTTGTAACCTATTAAAAAATCTACTTGCAATAAAAAACGAAATTGTAATTAATTTAAAAAACAAAACGTAAATTATTATAATTAATTATAATAATTAAAATTATAATTAATTAATAAAATTAATAATTAAAATTATAATTAATTAATAAAATTAATAATTAAAATTATAATTAATTAATAAAATTAATAATTAAAATTATAATTAATTAATAAAATTAATAATTATAATAATAATTATTATAATTATTAAAAAAACAAAACGGTTATTATTACAAAGGCGGTCAAAAACTATTTAAGAATATACATTACTAGTTGAATAGTTATTAAATAAAAATAGTAAAAACTACTATTTTTATATAATAATTATTCCACTAGTTTTCTAAATAGTTTTTTGCTACTTTTTTATTCATTCTTCATTAGTTCTTCTATTATTTTTTTAGTAGTTTTTATTAGTTTAAAATCATTTTTTTAGTTTCTATTTTAGTTTTTTTTGGGTTTTTATTATTTTGGTTTATAAAAATACTTTTTACTATAGATTTCTTTATTTGTTTATCACAATTTTTCTTTTTGTTCCCGGACAATTTTCCTAATTTATTAGTTCTTAAGTAGTTTTTAATAGGTTTTTAAATAGTTTTCTATTAGGTTTCTAAATAGTTTTTAACTAGTTTCTACTCTCTAAATCAGAATTAGTAGAATTTTACTAAGAATTAGCAGAAATTTACTATGAAATAGTAAAATTTTACAAATTTTTAGTAGTTTTCATGAACGACTTTTCACCTTTTTAATTAGTAGACTATTACTAATTTTTAGTAAAATTCTACTAATGTTTTAGTAGAATTCTACTAATTTTTAGTAAAATTCTACTAATGTTTTAGTAGAATTCAACTAATTGAAAATCACTTTTTTACTTAATTAATTACTGAAACTGTTTTATTGACTATTAATAAAACAGTTCAACTAATTGCTAGTAGAATTCTACTAATCAATTAGTAACGTTCTACTAACAATTAGTAAAATTTTACTAATTTAGAAGAATTATTACTAAATCATTTACTAGTTCTTTAAAAATTTTTCAATAGTTCGGTTTTTGAACATATTTTGTTACTTTTATTATTAGTTTCTACTAGTTTTTTAATTAGTTTTCCAAAAAGTTTTTTACTAGTTATTTTATTTGTTTTTCAGTAGTTTCTTATTAATTTTTTAATTTGTTTTCTAAATAGAGTTTTACTAGTTTTTTTTATTAGTTCTTAACTAGTTTTTAATTAGTTCATAACTAATTTTTTTATTAGTTTTCTAAATAATTCTTAACTAGTTTGTATTAGTTCTTTACTAATTTTTAAATAATTTGTTCACAACTTTGGTTTTCTGTTTTTCAATACTTGATGTTTAAAAATAATTACTTTATTAATATTTTATTAGTTTTCTAGAAACTTTTTTACTAGTTTTTTTATTAGTTCTTAACTAATTTTTAATTAGTTCTCAACTAGTCTTTTTATTAGGTTTCTAAATAGTTTTTAACTAGTTCTTCACTAGTTTTTACTAGTTTTTAAATAATTTTTTTACTATTCTGGATTTCAGTTTTTCACTTGATATTCGAAAATAATTATTTTATTAATTTTGTTATTGGTATTCTAAAAATTTTTTTTGCTAGTTTTTCAACTAGTTTTTTAAATGGTTTTATTGTTGGCTGTTTATCATTTCTATACTACAACTAGGAGTAAAAAGAAATTTTTATTAGCTTCTATCTTGGTTTTTTTTTTGTTTTCATTAGTTTGGTTTATAAAAATACTTTTTATCACAATTTTTTTACGTTCCCTGACGATTTTTCTAATTTCATTTTTTTAATGACCTATTTTCTTAATAGTCACTTTTCCCAACTCCTTTTTTTCTAATATATATTTTTTCCTAATTGTAAATTTCTAATATATATTTTTTCCTAATAGTAAATTCCTAATATAAAATTTTTCCTAACGGCTACTTTCTTTTAAAAGACAAAGTTTTTAATTATAAAAATCGATGTTCGTCAATTACGATTTTGATTTTCACCAGTTTGGATTTTAAAAAAATATTTTAATGATTTTATTATTAGTTTTTACTAGTTATTGTATTAGTTTCCTAAATAAATTTATAAAAGTTTTTTTCTTTCTTTGTAACCAGTTTTTAATTAGTCTTCCACTAGTTCTTTAAAATTCTTTTACTAGTTCGGTTTTTAAAAATATATTTTATTAATTTTATTATTAGTGTCTACTAGTTTTTTATTAATTACATACAAATTTTTATAATAGATTTTTTATTAGTTTTTTATTATTATTTTAAACAGTTTTTCAATAGTTCTTTACTAGTTCTTTAACATTTTTTCAATAGTTTGGTTTTAAAACATATTTTATTATTTTTATTATTAGTTTCTACTAGTTTTTTTAAGTATTTTTTTAATCAGTTTTCCAAACAGTTGTTTACTAGTTATTTTATTTGTTTTTCAGTAGTTACTAATTAATTTTTTAATTTGTTTTCTAAATAGAGTTTTACTAGTTTTTTTATTAGTTCTTTACTAGTTTTATACTAGTTTTTAAATAATTTTTTCACTATTTTGGTTTTCTGTTTTTCACTACTTGATATTTAAAAAAAATTATTTTATTTATTTTGTTATTAGTTTTCTAAAAACTTTTTTATTAGTTTTTTTAACTAGTTTTTTAAATAGTTTTTTAAATAGTTTTATTGATGGTTGTTTATTATTTCTATACTACAACTAGGAGAAAAAGAACTTTTTTTTTGTTTTTCGCTAGTTATTTATTTGTTTTCTGCTATTTTTTGCTGTAATTTTACTGTCTAGTTTTTATTAATTTATTCACTACCTAATTTTGTTCTTTTTGAAATTTTTTACTATAAATTTTAGTAGTTTTGTATTTTATACACAGATTTAGTAAAAATTATTTTTAATCAGTTTATACGAATTCATGTCCTACTAGTCTAAATTTCTATTGTTGAAATAATCGTCTATTCTTGAATGTATGACTAAAATAAAACTTTTACTACTGAAAATTGTATTTCGATATATTAGAGGGTTCTTTAAAATATAAAAAATTGTACAGTTTGACTACACAAATTATCAATATAATTAAAATATTTCTTAAATTTTTTTTTTAAACTTTCTAAAATTATAAACTTTGTTTTTGAATGTCTGACTAAACGAAATCCTTACTACTTAAAATGATGCCCGACTAAATTAATGTTCTACCACTGAAAATAATTTCCAAATATAAATTAAATCTCGTTAATTAAATTAATTAATAGTCCGAGTAAACGAAATCGCTACTAATGAAAAATGGAAAACCCGATATAAATTTTAAATCGATTTCCAACGACTTTATCGATCGTCTGACTAAGCATACAGCAACACTACTTAAAAATTGAAAAAAAGTGTATTTAATAATTTTCCCAAGGTGATGTATATGTACATAAAAATAGACGAACTCTTAGAGCACGTCTGCTTGAAATTTCCTTTTATGCGCCATAAATAAATGCTACGAAATTGACTTTCCAAAGGAGAGAAAGGACAAAAAAAGGAGGAAAAAAAAACGTTTTGCCATAAGAAAAAAGAAATGCATTCTGTTTTTATCGAAGAAACAGAAAGCAGACTGAGAAAAATATAGAGACCTAACAAAGGGAAAAACGAAGAATAATAAAATATATGCTTGTCCGCATATAAAATAGGAATATACTTTAATTATTCCTCCAGATAACGATTATTTTTCAAAATATAAAATATAAAATATAAAATATAAAATATAAAATATAAAATATAAAATATAAAATATAAAATATAAAATATAAAATATAAAATATAAAATATAAAATATAAAATATAAAATATAAAATATAAAATATAAAATATAAAATATAAAATATAAAATATAAAATATAAAATATAAAATATAAAATATAAAATATAAATATCTTTTTATTACAAAATTTGATTAAAAATAAAAATCTACTAGCTCATTAAAATTTGTTAGAAATTCTTACTCTAATATTAATAACTAAAATAATAACACTACTAATAAGACACTAAAATAAATAAAATAAAAAATTAAATATTCAAAAGAAAAATTAATTCTCAAAAATAAAATTGAATACATTTAAAAGTTGTTTTTTTTTAGGTAGGTAGAAGGTATAATTTTTTTTTTATTATTTTTATGAGAAAAATATACGAGTAAATATGATGTGTTCTATCTCTTTAAAAACTTTCGTCTGACCACACGACTGTAATTCCACTGCGAGTTCATTGGACTGTCGTATACACGCGTTTAAGCTACACGAAATAGGTGAATGCGAATTCTCACGGAAATTCATGAAAATAGTATTCTCCAACTATAAAACGTGATACGAAACTTATGGATAGAAACGAATACATTTTCAAGTAACCTACTGCACTCGGAGAAAAGATTCCGAAGACACACTCAAACAGAATGCCAATTCTATCGAGAATTCGACTCTCAGCCACCTTTTCCCAACATCCAACACACTAAAAGGACTCCCCAATGTTATAAACTTTTTTCCCCTCCCTTCCTCCCGCACTTCAAACCAACAAATTTAGTTTTACACTTTTTATCAAATTATTCTTGTGGGTTTTCTTACTTTTCTGTTTTCTTAAACCTTCGAATTTTTGTATTTATTTTTAATATTATTTTTGTTAGTTTAATTATACTAATTTTTATCCTTCTTCTTATTTTTTTAAATATTACAATAAGTTCATATTTTTCTATTCTCCTACAAATTTTTATATTTCTATATTTATAATTTTTTTATTTTCTTTATTTTATATTATAATTATTTCAGTTCATTATTACATTAAAAATTTCTAAGTTTATATTTTTATATTTATATTTATATTTATATTTATATTTATATTTATATTTATATTTATATTTATATTTATATTTATATTTATATTTATATTTATATTTATATTTATATTTATATTTATATTTATATTTATATTTATATTTATATTTATATTTATATTTATATTTATATTTATATTCATATTCATAAGTTTAATATTTTTCAATCTTATTATATTATAACGTTTTTATTTGTATTATAATTACTTTTTATTCATATTAATATTCTTCATTCATATTATCATTTTTTTTATTCATATTATTTCAGTTACTCTAAATTCCTTTTTTTCAACATTTTCATATTAACGAGAAATTCTGGAATGAATTATAATTTAAAAAAAAAATATACCCGTGATGTAAATATTATCGAATATTTTTTTTAAACAGCATGTAAAATACAGCTGAAAAAAAAATTCTCACCGACAAATTAGTTTTTAAAATTTAAATAAATATTTTCATGGATCTGTTAGCAGAATGATGAGGGAAAAAGTTTTTTTTTTTTTTTTTAAACATATTCTCTTTTCATGCTTTAAATTTAACATCCAGTGTGGCGTACGAAAATTACAAACAGCATTAATTTTATATAGTGTACTTCCAGTTTAGCTCAGCTCTGAAATAAAGCTTCACTTCCCAATTCGAGAATGCTACGTGCACCATCAGTAGTAGTTCACGTTTGAAATTCCACCTCCTCAATAAAGTGTACACGTTCATTTCACATTTTCGCATAAAGCAAAAATGTGTAGTTTTCAGGAAAAAAAAACTTTATTATTTTCACACGAATATTTTTTTCATTTTCCTAATATGGTCAATTTTTTGTTTCTATATTTATAGATTTAGACAATTTTTTCTACAGTCGTAAATCAAAATTTATTTGCTGACTAATTAGGGAAGAAAAAATCTTTTTTTCCCATCGGAGAAATTTTCTTTTTTATTTCGTATTTTTTGGTTATGTAAAAATAAATTATTTTGCAGAAAATTGAAAAATTTTCTTTTGCTTTAAAAATTTAGTTAACTGAAATAAAAAATAGGAAACAAAATAAAGAGTAAAGAATTAAGAATTAATAATCAAAGAATAGAAAAGGAATCAGAAGAAGATTTTCTTTTAGGAAGAACTCGAAAAAATCGTCACACTGATGGTACTTAGTCTAGAAGTACTTAGAGTGTAAATAAAATGTGTTTCTTCTTTAAACCAAACGGCTTTCAATATATAAAAAGAAGTGAAGTAAATATTTAATATTTGCGAAAAAGTTATAAAAAGCATTATTAAGACTTCAATATGAAATTGCAGTATAACTTTTTTTTTCTCGGGAAGAGAAGAAATACAGGTCAACGGTCCAATAAGACGTAAACTTGGCAATATAAGTTGTAACTGAGATTCGTGACACATATGGGTCAGCTCCATATAAGCCAGAGTACCTTTCGAGTTAGAAATAAAATCAGAATGCGCGCTAAGATTTTTACGACTCGGAACTTATGACATCTGCTACTAATTTCTTACCGATTTTTTCCTCTCCTGCCCCTCCTCCTTCTTCTCTTTCTCCACCGGAAAATCTGTTTCAAATACTTCACTTCTTTTCCCAATTTTTCCAAAATTTTATAAATATAAAAATTCAAAACAAAATTATGTATTTCTGAGGCTGTTATTTTTTATGTGCAAATATTATTATACACGCAAATTTATCTTATAAAAATAAAAAAACTTTAATATTTCAATTTTTAAAATTCAATTTTTATTTATTTCTATTTCTCTTAGTTTTTAATTATTTCAATATATTTCATTCTTTTAAGCCTCTTGATTTGAAAAATTTTTTTTCAATAACACTACAAGTCACTAAGAACTATTTTTATGTTTTAAATAAATAAAGAAAAATAAAGTAAAATGTCATCCACTAACCAAAATAACAATAAAAAATTTATTTTTAGACATTTTCATTAGTCACTTTTCAATAAAACTGTAGTCAATATTTACTATTTAAGTCCTGTTCCAAAAAACAAAACATTACTAAAAGCAAAAATTTTCTCTACAAAATTAAAAAAAAATTTATAGACACTGAAAAATATTTTCCAACCTTTCGTTTATAATTTTATGAAATAAACTATTATCAAGAACGTAAATTTTTTAAATAAATTCCATCAACAGTTCAGTTATGAGTAAAAAATGTCGTCTCATTAATGGACAAATTTTCATAAAACATCTTTGAATTTGTTTCAAAAAGTGAGAATAAAAATTCAACTCTTCAAATGGATTTTTTATTGGAGATTTAAATTTTTCCCTAAAAAATTTAAATTTACTAAAAAATGCATATTTCAACAATTAAAACTTTTATTAAAATATTTTTTTTATAGAAAAAATATAAATCATAAGCAAAAAATTCTTCTTTTGAATAATTTTTTTAGTTTCAAATTGAATTTGATTAAGAATTTAAATTGATTAGCACAATTTTTTCTTTAGTAGAAAAGAAAAATTTTTCAAATTAAACTTTTTATTAGAAACGAAAATTCTTAGAAATTGATCTTGTTGGTAAAAAAAAAGTGTTTAATAACTGATCTTTATTGGATAAAATTTTTTTTTTATAGAAATTGAATTCTATCGGAAGAAAAATTTTATAGAAATTTAATTTTATTAGAAAAAAAATGGTTTTGAAAATTGAAAATTTTTTATTCGAAAGAAAATTTAAGTAGATAAAAAGTATTTGGAGAATAGAAAAATAGAAAATTGTACTTTTCACAATTTCAAATTTTTAAAGAGTAATTAAACAATACCGGACAAAATTGTCAGTCTATCCATTTTCAATGGAATGGAAAAAATTTTGTAACATAAAATTTATGAAAACTAAAATTTCTGTTAAAATTTATGAAAACTAAAATTTCTGTTAAAATTTATGAAAACTAAAATTTCTTTTGGTACAAGTTTTGTAAGATGATAAAATTTTCAAAAATAATAAGACCCTTTAGAAGTCATTTGAGCAGTATTTTATTTAGAAATTTATAAATCTGTCATTTTCAATGTTTTAAAAAAATTTTTAATAACTTCTGAAATATTAAACTTTTTTAAATGGTCTTAAGCTTGTTTTAAAGGTCATTTTCTATAGAATAGGAATTATAGACATTAAGCTGTAATTTTTTTCTTCATATAAGCAAGACGTTGAAGTTCGACAAAAAATTCCAAATAATCTTATTGAAATGAAAAATATTTTTTAAATTTTAAATATATTTTTTTATAAAATTTTTTTTTTTAAATTTGCACTACATTATATTTTATATAATTTTTAGAATAGTTTCTAGTAAAGAAAATTATTTTAAATTTTTTCAACTTTTAGGTAAAACTTTCACGTCCTGATTATACGAAGAATAAATCACAGGTTAATTTCTATAACTAATTTTTATTCTGTAAAAAATGGCCTTTAAAAAAAGCTTAGATCATTAAAAAAAACTCTTAACCTAAGATCATTACTATTTTAGAAGTTCAATTAAAAAAAATTAAATAGAAATTCAAATTTTTGTAAAATCTTAAAAATGCCAATTCTTATAAATTTATAAATAAAATATTGGCCAAACGATTTGTACAAGGTCTTATTATTTTTGAAAATTTTGTCATCTTACAAAACTTGTACCAAAACAAAATTTTAATTTTCATAAATTTTAACTTACAAAATTTTTTTCATTCCATTGAAAATGAGTTGACTGCCAATTTTGGCCGGTAATGTAATTATTTGCAATTCAGTTCAAATCGCAAATAATAAATAAATATAAAATAAATAATAAATAAAGAAACTTTTAAATATTCAGAACAATTAAATTAAAAAATTTTTCAAATTACAATCAAGAAAAGAGTTGAAGAGCAATTTTTCAAAAGTTGATAAATCCATTTTTAAAAAAATTGAGATAAACACTTATTGAAAATATTAAAATCTTTAGAAATCCATTTATTACTGTTCAATTTAGGAAAAAAAAATTTATTAATAAAGAATTTTCAGTTTAATAGTATATTGTGCATCAAGTACAGAAAGAAGCTGTTTTCCGACGAGTGCTAAGTTTGCTGCTCCGAGCGAAGCGAGGGCAGCAATTTGCACGAAGTCGGAAAATCTTCTTTCGTACGTGTTGCACACAGTACTTTGTGCAACACCTGTTTACCGAAAAAAGTTATTTTTATACATTTCTAATCAATAAATATAGTTTTATGTTGATTATAGTGTATATTATACTGTTTACAAAAAAGTGTGCAGGAAAGTATACTTTCCTGCACACTTTATCAAAAGTGTGCGGGAAAGTACACTTTCCTGCACACTTTTAAATGTGCAGAAATTTACCACTTTCTGCTGCATTTATGTCAAAGGAAAGTAGCTCTTTTCCAGCAGGGGTTGCACAAAAAGTATTTTGGCCCAACCTTGATGATTTTTAATTTCTATCTTTTTATTAGAAAAAAATATTAAAACCTTTAAATTTTCCCTATTACAATAGAATTTAATTACAAACATAGCATTTTTAATAGAAAAAATATTTCAAAGTGAATAATTTATTACATTTTTTATCTACATTAAAGATAATTTTAATGGTTATGTGAGAATTGGCATTTTTTGTTTAAATTTCTCGAAATGACAAAATTTGGATTTATCAGGTTTTGAAAACTTACTTCGTAATTAATAAAATAAATCAAATATTTAATAAAATCCATACTGAAAAAAAAATTTATTTGATTCAAATAATCGATTATTTGTCTATAATCAAATAAATATTTACTTGAATCAAATAATTTTTATTTGAATCAAATAAATTGTATTTGAATCAAATATTTCAGTATTTGAAGCAAATACTAATTAATTGATTCAAATAAAAATTATTTGATTCAAGTAAATATTTATTTGATTATAGACAAATAATCGGTTATTTGAATCAAATAAATTTTTTTTTCAGTGCATGAAATAATTTGAAAAAGACAATTTTATTACTTTTCTTTTGTAGTAAAAGGAAGGTGATAAAATCAATTTTTAAAAACCAAAACATAAAAATCGATTTTTAAAAATAAAATCAGTAGTATTACTGATAAAGTGATTAAATAAATTAAAGGAAGATTCGGTGTGAAAATTTTTCTTATTTTAGTACACGAGTGGATGACATTTTACAGCGTTTGTTGTAAAATGTAAACGAAAAAAGATTTTCTCATTTCATTTCACGGTTTTCATTTCTCGAAATAGGGATGAGAGAGAGAGAGAGAGAGAGAGAGAGAGAGAGAGAGAGAGAGAGAGAGAGAGAGAGAGAGAGAGAGAGACAAAGTCCCGAGATTTAAAAATTTCTGTCTTGAATTTAAATGTACCGAATATAATTGAGTCTCAGGCTATACCGAATTCTTTGTAGCGTTTCATTTTGCCAAGCTTGCGCTTTATCGAATTAAACAGAGGAAGCTTTTAAAGATTTCCCACTCCGTCCAATGGAAACTTAATGAAAAAGAAACCTCGTCGTGAAAGCTGAAAAAACTGAATTACAGATTGTAATTAAAACAACGATCTCGGAACCGGAATATACATATACAGAGAGAGAGAGAGAGAGAAAAAAAAAGTTAGGAGAGAAAGAGAGAGGGAGAAAAAAAATAGAGAGAGAGAGAGAGAGAGAAAGAGAGAAAATAGAGAAGGAGAGAGAGAGAGAGAGAGTGAAAAAGAGAGAAAATAGAGAAGGAGAGAGAGAGAGTGAAAAAGAGAGAAAATAGAGAAGAAGAGAGAGAGAGAGAGTGAAAAAGAGAGAAGAAGAAAGAGAGAAAATAGAGAAGGAAAGAGAGGGAGAGAGGAAGAGAGAAATAAAGGTGTTAATTTAAAAACAGCATATTTCACGGTGTTAGTTGTCCCTTGTCCGATTTTCCAGGCTAGTGCTCGTGCGTTTTTATGCACGCTTTTTACTAGCGCTCTTAACGTTCCATATGCCGTGGTAGAAAATCGAATGGCAAAGCTTCTCTCGAGCGCGACTAGGCAACGCTATAAAACGTCGGTGTAAAAGCGGCTTTAAGGTTATGCGGTCGAGTTAGAAGGTAAAATTCTTAAGGTAACATCCCACCGTCACTGATCCCACTTTCCTTTCCCTCTATCGTCCGGATAAAAAAAAGGCGTCTTGATTAAAGAAAGAAAATTCGAAAAATTAAAAACACATAAAAAAGAGAAACCCGTTTTATCCATTTTCCTCTCTATTTCATTCCTTACTTTCTTCCCCCAGATTTTTACAATTTATCCAAGTATTAATCACAGCCAAAAAAAAAATTCTAATTAATCTTTAAATTAAAAAAATTCCTTCTCACAAATTTAATATAAATGCAATTCCTTTTTATGAATTTTTCTCTCTACAAGAAAAATTGTTTTCTTATAAATTTTATTTTTGTATTCCGAAACTTACAATTCGCAAAATTTACAGTTCAAAAGATTAATTTCTCAAAAAAAATTAAAAAAATATTAAATAATTGTCAGCTAAACAAATAATTAAATATGAAAATTTTTCTAACTGCTTTGAAATAGTGATTGCTTTTCTACTTCTTTAAAGTAGATCCAATTTATTGATCTAACCGTAAATAATTATTTCCTTTTTCATTTTTAAAAGAACGATTCTTTTAATAATAGAAAATTTAATTAGAATAGAAAATTCCTACTAAGAAATCAGTAAATTTGAAGTGATTTGAAAGTAGAAAAGTAGTTACTGATTTACTGAATCAAATTATAGTTCAAATTTTAACTGAATTTAGTAAAAAAAAAATTTTAATTGCAGATTATTAGATCAATATTTACTATTTTAAATATAGAAAGAACAATGATTGAAGTAGACGAAGAGTTAGAA
Organism: Leptopilina drosophilae; assembly: GCA_032873175.1. Lineage (NCBI taxonomy): Eukaryota > Metazoa > Arthropoda > Insecta > Hymenoptera > Figitidae > Leptopilina > Leptopilina drosophilae. The sequence continues at coordinate 18,018,660 of CM065481.1, forward strand.
GTTCTGAATTGCAGAATTACAATTAAATAAAATACAGTTAAAATAAATTAAAATAGAAAATAAATGAAAAAATTTGAAAAAATGAAAATAAATAAAATGAAACAAATAAATAAGGAAGTGAAAAATAAAAGTAAAAATAAACAATAAAGTACATTTAAACAATTGAAAAGCAATTAGAAGCAATCCAAACATTCAGTCCCGATTGTTATTAATAATTCTACGAATCATAGATTTATTGATTTTTATATTTTCGGTTTCTATAAATGATTCAATTGATCCGACAAATCAAGTTTTTACAAAATTCCTATGAATAAATTTAGGTTAATAATAAATAAATTGTAACCTTCCATTTATAGAGTGTGTCATTTTGACCCGAATAATATATTAGAATTTTTTATAAAATTTAATGTATTAAAAATATACCAATTAAAATTTTTACTATATTGATAAATAGAAATAATTACTTGATTATTAATAATAATTTTAAACAATTATAATGATTAAAATTATTATTATTTATTATTATTAATTAATTATTAATTAATTATTTAATTTTTCTACATTAAAATTAACTGTATTTGATTTTCTCTGCTGAAAAGATTGAATGTACGAAAAATTAAATTTAAACTTCGCTTTGAAAATTTAATAACCCGGATAAAGACTTTTTTCTAAACATTTCCATTTCTCAATCATCTATAAACTATTAAAACAATTTAATTAAATATTTACAAACATGATATAAAAGGATCAAAGTAAGAATAGTTTATGAAGTATTATAAGTGTGTCAACGAAATATAAACTCAAATATAATTTATATTAAAAACTTAAAAGTCCACTGAATTTAAATTAAAATTACTTCAAGTATATTCTTTATTTTTATGATTTAACTTAAACTTCTTTTGTCGCAATTTTGAAATTATTCTAATTTTGAAAATATTAAATTAACTCTAATTTAAATTAATTATTATTAATTATTTCTAACTTTAACTAATTCTAATTTTGTTTCATCTTTATCACGCATAAAGAATAATTTTATTCAAACCAAATATAATTTATATAATTAAAATTCAATTTAAATTAAAATCCAATTGATCACAATTAAATGAATTTAAAATATGATTTCTCCAAACTTCAAATCAAGTTAATTTACAATCCGAAAACAATTTTTATTAGTAAAAATAAATTTATTATTTAAAATTTTATTGATTGTAGGCAACTATAATCTATCAAAAAATTTTAATTATTTATAATTTAATTTAAAAAAATTTTTAATTTTTAATCGAAGGAAAATTTAATTCAATAGTAAGGATTTTACTTATTTACAGTTGATAATTAATAGTTTTTACTTTTTAGTAAAAACTGATTTGTCAGTTAAGAATTGATTAGTTGATCAATGATTTTTAGTGGAAGATTACTAATTTAATATTAAAAAACAAGTCATTTTTTAGTCAAAAAATTATTTGATAAAAAATTAATTGAATTTTGGAAGACTTGCAGTTCAAATTTTTAAGTATTTCGAAATTTTAAGCAATTGAAGAAGAATAATTAGTTGAATATTTATTTTACAAAACTTATAAAAATTTGAAAAACTTAATTTGGAAATTTAAGAAAAATTAGGTTTTTGAAAAATAGTAATTAAAATTTTTTAAAGAAAAAGGTACTTGAATTTTCAATAATAATTTTGACAAATTGAAACAATTGGAAATTCTGTAAAAATTTTATATTTTAAAGAATTTTATTTCTTCCTCTTTAAAAATTGTCTATAAATATAATTATATTTTTGAAATTATATCATTTTATGAATTTACAAAAATTATTCTATTCATACAATTCAATTCTCGTAGTTGAATTCTGATAGGAATTGATTTAACAAAAATTTCAGTTAAAATTTAAAAAAATAATTGAATATTTAAATCGTTATAACTGGAATTTTCAGAATTAATTAAATTTCAAAAGTAAATTATATTCCTTGAAAATTTAAGAGAATGAAAAGTTTTAAAATATTAAAATTTTTATTTTAAAAAATTAATAACATATTTATTTAAATTATTAGTTTTTTAATAATTTTATTTGAAAATTCAAAAAAAAAATTGGATTTTGGATGAATGTTAAAGTTGCAAATTTTATAAATAATTATATTTCATAAGGTTTTTCATTGAAATTATTTGAAATTTCATTTCCTTGGGGAAAATAAATATGAATAAGTTTTTAAATTTTTGTCTAACAAAAAGAATTAAAGTTTTGAAAAAATTTAATTTGGAAATTTCGAAAACTTGTTTCTTGAAAAAATGAAACTAACATTTTTTAAAAATACTTCTATTTCGGAGAATAATTTTTAAAAATTGACACAACTGAAAATTTTGCTAATTTTTATTGAAATTAATTTTGAATTTTATTTCAAGTTGCTGTTGGAAATATTTTGTTGTTCAAATAATTAAATTTGATGAAAAACCGTATGAAAAATGAGTCGGTATCAAAACTACACAACATTTTTCATAAAAATGTTACATTTTACAAAAACAAAATAATGTTATTTTAACATTTAACTTTTTTGAAGAAGTTTGTTTAAACATTTATTTTTTATGAAATATGATTTTTTACATTAAGAAAAAAAATGTAAAATTTTAATGTTACTTTGTACAAAATAAATTTGTGTTATTTTATTCATGTTATTTTTTACAAAATTTTTTGTTATATTTTACAAAAAAATTTTGTTATTTTTTACATTTAAGAAAAAAATTTCTCATTTGTTATTTTGTAGAAATCTTTAGAAGTCAAAATTTCTAAATGGCTGAGTCTCACACAAAACTCTCTAATTTTATTTTTAGCTGTAATGGGGTTATTTTAATAGCGCATTTAATGTAAGATATTGTAATTCTAAGAGATGTTACTGAAAAAAGTTTTTGATAATGTTATTAATTATTGAAAATATTGAAATTTTTTACTTAAAAAGTTTATTTTCTCAGAAACTTATTAAATGATTTCAATGTATCAAGAGATATTTGATTTCACTAAAAAAAAGTTATTCACTGAAAAAAAAATTCTGGTTGGAATTACCAGAAATCCCAGTTTTAACTAGAATTTCGTGTTAAATATACCCTAACCAGAACTTTTCTGGTAAGGTTAACCAGAATTCTGGTTTTTTTAACTAGAATATCGTGTTAAATGTACCCTAACCAGAACTTTTCTTTCAGTGTGAAAAAAAAGATAAAAAGATTTCTACAAAAAAACAAATGAGAAATTTTTTTCTTACATGTAAAAAATAACAAAATTTTTTTGTAAAATATAACAAAAAATTTTGTAAAAAAAATCATGAATAAAATAACACAAATTTATTTTGTAGAAAATAACATTTAAATTTTACATTTTTTTTATTAATGTAAAAAATTATATTTCATAAAAAATAAATGTTTAAACAAACTCCTTCAAAAAAGTTAAATGTTAAAATAACATTATTTTGTTTTTGTAAAATGTAACATTTTTATGAAAAATGTTGTGTAGTTTTGATACCGACTCTGAAAAATTATATTTTTTAAGAAATTAAGAATTTTCATTAAATTTGGAAAAACAAGTTTTGAAAGTAATGATGGGAAAAAAATTTTCACGGGCGCTTGTAGTTTTGACAGTTTCTTTTATAGAAACTTTTTTTTATAGAAAATTTGCCTTTAAAATTAGTAATCTTCTTTTAGAAATTAGTAAAATTTATAACATTTATTTGGTAAATGATTCCGTGCTCTGCGTTTATTAGAAAAACACTCATTTATATTTAGAGACTAATGGATGAAATAATTAAAAAATAAATCAAAACTAAATCAAAATTTTAAAAATAATTTACAAAATATTCCCCAAATTACATTTCTGACAAATTTTTAAAAAATATTCCATTTCTTTACAAAAGTTTTTCTTTTCGTAAAATATTTTTTTCCAACTTATAATTCTGATATAAAAAATAGTTGGAAATCTTATAAGGAAAAGAAAAATAAAAAACCAAATACAATAGATGTGGTTTCTTTCTAAAAATAACCCTACCTATATATATCTGTTATTATATATACCTATATTTTTCGAGTTATAAATGAAAAGATTGTACAAACAACCCACGAAGGTTTATTCTATTCTTTACCCTTTTCTGCCTGGTTGGCGAGACGAGAGGCAATCCGTAAATCGAAACGATTCTTGTATTTGAAAAAAGAAGAAAGTATTTTCTTTGTTCGTAATGCTTGATGTAAAAAAATAGAAAAAAAGAGAGAGAGAGAGAAAATTTAAAACGCATTGCTTTCTGCAAATTGAATTAAAGATGTTGGAAATGGAATTCTATACTCTATATATAGTACAACTTCTAACTATCCTTACATCTTACAAATCAAATTAGAAAACCCCTTTTACACAGGTACAAGTAGCATTCTGTCGTGCGAAGTGATTCAGATTATTGCATCGTTACATTAGTTTAAAAAAAGATTAATCGCCAGTTGAAATATAGAGGCTGGAAAAAATAATTTAGAGAAAGAGATATAATGTAGGAAAGGAGAAGAAGGTTACACGAATTTATATATAATTATATAGACGGAAAAATTCCTATATATTTATAGAATATAGTTCAAAAGTATCTCGTATTATTTCACTTTTGAACTGGTAAAAAAATTTTTTTTTTTTGAAATAATAAAAACCCATTTCAGTATATAGGTGCATTCTCAATGTTCATCAACAATTTCAATATTTATTTTGATTAATTCGCATATCATGTACCTTTATCCGATAATATTGAATTTCGGCTTACTGATCAATTACATGGAAATTTAATCTGCAAAATTGTCGGAATTAATGCCGAAAATTATCCCTTTTTTAATTTTTTTTTTTTTTGTTGAGAAAAATTAATAAATCATTAATTGACATGAATAAAATAAAGAATATAATTTTGTGAATATATTTAAGTATTGTGAATTTTTAAGTGAAAAATATTTTTGGTTTTTGTTCATTTTTCATGTCAGTAGGACCGTTCCTTTATTGTCAAATTTTAAAAAGTAAAACCTCATCGAAAAATGTAATTCTACCTCGTACACATTTATTTTTAACAATCGTTAGAATCATTAAAATCGTTTTAGTTTTTTTTATACTTTTATTGTACATTTATTATTATTTACTTTTTTATCAAATTAATTTTTTTCTTTTTACAATATTTTTGCAATTTCTTGTTCTTTTTAAATCTCATTTTTTCTCATTTTCTTCTTTTTTTTTTTGCTTTTTTAATTTTAATATTATTTTTCTACTTTTTTTTCTCATTTCTTTGTTCAATCTTTTAGAGCAAAAATTTTTTTTTTACTTTACGTTCCTTCTTTGTTTATTTCCTTCTTTGCTTTATTAAATTTTCAAAACAGAAATTAATTATTTTTCTGTTACAATTGAAAGAATAAAAATTTCTATAACAAAAAAATAATAGGAATAATTATTAAATTTATCGTTCATTTGAATATTTCCCATTTTATTAATTAGAAAAAGTTTTAATTATTTTTTGCAAAGTAGGTTCAAGTAGTAAAAGTTCAGTCAGACAATTTAAATTTTACGGAGGTAATTTTTCGACCTTTTTCTGAAAACCAAAATTTAGAAAATTTTTAAAAATTTAAATTCGAAAATATTGTTCCACTAGGATAGATTGGTTTTAATTCTTCCTTTTCTGCTTTTAAGTAGTAAAAGTTTCTTCAATCAGACAAAATTACTAAAAGGTTTTTTAATTCTTGTCTTAGTAAGAAAAGTTATTAAAAATTGAAGATTCTCCTAAAAATATTTTTAGTACAAATAATTGATACATTCTCATTATATTTTTACAATCAAACAAAAATTGTTTTTAGTTTTTTGCACTTTTGGCATAAAAAAAAAGTTATTTTCAAGCAAAAAGTCAAGCGGAAACTTTCAATTACGAACATTTTTGTAAAAAAAAAATTTATTTCTAAAAATTTAACTCTAAAATTCCCCTTTCAAAAATGAAAATAAATAAATAACAATAATTATCGGCATAATTCCTCTGAACTTTACAACTTTTGCATAGCTGAATGACTGTTGATAAACCTGAGACAAAACTATTATAAGCTCAAGAACTACGGCACACAGATTATAGATTTTTCACTTGTCTCTTTAAAGAGTAAAATTGTTTCGAAAAGTTTAGAAAATAGATTGTGATCGATAGTTTGCTATTTAGTCATACAAACAGAGTTCTATTCAATTGAACCGCCGGCGACCAAAAGGGCATACGCATGACTTTCGTTGGCCCCGCGTACAGCGATTCTACGGCTGCGCGAGGGGCCAACGAAAACCGTGCGCACGCCCTTTTGGTCGCCGGCGGTTCAATTATATTTAAATATTTATGTACATTTTTTTAGAAATTCACATATATCAGGTGGATGTGAAAATAAATTAAATAAATTAATAAATTTAATAAATTAATAAATTTAATAAATTTATTAAATTAAATAAAGATTAAAATTAAAATTAAATTTAATTAATATTAACATTAAAATTAAAATTAAAACTAATTTACTAAAAAGTTAATTAAAACTAAAATTAAAATTTAAAAATATTCCTCGAGAATTATTTTTACACTCACACGGAAAATAAAAATTATTTCGTTTAAATAACTTTTGTAAAATAAATATTTACTTTATCTATTTATTCAATAAATATTTACTTAATCAAATAAATTTTATTTAAAACAATAATTTCAGTAGTTGAAACAAATACCTTTTAATTAATTAAAAAAATTATTTTATTTTAGTCAACATTTATTGGATTCAAGTATTTTTTTTCAGTGTAAAAAATCTTTACTTGGAACAACTAAAAATTTTCCTAAATTATTTATTGGAACTGTTATTTTAATTTCGTTATTTTAATTTTTCGTTATTTTAATTTAAACTTTCGCTATATTACAGAAATTTACTCTTTAAATTTGAATTAGTAAAAATGTTTACTAATTAGAATTAGTGACTGACTTTTTGCTTTTAAATTAGTAAATTTTACTGAAAAATTAGTCGAAATAACTATTTATGAGTATAATTTACTAATTTAAAAAAAATTAATAAAAAAAGCAAAAAGCAAGTCACTAAATCAAATCAGTAAAGCTTTTCACTAATTTAAATTTAGAGACTACAGCAAAATTTTTGTCGGCCTTAATCAAATTTCTATTAAAACATAAAAATAGTAAAATATTAATTAATTCTCCAAATACAAATTAAAAAATTCCTAAAATCAAAATTAATTATTTAAAATTTTTTATCGTAAAAATGTTCTCCTTTATGGAAATAAAAATAAAACTTCTAGTCCCTTTTGGGATGAGTTTGAAAATTTACAGCCTAATTGAAGAAATTATTTATAATAAATAATAATAAAAAAAAGTAATAAACTGAGAGTAATTTTGAACTAATTAAATTTTACCATCCACCCGTTATGTAACTATACAGTAGCTTTGTGAGCGAGCGCGTGCAGGTTAGTTGCTAGAGCGATGCAGTGAATTGCGGTGCTCTGATGTGCGCAGGATTTCTCTATTCGCGTTGAATCATTAAGATCGAGATTGAAGCTCTAAGGAATACGAAATTCAATTTCCGATGCCGACATCAAGAAAATAAGGGCAGATCTACTAGGCGTTGAGAAACCATCCCTTTCCAATATCAAAGGAGTGCCTCTTTGCAGCATACTGATCAATTATTTGCAGATTCTCTAAAGTTGATACATTAACTCGCGATTAAACTGACGGGGAATTTTACCAAGTGGAAAATCTCATCAACGAAATTTTCATTTTCTTCATTAACATTTAAATTCAACTGCGTAAAAATCGATTATAGATGGTTGTTTTTTTCTTTTTCGCCCCAGTCCATTGTCATTATTATTCAATATTTACAAAATAAAAAAATATGATGGAGTTGTTTTTTTTTATTTCGAATGTAAATATCTGTAAATAGAAGAAGCAGTATTCAGTGTATTCAAAATAGAAAATTGTTCCAAATAAAAAAGAAGGGCTAAGCGGAATAAAAATATTCCTTGTTCTAAATAAAGAAATTTTAATAAAATTAAAAACTTTTTTTTAAATTCTGAATGAAAATGTTTTTTCCAAATTTGGATATTAGGTCTTTCCCCCTAGCAAATAGTTTTAATCTCAATATTCTTCGCATTGAATTATTAAGTTACTTGAACTTCCGCTAGAATGATCAATTACCAATTATTGTTTTTTAGCTAATCATTAATAGCTAATCAGGAAATGTTGATATAAATCCAACTATAATTTAAAATTTCCATTATTTGAATTTTATTATCGAAATTTCATTATTGAAATTTTATTATCAAAATTTCATTAATGAAATTTTATTATCAAAATTTCATTATTGAAATTTTATTATTGAAATTTCATTATTGAAATGTAATTGTTGAAATTTCCTGATTGGGCTAAAGCGGATGTAATGATTAATTGATAATAATAAGCGGATTTAATTTTTCTTCCGCTATAGAAATTTCGTTAATTTTTTCGCAAATTGGAAAACTATATATATATATTGTAATCGTAAATTACGAATAGGGTTTCTTGAGTATAGAAACTAAATTATTATTCCACGAATACAAACTGGTCGGTTTGGTATGCATGACGTATTTACATACACAGGTTGTACTGTACTTAATGCTACTGGACGAATGGAATTATTACTAAATATGTAAATGAAGATTCGTCGAGCGAAAGATGATTTGCCTCCACAACTTTAGATTGAAAGCTTCGCATACAACGCGTAGTTAAGGTATTCGCCTTAAAATAAATATTTCTTGTCATTAATTCATTAATTATGCAATTAAAACTATAAGCAATTGTCATAATTTATGAATTTATTGCTAATTAATTAATTAATTAATTGTACTTTTTGATTGGATTCTGTAATAGTATTCTTTGATTGGATTTTGTAGTAGTATTCCTTAATTAAATTCTTTAATAGTATCTTTAGTAATAGTATTTTTACTTTAATAATTTTAATTTAATTTTAATTTAATTTTTTAATTTAATTTTTTAATTTAAAAGTATTTTTTTAGTAATTGAATTCTTGAATAGTATACTTGAATAGTATTCTTACTTGTATTCTAAAATTGTATTCCAAAATTGTATTCAAAAATTGTATTCAAAAATTGTATTCAAAAATTGTATTCAAAAATCGTATTCTTTAATATAATTCTTCAATTGTATTCTTTAATTAAATAAATTTCTGCAATTGGAATAATAATTATCTTCCGAATCAAGTTTCGAGAAAGAAAATTGAAAAGCAGAAAAAATCCCCAGTCGTGAAGAATCGAACCCTGGTGTTTATTTTGTGAGTCTAGTGACAAATCCGCTTTGCCATTCCACATTAGATCATTTTTTTGTAATTTAAGTTTTCAAATTGAATATTTCATATAATTCATTATTCAATCCTTCATTTTAAAGTTAAATATTGTTTATTAATTCGATTTTTTTTAATTTTTGTATTTTCAAAATTAATTAATTAATTAATTGCTTATTATTTTCTACTTTCTCTAGTATTAAATAGAGAAAAATTCTTCCGCTTGTGTATACAGTAAAATTATATGTATATACCCGTATTATGCATTTATTTATTCTTCTTCTAGATATTACTCAGACTCGAAAAAATTAAGGCAATTACCAAGCTACAGTAACAAATTAATGATTATAAATGAGTATAATACAACTCTTCTTTACTTCGTTTGCTTAATTAATTTGTTTGGAAAAATTGTCAAGGAAAGTTTGACGAAAAAATTATGTAATAATTATTTTTTTAAAAATTAAAAAATATTAATAATAACAAATGCCAACTATGAAAAATAATTTGTAAATAAAGAAGATAAATATAAGGAAGTGGAATAAAAGAACGAAAATAATTTCTAAGAAAACAGATATAGATTATGGAACACAAAAAATAGAAAATAATTTTTAAATAATGAAAATAAATATAAAAAAGGTACAAAAAAAATTTTTGTTTTATACTCAGTTACAACGTTTTAATTTTATTACCGACGCTATTAAAATGAATTACGTAAACATTGTTGTATATTAAAATAAAAATTGAACTTCGATTTGAATAATTAAAAACAAAAAAATTCTTTTTCCTAAAATTCGAAAAAATTTTGTCATTAAAAATATAATTTCCTTTTTATCGATTTCGTGTCAATATTATTTCATGTCAATATTATTTTATTTCGATATAATTTCATCTGATTCAATGAAACTATGGACAAAGTAATATTGTCAATATTTATTGACAATAGAAGTTGTCAATTATTATTCTTTTCCAATAATAAAGAAAACAATCTAAATATATATATATATATAGTAAATAAAGTTAATTGGAAAATTTTGTAATGTATCACTTACCAATAACTCGAACTTCGACTGACCGATAAGCAGTAAAGTTGTGTTTATTCCTTGCCGTGCACGTGTAAGTTCCTTGATCAGCATTTTGTTGAACGGTTTCAATAGTCAGTGTACCATTTAAAACTCTTTGCCTCATATTTGTCGGCAGCCTCGCACCATCTTTTGTAATCGTAAAGGAAAAATAACGAAATATTATGTTAATTATTATTATTATAAATAAATTAGATCTAGTTTTACAATATTTTTATTTTTACAAGGCAGTTATTTTTATAATTAACTAAATTTGACTATTTTTATCAATTTTAATTAAATTTAAATTTCCAACTAATAATAAAACTGTTTAGAAGTTTTTTTTATTGGAAAACATTATTTTGGAGAAAAATTTTTTTTTGACTTAAAAGGAGACTTTATTTTCTAAATATTTTAACTTTTTAAAATACTATTTTTTTAACTAGACTAATATTTTAATTTCGCTTCATTTTATTTAAAAGTGAATTTTCACGTCATCTAAGTGACAATGTGAATTAATTATTATCATTAATAATCTCCGTATTTTTTGATTTATTCTGTACGTAGTTTAAAGTTACTTTCTGTGTTTGCTTTTCTTTTTATAGAAAATTTTCATAAAGAAATAATTTGAATTAATTATATTTCTAACTTTAAATTCTTTAAAAATTTTCAAAATCTTTTTAAAAGACAAAAGAATTTTTTTTTAAATTTTAAAAGAAAAAAATGTTTGTCAATTATATTTGTCAATTAGAAAATTTAATTGAAAATGAAAATTTTTGAATTTTTGGAAAATAAAGGGAAACATTTTACTGAAAAAAATTTTCTGTTAAATTTATTTACGAATTTCTTTAATTGAAAAATTATTCGAGAACAATATTTTTTTTTGAAAATATCTTTTTTAATATTCAATTTATATTATTTTTTCATAGGAGTTAAGATTTTCAAAAATTTCAAATCGATCGAATGTTAAAATTATTATTTTTTATTATAAAAATATTGTTACTGTAACTTCTTTCAGAATTATTTTCATTTTTTATTTTTATGTAAAATTAAGACTAAAATTCATTTTTCAAATCAATTTTATGAGCAAATTCTACTTCAATGATTTAAATACAAAAGTAAATTATTTATAGAATAATTCTATTCTTCTGCAGAATTTTAATAAAAAAAATTTAGAATAGTAAAATTTTTAAGGAAGTTTACTAAAATTTTAAATTAAATTAAATTGAATTAAAAATAATTGGTATTCTACGATGAGTTTTATTATTTCAGAAAAAAATTGAATTATTGAGAAGAAACTTATGAAAATTTTGTAAATAATTGAATTTCTGTGAAATTTGAATTATTTTTGAAAATATTTAAATGTTTGGGAACAATTTTGTTAAAATTGTTTTTAAATTGCAAATCATTTAAAAGAGGAAATTTTTCGAAAAATAATTGAAATTTTCACCAAAATTTTAATTAAACTTTGAAGAAGAATTTTTATATATGTGACGCGATCTAAAGAAAGGGATCTTAGAAGCAAATTACTTTAAGGTTATATTAGCGTTACTTTTTTCTTGTTTCAAAGTTTCTTTTTATTTTTTCCAGATTAAAATCAGTGTTTATTAAATATTTTAATTCGTAATAAAGACTTTAAACATTAATGATTCCATATTGACAGTTGATTTTGATTGTATTTTCATCGAAAAATTGCAAACATAACCTATAATTTTTGTCTATTAAAGTCCGTTTCTTCGGATCGCGTCACATATGTTTAGATATTAATTAGGATTTTGTATAAATTTTTTTGGTAAATTTTCAACCGGATTGAGTTTTGTAATAATAATTTTATTACTTTTGAAAATAAATAAATTTCTGCAAACATTTGTAGCTTCTTCGAAACTTAATGTTTTTACGTGTTTTTTAACTACAATTCTTCTAAAAGTCCATTGCTTAAAATAAATCATTAAAAATATATTGACAAATTTAGATAACTAAGTTTAGAAAATTTTGAATTGTTAAAATTTTTCAAAAATGTACATTTATTAAAATTTCTAATCAAATTTATTTAACATTGTCATTTTATAGAATTTTAAATTGAAAACATTTGAAGTTCATTTATTTACGAAACTTGTAAACGCAAATTTTTTAAAATTGACTTAATTTTCAAATATTTAAGTAAAAATATTTATTTGAATAATTTATTTATTTCAGGATAGTTTATAAGTCAAACAAAAAAAAATTTTCCCCGAGTTCTATATGTTAGAATATATGCTATTATTATAATCAGCATAATGATAAAACTGTATATTCCAATTTATATTTTATTTTTATTAAAAAAAAATTCGAATTAAAAATTTTTACGTTCCAATATTTTTAAAATTGCTAATTTTATTTTTAAAAAAAAGGTAACTGAGAAGTCAGCCGCGCGCGAGTTATTATTAGTATTATAATTAATAGTACAGAATTTCCATTTTCCTTAAAAGTAAAACTCTATTTTTACAGCGATTGTGAAGAAAATTTAATAATTACACTACGTTTATTTCGAAAATTAAGTAAACTAGAAAATAAATTAAAGTAGAGTTCTCTCGAGCGAGCACCGTCGATTTATTTATTATTCTTAAATAATAGTTTCGGGGAATGGAAAAATAGAAAATGTTTTCTTGGAGTGGGGGAGTTTTCACAATGGAGAACTATAATTCGATGCCAATAACAAAAATAGGAGGTAAAAGTTAGGAGTGGAGAGAGAAAAAAAAAGAAAAGAGAGAAGGAGAAAGAAAAGAAGAGAGAGAAAGAGAGAGAGAGAGACTTTCAAGATTTATCTTGGACATCTCCAATTTCTCCTTTCAACGATAAAGTACGGTCTCTACAGGAAGGATACGTTTAAAGCAGAACTCGGTAAATTTGAAGCGAAACGATCGAATAGGTTTTCTTACCTTTTTCCCATATTATCGCTTCAATTGGATACCCGGCGACAGGGCATTTGATGTATAGTTGCTTTCCAGCCACCGCTGAAATAGTTGGCATTTCTCTCACGTACGGTAATCCTGCAATCAGAAAATTGCGTGATTGCTTCGAACATTATCAATGCTCAGGGAAAAGAAGGAAACGAGGTCGGGGAAACGTCGACATCGAACGTCAACGTCAATGACTTTGTGCAAAGACCCCAAGATACTTGAGCTATATATATTTTATACCACAGAACTTCCGTTGAGGCAATCATAAAAATTCGATTTATATACTACTTCAATAAGAGCTTTAGCAAAAATTATGTTTCTGATATCGCACAAAACACACACACTTATGTCTATAATATATATCTGCTTCGGGAAATAATTTTAATCTTCATCCTCTATTCTCTTTTGATTTTTTATTCTTCTTCTTCCTCTTTTTATTTTTGATTTCCAATTTTTCTTCCTTTTTTTATTTTTTATTTTTTATTTTTTATTTCTTATATTTATGCTTTATATTATATTTTTAATCTTCTTATATTTTATCAGACTATATCGGACATTTCAGTCTGATATAAATTTCACTTCTTATCCCGAATATGGACATTTTTTGGAAAAAAAATATTTTCCCGAAACAATTGTGTACCGAATGTATTATTTTTCATCTACGTATTTTTCCTCCCGGATATTTTTTTTCAAAATGAATAGTTTTTCTAAATAATGTTCCCCCCGAATAATTCATTATCCAAGAAAAATAAACGAATATATTTTTCTTCTGGATATTCTTTTCAATCAGAATAGTTTTTCTAAATAATGTTCCCCCCGAATAATTCATTATCCAAAAAAATAAACGAATATATTTTTTCAACTGCATATTTTTCTATAGATATTTTTTTTTTAAACCGAATAGTTTTTCTAAATAATTTTTCCCCCTCCCCCTAATAATTCATTATTCAAAAAAATAAACGAATATATATTTTTCACCTACATATTTTTCCTTCCGGATATTTTTTTTTCAAACCGAATAGTTTTTCCAAATATTTTTCCCCCCAAATAATTCATTATCCAAACGAATAAACGAATATATTTTTTTCAACGCCATTTTTTTTCTTCCCAATATTATTTATTCAATCCTATTTTTTCCAATTTTTCTCAATGATTTTGTCCCCGAATAATTTATTTCCGACAAAAAAATAAACTTCCTGAATATTTTTTCTTCATTGGAAGTTTATTTAATTGGGAAAAAATTATATTTTACATTTCAATCATCAGAAAGTTAGTAGTAAAAAATTGTTATGCAGTCAGGCAAATTTCAATAACTTACTTATTAAAGTACTAAAATGCCATTTTAGTCGGACAAATTAATTTAAATTCTAATTTTTCTCTTTCTAAACAAATCAAAATTGAGTTTAACTTCTAATTTTTATACAAATATAAATTTAAAAATACAATTATATACCTACAAAAAAATATAAATTGTTTTGATTTTTTATACCTAATGAAAAAGAAATATTTTTTCGTTTTGTAGAAATCCTGATTGAATAATAGAGAAATTTTTCTTTTCACAGAAAAAAACCTTGAATTCAATTGAGAGAAAATTTTTGTTTCATACAATAATGCCATTGATTTACTATAAAACAATTCTTTAAAATAATTTAACAATAAAATATTCTTTTATATTATAAATTAACTTTAGTTTAATTTAATTTTTGCACTGTTATATCGAAATTAAAATTATAAAAGTGGCCAAAAAATCAAATGAATTAATTTCATTAAAACGAGAAATATAAAAAAAAATGGAGACGAAAAAAAAATTTTAATTTAATATAACTTTTATAAAAAAAAATTGAGTTTATTTGTATGAATCCTTTTTTTTTTGTTGACTGAAAAAAATTTCTCCTTTGATTGCAATTGTGTTAATTGACATGAATTATTTATTGACTCTAAAGATATCCTAATGAAATTTCTTTTTCCTTAAACTCCAAAAAAAAAATTCTTGATTAAATTAAGAGGAAGTTTTCTTAACTTAATTAAACATTGTTTAATTCAATCACATTAACTAGAATTTAAATTTGAAAAAGTGATTTAAATTTAAGACATCGAGAATAATAAAGGAAAGTGTTTTCAATCAATTCTTTTTTTATTCAGAATTTTTCTATATGGGTGAATTTTCTGAAAGTGACACTTTTAAATTTCAGTTTTTTAATTAATTTTTTCTTCAATTATATGGTTTTTTCTATTAAAACTGCTTAATTTCATACTCAAGATTAAGATTTTTAGGTTGCACAAAATTAATTCTTAAAAATATTAAAGTTTTTTTCATTTGAAAAATATTATTGTTGCCCCATTAAATTAATTTTATTTAATTGGCGAGCTTTTTTATTAAAAATTCAAGCTAATATCGCGTTCACGAAATCGAAAATAAAATTACACTGCTTAAAAATTAATAATTTGTATATTTTAATACCAAATATATTCAATTAGATGAAAATATCAATGTATTTAAAGTATTTGATTTAATGGTAATTTGGGTTAATTTTTTCAAAGCAATGCAGGTAAATACTAAAAACAAAAGAAAAACTAGCATATTTCAAGGAAAAGGCTTCGGAGATGATAAGCTTCGGAGATGAAAAATAAATTTTCTTTCATATTTGTATACATTAGGGCGCAATTGAAATATGTTTTTTAGTAAAACATACAAATCTCACACCCTCATTTTATATTACCATCGAAATATTCCGTTAAATTTACTTCTACATTCAGTTATTTATTAAAAAGGAAGGCTTCGGAGATGAAATTAATTTTCACTTGGAGAAAAATGTAAATTTCGATTATTTATAACAGCAATAATTTTTCTCCTTTTTGTAGATAAAATATAGGAAAATTTAACGTCAGATTCTCAGCTTTATTTTAATGTGCATTAAAATTTTGTTTAAGATATTTTTAAAGTATAAAATGTCAGTAATCATTGTAAAGTAATTTTAACCTAAAACTGAAGATAAAGATTAAACATTTTTATCAAAAATAAAAGTGAGGTCTACAAATTTTTAAAATGCACATAATGATAGAAAAAACATTGTACTTTCTGACAATATTTTTAAAATATTTCTGCGACTTTGAAAAAAACCATGAAAATTTAATTTTATTGTAGAAGTCCTATTGGAGACATGTTGAAAAGGCTTCGGAGATGAAAGAAATTTAGTTATTACGTAAATTAAGTTGAATAAAATTATTTAATTTTCTTTTAAAAATGATAAATAAGTGCTAAATTTTCACTATGGAAATTGATTATAATTATTAAAGAGTAGATTTTGAAAAATTAATCGAGACATAAAAAATGTCACTTTCAGAAAATTCACCCATATAATAAAGAAATAATTGTCTACTAAATGTGAAATAACGAATGAATAAAATAAATAATTGAACGAAAATAAAGAAAGTAAATAGAAAAATTCTTAAAAATTGGAAATTAATAAAATTTCAATTACATTTAGACGGTGAATTGGGGTATGTAATTAATTCGATAAATTCGGGTAAAATTAAAATGTATAGGACAATTAAAATAAACTGTAAAGGAGCAATTTTCTGATAGAAAATTTCACTAAGGTAAAATTTTGAACCGAAGACTCTTTTACGATTAAGGAACATTTCGACAAATTAAATTAAAGTCACTTAAAAATTCTACATTCTAAGTAAACTGTAAGTCATGGGTTGTAGATAAAATTTCCATTGAACGAAAAATTGAGTAAAAAATCTCTTAAAAAACCTTCCGATAGAATTTCGATAATATTCGAAAAAGGATAAATCCGCAGAAAAGTGAGAATGTGAAGAGACATTTTCATTTTCAAGAAGCGCAGTTGACATATACACTTTCGTTAAATATGGTTGCATGCCCAAATAAAAGAGATTCTTTTCTAAAACCACTCCGTATAATAGTTCCATTTACGTGATAATGCCCCCCTACAGTAATACTCACATGTCTGGTAGCATGTATATGTATAGTACAAACTATCCTCCATTTACATAAGATTTTCTTAAAATTGCAAAAAAGGGATACTTTTTTTTTATAGTTCCACACACTCCTCGTGGGGTTTGTATTCATTTTCAATGTGTGTACATATATATATGGAGGGACGTTTATTGAAAAACGATTCTCACCGTAAATATTCAGTCGGGCAGAATGCTTTGCCTCTCCAGCTTTACTGCTCGCTGTGCATTCGTATTCGCCACCGTCTTCCGGCTTCACTGACGAAATGTTGACATGGGAGATTACATCTCCGTACACAGTTACGTATTGGCCAATGAGAAGTCTGTCGTTTTGCGGCAGCGGAAATCCATCCAACAGCCAGGAAATTTGCGGCGTAGGATTACCCGCTGCGCTACATTTCAGAGAAACCGATGGACCGGGTTGCATTGTCTGTTCAATGAATCTATAGACCAACTGTGGCGCGATCTCTGTTTAACAGAAAGTCAAAATTCCATTATGTTAACATAAAATCATTTAGGAACAATTATTATTATTATTATTATTATTATTATTATTATTATTATAATCATTATTAACATCGTCAATATTATTATTATTATTATTATTATTATTATTATTATTATTATCATTATTATTATCATTCTTAACATCATTTAATATTATTATTATTATAATTATTATTATTATTATTATTATTATTATTATTATTATTATTATTATTATTATTAACATCATTAATATTATTATTATTAATAATAATACTACATTTTAAAATTACTGTTGTTGTTATTATTACCACTATTATCATTTTATCCCATTTTAATTACCATATAACCATATAACTGTTACAATTTTTACTACTACTATACTTTTATAGTCACTTTCTAAAACTGAATCAGTAAAATTTGCACTGAAAACAAATTTAATTGATTCGAATAAACGATTAATTGACTATTATCAATTAAATATTTGTGTCACGCTCCGAAGAAAGGTACCTAAGAAGCAAAAAATTTGAGGTTATGTTTTTAATTTTTTAAGTAAAAATACAGAAAGAGAATCAAATATTAATTAAAAATTATTGATCTTTAAGTCTTCATTGTATTCAAAATATTCATTGAAAATTGGTTTCAAATTCAAATAATTGGAAATAAACTTTTATTCAAAATAAAACTAACACGAACCTAACCTACAATTCGTTTGCTTCTTATAGGTACCTTTCTTGGAAACGCGTCACATTTATTTGAATCAAATAATATTTATTAGAGTCAATTAAATTGGTATTTGCTTCAAATACTGAAGTTATTGATTCAAATACCATTTAATTGACTCCGTCTAAAAATTTTTTATTTAAGTAAATATTTAATTGATAATAGTCAATTAATCGGTTATTTGAAACCATTAAATTTTTTTTCCAGTGTGAATTAGGATTTACTTATTTTTTTTCCCAGGAAACCATGAGGATAACAAATTAAATTACATTAAGATGGTATATAACAATGTATGTCTGCATAATACCAAAAATTAATACAATAATCGAAATATAATTAATACAATTGTATTAATTATATTACGATTATTGTATTAAGTAGCTAAAATAAAGCTAAAATAATAATAAGTTTTTTTGTTTCGTTAACATTAAAAAATTCAATTATTCCGAAAAATTCTTCTCAAAATCACTATTTTTCTAAATATATTCAGAAAAGTCGTGAGAAAGTGAGAAAATTTTGTCAAAATTAATGAAACAATATTTAATTTCGAAAATTCATAAGAAAATTCTAAATGTTAGATTCCTCATCATTGAAAAGATTTTATTCATTTCAAACTTTTTCTATTTTTAACAACAATTAAACTTTACAGATTTTAAAGATATTTTAGGTTTATGAAAAACTTTATTAATTCAAATTCTTATAAAATTCGTTATATTTTTTTAAATAAATTCCATTCATTATTAAAAGTAATAATGGATTTATGGATGAATTTTACTTAAAATACTAAAAAAATTGAATTTTGGAAAAATTATAAATGATTGCAAAAACTCAATTATGTTTAAAAGTTTTTTTTAACATTCTGGTCGAAATTTCAATTATTTTAAAAATTGTTAACAAAATTATTTTCAAAAATTTTCCTCAATTTCATATGAATTCTATTATTTACAAATTTTTTTATAAATTTCTTTCTTCTTAAAAATGTTATTAAAAATCGTCAAACGAAATCAATTATTTCGTATTATTAATGTGGTAAAAAATAATATTATATTAAAACCCTGGAAAATTTACATTTTTTAAACTGAAAAAATCAGGAACCTTTAATTGGACAAATGCCCGACAACCCTAATCAAGTCTTTAAAAAAATTTCTCAAGTAAAACAAATAATAAAATAAAAATATTTCTGCCCAAAAGTCAGAATAAGAATAATCGTAATATATTTAAATTATTTGAAAATAACTGAAAATATTATTAAAAATTTGGGGTATACAAAAATTGTTTAATAAAATAAAAATTGTTTCATTTATTTATTTTTTACTATTATTTTGTTAATATAGTTTTTAACAAACAGAAATTTTGTAAATATTTTTTTTCCTAAATAAATATCAAATTTCTAAATCAAAATTTGATTTATAACTTTTTTCTACTTAAAACTTGTACTTTCTTTATAAATTGTCATTAAGAAGCAGAAAATATGCAAAATATTTTTTAATTTTAATTTTCCAACTGTTTTTTAATTCGTCTTTTAGAAAAAATGAAAAGATTAAATACCTAGTCCTAAAATGTTTGTTACAAAGTGCTAATTTTTCTGGAAAGAAGAGAAATATTGAAAAATAACATTAATAATTTTTGTAGATTAATAAAAATAGTTTTGTATTATTTGAAAAATATAAATATTTCTAAATAAAATAAATAAATACCTATTATTGAATTTCAAAAGTAAAAGTGATAAAATAAAGAAAAATAATATTATCTATCAAAACATATCAAAAAAATAAAAGCATAATCATGACTAATTTCAGGTGTGGACAGACTGAACAGAATGAATAAATACGACGATTATTATAGTTAATTTTTGGTATTATGCAAACATAGATTGTTATACATTGTTATACATTATTGTTATTTTAATGTAATTTAATTTGTATTTAACGTAATTTCACTTTATTTTGAATTTTATTATTTAATGTATCATTAATGATACATAAAATAATAAAATTCAAAATAAAGTGAAATTTGACGAATTTTCAGTGACTCTCTACTCTCGAGAGAAATGATTAAAATTTCCGTCATTTTTTTACTGATTTGTCGAATTAAAAATTAACAGAAATTTTCAATATGCGTGCACTGTAAAATGAAGTTAAATTTTAACTCCCTTTTTCCATAAAAGTCGCAAATAAAAATCAACTCCAAAAGGATGTTAATTTAACAAGTAAATTCCCTTTTGGAGTTTATTTTTAATTCGAAAAATTTCACTCCCAATTCCAGTGATTGTCAACTCTCTAAATTTTTTATAGAGTGACAGAATTTTCCAGTAACTTTTTACTTGACCAATTAATAAAAAAATGACTGATATTTCAGTAATTGTCAAGTGATTTTCAATAAAATTCCATGAATTCAAATAGCGTGAAATTTTCACGAAAAATAAAAAGTTTTTTTTTTAATTTGAAACGTTGAAAGCTAAAGTATACGAAAATATATTTTATCCTCTTTACATTCTCGCTTGATTCATTTAAATCGATTCATTTATTTAGGAAAAATAAAATTTGGTTTAAAAATTGCGAAAAAATTTATTTTGAAAAAACTTTTATAAAGAAATATTTTTATTTCTGTTTTTTGGTAAACACTATCCTAAGGCCAATAGAAAATTTTTTTCAACGATTCGAATTAAAAAAAAATACTTTTTATTTTTTTCCGACCCAATTGCTGATAGTAGTAAAAAAAAAGTTTTAATCAGACAAAACAGTTAAAATCCTAATATTAATAATTACGATTCATATTAATATTAATCTTTATTACACGGAAAAAATTTATTAAACTGAATTTTATATCGACGTTTGTGAAAAATTAATTAAAAAATTTTTATAAATAAAATAAATAAATCAAATAATAAATCAAATAGTTGGAAAATTTAATTTTAATTGGAAAAAAATATTTTCATTTTTGATGTTAGTAGTAAAATCATTTTTAGTCATACACGCAATTTAAATTCATTAAAAAAATTAGATAATTGAATCAAATAAATTTTTTCCTCGCCTATCCATTAATTAAAAATTGATAAACAGTTAAAGTTTTTCTAATAAATAATCTCCTGGAGCTTAATTTCAGCTTATTTCGCAGATGAAAAATAAAATAATTTCAATTATAATTTAACCTAGAATTATCTACTTTCTCGACAAAATGATTAATATCCAAGCAATCAGTCCGGAAATTGATTTTGGCGTTCTATATACATCTATATTAATAAACAGTATTATATAAGCACACAACTACGATAAAATGAAATATCTTGATAATTTCTGACGTATTGATATTTTGCAAATTTATATATTATGGTTTTCGTGAAAATTTTCAAGCGCAGTTTATTTTCATCGCGCTCTGATTGACACATTAATTACCCCCCAGCATCATGAGGCTTAAATCATAAAATAAGGTCACTTCAGAAACTTTCTATGTACATTGCCAGGGGAAATGCTTTTTTTTTATAAATATTATTCTACCCCACGTTTAAAAAAAGGAGTAAATTTTTTTCAAACACTTTTATTTCCAATTTTTTTTCCCGGTCATTTCAACGAGCCTTATTCACAAACGAAAATCCATTTTAGTTGAATGTTTGTAAACTTTCAAAAAAAAAAAAAAAAATAGAAAAAAATAGAAAACCAAGTTTTATTGACGATATTCTACACGTGGCTGAATCTCTCGCGTACACGAGGCGAGAGAGGAAGCGAGTGAAAGAGAGAAAAATAGCGACAGTGAGAAGAACAGAAATTCCAACTATTTTGTGATTCATTCAGTAACGGAAAACAAGTATTGGGCATGCGCTCACACTTAAATGAACGAATTGAACGTAAAGTGTAACGGCGTTAAGCCGATAATGAAAAAAAAATTGACTAAAGAGGATAAAAAAGGGATGATGATAAAAAAAAAGAGGAGAGAAAAAAGTGTACTTAGAAGGAAGTTTCATCACCAAAAGAAATCAATACACACCAATAATGCCCATCCGCTAGTTACCATACCGAGAAGCGATTTCCAATTAACTTTCTTTTGCCCTCTTTTATAGTTCGAGTCCGTTTTCCATTCTCAAGTGCATCAATTGCAGGGATTTTTTTTCTCATTCTTTTCTTTTCTTTCTTTCTCTCTTTCTAGGAAGAAGAAAAATCTCCTGTATTGTTTTGCACTGATAATTTTCTATCATCGATTGTAAAGAAGGGAAAAAATTGAGGCAGGCAGCTTTGACATTGCCTCGCGCACTTTTTCAATTTATTCGCTTGCGTTCTTTGAAGAAAATTGATTTGTCATGTTTTTTATGCACTTTTTTCCCTTCTCTAATGATTTTTTCTCAGGATATTAAAAATAGTGTATTAAAATATATTCGAAAAGATGAAAAAAAGATTATTTGCGAATGTCAAAATGAAATTACTCTTTTATTGAAAAAAAATAAGTGCATCAATTACTGCGAAATTAAAACCAAGTTTCCCTTAGAATAGAAAAGGATAAATTTCTCCAAAAACAATTTTCTATTAATTTTACTATTTGCAGATACGAAAATATTTCTCTAGCTGAAGAATATTGAAATTTTTGAAAGGAAAATTTAAATACAAATTTTATAAGTATTAAATAGCAAATAATATTCCTCTAACTTCGACAATTTGAATTAGTCAAAATGTAATTTACTATTTTTAGTTAAAGACTGAGCAGTAATTGATACACTAACCTTAAACATTTTTTATTCGACAAAAATTGCATTTTTTATTAATTTTTTATTAATTTTCTATTACTATTTTTTATTTTTTACTATTACTAAAAAATCACACCCATAATTAATTAACGTACACAAAGAAATTCGGAAAATACGAATAAAAACGAGTTCTATTAAAAAAAAGGGAATTATTTCTTAAAGTTGAAATCTAAAAAAAAAGAATTTCACATTTTGATGTTGCAGAATTAAAATTGCATGTACGCTACACCTGATCAAAAGACGATATTAATATTCTGAAAAGACCGTGTAAAATCTCTTAAAATTAATTAAAGCAACTTTAAGAGCTCGTTAATTTTCCAGAGCGAGTAGTTTAAAAGGCACACTACACCTCTTTCTTCTAATCTAAACTGAAAGCTGGAAAAATTACAAATTTAAAAGTAAGTATATTTCTCAAAGGCCTTAAGAAAATTGGCACAATATATAATATATACTGAGTGAAAAAAAAATTTTTTTTCTTCTTTAAAGTTAGGAAAAAAGATTAAATACACATTACAGAGATGAAATTTAGAAAAAAAAATCCAATATTCATTAGCGAGTGGAAAAATATTTTCGAATCTAGAAATAAATTAAAAGTTTTTTCTTTATATTTGATGTAAATTGAAGAATTTTTCAAATATTAATTAGTTACTTTACGAACAGTTATTATTAATAGTTGAAAACACAATTTAATCAGACAAATTGGTTTAAATTCTTATGCTCTGTTAAAAGCGTAGTAAAATTTTAATCCAGTGTTCTTAAATATAAACGGAAAAACCTAGTTTCAGTCAGAGTGATTAAATTCTACTAAGATTATTTTTAGAATAGTAGAAGTTACTCCATATTAACTCAAATTGAACATAATTCATATAAAGTTTTAAAACTGGTTTTGAACCAGTCGAAAAAATCAAGTTTCAGTCGGACGAATTAAATTCTATGAAGATAATTTTAAATACAAAGGATTATTTTTTGTTTCTTTTTAATATTTTAGCTGACAAAAAGTGTTAAATACCATTGAAATAGTTAGATGAGTAATTCAGTATTAAAAAAAGTTGAGTCAAATATCATAAAAAATTTGTTCATAATATTGTTGTAAGTAGTGAAAATGATTTTAGTCCGACACGAAAACTAAATTTTTCAATATTAGTAGTGCAAAAACGTTATAGTGAGAAAAAAATTAAATTTGATATTAAACTACATTTTTACTAAATTTAACTAAATTTAATTTACTTGTTTAATTTTCAATTCACTAATTTTTATTTTTCAAAAAAATTGTAAATTTATTAGTGTTTCAGCCCTAAAATTGAAAGTTTTTGAAAATTTTGTTGATCAAATTATTGCTCAAAGTTTTGAAATATAATTGATCAAAAATTTTTTACATGTCATTTTATATGTTACGAAGATTTTAAAAAAGAATTTCGAACTTAAAATTGAACTAAAAAATTTACAAGACTTGACTTTACATAAACTTGAAAGAAATTCTTCTTATAAAATTCAATTACTTTCAAAATTTTTAATCAAAATTATTAAAGAAAATAGATTATTATTAAAAAATCAAAGAAATTCTTTAAAAGAATCAGGATTTTGAAAATGTTTAATAAAATTCTTCGCAAGAATTCATTTTTTTTCATTAATAATAAAATTCTTGAAAGAAATGCAATTATTTTTTATTTAATTGTTTGTTTATTTATTTGTTACATATAAACGGGTTTACAAAGTTTAACCTTTATTAGAGAAAAAGAATATAAAATATAAAAAAAAATATAAACCAAAACGGAGCGAAGAAAAAAAACAACAAATTGTAGTAAAATTTCTCGAAAGAATAGAATTATTTTTAAGAATATTAATTTCATTCTATTCAATTATATTAAAAAATTCTGATAAAATTCTTCAGCAAAACTAAATTTTTTTTAAATAGTAAAGTTCTTCAAAGAAATGCGATTAATTTTATTTTAATTGTAGTTAAATTTTTCGAATGAATAGAATTATTTTTAAAAATATTAATTATATTCAATTACTTTAAAAAATTTGATAAAATTCTTCGGTAAAACTGAATTTTTTTTAAATAGTATTCTTTATGGAATGCGATTATTTTTAATTTAGTTGTAGTAAAATTTTTCGAAAGAATACAATTGTTTTTAGAAATATTAATTGAATTAAATTTTAAAATTTAATTTAAATTCAATTTAAAATTATTCAATATTTCAATTACTTCAAAAAATCTAATAAAATTCTTCGGAAAAACTGAATTATTTTTTTAAATAGTAAAATTCTTTATGGAATGCGATTATTTTTAATTTAGTTGTAGTAAAATTTTTCAAAAGAATACAATTATTTTTAAAATTAAATTCAATAATTTAAAGAAATTCTGATTAAATTTTTCAGAAAAACTGAATTTTTTTTAAATAGTAAAATTCTTTAAAGAAATGCGATTGATTTTATTTTAGTTGTAGTAAAATTTTTTGAATGAATACAATTATTTAAAAAACTATGAATTATATTTAATTATTTCAAAAAATTTGATAAAATTCTTCGGAAAAATTGAATTATTTTTTTAAATAGTAAAATTCTTTATGATATACGATTATTTTTAATTTAGTTGTAGTAAAATTTTTCGAAACAATACAATTATTTAAAAAACTATTAATTAAATTCAATAATTTCAAAAAATTCTGATTAAATTCTTCGGTAAAACTGAATTATTTTTTAAATAGTATTCTTTATGGAATGCGATTATTTTTAATTTAGTTGTAGTAAAATTTTTCGAATAAATACAATTATTTTCAAAATTAAATTCAATAATTTCAAAAAATTCTGATAAAATTTTTCAGAAAACTGAATTATTTTTTTAATTAGCAAAATTCTTCAAAGGAATGTAATTTTTTTAACTTCAATAAAATTTTACGAATGAATACATTTATTTAAAAAAATATTTAATAAAAGTTTTTGATTGAATACGCCTATTTTGAACATTTTTTAAAAATTCTTTTAAAACATTTAATTATTTTCAAAAATTATATTAAAATTCTTTAAAATAATTTAATTATTTTTACAAATTGTAAGATTCTTCGCAGGAATTTTAATGATTTTTATGAAATTAATTGTGTATGTAATTGAAAAAAAAATTAAGCTGAAAAATTATTTTAAAAAAAGTTGGAAAAGAAAAAAGGAAAGAACAACCAATTTTAATCTGCGAACAAATTACCAGCACATAACGATTATTAATATGAATAAGTAAAAGTTTTAGTCAGACTTGTAATTTTGATACATAAGTATTCAATCTAGGTTTTTAGTCCGACTGATTAAATTCAGCTGAGATTATTTTTAGTGCTATATTATTATTTTTAATTTTCTTTTATTTATTTATTTATTTATTTGAAATACATTTATTATTATTTAATCAGACAAAAAGTATGTTAAGTATACCATTGAAATTGTTAAATCGCAGTAATATAAGACAATGTTAGTCAGACAAATTTTCCAAAAACTACAACAATCATGTTGTCCAAGTAACAAAAGTTACTTTAAATGTCCAAATATTTATAAAATTATTTTTGAGCATTACAAGTGACAAAAAACAGATTTCATTAAACAAAAGATAACTGTATTTCCCAAAAAGATAATGAATTGCGACAATTGAGAAGCGGATAATAATAATTCTATATGGGATAAATTACTTTGCACCTACGATGTGAGTTTGAGGAGAGTAATCGGGAGTTTGACAGAACATGATAGAAGCGTCCCATCATGCAAAGCATAGCCAAAACCACGAGAACCTCGTTAGCGTATGCAAATCCATGGTCTAACTCTCCCAACGAGAGCTGCGGGCTATATTCTGCCCAAACTCATTCTATATATATATAGACTTTCAATGCTTTAGAAATCATAGAGCCGAGAGAAGAATCTTGATACTCTATATATAAATTGTTAATGGCTTATTGTAAAGGCAATGGTATAATTTTACTTTGTAACCAGAATGCTACTTATGTTTGTTTAAAATTATATCAGAAGACCTGCAAAGAGAAGAGAAGATGATTTTCTCGCAAAAGTTTATCTCAGTTTCAATACGAATTCTCATTTACACTCTCAAAGCTGGTTTTGCGAAATTCAAGACGCGAATAATGTATTCTACCATTCAACAATCTGGTTATAAGCTTTCTAATTTCTATAAATTCTAACATCTCTTCTCTTGTGTCTCTTTCCTTCTCTGAGGGCGCATTACACAAAATGTACAAATTTTAAAAAGTACTATAATAATTCTGTGCATTCTGGGCAAAACTTTATTGCACTTCACGAAACTGTTGAATAAGTATTTATTAAATATAATTATTTTATAACTTCTCAAAAACTATTTATAACTCTTTACAACTACTTATATTATTATTCATGTTATAATTCTTCTTCAACTTATTATTATTATTTTTATTATTATTATTATTATTATTATTTTTATTATTATTATTATTATTACTATTATTATTTTTATTATTAAATTAATAAAAACCATAATCCTCTAAAATTACTATTGATAACTGAAAAGAATCAAATTGATGAAAAAATTTTATCGAAATTCTCGATCAAAACAAAAATTGATCTAAACTTTCGGTTGATCTACACTTTAGTATGAATTTGATACTTTTCCAGAAATTGTGAAAGCAAAAAAGAAATATTTGAACTTTTTAAAATCCACCGATAAATCGAGGCAACTAATACAAATATTTATAGAGATAACCCGAGAATCGAGATTAACTAAAAAAAAAACAAAAAGGAAAGAAAAAGAAAACGATGATTACTGAAGAAAAAAAATTGAATAGAAGAAACTTTCTCGATTAATCAAAATGTCTGGTGATTCCGTCTATTCTTTCGTCTCGAGCTATCAAATAACAGGACTAACTTTAATCTACAATGACATGCTCAACGAAAATGAACAAAAGATTCAAATTAAACTACTCTTCTCATATTGAAAGCATTTTATAAGTAGGTCTTTAAAATCCTTTTTCCCTAACAACGAAAATAGAGATAATTAGACTTTAATCGCTGACAAAATATCATTTTTTAAAAAGCGAAAAATAAGCATTTTTCCACTCATGATTAATCACCGTTTTCCATCACACATTTTGCTATTCCTTCCTTATTTTCCCTTCAAATGAGAAACTTTTTTTTTAATATTCAAATTTATTATCCCTTTAAAAATTTATTACATATATTTATTTTATTTTTATCGCATACATGAAAGTTCTATATTTGAAGAATATGAAGAAAAAAGACAAGAAAAATCTCTAAAAAATATTTTTAAAAGCTTTAATTTCTCTTTATTTTAGGGAACAAAAAATTTTTAATAACTATTACGATATTATTTTAAATAGAAAAAATTGTTCTCAAATATAATCTGTTTTAGAACTAAAGGCAAATCTACAAAAACTAAATTTCAACTGAATAAATGAAATTAAAAAATATACGTTCAAACTGACACAAAAATAAATGTTAAAATTGGTGATAAAATTGAAACAAAAATTTATGATTTAAAATAAAAACGAAAAATGATATTTTAAAATTAAAATTGAAACATTCTCTAAATAATAAAGTTGACATTTGTCGCAAAAAAGTAAAAAATAAAAGTATTTATGAACACTGAATATGGAAAAGACAAAATATAAATTCAGTACTATTATCTAAAAAATAATTAAGCTTTCAAAATTTCCGTTTGCAAATAAAATTTAATTTAAAACGAATTATAAAAATTCCCATAAATAGAAATGCAATGATTCTAATGAATCCAATAATTTAAAAATAGCTCCAACACAATTCTCATAGAGAAACATATTTATAAAAATATATTAATATTAAAAATTTTGTATTCAAGAAACGTAATTTGATTTAACCAAAAGATTACTTTTGTCTTTTATCAAATAAATATTTACTTGAATCAAATAATTTTTATTTAAATCAAATAAATTCAATTTGAATAAAAACTATTTCTATTTCTAACTATTCTACAAAAAAAACTATTTGCCTCAAGTAAATATTTATTTGATAATAAACCAAAAAACGGTCATTTGAATCACATATTTTTACAAGGAATGAAAAAAGCAATAGAATATATTAACAAAAAATAATTATTTATTTGTTATAAGACTAATGCATCAATTTTCATTAAGTCAATATTTGAAAACTACTAATAAAAAAAATATTAAAAAAATAAAATAAACAAAATTAAATAAATAAAATATAAATAATAAAATATACATAATAAAATATTAATAAAAAAAAATATATATCAATATTAAAATAAATCTCATAAAATTTAATAAACAAAAAATCCCAAATTTCATCTACACTCAGAAAGTTTTCTGTGAATAATAATAATCGAAAATTGCTCTCGAGAGAGAACTTGAATCTCTTTTCTATCAAAAGAAAACGAGAGCGAAAGAGAAAAACAAATGCAGAGTATATTACCTGTCGGAAGGCGTGTATGGGGCGGAAAAAGCATTATGATCAAGTATCGCCTCAAAATGGATCACGTGTAGAGAAAAAAAAGGAAGATAAATAGAAAGATCACTCTCAACAAATTGTTCCAAAAGAGAAATTTACTTTGCAAACAAGATTTGCACTTTAGAATAATTTCTCTTTATTAAAGTAAAAAAACAAGCACCAGGGAAATAAAAATTAATCTAATTTTTAACTTGAACCCAAACCACAAAAGTTAATTTACATGAAAAAGTATTTCGTTTCCAATTTTTTCTCCAACTTTCAGAAATAATTTCCCAATATCTAATTTCAACACTGCTTTTCCATGTATAAAAACCAATATCAACTAATCTTTTCCTCAGGAATTATATATGAAAAAATATTCTCTATAATATTATATGTAAAAAAGTTAATTATTGTATTATTAAAAGTTTACATACATATAAATAATTAATATAAAATATAATTGCGATACATTATTACAGACATTATAACTAAATGAAAAAAAAAAAACATTTCAAAACAAAATAAACAAAAATAATAATAATAATAAATAAGTACAGTAAACAAATAAAAATAAGCAAGTAAAAGAAATATTAATAATTAAGTAAATAAATATACATATAAAAAGTTAGTAAATAAGTAAATAAAAAATAAGTAAAGTAAGGTAACAAAATCACGAAAAAAATATTAGAAAATAAGAAAACAAATAATAAACAAAATGCAGTATTACAAAATAGCAAATATAAGCCATACAATATGAAAAAAACCTAATTTTGAACAAATATGTGCATGCAGATTACTCGTTCGAAATATGACATTTATGCAAATTTTTCCATTAAATCTCAAACAAAAATGTTTGAATGAAATGGAAGTGCACTGTAAATAAAACGTTAGTTGATGAAAGTGAAACGTTGACGATTTTTCTATATATGAAAAAAAAGAGAGAACAAAAAAAATTCACGAAACGGGTTTAATAAAATGGAATTGTGTCGGAATTGTACTGAAAATGAGACTTCATGTATACCATAATCTAGGTTGAATCTCGATTAAAAAAAAATAATGAAAAAAGAATCCAACGACCTATACATTCTTGGAAAAATTTCTAGCATAGCTGTGTAAATTGCTGTTTTAAAATTGACATTATACAAGCAAACGCTATAGCTAATCCACAGAGGAACACACTAAAATTTCCAGAAAAAAAATTCCTCATCTCCACACAAGAGATTCCATCTCTCTCTCTCTCTCTCGACTTTATTTGCATTTTCCAGAGTGGTCCTGCTACTGAGCCAAACTTCTTCGAGACCATAATGATTTCTATCAACATAAAAATTAAAAAACACACTGTTTAACTCAACAAACAAAAAAATCTATTACTTTATCAACATTTTAAATATTTTTCAAAAAAAATAATAATATTAATAATAATAATGAAAATAATAATCATAGTAGTAGTAATAATTGTTCTTTTCCAAAAGATACCCGCGTGGAAATGAAAGTTTGGGCGAAATCCAGCAAAGTATGGGAAAGCTTGGCAAAGTTCGGCAAAGCTTGGCAAAGTGTGGCTAATGAGCGTTTCCCAAGCTTTGGAATGTAAAGGATTAATAACGGTAATTAAAGTACGCGGACACTTAGGAAAAGTATAGGAACAAAAAATTGGTATAGGAGAATAAAAAATTTATTATTTTTAGTATTTTTGTCAAAAATTAAAAATTTTAATTTCTGGAGCTTGGCAA
This sequence comes from Leptopilina drosophilae, assembly GCA_032873175.1. Lineage (NCBI taxonomy): Eukaryota > Metazoa > Arthropoda > Insecta > Hymenoptera > Figitidae > Leptopilina > Leptopilina drosophilae. The sequence continues at coordinate 18,050,124 of CM065481.1, forward strand.
AGTTCGGCAAAGCTTGGCAAAGTGTGGGAAAATGAAAAAATCATTTTTTAAAATATTTTTTTGGAAAATTAAAATTCTCAATTTCTGGAGCTTGGCAAAGTTCGGCAAAGTATGGGAGAATAAAAAATTTATTATTTTTTTCATATTTTTTTGGAAAATTAAAAATTTTAACTTTCGGAGCATGGCAAAGTCTGACAAAGTTTGGCAAAGTATGGGAGAATAAAAAATTTATTATTTTTTTCACATTTTTTTGGAAAATTAAAAATTTTAATTTTCGGAGCTTGGCAAAGTTCGGCAAAGTATGGGAGAATAAAAAAACTATTATTTTTTATATTGTTTTGGAAAATTAAAAATCTCAATGAAGAAAAAATAGTTTTTTTATTCTCCCATACTTTGCCAAGCTTTCCGAACTTTGCCAAGCTCCAGAAATTGAGAATTTTAATTTTCCAAAAAAATATTTAAAAAAATGATTTTTTCATTTTCCCACACTTTGCCAAGCTTTGCCGAACTTTGCCAAGCTCAAGAAATTGAGATTTCTAATTTTCCAAAAAAATGTGAAAAAAATAATAAATTTTTTATTCTCCCATACTTTGCCGACTTTTGCCGAACTTTGCCAAGCTCCAGAAATTGAGATTTTTAATTTTCCAAAAAAATATGAAAAAAAATAGTTTTTACATTCTTTTATACTTTGCCGATTTTCGTATCTTTTGCCAAACTCCAGAAATTAAAATTTTTAATTTTTGACAAAAATACTAAAAATAATAAATTTTTTATTCTCCTATACCTATTTTTTTGTTCCTATACTTTTCCTAAGTGTCCGCGTACTTTAATTACCGTTATTATTCCTTTACATTCCAAAGCTTGGGAAACGCTCATTAGCCACACTTTGCCAAGCTTTGCCGAATTTTGCCAAGCTTTCCCATACTTTGCTGGATTTCGCCCAAACTTCCTCTTCCACGCGGGTATACTTTGTATCAAAAGGATGTTCCGCTTTTTTCAAAAAGTCTCATTTACTATAAACATTTCATTCATCCGCAGATAACTTTCTAGTTTCCCTCATGTTTATCATAATTGGACCCTATACATTTTTTTCGAATATTACAGAATAAAAAGCAGGAATATTAAACTTTGAGGAACTAATAAGTTTTCATGAAATATTAATTTTGCAAGAAACGTTAACTTCTTCATAATAAACATTAACTTTATATATTAAAAAAATATAAAAAACACAAATCAAATAAATAAAAAATTCAAAAATATAAATTATATTTCATCTTGAATAAAAATTGTGATTAAAAATCGAAAAATGAGCGAAATCTGATAATTAGTAAAAAAGTTAGAGCAATTTGAAGTCGGCTATACGCTGTAACCAAAATTTTGAAAAAAATATGAGAAATCTGTCTTCCTACTTCTGGCGCATTTTGAGGGGTTGTGACGTCATTTTTCGAAATTTACCCATAACTTTTTACTAAATTAATATTTTTTAAAATCCTTTGAGCTATGGCCTCTCTGGGGGCCACTCTACCAGTTTTTTATGCAAAAAAAAAAATTTTTGCAAAATTTTTTTCAAAGTTGCAGAAAATTGCAAAAAAAATTTTGTTGGTGTCGCCCTCTAGAATTTAACTTAATATACTTCCCAAGAATGTAAATCTACAAAATGAGGCAATTCGCATGAATAGGGACAAAGTTAGAGCAAAAAATCTCAACTTTTTTTAATGGAGAAAATAGACGATTTCAGGTTTTGCAATAAAAAAATAGCAAAAAAATTTTTGCGACAATTTACAAAAAAAGATTTTATTGTAGAAAGGCCTAACAATTTAGAAAATCGAAAAACGAGCGAAATCGGAAAATTATTAAAAAAGTTAGAGCAATTTGAAGTCGGCTATACGCTGAAACCAAAATTTTGAAAAAAATATGAGAAATCTGTCTTCCTACTTCTGGCGCATTTTGAGGGGTTGTGACGTCATTTTTCGAAATTTACCCATAACTTTTTACTAAATTAATATTTTTTAAAATCCTTTGAGCTATGGCCTCTCTGGGGGCCACTCTAACAGTTTTTTATGCAAAAAAAAAAATTTTTGCAAAATTTTTTTCAAAGTTGCAGAAAAATGCAAAAAAAATTTTGATGGTGTCGCCCTCTAGAATTTGACTTAATATACTTCCCAAGAATGTAAATCTACAAAATGAGGCAATTCGCATGAATAGGGACAAAGTTAGAGCAAAAAATCTCAACTTTTTTTAATGGAGAAAATAGACGATTTCAGGTTTTGCAATAAAAAAATAGCAAAAAAATTTTTGCGACAATTTACAAAAAAAGATTTTATTGTAGAAAGGCCTAACAATTTAGAAAATCGAAAAACGAGCGAAATCGGAAAATTATTAAAAAAGTTAGAGCAATTTGAAGTCGGCTATACGCTGAAACCAAAATTTTGAAAAAAATATGAGAAATCTGTCTTCCTACTTCTGGCGCATTTTGAGGGGTTGTGACGTCATTTTTCGAAATTTACCCATAACTTTTTACTAAATTAATATTTTTTAAAATCCTTTGAGCTATGGCCTCTCTGGGGGCCACTCTACCAGTTTTTTATGCAAAAAAAAAAATTTTTGCAAAATTTTTTTCAAAGTTGCAGAAAATTGCAAAAAAAATTTTGATGGTGTCGCCCTCTAGAATTTGACTTAATATACTTCCCAAGAATGTAAATCTACAAAATGAGGCAATTCGCATGAATAGGGACAAAGTTAGACCAAAAAATCTCAACTTTTTTTAATGGAGAAAATAGACGATTTCAGGTTTTGCAATAAAAAAATAGCAAAAAAATTTTTGCGACAATTTACAAAAAAAGATTTTATTGTAGAAAGGCCTAACAATTTAGAAAATCGAAAAACGAGCGAAATCGGAAAATTATTAAAAAAGTTAGAGCAATTTGAAGTCGGCTATTCGCTGAAACCAAAATTTTGAAAAAAATATGAGAAATCTGTCTTCCTACTTCTGGCGCATTTTGAGGGGTTGTGACGTCATTTTTCGAAATTTACCCATAACTTTTTACTAAATTAATATTTTTTAAAATCCTTTGAGCTATGGCCTCTCTGGGGGCCACTCTACCAGTTTTTTATGCAAAAAAAAAAATTTTTGCAAAATTTTTTTCAAAGTTGCAGAAAATTGCAAAAAAAATTTTGATGGTGTCGCCCTCTAGAATTTGACTTAATATACTTCCCAAGAATGTAAATCTACAAAATGAGGCAATTCGCATGAATAGGGACAAAGTTAGAGCAAAAAATCTCAACTTTTTTTAATGGAGAAAATAGACGATTTCAGGTTTTGCAATAAAAAAATAGCAAAAAAATTTTTGCGACAATTTACAAAAAAAGATTTTATTGTAGAAAGGCCTAACAATTTAGAAAATCGAAAAACGAGCGAAATCGGAAAATTATTAAAAAAGTTAGAGCAATTTGAAGTCGGCTATACGCTGAAACCAAAATTTTGAAAAAAATATGAGAAATCTGTCTTCCTACTTCTGGCGCATTTTGAGGGGTTGTGACGTCATTTTTCGAAATTTACCCATAACTTTTTACTAAATTAATATTTTTTAAAATCCTTTGAGCTATGGCCTCTCTGGGGGCCACTCTACCAGTTTTTTATGCAAAAAAAAAAATTTTTGCAAAATTTTTTTCAAAGTTGCAGAAAATTGCAAAAAAAATTTTGATGGTGTCGCCCTCTAGAATTTGACTTAATATACTTCCCAAGAATGTAAATCTACAAAATGAGGCAATTCGCATGAATAGGGACAAAGTTAGAGCAAAAAATCTCAACTTTTTTTAATGGAGAAAATAGACGATTTCAGGTTTTGCAATAAAAAAATAGCAAAAAAATTTTTGCGACAATTTACAAAAAAAGATTTTATTGTAGAAAGGCCTAACAATTTAGAAAATCGAAAAACGAGCGAAATCGGAAAATTATTAAAAAAGTTAGAGCAATTTGAAGTCGGCTATACGCTGAAACCAAAATTTTGAAAAAAATATGAGAAATCTGTCTTCCTACTTCTGGCGCATTTTGAGGGGTTGTGACGTCATTTTTCGAAATTTACCCATAACTTTTTACTAAATTAATATTTTTTAAAATCCTTTGAGCTATGGCCTCTCTGGGGGCCACTCTACCAGTTTTTTATGCAAAAAAAAAAATTTTTGCAAAATTTTTTTCAAAGTTGCAGAAAATTGCAAAAAAAATTTTGATGGTGTCGCCCTCTAGAATTTGACTTAATATACTTCCCAAGAATGTAAATCTACAAAATGAGGCAATTCGCATGAATAGGGACAAAGTTAGAGCAAAAAATCTCAACTTTTTTTAATGGAGAAAATAGACGATTTCAGGTTTTGCAATAAAAAAATAGCAAAAAAATTTTTGCGACAATTTACAAAAAAAGATTTTATTGTAGAAAGGCCTAACAATTTAGAAAATCGAAAAACGAGCGAAATCGGAAAATTATTAAAAAAGTTAGAGCAATTTGAAGTCGGCTATACGCTGAAACCAAAATTTTGAAAAAAATATGAGAAATCTGTCTTCCTACTTCTGGCGCATTTTGAGGGGTTGTGACGTCATTTTTCGAAATTTACCCATAACTTTTTACTAAATTAATATTTTTTAAAATCCTTTGAGCTATGGCCTCTCTGGGGGCCACTCTACCAGTTTTTTATGCAAAAAAAAAAATTTTTGCAAAATTTTTTTCAAAGTTGCAGAAAATTGCAAAAAAAATTTTGATGGTGTCGCCCTCTAGAATTTGACTTAATATACTTCCCAAGAATGTAAATCTACAAAATGAGGCAATTCGCATGAATAGGGACAAAGTTAGAGCAAAAAATCTCAACTTTTTTTAATGGAGAAAATAGACGATTTCAGGTTTTGCAATAAAAAAATAGCAAAAAAATTTTTGCGACAATTTACAAAAAAAGATTTTATTGTAGAAAGGCCTAACAATTTAGAAAATCGAAAAACGAGCGAAATCGGAAAATTATTAAAAAAGTTAGAGCAATTTGAAGTCGGCTATACGCTGAAACCAAAATTTTGAAAAAAATATGAGAAATCTGTCTTCCTACTTCTGGCGCATTTTGAGGGGTTGTGACGTCATTTTTCGAAATTTACCCATAACTTTTTACTAAATTAATATTTTTTAAAATCCTTTGAGCTATGGCCTCTCTGGGGGCCACTCTACCAGTTTTTTATGCAAAAAAAAAAATTTTTGCAAAATTTTTTTCAAAGTTGCAGAAAATTGCAAAAAAAATTTTGATGGTGTCGCCCTCTAGAATTTGACTTAATATACTTCCCAAGAATGTAAATCTACAAAATGAGGCAATTCGCATGAATAGGGACAAAGTTAGAGCAAAAAATCTCAACTTTTTTTAATGGAGAAAATAGACGATTTCAGGTTTTGCAATAAAAAAATAGCAAAAAAATTTTTGCGACAATTTACAAAAAAAGATTTTATTGTAGAAAGGCCTAACAATTTAGAAAATCGAAAAACGAGCGAAATCGGAAAATTATTAAAAAAGTTAGAGCAATTTGAAGTCGGCTATACGCTGAAACCAAAATTTTGAAAAAAATATGAGAAATCTGTCTTCCTACTTCTGGCGCATTTTGAGGGGTTGTGACGTCATTTTTCGAAATTTACCCATAACTTTTTACTAAATTAATATTTTTTAAAATCCTTTGAGCTATGGCCTCTCTGGGGGCCACTCTACCAGTTTTTTATGCAAAAAAAAAAAATTTTTGCAAAATTTTTTTCAAAGTTGCAGAAAATTGCAAAAAAAATTTTGATGGTGTCGCCCTCTAGAATTTGACTTAATATACTTCCCAAGAATGTAAATCTACAAAATGAGGCAATTCGCATGAATAGGGACAAAGTTAGAGCAAAAAATCTCAACTTTTTTTAATGGAGAAAATAGACGATTTCAGGTTTTGCAATAAAAAAATAGCAAAAAAATTTTTGCGACAATTTACAAAAAAAGATTTTATTGTAGAAAGGCCTAACAATTTAGAAAATCGAAAAACGAGCGAAATCGGAAAATTATTAAAAAAGTTAGAGCAATTTGAAGTCGGCTATACGCTGAAACCAAAATTTTGAAAAAAATATGAGAAATCTGTCTTCCTACTTCTGGCGCATTTTGAGGGGTTGTGACGTCATTTTTCGAAATTTACCCATAACTTTTTACTAAATTAATATTTTTTAAAATCCTTTGAGCTATGGCCTCTCTGGGGGCCACTCTACCAGTTTTTTATGCAAAAAAAAAAATTTTTGCAAAATTTTTTTCAAAGTTGCAGAAAATTGCAAAAAAAATTTTGATGGTGTCGCCCTCTAGAATTTGACTTAATATACTTCCCAAGAATGTAAATCTACAAAATGAGGCAATTCGCATGAATAGGGACAAAGTTAGAGCAAAAAATCTCAACTTTTTTTAATGGAGAAAATAGACGATTTCAGGTTTTGCAATAAAAAAATAGCAAAAAAATTTTTGCGACAATTTACAAAAAAAGATTTTATTGTAGAAAGGCCTAACAATTTAGAAAATCGAAAAACGAGCGAAATCGGAAAATTATTAAAAAAGTTAGAGCAATTTGAAGTCGGCTATACGCTGAAACCAAAATTTTGAAAAAAATATGAGAAATCTGTCTTCCTACTTCTGGCGCATTTTGAGGGGTTGTGACGTCATTTTTCGAAATTTACCCATAACTTTTTACTAAATTAATATTTTTTAAAATCCTTTGAGCTATGGCCTCTCTGGGGGCCACTCTACCAGTTTTTTATGCAAAAAAAAAAATTTTTGCAAAATTTTTTTCAAAGTTGCAGAAAATTGCAAAAAAAATTTTGATGGTGTCGCCCTCTAGAATTTGACTTAATATACTTCCCAAGAATGTAAATCTACAAAATGAGGCAATTCGCATGAATAGGGACAAAGTTAGAGCAAAAAATCTCAACTTTTTTTAATGGAGAAAATAGACGATTTCAGGTTTTGCAATAAAAAAATAGCAAAAAAATTTTTGCGACAATTTACAAAAAAAGATTTTATTGTAGAAAGGCCTAACAATTTAGAAAATCGAAAAACGAGCGAAATCGGAAAATTATTAAAAAAGTTAGAGCAATTTGAAGTCGGCTATACGCTGAAACCAAAATTTTGAAAAAAATATGAGAAATCTGTCTTCCTACTTCTGGCGCATTTTGAGGGGTTGTGACGTCATTTTTCGAAATTTACCCATAACTTTTTACTAAATTAATATTTTTTAAAATCCTTTGAGCTATGGCCTCTCTGGGGGCCACTCTACCAGTTTTTTATGCAAAAAAAAAAATTTTTGCAAAATTTTTTTCAAAGTTGCAGAAAATTGCAAAAAAAATTTTGATGGTGTCGCCCTCTAGAATTTGACTTAATATACTTCCCAAGAATGTAAATCTACAAAATGAGGCAATTCGCATGAATAGGGACAAAGTTAGAGCAAAAAATCTCAACTTTTTTTAATGGAGAAAATAGACGATTTCAGGTTTTGCAATAAAAAAATAGCAAAAAAATTTTTGCGACAATTTACAAAAAAAGATTTTATTGTAGAAAGGCCTAACAATTTAGAAAATCGAAAAACGAGCGAAATCGGAAAATTATTAAAAAAGTTAGAGCAATTTGAAGTCGGCTATACGCTGAAACCAAAATTTTGAAAAAAATATGAGAAATCTGTCTTCCTACTTCTGGCGCATTTTGAGGGGTTGTGACGTCATTTTTCGAAATTTACCCATAACTTTTTACTAAATTAATATTTTTTAAAATCCTTTGAGCTATGGCCTCTCTGGGGGCCACTCTACCAGTTTTTTATGCAAAAAAAAAAATTTTTGCAAAATTTTTTTCAAAGTTGCAGAAAATTGCAAAAAAAATTTTGATGGTGTCGCCCTCTAGAATTTGACTTAATATACTTCCCAAGAATGTAAATCTACAAAATGAGGCAATTCGCATGAATAGGGACAAAGTTAGAGCAAAAAATCTCAACTTTTTTTAATGGAGAAAATAGACGATTTCAGGTTTTGCAATAAAAAAATAGCAAAAAAATTTTTGCGACAATTTACAAAAAAAGATTTTATTGTAGAAAGGCCTAACAATTTAGAAAATCGAAAAACGAGCGAAATCGGAAAATTATTAAAAAAGTTAGAGCAATTTGAAGTCGGCTATACGCTGAAACCAAAATTTTGAAAAAAATATGAGAAATCTGTCTTCCTACTTCTGGCGCATTTTGAGGGGTTGTGACGTCATTTTTCGAAATTTACCCATAACTTTTTACTAAATTAATATTTTTTAAAATCCTTTGAGCTATGGCCTCTCTGGGGGCCACTCTACCAGTTTTTTATGCAAAAAAAAAAAATTTTTGCAAAATTTTTTTCAAAGTTGCAGAAAATTGCAAAAAAAATTTTGATGGTGTCGCCCTCTAGAATTTGACTTAATATACTTCCCAAGAATGTAAATCTACAAAATGAGGCAATTCGCATGAATAGGGACAAAGTTAGAGCAAAAAATCTCAACTTTTTTTAATGGAGAAAATAGACGATTTCAGGTTTTGCAATAAAAAAATAGCAAAAAAATTTTTGCGACAATTTACAAAAAAAGATTTTATTGTAGAAAGGCCTAACAATTTAGAAAATCGAAAAACGAGCGAAATCGGAAAATTATTAAAAAAGTTAGAGCAATTTGAAGTCGGCTATACGCTGAAACCAAAATTTTGAAAAAAATATGAGAAATCTGTCTTCCTACTTCTGGCGCATTTTGAGGGGTTGTGACGTCATTTTTCGAAATTTACCCATAACTTTTTACTAAATTAATATTTTTTAAAATCCTTTGAGCTATGGCCTCTCTGGGGGCCACTCTACCAGTTTTTTATGCAAAAAAAAAAATTTTTGCAAAATTTTTTTCAAAGTTGCAGAAAATTGCAAAAAAAATTTTGATGGTGTCGCCCTCTAGAATTTGACTTAATATACTTCCCAAGAATGTAAATCTACAAAATGAGGCAATTCGCATGAATAGGGACAAAGTTAGAGCAAAAAATCTCAACTTTTTTTAATGGAGAAAATAGACGATTTCAGGTTTTGCAATAAAAAAATAGCAAAAAAATTTTTGCGACAATTTACAAAAAAAGATTTTATTGTAGAAAGGCCTAACAATTTAGAAAATCGAAAAACGAGCGAAATCGGAAAATTATTAAAAAAGTTAGAGCAATTTGAAGTCGGCTATACGCTGAAACCAAAATTTTGAAAAAAATATGAGAAATCTGTCTTCCTACTTCTGGCGCATTTTGAGGGGTTGTGACGTCATTTTTCGAAATTTACCCATAACTTTTTACTAAATTAATATTTTTTAAAATCCTTTGAGCTATGGCCTCTCTGGGGGCCACTCTACCAGTTTTTTATGCAAAAAAAAAAATTTTTGCAAAATTTTTTTCAAAGTTGCAGAAAATTGCAAAAAAAATTTTGATGGTGTCGCCCTCTAGAATTTGACTTAATATACTTCCCAAGAATGTAAATCTACAAAATGAGGCAATTCGCATGAATAGGGACAAAGTTAGAGCAAAAAATCTCAACTTTTTTTAATGGAGAAAATAGACGATTTCAGGTTTTGCAATAAAAAAATAGCAAAAAAATTTTTGCGACAATTTACAAAAAAAGATTTTATTGTAGAAAGGCCTAACAATTTAGAAAATCGAAAAACGAGCGAAATCGGAAAATTATTAAAAAAGTTAGAGCAATTTGAAGTCGGCTATACGCTGAAACCAAAATTTTGAAAAAAATATGAGAAATCTGTCTTCCTACTTCTGGCGCATTTTGAGGGGTTGTGACGTCATTTTTCGAAATTTACCCATAACTTTTTACTAAATTAATATTTTTTAAAATCCTTTGAGCTATGGCCTCTCTGGGGGCCACTCTACCAGTTTTTTATGCAAAAAAAAAAATTTTTGCAAAATTTTTTTCAAAGTTGCAGAAAATTGCAAAAAAAATTTTGATGGTGTCGCCCTCTAGAATTTGACTTAATATACTTCCCAAGAATGTAAATCTACAAAATGAGGCAATTCGCATGAATAGGGACAAAGTTAGAGCAAAAAATCTCAACTTTTTTTAATGGAGAAAATAGACGATTTCAGGTTTTGCAATAAAAAAATAGCAAAAAAATTTTTGCGACAATTTACAAAAAAAGATTTTATTGTAGAAAGGCCTAACAATTTAGAAAATCGAAAAACGAGCGAAATCGGAAAATTATTAAAAAAGTTAGAGCAATTTGAAGTCGGCTATACGCTGAAACCAAAATTTTGAAAAAAATATGAGAAATCTGTCTTCCTACTTCTGGCGCATTTTGAGGGGTTGTGACGTCATTTTTCGAAATTTACCCATAACTTTTTACTAAATTAATATTTTTTAAAATCCTTTGAGCTATGGCCTCTCTGGGGGCCACTCTACCAGTTTTTTATGCAAAAAAAAAAATTTTTGCAAAATTTTTTTCAAAGTTGCAGAAAATTGCAAAAAAAATTTTGATGGTGTCGCCCTCTAGAATTTGACTTAATATACTTCCCAAGAATGTAAATCTACAAAATGAGGCAATTCGCATGAATAGGGACAAAGTTAGAGCAAAAAATCTCAACTTTTTTTAATGGAGAAAATAGACGATTTCAGGTTTTGCAATAAAAAAATAGCAAAAAAATTTTTGCGACAATTTACAAAAAAAGATTTTATTGTAGAAAGGCCTAACAATTTAGAAAATCGAAAAACGAGCGAAATCGGAAAATTATTAAAAAAGTTAGAGCAATTTGAAGTCGGCTATACGCTGAAACCAAAATTTTGAAAAAAATATGAGAAATCTGTCTTCCTACTTCTGGCGCATTTTGAGGGGTTGTGACGTCATTTTTCGAAATTTACCCATAACTTTTTACTAAATTAATATTTTTTAAAATCCTTTGAGCTATGGCCTCTCTGGGGGCCACTCTACCAGTTTTTTATGCAAAAAAAAAAATTTTTGCAAAATTTTTTTCAAAGTTGCAGAAAATTGCAAAAAAAATTTTGATGGTGTCGCCCTCTAGAATTTGACTTAATATACTTCCCAAGAATGTAAATCTACAAAATGAGGCAATTCGCATGAATAGGGACAAAGTTAGAGCAAAAAATCTCAACTTTTTTTAATGGAGAAAATAGACGATTTCAGGTTTTGCAATAAAAAAATAGCAAAAAAATTTTTGCGACAATTTACAAAAAAAGATTTTATTGTAGAAAGGCCTAACAATTTAGAAAATCGAAAAACGAGCGAAATCGGAAAATTATTAAAAAAGTTAGAGCAATTTGAAGTCGGCTATACGCTGAAACCAAAATTTTGAAAAAAATATGAGAAATCTGTCTTCCTACTTCTGGCGCATTTTGAGGGGTTGTGACGTCATTTTTCGAAATTTACCCATAACTTTTTACTAAATTAATATTTTTTAAAATCCTTTGAGCTATGGCCTCTCTGGGGGCCACTCTACCAGTTTTTTATGCAAAAAAAAAAATTTTTGCAAAATTTTTTTCAAAGTTGCAGAAAATTGCAAAAAAAATTTTGATGGTGTCGCCCTCTAGAATTTGACTTAATATACTTCCCAAGAATGTAAATCTACAAAATGAGGCAATTCGCATGAATAGGGACAAAGTTAGAGCAAAAAATCTCAACTTTTTTTAATGGAGAAAATAGACGATTTCAGGTTTTGCAATAAAAAAATAGCAAAAAAATTTTTGCGACAATTTACAAAAAAAGATTTTATTGTAGAAAGGCCTAACAATTTAGAAAATCGAAAAACGAGCGAAATCGGAAAATTATTAAAAAAGTTAGAGCAATTTGAAGTCGGCTATACGCTGAAACCAAAATTTTGAAAAAAATATGAGAAATCTGTCTTCCTACTTCTGGCGCATTTTGAGGGGTTGTGACGTCATTTTTCGAAATTTACCCATAACTTTTTACTAAATTAATATTTTTTAAAATCCTTTGAGCTATGGCCTCTCTGGGGGCCACTCTACCAGTTTTTTATGCAAAAAAAAAAATTTTTGCAAAATTTTTTTCAAAGTTGCAGAAAATTGCAAAAAAAATTTTGATGGTGTCGCCCTCTAGAATTTGACTTAATATACTTCCCAAGAATGTAAATCTACAAAATGAGGCAATTCGCATGAATAGGGACAAAGTTAGAGCAAAAAATCTCAACTTTTTTTAATGGAGAAAATAGACGATTTCAGGTTTTGCAATAAAAAAATAGCAAAAAAATTTTTGCGACAATTTACAAAAAAAGATTTTATTGTAGAAAGGCCTAACAATTTAGAAAATCGAAAAACGAGCGAAATCGGAAAATTATTAAAAAAGTTAGAGCAATTTGAAGTCGGCTATACGCTGAAACCAAAATTTTGAAAAAAATATGAGAAATCTGTCTTCCTACTTCTGGCGCATTTTGAGGGGTTGTGACGTCATTTTTCGAAATTTACCCATAACTTTTTACTAAATTAATATTTTTTAAAATCCTTTGAGCTATGGCCTCTCTGGGGGCCACTCTACCAGTTTTTTATGCAAAAAAAAAAAATTTTTGCAAAATTTTTTTCAAAGTTGCAGAAAATTGCAAAAAAAATTTTGATGGTGTCGCCCTCTAGAATTTGACTTAATATACTTCCCAAGAATGTAAATCTACAAAATGAGGCAATTCGCATGAATAGGGACAAAGTTAGAGCAAAAAATCTCAACTTTTTTTAATGGAGAAAATAGACGATTTCAGGTTTTGCAATAAAAAAATAGCAAAAAAATTTTTGCGACAATTTACAAAAAAAGATTTTATTGTAGAAAGGCCTAACAATTTAGAAAATCGAAAAACGAGCGAAATCGGAAAATTATTAAAAAAGTTAGAGCAATTTGAAGTCGGCTATACGCTGAAACCAAAATTTTGAAAAAAATATGAGAAATCTGTCTTCCTACTTCTGGCGCATTTTGAGGGGTTGTGACGTCATTTTTCGAAATTTACCCATAACTTTTTACTAAATTAATATTTTTTAAAATCCTTTGAGCTATGGCCTCTCTGGGGGCCACTCTACCAGTTTTTTATGCAAAAAAAAAAATTTTTGCAAAATTTTTTTCAAAGTTGCAGAAAATTGCAAAAAAAATTTTGATGGTGTCGCCCTCTAGAATTTGACTTAATATACTTCCCAAGAATGTAAATCTACAAAATGAGGCAATTCGCATGAATAGGGACAAAGTTAGAGCAAAAAATCTCAACTTTTTTTAATGGAGAAAATAGACGATTTCAGGTTTTGCAATAAAAAAATAGCAAAAAAATTTTTGCGACAATTTACAAAAAAAGATTTTATTGTAGAAAGGCCTAACAATTTAGAAAATCGAAAAACGAGCGAAATCGGAAAATTATTAAAAAAGTTAGAGCAATTTGAAGTCGGCTATACGCTGAAACCAAAATTTTGAAAAAAATATGAGAAATCTGTCTTCCTACTTCTGGCGCATTTTGAGGGGTTGTGACGTCATTTTTCGAAATTTACCCATAACTTTTTACTAAATTAATATTTTTTAAAATCCTTTGAGCTATGGCCTCTCTGGGGGCCACTCTACCAGTTTTTTGTGCAAAAAAAAAATTTTTTGCAAAATTTTTTTCAAAGTTGCAGAAAATTGCAAAAAAAATTTTGATGGTGTCGCCCTCTAGAATTTGACTTAATATACTTCCCAAGAATGTAAATCTACAAAATGAGGCAATTCGCATGAATAGGGACAAAGTTAGAGCAAAAAATCTCAACTTTTTTTAATGGAGAAAATAGACGATTTCAGGTTTTGCAATAAAAAAATAGCAAAAAAATTTTTGCGACAATTTACAAAAAAAGATTTTATTGTAGAAAGGCCTAACAATTTAGAAAATCGAAAAACGAGCGAAATCGGAAAATTATTAAAAAAGTTAGAGCAATTTGAAGTCGGCTATACGCTGAAACCAAAATTTTGAAAAAAATATGAGAAATCTGTCTTCCTACTTCTGGCGCATTTTGAGGGGTTGTGACGTCATTTTTCGAAATTTACCCATAACTTTTTACTAAATTAATATTTTTTAAAATCCTTTGAGCTATGGCCTCTCTGGGGGCCACTCTACCAGTTTTTTATGCAAAAAAAAAAATTTTTGCAAAATTTTTTTCAAAGTTGCAGAAAATTGCAAAAAAAATTTTGATGGTGTCGCCCTCTAGAATTTGACTTAATATACTTCCCAAGAATGTAAATCTACAAAATGAGGCAATTCGCATGAATAGGGACAAAGTTAGAGCAAAAAATCTCAACTTTTTTTAATGGAGAAAATAGACGATTTCAGGTTTTGCAATAAAAAAATAGCAAAAAAATTTTTGCGACAATTTACAAAAAAAGATTTTATTGTAGAAAGGCCTAACAATTTAGAAAATCGAAAAACGAGCGAAATCGGAAAATTATTAAAAAAGTTAGAGCAATTTGAAGTCGGCTATACGCTGAAACCAAAATTTTGAAAAAAATATGAGAAATCTGTCTTCCTACTTCTGGCGCATTTTGAGGGGTTGTGACGTCATTTTTCGAAATTTACCCATAACTTTTTACTAAATTAATATTTTTTAAAATCCTTTGAGCTATGGCCTCTCTGGGGGCCACTCTACCAGTTTTTTATGCAAAAAAAAAAATTTTTGCAAAATTTTTTTCAAAGTTGCAGAAAATTGCAAAAAAAATTTTGATGGTGTCGCCCTCTAGAATTTGACTTAATATACTTCCCAAGAATGTAAATCTACAAAATGAGGCAATTCGCATGAATAGGGACAAAGTTAGAGCAAAAAATCTCAACTTTTTTTAATGGAGAAAATAGACGATTTCAGGTTTTGCAATAAAAAAATAGCAAAAAAATTTTTGCGACAATTTACAAAAAAAGATTTTATTGTAGAAAGGCCTAACAATTTAGAAAATCGAAAAACGAGCGAAATCGGAAAATTATTAAAAAAGTTAGAGCAATTTGAAGTCGGCTATACGCTGAAACCAAAATTTTGAAAAAAATATGAGAAATCTGTCTTCCTACTTCTGGCGCATTTTGAGGGGTTGTGACGTCATTTTTCGAAATTTACCCATAACTTTTTACTAAATTAATATTTTTTAAAATCCTTTGAGCTATGGCCTCTCTGGGGGCCACTCTACCAGTTTTTTATGCAAAAAAAAAAATTTTTGCAAAATTTTTTTCAAAGTTGCAGAAAATTGCAAAAAAAATTTTGATGGTGTCGCCCTCTAGAATTTGACTTAATATACTTCCCAAGAATGTAAATCTACAAAATGAGGCAATTCGCATGAATAGGGACAAAGTTAGAGCAAAAAATCTCAACTTTTTTTAATGGAGAAAATAGACGATTTCAGGTTTTGCAATAAAAAAATAGCAAAAAAATTTTTGCGACAATTTACAAAAAAAGATTTTATTGTAGAAAGGCCTAACAATTTAGAAAATCGAAAAACGAGCGAAATCGGAAAATTATTAAAAAAGTTAGAGCAATTTGAAGTCGGCTATACGCTGAAACCAAAATTTTGAAAAAAATATGAGAAATCTGTCTTCCTACTTCTGGCGCATTTTGAGGGGTTGTGACGTCATTTTTCGAAATTTACCCATAACTTTTTACTAAATTAATATTTTTTAAAATCCTTTGAGCTATGGCCTCTCTGGGGGCCACTCTACCAGTTTTTTATGCAAAAAAAAAATTTTTGCAAAATTTTTTTCAAAGTTGCAGAAAATTGCAAAAAAAATTTTGATGGTGTCGCCCTCTAGAATTTGACTTAATATACTTCCCAAGAATGTAAATCTACAAAATGAGGCAATTCGCATGAATAGGGACAAAGTTAGAGCAAAAAATCTCAACTTTTTTTAATGGAGAAAATAGACGATTTCAGGTTTTGCAATAAAAAAATAGCAAAAAAATTTTTGCGACAATTTACAAAAAAAGATTTTATTGTAGAAAGGCCTAACAATTTAGAAAATCGAAAAACGAGCGAAATCGGAAAATTATTAAAAAAGTTAGAGCAATTTGAAGTCGGCTATACGCTGAAACCAAAATTTTGAAAAAAATATGAGAAATCTGTCTTCCTACTTCTGGCGCATTTTGAGGGGTTGTGACGTCATTTTTCGAAATTTACCCATAACTTTTTACTAAATTAATATTTTTTAAAATCCTTTGAGCTATGGCCTCTCTGGGGGCCACTCTACCAGTTTTTTATGCAAAAAAAAAAATTTTTGCAAAATTTTTTTCAAAGTTGCAGAAAATTGCAAAAAAAATTTTGATGGTGTCGCCCTCTAGAATTTGACTTAATATACTTCCCAAGAATGTAAATCTACAAAATGAGGCAATTCGCATGAATAGGGACAAAGTTAGAGCAAAAAATCTCAACTTTTTTTAATGGAGAAAATAGACGATTTCAGGTTTTGCAATAAAAAAATAGCAAAAAAATTTTTGCGACAATTTACAAAAAAAGATTTTATTGTAGAAAGGCCTAACAATTTAGAAAATCGAAAAACGAGCGAAATCGGAAAATTATTAAAAAAGTTAGAGCAATTTGAAGTCGGCTATACGCTGAAACCAAAATTTTGAAAAAAATATGAGAAATCTGTCTTCCTACTTCTGGCGCATTTTGAGGGGTTGTGACGTCATTTTTCGAAATTTACCCATAACTTTTTACTAAATTAATATTTTTTAAAATCCTTTGAGCTATGGCCTCTCTGGGGGCCACTCTACCAGTTTTTTATGCAAAAAAAAAAATTTTTGCAAAATTTTTTTCAAAGTTGCAGAAAATTGCAAAAAAAATTTTGATGGTGTCGCCCTCTAGAATTTGACTTAATATACTTCCCAAGAATGTAAATCTACAAAATGAGGCAATTCGCATGAATAGGGACAAAGTTAGAGCAAAAAATCTCAACTTTTTTTAATGGAGAAAATAGACGATTTCAGGTTTTGCAATAAAAAAATAGCAAAAAAATTTTTGCGACAATTTACAAAAAAAGATTTTATTGTAGAAAGGCCTAACAATTTAGAAAATCGAAAAACGAGCGAAATCGGAAAATTATTAAAAAAGTTAGAGCAATTTGAAGTCGGCTATACGCTGAAACCAAAATTTTGAAAAAAATATGAGAAATCTGTCTTCCTACTTCTGGCGCATTTTGAGGGGTTGTGACGTCATTTTTCGAAATTTACCCATAACTTTTTACTAAATTAATATTTTTTAAAATCCTTTGAGCTATGGCCTCTCTGGGGGCCACTCTACCAGTTTTTTATGCAAAAAAAAAAATTTTTGCAAAATTTTTTTCAAAGTTGCAGAAAATTGCAAAAAAAATTTTGATGGTGTCGCCCTCTAGAATTTGACTTAATATACTTCCCAAGAATGTAAATCTACAAAATGAGGCAATTCGCATGAATAGGGACAAAGTTAGAGCAAAAAATCTCAACTTTTTTTAATGGAGAAAATAGACGATTTCAGGTTTTGCAATAAAAAAATAGCAAAAAAATTTTTGCGACAATTTACAAAAAAAGATTTTATTGTAGAAAGGCCTAACAATTTAGAAAATCGAAAAAAAAAACGAGCGAAATCGGAAAATTATTAAAAAAGTTAGAGCAATTTGAAGTCGGCTATACGCTGAAACCAAAATTTTGAAAAAAATATGAGAAATCTGTCTTCCTACTTCTGGCGCATTTTGAGGGGTTGTGACGTCATTTTTCGAAATTTACCCATAACTTTTTACTAAATTAATATTTTTTAAAATCCTTTGAGCTATGGCCTCTCTGGGGGCCACTCTACCAGTTTTTTATGCAAAAAAAAAAAATTTTTGCAAAATTTTTTTCAAAGTTGCAGAAAATTGCAAAAAAAATTTTGATGGTGTCGCCCTCTAGAATTTGACTTAATATACTTCCCAAGAATGTAAATCTACAAAATGAGGCAATTCGCATGAATAGGGACAAAGTTAGAGCAAAAAATCTCAACTTTTTTTAATGGAGAAAATAGACGATTTCAGGTTTTGCAATAAAAAAATAGCAAAAAAATTTTTGCGACAATTTACAAAAAAAGATTTTATTGTAGAAAGGCCTAACAATTTAGAAAATCGAAAAACGAGCGAAATCGGAAAATTATTAAAAAAGTTAGAGCAATTTGAAGTCGGCTATACGCTGAAACCAAAATTTTGAAAAAAATATGAGAAATCTGTCTTCCTACTTCTGGCGCATTTTGAGGGGTTGTGACGTCATTTTTCGAAATTTACCCATAACTTTTTACTAAATTAATATTTTTTAAAATCCTTTGAGCTATGGCCTCTCTGGGGGCCACTCTACCAGTTTTTTATGCAAAAAAAAAAATTTTTGCAAAATTTTTTTCAAAGTTGCAGAAAATTGCAAAAAAAATTTTGATGGTGTCGCCCTCTAGAATTTGACTTAATATACTTCCCAAGAATGTAAATCTACAAAATGAGGCAATTCGCATGAATAGGGACAAAGTTAGAGCAAAAAATCTCAACTTTTTTTAATGGAGAAAATAGACGATTTCAGGTTTTGCAATAAAAAAATAGCAAAAAAATTTTTGCGACAATTTACAAAAAAAGATTTTATTGTAGAAAGGCCTAACAATTTAGAAAATCGAAAAACGAGCGAAATCGGAAAATTATTAAAAAAGTTAGAGCAATTTGAAGTCGGCTATACGCTGAAACCAAAATTTTGAAAAAAATATGAGAAATCTGTCTTCCTACTTCTGGCGCATTTTGAGGGGTTGTGACGTCATTTTTCGAAATTTACCCATAACTTTTTACTAAATTAATATTTTTTAAAATCCTTTGAGCTATGGCCTCTCTGGGGGCCACTCTACCAGTTTTTTATGCAAAAAAAAAAATTTTTGCAAAATTTTTTTCAAAGTTGCAGAAAATTGCAAAAAAAAATTTTGATGGTGTCGCCCTCTAGAATTTGACTTAATATACTTCCCAAGAATGTAAATCTACAAAATGAGGCAATTCGCATGAATAGGGACAAAGTTAGAGCAAAAAATCTCAACTTTTTTTAATGGAGAAAATAGACGATTTCAGGTTTTGCAATAAAAAAATAGCAAAAAAATTTTTGCGACAATTTACAAAAAAAGATTTTATTGTAGAAAGGCCTAACAATTTAGAAAATCGAAAAACGAGCGAAATCGGAAAATTATTAAAAAAGTTAGAGCAATTTGAAGTCGGCTATACGCTGAAACCAAAATTTTGAAAAAAATATGAGAAATCTGTCTTCCTACTTCTGGCGCATTTTGAGGGGTTGTGACGTCATTTTTCGAAATTTACCCATAACTTTTTACTAAATTAATATTTTTTAAAATCCTTTGAGCTATGGCCTCTCTGGGGGCCACTCTACCAGTTTTTTATGCAAAAAAAAAAATTTTTGCAAAATTTTTTTCAAAGTTGCAGAAAATTGCAAAAAAAATTTTGATGGTGTCGCCCTCTAGAATTTGACTTAATATACTTCCCAAGAATGTAAATCTACAAAATGAGGCAATTCGCATGAATAGGGACAAAGTTAGAGCAAAAAATCTCAACTTTTTTTAATGGAGAAAATAGACGATTTCAGGTTTTGCAATAAAAAAATAGCAAAAAAATTTTTGCGACAATTTACAAAAAAAGATTTTATTGTAGAAAGGCCTAACAATTTAGAAAATCGAAAAACGAGCGAAATCGGAAAATTATTAAAAAAGTTAGAGCAATTTGAAGTCGGCTATACGCTGAAACCAAAATTTTGAAAAAAATATGAGAAATCTGTCTTCCTACTTCTGGCGCATTTTGAGGGGTTGTGACGTCATTTTTCGAAATTTACCCATAACTTTTTACTAAATTAATATTTTTTAAAATCCTTTGAGCTATGGCCTCTCTGGGGGCCACTCTACCAGTTTTTTATGCAAAAAAAAAAATTTTTGCAAAATTTTTTTCAAAGTTGCAGAAAATTGCAAAAAAAATTTTGATGGTGTCGCCCTCTAGAATTTGACTTAATATACTTCCCAAGAATGTAAATCTACAAAATGAGGCAATTCGCATGAATAGGGACAAAGTTAGAGCAAAAAATCTCAACTTTTTTTAATGGAGAAAATAGACGATTTCAGGTTTTGCAATAAAAAAATAGCAAAAAAATTTTTGCGACAATTTACAAAAAAAGATTTTATTGTAGAAAGGCCTAACAATTTAGAAAATCGAAAAACGAGCGAAATCGGAAAATTATTAAAAAAGTTAGAGCAATTTGAAGTCGGCTATACGCTGAAACCAAAATTTTGAAAAAAATATGAGAAATCTGTCTTCCTACTTCTGGCGCATTTTGAGGGGTTGTGACGTCATTTTTCGAAATTTACCCATAACTTTTTACTAAATTAATATTTTTTAAAATCCTTTGAGCTATGGCCTCTCTGGGGGCCACTCTACCAGTTTTTTATGCAAAAAAAAAAATTTTTGCAAAATTTTTTTCAAAGTTGCAGAAAATTGCAAAAAAAATTTTGATGGTGTCGCCCTCTAGAATTTGACTTAATATACTTCCCAAGAATGTAAATCTACAAAATGAGGCAATTCGCATGAATAGGGACAAAGTTAGAGCAAAAAATCTCAACTTTTTTTAATGGAGAAAATAGACGATTTCAGGTTTTGCAATAAAAAAATAGCAAAAAAATTTTTGCGACAATTTACAAAAAAAGATTTTATTGTAGAAAGGCCTAACAATTTAGAAAATCGAAAAACGAGCGAAATCGGAAAATTATTAAAAAAGTTAGAGCAATTTGAAGTCGGCTATACGCTGAAACCAAAATTTTGAAAAAAATATGAGAAATCTGTCTTCCTACTTCTGGCGCATTTTGAGGGGTTGTGACGTCATTTTTCGAAATTTACCCATAACTTTTTACTAAATTAATATTTTTTAAAATCCTTTGAGCTATGGCCTCTCTGGGGGCCACTCTACCAGTTTTTTATGCAAAAAAAAAAATTTTTGCAAAATTTTTTTCAAAGTTGCAGAAAATTGCAAAAAAAATTTTGATGGTGTCGCCCTCTAGAATTTGACTTAATATACTTCCCAAGAATGTAAATCTACAAAATGAGGCAATTCGCATGAATAGGGACAAAGTTAGAGCAAAAAATCTCAACTTTTTTTAATGGAGAAAATAGACGATTTCAGGTTTTGCAATAAAAAAATAGCAAAAAAATTTTTGCGACAATTTACAAAAAAAGATTTTATTGTAGAAAGGCCTAACAATTTAGAAAATCGAAAAACGAGCGAAATCGGAAAATTATTAAAAAAGTTAGAGCAATTTGAAGTCGGCTATACGCTGAAACCAAAATTTTGAAAAAAATATGAGAAATCTGTCTTCCTACTTCTGGCGCATTTTGAGGGGTTGTGACGTCATTTTTCGAAATTTACCCATAACTTTTTACTAAATTAATATTTTTTAAAATCCTTTGAGCTATGGCCTCTCTGGGGGCCACTCTACCAGTTTTTTATGCAAAAAAAAAAATTTTTGCAAAATTTTTTTCAAAGTTGCAGAAAATTGCAAAAAAAATTTTGATGGTGTCGCCCTCTAGAATTTGACTTAATATACTTCCCAAGAATGTAAATCTACAAAATGAGGCAATTCGCATGAATAGGGACAAAGTTAGAGCAAAAAATCTCAACTTTTTTTAATGGAGAAAATAGACGATTTCAGGTTTTGCAATAAAAAAATAGCAAAAAAATTTTTGCGACAATTTACAAAAAAAGATTTTATTGTAGAAAGGCCTAACAATTTAGAAAATCGAAAAACGAGCGAAATCGGAAAATTATTAAAAAAGTTAGAGCAATTTGAAGTCGGCTATACGCTGAAACCAAAATTTTGAAAAAAATATGAGAAATCTGTCTTCCTACTTCTGGCGCATTTTGAGGGGTTGTGACGTCATTTTTCGAAATTTACCCATAACTTTTTACTAAATTAATATTTTTTAAAATCCTTTGAGCTATGGCCTCTCTGGGGGCCACTCTACCAGTTTTTTATGCAAAAAAAAAAATTTTTGCAAAATTTTTTTCAAAGTTGCAGAAAATTGCAAAAAAAATTTTGATGGTGTCGCCCTCTAGAATTTGACTTAATATACTTCCCAAGAATGTAAATCTACAAAATGAGGCAATTCGCATGAATAGGGACAAAGTTAGAGCAAAAAATCTCAACTTTTTTTAATGGAGAAAATAGACGATTTCAGGTTTTGCAATAAAAAAATAGCAAAAAAATTTTTGCGACAATTTACAAAAAAAGATTTTATTGTAGAAAGGCCTAACAATTTAGAAAATCGAAAAACGAGCGAAATCGGAAAATTATTAAAAAAGTTAGAGCAATTTGAAGTCGGCTATACGCTGAAACCAAAATTTTGAAAAAAATATGAGAAATCTGTCTTCCTACTTCTGGCGCATTTTGAGGGGTTGTGACGTCATTTTTCGAAATTTACCCATAACTTTTTACTAAATTAATATTTTTTAAAATCCTTTGAGCTATGGCCTCTCTGGGGGCCACTCTACCAGTTTTTTATGCAAAAAAAAAATTTTTGCAAAATTTTTTTCAAAGTTGCAGAAAATTGCAAAAAAAATTTTGATGGTGTCGCCCTCTAGAATTTGACTTAATATACTTCCCAAGAATGTAAATCTACAAAATGAGGCAATTCGCATGAATAGGGACAAAGTTAGAGCAAAAAATCTCAACTTTTTTTAATGGAGAAAATAGACGATTTCAGGTTTTGCAATAAAAAAATAGCAAAAAAATTTTTGCGACAATTTACAAAAAAAGATTTTATTGTAGAAAGGCCTAACAATTTAGAAAATCGAAAAACGAGCGAAATCGGAAAATTATTAAAAAAGTTAGAGCAATTTGAAGTCGGCTATACGCTGAAACCAAAATTTTGAAAAAAATATGAGAAATCTGTCTTCCTACTTCTGGCGCATTTTGAGGGGTTGTGACGTCATTTTTCGAAATTTACCCATAACTTTTTACTAAATTAATATTTTTTAAAATCCTTTGAGCTATGGCCTCTCTGGGGGCCACTCTACCAGTTTTTTATGCAAAAAAAAAAATTTTTGCAAAATTTTTTTCAAAGTTGCAGAAAATTGCAAAAAAAATTTTGATGGTGTCGCCCTCTAGAATTTGACTTAATATACTTCCCAAGAATGTAAATCTACAAAATGAGGCAATTCGCATGAATAGGGACAAAGTTAGAGCAAAAAATCTCAACTTTTTTTAATGGAGAAAATAGACGATTTCAGGTTTTGCAATAAAAAAATAGCAAAAAAATTTTTGCGACAATTTACAAAAAAAGATTTTATTGTAGAAAGGCCTAACAATTTAGAAAATCGAAAAACGAGCGAAATCGGAAAATTATTAAAAAAGTTAGAGCAATTTGAAGTCGGCTATACGCTGAAACCAAAATTTTGAAAAAAATATGAGAAATCTGTCTTCCTACTTCTGGCGCATTTTGAGGGGTTGTGACGTCATTTTTCGAAATTTACCCATAACTTTTTACTAAATTAATATTTTTTAAAATCCTTTGAGCTATGGCCTCTCTGGGGGCCACTCTACCAGTTTTTTATGCAAAAAAAAAAATTTTTGCAAAATTTTTTTCAAAGTTGCAGAAAATTGCAAAAAAAATTTTGATGGTGTCGCCCTCTAGAATTTGACTTAATATACTTCCCAAGAATGTAAATCTACAAAATGAGGCAATTCGCATGAATAGGGACAAAGTTAGAGCAAAAAATCTCAACTTTTTTTAATGGAGAAAATAGACGATTTCAGGTTTTGCAATAAAAAAATAGCAAAAAAATTTTTGCGACAATTTACAAAAAAAGATTTTATTGTAGAAAGGCCTAACAATTTAGAAAATCGAAAAACGAGCGAAATCGGAAAATTATTAAAAAAGTTAGAGCAATTTGAAGTCGGCTATACGCTGAAACCAAAATTTTGAAAAAAATATGAGAAATCTGTCTTCCTACTTCTGGCGCATTTTGAGGGGTTGTGACGTCATTTTTCGAAATTTACCCATAACTTTTTACTAAATTAATATTTTTTAAAATCCTTTGAGCTATGGCCTCTCTGGGGGCCACTCTACCAGTTTTTTATGCAAAAAAAAAAATTTTTGCAAAATTTTTTTCAAAGTTGCAGAAAATTGCAAAAAAAATTTTGATGGTGTCGCCCTCTAGAATTTGACTTAATATACTTCCCAAGAATGTAAATCTACAAAATGAGGCAATTCGCATGAATAGGGACAAAGTTAGAGCAAAAAATCTCAACTTTTTTTAATGGAGAAAATAGACGATTTCAGGTTTTGCAATAAAAAAATAGCAAAAAAATTTTTGCGACAATTTACAAAAAAAGATTTTATTGTAGAAAGGCCTAACAATTTAGAAAATCGAAAAACGAGCGAAATCGGAAAATTATTAAAAAAGTTAGAGCAATTTGAAGTCGGCTATACGCTGAAACCAAAATTTTGAAAAAAATATGAGAAATCTGTCTTCCTACTTCTGGCGCATTTTGAGGGGTTGTGACGTCATTTTTCGAAATTTACCCATAACTTTTTACTAAATTAATATTTTTTAAAATCCTTTGAGCTATGGCCTCTCTGGGGGCCACTCTACCAGTTTTTTATGCAAAAAAAAAAATTTTTGCAAAATTTTTTTCAAAGTTGCAGAAAATTGCAAAAAAAATTTTGATGGTGTCGCCCTCTAGAATTTGACTTAATATACTTCCCAAGAATGTAAATCTACAAAATGAGGCAATTCGCATGAATAGGGACAAAGTTAGAGCAAAAAATCTCAACTTTTTTTAATGGAGAAAATAGACGATTTCAGGTTTTGCAATAAAAAAATAGCAAAAAAATTTTTGCGACAATTTACAAAAAAAGATTTTATTGTAGAAAGGCCTAACAATTTAGAAAATCGAAAAACGAGCGAAATCGGAAAATTATTAAAAAAGTTAGAGCAATTTGAAGTCGGCTATACGCTGAAACCAAAATTTTGAAAAAAATATGAGAAATCTGTCTTCCTACTTCTGGCGCATTTTGAGGGGTTGTGACGTCATTTTTCGAAATTTACCCATAACTTTTTACTAAATTAATATTTTTTAAAATCCTTTGAGCTATGGCCTCTCTGGGGGCCACTCTACCAGTTTTTTATGCAAAAAAAAAAATTTTTGCAAAATTTTTTTCAAAGTTGCAGAAAATTGCAAAAAAAATTTTGATGGTGTCGCCCTCTAGAATTTGACTTAATATACTTCCCAAGAATGTAAATCTACAAAATGAGGCAATTCGCATGAATAGGGACAAAGTTAGAGCAAAAAATCTCAACTTTTTTTAATGGAGAAAATAGACGATTTCAGGTTTTGCAATAAAAAAATAGCAAAAAAATTTTTGCGACAATTTACAAAAAAAGATTTTATTGTAGAAAGGCCTAACAATTTAGAAAATCGAAAAACGAGCGAAATCGGAAAATTATTAAAAAAGTTAGAGCAATTTGAAGTCGGCTATACGCTGAAACCAAAATTTTGAAAAAAATATGAGAAATCTGTCTTCCTACTTCTGGCGCATTTTGAGGGGTTGTGACGTCATTTTTCGAAATTTACCCATAACTTTTTACTAAATTAATATTTTTTAAAATCCTTTGAGCTATGGCCTCTCTGGGGGCCACTCTACCAGTTTTTTATGCAAAAAAAAAATTTTTGCAAAATTTTTTTCAAAGTTGCAGAAAATTGCAAAAAAAATTTTGATGGTGTCGCCCTCTAGAATTTGACTTAATATACTTCCCAAGAATGTAAATCTACAAAATGAGGCAATTCGCATGAATAGGGACAAAGTTAGAGCAAAAAATCTCAACTTTTTTTAATGGAGAAAATAGACGATTTCAGGTTTTGCAATAAAAAAATAGCAAAAAAATTTTTGCGACAATTTACAAAAAAAGATTTTATTGTAGAAAGGCCTAACAATTTAGAAAATCGAAAAACGAGCGAAATCGGAAAATTATTAAAAAAGTTAGAGCAATTTGAAGTCGGCTATACGCTGAAACCAAAATTTTGAAAAAAATATGAGAAATCTGTCTTCCTACTTCTGGCGCATTTTGAGGGGTTGTGACGTCATTTTTCGAAATTTACCCATAACTTTTTACTAAATTAATATTTTTTAAAATCCTTTGAGCTATGGCCTCTCTGGGGGCCACTCTACCAGTTTTTTATGCAAAAAAAAAAATTTTTGCAAAATTTTTTTCAAAGTTGCAGAAAATTGCAAAAAAAATTTTGATGGTGTCGCCCTCTAGAATTTGACTTAATATACTTCCCAAGAATGTAAATCTACAAAATGAGGCAATTCGCATGAATAGGGACAAAGTTAGAGCAAAAAATCTCAACTTTTTTTAATGGAGAAAATAGACGATTTCAGGTTTTGCAATAAAAAAATAGCAAAAAAATTTTTGCGACAATTTACAAAAAAAGATTTTATTGTAGAAAGGCCTAACAATTTAGAAAATCGAAAAACGAGCGAAATCGGAAAATTATTAAAAAAGTTAGAGCAATTTGAAGTCGGCTATACGCTGAAACCAAAATTTTGAAAAAAATATGAGAAATCTGTCTTCCTACTTCTGGCGCATTTTGAGGGGTTGTGACGTCATTTTTCGAAATTTACCCATAACTTTTTACTAAATTAATATTTTTTAAAATCCTTTGAGCTATGGCCTCTCTGGGGGCCACTCTACCAGTTTTTTATGCAAAAAAAAAAATTTTTGCAAAATTTTTTTCAAAGTTGCAGAAAATTGCAAAAAAAATTTTGATGGTGTCGCCCTCTAGAATTTGACTTAATATACTTCCCAAGAATGTAAATCTACAAAATGAGGCAATTCGCATGAATAGGGACAAAGTTAGAGCAAAAAATCTCAACTTTTTTTAATGGAGAAAATAGACGATTTCAGGTTTTGCAATAAAAAAATAGCAAAAAAATTTTTGCGACAATTTACAAAAAAAGATTTTATTGTAGAAAGGCCTAACAATTTAGAAAATCGAAAAACGAGCGAAATCGGAAAATTATTAAAAAAGTTAGAGCAATTTGAAGTCGGCTATACGCTGAAACCAAAATTTTGAAAAAAATATGAGAAATCTGTCTTCCTACTTCTGGCGCATTTTGAGGGGTTGTGACGTCATTTTTCGAAATTTACCCATAACTTTTTACTAAATTAATATTTTTTAAAATCCTTTGAGCTATGGCCTCTCTGGGGGCCACTCTACCAGTTTTTTATGCAAAAAAAAAATTTTTGCAAAATTTTTTTCAAAGTTGCAGAAAATTGCAAAAAAAATTTTGATGGTGTCGCCCTCTAGAATTTGACTTAATATACTTCCCAAGAATGTAAATCTACAAAATGAGGCAATTCGCATGAATAGGGACAAAGTTAGAGCAAAAAATCTCAACTTTTTTTAATGGAGAAAATAGACGATTTCAGGTTTTGCAATAAAAAAATAGCAAAAAAATTTTTGCGACAATTTACAAAAAAAGATTTTATTGTAGAAAGGCCTAACAATTTAGAAAATCGAAAAACGAGCGAAATCGGAAAATTATTAAAAAAGTTAGAGCAATTTGAAGTCGGCTATACGCTGAAACCAAAATTTTGAAAAAAATATGAGAAATCTGTCTTCCTACTTCTGGCGCATTTTGAGGGGTTGTGACGTCATTTTTCGAAATTTACCCATAACTTTTTACTAAATTAATATTTTTTAAAATCCTTTGAGCTATGGCCTCTCTGGGGGCCACTCTACCAGTTTTTTATGCAAAAAAAAAAATTTTTGCAAAATTTTTTTCAAAGTTGCAGAAAATTGCAAAAAAAATTTTGATGGTGTCGCCCTCTAGAATTTGACTTAATATACTTCCCAAGAATGTAAATCTACAAAATGAGGCAATTCGCATGAATAGGGACAAAGTTAGAGCAAAAAATCTCAACTTTTTTTAATGGAGAAAATAGACGATTTCAGGTTTTGCAATAAAAAAATAGCAAAAAAATTTTTGCGACAATTTACAAAAAAAGATTTTATTGTAGAAAGGCCTAACAATTTAGAAAATCGAAAAACGAGCGAAATCGGAAAATTATTAAAAAAGTTAGAGCAATTTGAAGTCGGCTATACGCTGAAACCAAAATTTTGAAAAAAATATGAGAAATCTGTCTTCCTACTTCTGGCGCATTTTGAGGGGTTGTGACGTCATTTTTCGAAATTTACCCATAACTTTTTACTAAATTAATATTTTTTAAAATCCTTTGAGCTATGGCCTCTCTGGGGGCCACTCTACCAGTTTTTTATGCAAAAAAAAAAATTTTTGCAAAATTTTTTTCAAAGTTGCAGAAAATTGCAAAAAAAATTTTGATGGTGTCGCCCTCTAGAATTTGACTTAATATACTTCCCAAGAATGTAAATCTACAAAATGAGGCAATTCGCATGAATAGGGACAAAGTTAGAGCAAAAAATCTCAACTTTTTTTAATGGAGAAAATAGACGATTTCAGGTTTTGCAATAAAAAAATAGCAAAAAAATTTTTGCGACAATTTACAAAAAAAGATTTTATTGTAGAAAGGCCTAACAATTTAGAAAATCGAAAAACGAGCGAAATCGGAAAATTATTAAAAAAGTTAGAGCAATTTGAAGTCGGCTATACGCTGAAACCAAAATTTTGAAAAAAATATGAGAAATCTGTCTTCCTACTTCTGGCGCATTTTGAGGGGTTGTGACGTCATTTTTCGAAATTTACCCATAACTTTTTACTAAATTAATATTTTTTAAAATCCTTTGAGCTATGGCCTCTCTGGGGGCCACTCTACCAGTTTTTTATGCAAAAAAAAAAATTTTTGCAAAATTTTTTTCAAAGTTGCAGAAAATTGCAAAAAAAATTTTGATGGTGTCGCCCTCTAGAATTTGACTTAATATACTTCCCAAGAATGTAAATCTACAAAATGAGGCAATTCGCATGAATAGGGACAAAGTTAGAGCAAAAAATCTCAACTTTTTTTAATGGAGAAAATAGACGATTTCAGGTTTTGCAATAAAAAAATAGCAAAAAAATTTTTGCGACAATTTACAAAAAAAGATTTTATTGTAGAAAGGCCTAACAATTTAGAAAATCGAAAAACGAGCGAAATCGGAAAATTATTAAAAAAGTTAGAGCAATTTGAAGTCGGCTATACGCTGAAACCAAAATTTTGAAAAAAATATGAGAAATCTGTCTTCCTACTTCTGGCGCATTTTGAGGGGTTGTGACGTCATTTTTCGAAATTTACCCATAACTTTTTACTAAATTAATATTTTTTAAAATCCTTTGAGCTATGGCCTCTCTGGGGGCCACTCTACCAGTTTTTTATGCAAAAAAAAAAATTTTTGCAAAATTTTTTTCAAAGTTGCAGAAAATTGCAAAAAAAATTTTGATGGTGTCGCCCTCTAGAATTTGACTTAATATACTTCCCAAGAATGTAAATCTACAAAATGAGGCAATTCGCATGAATAGGGACAAAGTTAGAGCAAAAAATCTCAACTTTTTTTAATGGAGAAAATAGACGATTTCAGGTTTTGCAATAAAAAAATAGCAAAAAAATTTTTGCGACAATTTACAAAAAAAGATTTTATTGTAGAAAGGCCTAACAATTTAGAAAATCGAAAAACGAGCGAAATCGGAAAATTATTAAAAAAGTTAGAGCAATTTGAAGTCGGCTATACGCTGAAACCAAAATTTTGAAAAAAATATGAGAAATCTGTCTTCCTACTTCTGGCGCATTTTGAGGGGTTGTGACGTCATTTTTCGAAATTTACCCATAACTTTTTACTAAATTAATATTTTTTAAAATCCTTTGAGCTATGGCCTCTCTGGGGGCCACTCTACCAGTTTTTTATGCAAAAAAAAAAATTTTTGCAAAATTTTTTTCAAAGTTGCAGAAAATTGCAAAAAAAATTTTGATGGTGTCGCCCTCTAGAATTTGACTTAATATACTTCCCAAGAATGTAAATCTACAAAATGAGGCAATTCGCATGAATAGGGACAAAGTTAGAGCAAAAAATCTCAACTTTTTTTAATGGAGAAAATAGACGATTTCAGGTTTTGCAATAAAAAAATAGCAAAAAAATTTTTGCGACAATTTACAAAAAAAGATTTTATTGTAGAAAGGCCTAACAATTTAGAAAATCGAAAAACGAGCGAAATCGGAAAATTATTAAAAAAGTTAGAGCAATTTGAAGTCGGCTATACGCTGAAACCAAAATTTTGAAAAAAATATGAGAAATCTGTCTTCCTACTTCTGGCGCATTTTGAGGGGTTGTGACGTCATTTTTCGAAATTTACCCATAACTTTTTACTAAATTAATATTTTTTAAAATCCTTTGAGCTATGGCCTCTCTGGGGGCCACTCTACCAGTTTTTTATGCAAAAAAAAAAATTTTTGCAAAATTTTTTTCAAAGTTGCAGAAAATTGCAAAAAAAATTTTGATGGTGTCGCCCTCTAGAATTTGACTTAATATACTTCCCAAGAATGTAAATCTACAAAATGAGGCAATTCGCATGAATAGGGACAAAGTTAGAGCAAAAAATCTCAACTTTTTTTAATGGAGAAAATAGACGATTTCAGGTTTTGCAATAAAAAAATAGCAAAAAAATTTTTGCGACAATTTACAAAAAAAGATTTTATTGTAGAAAGGCCTAACAATTTAGAAAATCGAAAAACGAGCGAAATCGGAAAATTATTAAAAAAGTTAGAGCAATTTGAAGTCGGCTATACGCTGAAACCAAAATTTTGAAAAAAATATGAGAAATCTGTCTTCCTACTTCTGGCGCATTTTGAGGGGTTGTGACGTCATTTTTCGAAATTTACCCATAACTTTTTACTAAATTAATATTTTTTAAAATCCTTTGAGCTATGGCCTCTCTGGGGGCCACTCTACCAGTTTTTTATGCAAAAAAAAAAATTTTTGCAAAATTTTTTTCAAAGTTGCAGAAAATTGCAAAAAAAATTTTGATGGTGTCGCCCTCTAGAATTTGACTTAATATACTTCCCAAGAATGTAAATCTACAAAATGAGGCAATTCGCATGAATAGGGACAAAGTTAGAGCAAAAAATCTCAACTTTTTTTAATGGAGAAAATAGACGATTTCAGGTTTTGCAATAAAAAAATAGCAAAAAAATTTTTGCGACAATTTACAAAAAAAGATTTTATTGTAGAAAGGCCTAACAATTTAGAAAATCGAAAAACGAGCGAAATCGGAAAATTATTAAAAAAGTTAGAGCAATTTGAAGTCGGCTATACGCTGAAACCAAAATTTTGAAAAAAATATGAGAAATCTGTCTTCCTACTTCTGGCGCATTTTGAGGGGTTGTGACGTCATTTTTCGAAATTTACCCATAACTTTTTACTAAATTAATATTTTTTAAAATCCTTTGAGCTATGGCCTCTCTGGGGGCCACTCTACCAGTTTTTTATGCAAAAAAAAAAATTTTTGCAAAATTTTTTTCAAAGTTGCAGAAAATTGCAAAAAAAATTTTGATGGTGTCGCCCTCTAGAATTTGACTTAATATACTTCCCAAGAATGTAAATCTACAAAATGAGGCAATTCGCATGAATAGGGACAAAGTTAGAGCAAAAAATCTCAACTTTTTTTAATGGAGAAAATAGACGATTTCAGGTTTTGCAATAAAAAAATAGCAAAAAAATTTTTGCGACAATTTACAAAAAAAGATTTTATTGTAGAAAGGCCTAACAATTTAGAAAATCGAAAAACGAGCGAAATCGGAAAATTATTAAAAAAGTTAGAGCAATTTGAAGTCGGCTATACGCTGAAACCAAAATTTTGAAAAAAATATGAGAAATCTGTCTTCCTACTTCTGGCGCATTTTGAGGGGTTGTGACGTCATTTTTCGAAATTTACCCATAACTTTTTACTAAATTAATATTTTTTAAAATCCTTTGAGCTATGGCCTCTCTGGGGGCCACTCTACCAGTTTTTTATGCAAAAAAGAAAATTTTTGCAAAATTTTTTTCAAAGTTGCAGAAAATTGCAAAAAAAATTTTGATGGTGTCGCCCTCTAGAATTTGACTTAATATACTTCCCAAGAATGTAAATCTACAAAATGAGGCAATTCGCATGAATAGGGACAAAGTTAGAGCAAAAAATCTCAACTTTTTTTAATGGAGAAAATAGACGATTTCAGGTTTTGCAATAAAAAAATAGCAAAAAAATTTTTGCGACAATTTACAAAAAAAGATTTTATTGTAGAAAGGCCTAACAATTTAGAAAATCGAAAAACGAGCGAAATCGGAAAATTATTAAAAAAGTTAGAGCAATTTGAAGTCGGCTATACGCTGAAACCAAAATTTTGAAAAAAATATGAGAAATCTGTCTTCCTACTTCTGGCGCATTTTGAGGGGTTGTGACGTCATTTTTCGAAATTTACCCATAACTTTTTACTAAATTAATATTTTTTAAAATCCTTTGAGCTATGGCCTCTCTGGGGGCCACTCTACCAGTTTTTTATGCAAAAAAAAAAATTTTTGCAAAATTTTTTTCAAAGTTGCAGAAAATTGCAAAAAAAATTTTGATGGTGTCGCCCTCTAGAATTTGACTTAATATACTTCCCAAGAATGTAAATCTACAAAATGAGGCAATTCGCATGAATAGGGACAAAGTTAGAGCAAAAAATCTCAACTTTTTTTAATGGAGAAAATAGACGATTTCAGGTTTTGCAATAAAAAAATAGCAAAAAAATTTTTGCGACAATTTACAAAAAAAGATTTTATTGTAGAAAGGCCTAACAATTTAGAAAATCGAAAAACGAGCGAAATCGGAAAATTATTAAAAAAGTTAGAGCAATTTGAAGTCGGCTATACGCTGAAACCAAAATTTTGAAAAAAATATGAGAAATCTGTCTTCCTACTTCTGGCGCATTTTGAGGGGTTGTGACGTCATTTTTCGAAATTTACCCATAACTTTTTACTAAATTAATATTTTTTAAAATCCTTTGAGCTATGGCCTCTCTGGGGGCCACTCTACCAGTTTTTTATGCAAAAAAAAAAATTTTTGCAAAATTTTTTTCAAAGTTGCAGAAAATTGCAAAAAAATTTTTGATGGTGTCGCCCTCTAGAATTTGACTTAATATACTTCCCAAGAATGTAAATCTACAAAATGAGGCAATTCGCATGAATAGGGACAAAGTTAGAGCAAAAAATCTCAACTTTTTTTAATGGAGAAAATAGACGATTTCAGGTTTTGCAATAAAAAAATAGCAAAAAAATTTTTGCGACAATTTACAAAAAAAGATTTTATTGTAGAAAGGCCTAACAATTTAGAAAATCGAAAAACGAGCGAAATCGGAAAATTATTAAAAAAGTTAGAGCAATTTGAAGTCGGCTATACGCTGAAACCAAAATTTTGAAAAAAATATGAGAAATCTGTCTTCCTACTTCTGGCGCATTTTGAGGGGTTGTGACGTCATTTTTCGAAATTTACCCATAACTTTTTACTAAATTAATATTTTTTAAAATCCTTTGAGCTATGGCCTCTCTGGGGGCCACTCTACCAGTTTTTTATGCAAAAAAAAAAATTTTTGCAAAATTTTTTTCAAAGTTGCAGAAAATTGCAAAAAAAATTTTGATGGTGTCGCCCTCTAGAATTTGACTTAATATACTTCCCAAGAATGTAAATCTACAAAATGAGGCAATTCGCATGAATAGGGACAAAGTTAGAGCAAAAAATCTCAACTTTTTTTAATGGAGAAAATAGACGATTTCAGGTTTTGCAATAAAAAAATAGCAAAAAAATTTTTGCGACAATTTACAAAAAAAGATTTTATTGTAGAAAGGCCTAACAATTTAGAAAATCGAAAAACGAGCGAAATCGAAAAATTATTAAAAAAGTTAGAGCAATTTGAAGTCGGCTATACGCTGAAACCAAAATTTTGAAAAAAATATGAGAAATCTGTCTTCCTACTTCTGGCGCATTTTGAGGGGTTGTGACGTCATTTTTCGAAATTTACCCATAACTTTTTACTAAATTAATATTTTTTAAAATCCTTTGAGCTATGGCCTCTCTGGGGGCCACTCTACCAGTTTTTTATGCAAAAAAAAAAATTTTTGCAAAATTTTTTTCAAAGTTGCAGAAAATTGCAAAAAAAATTTTGATGGTGTCGCCCTCTAGAATTTGACTTAATATACTTCCCAAGAATGTAAATCTACAAAATGAGGCAATTCGCATGAATAGGGACAAAGTTAGAGCAAAAAATCTCAACTTTTTTTAATGGAGAAAATAGACGATTTCAGGTTTTGCAATAAAAAAATAGCAAAAAAATTTTTGCGACAATTTACAAAAAAAGATTTTATTGTAGAAAGGCCTAACAATTTAGAAAATCGAAAAACGAGCGAAATCGGAAAATTATTAAAAAAGTTAGAGCAATTTGAAGTCGGCTATACGCTGAAACCAAAATTTTGAAAAAAATATGAGAAATCTGTCTTCCTACTTCTGGCGCATTTTGAGGGGTTGTGACGTCATTTTTCGAAATTTACCCATAACTTTTTACTAAATTAATATTTTTTAAAATCCTTTGAGCTATGGCCTCTCTGGGGGCCACTCTACCAGTTTTTTATGCAAAAAAAAAAATTTTTGCAAAATTTTTTTCAAAGTTGCAGAAAATTGCAAAAAAAATTTTGATGGTGTCGCCCTCTAGAATTTGACTTAATATACTTCCCAAGAATGTAAATCTACAAAATGAGGCAATTCGCATGAATAGGGACAAAGTTAGAGCAAAAAATCTCAACTTTTTTTAATGGAGAAAATAGACGATTTCAGGTTTTGCAATAAAAAAATAGCAAAAAAATTTTTGCGACAATTTACAAAAAAAGATTTTATTGTAGAAAGGCCTAACAATTTAGAAAATCGAAAAACGAGCGAAATCGGAAAATTATTAAAAAAGTTAGAGCAATTTGAAGTCGGCTATACGCTGAAACCAAAATTTTGAAAAAAATATGAGAAATCTGTCTTCCTACTTCTGGCGCATTTTGAGGGGTTGTGACGTCATTTTTCGAAATTTACCCATAACTTTTTACTAAATTAATATTTTTTAAAATCCTTTGAGCTATGGCCTCTCTGGGGGCCACTCTACCAGTTTTTTATGCAAAAAAAAAAATTTTTGCAAAATTTTTTTCAAAGTTGCAGAAAATTGCAAAAAAAATTTTGATGGTGTCGCCCTCTAGAATTTGACTTAATATACTTCCCAAGAATGTAAATCTACAAAATGAGGCAATTCGCATGAATAGGGACAAAGTTAGAGCAAAAAATCTCAACTTTTTTTAATGGAGAAAATAGACGATTTCAGGTTTTGCAATAAAAAAATAGCAAAAAAATTTTTGCGACAATTTACAAAAAAAGATTTTATTGTAGAAAGGCCTAACAATTTAGAAAATCGAAAAACGAGCGAAATCGGAAAATTATTAAAAAAGTTAGAGCAATTTGAAGTCGGCTATACGCTGAAACCAAAATTTTGAAAAAAATATGAGAAATCTGTCTTCCTACTTCTGGCGCATTTTGAGGGGTTGTGACGTCATTTTTCGAAATTTACCCATAACTTTTTACTAAATTAATATTTTTTAAAATCCTTTGAGCTATGGCCTCTCTGGGGGCCACTCTACCAGTTTTTTATGCAAAAAAAAAAATTTTTGCAAAATTTTTTTCAAAGTTGCAGAAAATTGCAAAAAAATTTTTGATGGTGTCGCCCTCTAGAATTTGACTTAATATACTTCCCAAGAATGTAAATCTACAAAATGAGGCAATTCGCATGAATAGGGACAAAGTTAGAGCAAAAAATCTCAACTTTTTTTAATGGAGAAAATAGACGATTTCAGGTTTTGCAATAAAAAAATAGCAAAAAAATTTTTGCGACAATTTACAAAAAAAGATTTTATTGTAGAAAGGCCTAACAATTTAGAAAATCGAAAAACGAGCGAAATCGGAAAATTATTAAAAAAGTTAGAGCAATTTGAAGTCGGCTATACGCTGAAACCAAAATTTTGAAAAAAATATGAGAAATCTGTCTTCCTACTTCTGGCGCATTTTGAGGGGTTGTGACGTCATTTTTCGAAATTTACCCATAACTTTTTACTAAATTAATATTTTTTAAAATCCTTTGAGCTATGGCCTCTCTGGGGGCCACTCTACCAGTTTTTTATGCAAAAAAAAAAATTTTTGCAAAATTTTTTTCAAAGTTGCAGAAAATTGCAAAAAAAATTTTGATGGTGTCGCCCTCTAGAATTTGACTTAATATACTTCCCAAGAATGTAAATCTACAAAATGAGGCAATTCGCATGAATAGGGACAAAGTTAGAGCAAAAAATCTCAACTTTTTTTAATGGAGAAAATAGACGATTTCAGGTTTTGCAATAAAAAAATAGCAAAAAAATTTTTGCGACAATTTACAAAAAAAGATTTTATTGTAGAAAGGCCTAACAATTTAGAAAATCGAAAAACGAGCGAAATCGAAAAATTATTAAAAAAGTTAGAGCAATTTGAAGTCGGCTATACGCTGAAACCAAAATTTTGAAAAAAATATGAGAAATCTGTCTTCCTACTTCTGGCGCATTTTGAGGGGTTGTGACGTCATTTTTCGAAATTTACCCATAACTTTTTACTAAATTAATATTTTTTAAAATCCTTTGAGCTATGGCCTCTCTGGGGGCCACTCTACCAGTTTTTTATGCAAAAAAAAAAATTTTTGCAAAATTTTTTTCAAAGTTGCAGAAAATTGCAAAAAAAATTTTGATGGTGTCGCCCTCTAGAATTTGACTTAATATACTTCCCAAGAATGTAAATCTACAAAATGAGGCAATTCGCATGAATAGGGACAAAGTTAGAGCAAAAAATCTCAACTTTTTTTAATGGAGAAAATAGACGATTTCAGGTTTTGCAATAAAAAAATAGCAAAAAAATTTTTGCGACAATTTACAAAAAAAGATTTTATTGTAGAAAGGCCTAACAATTTAGAAAATCGAAAAACGAGCGAAATCGGAAAATTATTAAAAAAGTTAGAGCAATTTGAAGTCGGCTATACGCTGAAACCAAAATTTTGAAAAAAATATGAGAAATCTGTCTTCCTACTTCTGGCGCATTTTGAGGGGTTGTGACGTCATTTTTCGAAATTTACCCATAACTTTTTACTAAATTAATATTTTTTAAAATCCTTTGAGCTATGGCCTCTCTGGGGGCCACTCTACCAGTTTTTTATGCAAAAAAAAAAATTTTTGCAAAATTTTTTTCAAAGTTGCAGAAAATTGCAAAAAAAATTTTGATGGTGTCGCCCTCTAGAATTTGACTTAATATACTTCCCAAGAATGTAAATCTACAAAATGAGGCAATTCGCATGAATAGGGACAAAGTTAGAGCAAAAAATCTCAACTTTTTTTAATGGAGAAAATAGACGATTTCAGGTTTTGCAATAAAAAAATAGCAAAAAAATTTTTGCGACAATTTACAAAAAAAGATTTTATTGTAGAAAGGCCTAACAATTTAGAAAATCGAAAAACGAGCGAAATCGGAAAATTATTAAAAAAGTTAGAGCAATTTGAAGTCGGCTATACGCTGAAACCAAAATTTTGAAAAAAATATGAGAAATCTGTCTTCCTACTTCTGGCGCATTTTGAGGGGTTGTGACGTCATTTTTCGAAATTTACCCATAACTTTTTACTAAATTAATATTTTTTAAAATCCTTTGAGCTATGGCCTCTCTGGGGGCCACTCTACCAGTTTTTTATGCAAAAAAAAAAATTTTTGCAAAATTTTTTTCAAAGTTGCAGAAAATTGCAAAAAAAATTTTGATGGTGTCGCCCTCTAGAATTTGACTTAATATACTTCCCAAGAATGTAAATCTACAAAATGAGGCAATTCGCATGAATAGGGACAAAGTTAGAGCAAAAAATCTCAACTTTTTTTAATGGAGAAAATAGACGATTTCAGGTTTTGCAATAAAAAAATAGCAAAAAAATTTTTGCGACAATTTACAAAAAAAGATTTTATTGTAGAAAGGCCTAACAATTTAGAAAATCGAAAAAAAACGAGCGAAATCGAAAAATTATTAAAAAAGTTAGAGCAATTTGAAGTCGGCTATACGCTGAAACCAAAATTTTGAAAAAAATATGAGAAATCTGTCTTCCTACTTCTGGCGCATTTTGAGGGGTTGTGACGTCATTTTTCGAAATTTACCCATAACTTTTTACTAAATTAATATTTTTTAAAATCCTTTGAGCTATGGCCTCTCTGGGGGCCACTCTACCAGTTTTTTATGCAAAAAAGAAAATTTTTGCAAAATTTTTTTCAAAGTTGCAGAAAATTGCAAAAAAAATTTTGATGGTGTCGCCCTCTAGAATTTGACTTAATATACTTCCCAAGAATGTAAATCTACAAAATGAGGCAATTCGCATGAATAGGGACAAAGTTAGAGCAAAAAATCTCAACTTTTTTTAATGGAGAAAATAGACGATTTCAGGTTTTGCAATAAAAAAATAGCAAAAAAATTTTTGCGACAATTTACAAAAAAAGATTTTATTGTAGAAAGGCCTAACAATTTAGAAAATCGAAAAACGAGCGAAATCGGAAAATTATTAAAAAAGTTAGAGCAATTTGAAGTCGGCTATACGCTGAAACCAAAATTTTGAAAAAAATATGAGAAATCTGTCTTCCTACTTCTGGCGCATTTTGAGGGGTTGTGACGTCATTTTTCGAAATTTACCCATAACTTTTTACTAAATTAATATTTTTTAAAATCCTTTGAGCTATGGCCTCTCTGGGGGCCACTCTACCAGTTTTTTATGCAAAAAAAAAAATTTTTGCAAAATTTTTTTCAAAGTTGCAGAAAATTGCAAAAAAAATTTTGATGGTGTCGCCCTCTAGAATTTGACTTAATATACTTCCCAAGAATGTAAATCTACAAAATGAGGCAATTCGCATGAATAGGGACAAAGTTAGAGCAAAAAATCTCAACTTTTTTTAATGGAGAAAATAGACGATTTCAGGTTTTGCAATAAAAAAATAGCAAAAAAATTTTTGCGACAATTTACAAAAAAAGATTTTATTGTAGAAAGGCCTAACAATTTAGAAAATCGAAAAACGAGCGAAATCGGAAAATTATTAAAAAAGTTAGAGCAATTTGAAGTCGGCTATACGCTGAAACCAAAATTTTGAAAAAAATATGAGAAATCTGTCTTCCTACTTCTGGCGCATTTTGAGGGGTTGTGACGTCATTTTTCGAAATTTACCCATAACTTTTTACTAAATTAATATTTTTTAAAATCCTTTGAGCTATGGCCTCTCTGGGGGCCACTCTACCAGTTTTTTATGCAAAAAAAAAAATTTTTGCAAAATTTTTTTCAAAGTTGCAGAAAATTGCAAAAAAAATTTTGATGGTGTCGCCCTCTAGAATTTGACTTAATATACTTCCCAAGAATGTAAATCTACAAAATGAGGCAATTCGCATGAATAGGGACAAAGTTAGAGCAAAAAATCTCAACTTTTTTTAATGGAGAAAATAGACGATTTCAGGTTTTGCAATAAAAAAATAGCAAAAAAATTTTTGCGACAATTTACAAAAAAAGATTTTATTGTAGAAAGGCCTAACAATTTAGAAAATCGAAAAAACGAGCGAAATCGGAAAATTATTAAAAAAGTTAGAGCAATTTGAAGTCGGCTATACGCTGAAACCAAAATTTTGAAAAAAATATGAGAAATCTGTCTTCCTACTTCTGGCGCATTTTGAGGGGTTGTGACGTCATTTTTCGAAATTTACCCATAACTTTTTACTAAATTAATATTTTTTAAAATCCTTTGAGCTATGGCCTCTCTGGGGGCCACTCTACCAGTTTTTTATGCAAAAAAAAAAATTTTTGCAAAATTTTTTTCAAAGTTGCAGAAAATTGCAAAAAAAATTTTGATGGTGTCGCCCTCTAGAATTTGACTTAATATACTTCCCAAGAATGTAAATCTACAAAATGAGGCAATTCGCATGAATAGGGACAAAGTTAGAGCAAAAAATCTCAACTTTTTTTAATGGAGAAAATAGACGATTTCAGGTTTTGCAATAAAAAAATAGCAAAAAAATTTTTGCGACAATTTACAAAAAAAGATTTTATTGTAGAAAGGCCTAACAATTTAGAAAATCGAAAAACGAGCGAAATCGGAAAATTATTAAAAAAGTTAGAGCAATTTGAAGTCGGCTATACGCTGAAACCAAAATTTTGAAAAAAATATGAGAAATCTGTCTTCCTACTTCTGGCGCATTTTGAGGGGTTGTGACGTCATTTTTCGAAATTTACCCATAACTTTTTACTAAATTAATATTTTTTAAAATCCTTTGAGCTATGGCCTCTCTGGGGGCCACTCTACCAGTTTTTTATGCAAAAAAAAAAATTTTTGCAAAATTTTTTTCAAAGTTGCAGAAAATTGCAAAAAAAATTTTGATGGTGTCGCCCTCTAGAATTTGACTTAATATACTTCCCAAGAATGTAAATCTACAAAATGAGGCAATTCGCATGAATAGGGACAAAGTTAGAGCAAAAAATCTCAACTTTTTTTAATGGAGAAAATAGACGATTTCAGGTTTTGCAATAAAAAAATAGCAAAAAAATTTTTGCGACAATTTACAAAAAAAGATTTTATTGTAGAAAGGCCTAACAATTTAGAAAATCGAAAAACGAGCGAAAATCGGAAAATTATTAAAAAAGTTAGAGCAATTTGAAGTCGGCTATACGCTGAAACCAAAATTTTGAAAAAAATATGAGAAATCTGTCTTCCTACTTCTGGCGCATTTTGAGGGGTTGTGACGTCATTTTTCGAAATTTACCCATAACTTTTTACTAAATTAATATTTTTTAAAATCCTTTGAGCTATGGCCTCTCTGGGGGCCACTCTACCAGTTTTTTATGCAAAAAAAAAAATTTTTGCAAAATTTTTTTCAAAGTTGCAGAAAATTGCAAAAAAAATTTTGATGGTGTCGCCCTCTAGAATTTGACTTAATATACTTCCCAAGAATGTAAATCTACAAAATGAGGCAATTCGCATGAATAGGGACAAAGTTAGAGCAAAAAATCTCAACTTTTTTTAATGGAGAAAATAGACGATTTCAGGTTTTGCAATAAAAAAATAGCAAAAAAATTTTTGCGACAATTTACAAAAAAAGATTTTATTGTAGAAAGGCCTAACAATTTAGAAAATCGAAAAACGAGCGAAATCGGAAAATTATTAAAAAAGTTAGAGCAATTTGAAGTCGGCTATACGCTGAAACCAAAATTTTGAAAAAAATATGAGAAATCTGTCTTCCTACTTCTGGCGCATTTTGAGGGGTTGTGACGTCATTTTTCGAAATTTACCCATAACTTTTTACTAAATTAATATTTTTTAAAATCCTTTGAGCTATGGCCTCTCTGGGGGCCACTCTACCAGTTTTTTATGCAAAAAAAAAAATTTTTGCAAAATTTTTTTCAAAGTTGCAGAAAATTGCAAAAAAAATTTTGATGGTGTCGCCCTCTAGAATTTGACTTAATATACTTCCCAAGAATGTAAATCTACAAAATGAGGCAATTCGCATGAATAGGGACAAAGTTAGAGCAAAAAATCTCAACTTTTTTTAATGGAGAAAATAGACGATTTCAGGTTTTGCAATA
The DNA here is from genome assembly GCA_032873175.1 of Leptopilina drosophilae. Lineage (NCBI taxonomy): Eukaryota > Metazoa > Arthropoda > Insecta > Hymenoptera > Figitidae > Leptopilina > Leptopilina drosophilae. Next base: position 18,091,860 of record CM065481.1, read on the forward strand.
AAAAAATAGCAAAAAAATTTTTGCGACAATTTACAAAAAAAGATTTTATTGTAGAAAGGCCTAACAATTTAGAAAATCGAAAAACGAGCGAAATCGGAAAATTATTAAAAAAGTTAGAGCAATTTGAAGTCGGCTATACGCTGAAACCAAAATTTTGAAAAAAATATGAGAAATCTGTCTTCCTACTTCTGGCGCATTTTGAGGGGTTGTGACGTCATTTTTCGAAATTTACCCATAACTTTTTACTAAATTAATATTTTTTAAAATCCTTTGAGCTATGGCCTCTCTGGGGGCCACTCTACCAGTTTTTTATGCAAAAAAAAAAATTTTTGCAAAATTTTTTTCAAAGTTGCAGAAAATTGCAAAAAAAATTTTGATGGTGTCGCCCTCTAGAATTTGACTTAATATACTTCCCAAGAATGTAAATCTACAAAATGAGGCAATTCGCATGAATAGGGACAAAGTTAGAGCAAAAAATCTCAACTTTTTTTAATGGAGAAAATAGACGATTTCAGGTTTTGCAATAAAAAAATAGCAAAAAAATTTTTGCGACAATTTACAAAAAAAGATTTTATTGTAGAAAGGCCTAACAATTTAGAAAATCGAAAAAAACGAGCGAAATCGGAAAATTATTAAAAAAGTTAGAGCAATTTGAAGTCGGCTATACGCTGAAACCAAAATTTTGAAAAAAATATGAGAAATCTGTCTTCCTACTTCTGGCGCATTTTGAGGGGTTGTGACGTCATTTTTCGAAATTTACCCATAACTTTTTACTAAATTAATATTTTTTTAAATCCTTTGAGCTATGGCCTCTCTGGGGGCCACTCTACCAGTTTTTTATGCAAAAAAAAAAATTTTTGCAAAATTTTTTTCAAAGTTGCAGAAAATTGCAAAAAAAATTTTGATGGTGTCGCCCTCTAGAATTTGACTTAATATACTTCCCAAGAATGTAAATCTACAAAATGAGGCAATTCGCATGAATAGGGACAAAGTTAGAGCAAAAAATCTCAACTTTTTTTAATGGAGAAAATAGACGATTTCAGGTTTTGCAATAAAAAAATAGCAAAAAAATTTTTGCGACAATTTACAAAAAAAGATTTTATTGTAGAAAGGCCTAACAATTTAGAAAATCGAAAAACGAGCGAAATCGGAAAATTATTAAAAAAGTTAGAGCAATTTGAAGTCGGCTATACGCTGAAACCAAAATTTTGAAAAAAATATGAGAAATCTGTCTTCCTACTTCTGGCGCATTTTGAGGGGTTGTGACGTCATTTTTCGAAATTTACCCATAACTTTTTACTAAATTAATATTTTTTAAAATCCTTTGAGCTATGGCCTCTCTGGGGGCCACTCTACCAGTTTTTTATGCAAAAAAAAAAAATTTTTGCAAAATTTTTTTCAAAGTTGCAGAAAATTGCAAAAAAAATTTTGATGGTGTCGCCCTCTAGAATTTGACTTAATATACTTCCCATGAATGTGGATCTACAAAATGAGGCAGTGAGAATTGAATATTATTATTGCAGAAAGGTGTAATATGACAGAAAATCCTAAAAGTTTTGAGCGCTTTTTGAAATGTTTTGTTGAATTTTCTTATTGAATTTTATGAAAATTTCCAGTGGACGGAAAAAATTTTCATGTTACGTCTAATTATTAAAACAAAAATTATTTAAACTTGTTTAATGAAATTAGTATTTAAAATTACCAGTGAAACGTTCTGAAAAATTTTTTTTTTAAATATTTTGATTTGCAACCTTTTCAAAATTATGAAATTATTTAAATACGAAGAGATATATTTAAAATCTTTAGCCGGTTGTAGCTAGCAGTCGTACTCAGCACCGATCTTTAAGCTTCAACTACTAATATGCATCTTTATCAAATTTAATAATACGTTATGTTTAAAAAATTATCGAATTTTGTTATTTGAGAGTCAATAGCCACTAAATAGCAAATTTAGTAAGTATTTAGTCATTAATTTCATAAATTAGTAGTTGAAGCTTAAAGATCGGTGCTGAGTACGAGTGCTAGCTTCAGCCGGCTAAAATTTTATAAAGAATTTGTTGGGTTTTAAGAAAAAAATAAGGCTAACGATTATGTAATAAGAATAATTTTATTTTAGACAAGCGATATACACAGTGAACAGTAATAAGACTACTGCATTTCAAAAGAAACAGAACGACATCTATTACTGAAAGAATAATTTGAATAGCGGTCATTATTTGAATGAATTAATAATATTTGAACTGCATCACTCCCCTTTAATATAAAGATCACTTTGTATTTTAATCACCAAGTCCAAGACCTTTAGCGCAAAACTCTAATTTTGTTGATGGGGATCGAGTTGCCGTTGAAATGTGCATTAAAGCTCGTATTAATTCATAAAAAAGACACACATTGTTTTCACTATCGGTTCGCACTTTCTATTTGAGTTCAGCAACCATCGGTGTTTTGACAAATTTTTGCCGTGATCAGTGTTAAATTGCGATAGTAAATCCTTTATGTAACCACTTTGACAGAACGAGATTAGATCATTTGCTGTTGAATTTGGATTCCAAGTCAATAATCAGTATTCCCGTTGTCCATAATTTTGAAATGAGTGGAAACACATTTCTTGATTTCGTTTTCCCTTCTTTAAGCTTTTGAGGCACTTAAGAAATCATCGAGGTGAACTATAAGGTAAGTGTGATTTTTTCCTCGTCTATCTATGTAGAAAGAAGAATCCGATTTTGTGGCTTTCATTCTAATTGATTCGATAGTCTTCTTCAATTTAATGCATTGTCTTTCCACTTGGCAAAAACCGTAGATGGCCTTGTGTAATTTACACGTTTGTTTTCCTGATTCCAGATCCTGCAGCATAGTTTTCGCTTTCACAAGTACATCATCGTCTGTTTCGTTTTTGATGATGTTCTCCAAAGTTCCCTGCAACGCATCCTGTTTTTATCCTGAGCTGCGACGATTTCAGTTTTTGTTTGACTGCGGCCTTGACCAATGTCCTATTTGTACGTTCGGCTATGTCTTTTTTTGTAGCTTGTGTGAGACCGTCAGACGATGATGAATTCTGATTTCCTTTAAGTAGATTTTTATTTTATTATTTTTAAATTTGCGTTTGTTATCAGATTGTATAGATTTTATTTTCCGTACAATTTTGTTTTCAACAAGTGTTTTAAGTTCTGTAAATTTCTCGACCGCTTCGTTCTTTGTTCGTAAGAAGTAGACATAACAATATCATTTTTATTTCGGCTTTGCGTTGATGCAACTTTCGACTAACGGAATTTTTTCACGTTTTATTGAAATGAAAAAATTTGTCAGTTACGCGTTAAGGTTAGAAACTTCCCGTCTTCCTGGGCCCATAATTTGTTGGGCTTTTGGAAAAAGTTAGGCGATCGATTATGTAAGAAAAATAGATTTTTTTAAACAATAGCGATATAAACCGTAAACAGTAAGACATCTGAATAAATTATTAATTTGAGCAGAAGGTGTCGCATTGTCATTTGTAACTTATCCAAAATTCAATTAAAAAAACTACCGAAAAAAACTTTTAAAAAACTAATATCAAGAAAAAAGAGCAAAAAATTTTATTTACTAATATGACTATCTGTTTAGTTATTAATTTAATCAACATTTAAAAAACAATAAAATTTGTCCAGAAAACACAATTGGAATATATATATATATATATACATTTAATAATTAGAATTAAAAAAAAGAACACAAAATAAGCGTAATTAGTGATATTTATATTTTATTTTCTTTTTGATATGGCAAATTATTATTCCACGTGGCTGAATCTCTCGAAAATGGTGTGCCAATTAGTTGCTTATTTCTAGTTGTAATTTAACACGAAATTCAATTTACGATATCCAATTGTAAAAGGATTTAATTGAAAAATATTCATTACTTGTTATAAATTTAAAATAAAAAATCACCAAAGAATTAATTATAAATAATACGAAAATGAATCTTTTATTCTTTTCTTTTTACAATTTTCCTAAATGTAGATTTTAACAATGATAATTTTTGAAATACTTTTTGTAACTTTTGTAATTTACGAAAAACTACATAAAATTCCCTTTCATGACGAGCTCTCGGGTGAAATATATCGCAAGCCGAGCGTAAAAATCTAAACGTCCTAATGAAATCTCCCGTTGTAATCACGTTGAACGTTGAGTGATTTGCAAAAGGGCGCATTAAACTAAGAATAGAGGGAACGAAATTACATCCTTGAAAATGAGAATATTGCGGTATTCTCTTTTTTCTTGTCGAAAGAGAAGAAAAAAGTCTTGGAAAGTTTAAAGAAATATCTATAAGGAAATGAAAAATTAATTTAAGTAATAGTGGTTCTTAAATTTTAAGTTTGAAATTTTTATATTTTCCAGAAAAACCGATGCAAAAGGAATTATGCGCTTTTCCGGATTTTCGGAATAATAAAATTATTATTAATAACAATAATAATAATAATAATAATTTTCCTAGAAGTTTTTTTGTTTTAATTTTGTTTTTATGTAAATATTCTTCGATTTAGAATTAGTATTTTTTCATTTAGTGTTTATTAGTAATTACTAACATTGATAGTAGTTTTTATTATTTATTTATACCATATGTTCTTAAAGTCATGAAAGTTCAAATGAACAACAATATTTTTTTCTTTTTCTAATTTGTATTTCTTTTCAAGAAAAATTATTTTTTAGATTAAAATAAATTAACTCTAAACTCTAAATTAACTCTAACTAGATATTTCTAATCTCATTATAAACTAAATATTGTTTAATTTCAATAATGTTTTTTTTGTACAGTAATTTTTCAAAAACACTTGAAGTGAAAAAAAATTCGTTCATTCGAACGTTCAAAACTTTAGTCACATTATACTATTAATTTTATTTATAATATAGTATTCTTGCTTGAAAATTGGTTTTTTCTAAAAAAACGAATTTTTTCTTATCAAAAGAAAATTGTTCCAACTAGTTTTGCTAATGTAACTGAACATTAATAATACATTCGAAAACAAGATAAAAAGCGAAATCAAAAATAAATCATATCATGATAACTTGATGGTATATATTAAATAAAGAAGGAGAAAAAGGGAAAAAGAAGAGAAAAAATAGAAGCAATAACGTTCAGTACTCTATTGAAGGAAAAAGTATATGAAAGCTATGTTAAAAGGAAGTAAAATATTCAGAAAAGAAAAACGGACCCGTTTGATCGATAAACGTTATAAATGTAAAAGTAGGTCGTTTCAATTCCTAATGGTAAAGTAAAGGAGAATAAACTCTCTGAAATGGAAAGAGTGCATCAAGTCCATCTTGGAAGATTCTCTCTGACTTTTAAATTTTTAAATAACTCGAAAAGAAACTTACCGCCCAGGCGTAATTCCGCAATTCCCTGCGCCATCTCATGTTCATTTCTCACGAAACATTGGTACATACCGCGGTCCTCGCGTGCAACTGACGTCACGGAAATACGTTCACGTGAAACTATTCTTATGCGGGCACCAGTTCTCAGTGGCTGACCATCCTTTAGCCAATAAAATGCAGCTTGAGGAAATCCACTGGCGCTACATGTCTGAAACAGAAGCACATCATTTCATTTTAAAACAAGAGCAAATGAGAGAGAGAGTGAGAGAGAGAAATAATTAGAGTCGAATACTTCAACTAATTTATTAATAAAAAAAAGAAAAAAATGAACATTTTTCATGGCGCAAAATTATTCCCAAAGGACTATTCCATTATAAATAAAAATTGAAAATGATTTTCATTAAATTAAACAAAGTTATAAACTTATAACAGTATGTGACAATTAGAAATTTAATGGAAAATACTGCAAAAATACTGGAAAAAATTTGCTTAATTCAAATAACTTGTCTATTATCGAAAAAATATTTCAGGTTTCGCATTCAATAATTTAATTTAAAAAATAGTAGCTTTAGGACTAAAAAAAGTAGCTACTATTTGAACTAAGTTAAAAAGATGAAAAAAAGTAGCAAAAATTATCGTCAAGACTAAAAAAAGTACCTACTATAAAAAAATTGAATGAATTTAATTTAATTAAATTCATTCAATTTAATTCTAACAAACTTTTATGCAATTTATTTTTCCCAATAAATCATTTATTTTTAATAATTATAAAATTTTTCATGTAAATTCCATTTTTTCAAAAAAATTTTTGATTAAATTCTAAGCATGAATTTAATTATTTTCATAACCGTAAAATTCAGTTACTTTCACAAATAAAGTTTTTGACAAGAATTCAATTATTTAAACTAATAAAATTTTCATAACATTAAAAAATTCATTATTTAAAACAATGGTCATAAAATTCTTATGAAGATATAAATTCCTTTCAAAAGTAATAAAATTTTCAACATAAATTCAATTCTTTTTAAACATTTTAATAAACTTTTCCGCAATAATTCAATTATTTTCAAAAATTTAATAAAATTCTTCGAAAGAAATTAATTGTTTTAAATATAATTTTAATAACATTTTAAATATAATTTTAATAACATTTTGCTTCCTCATAAAGGAAGCCTTATAGTGATGTCGATTTCCGAATTTTTTAGAATCAATTATTTTTACAAATTTTCAAGTGTAGTATATATAATTCGTCGAGAGGAACAAATGTCCGGATGTATGTGTATATGTATGTGTGTGTGTGTATGTCACCGATTCTTATGGACAAATTTTCTCTTAAACATCTTGATGGATTTTGATAAGATTTTGTAGGTGTGTTAGGTCATGACTACCAAAAATCAGACAGAAGGATTTTCAAAAACATATACCTAAAAAACAAAATTTTCAACAATTTTTTAATTTTTGGATTTTTTGAAATAACTTTTATCTATATTAAAATTTTTATTAATTCTTGTCAAAATTGCATTCCTGACATAAAAACGAATTGATTCATGTACATATTTTATCAAAATTTATAGAATAAATAAATAGTTTAATTTTTCACAAAAAATTAAAATTTTGTATTTTTTGACATTTTATCATAACACATTAAAATAATTATTTTATAATAAAAAAATTGAAAAATTAATATTTATTCAGGGTACTTTACCCGGTAGAAACTTTCTATTAATACTATTAAAAAAATAACCATAACGTTTACATTTTTTTACCTAGAGAGTTAAAAATTGGCACTCATGTATTTTTACGCGTAGATCACACGAGAAATATTTAATATTTTTTCCATTGGAAAATTATCTAACTTTTAGCAGGGACTAAGTCTTAGACAGTCTTAAAGAATGGAACATTTTATTTAATTATTAAAAATTTTTTGACACTTTCAGCCACACAGCTGCCATTTGAAAAAAATTTTTAAATTTGTTTTTTTTTTTTTTTAATATTTTTTTTATCGGAAAATTATCTAACTTTTAACAGGGACTAAGTCTTAGACAGTCTTAAAGAATGGAACTTTTTATTTAATTTTTTAAAATTTTTTGACACTATCAGCCACTCAGCTGCGATTACAAGAAAATTTAAAAATTAGTTTATTTTTAATTTTAAATATTTTTTCCATTGGGAAATTATCTGACTTATAGCAGGGACTAAGTCTTAGACAGTCTTAAAGAATAGAACAATTTATTTAATTTTAAAAAATTTTTTGACACTATCAGCCACTCAGCTGCCATTTGAAAAAAATTTAAAAATTTGTATTTTTTTAATTTTAAATATTTTTTCCATCGGAAAATTATCTGACTTTAAGCAGGGACTTTGTCTTAGACAGTCTTCAAGAATAGAACATTTTATTTAATTTTTAAAAATTCTTTGACACCATCAGCCACTCAGCTGCCATTTGAAAAAAATTTAAAAATTTGTTTTTTTTAATTTTTAATATTTTTTCAATCGGAAAATTATCTGACAGTAAGCAAGGACTAAGTCTTAGACAGTCTTAAAGAATAGAACATTTTATTTAAATTTTAAAAAATTTTTGACTCTATCAGCCACTCAGCTGACATTTGAAAAAAATTTAAAAATTTGTATTTTTTTAATTTTTAATATTTTTTCTATCGGAAAATTATCTGACAGTAAGCAGGGACTAAGTCTTAGTCAGTCTTAAAGAATAGAACATTTTATTTAATTTTTAAAAAATTTTTGACACTATCAGCCACTCAGCTGCCATTTGAAAAAAATTTAAAAATTAGTTTTTTTTTAATATTTAATATTTTTCATCGGAAAATTATCTGACTTTAAGCAGGGACTAAGTCTTAGACAGTCTTAAAGAATAGAACATTTTATTAAATTTTTAAAAATTCTTTGACACTATCAGCCACTCAGCTGCCATTTGAAAAAAATTTTTAAAATTTGTTTTTTGCAATTTTTACAATTTTGTTAATAGGACAATCATCTGACTTGTAGCAGGGACTAAGTCTTAGACAGTCTTAAAGAATGGAACTTTTTATTTAATTTTTTAAAATTTTTTGACACTATCAGCCACTCAGCTGCGATTACAAGAAAATTTAAAAATTAGTTTATTTTTAATTTTAAATATTTTTTCCATTAGAAAATTATCTGACATAAGGAAGGGACTAAGTCTTAGACAGTCTTAAAGAATAAAACATTTTATTTAATTTTAAAAAATTTTTTGACACTATCAGCCACTCAGCTGACATTTGAAAAAAATTTAAAAATTTGTATTTTTTTAATTTTTAATATTTTTTCCATCGGAAAATTATCTGACAGTAAGCAGGGACTAAGTCTTAGACAGTCTTAAAGAATAGAACATTTTATTAAATTTTTAAAAATTCTTTGACACTATCAGCCACTCAGCTGCCATTTGAAAAAAATTTTTAAAATTTGTTTTTTGCAATTTTTACAATTTTGTTAATGGGACAATCATCTGACTTTTAGCAGGGACTAAGTCTTAGACAGTCTTAAAGAATAAAATATTTTATTTAATTTTTAAAAATTCTTTGACACTATCAGCCACTTAGCTGCCATTTGAAAAAAATTTAAAAATTTGTTTTTTTTTAATTTTAAATATTTTTTCCATTGGAAAATTATCTGACATAAGGCAGGGACTAAGTCTTAGACAGTCTTTAAGAATAAAACATTTTATTTAATTTTAAACAATTTTTTGACACTATCAGCCACTCAGCTGCCATTTGAAAAAAATTTAAAAATTTGTATTTTTTTAATTTTTAATATTTTTTCCATCGGAAAATTATCTGACAGTAAGCAAGGACTAAGTCTTAGACAGTCTTAAAGAATAGAACATTTTATTTAATTTTTAAAAAGTTTTTGACTCTATCAGCCATTCAGCTGACATTTGAAAAAAATTAAAAAATTTTTTTTTTTAATATTTAATATTTTTTCCATCGGAAAATTATCTGACTTTAAGCAGGGACTAAGTCTTAGACAATCTTAAAGAATAGAACACTTTATTAAATTTTTAAAAATTCTTTGACACTATCAGCCACTCAGCTGACATTTGAAAAGAATTTAAAAATTATTTTTTTTTTAATATTTAATATTTTTTCCATCGGAAAATTATCTGACTTTAAGCATGGACTAAGTCTTAGACAATCTTAAAGAATAGAACACTTTATTTAATTTTTAAAAATTCTTTGACACTATCAGCCACTCAGCTGCCATTTGAAAAAAATTTAAAAATTAGTTTTTTTTTTAATATTTAATATTTTTTCCATCGGAAAATTATCTGACTTTAAGCAGGTACTAAGTCTTAGACAGTCTTAAAGAATGGATTTTTTTTTTTAATTTTTTAAAATTTTTTGACACTATCAGCCACTCAGCTGCGATTACAAGAAAATTTAAAAATTAGTTTATTTTTAATTTTAAATATTTTTTCCATTGGAAAATTATCTGACATAAGGCAGGGACTAAGTCTTAGACAGTCTTAAAGAATAAAATATTTTATTTAATTTTTAAAAATTCTTTGGCACTATCAGCCACTCAGCTGCCATTTGAAAAAAATTTAAAAATTTGTTTTTTTTAATTTTAAATATTTTTTCCATTGGAAAATTATCTGACATAAGGCAGGGACTAAGTCTTAGACAGTCTTTAAGAATAAAACATTTTATTTAATTTTAAACAATTTTTTGACACTATCAGCCACTCAGCAGACCATTTATTTTACTTTGTGAAAAAAATGTTAGTGCAAATAAAGAATTAACAATCTTTTAATTCTTACAATAATAAAAAAGTATGTTTATGGTAAGGCACACAACAAAAAATTACAAAATTGAAAATTAAATAGAGCTAAGCTAATGAAAAGGACCACTTAGGAGTTTTTAAGGTCGCTAATTTCAAATACGAAGTCAGTTTATAATGTAAAAATGGCGGTCCGAAAAAATAACGAAAACTGCATTTTTCTAAAAAAAAGTCGGGCTTTAAAGGGTTAAAAAAATGACAATAACCTACAAAAATGAATTTTCAAAAAAAAAAAAAAAACAAATGATTACAGATATTTTGCTAACAGAAAGGAAACTTACGATTATTATAATGTAGTATAGTATATAGTATATAATATATATAGTATATATATATAAACGTATAAAAAACAAAAGAATAACTTTAACTAACTTCAGGTGTGGACAGAGATCCGGAATCACGACGATTATTATATATAATACTGCAAGTAATTTTATTAAATTTTTTTCAATAAGTCAATTTCTAGGAAATATTTTATAATTTGTAAAAATAATTCTATTTTCCTTTTAATTTTAGAGAAAATTTGAAAGCATTATTCAATTATTTCGAATAACTTAATTAGAATTTAAAATTGTATTTAAAATAATTGAATTCCTGAGATGAATTTTAGTGTTTATGAAAATTGAAATTTAATTCTTACAAACAAATTTTGTCAAAATTTTAGAACATAATTAATTTTTTTAAAGGAAAATTTAAAAGCACTATTCAATTATTTCAAATAACTTAATTAAAATTTTTAATTGAATTAATTATAATTGAATTCCTGAGATGAATTTTAGTATTTATTAAAATTGAAATGTAGTTATTATAAACAAATTATGTCAATATTTTAGACCATAATTAATTTTTTTTTGAAGAAAAGAAGTTTATTAAAATATTTAAAACATTGATTTCTTTCGTAAAAAGTTTTTAAAAATTGTGTTTCACATAATTTAATTACTGCGAAAATTTTAATATTTATAATACTCAAATTTTCGCTTTGAATAGTATTAATTTTTTTTTATAAATGAATTTATTTCAGACATTTTTTTATTAATTTCAGCAAAGAATTTCATTGTTTGTGAAAATAATTTAATTCTTGTAAAAGATTTTCAAACAAGTTTTCAAAATAATTTAATTGTGTCATAGAATTTTGTAAAAATTTTCCTAATTGTTTCTTAGAAGAATGTTATTAATATGTTCTTAAAGTTTTGAACGTTCAAATGAAGGAAAATATATTTTTTTCTTTTTCTGATTTGTATTTCTTTGCAAAAAAATTATTTTTAGATTAAAATAAATTAATTCTAAACAAAGTAATGCTTAATTTTAATTATTTTTCTTTTTTGTATAGTAATTTTCAAAAATACTTGAAGTGAAAAAAATTTCGTTCATTTAAACGCTCGAAACTTTAGCCACATTATTAATTATAAACGTTGGTAAAATAATAGGTTGTGAATTTGAACTATTGTGAAAAATGGATTCTTATTTGGATCAAATAATTTTTATTTAAATCAATTGAATGATATTTTTTTGAATATTTAGTTATTTTTTTCTAATTGTTAAAGTGGAAATAGTTATTCGATATGTTACCAATTATTAGTTATTTTTAACTAATTCAAATTTAAAGAGTTTAGCATTTTTGTAACTAATTCAATTAAACAAATTTGACTAATTTCTGGTCATATGACTGCAATTTAATTTTATTTCGGGATAAAAAAATACCCTTTACTGCTTTTTACATAATTTATAAGTTTTTTTATATTATTTATAAGTACAATTGTCAAGATATAAATTAAAACAAAGAATTGACTTATAAAGTTAATTAGGGAAGAAAAAAAATTAAAACTACGCCTTTTTCTCATAGACCAAGATGAAAAAAGTGAGCAAAGGAAATATAAGAAAGACGTTATTCAAAAAGGTAATTCAGGAAGAGACCCTTAGGAGTCCTTTAATTTTTCCAGCATTACGACTGTTTCATAGGGAAAAAAATCCCCTTTTACAACCAATGCAATTAATAACTTCAAAAGGTTTCTTACATTTTTTTTCAAATCCAAAAAGTATTTTAACAAAATTAGTTACATTAGCAAATCTTTTTTACGTCTCCTGTACATTACTAAACTGTAGAAAATAATTCAAAAAAGAATCTTTTCTTCACAAGCGGAGCGAAAATTCATCTAGATAATACACTCTTCTTATTACACTTTGATAAAATGTAATCACATTTAAACGAGAAATATCTTAAAAATACAATTTTTTTCTAGGTCTCCTGACAAAAGCCAGATTTTCACGACATCGTAAAAAGAAAGTTTCTTTTTTCTCTTTTTTTCTGAGAAAAGAAAATTCTCTTCACGTTAAAACTTAAATTTTATATAGAAAACTGTTGTCAAAACTGTCAAAAGTTTTTTTTATAACTGAAATGGCAAACGAAAGAGATGAAAGAAGAGGGAAAAGAAAAAAAGGAGAACAAACGAAAAAAAAGGTAAAAAAGGAAGAGAAGAATAAAAGCAAAACCAGAAAAAGGAAGAAAAAGAGGAGAAAAAGGAACTAGCAGAAAAAAGGGGAAAATCAGAAAAAGAGGGAAAAATAAATGGAAAAAAGAAGAGGGAAAAAATGAAAAGAAAGCAATGACAAAAATTCGAAAATAAAAAAAAGGAACTCACCAAGAAAGCAGATTTCCCAAGATCAACTGTTTGAATAGCAGGTTGAACGTGAACACTTAATGGTGCAGATACAGTTAATTTGACTTCCATCGTTTCACTGCCTTCTGAATTACTTGCAGTGCACATATAGGAACCACCGTCAGATTCTTGGACGTTTTGAATTATTAATGAGCCATCACGGACCAAAAAATGTCCAGACGACTCGTCAATTGGTTCATCCCTTTGATTTCGATTATAGTACCACCTGAAAAAATAATAATTGCAAAAAATTTCAATATTTCTTTCATTAACCATAATTTATTTATACAGCAAACAGAAATATTATTTCAATTCAAAACTTGTTTAAATATTTGTAGACAAACGTAAATATATCTTTATTTACTCTGGTATATTAACATTGCTTGTAATCTCGACATATTTTGTTGAAATAATTATAAATTCGTTTAATTAAAATTAATTAAAAAATAATTAAATAAAACAATTAATTAAAAATTAAATTACATTTTATAATATTTAATTAAACTGAAAATCTCGCTGATGATTGACAATCGTTTCGTGAATAATTCTGAGAAAATTACAAAAAAAAATTAAAAATAGTTTAAAATTAAAAGCTAATAGTAAGAATCGTTATGTTCCGGTATCTGTTTGTAGTTTGAAGTTAGTTATTGTTTGCTTTTCTGTTTCCCAACTTTTTAAATAATAATGCTTTTTTTAATTTTTTTCAATTTCATAGTTAATTAATGTTAGAAAAATCATAAAAAATCTTGCGAAAAATTTTACAAACTAAAAAGCCATTAAATTGTTTTCAAGAATTTTAAACAATTCTTAAAAGTAATTACATGTTTTGAAAACATTTTTCTTAATTTTCAAAATAATTCTATTCAATCCAAACTTTTATTAAATATTTTTAAAAATAAATTTATTCTGTTGAGAACTTTTATTAAAATACGATTAAAATTAATTGAATTTAATAAATATTTTCAAAAACAATTGTATTCTTTCAAGAAATTTCACTACAATTAAATTAAAAATAACTGCATTACATTAAAGAATTTAATTGTTAGTGAAAATAATTGAATTCTTACGAAGAATTTTATTAAAAATTTTCCAAATTCTGATTAAATTTTTTTAAAAAATTTCTTTTAATTTTTTTTTAATAATCTATTTCCATTAATAATTTTAATTGAAAATTTAGAAATTAGTTGAATTTTCTAAAGAATTTTTTTCAAATTTTTAAAATAATCGCTTCTGTTAAAAATTATAATTAAATATTTTATTGTTGAAGTTTATTAACATTTTATTGACTGTAATTGAATTCCTGTGAAAAATTTTCTTATTTGTAGAAATCATTTTATTAATTTTATTAATTAATTTACTTAAAAAAAGAATTTTTTCGAAAATTTTTTTAATAATTACAAAACATTTTACTGAATCCTTCTCAGTAAAATTTTATTAAAAAATTGACATAATTAAATTTTTGTAATCAAAATGTGTCATTTTTTAATATTTAGAGAAAATAATTTAATATTTTACTAAAATTTTCTTAAAAAGGAAAATAATTGAATTTAAAAAAAAATTACTGACAATCTTAGAAATAATTGAGTTTTGAAAATGAATTCAATTTTAGAATTATTTTTAAGAGAATTGAATGTTTGCAAAGACTTTACTATATATTTGAATTTTTCCCAAGAATTTATTATTATTAAATGAATTTTTTCGAAAATTTTTTTTGAAAATTAGAAAAAATTTTCCTGAATCTTTTAGTTGGAATTTTATTAAAAAATTGAAATATTAAAATTTTTATAATAAAAATGTGTCATTTTTTAATATTTAAGAAAAATAATTTTTATACTTTAAAAGTTTTTTTTTAAAAGAAAATAACTGAATTTAAAAAAAAATTTACTGATAATTTTAGAAATAATTGAGTTTTGAAAATGAATTCACTTTTAGAATCATTTTTAAGAGAATTGAATGTTTGCAAAGACTACTAAATAATTGAATTGTTTACAAGAATTTTTTTAGAATTTTTAAAATTTTTTTAGAAGTTTGGAAAATTAATGAATTTTTTCGCATTTTTTTTTAAATTTGAAAAATATTTACTGAATCTTTTAGTTGGAATTTTATTAAAAACTTGACGTATTTAAATTTTTGTAATGAAAATGTGTCATTTTTTAATATTTTAGAAAAATAATTTTTGTATTCTACAAGTTTTTTTTTAAAAAAGAAAAATAATTAAATTAAAAAAAATTTACTGATAATCTTAGAAATAATTGAGTTTTGAAAATGAATTCTCTTTTAGAATTATTATTAAGAGAATTGAATGTTTGCAAAGACTATACTAAAGAATTAAATTGTTTACAAGAATGTTTCTAGAATTTTTAAAATTTTTTTAGAAGTTTGGAAAATTAATGAATTTTTTCGATTTTTTTTTAAATTAAAAAATATTTAACTGAATCTTTTAGTTGCAATTTTATTAAAAAAATTTACATATTAAAATTACCATAATTAATTTTTTTTGAAGAAGTTTATTAAAATATTTAAATCATTGATTTCTTTCGTAAAAAGTTTTTAAAAATTGTGTTTCACATAATTTTTATAAACAAAATCTGTCATTTTTTAATATTTAAAGGAAATAATTTAATATTTTACAAGAATTTTCTTAAAAAGGAAAATAATTGAATTAAAAAAAAAATTACTGACAATCTTAAAAATAATTAAATTTTGAAAATGAATTTACTTTTAGAATTATTTTAAAGAGAATTGAATGTTTGTAAAGACTACTAAATATTTGAATTTTTTTCAATGGATGTCAGAAAAGAATTGAATACTTTCATGAAATTTTATTAAAACTGTATTGAAAATAATTTAATTTCTGCAAACAATTTTACTATTTATAAAAATAATTGAATTCTTTCCAAAGATGTTATTATTTATTTAAATAATTGTGAATTCTTTGGTGGAGTTATTTAACAATTTTTTAAAATATGAATAGTAATAATTAAATATTTACTTCGCAAGTGACATTTTCAAATTTGATTAGAAATTTATCTAAAAATTAAAA
Source organism: Leptopilina drosophilae (assembly GCA_032873175.1). Taxonomy (NCBI): domain Eukaryota; kingdom Metazoa; phylum Arthropoda; class Insecta; order Hymenoptera; family Figitidae; genus Leptopilina; species Leptopilina drosophilae. Next base: position 18,107,726 of record CM065481.1, read on the forward strand.
TTTGGAAATTAAAAAATTTGTAATTTGCATTATAAGAAATTGAACAGCAAGTTCAGCGCACCAGCGCGCGTAAAATTTGCCAGTTAATTAATAAATTGTAAATACAAATCGTGGCTAATTATAAGTAATTAAATTATCACAATATGTTTTTCAAAAATGTACCTACTGCCAATATTAATAAAAAATCTTTTAATTAAAAAGGTAAAGAATCAATAATGTAAATTTTTTTTCATTTAGTAATCATTATTAATTAATCAATTTATTTAGTGATTAATATTTTCAATTATATTATTATTATTATTATTATTATTATTATTATTAATATTATTATTATTATTATTACTAATATTATCATTAAAAAATTGTTATAGTTAAAATAATATTTTTATTTAAAACAACTGTATTTTTTCACGAAAGACGAGAAAAGAATAAAATTGTCATATTCTAAAAGGCTATTAAAAACTTTACATGTTTCGAATGTATTTCCTTAATTTTTATACAACATTTAAAAAAAGACACAAAGAATATGCATGTTACTGAAATTAGTACACATAAAATTCTCTACTACTAAAGGTGTTAAGAGTAAAATATTCTCTATAAAATTTTTCCATCAAAATGTGAGGACATTTCTTTTTCCTATTTTTTTTTTTTTTTTGTTTCTTTCGTCATGTTGTTGTGTAAAAACGAGATATGGTAGAATGGCATTAATTGCTAAGACTGCAAAGAATTTCACTGAAAATAATGCAGGAAAAGCTCGTGGTAAAGGAAAATGTAGCGAGCCTCGAGTGCTTCGTCAAACATAACGTGACCCAGCTGGAAAACTGGAAGCTTAGCGACTACTTTTGCTTACTTTAAAGAAGAAATATTATCGTTGATGATAGTTTTTATTAATTCACTGTCAGCAAAAAAATAAGAGAGAAACTGCATTAGTGTTTTTAATTCTCAAATCTGAATTAACAAAACTTCTATAAAACTCTAATCACAAATCAACAATGCGGAATTAAAAGCGAAAAAGTACATTCAGTTTTTAAAAAAGAACAAGAATTTCTCATCCTTCAGAAAAAATGACAAGATTTGTTGATTTTACCTCTAAATACGTAGGTGTACAAGAAAAAAATTAACAAGATATAAATTAAATATCTAATACCACGTTACTTTTTTGCCATACTAAATGAAACACGTGACAAAAAATGTGCAGAAATGAATTATTAAATAAAATCCTGAATGTTTTTGCTTACACGTGTTCGATATTTGAAAACATAAAATGCAAATTAAAACAAAAAAGGAAGAAAAAAAATGAAAATATAATCTATATAAAAGCAAGAAGGAATATTTGAATAGATTGTAAAACCTGAGGGCGTAACAGATGGTCGATTTCTCATATAAGCTGATTGAGCTTTCACTAAGTTTTCCAGCAGCTTGAAAATCTCGTTCTTTTTTTCAACTCCTTTTTTTTATTTCATTATTGTTATTAAATAAAAAATTATGTACAGAAAACTCAAAGTTTTTGCTCAGTAGCTTTTCTTATTACTATATGTTACCCATTATAATATACTTCATCATCATCATTCTTTTTCAGAAAAATATTTTTATTCGCAAGAAAACTCGTAAGAAAAAAAATTTTTTTTTACAATAATTCTTTTAATTTATTATTTCCAATTAAAAAAAAACATTTCTTTATATGAATTATCAGTAGTGAAGGAGTATTTTAATTAGACAAATGATTAAAATTTTAAACTACTTTTTAGTAGAAAAATATGTATTTCGCCAGACGAATAGAATATTTTTTATAATTTCTTGTTTTAATTGCAAATGAGTTTTTTGTCTCTTTTTTTGTAAGAAACATGTATTTTTTACCTACGAAACAAGTAGTAAAAATCTATTTTATTCAGATGGTTCTTTGTATTTAAAACGTACGTAGGAAGGTTAATTTTAAAAGACAATTTTTTTGTAATTTTATTTTAAGTAAAAAAATTAAATTCTACTCTACGTTAAAAGTCAGTTTTAGTATTAAAAAATTATTTTTAGCCAGAAGTTATGTAATCAGAATTTGGTAATTACAAAAAAAAATTGTAAATATCAATTTAAAAAAAAAAAATTTTTTTAATTTATTTTTTGACTTTTTGTAATAAAAATATAAGTAGTAACTGTTATTTTTAGTCAGGTAAATTTGTTTGTAATTTTAAACAGCAAAAATTAGTCAATTTTTACTAATCAATTAGTTAAGAATAACAAATTAATAGTTACATTTTTAGCTTATAAAATAACTAAAATTTTCAACATTTTTTGTAACTAATTCAATTAGTCAAATTTAACTACTTTATTAATTACTTATGTAAATTAGTTATTTTTTTAACTAATAATTTTTTACTTTCTACTAAGATTTGTTCTTTATTATTTATTCTTTACAAATAGAATTTAAGCAAAAAAATTTTATTGAGTAAAAAAATTAATAGCAAGACTACATTTTACAGTACGATTGACAAAAAAAAATCGCTAGGTTACTAGAAATTTTAATCTAAGAAATATATTTTCATTTTAGACAAAAAAAATTTTTTTAATTTTATAAAATTTATAAGTAGTAGAAATTATTTCAATCAGACAAACAGAAATCATTTTCGTATTAACAATAATTTACAAAAAACAATTTTAGTCGGAAGAGTGTAAAAGAATTTTCTACATAAATTTTATCAATACTGAAAAATTATTTTAGTCATATACACTCTCTAAAATTGAATTAGATAAAAATAATCGATTTGATAGCAAAAAAGGCAGACTCAAATAGTAAAATTCTACTAATGAAATAATTAATAGTAACTGAATTTGTTAAATTATCTTTTAGGTTACGTAAAAATAAATAAATAACTGAAATTTTTTGTAAAAAATTCAATTAGTAAAAATAAATAAACTTTGACTAATTTTGTAGTTATTTATTCACTAATAGTAATTATAACTACTATTAATAAATTATTTTTTACTAATTACAGATGCAAAAAGTCAGCCACTATTTTACTAATAATTATTTGTTGTTTTTAACTGATTCAGATTTAGAGAGCAACGAATTAAATTTTTAATCAACTTTTTTTAATCAAAGTAGAAAAATATGAATTCAGCCAGTCGAATAGTATGTTTTTGTAATTTTTTCTTTAAGTCTTGTTTGTATCTTTTTTATCTCGAAAATATATTTTCAACTTTCAAAACAAGTAGAAAAGATCAATTTTAGTCACACATATTTTTTCTAATTAGAATATAAATTAAAAAGGTCAATTTTACTAGGACAAATTTTTTTCAATTTGTAGTATTCGTAGCAAAACTGACTTTTCGTAGTCAGAAGAGTACATTACTCTGGCAGAACGAATTTAAATTTTAAACAAGTGAAAGAATCAGAAAATTTTATTTTGTAGTTTTTTTTATAAGTAGAAAAGGGTAATTTTAGTAGAAAAAAAGGAATTCACTCAGACTTTAATTTAATTAATTAATATTAATTTTTTATTTTAAAATGTAAATTAATGATTAATTTACTAATTTATTATTTATTATCATTCTACTTTTTCATTTAAATTAGTTAAATTCCAAAAAAAAATATTATACATAAATTTTTCTCTACACTGAAAAAAATTTTAATTGATTCAAATAACCGATTAATGGACTATTATCAATTAAATATTTACTTGAATCAAATAATATTTAATGGAGTCAATTAAATTGTATTTGTATCAATAACTTTAGTATTTGAAGCAAATATGAACTGAACCATTTAATTGACTCTAATAAATATTATTTGATTCAAGTAAATATTTAATTGATAATAGTCAATTAATCGGTTACTTGAATCAATTAAATTTTTCTTCATTGTATTAAATTATCAGTAAATTTTAATTATTTTCCTAACAAAAAAAAGATGATCAAATTAATTGATTATTTTGTTTATAATTCAAGTGCAGAGATTAAAAACACAACTTTCGTTCAAGAATAGTTTCTAATAGGTAAGAAAAAAATTTTAATATAAAAATTTAGGTAAATATTAATGCTGTTATCGACTGCGGAAGAAGAAGAAAAAAGAAGAAGGGGAATAAAAAACGAAGAAGAGGAAGAAGAAGAAGGAAATAGAAAGAAAGTTCCGTATTCATTAAAAATTTCCACTTAATGCATTTCATTAAACTTTTTTTTCTACTTTCTTAACAAATCGCGTATATTTATACCTTTTAGGAAGTGATTCGGAAACTTATAAGAATACTTGTTTTTCCATCTATATAGATAGAAAATTCTTGAATCAACGAGTAACTCTCCTTAATCACATCAGCAGCATTTCCTTCATTCGACGAACGTCCTATAAATCTTTCCCTCTTCTCCTTCATCTCACCCTTCCACCTTTCTTCTTACTCTTTTCACACACACACACAAACACAATGAAAAAAGAAACTTCATTTCACCAAACTACAAGTCCCTAACTTTTGGAAAAATCAGAAAACCTTGTTTCCCGCAATTCATTAAACCTTCCCATTCACATTTTTCCCTTCTTTTCTCTTTCACAAATTCCCATTTTCTTTCAAAGTCCAGAGAAGAAGAAAACTATTTGTGGACGTCCACATGAAAAGGGCCCATTTTGGCACTATTGAAGTTATCAATATGGGCGTATTCATGGCAAAATTTGGAAAATTTTGAGTAGTCTTAGAACTTTTTTGGTTAAAAATTCGCTTAGTTACGAATTTTCAAAGTTTAGAACGCCACAAACCTTATTTGGAATAAAACGGAATTAAAGATTGCGATATTAACTGATTGTTGTATCTCTGGTTTATCTTGGAAGTTATTCAGATAAGAATTGTTTCCAGTTCAGGGCACCTTGACGATAAAAAAACCAACAGGTTTAAAATTTTTAAAACCATCCCCTATCTTAATTTTCAAAAATTTCGTACTTAAGTACTAAAAATCGCCAATATGGGCCCTATTCTATAAAGGAGAATTTTTCTATTAAAAAACCATTTTTTACAAGATTAATGATTAGGTACAATTTTATTGTGTCATTTGAAGAAAAAGAATAGATATCAAACTTATTAAAAAATTTTTGACAGTCTCTATTGTGAAAAAAATTACGCAATATCCAAATTTTCATTTCGACAATTACGAAAAAAGAGTCTTAACATCAATATCTATGGTTCTTTTGAGAAGTTATTCAGACAAGAATTTTTTACAGTCCAGGAAACCTAAAAGATTAAAAACCAATAGGTTTTAAATTTTTAGAACCATCCCCCCCCTCTTAATTTTGAAAATACGAAAAACCGACAATATGGACCCTTTTCTAAAAAGGAGAAATTTTCTATTAAAAAACCATTTTTTACAATATTAATGATTAAGTACAATTTTATTGTGTAATTTGAAAAAAAGAATAGATATTATACTACCAGTCAAAATTGAGAGACCACCCATTTTCAGACGAATGAAAAACGTTTCAAAACATAAAATTTATGAAAACTAAAATTTTTTTCTTTTTATATTTTGAAAGATGATAAAATTTTGAAAAGAACAAGATATTTTAGAAGTCATTTAGCCAATATTTAATTTAGATATTTTTAAAAAATCGTCATTTTCAATGTTTTACAAAAATTTGAATAACTTCAAAAATAATAAACGCCTTTAATTGATCTTAGGCTTATTTTAAAGGTCATTTACTACACTATAAAAATTACTTATAAACTTTAACGTGTAATTTTTTTCTTAGAAAATGCAAACCGTCAAAGATGGGCCAAGAAAATTCAAAAAATTAGAAACAATTTTCCTGTACTAAAAACTATTCTAAAAAATATATAAAACATAATATTGTGTAGATTTTTCCAAAGAATATAATTAAAAAAATATGTTTGAATTTTAAACATTATTTTTCTGTTGAAAAGATTGTTCCAAATTTTTTGAATTTTTTTGGTCCATCTTTGACGGTTTGCATTTTCTAAGAAAAAAATTACACGTTAATGCTTATAAGTAAGTCTTGTAGTGTAGTAAATGACCTTTAAAATAAGTCCAGGATCAATTAAAAGCGTTCATTATTTTTGAAGTTATTCAAATTTTTGTAAAACATTGAAAATGACGATTTTTAAAAAATATCTAAATTAAATATTGGCTAAATGACTTCTAAAATATCTTGTTCTTTTCAAAATTTTATCATCTTTCAAAATATAAAAAGAAAAAAAATTTAGTTTCTATAAATTTTATGTTATGAAACGTTTTTCAATCGCCTGAAAATGGGTGGTCTCTCAATTTTGACCGGTAGTGTACACTTATTAAAATTTTTATTGACAGTCTCTATTATGAAAAAATTGACGTAATATCCAAATATTTATTTCGAAATTTACAAAATAAAGATTCTAACATCAATATATCTCTGGTTCTTCTCGGAAGTTATTCAGATAAGAATTGTTTACAGTCCAGGACACCTTAAAGATGAAAAATCAACAGGTTTTAAATTTTTCCACACCTCCATTTTTAAAATGCGGATTACTTTTGCAAATGACCGACAAAATGGGCCCTTTTCTCTTTTCTAAAGAACCAATGAAATCAAACAGTTAAATTATCGATAAATTAATGAAAACCACATGATTCGACTCGGCAAAACTTGTAGATTGATAATAAAAAAAAAATAAGATTTTGCTCTAAAATTACTAAATTGCGATTATCTGGAAAAATGGAACCGACAAAATATGGACCCTTTTTATGTGGACGTCCACATTTTATAAATTAAACGAGTGTACGGTCAAGATTATTTACTCTCTAAATTTAAATTAGTCAAATTATAACTATTTCAATTAGTAACATGGCTTTTTACTAATAAATTAGTTATTTTACTATTATCTACAAACAAATTAGTCACATTTTCATTACTAAATCAAATAGTAACCCTATTCTACTAATTCAATCAACAACATTAGATTACTAATTGAATTACTTAAAGTATTCTTCTTAAAGATAACATAACCTTAATTTTGAGATTTTATTTCGTAAATAACTCCTGATTTTTAAAAAGTCTATTAACAACAGTTTAAAAATTAGTTAATTAAAATACTGTAATAATACATAATATATATGTATTTCATGAATGACATTAAACTGTTAATTAGGAAAAAAAAATATTCTGCGCTTTGGCAAATTGCATCGTTTCTTTTTGTCTTGTTGACGCGTCTCACGTGAACAATTTTGTAACTTTACAGTTTTGTTTAAAATAGAATAAAAAAATAATTATAATTTTATGTGGAACTGAAATACTGGATCATTTTCTGAAAATGTGTAAGTACCTGTTTATATATGTATTGACTAGAGTATTATTCAATTCAATAACTAATTGTTCAGAAAATATTTAGGTTACGTTTTTAAACAAAACATATTTTTTACGATTAACGTTTAAATTTATTAAATCTTTTTTATATTGATTATCATTTTCTACTATTTTATGCACTGTATTTAAATAATATGATTATAGAGAAAAAATCTCCTGTCTCTGTTTTGTTTTACATACATATTCGAATCAAAATAAAAAATTCCAAGCCAAAGAGTTCTGTCTCGTCATTGAATGTTACTCTCACGCAATTTAATCCTAATGAAAACATTTCTTATAACTCTGATCAAGATGAGATCGAAATTCTCTATTGTCGTAAAATCGATTTAACAACGTGTGTTTAGATATCTAAATTTAAAATTTATAACTATTTTTATCAAACTTTTATATTTAAACTTACTTTAACTTCGTCACGCATTTTTGTTTTTAATTGTTAGTACATAGTGCGTATTTGTTACAATTAGAGCTGTGATTTTGTAGTAAAAAATAATAATAATTTCAAAGTGTACCCCAAAGGTATTAATTATTTTAATAGAAATGTCTTGTTTGAATAAAATTACTTACACTGAAAAAACCTAGTCTCAAAATGAGTATCATACGCTACTCATTTTGAGTTGCAACAAAAATGAGACTCTTAGGTGGCGCCACGTTCTATGGCGTTTAACATAGTCTCATTTTGAGATGCAACAAAAATGAGACTGGGTTTTTTGTGTGTAAATTGAATAAAGTGTTTTCCACATAACTTATTTCATTTTGAAAAACAATTCTATTACTGTTACATTTAGTTAGAAATTTACTAATTCATTCAATAAGTTAAGTTACTTATTTATTTAGTAGCCTCTATACTACCAATTCAATTAGTTAACTTTGACTAATTCACAGTAAACGAATCCGTCCTATTTGAATTAGTCCAAATCTACTGTGAATTAGTCAATATCTACTAATTCTAGAGAGTGGAATTAAATAATGTAAATATAATTTTCGTCTAAAAATGAAATTCAACTCAATTTGTCGTTTAGAAAGATAAGTTGAAAGAAGATGAAAATGGAGAAAGAGAGAGAGAAGGAGATGAAAATGAAGAAAGAGGGAGAAAGAAAGAGAGAGAGAGAGAGAGAGGGAGGGAGGGAGAGAGTTTGTTATAGAAAGGATAGAAGGAGGGGGGAAGTGGAAAAGGAAGATAGCAGAGAGATGTACGCGGAAGTGTATACATATATAGAGAGCTGTATAGGTAGAGCAAACAAACCGACCGCTGATTACAGAGACTGCTTCTGACAGCCCATCAAATATTCCGCGTTTACGTGTACGTCGACGTCACTAGGTATTCCGTGCTTGTGTTCACCACCTATCCCACGTACCTACCTAGTTTCTCTACCCTTCATCCACCTTCACCCTCAGACCATGCTCCACAAGTTGACTCACCAAGGAGTCTGAGGGTTTACCGCCAGAACCAGTTCCATCTCGAACTCCTCTCTCACTACCGACACATTCTCTATATCCCATTTCTCCATCTCTCTCTCTCGCTCACCTCAATCTGTCTCTACATATTGTTCTTTTATCCTAATGTCTATATCTCGGTGTGATTCTTTTCTTCCACTCTCTCTCTCTCTCTCTTTCTCTCATAATGGCAAGACATATTTCATTACCTTCCAACGACAATTATTACACAGGCCTGTGTAATAATAATAAAAAAAGAAAAACACAAAAAAAAGTTGTCTGCTTTTTGAAACAGACATACATATCTTATAGTAATTATGAAACTGAAGTTACCAACGTTGATTCAACGAAAAACTTAAAAAAAAATTTTCTCAGAATACAAATTTTCTTTGTATATTTTTAACCCAAGTAAACCCTCCAAACCCTAAAATAAAAAAAAAACGTGGAAAAAAAGTGATTTTTATTCTTTTTTTAAAATTTTTTCCAAAAATCACGAAATTTTAATTAAATTCATAATTTCTCGCCTCGGTAGTAATTTTTTTCTTTTGATAATTGTTTATTCTAATGTCGAGTGCCATTTAAAAAAAATTGCAAGTAGTTCCAAGTCGGGGAAAGCAGTGATTTTGGTTTTTCTGTCACGGATTTTTTGAAAATCCGTAAATTTGAAGTAATTTAATAATTCCTCGCCTCGGTAGTTAATTTTTTCTTTTGATAAATGTTTATGTTAATATTACACGTTATTTAAAAAAAATTTTAAGTAATTCCAAGTCGGGGAAAGCAGTGATTTTGAATTTTTTGGTGTCACGAATTTTCCAAAAATTCCGAAATTTTATTTAAATTCATAATTTCTCGCCTCGGTAGTCATTTTTTTCTTTTGATAATTGTTTATTTTATCATTAGGCGTTATTTTAAAAACATTTCTAGTGATTTCAAAGTCGGGGGAAAGTAGTGATTTTTATTCTTTTTTTTGAATTTTTTCCAAAAATCACGAAAATTTAATTAAATTAATAGTTCCTTGACCCGGTAGTTATTTTTTTCTTTTGATAATTGTTTATTTTAATATTAGACGCAATTTGAAAAAAAAAATTGTACGTTTCCTAATCGGGGAAAACAGTAATTTTGGCTTTTTGTCACGGATTTTTGGAAAATCCGGGAATTTTAAGTAATTTAATAATTTCCCCGCCTCGGTAGTTAATTTTTTCTTTTGATAATTGTTTATGTTAATATTACACGTTATTTAAAAATTTTTTTAATTATTTTAAGTCGGGGAAAGAAGTGATATTGAATTTTTTTTGTGTCACGAAAATTCCAAAAATTCCGAAATTTATTTTAAATTCATAATTCCTCGCCTCGGTAGTTACTTTTTTCTTTTGATAATTGTTTATGTTAATATTACACGTTACTTAAAAAAAAATTCAAGTGATTCCAAGTCAGGGAAAGCAGTGATATTTATTTTTTTTTGTCGAATTTTTTCCAAAAATCCTGGAATTTCATTAAAAAAATCAAAATCACTGCTTTCCCCGACTTGGAATCACTTGAAATGTTTTTAAAATAACGTCTAATGTTAAAATAAACAATTATCAAAAGAAAAAAATGACTACCGAAGCAAGGAATCATTGATTAATTTGCAATTTCGGGATTTTTGGAAAATTCGTGACAAAAAAAAATTCAAAATCACTTTTTTCCCTGACTTGAAATTACTTAAAATTTTTTTTAAATAACGTGTAATATTAACATAAACAATTATCAAAAGAAAAAATTAACTACCGAGGCGGGGAAATTATTAAATTACTTAAAATTCCCGGATTTTCCAAAAATCCGTGACAAAAAAACAAAAATTACTGTTTTCCCCGGTTTGGAACTACTTGGAATTTTTTTAAAGGGCACTCGATATTAGAATAAACAATTATCAAAAGAAAAAAAGTACTACCGAGGCGATGAATTATGAATTTAATTGAAATTTCGTGATTTTTGGAAAAAATTTGCCAAAAAAAAATAAAAATCACTTTTTTTCCACGTTTTTTTTATTTTAGTGTTTGGAGAGTTTACTTGGGTTAAAAATATACAAGAAAAATTTATATTCTCAGAAAATTTTTTTTTAAGTTTTTCGTTGAATCAACGTTGGTAACTTCAGATTCATTAGTAATTTTGCCCGCTGAAAACGAATCTGAAGTCAGAATTGCTCCATCACCATCTGTTTTTTTTAAATCGAGAAAACTACCCTTAACTTCAAATTTAAAAAATTAAAAAATTAAAATAAAAATTAAAATTTAATTGTAAAAAAATTGAATCGCAGATATCTCTTCAAAACAAAAGAATAAATTTATCAACTTCTGCTACATCAAGTCAGAAACAATGTCAACATTGCTTTAACACCCTTTGTTTTTTTTAACTCGAAAAAACTACCCCTAAAATGTAAAAATTCAAAATTATAATAGAAAAACCCACATTGGTTTTCAAAACAACAAAAAAAATTTATGTACTTCTCTTTCAACATTTCAAAAGCAATATCAAAATTATTTTATCATCCACTGTGTTTTTATATTGAAAAAAACTACCCCCAATATGTAAAAATTCAAAATGTATAATAAAAAAATGAAAAACCACATTGTTTTTCAAAATAGAACAATAAATTTATGTACTTCTCTTTCAACAACTCAAAAGCAATGTCAAAATTGATCCATCATTCTTTGTTTTTCAAATTTTCAAATCCTCCAAAAACTACTGATACGAAGATTTCAAAGTAATTTAATTTTAAATTAAACTGACTTCAATTATAACATTTTTTTACTAAAATAAATTTTGAAATCAGTTTTCTTTACCGATGGAAATAGTAATATTAATTAATAAAAAAAAACAATGGAAATAAACTCAGTATTTAATGGCAGTTTATTATACTTTGGAATATTTTAATACTTTAAACGTTAAGTTTAGTTTAAGTCAGATAAAGTAGTTAAATTCTCAGAAATAAAGTCCATTGGCGCAGTGGTCTTAGTCAGTGTAAAGTCAGACATATAGTTTAATTTCTACAAAATCATATAGAAAACTAATTTGTTAATTACTTTCAGCAACTAAATTTTACAACTTAAGTCAGTTTAATAACAATTTTTTATTATTTTAACCCTGGAAAACTTTGTATAAGAAGTCAAACTTTGTTCAAGTCAGACAAAGTGGTTTAATTTCCAGCACTACCTCCAATAGTGTCAGTAGTAAAAGTCAATGTAACATCAGACAGATAGATTACTTTTCAGTAAAAAATCAAATGCGCAGCCTATAATTTTTTTTAAATATTCTTTCAACACTTTCAAATTCTACAGTGAATAGATGAAATTTTTAATAAAAAATTCTTTTTTTGGTCAAACGATCAGTTTTAATTTTTACTATACAATCCTGACGTTTCGGTACATGTTGAGTACCATCTTCAGAGCTTTTTTAAAATTTCAAAAATACATTCTCATACAAAAACAATACAAAAATTTTTTTAAACATACTAAAATGGATTTATCTGCAAAAAAATCATTTATTTTCTATAAATTTTTTTGAACATTTCATTTGGGAGAAAAATTAAATTTCTCCCGAATAAAATTTTGAAGCAGAAAAAGCTATTCACTGTTGAATTAATATTACGATCAAAGAAGGAGGAATTGATAATTTTAAATTGAATTTAATTACTTTCAAATTCTTTAAATCCACAGTAAAATTCTGGTCTAAATCAGAAAAACTTCAAAAAAAAAAAATATATATCAGTAGTACAAACTTGATGATAGAAAAAATTTGCATCTAACATTTATTTCTGTACAGAAATAGATATATTCAAAAGATGTTTGATACGTAAATTATAAATGGAAAATTAAAAAAAAAAAATTCCCAGTTCAATTTTTCTGCAGATGGGAAATTTTACAAGTGCAATTGTAACTGGATTTTTTTTTTCACTGATAGGAAAATTCTACTATCTTGAAAAAGTAATTTCTGAGTGAGCCTCGACTTTTACTACTTATGGCAAAATTCCAATTATAGAACTTTCTCAATTTTCATCAAACAAAATGATATCTAAAAATACGAGTGTTTTTTCTTCTTTTTCGCCTCTTTTTCTTATATGGGTGAATTTTCTGAAAGTGACATTTTTGATGTCTCGATTAATTTTACAAAATCTACTCTTTAATAATTATTATCAATTTCCATAGTGAAAATTTAGCACTTATTTATCATTTTTAAAAGAAAATTAAATAATTTTATTCAACTTAATTTACGTAATAACTAAATTACTTTCATCTCCGAAGCCTTTTCAACATGTCTCCAATGGGACTTCTACAATAAAATTAAATTTTCATGGTTTTTTTCAAATTCTCAGAAATTTTTTAAAAATATTGTCAGAAAGTACAATGTTTTTTCTATCATTATGTGCATTTTAAAAATTTGTAGACCTTACTTTTATTTTTGATAAAAATGTTTAATCTTTGTCTTCAGTTTTAGGTTAAAATTACTTTACAATGATTACTGACATTTTAGACTTTAAAAATATCTTAAACAAAATTTTAATGCACATTAAAATAAAGCTGAGAATCTGACGTTAAATTTTCCTATATTTTATCTACAAAAAGGAGAAAAATTATTGCTGTTATAAATAATCGAAATTTACATTTTTCTCCGAGTAAAAATTAATTTCATCTCCGAAGCCTTCCGTTTTAATAAATAACTGAATGTAGAAGTAAATTTAACAGAATATTTCGATGGTAATATAAAATTAGGGTGTGAGATTTGTATGTTTTACTAAAAAACATATTTTAATTGCGCCCTAATGTATACAAATATGAAAGAAAATTTATTTTTCATCTCCGAAGCTTTTCATCTCCGAAGCCTTTTCCTTGAAATATGCTAGTTTTTCTTTTGTTTTTAGTATTTACCTGCAATGCTTTGAAAAAATGGGGCGGTAGCGATTCTACGCAATTAAATTCTACAAATAAAAATTCAACACAGTAAACTCTACACGAGAAAACTTTCACTTTATATTTAGACAAGTAATAATAATAATTCTACGCAAATTAATTCTACATAATGAAACTCTACGCATTCTAATTAAATAAAATATAATTTAATTAATTTTTAAAAATTCTTCACGATTAAATACTACACCAATAAATTCTACAAAGTTTAATTCAACGCATGATAAAATATATTTTTTATTATTCTTTATAAGTTGTTAACTCTACGCAGTTAAATTCAACACCAGATAATTCTACAAAAATATATGCATTTTAATAAATAGATTTTTTAAAAATTCTACGCAATTAAATTCTACAAAAAATAATTCTACAAATTTTAACTTTTTTTATAATAAATTTTTTAAAGATTAAACTCTACACAAGGAATTTCTACAAATATAATTCTACGAGAAAAATGTCTACAGATAGCAATTGTAATATTTAATTTAATTAAATTATTAACTCTACGCCGTTAAATTAAATACCAGATAATTCTACGAAAATAAATAAATTTTTTAAAAATTCTACGCAATTAAGCACTACAATTCAAAATTCTACACAAATTTAAATTAAATTTTTTTTCTTTTTTTCAAAGTTAATTAATAATAATTCTACGCCGTTCAATTCAACAATAAATAATTATACTCAAATAAACTCTACACGGTAAAACTCAACACAAGTTTGTTTATTTGCGTAGAATTATTTAATGTTGAATTGAACGGCGTAGAATTATTATTAATTGACTTTGAAAAGAAAAAAAAATCCAATTTAAATTTGTGTAGAATTTTGAATTGTAGTGCTTAATTGCATAGAATTTTTTAAAAAATGTATTTATTAAAATGTATTTATTAAAATATATTTATTTTCGTAGAATTATCTGGTATTGAATTTAACTGCGTAGAGTTAACAACTTATAAGGAATACTAAAAAATATATTTTATCATGCGTAGAATTAAACTTTGTAGAATTTATTGGTGTAGTATTTAATCGTGAAAAATGTTAAATAATTAATTAAATTATATTTTATTTAATTAGAATGCGTAGAGTTTCATTATGTAGAATTAATTTGCGTAGAATTATTATTACTTGTCTAAATATAAAGTGAGAGTTTTCTCGTGTAGAGTTTACTGTGTTGAATTTTCATTTGTAGAATTTAATTGCGTAGAATCGCTACCGCCCCGAAAAAATTAACCCAAATTACCATTAAATCAAATACTTCAAATACATTTATATTTTCATCCAATTGAATATATTTGGTATTAAAATATACAAATTATTAATTTTTAATCAGTGTAATTTTATTTTCGATTTCGTGAACGCGATATTGGCGTGAATTTTTAATAGAAAAGCTCGCCAATTAAATAAAATTAATTTCATGGAGCAGCAATAATATTTTTCAAATGAAAAAAACTTTAATATTTTTAAGAATTAATTTTGCGCAACCTAAAAATCTTACTCTTGAGTATGAAATTAAGTAGTTTTAATAGAAAAAACCATATAATTGAAGAAAAAAATTAATTCAAAAACTGAAATTTAAAAATTTCACTTTCAGAAAATTAACCCATATAAAATTTAAAAGAAATTATTCTAATCAAAAAATAACTTTTTGAGTGGGAATTTCACGCGAAATGTCTCTTTATGTAATAAAAGTATTTGTTCCTTTTCGATTCATTTTCTCAATTTTACATTCTCAAACTATCTGCTTTGCCTCTCAACATTATCTGTTTCCATCTCTGTCTGTCCCACATTCTCCCTTTCCTTTTCTGTCTCTTTTTCTCATTTTATTTCTCTCTCCATCTCTCTCTCTCTCTCTTTCTCTCTTTCTCTCTCACTCTCTCTCACTCTCTCTAACTCTCTCTTTCCCTCATTTTCTCTATCGTTCCCTCTTCCTCTGTCTGCCTCCTTCTCTCCTTGTCTATTTTCCTTCCTCTCATCATGCTTGCTTCTCCTCCCATACACCAGCCTTATCTTCGACTTCACCAATTTCCCTCCGTAAATTCGATTATCTATAGATATATATGTATATATATAGTGCAACCTGTCTATTTTCCCTCCCTCGCTCCCTCACTCTTTTCTCTCTCCTCCACACTAAAGCAGAGTAAGCAAGATCGAAAGGATGCGCTCCACGGGTTGCCAAACTATCTAAGGTCAATTGACTTGCGGCGAAACCACCGACCGATGTAACATCAGCATTCCGGAATTCACTCAGTGAACGAGACACTGATTCGGGCTTTGCTAGGGATAAAAGATTTGTTGCGATACGAAATGTCCTGTTTGCACAGGAGGAGCTAGTTTTGTCGGTGAATTAGAATTACTCAGGTTCTTGTATTTGTCACTGTATGTGTGTCTCTGTGTGAGTGTGTCTCTCTCTTTCTACATATATATCCAAGAGACTTTGGACTTTGTCAATTGAAACAGGAAAGGAAAACATTTACCCAATTTCGAATTGATGGAACTCTGTTTTAGTGTCGAATGGTCTTGCATTTGAATTTATTCAATATATAAACTATTCCCAAGTATCTTAATTATAAGAAAGTGAAACTTTATTTTTCAAATGACCAGAGTTGAAAAATGATTCTATAGAGTCATTCCATTATTTTTCGACTAAAATCGTTGCCGAGTAATTTTAAAAAATTGTACTATTTTGCAGAAATGATTTTAAAGATAATATTAGGATTACCGAACAAAACGAATTTTTTAAATGTTTCTCATATTTATTGTGAAAATAAGCATCTAGAGTATATGAAGTCGTAAAAACTCTCACATTTTCATCTATTAGAAAATATTAAAGAAAACAAATTATAAAAACGTAAAAAAAATTTAGATTTTTCTAAGAATGAATTATTTTATTATTATAAATTGGTAGAAACAATTATTAATAAGAAATATTAAATAAAAAATGAAATGAATGGAATTTGCAGAAATAGGTTATTTACCAGGTGAACTTTAAAATATTTTTTTAATTTAATATTTCTTATTAATAATTGTTTCTACCAATTTATATAATAATAAAATAATTCATTCTTAGAAAAATTTAAATTTTTTTACGTTTTTATAATAAATTATGTGTTTTCTTTAACATTTTCTAATAGATGAAAATGTGACAGTTTTTACGACTTCATATACTTCATATACTTTAATTACAATAATTTTAAAAATAATTGTCGCTCATAAATTTTCTCAATGGATTTTGATTTCATATCATTTTAAGTGTATGTGGATATTTTTAAAAAAATTTTGAAAGGCGCAGAACATTAAAAAAATTAATTATTTATAAAAAATTTATTAAATAATTATTTAAATAAAAAAAGTATTTTAAAAAAGTATTCTTTTTTATTTTTTTAAAGTATTTTATATTAAAATATAAACTTTTTAAAAAATTAAAGGTTATATACATGGAAATTATGATGAAAGAAATTTAGTTCTTATTTTTAATATATTTTTTTCCTGTCTATCAATATATTATTATTTGCAGTCTTGTGTTATTATTATTATTATTTTCTAATTTAATTTTAAATATTTGATAAATTTGAGTTAAAAATAAATAAATTAGTATTATAATTAAATAAATCAATTAATGAATTACTGATAAGACGAATAAATAACATTACTATTAAAATTTTTCTTTTTAATAGTAAACAAAAATTATTTAATAATTAAAGGATATAATTAAAAGAATTTTCCTTTTAATAGAAGAAGAATTCCTCTTAGACAAAAAAAAAAAAAAGGAAAAAGGAAAAAGGAAAATCCGCTTATGGTAAAAGGATTCATTTTTACTTAAATAGCATTTTTTCTGAGTCTTCAAAATGCCAATTCTTATAAATTTATAAACAAAATATTGGCTAAATGATTAGTTAAAGGTCTTATTTTTTTTAAATTTTATCATCTAACAAAACTTGTACCAAAAAAAATTTTAATTTTCATAAATTTTATTGTAAAAAATTTTTTTCATTCCATGGAAAAATGGCTGTACTAACAATTTTGAACGGTACTGTAATAATTTTGTTTCAATACATCGTAAGTTTGGTTGGATAAAAATAACGTTTAATTCAATAATAAAATATGTTTAAATTAAACACACTTTTTTGGTTGACTGCTATTAATACTTTGTCTGAATTAAACCAAATTTAAATAATTAAATACAATTAAAATTTAAATAATTTTCCCTCTTTATTTGTTCTCTTTTGGGAAAATACTTTTAATTTTTATTTCGGGAATATGAAGTATTTATATTATAAACTGCCTTTAATTCCTGATTTTATCAGATTTCCTATTTATAAAAATAAAAGTAGAAACCCATTTGTCTTGCTCAATATTGATATTTAATTATTTGCTACTTTTACTGGAACGTATTTCTTAAAATTAAACTCTATTTCTCACTTGTTACTAACTCTTATTACTAATGAGAAAATTTTATTTTTACCCAGCACATAATATGGGAATTAAAAATAAACTTGTATTTGTCTATTGTCTAACAAATCTTATTTTCATCAAATAATTTTTATTTATTATAATTATCTATTTGAAAAATGATTTTGTTTTGGCCTCAGAAAATTTTTCAACCCTTTTTATCGTACTTGATATTTATCATTACACTGAAAAATAAATTTAATTTTCTCAAATAACCGATTAATTGACTATTATCAATTAAATATTTACTTGAATCAAATAATATTTATTGGAGTCAATTAATTTGTATTTGAAGCATTTGAAGCAAATACCATTTAATTGACTCTAATAAATATTATTTGATTCAAGTAAATATTTAATTGATAATAGTCAATTAATCAGTTATTTGAATTAATTAAATCTTTTTCAGTGTATTATTATAATTGAGAACTTCGAAGTTGAAATCTTCGGAGTTGTTACTTTTGACAATAAAAATTTACTCGCCTCGGCATTAAAAAAGTATCAATAGTATACGGCAAAATGACTTTAATTTCAGAGACATAATAAACGGGACATTCATAACCATACTAAGATATTCTATACATACAAACCTGAATTGACATTTTTTTTTTTTTTTTGAGCGAATTGACATTTTACAGAAAATAATGTATATATTTTCTGTTGTGACATTTTTTTTTTTAATATACCGTGTGTTTCATCCCGCGTAATGAAACAAAGAGAGCAATATGAAGATAGAGAAATAGAGATAAATATCATTCAAGTTGAAAATACAGACGTCCGGAACTGGCAAAGTCGATGTACCAACTGGGGAGCTGTTTTCACGTTCCCAGAGAATATCAAAGTGCATGATCCTCGAGGTGGATTCTATGTTTAAAATTAGCATTAATATGGAAAATAGAGAAACGAATGTCCCTCACAGCAAAGATCGAGTTACCTTCACTTCTCACATTATCTAATACAAACGCAATGCACAAGTACTTTCATTATTTCATACATGTATGCTGTACATATATAGATATTTTTCGCAAAAAAAAATTGTGTATATATACTGCTTTTAAGTGTACATACATATATATTCTCGAAGGATTAAATTTCTCATTTAGAACAATTGTGAATTAACAGTCGAGATAAAAAAGAAAGAAACTATCAACTGTGTAAATTTGAATGAGTTCAAAATAATTGTTGATAAAATCATTGCTGACTTTTTGCTTCCAGTAAATAGTAAAAAGGGAGCTAATTACAGACGAATTAATATTAAATACGAAACTATAGTCTCTCCTATTTAAATTAATTAATTTCCTAATTGCACTGAGAAAAAATTTAACTGATTCAAATAATCGATTAATTGACTATTATCAATTAAATATTTACTTCAATCAAATAATATTTAATAGAGTCAACTAATTTTATTTAATTTTTTTAAAATTTTATTTGAATCAATATTGAATTGAATCAATAACTTTAGTATTTGAAGCAAATACCATTTAATTGACTCTAATAAATATTATTTGATTTAATTAAATATTTAATTGATAATAATCAGTTACTTGAATCAATTAAATTTTTTTCAGTGTAAGCAGTAAGGGATTTAGTAATTTTTTACTTTAAAATAATTGTTATTAAAATTACTGACTTTTCAAAAGTCAGTTTTTACTATCAATAAATAGTAGGAAAGAGAACTAATTATTCTCTAAAACTGATTTAGTGGAATTTTCTGAAATATTCACAAATGCGTAAAATTTGATGGAATTAAAATCAAAATAATACGGTTTTGATGAAGTAATAAAGAAATTGATAAATCTCTTACCTATTCGTAGGCCGAGGATTAGCGTAGGCAACACATGGAATTACAATAGTCTCTTCTATTCTTGCTGATATATACACTAACTTATCATTTAACATTGGCGGCATTGATCCACGAGTTTCTGTAACAAAAATTATAGAGGAAACAAAATTAGAATATTATTAGCAAACAATAAATTAGTAAATTTAATGTATTTAAATAGTTTTCTTTAATTACAAGCTTTCTCTAATTCTGAATTAATAAAAAATTACTATAACTAGCAAAAATCCGCTCGTGGTTGACTTTTCGTTCGCTTCTTGAAATAGAATTGAAAATTTTTAAAGTCACAGAATTAAGAAATTTTAATAAACTTACATTTCTGAAAAATTGTAATAACTCTAAATTTTCTAAAATTAGTTAAAAACCTAAAATATTACCAACTAATAATAAAATACCTGCTAATATTAAAATATTACCTAAAAACATTTTCGTCAAAATTTCAATTATGTTCAATATTTTTTTCACCTTCTCGTCAAAATTTGAATTATCTAAAAAAATAATAAAATTTTTCTCCAAATTTTAATTATTTTCAAAAACTTAAATAATATAAATTATTGGAAAAAATTTCAATTATATTCAGAAAATTTTATCAATTCAAAAATATTTTATATCTACTATATTGGAATTTTCCAAAAGAATTTAATTATTTAAAAACAATTTTAATAAAATTCTACACAAACAATTAACTATTTGCAAAAAATAATAAAAATTTCACAAGAATTTTTTTATAAACTTCTTAGTAATAATTTAATTTATTATTTTCAGGAATTTATAAAATATTCTCGTAGAATTTTCCAATAAAACATGATTTAAAAATGAATTAAAGTTTAAATTTTACATAATAATAGAATATGAAAATAATTTTTAAAAAGTTACATAATAATAATAATAATAATAATAATACTTTTTTAATATAAAATAATGATTTTCACTCGATAAACTTTGATTCTTACAAAACATGAAGAAATCGATTGTTAATTAATTGTTATCTTTATGTTTTATTACAATATTATTAAACTTGATTAATTTCAACAATAAATTGGACTTTGATATTTTTGCAAATCTTAATTTCCATGGAAAAATAAGAATAATTAAATATTTAAAAAAGAAATTATTGTTTTCGAATAATTTTACAATTAATGAAATTCCTAAATAAATTTAACAGAACAATTTTTTCAATAAAATGTTTTCCTTTATTTTCTAAAATATGTTCAATTAAATTTACTAATTGACAAATGTAATTTATAAACATTTTCTTCCTTTATTAAAAAAAACTATAAATTTTATTAAAACACTGGAAATTAAGAAATAGAATTGATACAAATTATTTCCATTTGAAAATTTTCTACAAAATTTTTCTAAGAGAAAAAAATGAGTTTGTAAAAAAATATTGTTATTGAGAAAGAGAAATTATGCATAAATTATATTATCCTACTTCTTAATCTAAATTTTTAACAATTGCAGAAAATTCTGAATGTTAGATTCCTCATCATTGAAAAGATTTTATTTATTTCAAACTTTTTCTATTTTTAACAACAATTGAATTTTACAGATTTTAAAGATAAAGTAGGTTTATGAAAAACTTAAATAATTCAAATTCTTATAAAATTCGTTATATATTTTAATATACATCTCATTCAATATTAAAAATAATAATAGATTTATGGATGAATTTTACTTAAAACACTAAAAAAAATTGAATTTTGGAAAAATTATATATGATTGCAAAAACTCAATTATGTTTAAAAGTTTTTTTTAACATTCTTGTCAAAATTTCAATTATTTTAAAAATTGTTAACAAAATTATTTTCAAAAATTTTCCTCAATTTCATATGAATTCTATTATTTACAATTTTTTTATAAATTTCTTTCCTCTTAAAAATATTACATTAAAAATCAAATTTAAAAAAATAATTCAATTCTTTGGTGAAATTTTATTAAAAATTTATAAAAAATTGAATTTTGGCTAAAAAAATTTACTATTTTTAAAAATAATTGAAGTCTCCTCAAGAATGTTGTTACTTATGAAAAGAATTGAATTCTTCCAAAGAACTTTATTGAAAAATTTGGAGAATAATTAAAATCATTTGAAAAATTGTATTAAAAAATTTTTTAATATGGATTGTTTCAAAGGATTTATTTCAATTTTACAAAATAATTTAATCCTTTTGGAGATTTTTATAAAGAATTAAGAAAAAAATTAACTTTTTTTTAAAAATGATTAAATTCTCCCGAAGAATATTATGATTCATAAAAACACTAAAAAAAAATTGAATTTTGGAAAAATTATAAATAATTGCAAAAACTCAATTATGTTTAAAAGTTTTTTTAATATTCTTGTCAAAATTTCAATTATTTTTAAAATTGTTAACAAAAATATTTTCAAAAATTTTCCTCAATTTCATATGAATTCTATTATTTAGAATTTTTTTTATAAATTTCTTTCTTCTTAAAAATATTATTGAAAATCCTCAATCGAAATCAATTATTTCGTATTTTTAATGAGGTGAAAAATAAATATTATTTTAAGAACCTGAAAAATTTTCTATTTTTAAACCGAAAAAAAGAGGAACTTTCAAATGAACAAAAGCGTGACAATCATGATCAAGTGTTTAATAAATTTTTCCCGCAAAATAAATAATGAAATAAAAATATTTCTGCCCAAAAGTCAGAATGAGAATAATCATTATATATTTAAATTATTTGAAAATAACTAAAAGTATTATTAAAAAAATGGGGCATCTAAAAATTGTTTTACTATTTTATTTTTTATTATAATTTCGATAATATAGTTTTTAACAAACAAATTCTGTAAATATTTTTTCCAAAATAAATATCAAATTTCTTAATCAAAATTTGATTTATAACTTTTTTTTCTACTCAAAACTTGTACTTTGTTTATAAATTGTCATCGAGAAGCAGAAAATGTGAAAAATATTTTCTAATTTTAATTTTCCAACTTTTTTAAAATTTAAAAAAAATGAAAATATTAATTACCTAGTCCTAAAATGTTTGTTACAAAGTGCTAATTTTTCTTGAAAGAAGATAAATATTGATGAGGCTGAAGTCCACAACGTTTTTAAAAACGAAGACAAAAAAATAATAGGACGGTACTTTTATTTTTGATTGTAAATAATGCTATTTTTTGAAAATTGAATTCATAGTAACAACTGATTTCTTAAAAATTAAGGTAGATAAAAATTAGAGATGAATTTTATTTGAAAAAAATTCTTTTTTGATTTTTCGTTTTTAAAAACGTTGCGGACTTCAACTTCGTAAATATTGAAAAATAACATTATCATAATTTTTTAGATTAATAAAAATAGTTTTGTATTATTTGAAAAATGAAAATATTTCTAAATAAAATAAATAAATAAATAAATACCAATATAAATACCTATTCTAATTAAATATTCTTTTGATTAATAAATTAGTTCGAGCAGTTTATTGTAATTATTTAGAAATATTATAATTTAAATCAGTGACAGACTTTTTACTATATAATAAAAATAGAAAAATAACAATAAATTGATGGAAATGAAACAATAGCAATAAAATGATAAAAATAAAATAATAGTAATAATAAAAAAATAGTAATAGTAATTATTATTATTATTATTATTATATTATTATATTATTATTATTTTATTATTATTATTATTATATTATTATTATTAATATTATTATTATTATTATTATTATTATTATTATTATTATTATTATTATTATTATTATTATTATTATTATTATTGCTATTATTATTTTTATATTTAAAGTATATTACAAGAACCATATTTTCAATTTAATATGAACGACTAGTGTATAAATGTACAACTGTATTTCATATATACGGAGGTTCATCAATAACTGCAGTAGTAACGTTCGGATATAGTCAGCCAGCAGTAGGAGGAGACAACTTGCTGAAAGGATTTCTATCGTGACAGTAGTAATATGCGCGAATAGTTGGGCAACGTTAACGTTCGCGGCAATAGCTGATGACCTAAAACCGCAACTATTTCTCCTAACGACACTATAAATTCATTATTACTTTTGTTATAACAATGATATTACTTATGTTATTGACAAACACAGAATGACACTATACACACACACACACATATCTATATGCAAACACATATACTATACTCACACAATGAAACTATATATCGCCTAACTTAAAACTTTCACCATAAAAAATTCACAAAAACTTGATATCACCAGTTTAAAATGAAAATGATCGCGTGGTTAAACTTTTTATATGCCTCTGAAAAGTTTTATATCAATTAAAAGTGAAATTTTACTTTAATCAGTTTTCATATATATATCCAAAAAGCCTTATCATCTCACGGTAGTTTAACTATTTAATTAAAATAGAAAATTTATTGACATATAAAAAAAATTTATTCTGTATTTTAAATTAAATTTAGTGCATTTAAATTAATATCCTTATATTGTCCAGGACGCGCTATTTCAATGCAAAAATAGTGAAACAAAAAGTTTTCCACACTTTTTCTTTATGAAAAAAGGGACAAAAAATAAGCTATATACCTCTGTTCGTCTGGTATTTTAATTTGAAAAGTTTCACTTTCAAAAAAAAAGAAAAAAAAAACCATAGCTTATTACAATCTGTATTAAATTTGACAATTTTTTTTACAGTATTCCTATATGAAATCTTTATTTTCATTTGGTAATAATTGCTGTATTATGGTAATTTGTCTGCAGTTTAAAGTTAGTTGTTTTCTTTTTTGTTTCCTAAGTTTTTTAATAATTTTTCTTTTCAAATTTTTTCAATTTTAAAATTAATATATATTCAAAATCATTGAATTCTTGCAAACAGTTTTACCCAAATTTTTTTTAATAATTGAATTTCTTCGAGGAATTTTATTATTTATAAAAATAATTGAATTGTTGCAAAGAATTTTATGATATAAAATGTAAAAATAAGTAATTAAATTTATTTAAAGAATTTAATTAAAATGGAAAAATAATTGAATTCTTTCGAAATATTGAACTTAAAAAAACATTGAATTCTTTAAAAAGATTTATTAGAATTTCAGGAAATAATTGAATTCTCTTAGAAAATTGTATAAATTTCTTTTTTTATAAAAATTGTATAAATAATTTAATTTATTCAAAGAATTTACTACATTTTAAAAAATTATTAAATTATAAAAGGTTTATTAAAATTCTAAAAAAGAATTCGCATTTTATATTATTATTATTATTATTATTATTATTATTATTAACATAAATTATTATTAAATTATTATTGAAAACTAAAAAAAATTTGTTTCCTTCATACAATATTTAGAACATTGTATTAAAAATATTTTTAATGTTTTTATAAGATTTTTGTAAAATTTTACAAAATAATTGAATGCGTTTAGAGAATTTTATAACGAATTAAGAAAAAAATCAATTCCTCTTGAAATTGGATTAAAAATAATTGAAATTTTCCAAAGATTTAACTATATTTAAAAAAATAATTAAATTGTTTCGAAGTATTAAAAATAATTTAATTGCTTTCTAGGATTTTTAAAAATTTTAGAAAATAATTGAACTATTTTGAAATATTAAATAGATTTTTAGAAATTAATTGAATTCTTTAGGAAATAATTTTATCTTTGCAAAAATTGTACTATATTTGAAAAGAAATTGATTTCTTCCGAGGAATGTCTGTTTATGAAAAGAATTAAATTCTTGTAAAGAATTTTTTCAAAAAATTGGAGAATAAGTAATTGAATTTCTTAGAAGCATTTTATTAAAATTCATAAAAAATAATTAAAATCATTGGAAAAATTATATTAAATTTTTTTTTTAAATTGAATTGTTTCAAAGGATTTATTAAAATTTTACAAAATAATTGAATTCGTTTAGAGAATTTCATAACGAATTAAGAAAAAAAATCAATTCAACGTGAAATTGAATTAAAAATAATTGAAGTTTTCCAAAGACATTTACATTTAAAAAAATAATTAAATTGTTTCGAAGTATTAAAAAGTGTATTAAAAATAATTTAATTGTTTCATAGAATTTTTGAAAACTTTAGAAAATAATTAGAATTTTTTTAAAATTTAATAACTAATTAGGAAAAGAATTGAACTTTTTCATGAAATTGTATTGAAAATAATTTAAATTTTGCAAATATTTTACTACATATTAAAAAAATTGAATTATGAAAGATTTATTACAATTTTTTTAAATAATTGAATTTTTTATTATCATTAAATTATTATTAAAAATATTTTTAAAATTGGATTCTTTCATTAAATATTTTAGAAATTGTTTTAAAAAATAAAAAATAGATTTTTACATAAAATTTTATTAAAAATTATCTAACTGTATTTATGCAAAGATTTTTCCATTAAGAAAAATAATTAGATTTTTTCGAAGGATTAATTAAAATTTTCGAAAATAATTGACTTGTTTGGAAGAGTTTAATAATATTTTTTTAAATAATTGAATTCTTTCGTGAAGTTTTATTCAATATTTTTAAAACTTGAGAATTTTTTTCTGGAAATTTTTAAAAATTTGTTTAGGCATAATCGAATTTTTGGAAGGAATTTTACTATTTATAAAAATAATTGAATTGTTTCGAAGTGTTTATTAGATTTTCAGAAAATAGTTGAATTCTTTTAAAAATAATTTAATTTTTGCAAAAATTGAACTATATTTGAAAAAATAATTTAATTATGAAAGATTTAGTTTTTTAATTGACAAAATTGCTTTTTTCAAAAAAATTTTACTATTTCTAAAAATAGTTGAATTCTTCCAAAGAATGTTATTATTTATAAAAAGAATTGAATTCTTGCAAAGAATGTTGTCTAAAAATTGAAGAATAAGTAATTGAATTTCTTAAAAGAATTCTCTTAAAATATAGAAAATAATTTAAATCACTCGAAAATTAGATTAAAAATTTTTTAAAATTGAATTGTTTAAAGAATTTTAAAATGTTTACAATCCAATTGAATTCTTTAGATGAATATTATAACAAATTAAGAAAAAAAAACTAATTCCTTTGTGAAATTGTATTGAAAATAATTAAATTTTTCCAAAGATTTTACTACGTTTAAAAAAATAATTAATTTTACTCGAAGTATTCATTTAAATTTTAGAAAATAATTGAATTCATTCGTGAAATTGTATTAAAACTTTTACTAAAAATTTGAATCTTTGCAAAAAAATTAACTATTTTTAAAAAAGATAAAATTCTCCCGAAGAATATTATGATTCATAAAAACTTAATTGAATTCTATCGAAGAATTGTTTTTAAATTTTTTGATAATATATACAATAATAATTAATTTCGTACTTAATAAGCGCAATTTTCAAAAATTCTGATTACAAAATTATTTCATTAAAAATCGAAATTTTATAATTTGCACAACAATATTCAATTGAATATAATTTGCTTGTATTTCTTAATATAAACGTTCTACAAGAACAATTTGCCAAAATTGTCTTTCACTTTTCAAGAGTTTGTCAATTTCCGAAACCGCTTTGATTCTAATCTTAAATAAAAACCCATTTTCTTTTGCATATTATTCCTCCTCACTGATCGCAATTGTTGATAATTCTCTCCATTCCCTCCATATAATATAAAAATTCATCCATATAGAAAGAAGTTTAAAATAAAAAAAAATTCCCTCCATATAATATAAAAATTTATCCATATAGAAAGAAATTTAGAATAAAAAAAAAAATTCACAGTAATGGCAATTTGTCCCGAACTTTCCCGCATGTTCCCAAGATATGATACGGAGTATCGCGCTATCTCATCCCATAATTTCGCATTAAATGAGCCTTGATGCGTGCGTGTATCTTTTTGCGGTGTGTGGTCCCCTTTTCTTTTCTTTTCATCTTTCACCCTTTTGCCGCTGGCTATTTATGACGCGCCATGGAAAACATTTTCCGTATATCACGAACAAACTTACACCAACTTCTTGAGGGTGGCCAAGGAAAAGAAGAAGAAGAAGAAGAAAAAGAAGAGAAAAGAAAAAAAAGAAAAAAATGTAAGGAACAAAGTTACACTGTAGGTCAGTGGGAGTGAGATGAAACCAGGAAGAAAAGAGCGAAGTAGGAAAATAGATGAGTAGGGAGCAGAAATAAAGAGGGCGGCGAGAGAGAAAGGGGGGTGTGAGGGTTTGCGAGAAAAAAAGAACGTGAAACCGTACACCTATCTACGTGTGGGAAGAAATCCAGTACCCCCAAATTGATGTCTAACTTCCAACAGTTGAGTGCTCTGGTATTTTTACTCTATACGTTGAAATTTTCTTTCTCGTGTTTGTGTGTGTATGTATTTTACGCTTGTCTGTGAAATACACTATTCTTCGGTTATGTGAGAGATATTTATCTGTTCCTTGCACAATTACAGGGCCCAATTTATAACACGGACAATAGTTATATGTCTCACTGTATATGTGTGAAACACTCAAAACTTCACTTCTATATAACAGAAACACATCTTATCTACTTTCCGTTGTTGGTGAAAAAAAATACTTCTTTTCTTCCTTTCTCCAATTTTTTTTCTCTTCTTGAAAAATATCCTTGTCAGCCTGTTGTAATTACGAACATTAGGAGACGAATTCGTGTCTAGAAATATAAAACTCGTGTCTTATTGTTGCTACCACCCCTCCCTTTTTTTATTATTATTTTTGATCCTATATTATCACTCTACTGATTAAAGGCACAATAAATTAGAATTAGTCATTTTTACAAAAATTGATGATCTATTTTTTCGCTTTCAAAATAAAAAATTCCATTTACTGCTGTAATTAAGAGTTGTAGTAGAAATTAACTATATTAATTTGAATGTTCTTTCTTTCTTTTATTCACTTTTTCTGTCCCTCACACTCTGAAGTTGTCTTTTGTTTATACTTTTGTTTTTTGTTAACTTTAGATAGAAAATAGAAATAATCAGAATTTTTTTTACTTCTTTTCATTAAAAGACTACAATTTTGTTAAATATTATGTTTTGTCAAATTGAAATTATTTTTGTTCTTTACTTGTAAAAAAATTTATTATAAAAATTATTAAACAAATGTGATTAAGAAATAGAAAATTTATTTATTTTCCATTATTTTCTTTTTCAATCACAATTTTTTAAAGAAAATTATTATTTTGTTTTAGAAATTTTTTTTTTAACTATATTGATTTGAATGTTCTTTCATTCTTTCATTCACTTTTCCTGTCCCTCACACTCTGAAGTGGTCTTTTGTTTATACTTTTGTTTTTTCTTAACCTTAGATAGAAAATAGAAATCATCAGAATTTTTTTACTTCTTTTCATTAAAAGACTACAATTTTTTTAAATATTATGTTTTGTCAAATTGAAATTCTTTTTGTTCTTTACTTCTAAACAAATTAGAAAATTATTAAACAACTGTGATTAAGAAATAGAAAATTTATTTATTTTCCATTATTTTCTTTTTCAATCACAATTTTTTAAACAAAAATTATTATTTTGTTTTAGAAAAAGAACAAAAATGTTAAGTAAACTACTATTTTCAAGAATTTTAAATTATTTTTTATAAATATAATAATTGAATTCCTTAAAAAATTTTATTATTTATGAAGATAATTGAATTTCTTGTGAAATTTTAATTATTTTATGAATATAATTAAATATTTGCGAAGAATTTTAATAAAATTTTTTATAATTGAATTCTTTTGAAAAATTTTAGTAGATACACGGAGAGAGAATATATATTAAATTTTGTAAAAATATTTTCAAATTAGGGAAAAAGTGCAACAAAGCGATATTTTGATATAGAAAATATTAAACTTTAAAAAAAGTTTTGTGAAATTTATAAAAGTTATATTAGAAATTAATTAATATTCTTAATATTTGATATAATTATACTAAATTTCACATAAGTTTTTTTAAAGTTTAGTATTTTTTATATCAAAATTTCGCTTTGTCGCACTTTTTCCCCAATTTGAAAATATTTTTACAAAATTTAATATATATTTTCTCTCCGTGTATTATAAAAAACATTGAATTGAGGAAAATTTTTAAAAATAATTGAAATTTTTGCCGCGAATTTTTTCAAAATTCTTAAAAATAATTGAATTTATTTGAAGAATTTTATCAAACGTTTTTAAAATAATTGAATTTTTGCAACGAATTTTATTAAAATTTTTGTTAAATAATTGAATCATTGTGAAAAAATTTATAAAACATTTGCAAACGATTGAATTCTTACAAAAAATTTTATCAAAAAATTTGATAATAATTGAATTTTTTCGAAGAATTTTATTTTTTATGAAAACAAGTAAATTATTGCGAAAAAAAATTACAAATCTTTGAATTCTTGCAAAGAATTTTATCAAAAAATTTAATACTAATTGAATTTCTTCGAAGAATTTTATTGTTTATGAAAATAATTGAATTTAGGAAGAATTTTATTACAATTTTACATAATCTTAATTAAATTCGTTTGAAGAATTTCTTTGAGTTTCTTTAAAATAATATACTTTCATTAATCATTTAAATTACAAGTTTTCAAAGTAATTTAATTCTATATGAATAGTTTCTTTCAAGTTTTTATAATAATCCTCTTTCTTAATAATTAAAATTAAGCATTTAATTCTTGAATTTTATTTAAATTTTTTGGAAAAGAATTGAATTTTTAAAAAATATTTCTTTAATTTATTGAATAGAATCGAATTTTTTAATAATTGTATTGAAAATAATTGAATACCTGAGAAAAATTTTATTATTTATAAAAAATACTATAATTCTTGCGATGAATTTTAATAATATACTTCTTTTTAAATATTTGAATTCTTTTGAGAATTTTTATTGACTTAGTAGATATTAAAAATAATTGAATTTTGATATTATTGAAATTAATTTAATTCTAGGGAGAATTTCATTCAATTTGTTTTGAAAAAAATCGAATTGTTAAAAATTATTTCATTAAAATGTTTGAAAATTAATTTTAATAAAAATTTTAATAATAATTACATTTTTCGAGAAACTCCATTAACATTGTACCAAAAAAATTGAAATTCTGTGATGATTTTTATTATTTATAAAAATAATTGAATTCCCGGTTAAAAAAATCTTATTCTTCATTAAAATAATTGAATTATTGCGAAGAAATTTATAAAAAATTTGTAAATGGTAGAATTCCTCTGAAATTTTATTATTTAATTCATTCATTCCAAATTGTCATTTTCTAAAATTTCAAATTAAATTTTTTTTAAATAATTGAATTCGTTTTGGGAAATATTTTATTAAAATCTTAGATATTGAAAATCATTAAAATTAGAAAAATTTCTAAAAATAATTGAACTTTGGAAAAGAATTTTGTCATTTATAAAGATAATTGGTATTTTTACGAGAATTTTTTTCAAGATTTGAACATAGTTGAATTTAATATGAAGGATTTTATTTTTTTTAAAGAATGTTTGCAATTATTTTTAAATTCTACAAAATTGAATTTTTTTAGTATTTTCAACAAGAATTTAAATTATAAAATTTTCAAATTTTATTATTTTTAAAATTGCTAATTTTATTTAAAAAGGTAGTAAGAAGTTATCCTCTTGATTTGTTGCTAGTAACTATTAAAAATTAGTAGAAATTTCTCCTAATTCAATGACTCCTCAGTTTTCACTAATTCAAGATTTGGAAATTTATTTGAAAGTTTTTCCAACTAAAAAATGAATATTTCAACCTTTCTTAATGGATTGAAATTATTCCTTTTAAAATTGAAACAAATTTATGCTAGAAAGATGACTTTTTAGATGTTTTTTGTTTCTCTAAACGCAGCTTTCAAAGTGTTTAAAAAGTGACATTTAATATAGAAAAATCCTCTTAATTAAGAAAAAAAATTTAGTTTCCATATGTAAGAGGAAAAAATGCTGCAAAAGAAAAGGAATGGTCTAAAATTGAAAAAAAGAATTTTCGGTACAAACAACATTTTTTACACTGAAAAAAAAATTTATTTGATTCAAATGGCCGATTATTTAACTACGCTGAAAAAAGAATTTATTTGATTCAATTAAATAATATTTGATTCAATTAAATAATATTTGCTTCAAATGTTGAAATTTTTGATTCAAATACAGTTTATTTGCTTCAAATAAAAATTATTTGATTTAAGTAAATATTTATTTGATAATAGTCAAATAATCGGCTATTTGAATCAAATAAATTTTTTTAGTGTATTATCAAATAGATATTTACTTGAATCAAATAATTTTTATTTGAATCAATTAAATAATATTTGCTTCAAATATTGAAATATTCTATTCAAATACAGTTTATTTGCTTCAAATAAAAATTATTTGATTTAAGTAAATATTTATTTGATAATAGTCAAATAATCGGTTATTTAAATCAAATAAATTTTTTTTTATATTAATAAATATTTACTTGAATCAAATAATTTTCATTTGAATCAATTAAATAATATTTGCTTCAAATAATGAAATATTTGATTCGAATACAATGTATTTAATTCAAATAAAAATTATTTGGTCCAAGTAAGTATATATTTGATAATAGTCAAATAATCGGTTATTTGAATCAAATAAATTTTTTTTTCAGTGAAAAGATCAAAAGGACAAAAGCATACGCAAAAATTAACTTCTAAGTGTGGACAGGCAGAAAAAATGAAAGAATGAAATACTAAGATTATCTTAGTTGACAATAGTTATCATTTATTAATTTTATTATTATATTTTCTTATTATTATATTTTCTTATTATTATTATTATTATTATTTATCACTTTTTGTTTGAAAACTAAAAGTATCGCGACAGAAAGTTCAATATAAAAGCATTTTCCAAAGAAT
This sequence comes from Leptopilina drosophilae, assembly GCA_032873175.1. NCBI lineage: Eukaryota > Metazoa > Arthropoda > Insecta > Hymenoptera > Figitidae > Leptopilina > Leptopilina drosophilae. The sequence goes on from CM065481.1 coordinate 18,140,521, forward strand.
CCTTCAATTAGTGAATTACGATTCAATACAACTCGAGCGCGATGGTATTATTATTTCACTCAGAACATCGTAAAAACGATAAACTAAACTTTGGTATAAATTGCCATGGCATGGACATTTTTCCCCAAGTTCCTGTCGTAGACAAAATTGTTATTGGTATAAAGCTGTGCAAATGGCTCCCACACACCGAGTGCACAGATGGCAATATTGAGACGTTGGCGCACACGCTAGCGATAACCGCGCACACACAGCTTAATACTTTCATGGAAGGGGGGGGGGGGGAGGGGTGACCGAATATGATGAAGCCATTCTTTTTCAAGGGGTAGGTAATAGTGGTTCGCAAGCACATTGCTCGAATACTTGCGATACGACTTGTTTTCTTTCTTTCCTTTCCATTTTTCGTTTTTTTCTTTTCTTTTCTTTTTTTTTTTTTTTGCAATATCCACATATAGACCTGAGTGCTTCCTCTTTGACATTCTATTATCAACAAGACTTAAAGAGATTGCTGTTGCGACAAAAGTTTGTCTCATCTCGAACTTTCCTTTAGATACTTTCAACAAAATATAGAGGAAGCATTTTATTTTTTTTTTTTTTCAAAAAATGTAGATACGATGAATACCAGAAATTCTTCATCGCATGAATCACCAACTTTTGCAATGACGTTACTCTTGGATTTTTTTTTCTGTTGTAAAGATTAAGAATTTTCTTTTTAAAATTCTTTCTGTAAGAATTCGGAATTTCATTTTTATATTCTGAAGCAAGTAAAAGAGAGACGCACGTGAATCGATATTTCTGTATGATCGAGTCTATATTTATTTCAAGTTTCTATGATAACTATTTTTGAAAATTTTCAATAAATCGAATTCATATTTAAGGGAGTTATTTTAAGGTTTTTAAATTTATTAAAAATGATAACTATGATAACTATATTTGAAAATTTTCTATAAATCAAATTCATATTTAATATTTTTATTAAAAATGATAACTATGATAACTATATTTGAAAATTTTCAATAAATCGAATTCATATTTAAGGGAGTTATTTTAAAGTTTTTTATTCAAATTCACATTTAATATTTTTATTAAAAATGATAACTATGATAACTATATTTGAAAATTTTCTATAAATCAAATTCATATTTAATATTTTTATTAAAAATGATAACTATGATAACTATATTTGAAAATTTTCAATAAATCGAATTCATATTTAAGGGAGTTATTTTAAAGTTTTTTATTCAAATTCACATTTAATATTTTTATTAAAAATGATAACTATGATAATTATATTTGAAAATTTTCAATAAATCGAATTCATATTTAAGGGAGTTATTTTAAGGTTTTTTTTTTAAATTTCAGCTTGAAAAATGTGAGTTTAAAAAAAGCAATTATATTCGAAAATTTAAAATTTCAAACGACATATTAATCATGAAAAAGTTGTGTCCAGACATGCGTGGACCACTATCACTACCACTGATGTCGGGAGTAGATTTTCATGGAAAGTAACACATCCATTTGAACAACAAAATGAATACAAAACATAAAATGGTTATCCAGTGTAATTTACGATCCATTAGCTCCTACTTGAGTGTACGTGTACTTCAGGATATCCATTTCCTCTCTGATGTTCATGGGAAAATGTAAATCGAACGATATAAAATATAAAAAATAATATATATTATTATTATTATTATTATTATTATTATTATTATTATTATTATAATAATAATTATTATTTTTTTTTTATTTACTAATTTATAAAAAAATTCACTCATTGTAATTTACATATTTATTTATATCGAAATTAATAATTAAATCAATGATAATAATGATAATAATGATGAAATTAATAATTTTTCTTTGCACAATTAAAAATATTGCTCTAAAGTGAAATGTTCTAGCGATGAAATTGTTTCTAATTTTACAATTATTATAGTGAAACATATACCGTATCTTTTATTAAATTACACAACTGCATGAGGGAATCGTTCTGCATTTGACATTGGATGAAATTCAACTGACATCGATATTCAACATTTATGTGTAGAATTATATGATCGTACAAGCGAAAAAGGGAATTACGAAAATTATCACAATTTACGTAATATTTCGAACTAACTATATACATGAAATAATAATGTTGCGAATAAAATTTATTATTAAATACTGCCTTTAAACTTTATAGTTTGGAATTTTGTATTTCATTTTGCAAATAAACTTGCATATTATATAAAATATGTGAATTATTTCGGCGAATATGTTATTGTGTAGAATTTATGTCTATATATGTATAATATGTATATAATTGGAAAATTTAGAACGAGAATTAAATAATATTTAAAAATATGTTTAAAAATATATTTAAAAATATATTTAAAAATCTATTTAAAACTACATTTAAAATTATATTTAAAATTATATTAAAAATTATATTTAAAATAATATTTAAAAATATATTTAAAAAAATATATAAAAATATATTTAAAAATATATTATCAATAAATAAATGGTCAAAATTGTTACTAATATTTTTCTACATATTCTAATATTTTCATAATTTTTGAATCATTTTTAAAACGTTTCTTTGTACAGAAGGGTAATTAATTAAAATTGTAAAACTTAAATTAAAAATTAATAAATAACCTAATTTTGCAGAATTCGTAAATAACATATTTAACATATTTAACATATTTATTTTAACATATTTAACATATTTAATATTTTTAAAAAGAGTTTTTTTAATATTTTTTAATACTTTTAAAAATATTAAAAAATATCAAATATAAAATAGTTGAAAATGTTTTCTATCATATTTTTATTGATATTTTCACTTCCGTTTATTTTCTATATATATATATATATATATATATATATATATATATATATATATATATATATATATATATATATATATATATATATATATATATATATATATATATATATATATATATATATATAACTTCATATTTTCAATATGTTTTTTTCAATTCATTTTTCTTTTCATCTTTTTGGTTGACAAAATTTGAAAATGTCTCAAATGTCAAGGAACTCTTGAAAAGTTTCCAAGAGTTAAAATGTTGAGTCTCTAACGTTCGAGTTAAAAGAAAAATATCAAAAATTTTTAGAAAATATAATCAAAAAAGATTAAAAAACACAAATTGCCAAACAATTCAAAAAAATATAGAGCTTAAAATTTCGAAATTTCATATTTTTCTTTCAAAAATTGAGATTATTTAATAAAAATTGTAATAAATTTATTTCAAATAAAAAATTTATTTCAATGAAACTTATTTCGATTGAAATTGGGGAAATTAAAAATTTTTTGAAATTTTTTCAACTAATTATATTCGAGACTTCAATTGCAAGAAGAAATTTAATAATTTAAAAATTTAAGAATTTAAAAATTTAAGAATTTAAGAATTTAAGAATTTAAGAATTTATGAATTTAAGAATTTATTTAAAATATAAAATTTATTTCTACAAATTTCAGAAAATTTACAATTCATTGAACATTATTGAACAAAAATTTAAGAATTTAAGAATTTATTTAAAATATAAAATTTATTTCTACAAAATTTGAGAAAATTCACAATTCATTGAATATTTTTCAATTAATTATATTCGAGACTTAAATTAAAAGAAGAAGATAATGATGATAAAAAATAAAAAAGAAATTTAAGAATATTGAAATAAAAGTCGAAGAAGAAAGAACAGATTTTTAAATTAAAATTAATAATAAATTAAGTCATGATTTCTGTGACACAGATTTCTTTGTACAGAAGGGTAATTAATTAAAATTGTAAAACTAAAATTAAAAATTAATAAATAACCTAATTTTGCAGAATTCGTAAATAAAATTATTTAAAGCATCGATAATTTTTATGAAATTTATTTAAATACTTATTGTTAATTATCTTATCAAAATGAGAATAAAAATATTTTTAAATTACAATTTTCAATCTTCTGAAATTGAACTATTTCAAAAAAAAAAAACAACTGTGATTATTTAAAAATTTTGTAGATATTAAAAATCGCATTTAATTTCGAAATAATTATATTTTAAAAAACTTTTTTCAGAATTAAATTTTTAAACGAAAAAGAAAAATGCATTAAAAATATGTCTAAAATTTAATTGTTTTTTATTAAATTTTACAAAATTGCGAGAGTATTTGAAATTTTTTCAGTAAACATTAATTCAAAAATTGAACTGATTTCCAAAAAGTTTGTATCAAAATATTTCAAAAAACTAAGTTCTTCAGTTTTTAATTTTTAGTCATCCAAATAAAAAATTTCAAATTTGAAACCTTTTTAAAATTTAATTATAATTTTGCACTAAGAAACTAAACTTTTATTGCATTAAAATACGTGAAGAATGGCGAAAATATCTCATTTCATTACAATAAGTAGAACAAGATGGCATTTTTGAAAAAAAATAGTCGAATAATATGAAAAACGTGCAAATCAAGGAGTGTATTAATTTTTTCAAATTCATAAAGTAAATTTAAAGTAAAAGTTTGAAATTTGTTTATTTATTTTAACTAATTTGAATTATTAATTTAAAATCTTTAAATAGGAATTTAATTAACTAACTAATTAATTATTATATAATTAAATCTTTAATTTTTAATTTTTAGTGTTTAATATTTTTGACATTCAAAATATTTTTTGTTCGTCAATAAAATAAATAAACATTATAATTAATCTGATTAATATTAATAGTTAATAAATTAAATAAAAATTATAATTAATCTGCTTAATATTAATAACATGCTAGAAGAAAAAACTTACGAAATGGAATTAAATATAATTATCATAAAAAAAATTAATCGTAAAAAAATCATTTTAACTTTGACTGCAGACTAAATTGAAAATAAAACAAGAAATAAATACGAAAGAGAAGAATACCGAAACCGCGAATTAAAATTGTAGAAAACTATTTTTTTTCCCCTTCTGGAATCACATTCTACAGTGGTTTTCAATTTCTCCACTTATTCGCAAGTATGGAAAACTTTCAAGGATATCTAAAAGCAAGCAAATGAATAGCTCCATAATTGAGTAGAATGAGAATCTCCCCTCTCTCCGACTCTTTCGAAAAAAGAAGGAAAAAAACATTCCAGCAAAGAAGGAAAAAAGCAGTATTTTTAATGATTCTTCTCTCGTAAACAAAATTGATTAAAAACTTTAATATATCCCATTTCTGAAAGTTGCAACGTTTCCTTCTATTTCGAAGTTTTATTTCTTAATTACTGCCGAGTCAGAAAATGTCGGAAGCAATATCCAAGCTCGGCGTAATACAGCCTCAATCTAGCAATTCGGTCCGTGAAAAGAATAACAGTAAGCAGAGTTAAAGTCTTTATTTCTAGACGTCGGTATACCGCAGCTTGGGGAACGTTAAGAAAAAAAAACGAGAGGGAAGAAAAAAATAAGGAGAAAGAGAGAAAAATAGTTGGCAAAGGAAAGGCCTTATTGCGATACCTGTGTGTATACATATAGATGAAGATGGAAAAAGTGTGCGAAAGACAAGGAAAAAAAAGGTAAGAAGGAAAGAAAGAAAGAAAGAAAGAAAGAAAGAAAGTAAAAAGAAGAAAAAAGAAGAAAAAAATAAAAAGAGAATTCCCTCTCGAGTCAGGCTAACTAATGATGCTTCTCTACATGCGATACTTGAGTTCCGCGTTCGGCTCTACACCACTCTAGAACGTGCCTGCTGACTGAGAAACCGAAGCTACTCCAAGTTGCATCCTAATCACCTTCGCGTTACTTATTTTAACAGCAAGTACTTCTCTCTCGCACCTACCCCTCTTCTCCTGACAACCAATTCTTTCAATATTTCTTTTTTCTTATCTCTTTAAAATCCCTAATTTGTAATATTCTCTTAAATAGTTTCTCGACAATATTCAGTAAATCTGAAATTAGTCAAAAATTTAACCACTAATTATAAAAGAAGTAGGAATTTTCTCTAAAATTTTTCCAATTTTTCATTGAAACATCATTTACTAAATGGTTTTTACTAAAACAACTTTTAACAAACAGTTTTTTACTAAAACATGCTTCACTGAAAAAAATATAATCCGCGACACAAACTTCAGACACCGAAAAAAAATATTCTTGTTTTAAGAGGACAATTCCTCTTCTAAAATCCTCTTACATTTTATTCTTAAATTAAGAATATTACTCTTAATTGGAAAATATTCCTCTACTTTTAAGAGGAATTACTCTTAAGTGGAGAATAATCTTCTTAAAATAAGAGGACGTTTTTTGGTCAATATACATCCAGAGAAAATTATTATTTAAAACAAATATATTTTATTTGACTTAAAGAAACGTATATTTGTCTCAGAACCAACTAGAATTTTTATTTGTTTTAAATAAAATTTATATTTGACATAAATAAAACATATATTAGAGTTAAATGAAATTTTATTTAAAATAAATAAAATTTATTTGAAACAAATAAAAAGACTAGTTGGTTCTGAGACAAATATACCATTTCTCTGGGTGTACAAAAGGAAAATATGCATTGAAATAAGAGGAATCTTCTTAAAACAAGAATATTTTTTTTGATGCAGTAGAAATAGAAACAAAGATCGTAAAAAGAACAAAGAACAATATAACTGGAGTCACATTTGGAACTGGAACTATAATTTAAATCATAATTCAGAGAATCACTGGAAAAAAAAATTTATTTTATTCAAATAACCGATTATTTGTCTATAATCAAATAAATATTTACTTGAATCAAATAATTTTTATTTGAATCAAATAAATTGTATTTGAATCAAATATTTCAGTATTTGAAGCAAATACTAATTAATTGATTCAAATAAAAATTATCTGATTCAAGTAAATATTTATTTGATTATAGACAAATAATCGGTTATTTAAATCAAATAAATTTTTTTCCAGTGTGACAATATTATTTAAAATATAATAAAAATTGAAAATGTAATTATAATTTTAATTTAAACTAAGGTAGCACTATAAAAATAAGATTCTGAATTAGAATTATATTTAGAATTAGAATTATAATTAGAATTATAATTTTAATTTAAACTAAGGTAACACTGTAAAAAAAAAGATTCTGAATTAGAGCTGACAGGGTGTCTACTATTTTCGTTCAACAAAATTCCCGGTTATTTCCCGGTTATGGCCTAATTTTGTCCCAGTTTTCTTTTCTCATAAAATTTAAATTTGATTTCGAACATAAATAAATAATAATTTTAATTGAAAATTTTTACAATTTTTTACAAATAATCTTGTCTTTTTATAATTATAATTGGATATTTTCTTTTTCAAATTTATTACAATTCTATTAATAATAATTGAATTTCTGCAAAGAATTTTACTATTTACAAAAATAATTGAAATCATTGCAAAGAATGATATTATTTATGAAAATAATTTAATTCCTGTGAAGAATTTTATTACAATTTAAAAAAAGCAGTGATAATTAATTATTTACTTAATAAGTAATAAACATTAAATTTGCTTAAGAAATGATAAATATAATTTATTTGAACATTCAGAAATTTGAAATTATTAAAATTTAAGAGAAGTTCAATAATTATAACCATTGAATAATAATAGAATAATATAATTTTTAGAAGAAAGAAATTGATTTAAAACTTTAAGAGAGAGTTTATATTTTAAAAATAAAATTATAATTACGATCACTAACTTCCCTTGATTATTTTCGAAAAATTTAAATTAAAATTTTTTCAAAGAATTAAATTATTTTTCAAAAAAATGTAAAGAAATTTCAATTATTTCAGAAATTTTCAATTATTTGTTTAGAAAAATTAAATTATCTTGAAACAATGAAATTGAAAAATTTCAACAATTTTATTTTTCAGAATTAAAATTGGTTCTAAATTAGTACCTTTCTTTTAACAGTGAGGTGGTCACTTTTTCTAAAAAATATTTTCAAATCCTTTTTGTATAAAAAAGGTAATTTCTAATGAAATTTAATGTCTAAAAAAGTTTTACTAATGAGTTTTAATTTCTAAAAAAAGTTTTTCTAATGAGTTTTGATTTCTAAAAAAAGTTTTTCTAAAAAGTTATGATTTCTAATATTTTTTTATAAAGTAACTATTTGTTAACAAAAATTCTGTTCTTCAAAAAATAAATAATAATAATAATTTCCATCATTTTTATAATTATAATTTGTATAATTTCTAATAATTTTTTATTAAAATTTTTCAACAAAATTCCAAGTATTTTTTAAGAGAATTAAAAAACTTTCGTAAACTATATTTTTTAATCACATACCTGTTAATCGTTATTTATAGAAATTAAATATTGTTAGGAAAAGAATTTTTTGAAATTTTTCTCTTTTTAATTTTCGTTTTTTAAAAAGAAATTTTTCGAAAATAACCTTTATTAGAAGAAAGAAAATTAGAAAATAAAAAATTCGAATTCGAATTCTAATTTAAAAAAAAGAATTACGATTAGAATTACAATTAAAAGCAAAAGTAGAATTAGAATTGGAAATAAAATTTGGAATTGAAGTTCAAATTCTAACTGTAATTTCTGTTGGAAGTAGTATTAAAATTAGAATCAGAATTAAAAAGTCAAACTTAGAACTAAAAAAAGAATTATGAATTCAGGTTTAAATTGAAACTAAAACTTGAATTATAATTAGCATTGAAATTTGATTAGGTATATTAAAATGAGACTTATATTTTGAAAAAGGAATTTGGAATTAAAACTAAAAATTTAATTATTATTAAAATTAGAATTGAAATTAAAATTCAATTTAAAATTAGAATTACAATTGAAATGGAATATATGAAAATGAAGTTAAAATCAAATTGAATTTAATTAAATTTAAATTAAACTAAATTTAAAACTGAAATTAAAATTTGAATTAAAATTAAAATTCAATTTAAAATTAGAATTACAATTGAAATGGAATATATGAAAATGAAGTTAAAATCAAATTGAATTTAATTAAATTTAAATTAAACTAAATTTAAAACTGAAATTAAAATTTGAATTAAAATTAAAATAAGAATTGGAATTAGAATGAAAGTAAGAACTAGAATTGGAATTGGAAATTTAATTTAAAATTAAGTTTAGAGTTGAAACTAGAATTAAAATTAGAATTCAAACTAGAATTAAAATTAGAATTCAAACTAGAATTACAAATAGAAGTCAAACTAGAATTGCAAATAGAATTAAAATTGAAATCGGAATAGGAATTCAAATCAAAATTTAAATCTGAATTAAAATCGGAATTAAAATTACAATTAAATTGGAAATCTGAATCGAATTGGAAATTTAAATCAAAATTAGGATTAGAATTGTAAATAATTAAATTAGAAATACAATCAGAATTATATTAAAAATTGGAAACAGGATTAAAATTGGAACCTGGACAAGAATTGAAATTGGATTTCGAATTAGAATTTAAACAATCATTTGATTAAGAATTTCTAAAACGGTAATATTTCCCTACTTTAAAATAGGTTAAGAAATATTCACAAAAATTTTGTACTAATATGAATTATTGGCTCACTTTCCACCAATTCAGATTCATGAAACAAAAGCAGAATTCTTCAATAATTTTTATTTAATTTAATAACTCAATTGAAAAAGCACAAAATTTTCCACTTCCACAATAGAAGCACTCAAACAGAAAAAAACTAATATAAAAGAGATATTGTAAATTTCTGAAATTTTACTTTCAAATATTTATGATACCCTATAAAAAAAAGTAGGAGAAGCATATAAAACTCAAGTTGGCTCGACTTTGAATTAGGTAACTGTAGTTTTCCCAACGTTTTCTAAAAACCACGAAACTTTTTTACCCCTTTTTATCTATCGGAGAAAAAAAGAAATTTTAGTTTCCGAAATCGAGTAAATATTTTTCGAAGGGTATTTTATCTTTTTTTTCCTCATTGAAAAGATAAAGTTTGCCAAGTGTTTTCGGAAGTAATGAAACTTTTTTTTATGCACTTTTTATTTAGAAAATTATTTCCCATCCTGATATAATATAAAAAAAACTTTACTCTCTACATGAATGAGTTGAAATTCTAACTTTATGTTTCAATACAAGGAAAATAGAAACAAAATGAAAAGGAAACAAAATAACAATTGTAGGTACTATTTACGTAAAAAAAAAAATTAAAAGTCCTTGAAACACTTTCTATTTGACTTGATATCATTTGTGAGAGGAAAGTTTCAGAGAAAAAGAATCCACTGGTGTTGCATGAAAGTCGAACGCTTCGTCTGACCAAAAACTGTTTGTACAACTTATTTCGAAAATGCTAATAGAAAAAATCAATTTGTTTAAAAAAAACAAAAAAAATTATTATTATTATTATTTATTCATTTATTATTTGCTTAAAAAATAAAAAAATAAAATTTTGACCACTGACACTAAAATAAAAATGCCTCAAGTCTGAATAAGATTGACATTTACTACTGACAGGTAAATTAAAAGATATCGTTTACTTTCTGCTCGAGTATAATTCACTACCAATACTGTAAATTTTCAAGAATCGAAATTATATGTTCAGTCTGACTGAAACTGACTTCTACTACTGGTGCATAAATCTCAAGACCTTAGAAATATTCTGTTCGAGTTGAATTTACTTTTTTCGCTGACAATAATTTTTCCAGAGTTTACGAAATTTGTCGCGCACTTCAAGTTTATAACTTTTATGATTTTGAATCTAAAATAATTTAATTCCTGCGGGAAATTTTATTATTTTAAAAACTAACTCATTTTATCCCGAAGAATTTTATTATTTATACATTCCGAAAAATGTTAATTAAACCAAATACAAATTTATTTGAATTAGATAAAAGTATATTTGCCTCAGAGACAAATATGTGTTATTTATTTTTTTAAATTAAAATTTAGTTCAACTTAAATAAAACTTTTATTTAAACAAAATAAAATTTTATTTAAATCAAATAAAATTAATACAAAAATTAATACAAAAAATTTAATACAAATAAAACGTTTAGTTATCTCTAAGGCAAATATATCTTTTCTCTTTTTTTTTAAATTTTTAAACATTTCAAAGTTTCGTAAATTTAATTATTTTTAATAAAATAATTTTGAAAAATTACAAACGTAACTTGTCCAAAATTCATGTTGGTGGATGGTTGAAAGAAAACAAATTTTCCTCAAGCGGAAAATATAATTTTTGGGTAATAAATTTTTTTTAAATTAATAAAGAAAATAAATAATTATTAATAAATAATAACGTATGTCGAAAAATATGCGCTCAGAAAAAGATTTGTTAATTAAAAAAAATTTACTTTAAATTATTCCTACGATTGGAAATTAATTTTTCTTTGTTTCGAAAAGAAATTTGTTTGATTACAAAAAAAGATTATTTGATTCAAAAACCAATGAGTTTGTTTCAAAGAAAATTCCCTTTGAAAATTAAAAAATTATTTCTTTAACCTTGTATTAAACTATTAAAAATAAAACTTTTTTGGTTTAAGAGACAATTTTTCCAGATTCATAAAAAATTTGTAATAATAATAATTCTAATCTGTTAGTTAATTAATGAATGATGGAATTTAAAAAAAATTTTAAATCTCAAAACAATCAAAAAATCCAAATAATCCAAAAAAGTTGATAATTGAAAATGAAAAATTTTGTGTAATTTACTTAATGATATATTGATTGACACGTTTCGCGCTTAACATTTGTTGGTAAATATAACAATAATAATCGTCATAAAATCATATTTGTTTACGAAACAATATTTGTTACAAAATGATACTAGTAATTAAATAATAATTATTACTAACCAATAATTTCTATTAAATAATATTTACTCGACAATAAATAGACCGTAAATATTTACCTGCTTATCATAAACAAGAGAAAATTAATTAATTTCCACTAATTAATAAATTAGAATAAAATTAGAATACAAAATAACTATTTCAAAAAGAAAAGTCAAAAAGGCCAAATAATAATTCTCTCCAGTATCTGATTTCCATATTTTCAGCAAAAAATAAAAGAGAAATCCAAACAAAAATACAAAAAAGGAAAAAAAAGAATTTTTTCCCTCCAGAAAACTAGTTAATTATAAATCTCTGAATAGAATGAATTTCACAGTAGATTAACTCTTTTGTCAAAGGTGTAATACGAAGTAAAGTCCTGTTTTATATTTTGTACCTCAACTGCTGCCGCTTCACAGCGGATGCAATATATGAATCCTGTTAACCAAGACGCCTTTCCCTTGCCAGGGCAATTTCCTCTCTCACTCAACCTTTAGTACACGAATGAGACTAATTGCGGGACACAGTCCCAGGACAAGGGAGTACATATTGCTATGGACAATATATACAGGATACTCTCTCTATGTGCGTTCGATACAATGCCGAGGGCGACATGCAACCAGCAAAATATGCCCACGTCGAGGTCAAACAGTTGGATGTTTCGTCAATCAAGTATACATTTAATAGATGTCGAATGATCATTGAAATGCATTTGTCCTGCGGCAAAATGCAATTTTCCAATTTTCCTTTTTTCATACGTATATTCAGATATATTACAAACTCTTTCCGATTAGTAATTTAATTCATTCCTCAATATTAATAATGCTAATAACGGCTAATAATAATGAACAACAAAGTAAGTAAATAAAACTAAATAATGTAAATAGTAATAAAATGTTTTATTATTATTTATTAACTATTATTCGCTACCAAATGTTACGCGCGGAACGAGATTATGCAATTTTTATTTTCAGATATGAATTTTGGAATAATTTCAGATTCAAATTTAAAAAAAAAAATTAATTATGAACTAATTTACTAATTAATTATTCTTGTTTATTAATTTCAAAAATTTTAACAATAAGTATTCTTTGCAAAAATTCAATTATTTTTATAATATTAACATTTTTTGTGAAAATATAATTATTTTTATAATAATAACATTTTTCTTGAAAAATTAATTATTTTTATTAAATAGTAAAATTCTTTGCAATAATTCCGTTCGGATTATATTAGAAACAATTTTACGAAATAAACAATTTTACGAAAGAATTCATATTTTCTCTCAATTAATTATAAAAAATTTCAATAGAATTCAATTATTTTCTAAAATTCTAAAGACTTATTTAAAACAAATACATTATATTTATATAAATAGTAAAATTCTTTATAAAAATTCAAATATTTTTAATACAATTTTAATACCATTTCATGAAAGAATTCAATTCTTCTTAAATTTTAAAAACAATAATTTTTCAAAAAAATTGAATTAAAAATTAAATTTTTCTAAAATTTTAAGCCAAAATTCAATTATTTGTAAAACAATTTTAATACCATTTCATGAAAGAATTTAAATTTTCTTAAATTTTTAACAATATTTTTTCGAAAAAATTGAATTATATTCTAAAATTTTAATAAATCTTACGAAACACTTCAATTCTAATCATATATTGCAAAATTCTTCGAAAAAATTAAATTATATTAATAAATAGTAAAATTCTTTGTAAAAAATTTAATTTTAATAATAAATAATACAATTCTTTTCAAAATTCAATTAGTTTTAATATAATTTTCCTAAAATTTTATAAACGAAATTAATTCTTTTTCAATTTTTAATATTTTCTCAAAAAAATTGAATTATTTTCTAAAATTTTTAAAAATTTTACATAAAAATTCAATTATTTTTATGAAATAGTAAAATACTTTGCAATTATTCAATTAGGTATAAATTCGAAACAATTTTACGAAAGAATTTAATTTTTATCTTAATTCGTTATAAGAAAATTTCAATAGAATTCAATTATTTTCTAAAATTCTAAAGGGTTCTTTAAAATAATTACATTAAATTTATATAAATAGTAAAATTCTTTGTAAAAATTCAATTATTTTTAATACAATTTTAATACCATTTCATGAAAGAATTTAATTCTTCTTAAATTTCAAAAACAATAATTTTTCGAAAAAATTGAATTATTTTCTAAAATTTTAATAAGCCTTCCAAAACAATTCAATTTCATTTATAAATTGTATAATTTTTTGCAAAAATTAAATTATTTTCACAAATAATAAAATTTTACATAAAAATTCAATTATTTTTATGAAATAGTAAAATACTTTGCAATTATTCAATTAGGTATAAATTCGAAACAATTTTACGAAAGAATTCAATTATTATCTTAATTCGTTATAAGAAAATTTCAATAGAATTCAATTATTTTCTAAAATTCTAAAGGGTTCTTTAAAATAATTACATTATATTTATATAAATAGTAAAATTCTTTGTAAAAATTCAATTATTCTTAATACAATTTTAATACCATTTCATGAAAGAATTCAAATCTATTTCAATTGTCTAATATTTTTTCGAAAATATTTAATTATAATAATAAATAATAAAATTCTTTACAAAATTCAATTACTTTTAATACAATTTAACTAATAAAATTTTATGAACGAATTTAATTCTTTTTCAATTTTTTAATATTTTCACGAAAAAATTGAATTATTATCTAAAATTTTAATAAATATTTCCAAACAATTCAAATCCATTCATAAATTGTAAAATTCTCTCAAAAAAATTTAATTATGTTTATAAATTGTATAATTCTTTGCAGAAATTCAATTATTTAAAAAAAAAAATTTAATTTTTTTCCCAACTCTTTTTAAAAATGTTTTCTAATGAATTTGATTATTTTCTAAATTTTAATAAAATTCAATAATAAAATGTTCAGTTTCAATTATTAACAAACACGATTATTTTAAAACCTTGAATGAAATTATTCATAAAATTCAATTATTTTCACACTTTTTAATTAAAATTATTAAAGATTTTTAATTATTAAAAAAAAACTCAAAAAAATTTTTCAAAAAGATTTTAATTAGAATTTTCTAAACATTTATCAAAATTCTTCGGGGTAATTCAATTATTTTACTAAATAATAAAAGTCTTCTAAGGAATTCGATTATTACCAAATTTTTTGATAAAATTCTTTGCAATAATTCGATGATTTTTAACATATTTCGAATTATTAATAATTTCGAATATTGTAAAATTGAAAATATAGTTAAAAAGAAAAGTTATTAAAAAAGCTAAAAAACAAAAAAGCAATGTTTATCTTTCAATATTAATAAATTAATAACATGTAAATAAAAATAAAAATAATAATAATAGAATTTAAAAGAAATACTAATAATATATAACAATATTTTCCACGAAATTTCACTCCAAAATGATTTAATTTTATTTTTTACTCTCTATCTCATTATCTCGAAATTATACAATATTATCATTATTATTCATAACATATGGAATAAGTTAATAATTTATTCAGTGAAAGTTATGATGTTTAACTGCATCAATAAATTAAAAATATTCGAAATAATTTGTGACGGAAATTATTAATTAAAATAAAATTCTACACACGTAGGAAACATTTTAAAACAAAATATATAATGTGTTAGAGTTCAATATTAGTAAGTGTATTTTTCTCAGAGTCAACAAGCTTATTTCTTTGTTTTAAATAAAAAATTTATTGAAATTAAGTCAAATTTTTATTTCAGATAAATAAAATTTTATTTAAATTAAATAAAATTTTTTTATACAAACAAAAAGTCTATATTTTGGCTCTGAGGTAGAGAACTTTTTCTTGGTCTAAAGAATGTGAAAAATTACAAATATTCAAAATAAAAAAGTTAAATAATCAATAATTTTTGAATAATTGAAAAATATTTCAAAATTTTCTAATTTTTATAACATTTTTAGAATTATTTAATTATTTTTTCCTATTTTTAAATTTCATTTTTTAACTTTTTAATTTTTAAAAGAGAAAAAATATTTTTTTTGCGCAAAACAGAAATTTATTTGATATAAATAATGTATTATGTTTGATTCAAAGGAAATATTCCTCAGTGTGAACTATATTTTTAATTATTTATCATGCAGTTTAGCAAAAAAAAATAATTTTCAAATTTTTATATTCTTATTCGTAATTTTTTCTAAACTTTCTATTTCTTAATTAATTTCAATTGCTACTAATGATTTCTTCTCTCAAGATGAGATAATAAAAATGGTTGCTTGTCACTCGCAACCAATTTGAGAGTAAGTACGAAACTGTTTTAAAGAAAAATTAATATTTAAATTATGTTCAGTGACAAGCAAAAGGAGAAGATTTATTTTCCTTTTTCTTGTTCATAAAAATATCCGTCACAACATAAATTTAGTAATTTTGTTTTTGTTGCAAAATATTTGACGGTTATAAAAATTTATTTTTGAAATTAAAATCTCCTATTCAAGTATTCGAAAGTTTCTTGAAAAGCATAATTCAGAAATCAGGAATAATTGTTAGAAATTTCTAACAAAAATAAGTGATAGAATAGAAAAGTGATTTAATTTAAAAAATCTTTTTTCTTGATTCCTTAGAGAGAAAAAAATTAGAAAATTTCCATCCTCAGCGATT
Source organism: Leptopilina drosophilae (assembly GCA_032873175.1). Lineage (NCBI taxonomy): Eukaryota > Metazoa > Arthropoda > Insecta > Hymenoptera > Figitidae > Leptopilina > Leptopilina drosophilae. The sequence goes on from CM065481.1 coordinate 18,156,945, forward strand.
CATTCTGCATTTTTTTTCCTAGTTTTAATTTTCCAACAATTTTAAGATATTTTTTCACAAAAGAAAAATTAGAAAATATTTTCTAAATTAGTTAAAAATATTTTAAATAAGTTTTCAAATCATCGTCGATTTTTTAATTAATTTCAATTGACAAATGAAGAAAAACTTGTTAATATTCAATTATAAATGTTCTCTTTTCGAAAATATGAAAATTCCGTTTGTGAAAATATATGATGAATTCTTTAATGAATATTAAATTTGACAACTCACCTGTCAGTTGCACTCGGCCAAAATTATTACTGACGACATTTTCCTGAGTCAATCGATTATGCGTTCTACATCGATAAGTCATCTGCACATCACTCCGTGAAATATTAATTATCAGTAGCTCTCCACTTGGCAGCATGTGATACTTGCCATCTGCAAGGAGAGGAAATCTTATTAACTGCTCGTTCTACAAGAGACAAAGAACCGACAAAGGCATTACAATTTAATAACATTCTAATTTCATCACAGTATCATGATTAGAAAATAATTTCTAATAGTCTCTCCTAAATTGCAAATTATTTACTCATTATCATTTTACGAGAATTGAGAAAAATAAGTTCAAATCCATTTTATCACAAAACTAATTAAATTATGACCTGAGTTTTTAATTTCTTAGTCAAAAAAAAGAAATACTTTTTTTTACCTAAAAGAAGTATTCTTTTTGCACTTTATTTTGGATTATTTTTTCTAAGAAGTATTTTACAAGTATTCAGTAAAAAAAGTATTTAAAAAGAACTATTCCTTTTTACTCAAAAGAAAAATTTTTTAACTCAAAAAAATATTCTTGTGTTTCTCTTCTCTAATATAAGTAGCAAAACTAAACGCGCGTGAAATTTTCTTTTCCATTTTTACTTTCAAAATTTGCTTTTCCAAATTAAATGCAAATTCTTAACTTCTTAAAAAATATAATCTTTCTTACAGTCTTTGAATGAAATGTAATTATTTCAACAACTCGTACAGTAAATGCCAAAAAAATATTTCTAACAGCAACTTGAATTAAAATGCAAAATTTATTTCAATACAAAAAAGTTGGCAAAATTTTCAATTTTTTTAAAAATTAATTTCGGAAATAGAAGAATTATTATAAAATGTTAATTTCCTTTTTTCAAGAAACAATTTTAGGAAATTTCTGAATAAAATCTTTCAAATCTTTAATACTTTATGTTAAACAAAAATGTAAAAACTTATTCATATTTATTTTTCCTAAGGAATTAAAATTTCAAATAATTTTAATGAAATACCTCATGCACAGAAACAAAAATGTATTTGATTCAAATAACCGATTATTTGACTATTATCAAATAAATATTTACTTGAAACAAATAATTTTTATTTGAATTAAATACATTGTATTTGAATCAAATATTATTTTAATATTATTTTATTATTATTTTAAGCAAATATTATTTAATTGATTCAAGTAAATATTTATTTGATAATAGTCAAATAATCGGTTATTTGAATCAAATAAAATTTGTTTTCAGTGTGAAATATACACCCAGAGAAATTGTATATTTGACTCAGAACCAACTAGACTCTTTATTTGTTTCAAATAAATTTTATTTAGTTTAAGTAAAATTTTATTTATCTCAATTATATGTTTTATTTATGACAAATAAAAAATTTTATTCAAAAGAAATAAAAATTCTAGTTGGTTCTGAGACAAATATACGTTTCTTTAAGTCAAATAAAATATATTTGGTTTAAATAATAATTTTCTCTGGGTGTAATTATTTCTGAAATTTGCAACTGTAATTAATCTAAAAATCAATTATTTTTTTTAGAATTTTTGAATAAAATTATTAAAACTTTTAATAATTTTTAAAGAAAAATGTTATTAATAATTTTTTAAAACAAAAATTGAAAGATTTTAAAACATTTGTTTAACACAATTTTCTACAAATTTTTTTTACACACATTCTACAAATTAACTTTTCTTCTTTTGATATATCAATTTAAACTACAAAACAAAACGTAATAGAACAATGCTAATTTTACGTAAGGACAGATTATGTCGATTATTATAATATAATTCTTCTATTCATAAACTGGAAAAATTAGTTAATTTTCTTCCCAAAGGAAAAAAAAAATTTGTACAAAACTAAGTTTCGTAATAGGGGAGACCGGGGCGTAATGGCTAACTTTTCACTCTTTGTGCTTTTTCTCGGCCATTTTTGTTTTAATTAAATGTTTTTCTTCTGGAAAAGTTACTCTGGTATCTCAGCTTTCTTTTTAAAAAAAAACATCCCGATATGACTCTTACTTTTTTTTCTACAATAATTTTTCTGGAGCAATGCAAAGCTATCCAAAACGCCCCAGGCCGGGGCGTAATGGATAACTCCCGGGGCGTAATGAATAATGAGTGAAAATTAATATTTACGGCCTCAAATTTTATTATATATTGTAAATTAAGGTTTGTGAATTAAATTTTATGTAAAAAATATTGTAAATATAATTATTGTATAGAAGATAAGATCAAAAAATATAACTACAATTATTTTCTACACTGAAAGAAATACTTTCGAGAATTCATCCATAAACTTCTGGTTAAGGATTTTGGTTGAAGTAGTCATACAATCTGTCAGATTAGCACATAAGTGAGGTTATGTTAGACATGTGAAGGATTATTCACACTTACTGTCCTCTGTTTCTGTCATTCCTATGGCTGGATTAACCAAACTGTTTTGGCAGTTGTATTTCATTATAATACAGTGATTCATTCTGGCAGAATCAGCCATAACTATGGCAGTAATGTCGGAAAATTTCTTTCAGTGTAAAGACATATTCTTCGGTTTTTTTATTAAAATTAATATTACAAAATTACAAATCTGAAGTTTCACTTTCTCATTTATCTTTAATAAAAGTAAGTAACTTTATAGTAAATTTAATTTGATTCATAAAACGATGACAATTAAATAAGGATTTTTAAAATACTTTTCCTGTCTTAAATAAACAAGCAAAATTATTTGCTTTTACATTACTCACAAATGAAAAAAATATTTTTTGGTTATTTTTTAAATTTAATATAGCAAAATTACAAATCGGAAGTTTAACTTTTTTAGTAATCTTTAAAAAAGTAAGTAACTGTATAGTAAATTTATTTTAATTTATAAAATGATAACAATTAAATAAGAATTTTCGAAATACTTTTCTTGTCTAGTAAACTAGCAAAATTATTTGCTTTTACAATAATCACAGATAAAAAATCGGTTATCGTCAGCACAAGCGTCGTGGGCCCAAAGCTGACACGATGTGCACTGAACCCACTCTTCTCCTGAAACGCTGTTTTTTTGGTTTGTAATTTCTCATTTCAATCGTTTAAAATCTACTATTTATCGATTTTAGATCAAAACAAATAAATAAGTTGATAAACACACGAACATACTGCAACTAAGTAACAAGTAACCGCGAAAACGAACCTACGCTGCATTATCCATCGCGCCCCGGGAAAAACTAGCCATTACGCCCCAGGGGTACTTGGCCAATATTTTGTAATTTTCTATCAATACAGAAAGTGTAAATGAAAAATCTCCAATTGGCCCTTAAAAACAAATGTATCAAGCTCAAAACCCAATTTGATTTTTATTTTTAAAGCTATTTTTGAAAAAATGAGAACGAAAAAATGAAAATTTTGAAAAGTTACTTTCGTATGTCAAAAAAAGTTTTTCTACTATATTTCTTACAATAGTGAACAAATATTATTGAAACTTCGTACAAAGTTGCAGTATACCAAGTACAATAACTTGTCTATAGAACGAAATTATTTCGATTTACCAATTTTAAATAAATTACAATTATCCATAACGCCCCTTAGCCATTACGCCCCGGTCTCCCCTAAATTTGAAATTCTAGTATGCACTTATTCGGAGTGAAATTTTTTCTTTTCCTTGGCCTCAAACTATATGAATACAAAATTCGTATTTAAATTATTTTCTATTATAATATATGAATAGTTACGAATTCACGTGGTTCGCTCATCCCCCCTCCACCTCGAGTTGAGTATCAATCACGAGAAGTACTTTCCGAAACAACGTTATACGTGCGCAAACTACTTCTCGTGCAGTCTAAGAAGATTCATTTTCAAATAATCACGGAATAGTGGTTGAGAATTAGGGGGGGGGGAACTTTCTCACAGGAACCTTATTTCGCTAAATCTCTCTCAATCATAGCGAAGGAGACAAGTCATCATAAATTTTACCACAGTGGCAATGAATATAGCGAAATGGAGAGAGAATCAAAATTTCTTTTGTTTTTTTGAGGCACTTCTCTGAGATTTATACTTTAAAAAAATCATTTAAAAAATTAATTGAAATTAATTTTAATTTTAATATTTAATTAATTTATTATTTTAAAAAATATTCTTCAATTTTTGAGTTTACAAAAAGATCTGCATAAAGGGACATTAAATCAAAATTTGAAGAATATTTTATAAAAATAAATTTTTTCAATTATAAAAGTAAATGCCGTAGAGAATTCTGAAATTAATTTAGAGTTTTTTTCGGGAAACAATTTCTGGGTTGGCACAAAAAAATTAATTTTATATTTCCCTGACTCTTCCCTCATTTCCAGACAAAATTTTGATTTCGTCTTTGACCTTGAAAACTATTCTTATTTATACTCTCTGAATCTGAATTAGTAAAAACATTTACTAATTTGAATTAGTAAAAACATTTACTAATTTGAATTAGTAAAAACTTTTTCTAATTTGAATTAGTAAAAACATTTACTAATTTGAATTAGTAAAAACATTTACTAATTTGAATTAGTGACTGACTTTTTGCTTTTGAATTAGTAAAGTTTACCAAAAAAAAATTAGTAAAAATTCCTATTTATTTAGTGAAATTTACTAATTCAAAAGCAAAGAGTAACTCACTAATTTAAATTAATAAACATTCACTACTAATTCTTTAGAGAGTACTCTCTAAATGATTAGATTAAATACTTAAAAAAATGTTCTATCACATTTATTTATTTTAATTAATTGTAAAAATTATTCGAATAACGAATAACGATAACGATAACTTTAATGTTAATCATTATTATTTTCCCAAATAGGAATTAGGTCTTTCAAAAATTTCCAATTCAAACCTTTTTAAAAATCCAATAACTTGAAATAATTAAAAATGATCGAGTAATGAATCATTACTTTATATTATAAAAAAATTATTAATATAACTTCTACAAAATAATTTTCAAAATTTCCATTCAATTTCTATTTTCTAGAATTTTGAATTAAAATTCTTTTTTTAATCAATTATTTTTAATAATTTTTGGAAAAGTTCTTGGAGAATTTTTAAATCCCTTTGTTCAAAAGCTTAAAATAAATTAAAAAATAATTTAATTAAACTTTTTTCCAAAAATTTTAATTTTACAAAATTGTTAGTTAAAAGTATGGAAAATTTAATTCTTCAAAAACATTAATTTGAAACCTTTTCAAAATTCAATTATTGCCTAAAATTGTAACTGAAATTCATTTTTTAATCAATTTTTATTTTAAAATTCTATGAGAATTCTATTATTTAAATTAAAAAATAAACAATTTATTGAATGAATAATTGAATGTTTCTTAAAATTTAGTTATCTTAAGAATTTTATCGATTAGTTGAATTATTTCAATATTATTTTATTAAAATTGCAATAAAACTAATTTGAAATTATTCTGTAAGTTTTATTATTTTGTTTCTTAAAATAAATGAATTTCTAAAAAGAATTTTATTATTTATAAAAATAATTGAATTTTGTGAAAGAGTGTTGAAATTTAAAAAGCTAATTAAAATATAAATGATAATTACAAAAAATTGTAAAAATAACAAAATGACTGCTAAGAACTTTATTACTTTTGAAAATAATTAAACTCTTGTGATGAAGACATGTTCGTTAAAAGTATAAAACATTCAACTTTTTTAAAGATTTTAAGTTGAAACCTTTTCAAAAATCAGGTATTTCTAAAAATTTATTCTATAATGCTTTTAATATTTAAACATTATCTAAAATTCCAAGATTTATTTCTAAATTAATTTTTATTAAAAAATTTTACAAAAATTCTTATTTTTTTATATACAAAAATAATTAATTTATTGAAAAATTGAATGTTTTTAAAAATTAAATTTATATAAAGAATTTTTCTAACAAAATTTTAAATAACTTAATTTTTTTGACGAATTTTAATAAAAATTTGTAGAAATTTTATTATTTTTTGAAAATAGTTGAATTATTTAGAAAATTTAATGAAAATAGCGGATATTAAAAATAATTGAATTTTTGACAAGAAATTTATTAAAATTCAGGAAAATAATTTAATTTTGAAAAAAAATTTATTCTTTATAAGAATAAATGAAATTTTGACAAGAATTTTTAAAACTGTTTAAACATAATTGAATTTCTGCGAAGAAATTTATAAAAAATTTATAAACAGTTTAATTGCCGTGGAATTTTTATTATTTATGAAAATCATTAAATGTTAGCGTGGAATATTTTATTAATACTTTTCTTAATAATTTAATTATTTTAGAAAATTTTATTAAAATAGCGGATATTATAAATCATTGAATTAAGAAAAATTATTCAAAGTAATTGTTTTTTTACCAAGAAATTTATTAAAATTCTGGAAAATAATTGAATTTTGAAGAAGAATTTTATTAATTATAAAAACAATTGAAATTTCGACAAGAATTTTTAAAACTTTTTTACATAATTGAATTTCAGCGAAGAATTTCATTACTTTTGAAAGTATAATTGAATTTCTGCAATAAATTGCAGCTTATCGATACTTCTACTTTTAAAGCATTTTGAACTAAAATTATTCTTTACATCCTTTATTTATAATAAATTAATAAAAATTTTTTTCTTAAATTTAACTAATTCCACAAGAATTTGAATTATTAAAATTTTTTCAAAAATCGAAGTTCTTTAAAACTTTTAATGAAATCCATTTATTATTTAACTATTATAAAATTCCAAATTAAAGCCCTTGTTAGTTAATATTAATGAAAATTTCAAACGCAACTCATTTAATTTTGAAATATTTATGTAAAATTATATTCATTGAGAAAAAAATATTTTCTATTTTAGACGATTTCTTTTCTTTTGCAGAACATTTTCGTCCTTTATGTGGGAATTTAATTTTTTTTTCTAAAAATCTTCCTTTTAGTATAAATTTGTTTCAATTTCACAGGAATAATTTCAATCAGAGAAGAAAGATTAAAATTCATCTTATAGTTAATAACTTTCAAATAAAAAAATTTTTTTCCCTTTTTTGTTGATGAATATTCGTAAATTGAAAATAAAGTATAAAAATAATTCTTAAGCAAAATTTTCTTCTCACTTTGAGATTGTATTTTTTCCAGTATTCAATAAATAATTTCTAAGTAACAATTTCAGAATAGTTTTTCAAGAATATTGTTATGTATAAAAAAAATTATTGTGAGAAATAGAAAAAAATTGAAAATTTTTATTAGAATTGGTGGTAATTTTATCTAGTTTATAAGGTAAGGAAAAAAAGAAACAAAAATTTAGGACTTTTTTACGCTGAAAAAAAAATATTTGATTCAAATAACCAATTATTTGACTATCATCAAATAAATATTTTCTTGAATCAAATAATTTTTATTTTAATCAATTAAATACTATTTTGCTGCAAATACTGAAATATTTGATTCAAATACAATTTATTTGATTCAAGTAAATATTTATTTGATAATAGTCAAATAATCAGTTATTTGAATCAAATAAATTGTTTTCAAATGTATTGAATTCTACACTGAAAACAAATTTATTTGATTCAAATAACCGATTACTTGGCTATTATCAAATAAATATTTACTTGAATCAAATAATTTTTATTTAAATCAATTAAATAATATTTGCTTCAAAGACTGAAATATTTGATTCAAAAACAATTTATTGGATTCAAATAAAAATTATTTAATTTAAATGATCCCCAAGTTTTGAACGTTCAAATGAACGAAATATTTTTTATTGCAGATATTTTAATAAATAACTAATCATGAAAAAATTTTAAAAATAAAATTTTACGTTTAGAAACTCAGTAATTAATTTTATTTTAATAGTATATCAAAATAATTGCAATAAAAATTTAATTTTTAGAAGAAATAAATAAATTTCGTTCATTTGAACGTTCAGAACTTTAGGATCTTTAATTTAAGTAAATATTTATTTGATAATAGTCATATAATCGGTTATTTGAATCAAATAAATTTTTTTTCAGTGTAAAAATTAAATTTTTTTCAATATTTTTAATAAAAATCTCTGACTATTTCCTGACTTCCCTGAGAGAAAGATTAAAGGAAAGTCAGAGAAAGACAGAGAAAGAAAGAAAGAGAGAGAGATGAAGAGGGAGATATAGATGGAGAAAGTTGGAGATTGAGGTGAATAGAGAGAGATAGTTCCAGAGGAAAATAGAGAGAGAGGAGAATAATCTCTCGTCGATACTCTCTTGCAAATGTATTCAGATGTCCCATGTGACCCGAATTCTCCTCGAATTATCTCTTACTACGTCGATTCGTCTCATTAACTAATTTAGCAGTAGCACAACATACCGCTTATGGTGGATGGATAAATGTTGAAGGATGGCTCCTGAAGCCAAGAAGTAACGCTGACGTGATCACGAACAAAACTCGGCACATTGCATCGCATAAGTACGTTGTTGCCCAGGAAACCACCGGGACTTTGTACTTCCGGTCCGTACCTCTGATGCACCACTGAAACACACAAATAAACAATGTTAAAATCATGAGTCTGAGTAATGTCGTACACGGAACTCTAAATGAATATACAGAACTTGACGACGAGTTATAAGTAGATAAAGTTCTCCACCATTTCAATAAAAACAAAAAAAAATATTTACTGAAATTCGTTACATGTTTTTATTCGAAAAAAAATACTTCTCTTCTTTACGTACTTTTCCTTTTTTCCACAGTGACTTTTCATGATTCATGAAATAAAAAAAAGCATTTTTATTTTATTACAATCATTTAATAATTTTTTTCTAACTTTTAATCATTTTATTAACAAAAACAATTTTCATTTCTATTCTTATTTTTATTATTTTATTTCTATTTTATGTTTACTTCCGTTTCCATACACATTTTTATTTCTATCATAATTTATTATTACTAATATTTAGTCCACGAGAAAAATGTAACTAATTGGTTTTTGAATTAATTATAATTTGAGATTGAAAAAAAATGTGAAATGAATTTCACGCAAAAGTGAAATTGAAAATAATTTCAGTGAAATAGTCCGAATGTGATTTTTATCGAACTTTTCCCGAATAGGAAAAAAGCATTATTGTTTATAATAAAATGTAAAAGCAGTTGGTAAAGTTTTTTTTACATTTTATTATAAACAATAATACTTTTTTCCTATTCGGGAAAAGTTCGATAAAAATCACATTCGGACTATTTCACTAAAATTTCTTTCAATTTCACTTTTGCGTGAAATTCATTTCACATTCTTTTTTCAATCTCAAATTATAATTAATTCAAAAACCAATTACTTGCAGACGAATAAATTAAAATTCTTGTAATCTTTTCGTAAGTAGTAAAATTCCCATTAGGTAAGACCAATTCATTCAAAAATTGCCTTCTGTTTAGTACCAGTAGTAAACCTCCTTTATAGTCAACCTGTATAAATAATCGTTTCAGATCAAAATGTTAATTGCTTTTAAAAAAAATTTATAAAATTAATAATTTTAATCAGTTGTCACAAAAATTTAACTTTTGTTAATACCATAATTTTTTCTGATTTCTAGACAAAATTTATAGACTTATTCCCTGATCCTAAAAAATATTTTGTAAATTCTAAAATGACTTTATTGTAAAATTATTCAAAAACATCCACCACTTCAGTTTTAAATAAATATAATTAATTCTTATATTTCCATAGGAATTGAATTTTTTTAAAACATGCAAATTAAACCTTTTCGAAATTCATCAAATTATAAGAATATTATTATATAAAATAAGAAGAAATTAATCGATTTCCTCTTGTTTTATAATAATTAAAAATGACCGAGTGATGAAATGTTATTAAATTTTCTTTAAATAATTAAAATTTTGACCAAAATTTTATTAAATTTTTTTTAATTCTTGACTAGAATTTTATAAATATAACGAAGATAATTTAATTTCTGCAAAGTATTTTATAACGGTTTTAAAAAAAAAATTTAAGTACTTGAATATTATAAAAAATTTCTTCTAAATTTTCAAAATAATCGTGTTTATTATAATAATAATTATAATAAATAAATTTACTATTAAATTATATTAAAATTATTCATAAAAAATTAAATTATTTTAAACAATTTTTACTAGACGTTTCCTGCATAATTAAATTTTTTCAAGAATTTTTTAAATTTCTTGAAAATAATGTATTTTTTTATAATTTGCATTGATTTGTTTTTAATATTCTTGAAAATAACGGAATTTGCTAATAAATAATTATTCTTAAAAATTTTTAATGTAATTGAATTTTATGAAGAATTGCTTTAATATAATTAATTTTGTTGAAAACTGTATTAATTAATAATTTTATTAACTTTTTTATATTTGAACTTTTTTGAAAATAATTGAATTATTGCAGCGAATTTTATGATTTTATTGAATAATTAAATGTTTCTTACAATTGAATTTTTAATAACATTTTCAAAAATATTTTGCATGTTTCGCGGAATTTTTTAAAAATTGTACTAAAAATATTTGCGAATTCTGCGATGAAAATAATTGAATTCCTAAATTAAATCTTGTTATTTACAAAAATATTTGAATGTTTTCGTGACAATGCATCAAAAAATTTTCTCAATAATTAAATTACTTGATAAATTTCATGACAATGGTAAATATCGAAAAACATTATTTTAATTGAGAAAAACCTTTTAAAATAATTGTAATTTTGCAAAGAATTTTGTTTAAATTTTTTAAAATAATTGAATTTCAGGCAAAAAATTTTGCTATTTATATATAAATAATTTCTTGACGAGATATTCGTTAGAATTTATAAAAATAATTTAATTTTCTCGAGGAATTTTATTACTTTTGAAAATAATTGAATTGTTCTGATGAATATTGCTATTTTTGAAAATAATTGAATTTAAAGGAAGAGTTTTTCTGAAATTTCTACAAATAATTGATTTTTTGTGAAGAAATTTTGTTATTTGTCAAGATAAGCTTCTTCACAAAAATTCAATTATTTTTAGAAATTACAAACAAATTCTTTCCTTAATTAAATTATTTTCAAAAATAACAATATTCATCATAATTTCAAAAATTTTAAAGCAAATACGTTAAAACTTTTAAAAATTATTTAATAATGTTGAAAAATTAATTTCGGTTAGAAATAGAAAAAATGTTAAATGTTTTGTATTAGAATTTATGGCAGTTTCGTAGTTTACGGAACAAACAACAAAGACACCGAAAATTTAGGATTTTTTATGAATTCTAAATATAATTTTATCCTCTACTTTTAATAAAAATCCCCGATTTTACTGTCAATTCCCTGATCTACACAAGAATAGAGATGTGTTATTTTAACACTAAAATTAGTGTTAAAACTACACGCAACAATTTCAACTGACGCTATGTGATTCTATCTCTATTCATTGGTGTTAAAATAACACTAAAGTTTGATAAATTAACACTAGAGATTATTACATTAATATACATTTTGAATGGATGTTAAAATGACACCAAAATTGTATTAAAACAATGCCTTAAAAAATACACGCAACAAATTTAACCCATTTTTTAAATGTAAACGCAATTTTTTAAATTTTAATTTAAAAACTTTTTAAAAAAGTTAATATTGGATCAGAATTCGTGAAATTTTTTTCAGAAAACAAAAAGTATTTTTTTTTAAATCAAAATGATGAAAATCATTTCTATTTGGTCTTAGGAATGTTATTGCAAAATTAATTCATTTGCAACTTTTTAAACAAAATGTTATTTCTTCTAAATGAATGAATCGATTTAAGAAATAAATGAACCAAGCGGGAATATAAAGGAAATAATGAATACTTTCATCCAGAATTAGAAAATTTTTAAGAAGTTTATATTTTAAACTGAATAAAAAATTTATTTAATTCAAATAACCGATTATTTGATTATTATCAAATAAATATTTACTTGAATCAAATAATTTTTATTTGAATCAAATAAATTGTATTTGAATCAAATATTTCAGTGTTTGAAGCAAATATTATTTAATTGATTCAAATAAAAATTATTTGATTCAAGTAAATATTTATTTGATAATAGTCAAATAATTGGTTATTTGAATTAAATAAATTTTTTCAGTGTAATAATTATTTAATAAATTTTTTATAAACAATTAATTTTTTTTAATGTTCTGCGCTTTTAAACATTAAAAAAAATATCTACATACACTTAAAACTATAAGAAATCAAAATCGGTTGAGAAAATTTATGAGCGACAATTATTTTAAAAGTTATAATACAAATTATATTGACGAGGTGTAGTGCATCAACACTGAACTCAGTTTTTGGTCATTTTTATGGTTATATAACTGAATAAAAATGTTAATTCAAGAATGTTTTGTTCATTTCGTAGTTAAAAATAATGTTTTAATTCTGAAAATCATCAAAATCTCATCTTCGATCAATAGAATTTGCATTATAAATTTTAAAATAATTGTCACTCATAAATTTTCTCAACGGATTTTGATTTCTTACAGTTTTGAGTGTATGTAGATTTTTTTTTAATTTTTAAAAGGCGCAGAACATTAAAAAAATTAATTGTTTATAAAAAATTTATTAAATAATTATTAAAACATAAACTTTTTAAAAATTTTCTAATTCTAAACATTTTGTTTAAAAAGTTGCAATAAAATTAATTTTGCAATAACTTTTATAAAAAATAATATTTTTTTCTATTTTTTGGTGGACACATTCTATGACCAAATAGAAATGTTTTTTCATAATTGTTGAATTTATCTCACAAAAAATTAATTTCACAAGAAATATTTCGATTATAAACGAATTTTATTTTGTGTTAATATATCGACGGCTGTACAACGACTGACTGTAAGGTTACAAAATTTTCATAGTCTCGAAGGATAATAAAACCCCAAAGACGTCGCAGGTATACAAGGGCGTTATTACAATAGATATTTACAATCATTAAACAAGTCAAATATTGAACAAATGCAAAGGCGTCGAAAGAATTACAATGTCGTAGAACTAAATAAACGTTAAATATTTAACAATAATTTTAAATTAAAACAAATACTTTTTATTTTCTCTGAAAATTTCACGAATTCTGACCCTATTATAAACCGATAAAAATAAAAAAAACAGTAAAGAAAAAAAAAATTTATCATCAAAATGAAACTTGATGTTGTTAAATTTCATTTAACAACACACATATAAAAAGCAGCATCAGTTTTACTGAAATTTTCAAAAAATACATATATACTCTACTTTTCCCATCAGCAAATTACTTTCAGCAAGTAATTGTTATCCTTGTAAAAGAGGTAAACTCGTGGTAAACTTTTTTATGCGATACCGTTAAAAATAGTAAATTCTGATCTCTCTCACGTGCACTTAGGAACAGTGCTAAGAGAGAAAAATAAGGTAAGAGTGAGTGAGTGAGTGAAATACATATAAGGCACGTAAAGGTTGATGGTCTGGGTTTCTGGGTACCATAGGGGGGGTGGGGTGAGAGAGAAAGGATGTGGTACTGCAACTAGAGAGTGAGAGAGTGAGAGGGTAGGTTTTAGACGGGTTGAGTTTAAGTCAGAGTAGTACAGAGAAATGTATAGTGTGCTATAGGGTTCGCAACCCGTTTCGAGAGTCAGCGAAGCGAGGCACTCAGACTCCGGAATGGGGTAAAAACTCGGTGAGTTTGCTGCTCTCCACATCGTGGCCTCGGTTACGCGGCAACCAAGCCAAGCATAAACTCGAAAGACCTTTCCTACATCGGGAGTAATATTTACAAACCGTGAAATATGTAAAAGAGACGCATCTCAACCGTCGTGTCGTTTAAGACGCAGAGATATAAAATTTCTCTCTCTCTCTCTCTCTCTCTCTCTCTCTCTTTATTTTCAGTTATATTTCGATTAGAACACGCGATGCAATGTCATGTTTCGTCAAGCGAGATTGATATTTTAAACATACTCGAAATTTTTCAAAAACTCTCTCTTCGGGGAAAAAAATATTCTTAACCACACAAGGAGGCGTCCTGGGTATATTATAAAACTATGAGTTTGAAGATTTTTTTTCACTTTTTTAGAATTTCCAACAGTTAAGACTTTTAGAACGCTCGAGTAAAAATACCGAGCATCATTTTTATTATTATTATTTTTTGTAACGTTTTATCTTTTTAGAATGAAAGAAATTAGGAAAATTTGTGAATTTGTTTTTTAAAACAGAAATTCAATTCGAAGTAATTTATAATTAATTATTATTAATTTATTATTATTATCATTATTATTATTAATATTATTATTCTTATTATTATTATTACTATTATTATTATTATTATTATTATTATTGTTATTATTATTATTATTTTTATTATTATTATTATTATTATTATTATTATCAAATATATAAGATAATATATTAATAATTATAATATATTAATTTATTATTATATTATTATTATTATTATTATTATTATTAAATATTAATAATAATAAGTTTGTATATTATTAAGTAACTAATATAATTATTGTATTCACTGGACTAAGAGTGGAACCCAGTTACTTACTTAGTGATTGAAATTAAATTAATTAGATAAACAATTGTGTTTGCTGGAAAACAAAGTTCTAATAAAACCTGACTAAAAAAACTTTTACTACTTGGAGTAACTTTTTTGACAACTTTCTATATCAAATTTAGTAAAAAAATATTTCAGAATTAATGTACTGAAAAGAAATTAATTTTTGAGAAGCTTTGGGTACAGTTTTTCTACAATTTTTCTAATTTTTGATTTCCTAAAAATTAGTTTTCTAATGAAGGTGAATTTCTAAAAAATACTTTTTTCTAATGTAGGTGATTTGATAATTTTTTTCTTCTTCTAATAAAAGGTAATTTTCTAAAAACAATTTTTTTTTAATAAAGGTAATTTACGACATTTTTTTTCTTCTAATAATAGGTAATTTTCTAAATACAATTTTTTTTAATAAAGGTAATTTACGACATTTTTTTCTAAACAATATTCAATTCTAGTAAACACGATCAATAGGTATATGATTCAAAAATAAAATTTACGAAAATTTTAAAATTCTTTAAAAGAAATACTTAAGACTTCGTTAAGAAATTATAATAAAAAATAGAAATTATGAAAATTTATGAGCAAAATCTTAAAATATTATAGTTTAAAATCGAAATTAACAAACAAAAATTATAGAGAAAATTTTTTTCTAAAAGTATTCAAAATTTTTTTAAAAAATGCTTTTGAAGAAAAATAAATTTTGGAAATGTTTGCATAAAAAGTATGAAAATTTATATCTTTTTTCACAAAAGAACAGAATTTTGTTAACAAATTCTGATAAGAAATAAAAATTATATAAAGATTGCGATTGAGAAATAGTAAATATGAAAATCAGTTTTTATTTTTTCATCTTGATTTTTTAACAATTTTCTAACTTTTAATTTATTGTACATCATTATTTTTTAGAAAAAGTTTTTTTAGAAATCAAAACTTTATAAAAAAACTTCTTGAGAAAAATAAATTTAATTAAAAATCGCTTTTTTAAACAAAAAAAAAATTAGAAAATATTTTTTCAAAAAAAGGACTACCTATCTTTGAGAAGTATTATTATAAAATTTAAAACAATTGAATTCCTTTAAAGGATTTTATAAAAATTTTTGGAAATAATTCAACCATATCGAAAAATTTTATTAAATTGTTAATCAAAATACAAGCATAGAATTTTATTATCTATGGAAATAATCGAATTCTTTCAAATAATTATATTAAATTTTTTTTAAATAATTTTATTCTCGTTAAGGATTTTATTAAAAATTTTAAAAAATAATTGAAATATTTTGAAATCAATTTTTAAAAAAACTGCAATAATTAACAATTTTATTATTAAAATTTAATTTTTCTGTCGGAAAGGAAAATAACAATTAATTAAAAGTGAAAATGAAGATTTATCATCAATTCTGTCAAAGTAAATGTGAAAATAAATATAAGAATGAAAAATTTTCAAAGTGAAAGTGAATAATTTTTTTAAAAATAAATTAAACAAATTAAAAACCAAATAAATTATTTTACAGATAAATGTATACAAATAAAAAATCAGGAATAGGTCCTTGAATAATAATTATTATTAATCAATAAATTAATTATTAATAACAAATTAAGGTAAACAATTAAAGTAAATATTATTTTTCAATCTCCGAGATTCGAAAATCTCCCATCAAATAAAAATACAGAGTTCAACAAACCAAATATTATATAAATCGAAACTGAAAAAAAAAATTTTAATTTAAATAACTGATTGAAATATTTTTTAAATAATTTTTATTCAAATATTTTTTCAATTATTTTTTCAGTGCTTTTACTGAAATCTATAAATTTAAAAATCATACATTTTAAAACGTTTTTAACAAAAACGTTAATTTTTAAATTTCTTTAAAGATTTTAATTAAAATTTGCAAAATCCAATATTGGCATTAACTTCTCATATTAATATTACATGGTTAAATATTAAATATTAAAATTATGATATAATTTAATAAATTAAATTCATTTGCAAGCTAAACTAAAAATTAAAAAATTTCCCTCATGGTGAAAAGATTAAAAAGCGCTGAAAAGATTAAAAAACTACTATAACTTAATATTAAAATGAGGATATGAAAAAAAAATCTCATCACTCTAACTTCTTAATAAATATTTAAACTTGTTGGCTCAATATCTCTGGATACAGAGAATCATCTTTCGAGGAGTTTATACTCTCGACTAATCAAACTCGTAAAAGAATTCTCCCAAAGTTCGCTGCTAATAATTAATATCTTTGACAAATATTTCCAAACAATTTCAATCCACTTAAACACAATTTTTCTAAGAAAAGCATTTTTTTATTCTTTTTTTTTACTCAATATTGAGAAAATTTAATATTTAATATTTAATTTAATTTTTTTATAAATTTTTTAATTTATGAAATTCATTTTTAAATTTAAATTTAAAATTTCTTTATTTTTTATTCTTAGAAAAATTGTGAAATTAAGTGAAAAAAATCGTCAATAAACTAAGAGATATTAAAAAGCATCGCAGCTCAAATTTAATACTAAAACAGATTAAATTAATTAATTTTTGGATTAATTTTTCCCGTGAAAAAAATTTTCCTATTTAAAACGAAAGAAATATTAAAATATTAAAAACATTTAAAAATAATAATCCTCGATGGGTTATTATTTTAATCCATGGTGGATTAAAATCTTGCAGATTATTTTCATCCATTTAGGATTAGGTGTTAATTCACTCATAACTTGAAACGAATTGATACCAAGAAACAAAAAAATGGATGATAATCATCAAATTTAGAAACAAATTAAAAATTGATCTAAATTTTTATTTAGTATTTAGTATCAATTTAGTATCAATTTGGTTGTCACTTTAGCATCAGTTTTATACATTCAGGAAAACGATAAAAATACACTGAAAAAAAATTGATTTGATTCAAATAACCGATTATTTGACTATTATCAAATAAATATTTACTTGAAACTAATAATTTTTATTTGAATCAAAGAAATTGTATTTGAATCAAATATTTCAGTATTTGAAGCAAATACTATTTAATTGATTCAAATAAAAATTATTTGATTCAAGTAAATATTTATTTGATAATAGTGAAATATTTCAGTATTTAAAGCAAATACTATTTAATTGATTCAAATAAAAATTATTTAATTCAAGTAAATATTTATTTGATAATAGTAAAATATTTCAGTATTTGAAGCAAATACTATTTAATTGATTCAAATAAAAATTATTTGATTCAAGTAAATATTTATTTGATAATAGTGAAATATTTCAGTATTTAAAGCAAATACTATTTAATTGATTCAAATAAAAATTATTTAATTCAAGTAAATATTTATTTGATAATAGTAAAATATTTCAGTATTTGAAGCAAATACTATTTAATTGATTCAAATAAAAATTATTTGATTCAAGTAAATATTTATTTGATAATAGTGAAATATTTCAGTATTTAAAGCAAATACTATTTAATTGATTCAAATAAAAATTATTTAATTCAAGTAAATATTTATTTGATAATAGTAAAATATTTCAGTATTTGAAGCAAATACTATTTAATTGATTCAAATAAAAATTATTTGATTCAAGTAAATATTTATTTGATAATAGTCAAATAATCGGTTACTTGAATCAAATAAATTTTTCTTTCAGTGTAATACCATAAAATGTTTTGTTAAGTTAAAAAAAATACTGTTAATATGAATGATTAAATAATAAAAATAGATCCTAAATAAACAAAAATCTTGAAGGTACAAAAAAAATTTTGTACCATTTCAGACAATACAGAAAAAAATTAGGTTCGCTGCGATCCATTCTCATATTTTTCAAGTATAGAAAAATATACAAGACAACCAAAACTGGGATTAATATTGTAAAAAAAAGAAGAACAAGAAGAAGCAGAGATGAATTACTTTTTCCTTTTTCTAAAGAGCTAAAACTTCTCAACTGCATTAATTATCTCTATCGATCTATGCTTCTTAATTAAAGTCGAAAGATGGTGGTCGACGGTTACTCGGAATCCTCGATATCCCGTGAAGTGCGGCGTCTCTCAAACTACCACAGGAATTTAAGGTCGGAACTTTTGCCGTAATTATGTTAGAAGTTGAGTTTGCGCAAAAACAAAAGCTTCCCAAGTAGCGCTGGCAATGACACTTGAAACCTTATAGTTGCGCGCACCAAGCGATCACATTTTTCACCCTTAATTAACGTAATCGCAATTGTGGACGCGCTTATCGTTCCTTTTTTTACATGTATAATATATATTAAAAAAAAAATTTCTGTTTTCAAGAATAAGAAAGAATACACTGAAAAAAAAATTTATTTGCTTCAAATAACCGATTATTTGTCTATAATCAAATAAATATTTACTTGAATCAAATAATTTTTATTTGAATCAATTAATTAGTATTTGCTTCAAATACTGAAATATTTTATTCAAATACAATTTATTTGATTCAAATAAAAATTATTTGATTCAAGTAAATATTTATTTGATTCAAGTAAATATTTATTTGATTATAGACAAATAATCGGTTATTTGAATCAAATAAATTTTTTTTCAGTGTATTAGGGTGCATAGTTGAAAGTAAAATTATCCGAAAAATTGTCCCATTAAATTGGTGTATAGATATGATACTAACCGAAATGATGTGCAACGTGCGTCTTCTCGAGGAAACTCTTGTAATAAACCTCCCCTCTCCAGTTTGCATGAAACGAGAGGAAGTGTAATATAACTTTCGAGACTAAAGATCAACTTTGACCGCACAATGAATTAATTAAGGTTGATGATCGATCGCAATATTGTGAGCACGCAGTATCATCTAAATATAGATTGTTAGCGAAGAAGATAAATCCATTATAGGGTTTGGATTAATTTTTTTTTTTACTATTTTTTAGTCATTTCTTTCAATTAGGGTGCGTTTACATAGCTTTCATTTTCAACTTTTACCTAGAAATATTTTTACATTAAATTTCATACAATGATATTTTACTTTCACTAAAAAAATATTTCACTTTCAATTTTTACCCAAAAAAAATTTTCATTTTCATTTTCAACCAAAAAATTTTCATTTACAATTTTACACAGAAAAAATTTTCACTTTCAACATTTACTCAAAAACGTTTTCAATTTCATTTTTACTTAAAAAAAATTTCACTTTCACCAAAAAAGGATTTTCATTTACAATTTCAATCAAAAAAAATTTTCATTTACAATTTCACGCAATAAAAATTTTCATATTCAACATTTATTGAAAAAAAATTTCGATTTCACCAGTAAATTTCATTTTCAATTTAACACAAAATATTATGACATTTAACTTTTACTCGAAATAAATTTTTAATTTTATTTTCAACCAAAAAAATTTTCACTTTCAATTTTTATCCAAAAAAATTTTCAATTTCATCGAAAAAATGTTTACTTTCAACTTTTACTCAAAATATTTTTGATTTCACCCATATTAGATTTCATTTTCAATTCCACAGAAAATATTTTGCCATTTAACTTTTACTCGAAATAAATTTTCATTTTTATTTTCATCCAAAAAAAAAATTCATTTTCATTTTCACCCAAAAATGCTGTCATTTCGACGCCCCCCGTTGATAAAATGTCTATTGGAAAGCCAGTGGAATAAAATGTTAATTGAAAATTTTGTGGAATATAAGTCTAATTCAATTGTTTGTGTAATAAAATGCTTGTTGAAGTTGCGTGCTATAAAATGCTAATTGAAATGAAAATTCAATATAATGTTTATTCAAGTAAATAACCAAAATAACCAATAAAATTATAAATTGCTCCTTAATAATTATAATGTTAACGTTTTTAGTGACTTTTCGTAGTAAGTTTATAGAAACTTTTATTAAATAATAAATAATCCAAGGATTAAAGGTGTAATTTTAAATTAAATATAAAATAATATAATGTTAAATAATAGTTTGTTGCAATAATCATAATTAAATTCTTATTTGAAAGTAAATAAATTTTGGAAAATATATTTTTTTATTATATTAATATTTTTGTAGAAATATTTCATGTATATTGTAAATAATAATTAATCACTTTATTTTTTTTAAACTTCGAGTATTTTCAACTAGAAAATACTATTAATTAAAATATTTTAAAAAATATGTGGCAAATTATGATTCAAAGATGCAAGGTTAAGAAGAGAATATTTCCTATGAAAACTTACGTTAGCATTATAATTATTAAAGATGGATTTATAATTTTATTCGTTATTTTGGTTATTTACTTGAATAAACATTATATTGAATTTTCATTTCAATTAGCATTTTATAGCACGCAACTTCAACGAGCATTTTATTACACAAACAATTGAATTAGACTTATATTCCACAAAATTTTTAATTAACATTTTATTCCACTGGCTTTCCAATAGACATTTTATCAACGGGGGGCGTCGATTTACAGTTTCACACAATAAAAATATTCATTTTCAACTTTTATTCTAAAAAAAATTTCGATTTCACCCGTAAAAGATTTCTTTTTCAATTTCACCCAAAATATTTTTACATTTAACGTTTACTTGAAATAAATTTTCAATTTCACTTTCATCCAAAAAAATTTTCATTTTCACTCAAAAAAAATTTTCGCTTTCAATTTTTACCCAAAAAAATTTTCATTCACAATTTTAACCAAAAAAAACTTTTACTCAAAATAATGTTCAATTTCATTTCCAGCAAAAAAAATTTACTTTCATTTTCAACCAAAAAAACTTTCATTTACAATTTCACACAATGAAAATTTTGATTTTCAACTTTTTTTTAAAAAAAAATTTCAATTTCACCCGTAAAAGATTTCATTATCAATTTTACCTAAAATATTTTCCCATTTAACTTTTACTTGAAATATATTTTCAATTTTATTTTCACCCAAAAAAATGTTCACTTTCAATTTTTACCCAAAAAAATTTTCATTTTCATCCTAAAAATGTTTACTTTCAACTTTTACTCAAAAAAATTTTTAATTTCATTTTCACCCAAAAAACATTCACTTACAATTTCACACAATAAAAATTTTTTATTTCAACTTTTATTCAAAAAAATTTTCGATTTCACCCGTAAAAGATTTCATTATCAATTTTACCCAAAATATTTTCACATTTAATTTTTACTCAAAATAAATTTTCAATTTAATTTTCACCCAAAAAATTTTTATTTTCAACCAAAAAAATGTTCATTTGCAATTTCACACAATAAAAATTTTCATTTTCAACTTTTATTCAAAAAAATTTTCGATTTCACCCGTAAAAGATTTCTTTTTCAATTTCACCAAAAATATTTTTACATTTAACTTTTACTCGAAATAAATTTTCAATTTTATTTTCACCCAAAAAAATGTTCACTTTCAATTTTTACCCAAAAAAATTTCCATTTGCTATTATACCCAAAACATTTTCATTTTCAAATTTTATTGAAAAAATTTTCGATTTTACCCGTTAAATATTTCATTTTCATTTTCACATTTTTGTCTACACTTTTTTGTTCAGATTTTTTTTATTTAATTTTTTTTAAGAATAAACATTTTTTTGTATATATAAATCCAAAGAATAATAATAAATAAATTAATCATTTACACTAAATTAAAACTGATTCTAATTTTTTTTTATTTAGATTTCGAATTAATCGATCAGATTTTTATTCAATAGGTTAACTACTTATTCAAATGTATTTATTTCCTCTCTTTATTTTCGTTTACAATTTAAAAAATGCCATTTGTTTCTTATTTTAATATTTATGAAAATTATTGAATACCATTTAAATAATTCATTTTGTTTCTCAATTAAATAATTAGACAATTAATAAATACCAATTGAATAATTCGATCTGTTTCTAAATTAAATAATTAGAAAGTAATTGAAATTCCATTTAAATAATTTGATCTGTTTCTGAATTAAATAATAAAAAAATCAATAAAATTCCATTTGAGTAATTCCATTCGTTTCTAAATTAAATAATTAAATAATTAATAAAAACAATTTGAAAAAAATCGACTTGTTTCTAAATTGATTAATGAAAAAATTAATAAAGCAAATTATAAGTTTTAAATTCATAAATACCGTAAACCAAAATAAAATGACAATTTGCAAATGAGATATAAATTCATTTTTCACATTTTCTGACACACTGTTATTTATGGAGCTTAAAAGCTGGCAGCTTTCATTTTTAATTTTATTAGCGGCTTAGATTACATTAGAGGAGATTGTCTTTCCCGAGGTGTTTTCTTTATTTTTTCCATTTCTATTTTCTTTTTTTTTGTGTAAGCTTCATTTACACAGGAGAGATGCGCATATATACATATCAAGCGCAAGTGAAGACGAGCCAAAAGCTGACGTTGCAAAGGATCGAGACATGAATTCAAAAAGCTATAATATATAAGTTGCAGTGTTCGCGAAATGATTCATGAGCATGTTATCACGATAAGGAGAAATTTCCAGTTCGTTTACTTGGACGAAACTTTATTTTTAAAGGTCCTATAGTACTGTTACTCTCTCTCTCTCTCTCTCTTTAGACATATATATTCACTGTCATTCATATATAAGATAACTTTATAAGTTTTCAAGCCAGAAACTTTAGATAAATGCAAAGTCAACAGAAATATCATACAAAGATATAATAAATACAGGGAAAAATTATGGGTAACCTATTCAAGTTAGAAAGGAATCAACTTTTCTTTTTTTCTATACTTTTTTCCTCTCATTTCCACTTTTTCCCTAACAAGGTTTGAAAATAAATAATTATAACTGCTAAATGGTCAGAAATTACATATCAAAATTACAGACTTCGCAGTCGATAATTAATTTTAAAAAAAGTAGCAAAAAGTACCTTTCAGACTTAAAAAAAAGTAGTAAAAAAGTAAATACAGAAAAATTAAACATCACGACTAAAAAACCAACGTTTTAGAAACTTTATAAAACTGACAAAAATTCGATTCCATATTTTATTTTCCTGACTTTTTTTTAATTTTTAAAAAAAATATCTACTTCTTTCTTATTTTACTATGCTAATAAATTGAATTCCTGCAACGAATTTTATTATTCATGAAAGAATTTCAATATTTATAAAAATCATTTAATTCTTGCCAAGTATAAACAAATTTTTTTTTTAATAATTCATTCCTTTCGACTAATTTTATGCAAAATCTTATTTAAATAATTAAATTTCTCCGATATTGCCGTTATTAAAGAAAAAAAATTGAATTCTTACGAAGAATTTTACAACACAATTTTTAAATAATTGAATTCTGTTTGCAACTTTTTTTATATGTGACGCGATCTGAAGAAAGGGACCTTAGAAGCAAAAAATTATAGGCTATGTTTGCAATTTTTGAATTAAAAATACAAAAAGAGAATCAACTGACAATGTAAATCATTGATGTTTAAGTCTTCATTACAACTAAAATATTTAATAAGTACTGATTTTAATTTACAGTAAGTATAAAAAGAAACTTTTAATTAATAAAAAAGTAACAATAACATAACCTTAGAGTGATTTGCTTCTAAGGTCCCTTTCTTCAGATCGCGTCACAAATATTAAAAATCTTTGAATTTAGAAAAGTTTAAAAAAATTCGAATTCACAAAGAATTCAATTAAAATATATCGCAATAATTAAACTTTTTTCCAAAAATATTAATTTTACAAAATTGTTAGTAAAAAGTGGGCAAAATTTAAGTCTTCAAAGACTTCAATTCAATATCTTTTTAAAATTCAATTATTATCTAAAATTTCAACTAAAATTCATTTTTTAATCAATTTTTATAATAAAATTCAATGAGAATTTTATTATTCAAATTAAAAAAATGAATAATTTATTGAATGAATAAATGAATGTTTCTTAAAATTTAGTTATCTTAAGATTTTTATTAATAAATTGAATTATTTCCATGAATTTTAGTAAAATTTTTAAGAATAATTGCATTTTTGGTGGAATTTTGTTAAAATTGCCAATAAAATTAATTAGAAAAAATTTTTTTGTAAGTTTCATTATTTGTTTCTTAAAATAAATGGATTTTTAAAAAGCTTTTTATTATTTACAGAAAATAATTGATTTCTTGCGAAAGGTTTTATAAGAATTTTTCAAAATAATTGAATTAACAAGAAGAAATTTAATACTTTTAAAAATAATTAAATTCTTCTGATGAATTATATTGTTATTTGTTATATTTATAAAAATAATTAAATTTTGCAGAAAAATTTACTAAAATGAATCAAAATAATTGAATTTTCGGGAATAATATTGTTATTAATGTTAAAGTAGTAAATTCTTGAGAAGAATTTTATTTATGTCGAAAAAAATAAAATTATTACTTTTTTTCAATTATTAATTTTTTTAAAATTATTTCATAAAAATTGAATTAAAATTCTGTTTAAAATAAGTGATTTCATTCGAAAAATGTTATTAAAATATTTAAAAACAATGGAATTCTGAACATAACTAAATTTTGTCAAAGAATTTTGCATTCATAAAGATAATTGAAATGTTTACAATTATTTTTAAATATTTTGAAAATAATTGGATTTCTACGAAGAATTCTTACAATGATTTTATTGACAAAAATAATTTATAAAAATAATCCAATTTTTATTTTTTCGGGAAAATAATTCAATGTTCGTATAGAATATTATCAAAGTTTTTCATTAAGAATTGAAATCGTGTAGAAAATTTTATTAAAATAGTAGAATATTGAAAATTAATGAATTAATAATAATTTTTAATAAAAATTGAAATTTTACCATGAATTTTATTGATATTGTTTAAAATAATTAAACTCTTAAGAAGAATTTTATTATTTAAGAAAATAATTAAATTATTGTGAAAAATTTTATTACAATATTTAAAAATTATTTGAATTTCTGTGAAATTATTTTATTTTTGAATTTTTATAAATATTATGTAAATTTTATTTTATGTAATTAAGTATTTCAAAATTTTTTTGAAAACATTATTCTAAAGTAAATAAATTGTTGGGAAATTTTTATTATTTTTAAAAAAAATTTAATTTTGGATGAATTTTATCAATGTTTTTGTTAAATCTCTCTTACAAAAATTAATTCTTGTAAAGAATTTTGTGTTAAAAATAACTACATTTATAGAAAAAGTTGAATAAAATTACATTAAAAATTATTCTATTTCTGCAAAAAATTTTATTATTCATAAGCATAATTAAATTTCTTTAAAAACTTTTATTATTTTTGAAATTAATTAAACTATATTGAAAAGAAGTTCATAATAAATTAGTAAATAATTTAATTCCTGTGAAAGTTTTTAAAATAATTTAATTCCTTTAAAAAAATTTATTAAAAAATATTAAAAATCATTAAATTGAGATATTTTTTTTTGTATTTAATAAAGTTTTGTCAGGAATTTTATTAAAATTTTTGAAAATAATTGAATTTCGGAGAAAAATTTTATTTTTTATAAATATAATTTAAATTTTACGAAGTTTCGATTATTCTGCAACTTTTTCGATTAAATATGTATGAAAAAATAAAACATCACACAGTTGAAAAAAAATTAAATTAAATCAGTTCCAAAAAATTAATTCTGCAGAAATGTTAGGTAAAAGTATGTATATAAAATATTGAATTTTATTTTTATTTTATTATTATTTACTTTTTATTTATTTTTTTATTTTTTTTTTATTTTTTTTTATTCCAGAGAAAAATTTTTAAAATAATTAATTTCTTACCGAGAGATATTCGTTAAATTTTTTTTTCAATTTTAACTTTTTTGAAGAATTTTGCATAAAATTTGTTTAAAAGTCCTAATAAGAATTGCATTTTTGTGAAGAAATTTCTTATTTATCAAGATAATTGCGTTAAGACTTTTGAAATAATAAAATAATATTAAAAAATGTATTCTGGTCAGAAGTAGAATAAAAGTGAAATTTCATTTATTATTATTATAGAATTCAAATTAATTTTACAAATTAAATTTTTTCCACTTTTTTAAATCAAAATCTCTAACTTTTTCCTGACAAATTCTTATTTTCCTGGCCAATGTCAACCCTGAATTAAATTATTTTAATTTAGATTTTAGTGGAACATAAAGTGATGAAATATTCCAGAATTGCAGAGATTTTTAAAGCAATATAAACAGAATTTTTAATTTACTTGTATCTATAAAAAAATACAATTAAAATCAAGTTTGGCAGCTAATCTATTGGTTAAATTTATCGACTAGTCAGTTAATAATAATAATAATATTTTTTTTTTTGCGAAAACTTTAATTCATCAATTTCGTTATACACTTTTGCAAATATATCTCCAACTACATTTCCAACGATAATGTAGTTGCAAAGGGAGTATATACACACAGATCAAAAATGGATTGCTTGACAAATACCATTAGTTGAAATTAAAAGGGAAATACATAGATTCTAAAATTGAGAAAATATTGATACTGCGTTAACTAAATGAAAAAAATATTTCATGGATGAAAATGGCTGATGAAAAATAATGGAAAATAATACAAAAATATTGGCTTCCTAATAAAAAAAAAAAAAAAGAAATGAAAATATCGTAATATACTCGTGAATGGAAAAATGAATGTGTCAGTAGCAGGAAAAGATTGAGAATGCCAATAACAGTACTCACTCATTCTCTCTCTCTCTCTCTATCTCTCTGGTATGTCGAGCAATGTGGTTTTAGTGGTGAGCATTTAACGAGGAAGAATTTCGCAGAATACTTGCCTGCTCTAACAGTGACGTCCCTGCTGACAACAGCACCAACGCTGTTGATTGCAGAACACCTATAGATGGCCCAATGCACGTCCTGACGAAAGGCCTCGGCCTCAAAAGCTGGAAAGTGAACGGTCCCATTCCCAAGGACATGCCTTATACCTGGAATGGTGACCACACTTCCGCCATCTGCAGCCAACCAATCCACAGTTGGCTCGGGATTTCCTCTAACGATGCAGTCCACTCTGCCGCCACTCACGTTAGTAAATTCCACGCGCGATGCAGGTTCCGTCAGGAAATTTGGTCCCTGCATTTCGTACGATGCTTCGCCATCTGTAACAACCAAACGTCCACAACCTTATTAACATTCAATTCATCTCTATAAAGCAAAACACTGTCGAATATTTCGGTCAATCGTTCATGTTATGCGATTTATTATAGGTGCTCGTCGCATCTTCATCGTTTTCATTATTTCATCATGGGTCAGAATTCGTGGAATTTTCACAGAAAACAAAAAGTATTTTTTTTTTAAATCAAAATGATAAAAAAACATTTGGGTCAGAATTCGTGAAATTTCACAGAAAACAAAAAGTATTTTTTTTTAATTTAAAATAGTGAAAAAACATTTCTATTTGGTCTTAGGAATGTGTCCACCAAAGAACAGAAAAAAATATTATTTTTTATAAAAGTTATTGCAAAATTAATTTTTTTGCAACTTTTTAAACTAAACCATATTTCTCCTAAATGTATGAACCGATTTAAGAAATGAATGAACCAAGCGGGAAATAAAAGGGAATAAAAAATACTTTCGTTCAGAATTAGAAAATTTTAAAAAAGTTTATATTTTAATAATTATTAAATAAATTTTTTATAAACAATTAATTTTTTTAAATGTTCTACGCCTTTAAAAAATTTTCTAAAAATATCTACATACACTTAAAACTATAAGAAATCAAAATCCGTTGAGAAAATTTTGGAGCGACAATTATTTTAAAAGTTATAATGGAAATTATATCGAACGGAGATGCGATTTTGATGATTTTCAGAATTAAAACATTATTCTTAACTACGAAATGAACAAAACACTGTCGAATTAATATTTTTATTCAATTATATAACCATAAAAATGATCAAAAAGTAAGTTTAGTGTTGATGCACTAAACCGCGCCAATATAATTTCCATTATAACTTTTAAAATAATTGTCGCTCATAAATTTTTTCAAAAGATTTTGATTTCTTATAGTTTTAAGTGTATGTAGATATTTTTTCTAATGTTTAAAAGCACAAAACATTAAAAAAAATTAATTATTTATAAAAAATTGATTAAATAATTATTAAAATATTAACTTTTTTAAAATTTTCTAATTCTAAACGAAAGTATTCTTTATTACCTTTATATTCCCGCTTGGTTCATTCATTTCTTAAATCGGTTCATTCATTTAGAAGAAATAACATTTTGTCTAAAAAGTTTCAAAAAATTAATTTTGCAATAACTTTTATAAAAAATAATATTTTTTTCTGTTCTTTGGTGGACACATTCCTAAGACCAAATAGAAATGTTTTTTAACCATTTTGATTTAAAAAAAATACTTTCTGTTTTCTGTGAAAATTTCACGAATTCTGACCCATTTTTATCTGATCTTAGGAATGTATCCACCAGCGAACAGAAAAAAATATTATTTTTTTATAAAAGTTACAGCAAAAATTAATTTTTCAGCAACTTTTAAAAATAATTAATTTATTTTAAGAAAGTTAATTGAAATTGGCTTAAAATTAATAAATTTAAGAATTTTATAAAAATTTTTTAAATAAATTGATAACTGTTTGAGGAATTAAAACAATTTTTTTAAATAATTGAATTTCTGATATGAATTTATGTCACGCTCTGAAGGAAGGTACCTAAGAAGCAAAAAATTTGAGGTTATATTTTTAATTTTTCAAGTAAAAATACAGAAAGAGAATCAAATATTAACTAAAAATTATTGATTTTCAAGTCTTTATTGTATCCAAAATATTCAATGAAAATTGGTTTCAAATTCAAATAATTGAAAATAAACTTTTATTCATAATAAATTTAACACGAATCTAACCTACAATTCATTTGCTTCTTAGGTACCTTTCTTGGGAGCGCGTCACATTTAAATATTTTATCAAAATAATTGAATTCATGCAATTCATGAATTTTATTAAATTTTATTTCAACAATTGACTTTTTGCCAAAAATTTTCATTCAATAATTAAAATTTAATAATTTAATATTAAATAATTTAATTCTTCAGAAGAATTTCGCTTTTTATTTATTAGATAATTTAATTTTTGACAAAAATTTTATAAAATCTTCGAAATTAATTTAATATTTGCAAAATATTTTATTTCTTTTTAAAAGAATTGGATAATTTTGATGAATTTTTGATATTTATCAAAATAATTGAATTTTAAAAAAGAATTTCATTAAAATGCCTTAAAATAATTGATTTTATTTCAGAGAATTTTGTTGTTTATCAAGATAGTTAAATTCTTTTATAGAATTTCTTTTAAATTTTTTGAAAAAATTGATTTCGTGAGAAAACTTAAAAGTTATTTATGAAAATATTTGAATTATTGCAGAGAATTTTATTATCTTATTCACGAGAATTCAATTATTTTCAAAAGTAATAAAATTTTGTTATTTGTCAAGATAAATGTCTTGACAAATAACAAAATTTATTCACAAAAATTCAATAATATTTATAAATTTCAAAAAAATTCTTCCCTAAATTAAATTATTTCTAGAAATTACAAACAAATTCTTTCCTTAATTAAATTATTTTCAAAAATAACAATATTCATCATAATTTCAAAAGTTTTAAAGCAAATGCGTTAAAACTTTTAAAAATTATTTAGTAATATTTAAAAATTAATTTTGGTTAGAAATAGAAAAAATGTTAAATGTTTTGTATTAGAATTCATGGTAGTTTCGTAGTTTATGAAACAAAAAACAAAGACACTGAAAATTCAGAATTTTTTATGAATTCTAAATATAATTTTTTTCACTACTTTTAATAAAAATCCCTGATTTTTCTACCAATTCCCTGATCCACACAAGAATAGAGATGTGTTATTTTAACACTAAAAATAGTGTTAAAACTACACGCAACATTTTCAACTGACGCTATGTGATTTTATCTCTATTTATCGGTGTTAAAATAACACTAGAGTTTGATAAATTAACAATAGAGATTATGATATTAATAAACATTTTGAATGGATGTTAAAATAACACCAAAATTGTATTCAAACAACGCCTTAAAAAAATAAACGCAACAAATTTAACCCATTTTCTTAATGCAAACGCAATTTTTTAAATTTAATTTAAAAACTTTTAAAAAAAGTTAATATTAGGTCAGAATTATTTGTTTTTTTCCCAAAATTCAATTTTTGTTGTGTTTTCAACAAAAATTTGAATGAAGAATTTTCAAATTCAATTATTTTTAAAACTACAAATTTTATTTTAATAACTAAATAAGAAGTTAGTCGCGCTCGAATTATTGCTAGTAATAAATAAATCCTTACACGAAAAGAGTAGATATATGCAAATTATGTAAAAAAGACATTCCAATGTTACTTATTTTGGAAAGAGGAAAAATTTTGTTGCATGTTTTGTAATGGAAAAAATGGAAAAAAAATTTTCCTCATGTCGCCCAGGAGAATTTAACTTTATAATGAACCCAAAACAGTGAATTTACGCAGAATTAGTCAAAGCACATAAGTATAAAAAAAACTTGGAGTAAAAAATCCAAAACATATGAACGAGAAAGTCGAAAAAAAGGGTAAAAAAAATTTAGCCCAATAATAAGTAATATTAAAAATGAAATTTTATATAAAAAAAGAATATATGAAGAACTAGGAACTTGAATAAATATTTAATAAAGAATATAAAATTTGATAAATAAAAATATGAATTCAAAAAGATTTTTGAATAAATCTCGTTTACTTTCAATTTTTGAATAAAGTGTCAAAAAAGATTTGCTTAAAATGCTCATTTCTTTTCACTTCATACATCAGGAAAAAAATATTTTATCCGAATAGTATAATTAACTTCTATTAAGACGTCTATGTACGTTCAGTTAATTGTATATACAATATTACGAAGATTATTTTTTAAGTATCTTTATACGTAGATTATCACGTTTCCTTTATCCTCAACGTTACCCACACATTTACAAACTTTAATCCAATAATCCTATTAGAGATCTAGATTGGATAAATTGAATTTAAAAGCTCTCAAATTAAATGTATTCATTAAATCTCTTTTTTATTATCCTCTCTATATATACTATGTACTTAAAAGAAAAGGGAAATTTAAGGTTTAACAATTTTTTATCTCTTTCCTTCACATATAAAAGTATCTCACATACTATTTTTCTTTCATTTTAGTTTTTATTTTTTAAATTCTTTATTTTATTTATGCTTTATTTACATTTTTTGTGTTTCTTTATGTTTTTTTCTAATTTATGTAAAAAAAAGGTTTCAAATTAAAAAAAAGAACAAAAAAGTATCTTTAAATAAAATGATTGCATTTATATTTTAGAAACAAATCAGAAAATATTAACAAAAATTTAAGTATTTTTGCAAAACTATATGTAAGTTCTAAAATAATTGAAATATTTTAAGAACCAAGCAAACTGAATAACTCTTTTCAAATAGTTTTGGAAACTTTTAAACATGACAATTCTTTAATTTTTATTCGAAATTTTTACATAATTTCTGCGAATACAAACTGTCACACAATTTTTAAATACAAAAATTTGTTTAATCACTGTAACACCTTTTTAATTACTACTATTTTTTTAACTTCTTTTAAATACGTAAGAGAATTATTTTTTTCATTTACGATTTTCACTTAATTACTAATTTTTTAATGGCTACTTTCAGATAGTCATAATTTTAATTAATGCAAAACTTTTTAATCACTACAAAATTTCTTCAATTCCTTTTTTATTCAACTTCTTATTTGAAGATGCACTTAAGAGAACGAACGAAAATGAATTAATGAAAATAAAGTAAAAATAAAGTAATAGAAAAATAAATTTAAAAATAAAAAATAAAGTTATATAAAAATTTAAAAATCAGATACCTAACATCCTTCATCAAATATATGTTGTCGCAAGTTACTACTAATAATTATTAATAAAAACAACAAAGGTTTATTATATTTATTTATGAATGAGATGGAAAATTGCAAAAAAAAGAGAAAAAAAAATTTTGTTGTGTACAATGGAAGAAAATGTGGGGTTGAAGTAGAATATTCTTGAAGACTTGTACTTGACGAATGAGTCTTTTTTCATCTCTTGTCTAGATGACCCTTGGGGCATTCACCCTGGTTTCGCAATGCGTTTCTTTTTTACTTTCCTATTCTGAGGGTCAAAATTTTTCTTTTTGTCGTGGTACTGAGTGCAATAGCAATTATTTAAATTTTTAACTCTATCATCATACAAATTCAAGGATACGTAATTCTAAAAAGGACCTTTCGTTTAGAACTCATTACTTGGTCAACTATCAAGTGCACCAAGAAAAAAAAATTTTCGTTTAATCCAAAAATAAGAAGCCAACCAAGAAAAAATATTTGAATTAAACATATTTTTAAAAATTACTGACAATAGAAAAATTCTTCGATAAAATTCCATTATTTTCGGAAAATTTTTTTGAAAATTCATTTTATTTCATTTTTTTCAAAAATTTTTTTTTTATTTTTTTATTTTTCAAAAATTTTTTACTAATTCTATGATTTTCAATATTGTACTATTTTAATAATTTTGCCAAACGATTTCAATTACTTAAAGAAAAAGTTTTAATAAAATTGTTTACAAACATGTAATTATTTTCATAACTTAAAACAATGTCACAGAAATTCAATTATTAAACATTCAGGGTTGTCATAAATATTTAATTTTATTTTTCCCTGAATTTTCCCTGATTTCCAGACAAAATTTTCACTTTTTCCCTGACCCTAAAGAATATTCTGAATCATTCTAAAAATCATAAGATAATCAAGAAAAAATGTTCTATTACATTTATTTACAAATTTCATTCATTGTAAAATTATTCAAAAACATCAATAACTTCTTTTTAAATAAATATTAATTCATTATTATTTTTCTGTAGGAATTAAAATTCTTCAAAACATTCAAATTCAAACCTTTTTAAATTGAACAACTTATAAGAATATTATTACAAAACATGTATTTAAATTTCCATAAAATTTTTCAGAATAGGTGATTTATTTACAAAAATCCTAAAAAAATCCTTTGCAAGAATTCAATTATTTTTATAAGCAGTAAAATTTCTCAAAAAATTAAATTATTTTTTAAAAATGTAATAAAATTCATGGCAATAATTCAATTACTTTCATAAATAATAATAAATCGAATATCTTTTAAATCATTTTTAAATCAATTTTTATTAGAAAATTCTAGAAAAATTAAATTATTTAAATTAAAAAATAAATTATTTATTGAATAATAGAATGGTCTTTGTTAAAATTTAATTCTTATAAAGAATTTTAACAATAAATTTTTAAATACATGAAATTAATTTGATAAATTTTAATAAAATTCTTAAAATTAATTACATTTTTCGAGGAATTTGATTAAAATATATATTGTAGAAAAAATCATTAAAATTCTGCGATGAGTTTCATTAATTATGAAAATGACTTAAATTTTCTTAAAATTTCCATAAAATAATTGAATTTTAGAGAAGAATTTTATTATTTGTAAAGTCACTTTGAATTTTAACAAGAATTTCTTTTTTAATTTTCGAACATAATTGGATTTCTACGAAGAATTTTATTACATTTTAAAAATAATTTAATTCTTCCAACAAAATTTTATTCAAATTTATAAAAATAACTGTATTTATGTGCAGAATTTTATTATTTATATACATAATTAAATTCTTACAAAGAATTGTATTATTACTTATGAAAATAGTGGAATTATTTTGAATTAATTCATCAAAATTGAATTCCTACAAAATTTTGACAAGAATTATATTAAAATTTTTAAATATAATTGAATTTAGATGAAGAATTTTTTTATTTATAAATATAATTAAAATTTTAAAAATATTTTTTTTTAATTTTTAAGAATAATTGAATTTTTGCGAAGAATTTTATTATTTATAAAAATATTTTTGTATAATTGATATTTTTCGAAAAATTTTATTACTACTTGTGAAAATAACTGAATTATTTTGAAGAAATTTATTAAAAATTGAATAATTGAGTTCTTGTGAAATTTTGTCAAGAATTTTATTAAAACTTTTAAAAAGAATTTAATTTTAATGAAGATTTTATTATTTTTAAAAATAATTGTAATTTTGACGAGAATTGTTTTTAAATTTTTTAACATAATTGAAATTCTGCGAAGAATTTTCGTAACTTTTGAAAATAATTGAATTTCTGTAATTATTTGTAACTTTTCCAAAATCTAATTTTTGTAGTATTTTTAACTAAAATTCTTTTATCAATCTAGTATTTATGAAAATTGTAAAAATTATTTATAAAATAATTTACAAGTCATAATTTATGATAGTTATTATTAATTTTATTTAATTATTATTTATTTATTATTAATTATTAATTTTATGATAGTTTTTGAAAATTTAAGTTATTTAAAAAGAAATCATTGTCAGAAATAGAAAAAATTGAAGGTTTTGTATTAAAATTTGTGGTAATTTCATTGTCAAAAATTCCATTTTTTCAGTAATTTTAGTAAAAATTTCTGACTTTTTACTGACCAATTTTACTTCCCCTGACTTTCCTGACCTGTGGCAATCCTGACATTGTTTTAAATCAATTTCTTCGAAAGAATTTAATTAGTTTCATATATAAATAACAAATTTTCATCACAAGAATTCAATTATTCATTCTACAAAACTCAATTATTTTCGAAGATTAAAAAAAAATTCTCCTGAACATTTCAATTATTCTTTATAGACAGCAAATTTTTTCGCTACAATTTGCTACAGTTAATTTTTTTCATAAATAACAACAATAGTCATCACAAGGATTCAATTATTTTCAGAAGTAGTAAAATTCAACTATGTTCGGAAATTTTTATAAGATTCATTGCAAAATTTTATTTAGTTTCAAAATTTTTTCTTAATTCTAATAATTTCTATATCTATAAATTTAAGAAAATTTCTAAAAAGAATTCAATTATTTAAAAACAATTTTGACAACAAATGTGTCGCGATCTGAAGAAAGGGACCTTAGAAGCAAATCACTTTAAGGTTATGTTAGTGTTACTTTTTTGTTGATTAAAGGTTTTTTTTTACATTTTTGCAAATTAAAATCAGTTTTTATTAAATATTTTAGTTGTACTGAAGACTTGAACATTAATGAATCCAATTGACAGTTGATTCTTTTTTGTATTTTCATTTAAAAAATTGCAAACATAACCTATCATTTTTTGCTTCTAAGGTCCCTTTCTTCAGATCGCGTCACAAATTTTTTCCCCTCAATTACAATTTTTTTAAACTTTCTTATTTTCTAATTAAAAATATTATTTTTATTACCTATCTAAATAATGAAAAATACTTGCTTATTTTCGATTAATTTCTTGTTAAATTTATGATTTTCTAAATTTCTTGTATCATTTTCGATTTGTTACTTTATTATGGAAATCGATATAGAAATTATTCGCAATAGAAATATTTATGATTGATTTGAATAGAAGATGATAAATATTCTAATTTCGTTTCTGATTTAGTGTTTCTTTAATATGATAAATGCCAGAGGAGTGTTCGAAGGTAAATAGTCAGTGACCCATTTTTATTTTCACCCTGTGCATGTATGTGTGTGTGTACTTGTATGAAAAATCTTTCCAACGAATAACGTTGGATATTCTCAGGCATGGGGGAAAAAAGGTACAAAATGGCAAGGAACTCGACACAGGGCGCAGAGCCAAGGCGCCAGAACGGCACCTATTCTATCGTTCGGGCATTCAAGCATTCGAAGGCTGCAGATCCTATCTTTTTCTTTTCAGAGAGCATGAAAGCCAAAGAGTTTATTAAGGAATGTCTTTTTTATTTGTCCCGTCACCGCTTCGTTTGATTATTTTACATCGTGCGACGACTTTCCATTCTCTCAAATACAGAAAGAGAGAAAGATAAAAGAAGAAAGAAGGGTAAAAAAAGACGAGAAAAAGACACAGAAAGAGAGAAAGGTACAAAAAGAGAGAGATAGAGAGAGAAAGAGAGAGAGAGTGTATAACTGTGTCATGAAAAATTAAAAGACTCCCCATTGTCGAGAAAAAATTATTCTTTTCTCGGTTTTCACCCCCCACGAACTTTCTCATTCCTTTTACAAAGAGAAATATTTCTTTGCAACTACACTTCTTAAAAATGTTATACTTTTTCTTGTAAAAATGTTTTGTGAAAATGAAATAAAAACGAACACCGCGTCAATATAACTTTTTCTTTTAATCAGGTAATGTACACGTAAATATAAAAATTTTATTCCAGTTTATTTTCCACCCGCCAGTAACAGTACATTTTTTCAAACAAGTAAAAGAAATTCCTTTTAATAGAATATATATAAATAAATAAAATTCATTTCACCAGAAAAAAAACCAATTTAAAAAAAGAAATTCTTTCTATTTATTTCTAATTCTATTTCTGTGTTTATTTTGAAAAACTGTCACATTTTTACATTTCGAACAATTTCTATAAATTCACGTGAGTTTATATTTAAAAATAGAAATAATTTAAACCGTCCAAAGAATTGTATTATTATTTTTTAAAATTGTTTAATTCATTGGAAAATTATTTTCTAATTAAACATAAGAATTCTGATTCAATAGACAATAACAGGTTTCGAACCAGTGAATGTATTTAAAATTACGTTTTTTATAAACAAAAAATGAAAAATTACGCGCACAATTCACTGAACAATTACTGACAAAAATGCAACTAGTTCGAGACAAATAAGAGAATATTTCATTTAAAGCTATAAATTAAAATTTTTCACAACTACAAAAATGAAAACATAATGATATCGATCATTGCAAGTCGAAGACTCAGAGAGATGGATTTTAAATTTTAACTAAAACTCGCCTTTAACTCAATTAATTTTCAAAAAAGTTCTCTGACAATTTTCAGATCCATTTGTTTAAAATTTTCAATTTTACAAATTTCAATTATTCGTAAATTCTTCAATTAAATAATATTAGAAAATAAAAACTTCAAATAATATAAAAAAAAATTTACTTAAACTTTTCCAAAAAAATTAATTTCGAAATTTCATTATTTCCAAACATTTACGCTATTTGATTTTAAATATATGTTCAAAGATTATCTAGAAAATTAACCAAAATTTATTTTTAAATCAATTTTTCTTAGAAAATTCTATTAGAATCAAATTATTTAAATACAAAAAAAATAAATTATTTATTTAATAATCAATGTTTCATAAAATTCAATTTTCATAAGGAATTTCATCAACAAATTTTTAAAATTAATTCTTCCTACGCTTCGATTAAAATTGTTTAAAAAATAATTAAAATTCTGCGATGAGTTTTATTTTTATTATTTACGAAAATGCAATTCAATTTTTTAAAAGAATATCATAATGTTTCTTTATTATTATTTTATTAATAATTAATTATTAATTATTATTAATAATTAATTAATTATTTATTATTAATTATTATTTATTAATTATTATTTTTTTCTTTTCTTACAATTGAATATCTGCAATTATTTGTAATTTCTCAAAAATTGAATTTTTTGAGTGATTTTCCAACTAAAATTTTTCTACAAATTAATTATTTTTAATAAAATTTTTTAAGAATTTTCAAATTTGTTGCTTCTTAACTGAAATTTCTTTTTAAATCAATATTTTGACTAGGGAATTCTACAACTAAAATTCAATTACTTAAATACAAAAGTAAATATTTTATTAGTAAATTTTTAAATAATTAAAATCTTTCAACGAATTTTAATACAATTTTTAAGAATAATTACTTTTTATGAGAAATTGGATTAATAATTATTTTAAAAATAATTGAAATTCTGCAAAGAGTTTTATTAGTTATGAAAATAATTGAGTTCTTAAAAAAAAATTTTGCCAAGAATTTTATTAAAATTTTTGAAAATAATTGAATTTCGGAAAAGAATTTTATTATTTATATTTTACATTGTTTATAAAGATTATAAAGATTTTTAGGAGACTTTGTTTCATTTTTAAACATAATTGAATTTCTGGGAAGAATTTTATTATTTTTGAAAATAATTTAATATTCGTAATAATTTGTAGCTTTTCCAAAATTTCCTTTTTGTTGTGTTTTTAACTAAAATTCTTCTATAAATCAATTAATTTTAATAATTTGTTAATATATTATATAAAACATTTTGAATTATTCAAGAAGATTTTGAATTATTTAAAGTTTTAAAAACCTATGTTCTTTAAAATTTCTAATTAAAATAATTGAAAATTGAAATTTTATAAAATTTTAAATTGAAACCGTTTGAAGTTCATTTATTTATAAAAATTTTAAACATAATCATTTTTAATACAATTTTTATGAATAATTACTTCTTCCGAGAAATTCGATGAAAAATTGTTTTAAAAATAATTGAAGTTCTGCAATGAGTTTTATTAGTTATGAAAATAAATTGAGTTCTTAAAAAAAAATTTTATTAGGTACGAAAATAATTAAATGTCTGCAAAAATTTCATTATTTATGATACAAGGATTCAATTATTTTCAAAAGTAGTAAACTTCAATTATTTTCGGTAATTTTTATAAAATTCATAGCAAAATTTTATTTAGTTTCAAAATTTTTTCATAATTCTACAAATTTCTATATCTATAATTTTAAGAAAATTTCTGAATAGAATTCAATTATTAAAAAACAATTTTGACAACAAATTTTTTCCCCTCAATTAATTGAGTTCTTAAAAAAAATTTATTAGGTACGAAAATTATTAAATGTCTGCAAAAATTTCATTATTTATGACAATAATTGAAATTTTATTATAATTATCATTGAAAATCATTGATTTTAGGAAACATTTTGAAAATAATTGAAATGTTGTCAAGAATTTTATAAAAAATTTTGAAAATAATTAAATTTCGGAAAAGAATTTTGTTGTTTTTTAAAGATATTTGAAATTTTTACAAGAGGTTTTTTTTAATTTTTGAACATAATTAAATTTTTGACAAGAATTTTATTAGTATCAAAAAGTAAAGAAATTTCTGTAATCATTTGTAATTTTTTTTTTAAATTCTTCAAATTATATTGTACAATTTACGACCTTTTCGTCTATTTCCAATCAAATAACGAACTTTAGAGACCTTTTTAAAAAAAAATGACTTTTTCAGATTTAAAGCGAATTTACGGACCTTTACGGAATTTACAAACCTAGTTTGATCCCTGCAATAATTTTGACGTTGTTGCAATAATTTTCAAGTTCACAACTTATAAAAAATATTTTTTATTCAAATTTTTTATAACTTTTTGCAACAGAAAATAGTACGTTTACTTTTTTAAATAATGATTTACAAAAAAAAAATTGTGACCAAAAATTTTTATTCTTTTTGGTAGGAAAATTTTTTTTTCCGTTGATCATAAACGTTGCGAACTTATTCACCAACGTTAATTTTGATTGTATAAAAATTCCGTTTATTGCAATTATAAAATATATTTAATTCAAAGTTCAAATATATTTTTTGATTAGTCACCTGTTTTTGTATGAAAAAAAAAAATTTTCTCCCATTTTCCCCAAAACAAAAATACCTAATTGAAGGGAAAAAAGGGAAATACCGATTAAGCACCAAATATGACAATGTTGTAAATAATTGTTGCGAAGTCATTAAAATAATGTTTAAAAATTATTTCGTAAATACGATAATGTGAAAATGTTCAAATGCAACATCAATATGTCGAGAGTTAATAAATCTCATATTTCTCTCTCCCTGTGTATTAATGAGAAAAATGTCACACACGCTTTTCATTTTTGAAGCGTACAGAATATTTCAGCGTACGAAGCTTTGAAAAAATAATCAGAGACTTTCAATCAAAATAATATCAGACTTGATTTGGCAAACTGTCACAATGAAATTCATCATAATCGCGGATCTTTTTGACGGGTTTTTTCGTGCTTTTTCTTAATGGGGAACAATATATTTTTTGATAGTTACGATATGATCCATGTCAGACTCGAGTGTCTTGAAGTATTTATATTTTGTGATGTTGACGGAACGCATTACGCAGATGGTCGCCAAGCGGTTGTCTCGTCTCTTGAATGGAAGGCAGAAGTGTACAGCTTGCCGAGATCTCATCGTGACGTTGAGTGCTTGTTGGAAAGGGCGGACTTGGGATAAGGCACTCGACGTAGTATCGTGCCGTGGCGCACGACGTGCGCTCTTTGCTTTTCGAAGTGCTTGAAAAGGACGCGATATGCTCAAGTGAGCGGACCATCTCCCTTCTCTGTCCTCCCACTACGACCATTGTTTAGTTATTCTGATGAGCCAGTGCATTTTCAAATACCCTTCAACGGGCCATTATCCCTCGAGTTTAAAGAATATACTATGCTTTCTTTTAAGATTGCCTCTAATGCCCCGTAATCAAAGGCTACTTCAGTGCCTATACAAATTGTATCCTTATTCGATGTAAAAACGCACATGGGCAAAAGAACAATGCCGGCTAAATGCAAATATATACTGTCCCCTGTTCTACAAACTGTGTTTTCAAAACTTTATTTCCTTTAAACGATTACTTTTCTTCTTTTCAAATTACACTGAGAAAACGAATAATTTAATAATTAAAACATATTTCGCTTAAAATCAGGGTCTCTACTAATCGGGAATTTAATTTAACCGGGAAAAACCGGGAATTTTTTCACCAAAATTAAAAAAAGTTTTATTGTTTTAATTTGTTTTTAAAAAAATTACTTTTTATTTCAATTTTTATAGATTTTTATACTCTTCTCTAAGTTTGAATTAGTTAAAAAAATTTATTAGATAGTAAAAGTCAGGCACTAATTCAAATAGATTATGTAAATATATTTTAAAAAATTATGGAGTTAATAGAAATATTGTAAAATTCGACTGAAAATATGTAATTGAATTTGTTAAAGAATTTCTTTAGAAACTTTTTAACAAATAAAATTTTCAAAGTATTTTAATTTAATAATTAATAATTGGATTTTATAGTCACATTTTAATGAACTCATGTTTCTTAGTGCGAAGATTAATAATTAAAATTTTTATTAGTTGATTTAAAAAAAACCATATGCACTTCAAATTTTTTATTAAAATTGAATTCTCGCAAATTTTTTTATTTCAATTCTGAAAAATAAAATTGTTAAAATTTTTAAATTTCATTGTTTCAAGATAATTTAATTTTTCTAAACAAATAATTGAAAATTTCTGAAATAATTAAAATTTTCTTACATTTTTTTAAAAATATAATTTAATTCTTTGAAAGAATTTTATTTTCAATTTTTCAAAAATAATCAAGCGAACTTAGTGACCGTAATTATAATTTTATTTTCAAAATATAAAGTCCCTCTTAAAGTTTTTAATTAATTTTTTGCTTCTAAAAATTATATTATTCTATTATTATTCAATAGTTATAATTATTGAAATTCTCTTAAATTTTTATAATTTCAAATTTCGGAATGTTCAAATAAATTATATTTATCATTTCTTAAGCAAATTTAATGTTTATTACTTATTAAGTAAATAATTAATTATCACTGCTTTTTTTAAAAAATTGTAATAAAATTCTCAACAGGAATTAAATTATTTTCATAAATAATATCATTCTTTGGAAGGATTTCAATTCTTTTTGTAAATAGTACAATTCTTTGCAGAAATTCAATTATTATGAATAGAATTGTAATAAACTTGAAAAAGAAAATTTCCAATTACAATTATAAAAAGACAAGATTATTTTTAAAAAATTGAAAAAATTATTTTCCAAATTTTCAATTAAAATTATTATTTATTAATGATCGAAATCAAATTTAAATTTAAATTTTATGAGAAAAGAAATCCGGGAAAAAATTAGGCCATAACCGGGAAAAACCGTAAATTTTGTTGAATGAAAATAGTAGACACCCAGTTTAAATGAAAATTCAAATATCTTTACTATACAGTCAGGCATATTTACACGAAAAGAAAGTTATTATTAAATTTTATAAAAGTAGTTTACAGGTGTTGGAAAAAATAAATAATATTCTTCAAAAATTCTAGAAAATTAATTAAATTTTGAAAGACTTGCTGTTCAAATTTTTAAGTATTTTGAAATTCTAACGCAAATAAAAAACAATAATTAGTTGAATATTTATTTTACAAAAGTTATTAAAATTTAAAAAATTTAATTTGGAAATTTTTAAAAAATTAGGTTTTTGAAAAATAGTAATTAAAATTTTTTAAAGAAAAAGGTACTTTAATTTACAATAATAATTTTAACAAATTCAAAGAATTGGTAATTCTTTCAAATTTTATATTTCAAAAAAAATTTAATTTTCCCTCTTTAAAAAATGTCTATAGATATAATTATATTTTTGAAATCAAGTCATTTTTTGAATTTACAAAAATTATTCTATTTAAATAATTTAATTCTTGTAGTTGAGTTCTAATAGGAATTAATTTAACAAAAATTTCAGTTAAAATTTAAAAAATAATTGAATATTTAAACCGTTATAACAGGAATGTTAGGAATTAATTGAATTTTAAAAGGTTTTTAAATTATATTCCTTGAAAATATACGGGAAGCAAAAGTTTAAAAATATTTAAATTTTTATTTTAAAAAATTATTAATAACATTATTTTTTTTTTAAATTATTAAAGATTTTCAATAATTTCATTCAAAAATTTTTAAAAAATCATTGAATTTTGGATGAATTACAGTTGCAAATTTTAGAGATAATTATATTTTATAAGGTTTTTCATTGAAATTATTTGAAATTTTAAAATTCCTTGGGAAAAATAAATATGAATAAGTTTTTAAAATTTTGTTTCATAAAACGTATTACAGCTTTGAAAAATTTAATTCAGAAAATTCAAAAAATTGTTTCTTGAAAAAATGAAACTAAAATTTTTTAAAAATACTTCTATTTCCGAAAATATTTTTAAAAAATTGAATTAATTGCAAATTTTGCCAACTTTTAT
The DNA here is from genome assembly GCA_032873175.1 of Leptopilina drosophilae. NCBI lineage: Eukaryota > Metazoa > Arthropoda > Insecta > Hymenoptera > Figitidae > Leptopilina > Leptopilina drosophilae. The sequence continues at coordinate 18,200,606 of CM065481.1, forward strand.
TGAAATAAATTTTGGATTTTATCTCAAGTTTCTGTTAGAAATATAATCAACTTTTATGTTTGAATCAAGAATAAAATTTTTAAACATATTTTTCGTTTAATTCAAAGTAAAAAATATGTTTGAATTAAATATATAATGTTTCAAACAAATAATATTTTTGAATCAAAGCAGTAGATATTTTCTATATATTGTGATAAGCTTACAAACTACTTTCAATTAAACAAAATCTCTTAAAATTACTTTTCTATTTAAATCAGGCCTGATTTAAATTAAATATAATGTTTTCTGAGTCTAATATTTATTTTTTGACAAATAAATATTAATTTCTTATCAAATATAAATTTTTTTGCCCTGTTATAAGTTTTTTAATAAAACGCCTTTTTAATCACTACAACTTTTTAAGCTCTTTTAAACGTATATATTATATTAAAAATTTTAATTAATTCAAGATGATTTTGAAGTATTTAAATTAAAGAAAAACTTAAGTTCTTTAAAATTTCTAATTAAAATAATTAAAAATTGAAATTTTATGCAGTTTTAAATTGAAACCGATTGAAGTTCATTTGTTTATGAAAATTTTAAACGTAACGATATTCAGAAATAATTAAATTATTTATAAAGCATTTGGTTATATAATAATAATAATAATAATAATAATAATTGTTAAAAAATCGAAAAGTATATAATGAAAGTAAAAAAATTTGTTTAGAAATTGAAACGATTTTTATTTTACTTTGTTTGCTGTAACAACAAAACGAGGTTAAAGTGTACCTTTGATAAAATCCCATTTAGACTGAAAAGTTAACTCCCTTTTTTACAATGTGTAATTTATATTATTTTACAATACAAAAAGAAAAATTTCCTACCACAAGAAAACGAAATTGCTCATGTATTACTCAAGAGAAATTCTCTAATAAATTTTTAACTCGATTTTTCCAAAAAAAAAGAAAAGAACGCTCTTACAGGGCTGGCAAAAAAAGAAAGAAAAGAAAAAAAAAGAAAGAAAAAGGCAAGCACCAATATCTCGGGAATTTCCGAGATTCGAATGCAAGGAACATGGCAAAGTAAACGACGCGATTACTTTTTGCCAATTCAACTGCAATGAATAGTGCTGAGGTGGACCAAAAGTACCCGATCCGAAACCTTTAAGTAACGAGTCTCACGGGACGCGTTGCCAACACCGAAATTCTAGATCACGAAAGAGAGAACGTTTTACCTCCATATAGGTTTTTTCTTCTTCTTCTTATTCTTTTTTTTTCTTTTCTTTTCTTTCAACAAACAACACAATCGCTTGTCTTGGCATTTTTCCTCTTTTATTCAAGCCACCTGCGAGTTGCCATATATTTATCTCCTTTAAAGGAAGAATAAACCATATATGCGGATTGTGGAATGCAAAAAAAAAAAAAAGAAATTATTGGCAAACTAGTTAAATGGGATCAAATTTTACCTCTGATAAATATTATCCCTTTTTTAAGAATTCAAGTATAATGGTAATTTAAACTTTTCAAATTTCTTTGTTTGAAATTTTCACTTTGAAACATGAATTTTAAAATATGACGTTAAATATTGACTTATGTCTTAATTAAATATTATCCCTTTTTAAAAATAATGACAGAGTAAGAGGAATTATAATTATCTAAATTGACATTTAAAAAAAAATCTTTAATTTCCATTTTTTCACTTTTGATATTATTCCTCAAGTAATTATTATATTTTATACTCTCTTAGATTGATTTTAAACATTTTTTTAATTAATGTCAAATTTTAAAAACATACAAAAATTGTACGAGAATATTAAAAAAATATTCCGTTTTTCCAACTTTTAGAATCATTTTCCCAGCAATGAAAACATTTCAAATATTCTGAATTTAAAAAAGAGATTATTAATTTAAACTAATTGACTGTGAATTTTTAATGAAATTGACATTCACTGCGGAGAAAATCAATTTTTAGTCAGTGTTAAATAAAACTGAAATTCTTGTATAAGTAGAAAAAAATTATTTTAGTCAGACAAAGAGGTTTAATAACAAGAAATTTATTCAAATATAAGAAGTAAAAGTCAATATAGTCTATAAAAAAAGAAAAAAATCATTTAAAAATTGTCCATTATACTCAAAATCCCAGAATTAGAAGTAAAAGTTTATTGTAAGTGAGATAAAAAGATTTAAAAACGAAAAATACATTTGACAATCAGTAGTGAAAGTAAATAATAAGCCAGACCAATTATTATTTTAACATCTGCAATTGAAAGAATTTACAATTATTTAGAATATTTTAAATTTAATTTAATTGTTATTTAATTTAATTGTTAATTATGGCAGTGAAATTTTTATTTTCGATTACGATAAATTTATATTTTAATCGAATTAAATACAAATACAACAAATCATATAATTAAAAAAAAATAAATTGAAAAACTGTAGATTAAATGTGTCACTTTCAGAAGAATCACCAATGTATAAAATTGAATTTCAGAAGGAAAAAAGTTGATTGTATTTTACAGAATTTCTTTGCAATAAACAAATAATCTCGATAGTTAACAATTTTGTCGAACTTATATCAATTTTTATTTCTGTTACAAAGCATTAAAGTAGTAAATAATTTTTTTTTTAATATTTAAAATTTTATAAACTGATTTGTCTGACTTAATATTGAGTAACTCTACTAATACTCAAGGATATTCTTCGTTCATTCTATTGTCAGTAGTAAAAGTCAATATTAAGTCAGACAAAACGTTTTTAATTATTTAAAATATATTTAACGGTAGAAATCTTACTATTAGTAGTAAAAGTCAATATAAAATCGTACAAAAGAGTTAACAATTGTTTAAAGTATTTTTCTACTAAAAATCTTGGAATTGGTAATAAAAGTTGGTACAAAAAGAAAGTGATTTAATAATAACGAGAAAAACAATTCATGCATCAGTCGTGAAAGTAAATTACATCAGACAAAACAAATTGTAATTATTAAACACATTTTACTATTTAAAATCTTTTTATTAGTAGTAAAAGTTGACATAAGTCAGACAAAGTGATTTATATCGAGAATTAGGCTTATGTATTAGTAGTGAAAGTCGATAGTATATCAGACAAATAAATTATAATTATTACTAATATTTTACTACTTAAAATGTCAGTATTTAAAAAAAATTGATACAAGTCAGACAGAAGGAGTTTGTGAGAGAAATAGATTCATTTATCAGTAGTGAAAGTCAATATTAAGTCATACACAATAGTTTATAATTGTTTGAAATATTTTAAAAAGCACAGAATTAGTAGTAGAAATGAATTTAAGTCAGACATTGTAAAATTAAATTAAAATTTAAAAATAATTGCAAAAATTCTTTAAGAAAAATAAAATTCTTCTTATTGAATTCAACTATGTTCCAATCTTGAAAAAAATTCTCATAAAAATCCCAATTTTCTTTATAAATTACAAAATTATTCTCAAAAGTTATATTATTTACAGAAATTTTTCTAATTTTAATGATTTTCAATATCTACGATTTTAATAAAATATTTCCCAAAACGAATTCAATTATTTAAAAAAAAATTTAATTTGAAATTTTAGAAAATGACAATTTTGAACGAATAAATTAAATAATAAAAATTTCAGAGGAATTCTACTATTTACAAATTTTTTATAAATTTCTTCGCAATAATTTAATTATTTTAATGAAGAATAACATTTTTAACCAGGAATTCAAATATTTTTATAAATAATCAAAAATCATCACAGAATTTCAATTATTTTTGGTATAATGTTAATGAAATTTCTCGAAAAATGTAATTATTATTAAAATTTTTATTAAAATTAATTTTCAAACATTTTAATGAAATAATTTTTAACAATTTGATAATTTTTAAAATAAATTGAATTAAATTCTTCCTAGAATTAAATTAATTTCAATAATATCTAAATTCAATTCTTTTAAATATGTACTATTTCAATAAAAATTCACAACAGAATTCAAATATTTAAAAAGAAATATATTATTAAAATTTATCGCAAGAATTAAAGTATTTTCCATAAATAATAAAATTCTTCTCAGGTATTGAATTATTTTCAATACAATTATTAAAAAAATTCGATTGTATTCAATAAATTAAAGAAATTTTTCAAAAAAAAATCAATTATTTTCTAAAAAAATTTAAATAAAATTCAAGAATTAAATGCTTAATTTCAATTATTAAGAAAGAGAAATATTATAAAAACTTTAAAGAAATTATTCATATAGAATTCAATTACTTTGAAAACTTGTAATTTAAATTATTAAAGAAAGTCCATTATTATTAAGAAACTCAAAGAAATTCTTCAAACGAATTTAATTAAAATTATGTAAAATTGTAATAAAATTCTTCCTAAATTCAATTATTTTCATAAACAATAAAATTCTTTGAAGAAATTCAATTAGTATCAAATTTTTTGAAAAAATTCTTTGCAAGAATTCAATCATTTGCAAATGTTTTATAGTTTTTTTTCCATTTAACAAAAAAAAATTAATAAAAGTTCTTCACAAAAATTCAATTATTTTTGAAAATTTTAATAAAATTCGTTGCAAAAATTCAATTATTTTTAAAAAGTTTGATAAAATTCTTCGAATCAATTAAATTATTTTTAAAACATTTGAAAAAATTTTTGGCAAAAATTTCAATTATTTTCAAAAATTTTCCTCAATTCAATGATTTTTATAATATCTTATAAAAATTTTCAAAACAATTCAATTATAAAAAATTGTATTGAAATTCTGCGCAAACATTTGATTATATTCATAAAATAATTTAAATTTCACAAGGAATTCAATAATTTCCATAAACAATAAAATTCTTCGAAGAACTTCAATAAGTATCAAATTTTTTGAAAAAATTCTTTGCAAGAATTCAATCATTTGCAAATGTTTTATAAATTTTTTCCATTTAACAAAAAAATTAATAAAAGTTCTTCACAAAAATTCAATTATTTTTGAAAATTTTAATAAAATTCGTTGCAAAAGTTCAATTATTTTTAAAAAGTTTGATAAAATTCTTCGAATCAATTAAATTATTTAAAAAAATTTTGAACAAATTTTCGGCAAAAATTTCAATTATTTTCAAAAAATTTCCTCATTTCAATGATTTTTATAATAACTTCTAAAATTTTTCAAAAGAATTCAATTATAAAAAATTGTACTGAAATTCTGCGCAAAAATTTAATTATATTCATAAAATAATTAAAATTTCACAAGGAATTCAATTATTTTCGTGAATAATAAAAATTTTTTGTGGAATTCAATTAATATTTTCATAAAAAATAATTTAAAATTCAGAAAGTAGTAATTTAATTAAAATGATGAAAATAATTTTGATGAAGTTACAGTAACAATATTCTTATAATGTAAAATAATGATTTTATCTCTCGGTCATCTTTAATTTATTTGAAAACATGAAGAAATTGATCACTCCGAGTCTTCGACTCGGAGCAATTGATATCTTCAAGTTTTATAAACAATATTTTTGTAAGATGTTTAATTTAAAAAAGGTTTGAATTTTTGAATGTTTTAATTCCTGTCACAGTAAATCGTTAGGTATTAAAATAACACCAAAAAGGATTAAAATAATCAAATTTAGTGTTATTTTAATCCATTTTGGTGTTATTTTAATACCTAACGATTTACCGTGGTGGAAAATCCTGTTCCAAAGATAAGATTAAAATATAAATTGTACAAATATTTTTCTTCTTTTTCTAAAACAAAATAATAATTTTCTTAAAAAAATTGTGATTCAAAAAGAAAATAATGGAAAATAAATAAATTTTCCATTTCTTAATCACAGTTGTTTAATAATTTTCTACTTTGTTTAGAAGTAAAGAACAAAAATAATTTCAATTTGACAAAACATAATATTTAACGAAATTTTAGTCTTTTAATGAAAAGAAGTAAAACAAATTCTGATGATTTCTATTTTTTCTATCTAAAGTTAACAAAAAACAGAAGTATAAGCAAAAGACAACTTCAGAGTGTGAGGGACAGAAAAAATGAATGAAAGAATGAATGAACATTCAAATTAATATAGTTAATTTTGACATTAAACAAATATTTAACTTAGTAGAAAAAAGAATTTCGTCTACATTATAAGTTTAACGAAAAAATAAATGAAAATATAAAAAATTCATAAGCGAAAAAAAGGAGACGAGAATTTATATGCTCGTGGAGAGCAACATACAACACTGACGAATTGCTTTAAGTTCTCTTTTTGATAAAAAGAGAGGGAATGTATTGTAGACGAAAAGAGAGGCCTGTGTTCCGGACTGAGGGTCTCATCCGGTGGTTTACAATCCTTTCTTTCACTCTAGGATAGGGCGAGTAAGCAACTCTCTCATACAGTGCGAGAGAGGGAAAGCGAGAAAGCGAGACCGAGAGAATTCTGCTGCGGTTGTCCGACAATGCAAACCAACTTTCTCATTTCAATGTATTGTCTCCATTGTTCCTCATTCTTCCCGATCATCCAACATGTCGCATAGCTGACTTTCTATATCCCCGTCACTTGGATTACATTTTTGAATAGTCCCTACTCATCTTCTCAAACTTTTTTAAAAAAAAGGACAAATCAAACTTTAAAAAGCGACAAATCAAATTTTTAAAAAGAAGCAAATCTAGTTTAGAAAAAAGACAAAGAAAAATTTAAGAAGTATCGAATTTTAAAAAGAAACGATATTTCAAAAGAGCTATTTTGGTCTAGATGCGAAACAAATTTTAAAATGCGACTTTAACTTTAAGAAATTGAATTCTTTTAAAAGTTTAATCTTCCAAATATATTTAAAAAAATCAACAATTATAAAAATAAATTTTTACAATGAATACGCAATATAAAAAGACACGAAGCGTATATGGAAGAAACCAATTCGTTTTTCCCTCAATGAGAATATAAATATGAGAGTAAAGTAAAAAAAAAACAATCAACTTTCATTTCATTTTACTCAATCGATATTTTTCACTTAAATCGCGAACCGCATTCAGAATTCTATATTATAATTTTGTAACCTGCTCCAAATAGATTTTTATCTCTTTTCATCAAACGGAAAATCAAACGCTAAGAACTATCGTAACTCTCTGATATTAAAATTTTCGAATGATTATTTAAATTTCTAAATACTTTGAAGGGAAGATTTAATTTTGTAACCTACACTGTGAGAAAAGAAATTCATTTGATTCAACTTTTTCTCTAGCAACGAAAAAATATTTATTTCTTTCAAACAATTTTTCCATAATTAATTTAAATTCTACTTATTTCAAATACTGAAACTATTGATTAGGAAAGCAATTTATTAAATTTAAATCAAAATTATTCAATCCGGGAAAAAAATTATTTAACAATAGAAAACACATATAAAAAGTTACATTTCACTCGATACCTAGTAAATTGTTTATTCTTTGTTTAAAATAAAAATATGGTTCAAGTAAATTTGATTTGATTCAAGTAAATTTTGTTTAGATCAGGTAACTTTCATTTTATTAAAGAAACATTTGACTAGAAATCGTAACAAAAGTTAGTACAATGTCATAATTTTGTATTTTAAAAGAGAGGGTCACATTAAATTTGAAAGCGTAACAAATTTAATTTTCTGTATTTTTACCAATTTAAGGTTATATTTGAATAAAAATTGTAATTCTTTGTCAATAATTAATAATTTATGTAAAATAATCTAAAATTTAAGAAATGTTTCTTATTGGCAGAAAATTGCAATTTTTATAAAAATGCATCTATCAATTGTTTAAAATGTTCAAATTTAAATTCTTCGTCATTTCATCAAAATCGAATTTAAAATTTAATTTGTCTTTTTCTTTTTAATTAGTGATATTTTAATGCAAATCTTATTAAATATTTTATTAAAGTCTCCTATCTAAGTTGTATCGATTTTTGTTATTAATACTATAAACTTGACTTGTAAAACATTGTAAATAATAAATGTTTTTCCTGTCGGATAACTGACTGTCACAACTGATACTTATACTTTAAAAAAAGTAAATTTTTAAAAATTTTATTCGGTTGTTAAAAATTTATTTTACACTTTTATTTAAAACTGAGTAAATTTGAAAGTTAATGTCCATTAAAGTTTTTATAAATTGTTTAAATAAAAAAGTTTATATTTTTATAGTAATACTTTACTACTGAAAGAGTGAAATTTCAAAAAAATTGATAAAACTCACACTAAGTGGTTTCATGTCAAGAATTTAGGTTAATAGTAATTAATTATTTTAATTGTTATGCAAAGTACAAAATTTTTTATTCACACACATAAATTTTTTTAATATTTTCATAATCAATATTTTAAAAAATCATTTATTAAACACAAAATTATTTATAATAAAAAACTAAAAATAAAAATTTATTTTAAAAAACTTTTAATGAAATTTCACGAAAGAATTCAAATATTTCCTCAAATTTTAACAAATCTTTCTAAGCAATTCAATTATTTTCAAATTATTTTTTTTAAATTAAATTTCTAGAAAGAGTTTAATTTGTTAAAAAATTTTAGAACATTTCTAAAAAACACTTAATTTTTTCCTAAAATTTTCATAAATTCTTCGAAACATTTCAATTATTTTTATAAATAGTAAAATTCTTCGCAATAATTTAATCGTGTTTATAAATATTATTAAATTTTTTTTTATTAAATAAAAACCTTTATTCTTTGGGACAATTCAATTACTTTTATAAATAGTAAAATTTTTCGCAAGAATTCAATTATTTTCAATACAATTTCAATAAAATTCAATTATTATTTATTTTTAAAATGTTTAATTAAAATTATTAAAGAAACTCCATTATTTGACAAAAAATTCAAAGACAAAAAGGCAAAAAGAATTTAATTAGAATTTTTAAAAATTTAAACGAAATTCTCCGCGAGAATTCAATTATTTTACTAAATAATGCAATTCTGTGAAGAAATTCTATTATTATTAAATTTATTGATAAAATTCTCTGCAATAATTCAATGATTTTCAATAAATTAATTTTAAAATTGAAAATATTTTTAAATTCTTTCCAATAATTCAATGATTTTCAATAAATTAATTTTAAAATTGAAAATATTAAAAAATTCTTTCCAAGAATTCAATGATTTTCAATTAATTAATTTTAAAATTGAAAATATTTTAAAAGAAAATTCACAAAGAAAATTGAGTGTTATTTTAACACTGAATTCGGTCATAAAAGTGTCCACATCAAAATTTAGCTCCGAAATGTTATTTTAACACCGAAAATGACACAGTAAATCGTGAGGTATTAAAAAGTGTTGCAGATTGAATTAACACCAGAAAGGATTAAAATAATCAATTTTGTTGTTATTTTTTTCAATAAAAAAAATTTTAGTTCATTTAATGTTTTTATAACAATAAAGCATGAAGACAGCGATAACGACTCGGAGTGATCGATTTCTTCATATTTTATAATAATTAAAGATGACCAAGTAATAAAATCATTATTTGAATTCAATTATTATTTTCAAAATTTATTAACTACAATTTTACTTTATATCTATTATTTTAAATAATAATTAATTAATCAATTTCACGAAATTTCAATAATTCCTAAATTCTTTAATTAAATGCATATTAGGAAATAAAAACTACAAATAATATTAAAAAAATTGTATTACAATTTTTCAAAAATATTGATTTCAAAATTAAATTTTTTCCAAAAAGTTCACTCGATATGTTTTTTAATATTCAATTATAATCTTAAATCTTAACTAAAATTCATTTTTAAATCAATTTTTATTAAAAAATTCTACAAGAATTTAATTATTTAAATGCAAAAGTAAATAATTTATTGAATAATTCGTTTACAATTCAATTTTACAAAATTTCAATTATTCGGAAATTCTGCAATTAAATATATATTGAAAAATAAAAACTTGAAATAATTTCAATCAAAATTCTATTAAACTTTTAAAAAGAAATAATTCTACAGGATTTTTTGTCAAAACTATGAAAAATTAAGAATTTCAATGATTATAATTTGAAACTTTTTCAAAATTTAATTATTTCTAAAAATCCACATTATAATGCTTTTAATACTTAAATATAACCTAAAATTTTAACTGAAATTAATTTTTAAAACCATTTTTATTAGTAAATTCTACGAGAATTCAATTATTTAAATACAAAAATAAATCATTTATTAATTTCATGTTTCTTGAAATTAAATTCTCATAAAAAATGTTATCAACAAATTTTTTAAATCATTAAATTCTTTGGGCAAATTTTGATAAGATTTTTAAGAATAATTACACTTTTCGAGGAATTTAATTAAAATTGACTTAAAAGTAATTGAAATTCTGCAATGAGTTTTATTATTTATAAAAATAATTGAATTTGAAAAGAATTTTATTATTTTTAAAAATAATTGAATTTGTTAAAGAATTTTATTATTTTTAAAAATAATTGAATCCCTGTTGAAATGTTATTATTTATGAAAGTAATTGAATGTTTGCGTAGAATGGTATTCAATTTTTTTTACAAATGGAATTCTTTTGTAAAATTTTTTTAGAAATATTAGATATTGAATATTATAAAATTTTATAAAGCTTTTGAAAATAATTGAAACTATGACAAGAATTTGATTAAAATTTTGCTAAATAATTGAATATCAGAGAATAATTTTATTATTTATAAAGAGAATCGAAATTTTGAAGAGAAATTTTTTAAATTTTTGAACACAATTGAATTTAGTAACTATGTTACTAAGTTAGTTAGTAACTAACTTACTATTCTCCTTGGAGAAGCTAAATTTGTTGAATTTTTACAAATCGTCGACTTTGGTGGTTTTATTAAAATAAAATTTCCTTCATAGTTAAAAATAATATTAAAATAAATTATTTTAATTTTTTTGGATTAACACCAAAATAGATTATTTTAATACTTTTGGTGTTAATTTAATTGTAGAGTGATTAAACTGTTGCAGATTATTTTAATCTATTTTAGTGTTATTTTAACACCTCACGTTTTACTGTGGAGGTAAATTTTTTATTATAAAAAAAATGAGATTATAAAAAAATTAATAAAACAAAAAAGCAAACGGCAACTAACTTTAAACTGCGAACAATGTACCAGATCACGAACTTTATTAATATAGATTTTCTCCCTAGTAATTTTATGATAATTTTCCAAAAAAATAAAATTTACAATCGAAGATAGTTGTTAGAACACAGAATTGCAGTAGATAATCATAATCCCTCACCCCACGCCGTTTACCCCTCCTTCCCAACATCCCATCGACCGCAATTGTTTCACTACTCTCCTATTAAAAGAGACGGGTCTTTAAACTTGTTAATTAGAATTGACTATTGGTGCTATCAAAATAAAAAAAAAAGAGGAGAAAAAAGTATATAACGTTTGTGGGTTAAATTAACTCCTTTATGTCGTATCTGTAATTTCATTAGCAATGGAAATTTCTCCGTGATTCTGAACAAGTTACTGCTGATTAGTCAATGGTCGACACGTCGGCTTGCTGCATCGATAAATTTGAGTGAGTGCGTGTAACTGTGACGAATCGAAAACGTATACGTCTCGAACTGTACGTACACAGATACATAAACACATCAGGGAATGTTCACTTGATTATCACGTAACGATTATACAAAAACTTTTCTCTAACTGAAATTGAATCCCATTTTTCATACAGATATACCATGTAGTGTGTATATATATGTACATAAAAACAGCATAACAACTTTCTTTTGTTCTTTTGTTTATTTTCAACTGACGCATTATTCACACTGTTGGTATTTTTTCATTTCATCTCTCGAAATATACATTTTTTGTCAGGACGTAACAATTATTTACAATGAAAATTCGTGATTTTTGCTTTTTTTCATTAAATTTATTATGTGGCTAACTATTATATATTTAATCGTTGGTTTTTTGTATTTTATTTTATTGTGCTGAAAACTGTTTTTTTATGTAATTAATAAAGTAGGACAGTGTTTTTTTTATTCACTCCTTTTTTAAACCAGGTTTTAATTAATTTTTTTACGAAATATTTTTAGAGAGAAAATAAGAGATCGAGAGAGAGAGAGTGTGTATGTTTATTTTTCCATCGGTTCACGTTTTAGACAAGAGGAAAGTGTGGTCAGTTTGTTGACAAACGGAGGGAGGGAAAATATCCCTTAACTTTAAAAATATAAAATTCTATTGACATTATTTAACAGTTTTTAAACATTCGATCTATATTGATGAACATTGTTTCTTCTTTGTTTTTATTTTCAATATTTTTATTACTCCTATTTTACCAGCTTGAAATTTTAATTTTCGTTGCAAAAATTAGACTTGTAAGAATTGGTAATTACTTTTTTCTTTTAGTCGAATTTTTTACAAATTCAAATCAGTAGCTGACTTTGTACTAATTCAGATTTAGCCTTTAGATTTAAAAGTTTGAAAAATGGTGAATTGTGTAAATAATTTAGAGAAAAAAAAGAAAAACCAAATTTTAACAAAGCGAAGACTTGAGTATCAGAATAAATATAGAAAACAAAATTTAAATTAAAAAGTAAAAGTGAAAAAAATAGAATGAAGGAAACAAAGTGAAAGAAAATACAGTAAAAGAAATTAATACTAAAAAATATAGTTGAAAAAAACATCGAAAAAACCAAATCTGAATCTGTATAGATTCAGAGATATTTAGATCGAAAAATAAGAAAAAAACTTCGTATTGAAAAAATATTGCTCTCACAATAAAAGTGGATCAATTGAAAAAGAATAATGGAGGAGACGAAACCAATTATACAACTCAATTAGCTTTTTCGCGAGTCCAAGGTAACACAAAACAGGAGATCAAATCTCAGTTTATGTAGTTGAGTTAATTATCGATATTCAAGGGATATCTCTGGGAGAATCCTCAAATTAAACCTTCATTATATCTGATTGGAAATGCACTTGAACAGTGGATCAGTTCAATATTACATTTCAAGGTAGTTACGTGGGAATAATCGCGCGCGTTCGAATAAATGACGACCAGCGGATTACGGCCAATCCGCTTAAATTTTTGCTAACATGAATCTATTAGAATATCAAGTAGTTCATTTCACCTGCTCACAAACAGCAATCTCGACAAGTTTTATAAAATATTTAAATATCTTCATTAATATTACAATTCCAAATTGTACGTGTACGTGCATATGTATATAGTTTCCTTTTTGCTTTTCTTCTTTCTTTTTTGAAACAAAGATTTACATTGCTCAAAAATGTACAAAGAAGTATATATATACAAAGACTAGAGAATATTAAAGCTTGCTCATACAAAAAGCTTTATGCTTGTTACTTGAAAATGCCAAGTCATTAAAATTAATTGTATATTAAAAAATTTATCGCGTGTGGAATAAAATTGTTCTTTGAATAGAATTTCCCGAGGATCAAAATTTCTTTTTTTCCCCGAATGAAATTGAAAATACGTTATAATTTTTTCTCAAGTGAGAAAAATTATTTTAAAAGTCATTTTACTTCTTTAGGATAAAATTGTTTATGTGGGTGATTCTTCCGAAAGAAACACATTTTTGATGTCTCGATTAATTTTAAAAATCTACTCTTTAATAATTATTATCAATTTCCAGAGTGAAAATTTAGCACTTAATTATCATTTTCAAAAAAAAAATTAAATAATTTCATCCAACTGAATTTATGCAATAACCAAATTACTCTCATCTCCGAAGCCTTTTCAACACGTCTCCCATAGGACTTCTATAAGAAAACTGAATTTTTATGCTTTTTTTCAAACTCTCAGATATTTTTTCAAAAATAGTGTCAGAAAGCACAATGTTTTTTCTATCATTAGGTGCATTTTAAAAATTTTTTATCATCAAATATTTTAAATAAATTTATATTTTAATCGAATTGAATGTATTTGGTATTAAAATATGCAAGTTATTAATTTTTAAGCAGTGTTATATTTTATTTTCGATTTCCTGAACGATATTAGCGTGGATTTTTAATAGAAAAACTCGCGAATTAAGTAAAATTAATCTAATGGAGCAACAATAATCTTCTTCAAAGGAGAAAAACTTTAATATTTTTAAGAATTAATATCACGCATGCTAAAAATCTTACTCTTGAGTAGTTTTAATAGAAAAAAATCATATACTTAAAAAAAATTGAAAAACTGAAGTTTAAAAGTGTCACTTTCAGAAGAATCACCAATGTATAAAATTGAATTTTCAAAGGAAAAAAGTTAATTGTATTTTATAGAATTTCTTTGCGGTAAACAAATGAAATGCAATAATTAAAATGAAACAATGTTTTATTTGAATCAACAAAACTATTTTATAGGAACAAAAAAATATCCAATTCAACAGATTCGTTAATCTACTTCAATATCTATTAATTTTTCTAACTGATACTCAGAAACAATTTCACCTGATTACAATTATTGTATTACAGTTTCTTAAGTTATTTTAAAAATTTTTTTTTAAATTTAAATACATTTTTATTTAATTACATTAATTTATTTGAATAAATATTTAATTTAGATTAATTTTTGAGTTCGAAGGTAATATTTTGTAACACGTCAGTTTTAATAATGATGATAGAAAACGTTAAACATTATTATTACTAATGCTAATATTTTCAGTAGAAAATATTTTAAATAATTATAAAATGATTTTTCAGACCTACTATTGACTTTAACTACTGATTCTAAGGTTTTAAGAAGTGAAATATTTTAAATAATTATAAACTGATTTGTCTGACCTAATATTGACTTTAACTACTGATTCTAAGGTTTTAAGAAGTGAAATATTTTAAATAATTATAAACTGATTTGTCTGACCTAATATTGACAAATATTAGGTATTACTGATACTACTGATACTACTGATACTCAAATATTTAAATTTTTTTAAATCTCCCATGTGTATTTTTATATCAACTTTTATCACTTATACTCAGATTTTAAGTATTTAAATATTTTATAAAATTATAGAATGATTTGTCTGACCTAATTTTGACATTTACTACTACTTATTACTTCAAAGTATTTCTTGTTATTAAATTAAGTTGTCTGATTTTTTGTTACTACTAATAGTTAATTTTTACTGTGGATATTATTTTTTACTATTTAGGTAGTAAAATATTTTAAATAATTACATATTCTTATAAACTGTTTTGTCTGACTCAATATCGCCTTTCACTACTGATACTCGAATATATTCACTTTTTTAAATCCCATGTGTGTTTTTATATCAATTTTTACTACTTACACTTAGATTTTAAGTAGCAAAAAATTTTGAATAATTAAACATTATTTTGTCTGATTAAAATCCAATAAACAATTATAAACTGTTTTGTCTGACTTTATATAGACTTTTACTACTAATGCTTAAATGTACTTCTCGAAAGCAAACAATATTGTCAAACTTATATCAATTTTTACTTCTGATACAAAGCTGTGAAGTAGTAAAGAATTTATTTTATAATTATAAACTGTCTTGTCTGACTTAATATTGAGTTTCTCTACTGATACTCGAAGCTATACATCGTTAATAAATCACTTCGACTGACATACATAAACTTTTACTACTGTTATTAAGATTTTTCGTCGTAAAATGTTTCAAAATAATTAAAATATGTTTTGTCTGACGTAATACTGACATTCACTACTGATAATTTAATGTTTTCCTTCTTACTTGATCACTATGTTTTTTATTACAAATTTTTATTATCAATTTTAAGATTTTCAGTGCAAAAATATTGTAAAGAATTATAAACACATTTGTCTGACGTAATATTGACTTTTACTACTTGTATTCTTTACTAATTGTTCTTGATATTAAATTACATTGTTTAAATGTTTTTTACCAATAATTACTAATTTTTACTACTGGTACTGAGGTTTTAAGTAGTAAAATATTTTAAATAATTATAAACAATTAAAAATTGCTTTCTCTGACTTAATTTTGAGTTTCACTACTGATTCATAATAGTATTTTTCTAATTAAATCTTCTTGCCTGACTTATATCAGTTACTTTTTACTACTATTTCCATAATATTTAGCTGTAAAATATTAGAAACAATTATAAACTGACAAAATAAACTTGTGTTTCAATTTAGGGCTCGAATTAAATTTTAGGAAAAAAGCGCCGAAAAAGAAACACGAAATTATTAAAATTGGAATAAAAATCACCTTTTCTCGCCAACCCATACTTTACCATCAAAAACAATCTGGAATAATATTTCATAAAATTTAATAAAATGTATGGCAAAATTTTAATTTAATATTTATATTAAACATCTGTTCAAAAATTTAATTATTTTTGTAAATAATAAAATTCTTTTCTAAAATTCAATTATTTAAAAAAAAATTAATAAAATGCCTGTCTTAATTTCAATTATCTTTATATGTAATAAAATTCTTCTCTAAAATTAATTTATTTTCAAAAATAATGAAATTCTTTGCAAAAATTCAATTACATTAAAAATTTTTTTAAAAAATTTCTCGTCAAAATTTTATAAATAATAAAATTCATCATGAAAATTCAATTATTTTCAAAAGTATTAAAATTGTCAACAGAATTTTAATTATTTTCAATTTTCTTTTTTAATTCTTAAAATTTCAATTATCTTTGTAAATATCAAAATTCTTCTTCAAAATTTAATTACTTCTTAACATTTTTTTAAAAAATCTGTTCAAAAATTCAATTATCTTTACAAATAATAATATTCTTCTCTGTAATTCAATTATTTTCAAAGAATTTTAATAAAATTCTTGGCAGAATTTCATTTATTTATTTTTTTTTATTTCTGTAGATTTGTAATTATCTTTATAAATAATAAAATTCATCCTAGAAATTTATTTATTTTCAATAGTAATAAAATTCTTCGCAGAAATTCAATTATTTTCAAAAATTTTTTAAATTTCTCGTCAAAATTATCCTTATCTTAGTAAATAATAAACTTCATCATGGAAATTTAATTATTTTCAAAAGTTCTGATAAAATTCTTTGCAAAATTCAATTATCTCATGAAATAACAAAATTCATCGCAGAAATTCAATTATTTTCAAATTTTTTCAAATTCTCCTCACAATTTTAACTATTTTTAAAAATATCAGAATTTAATTACTTTCAAACTTTTTTTTAAAAAAATCTGTTCAAAAATTCAATTATCTTTACAAATAATAATATTCTTCTCTGTAAATCAATTCTTTTTAAAGAATTTTAATAAAATTCTTGTCAGAATTTCAATTATTTATTTACTAATTTCTGTATATTTGTAATTATCTTTATAAATAATAAAATTCATCCTAAAAATTTATTTATTTTCAATAGTAATAAAATTCTTCGCAGAAATTCAATTATTTTCAGTAATTTTTTTTTTTACTTTCTCATGAAAATTATCATTACATTCATAAATAATAAACTTCATCATGGAAATTTAATTATTTTCAAAAATTCTGATAAAATTCTTTACAAAATTCAATTATCTTTATAAATAAAAAAATTGATCCTAGAAATTCAATTATTTTCAAATTCTTTCTTTTATAAAATATTATAATATAAATCTTATAATATATATTCTTATATAATCTTATAATATATAATGATTTTATCACTCGGTCATCTTTAATTATTTATAAAACATGATGAAATTGATGCCTCCGAGTCGAAGTCCCTGCAATTAAATAATTCATTTCTTCAAATAAACCAAAAAAATTGTTTAAATTAATAATTTATTTCTTCAAGTAAACCAAAAAAAATTGTTTCAATTAAACTTAAACATCTTTCGGCATTGAAATAAAAATTAGATAAAAAATAATTTCCATGTTTAAAAAATAATAATTTCCATAAATAAATATTCTAATTTTCATTTAAAAGGAGAGAATTTGTTTTGATTCAAATATAGACTCGCTTCTCAGTGTTGTGAGGAAATTTTTTTCCCACGCGATATTATGTATACGATTTGAAGTTTAATTCATAAAGAGCGCAATGTTGCTAATAAATGTTTGATTATATAAAAATCAGGGGTAAGAGAAACTTAATCTGGAGCTTATAAATTCAGAGAGAATGAGAAACCGCAATGCGGTTAGTACATTGCAAGTCCAACGTGCCCGTACTGAGCGCCATGAGCCTGAAGTACCAACCAACAGAGAAGCAACCGGCACAAAGACTGAAATGCAAATACGTATATTCTGTGTACTTAGGAAGCTGTAGCGGCAGGAGTGAACCTCATGCATAGGGATTGTTGGTTGTTCGTGTAAAATCGACCTACGACCCTGCAACCACCTCAGCCTTTTCCTATATATCCCACCCGCATCCTCTCTCTCACACTCTCTCTCTCTCTTTGTGTCGTAAATGCGCGAGCACGCCAGATTTCTTATCCCCTATGCGACTACCACCAATCGAATACTAGTGATAAACGAATTCAACACGCGCCCAATTTACTTCCGATACTCGACGCTTATTTCATTTCAATACTTCATTTCAATTCCCAAGTTGTATATCACTCTTTGTACACACACACACACATATATTCATACGTCGATGATGCATACACACATCAAGTGAAACTTGCTTAAAAAACATCCCGCTCACGTTCACACTAAACCTTACATTTTTATCTCTCAATTGTATTTTTAGATCAAATAAAAACGATTCTTCAACACATATTGTGCATATATTTATATTGCAATTTCATGAAAAACACGTTTTTGTCTCTGTTACGTATGAAATTCGTAACGATTTTTAATTTTTTTAAATTATGAAATTAAAAATTATTTATATTATATAGACTCATTAAAATTGGGAATTTTGTTATTAGGTTAAGTACACACAAAAACAAACACTAAAGGGCAGACAAAACAACTCAACATCGATACAAGATTATTAATTCCATTTCTATTAAATTAGTAACTAATTAAATTTCTTTGGTTTAATTATTATTTGGATATGTCAATTTTAAAAGAATCATTACGAAAGTCATGGACGAAACACATATTTCAAACTAAAATTGATTAATTTTGAAAGAGTTATTTTTCAAAGGAAAGACTCTAAATGTGTTAGTTGAAAAAAACACAGTAAAGAAACTTACACATTAAAGGTATAGTGGATTAAGATTATTGAACTCGCATTAGCCAATTTCTGGAATGTGCAAGCTTGCGAAAAGCTTGCCTGGCAACAAAATAAGTTCAATGAGCTGCGTGCAACAGTCTCCCCACTATTAATATTTTTACGAAATTTCAAGATGCGTCCATGATTTCGATTGATTTAACGACGAGTTTGACTTAGTTTCTCCCGCAACAAGGTTATGTATATCTACTTTGTTGCTCTCGGGAATTAAGAGTTTTTCAATTACATATATGGGTGATTCTCACAGAAAGAACAAATCATGATTTTATGGTATTTTGTTAAAAATTAATTATATTAAAATAAACTTTTAAAATTTATGACAGCCACTCCATAGCATTTAATATTTTTTAATCATATCACTAAAGAAAAATTCGAAAGAAGGTCAAAAAACTGAAATATTTGATAAAATGTAGTGTAACGGAGGTGGTTACGGAGTGGAGTCACGGAGTGGAGTTTTCACATCATATTTATTTAATATTTCAGTAATTTGATCATTATTTTTTAATTTTTCGTTATGATTTAACTAAAAACTTTATAATCATAACATATGGCTAGCCAATTTTTAATTACTTATATTTATTTTACTGTTTTATAACAAAAACGCCGTATGAAACAGTGCACAAATAATTTGTCCTTTTTGAGAGAATCACCGATATATATATATATATATATATATATATATATATATATATATATATATATATATATATAATTTTATAAAATTTTTAAAGAATATTGTATTTTCTTTGAATCGAGATTTGGAGTTTGTTTACTGTATTATTGGAGTGATTAAGTTGCTATAAATGTAATTGTTTTAAAAAATAAAGTGAGGTTAAAATATAATTTAAATAAATGAATAAGATAAATTTTTAAGTCCGGTGAACCCGAGTTTTAAAAATATTTTGTTCAATTATATTGGTCAGTGATTAAAAGAAAGAATAATATTTTTTCAAAGTGGAATTTTTGAAGGATATAAATATATACGAAAATTATTTAGATTAATAAGGAAATCAAGGAAATTAATTTAACGAAGAGTAACCATAATCTTAAACAGGTGCAAACCAAACAATTCCACCTGGGGAAATAAACTGAGATCTTTCGGTATTCAGTTACATATAATATTATCATTCTGGTAAATTGTTGAACCTTGTCCTACACATCACACTTTTACCTTAATAAAATCAGTTGTTATCACATATTACTGTGTAAAAATATCATACTTTAATTTTGTAATTGATAATTAATAACAAATATATACATCAATAATTAACATTCTGTTTAAAATATTTACAATTTATAATAATAAACTATATATTATCTTTTCTGCAAAAAAGTGTTTCATTGAAATTTAACACCCATTACAAAGTTTTGTCTTTTTTTGATTTTGTTTTTTTTTTTTTTATATTTTTTGTAAATACCGTTTATTCGGAATTGTTGAAATAAAAACAATTTAAGAAAGAAATGCACTACTTTGAAATATTTTATTTCCGAAGGGCGAATACGTTTATCTGAGGATATCTGAATATTAAGTTAATTCTCTCTTTAATTCAGAAAAGTAATTTTTCACAACAATTAAAGTAGAATTTTATTTGTAACATGATTTATTAAATTATTAATAAATAATTAAATTCATATCTAACAATCTCACTGTTAGGATTGCTTTTAGAAAAAAATATACGCTAAAATCATTTAAATTTGATAAACAAATTTTTTTTCTGTATTTTTCTCTTATTTAAATTCAAGCCGCGAGTCTAAGAGGAGACCATTGTATACAGTTAGTTTCTACTTCGAAACGGGAGGTTTCAATTTAATACTCTGAAAATTTACAGGAATGCAAAGTGGTTTATTAACTCAAATTAGTATACTAAGAGTATTTCCGTAAATTGTAGTAAAATATTTTAGCACACAAATATGCAGTGATGTGAAATTTATTTGATTCTAATAAACAAGTGCTTGTCTACTAATAGTTATAAAATTTTACAGTAATTGTTTGTACTGAAATCAAATAACTTTTATTCATATCAAATAAATTGCATTCCGACCAAACAAAGAGGTATTAAAAAGTTTTGGAGCCTTAATTAAGACCAATAAAAATTAAATTATTCAATTATTGGATTAATTTTTTTTTTCATGAAAAAAATGTGTCAAAGTCAAAAACAAATTGCGGGTCAGAATTCGTGAAATTTTCACAGAAAACAAAAAGTATTTTTTTTTTAAATCAAAATGGTGAAAAAACATTTCTATTTGGTCTTAGGAATGTGTCCACCAAAGAATAGAAAAAAATATTATTTTTTATAAAAGATATTGGAAAATTAATTTTTTTGCAACTTTTAAAACAAAATTTTATAAATTTTATAAAATATAATATTTTTTTTCTGTTCTTCGGTGGATACATTCCTAAGACCAAATAGAAATGTTTCTTCATCATTTTGATTTTTAAAAAAATACTTTTTTTCTGTGAAAATTTCACGAATTCTGACCCAATTTTTTAACAAACATTTTGAAAAAATAATAATTAATTAATCCAGATTATTTTAATTTACTTTGTTCTTAAAATAACACACCACAATTTTTTGTGTAATTATGAAATTGAATACAATTTAATTGCCATGAAAAAAATATGTTAAACAAATAAATGGTTATTTGGTAATAAACAAATGAACGTTAATTTGATTAAAAAAATAACAGAAGTGAATGTTAATATTAGGTCTGAAAAAATATTTTATAATTATTTAAAAAACGCTGACGACTTAAAATTCTAATATTACAGTAGTAAAATAATATTATATTATAAAAAATATTTACTTTTTTCTTATTCTAATGCTAATAAATTCAATTCCTGCAACGAATTTTATTATTCATGAAAGAATTTCAATATTTATAAAAATAATTTAATTCTTGCGAAGTATAAACACTTTTTTAAAACTAATCTATTCCTTTCGACTAATTTTATGCAAATTCTTATTTAAATAATTAAATTCATGAGAAATTATCATTATTCATAAAAAATTTACTTCTTACGAAGATTTTTACAAAGAAAATTTTTAAATATTTAAATTCTGTTTGCAATTATTTTTTTAAATATTGCAAATCATTGAATTCGGAAATTTTTTTAAAAATAACTGAATTTTACAAAGAATTCTATTAAATTTTTTCAAAATAATTGAATTATTATGGTGACTATTGTTATTTATAAAAATAATTAAATTTTACAAAAAATTTTACTAAAATGACTGAAAATAATTGAATTTTTGGGAATAATTTTGATATGCATGTATAATAATTGAATTCTTTCGAAGAATTATTATTTATTTATAAATAATTCACTTCTTTCGAAGAATTTTATTCATTTTAAAAAGAATAATTTAATTATTTCATAAAAATTTAATTGAAATAGTATTTTAAATAAGTGATTTTTTGGAACAATTTTATTAAAATATTTCAAAATAATGGAATTCTGTAAATAATAAAATTTTTGACGAAAAATTTTTCATTCATAAAGATAATTGAAATGTTTACAATTGTTTTTTAGATTTTTTGAAAAAAATTGAATTTCTTTGAAGAATTCTAACAATGATTTTATTTACAAAAATAAATAAATCCTTAAAAAGAAGTTTAAAATTTATAAAAATAATCCAATTTCCGCTAAAGATTTAATGCCAAAAATAACTATTAAATCAGACTAAGTAATTTATAATTATTTAAAAAAAAATATCAGTAGTTGAAAAAATTAATATTCCTATCAAAATGCTTGAATAATAAGAGAAAAATTAAAGTATCAGTAGTGAAAGTCGACATCAAGACAGACAAAACAGTTATAATTATTTAATTAATAAATTATAATAGTTGATATAAATCACACAAAGCAATTTCATAACGAGACATACACTCGAGAACCAGTAGCGAAAGTCAATATTAGGTCAGATAAATTAGTTCATAATTATTCAAAATATTTTACTGCTGAAATCATTAGTATTAGTAATTAAAAAAGTTAATAAAAAAAACACAAAGTAATTTAATAACCAGAAAATCATTTAAGTGTCAGTAGAGAAAATCAATATTAGGTCAGACAAAATAATTTCTAACTATTGAAAATATTTTATTTAAAAACTTAGTGTCAGTGGTAAAAATTGATAAAAGTCAGACAAAGTGAAAAGATGAAAAAACATTAAAAATAATTAATAATTATAAACTGTTTTGTCTGATTCAATATTTGATTTTCACTATTGAAAAATTTAAAAATCAGTAGTGAAAATCAAGATAAAGTCAGACAAAACAGTTTATAATTATTAATTAATTAAAATACTTTACAGTTCACTGGACTTAAAAGCTTAGTTTTAGAAGTAAAAATTAGTGATTAATATTTAATAGTAAAAAAATCCAGACAATATAATTCAATAATAAGGATAAATACTTTAAAGCAATCATTAGTAGTAAAAGTCAATATTAAATTAGACAAAAAAAATATATAACTTTTAAATTTTTAATAGTTAAAATCAAAATATTAGTAGCCAAGTTAATTTTTTTTAATTAAAAATTTTAAATAGTTAAAATCAAAATGTTAGTGGATAAGTTTATTTTTTATTTTATTATTATTATTATTACAATAATTAATATTTTTATCTAAATTATTATTAAATTTTTATTACTAGTACAGTTCTACTAACACAATTGAACGAAATTTTCCAATTTTTGGATAAATTCATCCTCTCAAAGTTATTAATTCAATTAAGCAATATTAAATCAAGCGATTAAATTTTTTCGATGTTGTAAAATTGACGAATTTTAATCAAAAAGCAATAAAAACTTATTTTCTCTATACAAGTGTCAATTTCCGTTCATTTTTTTTTTTTTTTTGTTTCTTTTTTTGATATAGTATTTTTAACCTTTATATCAGGTTTTCGCTGTCCACGGATTTACGCATGAACAAGATTTATGAAACTCGTTAATAAATCGATTTCATATCTATCAGAACGCTCGCCCGTTGGACAATTTGGTGGTGGTACTACGTTAATTGCTTCAGAAAGTAATTATTTTTGTCGTTAATAGCAATTATTATCATTACGAGTTGCATATTCTCATGTATGGAATCAAAGAGCGATTTTATCATTTCATCCCTTCATTTATCCCTCTCCCCCTAAACCTCTCTCCCACCTCCTTTCTCCATATCCCGAGGATATATAAAATTTATATTTATACAGAGATTAATAAATATCTAATTATATATTAATATATATTTTCAAAAAAAAGAGAAAGAGAATATCTTGCATGCTTATTTATGATGCAGAATTATTTAAATTTTGTCGAGCATATATATATGTATATATATAAACCCTCGAACCATCGCAAAATTTAAATAGCGAGATGGATTATATAATTTTTCCGATATCCATTTCAGCGTGAATGAAAAATTGATTAAAATAATTTTCTCAGTATTAATTAATTCGATTCTTGATAACGTATATATAATATTATTGATTGCAATAAAAAAGAAGGGGAAATTTAATAAAGATATACTTGAAAGTCTCTTTTTATTAGCAAAAAAAAACGAAGAAAATAAATTTTTTTTTTGCCATGATAGTGCCAATAGCATTTTTTTTCTCCTATGAAAAACGATCGATCAAGTACTTCAAAGAATTTTCGTGTCATGCAAAAATATTTAAAATACGCTTTCGCATCAGTTTCGAATACAAAAACAGTTTCATTTTATGTGAGGTTTTTTTTTGAGAGAGAATGTTGTAAATTTGTATATAAAATTTGAATTTAATGTTTAAAAGAACGCGAATGTATAGAAAAAGGAAATAATAATAAAAAATTTACTGTTCATTTTTTTTTGAGGATTTTTGTTCTTTAGGCTTTGTGTGGTTTATGCTCATCAGTTACATATGGTTTGATAATATGCACAAGCGAAAATGATGGAATGTGACAACCGTGTGCAATCTACTGTGCCCATGAAGAGTGACTGACGTATGGAATCATTCCATGATTAATGCAACCAAGATTCTTTAGATGATTGTTTCCATTATAATCTATATATTTTGCATATAAATGAAAGAATCGAAAGAAATTAATTTGAATATTTTCTTTCCTCCATTTTCTACTCTCGCCTTTTTTTTATACTAACTGTAAACAAAAAAGTCTGTTTTTGCACAGCTTATATAAATAAAACGAAAAAGAACATTCCTGTCTCATTGGAAAATCTCTTTAAAGTGAAGGAAAATATTTTTACGAACTCTATATAGAAACATTTTTATATTTACATAAAAATGTTTTAATAAAATTGATATGAAAATATTTTTATTAAATTTATATAAATATATTTTTATAAAATTTATATAAATATATTTTTATTAAATTTATATAAATATATTTTTATAAAATTTATATAAATACATTTTTATAAAATTAATAAAATATATTTTTATTAAATTTATAGAAATATATTTTTATTAAATTTATATAAACATATTTTTATAAAATAAACAAAAATATTTTTTAAGAAAAAATATTCAGTCCGACTAAAATACCCTCTTTCTACTAATATCAAATATTATTCGATTTCGTATAAGGTCTGACCAAAAAAAAAAAAGACTTTGACTACTGAAAACAATTAATATCTTCATACCGCAATTTTCAGCTTTTGCAATTTTTTGCTTTTTCTGAAAACAGTATATTTTTTGCGTTTCTAAAAATAGATACAAAAAAAATGTAGGATGAAAATAATTTTAAACTCTGTATACCAGAAAATTAATTTATACACATATCTATACATGGATATACAATTAATATACAACGAATTTCCGAAAGGAAGAAAAATGCCGCAGGCACTTTAGAAATTAAATTGTCGAATTTCGACAAAAAACGATTTTTTTTTAATAAATATTCCTTTCCGTAATGTTTTTATTTTATTTCCCTCTTCAATCTAAAAAAATCAATTACTACGAATAAAAATATTTTAATAAAAAAAAAATTCCAAGTATTTTTATTTCAATTGCCCTGATTTTGTCAAGTGAAAATTTCATTTTTTTATTAAATGGAATTAAAAATGTTTGTAATGATTTATAAAAATATTTTTTGCTTTTTGAGTGAAAAAGTATAAATTTTAACCGCTTTTCACAAAAGTTCTCATGGACAGATGGAAAGTTTTGAGGACATTCAGGTGGAATGTGTTGCATGGAATTTGCCAAGGAATTTACTAGTGAATTTTCAAGGACTACATTATTCACATAAATTCCTGGAAACTTTTACAGAATGCTTATTATAATAGTTGAAGTAATAATTAGTTTCAATTTCAAATTGAGCTACATATTACCTTTTTAAATAAAAAAAAGTAAAATTCGAAATGAGTTGGTAAAAATTATTATTTACTTTGTAGAAAATTAAGCATTGCTGTTTTTAAATTTCCGTTCAATTTTAATTGTTTTTAATTTTCTTTCACTTATTTATTATTTTATATCTCTATTTATTATATTTTACTTATTTACTATTTTACATTTATTATATTTATTATTTTACTTTTATTCTTACAAATTCTTAATACGAATTTTTGGAGTAGATAATTTTTTTCTCATACAGGAAAATATTTACATTTTGCAAGTCTCGAACCAATGAAAGTATTTAAAAATACGGACATTACGGACCAAAAATGAAAAATTACGGACCATATACGGACCAATTATTGGCAAAAATATATAAGAGAACATTTTAATTAAAACTATAAATTAGATTTTATCAAAACTAAAAAAAAACATGAAGATATCGATAACTCCGAGTCTTCATGTTTTATAATAATTAAAGATAGAGTGATAAAATCATTATCAATTCAATTATTATTTTCAAGAATTTTTAACTAAAATTCTTCTTAAAATTGATTATTTTTAATAATTTTCGAAAAAGTTCTTTGACAATTTTCAAATCTATTTCTTTACAATATTCGATTTTTCAATTATTTGTAAATTCTTCAATTAAATATGTATTAGAAAATAAAAACTTCAAATAATTTAAAAAAAATTCCCAATTAAAATTTCTCAAAAAAATTAATTCCACAGAATTGTTACTTAGTTAAAAATATGAAAAATTCAAATTTTCAAAGATTTGAATCTGAAACCTTTTCAAAATTTAATTATTTCTAAAACTTGACGCTCTAATACTTTTAATATTCAATTATAATCTAAAATTTTAACTCAAATCCATTTTTAAATCAATTTTTATGAGAAAATTCTGCGAAAATTTCATTATTTAAATACAAAAAAAAACAATTTATTGAATAATTACATATGTTTCTTAAAATTGAATTCTTTTAAAGAATTGTATCAACCAATTTTCAAATAATTTGAATTCTTTTGCAAAATTTTATTAAAATAGATATTAAAAATAATTAAATTAGGGACAACTTTTGAAAATCATTGAAATTTTGCCAAGAAATTTATTAAATTTTTTGAAAATAATTCAATTTTATAGAAGAATTTTATTATTTATAAAGATAATTGATAATTTACGCAAAGAATTGCATTAAAAATTTTGAATGCAATAATTTTATTCTTTAAAGAAATTTAATCAAAAATTTATTAAAAAAATAATATTTAAATTCTAATAAATAAAGTGTAGCAAAGTTTATTAAAATAATTAAATTTCTTTGATAAATTTTAATAAAATTTTTTAAGAATAATTACATTTTTCGAGGAATTCGATTAAAATTGTATTAAAAATAATTGAAAATCTGCAATTAGCTTTATTATTCATCAAAGTAATTGAATTCCTAATAAGCATTTTATTATTTGACAAAAAAATTAAATACCTGTAAAAATTTTATTATTTATGAAAATAATTGAATATTGCGAAGAAATTTATAAAAAAAATTTGTAAATAATTGAATTCTTTTGGAAAATTTTATTAGAATAGTATAGAAACCTATTAAAAATCATTGAATTGAGGAAAAATTTTTGAAAATAATTGGAATTTTTCCAAGTATTTTATTAAAATTTTTGAAAATAATTGATATTTCGAAGAAGAATTTAATTATTTCTAAAGATACTTCAAATTTTGACGAGAATTTTCAAAAAATTTTGAACATAATTGAATTTTTGCGAAGAATTTTTTTACTTTTGAAAATAATTGAATTCCTTCAATGATTTGTGATTTCTCTAAAATTATCTAAATTATATCGTATAATTTACGTACTTTACGGATCTTTTTCAACCGAATTACGGACTTTACGGACCTTTTTAAAAAAAAACGGACTTTTACGGACTTCAAGCAAAGTTACGGACTTTTACGGGATTTACGTACCTAGTTTGAGCTCTGATTTGGAAAAAAAAGCTTTTGGTCAGACTGAATAAAAATTTCCGAATAATCTTTGCAACTTGTTTGTAAAAAAAAATATTCAATAATCAAAATTTAAGTTGAAAAAACTAAAAAAATTAATTCCACATTTATTTTTTATGTAAAAGTAACGATTGGAAATGTTACAAAAAATAAATGGATAATAAACAATTTTTATTCTTTCGACAAAATAATTGTCGGATGAGTGCAATTGTTCACATAGATATTTTAAATTAATTAAATCAATTAAAATTTAAATATTTACATTTTTTTTAATACAGTAATAATTATTTTCAATTTTAATTTTTACTGCATTTTTTTTCATTCGGAAAAATCAATTTCAAAGAATTTTTGTATCGGTAGAAAAAGTAAATACATAGTCAGCCTGAATATTCTAAACCCATTGTAATTCTTATTCTTAAAAAAAATGTTTTTTTAAAGATTTTTCTTTAAAAAAAAAAATTTTCGATTTTTTAATTATAACAGTTCAGCAAAACAAGAATATTTTATAAAAAAAACTTTATAAAAAGAAAATAATTCACGTAATAATTATTTCTAGTAGTAAAGAACCGTGTCGTCAGATAACAGATCCTTTTCTCTATTAAAATGCAAATAGTAGAACAATATTTCTCCTTTTAATTCGAAACAAAATATTTTTCCATTAAAAATATTTTCTTTAAATTTAAAGAACACTTTTTCTTCCCAGCAAGAACTAGCGAAATATTCCATTACACTTTAATATAAAAAAAATATGAAAATGAATTTTAATTTCTTTTAAAAGATCAAATTCACTATAATATTTACAGAAAAGATTAGATGTTTTATGAAAATTAGGTCAGTGTTGCTTCAAGTTAACGGGATAAAATAAAAAAAGAAAAAAAGAAAATAATGGCTAGAAATTTCATCGCGTAGTGGAGAAAAAAACCAACGAGTATTTTTACTATTTTGTCATATTTGCATATCATCAAAGTACGCGAGCGTTTCTTGTGTCTCTTTTTATACGTAGGTATATGAAACTTTATAGTCGAAATGAGAGGAGCAAAAAAAAAAATTTTTTTTTTCCCTGAAAATGAGTCCAGTTGGTACTTGAGTAAGTCCGTTGACGTTCAATTACGCTTGAAAGTTTTGCAAAGCGAGAGAAAATGATAGAGAAAGAGAGAGAGAATGAGAGACTTGTGAGTGTATGGTACGTGTATAAGTAAAAAAGGCCTAAAAAGGGAGAGGATTTTTGGAAACCACGCTCGTAAACTATACACGTGCATCCTCCGTGTGTCTTTTGTAAGCTCATATCTCGTTTACACATCTGCTGCACCGCCGGCACTAGTAGATTCACTACTGTACACTTAAGCACCTTTATGGAACGTGGCTCACTATATATACATATATTCTTGTCTATCAAGAGCAACCGCACTCAGCCGCAGACAAGGGGAATCCCCGTCCATTTACTGTGAAACAGCCCGTTGTTACCTTCCCCGAGTCTTTTCCACGTGGGAAACGCGCGCGAGAGTTAATTACAACCAATCCGGGAAAGTAATTTATCGTAGAGCTTTACGAATATACAGAGAGCTACATTTACTTTACGAGCTTTATATATATATATATATATATATATATATATCTATATATATATATATATATATATATATATAAATGCAGAAATTTCAAAGTCCCAATAGAGGACGATAAACAAATAATAAAACAAAGGGATAAAAGTTCGATTTATTCTAAGACTCAATTATTGTGCATACGAAATGAAAAGAAAAAATGTCAAATAAGTTCCCTTTCCGTTAGCAAATTTTTTGCATTCAATATATTGTATTAAACTAGCCAAATTATCCGCGGAATGTTGTGCTGCAATGTTTATTGTAAACAATTTCAAGTCATTTTAATTTAAGTAATTTTTAAAGAAATACTTATTATGACACATAACTGAAAAATTAATTAGAATTTCAAAATACATTATATTTTTAAACTTTAAAGTATATCAGGCTTCGCACTCCATTATGAGTTTAAAAAAAGGAGGAAAAAGTAACCTTGATGACAAAAAAAAGTAGGAAATAGTAGCCGCGATGACAAAAAAAAAGAATTAAAGAATTTAATTAAAAACTTTTTAAAAAAAAGGACATTAAAGACAAAAATGGTAATAACAGAATAGGAAAAAAACAAATAGTTAAGAAAAAAGACAAAAATAGTAAAAAAAACGAATAGTAAAGCCAAAAATAAAAAAGAGAAAATAGTAAAAAAAAAATTGGACAAGTGCGAGTTGTACTCGCACTGCAGTGGCGGGTTTTTATAAAATTATTTTTTTTAGGAAAGCATGTAGATAATTAAAAAAGTAAAGTGGTTCTCAAAAACCCAAAAATAAAGAAGTAAAACTAGAAAAACAAGTAGAAACAGATGAATTTTAAGAATTTCGGTTTTTAAATTTTTTTATAAAATTATCTTTTTTTGGCAAAGCATGTAGATAATTAAAAAAGTAAAGTGGTTCTCAAAAACCCAAAAATAAAGAAGCAAAACTAGAAAAACATGTGGAAACAGATGAATTTTAAGAATTTCGGTTTTTAAAATTTTTTATAAAATTAGTTTTTTTAGCAAAGCATGTAGATAATTGAAAAAGTAAAGTGGTTCTTAAATTTTGTCTAAGGAATTCAATTATTTCAATTATTTTCACAAATACCAAAATTTTTCCGATTTACTAAATTCTTTTAAATATTATTTTTGAAAAATATTCCTCATAAGAATTCAATTCTTTTCATAAATTTCCATAAAATTAAAAAAAATAATTCAATTATTTTCAAAAGTAACATAATTCTTCGCAGAAATTCAATTATGTTTAACATTTTTTTGAAATTCTCCGAAATTTCAATTATTTTTATAAATAATTAAATTGTTCTCTACAATTCAATTATTTTCAAAAATGTTAATAAAATTCTACGCAAACATTTAATTATTTTCATAAACATGTAATAACATTCTGTTGAAGGATTCAATTACTTTTATAAATAGTAAAATTCTTTGGACAAATTCAATTAGTATCAATAAATTTTAATGAAATTGAATTAATCAAATTTTTCAATTACAATTATGAACAGTCAATATTGTTTTTTAAAAAATTGAAAAAATGTTTAATAAAATTTGTTTAAGTCAATAGAGTAAATGTTGGTAAAATTATTTCCTATTATCTTATTGGCGGTCGTTTTTCATTAACGATTTTAGTTTTAACACTATTTGTTGAGAAAAGTAGCTTTTAGTAGCATTAGGCTCAAAAAAGTAGCCAAAAAGTAGCCTCGTATCAAAAAAGTAGCAAATAGTAGCTTTTAGTAGAAGAGTGCGAAGCCTGATAGTATATAAAAAAAACTTTCACAAATTTCGATACTAATTTCAAATTTGGCATCAGATTTTCAAAATTGAAAATAATTATACTTTCTTGTACGAGGAAAATTGAATTTCACCAAAGTTGTTATCTGATAGCTAAATAAAAAAAAACTTCATTACGAAAATTTTAATTATTCCAAAGAATTGAGAAGGTAAAAAAAATTATTAGCTATTTATAGGTATTTAACTTTCCGAACAAAGAATATAAACAATATTTTTTTAGAGAATTTCCACTACTTTTAATTCGCTAAAATTGAAAAAAATCAACTTTATTTAACAAAATTTTATGCAATTCATTTTTCGCAATAAATCATTTACTTTTAATAATTATAAAATTTTTCATGTAAATTCCATTTTTTCAACAAAATTTATGATTAAATTCTAAGCATGAATTTAATTATTTTCATAATCCTAAAATTCAGTTATAATTCAATTATTTAAGCTAATAAAAATTTCATAACATTTAAAAATTCACATTATTTAAAATACAATTTTTATAAAATTCTTATGAAGATTTCCATTTTTTTCAAAAATAATAAAATTTTCAACAGAAATTCAATTCTTCTTAAACATTTTAATAAACTTTTCCGCAATAATTCAATTATTTTCAAAAATTTAATAAAATTATTCGAAAGAAATTAATTATTTTAAATATAATTTTAATAAATTTTTTTTAAATAAATAAATTTTTTAAATAATTTTTTTATTTATCGACATAATTATGTCGATAAATAAAAAAATTACTTCCGAAAATTCAATTATTTTTAGGTATTTCAATAAAATTCTTTTCAAAATTCAATTATTTTCATAAATAACAATATTCATCACAATAATTCAATTATTATCAAAAGTAATAAATTTCTTCTTGAAAATCCCATTATTTTAAAAAATTCTAATAAATCGTTCGCAAGAATTCAATTATTTTCATAAATAATAAAATTTTTTTTTGGAAAATCCAATTATTTTCAAAAAAATTTAATAAAATTTTCCACCAACATTCAATTATTGCCAAATTTTTTAATAGAATTATTTGTAAAATTTAATTATCTTTAAAAACTTTTCATATTTCAATGATTTTTAATATCTACTATTTTTATAAAATAACCAAACAATTCAATTGTTCAAAAAAATTTATGATAAAATTCTTTAAGAGAATTAAATTATTTTAATAAATGATAAAAATCTTCTAAAGTAATTAAATTATTTTTTCAACAATTATTAATAAAATTTCTCGAAAAAAAATGTAATTCTTCAAAAAATTCAATTTTTCTCAAAATTTATAAAATTTTTCAGAAAAATTCAATTATTTTCCAAATTTAAAAAAAAATTCTTCTTAAGATTTCCATTATTTTTATAAAAATAGAAAAATATCTAAAAAAATTAAATAATAAAATATTAAAAGATAATTCAATTATTTTCATAAATAACAAAATAACTCACGTTTCTTAGTGCGAAGATTAATAATTAAAATTTTTATTAGTTAATTTTAAAAAAATACACACTTCAAATTCATTAATAAAATTGAATTTTCGCAGTTTTTTATTTCTCTAATGTTTTGAACGTTCAAATGAACAAATTTTTGCGTCTTTTCAATATTTTCCACTATTATTGTCTTTAAATGACAATTTCAAAGAAAATTTAACACAAATATTAAGAAAATAATTTATTTTTTAATTTGTAAATTAATATTTTTTATCATAATTTAAACATAAAAAAATAGTAGAAAGATTCGTTCATTTGAACGTTCAGAACTTTAGGGTCATCAGTTTTTTTTTACATTTTCAAACATAAGATTTTTTAATTCTGTTATTTCAAGATAATTGAATTTTTATAAACAAATAATTGAAAAATTTTTAATGAAATTAAAATTTCTGTACATTCTATCGAAAATAATTTACTTCTTTTAAAGAATTTTATTTAAATTTTTTTAAATAATCAATTGAAGTTAGTCATCGTATAATTATAATTTTATTTTTAAAAATTAATTCGTAACACATTCAATTATATTCTAAAATAGTAAAACTTCGACAAATTCAATCACTTTCAGGAATTTTATTAAAATTCATTGTAAAAGTTCAATTATTTCTATAAATAACAAAAATTCATTTATATTCATCACAAGAATTCAATTATTTTCAAAAATTTTTCTTAATTCAATAATTTGTATGTCTACTATTTTAATAAATTTCCAAAAAGTATTCAATTATTTAAAAACAATTTTGACAAAGTTCTACACAAATATTCTATTATTTTTTAAAAGAATGAAAATTTCATAGAAATTAATTTATTAAAAATAGTTTCTCTAAAATTAAAAAAAAATCAATTATTTAAAACTTTTTTCATAAAATCGTCGCAGTAATTCAATTACTTTCATAAATAATAAAACTTATTGGAGAAATGGAATTATGTTTAATACAATTTTAATCAAATTCGTCGAAAAATGCAATTATTTTTAAAAATTTCATTGAATTTTGTCTAAAAAACTCAATTCTTTCAATTATTTTTATAAATAGCAAAATTTTTCCGATTTACTAAATTCTTTTGAATATTATTTTTGATAAATATTCTTCACAGGAATTATTGAAAATAATTCAATTCCTAAAAAAAAATTCTATTATTTATGAAAATAATTGAATTCTTTTATTTATTAGAACCATTTATTAGAACTTTTTGCAAATAATGAAATTTCCAAGAAGAAATTTATTACTTCTAAAAATAATTGAATTATTGTGATGAATATTGTTATTTATGGAAATAATTGAATTTTGCAAAGAATTTTATTAAAATACCTCAA
Organism: Leptopilina drosophilae; assembly: GCA_032873175.1. Classification (NCBI taxonomy): domain Eukaryota; kingdom Metazoa; phylum Arthropoda; class Insecta; order Hymenoptera; family Figitidae; genus Leptopilina; species Leptopilina drosophilae. The sequence continues at coordinate 18,235,189 of CM065481.1, forward strand.
AATAAATTAACTTTCGGGAATAATCTTCTGATTTATCGAGATACTTGAATTCTTTTGAAGAATAATTTATAACAATAATTATTATAATAAATTATTCTTCAAGAGATTTTAATTATTTTCATAAAAAATTTTAATAGAATTCTTTGTAAAATTTAATTATTTTTGAAAACTTTTCGCAAAGCAACTATTCAATTATAATTGAACAGTTGCTAAGAATGTTATTAAAATATTCAAAAATAATTTAATTCCTTCGAGAAATTTTATTATTTTTTAAAGTGATTGAATTATTTCGGAAAAGTTTATTAAAATGTTTAAAAAGAATTTAATTTCTGTGAAAAATTCTGTTATATGTTTAAAAGTAATTAAATTGTTAATAAGAATTTTATGAACATTGTTTTAAATTATTAATTTTTTCAAAATATAATGAATATTATGAACATTTTATTAGTTTAAATAATTTAATTCTTCTGGAAACCTTTATTTGTGAAAATAACTGAATTTTTCGATTAATTAATTTAAAATAGTATATGAAAATAATTTATATTCTTCAATGAGTTTTATTATTTATAAAAATATTTAAATTCATGCTTATAATCATTTTATCAAAAAAATTTTCAAAAAATTTTATGAAAAAATTCATTTTTTTGAAAAATGTTATTATTTTAGTAAAAGTAATACTAATACTTAACTTTGCAGTTAAGTCGATAAAAAAATGTGTGTAAATACTTGTCTGACTAAAAATTTATTTTACTACTTGTACTTTACTAAAGACAATAATAAGTTGTCTGACCGAAACAGCTTTTACTACTGATATTACGAGGATGCACCTCGCCATTGGACTAAATTTTCTTTTACTACTGACAATTCAATAAAAGAAAATGACGAACTGTTTGCCTGACTATTTTTGCCTTTTACCACTGAAATTTATAACATTCGACATATAAACGTGAAAATTTCTCCCTTGTTGCTATTATTTAAAATTAGTAAATTTTTATATACTGAAAATTTATTTACCTTATGCTTCAATTAAGTTCAATTAAAGGAAAAATTAAAATAAAAACAAAAGGAAACAATTCTTACTAACTGTTTTCTATTCTAATCAAATTTTAATTGTATTTTTTTATTTTATTATTAAAAATTCCGAAACGTTATAAAATATTTTTTTGGTTACGACAACTCAATTTTTGATTCAATCGAACCTTTTTTATTCCCTTAGTTTAAAAAAAATAAATTTCATTTCATCACAAGAAAAAGTAGATTTTAACCAGAAAAAAGTGAATTGAAAATTTAAAACTTTTTTTACAATTCATTTTCTTTTTTCAAAGAACAATAGTTTTTCAGCACAAATTTTCCCAACTTTCAGAAGCTATTTGAACGGAAGTTTGTAATTCGAATAAAAAAAATGTTTAATATTTTACGGAAACTTGAATTATAAAAATATTTTTAAAACGATGGTAGCGGTTTTTGAGGTAGAATTTAATGAATAAAAAATGGAATTCCCTTTTTCATGTTATAAAATATAAAATATCAAACGATTACCTCTATTTTTGTATATTTTTTCAAGAAGGTGAATTTTTATTATTTAATTTATTGAATAATAAACCGTCCTATTTTTCCTTACGCTCATCGATGGAATTTAATGATTTTTCGAAAATAGGACAACAAGGCAATTAAGTAAATTTATCATATAACTTTGTATATTTTTCTAAATAAAAAACACTTATTTAAAAATACAAATAAAAATACATTAAAATAAACTGTTTTATTTTTTATTACGATTGTAAATAAAATTCTTTCAAAAAAAAAAAAAAAAATTAGTGACGAAATGTAATTCATATTTTTATTCTTTAAAAAATATACTTTGTATTTTCATTCTAAAAAATGTACATTCTATTTTCATTCAAAAAAATTACTTTATATTTTCATTCTAAAAAAGTAGATTTTACATTTTAAAAATGTAAATATATATTTTATATTTTTGATGAAGTGTTCACAAGAAGATTGTTAAATTTAGCTGTTAAATTTTGGTCCCCTTTTGCAATCCAGATATTCTCTGCACGTGCAGGCTGCAGGAAGAATACGACTGTCGCAAGGAAGTAGTATGAATATTTGATTTAACGACATGTATGGTCTCAGAAATCTCAATATGAGAATGTAAATCATGCACTATAGTTACTTCATAAAGTGACAATATTGAGATATTTAAATCAATGAACATTATACCGTAGCATCAAATTTAAAATTCAACATACATGCAGGAACCAGTTACAAAAAAATTTTATTTTTTATGTGAAAAAAACTCTAAAAGAAAATTTTATATTCAACAAAATAATATTTTTAAACTAATGTGTGAGGTAGTTTCCGCATTTTAAATTCATCTCGTTAGTAATTTACCAGAAAAGATTTTATTTGTGTAGAAGTAGTAAAAATCGGGTTTAGTTAGGCTGAATAGTTAAAATATTTTAAGAATTGCGTTTCTATTTGGCAACAATTTAATTTTGCAATGTTAGTAGTTAATGGTTTTTACCATTAGGCTTTGTAGTTAATAAATTAAACAAAGTAAAATAAGTAAAAATTAATTAATGTAAATTAATGTAAATTATTATAAATTAATGTAAATTATTGTAAATTAATAAAAATTAATGTAAATTAATGTAAAATCATAAAAATTAATGTAAATTAATGTTAATTAATGTAAATTATTGTAAATTAATGTAAATTAATGTAAATTAATGTAAATTAATGTAAATTAATGTAAATTATTGTAAATTAATGTAAATTAATGTAAATTAATGTAAATTAATTTGCATTAATGTAAATAAGTTAATAATATAAGTAAATTATTGACATGAAAAAATTTATATTTTACTTAATTCGTAAGTTAATTGATTTAACAAAAAAATTAAAAATTACATAAGACAGAAACGATTTCGAGGGCCTCATAAATTGATTTAAGTAGTAAAAGTAATTTTTAGTAAGACGACATTTTTTTATAAATGTCATTTTTAGGAGAACGTTTACAGAATGTCAAATGCACGAGTTTCTAATTAACGTTCTATTTAAAGAGCGATTGGATCGTTACTGCAAGCGGAATGAAAAGAGGTAAAAAGTCGCATTAGCTCAACTCTTTGGTTAACGTTGATAGTATTTAGTTCGCGAGAAAGAGAGAGAAAGAGTGAAAGCGTTTTTTCAAATTTTTTTCCTCCTCTTTCACTTTTTTTGCTCCTTTACTTGTTACAATTTACCCCTTTTAACAACTTGTCCCTTTTACCAACTAACCCCTAAGCTATTAATCTACCACAATAGTGTAAAAATAGTTTAATGGCATAAAAATTAAAAACACAGTAAATCGTGAGGTATTAGAAAGTGTTGCAGTTAAAATTAACACCAAAAAAAATTAAAATAATCAATTTTGCTATTATTTTTTACAATAAATGAAATTTTAGTTAATTAAATTTTTTTATAACTATAAAACATGAAGATATCGATAACTCTGAATCTTCGATTGGTTGTTATAGTTATAGTTATAGTTATATAATATTATATAAAAAAAATATATTTATTTATGCAAAAAAAAGTTTTAAAATTAATAGTTAATTATTAGTAATTAAAAATTAAAAATTAGTGACGAAAAGTATTTCATATTTTTATTCTTTAAAAAACACACCTACTTTATATTTTCATTCTAAAATAACTGTATATTTTTCTTCTAAAAAATAAAGTAAGGAATAAATTAATTAATATAATAGATTAATTAATAAAATAAACAAGAAAATAATAATAATAATAATAATAATAATAATTTAATAGATTCGGAGTAATCGATTTCTTCATATTTTATAATAATTAAAGATTCTCAAGCAATAAAAGCATTATTTTGTATTATAAGAATATGATACATCTTCAAAATTATTTTAATTATTTTAATTCAGTTATTATTTTTAAAAAATTTTAGCTACAATTTTACTTTGTACCTATTATTTTTAATAATAATTAATTAATCAATTTCACAAAATTTTAATTATTCCTAAATTCTTTAATTAAATGCATCACAGTAAATCGTTAGGTATTAAAATAACACCAAAAAGGATTAAAATAATCTAATTTAGTGTTATTTTAATCCATTTTGGTGTTATTTTAATACTTAACGATTTACCGTGATATTAGAAAATATAAACTTCAAATAATATTTAAAAAATGTATTTTAACTTATTCAAAAATATTAATTTCAAAATTCAATTATTTTCAAAAAGTTCAATCTATATTTCTTTCAATATTCAATTATAATCTAAAATTTTAACAGAAATTAATTTTCATGAAATGAAAATCAATTTTTATTAAAAAATTCTACAAGAATTTAATTATTTTTAATGCAAAAGCAAATCTTTTGTCGAATTTTATTAAAACTTGCATGAACATAATTACACCAATTAATTTTATATTACAAGAGTATTATACATCTTCAAAATTATTTTCATTATTTAAATTCAAATATTATTTTCCAAAATTTTTAACTACAATTTTACTTTATATCTATTATTTTTAATAATAATTAATTAATCAATTTCACAAAACTACAACTATTTATAAAAAGTTAACTGTATATTTCATTTAATATTCAATTATAATCTAAAATTTTAACAGAAATTAATTTTTATGAAACGAAAATCAATTTTTATTAGAAAATTCTACAAGAATTTAATTATTTTTAATGCAAAAGTAAATAATTCATTGAATAATTAAATGTTTCTCAAAATTCAATTCTCATAAAGAATTTTATCAACAAATTTTTTAATAATTCAATTCTTTTGTCGAATTTTATTAAAACTTGCATGAACATAATTTTTTTTCTAGGAATTCAATTATAATTGTATGAAAAATAATTGAAACGCTGCGATCAGTTTTATGAGAATTTTCAAATTTATTCGTTTACAATTCAATTTTACAAAATTTCAATTATTCGGAAATTCTACAATTAAATGTATATTGAAAAATAAAAACTTGAAATAATTTCAATAAAAATCCTATTAAACTTTTAAAAAGAATTAATTCTACAGAATTTTTTGTCAAAAATATGAAAAATTAATAATTTTAATGATTTTAGTTTGAAACTTTTTCAAAATTTAATTATTTCTAAAAATCCACGTTATAATGCTTTTAATACTTAAGTATAATCTAAAATTTTAACTGAAATTCATTTTTAAAACCATTTTTATTAGTAAATTCTACGAGAATTCAATTATTTAAATACAAAAATAAATAATTTATTAATTTCATGTTTCTTGAAATTAAATTCTCATAAAAAATGTTATCAACAAATTTTTTAAATCATTAAATTCTTTGGACGAATTTTAATAAGATTTTTAAGAATAATTACATTTTTCGAGGAATTTGATTAAAATTGCATTAAAAATAATTGAAATTCTGCAATGAGTTTTATTATTTATGAAAATAATTGAATTCCTAAAAGAATTTTATTATTTATAAAAATAATTGAATCCCTGTAGAAATGTTATTATTTATAAAAATAATTGAATTATTGCTAAGAAATTTATGAAAAAATTTGTAAATATAATTGAATTCCTGTAAAAATTTTATTATTTATGAAAATTGAATTGAATATTGAATATTAATTAAATATTTGCGTAGAATTGTTTAAAATTTTTTTTTCACAATGGAATTATTTTGGAAAATTTTATTAAAATAGTAGATATTGAAAATTATGAAACCTTAGAAAACTTTCGAAAATAATTGAAATTTTGACAAGAATTTGATTAAAATTTTGTGAAATAATTGAATATCAGAGAAGAATTTTATTATTTTTTAAGAAAATTGAAATTTAGACGAAAATTTTTTTAACTTTTTGAACACAATTAAATATAGTAACTATGTTTCTAAGTTAGTTAGTAACTAAATTAGTAACTATAAACTAACTTACTATTCTCCCTGGAAAAGCTGAATTCATTGAATTTTTCCAAATCGTTGACTTTGGTGTTTTATTTAAAATAAAATTTCACTCATAATTAATTAAAACTAACACCAAAATAGATTATTTTAATCCTTTTTGCTGTTAATTTAATCCTAGAGGGATTAAACTGTTGCAGATTATTTTAATCCATTCTGGTGTTATTTTAACACCTCACGTTTTACTGTGAATGTAGAAAAAGGAATAAAAAAGAAAATAAAATCAATAAATAGATAAATAAATGGAAAAATAAAATAAAATAAGGAAAAATTAGTAGGTGATGAGAAAAAAAAGGAAAAAATCAAATCAGTGGGTGACGGTGATTTCCGTCATCAACAGCTAAACACAGTGTTGTCTACCATCATAAGCAATTAAATGCGTAATTATATAAAACCACATTTGCTTCACTACATGTGCAGACATGCGTTCGAACGCAAAACCGCAGAGCAAATCATTGTCGTTTGTTGTGGAACATGCGTCCACAAGACGTCCTAATGTATACGAGAAACGTTCTGGACAAGCCTCGTGATTTATACAATTTCCGCGATGAAATTAATGGCCCAGAAACGACGCTTGGGTTTTACGGAAAAGTGCATTTTGTACAATGTCCATAAATCGTCAAGAATGTCAAAACGGAAACTAAAATCACGTTTCAAATGTAGCTCGTTGAACAAAATGACGTTGAATATGAGTGCCCTCACTTAGAAAACAACAAAAAAAAAAGAGAGAAGGAAAAAGAAAAACTAACATTTTTTGAAAAACACGGGGTTATTTATATAAATTTGTTTCTTTCCAAAAGAAGAAAAATTTTCAGTGCAAGGAAAATTAATGCGTTTTTTGCAATGAATTGGAGGAAATATTCGGATAGGGGAAATTAATTGAATTTACTAATTAACATAATTAAATAGTTATTTTGGAATATATGGAATACTTTACTGATAAATTATTTAATTATTATAATTTATGTATGTAATCGAACTAATGCAATTACTTACTTAAATTCAACTAATAAAATTAGACTTGTCCACTAAATATGATTTAGTAAAAAATAACTAATTATTAGTAAAATCGTCGCTGACTTTTTGCTTCAGCAATTAGTAAATAATTAATAATTAGTAGTTAATTATTCATTATTAGTAAATAAAAAACTAAAAGAATAGTTTTTGCGCTTCAGCAAAAAAGAAAACCTAAATTATTCGTCTGAATAAAAAAAATTCTATTTAAAGCACTTTAAAATTCTGGCCTCAATAATTCTTCTAACTTATAATTTAATGAATGTATTGACCCCAAGATTTTAAAAATTCCTTAAACCGAAATCCAATTCAATCGACTTTGACCTCCTCTTCAGCAAAAAAGAAAACCTAAATTATTCGTCTGAATAAAAAATTTCTATTTAAAGCACTTTTAAAATTCTGGCCTCAATAATTTTTCTAACTTAAAGGGCTCCGATCGTCTTTAAGACTCAAAAAAGTCGCTTTAGTTGCATAAAATCACATTTCTCGCATAAAATCACATTTCTCGCCAACACATACTTTAACATCAAAAACAATCTGGAATAATATTTCATAAAATTTAGTAAATGGTATAGCAAAATTTTAATTTAACATTTATTTTAAAAATCTGTTCAAAATTTCAACTATTTTTATAAATAATAAAATTCTTTTCCAAATTCAATTATTTGAAAAAAATTTAATAAAATGCCTGTCATAATTTCAATTATCTTTATAAATAATAAAATTTTTCTTTAAAATTAATTTAATTTCAAAAATAATGAAATTCTTTGCAAAATTCAATTACATTAAAAATTTTTTTTTTTAATTTTCTCGTCAAAATTGTATAAATAATAAAATTCTTCATGGAAATTCAATTATTTTCAAAAGTATTAAAATTGTCCGCAGAATTTTAATTATTTTCAAATTTTCTTTAAATTCTCAAAATTTCAATTATCTTTGCAAATATCAAAATTCTTCTTCAAAATTCAATTACTTTTAAACATTTAAAAAAAAATCTGTTCAAAAATTCAATTATCTTTACAAATAAGAATATTCTTCTCTGTAATTCAAATATTTTCAATGAATTTTAATAAAATTATTGTCAAAATTTCAATTATTTATTTATTAATTTCTGTATATTTGTAATTATCTTTATAAATAATAAAATTCATCCTAGAAATTTATTTATTTTCAAAAGTAATAAAATTCTACGCAGAAATTCAATTATTTTCAAATTTTTTAAAAATTTTTTGTCAAAATTATCATTATCTTCATAAACAATAAACTTCATCATTGAAATTTAATTATTTTCAAAAGCTCTCATAAAATTCTTTGCAAAATTCAATTATTTTCAAAAGTATTAAAATTGTCCGCAGAATTTTAATTATTTTCAATTTTTTTTAAATTCTCAAAATTTCAATTATCTTTGCAAATATCAAAATTCTTCTTCAAAATTCAATTACTTTTAAACATTTAAAAAAAAATCTGTTCAAAAATTCAATTATCTTTACAAATAAGAATATTTTTCTCTGTATTTCAATTATTTTCAAAGAATATTAATAAAATTCTTTTTAGAATTTCAATTATTTATATATTTCTGTACATTTGTAATCATCTTTATAAACAATAAAATTCATCCTAGAAATTCATTTATTTTCAAAAGTAATAAAATTCTTCGCAGAAATTAAATTATTTTCAAAATTTTTTTTAAATTTCTCGTCAAAATTATCATTATCTTTATAAATATTAAAATTTATCATAGAAATTTAATTATTTTCAAAAGTAATAAAATTCTACGCAGAAATTCTATTATTTTCCAAATTTTTTTTTAAATTTCTCATGAACATTATCATTATCTTTATAAATAATAAAATTCATCATGGAAATTTAATTATTTTCAAAAGTTCTGATAAAATTTTTTGCAAAATTAAATTATCTTTATAAATAAAAAAATTCATCCTAGAAATTCAATTATATTCAAATTCTTTTTTTTTTAAATCTTATAATATATATTCTTATATAATCTTATAATATATAATGATTTTATTACTCGGTCATCTTCAATTATTATAAAACATGAAGACATATCGATGGCTCCGAGTCGAAGACTCGGAATGATCGATTTCTTCATGTTTTATAACACATTTTTTATAAGTAGTTTAATTTCAAAAGGTTTTGAATTTGAATCTTTTAAAGAGTTTTAATTCTTCAGGAAAAATAATACTCAAATATTTATTTAAAAAAGAAGTTATTCATGTTTTTTCAAAAAATTTGAAAGAAATCTGTAATTAAACTTAACAGAACCTTTTTTTGACTAAAACTTTTTCCTTTAACCTTAATTTTATGAAAATTAAAAAAATTTCAGTCGCATTTTACTAAAAAATATCTCGAAAAAGTCGATTAGTCGCATCATTTCACAAAAAAATTCGAAAAAAGTCATATGTTCTTAGAATAGTCGAAAAAGTCGCACAATCCGAGTCGTGAAATTATATTTCAAGAAAGTAATAAGGCCAAGATTTTAAAAAAGCCTGAAACCAAAATTTTGTAAGCCTAATTAGGAATTATATATAAAATATTATTATTATTATTATTAATTATCAATTATTATTATTTTGGAATTATATAAATATAGAAATCATAAATTTACACAGTAAAAAGAAAGACTTCTTTTCAGCCATGAAAGGTACCTTAACTTAAGATGCAACATTTTTTAGACGGCTTTTGTTTAATTTCAAATCTTAATTCTTTGCTGAATTTAAAGAACAAAAGCTTACTGAATATCAGCAAAAAATGTGCTGAATTTAAGGCAATCATGTTGAAAATCAGCAGTTCTATACTTAATTTAAAAAGTAGAACTGTAAATTCAGATTTCTTATCCTTATTTTCATGCATGCCGAGCTTAAATTAAGACTGGCACTACTTTCAGGACTTGTTTAATATACAGTATTTAAAATAAGATTTACTTTTTACTGTGTAGTTAGTACAAGAGCCAAGAGGAGATTTAAATTTCAAAGAGAAAAAGAGGAAAACCCAATTTTGCAGAAAACTGAAAAATAAATATAAGAACTAAAATTGTAAATTTGCAATTAAGCAAAATTTGTGTGTCAAGTGAATTGTTTGAAAAATAATTTTGTGTATCAAGTTAGTTTAGTCATTTGCCAGTAATGGAGAGTTGCTGAATAATCAGCCAGGCGAGAAGAATGCCATTAATGGTAGTCTGACGTGATATATACCTGGAGGAGTAGCTGGGGGCTGAATTAGGAGGTCGCTTCACTGTCACGGTGTTTCTGGTTTCGTCTCTGTCAGTGATGCTGTCGTCGTCTCTGTTTCGTGGCCCTCTAGGCTCGTACGTTTCAATTTGTTCTCGCAGCCTCTGATGTAACCGCGCCGTCTCATTAGTCGAGGGGTGAAGAAGCGATAGTTCATCTCTGTCACTCTTTACCAGTGCAATTCCACCTTACCATGTTACTCTCTCACTTTACAATCAACCTTACTGACGCTCTACTATACACCACACCACGCCGCACCCAACTCTCCGCCACTATTGCACCACTACAGCACCTCAAGGTAGATACATATACTATGTGTGTTTTCTCTTCACTATAGTTGCTAGATACTATATATATATATATATAAGGTATTCGTCTAGTTGGTTGAGGCAAGGAACGAGCAACAATTACTTGTTCCAGTCCTCGTAATTGGTATGCCGGGAACGAACCCTTCCATCCACCTGTCGACCGCCATGCCACCTAAGACTTCATCTTCCCATGCGGCAAACTTTACTCAAGACATACACCTTAGATTCCTCCTCCTCGTCTTACGTAATTTCACCCAAAGAACCTATGGGATTCTCACATTTCACTCAATCTTCCTCATATCCAAAAATCTTTGCATCATCAGAAATAATATTTATCGATTTTATGCCCATTGAGACTTTAATATCTTTGAAAATTAAATAAATGAGAACAAGGGTTCGGCTCACGACAGTCGTCACAAGGTTTAATAAACGAAATCTTCACGCGTCAGTATGAGGTTTTACCTATAGATTCTTCAGAATGAGCAGTTGCAAATTAACAATTAATAGACGAGAGCAAAGACAAGATGGAGAAGATGGGACAAACACAAGAAAACAATAATAATTAAAAAGCAACTATTTAATTATCATTAAAGGGCATTACAGTGATGCGAAAGAATGCGTCGAAGCGCAATAAGCACATACAGGCGTTACTTTACGTTTACAGAAAAGTACATTTCTCCAAGAAAGCCCGATTCTCTCTAATGAGTATTTTCGCGTAATCTTCATTGTTGTTAGAATTTGATAGTATATACGCATGTGTAGTTAAAAGTAGTCCCCAAAAGGACAAGGAGACAAACCTGTATAAAGGCGCGATAACAAAATTCAAGAGAAAAGATCGCACATGTAGTCAGTAATGATACGATGCACGCGCTACTAACGAAGTAAAAGATTAGAGTTTCTGTTTGTATTTCTTCTTATAATAAATTGTTGTAATTTTGTATTTTAGTATCTGTTCCGAATTATATAAACCTCGCCAAGTCCCAAAAATCGTAACCATAAGGCCATTCGTCTTTGGTCCGATGACACCCGAATTTATAATTCTTTTAACGACCGTTGGTCGCAGTAGCTATTAGGCTAACACCTAGCGCGATGAATTGTGAATTGGGGAAACAATCAGAAAACAACATACTTAAAGAAAAGTAAAAAACGATTTTAATCCTTACACCATATAACTCTCATCTCGTATCAAAAGTTTACCAATTTTAATATGGAAATTATAAATATACAATACAAAGAAAACAAAATTCTATATTGGGTAAATATATTTCAAGTGTTGGGGAAAAAGTTGCGGTACTAGTTATAACTTATAAATTGATAGCAACAACTACTTATCAAAACTTTTCCTCTTCATATAAAATATCAATTTTTAACGGTAAGACAATTTCAAAGTAAATCGATACTTTAGTAGGACACAGTTTTCGCGGGATCTAAAATTAAGATGCGATTATAAAACAGAATTGGTACAAAAATGTAATTTTCTTTTTCCTCTATTTCGAGATAAAATTTTCTCATTTTTCTTGACCCCATCACAGAAAAAAACCCAACTCAAAATGAGTAAAATGATATGAGACTCATTTTGAGTTTCTAAGGGAAAAGACCCAAAATTTTATAATAATTACTTTCTTTTTTCGTAAGGATGAGGTAAAGATCGTTAAAATAACGAAGTGGTCAAATCATTATTTTGTATTCCAAGAATATTGTTACTGTGACATAAAAATTACTGTCACCATTTCGATTTAATTAACATTTTCTAGAATTTCAAACTAAAATTCTTCAATAATTAACTAAGTATGCATTAAAACAAGTTGTTTATTTCATGAACATAGCTTCCTCAATATAATATACAACAATTGCTTAATCTTTTATAATAGAGTAATTATTTTAAAGTAAAATTTAATAAAAAATTAAAAATCCAAATTTGTATTTTTCGCGGAAAATAAAAATATCGATTATTTTATGAAAATTGATAGAATATAAACTTTATATACATGCATCGATTAGTTTTCAAGCCAGGAATACAATTTTGATAAGAACTAATGAAAATTTTGATAATGAAAAACTAAATCTGTCTGCTGCTATTATTAGTTTTACTATTAATCCAGAATTCTGAATAAAATTGACTTTACTACTGCTGCAAATAATATCATAAATTAAAAACAAGAAATTAACTTGTCTAAGTAAAAACAACAATTACTACTTTTAATGATGTAAGAAAAATTTGTCAACATTTAAACTAATATTCCGAGCAATTATTTGCAGTAATTTTCCTCAATTAGATAATTTTTAACATTTACTATTTTAATTTAATTTTCCATAAGAATTAATAAAATGGTGGGCAAACATTTTATTTTTTTTTACGAATAATAAAAATTTCTTAGGAATTCAATTACTTATTAATTTTTTATACATTTCTCCTAAAGAATTCAATTATTTTTTAGGTAAATTCAAAATACTTTGAATACAATTTTGATCAAATTCCTCGAAACATGTAATTACTCTTAAAAATTGTATATTAAAATTCGTTAAAAGAATTCAATTCATTAAAAATTGTTGATAAAATTCTTTATGAGAATTAAAATTTGAGAAACATTTAATTATCCAATAAATTGTTTATTTTTGTAACAAAATAATTGAATTCTTGTAAATTTTTCCTAGAAAAATTGGAAGGAATTTTTTAAAAATAATAGAATATTAAAAAGGTTCGAAATTAGAATCTTTAAAATTCTGAATTTTTTCTATGTTTATTCAGCAATTAGGTAGAATGAATTTTTTTGAAAAAATTTAATTGAGGGGCTGGATGCTATAGTGTGTTACGCGCCATGTTAAGTAAATGGCGGGTAACACGTTACAGCATTCAGGCCCTCAATTAGATTTTCAACAAAATGTTAATTATTTACAAAAACCCTAATAAAACCCTTCGCAAGAATTCAATTATTTTTAAAAGTAGAAAATTTTCTCAAAAAAATTCAAGTATTTTTGAGAAAATTGTAATAAAATTTGTTGCAATAATTCGATCATTTTTATAATTAATAAATCGATTATTCGGTAATTTCATATTTTTTAACCATTTTTATTAGAAAATTCTAAAAAAATTCAATTATTTAAATTGAAAAATAAATAATTTATTGAATAATTGAATTTTTGTTAAAATTGAATTCTCATAAAGAATTTTATCAACAAATTTTTAAATAATTGAATTCTTTTGACAAATTTTAATAAGATTTTTAAAAATAATTACATTTTTCGAGGAATTTGGTTAAAATATTGTATCCAAAGTTAATTAAAATCTTGCGATGACTTTTATTATTCACGAAAATAATTTTAAAAACTTTCCAAAAATGTTATTAAAATTTTTCTAAAATATTATTTAATATTTACCGAAATATTAATTTCGGTGAAGAATTTTATTATTTATAAAAATAATTCAATTCTTGTAAAGAACTTTGTTAAATTTTTTTTAAATAATTGATGCATGCGACGAATTTTATAAAAATCTTTTTAAATAATTGATATTTTTCGTAAAATTATTTGAAAGTTTTTATATTAAATAATTGAATTCCTGTGAAAATTTTATTATTTATGAAAATAATTGGTTTATTTAGAAGAAATTCATTAATTTTATAAATTATGCAATTCCTGTGAAATTTTTCCAAGAATTTTATTAAAGTTTTTAAAAATAATTGAATTTCGAAGAAGAATTGCATTATTTATAAAGATAATTGAAATTTTGACGAGAATTTTGAAAAAAATTTTGAACATAATTGACTTTTGGAGAAGAATGTTTTTATTTTTAAAGATATAATTGAAATGACCAGAATTTTTTTAAATTTTTGAATGTAATTGAATTTCTGCGAAAAATGTTATTACTTTAAAAAAAATTGAATTTCTGAAATTTTTTGTAACTTTTCCAAAATTAAATTTTTTTAGTATTTTTAATTAAAATCCTTTTATCAATCTAGTATTTATGAAAATTGTAAAAATTATTCATTACATAATTTATAAGTCATAATTTTGTGATAGTTCTTTAAAAATTAAGTTATTTAAAAAGAAATTATTGTCTGGAATAGAAAAAATTCAAGGTTTTGTATTAAAATTCGTGGTTATTTTTATAGTTTTCAAGGCAAACAATAACATCAAAATTTAGAGTTTTTTCATGAATTTTTGAAATTTGATTTTTTCCAGTACTTTCACCAAAAATCCCTGACTTTTCCCTGACCAATTTTACTTTCCCTGACTTTTCCCTGAATTCCCTGACTTTCCTGACCTGTGGCAACCCTGTTGATGCTAAAATCTTTAGGATTTAGCGAAAGAAATTTTTTCGACGTCAACTTTGGGGAGTTTATTAAAATTCTCTATTAGGATGTTTAATTTAAAAACTAAAATTTCGAGTGAAATTAATATCACCCCAGGGGCGAACTAAAACACGGTAGCCCTGGGTGTTAATAGAATTTTCTTCCCATTATTAATTTTATTTACATTTGAAAACTATTGTTTAACTTGAATTTTTATTAACTAAAATTCTGCTTATCTCAAAATATATATGTTTGCAAATAAATTTTATCACGTTTCACCAAATCATTTAATAAAAGTTTACTCATTGACTGTTAACAGTATTTGTGACCTCAAAACAAAACTAAATATACCAATAAGAAGTTAAAGCTAATAATAAAAAATTGTTAATTATCTAAGTTAAAGTTGAGTTACACTGAAAGATTCAAGTAATTTTATCTATTAAATAAGGACGTATATTAATAATTGTAGAAATAAAATTAATTGAACCTAAAATTGAAGATACCCCTCTCAAATGTAAAGAAAAAATAACTAAATCTGTAGATACTCCAGGATGACTATCAATTAAAGATAAAGGTGGGTAAACAGTTCACCCTGTCCCCGCTCCCTGATCAATTATTATTCTCGTTATTATTAAAATTATAGAAGGAAATAATAATCATAATCTTATATTATTTAATCGTGGGAAAGCTATATCAGGAACTGTTAATATCAAAGGTACTAAATAATTACCAAATCCACCTACTATAACTGGTATAACTATAAAAAAAATTATAATAAAAGCATGAGCAGTCACAATTGAATTATAAATTTGATCATTATTAATCAATTGACCGGATAAACCTAACTCTATACGAACAATTATCCTCAATCCCGCTTCAACTATTCCTGACCAAATACCAAAAATAAAATATATCACTCCAATATCTTTATGATTAGACGAAAAGAATCATTTATTGATATAATTACACATTTAATTTTAATTGTATAATTATGTTTTCAATGCAAATGAAATATTTTAAGTTAAATTAAAAATTATTAGAAATATGTCTGATTACAGTAATAAACTGTAAATTTATTTAAAAATATGAAACTATTTTATTACTAAATTCTATTTTCTATTATATTATAAATAAACCTAACCCCTAAGTTACACTAAACACTATATCTTATATATATATTTTTTAAATACTTTATATATAATTTATATAAATACAATTAAATTAAAAACATTTAATATATTTAAATAACTATAACTAAACCTATAACTATTTTTTTTCTTCTCTACTTAATTTAAGAATTTTTTTAGGAACAAGAACACTTAATATTTTATTTACCTGAATATTATATTATATTCTCAAAGCAATAAATATAACATTTTATTTTTGACAAATTCTCCAACAAAAGTTCTCTTCACTTGCGGCTTCTTTATTAATTATCGGGAAAGGTGAAATCTTGCATAAGCGAATTGCAAAACGGAAACGGTTCTAAATTTAACTAAATTATATAACTGTTTGGTAATTATTTATAAATATAGAAATGCTAGCAATATTCGTTAAGATTGGAATGAGAAATTTTCAATTGACCTTTTTATTTATAACCAACGTTTTACTAGGTTTTGCTTTTTACTTTCGTGGTCATGTGTATGTGTATATATATATATATATATATAAATATGTGCTTTTAGTTTTAAGGGAAAATTAATTCAAGTTGATTTAGTGTTCGTATTTTACTAGAGTCTCGAGAGCAAGAATTTATACTCACTGCGTGGTGTGCTTTAGGAGTAGTGGACGCTAACTATAATGTGTGGCTGCGTAAGATGCTACGGTTGTAGCAAGTATATAGAAAAGTGAGAGAGAAAGAGAGAGAGGGGGGGGGATGAAATACTCGCTTGAAAAGGTTAAGGGAGCACGACGTGCAAGTAGTGCAACGGACATTTAGACGCAAGCAATAAATTAACTTTTTATGGTATATTTTGTCCTTCTTTCTCATTCCGTACCGTTGAGCGCGCAAGACTCTCATCGACTCCTGCCTTTCCATGTGTGTATATATGTATATCTACCAATCCGAGTTTAATTCCAATCCTATAGTACCAATCTCAGGTTTTATTTCAGTTCCGGCGGAGTAACGTTCATCAAGAACTGCCTCTTCCCGCAACCATGTATCATCTTTGTTTTTGTTTTTTTTTTTATTATTTTGCCCCCTCGCTTTTAGTTCGAAAACTTTCCGGACTCGTGCACAACAACCACACACACAAACATAGACCGTTACCGTTCTCTCTTTATTCGACGATCCTTTACCCCCGACCCACATTATTGAAGCAGGGGAAACCTCGAACTTTTCAAGAAGAAAACATTTTACTGGAAATAGTGTTTCGATGTTGGGGTATTTTGTACTTATGGGTCTTTAATAAACTTAGGTTTTTTTTTTTTGGTTGGTAAAAACTAGTCGACACGTAACTTGTTAGCGAAATTAATAAGAGCCGAAAAATGCTCAGTTTCCTGTGAGCGGAAATTAGAATGCTTCATTAATTTTTTACTTTGGAAAATTAGACGTTTTTTTTCCTTAGGGTCGTAAGAGCTAAATGTTATTAATGATCTTTTCTTGTAAAGATGGGGGAGCTTAATTTATTCGCAAGAATGACAGAACAGTTTTCGATTTATTTTAAAGTTTTGATTATAACAGTTTAGGGTACTACTGACAAAAGGCAACATATTTATGGCAATTTAAAAGGGTATTTTTAACATATTTTAGAAAACAACTATTGTTTACGACTTTTTTCTTACTGAGGAACATTTATTGAGTTAGAATTATGGTGTCATCCATTAATATTTTTATTTTAGAAATTTTCACTTTTTGTACTAAAAAAGTTTAGTTATATTCTGCTGTTTTTACATTGTGCTGCAGTGTTAGCATTATTTTTTCTATTGTACGTAAGAAATTGCTCACTTATCTACTAAAACCTATAATTTACTACATTTTTTAAGTTACACCACTATTTGGGTACTATTTTTAGATTTCGGTTACTAAAAGCTTCACGAAGAAAAATGGATTATACAATTAGGAATATAGAAAATAAGATCATACTGAATATAATCTGATTATTACCCTTTATAATCTATTTACAACCTTTCAATATTTTATAATTATTTCTGGTGAAATTTGCAATAGATTACACATTTTATAATCCAAAATCGAATGAAATTATAATTCTAGATTATTACTATGGCAATATCTTTTTTTCAAATTGTCTAGTTATATAAGGTTAAAGTTGTTTTCAAAATTTGTTGTGATCGAACATTTTTACATGTGCTGCTATCTTAATTTTCCAGCTTTGTAAATTTCTGATATTTTTATTTTTATAAATCTAAAAACAATGCATTATTAATTTATTTATCATTAGCTCATTATTGATTAAACCCATTTTTAGTTTAAATATAACAAGGGAATATTATTTTTTACCTTTTCTTAAAAGTATTTTTATTTACTTGCAAAGTATAAATTTTGTGTTTATTAAAAATGTATTTGCTTGTAAATTTATTTATGATTAACTGATCAATTACTATTTAATTGATAGCAATTTTAATAATAATTTTCTTAATGTAGTTTTAATAGTTCTGTAGATTTATAAAAATGAAATTACCAGAAATTTACGAATAAATAAATTTGTTTAAAAAAAATATATTTAGTGATTGATCAATTAATTTAATTACTAAATTATTAGCAACAACAAATTCAAATTTTTATTTTGTTTAATTTCATTGTTAGGCAATTAAATATTAAATTAATTTTTTTAATTTATGACTTAGTTCTGATTTGTCAAAAT
Source organism: Leptopilina drosophilae (assembly GCA_032873175.1). NCBI lineage: Eukaryota > Metazoa > Arthropoda > Insecta > Hymenoptera > Figitidae > Leptopilina > Leptopilina drosophilae. Next base: position 18,253,839 of record CM065481.1, read on the forward strand.
TTTATTTATTTAAAATAACCTAAATAATAATCAAAATAATAATAAAATAAATAATAAAATAATAATAAAATTCAAAATTCAATTATTTAACAAATAATTGACAAAATTAATCCAAAATTCAATTATTTTGATAAATAATAAATAATTTTACAAAGATTTAATTAATTTAGAATTGTATTTTCAAAAAAATGTCGAAAAAATCAATTATTTATCAATTATTGAATTATTGATATTATTCTATAATATTTATTACATTTCGAAAAAATTAATTGTTTAAAACAATGTTTATAAAATTCTTATGAAATATTTAATTATTTTCAAAAATAACAACAATTTTTCACAGAAATTCAATTCTTTTTTAAATATTTTAATAAAATTTTTCACGATAATTCAATTATTTTTATAAATAATAAATTTCTTCATAGGAGTTCAATTATTTTTAAAAAATATCACTAAAATTTGTGGTAAAATTTCAATTTTATTAAAAAAATTACTATTATTTCAATAATTTTCAATATTCTACTATTTTAGTAAAAAACCAAATTTTCTGTATATATCTACTCTTTCAGAAATTTGAGGTTTCAAAGAGATTCAAAAAATTTTAGTGAATGTCAAAACAATGTTGCGGAAAACTAGTGCAGAAAGACAAGTTTTTTTTATTCACCTCTCGTCACATTGTAATAAAAGAATAATTGTTTATTATTCATTTGTGGAGAAATTCAATAATCTCTGTGTAGTTTTTAATTTCATATTTTTACTCTGTCTATATATGTATGGGAAAAGTTGCTTTTATCCTGTCAGTTATTGTTTCCCTTTCAAAGCAATGTTGTACATATTACAATATATTTCACAAAAACATTTTATACATTGATTATATATATATATATATACATATATATACATATTTGTGTACAGAAATTATCTAGAATAATACATAATAGAAACATGGTAATTTGTCATAGTTAATTGTTAATTAGAAATTTATAGAAACTTTATTACTGGACACAGTTTTTTGGTTCAAGTATTTTAAATTGAAGGTATGCAGAGCAAATTGTGAAAATTAAGTCAGATGAAAATTATAATTATGTGAAATAATGTGAAAACTTTTTTATGGTTTTCTGAATAGAATTTGTTTTGAATAAATATTTATTTGATGTAAAGAAATATTTGGTTTATGGGATTGATAAAAAATTTATAATTCGGTTTTTTTTGTAAAATCAATGAATAGTTACAGACTGCTTAGGCTAAGCATTTTTAAAACTTGAATTTTTCTTAGTAGTAGTGAAGGATTTACGGTCAAAAACCCGAAAACAGATGCCTGAATGGACATTTGCCCGAAACCCAATCGTCTGACAAAAAATTTGCACGAAAGCATTTGCTCGAATCCAAATACCCGAATCTTATTAATTTTCCCAAAAAAATGCCCGAAAGAAATATTAGCTGGGTATTCAAAAATTTGGTTTTCTTCTTTATATCTGTTGTATTTTAAATATCATAAATATTAAATATATATATTAAATGAAATAATAGTAAATTAGAAATAATAGAAAAATAATAAAATATAAAATTATTTTAAAAAAAGAGTAGGAAAATAGATGACAATTAGAAACATTCATACTTGTGCTGGAGGACACTCTTCTACTAAAAGCTACTATTTGCTACTTTTTGGCTACTTTTTTAAGCCTAATGCAACTGAAAGCTACTTTTCTGAACAAATAGTCAAATTTAGACTTTTAGTTTTAACATTTCCATTTAAAAACAGTGTTAATAACTAAAATCGTTAATGAAAAACGACCGCTAATAAGATAATAGGAAATAATTTTACCGATATTTACTCTATCAATAGTGACTGATTATAAATTGTGTTTAACCTTTAAATTCACCATTTTTCCCGGTTTTACTTTCTCATAAAATTTAAATTTATTTCATTTCGAACATAAATCTACAACTTGGAAAATAATTGCATTAAATAAAGAATTTTTTCAATTTTTCAAAAAAATCTTGTCTTTTCATAATTATAATTGAAAATTTGATTAATTCAATTTATAATAAATAAAAAAAAATTATAATAAATAAATCATTAAAATTTATTGACACTAATTGAATTTCTGCAAAGAATTTTACTATTTATAAAAGTAATTGAATCCTTCCAATGAATATTATTACATATTTATGAAAGTAATTAAATGTTTGCGAAGAATTTTACTAAATTTTTGAAAATTATTCAATTGTAGAGAACAATTTAATTATTTATAAGGATAATTGAAATTTCGGAGAGTTTTAAAAAATTTTAAACATAATTGAATTTCTGTGGAGAATTGTATTACTTTTGAAAATTATTGAATTGTTTTTTTTTTTTTTTTAATTTTATGGAAATTTATGAAAATAATTGAATTTTTGTGAAGAATATTTTTCAAAAATAGTATTCAAAAGAATTCAGTAAATCGGAAAAATTTTGCTATTTATAAAAATAATTGAAAGAATTGAGTTCTTTAGACAAAATTCAATCAAATTTTCAAAAATAATTGCATTTTTCGACGAATTGGATTAAAATTGTATTAAACATAATTCCATTTCTGCAATGAGTTTTATTATTTATGAAAGTAATTGAATTATTGCGAGGATTTTATGAAAAAAGTTTCAAATAATTGATTTTTTTTTAATTTTAGAGAAACTATTCTTAATAAATCAATTTCTATGAAATTTTCATTCCTTTAGAAAATAATTGAATATTTCTGTAGAATTTTGTCAAAATTGTTTTTAAATAATTGAATTTTTTTTGGAAATTTATTAAAATAGTAGACATACAAATTATTGAGTTAAGAAAAATTTTTGAAAATAATTGAATTCTTGGTATGAATATAAATGAATTTTTGTTATTTATAGAAATAATTGAACTTTTACAATGAATTTTAATAAAATTCCTAAAAGTAATTTAATTTTTCCGAAGTTTTACTATTTCAGAAAATAATTCAATGTGTTATGAATTAATTTTTAAAAATAAAATTATAATTATACGAAGACTAACTTCCATTGATTATTTAGAAAAATTTAAATAAAATTCTTTAAAAGAAGTAAATTTTTTTCAATAGAATGTACAGAAATTTCAATTTTATTAAAAATTTTCAATTATTTGTTTATAAAAATTCAATTGTCTTGAAATAACTGAATTAAAAAATCTTATTTTTTAAAATTTTTTTAAATTTGAAGTGTGTATTTTTTTTAAATTAACTAATAAAAATTTTAATTATTAATCTTCGCACTAAGAAACGTGAGTACATTAGACTGTGACTCCTTATAAAATTCAATTATTTATCAATTATTAAATTAAAATACTTTGAAAATTCGATTTTTTAAAAAGTTTTTAACGAAATTCTTTAATTCTTTTTTTTGTCTTCGAGACTACTATTTCCTAGTTTTTTTGTCACACTGTAAAAAAAAGGTTCTAAATTAGAGCTGATTACGGTATAAAAATAGAACAAAATCATGATTTAGTACCAAAATTGGTTCTATAGAACCTAAACTAATTTATAAATTAGTACCTTTCTTTTTACAGTGCATCGATAATGGAATGCGAAGCCTGTAATTGTTAATATTTTTGTAAATTGAATTAAAATTTTTTAAATTTTTTCGGGCAAATGGATTCGGGCGATGACGTTCAGGTAAAAAAATTCGGGTAAATATCCATTCGGGTGTATGGATTCGTGCGTTTGGCGTGTAGAAAAAAGATATAATTGAAAAAATAAATAAATTGAAAAGCTGAAGATTAAAAGTGACCCTTTCGGAAGAATCACTCAGAAATAGTAATAATAGCAGAGCTTAGTATAAAATCCCTCTTCGTACAGCAAAGATTTCTTCTCTCCCCTCAAAGTATAAGATTTCCATCTCGATCGATGTAAAAAGAAAGAAACAAGAAGTATTTACGTTTATAGCTGTAAAGTGGTAAAGTAGCATTTTGTGTTAATCGAAAAATCGAGATAGTTTAGGTGCGAGGGAATATGCTATCGCTCCCAAGGCAGCTAGTCGCTCTTATATGGAGGGCTTAATAATTGATGAACCTTTACGATCCTATGTCAGGAAGTTCTTAGGTAGATTAACGTTCTAGCTGAGCATTCAGAGGTGAAAGGCAAAGAGAAGGTTACTAGATTGAGAACAATGAACCCTCTATACACACAAACCCTACATGTATATATATATATATATATATATAAATAAATATATATATATAAATATATATATATACTGTATATATATATATATATTTAAGAATGTAGATATATATATGAAAAAAGACGAATATTTCCCAAGAGAAAGATGCAAGATAAGAAAAGCAAAGTGAACAGGCAAGGACAGACAGGGACAGACAGGGACAAAACTAGAAGCGGAAATGGAAGACACCAGCTGGAGCAACGAGTAGCCTACTATACCTACTATACCTGTCTAGCATGCAAAATGCAACGTCGACGTTATCACGCCTGTGAAGATAAAGGGGCTGACTCTGTGGTTACGTGGCTTTCCTATTTTTCGCCCATACTTTTGCTGAGTTTTACTTGGCATCAGCCGTGTACACGTATTTCTTATTGTTCGCCTGCTTTTCCAGCTTGTGTCCCGCATTGCGCCTCCCGACTAGCATCCTAACGAAGATTTAGATGTTGCTACCTCTTACATTATGTTGTATGACCAGAATTTATTTCCCAGCGGGTCTCACATTTCGTGCTAAGGTCCGCGTTGAAAAAAAAGGAATACTTTTTTTTTTCTCTTTCCGTCTTTTGGTTATAGAGAATTTCCTTTTCTCTTTTCCCCGTTGTCCCACTTTTCCACTTTCTCTTTCTTTTTTTCCACTTTTATTCTTTTTTCCTCTTTTTCTCCATCTTTTCCCCCTTTTTCCATCTTTTCCCCCTTTTTCCCTTTCTCCATATTTTCCCCTTTTTCCCTTTCTCCATATTTTCCCCCTTTTCCCTTTCTCCATTTTTTCCTCTTTTTTCCCTTTCTCCATATTTTCCCCCTTTTCCCTTTCTCCATCTTTTCCTCTTTTTTCCCTTTCTCCATCCTTTCCCCCTTTTTCCCTTTCTCCATCTTTTTCCCCTTTTTCCTTTTCTCCATCTTTTCCTCCTTTTCCCATTTTCTCTTTCTCTCTCTTCTTTCGCTTTCTTTTTCTTTTTCCCAAGGATGAAATATTATACACAATTTATGAAAAATGCGTATATCGGGACCCTAAACATTTCACTTGGTTTCTGATTAATCTTTATAAAGTGATGCGCGCCCTTTTTTTCTCTCTTTGTTCGGTAAAATATACTCCGACAGATACATAAATGAGAAAATAGTCTACTCCTGTAATATTTCACTTTTCTCTCTTTCTCACTCTTCCTCTCTCTCTCTCTCACTCTATTTTTCCAAACACGTTTTTCTACAAATTAAATATTGAAAAGATACACGAATATTCTATTTTCACACGTATACTTCTTAGTTGAAAATACCAAGTCATTAAAATTTTGTAGTACAAAATTTGCCGTGCATCGAATAAAATTGTCCTCTGAATATAAAATAATTAAAAGTCTCACATTTTTTAAATAAATATTAATTTGTATTCTATAATTATATTATGAATAATATAATAAATATATAATGTTTATCGATCGATAAAGCCATCATTATTATATTATGAATAATTAATAATGAAATAATTATTTCAGGCACTGTTAACTTAAAAGTACAAAATTGCAACGAATTGATAGCAAAAATGTAGATTATAGTAAAAATTGATCCACATTTTTTCCATCAATATGAACTTTTTACTAATAATTTGATATTTTCAAGAAAACTTTGGAAGGAAAAAATTATTTCGATTGCATTTTTTCAGGATAAAATTGTCCACGTATAATAAATTTAATGTTAGCTTAGTTAAAACTTTTTCTCTCTCAGCCGAAACTTCTCAATTATTATCTTTCAAAAAAAAAAAAATATTCAAAAATAACTATTTAAATTTTGTATAACACAGTTTTCTTAAGAATATCAAATTCATACTTCGCACTTGTTAACACTGTTAACAGAAAAGTATCAAATTGCAATGAATTGATACCAAAAATGTGGATCAAATAAAAACTTAATCCACATTTTTGGCATCAATTTGATACATTCAGGAAAACTGTAATTAATTTCAAAAAAAGTAGCAAAAAATACCTTTCAGACTGAAAAAAGTAATAAAAAGTAGTTATAAAAAAATTAAATTTGATAACCTAAAAAATTTTTGTTTAAATTTTAACCTAAGAACTTTAGTTCTTATCTAACTTTAATTCTAAATTTGCCTAAAATTCCATTATTTTCCAAAATTGGTTTTAGTTCTTCAAAAATACGATTAGATCACGGTAAATCGTTAGGTATTAAAATAACACCAAAATGGATTAAAATAATCCAATTTAGTGTTATTTTAATCCATTTTGGTGTTATTTTAATACCTAACGATTTACCGTGATATGTTAAAAAATTAATTTTTAAAAGTAAAAAAATAACATTCTTTGCAATATATAATTTATTTCAATAAAATTTGACAAAATATTCAATAAATGCAAATTTAATTTAATTTTTTCAAATTATTTACAGGAATTTAAATATTTTCAATAAATTCTAGTTACAATCTTTCAAAAAACTAATCTTTTCACAATTTCTAAATTAAACTGTTCAAAACATGAATAACTTTTAAAGGTGGCGAATTTTAATAATTTTAAAATTTTAACAATAAAATTGAATTAAATTGAATAATTTTTGTTAAATAAACATTTAAATTATTAATTTCTTAAAAATACATATTTCTATTAACAATTCTTTAAAAATAGATTTTTTAATTAATATTTTTTTACAAATAAATCTTAAAACATTATTACAATTAAAATTTTCAAAAAACTTCAATTAAACAAAATTATTACATATACCAAATTTTGTAATCATATGAATGGACAATTAATTATTTCATAAAATTTAATTCTTATAAAGAATTTAACAAAATTATTACACATACAAAATTTTATAATCATATAAATGGATGAAATATAATTCAATTCTTATAAAGAATTTTACGAAAAATTTTATAAATAATTGAATTCTCTTAAAAAATGTTATAAATAATTGAATTCTCTTATAGAATTTTAATGAAATTTTTAAGAATAATTGAATTTTTAGAGAAATTTATTTGAAATTATTCGAAAAATAATTGAACTTCTCCGAAACAGTTTATTATATTTGTAAAAATAATTGAATTTGGCAAAAAAATTTAATCAGATTTTATTCTAAAATAATTTAATTTCTTTGAAAAATGTTATTAAAATTTTATCAAAAAGTTTAAGAAATAGTTAAATTCTTAAGGAGAACTTTAAAACGATTGGTTTAAATAATTAATTGCTCTAAAAAAAGAAATAAAAATAGTATTTTAAATAATCAACTTTCTGTAAAAATATTATTATTCAAGAAAATAATTAAATTCTTTTGTGAAATCATATTAAAATAATTAAAAACTAACTACTTTTCAGTGGAAAAATAACTGAAAAATTAACAATCAGTTCTACTATTTTTAACTAAATAAAAGTGAAAATTAGTAATTTGAATTAGTAACAGACTTTTTGATTCTAAATCCATTGCTTTCACTTGATTCAAATTTAGAGAGTAAAGATCAATAATTATAATTCATAATTACAGATTCAAAATTTTAATTCAAAATTAATTATTTCAATTCGCATAGAGAAAATAATTAATTCATAATTAATAAATTACCACTACCCCTAGAAGCAAAATATACGCACCACAAAGCATCCAATATTCATCAAAATTTAAATTATTTCCCAAGATTAAAATATTCCTTGCATAAAATATAAAATTTGTAATTTACCACAAAGATTAGTTGCGAAACCATAATAAAAACATATATACATAGAGAAAAAAAAATGAAAAATACGTAAAATTCGATTTGAAAAAGTGGAAAGTCAATACTTTCAATGAGAATTTCTTTAATATGAAATAGGAAAGCCCTTTTCACAATACATCAGAGGGATTTATATGTTGAATTTTCAGTTCACTTTATATATCCAGAATCAAACTTTTCAGTCGCGCAATACGTCTACCATCAGAATCGACTTGCTGAAATACCTCAACAAACCGCAATGGTAGCGCAGTAGTGGAAGAGTTTCTCGTCAGTGGAGAACTAGAGACGATATATATATATATAGTACAGAGTAATCTCTGACTTCACTACACATCAATGTATCTTTTTATCTGTGTCTATGCACAAAAACTTTCACCAACACATAAATACACATATATATATATATAAGAGAAAAAAAACTGTTGTCTAACAAACTTCTTCTTCTACTTCTTTTTTTTCCGCCCTAGCTACAAAAGACTTTTAGCTCCTTTTCCATTACACGCAACGTGAGTATGTAAATATAGATGAAAAATGCACGTATTGGAAAAATTTGTAACATGTTACATCTCAGGAAAATAGCATCCTAATGTACACCTGCCACATAAATCTACTCTCTCTCTCTCTTTCTCTCTCTCTCTTTTTCTCTCTCTATCTATCTATATAGTGGATCTTGTTTCTCTGGGAAAAATTTTCCATGTGCTTCCATGAACTTATTTATGAAGAAAACTTGCCGGTACTTTCAATATATAGTTTATATATAAAAGTGGAAATTGGATAATAAACTTTTTCTAAAAACTTATTTCAACATTGCCACAGGGAAAAAGTGGGTAACATTTTTTCTTTTCTCCATCTTCTTCTTTTTTTCTAAAAAAACTGATATTTGTATTCATAAGAGACTTTGGAAATTGGAATGGAAAAATATATTTTAATTTTAAAAGATAATATCTATTTGGGAGAAAGTTATTTAAAAATAAGGTCCATGAATTTTATCCCATACTCTTGTTTTATAAAAATGTAACTAAATACAAGGATTACTGTAGCTTTTTCTATAAAATAGGTCACGAAAATTTTGACATAGAATTTTATTTTAGTTTATTTCCTGATTTCAAGATAGAATTCAAGACAGAAAAACCTGAGGTGCGACTTTGAAATTATAGACTGTGTGACTTTCGATTCGATTTTAACTTTAATATTAACTTTCACTTCTACTCTACTGCGACTCTAAGAGTTTTTCTGAGAATATCAAATTGAGACAAAAACGTATCAATAATAATTTTGTATCGCAACAATTTTGATACTATTCGTTCTCATTTTGATTTCAAACTTTAGACATGTCTATCTATTTGAATAATAAAATTCATACAATTCTTAGAAAATCTTAGCTTATTAGTGAAAATTTTAATTGTAAGTTCTTCTTTATTAAATTATTTTAGATGCAAGTTAGATTTATTAATGCTGCCCTCAAAGCAAACAAATGAATACATTAATTTACCTGCAGGTATTCATATGTAAATTGCATTTAAAATTATTCATTTCTAAAAAAGTTACAATTGAAATTTTTGTTTTTAAGTAAATTTTAAGAAGAATCCATCAATGTATTCTGTTAAACTAAAAATTTGAAAATTTTCTAATTCAAATTTTTGTTGAAAATACTAAAAAAAATTAAATTTTGTAGAATTTAAAAATAATTGCAAACATTCTTTAAAAAAAATAAAATTCTTCATATTAAATTCAAAACTATGTTCAAATCTTGAAAAAAATTCTCGTAAAAAAAACAATAAAAAAGAAAAATTTTTCTTTATAAATGACAAAATTCTTTTCCAAAGTTTAATTATTTTCAGAAATTTTTCTAATTTTAATGATTTTCAATTTCTACGATTTTAATAAAATATTTCCCAAAACGAATTCAATTGTTTAAAAAAAATTTTAATTTGAAATTTTAGAAAATGACAATTTTTAATGAATGAATTAAATAATACAAATTTCAGAGGAATTCTACTATTTACAAATTTTTTATAAATTTCTTCGCAATAATTCAATTATTTTAATGAAGAATAACATTTTTTTAACCGGGAATTCAAATATTTTTATAAATCATAAATAATTCAATTATTTTAATGAACAATTAAGTAAAACTTGTAATTAAAATGATTAAAAAAAGTCAATTATTTTAAAGAAACTCAAAGAAATTTTATAAAAACGAATTCAATTAAGATTGTGTAAAATTTTAATAAAATTCTTCCTAAATTCAATTATTTTCATAAACAATAAAATTCTTCGAAGAAATTCAATTAGTATCAAATTTTTTGATAAAATTCTTTGCAAGAATTCAATAATTTGCAATTTTTTTCGCAATAATTCACTAGTTTTCATAAACAATAAAATTCTTCGAAAATATTCAATTATTATAAAATTTTTTGATAAAACTCTTTGTAAAAATTCAATCATTTTCAAATGTTTAATAAATTTTTTCGCAATAATTCAATTATTTAACAAAAAAATTAATAAAAGTTCTTCATAAGAATTCAATTATTTTTGGAAATTTTAATATAATTTATATATTTATATATTCGTTGCAAAAATTCAATTATTTTCAAAAAGTTTGATAAAATTCTTCGAAGCAATTCAATTATTTAAACAAATTTTTGTAAAAATTCGCGTCAAAAATTTCAATTATTTTTAAAAAATAACTAAAATTTTTCAAAAGATTTCAATTATAAAAAATTTTATTGAAATTCTGCGCAAACATTTAATTATATTTATAAAATAATTAAAAATTTTACAAGGAATTCAATTATTTTCATAAATAATAAAATTTTTTAAGGGATTCAATTATTAAAAAAATTCAATTATTTTTTTCATACAAAATAATTTAAAATTCTGGAAAATAGTAATTTACTTAAAATGATGAAAATAATTTTGCTGAAGTTACAGTAACAATATTCTTATAATGTAAAATAATGGTTTTATCTTTTATCGATCACTCCGAGTCTTCGACTCGGAGCAATTGATTTCTTCGTGTTTTATAAACAATACTTTTATAAGTTGTTTAATTTAAAAAAAGTTTGAATTTTAAATGTATTAATTCATGTGGAAAATCCTGTTTCAAAGATAAGATTAAAATATAAATTGTACAAATATTTTTGTACTTTTTCTAAAACAAAATAATAATTTTCTTTAAAAAATTGTGATTGAAAAAGAAAATAATGGAAAATAAATAAATTTTCTATTTCTTAATCACAGTTGTTTAATAATTTTTATAATTTTTTTACAAGTAAAGAACAAAAATAATTTCAATTTGACAAAACATAATATTTAACAAAATTTAAGTCTTTTAATGAAAAGAAGTAAAAAAGATTCTGATGATTTCGATTTTCTATCTAAAGTTAACAAAAAAAAAACAAAAGTATAAACAAAAGACAACTTCAGAGTGTGAGGGACGGAAAAAGTGAATGAAAGAATGAAAGAACATTCAAATTAATATAGTTAATATTAAAAAATTAAAAACTTCTTTAAAAACAATAATTAAATTTATTTTTATTCTCTTATTTCTAAATTACTATGGCTGACATCCGGTATCACGAAAGGTAAATTTAAAAAAAATTCCCGTCGACATTTTCCAAATAAATATTGATTAATAATTGAAAATACTTTTTAAAGTTCCGTAATACTTGAAAATAAATGGGTGAATTTTCTGAAAGTGACACTTTTAAATTTAAGTTTTTCAATTAATTTTTTTCATCAATTATATGGTTTTTTCTATTAAAACTACTTAATTTCATACTCAAGAGTAAGATTTTTAGGTTGCGCAAAATTAATTCTTAAAAATATTAAAGTTTTTTTCATTTGAAAAATATTATTGTTGCTCCATTAAATTAATTTTATTTAATTGGCGAGCTTTTCTATTAAAAATTCACGCTAATATCGCGATCACGAAATCGAAAATAATATTACACTGCTTAAAAATTAATAATTTGTATATTATAATACCAAATATATTCAATTAGATGAAAATATAAATGTATTTAAAGTATTTGATTTAATGGTAATTTGGGTTAATTTTTTCGAAGCAATGCAGGTAAATACTAAAAACAAAAGAAAAACTAGCATATTTCAAGGAAAAGGCTTCGGAGATTAAAGGCTTCGGAGATGAAAAATAAATTTTCTTTCATATTTGTATACATTAGGGAGCAATTGAAATATGTTTTTTAGTAAAACATACAAATCTCACACCCTCATTTTATATTACCATCGAAATATTCCGTTAAATTTACTTCTACGATCAGTTATTTATTAAAAAGGAAGGCTTCGGAGATGAAATTAATTTTTACTCGGAGAAAAATGTAAATTTCGATTATTTATAACAGCAATAATTTTTCTCCTTTTTGTAGATAAAATATAGGAAAATTAAACGTCAGATTCTCAGCCTTATTTTAATGTGCATTAAAATTTTGTTTAAGATATTTTTAAAGTATAAAATGTCAGTAATCATTGTAAAGTAATTTTAACCTAAAACTGAAGACAAAGTTTAAACATTTTTATCAAAAATAAAAGTGAGGTCTACAAATTTTTAAAATGCACATAATGATAGAAAAAACATTGTACTTTCTGACAATATTTTTAAAAAATTTCTGAAAATTTGAAAAAAACCATGAAAATTTAATTTTATTGTAGAAGTCCTATTGGAGACATGTTGAAAAGGCTTCGGAGATGAAAGTAATTCAGTTATTACGTAAATTAAGTTGAATAAAATTATTTAATTTTCTTTTAAAAATGATAAATAAGTGCTAAATTTTCACTATGGAAATTGATAATAATTATTAAAGAGTAGATTTTGTAAAATTAATCGAGACATAAAAAATGTCACTTTCAGAAAATTCACCCAAATACACATCTTCCTTTTCTTCTTGACAAAAGAAGTCTGACATAAGGGATTGTTATTTTGAATGAGATATCAATATTATAGACGAGTATAGTATTGTTTTCAGTAAAGATACAAATATATAGCATATCGACGCACCGTAAGACGAATAAATAAAAAAAAATCGAAGAAAAGAAGTAGAAGAAGCGAAAAAAGAAAAAAAAGAGTCTCGAAGTGGAGAGAGGGAAAAAAATCGAAAATTATACAAGTCTGAGGTTTGAGAAGCCGTAAAAGATGTAAGACTGTTTTCACTGTATATATGTGTGAGCGAGATGCCGGAGGGAGTTCGCAAATGGTCCACGAGTCACTGCCATTGCACAACAATGCACCCTATCACCCTTTTCCTTCTTATACCATACCTTTAACGTTGCTCTCGCGGTTTCTAAGCTCATTCTCGAGGAAACCCCTTCCATTCCATCGTCTTTTCCACACGGCGAACTGCAACTACAACTCAACTTGAAAACCCCGCAAGTATCCTGAGCTTTTCTACCCATAACTGTGTATAAACTATATACATACAAAACCACCATTACTACCATATTATTACCACCCACAGACCTCAGCCGTTAGTCTCTTTACCAGTTAGCGCCCCAGCTTCACTCTTTTTTTCTGGCCAGAGAAATAAATGAGAAACACGCATCAAAGTACGAGAGAAGAAAAAAGAATGTATATATATATATATATACTTAAACGAAAAATGGAGAATAAGGTACGAAAGAGAAAGAAAGCATTCTCTCTGTGACATGAATGTATGCGCGCCCTTTCGTTTGACAGTGAAAAAAAGTAATTCGTTGCACCGGTGATGAATGCCGAGTCACAAAAATCAACCAAGTGGAGGAGTCGAGACTGCATTTCTTTATTACTTCATCAACCTCTAGAAAAAAAGGAGAATCAAAAGAGAAAAAAAGAATGTCAACCTCTCGAAATTTTATAAGAACTATATATTTTAAGAATGTCTCTACAACCTTAATTTTCACATTAACAATGCAATTTTAATTCTTTTAGTTTTATTTTAAACGAAAAAAAAGCTTTGTCAGAATTTTAAACGTTTATTTCGGGGATAAAAAATATTTCCTTTTATTAACATCTTAGCAATTTACTCATTTATTTTTACACTGAAAAACCCATATTTTAAATTTAAGAATATAAACCTAAATAAAATAAATAATAAATTAAATAATATATAATACAAATAATAATATAATATAATCCTACTTAGAGACATTTCTCACGCATTTTATTTATAAACATAAAATATTCTTTAATATAAAACAGTTCTTAAGTTCAGAAATATTCCTATTTAAAAAAAATTTTCCTATTTTAATAATATTTACTTCTAAACTGAAAAAAATTATTTGATTCAAATAACCGATTACTTGAATATTATAAATTAAATATTTACTTAAGTCAAATAATATTTATTGGAGTCATTTAAATGGACAACTTCGTATTTACTTCAACAGGGTGACTACTATTTTTGTTCAACAAAATTCCCGGTTTTTTCCGGTTACGTCTTAAAGTTTTTCCGGTTTTTTTCTCATCAAATTTAAATTTATATCTGATTTCGAACATGAATAAATCTTTGAATTTTTTGAAAATAATATTTTTTTTAATAACTTTAATTCATAAATTAGAAAATAATTCAAATAAACAAATATTTTCTCGACTTGTTAAAAATAAACTTGTCCCCTTATAATTACAGTTGATAATTTGATTTTTCAATTTTATTAAAATTACATTGATAACTGATTTTCTGCAAAGAATTATACTATTTATAAAACTAATTCAATTCTTCCAAACAATGATATTGTTTATTAAAATAATTTAATTCTTATGACAAATTTTTAAAAAAAATTTGAAAATAAAACAGTAATAACTAATTATTTATTTAATAATTAACAAACATTCAATTTTTTCAAGAAATAAATAAATAAATCAAGAATAAATCAAGAAATAAATCATTCAGACAAATGAAATTATAAAAATTTAAGGGAAGTTCAATAATTACAATTATGTATTGAATAGAATAATATAATTTTTAAAAGCAAAAAATTCATTTAAAGCTATAAGGGGACATTAAATTTTAAAAATAAAATTATAATTACAATCACCAACTTCCCTTGATTATTTTCAAAAAAATTAAAATAAAATTCTTTTAAAGTATTCAATTATTTGAAAAAAATGTAAAGAAATTTCAATTACTTTATAAATTTTCAATTATTTCCTTATAAAAATTCAATTACCTTAAAACAATGTAATTGAAGAATTACAAGAAACATATTTTTCAGATTAACAAAAAAAATTGCGAAAGTTCAATTTTCTTTAACAATTTTAAGTATGTATATTTTTTTAATTGAATTAATAAAAAATTAAATTATTAATCTTTGCCGTTAAAAATATGAATACATTAGAATATGACTTTTCCTAAAATTCAATTATTAATTAGTTATTAAATTAAAACACTTTAAAAATTCTATTTTTTAAAAAATTTCTAATGAAATTCTAAAAAATAAAATCAGGGAATATAAAAAAAATTTACAACACAATTTATAAAAATTCAAATAGAAAAACATTTGTTTCTAAATTATTTACTATGAAGTTAATAATAGTGAAGTTATCCAAAAAATTTTTTGTTTATGATATTTATTTACAGTTCGTTTAAATTGTAAAGTAGTTTAATGTTCTGACAAAAATTAAATATAAATTAGGTAAAATATTTACTACTTCTTAACAAGAAACTATTTAAACTTTGTATGATGGGCTGTTACAAGTTTAAGTGCCAGTCTGTCTGACTATAATTGATTTCTACTACTGCTGATATTTTGTCTGACTGAAATTGCCTTCAACTACTAATTCCCTGGTAGAATTTAGTCATAATTTTTGAAAATTATAATTTTTGAAAATTATTTAATTGTTAACGGTCATTTTTTTATAACTGTATTAAAAAAATTTTATTATTATAAAAAATCTTACTAGACTACTTAAAAAAATAGAATTCTTACGGACGATTTAAATTAAAATTATTAAAAATAATAAAATGCTTACGAATAAGTTTACAAAGATTTTTCAAAACTATTAAAACTTCTAAAATAATAATTTATTACGTTATTTTTTAAAATTTAAATACAATTCTTCGAAAGTAGTCAATTTGATTTAAAAGTTTTGAAAAAATTCTTTCGAAGATACTAAGAATTTAGTTATATTCAAAATTTTTTATAAAATACTACACGGAAAAAAATGTTTATCTGGAACAACGATAAGTTTCCCTAAAATAGCGAAAGTCTTAACTAAAACAACAATTTGACTAATTCAGTGAAATTTGTAGGTGTTCCAGGTAAATATTTTTTTTCGTGTGCAAAAGAAATTAATTATTCTAAAAAATTTTAAAAACATTTCTTTCTAAATTTAGTTATTTGTAATCTAACTGAATTACACACGGTAAATCGTTAGGCATTAAAATAACACCAGAATGGATTAAAATAACACTAAATTGGATTATTTTAATCCTTTTTGGTGTTATTTTAATACCTAACGATTTACCGTGCATTTATTGAAACAATTCAATTATTTAAAATAAAAATAAAAAAAACTATTTCTTCAATTTCTTCAAATGAAAGCAAATTTTTTCAAAAATTTTGAATAAATTCTTTATAAGAATTTTGTAAGAATTATAATGAAAATAATTACTTACAATATAATTTGTTTAATCAAATTTAAAAAAAATTACTAATTCTATCATTTTATAAAATTTTAATAAAATTCTTTAAAGAAATTCAATTATTTTTAACGATTTTGATAATAATAGATTTTCTATAAAATTTAATTATTTTCCATATAATTTTAATTAAATTTTCTCAAAAGAACTTAATATTTTTAAGAATTACAATAAAATTGTTTAAATAAATTCAAATTTTAAAAAAATTTTCCAAGAAATTCGCTTAGAAGAATTAGATTATTTAAAATGAAATTAAAGCAGAACAATATGAATTTATTTATTTATTTTATTTTTTTAAATTAAAAAAAAAATTCTTTTAACTTCAATTATCTTTAAATTTTTCATAAGAGGATTTTTTAAAAAAATTTTAACAAAATACTTCAAAACAATTAAAATATTTTGTCAAAATGTTTTTAAAATTTTTTATAAAAATTAAATTTCTTATAATACGATTTCTAAGAATTTTATCAAAACATAAAATAAATAAACTTTTTTCAATAAATAAAGAGTTTTGTAATTTGCATAATAATAATAATAATAATGCAAAATTATCAAATCAGTCAAAAATTTTTATATTTTTGGTTCACAGGTTTTGCTTTGTAAATTTCAGAAAAATAATAAAAATGAAATAAATTCTAATAATTATAAAACAATAAAACTTTTCATTATAATAAATTCAAAATTTCTTACATCCAGTGATATGTGTATATTAAAAAATAATTTTCAGGAAATACTGGATTATCATATTTATTTAAAAAAATATCTTTCCAAGATTTATTATTTTTTTTAATAAATATGATTATCCAGTATTTCCTGAAAATTATTTTTTAAAACATTTCATTACTATCAAAATATAATAATTATATTATTTTCTCTAAGTGTATATTTAGAACCAAATCCGATATTAAATCATAAATATATTGTATTTAAAAATTAATATAATAACGAATTGTTTGTAATAACAAATAAAACATCCGGAAGAAATTCCAAATATTAAATCCCATAAACCAAATCTTAAATTTAAATCATAAATAAAAATTTGAAAATTAAGACATAATTTAAAATAAATGTATGAGATTTTTCAATCTAAAAGGGGAATTAAAAATTTCGTATTTCTAGGAAAAAAAAAGTAATTCTTTTTTGCTCTTTAAACACCAACATAAGCTAAACTCTTCTAGTTTCCGTTTATTCTCAGTTTCTTATTCGTATCAAGCGCGTACAAAAGTGCAAAAGCCTTTAATAAAATTCTAGCACTAACGCGGTCATATTTTCTTTCCACAGCTAAAAGAACGACAAAGTAATATTACTTTGAGACCGGCAGTTGAAACCTGATTAATTTGCTCTAGGGGAGAACTCGGATATTACCACAAACCTACCGAAATGGCGCTGTCAAGCGCATTAAAATTTACGCTTGAAAAGAATTTCATTTAAGTTACTTCGAAATATGTGTCTTTTTCAAAATTAACTAAATTAAAATAGAAAAGAAGAATAAAACATTTTAAACACACAATTTTAAATACACAAAACTGAACGTTTAAAGAAATGTTGAAATATTAAAATATTTAAAAAAATCTTCTCAAGGTATTTTTGAGTCACGTTTGAAATTTTTGAAATGAACAAATTTTTTCATATCAGTAATAGAGTAGAAATAATTCCAACGAATTTACAATTATAAATTCGTTGGAATTATAATAATTATTATTATTATTATAATTTGGAATTATTTCTACTCTATTACTGATATAAAAAAATTTGTTTACTTAAAAAATGTTAAATTTGATTCAAAAATACCTTGAGAAAAATTTTTTAAATATTTTAATATTTAAACATTTCTTTTTTTTGGGTTTTTCTTCTTTAAAATCGCACCGCTACAAAGAAGTAAAAATTAAATTTTTCAAAATTAAAATAAAATAGAAAAGAATATTAAAATTAAAAAAAAAAATGTTTGGAAATTACAAAAGTATCGAAAGAAATTTTAAAAGATCAGACGAAATGCGAATTTTAAATTCAATATTCCTCCTAAGCAAATGAACCGGAAGGAGCTGAGTTATACATTTTAGAGAAAAAAGCAGAGGACAGGTGGCTGGCAGAGATACTGTAAAAAATATTAAATCCCTCGGAATTTATAATTACTATTTCTTTCTCACACAAACACACACACATTTTTATATGTACATTACGTCCCATATGAATAACAATTGTGAAAAAAGTTATTGTCCAGATAATGAGAAAAGTTAAATAAAAATGCAAGTCTAAATCGATAAAAGAGAAATTGACCTCTCTTTATACTTAGAAAAATAAAAAAAAACTCCCAGAAATTTAAAATTAAATTAAATATCTATAATTAAAATCAACAATTTTTAAATCAAAAATATTAATATTCACCAAAATCTTAAACTATTTCTCTTCCCAAGTGAACAAAAAATAACTTCCGAAAAAAATCTTTCTTTTAAAAAAGGAATAAAAATTCATCTCCTGAAATAAAAATCTATTTGTCTCTCATATTTAACAAAAATTAAAATTAAAAATAATTTTCAACGTAAAATTATCATCATCATCATAAAAAGAATATTTAAGAAACTATTTTTCTCTTACAATAAAAAAACAATTTTTAAATCAAAAATAAAATTTCAAAAATATTAATATTCACCAAAATCTTAAAATATTTCCCTTCCCAAGTGAACAAAAATTAACTTCCGAAAAAAATCTTTCGTTTAAAAAAGGAATAAAAATTCATCTACTGAAATAAAAATCTAATTGTCTCTCAGATTTAATAAAAATTAAAATTAAAAATAATTTTCAACGTAAAATTATAATCATCATAAAAAGAATATTTAAGAAACTATTTTCCTCTTACAATAAAAAAACAACAATTTCTAAAAAATGAGAAAAAAGAGAAAAAAGAAAAAAAGAGAAAAGTAGGAAAAGGAATAAACAAAAGAATAAAAAAAAAAGAGTTAAAGCCAAAGTCTTTTTCTAGAAATGAAAATTACTAAACCACGTTTCTTGGACAATAAATTTCATTCAACATGTGAATTTTGTCAGTCATCAACTAACGCATGAAATAAAGTCAATGTTGGTGGCAATTCGTTTATTACAAACAGAGCAGGCAGAAATACCAAAAATCTATAATTGCCATTCGATTAGATTCTCGATGCTTACTCCATTTCCAGTTACCAATTTATGGTGAATGCACATACGTGCGGATAGATATATATTCAGTAAAATCAACAGGCAAACGAAAACATTTTTTTTTCATTTCTTTTTCAGGAATTATAATATAGAAGATATTCAAATATTTCCACATATGAATGTTTACATTAGGAGAAGAATTTCTTTAATTACTTTTTTTTAATTTTTTAACGTTTTTTTTTAATAATCCATTTTTTAATTAATTTTCCACCATTGACGTAGTTGAGTAGATTTTATTCCAAGAGAAAATTTACGATTTGATTGTCAACCCAATTAACATATTATTAATAATTATATTATGCATAAATATAATTTAATATAATTTATAAATAATAATAATAATAATAATAATAATATTATTGTTAAAAAAAGATTAAAAAAATAGAATTTTCTCGAAGATTTTAATTATGATTGTATTATAAAAATTATATAATAATTTATAAATTATATAATTTTTATAATACAATCATAATTAAAATCTTCGAGAAAATTCTATTTTTTTAATCTTTTTTTAACAATAATATTATTATTATTATAATATATAAATTATATTTACTG
Source organism: Leptopilina drosophilae (assembly GCA_032873175.1). NCBI lineage: Eukaryota > Metazoa > Arthropoda > Insecta > Hymenoptera > Figitidae > Leptopilina > Leptopilina drosophilae. Next base: position 18,274,137 of record CM065481.1, read on the forward strand.
CTAACTTAAAAGTACTTTCTAAATTTGAATCAGTTAAAAATAACTGATGTTTCAGTAAATTTTTTTTTTTTTGACTGATTCAATTAGTCAAGTTTAACTAATTTTTCAGTTATTTTTGACTGTAAATCAGTTATTTTTTAACTGAAACTCAGTTGTTTTTAACTGATTCAGAAGCTAAAAGTCAGTCACTGATTATCAGTTAAAACCATAATTTCTAACTGATTAAAATTGAGAGAGTATCGAATGGCAACGAATTGATACCAAAAATGTGAATCAAATAAAAAATTGATCCAAATTTTCGGCATCAATTTGATCCACTTTTGTATCAATTTGATACTTTTAGAGAAACGGTGACTATTATTAATAATAAAAACTTAATTTTTAACGGCAATTGTCCATTTTCTTGCACGAAAACAACTTTTTTAATATTTTAATAATATTCTCATTGGCTAATAAAATATTTACTAAAAATTGTCACTAATTGTTATCAAAATTACAAGAATTTGAAACGTTTTATCGTTATCAAAATGATTAAAATTCACTTTTCCTACTGATCAAACATAACTTCGAATTTAAATTCCATTTGCGGTGTTTGGAAAAATAAAGTGCATGTCTGTCTGACAATATTTGGTTTATACTACTGCTACTGTGGGCAAAAATTGGAAACATCATGTCCGACTGAAATTGCCCTCAACTACTGATTAAAAATTATTCGAAAGTTCTAAAACGTCAAATAGCATGAACTTTATTTATTTCTTCTTCCAATTGAATTTTTATTACAATAATTTTGCATCACTATCAAGAAAAAATATAAAGTTATCTCAAAATATAAAAAGTATGTTTCAAAAGTTTTGATTGCAATCAAAGGTTTAAAAAAATTATTTTAATAAAAAATATTTCGCCTATTTAAGGGTTTAAAAACTCTAGAATCTTACCAGGTCTGACAATAAACTGTTTCAACTACTTCTGCAAATTTGACAAAAAAATTGGTAACTTCATGCCTGACTAAAAATGCAATAACTACTGAACAATAAATAAAATAGAAAATAGTAATTAATAATAATAAATCCGATAGGTCACGAGAAAAAAAATTTTTTTCAATAACTAATTTTAAGAATCGTCTGACAAAAATCCACTTTTACTACTGACAAAACTATTTTTTTTTCTTTTAGAACTAAATTAATCGAATATGTTTTTGCTGTGAGAAAACTGAGTTCAGTTCTGGATAACATTAATCGATTTCTCCTAGTGCTGATGTTGCAAAACAATAGAAACCTTTTGTCTGACTAAAATTAACAGCGACTACTGGTTATGAACATAGTAATTAATAATACTTATTTAGATAGAGGAAAGTATTTTTAATTCCTATTATAAATTGTTGTACCAAACGCATTTTTTATCTCATTTTTATTGTTTCCTTCTTTTTTCTAAATCACCAAATAGTCCAAATTTAGCATTTTTACTGTAGTCTGATTAAAATTTACTTTTCCTACTATCTACTATTTTTACTACTGCCGAGTTCATCGAATATAAATTTAATTTGCTGTTCGAAAATTGAGTTCGGTTCTGTCTGACAATAATTGATTTCTACTAATGCAAATGTTGCAAAATATTGATAATATTCTGTCTGACTGGAAATTTCCTGAACTATTGATTAGGAAAACAATAATTAATAGTAATACATTATAATAATCGTAAGTTTTCTTTCCGTTAGCAAATTAACTGTATTCATTTGTTTTTTTTTTTAATTCATTTTTGTGGGTTATTGTCATTTTTTTAATGTCGAAAAGAAACAAAAAAAACTTGTTTCATTCACTTGACAAAATTGACAAAAATTCCATTTCCATATTTTCTATTTTCCTGACTTTTTCTTATTTTCATCAAAAATATTTACTTTTTTCTTATCCTGATAATAAATTGAATTTATGCTACGAATTTTATTATTCATGAAAGAATTTAAAATAATTTCATTCTTGCGAAGAATTTAAAACAATATTTGAAAATAATTGAATTTTCAATGAAAAATGTTATTAGTTATGAAAATAATTGAATTTTTCAGAAGAGTTTTATTATTTACAAAAATAATTGATTTCTTTAGGCAAATTTTGTTATTTATAAAAATAATTGGATTTTCTTGAAATATTTTATTATTTATTAAAATAATTAAATTCATGCGAAGAATTTTTAAACAAAATTTTCAAAATAATTGAAATTTTCTCAAGAATTTTATAAATTTAAAGAAAAATTGACTTTTTTTGAAGAATTTCAAAAAAAATTTGGAAAATAATTGAATTTTTCTGAAAAATTTTTATAAATTTTGAGAAAATTGAATTTTTTGAAGAATTACATTTTTTCAAAGAATTTTGTAATTTATGAAAAAAATTGAATTCTTTCGAGAAATTTTATTAATAATTGTTGAAAAAATAATTTAATTATTTTCGAAGAATTTTATTGTTTATAAAAATAATCTAATTCTTTCAAAGAATTTTATTATTTATAAAAATAATTTAATTTTTTCAAAGAATTTTTTTAATTATAGGTAAATTAAATTAAATTTTTGCGGCGAATTTTATTAAAATTGATGAAAATAATTGAATTTTTTCCTAGAATTTTATCATAAATTTTTTGAATAATTGAATTTTGTTTGGTTATTTTATAAAAATAGTAGATATTGAAAATCATTGAAATGTTAAAAGTTTTTAAAGATAATTAAATTTTACAAAGAATTCTATTAAAAAATTTGGCAATAATTGATAGTCGGTGGGAAATTTTATTAAATTTTTTTGAAAATAATTGGATTTTCCAAAAAACATTTTATTATTTATGAAAATAATTGAATTCTTGCAAACGATTTATTAGAATTTTTTAAAATAATGGAATTTCCAGGAAGAAATTAAGTACTTTTAATAATAATTAAATTATTGTCATGAATATTGTTATTTATGAAAATAATTAAATTTTGAAAAGAATTTTGTTGAAATACCTCCATATAATTGTATTTTCGGAAGTTATTTTTTTATTTAAAAAAAATTTTATTAAAATTATATTTAAAACAATCAATTTCTTTCGAATAAATTTATTAAATTTTTGAAAATAATTAATTTTTAAATGTTATGAAAATTTTATTACTTTAAATATTTGAATTCTTGTCAAAAACTTTATTTGTGAAAATAAGTGAATTTTACGATTATGAAAATAATTAAATTCATGCTTAGAATGTAATCAAAAATTTTTTTGAAAAAATGGAATTTACATGAAAAATTTTATAATTATTAAAAGTAATTGAATTATTGGGAAAAATAAATTGAATAAAATTTTGTTGAATAAAATTGATTTTTTTCAATATTAGCGAATTAAAAGTAGTGGAAATTCTCTAAAAAAATATTGTTTATATTCTTTGTTCGGAAAGTTAAATACCTATAAATAACTAATAATTTTTTTTACCTTCTCTATTCTTTGGAATAATTAAAATTTTCGTAATGAAGTTTTTTTTTTAATTTAGGTATCAGATAACAATTTTTGTGAAATTCAATTTTCCTCGTACAAGAAAGTTTAATTATTTTCAATTTTGAAAATCTGATGTCAAATTTGAAATTAGTATCGAAGTTTGTTAAAGTTTTTTTTATATACTTTAAAGTTTAAAAATATAATATATTTTGAAAATTTAATTCTAATTATGTGCATTTTAAAAATTTGTAGATCTCACTTTTATTTTTAATAAAAATGTTTAAACTTTGTCTTCAGTTTTAGGTTAAAATTACTTCACAATGATTACTGACATTTTATACTTTAAAAATATCTTAAACAAAATTTTAATGCACATTGAAATAAAGCTGAGAATCTGACGTTAAATTTTCCTACATTTTGTCTACAAAAAGGAGAAAAATTATTGCTGTTATAAATAATCGAAATTTACATTTTTCTCCGAGTAAAAGTTAATTTCATCTCCGAAGCCTTCCTTTGTAATAAATAACTGAATGTAGAAGTAAATTTAACAGAATATTTCGATGATAATATAAAATGAGGGTGTGAGATTTGTATGTTTTACTAAAAAACATATTTTAATTGCGCCCTAATGTATACAAATATGAAAGAAAATTTATTTTTCATCTCCGAAGCTTTTCATCTCCGAAGCCTTTTCCTTGAAATATGCTAGTTTTTCTTTTGTTTTTAGTATTTACCTGCATTGCTTTGAAAAAATTAACCCAAATTACCATTAAATCAAATACTTTAAATACATTTATATTTTCATCTAATTGAATATATTTGGTATTAAAATATACAAATTATTAATTTTTAAGCAGTGTAATTTTATTTTCGATTTCGTGAACGCAATATTAGCGTGAATTTTTAATAGAAAAGCTCGCCAATTAAATAAAATTAATTTAATGGAGCAACAATAATATTTTTCAAATGAAAAAAACTTTAATATTTTTAAGAATGAATTTTGCGCAACCTAAAAATCTTACTCTTGAGTATGAAATTAAGTAGTTTTAATAAAAAAAAACCATATAATTGAAGAAAAAAATTAATTGAAAAACTAAAATTTAAAAGTGTCACTTTCAGAACATTCACCCATATAAGAAATACACAAATCTAACCGAAAAACACTCCAAATGGATTAAAAGTAAGTTCAATTAAAAGCGAAAGAATATTTAGAATAGAAAAGAGCTTCAGACCAAAAAAGAAGAGTTTCCAGAAAAGAACATGGTGACGCGAAAGATTCGTCAAATCAGTACCTATATATATGTATGAATAAAAGAGTTGAATGCTGATCCTGAATGGACAAGAGGTCAACGATGTATGCACGGGTGCTCATTATTAGCCATGAGCTTGCACCAGTGGTCCACGAGTAAACACTTTGATTTATGTGGCCGGTAACTGCGATAAAGATAACCCTAGACGTAGTCCAGGTGAGGGGAGGTGAGGCGAATATCACAGGGAGGAAGGTGAAGAAGGATAAAGGGGGGAGGGAAACTAGAGGAAACTGCATTGCTCAGCACAGCACATGCATAGACTGCAACCCACTCAAATATCTATGCCCATTATACCTACAACATATCTATGTACGTACGACATATCTATATATATATATGCATACGACATATCTGTATACATATATGTATTTTGTGCCTTACAATCGTTGTATACGGGGCATTCCACATCAAATCGAAAATAACTTTGCTTTTGCATCTCAAATTTTTCTCAATTATGTTTTTTTCTTTTACTGTGCGTTAAAATGAGCAAGCATGATTTTTTTTCATAAAAGCGACACGGTAAATCGTTAGGTATTAAAATAACAGCAAAAACTGATTAAAATAATCCAATTTAGTGTTATTTTAATCCATTTTGGTGTTATTTTAATACCTAACGATTTACGGTGGACTTAAGAGATCCAGATTTTTAAAATATCACGTGTTTTATGTAAATTTTGTTCCAAATGCTCATAACTCGGAAAAAAGTTGATCAAATTGGACGCTGTTATAACAAAAAATTTTATTCACACGTAGTTTTTAATAAAAATATGAAAAAAATTTTTTAATAATTTAACACAGTAAATCGTGAGGTATTAAACAGTGTTGCAGATTAAATTAACACCAAAAAACGATTAAAATAATCAATTTTGGTGTTATTTTTCTACAATGAATAAAAATTTTAGTATATTAAATTTTTTTATAACTATAAAACATGAAGATATCGATAACTCCGAGTCTTCGATTCGGTGTTTTAGTTATAGTTACAGTTATATAATATTATATAAAAAAAATATATTTATTCATACAAAAAATTTTTTTTTGAATTAATAATTAATTATTAATAATTAAAAATTAGTGTCGACAAGTATTTCATATTTTTATTCTTTTAAAAATATACCTACTTTATGTTTTCATTCTAAAAAAAACTGTATATTTTTATTCTAAAAAATAAAGTAATAAAAAATAAATTTAATAGATTAATTAATAAAATAAACAAGAAAATAATAATAATAATAATTTAATAGATTCGGAGTGATCGATTTCTTCATATTTTATAATAATTAAAGATTAACAAGTAATAAAATCATTATTTTATATAATAATATTATACGTCTTCAAAATTATTTTCATTATTTAAACTCAATTATTATTTTCCAAAATTTTTAACTACAATTTTCATTATATCTATTATTTTTAATAATAATTAATTAATCAATTTCATGAAATTGCAATTGTTCCTAAATTCTTTAATTAAATGCATATTAGAAAATAAAAACTTCAAATAATATTTAAAAAACTCAATTAAATTTTTCAAAAATATTAATTTCAAAATTCAATTATTTCCAAAAAGTTCACTCTATATTTCTTTTAATAGTCAATTAAAATCTAAAATTTTAACTGAAATTCATTTTTAAATCAATTTTTATTAAAAACATCTACGAGCATTGAATTATTTAATTATTTAAATGCAAAAGTTAATAATTTTATGAATAATTGAACGTTTCTCAAAATTCAATTCTCATAAAGAATTTTAGTAACAAATTTTTTAATAATTCAATTCTTTTGTCGAATTTCATAAAAACTTGCATGAACATAATTACTTTTTTCAAGGAATTCAATTATAATTGTATGAAAAATAATTGAAACGCTGGGATGAGTATTATGAGATTATTCAAATTTATTCGATTACAGTTCAATTTTACAAAATTTCAATTATTCGGAAATTCTGCAATTTTTAGTTTTTATGATAGTAGTAGTTTTTATGATATATTGAAAAATAATAACTTTAAATAATGTCAATAAAAATCCTATTAAACTTTAAAAAGGATTAATTCTACAGAATTTTTTGTCAAAAATATGAAAAATTAAGAATTTCAATGATTTTGGTTTGAATCTTTTTCAAAATTTAATGATTTCTAAAAATCTACATTGTAATGCTTTTACTTACGTATAATCTAAAATTTCAACTGAAATTCATTTTTAAAACCATTTTTATCATAAAATTCTACGAGAATTCAATTATTTAAATACAAAAATAAATTATTTATTAATTTCATGTTTCTTCAAATTGAATTCTCATAAAAAATGTTATCAACAAATTTTTTAAATCATTAAACACTGAAAAAAAAATTTATTTGATTCAAATAACCGATTATTTGTCTATAATCAAATAAATATCTACTTGAATCAAATAATTTTTATTTAAATCAAATAAATTGTATTTGAATCAAATATTTCAGTATTTGAAGCAAATACTAATTAATTGATTCAAATAAAAATTATTTGATTCAAGTAAATATTTATTTGATTATAGACAAACAATCGGTTATTTGAATCAAATAAATTTTTTTTTCAGTGAATTGTTTGGACGAATTTTAATAAGATTTTTAAGAATATTTACATTTTTCGAGGAATTTGATTAAAATTATATTAAAAATAATTGAAATTATGCAATGAGTTTTATTATTTATGAAAATAATTGATTTATTGCGAAGAAATTTATAAAAAAAATTTGTAAATAATTGAATTCCTATAAAAATGTTTATTATTTATGAAAATAATTGAATTTTCGCGTAGAATTATATTTAAATTTTTTTAATAATGGAATTCTTTTGAAAAATTTTATTGCAATAGTAGATATTGAAAATTATTGGAATTTTAGAAAACTTTTAAAAATTATTGGAATTTTAGAAAACTTTTGAAAATAATTGAAATTTTGGCAAGAATTTAATTAAAATTTAATAAAATTATTAAATATCAGAGAATTTTATTATATATAAAGAGAATTGAAATTTTAACGAGAATTTTTTTAAATTTTTGAACACAATTGGATTTAGTAAAACTATGTTACTAAGATGGTTAGTAACTAAATTAGTAACTAACTTACTATTCTCCTTGAAGAAGCTAGATTCATTGAATTTTTACAAATCGTTGACTTAGGTGTTTTATTTTAAATAAACTTTCATTCATAGTTAAAAATATCACCAAAGTAGATTATTTTAATTCTTTTTGATGTTAATTTAATCCTAGAGAAATTAAACTATTGCAGATTATTTTAATCCATTCCGGTGTTATTTTGACACCTCACGTTTTTCTATATTTCGATAAAATTTTTAATTTTTTAAAATAAAAATTAGGGGAGAATGGGGAGTTATGAAGCACGCTTTGTTTATGAGTTGTAACTTCAAAAAGAAATTTTTATTTCAAATTTTCTCCATTTGAATCTCTAGAGGGTCTTCAAATATGCTTACTGGTTGAAGAATTTGCATGAAATAAAATAAAATCAACAATTTTTTTCAGTTGGACTAAAAAGCTGCTTTTTCAAGTTTTTAAAAATCATGGGGAGTTGTGAAGCACTACTAAAAATCGCTAAAAATTATATTTTTTGGTAAATATTCTTTATTGCGATTTTGCATAAATCGTTTTAAATTTCGAGAACCTAATCATTGCTGGGTATTATATGGGTGAACTTATCTTTTTGATTTGTTCGCGAATTTTGTAAGAATTCTGCAAAATGGAGCACACAAAAAAACTTTATAAACGAAAAATTGAACACATTGTCTTGAAAGATATGCAAAATATCTTCTATCCGAATGAATCCAATTACAAAACGAAGATATTAGGTGAAAAAATATTCAGAGTAAGTGACATCTATCAAAACAATTACTATGCGAGATCTATGGCCGTGCTTCACAACTCCCCATGCTTCATAACTCCCCATTCTCCCCTATATATTTACAATAGATATGTAGCAATCAATTTTTTCAAAATTTTTTTGTAAGAAAGTAGCACTAAATTAACAATTTTTAATCCTTGTCTGATTGTAGGTAGACGGAAAATTTTTGTAATTTGATCAAATTGCAAGTTAGACATTTAGCAACCACGGTAAATCGTTAGGTATTAAAATAACACCAAAATGGATTAAAATAACACTAAATTGGATTATTTTAATTTTTTTGGTGTTATTTTAATACCTAACGATTTACCGTGACCTAGCATTTCATAAAAATTAAAAATTTCATAATAAGCTAGTTTTTTACAACAAAAATTTTGATATAAATTTATCGATACATACATTTTAAAAAATAAATTGTTGTTTTAAAATTTTTTTAATTTTATCGTAAACAAAAGAAAAAAGTACTTGAAAAAAAAATTTGATTTGCGAAAGCGAAATAATTTCCGATTTGATGTGGAATGCCCCATACGTATATAGGGCCTAACTCTCGTAGAAGTGAATACACTCATGCATCTCGTACCTTACACCCGTATAGAGTTAGATACGAAACTATATACGTACATGGTCTCAATATGTATATAGTGAACCCATTCCCCGTTCCTATTTTCGCCCTCTCCCCCCACTCTTCACTTGAACCAACCGCCTACATTTGATTCAATACGCGGTTATTACACGGTTCCGTTACCCTATTCGGCAGTCTACGAGCAGACAACGGATATTCAGTGCATTGTCAGCCAACAGAAAACAGGGAATCCGTAAACGGCACTCCTTGTCCTTTCCTGTAGGAATGAGTGAGAAACGTACTCTGCGATTACATTCAGAGTACTTGTATTCAAATTACTCCCTCATCTCGTGTTGGTATTTATATATACTCAATAAACACGTGGACAAATCATTTCCTAATTGTCCAGTTTAAGACTCATTCGCATCAATTACGTAAACTCTCACGCTAAAAGCCTAATTATCGAATTGTGGAGTAATTTTTTTAACTATATAATTTTACGGCATAGAAGAAAAGAAATTTTCACTTTTAGCAAAAAAAAAGAAAGGAGAATTTTTTTTTCAATTTTCAAACTACTGCTGCTTTTACTTTAGATAAAGAAATTCTAAATACTATAAGCATTTTTCTTCAAATTTTGACCTTTTTTTATTTGTTTTTTATTAAATACACAGTTTTCTTGCAAGTACCAAATTGATACTAAAAAGGATCGAATTGATGACAAAAATTTGGATCAATTTTTTATTTGATCCACATTTTTAGTATCAATTCGTTGCCATTTGATACTTTTAAGTTAACAGTGAAATTTATCTTTTTTTTATAAAAAAAAAGATAAATTTAATATTATATACGTCACATTTAAAAATAGCAAAAAAGGAAAAAAAAATTACCTGCCTTTAAAGCTTAAAGTTATTTTAAAATTATGATTAATAGGTTTCTTGACACTCCAGAAGTTCACATAACACTGCTAACTTTTATAAAATACATTATTATTTCGAGAAACGCAAGAGGAAAACTTTTCAGTTTAAACTCCAAGCCAGCAGAATGTATAAAATTATACTACCTTCAGCTAAGTAATAGCTCAGATTACAATCCCAGTTTCACTACCAATATAATTTATTAAACGAACTGCCATCGTGTACCTACAATATATATGTGTTGAACATTCATGCCAAAAAATTGAAATAAAAAGTCCAATTACAGAAATCGAATTCTTGCTTCCAACACAATAAAAACCATCAGATTGATGAAATTTAAAAGAAATCAAATTTGAATTGAATTTGAACCAACTTTTCAATTTTTCATTCAAAATATTTAAATATTTAGTTTTATACACAGTTTTTCTAACGATATCAAATTGAGACAAAAACCGTTTTTGATATCAGGGTGTCTACTATTTTCATTTAAAAAAATTCCCGGTTTTTCCCGGTTATGGCCTAATTTTTTCCCCATTTTCTTTTCTCATAAAATTTAAATTTAAATTTGATTTCGAACATAAATAAATAATGATTCTTCTTACATCTTTATTCACAGGAAATAAAATTTAACAAATATCGACCTCTGAAATTAAATAATTTCTAAAAACTAAAACTATAATAACCCTTCAAAAAATGCAATTCTTTTCTACAATTTTTAACTAAACTTCATCTCTAAATCAATTGTCTATATGAATTTTTAATCATTTTTGACAATTTCTTTAAAAATTCAATTATTTAAATAAACAAAATCAAATTTTTTATAAGAATTTTAACCGTCCATTTTTCTATTTAAAGATATTAATTAAGGTAGAACATTTTCAAACATTTTAAAAGAAAAATTCGTAAAAATTAACTTTTTCAAAATATTTCTAAATGATTTACTAAAAATACAAAAATTTTTACAATTAAATATAATTAAAAAATGTCTAAAAAATTAAAATTTGGTCAAATAAAATTGTCTACTATTTACATTCAACAAAATTCCCGGTAATGGCCTAATTTTTTCCTGGTTTTCTTTTCTCATAAAATTTAAATTCGATTTCGAACATTAATAAATAATAATTCTTCTTACTTCTTCATTCACAGAAAATAAAATTTAACAAATTTCGACTTCTGAAATTAAATAATTTCTAAAAACTAAAACTATAATAACCCTTCAAAAAATTCAATTCTTTTCTACAATTTTTAACTAAACTTCATCTCTAAATCAATTGTCTATATGAATTTTTAATCATTTTTTGCAATTTCTTCAAAAATTCAATTATTTAAATAAACAAAATCAAATTTTTTATAAGAATTTTAACAATCCATTTTTCTATTTAAAGATATTAATTAAAGTAGAACATTTTCAAAAATTTTAATAAAGAAATTCGTAAAAATTAACTTTTTAAAAATATTTTTAAATGATTTATTAAAAATACAAAATTTTTACAATTAAATATAATTAAAAAATGTCTAAAAAATTAAAATTTCGTCAAATCAAATTGTCTACTATGTACATTCAACAAAATTTAATTTAATTTTTTCCCGATTTTCTTTTCTCATAAAATTTAAATTTAAATTTCATTTCGAACATAAATAAATATTAATTTTAATTGAAAATTTGGAAAATCATTTTTTCAATTTTTTAAAAATAATCTCGTCTTTTTATAATTTTAATTAGAAATTTTCTTTTTCAAGTTTATTAGAATTCTATTGATAATAATTGAATTTCTACAAAGAATTTTTCTATTTACAAAAAAAAATTGAAATCCTTCCAAAGAATTATATTATTTATGAAAATAATTTAATTCCTGTGAAGAATTTTATTACAATTTAAAAAAACACTCATAATTAATTATTTACTTAATAAGTAGTAAACATTAAATTTGCTTAAGAAATGACAAATATCATTTATTTGAACATTCCGAAATTTGAAATTATAAAAATTTAAGAGAAGTTCAATAATTATAGCTATTGAATAATAATAGAATAAAATAGTTTTTAGATGCAAAAAATTGATTAAAAACTTTAAGAGGGACTTTATATTTTAAAAATAAAATTACAATTACGGTCACTAACTTCCCTTGATTATTTTCGAAAAATTTAAATTAAAATTCTTTCAAAGAATTCAATTATTTTTAGAAAAAAATGTAAAGAAATTCCAATTATTTCAAAAATTTTCAATTATTTGTTGAAAAAAATTAAATTGTCTTAAAACTATGGAATTGAAAAAATTTCAACAACTTTATTTTTCAGAATTTAAAAGAAAAATTTGCGAGAATTAAATTTTAATAAAAAATTTGAAGTGTATATCGTTTTTCTTTAAATTAACTAATAAAAATTTTAATTATTAATCTTCGCACTAAGAAACATGAATTCATTAAATTGTGACTATAAAATCCAATTATTAATTATTAAATTAAAATACTTCGAAAATTTTATTTGTTAAAAAGTTTCTAAAGAAATTCTTCAACAAATTCAATTACATATTTTCAGTCGAATTTCACAATATTTCTATTAACTTCATAATTTTTTAAAATATATTTACATAATCTATTTGAATTAGTGCCTGACTTTTACTATCAAATTAGTTTTTTTAACAAATTCAAACTTAAAGAAGAGTATAATAATATCTAGAAAAATTGAAATAAAAAGTATTTTTTTTAAACAAATTAAAATAATAAAACTTTTTTTAATTTTGGTGAAAAAATTCCCGGTTTTGTATAAAAATCCCGGTTAATTTCCGGTTTTTCCCTGTTATTTCCCGGTTTTTCTGGATTTACCGGTTAGTAGACACACTGGATACGTTTTTTGTCTCAATTTAAAATCCTAGTGAAACTGTGTTTGAAAAATTTTCTCAAAACTTGTAGAATAATAATTTTCTCAATAAATATAATCAAATTAATCACATTTTTCTCTAGGTATATCTATTTACATTTTTCAAAAAGTCCATCGAATCACTTGACAAAAACCATTTTTACATGCTGTATATTATTCAATTGAATCGGATCGATTCTCAAATTTCCATATACCAATCTAAATCAAACTTTGATGACCTGGTGTGGATTTTAATTAAACCGAAAATCGTCACCGAAATTTCGAATTAAAATCCTCTAATCCTTTAACAGATTTCTCATCAATTCAAGTTTAATTAATAAATACGCAATTCGTAACTATAAAATTGATAACGATTTAATTTCACATATAATAAATAATAAATTACTGCACTAAAAAAGAAAATCCATTCCCGAATAATTAAAATTAACTCCATAAATTATTAACATAATTTATTCAACATATACATTATATTCCAGAATATATTTTAATTAAAATCAAAAGTTAATTTATTATAAAACTAAAAAAGGAAGAGAAGAATATTATAATAAAGTGAATTGCTGACAAGAATATTGGATTATATACTCGATTTACAATCATTTTGTGTGCTCCACTGTATGAATGCAAAGAGAATATAATTAATAGTTGCATAAATAATATAATACCAGTATATACTGATACTTTAATTAACTGGAAATGAAACCGTTCATTTAATCTGACGTTAAAATTCTTAGAGCGGAAGAATCATGAACAAAAAAAATGAGAGATCGAAAGAGAGTGAGAGAGAATAAAAAATAGAGCAAAAAAAAAAGAAGAGTGAGAGAAAAAAAAATGAACGACCAAAGTTTGATAAAGAGAAAATACACTGGAAGGCTAATATTATGATAAGAATGGCAGATTCAAAGAGAATTTTTCGCATCCACCAGCGTGAATCTATGCACTGCTGAACGTCTGGACGAGTGCAAAAATAATATGGAGAAAAATCGACAAAAATGGGGCATAAAAAGATTTTCTCATTTTTATGAAAACAAAAAAATATCTCTAAATCTCAAATTCATCTCTATCTCGAGTAAACATTGAAAAGGAATATATTTGGTAAAAAAAATTTCATATATTCCAGCAAAGGAAATTGACAATAGAGAAAAATATATCAAAAATGGGTACTATTTTATTATTTCCATCAAAATTAATCCCCCACCAAGAAAAATTTCTATATATAACAATTAAGTAACTACAAATGAAAGATAAAAATTGTATCTAAAGTTTTCATCCTTTCGTTTTTTTTAACTATTTCACAAAATATTATATTTTCATGTGTTTATAATTTATAATTAAAAAATTAATTTTTGACTAAATAAATTTCCAATTTAAATATATATTTCAGTGTAGTAATTTTTAAAAATACTTCAACATAAAAAATTTGTTCTTCATTCAAAAGTTTAAAACTTAAGGAATCTATTTTTTGTCTTTCAAATTTTGCACATTCAAATAAACGAAATATTTTTTATTACTTTTCACTTTTAATTTTCAATTTTATTAATAATATGCTGTTTTTTATATTTAAAAAATTAATGAACGTCAATATATTTTCTTACTTTTTCAATTTTAATTTTACTCAAACACATATTATTTTTCATATTTAAAAAATTAATGAACGTCAATATATTTTCTTACTTTTTCAATTTTAATTTTACTTAAAAATATATTGTTTTCAATATTTAAAAAATTAATGAACGTCGATATATTTTCTTACTTTTTCAATTTTACACAAAAAAATATTGTTTTCAATATTTAAAAAATTAATGAACGTCAATATCAAAATTTTATATTGTTTTCAATATTTAAAAAATTCATGAACGTCAATATTTTTTATTTACTTCTTCAATTATAATTTTACTCAAAAATATATTGTTTTCAATATTTAAAAAATTAATGAACGTCAATATATTTTCTTACTTTTTCAATTTCACACAAAACAATATTGTTTTCAATATTTAAAAAATTCATGAACGTCAATATTTTTAATTTACTTCTTCAATTTTAATTTTACTCAAAAATATATTGTTTTCAATATTTAAAAAAATAATGAACGTCAATATATTTTCTTATGTTTCTCAGTTTTACACAAAAATATATTGTTTTTCATATTTAAACAATTAATTTTCAATTAAGTAAAAGTTTAATTCACTCAATTTTTTTTTATTTCATTATTGTAATGTTTAAAAAGATTTGAGCAAAAAAATATTTCGTTAATTTGAACGTTCAAAACTTTGAGAAACTAAATTTTTTCAAAACCAAAATAAATATATTACAGTGAAAATACGCATTTAATGTCGAAAGAAACATATGACTGGCAAATAATAAATAAATAAAAATATTTAATTAAAAACAGTATTAAAAAATACTGATTAAAATGCTGTAAAATAAAAAAGAAATATGAAATTTATTATTAAAATATTAGGTTCAGCTTTTAATTAAAAATATTAATTAAAACTATACCTACGCAAAATAAAAAAAATTATAAAATTTAATAAAAAAATATTAAATTAAAAATTAAAAAATACTAACTATGATAAGTTGATTTTTAATTAATTATACCAAATTTAGAGACTGGGATTTTAAATAAATAAAAGTTTTTAAAAATTCAGAAGTATCTACACTTTCCATTTTCATAGAATTGAATATGAATCGTTCAGTAGATAAAGTCAGGACTTAGTCAGACGAACGTTATTGTTCGTTTCGTAGAATATCTTGGATTAAGTAAATTCCCTCACCTTTATTCCTACTCCTTATAACATAGAAAAAACAACCAAAAAATACAAACAAGTAAATTTAAAAAAAAATTATCATAAACGTTGCCTTCGACATTAAAATTTCTATCACTTATTAAAAAAAAACTTAACTATCCTATTTTTTACTATTATTAAATAAATTTCATTTTCCCCTAATATTATTTAATTCTTATTTATTTAAATTTTTTTAAATAAATACAGATTTTCTAATATCAAACTGAGACAGAAGACTTTGCATCGCAACACTTTTGATGAGTTTTTTGACGTTGGTGAAGTTCACAACGTTTATAATCAACTATATCTGAAGAAAAATTTTTTTATTTTTATTTTTTTATTTTTTTAAGCAAATTTAAAAAAATTTTTGTACAGAAAATAGTACGTTTAATTTTTAGAAAGATAATTTACAAAAAAAAATATTTGTGAACAAAAATCTTTATTTTTTTTATAGGAATATATTTTTTTTTCTTTCAATCGTTGATCATAAACGTTGCGAACTTCACCGACGTGTTTTTTGTCTCAATTTAATATCCTTAGACAAACTATGATAATAATAGTTTAGTTTTTTAAATAAAATACTTATTTATAAGATCTAATAATTTATGTAATAATAAACAATTTTTGCTACTGAATAATATTTTTAAATGAATAATAATTTATTTGTATTAATTTTCACTACGTTACTGTTTTTACACGTAAAAAAAATTTCCTATAAAGTTTCCTAAAATAGCGAAAGTCTCAATCGAAAACAACTAATAATTTCTCTAATATACCGAAAGTAATTTTTCAAAATGAAACTTTTTTCCCGCGTAATGATTCATTTTTAATAATTTAATTACTGTAATTTTCTGAAACAATAAAAAAAAATAAAAAAAAAACATTCAAATAGACTTCAAATATATGAAATCAAATTGAAAATAATGAAACCAAGAGAAAAAAATAATTGCTAATATAAAAAATGAAATAGTGCCGAAGAAAAACAAAGCTAAAAGAGAATTAAAATTTTCCAAGTAGATAATAATTTCAACCGCAGTGATTCGGATATTAAATCAAGATGGAGACATTATTGCTGAATACACTTTATCCAATCAAACTAAAAATATCTCTGTATTGATTTAACCTCACCTCGCTGCACAGGTTACAGAACTTTCTTTTAATTACTCATCTCCTACCTGGCGAGATGTCAAGAATTTAGAGTCCACTTTCAAACTGAAGAGAGCAGCAATTTTTAATTAGCAAAAAACTTTTTTTTTCCCTTCTAAAAAATCACGATTCTCTTTTATATTCTCAAATAGAAAAGAATAATAATTTATTCCCAAATTGATAAAATAGGAGAAAATTATTTTTCCAAATTTCAAAAAATTTAAACAATTTTTTTTTAAAAAGTAGAAGAATTTTTCTTTTCTTTACAAGTATACATAGACTGAAAAAAAATTTATTCGATTCAAATAACCGATTATTTGACTATTATTAAATAAATATTTACTTGAATCAAATAATTTTAATTTTCTTCAAATACTGAAATATTTGATTCAAGCACAATTTATTTGATTCAAATGAAAATTACTTGTTTCAAGTAAATATTTATTTGATACATCCAGAGAAATGGTATATTTGTCTCAGAACCAACTAAACTTTTTATTTGTTTTAAATAAATTTTATTTAATTCAAATAAAATTTTACCTAACTCAAGAATATGTTTTATTTATGTCAAATATAAATTTTATTTAAAACAAATAAAAAGTCTAGTTGGTTTTGAGACAAATATACGTTTATTCAAGTCAAATAAAATATATTTGGTTTAAATAATATTTTTCTCTGGGTGTAATAGTCAAATAATTGGTTATTTGAATCAAATACATTTCTTTTTCTGTGTAAATATTCGTCTAGAAAAGAAAAAAACAACGAAGTTGAAGTCCACAACGTTTATCAACGAAAAAAATTTATTTAATTCATCCAAATATTATTTTTAATTTAATATTTAATTGTAAAATAATTATTATCAAAATATAAACATCAATCGTTCTTTCTGAATATTTTTGTATCAATATTGCAGCGTCGTTTTTAAATAATTTACTTAGTGAATAATTTTTTTTCGTTGATCAACGTTGTGGACTTCAACTTGGTAAAACAGTGTTAAATTGTTCAAAAATGATGATCCCCAAAACGAAATATTTTTTTGTTGAAGATATTTTAATAAAAAACTCAGTAATTAATTTTTTTGATAGAGAAGCAAAATAATTGCAATAAAAATTTAATTTACAGAAGAAATAAATAAATTCCGTTCATTCGAACATTTAGAACTATAGGATCTTGAAAAATGTCTCTCAGTCAAAAATCAGATAATAAAAGGGGGGGGGGGAAATTGAAAAATTAAAATTGAAAAAGTAAAATTGAAAAATTAAAATTGAAAAATTAAAATTGAAAAATTAAAATTGAAAAATTGAAGAAAAACTGCAACTTACTGGAGACGTGTGCCAGGAGTAGATTGAGAAACACGAGGAGCGAGTCCACGTGGTGGCGAAACTTGAATTGAACAATTGGGGTGAATTTGATTTTAGCGCGAAACTGCCGGCCCAAAAAAGAGGGCAGCATCGCGACTTATCGAAAATCCCGAAACGGGCCCCCCCTCCCGTATGTGGCAGTGGATGGAACCGGGACAAAATAGATAAACCGCACACCACCCACTTTTCCTTCGAACCATACACGTTCAGCGTCAAAGAGAGACTGCCTTGCTTAAAATCGAGATTTTGCAATCCTCTCTCTCTCGCGTAATTTCGAGGCCGCTCGGCTTTTCTCGTTACTCTATCGTCTCACTCTCTCTCTCTCTCTCTCCCTAAAAGCCCACAACCACACGCCACGTGAGGCAACCTCCACCACCGAACCACCACCATCACCAACCCTCAGATGTACTCTACCCACTTCCTTCCGACCATCAAGTACCAGCCTCAAAGAGCGCGCGCCAAATAACTTTGCTCTGCTATATAAATCACGAAAGCAAACATGACTGACGCATGGAAATTGGAAAATAACGCTCTCCCACCTCAAACGTCACCGTCATCAACTTAACGTTTCACAGACTTATTTAATAAACATTTTGTAATTTTATTCCATTCAAACAAAAACGGCGGAGAAGGAGGAAGTGAATCCAAAAAAATTTCTAGTCTTTATGTAACAAGCATGTGACTATACAGTGAAAAAAAAATTAATTCATTCAAATAACCGATTATTTGACTAGTATCAAATAAATATTTGCTTAAATCAAATAATTTTTATTTGAATCAAATAAACTGTATTTGAATCAAATAAATTGTATTTGAATCAAAAATTTCAGTATTTGAAGCAAATATTTTAGTATTTGAAGCAAATATTTTAGTATTTGAAGCAAATATTTCAGTATTTGAAGAAAATATTTCAGTATTTGAAGCAAATATTTCAGTATTTGAAGCGAATATTTCAGTATTTGAAGAAAATACTATTTTATTGATTCAAATAAAAATTATTTGATTCAAGTAAATATTTATTTGATAATAGTCAAATAATCGGTTATTTGAATCAAATAAATTTTTTTTTCAGTGTACTAATAGAACTGCAGTGGTTATTTTTCTCTTAACAATTATGAGATTTGCAATGTTTCATTTAAGGGAGTTGTTTCTAAGTAAGAAAAAAATTACAATCATTATTCTTTATAATAACCCACAGCAGTTGGGATTATCAAAATGTATTAATTAAAAATTGTTCTCGAGTAAGAAAAAAATCTAAAACAAAAAAACCGCTGCCAAGTTATATATTTTTGTTATAATTTTGGTGATCATTTCATGAACACTTTGCTTCCTCATAGAGATATGTTGATAATAATAAAATATAAATTTTGAACAATTATTCTCAATTGCTGTAATAATTTGTTCTCTTTATTTGATTAAAAATTCAAGTCCCACATTAAAAATTTTTTTTTTAAGTTTCCATCACAATTTCTGTTTTTTAAAATATGAATAACTTCTTTATTTCAATAATCGAATTAGCTTCAAAAATAGGCCAATCGAAGCGTTTTTTAATGCTCTACAAGATGATAATGATAGTTTTAAAGTTATTTCTACATTTTTCAACAAAATATTCAAAAAAGTCTTATTTTCCAAAATTTTTGATTTTTAAAAGTTTAATATCTCTGGTGAATATGGACGAAAAATTTTTCATTGAGGGCTCAAAAGATGCGTCTAAAAAAACTCGAAAAAATTACAGAAAAACATTCATAGGTGTCGTAACATTTTTTTAAAGTTATGGGCAAAAAACGTTTTTTTGAAAAATTAAAAATCAAAAAAATATATAGCTAAACTTTATTAATCTGTCTCAAAGTACTCTCATTTTATGTCCGCAGATGAGACCTACAATTTAAAAAAAAATTCAGTCCAAAAGCTCTTCATAGTTTGGAGATATTTATGAAAATGTGATGTTTACACACACACACATACGGAATGACATTTTGTAAAAATGTCATTTTTGAACTCCTGAGGTCAAATAACATAAAGATATGTCAAAAAATCGAAGTCGAAAAATTTTGGTATTACAATACTTCCTCAGTATGAGGAAGCAATATTTACTTGAATCAAATAATTTTTATTTGAATCAAATAAATTGTATTTGAATCAAATATTTCAGTATTTGAAGCAAATATTATTTAATTGATTCAAATAAAAATTATTTGATTCAAGTAAATATTTATTTGATTCAAGTAAATATTTATTTGATTCAAGTAAATATTTATTTGATTCAAGTAAATATTTATTTGATTCAAGTAAATATTTATTTGATTCAAGTAAATATTTATTTGATAATAGTCAAATAATCGGTAATTTGAATCAAATAAATTTTTTTTCAGTGTACTAATAGAACTGCAGTGGTTATTTTTCTCTAAACAATTATAAGATTTGCAAAATTTCATTTAAGGGAAAATACTGTTTCTAAGTAAGAAAAAAATTACAATCATTATTCTTCATAATAACCTACAGCAGTTGAGATTATCAAAATGTATTAATTAAAAATTGTTCTCGAGTAAGAAAAAAATCTAATTAAAATTATTAGATTTATAATAATCTCAGGCCTCGGATCGAGTTAAACGAACAAAAAAAGTCGCTTTAGTCATTTTAAAATAGAAAAAAGTCGATTATTTAATTCAGTTGTCTCACAAAAATTCAAATTAATCAAAACTTGTATAATTTTGCTAAAAAAATATTCAAATACTTCTTACTTCTTTATTCACAGTAAAATAAAATTTAACAAATTTCGACTCCTGAAATTAAATAATTTCTAAAAACTAAAACTATAATAACCCTTCAAAAAATTCAATTCTTTTCTACAATTTTTAACTAAACTTCATCTCTAAATCAATTATCTATATGAATTTTTAATCATTTTTTGCAATTTCTTCAAAAATTCAATTATTTAAATAAAAAAAATCAAATTTTTTATAAGAATATTAACCGTCCATTTTTCTATTTAAAGATATTAATTAAGGTAGAACATTTTCAAAAATTTTAATAAAGAAATTCGTAAAAATTAACTTTTTCAAAATATTTCTAAATGATTTAGTAAAAATACAAAAATTTTTAAAATTAAATATAATTTTAAAAAATGTCTAAAAAATTGAAATTTGGTCAAATCAGAGTGTCTACTATTTTCATTCAAAAAAATTCCCGGTTTTCTTTTCTCATAAAATTTAAATTTAGATTTGATTTCGAACATAAGTAAATTTTGAATTTTGAAAATAATTTTTAAAATTTTTTATAAATAATCTTTTCTTTTTATAATTATAATTGGAAATTTTCTTTTTCAAGTTTATTAGAATTCTATTGATAATAATTGAATTTCTGCAAAGAATTTTACTAATTACAAAAATAATTGAAATCATTCCAAAGAATGATATTATTTATGAAAATAATTTAATTCCTGTGAAGAATTTTATTACAACTTAAAAAAACAATGATAATTATTTACTTAATAAGTAATAAACGTTAAATTCGCTTAAGAAATGACAAATATTATTTATTTGAACATTCCGAAATATGAAATTATAAAAATTTAAGAGAAGTTCAATAATTATAACTATTGAATAATAATAGAATAATATAATTTTTAGAAGCAAAAAATTGATTGAAAATTTTAAGAGAAACTTTATATTTAAAAAATAAAATTACAATTACGGTCACTAAGTTCGCTTGATTATTTTCGAAAAATTTAAATTAAAATTCTTTCAAAGAATTAAATTATATTTTTAAAAAAATGTAAAGAAATTTTAATTATTTCAGAAATTTTCAATTATTTGTTTAGAAAAATTAAATTATTTTGAAACAATGGAATTGAAAAATTTTAACAATTTTAGTTTTCAGAATTAAAAAAAAATTGCGAGAATTCAATTTTAATAAAAAATTTGAAGTGCATATTGTTTTTTTTTAATTAACTAATAAAAATTTTAATTAATCTTCGCACTAAGAAACATGAATTCATTAAAATGTGACTATAAGATCCAATTATTAATTAATTATTAAATTCAAATACTTTGAAAACTTTATTTGTTAAAAAGTTTCTAAAGAAATTCTTTAACAAATTTAACTACAAATTTCAGTCTAATTTCACAATATTTCTATTAACTCTATAATTTTTAAAAATTTATTTATATAATCTGTTTGAATTAGTAACTGACTTTTGCTATCAAATTAATTTTTTTTAACTAATTCAAAGTTAGAGGAGAGTATAAATATCTATAAAAATCCCGGTTAGTAGACACCCTGTCAAATCTTTACAAAGTTGATTTAAATTTAATAAAATATTTAAAAAATAATTAAAAATTTGTCAAAATCATACGTAAAATAATTAAGATTTTTAAAAATATAAAAAAATAAATCAAATTTTTCAAAAAATTGTAATTATCAATAAATTATTTCTGCAAAAATTTTTAAGTAGTAAATTTAAAAAAAAATTTATTTATTTTATTCGAAGGTAATTGAATCTTAAAAAAATTGTAATAAAACAATTGTAAGAATTAATTTTTTATAAATATTGTAACGTATAATTTTTAAAAAATAAATGAAGAATTTTTGTATAATTAAGAACAAAATGGTTTTCAAGACTTTTAATTGGAAATTTGGAATATATGATTATTTTCTCCAAAATGTTGAAAATAATTTTGAACAATTTTAATTTTATTATTTTGTGTACGAATTTTTAATTTTCGGAAATATTGAAAATAATTGAATTTAAAAAAATTAGAACCTAATAATTCAGAGAATTATTCTTTTCTAAACTATTTTAATATTATTTTTAAAACCTATTTTTTATTGATTTTCATTTTTATTGAATCTACAGTTGAAGATTATTTATTATAATTTTTGATAATTTAATATTATTTGAAAAATTTTCAATTGAAATTCTTTGAAAATTAATTTTCAAAAATTGGAATAAAACACTTCAAATGATGATTTAGTTTCAATTAAATTTTACAGAAATTTAATTATTCAAAATCTTTTTCATTGTAATATTTTGAAACATTTAATTAGAAAACTGAATTCTTTTGGAAAATTTTAGTAAAATAGTAGAATATTGAAAATTATTGAATTAATAATAATTTTTTAATAAAATTAAAATTTTACCATGAATTTAATTCAATTAAACACCGAAGAAGAATTTTATTATTTATGAAAATAATTGAATTATTGTTCAAAAAAGATGTCGGTGAAGTTCGCGACGTTTATGATCAACGATTGAAAGAAAAAAATTACTTTTCTACTAAAAAAAAACAAAAATTGTTGTTCACAAATATTTTTTTTGTAAATAATTATTCAAAAAATTAATCTTACTATTTTCTTTACAAAAATTTATAAAAAATTTCCATAAAAAAATTTTTTTTTCTAAAATCGTTGACTATAAACGTTTTGAACTTCACCAACGTGAAAAATCTTATTAAAATATTTTAGAAAGAAGAGATTTTCTGTGAAAAATTTCTCTTATTGTTGAAAATTATTAAATTTTTCATAAGAATTTTATAAACATTGTTTTAAACAATTAATGTTTTTGAAGTATAATAAATGTTATGAAAATTTTCTTTTAAACAGAATTCTAAATTAATTGAATCCTTGTGAAATTTTTATTATTTATCAAAATAATGGAATTTTAGGTGAATTTTATCAATTTTTTGTTAAATAATTGAATATTTGAAGGCGAATTATTCGGAACGTTAAAATTAATTTAATTCAGAATTAATAAAAAAGTAACCACAGCCGATAATAAGCAGAAGATGAAGAATTTTTTTTAGCGAACTTCATCATTTGTTTAATAATTTACTGACTAATAATATACTGTTATATTGTTAATATAGACTTATTAATTTTATTTTTGTCGTAAAAGTTGAAAATTGTTAATACAATTTAGCAAAAAATAAAGGGGTTACATTTTATTATAATTTTCAATTATTTACCTTTGCAACTTAGTCAATTGTCAATATAATCGTATGAAAATTTTTACTATAAATTGACAAACTAATTGAATAATCAATAATGTGTTATTTTTCTGTTTCAGTAGTAAAGACCATTATTTCATTAGACACAGATTTTAGTTATAAATACATTGAATAAATTTTCAAAATTTTAGTTCAGTTGCTTAAAATAAGTTTCAATTTACAAGAATTTTTGTAATTCCTACACGGAAAAAAATTTCAGGACGCGAACGAGCAATATTGGGAATATAATTAAAATAAAGAACAACATAACCAACGTTGTGAATTAAACTTAACTACATTAGACAAAAGTTTAGCCAATTCAGTGATAGTGAGCTTTGGTTGAGTGCAATTCGTCAGCCATATTGGAATTTCTGACAGCATAAACATCAACTTTTGAGTTTTCAGTTTTAAAACATAGTATTAATTTCAATAATATACTTTAAAATTTTTGTAATTTGAAACATACGATTGAAAAAAATTAAAATGAGCATTTAATTTTACTTTTTACGCAATTAAAATTGGTTCTGTCATAAGTTGTTTTCAAGTAAAATTCAATATCGCCATTCTAACGATAATGCCAATATCGCTCGCTCGTTTTTGACGAAATGTTTGGCTGTTATAGCGAAAAATTTCTCCATTTCAGTTGTACTTTTTTTTCCGTGTATAAATTGTAAATCAGTACCAGAAAGTTATTTTTAATCAAACAGACTGCTCTCTATTTGATTTCTTAAATTCGTTAAATTTATCGAGTGAGTGACATACAGATTCTAATTAAATATACAAATAAAGTATAAAATAAAATATCCTTTTAATTTTATTAGAATAAAATGACCTCCTATTCAATATTTATTATTGAATAGTATTCAATATTTTTTAATTATACTGAACAAATTTTCTTTAGATTATAAAATATTCTCTATTTTTCATAGATATTTAAATACAAAATGTCAAACCTTATTTTAAAGTACAGTTAATTAATTTATTTTTTGCCGCAGGCTACTATTTCAACAAGAAAAATTAAAATCGAAAGACAAAAGCCAAAGAGCAAAATGCAATAAAGTAACTGTTGCAACTTAACAATTTGAACATTGTCAACAGAACGATTTGTCAATAAATTCTCATCGAATTTCATTCTCAGTGCCCACTTATCCAAAAGACCATTTTCTATCAGTCGCTGCATGATTCGATTGTAATTCTCCGCAAATGGAAAACCAGGTTCATACAACCAACCCATAACACTTGGTATCAAAGGATATGGAATAACTTTCAATCGAATTTCATCGAATTCCTTAAAGTAAACCCTCAACATACTCTGAACCGAACGTAATCCCAAACCACAACTAACATTCTTAAATTTTATCAACGAACGTAGACAATCGACAGTGTGAAATCGAGCCGGATCAAATGTATGAACCTTATTATCAAAATCACTAAATTTAAAAACCTCATCATCATCAATTAACGTAACATACCAATTTTTATTCATCCAAATAGGCAAGCCAGAATTATCAACGTCCTCCAATGTACGAAATTCTTCCGAATCAATTTGAAAATTAATACTCGACAAAATCGTATAAAAATAACACGACGACATAATACCCGCTATCAATAGAGTACTGAAAAATAATCTCTCTCTCAAATGTTCAGTTCTAATTTCCGAAGGCATGGCAAGAATTATCGAGAACCATTCAAAAATATCCAGCAGTCTACTATCAAATTTCCACACATTCGAAAAAATCCAAGCAAAACTAAAACAAGATAACAAAAGTAACATCTCATAACAAGTTTCAATCATATTAAAATTACCCATTTCATTCTTGACAATTTTCGGCACAACAACATAACTCGATTCAAGTGATATTATTCGACTACTCAAAAATTGTGTTCTCTTACAAAACAGAACAATATTCAAATTAATAAACACTCGATATTCATTTTCAACTAAACCACGCAGTAAACCCGTATAATTCTCCTTGTAACAACCTTCGGGTCCCATTTTTTTAATAATCGTTTTCGTTATATTACGAGAGAAATTCATTTGCTCCGCAATTACTTTATGCATCGCCATATCGCCACCGAATTGTTCGACTTTAGAATCAGGAATACTCCAATTAACACTATAGTGACTCACTCCAAGATACTGCACCGAATATCCAAACAAATTGCGTGTCTTATCTGGAAATAATTCAGAACTCTTCGACAATTCTTCCCTCGTATAGATTTTACTAAACGGATTTAATTGATGCAAAACAGCAGAAAAAGTTTCCTTAGTACCGATAAAATTCTCCAAAGTGTTCTTTTTCATTTCAATAATTGTTACGTCTAGAAAATTATTATTTGCCCAGTACTGCTCCAGGAGATGTTTATAAAAGAATTCCCTCATCCTTTCAGAAAGATGAAACAGTAGACATTTCGGCTTTGTTTCCTTATTCGATAATTCGTTAATAAATTTCATTGATACTTCCAAATTCGGTTGAAGTGAAGAAAATATCAATACGAAAACAGTCGTCTTTCTTGGATTCACATTTAAATTTGGATTTTCAATGCTATTCGTCAAAAAATCGTCTAGAGTTGCAATCAAGTAGGGATGATTTTTGAAATTTAGAAAAATTTCCCCAACAATAAGATTTTCGGAAATGTTCCTATTTTCAAGAATTATAAATTTTTGATATTCTAAATTGTTTGCTAAATAATTTTTTACACCTTCATTCCAATTCGATAGTGAAGTATTATTTTTATCCCAACCATTAGAGCTTGATAATAAAATTTTTATGAAAATTAATAAATTCCAAAGGAACATTATTCTTATTCTCGAATTTTAATAGAATAGTTTTTCATTTAAATTTTAAATTCTATCGATCAATTGCAATTTTATGAACTTAATTTTCAACTGCCAAACTCTGAAATAATTATTTAAATATTAAATAAATTTACCGAATTAAATTTTTCTTACATTATTTCTAAAATTTAAAAAAAATTTAAAACTTTTATAAAAAAAATGAAATAATTTAAATTAATAAAAAGGTATCGACAATTATAATTATAAACTATTATAAAAAATATTAATTCTTTTCATATTCGGTACTTTTTTTAATGGGCATTTTCAATTTTAATAACAGATTGTCGTTTAATAATAAATTTAATTACCTGATTCCATTGATTGAGCTTATCTTAATTTAAAATTATGAAATATTTAAGAATTTTTTCAACTTTTAATAGTTACAAGAAATATGAATGTGGAGAACTACATGGATCAATTGTTAATGGAAAAAATGTTTCAAAGTCTAAGGACATAAGTAAAATACTTTTTTTTCTTTGCAAAAATTACTAGCTCTAAATGTAAACAA
This sequence comes from Leptopilina drosophilae, assembly GCA_032873175.1. Classification (NCBI taxonomy): domain Eukaryota; kingdom Metazoa; phylum Arthropoda; class Insecta; order Hymenoptera; family Figitidae; genus Leptopilina; species Leptopilina drosophilae. The sequence continues at coordinate 18,301,766 of CM065481.1, forward strand.
TAAATTTATATTTGTTTAACATTTTCACAGAAAACAATTTGTTATTGTTGTTATTTATTTTGTTACTAACATACCAATGGTAAATTTCCACAATTACACTTTTCTATAAGTTTTTAGATAAATATTTCGTTCTACAAAAATATTAAATTGTAAAAAATGACATGTAGTTTATTACGTCTTTTTCAAAGTTAATATTAATAAATATTAGTCAATAAATTAATAAATAAATATTAATATTTTTTATTGAATATTATATTTTAAACGTTTGCCAATTGAGAAGGAAAAATTCTCATGTTCTCGAAGTAAGAAGAAAATAGTCAATTAATGTAAATAATCAATATTATAATAGTTTTACTATTTTTTTAAATCTATTTCTATTTTATTTTTACTACATATACCAATAATCAGAATTAATATTTAAATTACTTGATTATTATTTTATTTGAATTTTTTGAATTACTAATTATTTATTTATTCAAACATTAAATTATTTGAATAATTAATATTAATAGTTAATAGAAAAAATTAAGTTCAAAAAACAAAAAAAAATAATTTATAAATATAAACACTGAATATTAACAGCTTAATTATTATTTTATTTAAATAATTTATTTATTTATTATTTCATTTCAATAAATATCAATATTTTAACTAATGCCTTACGAATTAGTCAATTGAGAAGGAAAAATTCTCAAGTTCACACAACAAAAAATTGTTAATATTTAGAAGTTTTGTTTTTTAATAAATTTAAATGATCAATATTAATAGTTTTATCACTTTTTCCTTACTTGCAATTAAACAACAGCAATATTTTTATCAATGTTTTAAGAGTTTGTTTTCAAACTAACAAAAAATTGTTAATAAAATTTAAATAATTCACCAGAAAATTTTTTTTGAATTATTATTTTTACCCGAAGATATAGCTAATAACGAAAACAAGAATCAATTCAATTTTCGGACCTCATTAATAATAATTTATTTCAAAAAAATAAATTTATTCAACGAGGTTTCAGTTTATTTTTGTCGCTTTTAAGTATTTTTTACTTCTGGGCGCGAGAGAAGGGGATAATTTGGCATTTTTTATACGAAATAATTCGCAAACATTTTAAAATCTCACGGGAAAAATTGCTTTTGGTATAAACACGGATAGAAATATATAATTTAAAATCAACAATTTAAAATCAGAAACAGTTAAAGATAAATTATAGGTTAGGTAATTAAAAAGACTTACAGATCGTAGATTTCCTGGATGGACACAATTATTCTTACTGATTATATCGTATTTATCCATATTTCTCACTATTTCCTATTTTGCACTTCAATCCTGTAAATAAAAATTATATTAATGACTTACTGAAAAGTAGAATAGAAAATTAGATTCTATTATACACCTTTCAAATTATATTATAGTCTAATTATAATTATATCTAATTATAATTAATCTAATTATTATATCTAATTATAATTAGATTCTTATACACCTTTCACATACAGTAACGAAAATTGACTGAAAGTCGATTTAGTTGCGCAGTTTGCAAAAGTAAATATTTCTTTAAATTCCCAATGTTTATCAAATTATGTTTGTTACGAATGTTCAATAAACTTACGCGTCAAACAATTAACGTAGACATTGAAAAAGAACTTCGCAAGATTGCGAAATTAACTTCAATAAACTTTCGGAAAACTCTCGCTGTTATGAGAGTTTATTTTAATTACTCCATGAAAAATGCAGAAAAACAATATTTTCTGTTCAAAATATCAAATATTTCCTAGGAGAAAGCACATTCACTGCTCGAATCAACAAAATGTCAAAATTTTCAACTTTTTATTCAGAATATAGTAGCAACTTTCTTTTGAATTAAATGACTAACCCTTGAATTAATCGTTTCGATAGTGTAATAATCATTAAAAGAATACGTAAATATTAGAAATTTTATTTAATTACGTTTGATTTTTAAAGAAATTTCTCAACAAATTGTGGACAAATATGCGGTATTCCGCAATTTGAGGTTAGACTGTTTACGAAATGCAATTTGTTAAAATAGGAAAAATTTACTCACCGGTTATTAAAAATATATTAAATTCTCTATTATTTAAATACAACTGAACATTATTATTGAAAAATATTCACAATAAATGATTAGATTTGCAAATTATAGAAAGATTAAATAAATATCACTGCACTGAACTTTTAGTTACTTTCAACGCCTTGAAGGTCTTCCTGGTAATCCTGGTATAGTGTTATACAGTAGTGCCAACCCAAACTTATACTGCTAACGATATCAAGCCTGCCAACCACACTAAAAGTTATATTTTTGTTTAATTAACAATAATTCGGTGTAAATTATCTTTGATATTTAGTTTAGTCATAAATTTTACTTTCACTTAATGTTTAATTGTTTACTAAATCAGTTTTTTAATTATAATTAATGAAAAATACAAATACCAATTTGAATTTCGCCCTCTAGCGATTTAGAGAAGAATCTGGTGATCTGGTGTAGCGCCAACTTCACAAACATTACGCCGACATAAGTTGACAACGTTGGCGAAATAGAAAAATACAAAAATAGTGTAAATTGTATAAATTTTGGCAAAAAATACAAATAATAGGTAAATTACTCTACTTTGTAATTAAATAAATTAATCACTATTTACTATTATTTATATATAGTGTTTAATAACGAAACTTGACACATTTGTAGGTTAGAATCACATTGTTTATAATTACAGAAATATGTTTTGTTCTTTAACGCATCAATTTTAAATATAAATTTATTTAATCCATATTTTCTTATAGTTAAGCTTTAGAAAATTAGCTTGTTTATATTAAATTTACAATACAATAACCATTTCAATTTTTTCAAAGCAAAGTCGTCACCTCATAATGACGAACGAACTGTCAGAAAAGATTTTAGAACATTTATCAAAATGTGATAAAGTAAATTCGCTTGATTTGGCGAATATTTTTCAAGAGGATCATCAAAAGGTGATTGGCGCTATCAAAAGTATTCAAACGATAGGAAACGTAAGTTTAATTAATTAAATTAATCTCCAACTAATAAAGTTATTTCTCATTTTTTCTATTTTCCATGTTTTTTTTTCTTTTTTGTAGATTATAAATGTTGAGCAAATAAGTACGAAAAAATGGGAACTTACCGAGGAAGGTCATCACGTTTTAAAATTCGGAAGTCATGAAGCTGCTGTGTATAATGCAATTTCTGAAGATGGTACCCCTCAACCTGAGATTATGAAAATTATCCCCTACGCAAAAGTCGGAATTTCTAAAGCTCTCGCTGCTGGATGGATTGAAATAGATAAAAATAATAAATCGTTAATTAAAAAGAAAGTGTCGTCTATCAACGATGTTGCACAGAGTCACTTGATGAATCTCACTGACGTGCCCGATAATGTTAAACAAGATTACAAGAAAAGGAAACTCCTTCAACAAACGTAATTATGAAAATATTTTTCTTGAACGAATTTAAAAATTAAAGACGTAACGAAAAAAAGCGAGTTATCAAAATTAGATGAAATCGATTTAAGATTTAATTTTGAATTCGATTAACATTATTTTCTTTACAGAGTGATAAAAAGTGTAATATTGACTAAAGGCGAGTCCTTTATGACGAAAATTGTAAAACAAGAAGCCGATGTAACTGCTGATTTATTGCTCAACGATGCTTGGAAGGAAAAGAGCTTTAAGCCCTACAATTTTGATGCTTTGGGTTCAGCTTTAGATATCGGTCATCTTCATCCATTGTTAAAAGTGCGCAGTGAATTTAGAAAAATATTCCTCGAAATGGGGTGTGTATGATAAAATTTGTAATTTTCTCCCAACTTTAATTACCTGGCGTTTATTAATTGTTCTTTTAACAAATTGTTTTTTAACCAATTCCCTTAGATTTACGGAGATGCCAACGAACAATTATGTCGAGAGTTCTTTTTGGAATTTCGACGCTCTATTTCAGCCGCAACAACATCCGGCCAGAGATGCTCATGACACTTTTTTCATATCCGGTAATAAAAAAACATTGTTATTCTCTGCAGTAAAAACATGTTTTATAAAATTGCAGGATTGCAACGCAACCTGAAAATGTATTAATTAAATTTTAAAAGAATTGCAATTACAGTTTTCATAAGTAGATGAACTTGAAAAGATTTTCATATATAATTTTTTAAAACTTCAGTTTTAAATGAATTTTATTAAAAAATTTTAAAACCTAGATTTACAAAAAAGACCTTATTGACTAAAATTCTTCTACAATTATTAAAAAATTGGAATATATATTTAATTGATTATTTAAAAACTAACGGATTTATAGAAGAATTTTAGTTAAAAACACTAAAAAAAAATTGAAATTTTAAAGAAAATTCATATTATTGAAGAAATTCAACTATTTTTAATAGAAGTAAAATTCTTCAAAGAAATTCAATTATTTTTTTTCTTTTATTATTTACTCTTCAAAGAATTAAATTATTTTCGAAAATTTCAATGAAATTCTTTTGTAACAATCCAATTTTTTTCAAAATAATTTTAATAAAACTCTTCGTAGAAATTTAATTGATAACATAAATTGTTTAAAATTCAATTAATTTTCAATGTTTGATATTTTAATTTTGATTTCATGAAACAATTCAATTATTTGAACAGAAAAATTTTAAAAGAGTTGCATTTACAATTTTCATAAGTAGATGAACTTGAAAAGATTTTCACATAAAATTTTTTAAAACTTCAGTTTTAAAGGAATTTCATTAAAAAATTTTAAAAACCTAGATTTACAAAAAAAGACCTTAATAACTAAAATTCTTCTAAAATTATTAAGAAATTGTAATATATATATTTAATTGATTATTTAAAAACTAACGGATTTATAGAAAAATTTTAGTTAAAAACACTAAAAGAATTGAAATTTTTAAGAAAATACCTATTATTAAAAAATTCAACTATTTTTAATGGAAGTAAAATTCTTCAAAGAAATTCAATTATTTTTTTTACCTTTCATTATTTACTCTTCAAAGAATTAAATTATTTTCAAAAATTTTAATGAAATAATTTTGTAACAATCCAATTTTTTTCAAAATAATTTTAAAAAAACTCTTCGTAGAAATTTAATTGATAACATAAATTGTTTAAAATTCAATTAATTTTCAATATTTGCTATTTTAATTTTAATTTCATGAAACAATTCAATTATTTGAACCGAAATATTAATGAAATTAGTCTGAAAAATTCAGTTACTTTCAAACGTAATATAATTCTTCACAAAAATCCAATTATGTTTGAAAACATACAAAAATTCTTGTCAAAATTTAAATTGTCTTTATAAATAATAAAATTTTTCTTCGAAATTCACTTATTTTCAAAAATTTTAATAAATTTCTTATCAGAATTTCAATTATTTTTAATATACAAAATTTTCATTTAATTTCTCGAAAAATGCAATTATTGTTAAATTTTTTCTTAAATTTGTCTCTTAGCAATAAATAATAATAATGAACATAATAATTCAATTCTGCTAAAATTTGTTATGAAAATTCAATTTTAAAAAGCATTCAATTATTTAATAAACTATTTATTTTTATAGTTAAATAATTGATTTCTTGTAGAAGTTTCTAATAAATATTGATTTAAAAACAAAATTTCAGTAAAAATTTTGTATTGTGATTGAATATCTTATTCAAGAATATTTATTTATCTGAAAATTCTACGAGAATTCATTTATTTAACTCTAAAAATAAACATTTTATTAAATAATTGAACTTTTTTTAAAATTGAATTTTCATGAAGAACTTTATTAACATTTTTTAAAATAATAATTGAATTCTTTTAGAAAATTTTAATAAATTTTTATTGCATTTCTATTTTTATTCTATTTGCATTTTTCGAGAAATTTGATGAAAATTTTGTATGTTAAAAATAATTGAAATTGTGTCAAGAATTCTACTAAAATTTTGGAAAAATAATTGAATTTCGGAAAAAAAATTTATTATTTTTAAAGATTATTTAAATTTTGACTTCAATTCTTGGCAATTTGAAACATAATTGAATTTTTGTTGAAGAATTATGTTACTTTTGTAAATAATTGACTTCTTGAGTTTTCCAATAATTTTCTGATTAATAATAATTGTAGTTTTAAAAACCTGGGAAAATTCCGTTTTTTAATTTGGGAAATCTAGAAAAGTCAGGAATTTTGAAAAGGGTAAAAACGTGGCAACCCTGAACTGTTTTTTGTTTTGTTACTGTTTGGATACTTTTTTCTTTTTCTAAAAAAAGTGGCAATAGTTGAAATAAAAAATTATTTATTTAACTAATGAATATTTAATTTAATTATTTATTGAAATGATTCTAGATCCGAAATTAAGTACAAACTTTCCGGGGGATTATCTGCAGAAAGTGAAGGAAGTTCACAGTGTCGGTGGCTATGGATCGCAGGGCTACAGATACGATTGGAAAATAGAGGAGGCGCAAAAGAATCTTCTTCGAACTCACACGACAGCCGTTAGTGCACGAATGTTACATAAATTAATGTCAAACGGTGAATTTAAACCCGTCAAATATTTTAGTATTGATCGTGTTTTTCGTAATGAAACTTTAGACGCGACTCATTTGGCGGAATTTCATCAAATCGAGGGTGTCGTCGCTGATTATAATCTTTCGTTGGGCGATTTAATTGGCGTTATTTATGAATTCTTCCGAAAACTCGGCATCACTCAACTTGAATTCAAACCGGCCTATAATCCATACACAGAGCCGAGTATGGAAATATTCTGCTATCACAATGGTCTTGGAAAATGGATCGAAATCGGAAATAGTGGAATGTTTAGGCCTGAAATGCTACTTCCAATGGGAATTCCAGAAAATGTCAACGTCATTGCCTGGGGATTGTCACTGGAGAGGTACTAAAAGAAAAATCTTCTTTTTAGATTATTTTTCAATTTTTATCCAATTTTAATAATTTTGTATCGTAACTTTTTCTTTTCCAGGCCCACGATGATTAAATACGGTCTAAATAACATTAGAGATTTAGTGGGACCAAAAGTCGATCTACAAATGGTTCACGACAATCCTTTCTGCCGATTGGAAAAGTAAATAAGTATTTAAAAAATGTTTTTCATTTTTCGTTGATTATTCACTAAAATTTAATATAGTTTTCAATGAAATATTTCGATTTCTATTCATGTTTTTTCTTAAAAAGAAATAAATTCTTCTTCTCTAACTTATTTGCAATGTTTCTTCATTCCTGATTTTTACTGAAAAAAATCTTTCATCTTGACAGAAATACTTCCCGATCGGTGCGAAAGAACGAAAAAGAAAGCGAGGAATTATTCACGTGTTCCACTCAGGATAAAATTCAAGACAATTGGAAAAAAATGGTTATTTTCTGCGATCCAAAATATCCGCCGTATTCTTTAGAAACAATATTATCGATTTTAAGGAAAATCTTTAAAATTTCTGTTAATGTACATTTGCATTCGTCGGTAGAGAAAATTGCTCCTTCACTTGTAAAATTTTGTTCGGAATTTATTGATAGTGACGAAAAACAAAATGATCTCACGATTATTGTTATTTGGCGAAATGTGGGCGTTAATCCGCGAATGAATATCACTGGTTCGCAGGAAATTGTGGGCGAAATTAATATAGCAAGATTTTTTAATCGCTTAATCGAGAGGAGAAAACCAAATTTATTGAGGTACGAAAGTAAGGGTGTTAGTTACGCGAATAAAATTGACAATATTCTCGATAGAATTCATGAAATTTCTTTTAATTCCGATAGTCGAAGTAAATTTAATAGTTTACGTAGTTTTCAAATTGGACCTTATTTCTCAGGAAATGAAATTTCAATAGCCGATATAGTTTTTCAATCAGTTTGTCGACAAGGTTTGTAATTAGAAACAAATATTTTAAAAATAAATTTTATAAAAATTGACAAAATAAAATTTGTTATATTCTTCTTTACTAATTTATATAAAGGAATAGATTGAAACATGAAAGGAAATTTTTATTTAAATGTAAACTATTTATTCACTATCTTTAAAAACAAAACCAAATTTCCGGTTTATTTTCTCATCAAATTTAAATTTTTTGTCGAACAGAAATAAATCTAGATTTTTTAAAAATAATTTTTATTGAAAAATAGGAAAATAATTGAATTAGACAACAAATTTTTTAAGTTTTAAAAAATAATCTTGTGTTTTTATAAATAATTGAAAAATTAATTATTCAATTTTATTAAAATTATATTGATAATAATTGAATTTCTGCTAAGAATTTTATTATTTATAAAAGTAATTAAACTCTTCCAAAGAAAATTATTATTTATAAAAAATTTAAATAAAATTCTTTATAATAATTCAATTATTTTTAATAAAATGTGAAGAAATTTTAATTATTTTAAAAATGTTCAATGATTCATTTATAAAACTTCAATTATCTTAAAAAAATAGAATTGAAAGATTACAACAATCTTATTTTTCAGATTTAAAAAAAATTTGCGAACATTTAATTTTATTAAAAAATTTCAAGTATTTATCTTTTTTTAAATTAATGAATAAAGATTTTAATAATTAATTTTCACTCTTAGAAACATAAATTTATTAAAATGTGACTCTTTATGAAATTCAATTATCAATCAATTACTAAATTAAAATTCTTTAAAAATCTTATTTTATTCAAAAGTTTCTAATGAAATTCTATAACAAATTAAATTTTTTTAAATTTATTTACATACTATATTTGAATCAGTGACTAATTTTTTACTATCAAATTAATTACCTTTAACTAATTCAAATTTTGAGAACAGTATTTAAATATTTATAAATAGAAATTTAATTAAAGGGTGATTTTTTAAAGACAAATTAAAATAAAACTTTTTTAATTTGGTCACGAAATTTTCGTTTTGTTATAAAATTCCTGCTTAATTCCCGGTTAGTAGATTCCCTGAAAATTTGTTTTCGTTTTTCCGATTTTCAGAGAGAAATTTAAATTTACCTTTATCAAAAAAAAAAAACTTTCACGGGAATTTCAATTATGAAAAAGTTTGTTTGTAAAAACAAAAATTTTTTAAAATTTCTACTAAAATTAAGTTTAATAGAATTCTTGGAAATTTCAACCAGTTTCAAAATTCTAAATTGTTTGTTTATACAAAAATTTGATAATCTTTAAAGAAATAAAATAAAAATAAAATTTTTGGAAAAAATTTTAATTTTTATCTTTTTATAACTACTAAGTCATATAATAAAAATTTCAATTGCAACTTTTTCAAAAATTAAATTATTTTCGATGCACCCATTTAAAACTCTTAGTAAAATTCAATTATTCACCAATTACGAAATTAAAATTCCTTGAAAATTCTTTTGTTTATAAATCTAATTAAATGAACAAAAATCTCAACAAAGTTAATTATTTTTTGAAGTTTTAAATTCAATAATTTCACAATATTTTTACTAATTTGATGCCTTTTTAATGATTCTTTAATATAAATGTTTTCAAATTTGAATATCTTAAATATTGAATTGAAATTTCTCATAAAGTAAATTATTTTTGAAATTTAAAAATCTTTGCAAAATATATATTTGCAAAAACTGATAAATTTAAAACAAAGACAATATTATTTTGTAAATTCCGTCTTTATTTTCATTAAACATAATTTAAACCATTCTCCTCAATAGTTCATTAATTTTGTCTTCCCTGTTTCCAAAGTCACCACCCTCAACATAGTGGTTGGTCTTCTTTCTCCAACCTCCATTTGGTGTGTTGAGCTGTAAAACAAAAATAAATAATCACAATTTACAAGAAAATTACAAATTTTATTTCAAATATATGGTAATTAATAAAACTAATATTCCTAATAATCTCTAATTTTTAATATTTACTTTTAAAAATACCTAGATAAGAAAATATTTAACTTTCAAATAATAGAGGAAAAGTAAATTATATCAGCCAAATCTGTTAATCTGTTGTAATTTTATTTCTTCTATTTTATATTTGTTCGAGTAAATTGAAAATTTATTTTACATAAATTAAATGTGCAAGAAATTCGGAACTTTACGAAAGTGAAACGTAAAGCAAGAAAGGAATATCTCGTATTGCTCTCCAACATAATAGGAAGTGATAGACAATTAAGTATCAATCACAATGCCTATGTTGGTAATTAAAATTGAAAAGAATGGAAAAAAGTGATAAATTATATCTGTAGAAAAATACTTTACCTTGAATGGCCACAAAAAGTTGCTGCAGTACTTGAATTTAGGACCGACAGTGAAGATTTCGTGGATCAAATCTTCTGTACAGATGATGTTCGATCGTCCTGAAAAAACAAGAATATTTTTATCAATTTTTTAGTAAAACTAAAATTCAAATCGAATTTGAATAAATATTTACTAAATCCTTATTCAAATTAATTATTATTATTAATTTCTTTAACATTTATTTACTAAATAATTAACTTGTTTAATGTCTACTAAATAAATATTAAGTTGTTAAATAACTTAAATAAATATTAAGTTGTTGACTTCCTAAATAAGTATTAACTTATTTAGATAAGTAAAAAAAAAAAGAAAAATATGAAAATGTATGAATCGTGTCTAACCCAATTACTAAGAAATAAATAGGGTGTTTTTCCAAAATCCAGTTAATTTTCGATAAGATGGAAGGAAATCGCTTAAATCGACGATTGCCATGGACTTATCGCTTAAGTAGTTTATATAAAAAATAAAGTAAAAGAAAACTCACCCAATTGACTTTCAATGATCGAATTCGAAGTAATTGGTATTCTTTGACGATTGATTTTAGCGAAACCTCTCTTGTAAATCAATTCTCTGACAGATTTCAGATTTGGATATCCCCATGTGATGTAGGGATCGACAAGTCTAAGCATGTTGATTGTTGCTTTGTTCAATTTAACAAAGACTCCATTATTGATCTGAAGTAGACGGAAAAGCTTCAGAACTTTACGTACTTTTGGTGCAACTTGATTCACACTAGAATTTAAAAGAAAATTATTCTTAAACTTAAGTGTCTTGTTAAAATCGTAAGTTCATCGTTAAAAGTGTAAATCAGTTTAGAAGCAAGTTTCACGGAAAACTTACCCTCGAATACGCATAACAAAAGCCAAACGAGCCTCGCCAGGAATGTAATAATTTCCACGGTTCTTGGCTTGTCTCTTGAGCCTGATTTCATCTCGTTCTTTCATTCGGTACTCCTTTACATATTGTTCAGCGCGCTTGAAGATCTCCTTCCGTTTCTTGTAATGCTCTTGACGCTTCTAAAGTTACATGTTTAAAAATTCTAATTAGCAAAAAGAGAAATTTGTAACAAAAATATAATTAAAAAAAACTTCAATTTACCTTGATAGATGTCTGCAAGCGAACAGCTTTAGCGGTATCGCGCCGCTTTCTTCTCTTCAGTACCGATTCCGGTACTGCGGGCAGCTTCTTAGCCACGGTTTCTTTTTTCCTGTAAACAAAAAATTCCTACTTTAAAAACCACTGTTTTCTTTCCATTCTTCATTAATTCTTAATCAATAAAACTGATAGAAGAAAACGGAAAATAAGATACTTTTTCAAGTAATGAAATCCTTTATCAAAAGTGATTATTGACAAGTAGAAGACGAAACAAACGTTTCAAATTTTCATTACTAAATTAATCACTTTTTACAAAAAAAAAAAATTACGAAAAAATGACTATTCAGCCAAACTAATTCACTATCCGAATAACTTACACATTGTAAATTCGTTAATTATTGAACAAAATGTAACACATGCACTTTTTAGGTTATGTTCACTGGCAATGACATTAACGATAATGTTGATAATTTACAAAAAACTTGTAAAAAATATGTAGCACAATAGATAAAGAACATTTTGATAAATAAATTAAAGAGTTGATCGAAACAAATTTTTTAGCAAAAACACGCGATGTTGATAGATATTAAATGAAATTTTTGAGAACTACTTACGCGTCGGCCATGTCTTCAACCAGAAAGAAAAAACAATCGCTTGAACTTGTCCTTTGTTACAGTATGACAAACATGATAAATATTCCCCAGCTAAATGACGCAATGTGCACCAACTTGAGAATAAAAATTACCATCAACACCAGGGCTAGGAAGGAGAGAATCTTCACTCCCTGTCGGTAATGCGTAACATTTTCATTTTTTAGATAAATTCGAATAAAATATTCAATAATAATTGACTAATAAGTCAATAATAATTCAAACTTATCCAGAATATCATTTTATCTTTATGTACATTCAAAGATTGATTTTAAAAATAAAGCTGGAGCAAAAATCCCTGCCTTATCCACCGAATCTTGTCCTTATCTTCCCAACCGTGCACTATTAGTAAATAAAAATCAAATCAAATTTAAAAACTGCTAACAAATAACAATTTCATATTTTTACAAAACCAATTATAAACTAATTATGTTTGTCGGGAAGTTAGAACTTTATTAAAGTATTTAACATACAATCTAGTTGCAAATTCCAAAAGGAATCAATCATTATCCACCGAATCTTGTCCTTATCTTCCCAACCGTGCACTATTAGTAAATAAAAATCAAATCAAATTTAAAAACTGCTAACAAATAACAATTTCATATTTTTACAAAACCAATTATAAACTAATTATGTTTGTCGGGAAGTTAGAACTTTATTAAAGTATTTAACATACAATCTAGTTGCAAATTCCAAAAGGAATCAATCAAATCAACATCTCTAAAAATGTCAAAAATCTATTAAATGAAAATTATTTCCTACATTCATTTTTTAAAAAAGCGAATTTCGCAATGCTAAAAGGAACTGTTTAGCAAAATATTATAACCTAAAACTATTTAGCGCAATAAATTATATGCCAGAAACATAACCTAGAAATCAAAACGTCAAAGAAAAAACGGAAAAAACAATGTTCAAAAGAAGTGATAAAAATGATTGATTTTTTACAAATAGAGTGTAGAGAAGAATTACACTAAAGTGAAGTAAATAAAGTTTATTAAGTTCTAATTATTGTCACGCGTGTGAAAACACAGGGTTTAAGAAGTTAAAAGAGAAAAAGATGGAAGGAGTTTGGTGCGCGTGGATTAAGCGCACGATATGAATCCACTCCCTTTGGAGCAATTGTGATGTGGGGATCATCCTCCAAGAGAAAAGTGTCATATATTCGCTTTTAAAACTGTACAGTTTATTTCAAATTCAATTAATCGAGTGTTTTAAATTATTTCCGTGAATCGTATCTGTTTCGTAAAGTCGAATAAAATCTACTTTTTGCATTAAAAAATCACAACAGTTTTTATATGTCGGCTTGGCTACGAATGGCGGCTGTCAAATCGTGGAAAGTGCTTTCAGATGAAACAGTTTTGGAGTTTCTTGTGATTTTCGCAATTATCAATAATTTCAGTTGAGAGGGCCTTGAAGGAGGATATTAGAGTTTGCTTGAAAATTCTATGATTTCCTGTTTATACCACGTTATTAAGTACTGCTTTTATGACATCCGGAAAGGAAACCATGGGGTAAGCAATTATACGAATTGATATTTCGCCTGCTTTTTTTTTGAAGGGTGGATAGCGTGTGTAAAATATTATTTTCTCAATAAGTAAATGATAATTTCCGCCCCATTGGCATAAAATATGTCGATGGTGTTTTTTTCTATTGTTGGATCAATTCTGCGATCGGGTTTAACAAAGTTTATTTTAAGACACACAAGTCGATTGGAGAGCAGCGATCTGAAAAACTGCACTTACTTTTTTCATGTTTTTTTTCTACATACAGTATACACGTAAACCAGTCAATTGTAATTATTTTCTTTTCACGCATATTCTCTTGATTTGTAAATGTTCGTGTGATCTTTCGTAATTATTGTTAGTCATTTTAATCGAGTGTTGAAACAAAAAACCGGCACTGATGCACATGGATAAACTCCGAATGGAGATAATTATTCATTTACGGAGCATTTTCTTTGTGTCAGGGGAACACATTTAAATCGATGCATAAACATCAATTGTGCTTATTTTTTCACCCCTCTTTGCATTTCATTATTGACAAGTGTGTGTGTGTGTTAATTCGTGTATATGATCTTCTTTTGAATTAAGAACCTTGTTTATAATTACAATTTTTTTTTCTTCTCAATTTAATATTTCAGAGTTATTATGGTGTGGTGTAATTGTTTTTTGTTTCGCAAAAATTGTTTTGTTACGCAAATATTTTTTGCATGAGAAATATTTTATATCGATAATAATTAATTAGTTTGGAATTATTTTTGTAAGGGGGAATTAATTAAATTGAATTTTAGGGAACAGCCGATTTTCACGTGCAAGGCGCACGTGTTTCACATTGATCCAAAGACAAAAAGATCATGGGTGTCAGCATCCACGGCAGCAGTTTCAGTTTCTTTTTTTTATGATTCAACGAGGAGTTTGTATAGAATTATTTCTGTGGATGGCTCGAAGGTAATTAACTCTAATTGCAAGGAGAAAAAGTTTTATGCTTTTTAATTTTCTTATTTCAATTTATACAATTAAAGAATTTTTCCCAGGCGGTTATTAACAGCACAGTCACGCCCAATATGGCATTTACGAAGACTTCTCAAAAATTCGGTCAGTGGTCAGATGCGAGAGCAAATACTGTCTATGGTTTGGGTTTTTCATCCGAAGCCGAATTAGCTAAAGTTAGTTTCACAATTTAATTTAATTTTTCTTCTTTTAAATAAATTTCAAACCAAAATAATGATAATATGATGATGATGATGATTTAATTTATCGAATTAAAAATAAAGTTTTCAATTAATTAATTTTCAATTTTCAGTTCATCGAGAAATTCCATGAAGTTAAGGAAGCTACGAAACTTGCTGGCAGTAAGTTGCAATCGAATAGTTCGTCCGTTACACCAGCAACGAGTGCAAATGTTAGTCCAATTACATCACGATCTGGAATGACATCCGGCGATCAGGACTTAATTGACCCACCAAATTCGTCAATGATGAATTCCAATATGTCAGCGTCAAGTAATCAAAATTCAAATGCAAATATGATAGCTACTCAGAATAATGTCTCATCGGTTAGCAGCAGTCCTTTACTTAGTGGCGTATGTCAGGTGAAAGATGAAGAATTGAAAAATGCACTACACTCGAGATCGCAAAGCATTTCACAACAAAGTACCGAGAGTCCTCAACATCAGGGGAAATCATCTCAGCATAATGCAGCTCAAAGTGGTCAATCAGCCGAAATGCAACTCAAATACGAGAACGATAGGTTGAAACTTGCACTCGCACAAAGTTCCGCCAATGCCAAAAAATGGGAGGTGAGAAAGAATTCCATTTATTTCTAAATATTTGTCTAACACATTTAAATATGGACAAAAATTAATATTTACAAGTAAATGAAAATTATTTTAAATTAAAAATTCTAAATTTTACTAAATTATTATGTTTTAGAATTTGTCGTTCTGAAACAATAAATTGTTAATGTAATTTTATCTGTTTTCCTCATGAAATAAGTACTGGAAAATTCTTAAATTTATTTATTCATTAAATTAGATTTGAAAATCGAAATTCGTTTTTTGTTTTTGTTTTAAAATTGTCTTGAAGAGCAATCACGTGAGGGTTATTTGATATTTACAGGTGGAGTTGACTAATTTAAAGACAAATAATGCAAGATTGACTAGCGCTCTTCAGGAGTCAACAGCAAATGTTGATGAATGGAAGAGGCAGTTGCAACTCTACAAAGAGGAGAATACACGAGTGAAAACAAGATATGCGGATTTAGAAGCTGGCAAAATTGCCGAAGGCAACGTCGAAGCATTGAGGTTACGAGTTGAAGCCTTGGAAAATGAACTTAGAACGAGAAATGAAGAAATCAAAGCATTTACAATGGCAACTAAAAATAAGGACTACATGGTATGGAAAAAAAATTCCATTATAAAAATTTGATTACACAGAATTAGAAAAATTTAATTTATAAAAAAGTAAAAGGGCAAAATATTTTTTTATATTCTCATTTTAATTTTCTTCTTTCAATCTTCTTTTTATTTTTTAATTTTGTTTTCATTTTTAAAATTTCGATTTTATTTCAATATTGTCTCTATTTTTAAAATCTAATTTCTGCTTCCTCACGTGAAAGCATTGTATTTTTAATTATTTTCAAATTTTAATTCATTTTTCAATTGACATTAATTTCAATCGTCAGTAATTGAAAACGCCGATAGTTTTAATTAACATTAAATGGCATTTCAGGAGAAGAAAATCAATTTTAGATTTAAGATAAATGAGAATCAAAATTATCGCGATGGGAAATTAATTAATTCTAGTTTACGCGTACAATAGAGAAATTCCTTTTTTCATTATATTTGGCATTTAGAAAAATATGCGAAATTTTGTTTCTTTTTTAACGATATTTTCTGGTTATAATTTTGAAAGTGCTCTTCGCAATCGTCGGATTAATGAACAATGCAATTTTACAGGTTTTACAAAAGGAGAATGCCGACCTTCATGATATGTTAAATGTTGTTCACGAACAATTGGAACTTGCATTGGGTGCCAATAAAGTTCAAAAACAAAATTTGGACACATTAAATACCAGATTAGCTGGACACATTCAAGATTTAGTCACGGTACATCGAGAAATTTCAAATACGTTACAAACTTAAGAGTCCTTTTAAAGAGACTTTTTTTTATATCGACCATTAGATTTATATGTGCGAATGACTATATATTAATTCTACAAAAGGGTTGTGTTGTAGCTGAATACCTGATTTAAAATCGCACTATAGAAAATTTACTGTCGTGGAGTAAATTTTTTTTTAAATCATATACTCAACGTTTTAGTACTTTGAAGTATTTTTAAATGACAGATAATTTTTTCTGGCATTTTTTTAAAAAGTTTTTTTTAGTTTTGAGACTCTTTATCAACGTTTCGTAAGTTTTACGAAATTTTTGATAAGAATTTTTAATTTATTCTTAATTGTAATTTTTTTAATTTATTTAAATCAGAATTTTCCATAAGAATGGAAAATTTTTCTCAAACTTAACATTTTTTGTTAGAGGTAAAAATTTCTTTGAACAAATTGAATTTTATTTTCCTTGGAAATAAAAGTATGCGTTATTAAGGGTTTTAAAAAAAAAATATTCAAAATACTGTGTTCATAGAAAATTTTTATCTAAAAGTACTGAAACAACATGAATTTTGAATTTTGAGATAGTTGTTAAACATATCATAAGAATTCCATTTTGCACAACAGCATCTAGTGTTTTCAGTACACAATTCTATCTATGCAAGAACACAATTCAAATGAGGAAGAGATGAAGATGAAAAAAAAGATGCACAATGATAGTACGAGTTAGTTATTTTTTATTCAAAAATCTATTTTAATTTTTAATCGTAAATTTATATCGATGGAGAAACAATTCTATCGCTACTATTAGTCATAAGTTGCTTTAGAAAGCCATATACATAACTAACAATTTATTTTCATTTTTCATACAATGATTCTTGTGCTTCCAATCGAAATGAAAAAAAGTATTCGAATAAGCGTGTTTAAGCTTTATTTTAATTTTTCAAAGCAAGAATCTAAAATTGCTTTTATTTTATAAATTTTCTATTCAATGGGAGCTCTGTACAAATTAGTCTTTATTTTGTGCACAAGATTTTTCCCAAAATATAATCACAAACGAAGACCAATAAATAAAAAAAAAAAATAATAAAAATAAACACTTAGTGGAAAAAGTAATTGTGAGCAATATTAAAGTAATAAAGAAGCGAGTTAATAAGAAAACTCGTGAATAATTGTCACATTTAGTGTTTAGTAGAATTGTTTAGAACAAAATGAATCTAGAAGTTAAAGTGATCTGTTACTTGCACAGAGTTCCTGTTGTAATATTTACCTTGTAATGTCAGAAGTAATTTTCATTCGAAATTCAAACAAACATTTTCTTCTAAGTACTAAATATTTATTTTTCAATATATATTGTCTGTACCGAATATTTTTATTAATATTAAAAAAAAATTTCGTATTAGAAAATATATTTAAAAACGTATTTGAAAATGTGTTAGAACATGATTAAATTTAGTATTCAAAAGAGATTCAATATTAAAAAAGTATTTATTATTAAAAACATTTTTTACTAATATTTAATATTAATAATTAATGAGCCAAATATTGTATTCAGAGGATAATATAATTTCGAAAGAATGCACATTAATTTGCTGCTTCTGACATTGCAAAAGAAAAAAAAAAGCTCAGGTGTGAAAGGAGATAATTTGCAGAACAAAATAAAAAATATAGATACAACGATATTCAGGACGATAAAATTTTAATTTAAAAAAAAAATTTCTCATCAATTTTTAGTGACGAGAAAATTATTTTAATATTATTCTTCTTAATGTCCTGAAATATTCATTCGAATTATTTGTACAATTAAAATTCACTGCGTAGTTAAATATATTTGTGATTTGTCCAATATTTAGAATTTTATTGACAAATATAAAGATAATTTTTGCACATCATGACAAAATGAGCATTATAAAAAGAAAAAAAAAGAAGATTAAAACTCAATTTTCCAGCCACTCTGTGAAAAATACATTTTAAAGAAAAATTTAAAGTTAGACCGATTAGAATAGCGGAAGCTTTAAATATGATAATTTATGATTGAAAAGGAAAAAGAGCAATTTTTATTGTATTATTGATGCTTTATATAGGCAGAAGAGTAAGAGGAGGGGGAAAAAAATGTTAAAGAGATGAATTTTAAATTTTGTGGAATTGGAGGAGAGCCTCGCTTGCCATAATATTGTAAACTTATTAATAATCCACGTGAAAGGCTTCCAGCCATATTGCTAGTGTTGTAATTTTCATAATTAAGGAACCGTTCATTCTCTTTCAACTGACAATTATTTATTAATTGTTTATTCATTATTGGTTGGATCGCTTTAATTGTTAAAAATGCAACCCGTGACGTGATTGACTTTAAATTTTAAAGTAAAAAAAAAAATATGAAAATTTTACCGAATGTAATTTATTTTACGTTAATATTATTGTAATTATATTATATATTATAATTTAGTTTAATTGAAGAATACTCGTACTTTTAAGACTAATGTTTTCATTAAAATAACATCTCAGTGCTTCTGTACATTCGCTTTAGCAAAGATTTTAATCCAGAAATGGAAAGAATATTTTTGCTTTCCAGAACCAAAGAAACTAGAAAAACTCGTTCTCTCTCTCTTGAGATTATAAATTTAGATCATGTAAATTATGTGCCAGACTGAAAGTTTTGTCGAGTTTAAACGCACATTATTTTAGAAAAATGTATAATTTAACGAAATAATTCTACTTTGCTCAAGCAATCGTTGAAGTACGAATAACTGACTTTCTACAAAATATTTAGTGTCATTGTCAGTTAATTATTGAATTAACTTCTTGTTTTTACCAATTAATAAGTATTAATTTTTTATTAAACTAAGTATTAATTTCTATTGAAATAAGTATTAATTTTTATTAAAATAAGTATTAAATTTGTCTAAACAATTAACCGTTAATTATAATCATATTAACAGTTTATTAATTGTATTAATATAATCATTTCATTTATATTATTCCTTTTATTTAACTTATAATTTAGTTTCTTAACTTTAGAGTTTAGACTAGTGTAATTAATTGTTAATGTCAAAAAAAGAACTGAATTTTATTGTTTTCACAGTGAACGGTTCTTTAATAAAAAAAGTCTGCTTATTATTGTTACAAAAAAAATTCAATTTTGAATCTCAGTCTTGGTTTTTTTTTCTTTGGAAAAACTTTAATTTCACAGAACGTGCCCAGATGAATTTGTCGAGGAGTCGTAATAAATATGAATATACTGTAGTCAAAATGAATTTTTTTTTTTTTGAGAATTATATTGACAGTGTAAGTCATCTCTTGTATAAAAATCAAATTAGTTGATTGATTTAGAAAAAGAAAATGTTTGTCATAATAAAACTGTTGCATTTTATTACTGATATGAGAAAAGAGATACTTATAATAGAATGAGCATTTTTATCATTAGCGTATTAATAAATAAACAATTTGTAAATTGACTGTATTCTTTTTTTCTGAAGTGAAATTTTTGTAAGAATTATTCAAAAACAACAAAAATTGGCCAAATCTCGAAATGCGATTTTATAATAACATCGAAAATTGGAACAATAATTCACTGACTGCGAAAAAAAATATTTGTACTTGTTTTTTAAATTGTATAAAATAGACAAAAAAATTAATCAATTCGAAAAAGAGAAAAAAAAATGTACGCCGATCTCAGTGAAACTTGAAGTCAATTTTTTCTTTTGTTTCTACGAAAGAAAAAATATTTTCTATCGAGAAAGATTTTATTACTTTTTTTTTTAATGTAACTTTTTTCTCCAATATTTTCTAATACGTAGAAGGAAAAAAAAATGATAAAGCTAAATAAAAGTAGAGCTTTATCCTTTTTTTATACATTTATAAAAAGAAAAAAAATATTGAAAATTTTTTTTTTCGACGAAAAAAAAACAAAACAAGTTTGTACAGAAAAAAAAGTGGACATTGCCTTGTGCAGTGAAACGCTATTATTGTTCACTGCATAATTTTAAGAGTAAAAAAAACTTTTCGAGACATTTGACTTATATTTTATTTGTACACGTTTTTGAAGCTATTTATACGTTAGAGAATGTTTTTCTTTTTTCTAATATTATAAGAGAAGAAAAAAAATGTATGCAAAGTGTTTTTTCGTTTTTTGTTTTGTTTAAATTAGTTTTTGAAAGCATCTGAAAATGTAGAATTTTCTGTAAAACGAAATGAGAGGTATCAACATATAATATACTTTATGAAATGGACGTTTAATATTTTATCCTGAGAAAGTTATAGCTCGTTATTGTAATCAATAATTGTCCTGATATGTCACAATCTGTTTCAGAATGACGCACAAAATTTTTGTAATTGAACCGTCATGAAATGCACAATAATTAACGTTACATTCCTGTTGCATTTGCATAAATCACAATTTTGATGCAGTAATTCGTTTTATTTTTCCATTTAGAATTTGGACCAATGTAAAATTACTTTTACAGAAAGACTTTTTAATTTTTTAAAAATAAAATTTGTATTTTTATTTGCAAATTAATTAATTCTTTTCTTTATTAATTAATTCTACTTTTACATTGATTTCAATTTTCGTGGAATATTTTTTAACAATATTTCTATTTTATTCAATTAGTAGAGGAAAAATTTGTATTTTATTCGAATGCAATGGGAAAAATTTGTATTAGAATGATAAAAGGCTGGAAATCGATCGTGCTCGTTTTATCGACGATAGATTTTACACTTTTGCTGACTTTGGTAATTGTTGATAAAAAAAAACAAAGAAAAAAGAAATACCGACATTGTATTTATTGATTCATCGCCCTGACCAATCGTTGGATTTAGCCGCGATGATCAGTTCCGAGTGTAGAAAAGAATTTTTAATATAATTAATATTATAGGATCATGCCACTGATTTTTATTTATTTATTTTTTGAAATTATCCTTATTTTGTTATTCAAGAATTTTTTCTTGAAGTTTTACCATTCGATATTTACAACAATTTTTTCAGAATTAAATTATTTAATTACTGATTGCAAAGAAATAATTTTGATCATCTGCAATTTTTCTTAAATTGTACACAATATCGTTCTTTAAAAATTAAACTTGTAAGAATTTTACATGTTTTAAGAATGTTACGACGAAATATATTTGCATGGAAATAATTCCTCTGGTGTTTATTATTTATCGAACAATCAAAAATTTCTACCATTTCTAACGGTATTTTATAAAAGACCTTCTTTGTTCTCAAATGAAAATTAATTTGCTATTAGTAAGATTATGTAAATATTACGCAATTGCAAATAATTGAATTTTATTCTATTTCTAAAAAAAATGTTTGCGATATTTTCCTCTAAAATGAAAATTGTTTTCAGTGGCATGATCTGAGAGAATTAAGATGAAAATTAAAAAAAAATATATGACTGAAAGTTACTATGTACTAAAAAACAAATGAAAAAAAATAAAAATAAAAAAAATAGAAACTGATTTGGACTCTATAGGGTTTAATGTTAAGTAATTTTTCGCTACAAGGACTTCGTAGTCGTTATCGCAAACGAATTTGTTACATATATGAAGTGATATGAAAAAATCATTGAATATTGAATATTATATACTCAATGCGTTGTTCCAATGCGAAATGCATACTTTAAATAATTTAAAGCAAAATTCTGAATTAAATAATAATAGAAATAATTATTCTTAATATTAATAATAATAATATTATTATTAAGATTAATGTTAATTTATTATATTTATTAATTATTAATTTACTATAATTAGTAATTAATAATAGTAATTAATATTGTTTCTATTATTATTATAATTATACAATACGAATTGGAAACCATTTGAAAACTTATATATGATTCCCAATCAATTTTTAAAAAATTAAATGTATTATTTTTAAATGTATACATAATATATAGTATACAATATAAAGTTTATAATATATTGTAAATTATATATTATTTATACTTGTGAATTTAAAATTTTTTCTTTTCGATATATCATGTTCCTAACTTTGCACTAGTAACAACATTATTGTATAGAATATTATTTTACAAAAAAGAAAAATGGGATATGAAATAAAAAAATTAAAAAGTCAGTTAAGATATAACGTTATTGTTATTTATAATCTAATATTTACAGAGAAACTTAATTTTACACGTTTTTATTGTATAATTTTTTTGTTGCCTAAGAAGTAAATTAAAAATAACATATTATATACGTATGAATTTTAGTTTCGAGCTGTATAATTTCGAACAAACAATTAGTTCAATTACACTGTTTTCCCTAGCAGAGAAGTTCGTGTTATTCCCGAAAGCACTGATATTATCATTTAAAGCTCGTGGTACGATAATATTAGCATGTCACGTAACTTTCTCATGCATATCGAAGGCAATTCTTTTTTTTACAATTTTTTTCTCTCCTTTTAATATAATATAAATTTATATATATACACAAGATGATTTAATTTCTTAAAAATATTTTTCACATACATTTAAATCACGCGATAATTATTGTCAAATAAAAAAAAAAATTGTGAATTATTTTCATATACAAATAGATAATATAATAGTATTTAAAATCTGAATTTTAAAAATAACTTATAATTTGAATCACATTCAATTTAAGTATTTGTAACAAGTTTGGAATTTTTATAGTGTTATTTGCATTTTTACACGGAATATTCCACTGATATCTCATTTTTGTGTTCTTTAATTTCTCATAAAAAAGTTAAATTTTTTTAAAAATTTTTTAAATGTTAATTTTTGGAAAGTATACAGATTTTTTTTTAATAATTCAAAAAAACTCTTTGGAACGATTTAAATATTTTTTTTTTTGAAATATTCCAGCAATTGTCTTTTGAAATATTTTACAATTCTGAGAAATGTTGATTTCTTGTTAATTATTATAACAACAATTGAATAAATTAAAAATTATTATCAAAATAATTGAATAAATTATTGTCATAAAAATAATTAAATAACTTATTAATTATCATAGAAATAATTAAAGAAACTATTAATTATCACAAATTTAATTAAATAAATTATTGATTGCCATAAAAATATTCAAATAAATTATTAATTATTACACAAATAATTTAATAAACTATTAATTATCACAAAAATAATTAAATAAATTATTAATTCTTACAAAATTTTCATTGTAGTATTTTAATTAATAAAATTGTCTTGGAAATATCTGTAGAAATAAATTTTTTCTAAAAAATATCACAAATACTTTATGCAATGGAATATTCAAGGAATGTCAATGGAATATTTCGTGCTAAATGTCAAATTTTTTATAACGTTTTCTTAAAATTGATTTCTTTTCGCCTGAACACAAATATTAAAACTTTAACAAAATTCACGAAATACTATTAAAAACAAATAGGAATTAGCAAATTTTTCGATTTCTAGAAAAATCATTGATTTAAACAAATAAAAATTGATAAAATTGTTATGAAAATATTCACGTGGTAGGAATTCGTTCCACTGGCAGTTCCATCATTCATTGAAGATTGTTGTGACATTGAAGCGAGATGAACCACTGAAAAAAATATTTATTTTATTTCTTATAATTCCCTTATTTAATAATTAATTTGAGAAATTGTTTTAAGTTTGGGAAATTTTTATTTCAGAATATTCTCAGCGCAATTAAAATTGAACAGTATTTAAAATTCAATGAAAACAATTTCAAAATTGGAAATCATTTTTAAAATTAATTAAACAAATTTCACAAATAGTGAACTTTAAATAATGATAAAATAATAATAAAATAAATTTAAAAATTAATTAAGTAAATTTAAAAATTGAAACAAATTTCAAATTTATTGAATGAATTTCAAAATTGATACAAATTTTAAAAAATTAATAAAATTAATTAAATAAATTACAAAAAAGAAACAAATTTAAAAATTGAATCAAGTTAAAAAATTAATCAACCAAATTTTATTTTTATTGAATAAATTTCAAAGTTGAAAGAAATTTTAATATTGGTGAATCAAATAAAAAATTATGAAAACAAAGAGATTCGAAAAATTAATAATTAACGCCTTAATATTTAAGGTCTATAAATAAATAACTTATATTGAAAATTTCGTTTCAAGTTATATGGGGAAAATATTAGTTGGGAAATGAAGACTGGAGCATGCTAATTGGAAAATTTGTCAATTTCCTCACGAGCTGACGGAAGTTATGGAAAGCAATCTTCTATGCCGGAGAAAAATTTTAACTTTATCGATAATATTTTTTCCAAAACAAATATAGTCACTAAATTTTGTTTATAAAAATAGAATTACTTTCGTAAAAAAAATATATATCGTGGAATATTACTTTTTGCAACACTAAAATTTTGATTGTGAAACTTTTAATTAATTTTTTCCCTTATCAATTTTACCTGGAATTAATTTATCGTCTTGAACTTTTGTCCTTGCATATTCATCAGCTTTATTTTCGTCTGGAAATAAAAACAAGAAATTTATATACTCTTTAATCTGAACTTAAAAAACACTTTGAAAAAATTTTATTATTGTAATTTTCAGTATTTTGCAAATTAAAAAAAAAATTTAACAAAAACGAAGCAATCATCATTGTTCAAAAAAAAAATCAATCCTCTTTCGTTTCACTAAATTATTGGCAACCATTAATTAATAGCATTCTTTTTTACAGCGAATATTGAAAATCTATAAACGTATGGAAATTGTTTTCTTTATAAAAGTTTACATAAAATACCGTAACAGTATATTTTCTCTGGTCTTTAGAATTTACAATTTTAAATTATATATTATAAATTTTAAATTATAAATTATAAATTGTAAATTGTAAATTATAAATTATAAATTATAAATTATAAATTATAAATTATAAATTATAAATTATAAATTATAAATTATAAATTATAAATTATAAATTATAAATTATAAATTATAAATTATAAATTATAAATTATAAATTATTAATTATTAATTATTAATTATTAATTATTAATTATTAATTATTAATTGTAAATTATAATTGTAAATTCGATTTTGTAAACTGTAAATTTCAAATTTTAACTTGCAAAACTCTAAATTTGAAATTGAAAAAGTGGAAAAAAGTTTGAAGAAAATTAATTAGTGGCATAATTTCTAATACTGGGTGAATATTAGTTTTTGTGCGAAGGAAAAAAATTCAAAAAGTAGTTAACCTACATGTATCGTCAGTTGTAAATATAAAAAGTTTTGAAGGTTTACTCCATCCATCACGATTTCTTGATGAAACTAGAGCTTCGTAGAGAGTTCCTTGCTGTAATCCAGTCAAGTTGAAAGATCTCGTATGCAATGGTCCGATGGCGTTACTTCCACTTGGAACGAATAATTTCACCCAGTCCTCACCTTTCTATAATGTCAAAGAAAAAAATTAATTCCAAATAATTTACTCTATTTTTATTATTAATTTTTTTTAAATATAATTATTATTAATTGTATTAAATACTATTATGATTTAATAATATATTTCAAACCAAAATTATTCCCTCATTTAGCAAATTTAGGTTGAAGAAAATTATTAAACAAAAATAATTCTTTACAATTTAACTTTAAGTGGAAAAAATAAGTTTTTTTCCGAATAACTCAAAATTGATTGCACTTTGTTAAATTAACGTCAAATTTGACGAAATTAAAATCAATTAGTTCGATACAAATTAATTGGGCGTTTACTATATTGTTTAAATCAGACAAAGTTTATTTTTATTTTTTTAACTCTTTTTTTAATTCTTTTTTTAATTATTATTTTATTATGTACTCTTACAGGCCTCGAATATTATGACTTTTTCGACTTTTTTCGACTTTTTTCAAATAATGCAACTTTTATCGACTTTTAGTAAAAAATTGCGACATTTTCGACTTTTCTTCCAAATTTTGCGCCAAAATACATATTTTTGGTATAAAATGCAACTTGTTTCGATTTTTATACAGTGCAAAGTATAACTTATTATAGACAAACTTTTGGACGTTTATTTTTCAATCAGTTTTCTAATTAAATGTTTCAAAATATTTCAATTAAAAAGACATTGAATAATTAAAATTCTGTAAAATTTAATTAAAACTAAATCATCTTTTCAAGTGTTTTTATTCCAATTTTTGAAAATTAACTTCTAAAGCATTTTAATTGAAAATTTTTCAAATAATATTAAATTATCAAAAATTATAATAAATAATCGTCAAGTGTAGATTCAATAAAAATGAAAATTAATGAAAAATATGTTTTAAATAAATAATATTAAAATAGTTTACAAAAGAATAATTCTCTGAATTATTACGTTCTAATTTTTTTAAATTCAATTATTTTCAATATTTCCGAAAATTAAAATTCATACAAGAAAATAATAAAATTAAAATTGTTCAAAATTATTTTCAACAATTTGGAGAAAATAATCATATATTCAAAATTTTCAATTACAATTCTTGATTAACAATTTTGTTTTAAATTATACAAAATTCTTCAATTATTTTTGAAAAATTATACATTACAATATTTATAAAAAATTAATTTTTACAATTGTTTTATTACAATTTTTTAAGATTCAATTACCTTCGAATAAAGGAAATAGAATTTTTCAGAAATAATTTATTTATAATTACAATTATTTGAAAAATTTGATTTATTTTTTTCTATTTTTAAAAAACTTAATTATTTTTCAAAAGATTTTGACAAATTTTGACATATTTTTTAAGTGTTTTGCTGAATTTAAATTAGTTTTGATAAGATTTGACCAAATTTCAGTTTTATAGACATTTTTTAATTGTATTTCATTGTAAAACTTTTTTGTATTTTTAATAAATTATTTAGAAATATTTCTTTATTAAAATTTTTG
Organism: Leptopilina drosophilae; assembly: GCA_032873175.1. Taxonomy (NCBI): domain Eukaryota; kingdom Metazoa; phylum Arthropoda; class Insecta; order Hymenoptera; family Figitidae; genus Leptopilina; species Leptopilina drosophilae. Next base: position 18,329,200 of record CM065481.1, read on the forward strand.
GAAATAATAAATATTATATAATATTATTTATAATAATAATAATAATAATAATAATAATAATAATAATAATAATAATAATATTAATATATAATAATAATATATAAAATAATAAAATAAATAATAAATAAATCTACCTTAATTAATATCTTTAAATAGAAAAATGTAAGGTTTAAATTATTATAAAAAATTGTATTCTTTATACAGCATTACTTTATAATTTTTCAGAAATAATTTATTTATAATTAAAGTTCTTTGAAAAAGTTCATTATTTTTTTCATATTTTTAAAAAACTCAATTATTTGTCGTAAGATTTTGACAAATTTTGAATTATTTTTTAAATGTTTTAATCAATTTAAATCAGCTTTAAAAATACTAGACCAAATTTTAATTTTTTTATACATTTTTGAATTATATTTAATTGTAAAACTTTTTGGTATTTTCAATAAATTATTTAGAAATATTTTGATAAAGTTAATTTTTAGGAATTTCTTTTTCAAAATTTTTGAAAATTTTCTATCTTAATTAATATATCTTTAAGTAGAAAAATTGACGGTTTAAATTATTATTAAAAATTTGATTTTTTTTTATTTAAATAATTGAATTTTTGAAGAAATTGCAAAAAATGATTACAATAAAGAAGCAAGAAGTATTTGAATATTTATTTAGCAAAATTATACAAGTTTTGATTAATTTGAATTTTTGTGACGGCACTGAATTAAATAATCGCCTTTTTTCTATTTTTAATCGACTAAAGCGACTTTTTTTGTTCGTTAAAGTCGATCCGAGGCCTGCACTTATTATCGACATAAAAAAAGATAAATAAACAGAAATTTATAAAAGAAAAAAAATACTATTTAAGTCAATCCGGAACCGGAATGTACAAATATTAAAAAAATATTTGCCATAATTTGAAATTATTTTCTCACCTTGTAACGTCGAAACCAAAATTGATATTCAATAATGGAACTGTAGCTATCAACTTCCCAAATGAAGTTATAAGCAGTTTTGGAAATTGCGTGCGATTCCTTTTTGAAAATAGCCGGATTTGCAACACCCGATAATTCAATGACAGTTTCCGCCGAGCCCAAAGAATTTGTCGCATTGCAAGTGTACTGACCGTAGTCATAAATTACCACTTGTCTTATAATTAAACTGTGAACATTTTCATTCGTCTGCTTCACTATTCTCTGCGAATAAGGCACTTTCACGTCCTTAAAATACCATTCCACCTGAAAAAGAACAGAAACATCAATTATCAATTTTCTTTTTTTTTTACTTTTTGGAATTACTTTTTTTAATTATTCATTAAATAATTTACAACTATAGTTTTTTTTGTGATAGTTCTTCAAGAATTGAGTTATTTAAAAAGAAACTAATATTGTCAAAAATAGTAAAAAATAAAAATTGAAGGTTTTTTTTGAGAAAAAAAAATATTTTCTAAAATGAAGAAGGCTTTAATTGATAATGAGCTATAATTTCAATTGTCTAGGTAGAATTTTTATTAATAAAAATTTGAGTACGTGATTGTCGATACAAATTGGTTTAAACATTGGTCAAAGGGTGGAAATTGAAATGATTGCTTGAAATACAGTGATGCAGCAGCTTTGTGTCGGTAATATATAATTAATTGAATTATTCTCAATTACTCACCTTCGCCTCGGGCCAAGCACTGACCCTGCAATCAAATTGCACACGTATCCCAGGAGATGCGTGAATCCACGTCTTCCTTACTTCTATTATTGGTTTATCTGTTGACATGAAATTAATCAAATTGTATTAATTTTCCTTTCTAATTGCTAAATCCTAATCATATCTCTATAACTGAATGCTCTGAATTTTTACTAATTATCAATTTCGGTAATTAAAAATTAATAATAATTAAAGTAAATAATAATATTAATAAACAGTATTTGTAAACTGTATTTTATTTGTAAATAAAATTTTTCTACTAATAATTAATATTTTCTACTATAAAATAAATAATAGAAATTAATATTTTTACTAGCAACAATTCGCGGGCGGCTAACTTCTGACTCACTTTTTTTAAAAAATAAAATTGTCAATTTTAAAAATAGTGTAACGTAAAAATTTGTTAATTTCAATTTTTTTTATAAATTAAAACATGAATTTGAATATATAGTTTTAGTAAAAACAAATTCTGAATTTTTATATCTTTTTTGTTTGACTCGTAAATTATATAAAATTACCGCACGAATCCTAATACTAAAAACCTATAATTTCTTTCATTTCTGACAAAAATTTCTTTTTAAATACATTAAATTTTGAACAACTATCATAAAGTAAATTAATTATTTAATGAATGATTTTACTTACATATTTTAAATTTAAATTCAAAAGAATTGCGTTTACAATTTTCATAAATGGATCAACTTCAAAGGCTTCAATTTAAAGTTTTAGAAAATTAAAATTTTCAATAAATTTAACTAGAAATTTCAAGAAACTTGGCTTTTTGTAAAAATTTTAATACTTAAAATTCATTTAAAAATAGTTTCACTTTTCGATATATGTTTTAATTAATTTTATTTAGAAGAATAGAAGTATAGAAAAATGTAATTAAAAACATTTTAAAAAATTGAATTTTGATGAAACTACGAATGAATGCAGAAAAATTCAATTATTTTCAAACGTAATAAAATTCTTATAACAAAATTCAATTATGTTCAAAATTTACAAAACAAATTTCTTCAAAATCCAAATTATTATCTTTATGAATAAAAAAAATTCTTTTTTAAAATTCAATTATTATAAATTTTTTAATAAAATGCATGCCAAAATTTAATTATTTTCAAAACTAATAAAAATAAAAATTAAATTATTTTCAAACGTAATAAAATTCTTATAATAAAATTCAATTATCTTCAAAATTTACAAAACAAATTTCTTCAAAATCCAAATTATTATCTTTATGAATAAACAAAATTCTTCTTTAAAATTCAATTATTATAAAATTTTTTAATAAAATTCATATCACAAAATTCAATTATATGTTCAAAATTTACAAAACAAATTTCTCCAAAATCCAAAATATTATCTTTATGAATAAAAAAAATTCTTTAAAATTCAATTATTATAAAAAATTTTAATAAAATTCTTGCCAAAATTGGATTATTTTCAAAAGTAATAAAAATAAAATTTATAACACAAAATTCAAATTTGGTTCAAAATTTAGAAAAAAAAATCTCGACAAAATTCCAACTATCATCTTTTTAATAAAAAAATTCTTCTTGAAAATTCTATTATTTAAAAAGATTTTCCTAATTTCAATGATTTTAAATATCCACCATTTTAAAAAAATTACCCGAAAGAATTCAATTATTAAAAAACAATTTTAATAAAATTGTTAAATTGTTAAAATTTTAATTAAATTATTTTCATAAATAATTAAAACTTCACAGGAATTTAAATATTTACAATTTTTTTATAGTAGTTTCTTCTTAATAATACAATTAATTTCAAAAATAATAAATCGCATCGCAGTATTTGAATTATTTTCAATACAATTTTAAGCAAATTTCTTGTAAAATGAAAGTATTGTAAAAAATTTTATTAGAATTAGTCAATAGAATTAAATTAATTAAAAATTTGTTAATATAATTCTCTATAAGAAATATTCAATTTTAAGAAACATTCTATTATTCAATAAATAATTTACTTTTATATTTAAATAATTGAATTCTCGTAGAATTTTCTATTAAAAATTGATTTGAAAATAAATTTAAATTTAATAATAATAGAATATAGGAAAATAATTCTTAAATAGTTACAGTGTAACAATATTCTCATAATATAAAATAATTATTTTAACACTCAGTGCTCTTTAATTTTTTATAAAAGATAAATAACAAAAATTAAATATTTAAAATATTTATAAAAAAAAATAATTGTTTTCAAATAATTTGACAATTAAAAATATTTGTAAATAAATTTAACCTACAATTTTTTTCTTTATTTTCTAAAATTTTAAAAATTTTCCATTTCATTTTCAATTAAATTTTCTAATTGACAAAAAGAATTTATAATTTTTCCTTATTTCTAAAAAAACATTTAATTTTATTAAAACAATTAAAATTAAGAAATAGAATTAATGCAAATTATTTTCTTATGATAATTTTCTACAAAAATAATAAGAAACGCGAATATCTATAATATTTGTCTTTCCAAAAAAAAGAGTTTCTAAACAATATTATTATTGAGAAATAAAAATTATGCACAAAATGAATATATTTTCTATTTCTTAATCATAATTTTTTAACAATTAAGAATTAACAATTTTCCAGCGTTTTTTATAAACAAAAAGGAGAATAATTTGTATAATAATTTGGATCGGTAAAACAAAATTTATTTTTGAGAAAAACAAAATAAACAAAATGGATATATTTTTTATTTGTTAATCATAATTTTTTGAAAATTTTCTAATTTGCAATATTATTTTATTGTAATTTATGAAAAAATATTTGCATATTTTCATAGAAATCTATTACTAAAGTCAGTTTTTAATTAAATTGTCTTTAAAAGTGAAAAAATGTTACTTAAGTCAGACGTGTTTCTCAATATTTGATTCCAGTTTTAAGTAGAAAATGAGCGTTCAGGACAGACAAAAGCTTAATTTATGTTTATTTTAATTTTTAAAATCAGTCGTTGGTAAATTAATTTTCGATTTAAGTAGAAAAAAAATTTTTTCCCGTCCAAAAAAAATATTTATCTTTCAAAATATTTATTATCAAAAAATTTATTTTTAAGTAGAAAAATGATTCAAATCCGACAAAAATCAGACAAGTCCAATTAAATATTGTTCTAAAGTAAAAAAAAAAAATGTTTACCCTGAAATATTTTCAATTTCTTCTAATTCTATTTTGAGTATAAAGCAGTTTCCAATTAACTAGGTTTCATTTTAAATATAGAGAATGAAGACGTTTTTACTCAGACAGAAAGTAGTTAAATAATTAATTTCCGATCTAAATGGCGCACAAAATTATTCCAAAACGATAGAATATTTTAATCAAACAGTAAAATTAGTAAAAAAAGAATTACTCAATTCAAACAACTATTCATTTTTTAAGTGTACCAAAAATTGAAGTCACCAAAAAATACTTTAGATTTCTGCTTATTTTCGCAATATGACACTGAGAAAATAATATATTTGAATCAAACATAATTATAATTATTATAATTATAATTATAATAATAATAATAATTATTAGTATTATTATTATTATTATTACTATTATTATTATAATAATTATTATTACTATTATTATTATAATAATTATTATTACTATTATTATTATAATAATTATTATTACTATTATTATTATAATAATTATTATTATTATTAACATAATTATTATTGTTATCTTTGTTATACAGTCAAAAATTATGTTTGATTTAAACATAATAATTTTTATTCAATACACAGTAAGTTTGGTTAAAAAAAATTGATTTTAACTTAATAATAAAACGGGTTTAAATTAAACAAATTTTTTTGGTTGACTGATTATGTTTGGTTTAAAATTTTTTTTTCTCAGTGCGCAGTAGTGTAAGACAATTTAAGTCGGAAAGAAATTTTCCAAACTGAATTTAATTGAAATTCAGTCATTTTTTTCCCTTTTTCTTTTCTCCACGTAATTTTTTTTCTTTGAAAAAAATGCCCTTTTTACGTGACTGATTGTATAATGGGAAATTAAGAGAAAAAAAGTCTCAATTAAATGTCTAATTTTAGAATATAATAGAGCGTAAAATCATCATTTGTTCTTGTTGAGAATCTTGATTAGCTATGATGACTCGGTCGTCTTTTATTAGTGAGAATGAATCACCTAGTGTGACAATACAATGAAGACTGGCAATTGAATCTTCTCTTGCGTTTGATCAATTAATCGACAAGGTGATTGCAATTTGATTCGATAAATTAATTAAAATTGCTTTTCTTGCATGCCAAGATCTGATTTACATAATTACTTTTCAACAACTGCACGTCTTAATTAAACTTGATCAAACCAACACTTTATTTGAATTCAAGAACTTCACTTCGCAGTTTATAGAGCCTATCGTGAACTTTGTCAAATGAAATTCAATGAAATTTTACTCATTATAATGATTTATGGGATAAAATTTAATAGTTGATAATATTTATTAATGTATTTCTTTCTGTCAGAGTTTACTATGTACGAATTTAATATTTATTTACACGATATTATTACACTTAATAAGTTATTAAAATGCAGACTTAATTTTTTTTTATACAATTTCAAATATTTTATGTTTTTACAAAAAAAAAAAAAAAAATGCTAGAAGTATATATAAAAAAATTTAAGAAAAGAATACGAATTGAGCGACTTACATCGAATTCGGAGATCAATAGTGGCAAGAGCCGGATCTCCCACTCCATTGTCTGCTTCACAAGAATAACGTCCGGTTTGATTAATGTTGTCAGTTCTAAATCGAAGACGATCTCTGTGGTCGAGCAGTGGAATCACCTCACCCTTTTGTTAATTTTGCAAATAAAACAATCAACTTGAATATTAAATTTAATCGTATCCTATTATTTCATTTAATGTCATTAACATTTTCACTCTTGATATATTGCTTTTCTTTTCATTTTTAAATTAATTATTTCAATTATAACTCTCAATATTATTTATTAAAATTTTTCATGTATTATTATGTCATTATAATTCTTAATTCAATTATATATTATTTTCCACTGCTTTTTATTAATTTATATTTCAGTATTTATATAATTTATTTTCAAAAATATTATTTATCCAAATATGAATTTTTGAATAATTTAATATTCAAAATTTTGTAAATTCACTTTATTAAGTCTGAAATTAATTATTACCTATTTTCGAAAATTTTAATATTTCACAAGAATTAAATTACTTTTTATAAATAATAAAATTCCACGAAAGAATTCAATTATTTAAATAAATATTAGATTTTTTTAAAAAATCAATTTTTCCAATAAAATTTCACGAAAGAATTCAATTTTTGTCTTAATTCGTTATAAATTATTACAAAAGAATTAAATTATTTTCTCTAATTTTAATAAATTCTTCAATACCATTCAATTATTTTTAATACAATTTTAACAAAATTCCATAAAACGATTCAATTCTTTTAAGAAAATAAAAATTTTTTGCAAAAATTTAAATACTTTCAATAAAATTATAACAAAACTTCCTGAAAGAATTCAATTCTTTTAAGAACATTACAATTTTTATGCAAAAATTTAAATACTTTCAATAAAATTTCACGAAAGAATTAAATTTTTTCCTTTATCAGTTATAAAATTTTTCAAAAGAATTCAATTACTTTCTCTAATTTTAAAAAATTCTTCAAAACAATTCAATTATTTAAAAAAAAAATTTTCACAAAATTTCATTCAACAATTCAATTCTTTTAAGAAAATCAAAACTTTTTGCAGAAACAGAAATCCAAATACTTTTAATAAAATTATAATGAAATTTCAAAAAGAATTTAATTTCTGTTTAATTTTTAATAAATTCTTCCAGACAATTTAATTATTTTTCTAAATAGTAAAATCTTTGCAAAAATTCAATTATTTCCAATGAAATTTTACGAAAGGATAAATTTTTTCTCCAAATTTAATTTTTTCTTCAAAAATTCAATTATTTTTAACACAATTTTGACAAAAATTTTATGAAATAATTCAATTGCTTTAAAAAAAGGAATTTTTTTGCAAGAATTCAATTACTTTCAATAAAATTTCCCTAAAGAATTCAATTTTTTTCTTAATTCGTGGTAAATTTTTAAAAAGAATGAATTCTTTTAAAAAATTTATTATTTTTTCAACATGTAATTTTAAAAAAATTACATTATTTTTAGAAATAGTAAAATTCTTTTTCAAAAAATAAATTATTTTTAATAGAATTTTAACAAAAATTTTATGAAAGAATTAAATTATTTTAAAAAAAGTAAATTTTTTTGCAAGAATTCAATTTTTTTCAATAAAATTTCCCTAAAGAATTCAATTTTTTTCTTAATTCGTGGTAAATTTTTAAAAAGAATGAATTCTTTTGAAAAATTTATTTTATTATTTTTGAATGTATTGTAAATTTTATAGCGACGATGAATTTATTTTTATATAAACAAGAAAATTCTCAACAGGAATTCAATTATTTTCATTTCAATAAACTTTAATAAATAATTAAATATTTAATATTTACAATTATTATTAACAGACACGACTATTTTTAAAAAAAATTATTTTGTTATTTCGTTTATTTAAAAAACTAAAAATTAAAATTATTAAAAAAAAACTACAGTATTTTCGCAAAACATAAAGAAATTCTTCATAAGAATTCAATTAAATTTACAGAAACTCTAATAAAATTGTTAAAGAGTGTTAAATTTTCTATAAAAAAATTTAATAAAATTTTAACAGTAAAATAATTAATTTCAATTATTGACAATATCGATTACATTTAATAAATAGTAAACAAATTTTTTTAAAAAGTTTAACTACTTAATTTTTATAATCAATTGTTTTTAAAACAAAGCTTTTCAAAATAATTGAATTCTCTCAAAAAATTTCCACTAGTATTCTAAAAGTTTTAATAAAATTCAATAATGGAAAGTTTAATTTCAATTCTTAAGATTATTAAAAAACTTTAAAGAAATTATTTACACAATTCTATAAACTCTTAAAATTTTCAATTACGATTACGGAAAAAATTACTATATTTTTTTAAAAAAATTCAAAAAATTTCTTAAAACGAATTTATTTTGGATTTTAAAAAATTGAAAAAAAATTATTTTTATAAATAATAAAATTTATTGAAGAAATGCCATTATTCTCAAATTTTTTAGCACATTTCTTTGCAAGATTTCAATGATTTTTAATACATTAATTTTTAAATAGAAAATATTTCAAAAGAAAAGGTATTAAAATATTTAGGAGAAAAAAACAAACAACTAAAAATAAATTTTTCAAAAATGAAACTTAAATATTATTTTTTTTACTGTTTAATTATTTTAAAATTAATAAATTTTTCTAGTAATTACTTTTACAAAATAAGTGGTAAATTAATTTTCAATGGAAATTTATATTAAACAAAAAAATTATTCATATCCATTGAAAATTAATTTTAAATCAAAAACTATAATTTACCTTCTTTATTATTGTGAATTTATTTGAAATTAAAAATTAAGTAATTTAATTTGGGTTATTTAGTTATCCACTTATGTTCCATAAGAATCGCGGAAAAGTGAAAATTATTTTCGAATTAATAATGAATTGAAATTTGTAAATTGTAAATTAATTTTTAAAGTGAAAAGTTAATTGACATTTGTAAGTTAATTTTAAATATTTAAAAATTAATTGACATTGGTAAGTTAATTTTAAATATTTAAAAATTAATTGACATTTGTAAGTTAATTTTAAATATTTAAAAATTAATTGACATTTGTAAGTTAATTTTAAATATTTATGAATTAATTGACATTTGTAAGTTAATTTTAAATATTTAAAAATTAATTGACATTTGTAAGTTAATTTTAAATATTTATAAAAAAATTATTTGACACACATATTGTAAATTACTTTTAAAAATCTCTCCTTTTGAACTTTAGCTGTAAATGGAAAAAATGATAATTACTTTAAATTTCCAAGAGATGATTGGTACAGGGATACCTTTGGCAACACATGCCATATCGACTGTTTCCCCTAAATTGATTTCGAGCTCTCCAGATTCTGGAAGTGGGTGGACACTGGGTGGATCTGAAATTAATAGATACCTATCAATTTTTTCGCAGTAAAGTTATTTCTCGTATTTCCAAAGTAATTAAATATCGGGCTTTTAAATCTCGCATTACCCAAAGCGCACATTTCAAATTTCGTATTCACGTGATTCATATTTTTGTCAAAAAAAAATTCAAAGATAAAATATGAATTTTGTAATTTTTCAAATTTTTCAAATTTTTTTTCCAATTCCATGAAAATTTTGTTTTTAATTATTTTTTATCTATGTTTCAAACCATTTATATAGTTTGATTAAAAACTTGGCAATTTTTTTAAAACAATTCGTTTTCAATTTATTATTTCAAACAATATTATACTATTCTCATTAGCCTTATTATTAGTATCATTTTATTATAAAATTAAATATTATTAACTATTATTAAATATAATTATTATTAATATTTATATTTAATTAACTTTTAACAGTCCAAAAGCCATAAAAAATAAAATTATTATAACAAATAATAATGTATAAAATAAATCAAAAATTAAAATTATAATAGAAAATAAGAAATGATTAAATAAGAATACAAAAATAGTAAATAATTACTAATTTTAAATATAAGCCTAAACCTAATGAACTATAATAGCCGAATAATAAAAAAAACGTCAAACACAATTTTTTTTGTCAAATAAAATTACTTTCTTCCTCTCTTTTCCAAATTAATACATCTGCCACAAAAAGGTCCTAATTACTCGCGGATAGTTCCCAGAGTTCATTAGTTGAAACAAAAAAGAAAAAAAAAACAGAAATTCTTTTTTTCCACGCAGATTAATTAATTATTGTCAGAAACAGGGTAAATCCTTTGTCCCAATGGGAATACCGACACGAAAACCATCTAGAATGATGAGTACAAAAAATCTCCAACAGATTGCACTTGAATTCAATAATTATTAATAAATAACATTTTTTCATTTGTTTATTATTTTTCTAAAATTTATGTTAATTATTTTTTTTATGTTAATTATCAAATTTTTTTTTCTACTTATGTTTAAATTTATTTTTAGTTATTTATTTCTATATCTAATTTGTAGAATTTCGCGCAGTAATGATTTTGTATCAAAGAAAAAAATGTCAATTTTAATTTCTTTTAAGATTCAATATAAGGAAAAAATAGAATTATTTTTAAGCAAAAGTAAATATAAAAAAGAAGGAGAAGGCAATTTTTATTTTTAATTTTCAATATGAGGGGAAATGGGATTATTTTATGCAAATCTATTTTAAACAGAAAATTATTTTGTGTAAAATTAAATTAAATTAGTGAAAATCACCAAAATTAAACTAATTTTACTCAAAAAATTGAAAACTACATTTAAATTTGTGCAAAAAATGAAATTTTTTTTTTTTTTTTTTTTGAAGAAGGGAAAAGGGAGAATTGAAAAGTATTTTGCTGTTATTATGAAACTTACACATCACTTCAATGGCATGAATTTGAATGACACCACCCCAGGGTGCAGGACGAGAAGCATTGCATTTGTATTCGCCGGTATCTTTTTGTTGTACCCGATAGACCTCGAGGCTCCCATTGTTCCACAATCTTACCCGCTCAGGTGGTACAACATTTGTGTCATCACTATCAACGAGCAATAATCCATCTCGCCACCACATTACTCTTGTCGGTAGTTCTAAATGTTCTGAATCCGAAAAAATAAATTTTTTTAATTTGACGAGATTTCATTTTTTTATTCTTTTTACTCTCAATATTAATAAGCAATGTTAGGTGAACAAATAAACAAATAAACAAATAAACAAATAAACAAATAAACAAATAAACAAATAAACAAATAAACAAATAAACAAATAAACAAATAAACAAATAAACAAATAAACAAATAAACAAATAAACAAATAAACAAATAAACAAATAAACAAATAAACAAATAAACAAATAAACAAATAAACAAATAAACAAATAAACAAATAAACAAATAAACAAATAAACAATTTAAAGAAATCAAACGAAAAGAGGTAAACAAGTAAATAAATTCATAAATAAAAAATAAACAAATAAATTAACAAATTAACAAATTAACAAATTAACAAATTAACAAATAAATAACCAAACAAATAAACAAATAAATATACAAATAAATAAACAAATAAACAAATAAACAAAATTAAACGAAAAGAGGTAAACAAGTAAATAAATTCATAAATAAAAAATAAACAAATAAACAAATAAATTAACAAATTAACAAATTAACAAATAAATAACCAAACAAATAAACAAATAAATATACAAATAAATAAACAAACAATAAGTAAAAAAATAAATTAAGAAATAAAAAAAGCTAAAAAGCAAACAAATCCTTAAATAAATACATAAAAATAATCAAATAAGTCAAAAATGAAAAAATAACAATAAAAAGAATAAAAACTAATGCAAATAAAAATGCAAAAAACAAATAAAAAAGGAAAATGCAAAAGTAAAAAAACACAAATAAATAAACACATAGGCAAATAAATATAGGGTAGTTTTTGACAAATAGAATATTTATTTCTGAGAATGAGTTTTCATTTGAGAAGAAATTTTTTTTTTTAAAGTCAAGAAACGAATAGAATTGAATCGTAAATTTTGAAAAGAGCTCAACGTGAAAAGGCGTAAGTCTCATTTTCACATAACAATTGACAGTGAAAATGACTGACGGTTTTTATAGTTGAGTCCTTTTTTGAAATTCACGATTCAATTTAGAAAAAGGACATTTTTTCACTTTTTGTATTTTCTTATATTGTATTTTCAATATCAAGTAGGTGTTGAATAGTTTAAGTCGCAGACATAAAATTTCTAAACTTAAACGATTTTTTTTTTTTTTTTGAGGAAAGTGCAAAAAAATATATTAAATTCAGACGTGTTTTTAAAGTTAAATTTTCGTTTAAATAGAAAAGTATGTTTTAAGTCAGACAAATTGAAAAAAACCAAAAAGAAAAAAATTTTCAAAATAGAAAAATATTATAATTCTCTAAATTTGTTAAACTTTAGTAAAAGGAGTATTAAATAAATAAAGAAATGAATAAAATAAAATTTAAAAAATAAATTAATTAAAATATATGAATAAAATTAAATATTTCAATACGTGAATTTTAATAAATTAGTAAAATCAAAGACTAAAATAATATTATTTCTCTTATAAAAATTAATTTTTTTACCGATTACAGACGTAAAAATCTTAGAAAATTAAATATGAATAAGTAACAAGTAGTCAATTTAATAAATAAATAGTTAAGTAAACAAATAATTAAATAAACGAATTATTTAATCAAATATGCAGGTAATGAAATAAATAAATGTTTAAAATATTCTAATTTCAATAAATAAATAATTAAATAGAGACAATTATAAGAAAATTACCTACAAAAATAATGAATTTAATATACAATACGAAAAAAAATTAGCTAGACAGTGAAACATAGTACGATTAATAATATAAATTTCTCCTTCACTTGTAGATAAATATTTATACATTGTCGTTTAGTATTTTGTGTGCTTTTGTCATTATAACAAAATAGAGTGTGTATACAAAAAAAAATCCTCACATAACTGACATTTTTGATTAATGTTATTGCGACCAGTGTTTGATACACGTGCTCAAGCAAATAAACGTTAAATATATCGAAAAACCTTCAAATTAATCTCTATACAATTAGAATTTATCGATTCCGTCTATCATACATACTTAAATGTGTTAATTTCTATACTTATACCCATTAATTGTAAATACAGTATTGAAATTAATTGTCAACGTATTTATAATAATAGAATTTGTTACGAATTTAAGGGCATGTTAAAGTGGTAATTATTTCTATTCAAGTTCGTTATTAAAAAATAATAGAAAAAAAATATTAAACATAAGCGTTATTCGAACCTTTATTGTAAAATATTCAAATAATTGAAAAAAATAATAATAAACAGAAAAAATATTTAACCGCATTTAGAACTTTCATTGCAAAATAATCAATTAATTTAATAATTAAAAGTCATAATAATAAATACAATATTATACCTGAATAAAAGTAAATAAAAAAATTTATAAGGTCATGTAATCTTTTTTATTTACTCATTTATTTATTGTATATATTTATTGTTTTATTTATTGTTATATTATATTATTAATAATAATAATAATAATAATAATTATAATAATAATAATTATAATAATAATGATGATTCTATCACTCGTTTTCCAAATTAATTAAGTGTTAAAGTTAACGATCACTCCGAGTCAAGTATTATTTTTTCTTTTATTTAAAAAAATAATTATAATTACAAATTATAAATGTAAGAAATAAGATAATAATTTATAAATACAAAATGAAAGAAGTTTGTATAAATTTATGGTTAATATGATTTTAATTTTAAATAAAAAATCACCTAACAATTTTAAATTTTCAACTATCAATAAAGTTAAATTAATCATTAAACTAACAACGAAAATTGAAAATTAAAATTACAATTGGAATTAAATAAATAAATTAGATAAATAAATTTAATTTTCAATAAAGAAAACTACCTAATAATTAAAAACTTTCAAATCTCAATAAATTAAAAATTAAACATTTAACTGACAATAAAAATTGAAAATTAAAATTACAATGGGAATTAAAAAGACTGATATATATGAAACTTTAATCCCTTCAATGCCGAATTCAATTTTCACTGCCTTTTTACTCCGAAAAAAATTATGTCAAAAAAGTCGAAAAAATTCATTTGAATTATGTAATTTGCACAAAGAAATTAATAATTTTTGATTGAATTCTAAAATTCAAGATTCAAATTTAAATTCAATTTCCAAAATTTAAACAATAAATAAACCCTTCAACCCTAAAGACAATGGGAATATTTTCGGTTATAATTTTTATTTACTTTATCAAATTTTATTTTCCACAAATATTGTACATCAATTACTGTTATATTAACGTTGTGTTATAATTAGTCAGTACTAAATTGCACCCTCTTATTTTCCATTATTAATTAATAAATTTATATCATAATTTTGATTATATTACGTAAATTTCATATGAATATTTTATATTATCTTTACGATATACCTTTTTTATTACTAAATTGCCTTTTACAATTTCAGATTATTAATTTTTTATTCTGTGTTTATTATCATTTATTTATTTATTTACTTATTATTATTTATTTATTTATTTACATAACACTCTCACTTTTTAAGAAAATTGACAACGTTTCGGTGGTCAGATTCGTCACCATCATCAGGTCACTTTAATAAAAAATAATATTCAGATAAATACAAAAATGATATAAGAAATTATAAAATTAAACAAAATTAAAAATAATTTTTACCCAGGTAAAATCAACAAACAAACATCACTTTAGTGAATTAAAATATTAAAATACAATAAATAAATAATTAAATAAAAGTTAAAATATTTAATGGCCAAATTTTACGGTTTACCAAAAATTCACAAAGACAATGCACCTCTTCGTCCAATTATTTCTCTTATAAATAGTCCAACTTATTTTTTAGCCAAAATCATATACGAAGAATTAAAAACTGTAATTCCTTTACCAAAATCTCATGTGAACAACAGCTTCGAGTTAAAAGAAAAATTAAAGGATATTACTGTATTGCCAAATTTTGTATTACTTTCTCTTGATGTTAGTTCACTTTTCGAGAGCCTAAAGTTCTGAACGTTCAAATGAACGAAATTTATTTATTTCTTCTAAAAATTAAATTTTTGTTGCAATTATTTTGCGTTACTATCCAAAAAATTAATTATTGAGCTTCTAAACGTAAAATTTTAGTTTAAATATTTTTTTTTATTAGTAATTTATTAAAATATCTTTAGTAAAAAATATTTCGTTTATTTGAACGTTCAAAACTTCAGGATCATCTCTTTTCACTAATATTCCATGTGATTTAGTTATACAAAGCCTCGATAGAAGACACAATATAATTGACAATAACTGTAAGATTCCCTTTGATGATATTATGAATTGTACAAAATTTCTGTTCGATAATACATATTTTATATTCGATCCGTTCATAAAGATCAAGTTAAACTTTTCATTAACACTTTTAATTCCCTTAATATTAACCTAAAATTTACGTATATGAACCGAAAATAAATAATAAAATTAATTTTTTGGACAACAAATTAATAAAAAACAATAATCAACTCATTACTAACTGGTATCAAAAATGCATTTCTTCTAATAGATTGATAAATTATTTTTCACGTCATCCAATTTAACAAAAGAAGAATATTGTTTACAATTTGTATGGCAGAGCTATCTCACTGTCTCACAAGTCATTTCATAAAGAAAATATAAAACGAATTTTTGAAATTTTACAAAATAACGATTATCCGTTAGAATTTATACAAAAAAAAGTAATTTTTAGTTTTTTATACAAAAAAATATTAAACAAAGAAAACATTCATCAGTTTACAAAACAATAGATAAAAAACATACTGATAATATCGTTACAATTTATCAACAACTACCTGAGGTTTGTATTCCTTATAATGATATTTATTATGAATTATCTAACATTTTAAAAAAATGTAATTTATTGTCTATTACAATTTTGGAAAAAAAGCCTAAGTTCTGTAATAAAATTAGGAAAAGACTTGACGGAAAAGTGGGATAGAACTAATATTGTTTATAAATTTAATTGCAAATAGTTGTCTAGCTACGTATATTGGTGAATTGAAACATAGCTTGAAAAAAAAATAAGTAAACATAAAAATAAAAACATCGAATTATATTTTTATTATTATTTTCAATGCATTTGAAAACATATTTTGGATTGGGGGCCAATTTTCCCATAATCCGTTTCCCAAAAAAAACTTTTCCCAAAAAAACTTTTTCCCAATATTAAGTTTCCCAAAAAATAAATTTCCCAAAAAATTTTCCCAATATCAAATTTCCCAAAAAATTTTCCCAATGTTAGATTTTATCCAAAATGGATATTGATTATTGAGTTAGAAGAAAATAACAAAACAGCAACCAAATTTTTCAATAATTTCTCGTAGACTGAAAAAAATATTTTCAATAAAATGACATGGAAAAAAAATTTAGTTTTGAGTAATTTCAAAGAAGATAATTTTTGTTTTATTTTTAATCTTTAAAAATAATCAATTTAAAAGGAACAATTCAAATAATAATTGAATACTTCAATCTTAATAAATATATTACAATAAGAGATAAATGTTTTGCTTGAAGAATATTAAATTTTCTTTAATATATGAGAGTGATTTAAAAGAAATATCTTAAAAGAATATTAAATAAATAATTATTGTAATTATTTTATTTATTATTTAATTATTATTTTTCATTTCATTTTTATTTGATTTATTAAATTTAATTAATTAATTTAATTATTTCAATAATTAATGAAAATTATTCTGTACTTTATTCAAAATAAAAATATTTAATAAAAATAAAATTTTAACTAACCTTGAATTTCTTGTACGCATTTATTTTTCTGTATTTTTATTGATTAGAATTTAACGCGTATTAATAAAAAGATGTATAATTTAAAAAATAATTAACCATTATAAATTAACAAAAATAGACTTTAAGGTTTTTTCACAATTTCCCTGAAATTAAGATTCAACCGTCTTTTGTTTTTCCTTGAAAAAAAATTCCGTAAAAAATAATTTCCGTGAATTGACATCTTACGAAAATGTATGTCGCGTTGGATTATTTTTTTTGGGAAATATTTTTTTTGGGAAATTTGATATTGGGAAAAATGATTTGCTTGGGAAATTAATTTTTTGGGAAACTTGATATTGGGAAAAATTTTTTTTGGGAAAACATTTTTTGGGAATAATTTTTTTTGGGAGAAAAATTTTGGGAAAATTGACCCCCCACCCATATTTTGGTATGAATATATTAGAAAATTTTTTACAACGTTTCTGATAATTATCTTTTTCACTTTTGTAATTGTTATTTAAAAAGTTTCAAATCTGCTGTAAAAAATTGTATTTTTATTATTATTATTATTATTTTCAATAGAGGTTTGAAGAAATATTACAAAATTTTTGCCAACTTTTCTGACAATTATAATTATTTTTTTTATTCTGTAATTGTAATTTAAAAATTTGGAAATCTGGTTTAAACAAAAAATTATTACTATTCTATTTGTAAATAAGCCGTAAGGGCAAAATTTGCGCCAGAAGGCTCTGAAAGTTAATTAATTAAATAATAAATAATATTTTCTTTTAAATTCAATGAAATACATGAAATAATATACAAAACATAATTCTGGATTTTAGCAAGTGTAGTTTAAATATATGCGTATAATAATAAAAAAAAGTAGAGATATAACCGCAGAGAGTGGAATATTAAATATTCCGAGCATATGAAAGTGTGTGTGTATACCAGAAATATTCTATCCGTGTGAAATATAGTCCCTTACTGACGACATAATCATGCAGTCAATCACACATATGTATCGCGTATATGAGTACAGGAGCAGATCAATCGATCATGCATAATCAAATTTCAAACCAAACTACTACACACAAATATATGTGAATAGGTATGGAAGTTCACACACATATTGAAAATAACTGAAACGAACAGATTGTAACCTTTCGTTTCAAATTGCATTCTACATTTAAATGACAATAAAATATAATGAAAATTACGTGGAAATCGATGATTTTAAATATAACACACATGATTTTGTCTTTCATTGAATAAATCTATTACTGTTCGAAAATTTTTACTAAATTAGGTGTGAAAACGATTTTCGATAATCAGGGTTGCCACGAATATTTAATTTTATTTTTCCCTGATTTCCAGACAAAATTCTCACTTTTTCCCTGACCATAAAAAATATTCTGATTCACTCTAAAAATTATTAGATACTCAAAAAAATGTTCTATTAAATTTATTTACAAATTTCATTAATTGTGAAATTATTCAAAAATATAAATAACTAAATTTTTAAATAAGTATTTAATTATTATTTTTCCACTGGAATTAAAATTCTTCAGAACATTCAAATTCAAACCTTTTTGAAACTCAACAATTTATAAGAATATTATTAAGAAACATAAATAATTCTTCATGTTTTGTTATATAATTTAAATAACCATGAAATTTTCCAAAAAAATTTAATTATTTACAAAAATCCTAATAAAATCCTTCGCAAGAATTCAATTATTTTTAAAAGTAGAAAATTTTCTCAAAAAAATTCAAGTATATTTGAAAAAATTGTAATAAAATTTATTGTAATAATTCAATTATTTTCATAAACAATAAATCGATTATTCGGTAATTTCATTTTTTAATCAATTTTTATTAGGAAATTTTAGAAAAATTCTATTATTTAAATTGAAAAATAAATTATTTATTGAATAATTGAATTTTTGTTAAAATGAATTCTCATGAAGAATTTTTATCAACAAATTTTTGAATAATTGAATTCTTTTGACAAATTTTAATAAAACTTTTAAGAATAATTACATTTTTCGAGGAATTTGATTAAAATATTGTATCCAAAATTAATTAAAATCCTGCGATGAGTTTTATTATTCACGAAGATAATTTTTAAAAATTTCCAAAAATGTTATTAAAATTTTTTGAAAATAATTGAATATTGATGAATTCTATTATTTATAAAGATAATTGAAATTTTAACAAAAATTTTTCAACATAATTGAATTTATGTGAAGAATTTTATGACTTTTGAAAATAATTTAATTCTTCCAACGAATTTTATTCAAGTTTATAAAAATAATTGAATTACGGTGAAGAATTTTAATATTTCTAAAAATAATTGAATTCTTGAAAAGAACTGTGTTAAATTTTTTTAATAACAGAACACTTGCGACGAATTTTATAAAATTGTTAATAAATAATTGATATTTTTCGTAAAATTATTTGAAATTTTTTATATTAAATAATTGAATTCCTGATGTATAAATTTTATTATTTATGAAAATAATTGGTTTATTTAGAAGAAATTCATCAAAAATTTGGTAAATTATTATTGAATTCCTGTGAAATTTTTCCAAGAATTTTATTAAAGTTTTTAAAAATAATTGAATTTCGTAGAAGAATTGTATTATTTATAATAATTGAAATTTTGACGAGAATTTTTAAGAAAATTTTTGAACATAATTGACTTTTGGAGAAGAGTTTTTTATTTTTAAAGATATAATTGAAATGACCAGAATTTTTAAAAATTTTTGAATATAATTGAATTTCTGCGAAAAATGTTATTACTTTTGAAAATAATTAAATTTCTGAAATTGTTTGTAACTTTTCCAAAATTAAATTTTTTTAGTATTTTTTATTAAAATTCTTTTATCAATCTAGTATTTATGAAAATTGTTAAAAATTATTCATTACATAATTTATAAGTCATAATTTTATGATAGTTCTTTAAAAATTAAGTTATTTAAAAAGAAATTATTGTCTGAAATAGAAAAAATTCAAGGTTTTGTTTTAAAATTTGTGGTTATTTTTATAGTTTACAAGGCAAACAAAAAAACATCAAAATTTAGTTTTTTCATGAATTTCTGAAATTCGATTTTTTCTAGTACTTTTACTAAAAATCCGTGAACAATTTTACTTTTGCTTCTGAAAAATAAAATATTTTTCGTGAAATTTTTAATAAAAAAAATTTTTTTTTGTTAGGCTCAACAGAGTTATTTAATTAAAATGCATATAAAATACTTTTTTTTAGTAATTTAGTATAATTTTTTTACTCGGAGGAAAAAGAATTGTTAATATAGAACAAACAAATTTTTTTTTGTTATTACAAAATTTTTTGTTACCTCAACAGATTTATTGCTATTAGAAAAAAAATTGAATTGTTAGAAAAAGAAAATAAATTTTTTAGTTTGATATTAACAATATTCTTGTGAACGTAACAATTCTTTTTCTCCGTGAATTTAATTTTATTTCTCTGCAAATAAAAAAATAATAATAAAAATCTTACAAACAATCGTCGACTACGAAAAATTTGCATTTCTATTTTCAAAACACAAAATTTATTTTCTTTATTTTCGATTATTATTCGTCTTAGAAAAATCATCAACCTCGATGACAACAATTTTTCCCCAAGATCTTGTAAATAATTAATTATTCAATAGAAAAATTATTTTAAATTGCTGAAAAAAATATTTTCAAATTTTATTGAATCTGAAAAAAATTCATAATAGAGATTGAAGAAAAATTCTCAAAAAATGGCTAATTTTTTCCAAGACAAGAACTGGAATAATTTTAGTCTTATTAATTTTAATTCAAAAATTTAATTAATAATTTAAATTTTAGTAAATTAATAACAATTTTATTTTAAAAATCTAAACAAATATAAACAAATAAACAAATAAAAAAAACAAAACAAAAAACAAATAAAAAAAATAAATATAAAAAAATATAAACAAATATAATTTAATTCCGGTAGAGATTTTTTCGAGTTTTATAAAATATTTATATATTTTGAATAAATATTTGAATGGAAAAAAATTGTCAACAAAATTTTGGAGGAAAATTTTTTTATTAATTAAAAAAAATAGTTGAATGGCATTTTTTTGTGCTTTTAGACGTTGACTCTTGCTCTTTTTGTTTTGTTTTGGAGCGTAATTGATGTCTCTTGTATATATAACTATTACAAGCTTTCGTGATCTCTCATGAAAGCTTTTAGTGACCTTCCTTAATCACTTCTTTCAGAACTAGTTACAGTTTCTTTTAAGACTCAATGTGTATGAATGTTATTGTAATTCTTATTTTCTCATTGGAACGGAAAAGACTCATTATTAAATTTATCTGCTTTTTTTTTCTTCCATCTATTTATGTGCAAGAATATTGTTTTTTGAGCAATTATATTATTAATATCAATAAAAGGTTTTTTTCAAATAATAAATAATAAAATTTTTTTTAAAATAAATCTTGTTTTTTTTTGCTTTTTCAATTTAGAGTAAACAGGGGTGAAACAGACTTTTAGAGTTTTTTTTGTTTTTTAATAATAATAAAAATATAAATAATAATTTTAATAATAAAATATTAAATATTAAATAAAGTATAAATATTATTATAAATTTTTAACTATTAAGTAATTGAAAATTTATATTTGTTATTTTTTTCAATTTGCGAGAAAATAGATTATTCAAATTGAATTACTTATATTTTATAAATAATAAATATTGAATTTTTATAATAAGTGAAAGGATTACCATTGAATAGAGCATATTCATTGCATGATGGTAACACTACAGTGTCATTTTCGTAAGTTTTCACTGTCGTTGGAAGGCTTCTGGCACCTCGACTCAATTGAGTGTATTGTGTACCTGCAATCCAATAATAAATTCTATAAAAATTATTATAAAAAGTTTTATTAGAATATTTCCATTGCAACTAGATTGCATAAAAATAGTTCAACGAAAATTTTATTCTAATAAAGTAAAAAAATTTCTAATACTAAAATAATAATATAAAAAACTAAAATAATAATAATAATAATAATAATAATTTTATTATTCACTATTTTTTACTGTTCACAGTTATAATAATAATGATAACAATAATAATAATAATAATAATAATGATAATAATGATAATAATGATAATAATAATAATAATTATAATATCATTAATTTTTTTTTTCATAGGGAAAAGTAGAAAAATGTTGTTGACAAAATGTTACATTTATTAACAATCAAATCTAATAAAATGCATTATTAATTTAATTAATTATAATATTTAAATTATTAACTTATAGGTATAAAAATATCTACTTCTAACAATAAAAATAATTGAATAATAAATCATTGCAGAAAAAAATGATAAGTCCAAATATTAAACAAAAATTTGTTTTGAAAATCAAATTAGTTTTTAAAAAACAATAAGTTTATTAAAACATAGTCAGGACATAAATAATAATAAATAACTAAACGTAAAGCTTAAAAAACAAAATGTATTTCTTCAACAAAAAAAAATTTCGACAAAAAATTTCGATAAATAAAATATTTGTAGTAAAAACTTTTTTACGAATTAAAAAATATAGCGAATAATTAAAAAAATTTTATATATCTAGAAATTTAATTAATAATAATTGTATTACAACAAAAATTATCTTAAAGTTTCGAACGTTTAAATGAACGACATTTTTTTTCTTTTTTCTGATTTGTATTTCTTTGCAAAAAAAATTATTTATTTAGATTAAAATAAATTAATTCTTATAACTAAATAATGCTTAATTTCAATTATTTTTCTTTTTTGTATAAGAATTTTCAGAAACACTTGAAGTGAAAGAAAAATTCGTTCATTTGAACGTTCGAAACTTTAGCCACATAAAAAAAACAATTTGTACTGAATAATTGATAAAAAATAACCGATTAATTGTTTATGAAATGAATAATTACTCGAATCGAATAAATTTTTCCTTTGAGTCAAAGAACTTCTTTGAGTTTACAAGTTAGTTAACTTGTATTCGAATCAATAATTTCGGGATTTGAAACAAGAACATTGGAATAAAATTTTTTTTAATTCAAGTAAATATTTAACTGATAATAGTCAAGTAATATCGTTTATTTGAATCAAATAAATTTGTTTGCAGTGCAATTTTAAAAATGATAGATTTAATTATTTTTAATTAATAATTTTTATTTTAATTTTTAATTTTTAATTTTTAATTTTTAATTTTTAATTTTAATTTTTAATTTTTAATTTTTATTTTTAATTTTTAATTTTTATTTTTAATTTTAATTTTAATTTTTAATAATTAATAATTTTAATTAATTGTTATTTATGTTTTTTTCATTTTATTCATAACTCGGACGTATAATTGTAATATAATTATAGATAATTTGTGACAAAATTTAAAAACCAGAATTTAAACAAAATTCAATAAAACGGAATCGAATTAATGTGCGTGTCAATTTTACTCCAGAAAATTCAATATAAAGTGTTGGACAACATATTTACTTGACAATTAAAAAAAAATTTTATATATATATATATATAATATATTCATAAGAATAGAGTTACTAGGTTCGGTGCCCTCTTTATGTGAGAGTTGTTGTAACTTGAGGTGACCCAATAAAAAGTGCACATGAGAAGCAATTTATTTATACAAGAAAATGTACTTATACTTTCTATTTTTAAAAGTAAACAAAAATTTTTTCCTCAAAGTAACAAATATATTAAATTATTCACTTATTTCATTTTATTTTTATTTATTTATTTTTGTTAATTTAAAATAATAATTCAAAAAAAATAATAATAATTAAAATTTTTTCATTCACAAAATGGAAAACAACATTTTATTTTTGTTTGTTATACTGCTTATTCAACGTATACAAGAAACAAATAAAATTGAAAACAAACGAGTGAAATAATTAATTTAGATTATGCTTTTTAATCAAAAACTGGGTTAGCGGGTTGTTGTTGAAAATGAATGATGAGAGGAAGAGAGAGAGAGAGAGAGAGAAAGAGGGATAAAAATATATACTATATATTTACTTGTTGAAAATAATAAGCGGTTGATTGCGAATTGAATTTATTACAAATTTCACTAGAATAATTGATTACTGATTAAACAATGGCTTTTGTCAACTGTGTGTGTGTGCGGTAATATTGTAAATGTATTTTGATAAATAAACTCTTTATAAAATTTGTCATTTAAAATTAAATAATGCATCAAAGGAAGATTTTTCTCTTCTGACAATTAAACAAGTTCGAAATTGAGTTAATTTTTGTTATTTGCGTTTATTAATTTATTGTCGGGTAATAGAATAATTTTCTGAAAGAATTAATCTTTTATTACGTTTACAATGCCTAATTATTATTTATTTGCTTATTTTTATTTATTTAGTTTTCTATTTTTCACTCTACTTTTCTTATATTATTAGTTTTTAATTTTATCAATTATTTATTATTTATTTATTATTTATTTATTATTTATTTATTATTTATTTATTATTTATTTATTATTTATTTATTATTTATTTATTATTTATTTATTATTTTTTTATTATTTTTTATTATTTTTTAAATTATATTTATTTATAATTTTTTTTATGTATATTTATTTTATTATTAGTTGATTATTTTTTTAATTCATTTCTTAATTTTTCCTCATTCATTTCTATAATAATTTATAAAATATTAGAAATTATAAAATCTGTTAGTTTATTTTTTTGTAGTTTTACATTTTTTAGTCAATTGTTTTATTGTTTTAATTCATTTGTATAAAAATAAATTACTTATTTACAGATTTTTAGAAATTTATATTCTGTAAAACTGACGATAAACTAAAAGAAAGATAATAAAATGAAATAAAATAAATGAAATAAAAAAATAGAAGAAAAGAAAATATTACAAAACTAAAAAAAATGTTTATTTACGAAAATAACAGAAATGTTTGATTTAATTTAGCAAAGGAATTTCTAGTGGACTGCTTCTGAATGTAAAATTATGAATGCTTTGTATTAATAATTAAATTGGCATATATGTAGGGTTGCATAATTATTTGTAATTATAATGTTGCTTGTAAATATCCGGTATAGTGACAAACACTTCCGTTTTGATTATTACAGTGAAATTCCTGTTACACTATAAAGGTTAAAGGGTATTTAAGTATCGGTTATTTGATTTCAGTAATTGAGAGCAATTCATATTCCATATATCATAGTTTGTCATTTTGCCAGTCCAGTTTTACCGGATGTTAGTTTCAAATTTGTGCGAGAAGAGGGAGAGTGAGAGAGGAAATTGTCAAGTGCACTTTCCACATGATTATTAACTTCTAATTATAATGAAAGCACATTTAAAGTCATTTTCACACCTTTTAACATACATTTTCTTCAACATTTCTCGCATTAACTGCAATTTTAACGTAAAGAAAAAAAAGAGGTCAAATTTCTTTTTTGAAAAAAAAGATAAATTTTTTTTTCACTATGCTTTTTAAATATAAATTTATTTGAAAAAAAGTAAAACATTTTTTTTTATTTCTTGATATTAATTGTAAATAAATTAACAAAATGATAAATTTTTTTTATTTATGCTCTTTAATACTGAATTTTTTTTGAAATTTAAAAACATAACATACATTTAGAAAGCATAACATTTTTAAGAAACAATAAATTTTTTCTTATAAACTTTGTGACTATTTTCTCTCAAAATTTTTCTGAGGATATCAAATTGAGACTAAAAACGAATCAAAACGTTGCTTCGTAACTATTTTGATAAAGATTTTTTGTCTCAATTTGGTAACCTTAGAAAATCTGTGGCTTAAAAATTGATTCTTTAATTTACTCAATAATTATTTTTTTATATATTTTTATTTTTTTAGTAAATAAACGAATAGAGTAGAGTGGGTTGAAAAAGTCTTGGGGCTTTTATTTAAAAGTCATACAAACGAAAGAGAAAAATATAGAAACAAAAATTTATAAAATAATATTCTACCAAAATCGTAAAGTAGCTTTTTTCCCCCCATCAAGTGGGGAAAAACAACCACTTGCAGTGCTTTCGTAATTCTTCTTCTTCTTTTATGGTTTGCAAAAAATTTCCAACTCAAGACTAATAACTAAACTTTCAATGGAAATTAGAAAAAAAATTTAATTCTGATTTTATGACGTAAAAAAGTGTCTTTTTCATCCCAATGTACTCTACAAAACACATTTTTTTACAAATTAACAAAATCATTTTTTTTTTTTTTGAGAAAACTTTTAATTTTGAAGAAACAATTAATTTTGATGAAACAATTAATTTTGAAAAAATAACTAATTTTGAAAAAACAATTAATTTTGAAAAAACAATTAGTTTTGAAAAAACAATTAGTTTTGAAAAAACAATTAGCTTATTAAAAATAGTCAGCACATAAATAAAAATAAACTAAACAAGTTCAAAAAACCAAATTATACTTCTTTAAAAGAATTTTCAGAAAAAAATTTCTAGTAACAACTTTTTTACATGGATTCCAAAAAATATAGTCAACAATTAAAATTTTTTAATCCTACCAATAAGTTTAAACAAAAATAATGTTAAAACAAACAATAAATAATGAAGAAACGAAAGTACTACAAAAATAGATAAAAAACAAACAATAAATAATAAACAAGCAAAAGTAATACAAAATAAAAATAAAAATAAAAATAAACTACTTCGAATATTACTTTTTTCTTCGTTCTTACCTACGGCAATAATTAAATATATCCTCAATGAAAGCACCATTATCACTTTTTTTTAATTGTTCTTTTTCTTTTCCTATTATTACTGTTTTTTTTTTAAAGGGAAAAAATTGAAAATAAAATTTTTCGAATCACATTTGACTGATTTGGTGTTTAAATGAAAAACGAAGATATGTAAGAAGAAATGTGATCGCGCCCGATCCCTCTGACTGGAAACACTGATCCTACTCTAATGTTAGATGGGTCCCGTGTACCAACTGATTCACGCACACCACCACTCATACATCTTATAATTATGACCACTCGTTCATTGTGCTTCCCAGTGATGCTCAATTTTTTTTCCCCCCATTAAACCGACAATAATTAAATTAGACCCAGTAAATCGAGAATTGAGATGGTTTTTATGAATTTTTACTTTCCTATAGGGATAATTTATTATTTTTTAATAATAAGTTAAGTATTTTTGATAAATTTATTTTCTCACATTAATAATAGATATTTTAAATAATAAACCGTTTTTTAAATAATTTTATTTTTTTTTAAATTTATTGGTGTTTTAGTTAATTTATTTTGATTAATTAATTATTTATTTTTAAACAAATTAACTATTTTTTAACTTACTTTTTTAAAACTATTTTTTATTTTTATATTTTTAACTATTTTTTATTTTTATATTTTTAACCATTTTTTAAAAAAAATTTTTTTAAACTACTTTTTGGTTAATTAATTTTTTTATAATAATTTAATTTATTCTAAATAGTTTTAATTAATTAATTAATTTTATAGTACTAATTGGAGTTAGTGACAAACTTTATGCTCCGGAATTGGTAAATTTACTAACGAATAGTAACTTCTCCAAATTTATTAGTGAAATAATTAATTATTAATTAATTAACATTAACTATTAATTAATAATATTAATTTTACTAATATTAATATATTTATTTCATCTGCTCTTTAAATTTGAATCAGTAATTGACCTTTTGCTTTTGAATTTGTAGATTTCACTGCGATAAATAGTAATTTTTCCGAATTTATTAGTCAACTTTACTATCCTTATTAATTAACAATATTAATTTCATTAATATTTATTTTGTTATTATTAATTTCATCTTCTATTTAAATTTGAATTAGTTAAAACTCTACTAATTTGAATTAGCGACTGAATTTATTATTGAATTAGTAAACTTTTCCAATAAATTAGCAAAAATTATTATATTTATTAGTGAAATTTACTAATTTAGTGAAGTTTACTAAAAGCAAACAGTCAGTCACTAATATTCGACTTAGTATAGTTTTGTTAATTCAAATTTTTTAATTTTTTAAAGAATAATAATAATAATAATAATAATAATAATAATAATAATAATAATAATAATAATAATATTTTTAAAAAATTAATATTTATTAAAAATTATTTTAATAACAATTTGAATTAAAGTTGAAGTTTACATCCAGAAAGATGGTATATTTGTCCCAGAACCAACTAGACTTTTTATTTGTTTCAATCGAATTTTATTTGGTTGATAATTTTAAATAAAATTTTACTTGGCTCAAATTTATGTCTTATTTATGTCGAGTAAAAAATTTATTTAAAACAAATTTTGGCATCTTTTGGTAAAAATAAAAAAGAAATTGAAAAGCCCATATTTTTTAAATTGTGTTTTTTATTTTTCAAATTTATCAAAAATAGTGCAAAAATATTTTTTGTTAATTATAATATTTTTTAGTCTAAAATATGGTATTTTACGAACAATTTCTGATATTGAAAATTAAAATCGGATTATTAGAGTAGAAGTTAGGAATTTTTTTTAAAAAAATTACTAAAAAATTCAAAGTGTCATATCTCCGACATTTTTTAATTTTTTTTTTCAAAAAATATTTGGGGTACTTTTTTACTATCGCCTAAGGAGAATATACACAAAGTATTAACCAAATTCCAATTAGTCTAGAAAATATCTGTGATGAGTTAACGTGGAGTTCACCAGAAGTGATAATAATTTTTATAAATATTTTTAAAAACATTTTTAAAAATATATTAAAAATATATTAAAAATGTATTAAAAATATATTTTCTAATATATTAGAAAATATATTAGAAAATATATTAGAAAATATATTAGAAAATATATTAGAAAATATATTAGAAAATATATTAGAAAATATATTAGAAAATATATTAGAAAATATATTTAAAAAGTACTAAAAAATATTTTAAAAATATTAAAAAATATATTATAAAAATATTAAACAAATATTAAAAATAATTTATAAATTAACTAATAATAATCAGTGATAATAAAAAATTACAAAATAACTAAAATAAAAGAATCAGTAGAACGAAAAAATCCGAAAGAAAAAGAAGAAATAAAATAAAATAGATAAAAATATTTTGTCACTTCTGAGATGAAAAAAAAAAAAAATTTATGTAGAGAGCAATTTGTTGATATTATTCGCTATAGAAAGCTGAGAGACACTGGTATGCAGTGATCTTTCTTTAACTTGTATGGGGGTATAGGGTGTCCACCCACCGTCCTTCCTAAGGCATTCTTCTATAATTTGTTCAATTTACGCACCGACACGAATCACACATATATACATATATACGGCCATTCATCGAGTTATCCATTAAATCGTTAATCCAATCTTTGATTCAACTAGAAGCACGTATGGCTCAACAGAGTTTCGTTTATTTACCTTTCAAAGGCGCCCCGATCATCAGCGTCAATTTTTCTCTCACTCTCTCTCTTTTTCTCATTCCCTCATTCCCTCATATATAATATGAATATTGTCTATAAAAAAATATTTCATTCAATATTACCTCCTTATCCTCATAAAAAAATGGAATTTAAAGAGTTTTTCCATGAATTTATTCCCTAAAGAAGAGAACAGATGTCTCTGAAATTATATATTATGAATTTATAATGAGTTTGGCGTGAGAGAAGACGCCTTCTTTTATAGTAGTTTGAGATTTATTTCAGAAAAAAATATTATTCTAATTTTTTAATTTGTATTTTTAATCACAATTTCTAATTTAAGAGATAGTTTGGAAATATTTTTAATATTCGAAATGTCTTATTTGATTTTTCTTCTTTTTTTCCTTTGAATAAATTAAAATAAAAATGCTTAGTTGTTTTTAATTTTGAAGTTTTGATTTTATATATTTATTATGCAATTTCATAATTCGATTAATTTACTGTCTAATAATAATAAGTTTATAAAATAATATATTCTGTTTTTAATTAAGCAATTATACCCAGAAACTCAATAGTCAATAAGCCAACGAGACTTTTTATATGTTTTATTCTTTTATTTGTTCAAATTGTATTCGGTTTGAATAAAATTTTATTTTTTTACAATAGAAGTTTTATTTATTAAGCACAAAATTTTTACTTAAAACAAATAAACAAATCCAGTTGGCTCTTAGAAAACTAATACTTTTATTTAACACAAATAAGTTATATTTGATTTAAATAAAATTTTTCTCTAGTTGTGAATTTTCTCTAATTGTGAATTATTAAAAATTATTATTAATACGCTAATAAATAATAATAACTAGTAATTAATATTTACTAATTAATAATAATACTAATTATTTATAAGTAATATGTAAGTAATGAGTAAAATTTATTACTATGATGAATAATAATAATTATTAATTAATTATAATAATCATTAATAACATTACTAATTACTGATAAGAAATAGTAAATATTTTATTACTTACTTTTTTTATTTAAATAATTGAATTTTCGCACAACTTTTTGATAAGATTTTATTTGAAAAAGAATTTCAGTTAAAATTTGTTGAAAATATTTCAAGAATTGTAAGAATTGCAGTTCTAATTTTTAAACCCAATTAATTTTCAAAAGATTTCCAATTAAAAGTATTTCGAAATTTTAATTCCTGTTGGACAAATAAGTAACAATAAATATTAAACAAAAACAACAAATACATAAAAATTAATAAAATTCGAACAATTTTATTTAGAAATTCTGAGAATTCTGAAAAAAAATTCGAAATACTGTGTTTTTTTTAAATCGTAATTTGTAAAAGAATTTCTGTTACGATTTTGAAAAGTAATTAAATATTTGAAGCGTTATAACAAAAATTTTAAGAAAATAATTAAATTTTCGAATTTTTATAAATTTTAAACTTTTTAAAATTTTAATCGCCTTGCAAGTTTAATAAATATTTTAATAATAATATATAAATGTTCATTTTAATTAAATAATTAATATTAATTAATTTTGTAATAATTGAATTTACCTTTATTTAAATAATAATTTAAACATTTTTAAATCAAACTTTTTAAATTTTTAAACAAATTATTTAATTGCCAATTGTTAGGTGTCATTTCTTTTTTTTCCAATTAGTCATTTTTTTGTGATTTCATTACCCTCATAAAATAAAATCAAACCAAATTAATTGTTTTGAATCAAACTTTTTGAAAAATAATTTATGTCTTGAAGTTAAATTTCTGTAATTTTTACTTAAATTAATTTCGTTTAAAAATTATTAAATTTTTGAATAATTTCACTCAAAAATTCTAAAAAATATAATTGAATATTTGTTGTTGTAATTTTGTAATTTGTCGTTGTAATGTAAAAATTGTTGTTGTAATTTTTATAGAAGTAATTAAATTTCAAAACGTTTTACACTAAAATTATTTTAAATTTCAATTAAAAGAAATTAAAATGAGTTTTTAAATATTTGTTTAATAAAAAAGTTATTGAAGTTTTGATGAATTTAGTGTAGAAATTCTAAAAAAAATAAGGTTTTAGAAAAGTTGTAATTAACATGTTTTTGAAGGTAATTTAATTCCCGAAGATAAATGAAAAAAATTAAATCAATTAAATTTGTTGTCAAATTAGATGGAAATAAATTTCATATTTGAAAGAATTTAATTTTATTAAATTGTCTCTGGAATATAGTTGTATTTTTCAAGAATTATATTTCGAAAAATTATATTTTGTAAAAAATAGTAAATTTTCATTAAATTTCATAAAGTTTTTGTAAATAAAATAAATTATAAATAATAATAATAATAATAATAATATTAATAATAATAATAAAAATAAGAGACTTTAAAATTCCACGCACGTGTTTATTATTTATTCTATTATCATTTTATTATTTTATTTATTTTATTATTATGCTTGTTTATTAATAATTATTAATAATTTGCACTATAAGTACTAATAAGTAATACTAATTATTAATTAATAGCACTTGGCAATAATATATATATTTTTTAAATTTTTTATTCAAGAATATAAAAACATTCTATATTAAAAAATAAAAGAAAAAAATTTCCCTTTTTAAATTATAAAACAATTGTAAAGTAATGTTCTCCCATTCTTAATTAATAATTATTAATAATTTACACTATAAGTAATACTAATTATTAATTAATAGTAGTTGGCAATAATATATATATTTCTAAAAATTTTTTATTCAGGAATATAAAAACATTCTATAATAAAAAATAAAAGAGAAAAATTTCCCTTTTCAAACTATAAAACAATTGTAAAGTAATGTTCTCTCATTCCTTGAATAAAAGTTGTAGAGATAAAAAATTCGAAATTCTGACAGACAAATATAATAACTTTCTTTTTTTTCGACGGAAAATAGTATTTAGTATATATACATATAAAATGATTGATGACAATTGGCGTGGTTTTTGGGTGCTTCTCTTCTTTTTCTTCTTCTTCTTTTTTTTTTTTTAGTGGAAAAATGAAAAGAACTTATATATAGGTGATTAAGTTCCATTGTTGGTATTGTTCCCTTTATGTCATAATTTTGATATTATACTCAATTCAGTCTCATACCAAACTTGCGAGAGTACAATGTACTGCTTCTGGCTACTTGAAGTAGCCAGCAGTGCGGCAATTGTTACCGTATTACGTTATCATTGTCAAGCGTGGACCACCTTTCAGCCACAACTACTTGTTCAGTATTGTGCTTCAAATTCCATTCATGGAGATATAATTAATTCTTATAACAGTAATTCACGTCACAAAATGCCTAGTCTTCAATTTATTAAATATAATCACATTCACGCGTTCTTCTGAAATTATCACACGTCATTAATTATATTCAAGTTGTATTCATTTTTGTTTCTGGTTTGTTTTTGGGCGTTCGATTTAGTTAAATAAATTTTTTGTTGACTTCAAATTAAATCATATTTTCAAAATTATTTTTAAATAAATAACACACGAATTAATTTTGTCTTTTAATTTCAAAAATTTGGTTTTTTTCTATAATTAAAAATTAAGACAAAGTTTTACAAAAAACAGATTCTTTGGCAGAATAAAGAATAAAAATAATTAATAATAATAGAATAAAAAATTTACTTTCTTGGGTTAAATAAAAATTGAATTTTAAATAAAAATTCGATTTTTATTCAATTTAGTATTAAAATAAAAAAGCGATTAAATTTTTAATTTTGAAAATCAGTAACTATTTCTTTATATGGAAAATTTGAGACCTATTTTTGCCATTAAGAAGGAAAAGAAAAATTTTGGACCACAAAAAGCTTTTCTTTTTCCAAGTGTTGATTAAAATTAAACGAAATTAAATTACATGAAATGAAATGATATTGAATTTCATAAACCAAAATTGAATTAAGTTATAGAAATGTAAATAAAATTAAATTCAATCGTCGGTGATTGATGACTTTATAAATCAAGAATTATTTTTCAATTTGGAAAATTGTTGTTCCTTTCAACGAACATATTCTAAAGTATAAATAATATTTCCTTTGTTAAAAAATTTTTCAATTACAAAGAAGTCAATGTTCTCAGAATATGCCAGGCAGATGGTTTCTTTCAAAAAATTAGCTAAATTATTTCTAAACATAAATTTAAAATTCTCCAGAGTGACGCATCTCGATCGCAAGGGTTAACAAGTTCAATTACACGAATACTTGAAAAAACTATTAATTTTTGTACAATTTTCTTCTAAAATTTTTGTAAACAAAACCTTTGCATGTTTCTGTCAAAAAAAAAAATTTTTTAAACAAATTAAAAACCTAGAAAAAAATATCTAAAAATAAAAAAGTAAAAAAATAATCGAAATAATATGATTAGTTATTATAATAAAATAGTCGGAATTGTTAAGAAATAAAAATATAGAAATAAGAGAAATAAGAAAAGTTAATTTAACAAAATTACACAATAATTTTTATAGCAAAAACAACTACTTATTCTTACACCTGTTTTCTAAAATTAAGAATTTTCTTCCTTTTCTTTAAACCAGGGGAAATTTTTTTTTAATTTTCAAAAAGGGAAAAAAAATTCTTTCTAAATTAACTATTATATATTAATTGCGAAGCATTTTATTCAAGTCGAGTGCAGAGTATATACGAAGGTTTTAGTTCTGAAAATTCCGCAATTATCAGCTTGGAATTTAATTAAAAATTCTTTTTTTTTTGCCCCTCGAGAGTATAAGTTAATTGCCATATTCTCAGTTATTTTGAAATATTTTATTTTCCACACTTATATTTTACGTTAAATGTAGATATATTTTTTGAGAGGAGTTGTCAGTTTAATAAGCGTTGACTTAATAGAAATTCCAACGGATATGTTTTCATTAATAATTTCACCGAGAGAGTTTCTAAATTTTCCTCAAGTATTCCCAATGAAATTTTCAAACGGGGAAAACTGATCCAGAAAAGCTTGCCTTTCATTTCAAATGTCGTGACACTGACAAATTGTTAAGCTTTATTTCAGAATTATATATATATGCAAAACTCCATTTTACAAAATGAATTCTTATCCCTTTTGGATCATTTTTATTTATTATATCCACTTGTTTTTTCTTATTCTCCTCTTTCTCTTCTCATACTGTTTGTTATTTTTCAAAACAGATTATTATTTTTTTTAGTAAAAAATATTAACTGCACTCTCTTGAAAATTTCTTTCATTTCCTTTTATTTTCATGTAGACATTGAAATAAAAAAAAGGAAAAAGAACTTTTTTTCTGTTGTCAATTATTTTCTATATAATAGACTTGTATCTGTGAGATATTGGATTTACATTAAAATAATTTTTTCAAGGTTAATTTTTTTTTCTTCTTTGATATTATATCGAGAATCAATGTATAAATTTAATGATTCCGTGATGACAAGATTGTAACTATATTTATTACAAACTGGTTTATTCCACAGTAATTTGAAAATTGATCTTCTGCAACTAGAAATCGTAGAATTTCCAGTTGAATAAGAATGACCCAGATTAACACACGAATGAACTGATGGCGAGTATCATATTATAATTTTACTTCCGTCCCAAAATTCATGGGAATTATGTTAATAATTGAATACTTTGTTTTCTATTTTTTCTATCATTTTGTTTATTCTTTAAATTTTGGATTTATTTGTTTAAATCACAGCTTTATTTTTTATTTTTTTCTGCTATTTATTACTAATTTAATTTTTTTCAATCACAGTCGTTAAATTATTGTTGAGTTAATATTTATTTTATTCTTTATTTTTATATTCAGTTTGTTTTTTAATTGTTTTTACAATAAGCGAAAAACTGGGAAATAAATAAAATTTAAACCCACGCGGGGAATCGAACCAACGAACCTAAGCACTTATAAACTAACACCACTTTACCACTACGCTACCGACTCATACTATTTTTTTCATATTTATTTAAAGCTCACACCATTTTTAATTTTATTTTTAAATTTATTTTTAATCATAGTTTTTGTGTATTGCATTTATTTTCTTCAATCATTTACTGTTGTTAATATTTTTTTATTTTTTTCTTTAATTTTATATTTGTTTACTTCTATTATTTATTGTTTGTATTTATTTAATTCACAACCCTTTATTTATTATTTTCTTATTTTACATTTGTTTTATTTTCTAATTTATTTTTAACTGTATCTTTTGTGCTTTTTCCTTTTTTTAATCATAGTCGTTAATTTTACAGTTGTTAGTATTTGTATTTTATTTTTATATTTATTTTGTTATTTTATTTATTTTTTATTTAATTTATTTTTTTATTCTATTTATTAAATATTTTATTTAATTAATTTTTTTATTCTATTTATTAAATATTTAATTTAATTTATTTTTTTGTTTAGGCACAAGCTCCATTTTCCTCTCTTTTATTTTCAATTTCTTTTGTTTTTTTTATTTTTTGCAATAACAACTTTTAAAATTACGAATGTTGATAAATTTTTCTTCTATCGTTTATTTTCATATTTACTTTGTTTATTTATTTAAATTTATAAATAAACGAAAAATAAGAAATAAATAAAAATCCAACCCACGTGGGGATTCGAACCTAAGACCTGCGCACATAGAATGATGCGCGTGCTTTACCACTACGCTACGAACCCTTGCTGTTCGATATTTTTTTTTTCTTTAAATCACAATCCTTAGTCACGGCTCTCGATATTTTTATTTCAAATATTTTATTTTATTCCTCTATTTCACATTTCTTATTTTATTTCTTTATTTTATATTTCTTATATTAATTATTTATTTAATAATTTATTATTTCTGTAAAATATTAGAATTTTTAGTTTCGATAATACAAAAATGGAAAATTTTACACGAAAGATTAAACTTTACGAGAATTACATACTTTTCTGGATTTTATCTTTTCATTTAAAGGAGTTTTTTTTTCTTCATTTGCACGAGATTTCATTTTAAACATGAAAATAAAAAAGGTGATTTTTGCATTTTTTTTTTTCAGCTTTCTTTTTTTGCCTCTCCAGTTGTGTGGGTTTGCAATCATCCCTTGGTTTTACACGACTTATGAAACACACGGACTTTTAGAAGTTAGCCGAGCAGGCACTTGTTCGTTTATTACGTGCAACTTATCTCGAACGGATGATTATCAGAATGTTTACATATATATATATAGAGAGAGCGCAAGCCACAAAATGTGCGTTCGATGAAACTTTACCACGCGATTCACATATACATTTGTTACTATTAATGTGCTCATATATGCGTGAATGAAAAATTTCACATACATTATTATGCAAAATCTCCATTTTCAAATCAACATTTGCAATAAGTTAAAATGTAGGATTTATTTACGATCACTTATAAAGCTGTTACGATTTATTTTTACATTTATTGTATATTTTACGTTTTTTCTATTTTCTAGCCATTTATTAAATATTTATTTAAAAAATAAAATGAAAATTAGTTTTTAAAAATTTATTTTTATTTAAATACAATTTTAATTTATTTTTCTTATTTAAATACAATTTTAATTTATTTTTCTTATTTAAATACAATTTTAATTTATTTTTCTTATTTAAATACAATTTTAATTTATTTTTCTTATTTAAATACAATTTTAATTTATTTTTCTTATTTAAATAAAAGAAATTTAAATTTAGTTTTCTTATTTAAATAAAAGAAATCAAAAATTATTTTCCTTTTATCTACTAGTTGAAAAATAAAATTTCATATATAGAGAAACATTTTTTTAAATAGAGAAAGAGAGAGAGAGAAAAAAAATTTTCTCTCCTCACTAAATTATGGAAGTAATCAAAAATTTAAAAGAGCCGATTAAATTCTATTATAATAATAAAGAAAAAAAAATTGTCGCAAACGTTCAACTTTTTATTACAGTTAAAAGTTAATTTCTGATAATAAAAATTGATAGGTAGAAAGATTAAGTTTTTACTGAGTTAACATCAAACTTTATCGTTCTTTCTTTCTTTATTTTTAATGACAAATTTTTCAGAACTTATTAATTTGATTTTTTTTTAAATCTCTGAACTCGAAACTTTATTACCTTTAATAAAAGTACTAAGAATTTTTAATATTCTCACGAGTCTGTTCTCTCCATTGTCTATATATGTATATGTGTCAGAAGTCTCATTTTAATGAAGATGTAAAATTAAATTAAGTGGAATTTCAAAAAATTAGAGAAAGAGTTAAAAAAATTTTCAAGCATACTTTACATATTATTTCGGGTTTATATTTCATTTCTGAAAGAAAGGAAATTTCATTTTTAAAACCTATCTTCCTTTAGAAATATTAGGCAGAAAGTAAACTGTTTTCTAAATTAATTTTAAAAAATAAATTTTAAAACCAATCTACTAACAAAATACATACATTTTTTTTCTTACATTAAAATGTTAAATGTGGAATAAAAATAATGTGTGGAAATGTTAAATGTAAATTTTTTTTCTATATTAAAATACCCATTTATTTGCGACAAATGCCTGAATAAGGATGGAAAATTTAAATAAACTTCTTCTCTTTTGAGACTGTAATAAACTTTCATCAAAGTGAAATTATTCCAATAGAAAAAAAATTTTAAATTCTTTGAGTTGAACATTCAAGAATTAAAACGTTGTTCTTTCCCATCGACCAACTGTCTCATTAAATATTCCGGTTCTCACTTGGCTGGCTTTAAGGGCTCGTCTTTTTCCGGACGTTACTAGAATTGCAAATAGCAAAAACAAAAAAAAATATATATGAAGAAAAAGAAAAGGAAAACCATGATACTGACAAATCACTAGAATTTACAAAATTCATTTCATCATTTATATTCTTGAAATTAAAAATAAAGTTCTATTGATTTATGATCTTGTTTTCAGAAAAAGAAGTAAAAGTACAATTCCAGTACAATTACGTCAATTCTCGTGCACTAAATAAAATATTTTTAAATAGAGAAATTCTTTAGGTTCTAATATTTAAAAAATTATCAATCTTCTAAGTTAAAACATTTTTTAAAATTATTTATTCGACTTCGAAGATTGATAATAGTTTAAAAACATTCTCTATATAATTTTTACAATCATACACCGAAAAAAAATGTTCTCAATTTCAGATAATTTCCTCTTTTTTTGCAGCATTTTTTCCTCTTACATATGGGCACTAAATTTGTGATATTAAAAAATATCAAATAATCTAGAAATTTTCTTTCTCAAATAAAAAAATCAGTTGAAATTTTTGGAATATTTGAAAAATATTTAAATTCTCGAAAATAATATTATATAATTGTAAAAATGGAAAATTTTCTCAAAATTTCATTGAGATAAATTATACATTTCAATAATTTTATTTTCTCACTTTAAAAAAAATTATTTACAAATATTCTAGTACATTTTTTAAAAATTGCAACTAGAAATTCGTAAAAGAATTCAATTTTACAAAAAAATTTTCTATTTAAATAATTCAATAATTAATCAAATAAATTGGAATAAAAATTGATTAAAAAAGAGAATTTTATTTAAAATTTTGAAAAATAATTAAATGGATCAAAAATTAAAAAACTTTCAATGAAGCATTGTAAAAGGGATTTTAAGAAATAATTGAGTTTTAAAAGATTTTTTTTATTGAAATTGAAATCTTTCTAATATTTTAGTCGCTGTAAAATAATATATTTAAATATTAAAAAAAATTAATATATTACTTTCCTTTAAAAATTATTAAACTAGGGAATTATTTTATTAAAAATTGTAAAACAAATAATTGAATTTTGAAAAATTCTATAATAAATTTTTCATTTTTTTATTTTCTAAAACTTTTTTTTAATAAAGATGAATATTTAAAAAACATTTTTCTAATGACGGTGATTTTCTAATTTTTTATCCAGTAATAAAGATCACTGTTTTAAAATTTTATTTTCCAATAAAGGTAATTTTTAAATTTTTTTTCTAACAATATTTATTTTTCATAATGACTATCAATGTAGGTATATGGTTAAAAAAATAAAATTTATGAAAATTTTTAAATTATTTTGTGTAAAAATTAAGATAAAAATATGCATAATTTCTAATTTGATAAACAACAATTTTTAACAAAACTAATTTTCTTATTCAAAAGAAATGAGAAAATTTTGCACAATTTCTATTTGTCAATTACAATAATTTTTGTCACAAGGTTTCAATATTTTTTTTAGACAAAAAAGTTTGCAATAATTTTTTTTTCTTAATGAAACAATAATTAATAAATAAAAATAATAAATTGTTTAAAACTAATAGGTAATTTTTTTAAGTAATTAATATAAAAAATTTTGAATTTATTATGAAATAAAAAAAATTAATTACAAATTACAATAAAACGAAAAAAAAAATTAAAAACTTAATGAAAATCCAAAGAATGCACGAAAGACTAATTTCAAACGTGGACAGGAAGAAAGATTACCACAATTATTATAGTTAAAATTTCAATTTTGTAAATAATGAAATTTCCGAAAATGATTTTAAAAATTAAATCGCAATGAATTGTCAAATTTGATTGAAATAAATTTTATATTTGAAAGAATTTAATTGCATTACATTTTAAAAATGTTTTTAAGTAACAATCGTATTTTTCTAAATATTATATTTTACTATTAATAAATAAATAAATTTTTGCAGAATTATATTTCGAAAAAATCTATTTATTAAAATGATAAATAATTAATTTTTGCATTTAATTTGAAAAAGAAAATTTTTGTCAAATTTCATTGAACTAAATTTTACACCTAGAAAAAAGCTTCTTTGTTTCGAAGAATGTTTTTTCAAATCAAAGAAATTTGTGCATTGTTATAGGGTCAAAAAAAAGTTTCTTTGATTTAAAGAAAATATTTCTTCAACTGTTTTTTGTTGGCTCAAAGAAATGTTTCTTTGGATTTAATAAATCTCTTTTTAAGGCAAAGCAATAAATGATTCAAAGAAATAATTTCTTTCAATGTTCTCAGCTTTTTATTTGTCTTAAAGAAATTCATTTTTGGATCAAAAATATCCACTGAGAAAACAATATATTTGAATCAAACATAATTATCTTTGTTATACAGTCAACCAAAAATTATGTTTG
The DNA here is from genome assembly GCA_032873175.1 of Leptopilina drosophilae. Taxonomy (NCBI): domain Eukaryota; kingdom Metazoa; phylum Arthropoda; class Insecta; order Hymenoptera; family Figitidae; genus Leptopilina; species Leptopilina drosophilae. The sequence continues at coordinate 18,369,886 of CM065481.1, forward strand.
ATTTAAATATAATAATTTTGATTCAATACATAGTAAGTTTGGTTCAATAAAAATTACGTTTAATTCAATAATTTTCTTTGAATCAAATTTCTTTGATTCAAGAAACCTTGAAAATTGTTTTTATTTTAAACGTAAAGAAACCTTTTTTTAACCCAAACAAATTTTATCTTTAATTTAAAGAGTGAGTTTGAAAAAACGATTTTTTTCTTTCAAAGAAATCCTTTTTTTAGGATTCTTTCTTTTCGAAAGAATTCAGTTTTATTACATTTAAAAATTGTTAAAAAAAAATAATTGTGTTTTTGAAGAATTATATTTCGAAAAACTATTTATCAAAATAAAAAATATTAAATTTTTGCATTTAATTTGAAGAAGAAAGTTTTTGTTACTGACGTGGGGCAAAAATATGTAGTAATGTTATTTGTTTTATAATGTTATTGTTTTATAATGTTATTGTTTTATAATGTTATTTGTTTAATAATGTTATTTGTTTAATAATGCTCTATTCTAATGCAATATAATAATTTAATAATGCTTCTGGAACATTTTCTAAAATTAAAAAGAGACACTAAAAGTTTCTTTATGATTTCTCGACACAGTAGAAAAAAATCATATACTTGAACGAATGTATACGTACGATATGAAAGTAGTGTTCATTTTTTTTTTGGAAAAGGATTACTTTGATACGACTATTGAAAAGCCAAGATGAAAGTACTTGTCCTTGATATCTGACTTGGAATTACCTGTCTTTCCGCAGGATGAGCGACCCAATAAATCCTGAATGTGAGCACACCATCATGATTAGAAAAAAAAGTCATCCCTTCAATATATTTTTTCCCTTTCATTGACTGCGAAGCAATCTTGATCATAAAGAAAAACGAAAATGATTCTCGATAATAAATACTTTAGACTAAATTGCCAAACTATTGGCCCCGCAGTAAAACAATAAAAATTTTTCAATATCAAACTATTGTTTTTCTTATATCATTGTGAAAAACTCAATTTTGAGCGTGCAATTTTCTACTTTTTTAAAATCTAAAAACCGATAATTGAGTTCTGTATTTTCTTTTTTTGGTCGTAATCTTTTATTTTCCTCCCCAGAGCGTAGAAAATAAAAATGGAGATAAGAAACAGTTTTTTGTAAAAAAATGCTTTTGTTTTGAAATTTTGACAATTATTTATATTTAATTATTTATTTTCATGTTCATAAACGACGACATATGACGAGTCAATTTCCCAAAGTGCATTTAGTAGCTACACTTTCAGGATATGAAGGCAGTAAAAGCAGCATGCTTATTTACTGACCCGTTTGGCAATTCACTGTAAAAGTGTGTTGGTATATATTTAAGTTTACTCTAGTAAATTTGTGCTTCTTAACCCAGTTAGATTCAGCTCCTTTAATTTGTCATAAAAGATTCACTGCAAATAAAGTAATACCGTGAAAATCTTTCTTTAATATTATGGAAAATAACTCTGCATGTATACAAATACTTTATTCGACACCTCTCGAATTTTTTTTCCAATTTCTTTTTTAAAAAACAATTTTAACTTTTACGTCATTATAATCAAAATCAAAATAACAAGATTGCATAGTTTTTATAAAGATCCTAAATTATTCCTTTCATGGCTTTTCAAAAAATCAACAACAAAAATTTTGATGAACTAAACTTTTATTGGAAAATTTAAAAAAAAATTAAATTCTGATTTTATAGTGTAAAAAGTAAAAATGTGCCCCAAATGAGGTAAAAACTAAAAAAATAAAAATTTTACTCTACGGATTTTTAGAATTCTATTTCTATAGAAATTAGCAAAATATTTCAATATAAAAAATTGGAAATTCATTTTTTAAAGTAGTTGATAAATTTATCGCACACTTAACGACATGCAAAAGGGAAAAATGTTTCATTATCAAGACAACTTCCGGGTCAAGTCAGTTCTAAAGAAAATGAAACAATTCTTTTTCTGACATTTCGACAGTAGTTGAGTTGCGCTTTTATCAGACGGTTAAAAATAATTAGAATACGAAAAGGAAATAAGTTCTACTTCAAAATAATGTTCGTGTGCAAATTATTACTACAGACTAAACAGTAAAAATTGTAACATAATAATAATAATAATAAAAGTAATAAAAATAAGAAAAATAATAACAAAAAACAATAATAATAAAAATAATAATAATAAAAATATTATTAATAATAATAATAATAATAAAAGTAATAAAAATAAGAAAAATAATAACAAAAAATAATAAAAATAATAATAATAAAAATAATAATAATAAAAATAATAATAATAAAAATATTAATAATAATAATAATAATAATAATAATAATAATAATAAGAAAAAATAATAATAATAATAATTATTATAAAAAATTATAATAATGTAAATTGAATCATTACTCAGGGTTGCGACAAAAATTCAATTTTGTTTTCCCTTAACTTTTCCCTGATTTCCAAAAAAATTTGACTTTTTCCCTGACCCTAAGGAATATTCCGATTAACTCTAAAAAAAATTAGACGCACTGAATAAAATGTTATATTTACATTTATTTACCAATTTCCCAAATTGTAAAATTATTCGAAAATATCAATAACTTTGTTTTTAAATAAATATTTAATCATTATTATTATTTTTTCATAGAAATTATGATTTTTTAAAAATTCAAATTTAAACATTTTTGAATTTCAATAACGGATAAAAATATTATTTAAAAGCGTGAAGAAATTTTATTCAATTTATATGTATTATTAGAATATTTTTACTCTCACTATACTTTATAATTATTTTCATCATTTTAATTCAATTATTATTTTCCATAATTTTTTAATAATATTCTTCCTTAAATCAATTATTTTTCATAATTTATGAAAAAGTTCTTCTTGAGAACTTTCAAATTCATTTGTTTACAAATTCAATTTAACGTAAACTATAAATTATTCGGAAATTCTTCTATTATTATTTATAACTTACTAAATAGAAAATTAAAATAATTCTAAAAAAACTTCAGCTAAGCTTCTAAAAAATATAGTTCGATAGAATTTTTAATTAAAAGTATGAAAAATTAAGGTTTTCAAAGATTTCAATTTTTGTAACCTTCACAAAATTCAATTATTTCTAAAAATAGTAACAATTAGTAAATTCTCTAAAATTCAGTTATTATTAAAAATTTTAACTGAAATTAATTCTTATATCAATTTTTATCAGAAAATTCCACAAAAACTTCGATTATTTAAACGCAAACGTAAATAGTTTATTGAATAATTGAATTTTTCCTAAAATTGAATTCTTGTACATAATTTTATCAAGAAATTTTTAAATAATTGAATTCTTTCTACGAATTTTAATGGAATTTTTAACAATAATTGAGTTCTTTTAAAAAATTCAATTAAAATTGAACTAAAAAAGAATTGAAATTTTGCAATGAATTTTATTCGTATTTATGAAAAATAATTGAATTATTGCGAAGACATTAATAACAAAAAAGTGTCAAACAATTGTTTTTGTTCGAAAAAAATCCATGCAAATTTTATTTTCAATCATTGAATTCCTGTAGAATTATCATTATTTAAAAAAAATTATCGTGTAGAATTTTTGTCAAAATTGTTTTTAAATAATTGGATTCTTTCAAAAAATGTTATTTAAATATAGTAAATATTGAAAACGATTTAATTGAGTAAAATTTTAGAAAATAATTGAAATTTTGCAATTAATTTTACTAAAGTTTATGACATAATAATTTAATTATTGCGAAGACATGAATAAAAAAATTTTAAAACATTCCATTTTTTTAAAAAAATTTATGCAAATTCTATTTTAAATAATTAAATTCCTGCGAAATTTTTATTTTTCGGAGTGTTTTTCGGAGTAAAATATTTGAATGTTTGGGTAGAATTTTATCAAAATTTTTGTCTAATAATTGAATTGTTTTGTGGAATTATTGTTTTGCTGCAATAGAATATTGTAAATTATTAAGTGAAGAAATTTTTTTTGGAAAATAATTGAAATTTTTTTAATGAATTTTACCGAAATTTTTTTAAATAATTGAATTCTATTACTTTTTGGAAATAATTGAATTCTTGTAATAATGTTTGTGAGAATAATTGAATTTTGCAATGAATTTTATTGAAATTTCTGAAAATAATTGAATTTTGCAATGAATTATATTAAAATTTCTTAAAAGAATTGAATTTTGCAAGGAATTTTATTAAAATTTCTGAAAATAATTGAATTCTATCGGAGAATTTTGCTATTAATTTATAAAGATAATTGAAATGTTGACGAGAATATTTTTTTAAATGTTTGCAAATAATTGCATTTCTGAAAAGAATTTTTTATTAGGATATTTGAATTTTTTTAAAAAAATTACGTTAAAGTGTCTTAAACATTGAAGCTAATTTCAATAGAATTGAAGTTAAAATTTTCCAAAAAAATACTTCGTTAAATGATTTATATAAGTACCAACTTTATGGCAATTCTACAATAGAATTCAGTTATTAAAAATAAATTATTTTTAGAAATAGAAAAAAATTTGAAAATTTTTTTAGAATTCGGGACAATTTCATACTTTATGAGACAAAAAACAAAGAGACACAAAGATTCAGAATTTATTTTTACATACCAGTAAAGGTAAAAGTAGAGAATAATAAAAATAAAATAATAGTAAAATAATGAAGTCAGCAATCACTCCGAATCAAGATAATAAAAAAATTACTACTCTAAACTACTAACGACTAAATGATAATATTATTATTTTATGCAAAAAAATAATTTGACTTTAAAAATTACTTTGCAAACTTTAAGTTGCTTTGAAAAATATGTTTTTTTCAATTTTTAAATTCTGTGAAAATTATTTCGTGAAGAAAAATTAATTTTTCCACAAAAATAATAATAACTTTCGTGGTTTGAAGAAAATGGCTATATATATAAAAATGAATATTTGTGTGCCTTTTGTATAAATATTTCCAACATTTGTATGAGAAAATGTTTCCCAGCTTAAAGCAAACTTTGCAATTCGCCGTTTGGACAAGGTCCTCTGAGGTTTGCCAGTGAATTCAAAGGAGCAATTCTGCTTAGTTAAAGGCGATAGTGTGTTCATTTCACCAAAACACACATACTGTATATATAAACATACACATACAATGAAGCGAAACAATATGATTCCGTTGTACACTATACAGTCCGGATGTTAGGCTAAAAACTCTCTTTTTAATTGACTCTAATTTACTTGAAATAGCGGCAAAGACAAAAAAAGTAGCTTAAAAAGACGTCACATACTTTTCTCAAGATAGGAAATGAAATTAACTTCAGGGGTCAAAGACTAAACGCCATGCTTGTGAATCTCACACATTATTCCAATAAAAGGAATATTTTTTTCCTTATATAAGAAAATCTTAATAGAATTTTTTATGTCTAAAAATCTAATAGGAAAAAATTTCGAAATTATAGAGAAATGTTGAGTCGATTTTTAATTATTAATTAACTAGCAAAACTAAAATTGAAAATCTTAAAATTTTTATTTTAAAAAAATATTAATAACATTATTTTTCTTTGAAAATTATTAAAGTTTTTTAATAATTTTATTCAAAAATTCGAAAAAAAAATTTTTTTTGATGAATTACAGTTGCAAATTTTAAAAATAATTATATTTCATGAGGTGAAAGTGAAATTTTCTTTTCCATTTTTAATTTCAAAATTTGCTTTCACAAATTTAATGAAAATTCTTAATTTCTTAAAAAATATATTTTTTCTTACGATCCTTCATTAAATGTAATTATTTGAACAACTCGAATAGTAAATGTCAAAATATTTCTAACAGCAACTTGAATTAAAATTCAAAACTTATTTCAATAAAAGTTGGCAAAATTTTCAATAGTTTCAATTTTTAGAAATTATTTTCAGAAATAGAAGTATTAAATAAAAAATTTTTGTTTCATATTTTCAAGAAACAATTTTACGAAATTTTTAAATTAAATTTTTCAAAACTTTAATACTTTTTTTTGTTGAACAAAAATTTAAAAACTTATTCATATTTATTTTTCCCAAAGAATTAAAATTTCAAATAATTTCAATGAAAAACCTCATGAAATATAATTATTTATAAAATTTGCAAATGTAATTCATCAAAAATTCTTTTTTTTCGAATTTTTGAATAAAATTATTGAAAATCTTTAATAATTTTCAAAGAAAAATAATGTTATTAATATTTTTTTTAAATAAAAATTTTAAGATTTATAAACTTTTGCGTCTCTTAAATTTTTATTTTTTTTAATTAAATAATTTAAAAACCATTTAAATTTTAATTTATTCCTAAAATTCCTGTTATTACGGTTTAAATATTTAATTATTTTTTAAAATTTGAACTAAAAATTTTGTTAAATCAATTCCGATCAGAATTCAACTACGAGAATTGAATGATTTAAATTGAATAATTTTTGTAAATTCATAAAATGATATAATTTCAAAATTATAATTATTTTTAAAGACAATTTTTAAAGAGGGAAAAATAAAATTCTTTAAAATATAAAATTTTACAGAATTTCCATTTGTTTCGATTCGTTAAAATTATTTTTGCGAATTCAAGTACATTTTTCTTTAAATACAATTTGTTTATAAAAATTTAATTATGTCAATTTTTTAATAAAATTTTTAATAAAAGATTTCAAAAAAAATTCATTTATTTTCCAAACTTCTACTAAATTCTTAGAAACAATTCAATTATTTTTAAAAATAGTAAAATTCTTCGCAAGAATTAAATTATTTCTATAAATATTAAAATTTTTCACAGAAATTTAATTGTATTAAAAATAATTTTAATAAACTTTAACAATAAAATATTAAACATTTTTAATTTGAGTAATTATTTTAAAAATCTGAGAGAAATTCTTTAAAAAATTCAATTACTTTCAAAAGTTTCAATTAAAAGCATTAAAGAAAATAAATTACTTAAACAAAATTGAAAGAAATTCTTAAAAATCAGCAATTTTAATTTTAATTTTTCGAAAAATCTGAATTATTTTTTTACATAGTCAAAGTCATCGCAGGAATAAACTTATTTTTAATAGTATGTTAATAAAATTTTTAACAGAATACATTTATTTTTAAAAATATTTAATAATAGTTTTTGACTAAATACAATTATTTAAAAAAATTTTTAAAATAAATGTATTCTGTTTAAAAATTTTATTAAAATACTATTAAATGTTATTGGACTCCGGCGATGAATTTTACTATTAAAAAAAGGAAAATCTGTTTCTCCGAAGAATTTTATTATAATTTTTGAAAATAATTGCATTTCTTTGAAGAATTTAATTTTTAATGAAAATAATTGAATTCTTGGGAAGAATTTCATTAAAAATTTTCAAATTCCTGATGAAATTCTTTCAAAGAATTTTTTTGAAGTTTTTTTTAAATAATCTACTTTCCTTAATAAATTTATATGACAATTTTGAAAGTAATTGAATTTTAGGAAGAATTTCTTTCAAGTTTTTAAAATAATCGCTTCTATTAAAAATTATAATTTAATACTTTATTTTTGAAATTTACTGAAATTGTTTTGAATATAATTGAATTTCTGTAAAAAATTTTATTATTTAAATCAATAATTTAATTCTTTGGAAGAATTTTACTAGTTTTAAAAATAATTGAACTGTTTCCAAGAATTTATTAGAAGTTTAGAAAATAAATGAATTTTTTCGAAAAATGTTAGTAAAAATTGGAAAATTTTTTACTAAATCCTTCAGTGAAGTTTCTTTAAAAAATTGACAGAATAGAACTTTTATAAATAAATTGTTTTTATTTTTTGAATGATTAAAGAAAATAATTTAATATTTTACTAGAATTTTCTTAAAAATTTGGAAAATAATTGAATTTTTAAAATAAATTTTACAGCAAATCCTCGAAATAATTGAATTTTTGAGATTAATTCACTTTTAGAATTATTTTTAAAAGAATTGAATGTTTGCAAAGACTTTACTACATAATTGAATTGTTTTAATGGATTTATGCAAATTTCAGAAAATAATTGAATTTTTGCGAGGAAAGTTATTATGTATTTAAATAACTGAATTCTTGCGTAGAGTTATTTAAAATGTTTTGAAAATATAAACAGTAATAATTAAATAATTACTTAACAAGAGAATTTTTTAAATTTTGATTATGAAATTATCCAAAAATTTTAATTTGAAAATACAAAAAAATTTTGTAATTTGCATTACAATAAATTGAATATCACGTTATTTATTTAAAATGTTTTGAAAATAAAAACAATAATAATTAAATAATTACTTAACAAGAGAATTTTTTAAATTTTGATTATGAATTTATCCAAAAAATTTAATTTGAAAATACAATAAAATTTTGTAATTTGCATTACAATAAATTGAATATCACGTTCTGCGCGCTGGTGCGCGTAACATTTGCTAATTTATAATAATGAACGAAAAACTTCGAAAAAATGATACAAGTTTTTGAATAAATCTTTTCTTTCTGTTTATTTCAAATATTTTGTATTTTGTAATAATAATTACCATCATATTTCTTTTTCGAATATTTTCGAAATCCCTTTTGAATATTTAAATTTATTTATTTCTTTTTCCCCACTAATATACGGAAAAAATTATTTAATTTCTTTTCTTCCAACTCAAAAAAAAAAAAAAAAATACTGCGCAAATAGTAAAAATGGTGGTAAATATTTCTCGAGAAAATGCTGATGATGGGAGAAAAGTTTTTTTTTCTTCGTCAAGAAGAAGCTGCGCTCTCTGGATTTGAATAAAAGAAAAAAAAATTGCTGCTTCGCCTGAAGGAAAAGTTGCGGAGCTTTTCGGTTGTGATTAGAGTGGTGGAAAATAGGTTTATATTTATAGTGTGTGCTTGAGTATTTTTAGGGGAAACTTTGCACACTGCAACTCGACGAGTTTTTCTCAAGAATATAAATAAAGCCTTACACAGCAGTGCAATCCAAAGTAAAGTGTAAATTGAAAGAGACATCTTCGCGCAGATGGAAGATAGGAAAAGGTGTATTTTTCATATACTTATAATGTCGACAAAGAGAAAAAAAACTAATTCTCACTGCATTATTTTTTTTCACTACATAATTTTTGTACTAAATTTTTTAACTGTATGGATTTTGTTTCCACCTTATTTTTCCACTCAAGTAATTTTTTTTCACTCAGAATTCTCTTCAACTTTGTACTAGAAAGAAAAATAAAATTACCATCCTACAATAAAAGTAATTTTAAAATTTATTTTCAGGTAATTATTATTTTTAATTATGTAACAATAAAAAAAAATTATTAAAAAATAAAATTATTAAAAAATTATTTTATCTTCATTCTTTTATTTTATTCGTAACTTAATAAAAGTTATTTATTTTTACTTTTATTTATTAAAAAAAGTTGGTTATAATTAAAATTTATTTCTATTTTTATTTATTAATTTTAGTTTTCTAAATTAGTAAAATTAATGTATTAACAAAATTTATTAGTTCATTAAAATATCATATGTTTTTAAACTAAGTATATAAAATATGTATTTCATGTAAAATAATCGAAAGATATGTGTATACATGAAGGAATAGTAAAATATTCTAGCTTTTAAAGTAAGGGCTCATGTGTAATTTAACGCAATCACGATGGCCTATATGGTTACGTTCTATATAGGAGATTAAAAAATGTTTTAATCTCAAAAATAAATCTCGCAGGCATAAAGTGAAACTTATTAGCCACATTTTGAAATTTGCAAATTAAATAAAAAATTCATTTGAATTTATATTTATACATAAAAAATTTTACACTTACAAAAAGAATTGAAAATCTGAAAAATATAATTTACAATACATTATTTAATAATTAACAAATAAATTAATAAAAAAAGTAAATTTTAATAATAAAATTAAAAATAAAGTAAAAAAAATGAAAATAAATTAATTTTAAAAAATGGAAAAATTGAAATATTAAAAATTAAAATTAATTTCGAAATATCGGTTCAGATAAGAAATACTAAAAATATAATTTACAATTTTGAGAGTTATATATTGTGAATATTTGTAATAATAATAATATGATATTATCTATAAACAAGTAAAGTACTTTTTTTGTAACTTATTATCGATTTGCATAAGTTATTGTTTTATGTCAGTGTAGATATTCGTTTTCCTTTTCTTAACTTGAATATATTTGTAGTTTACTTTGAATATTTTCCACATATGTTACAGACGCTCTTCAAGCCCTCTCAAAAATTTATGTCCTCTACCAGAAGCGAAAAAGAAAATATAAAATTATTTCTTTTATAAAATGTACCATTGCTTCAATAATGCTTATAAAAAATTGATAACGATTTTTGTTATTAAATATTTATTTTTATCATTAAATTAATACCTACTCAATTTAAAAATAGTATTTAATTTAAAATTCATTTAATATTTAATTTAATATTTAATTTAATATTTAATTTAATATTTAATTTAATATTTAATTTAATATTTAATTTAATATTTAATTTAATATTTTATTTAATATTTTATTTAATATTTTATTTAATATTTTATTTAATATTTTATTTAATATTTTATTTAATATTTTATTCAATATTTTATTTAAAATTTTATTCAATATTTTATTTAATATTTTATTTTATTTATAAATTTCTCAATATAATTCTTCTTTTTAATAAAATATATAGAATTTCTTTTTCCCTTTCAGTATAATATTTATAAAAAAAATTAAAATTTTGAATTTTTATTCAAGAGCACATGAACCATTATGAGTCACAATTTGCTAATAAAATTTTTTTAAAAAACTGTGAAGTTATAATGTAACAAATTATCTCAAAAAAAATAATTTCTATATTTAATTCCTTCTCCTGTACTATTTTTAAATAATTTCTTTTTTAATATTATTTTCAATCTTCTTTTTCTATTTCTTCTAAAAAAAATTATCTTTGCTTTCTTTTTCAATAAAAATAAGTTTATAAAATAAATTAAATTAAAAACATTCTCAAATATTATAAATAGTAATTTAATTTATATGGAAATGTTTTTTTCTCCAATTTGTCACATAAAGCAGAGATGCAAAGAACAGTCCTCGTATTTTGTATATATATTTTGAGAATAAAAAAAAACCACGTGCTTTTATTTACAAAAAGAGAATTGCAAACAATGGTAAAAAAATAAATTTTTGATGGTGTTAAGAGTGTTCTTTTTTTTTCTAAAAGAGAAAAGTTATTGAATATGCATTGGTTTATGTAAACACATTCGAAAATCCTCATATAAAGGCATATATGCAAGACTCAGAAAGTGCATTTATGGCTTTTGCGCGACTTATTCATTTTTTATGCACTTCACAAGGGGAATAGCAAATGAGATTCGAACTCTGTTAACCATAAATCGTAAGATAAGTCATTCTTGTTATTTTTGAGGAACATGACTTGGAATATTTACTCAGCATCATTTTGCTAATATTTAATTATATTACTTCATTTCTTTATTTAGTGTATTAAAAAAATTGACACGTGTAAAATTTTTTCTATTTTATTTATTTTATTCATTTTTTATTTTATTTTCTTGATTTTCTATATTTCATTTATTTTCTTCATTATCTATTTTATTTTTTTTCTATTTATTTGTCTATACGGACTGTGCCCTTTCGTAGTTTATATTCTTCAAATTTTCTCCCTCGCCTTATTAATAAAATTCATATTATTCTTTACCCCCTTTTTTCAATGAATAGAGGAAAAAATTATCAAAATGAAATCATAAAACTAAAATAATATTATTAATAAAAATAATGATAATAATAATAATAATAATAATAATAATAAAAATAAGAATAATAATAATATTAATAATGATAATAATAATAAAAATAATAATAATAAAAACAAAAATAATAATAATATTAATAATGATAATAAAAATAATAATAATAATAACAACAATAATAATAATAATAATAATGATAATAATAATAATAATAATAAGACTATGATAAGTAGTATTACTTTAATCTCTTAATTTATTTCAAAAATTTAGGATGAGAAGAAAAATTCATACAAATATCGAATAGGAAAAAGAAAGGAAAAAAAGGAAAAAGAAATAAGGAAAAAAGAAAATGAAAATTATCAAGAATAACTCTGCCATTATTCACCCTTAGGTTTTTCTTATATACATCTACAGGAAAGGAGATATAACCGAACGTGTGCGCGATAACGAGATTTTTTTTATTTCCGTCAAGAGGGTATGTCTCACGGGAATAGTTTGCTATCAATTTTGAATTGGATCTTCCTTTTGAATTATATGCTTCTTTTTTTTTGAAAAATTGAACTTTCTACGCATTTATCCAGTCAGGTAAAAATGTTTATAGATGTAAAAAAAATGACATTTGTTGGTGTGCGTGTGTATAAAAATTCAAGTTTTTGCACCAGATAAACAAAAAAAAATTAAATATTATTATGCTGAACATTTTATTTATTATTTTTTATTTACAGTGTTTTATTTATTACATATATATACACATTTTAATTATTACTAAAAATTATATAATGATGAAAACTAGAAGAATGAAAATAAAAATAGTAGTTCAGAAATAAAAGAAAATTAGTTATTTAAAAATAGTGCAAAAATAAAAATAATAACTTTTAAATTGTAGAAAATAAATATATAAATATTAGTTCAAAAAAAGTAGAAAAAAATAGTAGTTCAAAAATAGACGAAAAAAAATTTTTAAAAGTAGAAATAATAAAAATAGTAGTTCCAAAATTGTAGAGAGTAAATAAAAAAAATTAGTTCAAAAATAGTAAAAAGAAAATAAAAATACTAGTTCAAAAATATCCGAAAAAAATATTAGAATTAACGAAAGCATTAGTTCCAAAATTGTAAATAAAAAATTTAGTTAAAAAATAATAGAAAGAAAAAAAAATAAAATATAAAAATAATAAAAATTCTAAATTACTAGAAGAAATTTTTAATTATTATAAAAAATTACTAAAAAATTAAAATAAAAAAAAATATTCAAAGATGAATAAAAAAATGGTTGAAAAAAGCATAAATGCAAAAGAAAGGGTTAAAGAAAAAAGGCTAAATAAAAAAATAGTAAACACAAAAAGAAAAAAAAATAAACAAGCTTCATATTTCATGACTTATTCAATAAAGAAACTGTCACATAAATTATCCTCAAATAGGTGCGCCAACGAATACTGATAATGCCACTATAACACAACTTGAAGCATTACGTCTCATTGCATATAGGTTTGAGTTGAAGCTTTAGTCACGCAAATGATAGTTCTCCTTTTTTTCTCCATTTCCCTTTTTACCCTTAATTATTTCTGAAACATTTCAACTTCAAGCGAAATGGTATATCGTATAATAGATGTTTTTCCACCATAAAACATGAAGCTCTTCCTTCTCTTTTTTTTTTGTTTTCTTGTCATTAAGATAGAGGGAAAATATGAAAAGAGGAAAATTGAAAAAAAGAAATTTCTCCTATTCTGATGAATTAAAAGAATATTTCTTTAAACTGTTATATTTAATTTATTCTTTATTTAATTATTATTTTTTTATTCATTTCAAAATTAATTGTATTAGAATAAAAATAGGGTTTATATCAAATAAAAAAAAATTAGAAATATTAGTTGGAAATAGTAGAAGAATAAAAAAATAGTAAAATAAATATTCGAAAACTTATAATCGAAAAATAATAAGTGAAGGAAGAATATGAAAATGGTAGATCAATAATAGTAGAAAAAAATTCAAATAGTAGAAAGAAAACAAAATAGTAGAAAAAATAGGAAAAAGTAGTAAAAACTTTTCTAAAGCTTAGAATTATCGAAAAATGATGAGAAAGTGAAGAATACAAAAAAGCAGTTTAAAAATAGTTAAAAATTCAAAAAGAACAAAAAAATAAAAATAAGAGAAAATAGATTAAAAAATAATAGAAAAATAGTAGAAAAATAGTAAAAAAATCTTCTAAAACTTATAATCATCAAAAAATAATAAATAAAAGAAGAATAAAAAAAGTAGTGCAAAAATAAAAGAAAAAATTCAAATAGGACAAAGAGAATAAAAACAGTAAAAAATTAGTAGAAAAAATAGTAGAAAAATAGTAGAAAATAGTAAAAAATATTCTAATGCTTAGAATTATCGAAAAAAATGAGTAAAAGAAGAATATAAAAAAGCAGTTTAAAATTAGTAAAAAATTCAAAAAGAACAAAAAAATAAAAATAAGAGAAAATAGTTTAAAAAATAATAGAAAAATAGTAGAAAAATAGTAAAAAAAAATCTTCTAAAACTTATAATCATCAAAAAATAATAAATAAAAGAAGAATAAAAAAAGTAGTTCAAAAATAATAATAGAAAAAAAAATTCAAATAGAACAAAGAGAATAAAAACAGTTAAAAATTAGTAGAAAAAATAGTAGAAAAATAGTAGAAAATTGTAAAAAATATTCTAATGCTTAGAATTATCGAAAAAAATGTGTAAAAGAAGAATATAAAAAAGCAGTTTAAAATTAGTAAAAAATTCAAAAAGAACAAAAAAATAAAAATAAGAGGAAATAGTTTAAAAAATAATGGAAAAATAGTAGAAAAATAGTAAAAAAATCTTCTAAAACTTATAATCATCAAAAAATAATAAATAAAAGAAGAATAAAAAAAGTAGTGCAAAAATAAAAGAAAAAATTCAAATAGGACAAAGAGAATAAAAACAGTAAAAAATTAGTAGAAAAAATAGTAGAAAAATAGTAGAAAATAGTAAAAAATATTCTAATGCTTAGAATTATCGAAAAAAATGAGTAAAAGAAGAATATAAAAAAGCAGTTTAAAATTAGTAAAAAATTCAAAAAGAACAAAAAAATAAAAATAAGAGAAAATAGTTTAAAAAATAATAGAAAAATAGTAGAAAAATAGTAAAAAAAAATCTTCTAAAACTTATAATCATCAAAAAATAATAAATAACAGAAGAATAAAAAAAGTAGTTCAAAAATAATAGAAAAAAAATTCAAATAGAACAAAGAGAATAAAAACAGTAAAAAATTAGTAGAAAAAATAGTAGAAAAATAGTAGAAAATAGTAAAAAATATTCTAATGCTTAGAATTATCAAAAAAAATGAGTAAAAGAAGAATATAAAAAAGCAGTTTAAAATTAGTAAAAAATTCAAAAAGAACAAAAAAATAAAAATAAGAGGAAATAGTTTAAAAAATAATGGAAAAATAGTAGAAAAATAGTAAAAAAATCTTTTAAAACTTATAATTATCAAAAAATAATAAATAAAAGAAGAATATAAAAAAACAGTTTAAAAAAAGTAAAAAAATTCAAATAGTAGAAAAGAAAAACATTTTTCAAAAAATAGTAGAACAAAATATAAAATAGTTGAAAAATGGTGAAATAATCTTTAAAAGCTTATAATTATCAAAAATTAAAAATAAAAGAAGAATAAAAAAAAGTAGTTTAAAAGTAGTAAAAAAATTCAAATAGAACTAAAAAAACAAAAATTGTAGAAAATAGTTTAAAAAATAGTAGAAAAAATAAGATAATAAAATAATAATAATAATAATAAAATTTTTAATAGTAGAAAAATAGTAGAAAATAGTAAAAAATATTCTACAACTTAGAATTATCGAAACATAATGAGTAAAAGAAGAATATATAAAAAAGCAGTTTAAAAATAGTAAAAAAATTCGAATAGAACAAAAAAAATAAAAATAGTAGAAAATAGTAAAAAAAATTTCAAAAGCTTAGAATTATCGAAAAATAATAAGTAAAAGAAGAATGTAAAAATTGAAGTTCAAAAATAATATAAAAAATTCAAGTAGTACATAGAAAATAAAAATAGTAGTTCGAAAATGGTAGAAATAAGAAAATATTTAAATAGTAGAAAGAAAATACAAATAGTACTTTAAAAATAGTAGAAAAATTAGTAAAAAATATCCTTAAACTATTCTAATTAACCTAAGTAATATATGAAAAAAAAATTCAAAAAAAAAAGTTAAAATAAGAGTAAATAAGAGTAAATAAGAGTAACAATGGTTCAAAAATAAAAAAAAATCAAATAGTAGAAAAGAAAAATACTTTTTAAAAAATAGTAGAACAAAGTAAAAAATAGTTAAAAAATAGTGAAAAAAAATAAAAATAGTAGTTTTAGAAAAGAAAAAAAATAGTTAATAAAATGCAAAAACAATTATTACAATGAAAAAAACCAACAAATTTTTTCCCCAAGAAAGAAAAGAAAAATAACAAGAAAGAATAAATAAACAAAAAATAATCCGCATATTCTTTTTTTGCAATTTAATACCGACTTGGGAGGAATTATAGAATATATTATGTTTTTCGTATACATGAAGCATTCCATATGTTTCATTTTTTTTCTTCTTTCTCTTTTTCTTCTTCTTCTTCTTCTTCTAAATGTCAAGATCAATTACACTAAAAATGATGTGCGTCGGTTATATTTCTTTTCTCTTTCTTTATTATTTTTTTCACTTTTTTTTCTTAATTTTAACATTCTGGCGCATCAAGAAAAAAACAGGAAGGGATTAAGAACCACTCGAGTGTCTTATATGTAGAATGAACTGAGAAAAACGTAAAAAAAGAACTGTTTTACTTCAAAGGTATTATTGTCAATGTCAAAAGGTAACTTGTTTCACTAAATGGGTCAAGAGTCCTTGTAAATTTTGTCGCCTTTTTTTTAATATCTTTTCCCATTTCATGTTTTATTATGTTTACCTTTATGAACTATATAGTTACACGTGTACATTGCGATAGAAAACACTTTAATGCTAAATTACTTAAAATTGTGTCAGTTTTATTATATATATAAAAAAAAGACGAAGGAAATTAGAATTAATCTTCTTCGTCAAGTCACACAATGCGGCAAAATTTTGTTATTTATTTCTAAATTGATCATTTTTTTTCATTGTTCTGTCTGAACGCTCTTTACTCGGTCACTTGTATATATTTTTTACGGTAATTTTATTTTTTGAAAATTTATATTTATAATTTATTAAAAAATAAATTAAATATCAGAATATTAAATAATAAAATACTTACTTCAATATTTTATTATTTTGACAATTAAATTGCATATTTTATTATTTGAGTAATTTAATTAAACATTTTATTACCCAAACAGTAAAAATAAATATTTTATTATTCAAATAATGGAATTTATTTTTATTTTTATCTATTCAATTTTTTATTTAAACAATAAAAGTTTATTACAAAACCGATCTGAGAGTTCACTATATTTTGTATTCTATTCTTCACATTGGAGCAATTAATTAAAAAAAGTAGATTAGAAAGAAAATCTTATCAAAATTTTCGTCAAACAGTTGATTCTAATTGGAACTGTACACTAAAGTTCTAATTATTTCAAAATCGATAAACTTAGACTGATGCATATACACGGCGAGTATAAAGGAAAAATTAAAGTTGGCAATATTTTTTAATTAATGTTAGAAAAAAATAGTAGAAAAAAAAGTAGAAAAAATAAAATAGTTCTTCTCGTAATTCAATTAATTGACTTTTTGCCCTTAAAGAGAAATAATAATTGCTAGATTTTTATTCTTAAAAATAAATCATTATTTTCTTGAAAAATTCGTTAAAAGAAAAGCATATTTTATATTTTTAATTTTTAATTTTCTTATTTCGTTCTATTTACTATAAAATATTTTTAAAAAATGTTAAAATGAGCTATTTTTATTTATTTTGTTGTATTTTTTTTTCTCGTTTTCCTTTATCCAATATTATTTTATTTTTATATTTACTCTCATTTTTTCTCTCCTATTTATTAAAAAAAAATATTTAATTCCCTTTTTCTACTTTTTTTTCTTTTATTTATTTGCTTTAATTTTTTTTAATTCACTTTTATATACTATTTTTCTTCTTTTATTTACTTCTTTTGACCTACTCTACACCATTCTTATATAGTGTTTATTGTCTACTTCTGTGAATAAAATAAATAAAATTCTCCTTACTCTCGTTATTTCGTTATTTACTAATAAGCAATGAAAAGTATTTTTCCATATTTACACAATGAAAAATCTACCTCAAGGGATTCTTCTGATAAAAAGCTCCATCGTTGTAAATTAGTTTATCACAAGTAGGTATATATATACTGTATATGAAACTATATTTTTTTTTATTTTCATCCCCCGTATAAAAGAAGAAGCGCGTAAATTGCATAAATTTCTTTTTTATTTGTTATAAAAAAAAAAAAATTTTTTCACATTACTATGATTTATTACCAACACGGTTTTAGAAGGGAAAGAAAAAAAGGAAAAAAGTTTGCGTTATATTATTACATACAGAGCGGAAAGTTTAATAAAATAGAAAATTATTGTTTTTGCTTTATAATTTTTTTTTTATAAGAGGTTAAAATTTTGATAAAGATTATAAGAAGAGGTTACGTAACAAAATTGTATTTCAGTGATATGAAGATAATTGTGTGAAGTTTAGTAGCTTTAACATTGACCTTGGCACGAAGCCAAGTAAAATATTTTGTCATGCCACACCAATTTGCAGTAGACTCCTTCGGGTATTCTTAAAAGCATATCTCTCTAGACACTCGGGAACAATGGCTTATTAAAAATTTTCGTAATTTGTTTATATACTTGCTTTACTCTTGTTACGTAATGAAAATTCACATGAAATTTGCGCTAACACAATTTCAATTTAAATGCAATTTTTAAATTTACTCTATTCTTTATTGTTTTATTTCTCATATTTATTTCATTTATTTATTAACTTTAACATATAAAAACTGAACCCTTACAAGTTTATAAAGAAAGTAAAATTTTTATATTATTTATCTATTTATTTTACTTTTCTGTTCATTTACTAACTTTTCCATTTTATTTTGTTTATTTGAAACGTGAACTAGTTACAAATAAAACTTTTCGTACAAGAGTACTTATATTTTATTTAATAATTTATTTTGCTTTTTTTATTGCTACACTCACTTTTTTGGTTTAATTTTTTTTTACGATTTGATACTTTTTGGTTTACTTTTTTTACGATTTGCTACTGTTTGAATATTTTTAATTAGATTTATGACACTAAAAGCTACATTTTATTCAATGCTTTAGAATTTGTAGTACTTTAATTCGCTAATGTAATAACAAAAAACTTTTCCTAAAAAGTTTAATTAAATTCTTATAAAATAATTCAAAAAATTAATTAAGTAAATTAATTTTGAATCTTTCGTTACAAACAATATTCTTTGACAAATCGAAAATATACAGGTATTTTTTCATGATTTATAATAATATTACAAACTAAAAAATTAAAAAAAAAATATTAAGAAATAAAAAAATACACCCATTTTGTTTGTTATATTTATATTACTGATCTAAATTAATATGCAATTTATTCCTCCTTTTTATTTATAAAAAATAGAAGAAAATTGTTAATTATTAAAAATTTTGACAAAGAACAATTTTATGTTTAATTTTTATTTCTCAATAACAATATTGTTAACAAACTCATTTTTTCATTTAAAAGGACAATTATTAGATAATTGCGATTCATTATATTTTTGTAGAAAATTTTTATAAGGAAATAATTTTCATCGATTCTATTTCTTAATTTCAATTGTTTTAATAAAATTCAGAGTTTTTAAAAAAAAAACTAAAAGTATAAAAAAAATATTAAAAAAATATAAAATTCAATATTTTTTATTGTTTTTAACTAAATTTCTTCTATAAATCTGTTATGTTTTTAATAATTAATTAAATAGATATTGACAAATTTAACTAATTTTAGAAACTTTTAAATTATTATACAATTTCTCAAATATCTCAGTTCTTTAAAATTTCTGATTAAATTCATTTAAAATTAAAGTTTTTGTAAAATTTTAAATTGATACCCTTCAAAGTAGCTCTTTTTATAAAAATTATAAAAACAACTTTTTTTTAAAATTGAATTAATCTTGAAATATTTCGAAAAAAATGTTTCTGAACTATTATTTGTCAATAATTAGTGAAATCAGTTAAAATTTGAAAATCTTTGAATTTTTAGAAAATAAAAAGGAAAACATTTTCTTAGAAAAGATGTTCTGTTTAATTTATTTACGAATTTCTTTAATTATAAAATTAATCAAAAAAAATAATTTCTTATTTAAATATGTAATAATTATTATTTTATCCATATAGGAATTAAGATTTTCAAAAATTTCGAATCAAACCTTTTTGAAGTTTACCAACTTTGAAAATATTCAATATTCAATATTCAATATTTAATTATTTTAATACAAAAATAAATTATTTATTGACTAATTGAATGTCTCTTAAAATTTGATTCTTATAAAGAATTTTATTAACAAATTTTTAAATAATTGAATTTTTTTTATGAATTTAAAGAAATTTTTTATATTTACATTTTTCAAGGAATTTGATTAAAATTGTATTAAAAATCATTTAAATTCTGTGATGAGTTTCATTATTTAGAAAAATAATTGAATTATTGAGAAGTATGTAATTTGGAAAAAATTTGTAAACATTTGAATTTTTATGAAGTTTTTATTATTTATAAAAATAATTATAAATGTTTGCGTACAATTTTATTAGAACGTTTTTTAAATAATTAAATTCTTTTTGATAATTTTACTAAAATAGTAGATATTGGAAATAATGAGCAAAATTTTTAAAAATATTTAAAATTTTGTCGAGAATTTTATTGAAATTTTCGAAAGTAATTCAATTTTAAAGAATTTGTTTATTCATAATGGCAATAATTGAGATTTTTTTGAGACATTTTTGTACAATGTTTGTATTAAAATAATTGAATATTGAATATTTTCAAAGATGATAAATTTTTTTTTAACATAATTCAATTTGATAAGGATTTTAAAAAGGTTTTGATAAGAATTTTATTACTATTTGAAAATAATTGAATTTTCTGCAATAATTCGTATCTTCTTCAAAATTCAATATGTTTTATTGTTTTTAACTAAATTCCTTCTATAAATCTGTTATGTTTTTAATAATTAATTAAATAGATATTGACAAATTTAACTAATTTTAGAAACTTTAAAATTATTATACAATTTTTCAAATATCTCAGTTCTTAAAAATTTCTGATTAAATTCATTTAAAATTAAAGTTTTTGTAAAATTTTAAATTGATACCCTCCAAAGTAGCTCTTTTTATAAAAATTATAAAAGCAACTTTTTTTAAAAATTGAATTAATCTTGAAATATTTTGCAGTAAAATTATTCTTCTAATAATTTATTTATTTCATGATAGTTGTTTCGTTTAAAATTGTTTTATTTATGAAAATTGTAAACGCAACTCTTTGCACATTGAATTAACTTTGAAATATTAAAGTAAAATTATTTATTTAGTAATTTATTTATTTTACGATAATTTATTTTTATTTATTAATTATTAAATATTATTTAAAAAGGACTTTTTGTCAGAAATTGAAAAAAATTTAAGGTTTGTTATTTGAGTTCGTGGCAATTTTATAGTTCATGAGTAAAACAGGAAACTTTTCCCTAAATTCCCTACGTCATATCGGAATATAATATTATTATAATTATCATAATATTAATACTAGATAGGCAAATTTTATTTTTATTTTAATAAAAAAAAAGTTTGAATAAAAAATGTTTACGTTCTGTTTTTGAAATTTGCTAATTTTATTTAACAATGCGAGTGAGAAGTGAGCCGCGCGCCAATTGTTGCTAGTTTTTAATAAATTTAATAAAATAATGAAATAAAATTCTCTGTAAAGATTGAATTATATTTTCAATTTCGAAAAATTCTTTTCGTCATTTTATATAAATTATTTTCTTCTGGTATTAGATGAGTTAAAGTTATTAATAATTGATAAAGAAAAAATCTTCTCAATCAACTTAATCGAGTGGAAAACCCCGAATTCTTGAAGTACACTGTGTTCTTTATTTTATTTTCCGATATAGAAACCCAAAAGAAAATTTTCATTTCTTCCACACCAACAGACAAACATCAATTTTTTTTTCTTCTTTTGCTTTTCTGTTCTTCATTTTTCCTTAAACTATTTTACTGTTATCGCTGAGGATATAGAGGATTCTTTGATTTTTGAGAATTTCTCGAGACGACTGTAACTTTCTCTCTCTCTCTCTCTCTCTCTCTCTCTCTCTCTTTCCCTCTCTCGTTATGTATATATAGAGAGAAAGATATTTCCCGTGTGTACTCATCCTTTTCGTCGCGGGTCACAAATTGAATTGTACGGAAGGAACGCTCGAGACAGGGGGCTGCGACTGTCAGGAAGTAATTTGAAAGGTGGTATCGATCCACATCACTAAACTATCGGAAAATACTTGCAACGAAATGGAAACACAGAAATCTTCAGCGAAAACCTTCCGTGAATTTGTCTTCCAATATACATAGTGGTGCATGCAAATCACACCTGTATACACGTTTAATTATATTGACGACGCTGTTGACTTCTGTGTCCTATTAAAACAACTGAATCCACTCCCAGAGACACTTGTCTGTATTTAAAAAAGAATTTTTTTTCTTCTTTTTGCTTCTCGAATGTACAATTTTTTGCTCGAGTCATCGAATTTTTTTTTCGTTAACATCCATTGAAAAGAAAAATTAATTTTTTCTCTATTGTTTTTATAATTGAGTTTGTTCTGAAAAAAATATTATTTTCATATAGCAGAGAGTAGAAAAAAGAATTTCTTTTCTCAACTCAATTTTATTCTATTTAAAATATCGATTTTTATTCAAAAACAAAATTTCTCGATAAGAAAAAAATTTTTCTGCTACAAAGTAAATTTGTGAGCGAAAAGTGAAATTTTTATTCAAAACTTATATAATTTTGAGAGTTAAGGAAATTTTTAATCAAAAGTCAAAGTCAAACAAAAAATTATTTTCAATTTACCGAGCGAAAAAAATTTGTCTGATTTCGAGTAAAAAAAGGTTTTTACTTCAATATAAATTCGGAGCATAAAATATTAATTTATTGAAAACTAAAATTCGTGCATAAAAGAATTCTATTCTTTCAATTAGAAATTGAATTGAGAGAGAGAGAGAGAGAAAAATAATTCTTTTACAAAAGTTACTTCCGAAAGAGAAAGTAAATTTTCGTTTAAAAGTAAACTTGGTAAAAAAAATTCTATTCAAAATAAAGAAAAAAAAATTATATAAATTACATTTCAGGCAAAGAAAATTTCTATTTTAGAATAAATTTCGAACAGTAAACAAATTTTCTATTTCAATGTAAATTTTGATGTAAAAATGTTTAATTTTCACTAAATTGTAAATTTTTAATTTCAATGTTATTTACGAAAAAAAGAAATTTTCATTATTAAAAGTAAATCTCGAGAAAAAAATCACTGCTTAAGAGTGAAATTCGAACAAAAAAAACCACTTCTGAAAAGAAAACCACTTCCGAATTTCTACCCAAAAGTAAATTTTGAACAAAAATATTGTTTTGAAAAGAAAATTCTGATTAATAATATTTCTATTCAAAATCCAAAGAGAAAAATTCTACACTAAACTAAAATTCAAAATTTCACTTTTAAAGTTAATTCCGAAGAAATGTTCATTATTAAAAGTAAAATCTGAGAAAAAAAATTTTCTATTTAAAAGTAAAACTGGAACAAAAAAATTATTTTCTAAAGTAAAATTCGAGAAGAAACATTTCTATCCAAAAGTAAATTTCGAGCAAAAAAATTTTGTTTCAAAAGAAAATTCTGATTAAAAATACTTCTATTCAAAATTTAAAGCGAAAAAAAACTTTTATTTCGCTGTAAATTTTGAGGAAAAGAAAAATTCTACACTAAACTAAAATTCAAAAATTCAATTTTAAAGTTACTTCCGAAGAAATTTTCCTAATTGAAAGTAAAATCTGAGGAAAAAAAAATTCTATTTAAAATTATAAACAAAGAAACTGTTTAAAATCACATTTCAGGCAAAGAAAATTTCTATTTTAAAATAAATTTCGAAATGAAAAAAAATTTTTATTTCAATGTAAATTTTGTGGCAAAAAATATGTAATTTTAACAAAATTGTAAATTTTTTATCTTAAAACTAATTTCGAAGAAAAGAAATTTTCATTATTAAAAGTGAATCTCGAGAAAGACATGTCTACTTAGAACTAAAATTCGGAACAAAAAAATTATTTCCTAAAGTACAATCCGAGGAGAAATATTTCTACCAAAAAGTAAATTTTGAACAAAAAATTTTCATTGAAAATTCTGATTATAAATATTTCTATTCAAAATTTGAAGAGAAAAAGAAGTTTTTATTTCTTTGCAAAATTTAGAGGAAAAAAAATTGAACACTAAGCTAAAATTTAAAATTTCAATTTTAAAGTTAATTCTGAAGAAATTTTCATTATTGAAAGTGAAATCTGAGGAAAAAAATTTCCATTTAAAAATTTGAACTAAGAAACTGTTTTAAAGTAAATTTCAGGCAAAGAAAATTTCTCTTTTAAACTAAAATTTGAAAAGAAAAAACACATTTTTAATTCAATATAAACTTTTAGGAAAAAAATGTGTAATTTTAACAAAATTATAAATTTTTAATTTTAAAGTTAATTACGAAAAAAGAATTTTTCATTATTAATAGTAAATCTCGAAAAAACATGTCTATTTAAAAGTAAAATTCGGAACAAAAAAATTATTTTCTAAAGTACAATCCGAAGAAAACATTTCCATAGAAGTAAATTCCGAAGAAAAAAATTTTCATTGAAAAGAAAATTCTGATTAAAAATATTTTTATTCCTTATTCGTAGGAAAAAAGAAATTTTTATTTTCATACAAATTTTGACAAATAGAAAAATTCCTACACTAAACTAAAATTCTAAATTTCAATTTTAGAGCTAATTCCAAAGAAATTTTCATTATTAAAAATAAATCTCGAGGAAGGAAATAATCAAAAGTAAATTTGAAACAAAAAAATTATATAATCTAAAGTAAATTCCAATAATAATAATAATTAGTCTCCTATATATAAAAAACTATAAAGAAATATTAATTTTTCTAGAATAAAACTTGAATGACATTAAGAAAAAAACTAAAGTTAAACTGGGTTAGCAGGCGACTTGATAAAACAGGCGAAAGGATTGTTTAAAGAACTACAAAGAGAGAAAAGGAGAAAAAAATTTTTTTTGACTTTCTGCTGAATGGAAAGTTTCAAGATTTTTTTCTTTAAGAAATGCCTGAGATTTTCAAATCAAATAATAATCAAATTTAAATAATAATAATAATTACTTCTCGTAAAATAGAAAAATACAAGAAACAAAATTACAAATTTCTCAGAATAATAAATTTCGAAATTAGAAATTTTTTATAATGATAAAGTTAAATGCAATTTATTTACTTGAGTTAAAAATCGTTATTTGTTAATATTTGAAGGAAAAAAAACAATTGATTTTCTCTCATATACACTCTATTAATGACATTTTTGATGCAATTTTCAGGTCAAGAAGATTGACATTAAGATCCCATTTTCTCTACCTTCTATGCAAAAATCGATTAAAACTAATTGAAATTTTAATGAATTCTTAACACCCAATAGTCAAAGTTAATAAGAAACTGTGAGAAACAAAAGCCAAAAACTGTGTGTTAATTTTCATTACACTATTAAATATTTTCTCGATTTAGAATTTAAATTGAATTTTAAATTTTTTCCCTTCTAACTTTTTCTACTTTATTCACCTTTATTTTCAAAATATGCGACTTCTTACGACCTATTTCAATAAATCGCTGTTTTTTCGACTTTTCTTCCACTCAGTGTAATGAAATAAAAGTTTTTTGGTCTATAAAATTAGACTGAAATTTCAAAAAATCAAGTTAATTTTGAAAATTGAATTTTTTGAAAACTTTAATTTTGAGCAGTAAAATATTCTCAAGCATTATTTCATTTGTAAATTATAATTCAAATTTATTTGAAAAATATTTCCATTTTTCAATAATTATATTTAATGAAAAAATTTTTCGAATAATCGTCGTCGCAATAGTAGAATTTTAATTAAAAACAATTCAATTTTAAACGTATTGAAAATTAACTTTAGTTTTTTTTTAATAAATAATTGATCTCACATAAAATTGTCTCGATATTTCTAGAAATAATTTATTTCGAAGAGAATTTTATGTTTAAAAAATCTAGAAATTACAGTTTCGAAAAATCACGCAGTTGGAATTTTTAGAAATAATTAAATTCCATGAAAATTTGAAAATGTAATTTTAAAATATTTAATTTTTTGTAGAAAAATAAATAACAATAAATATTTAAAATAATTTAACTAAATTCTACTAGGCATTAAAAAATTGAATTTAAAAATTCTAAACAAAGTTGGTTTCTGAAAAGTTGTAATTAAAATTTCACTACGATTATTTGATTCTCAAAAATAAAATTAGTCGTAAAATTTCCAAATGACTGGAAGGACAAAATTTGATGGAAATAAATGATTATTATTGTTTTTTAAATTCCATGTTTATTAAATTCCATGAAAATTTGAAATTGTAATCATTAAATATTTAATTTTTTGTAGAAAAATAAATAACAATAAATATTCAAAATAATTGAACTAAATTCTACTAGGCATTAAAAAATTGAATTTAAAAATTCTAAAGAAAGTTGGCTTCTGAAAAGTTGTAATTAAAATTTCGCTACGATTATTTAATTCCCAAAAATAAAATTAGTCGAAAAATTTTCAAATCACTAGGACAAAATTTGATGGAAATAAATGATTATTATTGTTTTTTAAATTCCATGAAAATTTGAAAATGTAATTTTAAAATATTTAATTTTTTGTAGAAAAATAAATAACAATAAATATTTAACATAATTTAACTAAATTATACTAGGCATTAAAAAATTGAATTTAAAAATTCTAAAGAAAGTTGGTTGCTGAAAAGTTGTAATCAAAATTTCGCTACGATTATTTAATTCCCAAAAATAAAATTAGTCGAAAAATTTTCAAATCACTAGAAGGACAAAATTTGATGGAAGTAAATGATTATTATTGTTTTTTAAATTGCATGAAAATTTTAAATGTAGTTTTAAAATATTTAATTTTTTGTAGAAATATAAATAACAATAAATATTTAACATAATTTAACTAAATTATACTAGGCATTAAAAAATTGAATTTAAAAATTCTAAAGAAAGTTGGTTGCTGAAAAGTTGTAATTAAAATTTCGCTACGATTATTTAATTCCCAAAAATAAAATTAGTCGAAAAATTTTCAAATGACTGGAAGGACAAAATTTTATGGAAATAAATGATTTTTATTGTTTTTTAATATTATACACTATGAGAAAAGAATTTTTAATATAGAACTGACAAACTTTATTTGTTATTGTTACAAAATTTTTTGTTACCTCCACAGATTTAGTGTGCTATTAAAAAAGAATTTAAATTGTTAGACAACAGAATAAATTTGATAGTTCTATATTGACAATATTCTTGTCAACGTAACAATTATTTTTTTCCGCATAATTTTTAATATTATTATTTTTATTACTGTAACTATTATTATTTTCATTATTAATATATTTAGGATTACTATTTTTTGTTAATAATTATTATTCATTAATCTAATTAATAAAACTATGATTCATAAGCGAAAAAACTGTAAAGCGTAAATTCTCTTCTTCTGAAAATTTTATCTTTCACAAAAATCGTTAATTTTAGGAGTAATTTTCTCTTTCTCTCTCCCCTTATTTTTAGACATTATTCTCGATGAGCATAACTTGGGATAAAATTACATTCACAAATATTGCAATTAATTTTAATTAAACACATTTAATTAGGCAAAAAATCGACATACATTTATTATCTTCGGATATAGAGAAAGTTTAATGGCGTTAAAATCCTTTGAGGTAAAGAGATGTAGAGAGAGATTAAAATATTTTTGATTCAAAGTTTAACTAAAGTCTTAGTGTCATGGGTCAGGTTTTATCAGCATCTATCAAATACGCTTTGAAAGATCAGAACAGCTTACGTACTGTAGATACATTTAGATGTACACATACACATCAAACCATGTGGTAAGTTGTTTCAAAGTTAGGTAAAGTTTGGCGAGTTTTCTTGAAACCAAAGTTTCATGTTTAACTCACCAACCTAGATTATACTATTGCATATATTGGAAATATCAGTAGTATAGTTGTTATATGAATAGGGGTGTTTTGTTTCTCTAAAGGTCATCTTAGCTATTGTCGCGAAAAGTGGTTTGAATTCTCAGACAAATCGATATATATATATATATATATATATATATATATTACTTTAGTTCTCCCTAGAACATACAGTTGAATTTCAAATTATACTTAAACAAACTTTAATAGTTAGATATGAATATGTATTTAAATAAATATAGAACGCTGAAGAAATAAATTTATCTGGTATTGTAGGAATTATCAAATTAAATATATAATAATATAATAATATAATAATATAATAATATAGTAATCTAATAACATAATATCTAAATTATTATAAATTTTGTAAATTAATGAATGTAGTTAAAAATGTTTAACTACAATTCAGGGTTGCCACAGGTCAGGTAAGTCAGGGATTTTTAGTAAAAGTACTGGAAAAAATGGAATTTCAAAAATTCATGAAATAACTCTAAATTTTGATGTCTTTTTTGTTTGCCTTGAAAACTATAAAAATAACCACGAATTTTAATACAAAACCTTGAATTTTTTCAATTTCAGACAATAATTTCTTTTTAAATAACTTAAATTTTAAAGAACTATCATAAAATTATGACTTATAAATCATGTGATGAATACATTGAAAAAAAAATTTATTTGATTCAAATAACCGATTATTTGTCTATAATCAAATAAATATTTACTTGAATCAAATAAATATTTACTTGAATCAAATAAATATTTACTTGAATCAAATAATTTTTATTTGAATCAATTAATTAGTATTTGCTTCAAATACTGAAATATTTGCTTCAAATACTGAAATATTTGCTTCAAATACTGAAATATTTGATTGAAATACAATTTATTTGATTCAAATAAAAATTATTTGATTCAAGTAAATATTTATTTGATTATAGACAAATAATCGGTTATTTGAATCAAATAAATTTTTTTTCAATGTAATATTTCCAATTATCATAAATACTAGATTGATAAAAGAATTTTAATCAAAAATACTAAAACAAATTTAATTTTGGAAAAGTTACAAATAATTACAGAAATTCAATTATTTTCAAAAGTAATAACATTTTTCGCAGAAATTCAATTATATTCGAAAATTAAAAAAAATTCTGCTTATTTCAATTATATCTTTAAAAATAAAAAAATTCTTCTCCAAAATTAAATTGTATTCAAAATTTTTTTAAAAAGTTCTCTTCAAAATTTCAATTATCTCTATAAATAATACAATTCTTCTTCGAAATTCAATTATTTTTAAAAACATTAATAAAATTCTTGGAAAAATTTTACAGGTATTCAATAAATTGCAAAATTTTTGATGAATTTCTTCTAAATAACCCAATTATTTTCATAAATAATAAAATTTCTACATGAATTCAATTATTTAATATAAAAAATTTCAAATAATTTTTCGACAAATATCAATTATTTAAAAAATAATTTTTCGAAAAATATCAATTATTTAAAAAGTAGGAGTTGGTTTTAATTCTCAACAAGAACGGTTTGAAAAATTCTCTTATTGTTAGTTCACTTCGAAGTAGTAAGAGACAGTTCGAGTCAGACAAAACTTTTTTAACTCGCCATTACTTTCTTCAACATCGCAGTAACACTGAATTTAAATCCAGTGCTTGAAATTTTTACGCCAAAGTAGTAAAAGGCAATTTCAATCACTGAAAATGTACTGAAATTCGTAGAAATTGTTGCAAAAAAAAAGAAAATAACTTCAATGCTCTCTAAAACTGAAAATCAGTTAAATTTGAAACTCACGATTTTTAAAAGTCAAATTTCACTTTAAATCAGATAAATAAAAATACTACGAAACTGATATTTTTTAATAAAAAAAATATGTTAATTATTTTC
This sequence comes from Leptopilina drosophilae, assembly GCA_032873175.1. Lineage (NCBI taxonomy): Eukaryota > Metazoa > Arthropoda > Insecta > Hymenoptera > Figitidae > Leptopilina > Leptopilina drosophilae. Next base: position 18,399,847 of record CM065481.1, read on the forward strand.
ATAATTTTTCAATAATTTTATTTATAATATGTATACATTTACTTATGAAATGAACTCGACAGGAAGTACGCAGTTTTACTCACCTGAAACAAAAAAAAGAGTAAATACTTCAAAAAATGTATAAACAAATAATTTCTATTATTTTAATTAATTTTATTTAATCCTATTTCAATTAATTATTTATTTTACTGGACAAAATTGTCAGTTCATCCATTTTTTAAGCAATGAAAAAAATTTGTTAACATAAAATTTATGAAAACTCAAATTTTTTTTTATTTATATTTTGAAGACAATAAAATTTTGAAAAGAATAAGACTTCACAGAAGTCATTTAGCAAATATTTTTTCAAGATATTCTTAAAAAACCATCATTTTCAATGTTTTAGAAAAATTTGAATAAGTTCTAAAATAATAAACGCTTTTTATATTTATACTATTATTATTTATTATATTATTAACATCTCTATGTGGAAGCAAAGTGTTCATGAAATGAACACAACGGGAACTATTTTCTTATTTTTACTGATAAAATTTTAACAATTTTACTGCTTTTATTCACTGAAGAAGAAAAACACTTTTTAGAAGTATTTTTTCTTTTTAAATCTTAAGCCGTGTAAAAACTTAAGTTATTTTTTCGGCTATGTGAACAAATATTTTTTGATGCTCAGCGTCGGCGTCAACTTCAGGGACCTGTTTATCACTGAATCACGTTTTTTCTTTTTCTCTTTCTGTATTTTACTATACTTAAAAAAGTAGAATTGTCCGACAAAATCAATATTTTCCTACTGATTTTTACCTTTATCCTTTCGTCTGACCATTGTTGTCATTTATCACTAATTTTCACGAGACTTTAATTTACTATGAGGCTGAAGTCCGCAACGTTTAAAAAAACCAAAAATTAAAAATTAAAAAAAATTAAAATTTTCAACGCAGAAATGCTCCAATTAGTAAAAAACATACACACGACAAGTTTCAACCCTTTAACCCTTTCGGAACCCTTCGTTTATGGGTAAAATGTGTAAAATGACCCAAAAAACGATAAAAAATTCATCAAAATTACAGATGGCCTTAGAGTTGTAATTTTTTTGTAAAAATCACTTGTGTTAGATGCCACTAGACTGCAAAAAAAGTTTCGGCCTTTTAACCCTATCGGAACCCTTCGTTTATGGGTAAAATGGAGTAAAATGACCCAAAAAACGATAAAAAATTCATCAAAATTACAGATGTAATATTTAATTTAATTAAATTATTAACTCTACGCCATTTAATTCAATACCAGATAATTCTACGAAAATAAATACATTTTTTAAAAATTCTACGCAATTGAACACTACAATTCAAAATTCTACACAAATTTAAATTGGATTTTTTTTTCTTTTTTTCAAAGTCAATTAATAATAATTCTACGCCGTTCAATTCAACATTAAATAATTCTACGCAAATAAACAAACTTGTGTTGAGTTTTACCATGTAGAGCTTATTTGCGTAGAATTATTTAATGTTGAATTGAACGGCGTAGAATTATTATTAATTGACTTTGAAAAAAAGAAAAAAAAATCCAATTTAAATTTGTGTAGAATTTTGAATTGTTGTGTTTAATTGCGTAGAATTTTTAAAAAATGTATTTATTTTCGTAGAATTATCTGGTATTGAATTAAACGGCGAAGAGTTAATAATTTAATTTAATTAAATATTACAATTGCTATCTGTTGACATTCTTCTCGTAGAATTATATTTGTAGAATTTCCTTGTGTAGAGTTTAATCTTCTAAAAATTTATTATAAAAAAAGTTAAAATTTGTAGAATTATTTTTTGTAGAATTTAATTGCATAGAATTTTTAAAAAATCTATTCATTAAAATGCATTTATTTTTTTAGAATTATCTGGTGTTGAATTTAACTGCGTAGAGTTAACAACTTATAAAGAATAATAAAAAATATATTTTATCATGCGTAGAATTAAACTTTGTAAAATTTATTGGTGTAGTATTTAATCGTGAAGTATTTAACCCTCTGTCACACACCTAGGGAGGGATTCCCTCTACGGTTTTAGTGTTTTTAAAATAACTTTTGGTTTCTTCATTGCAAAATAAAATCAGTTTCTATACCTTTCGACAATTTACTCCTTAACACATTTCTAAAAAAACATTTAGTTTAAACATAATTAATATTTAATTATGAAGCTTCAAAGCTAGAAAAAACTCGAAAAAGTGAGGTTATGTTGAATAAAAAAATCAAGTTTTCAAAACATTTTTTGTTCCACTGTTGGTTAATGGCAAAATTATATTCTAAATATAATTAAAATAAACTATTTTATGATTTTTTTGCTTATTTGTCAATGTTACATTATTTTTACATGTAAAGTGTAATTCCTTCGAAGATGTGCATTCGTGTAATTAATTATTATTTTTGAGACCGAAAATTAATTTTATTAATTTTATAATTTAGAATAATTTACTACATATTTGTAAGTGGGGTGGTAACGATTCTACGCAAATAAACCCTACAAAATAAAATTCAACACAATTAACTCTACACCAGAAAATTGTACATAATACATTTAATAAATTTGATTAATTCTACGTAAATAAATTCTACAGAAAAAAGTCCTACACATTAGAATTAAATAAAACAAAATATATCATTAAAATCTTTTAATTCTACACGATTAAATACTACATCAGAAAATTTGACACAGTTTATTTTAATTAAAATAAAATTCTAATAATAATTTTTTTATTTTAAATTATAATTCTACGCAGTCAAATTGTACACCAGAAAACTCTACACATTTGAAAAATATTGATTAAATTAACTTTTAAAAAATTCTAAATAAATAATTTCTACAAATAAATATTCTACACAATAATAATACTAAATAAAATGTAACTTTAAATAAAATTTATTTAATTTTGCACGGTTAAATACTACATTAAAAAATTCTACACAATGTATTTTTAAACGAAGAAAAATACGAATTATTTTTTCAATTTAATTTTTAATTCTCCACACTTAAATTAGACCCCAGAAAACTCTACACATTGGAAAAATATTGATTAAATTAAGTTTAAAAAAATTTTAAATAAGGAAATTCTACAAATAAATACTCTACACATTAGAACTAAATAAAATGTAACTTTAAATAAAATTTATTTAATTTTGCACGGTTAAATACTACATAAAAAAATTCTACGCAATATAACGAAAAAAATAACAATTATTTTTTAAATTAAATTTTTAATATTCTGCCACAGTTAAATTGAAAACCAAAAAACTTGACACAATGAAATAATTTTTTTAAGAAATTTTAAAACTAGTCAAATATATTCTTCAAAAAAAAAAACTCTACACATTAAAATAAAATAAATATAAAGTTTTTAATCTAATTTGTTTAATTCTACACAATTAAATTCTATATCAGAAAATTGTACACAAATTATTTTTAAGCAAGGAAAAATATTTTCTTTATTTTTTTAATTTAATTTTTAACCCTATTTAATCAATATTTTTCAAATGTGTAGAGTTTTCTGGTGTACAATTTGACTGCGTAGAATTATAATTTAAAATAAAAAAATTATTATTAGAATTTTATTTTAATTAAAATAAACTGTGTCAAATTTTCTGATGTAGTATTTAATCGTGTAGAATTAAAAGATTTTAATGATATATTTTGTTCTATTTAATTCTAATGTGTAGGACTTTTTTCTGTAGAATTTATTTACGTAGAATTAATCAAATTTATTAAATGTATTGTGTACAATTTCCTGGTGTAGTTTGTAAGTTTGTGTTTAAATTAAATTTTTGTTGATTCCTTTGTTTATGTTATAATGTCGCTTATTTTACAATGTGGTGAGGGATTCCCTCTAAACCTGGGTAAAGTCGTAATTTTTTCCAAGGTGTGTGACGGAGGGTTAAAAAAACCAATTAAATTATATTTTATTTAATTAGAATGCATAGAGTTTCAATAAGTAGAATTAATTTTCGTAAAATTATTATTACTTGTCTAAATATAAAGTGAGAGTTTTCTCGTGTAGAGTTTACTGTATTGAATTTTTATTTGTAGAATTTAATTTGCGTAGAATCGCTACCGCCCCTTATTATTATACCCAATTTAAGGGGAAAAAATTATAATTTTTCATTTGTTACCAAAACATTACCTCAAAAAAAAAAAATATCGCACTGGCCAAAATTGTCCAAGAGGTACTTTACTTTATCGAAAGTTTCAAACAAAAAAAAATCATCTATAAAAATTCAACTATTTTCAAGAATTTATCAAGAGAGAGAGAGAGAGAAAAAAATGGAAATAATTCCTTTTTTCCAATATCTATGCATTTTTTTCAAGATTTATGTGTAAATTCACAAGTGATATATTTAAGTTCTTAAAGTCCTGTAATCCAGCAGTCGTCCCAACTCTCACGTATATATAAAGTCGCAGAAGCTTTCCGCGTGCAATGGTTCGAGAATTTAAAAGGGGGGGGGGGTATGAGTTTCAGGGTGGGATATGGGAGGGAGGCGAGGGGTGGTTTGCCAAACCGCCCGCGGATACTCGCACCGATGTAAACGGAATATGGTGGGGCTATAAAAGGGGGCTGGGGGGGTGGGATGAGAGGAATGGTTTGGATGTTGGTTTCGAAGAAGGGGTAAAGCATTATAGGTGGCAGTGGAGGACTCTGAATGGTTCGCGGGCTTGGAGTGGCATTGCAGCTGACGACGTCGACGACGACGACGACGCGCCCTTATTCAGTTCAGCTTCGTCAGTCGATACAAAACCCTCCGAACTACTGACGCTGCTCGGTTCTTTTTTTTCCGTCTCTATATATATATAAATTTTCCTTTTTCTTTTCCATTCATTTTTTTTCTTTTTTTTTTTTTTGATTTTATTTTTGGCAGCACGTGCTTCCTTACTCTCGCTCCCCTTTTCGCACATCATCTCATCCGCCCTCTCCCCCCTCTTTTTCTTCCTTCTCTCAACTTAACGCGTTGAGAATCCTTATCAATTTTTTTTTTCCACCCCTCTTTCGTTCTATATATCAAATTGAACACATTATCGCTTCACCACACGCTATAAACCATTTTCGCGTCCACACCTATCGGATATCACTCATTCTTAGTTCACACGTCGGAAAACTTTTTCCATTCGCAAAAGTTTGTTCTCTGATTTCTTGAAAATTTATCCAACTGGGGATCCATTTACGTTATATAGAGAAAGAGATAAAGAAAAAAGAGAAGAAGAAGAAGAGAGAGGGATATCCTATTTCAACGCTTTTTGACTTTTTTTTTTAGAGACCCGCTTTTTTTCGACTTCCTTCCTGCTTGTGTCGCGTAATTTTTTTTTTTTTTTTGAGAGAGAGCGGAAGTTGAAGCATTTTTTTAAAGGTTTTTATTTGCTACTTATAGAGAGAGAGAGAGAGAAAGAAGAGTATTTTTTTTTACTTTTTATTTTTCCTGTTATTTCCTTGCCTCCAATGCTAAGTGCTTAGGGGGAGGAAACTGAGGTAACTTTGAACTACCGCCGGTAAAAGTGAGGCGCAAAGTGGGCGTTGTCTTAAAAAACAATTCTTCTTCATTGCGTTTAGCTGGTGAGTTTGGGAAAAAAAAAATTTCGCGCCAATTTTACTTTTTAAAATTTTTAAATTCCAACAGTTGTCGATTTTTTTCTACCCATTTCGAGTGTTTTCAATTTTCGAAGATATTAGAAAAAATATAGAACCCAGACTTTCTTTTTTAAATTCTTAATTTAAGGTTTGAAATCAAAATTCTTTAAATAGAAAAATATTTTTTACTTCACTTTCTTTCTCTATAGGAAAAGAACATTTTTATTCTTTAAAAAAATTCATTGTCGTAAAAAATCTTTTAAATAATAGATTTCAAATCGCGTCCTTTTAAGAATATTAATTTTTAACTTCTTAAATATTTCAAGAAAGGATATTAATTAATTGAACTATTTTAAATTACAAACTAAATTAAAAATTTAGTCTTGCGTACAAAAAAATTTTTTTGATTCAAATAACCAATTATTTGACTATTATCAAATAAATATTTCCTTGATTCAAATAATTTTTATTTGAATCAATTAAATAGTTTTTGCTTAAAATACAATTTATTTCATTTCAATTTTTATTTGAATCAAATAAATTTTTTTTTCAGTCTAACTTTTCTTATTCTTATTTTTACTATTTATTAACAATTAATAATAATAATAATAATTAAAGAAAGTTACTTCTTCCATCTTTAATAATAATAATAATAATAATAATAATAATAATAATAATAATAATAATAATAATAATAATAATAAGTACTACTGATTAATACAAATAGCATCAGTAGTAAAAAATTATGAAAGTCAGACAGAATTTTTTATTTAATAATTAATAATATCAGTGGACAAAAGGATTTTTTATTTTTTTCATAAAATATTTGGCAAAAATGACGTTGAAGACCACAACGTTTATCAACGATAAAAATTATTCACTTAATAAATTAAAAAATAAATAAACCAGCAATATAGTCATAAAAATATTTTTAAAAAATATTTTAATGTTTATTTTATGATAATAATTGTCATACGAATGAATATTAAATTAAAAATAATTTTGGAATAAATTAAACAAATTTTTTTCGTTGATCAACTTTGTGGACTTCCACTTCGTGGCAAAAAAGGGATTTTTTTTAATATTGAGAAGAAAGAATTCGGTTTGAAAACAACTAATATTTTTCGTTAAGTAAACGAATTTAAATATCAATTATTTAATTACTTAAATTTAAAGAATAGAATTCAAATTATTTATTTGATTGTTGAAAATTATTTTTCACTTTTTGAATTATTATTTACTAAACGGAAAAAAGTTTGAACTACAATAGAAAATAAGTTTTGTTCGAAATAGCGAATCTTTTTACTTGAAACAACCAAAAATTCCCCTATTTAAAGTGAAATTTGTAACCTTTTCGGATTAATTTTTTTCCCCCTTGTATAAATATTTTGTAAATATAGGTACTTTATAAATATAAATATTTTTATTTATCAAAAATCATAAAGTTAACTATATTGTTTTCATTAAAATACAAATTTAACTTTATTATATTCATTAAAATATAAACTTGATACAATTTTACTTCTCAACAAAGATAAAGTCGATTCTATTTTATTTATACCACTGAAATTATTTACTACAAAGTGAAAATACAAAAAACATTTCGTATTTGCCGAAATGTTCGCATCAATTCGTAATTTTTGACAAAATCAGTAGACGAAAGTAGTTTTTTTTTACGATAGGACACAAGTTATCTAAAATGCCTTTTTATAGATCAGTAGTAAAAGACAGTTCGAACCAGACAACTGTTTTCGAGATAGTGGCATTTTCCCCCTAAGGGGAATAAAGTCAGTTTTAGTCAGACACTCTCGAGAAAGTTTATTATCAGTAGTAGAAGACGTTTTTAGTGAGACGAAATCTTCTCCAAAATTCTTGTGAACTCAGTACTTGAATTTGAAAATAGTCACTTTTTTCGAAACTGTCAAAAAAAAAAAATTGACGAAAAAATTCTTAACAAAAACAGTCTCCAACTTTGTAATTTTTTTCCTTCACTAACTTTGAGACAAATAAAAAACAAAAAATCTCTATTATTTTAAATTCTTTACAATTTGTTTACTTCTTGCTTTTTTATTTCCCACATTATTTTATTAAATACTTTTTTATATCCTTTATTTTATTTTTTGTCATTTTTCACCAACTTCTTTATTTTTTATTAATTTCTTTATTTTGTTTTCCTTTTTTATTTATCATTATTTTTCATCCACTTACTTTTTCTTATTTATTTATCTAGTTACATAATTTCCTTTTTTCGACTTTTTTTATTTACGTTCTTCAAATTTTATTTTCCATCCTTATTTACTTTCCTTTATTTACTTTTCCCAATTTTTTTATTATTATAAATTTTTCCATAAAAATTCAAATCGTCTTTCAATTTCAAAATCGTTTTGTTTTCAAGATAAAAAAGCGAAAAAAGAAAAAAAGAGAGAGAAAGAGAGTCAGACAGAAAGTAAAAGAGAAAAAAAAATGCTGAAACTTTAATTTCTAAATGTAAATTTCCGAGTATTATTCATTAAAAAATTTTCTTCGCTTTTTTGTTTCCCCACTCCCCCCACCTCTTCATCCCTTCGCAAAAAACGATTGAAAGTAGCAATTTCGTATATATTGCAAAATAAATTTAAATATAAGAATTGGACTTTATCCGGATTTAGAGTCCGATTTATCAGTTGAACAAATTGAAATGCTCAAGTCTCTGGCATATTCTTTTATGGTTTTTCGTTTTCATGAGAATTTTTTTTTTCTTGTTTTATCTTCTATTCATATTTCTTTTTTTTTCATGGATTTTACGTGAGGAGTGCGAGTTAAAAAATAGTGAGAGATATGGATACACGAGATGAATATCTAAAGAGGATATTTTTTTTTTATTATTTTCTTTTTTAAAGACTGTTTTGCTAAAATTTCAATAAAACAAAAAAAAATGATTGTTTGCGGTTAAACATGATTTCAGCAAAAAAAAAAAAGAAAAGAAAAAACGTTTAGTTTAATGGATATCGTATTTATTTATGTATTTCACGTATATCGTATTGACCAGTTTCTCTTTTATTTTTAACAATTACATTTTTTTTAACGAGAGTTTTAAAATAATAATAATAAAAGAGATAGAAAAATTAATTGGAATGTTGTTTTAAAAAAAAAAAATTTTGTATTCTTTTCTCTTCCATGTATTTAGTACTAACGATACTAGATAACAATTAAATTTGTTATTGTTTCTTTTATTTTTATTATTATTACTATAATTTTTATTGTTATTTTTATTATTATAATTTTCATTATTATGTTCATTATTATTTTTATTATTATAATTTTTATTATTTTTTTCCATAGTATTTTTTTTATTGTTGTTATTAATATTGTAAAATAATACTTGATCGTTTATCGTAAAAAATTAAATTACGAGATATATTTCTGCATTTATATATTTAATTGAATAATTTTTTTTCTATTGTTTTCTATTTTTTTCTTTTTTCGTAAAAAAAGTTATATTTTGAACAAATTCCACTCCTTTCATGCGTTGATTAGAGCTATTTTTAAAATAGATAGTTATATAGTTAACCCTCGTACGCATAATTGCTTTATATCCACGTCGATTATCGGAAAGCTTCCCTCCTGCTTTTGTATTATCACTCGAGGAATAGTTCAATATTAGTATTGAAACTCGTGATAAAAATGGTTAAATGAAGTTATAAAAAAAACTTGATAATAAAAGATTTAGACTTAAAAATAAATTATTACAAGTGTTCACTATTTATACTGAACATAAAAATTTAATAAAGTCTTGAAATGGAAAAAAATATTATTATTCTACATAACTATATATCATTTATCCATTATTCATCGTAATTATACATTTTTTTCTAATTATTACACACTATTTCAAAGGATTATAATAATAAAAAAATAATAAAATGGTGAGGATTTTTTTTTAATCTTTTATATCAAAATGTGATCGATTCTTGACCTATTTTAGAAACATCGTCATATCAAAGTGTAATAATTTAATTTTAAATACCAAAAACTTTAAGTGAAGGGATTAATTTGACTTTAACGTTTATTGGATATTTTGGTCATTTTTATTTTTAAAAGTAATTTTTAACATTTTGTACTAAATAGTGTACTAATTTTTTAAATAATTTAAATAAGAATAGGGAAATAAATTTTTAAAAAGTATTAAAAATACACGTTTAAATATTTTTGAAAAAAAATATTTTATCAAAATGCAGAATTATTTCTCTAAAATATTACTATCAGTACACTGAAAAAATATATTTGATTTAAATAACCGATATATAAATAAATATAAAAAATATAATAAAAAAATAATATAAAATAATAAAAAAATATAATAAAAAAATAATATAAAATAATAAAAAAATATAATAAAAAAATAATATAAAATAATAAAAAAATATAAATAATAAAATAAATATATACTTGAATCAAATAATTTTTATTTGAATCAATTAAATAGTATTTGCTTCAAATACTGAAATATTTAATTCAAATACAATTTAATTGATTCAAGTAAATATTTATGTGATAAGTCAAATAATCGGTTATTTGAATAAAATAACTTTTTTTCAAAATTCAATTATCTCTAAAAATTCACGCTATAATGCTTTGAATATTCAATTTTCAATTATTCAAAATTTTAACTGAAATTCATTTTTATGAAATGAAAATCAATTTTTATTAAAAAATTCGACGAGAATTTAATTATTTAATAACAAAAATTAATAGTTTATTAAATAATTGAATGTTTCTTAAAACTGAATTCACATAAAGAATTATATGAAATTTTTTTTTTAATAATTAAATTCTTTTGACAAATTTTAATAAAATTTTTTTTAATAATTATACAATTTTTATGAATTGTCTTAAGGAGAAATCTGACGTACAGTCAAAGACAAAATTAGTCCAATGTCAGAATTTCGTATTTTAAATGAAAAAGACAAATTAAATTTTAAATTCGTCTCGGTGGAAAGGTGAAGAATTTAATTTTAAATATTTAAAACGATTAAAAGTTGCATTTAAATAAAAAACTACAATTTTCCACCAATAAGAAATATTTCTTAAATTTTAGCCTATGTTACTTAAATCATTTATTATTGACAAGAAATCATAATTTCTATTCAACTATAACATTAAAATGATGAAAATATAGAAAATTTAATTTAAGCTTTTACCAAAAGGAGTTTAAAATTTAATTTGAATTTTTCGAAAAAAAAACAAAATTATGACATTGGGATAACTTTCGTTCCGATTGCTTGTCGGATTCTTCCTTAAATTAAAAATTAAAATTGTGTTAAATAAAATTAAAAATTCTGCGATAATATTAAAAATCATTGACTTGAGGAAATTTTTTGAAAATAACCAAAAATTTTGCCAAGAATTTTATTAAAATTTGCCAATTTATTTACTTTTTTTAAGTGTTTTTAACTAAAATTTTTCTGAAAGGCCACTATTTTTAAATAAAAAAATAAATACAAAATTTTGATATTAAAAATACTTTTTACATATTTGTCGAAAAAAAACCGCACATTCTTTTACATAAAACATTTTTTATACAAAAATATTCAAATTATCTAAATATTTGCCATACATTTTTCAATAAAGTTCCATTCGGTTATGAAAAAAACATAAAATGAACGAGTTTATTTTTGTTGGCAATATGAAAACAATATTTTTTCCCTAATAAAAATGAATTGACGTTGAAAATTTGAAAATAATGTTTTCCTTTATAGGGAATATATTTAAACAAATGATTTATTTCAAAAAAAAATAAATAAAAATAAAAAATGATGAAATTTTCGGTAGATTAATGTATTAAACAATTTTATCGGAAAGTAAAACAAATGAAGTCCATTTTAGAGAAAAAAAAGCTTTTGCCCCCCTTTTTATAAGTGTATATCTATATATGTCTCTCTCTTCTGGATCAGTTAGAAGGTTCTTTGCTTGTTGATGGTTAATCGATGTTGGCAGCTCTGGCTTGTCGAAGGTGACAAGAACCTTTTCCTCATATCATAAATCATTCCAAGGAAGTTTAACTTTCAGCCTGTTAATGTAAAATGCAGCAAAGCTTGGTCAATTCTAAATCATCTTTAGAGACACTTTTTTTTTGCTTATAACCAGAAGTAATGAATCAAACTTCTTTCAAGAGAGAAAAAAATATATATAACCATTTTCGAGCAATTCTATGGTAAAAACGTTTCACATCGATCTTGTCATCATTAATTAACAAACTTATCGTATTTTTTAAATATTTTAATTAATTAATTACGCTTATTGTATTTAAAAAAATTCTATTAATTATAAACAATATAAAGTAAAAAAATGTATTTAAAATAATTTTATTGAATGTAATTTAAAACAATTTCAAATTTTTAAAATTATACTCCATTTTCGTAGAATAATTCCATATTCAAATTTTGTTCCTAATTTTATTTCCATAATAAAATTTTTTGCTAAACCGAAATTATTTTTTTTTGTCTGTAGAAAGAAAGAGAGTATAATGAAGCATTTATTTCCGTCCAAAGAATTTTTTTTTCTATTAAAAATCTTATCAAAATGGAGGAAAAAATTGTATATCGTATAAATTAATTCTATTCGCAATAACGTTTGAAAAAAAAGCGAAAAAGAAAGAAACAACAAAGTAATTTTCTCTAATGGAATTAGTGATTGTATGAAAATGTGTATTTCTTTTTTGTTTTGGTTTCTTTTTTCGAAACATTGCGAAACTGAATTTCATCAAAGGATTAACTGTTTGAAAGAAGACAAAGTATCACATTACGTTAACGAGATTTCGACTGATTCTTTGTTCCTCACGATAAACAGTCATTTTCAACAGGAACGTTCATACAAAATTTTTATTCTTATTTCCAAAGAAAAATACTCGCCCCCAATAAATCAACTTTAAATAAAGAAAAAAAAAATTTTATCGGAAAAATGAATTTTCTAGAAAATTTTGTTAGATAATTAATTTTATCATGAAAGAAGGTTTAATTGGAAAAAAGTTATACTTTTAAATAAATGTTAACAGTATTTAAATGTATTTAAATGAGAAAATAAATTTTATTGAAAAAATAAATTGTATGGAAAAAATAAATTTTATGGGAAAAATAAATTTTATTACAAAAAAAAACAATTACATTGTAAAAATATTAATTAACGTAAATGAAACAATAGACGAAAGAGAATAGAACCAAAAAAATGAATACAAAAGAATAAACAAAAACAAACTTTACAAAAGAGAGCGGAAAAATGTAATATAATACAAACGTATAAAAAAAAATACAAAAGTTAAAAACAAAACTTTTCGTTTCGGAATAATTATCAGAACTTAGTTTCTATTTTATATATTTCCTTTTCTCTCTCTTTCTCTCTCTCTGACTCTCTTTCATCTATTGGCAAAAATGCAGAAAAAAAATAAATAAATTTCCCTATACATACAGAAAAAAAATATAGACTGCAAAGTTTAATGAATCGTTTATATTCGTGTGTTTCTCTTGTGAAAAGGAAAAAAATATTTACGTATGCATTTTGTACTTTTTGCCCCTTTTTTTCCTGCCTTTTATTGTTAAATTGGCTAAATTGTGAAATGATTTGAAAATAAAGCACTGTAATTATACAAATAAATCAAGTTGACATTTGATACAATTAAATATTGATGGAAAATCAATATACGGATAAAAACGATGTTTTCTGTCAAATGGAAAGCGGGCTCATTGAAAAAAAAAGAGCGATGGCAAACAGAGTTTGTTCATTTTACAGGAAAATACTTTATAAATACACACATATATATGTTTCAATTCGTGTGTTAGTAAAATTGACTTGCAATCACAAAAAGTTGGAAAATACATAAAAAAAGAACAAAATTCGATGAATATAAGGACATTTTTTTTTAATTTCAATATTTAACTCTCTTAAATTAATAATAGATTTCAAAAAAAATTCTCTGAATCTAATATGGAAAGAAAAAAAATACTCTAAAGCGAAATTGCAAATAAAAAATCATATTATTTAACTCGAATGATTAACGAGAATAAAATAATAATAATAATAATTAACGAGAGAAATAATAATCACAGTAGTTTAGAGAATTTATTCAATAACTTTTTGTTTACAGAACAGCATTTTTTCTAGCAAGATAAATTTAGAGAATTCGCAAAGAAAATGTTATCATTAAATTGTAATAAATAAATAAATAAATAAATAATAAATGAACGTAAAAATAGTAATTTAAAAAGTGATGAAATATCAATAAATGAAGAATAAAATAATCCCCAAGTTTTGAACAACGTTCAAATAAACGAAATATTTTTTATTGCAGATATTTTAATAAATTACTAATCATAAAAAAATTGAAAAACTAAAATTGTACTTTTGCAATCTCAGTAATTAATTTTTTGGATAGTGAAGTCAAATAATTGCAATAAAAACGTAATTTTTAGAAGAAATAAATAAATTTCGTTCATTTGAACGTTCAGAACTTTAGGATCTTAGAATAAATTCTTTTTGCAACATAAGTTTAAAGAATTTTTTGCAAAAAAAATATTTATCATTTAATTGCTATAATGGCTAATAAATATTAAAAAATATTTAAAGTACCAAAAAAAAAAATTACAATATTTTTTACTAAAATAAATTTAGAGAATTCGGAAAAAGAAAATTTTATCATTTAATTGCAAATAATGAATAATAAAAAAGAAAACATAATAATAACAATTGTGATAAAATATTAAATAAAAAAAATTTTAAAGAAGGTACAAAAAAAATACAAAAAGGTAATATAAAAAATAATTATAAAAATAATAATAATAAAAATTAAAATTAAAATTAAAAAAAAATAAAAATAAAATAAATATAATAATAGTAATAATAATTATAATAATAATAAAAATAATACTAATAATAATAATAATAATAAAATTAGTAATAATAATAATAATGATAAGCAAATATAAATTAAATTAATTAATTAAATAATAAAATAAATAATAATAATTTAACATTATAATATTAATCAATAATTTGATTTATATATGTTTAATAAAACTAATAATAACAACAAAATGGGCTTGCTTTTACTGCTATTGAACAAAAGTTATTAAAGTTTTCTTATATTTTATTATAGTGTCATTACCAAAAGGTCAATAAAATGACATTAATGTTTCTCTGTCAATAAAAAGACAAGTTTTATGTCAATGGCCAATTTACACTTTACAATTTGTACCGAGCATGATACTTTTTTTTTTACTTTTGTGTATATGTAGTTTATCTTCTACACGCTTGTCCTCAACTTCTTTTACGAGATACGAGGTTGACCTATATTACATAATCGATTGATTCGATGAAGAAGGAGATTACTTTTAGTGAAAAAAAAGAGAAAAAAATATGACATTTGTAATGGGAATTTTAATTAATTTAAATGTAAACATTTATTGAGAAAATGTTTAATAAGACAAGAAAAGGAGAGAAAACAGTCAAAGGATTGCTAAAAGCCCTTATAATGGTGCGCGAAAAATTTTTTGCCTAATTTTTATTTATCAACTATCAAAAAAAAATGTGAGAAAAAAAATATTTTCCTCCTTTTGTTTTCTTGTGTAGGAAGTTTTCATTGTTTATTTTACTTGCAACTCGAAATGTGTGCAAAAAAAATATTTAGCAAATTTAATATTTTGTATTTTTATACACTGGGGTAAAAAATACACTTTTTTACTCTAAAAAATTTGATTTTTTTATTTTTCTTTCAAATTTTACTGGAAATTTACTTTTTATTATAAATAGTAAATATTAATATTCCAAATAAAAGGAAATAAATTTATTGGATTTTATTGAATTAGAGATTTAAGAAGTAAAATATTATTAGTAGTGAGAACAGCTTTATGATTAGTCAAAACAAAAGGGAGATTAAATATTAGGCAAAAAATGGATTTTAATTTTTAAAAAGGTAATTTTTTTTAAAAGAAGTATTTTCAGATTATATAAAAAATAATTTTATTACTTGTCGCAAATTAGGGGAAAAATATTGACAACATAAATTAGACTGAATCGCTTCTCAATAATTGCTTTTAAATATTTGAAAAAAAATTTGCATAACAAATATATATTCGCCGATAGTTTCTTTCTATTCAATAAATTATCAATTTCGTGAAAGTATTGGGGAAAAAAATGATTTAAAATTTTTAAATTATTCCTTTGTAATTATATTCTGCTTACAATCATATATTTGTATATATTTCAATGTATTTTTACTTACGAAATAAACTCGACAGAAAACATGATGTTTTGATCACTTGAAAATTTTTTTTTACTATAATTATTGAAATTGATATTAACATTAATTAAAAATTTTGTGGACATTTATTTAAATGTTTATTAATATTTTAATTAATTTTTATTAATAGTCAGATTATTTTTATTAATATTTATTTAAATTTTTATTACTATTTATTTAAATTTGTATTAATTTTTATTAATTTTTATTATTTTTTATTATTTTTTATTATTTTTTATTATTTTTTATTATTTTTTATTATTTTTTATTATTTTTAATTAAAATTGATATTAATATTGATGGAAAAAAATTTTTTATTTTCGTTAATGAATTCCTTCTGATTGTTACAATTAATATCTGCCACTGTGAAAATATAATTAGCCTAATTGAATAATAGGGGCGAAAGTTCTTCGTCTTGTGAAAAACTTTTCGTACACTGATCATAAAAATTTAAGACCAAGGAACATTGAGTGAAAAAGTTTTTCTGCAAAATTTGTCTTAACAAAGAAAGCAAAGTGGAGTTTCTTACATATAAATCTTTCAAATAAATTAGAGAAGTTTAATTCACTTTTAAATTGTACGAATTTCTCCCTTTATTTAATTATATTCAAATTGTATTTCAAATTTTCAATTATTTTCTCATATTGTAATTAGTATATACATTATACAAGTATAAAATTTTCTCCCACTGTATAAAATGTACAATAAATTATTATTAACCCTGCAGGTGTGCAATTACATAATATTTTGTTACTGCTACATTTCCATTTACATAATTTTAATACTGTGCTTTTATATATGAAATTCTATTCTATTATTTTCGTTGTGTAATTGTAAGCAAAAATTTGTTTCGCAATATTATTTACTCGAAACATTTATTATTTGTAAACATTTCAATATTCGATATTCAATATTTAATTCAATATTTAATATTCACTATTTGATATTCGATATTCCATATTCGATTCTTAGTTTTTAATATTCGATATTTAATATTCACTATTTAATATTCGATATTAAATTTTTCATCGTCGATATTCTAATATTTGATATTTAATATTCGATATTTAGTAATCGACAATTAATATTCTACATTCAATATTTGTTATTCAAAATTCATGTTTTAATTATTTCTGATTGTATTTTTTGTATACAAAATACAAAATAAAAAAAGTGGAGGGGTTGTGATTTTTCTAAAGAAAAAAAATTACATTTTCCGTCAGTTGTTCTTGAGATAGAGAATATAATTCATTGTCAAGCACAAAGTCTGCGTTATTCATTCAAGTGATCATCCCTCAATGTGAAATGTATTTTGCATATGTCAACAACACACTTGCAATACATGGTAAATGCCAGGTCTGAATAAACATCATCGCGATAAGCCACTATAAAATTTACCCATTTATAAACTTGAAAATAAGTCGAACGAAACGAGATTCCATTTTATCAAAAAAGTCAAGTTCAGCCTTCCGATAAAATCAAATTCCATTGGAGGAAAAAATTCGTCAAAAAACAAAAAATGAAAAAAAAGATAAATTGTTTATGAAATAAATTCGAATACTTGAATTACAATACTTTCATTGTAAAAAATATATTTAATTTTTATTTACTTATTTTACTCTTTTATTTTTATTACAATGCAAAATAAAAACTTTTTTATTTTCAAATTTAAATTTCTCGATAAATTCATAATCAAAATTTGAAAATTTACTTTTTAAGTAAATATTTATATTGTTGTTTATATTATCAAACATTAAAATAACTCTTTATAAGAATTCAATTATTTACTCACATAATAATATTCTTCAGAAGAAATCCATTATTTTCATAAATAGTAAAACTCTTCGCTGAAAATAATTGAATTCCTCAGAAGAATGTTATTATTCATAAAAAAAAATTTCATTTTTACTATTAATTTTAATTTGAAAGGATTCCTGGACAAAAATCTATTTCAAATTTATAAAAATCATTAAAATCCTCCAAAGAATTTTTCTAATGAAAATAATTTAAATTTTCTAAAGAGTTTAAAAAAATTTTTTGAAAATAATAATTAAAATCCTCCGAAGAATTTTTCTAGTAAAAATAATTGAAATCTAACAAAGAATTCTATTTTTTATGAAAATAATTGAATTGTTAAGAATATTTAAAAAAAATTTTGAGATTGAAATCCTCGGAAGAATTTTATTACTTAAGAAAATAATTAAAATTTTTAAAAGAATTTTTCTTTTTATGTAAATAATTGAATTGTTAAGAATTTCAGAAAAAATTTTTTTGATTGAAATCCTCAGAAAAATTTTATTATTTAAAAAAATAATTTAAATCTTTAAAGAATTTTTCTTTTTATAAAGATAATGGAATTCATGCAAAGAATTTTATTAAAATTTTTAAAAATGATAATTAAAATCCTTCGAAGAATTTTTCTAGTAAAAGTATTTAAAACCTTGAAAACAATTTGCTTTTTTAATTGAATTTTTTTAAAGCTTTTGAAAATTATTTAAATCTTTTGAAGAATTTTATTAATTAAGAAAGTAATTGAAATTATAGAACATTTAAATAACTCTTTATAAGAATTAAATTATTAACGTACATAATAACATTCTTCAAAAAAATTCCTTTATTTTCATAAATAATAAAATTCTTCGCAGAAAATAAATTATTTTCAATACAATTTTAATAAAATTTCACGAAAGAATTTAAATATTTTTTGAAATTTGCATAAATCCATTAAAACAATTCAATTATTTAGTAAAATTTTATGAAACATTTAATTCTCTTATAAATAATTCCAAAAGTGATTTAATCTCAAAAATTCAATTAATTCTAAGATTGTATGTAAAATTTATTTTAAAAATTTAATTATTTTCCAAATTTTCAAGAAAATTCTTGTAAAATATAAAATTATTTTCTTTAAAAATTAAAATATGACATAATTTGTTTATAAAAATGTTATTAAGTTAATTTTTTCAATAAAATTTCACTGAAGGATTTAGTAAAATTTTATTCAATTTTTTAAATAAAAATTTTCGAAAAAAATCCTTCATTTTCCAAATTGTCTAATAATTTTTTGGAAAAAATTTAATTATTTTTGTAAATAGAAAAATTATTCGCAAGAATTGAATTATTTCTATAAATAATAAATTTTTCACAGGAATTCAATTATATTCAAAACAATTTTAATAAACTTCAACAATAAAGTATTTAATTATAATTTTTAACAGAAGCGATTATTTTAAAAATTCGAAAGAAATTCACCATAAAATTCAATTACTTTCAAAATATTCAATTAAAATTATTAAAGAAAATAGATTATTAAAAAAAATGACAAAGAAATTTTTCAAAATAATTTATTCAGGATTGTGAAAATTTTTAATAAAATTCTTCGCAAGAATTCAATTATTTTCATTAATAAAAAATTTCTTCAAAGGAATGCAATTATTTTCAATTTAAGTGTTGTAAAATTTCTTGAAAGAATACAATTATTTTTAAAATTATTTTCGAAAATTCCGATAAAACAAATTTTCTGAAAAATAGAATTTTCCATCTCACATAGAAATGAAGAACAAAATTTTACGCCCGAGGGAAAAGTATTTTTTCGATTACATTTTTTTTTCTTCAAAAAACGAAGAAACGGAATTTTCAACTACAAGAATTTTTCAAGAACAAAATCAAACTGACCGTAATGTAGAAATTTTTTTCCCCGAACGTCCATCGACGTCAAGAAGAAAAAAAAATACAAAATTCAAACTAGACATTCGCTCCGAGAGGATAAGAAGAGAAAAGAATGGGTGTGTCGTCTTTTTGGGAGTGTCTGCACATTTTTATTAGATCGGATTTTTTTTCACTTAAAAAGTTATATGAAACTTTTTAAGCTGGAAAATTTCTCTACAACCATCGCGCGGCACATTCCATTCATGACCTTTCAACCCTTTATATTTCAAAAGGCGTGAATTTCCGCACACACAGAGAAAACATAAAATTTTTTTTTCTACCCCTCGAATTTATTAGCTTTCTTGTGAGTTTCCTTCTTTTATTTTTCGCCTTCTTTTTTTGAACGAGAAGGCGTTAGAATTAAATATACGATTACATAATGCCGCTAAATTAAGTTTAGTGTATAAATTATGATAAGGAGTGGAGAAAAGTTTTTGAATAATTATTAAAATAGGAAAATAATTTTTTGTTACAAGTAATAAGGAAATCGTTTTTTACTAGATAGAAAATACCTGAAGAATTTATTGTGAAGCAAATGAATACAATTTATCTTGAATTGAAATAAAAAAATTTTTTTTCAATTAGAACTTAAATTTTATAAACAATCGATGTTAATAATCAATTATGTTGATAATCGTTGTTTTCCGATAATCTATGTTCGGAGTTTGATTTTTTATTTCCTGAAACGTTTTTAATAATTTTCCTTTCAAATATTTACAATTTTAAAATTAATCTATTTAAAATCGTTGAATTCTTGCAAAAAATGTTATCATGAAATTTGAGAATAATTGAATTTCTTCGCAGAATTTTATTATTCATAAAAATAATCGATATCTCGTGAAAAATTGTATTCAAATTTTTAGAAATGTTAATTAAATTCTTTTGAAGAATTTCTTCGTTTTTTAAATTATAGTCTTTTTTAATAATTTTTATTGAAAATTTCGAAAGTAATTGAATTTTTTGAATAATTTCTTTTAAGTTTTTAAAATAATCGTATTTTTTGATAATTGAAATTAATTTTGAATTATTGAATTTTATTAAAATTTTTAGAAAATAATAAAACGTTTCTCTGAGATTTATTAAAATATATAGAAAATAATAAAATGTTTCTCTGAATTTTATTACAATTTTCTAAAATAATTTAATAAAATTCTAGGAATTTTATTAAAACAAAATAGAAAATAATTAAATTCTTAAGATTAAGATTTTATGAAAATTATTAATAGAAAATTAGACTCTATTAAACAATTTTATTATAGAGTTTTTTGGAAATAATTGAATTTTTTAAAGAATATCTTTGAGTGTTTTTTAAATAATGTAGTTTTTTTTAAAATAACTATAATTAAAACTCTTCAAAATGATAGAATTAAACAAACAATATTTTTTAACTTTTTAAAATAATTATGACACTAAGTAATTATAAAGAAATATTTGATTTTGAAAGATTATTTAAATTTTTTTAAAAATAATTGAATTTCTCAGGAGAATTTTATTATTTCTGAAAAAATTTAATTTTTACTATTAATTTTAATTTGAAAGGATTTCTTTACTAAAAAATATGTTTCAAATTTTTGGAAATCATTGAAATCCTCTAAAGAATTCTTCTAATGAAAATAATTGAAATCTTTAAAAGAATTTTATTTAAATTTTTGAAAACTATTGAAATCCTCTAAAGAATTTTTCTAATGAAAATACTTAAAATCCTTGGAAGAATTTAATTTTTAATGAAAATAATTGAAATCTTTAAATGAATTTTTCTTTTTATGAAGATAATTGAATTCTTGCCAAGAATTTTATACAAAATTATGAAAATAATAATTGAAATTCTCCGAAGAATTTTTCTAGTAAAAATAATTAAAAACTTCGAAGAATATTATTTTTTATGAAAATAATTGAATTTTTACGAAGAATTTTAAAAAACTTTTTTAAAATAATTGAAGTCCTCGAAAGAATTTTATTATTTAAGAAATTAATTTGAAATTTTCAAAAGGATTTTCATAAAATTTTTGAAACTAATAATTTAAATTTTACGAAGAATTTTTTAATGAAAATAATTGAAATTCTTCCGAAAAATTTTATAAAGATATTCCAATTTTTAAGAAGTACCATATTTAAATTTTTAATAAAGTTCTTAAAATCCTTGGAAGAATTTAATTTTTTATGAAAATAATTGAAATCTTCAAATGAATTTTTCTTTTTATGAAGATAATTGAATTCTTGCCAAGAATTTTATGCAAATTTTTGAAAATAATAATTGAAATCCTCCGAAGAATTTTTCTAGTAAAAATAATTAAAACCTTCTAAACAATTTTATATTTTTATTGAATTTTTTAGAAGAAATTTTTTAAAGTTTTTGAAAATAATTAAAATCCTCTGAAGAATTATATTATTTATGAAAATAATTAAAGTTTTTCGAAGATTTTTCTTTTTATGAAGATAATTAAATTTTTAGGAACAAATTTTTTTTTAATTTTTGAAAATAATTAAAATCCTCTAAAGAATTTTATTTATTAAGAAGATAATTGAAATCTTCAAAAAAAATTTTTTTAATTTTATTTAATATATAGGCACTATGAAGTTCCTTGTATGTATAAAAAGAATTTTTATTTTTATGGTTGTAAGACAATTTTTAGAAAGAATTATTTATTTATTTATTATTAAAGTTTTTGAAAATAATTGAAATCTTTGGAAAAATGTTGTTATTTATGAAAATAATTGAAATCTTCCTAAGTTTTTCATTATGAAATTCATGAAAAAAATACAATATTGTTTTGATGAAAATTTAAATTCTCTGGAGGAATTTAATTAAAATTGAATTTTTTGAAAGAATTTTATTAGAATTTTTAAAACAAATTGAATTGTTGTGGAAAATTTTACAACGGGGATTAAGAAAAAAATTAAATTCTTTCTTAAAATTTTATAACTGAATTTTTTGCAAACACTGTAAAAAAAGCTTATTTCGGTATTAGAATAGAACAAAATTACGATTTAGTATCAAAATTGGTTCTAAATTAATCCCTTTCTTTTTACAGTGAAAATTTCATTAAATTAAAAAATAATCGAATTGTTTAGAAGGATTTATTAAAACTTTTGCTGAAAACAAAAAATATTGTAATTTGCATAATAATAATTATAATAATAATAATAAATCGAATATCATGTTCCACAACATTTATATTTATTGAATTTGAATACTAATTTTTTTAGAGATGAGAGAAAAAAAATAGAAATTAAAATTCTGGATTTTGATGGAAATTTTGTGTTTTGCAGATTTTTTCTCTAATTGTGGACGATGATTAACGAGGAACGAGTAAAGTGGAAAGAGCATTGAAAAAGAGAGATAAAGATGATGATGCTGTTCGATAATAACAATGCCGATGACTTTGACGATGGCCAGTCGACGAAGCAGCAGTATCGGGCGTCTCAGTATTGCCTCTCATTGCCATCGATCCTCTCGATTACCTTCTCAACTCGACCCCAACCTCGTAAGTGCTCCGCAGACTTTAATCTTGATGGAAACACACTGATGTTTGTCAGAAATGCTTTTTGCGCAATAGAAAACCAAACAATGCTGTTCATGTTTCCTTCTTAATGGAATGTACACATGATTCTCCTCAAGACATTATAATGATCTCTCCCATATATTTATGGTATTCACGAAAAAAAAATCTTCCTTTTTCATCCGCGAAGGAAGGGAAAATTTATCACAAAGACAATTCTATATCAATTTCTAGAACTCTTGTATTCTGTATTCTTTATTTTATATTCTATACTAGTCTTCTATATTTCTACATTCTTCTATATTCTAAATTATATATTCTACATTTAACATTCAAAATTCTAGAAATTTACAAAATAAACAATTTAAATCCAATAAAATAAATTTAATTGAACTCTTAATATGACTAAAGTTTCGAACGTTCAAATGAACGAAATTTATTTTCACTTCAAGTATTTCTGAAAATTACTATACAAAAAAAGAAAAATAATTGAAATTCAACAATACTTAGTTTAGAATTAATTTATTTTAATCTAAAAATAACTTTTTTTTTGCCAAGAAATACAAATCAGAAAAAGAAAAAAAAATATTGTCGTTCATTTCAACGTTCAAAACGTCAAGAACATAACTCTTAAATAAATTTGCAATTCTTTTCAAAAAATCCAAACATTCGATAAAATAAGAATTTTTTAATTTAGTTCCAAATTAATATTTCCAAATTAGCAGAAATACATCAAGTAAATCAGCCACTTGACTTTTTTGAAAATAAACATTTTTTCAAAGCTTTAACTAATTAATTTTTACATTATTCTACTCACGTGAGAAGGTATTTAATTAAGTTTTCAAAATTTGATGTTGGTTTGAAACAAAAAAATATTTAACGTCAAAATTAAATTTTCAAAATTAAATCGGAGATGATAATTTGAAGCCAGTTTTAGCTTCATCCTTTTACTATTTAAAAGCAGCAATGCAATTTTTTTCTATTTAACAACATTCCAGTAACAATTTGGAAATTTATCATTTAGAATTTTATCAACATTTTTTCAAAAAATTGAATTCTTAAATTCCTTTAAAATAAGTGTTTTTAAGAATTAATGTAATATTCTGTCATTCTACTGAAAATTGTATAAAAAATATTTAAATTCTTCAATAAATTTTGTTGCTTACAAAATTTTTTTTTAATAATTGAATTTCTCAGAATTTTTTTCATTTTTTTTTCAAAAAATTAAATTCCTTAATTCCATTTTAAAAAAAGTGTTTTAAAGAATTAGTGTAATATTCTGTCATTCTATTAAAAATTGTATAAAAAATATTTAAATTCTTCGATAAATTTTGTTGTTTACAAAAATTTTTTTTTAATAATTGAATATCTCAGAAATAAAAAAAAATTTTTGATTGTAACTAAATTCTATCGATAAATTTCATTAAAAAAATTAAAATAACTAAAATTTGACGAAGAATTTTATTAAATTTTTTCTAACTAATTGAATTCCTGTAAAAAAATTTATTATTAAAAAGCATTGAATTCTTGGGGAGAATTTTATTAAATAAATTGTATTTAATTTAATTGTAATAAAAATTACAATTGTAATTTTTTTAATGTATTAAAAAATTAAATTGTATTAAAAATAATTTAATTGCATAAAAAATTTTCAATAACTTGTAATTTTATCAAAATTTTTTAAAATAATAAATTCATTTCTGCAAAGAATTTTATTCAAATTTTTTTAAATATAATTGGATTCCCATAAAAAAATGTAATATTTATAAAAATATTTGAATTCTTAAGAAGAATTGTATTGAAAATAATCAAATTGGTTAGAAAAAATTTTTATTACGAAGTTTTATCAACAAAAGCTTGTAAAAAATTTAGTCAAAATTTTTTAAATAATACAATTTTTGAAAGATTTTAATTTTAATTTTTTTGAAATAATTAAATTTCTCAGAACTATTTTTTTTTGAATTCTTTGAATATATTTGAATTCTTTCGAGAAACTTTATTAAAAATACAAAAATAATTAAATTGGTGCGAAGAAATTGATAAAAAATTGAATTCCTGTGAAATTTTTGTTTAAACATTTGAATTCTTTTGGAAAATTTTATTGAAATAGAGGATAATAATAATTGGTGGGTGAAACATTTTTGCAAATGATTTAAATTTTGCCATGAATTTTATTAAATATTTTCACAATAATTGAATTTTGTAGGAGAATTCTATTATTTGCAAAAATAATTGATATTTTGGAGGAGAATTCTATTATTTATAAAAATAATTAATGTTTTGAGGAGAATTAAAAAAAAAGTTTAAAAATAAAAACACACTTAGAAAACAATATATTTGAATCAAACATTTTTATTATACAGTCATCCAAAAATTATTTTGGAACTAAACATAATAATTTTGATTCAATGCGTAATAGACTTGATTCAATAAAAATTATGTTTAATTCAATTATAAAATATGTTTAATTCAAACATATTTTTTTGGTTGACTTCTTATTTTTGGATTAAAAAAATTTTTCCAATCTTCAGAAACTTGTATAAAGCAATATCTTGTAAAGCAATAAGGAATAATTAGATTTACTATAAAATAAATAAAATCCACCTTTTCCAAATGCTACTTTTTCGTATAATAAAAACATAAAATTATTTAACAAAAACTCTCTTTGATCCTGGTTCACATAAATTTGTTATAAATAAATAAAATAAATTTGTTCGCCACACAGCCAAATTTATCAGAATATATGTATTATGACGATATAAATTTATTATTCAGGGATTTGATATTCTCCCCTTTTTGTTTTTGTGAGAGAGGGTGTTTGTGTGTATTTTTCTTACCGAATTATCTTCGGATTTGGCACTAAGTGAAACAAAGGGATATCGAGGTACTTAATGCAATAAACTTCTCTATAAAGTACCACTAAAGTTAAACGATTAAACTTTAATGTGCCGAACGAAAATGTTGCCTGAATGCGCTCAAGAAAAGATGTCTTTTAGCAAAGAAGATTTAACGAGAGTTAAAGAGACTTTATGGGTTGGAAACAAAGAAGAGTTTACTAAAGTCATCAATTTTATTGAAGGGATGTTCAAAAACTTTCAGAAATATATAGTCTATTGCATACAAAAATTATTAAAACACTTTCAAATAATTGCTCTCACTTTTATCTTTAGTTTTCTTTTCCATTGAAAAAAAAGAATTATCCCCCACTTTGAAAAATTGATAGTAAAATTAAAAAAAAAGTTTTTAATTTTAGACAAAATTAAAAAGAAAATTAATAGAAAAAGGTTAAATAAAAAAAAACGTTAAACATCAAACGTTTAATATTTAACGTTTAAATTTCAAAAAGTTAATTGAAAAAAATTAAATGATCCTAAA
Organism: Leptopilina drosophilae; assembly: GCA_032873175.1. Taxonomy (NCBI): domain Eukaryota; kingdom Metazoa; phylum Arthropoda; class Insecta; order Hymenoptera; family Figitidae; genus Leptopilina; species Leptopilina drosophilae. The sequence continues at coordinate 18,426,292 of CM065481.1, forward strand.
AATACAGTAATTGAAAAAATCTTTTTTACAACATCATAAAATTTTTAAAAACCTTCAATTTTTTTTTCTTTTTGTCAAACTATATTTTCGGAACTTTTTTCTTCTTCAATTTTTTTCACTCGAAGTGATAAACTTTTTTGGGTTTTTTTGCGCCAGAAATAAAGTTAATTAAAAATAAAATAGAAAAAAAAGGTTGAAATTCGACGCAACTGTTGTGCATTGATTTGTAGACACAGGTGCAACAAGTATATAATTTCGAAGCGTGTACATAAGTGGTAGCGCATAATTTGTGTTCCTTGTTATTTAGCAATTCTATACAATATTGATTAACGACATTTACTCAGATTTAGTTTAACTTCATTAATGACAATCGCTTTTAAATAATAATCAAATAAAATATCTGAGCTATAAAAAATGTTTATTGTCGCCTATTTTCCTTTATTGAGAGACGTAAAAAGAACATTATTATTATTATTTGAAAAAAAATACTATGCAGAAAAAAATGTATCTGTTGACATCAGTTTTCATTTTAGTCAGGCAACTGTAGGTCATAAAAACTTTAGTTTTCCCGAACTCTACGCATCATAATTCTCTCCCTCGTGTGTATAAGTTTTAGTACATTTTCCATACATATATAATATAAAAACTATTTTTTTATTTATTTTTTAATGTTTAGGGTTTTTTTTATCTTTTATTTCTTTTGGTCTCAGTTTGATATTCTTTGAAAAATTCAAATTCTGATGTTGTATTTTATTACATTTTCTACGTTATGTTATTTTTACGATATTATTCATTTTCATTATATTTATTTATTTTTAATATATATTTTTATTTTTAATATATTTTTTACGATTATTCTATTATATTTTATAATCTCTCTAAATATGAATTCACTGCTGACTTTTTGCATTTCAATTACTATTTTTTTCGAATAAACAATAATTTCTATTAATTAGTAAGATTTACAACTTCTAAAACAAAAAACCAGTTATACTGATTTAAATTAATAATTTTCACTTCTTTAAATATATACAGTTGTATTATTTTTACTGTATTTTTTTTCTCACATTTATGTACACATATTTTTATTGTACAATTTTTTTTAATTTTTTTAATTTTTTTTATTTTTTTTATTAAAGATAAACGCTAAAGAAATAAAAAAAAATCCCTAATCCTTTTACTTGACACTTTGTAGTACGTTTCTTTTTTTTCGTAATTTTCTTGCTCGGTATTCATTCAAAAGTTTATTTCTTCAGAGAAGAATTTCAACTAAAGCTCCTATACATATATACATTTATATACTCTATGTATTTTCAATGAAAAATGACTCCTTTGAAGAATTTCTTTTCAGTTCCTCAATGTGCTGAACGAAAAAAGTTGGACATACAGTGCGCGAGTTGCATCTTTTTGAATAAACAAAACGGAAACAATTCTTGAAAATATTTCGAGAAAAAGACTAAAATGTATTTTCTGATGAAGGCGGAAAAAAAAATTTAATTAAATTACAGTTCTGGATGAATATTTCTAATTGGGAAAAAAATTTATTTCTTTTGTGTATTTCTAATATTAATATGTTCATTAGGAGATTAGAATCAATCAGGATTTTACAATTTTAAAAATTGATTTTTCTGTTTTAATTTTTTTTTTATAGTTTCATTCAATTTTAACAACTTTATTATTTTAACTTTTTAACAATTAATAGACAAGATTATCAGGATTTGTTGGAAAAAGTTAAAATTTGTATAAAAAAGAATTACAAAAGTAAAAGCTTTTCATTTGTTTAATACCAGTTTTAATTTAATTTAATTAAACATAAAAAAATTATTACTAAAAAAAAGTTTTTACTATTCTATTTCTTTTTTTAAAAAAACTTGTATTTTTTATTTAAAAAAAAAAGAAATAGAAAAGTAAAAACTTTTCTTTTTATAACAATTTAAATTTAATTTAATTTGTCTTTTTCTTGGGGAAAAATTTAATTTAACATAAAAAATTAAAATTGTTATTAAAAAAAAAGTTTTAATTTTTTTGTCAACAATAAAAAAGAAATACAAAAGTAAAATCTTTCTCATTTTTTTAAAAACAATTTTAATTTAATTTAATCTGTTATTATCTCAGGGAAAAATTTAATTTAATTTAACATTAAAAATTAAAATTGGTATTAAAAAAAAATAAAAAAGTATTTATTTTTCTTTTTGTTAAATTCTATTTTTTATTTTTTGGCAACAATAAAAAAATACAAAAGTAAAAACTTTCTTAATTTTTTATAACAATTTTAATTAAATTATTTTCTTAGTTTCTCGGAGGAAAATTTACTTAAACTTAACATAAAAAATAAAAATTGTTATTAAAAAAGGAAATAAATAAGTTTTTGCCTCTTTATTTTTCTATTCTTAAAAATCTTGTCTGCGATAAGAGGTAAAAAGAGAAAAGCAGAACACGAAAATAAAGAAGAAAAGGAGAAAATTCTTAAAAGAAGAAGAGAATCTTTTAAAAAAAAATTGTCTGCAACTATAATGCCACTTAATAAATAAGCAGTAATTTCTCGCATTTCTGAAAATATTTAAATACTTTCTGAAATGAAATGTCATAGAATGTTATTTTAATTGCAAAAAAATTCTCTCCGAATATATGTGGGTTGAATATAGATTAGATAAAAAATTTAACGCGTTTATTATTTTTTTCTATTTATATTCTCACCCACATGATTCGAAAAAAATGAGGCCACAAAAATTTCCCACTAATTTATAGAAAAAATTTACCAATATATGTAATATTTATTGCAACATATTTATTGCAAACAAATCGTTATTTATTTCGGTGACTGAAAACTTAATTTTTTATTTAAAAAACTAATCTATTTGTTAACATATTTATTTACTTACAAAATTATTTCTTCATTAAATATTTATTTATTTACTTACTTTAATAATTCCCTTGATTATGTATTTACTTCTTTATTTGTTTACTTATTTAATTATTTATTTTTTTCTTGATTTATTCAATTATTCATTTATTCGCACATTTCTCGTGGTCAAATATCACAAATTAATGAAATTATCCACCACTAAAGAAAAAAAAATTAATCCACCTTAATGTTTAAAAAAAAATCAATGAAATTTCAGCAAAATCTTATATTATGAAAATGCATTATTTGTTAAACTGATTCTAAGGAATGTTACATAAAATCAGGATCAAAAGGAAATGAGGTCACGAGGATAGCAGCAGTGAAGAGGAAATATGATATGTTTAAACGAAGAAAGAAATGTATTAAATTTCAAAAAGAGATTGGATAAACAAAATGTGGTTTTGTATATTAAAAACCAAATATAGAAGAGAAATACTAAGACGAAAATTAACATTATTAAAAATAATTACTTTTCCCGAAAAATAGAAACAAAAATGCTAAAAATGTGAAGAATATGATTCACCAAATTTCCAACAAGTGCGAAAATAAAATTATCCGGAACTATAAAACAAATAATTTATGCGTGCAGACATAAATCATATAATTTATACCCCACGATTATGAAATGAGGCAAAAATGTTCGGAAAATGTAAAAAAAAATTTCTTTAATTAAATATTCCATGTATGGTAAATTTATTAACATCAAATAAAAAAAAGTTTGGGAAATTTAAATTTGAACGGAAATTCAACGATTTTTTTTTGTTCTTTTCATGTCCGATGGATTTTTAATTCATCGGATTAATTTTTTTTACAGAGTAAAAAAAAAACCTTGCGGCGTCATTTTTTCCCCCCGAGAAACATGAATCGCGTATTTATTTTCGATACACAAAAGAGTGAAAATAAATTTTTTTCCAGTCACATATTTAATTCGGTCTTTAAAAACAAAAAATTTTCCATAAAAAATCTAATTTCAAACTATCGTCAATACCAATAAATTGGAGTTCGATTTTCATTTGAAGATTCGAAATTATTCCACCTGTTAGCATAGTACTTGAATCAATTTCCGAACTTAGAACTCTTTCTTTATTCTTTTGATTCATTTTTTTTCTTTTTTTTGTGAGAAAGAGAGAGAGGGAAATAAAGTGGTCATTCCTTTTATAATCGTGAAAGAGTTCGTGAAAATAATGGTTTGCATAGAGCTGGTTTTCTGCAGATTGGCTAGATGACTTTTACATCAGTTGAAATAAATTGGTTCCGAAAACGAGAGAGTGGTTTTGTGAATAAGAGTGAATTGAAGAAAGAGAACCCGTAGCTTTTTAAGTGTAAGTGTGTGGCTGTGTAAAGCGTGGCGAAAATTGATTTTGTAGAACCAGTTGCGTCCCAGGGGTCATAAAAAGAAATTACAATTGTAAAATAAAAAGAAAAGGAAGAGAAAAAAAAGTTGAAAAATAAAAATAATTATATTTCTTGAATGTGATTGTTCTTTTAATCCACTTGTTATTTTATTTGGAAAATTGTTCTTTTGTCGGTATTTTTCGATTATAACAAAACATTGTGGAGTGTAACAAAAATGTTGTTTTTTCTTCTGTTTCAAGAAGCTGTACGTAACATATTTTTAATGTTAGAACAAGATTTTAGAAGATGATTTTAAAAAAGATAGTAAATAGCTATATTAAAAAAGGTGTAATTAATAGGAATAAAAAATATCGATGCAAGAAGAAGATCGAAAGAGAAAAGAGATTTAAGAAGAAACTTAAGAAGAACAAAAAAAGAAACTTCAAAAGAAAAAGAAAAAGAACAAGAAACTTAAAGAGAAAAATAAACTTAAAAAGAAAAACAAACTTAAAAAGAAAAAGAACAAGAAACTTAATAAGAAACAAAAACTGAAAAAAAGAAACTTAAAATGAAACATAAAAAAAAAAGAAACCTTAAGAAGAAATAGAAACTTAAAAAGAAAAAGAAACTTAAAGAAAAGAAAAAGAAAGAGAAACTTAAAAAGAAAAAAAAGAAACATAAAAATAAAAAGAACAAGAAAATGAAAAAGAAAAATAAACTAAAAAAGAAACTTGAAAAAAAGAAAAATAAACTTAAAAAAAAGAATCTTAAAAAGGAGAAGGACAAGAAACTTAAAAAGAAACTAAAAAAGAAACATAAAAAGAAAATGAAAAACAAAACCTTAAGAAGAAAAAAAAACTAGAACATGAAAAATAAAGAGAAAAAGAAACTTAAGAAAAAAAAGAAAAAGAAAGAGAGACTTAAAAAGAAAAAAAAAGAAACACAAAAAAAGGAGACTTAAAAAGAAAAAGAAACTTAAAAAGAAAACGAAGATTAGAAAAAAATAAAAAAATAAAAAAGAAACTTAATAAGAAACTTCAGAAGAAAAAGAACAAGAAGAAGAACTAGTACAAGAAAATTCATAAAGAAAACATAAGAAGAAAAAAAGGAAACTTAAAAAGAAAAAGGACAAAAACTTAAAAAGAAACTTAAAATGAAACATAAAAATAAAAGAAAACTTTAAAAGAAAAAGAGAAACAAACTTAAAAGAAAAAAAACTTAAAAAGAAAAAGAACAAGAAAATGAAAAAGAAACTTAAATTAAACATAAAAATAAAAGAAAACTTAAAAAGAAAAAGAGAAACAAACATAAAAGAAAAAAAACTTAAAAAAAAGAACAAGAAAATGAAAAAGAAACTTAAAATGAAACATAAAAATAAAAGAAAACTTAAAAAGAAAAAGAACAAGAAAATGAAAAAGAAACTTAAAAAAAATTTAAGAAGAAAGAAAACAAGAAAAAAATTACAACAAGAAACTTAAAAAGAAAAAAAAACTTAAGAAGAATAAAAACAAGAAAAAGAACTAGAACAAGAATCTTAAGAAGAAATTTAAAATGTAACATAAAAAAAGAAGCTTAAAAAAATTCGAAACAAACTTAAAAGAAAAAAAAGAAACTTAAAAAGAAAAAAAACATAAAAATGAAAAAAAAACTTAAAAAAAGTTTAAGAAGAAAAAGAACTACAACAAGAAACTTAAAAAGAAAAAAACCTTGAAAAGAAAAAGAAAATGAAACATAAAAAGAAAAAGAAGCTCAAAAAGAAAAAGAAAAAATATCTTAAAAGAAAAAAAAGAAACTTAAATAGAAACATAAAAAGAAAAAGAACATGAAAATGAAAAAGAAACTTAAAAAAAAATTTATGAAGGAAAAGAACAAGAAAAAGAACAACAACAAGAAAATTAAAAAGAAAAAGAAACTTAAGAAGAAAAAGATAATGAAACTTAAAAAAAGAACAAGAAAATGAAAAAGAAATACTTAAAAAGAAACTTAAAAATTGTAAAAGAAATTTAGAAAAAAACTTAAGAAGAAAAAGAACAAAAAAAGAACTAGAACAAGAAACTTTAGAAGAAAAAGTTAAAAAAAACTTAAAGAAACATAAAAAGAAAAAAAAACTTAATAAAATGAGAAACAAACTTAAAAAAGAAACTTAAAAAAAACACGAAAATGAAAAAAAAACTTAAAAAAAATTTAAGAAGCAAAAGAACTACAACAAGAAAGCTAAAAAGAAAATGAAAGTTAAGAAGAAAAAGGAAATAAAAGTTAAGAAGAAAAAGAAAATGAAACCTAAGAAGAAAAAGAAAATGAAACTTAAAAAGAAAAAGAACAAGAAACTTAAAAAAAAGCTTAACAGAAAAAGAGAAACAAACTTAAAAGAAAAAAAATAAGCTTAAAAAGAAAAAGAACAAGAAAATGAAAAAGAAAACTTAAAAAAAATTAAGAAGAAGGAGAACAAGAAAAAAAATTACAACAAGAAACTTAGAATGAAAATGAAACTTGAAAAGAATTGGAAAAAAAACTTCAAAAGAATAAGAATAAGAATCTAAAAAAAATACTTAAAACGAAACATAAGAAAATTTAATAGAAATTTAGAAAGAAACTAAAGAAGAAAAGAACTAGAACAAAAAACTTAAAATGAAACATAAAAAAAGGAGCTTAAAAAAAATTTGAAACAAACTTAAAAGAAAAAAAACTTAAAAAGAAAAAGAACATGAAAATGAAAAAGAAACTTAAAAAAAATTTAAGAATAAAAAGAACTACAACAAGAAACTTAAAAAGTAAAGAAAACCTTGAAAAAAAAGAAAATGAAACATGAAAAGAAAAAGAAGCTTATAAAGAAAAAGAACATGAAACATAAAAAAAAGCTTAAAAAGAAAAAAAATGAAAAAGAAAAAGTCGTTAAAAAAGAAACCTAAATGAAGAAAGAACAAGAACAAAAAAATCTAACAAGAAAAAGAACAAGAATAAGAACAAAAGCCAAAAAATGAAAAAGATTAAAAGAAAAAAACTGACAGAAAAACGAGACAAAGTACAGGAACAAAAGACAATAAATTACGAAAAACAAAAAAAACAATAATAAACAAGAAGAAAAAGCAGAAAAAAAGAAGAGAAATCAGAACATAAAGAAGAACAACCAGAACAAAAGAAAAGAAAGAACGCGAGGTGAAATCTTCATTTCTTCACGCGCTAAAGTACAAACTGAATACGAGATATTTTTAAGTAATTAGAATTCCTATCCAGATTAAAGTGAAACTTTGAAAAAATGAAACTGTCAGATTTAATGGGGATTTTTTCTCTCCACTCTTTTTTTTTTTTTTTTTGAAACCAAATTTCGTCGTGAGAGATTGATGAATTTAAAACAGGATTACGAACGGAATTGTAGAATCAAGTGACTTTTAAATAAGGGGATATTGAAACATTGTGTTTCTCGGCACACCCATGCGAAAGCCTATAATCTTGTTTTCGGATGCGGTGACCAGAAACGAACTGTGACCATGCAACCCACTATCGATTAGCTTCAAGATATATAAGCGAATTTAAATTCGTGTGATCTTGCATACTTGTATTCATATACATACATACAATATCTGTTAAAAGTAACCCAACTGGAATAGCATTCTGCACATTTCATAGAAAGTTCTCTGCCAAAATTTATATATGTATCTAGAAATTACTGTTATCTGTTCAACATTATTTGAAATGTTAAATAAATTCCCTAAAGTGAATATGAATGTAATTAGGAAACATTGTTTCTTGTTCTAGAATAATTGTTCTTCTTTTGGTTTTTTTTTAATTAAAAATGTTTTCTACTTTAATCTTTCGACAATTATTATTACGTTCTACGGTAAATAGGAAAATATTTTGCTTTTTCATCTTAAATTTTTTTTGAAATATTTTTTTTTCTTTTAGTGCTCGTTAAAATGAGGTACCGTGATTTTTTTCAAATTTTTTTATAAAGCGACTTAAGAGATAGAGATTTTTGGAATATCACGTTTTTTACATAAATTTTTTTTCTCAAATGCTCATAACTCGGCAAAAGTTAATCAAATGTAAAAAAAAACGAAAATGAAACTAAAAACTAAACAAAATTTTTTAATTTTTTAATTTTTTTTTTTAGTTTTTATGAAGTTAGTTTTTTAGACGCTTTTTGAGAAAATTTTTGTTTTCACGCGTAATTTTTAATAAAAATACGAAAAAAAACTATTGAAAATAATTTACGATAAAATTTTTAAATTTTGTAAATAATTTTTTTTTACAACGTATGTATCGATACATTTTTTTCCAAATTTTTTAGAAGAAACTAGCACGAAATTAATAATTTTTAATCCATGACTGATTGTGGGCAAACGATGAGATCTATTTATTTTGAAATTTTTAATTTTTATTAAAAATCTATTTATCTATTTTTAATTGAAATTTTTTTAATAAAAATTAAAAATTAGTAACAAAATTCTAATTTCGTTCTGAACAGTTTTTTTTCTAAAATAAATTCGCATTCTTACTAATTATTCTATTTATCCACAGCAGTGATAATTCACAATTTTAGTCAGACACGATTTTTTTGCATTTTTTGTTACCTATTTATTAATAAAAAATGTCGATTCAGTAGTCAAAGCAATTTCAGTCAGACGAGTTAAATTTTTTCCTAAAAGTGAAAGTAGAAACCATTGGTAATAGTCAGCCACATGAAACGTTGGTTGCAGTAGTAAAAAATAATTTTAGTCAAACAAAACATTTTCTGTGCCATATAATTTTTTCATTAAATTTACTTTTATTTCCCAACTAATTAATTAGTTGTTAATATTTATAACAAAAAACATTTAATTTCAATTCAAAGAGAATGTATTAAAAAATTATGTCTGACAAAAAATTGTTTCACTACTAATTGTAATATTACATAAATAAATAAATAAATAAATAAATGCTGTGTCTGACGAAAAGTTTTCTTACTACATTGATATTAATATTATTTAAATGAAGGAATATGTTTTGTCTGACTAAAAACTTTTCACCTCTTGCTCGATATTATTATCACCACGTTAGATAAATAATTGGAATGAATTTAATTTGTAAATTACGAACTAATTTAATTATAGAACATTATAAATGATAAAATAATTAAATTAAAAAATGATAAATTAATTTTTCAACTAATCCAAATTGATTGGGTATCATTATGCAATAGTTAAATCCACAGAGAAGATAAAATTTAAATCTTGCGTCATCGCTGTTAATCGATATTAATTAAAGTTGAAAAATGAATAAATCTTAATATGTAATATATATTTCATTTAAAAGAAATTTTAATTTCATTCTAAAGTCAATTCCAAACAAAAGAAGTCTTTACTTTTGCTTTTCATTTACTTTATATACACAAAGGGAAATATTTAATGAATTACATCCATAATTTATCTTTTTTCGTTTCCAATTAATTATATCCTTAACTTTGTTATCGTCTTTAAATTTATTCTCATAATAATTAATTATCAATTAATAAAAGTAATTAAGAATCATAATATAAATAATATAAATAATATAAATAATATAAATAATATAAATAATATAAATAATATAAATAATATAAATAATATAAATAATATAAATAATAATAAAAATAACAATAAAAATAATAATAATAATAATTAAACCTTGCGGCAAGGTTTTTTTTTTATTTTAAGGTTTGGAATAATAATAATAATAATAATAGTAATTATTATTATTTTTTTTATTATTATTATTATTAGTCTTGGTATTAGTATTATTATTAATAAAAAATTTTATATTAATAATCAATTAAGTATCAACCTCTCATTAATTTTTCATGACCTTCAAAAGTGAAATTCGACGAAAAAATGGAGAAAAAAATTAATTAGAATAAAAATTGGAGAAAATATGTTCGAGGAGAGGTTTGATAATTTTTTTTTCTTAAGGATAAAAACCTAAACTCATGAGACCCCTTGAAGCATCAATCATCCATACACATGGGTTAGGTTCAAAGAAAAAGCGGTTAAAACTTTTCTTTCTCTGGCCTCGGCATTTATTTCTCTCGTCTCACCTAAGTGTAAAAGAACACAAGTGTTTTTTTCCTCAATTGAGAAGAAAAGTTCAGACAAGATTCCAGAATTAAATGCCTTTTCTTGAAAGGTTTTTTAGGGGCGTGAGGAGACAGACCTCTATACACGCGTTCATAAAAACGATCATTATAATTACCGCAGTAAAACTGAGTTCGTTTTTTTCAAAGAAGATTCGAGTATAATTTCTCAGTCTTGTAATCTTGTTTTTTTATAATGTCAACTGTCATTTAAAAAAATCCTCACTTTGAATTTTGAAATAAAAGAATTTTATGCTTAATTGGCATTATTATTTGGAAAGTAAACAAATTTTTTTTTTTCTCGTGGGGGAAAAGAGATTTTGCAATTTTAGCAAAATATTACGTTATAAATTTTTGTTTTCTTATGTGTCTTATATTTTTATGACAATTGAATAATTTTCAAAAGTTTTTAGGATTTAAAATTATATTTTATGTCAAGCTTATCGGTTTGCTTGAATGACTTTATTGCCTCTTGGCTTTTTCACTCCAAACTATTGTATAAAAAATAAATTTATTGCTAAATAAACACTTTTTAAAAAATATTTCTCAATTTTAATTTTGAAAAAATTTTTACGTTTAGGCAGAATTTTTTTAAACATAATATCAATGGCGGCAGTGTTTTTTTTATGTTTTCATGCAATATGAGACAAAGAAGGGAATTTACTTTTTTAAAAAAGGGACTTTTTTAAAAAAAATGACTTTTCAAATTAAATGAAAAATAATCGTAATACTGCGTGTAGAGTCACCAATTACAAAAGAATTATCGACAACATAAATTGCTAGTAAATGTTTGGAAAAAATTTTGCAATTAATATTTCTCGGTATTTTCTTCGGTAAAAATACTTCGAAAGTGATATTTTTTAACAGTATTTTTTAATAAAAAAAATGTTAATTATTTTCATAATTTTTAAATAATTCTACTTATAATATGTAATTATATAATTTGATGTACATTTACTTACGAAATGAACTCGACAGGAAATAAGCAGTTTTACTCACCTGAAACAAAAAAAAGAGTAAATACTTTATAAACGAGTAATTACTTTAAAAAAATGTATAAATAATTAATTTCTATTAATTAATTAATTTTAATTAATTCTATTTAAACCTATTTCAATTAATTAATTTATTTATTTAAAAATTTTCAATGTTTTACAAAAATTTGAATAACTTCTAAAATAAAAAAACGCTTTTTAGTAATCTTAGGCTTATTTTAAAGGTTTCAAAATATAAACCAAAAAAAATTTTTAGTTTTTATGAATTTTATGTTAAAATTTTTTTTTTCCTTTAAAAATGGGTGGACTGACAATTTTGGACGGTACTGTATATCCGAATTAAATTTTATTAAAAAATAAATAATGTTTAGTTCAGACTTGGTAAAATTTCAAGTTTTTAAAAAAGGTATTGCAAAAAATTAACTGTAAAAATATGATAAAATTTGATATTAAAAATCTGTAAGTAGTAGAAAATTTTTTAGGTCAAGCAACATTTTTTCCAATAACATTATACGTTTAGTAGTAGGAAAAATATAACTCAGCCACAAGTTCCCAATATGATGTATATATTAACATTAATAGAAATGTTTTTCGTCCATCAGAATTTTCTTTTATAAAATTATAAATAGAAGTATAAAATTATTTTTGCCAGGAAGAATATTTTTCTTTCAAAAATACGTATATTAATAGTAAACGAGGTTTAAGTCAGACACAACCTTTCATTAAATCATTTTATCAGTAGTATAAAAGTTTTCAAATCATACTAATCGAATAATTATTCTATTAGTAGTAAAAAATTATTTCTAGTCAAACAGAATTTTTCTATTGAAACAATTTTTTTATTTATTTTATTATCAATCTATTTAATTACTTAAATATTTAATTGTCAGTAGTAAAAGTCGTTTTAGTCAAACAATCATTACTTATCTTTCTTTAGAATTTTACATTTTTAATTCTAGTCAAATTATAACAATTAAAAACAAAAAACAGACAATAATTTTAATTTTCAATGAAAAATTTACAATTTTCTCCTATAGCTATCAAACAAATATTTAACTCATTAAAATAAAAAATTAAAATACAAAAAATATAATATCTCTATAATCCTACAGTCATTATTGTTATTATTATTCTCAAACAAAAAAGAAAGAATAATAATAAAACACAGTAGAATTGATTATTGCAAAAAAAGAAGAATTTTTTTGAGGAAAAGAATTGTAAACGATGAAATAAATGGTGCGTTTTTTCAGCTTTCCACATAATATAACTCTTTCAGTATTGGATTTCCTTGAAAATAAAGCATTTTCCTTTCCAGAGACATGTATATCTGTGGCATTCGATCGACGAATGTTTAAAGAAGAAAAAGAAGAAATAGAAGAAAATAAGGAGAGAGAAAGAGAGAGAGAAAAAAAATAAAGAAAAAGAATGAGATGAAGGAAAAATACACACGCAGAGAAAAGATTGTGACACAAAAAAAATAAATTTGTTTCTCACTCACAATGCTATATAGATAAAGTTACAAATAGTTCCCAAAAGAAATTGGAATTTCATTTTCTTGAATTTCGACAAGACACGAAAACGCTTCTTAGATGTAACACATATCTTGTAGGAAAACAAACCACTTTTTTTTCAAAATAGAAAAAAATCCATTTATTTCATGTCTTATCTTTTAAAATGGTTAGAATTTCAATTTGAGATTTATTTTTCGAGATTCAGGTGCGAGACATACACGTGCTGTAAATCTATATGTATATATAAATTTACCATACACCGGTTGCGACGTTTTTTATGGATAAATTCAAGTCTGATTTTTATTCGTTTAATATTGTAGTGTCGTTTGACAATCAAATTGATCGACTTTTTTTTAACGGTGAAAGCAATTTAATCTCAATGCTCTTATAGGATTTATTTCACCTACATTGATTCCCTGTACGTTTATACCATTTTCACATGTATATATATATATATATATATATATATATATATATATATATATATATATATATATATATATATATATATATATATATATATTCGTTAGTCGTTGTTAATACAATTTATTGCCCTTTTTGATTCACAAATGCAATTGCATGAGTCGAAAATCTTTCTCCTGTCAAAAGAAATAAATGACACTTGAATTTTTTCCCCATAATTTTATATTTAAGTCGTATAGCAAATACACTTAAAAATATTACTATTCATGATTCTATTGTGATTTGTGATAAATTTTACATTCGCAGAAAAAAAATTTGTTCTCTATTCTATCAGATTTGTTTAACTATAATTTCTATACTGGAAACTTTTTCTCTTCTTCTCTTTTCTTTTTTCATATTTTCTATATTTGTTTATTTCTCTATTTCAAAACAGGACTTTTTCAATAATCTTTTATTAACAAACTAGAAAAACTAAAATTATCTTTTCCATTTTTACATAAAAAAATTTACTTTTCCAAATTTAATTTAATTTAATTTAATTTTTTATAATTCATAATTTCATAAAAAATATAATTTTTCTTACGGTCTTTCATTAAATGTAATTATTTAAAAAACTCGTACAGTAAATGCGAAAATATTTTAGCAACTTGAATTAAAATTCAAAATTGTTTTCAATAAAAGTTGGCAAAATTTTCAATGGTTTCAAATTTTTAAAATTATTTTCGGAAATAGAAGTATTTTTAAAGAATTTTAATTTCATTTTTTCAAGAAACAATTTTACGAAATTAAATTTTTCTAACTTTTAATACTTTTTGATAAAAAAAAAATTTAAGAATTTAAAAGATCCTAAAGTTCTGAACGTTCAAATGAACGAAATTTATTTATTTCTTCTAAAAATTTAATTTTTATTGCAATTATTCATCTTCAATATAAAAAAAATTAATTACTGACTTTATAAACGTAAAATTTTAGTATTAACATTTTTTTAGAATTAGTGATGTATTAAAATATTTTCAATAAAAAATATTTCGTTCATTTGAACGTTCAAAACTTGGGGGTCATGAATTTAAGCATATTTATTTTACATGTGGAATTAAAATTTCAAATAATTTCAATGAAAAACCTCATGAAATATAATTATTTCTAAAATTTTCCAACAGTAATTCATCCAAAATTCAATTATTTTTTTTTAGAATTTTCGAATAAAATTATTGAAAAACTTTAATCATTTTTAAAGAAAAATAATTTTATTAATAATTTTTTAAAACAAAAATATAAAGATTTTTAATCTTTTGCTTCCCTTAAATTTTCAAGGAATTTTATTTAAAAACCTTTTAAAAATTAATTTTTTTTAAACTTAATTAATTCCTAAAATTCCTGTTATAACGGTTTAAATATTTAATTATTTTTTAAAATGTTAACTAAATTTTTTGTTAAATCAATTCCTATTAGAATTCAACTACACGAATAGAATTATTTAAATAGAATAATTTTTAATAAATAATTTTTATAAATTCATAAAATGATATAATTTCAAAAATATAATTATATAGACAATTTTTAAAGAGGAAAAAATAAAATTCTTTAAAATATAAAATTTTAGAGAATTTCCAATTGCTTCAATTTGTTAAAAATATTTTTGTGAATTCAAGTACCTTTTTCTTTAAAAAATTTTAATTACTAGTTTTCAAAAACCTAATTTTTTTAAAAATTTCCAAATTAAATTGAAAAAATTTTTATATTTGTAAAATAAATATTTAACTAATTATTGTTCTTTATTTGCTTAAAAATTCAAAATACTTAAAATTTTGAAATGCAAGTCTTCCAAAATTCAATTTATTTTCTAGAATATTTTAATAATATTATTCAAAATTTTTTTTTCTAAGGAAAGCTAACAAATTAAAACACTACACATTTAACATAATTTTTTACAAATTTTTTTACATACATTCTACAAATTAACTTTCCTTTTTTTAACATATCAATTTAAACTAGAAAACAAAACATTATAATTATTATAATATAATCTTTCTTGCAAAGAAAAATTTTATTCTTGCCTTTTTTCATTTTTGCTTTATTTGTTTCCTTCTGTATTTCTAAACGAGACTTTTTAAAAATAATTCAGTAAAATAATAAAAATTCAGTAAAATATTTTTCTTTGATCAATTTTTTATTTATCTGTTTATTTATCTTGAAAATGAATTTTTTGTACGTGAAATAATTTCCAAACAAAAGTATTTTCTTGTACTGTTATTTTAATTATTCTTTTCTAAACAGAATTTTTTTTTTTGACAAAACAATTAGTAAAAACATGTGTCATGAAAAAATTTTTCCCCTTCTTCTCGTTCTGCATTTTTTCTTTTCTTTAATTTGTTTATTTATTTATTTCTAAACAAAATTAATTTTCTCATAATTTCCTTCAGCAGAAAATTTTTTTCGGTTAACTTCTTATTTATTTACTTTTTTTCTAATTAAGATTTTTTTAATTTCCTTCCTTAAAAAATGCTTCTTAGATAAAAAAAAGTATTACAAAAAGTTATTATTATAAATAATTTATTCTCTCGAAGAAATTTTTGTTATTCGAGTCGAGAAGAGAAGAAAAAAATTAATTTTCCAAAAAATAAAATACATAATGAATTAATATAATTATAAATTAATTACAAAATTAGGCAATAGTAAAAATAGTAAAATAACTAATAGTAATTTAATAATAAAATAACTCAATAACAATAATTAATTAGCAAAAAACTAATAATAATCAATTATTTTCTACTCCAATTTCTCTAATATAATCAGCATTGGTGCTTATTAATTTTTTAAAAATTACATTTTCGAATTATATTCATTGTTTGTATATTAACTGTTTCTGCAAATGGTTATATTTGTATAATTGACGTGTACACAAGTATAAAAGGCATTTGTAGAAGCAAGAAATTTCTTCTTTTTTTTTAATTAAGTAATTAGTCTGGTTGCTTGAAAATTTCACTATATTAAAATATTTACATTAAACGTCATATTGCGAAAGGGAAAAAAAGTACTTGCCCCGTTTTTTTAACGAAGAAAAAAAGTTTGCATAAAAAGATTTTAGAACACAAATATTTTCTCGCTAACGAACTGAAAATATAAAAAGGGGAAGGGGAGAAAAAAACTAATATATACAACGTTAGACGTTTCTTTTAATAAATTTTAATTTAATTATTAAATTGAAAGCGAGATTTTTCATAAAATGTGTGTTTTATTATTTTTCATTCTTAACTTTTTTTCTCCCGCTTATATTGGTAGGACAATAGTTTTCTCTTCACTTTTGTTAGAATATATATGTTTTATTATAAAAACGTTTTGAAAAGAATTAAAATACTAAATAAAAATAAAGTAAATAAAAAATTAATAAACACTAATTAATAAAAAAATATTAAAATAAAATAAATAATAAAATAAATAATAAAAACTTAATAAAAGTATTGTTTCAATTGAAATTTCACGAAAACATGTAAGAGATTAATTTTTTTGAATCACACGACTTTTATTATATTTTCCTAAAGTATTTTACAAAAGTTTTTTTAATAAATAAATAAATGCATTTTTATTGTAAAAATTCTTTCTTATGATATTATTACACGTTTCAAGTTTCGAATTAAAGTTAATAAACATAAAATAAGTATAAATTATTAAAAGGAAAGTTCAAAACTTATTTCTCATGCACGTGTCCTTCAACTGTGTAAAACATTCGTATAAAACTATCAATAAATGGAAACAGTGAATATAAAATAAATTGTTTTATTATTTTCTTCTATTTAAATATTCTTTTTTCTCAATTTACAAAAATAAATTTTTCTTTAAACTATAAATTACATTTTTAATTAAAATTTTTTTTTTATTTATATTAACAATTTATTTAATTGATAAAAAAAATTCATTTAAATTTACAATCTGGCTAAATTTTTATTCAGAAAAAATTACCTCTAAGAAAATGTAATTTTATAGAAAATTTTTAATTTCTATAAAGCAATTTGATTAGAAAATAATTAAAAAAAAGTGAATTAGAAAAAAAATTTGCATTTTTAATGAACAATTAGAATAAGAAAAGAATTTTAATTATTAATCACGATTTGAATTGGAAATAAAAAGTTTGAATTGGAAGAAAATTTTTATGTTAAACGTGAATTTTAATTAAAAAGAGAAAAATTGAAAAGAACAGTGATTATTAAAAGAATATAAAATCACACAGAGTGAAATGTAAAACTGTGAAAAGTTTGTTCCAAAATATACTTTTTAACTTTAATTTATAATTCAACAATTTTGCAACAATTTTCATGGCAAATGAAGTATCGACGTGCAACTATTAAATTTTGATTGGTACTGTTTGACTGAAACTCTCCATTATAGGTTCAAATGAAAACTTTGTTTAAATAGAGTTGAGAGTTTGACTTTGTAAAGTCCATTGAAATATTAATTTTCTCAAACAGAAAATAGAATCGACAAATAGGATGTATTTAAAAAAAACTCTTTTATGGAAATCTATTCTTCTATTTTTCACAATATTTTTAAGAAATATAATAACTAAATTCACATGGATATCGAAATAGAATATGATATTCATATTTATATATTCATATTTATATATATTTAAAAATTTACATAAAAAAAGATTTTTGCAAATTTTTTGCAATAATTTTTTAACAGTAGAAAATAAAAATATTTATGTAACTAATATACTCAATATCTAAAGAAAATAAAAATAATAAGACTAAATAAATAAAAATATATCTATATAATCGTTTAACTATAAAAATTCATAGACAAAATTGTTCAAAAATATTTTCAGTTATTTTTTTCTGTAATAAAATATATATTAAAAAAATTTGAATAAAATATTTCAATTTGCCAGTGTTACTAATTTTTTTTAAATCGATTTTAAACAATTTTTGTAAAAAAAATTAAAATAATGAACAACCATTTCAATTTCACTTTATTAATTTTTCTATTTCAAATTTTCCCTGAAATACATTTTCGGCAAAATTTTTTTTTTTTTGAAAAATATGAATCGAAGAAACTAACTCAAATGTAAACTAATATTTTTTACCCACTATAGTAAATAATATAAATAATTTCAATAATGAAATGCAATTTGAATTTTGTTTGCCGTTATTTTTCATTTATTTTCTTTTTCAAATTTTTCGTGAAATGCATTTAGAGAAAATTTTTCAGAAAAGTAAACTGAATTTTTACTAACGTTTGTTTTGATTTTTCAAGCACTTTTATTTAACTTCTCTTCGTTTGTTCTTTCGAAAAGCAAAAAAAAGAAGCGAAAAGTAAACATTTTTCTAAACGGAATGTTTTATTTTTATTACCGAAAAAAAAATTGAGAATTACATGCAAACAATTTTGTAAGAAAATTACAAAAATGCATTACAATGTCAATTTGAATTCTTTGATTATTTATCAAAACGATTTATAATTTATATAAACAAATTAAATGTTAAATAAGTTATTTGAACACTTAAATATTAATTTATTTATTTAAATACACAGAACATAGAATGTCAAGAAAATTATTAATCCTCCAAGTCAAATGTAAATATAATTTATTTATTAAAACACTCAACGATTTTATATACTGATATAAAATAATTTTTATCAAAATTTTTTAGACTATAAAGTATAAATTAAAATTGTTAATAAATTTTTTTTGTAAAGGAGAATGTTTTATTGTTCAATAAAAATATTTTAAACTACAAAAATTTTGTTGAAAAATCAAAAAAATAAATTGCAAACTCAATTTAAATTGTTACTTTCAATCGAAACGATTTCTTATTTATTTTAAAATTTTAATATTTTTTTTATTTAAACACTTGTTGATTTTAAATTAATTTTAAAAAAATTGTTGGCAGAAATTTATTAAACTTAATTTTAAAAAAATTGTTGTCAGGAATTTTTAGATTATAAATAAAAAATAACTTCTAGTGAAATAAGTTAAGTTTTTTTCTCCTTTAGAAAAAGGGAAAAAGTACATTAAAATTGAAAATTTATAAATATTATTTGGAAAAAATCGTTAAGATTTAAAAATCAGTTCATTTAAATTCAGTCTGTAATTGAATCTGTAATTCTCTTTCAAAATTAAAAACACTAAAAAACAAAAATTTATAAATGAAAAAAATTGAAATGTAAATAAAAAAATATTGAATAAAAAAATTTTAATATATGGGGAAAAATTTTTTCCACAATTATTGTTATGGAAAATTATAATATTGGTGACCTGAAATAGAATTTTTTTTTCCCTCGCAAGTAGTATAACTGGCGAAACAGTCAGACATGCGCGCTTATCGTTACAAAACTTGGCCACACTCGAGAAATCTGACTTTCAGTTGATCGCGCGTTTTCTCTCCGCACGGACGAATGTTTCTTCGTAACCCAAAAAAATTCCAAAGATTTTCTTTCGAGAAATTTAACACAAAAAAAAATTATTAATTCCCCCTAAGGAAAAAATGTAACAAATGTTTTACATTTTACCAAAAAAAAAAAAAAAAATTCAATCTTTCTCTCATCGAGAGAAATTTTACGATCAATGTCAATTTTACGACTGACATGCAGATGTTACACGTTCCATTAAGGATGGTCACATCTGATATCATACACAACTGAGAATTTTATCATCATCGGCTTAATTACTGCGCCGTTCATAGGAACAATATTTCATTCATTTTCATAATGAATAGTAATTTAGAAAATTATTTCACGAAAGATGAAAGAATTTTCATGATTAATAATAATAAACACTCGAGGAAATAATGGTTTTAAATTTTATCAAAAAGAGATAAAAAAAATTGTTTTGAATTTAAGAGTAAAAAAAAAACGTCGAATCAATGGTGAAAGAAGTGTGGAAGTTTTTTAGTGTAGTTCGAAAAAAAGAAATTAGGATCAATTTTATTCTTTATTCATGATGTGAGAATGTTAGTTGTTGTCAATTTAGTAATTTTTCCTGACGAATGGCGTGCGATGCTGAAGAATTTGTTGATTTAGATGATGACGGAGTCCTCGACCCTCGCCACCAATAAATGTCATGACGAAAAATCCGACTCGACAATCGCTTTGGTAAATAAAAACACGAGAACTATGATAATTGACAGTTGATATTTTTCCGCTTTCACTTCTTCGGCCTTTGCTTAAAAGCAAGTGGGGGAAAAAAAATTCCAGTTATCAAGATATTCAAACTGTTATTCTTATAGTTGGAAAAATCTTTTCTTTCCATTCTCTTTAATTTTATGTTTTCTTTTCTTCTCTTCCCGATTTTTTCTCTACTTTTCATTTTTAATGTTTTCTTTTCTTCTTTGATAATTTTTTTTTATTTGTTCTTTATTTTTCATTTTTCATTTTTTCTTTTCTTCTTTTTTTTTATTTTTTCTTTATTTTTCATTTTCCATTTTGTTTCTGCTCCTTGTTCCCCTTTTTCTTTCTTCATTTCTTTGTTTATTTATCGTTAAACCGGTTTTTTTTTTGTAAAATAATTTCCTTGCGAAGGAAAATGATCTTGAGCTAAAAATTTTTCTCTGATTTATGGAAACTATTCTCTCGGAGAAATTTTTGTCGCATTCAAGTCGAGAAGACGAGAAGGAAATAAATTTTTCTCAAAAAAAAATTTTGAATAGTTAAAAACTTGTAAGGTTTGAAAAAAAAATTTACAATCCAGTGAACGTTTTAAAATTCTCTTCATATTGTAATTTTACTGAAAATTACTTTTTCTTTCCATTTTTCATTACACCATTTAATAGTCAATAATTTTGTTCGTTATTTAAAAAGCAAAGTAAGTTTCTAGAATATTTTAAAAATGAAATGTTTTTTAAAATGTAAACTAATAAAAAAATGAATAATAGTAGAATAAATAATAAATAAAATATTTGATGATTATATAGTAAAATAAGTAGAATTTCAATAGTGCAATAAATAATAGTTATTGAATAGTCAAATAAATAATAGTAAGTTATTAGCAGAAATAGTAAGTTAATAGTAAAGCAAATAATAATAAAAATAATAAAAATAATAATAATAATTAAATAATTAATAGTAGTTAATTGCACAAAAAATAGTAGTAAAAATTAAAAAGTGAAGTAAATATTTGTAATTGAATAATAAAACAATTAATAATTAACTGTTAAAAAAATTATCCTGAGTAATAAAAAATATGATAAAAAGCAGTAAAGTAAACAAGAGTACTTAATTAGAAAAATATATAACAATAATTAACTACCAAATACGTAAAAAATAAGCGAAAATTAAGTTTGGAAAAATTAAACCAAATCCACAGAAAGGAGGATTTAATAATAATAATAATAATAAATTGCAAATTTCAATTGAGTTTCTAATTCAAAAGTTTCCACGCAAAGTTCCATGAAATATGAGTGAATAATTTTTTGAGCGATTTATATTATTTTTTATTTAACAGCGCAACTATTCTTCATAAAAATGTCCCTCTTTTCGAGAGTTAATAATCGCCATCTAAATTGTGCAGAATTTCATGTTCGTATATAGTATAAAGTTCTTTAAATTTCTTTCTCGCCTCCTTTTTCTTTGGCCATTTGTCTTAGTTTTCTATCGCACCTGTGCCGTTCTTGTACCCCGAATCGTTTAAAACCCCAAGACCATGAGAGATGAAAGCAATCTTGAGACACAAAATGTACCCTTTTTTTATGTTATTTTTTTTTCTCCGAGTTTGAGAAATAAATTTTACGAATTGGAAACATTTATTAATTTTTTGAATTCTCACAATATTGAAAAATCATTTTTTTAAGTTTCACGTATTATTATTATTATTATTATTATTATTATTATTATTATTATTATTATTATTATTATTATTATTATTATTTATTTTACTAAAAAATAATATTTCTTCAAAAAATTAAACTCAATTCAAAATTTATTATTATATAATTAATATGAGAAATAAAGCAGGACAAAAAATAATAATTTTAAATAGAGATTTTTTTTTAAACATTTTTTTGCATAAAAATTATTTCAATGTTGAAAATCACAAAAGGTCAAAAGGATATCTTTAGAAATTTATAAATTTTTCAAAGCGAAAATGCTACTTTACTTGTTATTTATTTATCACATTTTCTCTTCATAATTAATTTGCTTTTTATTTCATATATATAGTTTTTCCTCTTTCTTTCACATATAGACACATGTTTTTAATATTATTTATAATAATAATAATAATAATAATAATAATTATAATAATAACAATAATAATGATTTTAATTAAAAAGTAAAAAATTGACACCTTTTGAATTCGTTTTTCTTTCTTTGATTAAATCCTTGTTCAAAAATGGATAATTTTACAAAATTGAAAAGCAATTATTATTCGAGAGCAAAAAAGAGTGTGTGAATAATAAATTAACATTTGACGATGAAAATGAGATCGAAATAATTGAATGGCAAGAAAGTGATTCTCTCGTCTTCAATGTGAACTGAAAGTTTTATGTTTCCTTCGCCATGGGGGCTGCGAGAAAACGATTTTAATTAGGTCAAAAGCGAAGCAAAGAGATTACATCAACATATCTGCATTTAACGTTTCGATAGTTTATTGTAATTTTATTATTATTTTATATTGATTTCCGAATTCGAAAACTGCCTCAATATCCCCTTTTTTATTAATAATTGATTTCTAAATTCAAAAATTACCTCAATATTCTTTTATTATTAATTGCTTTAAAAATTCAAAAATTGACTCAATATTTTTTTTCATTAATAATAACTAATTAGTATAAAAAACTAATAATTAATAAAATAACAATTTTCTAATTATACATTAATTTATTATTAAAAGTAATTAATTATTATAATTAATTATTAATTACTCTTGATAATAAATTAATTAATTGTAACAATTAATTATTATAATTAATTATTAATTACTCTTAATAATAAATTAATTATTAATAAAATAACATTTTTCTTATTGTACATTCATTTATTTTTAAAAGTAATTAATTATTGCAATAATTACTGCAATTTATTTTTCAAATCTAATTGTCGTAATACAAAAAAAAGGAAATAATTTTCTCTTCTTTCTTCTAGTTGATAATTTTTGGAGGGAACAAAAGAAAATGTTATTTTTTAATTTTTGAACATCTTCCTAAGAAGTTTGTATATTTAACGAGAATTATCCGGCTTATAAAGTATGCATGAGCATTAGCGAATTCTTGTGAAGTTTATGTTAATGGTAACTAACACACATTTATGCTATGTTGAAAGGGATTTCCCCAAACAAAATTATATTACTCTATTTAACAAGATAAAAGTTAGCAAGTTGCATTATCATTAATGAATTACTTTAGAAAAACTGCAAGATTTTTCCATTATATTCTGAATATTTTGAAAATATTAATTAATTTTTGTAGTATTTCATTTCTATGTACTAATTACATAAATTAATTTACATTCTCATTTTTTCCCTTTTTCTTTAGTTTCATGATTTTAATAAAAAAAAACTATACCCTGAAAGTAAAATTCAATAAAGATTAAGAATTTTAAAAAATCAAAATTTAATAATAAATAGATTTTAAATAATTTAAAATTAAACGACGAAAGTAAAATTGAAACCATAAAAGAATTCAAATTGAGCCGAGTAGAAAAAAATCGAAAATAAAAATACAAGGATATTAAAATGGCAAGCGGAAATTAAATTAAAATTTTAAGAAAATTAAATTTAAAGGTAGAAACGAAGTTAAACTTAAAAATACAGAAGAATTAAAATCGAAAGTAGAAAGAAAATTGAGAATAAAAATGTTAACGAATTAAAATCAAAAGCGAAAAAGAAGTTAAAATCAAAAATACTAGACTTATTTTTCTTTTCATCATTTAAAATTCTTTAATAAAAGTAATTTACCACTTAAATAACTTTCAATTCAATTTAAAGTACAGATTGCATTTTATTTTTAAATAATTTTTCCTCTCACGTGTCTTATTTCACAATTTTCCAGAAGTTTAATATTTCCCTCAAAGAACATATAAAAGAGATTACTACAAAAAAGTATTGTATTTTCTTTTTACAAAAGTAACATTAGAATGTCAAATACTGTGTAATATCTTTTTTTATGTCATCTTCCACATTTTATCATATCAAGTGTCGGTTATGTAATATTTTCTTATGTAACATTTCTTTTTTTTCTAAATTAAAAACAGTTAATCTTCTTTATTTCGCTTTTTGGAAATAATTTTCTTTTATATAATTATTTTCTTAACTTGTCGCATTGTTATTTACCATATAATTATCTTTTTTATTTGCTCATAATTATCTTCGATTTTTTTTCTCTAAGAATTCTAGTCAGATAATATTTTATTGATAATCGCATTTTTCTCCGCATTATTCTCTTTTCATTACTTTTACTGGTTTTACACAAAGTATAAAATAATATGTAAGAGAGGGATGAAGAAATTTAGTTCAATTATTTGCTTTGTCAACTCAAACAGACCGATTTCACTTTCTGGCGGAAGCACATTGTTCGCTTACAAGCTTATAATGGTGACATAAATATTCGCAAAGGGGTGAATTGATTATATAACGCTTACATCACATAGATATTATTAACACTATTTTTAATTAAGATCACCGCATTGTTTACATAACAAATATGTATTTAGTAAAAAAAATATTTTCTTCTTCTGAATTATTTTTCAATTTTTCAAATTAGAAAGTATTATTTTTAATTTAATTTTAATTTGCTATTAGCATAAAAAATATTTTGAAAATAATTAAAATCTTAGGGAAGAATTTTATTATTTATGTCAATAATTGAATTATTCTCACGGAGAATTTTCTTATTTCAAAAAATAAAAAATGGTTACAATATTAATTTGTTGTAAATGTTTCTACATTTTTAATTTAAAATTAGTCCAAAATTAATATTGATATTTAAATATAAAAATTTTTTTTATTAACATAATAAAATAAACGTCTAAGGGCTAAAAAAATTCGCTATAATGAATTAAAAATACAGAAAAAGTCAATTATTTAATTCAATTATGTCACAACAATTTTATTTCATATTTTCCTACGACTTTTCACTGATTTCAAAATTCAATTATTCAAAACTTGAATAATTTTATAAAATAAATATTTAAATCCTTTTTATTAAATAAATATTTAAATCTTATTTATTTGCATTTCCTCACGAAACGAAAATTACAAATTTTCAATTTGAAACTTTCTGAAATTTCATATTATCTAAAAATTAAAACTGTAATCCTTCCAAAATTTATTTTCTGCAATTTTAAACTAAACTTCACCTCTAAATCAATTTATTTTTAATAATTTTTGGAAAGTTCTGCAAGAATTAAATTATTTAAATAAATAAATTTTCTTTATTTAAAATTTTTTATTTTAAATAGAATTAAGAAAATTAAATAAAATAATTTTTAATAAATTAATTAAAATATTTTTTATGTTAATAGCAAAAATTATAAGTAGGTATAAATTATAAGAAAAATAAATTTAGGAAAATTGTAACTGTTTATATATTTTTATGTTAATGTCATTAAGTCTAAATCGTGTTAATTTTAGAAAATTTTAATTTTACTTGTTTCGAAGATAAGTCAATATTAAAAAATTATGATAAAATAATTTTCCGAATAAGTTTTTTAAAAATGTTGTATATTGTAGTTTTTTAAAAATATTTAAAATAATTTTTAGAAGCTCATTTTTAATAGTTTTCATTTTCGAAAATTTACACATTAAAATTTTTTATTCAAAGTTCTGAGAAGTCATTAATTATTTTTAAAGTCTTGCAATTAAAATCCTTCAATAGTTGATTTTCAAAAATTGTAATAAAAAACTTAGAAACAAATAAATTTTTTTTACTTAAATTTTACAAAATTTCAGTTGTTAAAAATTTTATTAATTCTACATTACATAAATTTGTATATTAGAAAAATTACTCAAAAATAATTTTTTAATGTTTTGCGAATAGTTATTTTTCACTTTATAAAAAACGAAATGAGTTTCAAAAAACTCATGTGGTATTTTATTGCAACGTTTGAAAGAAAAGTCGAAAAAGTAAATTATTTAATTCAGTTTTGCCAGAAAAAATTTATTTCATTTATCCTTGAATTTTTCAGATTTCTAAATTAAATTAATCAAAACTTGAATAATTTTATTAAATAAATATTGAAATCCATTTTATTTGTTTTTCCTCGGCAAACAAAAGTTACAAATTTTCAATTTGAAACCTTCTGAAATTTAATAATTTCTAAAAATTAAAACTATAATCCTTCTAAAATTCAATTATTTTCTACAATTTACAATTTCAACTAAACTTCACCTTTAAATCAAATACATTTAAAAATTTTTTAGAAAGTTTTTTAAAATCCAATTATTTGAGTAAGATAAATTCAATTTTTAAAATAAAAATCGAAATGGTTTGTCAAATATATATTTTTAAAATTTTATTAAGTCCAAAAAGTAAGTTTTAGAAAATGTTCATTTTTTATGTTCAAAGATAATTTAATCTTAAAAATTTATCATAAAACATTTCTGAAAATTAATTTTTTAAAGGTAAATGTAATGTAATTTTTTTGAATGTAATGCAGTTTTTCAAAAATATTTTTAAATAATTTTTAGTTGCTTATTTTTCATTAATTTTCATAAATTTACACTTGAAGGAAATTTATTCAAATTTTCGAGAATTCATTATTATTTTCAAAATCTTGCAACTAAAATTCTTCAAAAGTTGATTTTAAAAAATTGTAATAAAACACATTAAACAAATAAATAATTTTTAATTAAATTTTACAAAATTTTAATTATTCAAACATTTTTTAATTTTATATTTTGAAAGTTTAATTAGAAAAATGACTCAAAAATAATTTTTCAAAGTTTTTTCTATATTAATATTGTTAAAAGTAAAAAAAAATATTATTGGTAATAAAATAATATTATTAATAATAATAATAATAATAATAACAACAATAATAATAATAAATTCCTACAGTAATACTAATTATAATTTCTTTTTCGTTTTTTCCAGCATATTCACGACATAAACAGCCAAGTGGCGCAGTTCCGCGACCTTTTGATAAGCATCGGTCAATCGCGAGATTGTCCCGAGCTTCGCGAAAGAATTCGAAAATTACGAAGAAATTGTGTCGAAGCTTGCAAAACCACATCACAATTGGTGCTTCCTCAAATGCGAAGGTATGTGCAAAATAAAAAAAAAGAAAGGAAAAAAAAATTTTTTTCCCTATATTTTTTATTTTTCATCCAACTTAATTAGCATTTCTACAGCTTAATTTGCATTGCACAACTCGACGTCGTTGACTCTGTTTTGCAAACTAACAAACCCCTATTCAATCTTTCTCTCTCTCTCGGTGTGTGCGAGCGTTGAATTTATATTTTTATTTATTCATTTGACATTACAAACATTCCTTGTTTTTTCCACACAAATATATTGACAAAAAAAAAATAAAAAAGAATTTCCATTCTATAAAAAATATACGACACTTTTGTTCTAAAAATAATTTTTCTAACTGTTACTTTTATTTACAATAATATTTGTTCATTAATGAAAAACGTTGTAAAATAATTTTTTTAAAAGTTTATTTTAATTAAATTAAAATTATTTTAATATTGTTATTTGTTTTAATATTCGTAATTCTTGTTTTCTAATAGACCGTTCCGGACCGTTCTTTATATTTATTCTCTTATTATTTATTACTATAGTCGCATTTATTTTCTTCTATAATTAAAATTTTATATTTTGTGTGGCACTTTTGTTTCTTTCAAGCGCATTGATTTATTTATTTAAACAATATACGAGCTTGCAATAAAAAAATAGTTGCCCTTTCTTTTTATATACTAAATAAATAAAAAATATAAATTTTAAACATTCATATGTATGGAGAAATATTTTTCAAAAATTAAAATTAAAGGTAAATATATCTAGAAAATATAATGTGTGGGGGAAAAATAAATAAATTTTTCCGACAACGATCAAGAAGTTGAATATTTCATAAAAAGCACATAGTGTATATTATTAAGTAAAGGTTGTGCCTAGTATTATGCGAGTATAAAACATTATTTGTCATATATAACATAAAATATAGTGACGCTAAAAGTATGTGGAGAAAATAAAAAGAAAAATGGTTCTAATTTTCATAAAAAATGCGAAAAAAATAAATTTCCGAGAAAGCAGAAATTTATATTTTTTTCATTCTTATGTGACTTTTTAAAGAAGAAAAAAACCATCATCTATCCAGAGAGAATTTCTAAAGGAAAGCTCTGACAAAAACCAAAAAGCTTTTTGCAGGGGACGAGAAATGTTTTCAGAAGAGAATCAATCATAAGTTTTCGTTTTTATCGAAAACAAAAATTATTTTTTATATATTTACGTATTTATATATTTTTTATATATTTATAAATTTATAGTATTTATATTTTTATATATTTATTTAATATTTATATTTATAATATTTATAATATTTATATTTTTATATATTTACGTATTTATACATTTTATTCAAAAATTTATATATTTACTTAAGATATTTTGTTCAAAACTTTAATATATTTACTTTTATTTGAAATTAAATTGACGCTGAGAAAAAAATTTAAACATGAAATATAACCAATTTTGCTCAAATTTAGCAGAAAATTTATCGAATTCTTTATTCTTTTCTACTTTCAAAATTAACAAAATCTATTGTAAAAATTCCCTCTTTCGGTAAATTTTTCCACTTTATTGTTGCTGTGAATTTTGATAAAGCGAAATTTTCAAAAAGTTGACATTAAAGGGCGGATAATAAAAAATAGAATATTGATATTAAAACTTTTGTTATACTCTTATCATAGTCGTACAAACGACAAAAATTTTTTGAAATATATATAAAAAATTTTTTAAGCACAAAAAAATTTTTACGATCAATTTTCTAGGTACGTAACACACTGATTTTACATTGTCCGAAGGGATTGTGAATATAACTTTACATAAATCAGGGATTTTATAGTCAACGATTTATAGTGGAAATTGCTATACTACGTATATACATAGATTCTCTTGAGGAAAGGCATTTCAATTCCGGACAGTATTAATGCAGTGTAGATGACAATTTTATTGCAACATAAATGTGTAAATTGTTCGCAATTGATTTTAAAATGGATATATATATATATATGAATTTTATTCTTTATATTATTGACATTCAAATTTTTCATTGTTATTCAAATATATAGTTCCTTTGTCTAGCAAATTCTTATATTATATATATATATATATATATATATATATATATATATATTCTTATATTATTATATTTTCTCATTATTATCACTTTCTGATGTTTATTACTTTTGCACTATTGAAATTTATCATAGAAACTCTTAAGCAGAAATAGAAATTTTTTGTATTTTCGTCTATGACTATAAAGTGACTTTTACTACTAAAACTTTAGAATATTAGTTTATAACCAGATTATAACTCGAATACTAGACATTTTATTGTCTATGAAATATAATAGATGGTAAATATTTAAATTCATCACTCGGTTGTCTTAATTACACGGAGAAAAATGGATTATACAATTAGGATTATAGAAAATAAAATCATAATGTATATAATCTGATTAATACCATTTATAACCCATTACCATCCTTTCAATGTGTTAGAATTATTTTTGGTATTCACAATGGATTATAAATTTAATATTACAAAATCGAATTCAATTATAATCTGAGATTATTACTATAGTAACATGTTTTTTTTACTGTCATTTAAGAGGTTAAAGTTGTTTTAAAAATTATTTGTATAAAAGAATTTTTATACATCTGTTGCTTTTTTTAGTTTTGTATAAATAATATTTATTAAATATAATCTGTCCCTTGAAGGGCTTTTTAGCCCTAGGAACTTTAAATAAATAAGTATAAAATAATAATTAAATAAAATAAAATATTTGTATACACAAACACAAATAGAAAAAAATTTTACATCTGCTGTTATATTTTAATTCTCCAGGTTAGTAAATTTGTGAAAAAGTAATTTTTATTAACAAAAATATTAAAAATATTATTATGTATACATGATTATATTTTGCTTATTATTGACTGTAACCCTTTTTTCATTCCTAATTTAAAAAATATTTTATTTATTGCTAGGCATTATTATTTTTAACATTTTTTAAACTTTTTTTTATTATTTGTAAAATATTAATTTTGTGTTTATGAAAATAATAATTTTATTACATTAATTGGTTAGTAATGATTTTTCAAAATTTTATTTACTTAAAATAACCTAAAGGAGACCAATTATATTGATACCAGTTTTATAATTCAAATTAATATGATAAATAATTTTATAGTTATAATACTTGAAATAGTAATTTTATAATCCTGGTCAACTGTCCTATATACAATGTAAAAATATCATTAAAAGTATAATCTAGATTATACCATGTGTAATCCATTTTTCTCAGCGTAAAGTTTATTATAGCATTGAACTTTGGTTTATAAAATATTTTATCAGTAAAAAGAAACTGAAGTAGAATAAGAATTTTTCTATTTAAATGAAATTGTGAAATACATTAGGAACCGAAAAAGCTGCAAAATTAATATTTCTGTGTAAAGTTTTGAATTCAAATTTCAAACAGATAAAAAGAATAATAGTTTTACAGAGACAATATAATGAATATCAGAATTTAATAATTATCAGTCTTCGTTTATTTGACAAAAGTTATTGAAAGATGAAAAATCAGTATTTATATTTGAATCAAGGAAACATTAAAAATATTCAATATTCCGCTAGTTTTCTAAAAAAAATTTAAATGTTTTATTCTGGGTGGCCGCAAATTAGAAATTAACTGCAAACCTAAGAATTTTTTTTAGTCAAAAGAAAGTTAGGGAATTTTTAAAAATTTTTTCAAAGTTAGAGAATTTTAATAAAAAAAACACACATTAAAAATCTTTAATAAATATCAATAAATTTTTTATATTTACACTTTAACATTTGATAAGTGAGCATTGGCTATTTATATAAATTAATGTAGCACACTAAGCAAGATTTAAATTGTAAATTTACATTTACTTTTTTATAAAAAAACGTTTCAAACACATTAAATATTTCTTTAATAAAGAATTTTTAATTATTTTGTGTTTTTCTTGATAAAGATAATTGTTACTTAAAAAGCATTATTCGATTTTTAATTATCAATGCAGAATATTGAATAATTTTTTTAAATTCGTTAATCAGTGAAAATGAAGAATTAGTCCAAAAAAGTTAATGTAAAAATCAGTAGTAACCTTTGTATTTGGTCAGATATTTTTAATTTTTTTTTCAAAATTAAAGACGTAGTAGGAGAAAAGAAATAAAACGGGAATCCGTAGTAAGCAAACGTATTATGTCAAAATAAATCAAAAATAAAACCAAAATTACGATTCAGTTCCAAAGTTGGTACTAAATTAGTACCTTTCTGTTTACACTGCAGGTTAATAGGAAAAAGTAAAGCTAACAATTTTTTAAAAAACCAATAATTACGATTTAGTTCCAAAATTGGTACGAAATTAGTACCTCTCTGTTTACACTACAAGAAAAAAGGTAAAAAGTAAAGCTAAAAATAAAAAAAAACAGTAATTACGATTTTGCTTCAGAATTAGTACTAAATTAGTACCTCTCTGTTCACACTGAAGTACCAAAGGAAAAAGTAGAACTAAAAATAAAAAAGCAGTAGTTACGATTTAGTTCAAAAATTGTTGCTATAAATTAGTACCTTTCCGTTCACACTGCAGGCTAAAAAAAGTAAAGCAAAAAATTTAAAAAACACCAGTAAGTTATATATTTAGTCAGACATTTTAGATTTAAAAAATTTTTTCAGTTTAGCAAAAAAAAAAATCCAGACAAAATAATAAATTATAAATGGTAATAACACATTATAAGTCAGGCAGAATAATTCCATGCGCAGTTGGAAAATATTTCATCGATACGGAAACATAGTTGCAGATAACTTGTTGGAATTACACAGTTTGGAATTAGAAGAGAGGAGAGAAATATCTCTTAGAACAGAAGAGAGAAATATCTCCTGCATAGAAGAGAACAGATATTTAGTCAAATGTTTCAGAAATGCATAAAATTAGTAGTAGAATCCATAGCAATAGTCAGACGATCGGATAAAAACCTAAAATCAGTAGTAGAACTAAGTATTTCGTCCAACAATTTAAATTTTTAAAGATTTCCGTAATGGTCAAAGACAGTAAAGTTCAGGCAAAATAATATTTTATGAATAATAAGCAGTAGGAGTACATAAAATGTCAGACGGGATAATTCCATATGGTTGTAAAATATTTTATCGATAGTGAGGCATATTTATTGTCAACTTGAAGGAATTTGTGAGTTTGGAATTTAGCAGTAAAGGGATTATTTAGTCAGTCGATGAAGATTTGCAAAAAAAAGAGGTAATTAATTAAAAATTTTATTAAAGTAGTGAAAGTCGACCATACGATGGCATTAAAATTTTATTAGGTTCTGAAAGTCGACTACGATTAGTTCAAAATTTTATTAAGTAGTAAAAATCGGTTTGAGTCAGCCAACGTGTCTTTGCATGACTAAACCTGTTTTTACTACTCAAATAACCAAAAAATACGAGAATATATAATTTTACAATAATTACAATACTCAGGAGTAAAATACGTATTAAGTTAATCGTTTCCGAATAATTTAAAATTGTCATTTTAGTAGTAAAAGTCCACTGAAAAAAAATTTATTTGATTCAAATAACCGATTATTTGATTATTATTAAATTAATATTTACTTGAATCGAATAATTTTTATTTGAATCAAGTATTTGCCTCAAATACTGAAATATTTTATTCAAATAAAAATTATTTGATTCAAATAAATATTTATTTGATAATAGTCAAATAATCGATTATTTGAATCAAATAAATTTTTTTTCAGTGTCGGTTACAGTCAGACAAAGTCTATTTGTCTGGTCAAAACTGCTTTTGGTACTTATAAACAAAAAATAACAAAAAAAAAAACAAAAAATTTGCTCTTTTTAAATTCCCTGACTTTTCCAGATTATTCAGGTTAAAAATGAAATTTTTCCAGCTTTTGAAAACTACATTTATTATTCTAAATATTTAAATAAATGAATTCTCGTCGAATTTTCTGACAATAATTCATTTTCAAATGAATTTCAGTTAAAATTGTAGATGAAATTTGAAGTTTTTACTTCCTTGCATAAATTTAATGGAAGAAATACGAATAATTAAAGTTTCGTAAAATTCAATATTGTAAACAAATACATTGGATTTTTTTTATCAATAACTTTATTTTTAAATAAATATTTAATCATTACTATTTTTTCCACAAATAAATTAGAATTTTTGCAAAAATTCAACTATTTTTCTTTATTCTTTAAAGAATAAAATTATTTGCATTTTTTTCAAAATAATTTGTCAAAATTCAATTGTTTTCAATTCTAATAATTCAAAAAATTTTAATAAAATAATTCAATTATTTAAAAAGGAATTTTAATAAAATTCTTGTCAAAATTTCAATTATTTTAAAATACAATTTTAATCGAATTGTTAAACAAAAATATTTACAATATTCTAAGCGAACATTCAATTATTTCTTTTAAAAAATAAAAATTTCAAGAAATCATTACAGAATATCAGTTATTTTTATTACAATTTTAATCGAAATTCTCAAAAAATGTAATTATTTTTGTAGAAATTTATTAAAATTCGTCAAAAGAATTCTATTTAAAAAAATTCTTGAAAAAATTCTTTACCAGAATTAAATTTTCAAAAAAAATTCAATTATTCAATAAATCATCTTTGTTTGCATTTAAATAATTGAATTCTTGTCGAATTTTCTGACAAAAATTCATTTTCAAATGAATTTCAGTTAAAATTGTAGATGAAATTTGAAGTTTTTACTTCCTTGCATAAATTTAATGGAAGAAATACGAGTAATTAAAGTTTCGTAAAATTCAATATTGTAAACAAATACATTGAAAATTGTCAAAGAACTTTTTAAAAAATCATTAAAATTTATTGATTTTAAGAAAAATTTTAGTTAAAAATTCTAAAAACAACAATTATAAGGATAAATAATTTCTGAAAAAGTTAAAGTAAATAAGTACCAAGGAAGGCTTTTTTAAAAAATTAATTTTACAGAATTGTTCGTTAAAAGTATAAAAAATTCAAACTTTTAAAGATTTTAATTTAAAACCTTTTGAAAATTTAATTATTACTAAAAATTCAAATAATAACTGCATACTCTTAACAAATTTTAATAAATTTTTTAAGAATAATTTCAGTTTTCAAAAAATTTCATAAAACGAATTTTAGAAAAAAATGGAAAATAATTGAACTTCTGCAAGAATTTTATTAAAATTCTTCTAAATACCTAATTGAATTCAGGAGAAAAATTGTATTAGTTATAAAGATAATTGACATTTTAAATAAAAATTTTTGTAAATTTTTTAACATATATAATCTGATTTTCTATGAAGAATTTTATTAAAATTATTTTGAAAAATAATTGAATTGCTATAAAAGAATTCCATTAAAATTTTGGAAAATAATTTAATTCTTTAAAGAAATAAAAAAAATAATTGAATTTCTGAGAAGAATTTTACAACTTTTAAAAATAATTAATATTCTGCAGTATTTTGTTTTAGCGTTTTTGACTCAAATTCTCCTATAAATCCATTATTTTAAAAAATCAATTCAATGTATATTAAAAAAATTGATCTAATCTCGAAAGAATTTTAGTTATTGAATTACAAAAAAATCATATATGGGTGAATTTTCTGAAAGTGACACTTTTAAATTTCAGTTTTTCAATTAATTTTTTTCTTCAATTATATGGTTTTTTCTATTAAAACTACTTAATTTCATACTCAAGAGTAAGATTTTTAGGTTACGCAAAATTAATTCTTAAAAATATTAAAGTTTTTTTCATTTGAAAAATATTATTGTTGCTCCATTAAATTAATTTTATTTAATTGGCGAGCTTTTCTATTAAAAATTCACGCTAATATTGCGTTCACGAAATCGAAAATAAAATTACACTGCTTAAAAATTAATAATTTGTATATTTTAATGCCAAATATATTCAATTAGATGAAAATATAAATGTATTTAAAGTATTTGATTTAATGGTAATTTGGGTTAATTTTTTCAAAGCAATGCAGGTAAATACTGAAAACAAAAGAAAAACTAGCATATTTCAAGGAAAAGGCTTCGGAGATGAAAAGCTTCGGAGATGAAAAATAAATTTTCTTTCATATTTGTATACATTAGGGCGCAATTAAAATATGTTTTTTAGTAAAACATACAAATCTCACACCCTCATTTTATATTACCATCGAAATATTATGTTAAATTTACTTCTACATTCAGTTATTTATTAAAAATGAAGGCTTCGGAGATGAAATTAATTTTTACTCGGAGAAAAATGTAAATTTCGATTATTTATAACAGCAATAATTTTTCTCATTTTTGTAGATAAAATATAGGAAAATTTAACGTCAGATTCTCAGCTTTATTTTAATGTGCATTAAAATTTTGTTTAATATATTTTTAAAGTATAAAATGTCAGTGATCATTGTAAAGTAATTTTATCCTAAAACTGAAGACAAAGTTTAAACATTTTTATCAAAAATAAAAGTGAGGTCTACAAATTTTTAAAATGCACATAATGATAGAAAAAGCATTGTACTTTCTGACAATATTTTTAAAAACATTTCTGAGAATTTGAAAAAAATCATGAAAATTGAATTTTATTGTAGAAGTCCTATTGGAGACATGTTGAAAAGGCTTTGGAGATGAAACTAATTTAGTTATTACGTAAATTAAGTTGAATAAAATTATTTAATTTTCTTCTAAAAATGATAAATAAGTGCTAAATTTTCACTATGGAAATTGATAATAATTATTAAAGAGTAGATTTTGTAAAATTAATCGAGACATAAAAAATGTCACTTTCAGAAAATTCACCCATATACTAATAATCTCAAGTTTTTATTATCAAATTTATTTTATTCCACTGTGGGTAAAATTTATCGCGTAGATAATAAATTGCAGTTTTCTAATTCACATCAATACAATACACGAGGCAATTGAGATGATCGTATTTTAATAATTTATTACAAAATTTCTGAGGAGACGTGACATTTTTCGAATACTGAATAAACTATGATGACGATCGTGTGAAATGGGTCAACTTAAATTCCAGCAAATGATGAGACTGAATAAGTCTGCCCTCCCTCACGTTTGAAAACTCTCGCAATTAGGAGCTACTGTGGCCTTTGAAAAATCCCCTCAGGGAATTTGCCTTCTGTAATGAAAGCCTAAATATTTTATGAGAAGACTTTTTAGTATCCATGCAAAATCATCAAAAAAAAAAAATTTCCTTTCTTACTTCAAACAAAAATAATTTATACATTCATTGATATACGTTGTTGAAAATCGTAGCTTCTTCGTTCAAAATGAATAAATAAAAAGGGAATTACACTCGAAAATGAAGAAGGTTAAAATTCTGAGACTAAATTTTAGTTTACTATACAAAAAAATAATTTTTAAATTCCACCCCCACTATTTGTATCATTTTTGTTGCTTTTTGACTTTCTTTTATTCAATTTGTTTTTGTTATACAAATTACAAAATTTTTGCCTTTCAAATATAAATTTTTAAAATAGTTTCATAGTCGAAATTTCAAAAATTCACTTAGTAGAAAATTAATTAATACTGTTCATATTTTAAAAATTTTAATAAAATTTCATAAAAGAATTCAATAATTTTCTAGAATTTTAATAAATCCTTCTGAACAATTCAATTATTTTTTTTAAGTAGTAAAATCTTTATAAAAAATAAATTATTTTTTAAACAATTTGAATTGAATTTCTCGGAAGAGATCAATTTTTAGAAATATTTTTAACACATTTCGAAAAAATTCTATTTTTTTCTAAAATTTTTAATAAATCCTTCGAAATAATTCAATTATTCTTAGAAATAGAGTAAAAATCTTCCCAAGAATTCAATTAATGTTATTATAAATAGTAAAATAGTAAATAGTAAACAATTGAATTCCTCCAAAGAATAATTGAATTTTTCGGAAAGATATCAATTTTTAGAAATATTTTCAACATACTTCAAAAAAATTCAATTTTTTTCTAAAATTTTAATAAATCCTTGGAAATAATTCAGTTATTCTTAGAAATATAGTAAAATTCTTCCAAAGAATCCAATTAATGTTATAAATAGTAAAATTCTTTGGAGGAATTAAATTATTTTCAAAACAATTCTAATTAAATTCCTCGGATGAATTCAAATAGCTTTAAAAAATTTGCATAAATTTTATCCATTTTCCAAAATTTTAATAAATTCTTCGAAACAATTGAATTATTTTTATAAATAGTACAATTCTTTGAAGGAATTAAATTATTATTATATTTCAAATAAAATTTAAATTATTTAATTAAAATAAAATTTAATAACAAATTTTAATTTAATTAAATAAAAAAACAATTTAAATAAAATTACACGAAAGAATTTAATTATTTTCAAAAATTTTCTAAAAATTTTATTTCAAAAAGAATTAAAAATTTTTTCAAAATAATTCAATTATTGTCAAAATATTTATAAAGAAGAAAAAAATCACTATTTTAAATTATTTCTACAAAATTCTTCGCAGCAATAAAATTATTTCTAAAAATTTAAATAAATTCTTCGAAACATTTCAATTATTTTTATAAATAGTAAAATTCCTAGCAATAACTCATTTATGTTTATAAAAAGTAAAATCCTTTGCAAAAATTCAATTCTTTTCAAAACAATTTTAACAGAAATTCACGAAAGAATTTTAATCTTCAAATATTAACATAAAATTCATTTATTTTCTAAAACATTTATAAATTCTTCGCAAAAATTCTATTATTTTTAATTTCAAATTAAATCTTTGAAATTTTTAAAGAAACTCCATTAGTTTATAAAAGATTCAAATAAATTCTTCAAAAGAATTTAATTAGGATTTTTTAAAATTTTAATAAAATTCTTTACAAGGAATTTAATAATAACAACATTTTTTGAAGGAATTCTATTATTATCAAATTTTTTGATAAAATTCTTTGCATAATAATTGCACAATAATTCGATGATTTTCAATACATTAATTTTAAAATCGAATATATTTGAAAAGAAAAATTATTTAAAAAAATTGAGAAACAAAAAAGCAAACGACTAACTTCAAGTTACGATCATCTGTTTATAAATAATAATAATAAATTTTTCACACATTTCTTCAATCTACTAGATGAAAAAATAAATTATTCAAAGAAATATTACCTTAAAGATCCTACTTTTTACTATAATAGACCCTCAAGTTTTTCTCCATTATTATATTTCTTTTTCTTATTTTTTTTTTTTTTTTTTGTAAACTATCACTGCAGTTTCATTTTTTGTGCAGGGTTGAAAAATTGAATGGAAAAAGTTATGAAGGCTTGTTTAAGTGACTTATGACCTCATCTTGCTTTTTAGTGTTCGAAAAATCTATTATTCACTGAGATGATGTTGGATATTACCGAAGATTATAAAAAAGGGACCCTATAAACATCAAATTGCCATTGCGTTTGTATATATACATGTACACTTATGGTCTATAAACATGATACCAACATTCCTTACTCGTTTACAACTGTGGAGAGAGAGAGAAAAAAAAGGATTTCCCTTCTTCTCAAGAACTAAATTGAAAATTTTTGTGCACGACACATATAAAGGGGAAAATAATGTTTGAAAAAACAAATTTTTCAAATTAAACTTTCTTGTACATAATACATCAATTTTATTTAAATTCTCCAGTTTAAATTTATATTAATAAAAATTGTCATATAATAATTCTAAAAACAAAAATATATTATAATTATTTTAATACTCTTAAACTTAAAACATCAAATTGCAACAAATTAATAACAAAAAGTGGATTAAATCCAGGGTGTCTACTATTTTCTAATAACGAATTTTTTTTTGTCATAATTTTTCCCGGTTTTTTTTTCTCCTCAACTTTAATTTATTTGATTTCGAACATAAATATAAATCTATAAATGACTTCAAAAAAATTATATTAGAGTTTGTATGAATAATCTGTTGACTATAATTTTAATTTTTAGAAGCAAAAAATCGATTTAAAATATTTAACAGGTACTTTATATTTTAAAAATAAAATTAAAATTACCTTCACTAACTTTTCTTGATTATTTTCGAAAAATTAAAGAAAAAATCTTTAAAAGAATTATTTTAATGAATAATTTTTAATGAAATATAAGTAAATTTCAATTATTTCAAAAAAATAATAATAATAAATAAAATAATAATTATTTCAAAAATTTTCAATTATTTGTTTATAAAAATTCAATTATCTTGAGACAATTGGAATTGAAAAATTTCAAAAAACTAATTTTACAAAATTTAAAAAGAAAAAATTTGCAAAAATTTAATTCTTTAACCCTCCGTCACACACCTAGGGAGGGATTCCCTCTATGGTTTCAGTATTTTTTAAATAACTTTTGTTTTCCTCATTGCAAAATAAAATCAGTTTCTATACCTTTCGACAATTTACTCCTCAACACATTTCTAAAAAAAACATTTAGTTTAAACATAATTAATATTTAATTATGAAGCTTCAAAGCCAGAAAAAACACGAAAAAGTGAGGTTATGTTAAATAAAAAAATCAAGTTTTCAAAACATTTTTTGTTCCACTGTTGGTTAATGACAAAATTATATTATAAATATAATTAAAATAAATTATTTAATGATTTTTTTTGCTTATTTGTTAATGTTACATTATTTTTACATGTAAAGTGTAATTCTTTTGAAGATGTGCATTCGTGTAATTAATTTTTATTTTTGAAGCCGAAAGTTAATTTTATTAATTTTATAATTTAGAATAATTTACTACACATTTGTAAGTTTGTTTTAAAATTAAATTTTTGTTGATTTCTTTGTTTATGTTATAATGTCGCTTATTTTAGAATGTGGTGAGGGATTCCCTCTAAACGTGTGTAAAGTCGTAATTTTTTCCAAGGTGTGTGACGGAGGGTTAAAAAAATGTTAAGTATATTTTTTTAAATTAACAAATAAATATTTTAATTATTAATCTTCGCACTAATTATTGTTTATCAAATATTAAACTAAAAACTTTCAACATTTTATTTGTTAACATGTTTCTAATGAAATTCTTTAACAAATTTAATTTTTTGTGAGTTCCATTTCCCAAAATTGCTATTAATTAGATAATTTTAATTTATTTTCATCCTATATTTGAATCAGAGACTAATTTTTTACTATCAAATTAATTATTTTTAACTAATTTAAATTTAAAGAGCAGTATAATATTTTGAGTGAATATTTTTCCACTATTTAATACATTATTATACTTTTTTATACTTTTAAAAAATAATTAAGCTTTAAATTCTGAACAACTTTTACCTAAAAAAAAAATTTTACTCCTTTTGCTCTTTATCGCAAATTTTTGTTATTTTTTTCCCCCGATAATAGTGCGTGATTTTTAACCTCAGAGAATTTCAGTAAAGTGTCACAAAGTTAGCAACAAACTTTTGGAATGATAAAAAGTTTTATTAACGATAGACACGCAAGGAAACTTACTTAGCAATCTTACTAATGAAGAAACTTACTTTCTTACTTTAATTGATGGATTTACTTTTTAATTTCAGATTCATTTTTCAAAAAAAAATAAATAAAAATTCTTCTTTTTACAAAAAAATATTCTTTCTGTTTGAATACAAAGAAACATTCGACGGATTTTTTTTTTTTATTTAACTAAAGAGGATTTCCCTTCTGAATTCCCTTTGTGAGGTTTAAGATCGATGATAATTAATAGACGATTAAATGCCGCTTTTTTTCTAATTACCTGTTCGCGTTTTCTGTTAAAGCGCAAAAAAGTTTGCTTAATTAGTACATAAATATAATACTAGGTGTGAATTTCTCTTTTTTTATTCAAAAACAAAAGGAACAATTTTTTCCACTATTTTTTTTTAATTTAAAGTCTGAAAAAGTAGAAAAGTAGAATTAAAAGCAAAAAGAGAAAATGAAAATTAAGAAAACAAAATAATATAACTCAGAAAGTGAAGTAAAAATTGAAATTGAAATTAAAATTAAAATGGAGTATTTTTTCTGCTATTTTTTTAATTTAAAGTCTGAAAAACTAAAATGACGCTGAATTCCGCAACGTTTTAAAAAACGAAAAATCAAAAAAGTTTTTTTTTCAAATAAAATTCATCTCTAATTTTCATGTGCCTTAATTTTTAAGAAATCAGTTGTTATTAACGACGGTGAAGTTTGCAACGTTTATGATCAACGATTGAAAGAAAAAAAATATTTTACTACGAATAAAAATAATATTTTTTGTTTGCAAATATTTTCTTTTGTAAATAATTATTAGAAAAATTAATCGTACAATTTTTTTTACAAAAATTTATAACAATTTGCTCAAAAAAATATTTTTTTCTAAAATCGTTGACTATAAACGTTGTGAACTTCACCAACGTTGTTATTAAGGATTCAACAATCAAAAAATAACATTATTTACAATCAAAAATAAAAATACTGTCCCATTATTTTTTTGTTTTCGTTTTTAAAAACGTTGTGGACTTCAGTCTCATAAACTAAAAAAGTAGAATTAAAAGCAAAAAAGAGATCAAGAAATTAAGAAAACAAAACAATAGTTCAGAAAGTGTAATAAAAATTGAAATTGCAAATAAAAGGAAAAGAGAGTTAAAATGAATGATTCATAAGGTCACTTGTTAATTTTGACGATGATCAAGAGACGAATTGTTATTTTTCTAAAGAAAAGGTAGAAATGCTTTTAGGAAAACATCTATGTGGCTTGTTCTCTGGGCAGGTCGTTAAACAAGACATTTTGAGGTGGCCAAACACCAGGACAGCTAACGAAAACATAGAAATTTCGTACTTTAAAGTGATGTATATGCTCAATAGCGGTTTGTGGCATGTCACATTATATAATGTCACTATAAACACTGAAGTTCCTTCAAGTTACCTATATATATACACACACATTGCGGCTAGACCATTACAGAATTAAAAAAAAATCCCATGACGAAAATTCTTTTCACTTTTTCCATCAATAATAAGAATCGACCGTCTCACACGTTTATAATTACAAAAAAAAAGTAAAATTCTCAGAATTCGTAAAAATTTTCACAGAAAACAAAAAGTATTTTTTTTTTAAATCAAAATGATGAAAAAACATTTCTATTTGGTCTTAGGAATGTGTCCACCAAAGAACAGAAAAAAATATTATTTTTTATAAAAGTTACTGCAAAATTAATGTTTTTGAAACTTTTTAAACATTAAAAAAAATTAATTGGTTATGAAAGGTTTATTAAATAATTATTAAAATATAAACTCTTTAAAAATTTTCTAATTCTGAACGAAAGTATTTTTCATTCCCTTTATATTCCCGCTTAGTTCATTTAAATCGGTTCATTCATTTGGGAGAAATAACATTTTGTTTAAAAAGTTGCAAAAAAATTAATTTTGCATTAACTTTTATAAAAAATAATTTTTTTCCTATTCTTCGGTGGACACATTCCTAAGACCAAATAGAAATGTTTTTTCATTCTTTTTAATTTAAAAAAAAATACTTTTTGTTTTCTCTGAAAATTTTACGAATTCTGACCCAATAAAATAACATGAAAAAAGCCTTGTCTGACTAAATCTAAAGTTTACCACTGATGCTGTGATAAAAAAAAGTTTTAGAACGAAGAAAATATTACACTATTATTAATGTAATTATATGATTACAATATAGTTGCAAAATTACTGCAAATTTAAAAATTAGTGTAATTATCGTAAAAATAAGGGTAATTATAAAAATTAGTATAACTATAAAAATTAGTACAATTATAAAAGTTAGTATAATTATAAAAATTAGTACAATTATAAAAGTTAGTATAATTATAAAAATTAGTACAATTATAAAAGTTAGTATAATTATAAAAATTAGTACAATTATAAAAGTTAGTATAATTATAAAAATGAGCATATTTGTCAAGTAGTTTTATAGTTGTAATTCAATATAGTTATCAAAATTAATACTATTATAATAATATTAATAATAAAATACAAAATGTAATTAAACATAACATAAATAATAAATAATAATAATAATTTGATTTTGTATAATAACATTAAATGTTTGTAATAATGTTAATACCATTTTATTGTTATAGAATTAATACAAACTAGCGATGAATTCCGCGCTCGCTAACGCTCGCTCGGATACTATTGTACTGTTAATTTTTTAATTACTAATATATGTTGTATAGCACTATACTTTTAGGAAATTATTAATTTTAATTAATGAATTTTTTTTATTAATTTTATTAAAATTATTAATTTATATATTTAAGTTTTATAAAACAAAAAATAATAATAATACATTAAAATAGAATTGATATATATTATAAATACGTAATTATTGTCTTTTCAAATTGTCATTTACAAAAAATATTAAATTGTTCATTTATTAAATGAAATTAAAAAATGTTGTTTTTCATTTCTTATTGAAAAAATTGATATCAAGAATTTTTAAATTTTTAATGTGATAACACAATTTTATAATTAATAATTTAAAAAAGAATAAATTAAAATAGTATTATAAGTAGAAATTGTTTTGTACAATTTAGAAACAAAGTTGATTAGATTTGAAGAATTTAAAATACATATTAAATTATGAAACATTTATTTGAATAATAATCCTTTTGTTACTGTTAGGATATTAAAACAATTTCTATAGTTGTTTTAAAGAATAAATATTTTTATTTATTTTAATAATATATAATACCCAAATAGTACTTAATAAATAAATAATAGTAATTATAAATTTTTTTTTAACTTATTTTTTAATTATAATTTTTTTATTTATAGTAAATTTTTATTTTATTATTTTATTTCTGCAAAGTATAAAAACATTGTAGTATCCATTATATTAAAATCTTTGAATGTCGAACTAATGAGTAAGTACACTGA
Source organism: Leptopilina drosophilae (assembly GCA_032873175.1). NCBI lineage: Eukaryota > Metazoa > Arthropoda > Insecta > Hymenoptera > Figitidae > Leptopilina > Leptopilina drosophilae. The sequence goes on from CM065481.1 coordinate 18,470,604, forward strand.
AAAAAATAATAGGCAGAATGTGCTTTTTTACTAAGGCAATTTTTGCCTAAGTACAAAAGCAATTCGCGAAAAGCAATTGTTTTCTTTAAAAAAAAGGCAATTTTTGCCTTACTTAATAAGGTTAAATTCGCAAGGAAAATTTTTATTTAAATATTTAGAAAAATACGATATTAAATAATTTTGTTTCACCTTTTTTATTACATATATTTACAATTCGAGAGAAAAGGAATTTTTATTTTTAATACTATATTAATAATATTTTACTTTAATTAAATAAAGGAAATAATAGAACTAATTTATTAATTTTTTTAAACAAATGAAATTAGTATCATTAAGTATTTCAAGAAAATTTCCTGGATTCCATTTCAGTAGTAAATTTTCTTCCTTTAGTACCCATTATTTTAATTAATTATAAAATTCGATTTGACATATGTAAACAATTTATTTGAAAAATGACAAGAATTTGTTACTTTATTAACTAAGGGAAAAATTGCTTTTCTATAAAAGAAACAATTGCTTTGCGTGTATTGCTTTTGTACTCAGGCAAAAATTACCTTAGTAAAAAGCACATTCTGCCCTATAATTTTTTTCAGTGTAGCTGAGCAGTATTTTGTTTTGTAAAGTTTTTTTCGAAATAAAGTGAACTTGAAAAGATAAAATGATAAATATTAGTTGTTCCTAATTTCTCTCAACGCAGTTGTGCTATGACAGTCAAAAGTTGTGCAAGTTAAAACAAATCTACGAGAGAAGTGTTTTAGCATCAAAATTTTATTGATTTCTCATTTAATATAACCATATTATTTCAAGTAAGTTTTTATTTAAAAAAAAAAATTAAATAATGTAATTAATAAACTGTAATTTGTAATTGTAATTAATAATTTTCAATAAGTCCTTTTTAGGACTTATTATTCATTCGGCGACCCAAAAAATCCCTGAGTAACAATATTCAGATGATTTTATTAATTTTTAATTAATATTTTTCCGCTATATTGAATCTAGCATTTTAATTTTTTTAAATTATTACCTTGGATTCGTATTCAGCTACCTTAAAAGCCCCACGTAACAATATTTAGCTGATTTTAGCAATTTCAAAAAAAAATCTTCCCCATATTGAATCCGCCATTTTGAATTTCTAAATTATGACCTTGTATTCGCATTCAGCTTCCCAATGAAACCCCGGGGTAACAATAATCAGTTCAATTTATACAAACTTATTGAATTTGAAAAATTATTCCGATATCCAAATAGCCAAATTTAAAATGATATCCATTATACGTCCCAGGGATATTTTAAATATATTATTTCTTCTTAATTTAGTTAGTAAATTTAATTATTAAGGGTGATGAACTAATTTAAAAAAGATTAGGTAAAAAAATTCTTATAAAAAGATTATTTTTTTTTAATTTAGTTAGTAAATTTAATTATTGAGTTATTATTTAATTATTTTTTAATTATTAAAATTTTAAAATCTGTCAAAATTTTTTTATTTTCTGAGTTAAAATTTTGACAGATGTTAAAATTTTATCCTAGTAACCTCACGTGAAAATGTTCTCGGGAATCGGTCCTGGGAAATTACCGAGAGTCACTACCGGAAAATTCCCGTACTTACTCCCGAGAAATTCCTGGTAAAATCTTTTGACATTTTGTCTTCATAATTTCTCAGAGAATTTAACCTCAAGAATAAAAATATACCACTTTAAAATCTTCAGGATCGTATTCGTGATTGAAATGACTTTTTGTTTATTATAATAGTCACGTTAAGCATACAAATTGAAAATCTACTATCAACATATTCCACGGATTTCGACACCTAAGTGCGAAAAATTAATGGGCATCATAACAAAATAAAAGGGTTTAAACACCAATTTTTTAAATTAGGATTTTCCCATTTAAGAAATAAGTAACTATTTACACATTTCCATTAAAAATTTTCTATTTTATTTAGTTTTTAAACAGTTTTCAATGAAAATTAGAATTATAAAATAACCTTAATTTTTAATAAAATTGTAATAGCAAAAATTGTGTTAACTTTGGAATTATTGTTATTATTTACATGAATAACAATTCAATTCGAGAATTTGTGTATTGCTTAATCTAGAAGAAAAATTTCATTGATAAAAATTAACGATTTAACGAATTTAATTTTAATTTAATGATATTTTTTATTTTAAAAAATATACCCTTTTTCATATTATATAGGATTAAAAAAGTAAATGGATAAAAGTAAATTTTTAAAGAGTTTTATCTGAACAAAAAATTATTTATTAAGTGATTGTTTTGAAATCAAGCAATACACAAATTCTCGAATTGAATTCTTATTCTTGTAAATAATAACAATAATTCAAAGTTAAACAATTTTTGCTATTACAATATTTATTAAAAATTAAGGTTATTTTATAGTTCTAATTTTAATTGAAAACTGTTTAAAAACTCAATAAAATAGAAAATTTTTAATGGAAATGTGTAAATAGTTACTTATTTCTTAAATGGGAAAATCCTAATTTAAAAAAATTGGTGCTTAAACCCTTTTGTTGTGATGTCCATTAATTTTTCTCACTTAAGTGTCGAAATCCGTTGAATATGTTGATAGTAGATTTTCAATTTGTATGCTTAACGTGACTATTATAATAAACAAAAAAGTCATCTCAATCACGAATACGATCCTGAAGATTTTATAGTGGTATATTTTTATTCTTGAGGTTAAATTCTCTGAGAAAATATGGAGACAAATGTCAAAAGATTTTACCGGGAATTTCTCGGGAGTAAGTACCGGGAATTTTCCGGTAGTGACTCTCGATAATTTCGCGGGACCGATTCCCGAGAACATTTTCACGTGGGAAATAAGTTATTCGAATTAAAGACGACCGAGTGATAAAATCATTATTTTATATTATAAGATTTTATAAAAAAATGTTAAAAAATAATTGAATTTCTTGGATAATTTTTTTTATTTATAAAGATAATTAAAATTCTTTGCAAAAAATTAAATTTCAGAGAAGAATTTTATTATTTATAATGATAAGTGAAATTTTGAACAGATTTGTTTTAAAAATGTTTAAAAGTTATTGAATATTGAAGAAGAATTTTGATATTTTTAAAAATAGTTGAAGTTGTGATGAGAATTTAAAAAAAATGTTGAAAATAATTGAATTTCTGCGAAGAATTTTATTACTTTTGAAAATAAATGAATTTCTAGGTTGAATTTTATTATTTATAAAGATAATTACAAATGTACAGAAATATATAAATAGTTGAAATTCTGACAAGAATTTTATTAAAATTCTTTGAAAATAATTGAATTACAGAGAAGAATTTTATTATTTATAAAGATAATTGAATTTTCGAACAGATTTTTTTTCGAAATGTTTAAAAGCAATTGAATTTTGAAGAAGAATTTTGATATTTACAAAGATAATTGAAATTTTGAAAATGTAAAAAAAGTTTTAAAAATAATTGGATTTCTGCGAAGAAGGTTATCTGAACTTTTAAAAATAATTAAATTTCCAAAATGAATTTTTTTTTTGAAAATAATGATAATTTGACGAGAAATTTAAAAAAATTGTAAAATAATTGAAATTCTGCGGAGTATTTTATTACTTTTGGAAATCATTAAATTTCCATGAATTTTATTAGTTATAAACATTTTGACGAGAATCATAATTTGAATTATCTTTATAAATAATAAAATTTTTCTCTGAAATTAATTTATTTTCAAAACTAATAAAATTCTTTGCAAAAATTTAATTACATTCAAAAATTTTATTTAAATTTTTTTAAATAATCGAATTTTGGAAAAGAATTTTATTATTTATAAAAATAATTGAAATTTTGAACAGATTTTAAAAAAATGTTGAAAATACTTAATTAAAATTTTGCCATGTATTAAGTATATATATATATTTATATATTATTATGTACATAATATGTATGTATAATATGCTACATATTATGTACATAATATATTAAGTATATACACTACCGACAGAAATTGTCGGTACGAATGACGAGCAAGCTACGAAAAGTTGCTGCCGAAATTAAATTAACATATTTTATTATTGAAAAATGATAGGATCTTGGTTCTTGGATCGTTTCACAGCCAATTAAATTCTGCGTCGTTTGATATATAAATGAAAATTATTTGATATTTTTGAGAGATTTTATCACCTAAAAGATTTTGCAAAAAATTGATTAATTTTTCTATTTTTGTGCACCATGTTTGAGTGGCTGCACATTCTAGAAAAATTTAGAGAAAAATTTTAAACTCTAGAAACATAATCTATAAAGTCTCAGCTTTTATTTGAGCCTTGAAAATTGAAAATCCGTTCAGTAGTTTTTGAAATATCTAAAAAAATGTCCAAGCATGTTGTTTTATAATTTAGGCGGTGATACACACTTATTGCACTCTCGCTGCTCACCTGGTTCGTTGCGGCAGGGCCGAATAAGCGGCATATAGAGTGGGGGTCATATTTGGAGCTCTTTTTAAGTTTTTTGTAATTTTAGATTTAATATTCATTGAAAATTTAATAATTGTTAAAGGTAATTATTATATATATATATATATATATATAAAATTAAGTTATCATTTTACAAACTTTCATGATCAAATAGTCGTTTATTTCTCATTACAAATTTTCACTTTTTTAACTTTTTTCCAAAAATAAACGACTATTTGATCATGAAAGTTTGTAAAATGATAACTTAATTTTATATATATATATATATAATAATTACCTTTAACAATTATTAAATTTTCAATGAATATTAAATCTAAAATTACAAAAAACTTAAAAAGAGCTCCAAATATGACCCCCACTCTATATGCCGCTTATTCGGCCCTGCCGCAACGAACCAGGTGAGCAGCGAGAGTGCAATAAGTGTGTATCACCGCCTAAATTATAAAACAACATGCTTGGACATTTTTTTAGATATTTCAAAAACTACTGAACGGATTTTCAATTTTCAAGGCTCAAATAAAAGCTGAGACTTTAAAGATTATGTTGCAAGAGTTTAAAATTTTTCTCTAAATTTTTCTAAAATGTGCAGCCACTCAAACATGCTGCACAAAAATAGAAAAAATAATCAATTTTTTTTCAAAATCTTTAAGGAGATCAAATTTCTCAAAAATATCAAATAATTTTCATTTATATATCAAACGACGCAGAATTTAATTTGCTTTGAAACGATCCAAGATCCAAGTTCCTATCATTTTTCAATAATATAATATGTTAATTTAATTTCGGCAGCAACTTTTCGTAGCTCGCCCGTCGTTCGTACCGACAATTTCTGCCGGTAGTGTATATTAATAAATTATTATTTATTTATTAAGTATATAAGTATATGTGTGAGTATACATGTGTATGAATTGAGTGCATATGTGTGAGTATACATGTGTATGTATTGTGTGTATATGTGTGAGTATACATGTGTATGTATTGTGTGTGTATGTGTGAGTATACATGTGTATGAATTGAGTGCATATGTGTGAGTATACATGTGTATGAATTGAGTGCATATGTGTGAGTATACATGTGTATGAATTGAGTGCATATGTGTGAGTATACATGTGTATGTATTGAGAGTATATGTGTGAGTATACATGTGTATGAATTGAGAGTATATGTGTGAGTATACATGTGTATGTATTGAGAGTATATGTGTGAGTATACATGTGTATGTATTGAGAGTATATGTGTGAGTATACATGTGTATGAATTGAGGGTATATGTGTGAGTATACATGTGAATGTATTGTGTGGATATGTGTGAGTATACGTGTGTATGTATTGAGAGTATATGTGTGAGTATACGTGTGTATGTATTGAGAGTATATGTGTGAGTATACATGTGTATGAATTGAGTGCATATGTGTGAGTATACATGAGTATGAATTGAGGGTATATGTGTGAGTATACATGTGTATGAATTGAGGGTATATGTGTGAGTATACATGTGAATGTATTGTGTGGATATGTGTGAGTATACGTCTGTATGTATTGAGAGTATATGTGTGAGTATACATGTGTATGAATTGAGGGTATATGTGTGAGTATACATGTGTATGAATTGAGTGCATATGTGTGAGTATACATGTGTATGTATTGTGTGTATATGTGTGAGTATACATGTGTATGTATTGTGTGTGTATGTGTGAGTATACATGTGTATGTATTGTGTGTGTATGTGTGAGTATACATGTGTATGAATTGAGTGCATATGTGTGAGTATACATGTGAATGTATTGTGTGCATATGTGTGAGTATACATGTGTATGAATTGAGTGCATATGTGTGAGTATACATGTGTATGTATTGTGTGTATATGTGTGAGTATACATGTGTATGTATTGAGAGTATATGTGTGAGTATACATGTGTATGTATTGTGTGTATATGTGTGAGTATACGTGTGTATGTATTGAGAGTATATGTGTGAGTATACATGTGTATGAATTGAGTGCATATGTGTGAGTATACATGAGTATGAATTGAGGGTATATGTGTGAGTATACATGTGAATGTATTGTGTGGATATGTGTGAGTATACGTGTGTATGTATTGAGAGTATATGTGTGAGTATACATGTGTATGAATTGAGTGCATATGTGTGAGTATACATGTGTATGAATTGAGGGTATATGTGTGAGTATACATGTGTATGAATTGAGTGCATATGTGTGAGTATACATGTGAATGTATTGTGTCGATATGTGTGAGTATACGTGTGTATGTATTGAGAGTATATGTGTGAGTATACATGTGTATGAATTGAGTGCATATGTGTGAGTATACATGTGTATGAATTGAGGGTATATGTGTGAGTATACATGTGTATGAATTGAGTGCATATGTGTGAGTATACATGTGTATGTATTGTGTGTATATGTGTGAGTATACATGTGTATGTATTGTGTGTGTATGTGTGAGTATACATGAGTATGAATTGAGTGCATATGTGTGAGTATACATGTGAATGTATTGTGTGCAAATGTGTGAGTATACATGTGTATGAATTGAGTGCATATGTGTGAGTATACATGTGTATGTATTGTGTGTATATGTGTGAGTATACATGTGTATGTATTGAGAGTATATGTGTGAGTATACATGTGTATGAATTGAGGGTATATGTGTGAGTATACATGTGTATATATTGAGAGTATATGTGTGAGTATACATGTGTATGAATTGAGAGTATATGTGTGAGTATACATGTGTATGAATTGAGGGTATATGTGTAAGTATACATGTGTATGAATTGAGGGTATATGTGTGAGTATACATGTGAATGTATTGTGTGGATATGTGTGAGTATACGTGTGTATGTATTGAGAGTATATGTGTGAGTATACATGTGTATGAATTGAGTGCATATGTGTGAGTAAACATGTGTATGAATTGAGGGTATATGTGTGAGTATACATGTGTATGAATTGAGTGCATATGTGTGAGTATACATATGTATGTATTGTGTGTATATGTGTGAGTATACATGTGTATGTATTGTGTGTGTATGTGTGAGTATACATGTGTATGAATTGAGTGCATATGTGTGAGTATACATGTGAATGTATTGTGTGGATATGTGTGAGTATACATGTGTATGTATTGTGTGTATATGTGTGAGTATACATGTGTATGTATTGTGTGTATATGTGTGAGTATACATGTGTATGTATTGAGAGTATATGTGTGAGTATACATGTGTATGTATTGAGAGTATATGTGTGAGTATACATGTGTATGTATTGTGTGTATATGTGTGAGTATACATGTGAATGTATTGTGTGGATATGTGTGAGTATACATGTGTATGTATTGTGTGTATATGTGTGAGTATACATGTGTATGTATTGTGTGTATATGTGTGAGTATACATGTGTATGTATTGTGTGTATATGTGTGAGTATACATGTGTATGAATTGAGTGCATATGTGTGAGTATACATGTGTATGAATTGAGTGCATATGTGTGAGTATACATGTGTATGTATTGTGTGTATATGTGTGAGTATACATGTGTATGTATTGAGAGTATATGTGTGAGTATACATGTGTATGAATTGAGGGTATATGTGTGAGTATACATGTGTATGAATTGAGTGCATATGTGTGAGTATATGGGAAATATTTTATGTATATGACATGTGTGAGTGTATGTGTAACACATAACCAGTGTGTGATTATTATTTAAGGATAATTGTGCATGTAAAAAGTATGCATGTTTATAAGAAAAAAGTAATAGTTGGTTAGGACGCTACTGCGCATGGTCAGACGAAGAACGAAACCAACAAGGAATTAATATAATAAGGATTACACACAAAAAACATCTTCACTTGGAACAACTACAAATTTGACTATATTAGCGAAATTTTTAGTTATTGCAACGAATACTTTCGCTATTTTAGCGAAAGTATAGCAAAGATATTTTAAGTTTGATTTAAACAAAATATATTTGAATCAAATAAATCGTTTTCTCAGTGAATGGTTTAAATGCCCCTAAAGGACCAGTCCCGTTAATTTTCAAATAAAATAATAAAATAAATAATAAATAAATAGTAATTATTATTAAATAAATAACATATAATTATAAATACTTAATATTATAATTAATTTTAGCACAGTGAAAATATAATAAAACTTTAAAACTAAATAAAACAAAATTTCAGTAACATAGAGTACAAAGTGCTACGAATTTACAACTCCTGTCTGACTAAAAAGACTTTTACTACTCAATCAGGAATTACAAATGGGTTTAAATTTAAACTTCCTTTCTGAACATTTTAGAAACTGTAACATGTTAGTATTTTAGTCTTCAGACTATTTATTATCCGGGTAAAATAGTTCTTCAGTAATGTAAAATACAATAGCAGCAAAAAACATAAAAATGAAACTTTAGAATCAACTTTAAAAAAAAATTTAGTTATATAAAATTTTTAGGCGAATAATTATTAAAAAAGCACTATACTTTTTATACAACATTTAAACTTTTTCAAAAAAAAATTAATTCTACAGAATTGTGAGTTGAAATGATGAAAAATTCAAATTTACAATTATTTACAAAATATTTAGTTTGAAATCTTTTGAAGATTCAATTATTGCTACAAATTTATATTTTAAATTTTTAAATATTCAATTATTATATTTTGAATTTTAACTGAAATTCATTTTTAAACCAATTTTTATCAGAAGCTTCTAAAAGAATTAATTCAATGACTTGAATACAAAAATAAATAATCTATTCAATAATTAAATGTTTATTCTTAAAATTGAATTCTCATAAAGGATTTTAACAACAAATTTTTATATATTTGAATTCTTGATATATTTAAAAAATTTTAATAAAATCTTTAAGAATAATTTCATTTTTCATGAAAATTGATAAAAATTGTGATAAAAATAATTGAAATTCTGCAATAAGTTGAAATTTTTATAAAACTAATTGAATTTCTTAAAAGAATTTTATTATTTATGCCAATAAAATTGAATATAGTTGCGAAGAAAAAATATTCTTGTCAAAATTTAAATTATTTTAAAAAATTTTTCTCAATTCAATGAAATTCAATATTTACTATTATAATAACATTTAGGTAATGAATATTTTTTCATTGTTTACAAATTTCTGAAAAATTTCTTCACAATTGTTCAATTATTTTTGTAAAAATTAAAACTTATCGCAGAATTTGAATTATTTTTAACACAATTTTTATCACATTTCTCGAAGATTTCTACAATCATTTATAACTTCCCCAAAATTTAAGTTTTTCAACTAAAATATTTTTCTATAAATCCATTACTTTTAATAATTAATTGAATATTTATTGCCAAATTTAACCAATTCTTTGAAACATATAATTAAATTCATTAAAAATTAAAATTTTATAAAAATTAAAATTTAAACCTTTTGAAGTTCATCTGTTTACGAAAATTGTAAACGCAACTTTCTTAAAGTTCAATTAATTTTGAAACATAAGCATAGAACTATTCATTTAATAATTTATAAGTACAATTTAAAATGAAATTATTTTTCAGAAATAAAAAAGTTGAATGCTTTCTATAAAAATTCGTGTCAATTACAAAATTTACAAGGCAAACAAAAAAGACGCAAAAATTAAAAATTTTCTTATAAATTGTAAAAATTTATTTTTTTCAGAACTTCCCGGTTTTTCCCGGTTATGGCCTAATTTTTTCCCGGTTTTCTCTTCTCATAAAATTCAAATTTAAATTTGATTTCGAACATAAATAAATAATAATTTTAATTGAAAATTTGGAAAATAATTTTTTCAATTATTTAAAAATAATCTTGTCTTTTTATAATTATAAATGTAAATTTTCTTTTTCAAGATTATTACAATTCTATTGATAATAATTGAATTTCTGTAAAGAATTTTACTATTTATGAAAATAATTAAAATCTTTACAAATAATGATATTATTTATGAAAATAATTTAATTCCTGTTGAGAATTTTATTACAATTTAAAAAAGAAACAGTGATAATTAATTATTTACTTAATAAGTAGTAAACATTAAATCTGCTTAAGAAATGATAAATATAATTTATTTGAACATTCCGAAATTTGAAATTATAAAAATTTAAGAGAAGTTCAATAATTATAACTATTGAATAATAATAGAAAAATATAATTTTTAGAAGCAAAAAATTTATTTACAACTTTAAGAGGGACTTTATATTTTAAAAATAAAATTATAATTACGGTCACTAACTTCGCTTGATTATTTTCGAAAAATTTAAATTAAAATTCTTTCAAAGAATTAAATTATTTTTCAAAAAAAATGTAAAGAAAATTCAATTATTTCAAAAATTTTCAATTATTTGTTTAGAAAAATTAAATTATCTTGAAACAATGGAATTGAAAAATTTCAACAATTTTATTTTTCAGAATTAAAAAAAAAATTTGCGAGAATTCAATTTTAATAAAAAATTTGAAGTGCATATCGTTTTTTTTTAAATTAACTAATAAAAATTTTAATTATTAATCTTCGCACTAAGAAACATGAATTCATAAAAAAATGTGACTAAAAATCTAATTATTAATTATTAAATTAAAATACTTTGAAAATTTTATTTGTTGAAAAGTTTCTAAAGAAATTCTTTAACAAATTCAATTACATATTTTCAGTCGAATTTCACAACATTTCTATTAACTCCATAATTTTTTAAAATTTATTTACATAATCTGTCTGAATTAGTGCCTGACTTTTACTATCAAATTAATTTTTTTTAACTAATTCAAAGTTAGAGAAGAGTATAAATATCTATAAAAATTGAAATAAAAAGTAATTTTTTTAAAAACAAATATTAAAAATAATAAAATAATAAATATAATAATATATATATAATAATATAAATATAAAATAATAAAACTTATGTTCCTAAAGTTTCGAACGTTCAATTGAACGACAATATTTTTTTACTTCTTCTAATTCGTATTTTGTTTTCAGAAAAATTATTTTTTAAATTAAAACAAATGAATTTTAAACTAAATATTGTTTAATTTCAATTATCTTTCATTTTTCGACAGTAATTTTCCAAAAACACTTCAGTTGAAAAAAATTTTCGTTCATTTGAACGTTCAAAACTTTAGCCCCATTAAAACTTTTTTTAATTTTGAAGAAAAAATTCCCGGTTTTGTATAAAAATCACGGTTTTTCCAGGTTAAATTAAATTCCCGGTTATTTCATGGATTTCCCGGTTAGTATAGACACCCTGGTTAAAGTCAAGCAAATCGACTAAATACTTTTTAGTGACAGTAGTAAAATAATTTAACAGACGAACAATTCGATAAAAAAATATTAAAAAATTTGATAAGAGAAAATTAATAAAATTAATTTGCAAAAATGACTGTATTTAGCTTTTACTACTACTTCATATAAATATTACCAAATTTTTTAAAACCGTTCATTTCGCTAAAAAATAAAAATTTTAATTCACGTCAACTTTTTTGCATAAAAAGGCATTATTTTAAGAAAAAATGCTTTACGTGAATATATTGTTATTTATTTACACGCACGAATGTATTTATAATTTTTTACAAGACTAACTGTGGTCACATACGCATAAAAGGGTTTTACATATTAATTTTCTATGGATCCTGGGCTTTCCATAAAGGAAGTTCATGCTACTTTCTATGTTATAGAGTTATATTTAATTCAGGCTTTACATAATTTATGATGATTCAGGTGATTTTACATAACCTGTAAAATATTTCTTACGTAATTAACTGTTAGTCGCAACTCAGAACATAATAAATTAATCACGGCTTTTACAAACTACATGACAAACGTTTCCTAAGAGAAAATATGATGCAATAATATTGCTTTTTTGAGTCTGTTAAAAAAAAATAATTCTTGTAAATTCGTTATATGAAATTTTTTTTTATTTTCTTAAAAGTTATCCATTATTTTAAACAATTTAGTCTAATTTACATTGCGTCAATAATTTTTTTCATAATTCGTGACAATTAACTGTCACATAATTAAAAAACTTTTTTAAAATTAATTAATACAAAAGCAAAATACGCTTAAAATTTTTTAATAAAATTTCCTTTTTTGTAAAGAAAATTTACAAAATTAAATTGAAGTAGAAAAATAATTAATTAACAAATTTGATTCATCAATTATTTAATTAATAATTTCTCAAAACAATAATTTTAACAAATTTTCTCTATTTTCAGTGCTATGGAGGCAGGCATTCCAGCAGACAGTCCAAATTTAGTCCTTTTATTTTTCTTGGCCCAACTTTTTCTTCGGGAATTGTACAAAAGCAAAAATTTGATACGCATCGTGCCAATGGATATGACAGGATATTTTGGTAAATTTTTTACTCCTCAAATATTTAACAATATTTTTTTCCACGCCATTAATTCTTTTTTTTTATCATTGTCAAAGCAAAGAAAAGGAAAAAAAAACTTTTTCGAATTTCTCCTTTTGTTTCAGAATTTAAATTAGAAAACTTTCTTAAATCCATTTGTTGAAAAAAAAAATTTAATAGAAAACTTGGAGTAAAGTTTACGTCAACTTTTTCTTTCCTTTTTTTCGTTTATATACGCTTCTTTTATATGTTTTCAAAGAGACGAAATCAATATTTATTAGCAAAAGTGACAAGAAATCTAAAATAAATGGATTTCATAAAATAAAAAAAGTTCTCTCGTTTGTTTTTATTTTATTATCAAATGATAGGTGATTTAAATATTTTTTAGAATTTTATTTAACTCTTATTATAATTTCCATTTTTTTTCCACCGTGGGAAATGACTGATGTTAATAAATAAATAAATTATTACTTTATAAGAGCGGATAAAAATAATAAATTACTAATTACAATAATAGTTTGATAAAAAAAATCTGTTGTTTAAAAATTGACAAGTCTATTAATTGTCCAATTGGTTAATAATTCAAAAATTAATTAAGAATACCCAGTGAGCTAAACTGTTAATAATTAATTAATTGTGAATTAATTAATAATTTACAAAGAACTGTTATCAATTTTCCGATTTCAGTGAAAAATAAATATAATGTTCCTAAATTTGTTTCTTTTTTAAATTGAAATTTTATTACATAATTATATACATAATTATATACATAATTATAATAAATATAATAAAATATAATTATACATATAATTATATTTTATTACATAATTTTATTCCATCACATTTAAAAAACTAATCATAAAGATTTAAATGTAAAATTTAAATTTGTAATTTTTACTATAGAAATATTTTTAAAAATTTCATTTCTTTGAAACTCTAAAACTTGTGAATGATAAAATATTCTTTTTTTAGAAAATAAAAATTTGAAATAATGTCAATACAAATACAACATTTACATTTTTTCAAAAAAAATTAATTCTACAGAATTGTTAGTTAACATTATGAAAAACTCAAATTTACAATTGTTTTAGTTTGGAACCTTTTGAAAATTCAATTATTGCTACAAATTTATATTTTAAATTTTTAAATATTCAATTATTAATTATTATTTTAAATTTTAACTGAAATTCATTTTTAAATCAATTTTTGTCAGAAACTTCTAAGAGAATTAATTCAATGACTTAAATACAAAAATAAATAATTTATGCAATAATTAAATGTTTCTTAAAATTATATTCTCATAAAGGATTTTAACAACAAATTTTTAAACATTTGAAATCTTATGACAAATTTTAATAACATTTTTAAGAATAATTACATTTTTCGAGAAAATTGATAAAAATTGGGATAAAAATAATTGAAATTCTGCAATAAAAGTTTTATAAAAATAATTAAATTTCTTAAAATAATTTTATTATTTATGTCAATAAAATTGAATATAGTTGCGAAGAAATATATTTTTTTAAGTTTAATTTTTTTACTATTTTTATTTTCTGATTTAATTTTTATTCCATTCTATTTCTTTCAATGATATTTTCTCTAATATCTTCTAATTATAATTCGATTAATTTTATTCTTTTTTAATTGTATTTTTTTAATTTTACTTTTTTAGTTTTATTTTTTCAATTTTATTTTGTTAATTTCAGTATTTTACAGTTTATTTTCTTAATTTTAGTTTTTTGGTTTCATTTTTTTAATTTTATTTTGTTAATTTCAATATTTTACAGTTTATTTTTTTAATTTTAGTTTTTTGTTTTCTTTTTTTTAGTTCTTAATTTATAATAATAATAATTAACTAGAAATAATAAACAATAAGAGAATTGACACTAATTTTATGCATTTAATCCAACAGAAAGCAAATCGGGGCCATCAAATATTGGGAACGTCATTACTCAAATACTTTTGTGCAAACAGATTACACTGGATTTCAACGAAGAAGAACTTTGCAGTATACAAAAAGATTCCGAAGAAATAAATGCTCTCATAGCCGAGTTGCAGGAATTTATGCCACAATCAGAAGCTGACACTGGTGAGTTTCATTTTTTTAATTAACACACTCGTTTATACGCAAATCTTAAACAATAGAAGCTAGGTAATAATATTTCTTTCTTTCTTTCTTTCTTTTTTTTGCAAAATTAAATCTCTTAACTCTATTCGTGTCGACGAGCATTAATATTTATATTTATTTTTTTTTTCACTTTTAATATCCATGCTAAAATAAGAGAGCAATAAAAAAAAAGTAAAAAAATTCCCGAGTTGAAAAAAAGTCAAAAAAATTGGAATATGAGCCTTTTTTCGGTTAACGGTGAATACACATGTTGAATAAAAAAAAAAACGCTTTAGATACGAATTTAGTTTCGTTTACTTTTCCCTGAAAGCGATTTATGTATTTACACGACGTTGCTTTTTGTATTTTTTTTCATTTTATTTTTCTCTCTACCGTTAATTTTGATAAATTGCAGCAAAAAAAAAAAATAAAAATTCTATATGAATATTTTTTACATTGATTAGTGAAAAAGAAGAGTAAACGTTGGCAATTAGTAAAATGTGCATAGAGACTCTTTCAAGAATTTCCATCATATTTTAATGAAATAGGTAAAAATTGAGCGAGTATTTTTTTTTTTTAGGGAGACCTATTTTCACGATTGGATTAAAAAAAATATTTTTATTAATAAATCAAATTATCGAGAGTTCCTTCAGATGAAATGGAAATTTTTTTTTAATTCAATTTTTCAGTAAATGGAAACTTGTTTATTTTATTAAATATTATTTATCAAGTTTAATTTTTATTTAGTACAATTTAGTTTAATTTTTATTTAGTACAATTTAGTTTAATTTTTCATCGGCGAAAATTAGTTTAGTTTTTATTCTGTCAAATTTAATTAAATTTTTATTCTGTCAAATCGAGTTAAATTTTCATTTTCTTAAATTTTGTTAAATTTTTATTCGACCAGTTTTCACCTTTGTTTCTCAATTACTGAAAATTTTTATTTATTTAATTTAATATTTAGTTTTATTTTTATTCAGTAAACTTTTTATCTAATTAAATTAACTTTAACTTCCATTCAGTCAAAATATGTTTAATTTTTAGTCAAATTTTTTATCTTATTTTATCAAATAAACAAAATTTTTTATTTTATCGAAAATTATATTTATTTTAATTTTCGTTTAGTCAAACGTAATTCAATTTTCATTCCCTCAAATTATCTTTTAATTATTTATTTATTGAATCATTTATTTTTTAGTTAAATAAAGTTTAATTTTCAATTAATTTTCTTACTTTAATTTATCAAGAAATAGAATTTTCTATTTTATCTAATTATATTTTTAATTAAAGTTTCATTTAGTCAAATTTAGTTTAATTTTTCTTCGACCGAAATAAGTTTAATTTTGATTCAGTGAAATTTAGTTGAATTTTCATTTTCTTAAATTTAGTTAAATGTTTATTCGTTCTAATTTTTCATCTTTATTTCTCGATTACTGGAGATTTTAATTTATTCAGTTTAATATTTATTTTAATTTTTATTTAGTAAAATTTTTTCAGTCAAATTGTGTTTAATTTTCAGTCGAATTTTTTATTTTATGGAAAATGACATTTATTTTAATTTTCATTTAGTCAAAGGTATTTTTATTTTCATTCGATTAAATTAAGTTGAAATTTCAATTAAATTTTTCTGTCTTAATTTTTCAATGAATAGAATTTTTTTCTAATTTTATATTTAGTTTAATTTTTATTTAGTAAAATTTTATTTACGTTTCTTTAGTTAAATTTGGTTTAATAATAATTTAGCAAAAATTTATTTATCTTTCATTTACCTAATTTTAGTTAAATTTACGTTTAGTCAAATCAAGTTTAATTTTCATTCACTCGAATTATCTTTTAATTATTTATTTATTCAATAATTTATTTGTCAGTTAAATAAAATTTAATTTACCTTTAATTTATTAAGAAATATAATTTTCTATTTTATTTTATTACATTTTTAGTTAAAGTTTCATTTAGTCAAATTTTGTTTAATTTGCATTCAGTTACAAAAGGTTTAACTTTCATTAAAATTTTTCTGATTTAATTTTTCAATGAATAGAATTTTATTCTAATTACATATTTAGTGGAATTTTTATTTAGTCAAATTTAGTTTAATTTTTCTTCGACCAAAGTTAGTTTAATTTTTATTCAGTCAAATTTAGTTGAATTTTCGTTTTCTTAAATTTAGTTAAATGTTTATTCCTTCACATTGTTCATCTTTGCTTTTCGATTACTGAAATTTTTTATTTATCCAATTTAATATTTAGTTTAATTTTTATTTAGTAAAATTTTCATTTAATAAATTTAAGTTATCATCCATTCAGTCAAATTATGTTTAATTTTTATTCGATTAATTTAAATTGAAATTTTAATTATAAATTTTTCTGACTTAATCTTTCAATGAATAGAATTTTTTTATTTTACATTTAGTTTAATTTTTATTTAGTAAAGTTTTATTTATGTTTCGTTTACTTAAAATTAGTTAATTTTTCTTTTAGTCAAATCAAGTTTAATTTTCATTAACTCAAATTATCGTTTAATTATTTATTTTTCAGTTAAATAAAGTTTAATTTTCAATTAATGTTCTTACTTTAAAAAAAAACTTTTAATTATCAAGAAATAATATAAATATAAATAATAAAATCAAGAAATAAATAAAAATAATTACATTTTTAGTTAAAGTTTCATTTAGTCAAATTTTGGTTTAATTTACATTCAGTTAAATAAAGTTTAACGTTCGTTCAAATTTTTCTTTCATAATTTTTCATTAAATAACATTTTTTAATTTTATCAAAATTCCGAATTAGTCAAGTTTTTGTTTAGCTAAATTGAATTAAATTTTTATTCAGTTATATATCAAATTTAATATTTATTCATAAAAATTTAATTTAATTTTTCTAGAGTCAAGTTGAGTTTTAATTTTCATTTCGTCAAATTAATTTAATTATATTATTATTATTTATTAAAATTGTCATAATAGAAAAATTATTTAAGAAAAAGAAATAAAAATTTTTCAATGAACTTATTTGTAATTTATTCGCTTCAAAAATTTTCAAAAATATCCTTTATTTTTTCAAATAGTCAAAAACAAAAAAAATTCCATCTAAAAAACTGAAAAAAGTAAAAATAATAAAAAATAAAAATAATTCTCCTTTATTCTTTACAGAGCGACCAGTTGC
The DNA here is from genome assembly GCA_032873175.1 of Leptopilina drosophilae. Taxonomy (NCBI): domain Eukaryota; kingdom Metazoa; phylum Arthropoda; class Insecta; order Hymenoptera; family Figitidae; genus Leptopilina; species Leptopilina drosophilae. The sequence continues at coordinate 18,488,697 of CM065481.1, forward strand.
ACTTCAAGAAGCAGCGAGTCGTGTGAATCGCAGTAATGGGAATCGAAAGGTCTACCGATGGGAAAATAGGTCCAGAAATCCGTCTTATATCCGCGGAACCTTTAACTTCTTATGCTGCTCGAGACCCAACTATGTTTAAAACGCGCGGTAAACTTTATTCTCCCGTCTGAATTATAAATAGGTTTATATATACATATATACATACTATATATATATATATATATATATATATATATATATATATATATATATATATATACGAAACTCGATTATAACTTACTCCTTAGAGAATTAATTATAAAGTCGACCATTTAATGAGACCAAAGAGACCGACGATATTTTCCTAATGCTCTTAAACATTATTAAAAAGGACGAATAATGAACAAAAAGAACGGCTAATTTTCCTTATATTCTTCAGTAGACAAAGAAATTATACATTGTTACAAGAAAAAAAAATCCGTGACGCGACATTCACGAAATAAAAAAAAAATGAGCATCTTGTCAAATTTTCGTTGGGACAAAAATTTTTTTTCTATTTTCATTTTTCCTATTTTCTATTATTAATTAATTCATAATTATTGATAATAATTACAAAAATTTAACAAATTATTTAATACACAATAATAATTTTTAACGATTAATGAATTACTAAAAAATAGAAATAATCCATTAATACTAATTAACTAATATTAATTAATATATTAATATTATTATTATTATTATTATTTATTAATATTAACTAATATTATTAATATTAATTAACTATTCGTAATAATTACGTAATTAATCAATAATTATTGAATGAATAATTATAATTATTCATAATTAATTCATAATTAAGTAATTAATCAATAAAATTATTCGTTATAATTAAATAATTAATTAATAATCGTTCGCAATTATTAAGTAATTATTGAATAATAATTAGAAATAATTAACTTATTGATTAATTAATAATTGATCAAAATTAATAATAGTATTACTAATATTTACTAATAATTACGTAATTAATGAGAACTTGATAATATTTAGTAATATTTATTAATTGTTTAATAATTAGCAACAATTAATTAATTTACTAATTTCACAATTGATAATCAAAAATATTATTAATTAATAAATTAATAATTATTGTTCAACACTTTAATTACCTTCTATGCAAGTTAATAATTTGTAATTATTAATAATATTTAACTAAATTACTAATTTAATTTCTTAATAACTATTTGCTCAATTAATTAATAAATTCGTTTCTTAGTTTATTTATTAACATTAATTAACATTTTATTAATTGTTATTAATTTATAATAACTTTTTTTTATTTCTACTTTGTTAACTTACTTTATTTGTTTATTTATTCAGGAATAAGAGAATTATTTATTAATTTTCTAATTATAGCTACTTTGTTAACTTATTTAGTAATTTTTTTATTGTATATAGTTTGTATAAATAAATTTTCGTGTCCATGGTATTTAATGAAGGACATTTTAGTTAGTGGAAAAATTTTTTTCTCCTGTATAGAAAATATTTTTTTGCACATATTTCACGTGATATTTTTTCCTTGATTATATATAGTAATTATTAATTTTTGTATTATGAGTAATTTGTTCAACTGATGAATTACAATAAATAATCAGGGGTGGACAAAGACAAATAATTTACTTTATTTTGATTATATTTATTCTTTATTTATTATTTATACTCATTTTCATTCTTTGTTTTCTTTGTTCTTTTTTAGTTATACCTTATTTTTAAATATAATATTTTTAATATCAGGAACATTTTTTAAATAAAAAGAATAATTATTCGTGGTTTTTATGATTGATTATTTTTTTTCTATTTCTCTTTATTGTTAAATATTGTTTTTAATTAAAAAAGAATAATTATTAGTTTTTGTTATTTATATTAATTATTTTTTATTGTGTATTTTTATTGTCAATTATTTTTTATTATTGACTTTATATTTATTATCAGTAATTATTAGTTACATTTAAAATTAGTTATATATTTGATTCCAATACATATGGGATTAAGAATATAAATTGTACTTATTGAGTCGAAATAAACACGTGGAAAAGAAAATACGTTTATCGCTAATGATAAATGAATGGCCAAAATGAAGTACGTTAATTAAAGGCTCGAATACTGCCCACCCCTGCCATTAACAACATATTATGTATAGAAAAAAAAATTAGAAAATAAATTAAGTACTCGATTAATAATTAATGATGAAACAAGGCCTTTGGACAAAAAAAGAAACAAAATATATGCTAATCTGTGAATGAAGAATTCAAATTTAAAATCAGAATTCCAGAGGGACAATTTTAATTAATTGAATATCATACATTTTTACACTGGACATTAATTTTTTTTTTAAGTGGTGTAAAAAAGTTTATTTCAATTAAAAATCCCACTTAGCACAATGATTCACAAGTGATTTAGAAATAATTCTATATAACAATGAAACTTTTTTTCATTATATTAAACAAATTAAAATTATACAGAAAAATGTTATATTTTAAATTATATTTACATAAACTGTGATATAGATGTGTAGTGTTTTAGTGTACGTAAATATTTTTTATATTTATTTATATAACTAATTATAACTATAATTTATTTTTTGTAATCAATAACTATAATTTAGTTACTTTTCAGTTAGGTATTATAATTTAATATAATAATTAATGTTTACATATATATTTTTTTAAAAATATAATTTAATTATTATAATTAGATAATTCAGTTATTTTATAAAATTATTATATATTTACTTAATTACTATAATTAATTAACATATTTTTAATTGATTGAGAGGTTGTAAAACAATATTTAAATATATTTAAATATATTTTTTGTATCACCAAAATAATTAAATATTTAGTTTTTTGAAAATATTTATATGAAACAATAGACGATCACTTGAATAGAACATTTTTTCCAGTACAAAATGTCTTCAGTTGGAAAATGTTGAGGAAAAGTTTTTTAATGAGTTTAAAAATAAATTCTTCATATAAAGTGGGGAATGTACTCTTATCGAATTATGGATTTTTTGCTAATGGAACGTGTGATTCAGGGACCATTCAATAAATCATAAAATTATTAATAATAAATTTTGCGAAGAAGTAAGAAATTATCAAAAAAAAAAAAAAAAAATTTCCTTCATCAAATATTATTTATCGTTTTTATGTAATGATAAAAACTATTAGAAAAATTGATAAAACTATTTGGACAAAAGTTAGAAACAAAAATTCTGTCAATTATAATAATTAATTTCATTTCTAATTGAATTTTATTCTATTCTAGTCATTTTGTGAAATTGATAAATTTCTTATTGACTGACTTTTCTTGCTGACTGCATTCCAATATTCGTGAATAATATTTTTTTGTTTTATTAATTTTTTCTGCTACTTTGATTCTATTTCTTTAGTGTTTATTATTTATTATTATTTATAATTAATAAATTTATGTATTTAATATTATAGACAAGTAATAATATTAATATTATTTATTCTCCTTATATTTTTTCATTTTTGTCTATTACAAGAAGAAATAAATAGAAAAAAAATAGTTTTCTTTATTAAAATGAAACATTCTTTGACTAAATTGAAAATTAAATTTTTACATAAACATCAAATTATATTTTTTATTTCATATTTCCTTTTTAAATTGAAACGTGTATTGTTTAAATATAAAAAAAGGAATTTATTATCCTTCAAAAGAAATATTTTATACATGAAAAAGCATTATTTTCTCAAGAGGAAAATTTATTATTTTTCATTTTCATATAAAAAACGATTAAAATTGAGCAAATAAAATGTCCTTTAAACGAAAACAATTTAGTGCGCATTTTTCAAAAATAAATTATTATCTTTCGTGAAAAATAATTACTTTTTTCCAGAACAATCGATTATTTCTTTATTATTACTAAATAAATTTACTAAATAAATTAAATAATTGATTAATTAATTAAAATCAATATAAAAATTTGTTTTTATAAATTCCTTTATTTACTTACGACTTTATTTTCTTAGTTATCTACTATTCTATTTTTTATTAATATTAATTTTTATTTACTTATTTGTTAACTTTTAAATTATTTTTCTTTATTTGCTAATTCATTTATTTATTTTTGATTATAATTATTTAGGAATAAATGAATTAAGAATTAAAATTATTACATTTTCGAAAAAAAGAATATGTGCTAAGTGGGAATTTAAAAAAAATCAAAAATAGAAGAAAATTTCGACTTTCATTTATACAAATCTCTTTGTAATTATTTACTTCCAACTAAACGAACGAAAACTCTATATATAAATAACACGACTTTCAATGTAACCTAAAAAAAAATTCTTTACAACATTTTATTAATTCTCAATGAAAAAAGCAAAAAAAATAATTTCAACCATAATAACACTAAAGAACTATACTTTATTTGGGGAACAAAATAACACGATATTTTTACAAGTAACCATGGACCAGAAAAGCATAACTACATAAATAGATGCGTGAAATGAATTTTTAAAAATTTAATTTTCTTTAAAAAGAAAAAAAAATGGGTCCAAAGTGATTTAGTTGATTTGTAATTATTATATACACCAAATTTTTTCTTTTCTTTTTTAAGTCAACAATTTTTGTTTTCGCGAGGAAAAAATAAATTAAATGTAAATATCAATTTAGAAAATCAAGCAAAACAATGTCAATATTTCGTGATGATAATTATACATAATTACATTTGTAGATTTACAAGTATATATCGATGTATATATAGTTTACATTTAACCAAATATGTATTTACTCATTTAGCAATTAAATATGAAATATCTGGGATAATTAACTTTATACGCATCGAACGCAATTAAATATGAAAATTTCTCCGATTCACGTGTAAATTGAATTTGAAAAAAGAAAATTCTCTGATTAGTAAAAACAGAAAATTTTAATGATCCAAACAAGTTTTGAACTTTCAAATGAATGAATTTTTTAAGAAAAAATATTAAAATTAAGTTAATAAATATTAACACTTGCAGAATGCGGAAAAAGTTAAATTAATTAATAATAAAAACAAATATTTATATTAAATTAATTAATGTTAAATTAATCAATATTATCTATTAATAAATTTTAAATAAATTAATATTAAATATTAAATATTAAATATCAGAAACGAAAATTTTACCTTTAGAAACTTTGTAGTTAATTTCTGCCGACAGCGACGCAAAATTGTAACTTGAAGAAGAAATAAATAAACATCGTTCATTCGAATTTTTGGAACTTTAGGATCTGAAAAAAAATTAAAAGATTGAGAGTAAAATATTTCCAGATATTATAAATAATAATTTGTCCATATGGAACAAAAATTGTCAACAAAATTAAGAATTTCGATAATAAAGCAAATTTTTTTTTCTCCAGTCGAACAATTTTTGTTCCATATTCACAGAAATTAAAATTTAGAAAATAAATATCGTATATATGTAAAATAGACGTTAGTTCTCTGGTTGGGAAATATTGTAACTAGTTTATTATAAACATACTATTAATCAAAAATCAAATCTTTAAAGTTTGTATAATGATAAAGTGATATATCACATTTGTTGCAGATTGTAGATAAAAATTATATAATATAACGAATTTATATAATTCGAACACCATTCATGAATTTATATGTTATTTTAACGCACAAGCATATCAGTCGCATGAATAATTAAAAAGAAAATAATATTAAAAAATAATAATTATATTATTATTATTAACAAACCTGAAAAAAAACAAAATGAAAATTTAAAAATAATTACGATGTAATACAATAATTATAAAAAAAATAATCTTCAGATCGATATACAAGCGACTTTTTGTACTAAATAATAATTCAAATTCTCGTAGTCGTCTTCACTGTCGAAACTCGAAATAGTGTTGAAAATAATAAGTAGTTCGTTGCATAGAAAAACAAAAGATCATAATATATTATAAAAATTCACATAAACCATATAAAGTTAAATATTTTCATTCTAATCATTTCCGTTGAATAATAATTCATTTGCAATCCAATAAAATTGTCAAATCAAAATAATAATTTAAAAATTGATCCTTTGTTTCTTCTATGCTGTTTACGGGTAAAATAAATACTATATTAATTCCATTTCTGATAAAGTCTCGCGCACCGAACGGAGACTTTTTTTTATATGTACTAATTTGAAAGTAAAAAAATGTGTAAAAATTTTTTAAAGACAGCATAAAAATTGTCATACAAATAAATAACGGGGGTTATTGTGTAATTTAGCGCTAGTTTTCAATGAAATTATTGAAAATAAATTAATGAGCAAAAAAAATCGTGTTTTAAGGAAAAATAAAAAATGTTGAAAAATAAGTTATCTATTGTAGTCGACGTGTATTACTTGGGATTAACTTCAGCATTATAAACATTATTATAAAATATCAAATAAAAAATAGTGTATGAATGTCAGAACGGCATCAGTGGGTATATAAACAATTTAGAACGTAGAAAAAAAATCGACCAAAATGTCAATTTTCTCTTCATTCGCATAGAGAGTTTTACTAAATAGTTATATAAAAAATAGAAGAAAAAAAAAGTTGATAGAAATGCGATTATTTATTGTATAAACAACGATATTTGATTAATTACAGTTATTTAACTGTACTAATTAATTTAAGTAAATTGCGTATTTTGTAAATAAAAAAAAAAGATGTTTCATTTGAGATGTTTATTAATGTTGGAAGTTCATGAATTATTTTTTATCCTTTTTTTCTCTCTTTATAATATAAATATATTTATATAAATATAAATAGAAAAATTCTTCAATATTTTATTATGTTATTAAAGTTGCGAGACTATAATAAAAATATAGAAAATAAATCGTGAAGTTTTATTCCCTTGTATTTTTTTCAGTTAAAATTTTAATTTGTCAGAAAAATAACTCGATTATTTGAAAGAATTCACTTACTTGTAGACTGTTATTTATAATTATAATTATTTCTTATAAAAATACTTACACTTTATACACTTCCGGATAGTGTTCTTTGAAAATATCTGACTTTATGTAATTTAAATACATTTCAAAGATAAAAAACAATTATTAATTAGCAACAACAACAAACACTTTTCAAACAATTTTCCTTTTTTGGGTTATGTTAACGTGTCGTTCAATAACTTTTCAAATAACTAAATGTCTATTCACACGATCTGCTCCGAACGCAAAAGTTTAAAGGCAAGTTCAGAAGGTGATTTTCATGCAAACAAGTTTTCAAAAAAACAAGTTATTTTAAAACAGTAAATAGAACTAATCGATATTGATAAGAAATCAAATCCCAAGAGTCATATAATTACTTAACAATTGTTATAATTTAGTAAATATAAAAACTAATTGTTTTTGAATGAATATTTTCTTGTGTTGGTACAATTGTCGGCAAAGTTGGAAATTTGTTATTATCTTGGGTTGGCAACACTGCTATCATTGCAATGGCTTCGCTTCGATAGAGAAAGAATCGTGAACACGAAAATTTCATTTCAATCAAGTCTTTTAACTCTAAAGTTTAATTAAAAAGTTTTCTAGTTAATTAAATTCTGTATTAATTAAAGATTCTAGTGCCATTCTATGCATAATATAAGCTTGTTGAGAATTATAAGTAAGAACATTGTAATTTGGAAAATATTTCAATAAACAGTAACCTATTGACATGTGACTTTGCGCCGTTTCCGCCATGGTACTTCCGCTCTCAATTCAAAAGTAATTTTAATAGCACTGGTAAAAATATATAAAATATATTTAGAATTGACAAGTAAAAAGATATTCTTGTCGACAATTAATATTTTCAACTAAGAAATAAAAAGAATTGACCCCTAAATTACTGATACTATCAGTTATCTACATAAATATATAATTGTGGAATATTCCAGAGTTAAGTTGGCAGCACTGTGAAAAATGTTAGGTTTTTTCAGTTGCCACTGTTGTTTATCGGCAATTTCACATCAGTCTGTGGTCAACGAATATTTGCGCAAGTTGAAGAATTTTTTCCCACTTTTTTGCAGTACGTTACACATAAAAATGGTGAGAATTTATATATTTTTTTTACTAAATTCTTGTCATCTCTTGTTCATAATTGATTGAAAACTATTTATTGAATTTTCATCCAGATTTCTCACTAATAAGAGTGACGAAAAAATTTTTCTCTAAATGTTTTCAGGGAACATTATAGCAACAAAGAATTAGAAAAATTGATCAAATCTAATGCAGTTTTGTGTATATTTACATTAATTAATGGTAATTATTCTTTGATTTAACTTTTATTTGTGTTTTTTTTGGGAAATGTATTTAAATATGAATGTTGAACTTGTTCGAACTTGTTGGTATATTTTGAGGTTAGGTACGTTATGGAGGGAAACATTTGAGATTTGCTATTGTCTCAAATATTTGTTTATTTGTTTTCAATGACAAAAGACAAACATAGACAAATTTTTTAGTATTATTGTTTACGGGTTACTTTAAAGAAGATTCATATTTATAAAAATTCATTTCTTTTTTTCAAAGTAAGTGTTAAACTATTCTTCGTACCTTTCCGATTTACACTTTTATTTGTTAAATTAATGCAACAAATTGCAAATAATTAATAATTAACTATTTATTGAAATGGATTTTTTATTGTAAACGCTGTTGGTCGAGATAAAATAATATTTATTGTTCACAAATATTTTTTTGGTAATTATTATTCAAAAAATTAATCGTTTTATTTTTTTTATTGTTGACTATAAACGTTGTGAACTTCAACAACGTATTTTCTTTTATAAACAAATTTTTGCAATTACTTATTAAAGATTTTAATTTTTTAATCTAAACTTGTAGCAGATTTGTATATTAATTATTTTAATTACTTCAGTATTCTTTTGACAAAAACATTAATATTATTATATATTTATAATACTGTTGGAAATATTTCAAAAAATATTTGTTGTTCTGAGTTATTATTGACAATATTGTAGGAATAAATTCAACATTTTAAATATAACTATCTTTTTAATTTGCTTTATAATTTGAATTCATTTAAACGTCAAAATTTTGTGAAATTTCAATTTTTTGAAAAACTTTTGTAAGCTCTTGTTATATAATTTAATTTTTTTCAGCTACGACTTTTGAAGACCAAAGGATTGCTGGTTATTGAATAGGAAATCTTCCAGTTTACAATTTTCCTTCGAATTCTCCTTTTATTAATCTAATAATACCATTTACCTGCCATGGATGAAAAAAAATACACGGAACTTTTTGGGATTAGTTTAAAAAAATGGAGAGAGGGCATCAAAAGAGACCTGGGTACCTGAAGAGCATGTACTTGAACCTAGAGGAAGTGACAAAATTCTTTTTCGAATTCATCACTTAAAATTCGTAAGTTAAATGAAAACAAATCAAAATCAAGAATAAAGTTACACTGAAAAAAATTTATTTTATTCAAATAGTCGATTACTTGACTCATCAATTAAATATTTACTTGAATCAATTTTTTAAAATCAATTAAATGGTATTTGAACGAAGAATTTCGGTATTTGAAGGAAATTGGAATTGAACCACTTAAACGAAGTTGAAGTCCACAACGTCGATCAACGAAAAAAATTTATTTAATCTATTTCAATATTATTTATAATTCAATATTTAATTGTGTAACAATTATAATCAGATCATAAACATCAGTCTATTTTTACTAAAAAATTTTGTGGCAATATTGTTGCGTTACCTTTTATTATTTTATTAAGTGAACAATTTTTTTTGTTGATAAACATTGTGAACTTTAACTTTAACTTAATTGTTTCGAATAAAAATGATTTGACTTAATTAAATAGTCATTTGTCAATCGACAAATAATCGGTTTTATTTGAATCAAATAAATTTTTTTCCAGCGTATTTATTGATCGTATCAAATTGGTTAAATATAATTTTAAATATTATTTAAAAGAAATTTAACTAAATTAGAAATTTAATTGAGTTTAAAATTTATCTTAACTAAAAACGAGAAGAAGGAAAACAACAGGAAAAAATTTTCAAATTTGAAATTTATTCGCACAATATTATATACAAATACTGGGTGTCTACTAACCGGGAAATAACAGGGAATTTAATTTAACAGAAAAAAATCGGGAATTAACCGGAATTGTTATACAAAACCGGGAATTTTTTCATCCAAATTAAAAAAAGTTTTATTATTTTAATTTGTTTTTAAAAAAATTACTTTTTATTTAAATTTTTATAGATATATTTATACTTTTCTCTAACTTTGAATTAGTTTAAAAAAATTAATTTGATAGTAAATGTCAGGCACTAATTCAAACAGATTATGAAAATAAATTTTAAAAAATTATGGAGTTAATAGAAATATTGTGAAATTTAACTGAAAATATATAATTGAATTTGTTAAAAAATTTGTTAAGGAACTTTTTAATAAATAAAATTTTCAAAGTATTTTAATTTAATAATTAATAATTGCATTTTATAGTCACATTTTAATGAATTCAAGTTTCTTAGTGCGAAGATTAATAATTAAAATTTTTATTAGTTAATTTAAAAAAAAACGATATGCACTTTCAATTTTTTATTAAAATTGAATTCTCGCAATTTTTTTTTTAATTCTGAAAAATAAAATTGTTGAAATTTTTCAATTCGATTGTTTCAAGATAATTTAATTTTTCTAAACAAATAATTAAAAAATTTTTGAAACAATTGAAATTTCTTTACATTTTTTTTTAATAATTTTAATCTTTGAAAGAATTTTATTTAAATTTTTCGAAAATAATGTTAGTGACCGTAATTATAATTTTATTTTTAAAATATAAAGTCCCTCTTAAAGTTTTAAATCAATTTTTTGCTTCTAAAAATTATATTATTCTATTATTATTCAATAGTTATAATTATTGAACTTCTCTTAAATTTTTATAATTTAAAATTTCTGAATGTTCAAATAAATAATATTTATCATTTCTTAAGCAAATTTAATGTTTATTACTAATATTAAGTAAATAATTAATTATCACTGCTTTTTTTTAAATTATAATAAAATTCTTCACAGGAATTAAATTATTTTCTTAAATAATATAATTCTTTGGAAGAATTTCAATTATTTTTGTAAATAGTTCAATTGTTTGCAGAAGTTCAATTATTATCAATAGAATTGTAATAAACTTGAAAAAGAAAATTTCCAATTATAATTATTTTTCAATTATTTTTGTAAATAGTACAATTCTTTGCAGATGTTCAATTATTATCAATAGAATTGTAATAAACTTGACAAAGAAAATTTCCAATTATAATTATAAAAAGACAAGATTACTTTTAAAAAATTGAAAAATTTATTTTACAAATTTTCATTTAAAATTATTATTTATTTATGTTCGAAATCAAATTTAAATTTAAATTTTGTTTAATAAAAATAGTAGACACCCTGAAATGTTGCCTTGTTATTTCATTTATTTATATCAATAATTTTTTGTTATCAAAATTCGTTTAATAATCGTACTGAACTTCCTTTCTCTCTCACAATCAATATAATACCGACAAAATGCATTTCACGCGGTTACGTTTTAACATCCGGCACGTGATTTGAATAAATAATTGAAATTCAACTTTACTGTCTACGTATATATGACATCCTGCGAACAAGACACAACGTGGATTATACCTGCGACATGAAAAGATTTTCTATATACTATTCAACTCGAAAGACTTCTCTCTATATAAGACACTGTACAAGAGATCAAGTTATAGTCAGGACATGTTCGAAACGTGCTTGATTCGTGACAGTTCGGTAAATTGACCGAAAATCCCCGAGGTTTTAGTCTAGAGATTTTCTGCGCAAGTCTAAAGACAGGTGTATTAAGCGTCGCGCGACGAACATGCAACAGGTAGACATTCGCTCCCTGTTGCCTTCCTTTCAAATTTTTTTTTTTTTTCTAAAGAAAAACTTTTGCTTACGGTGTTATTTTTTTTTGTTTTTTTTTCTAAATTATAAACGCGTATGGATATCGGTTTGTGATTAATTTAAGAGGAATATTTCGTGGGAATGTTGAAAAAAATTTTCTTTGATGTTTGATAAAATTCCAGTGAGTATTGTCAGTGTATATTTCGTTTAATTGTAATTTAGACGGGAAGAATTTGTGATAGAATGACGGATGGAAAAGAGAGATAGACGAACAAAAGAGAAGAGGTTGGATAAAAATGTAAACAAGCTATGGAAGATCTTCTGGTTTCACAGAGGTGTGTCAGGTTGGATTTTGTCATTATTTCATTATTATTATTATTGCTAAAGAAATTTTTTTGTCTTTTTTCAATACACTGTTTAGTAAAAAATGGGAAAAACTATCAAGTGGTTTAAATTGGTCAATGCCGTCTTGGTCCCTACAATGCTAATATTGTATTTTTACTGTTATAGTTTGAATATGTGTTAAAACATAAACTTTGGAGCTCATTAGGAATTTTTCTTTCTTTGATTTGGTAAACAATTATTCCGAATGCTTCATATTTTAGTTTCCTTCATTTAAAACTATTTTGTTCTTAGTATTTTTATTATTCTTTAGACTTTTGATCCTTTTTGATCACTTGTTACTTGTTATTTTCCTTTAATGAATTTTATTAATATAAAATACAAATTATGCTTTTATGAAATATTCCTATGGGAATATTGTTAAAAAAAATTCTATTCGTTCACGAATATTTTCAAGTATTTGAAACGAAATCTTGAAACGTTGATTTAAATCTGATTTAAATCTCCTAATTACTCTAGTTAAAGTGCTTGTTGAGGTAATTAGCATTTGGCTTCACTTAAACATAATTAGGATTAGAGAATTTCTAATGGTTGTTTACTTCTTTTCGGATTTTCAAGAAAATTTTAAATTTTCTCTAAAATTTAATTTTTCAATTAATGTTTAATTCACGTTTATGCTTCTTCGCGAGAGAATTATTTTATTTTCCCCTCGTTTGCTGTTTTCGATTATTTATATTTTCTGTGTAGTTCAAAAGGTATTTCAAGGTTCTTCAGGATATTTCAAGTTTATTTCTGGATATTTCAGACAGGATTTTTCATAAACGGAAAGATTCATTCTTCAAGGTGATTTAGGATAATTTAATGTAATTCAAGATAACTCGGAATATTTCCAGATAATTATGAATATTTCAATACACTTCAGATAGTATTTCAAGTTTAAGGATTTTTTACGATATTCGAAAAGTTTCGAATGTTTAAATAATTTAAATATATAATTATATTTAAATTATTCCGTGTGTGGATTTGTTTTCATTTAATTTAGAGAGGAAATTGATTTTTAATTTAATAGGATTAAATTTTTTCTCCTTGATTTTATTTAGAGAGGAAATGGATTGTGGTGGAGAAGTTTGGGCCTCGCGGAACCCAGTCGATGGTGCGTGAAGACGGCACTGAAGCAGGTAAAGCTCGTGCATGGTAATAGGAAGAGAACAGGAACGAGAGACAGGGGTGCGGCGAGGTTTCTTTTGGTCCACGAAGGCAAAGGTGCACCACAGTGAAGTTTAGCGCGCTACCGTGTAATTCACGTGAAACGAACTTGAAGTGTGCGTGGATTGTTGAGTCAGAGTATTGGACAATAAAAAATATATTATATTGTATATTGAGAGAGTATAACAGAATGATATATCAAGAATCTTTAAAGTTCGTTTCATGTTTAAAAAGGCGAATTGAAAATCAACATCGAGGATTTATCGTGGAGAGAAAGGACGACAAACGTCGTCTGCAAGAGCAGCATGCACACCTGAGAATATTGGACTCGAGAGAGGCGCTCGGCTTTTGACCGTCGTGAACGCTTTAGCCTTGACTGGCGCCAACTAGCCTGCCTGATCAACCACGTACAACTTATATCGTTTATAATACATTTTCCTGACAGCAAAAACTCGCTCGTTTTCTTAAAAAGGAATATCATAATGCCTCTCTACGATATACGCTCGTAAATTTAATTTTTCACTCATGTGCGTATTTTTTCCCAATTTCCCTCGTTTAAAAAAAAAAACTGTGTATTTTAATTTTAATCCATAAATTAATTATTAATTATTTAATTATTAATAATTAATTTAAAAATTCATTCAAAAATTTGCAAGTATTGTATCTCTAGTAGAAATATTTTTCTGGTACCAGAGATTACTGTAAAAGAAATCACAGATTTTTCCGTAAAAATCCGATTTTTAGTGTCTTAGTGTCTTATAGACATTATTTCAATGTAATTCAATAATTCAATTTGATCTAAAATTCGAATTTTCCAGTCCATTTATCTAACGTTTCTACTGAAAAATCCAAATTTAGGCGGAAATCTACAGAATGAATTTTTAATATTTGTCTATTTTGCTGAAAGGGAAATTAGCAGCTCAGTTTTAAATAATATTGGTTTTTTTTTCCAACGACCAGATTTTCATTTTCTTCCGCTAATTATTTTCTAATTTCAACATTTCCTGTCGTTCTTAATAGTTATTTTTCTGGTTCTAGATTTAGTTGTGGTTTTTGGCTGATTCATTTTTAACATTAATTATCTTGTTTGACATTTTCAGTAATCAGTCTATATAGTTAGTACCGATTTATCAATTTTTAGATTCAGTTGAAGAAATTGTTTCGCAATTGGGGACAAAAATAATTGTAATCTTCATTTTAAATGTACTTTTAATGACTCGCATTATTTTAAATTAAAATTGTCTAGACTTTGACTAAAAAAGTTTTTATAAAGTCAATATTTCCCCTTATATATAGTTTAGACGGAAATAAATTTGTTTCCAAACTTTCGAAAGTTGAAAATTCATACGAAAATTATTCATTTCTTCTGTAAATTAATTCTTTAATTGCAATATTTTTGCGTTATTGTTAAAAAAAAGAAATATTCAGTAAACTTTGTTTCTAATTTTTATTTCCATTCGAATAATTTATAAAAAATAGTTTTAATCGACTATTTCTTTTTGAATGTTGAAAACTTTTGGATCATTTATTTGTTATTAAATTTTCAATATTTGCGATAAATGTCAATATTATTTTTCTTCGCAAAAATTATTGATTCTACTAGAAGTTTTTTGATTCAAATAAAAAATTGATTTACATAAAATATTAATAGTGACTAATTTTCTTCTCGTGGCTTATTTGTTACATATTATTTTCCAGAATATTTACGATCATTTAATACCTCAATACGTCACGACATTGTTTTTGCCTTGTTGCTTCGTTAATACTGTAGAAAAAAGTCTTAATTTTATAAATAGATGTGAGTTAAAAAGTTTCTGAACTATTATTGTTGAATTAGATTCTTCTCTACGAGTCATGGATAATATGAGTGAAAGGCTGCAATTTTTGTTACATGCTTTTGATAACTTCCTGGTTTCAAGACAATAATTGTGTCATGCGTGTTGAATATTTTTTTGATTTGTTTTTTGTGCTTCATTTTTTATTAACCTCGATGACTGATAATAATAAAAGTATTAATAATAAAAATAGTGTAAAAATAGTAATACAGAAATAATAATTAAAAAATAGTAGTAAAAAATAGTAATAAAAATAATATAATAGTATAATAATAATAAAAATAATAATAAAAATAATAATAATAATAATAAAAATAATAATACAGAAATAATCGTACAAATATTAATAATTCAAAAATAACAATAAGAAAAATAGTAATAATACAAAAATAAAAATATTAATAATAATAAAATATCTATTACAATAATCGAAAATTGTCAACAAACATTGATTACTCGTCTGATAAGAATTCTTTTCTATTACTATATTTTCATAAATGGAAAATATAAATCGAGTAAAATAAAAAGCTTTGCAAATTTTGAATTACGTACTTTTCGTCGTAAATTAATTTATGATTTAATTTTACAGTGCGGAAAGTAAAAAGTAAATTTTAATTATAATGAAAAGTGGTGAATAGAATTCGATTTTTTAAACATTTTAATAAATAGCATTCTTCCTTTTTCAGGTCCGTCAAATTTGAGCCGAACGAAATCATGACAAATCGAAAGGAATCTAAAATTTGGGATTGATAATTGTTCTCTAAACGTGGCAAGATGTCAACGGAAGCTGTACGCATCACTCCCGAAGAGGAACAGGGGTAATTAATTTTTCTTTTAATTCTACTCTTTAATATTTGTTCCTTTTTTTCGTGTGACGAACTGGCGACTTTGACAATTTTTATATCTATATTTTTTATCTTTACATTCATCT
Source organism: Leptopilina drosophilae (assembly GCA_032873175.1). Lineage (NCBI taxonomy): Eukaryota > Metazoa > Arthropoda > Insecta > Hymenoptera > Figitidae > Leptopilina > Leptopilina drosophilae. The sequence continues at coordinate 18,504,927 of CM065481.1, forward strand.
TATATTTTTTTACTTTTCGTTCCATCTTTTACTTTAATTTTATGTTTATAATTTTTTACATATACATTTTTTTTCTATTTTTTGTTCAGCCTGTAACTTTAATTCATCCATTTAGTTGAAATATTTCTTTAACTGAAAAAAATTATTATCTCAAAAAAAAAAAGATTTTCTTTTCCATTGAGATTCTTTTCTTCTCCTCTCATATATAAATGGAAAATATAAATCGTTTCATACATGGAAGTAATTTTCACTAATATGTCTCAATAATGGTAATTGGAATTTTTACCACAATAGGTTAATATCAAAATTGATTATTATAACTCTGTGAAAGTTTTTTTTTTGCCTCTAGGGATACTGTAATTTGCCTGCATTAAGGGACGAGATATCCGTATGTTCTACGTTTCCCCTTTTTGCGGTTTGCGCCTTTCAATCTGCTAGATGCTTTTTTTCATAAATAGGCTTAGATTTTACAATATATACGTATACATATAGATATCGCGGATATTTTATATACATCCGTGTGAAAGCGCCAGTTTGCGACGCCAAGAGACGAACCTGGTTCGCACGAGGGTCGGCCTGGGGGGAAGGCAGTCATTGACATTGAGAAAAGACCGTCGTGAATGTGACTAATCGACACGCTTAGCTTGTACTTGTGTTCATAATTCGTATATTATGTATATGTGTTCAATAATTAATACTTTTGAATTTCTGAATCTGAAAAAGGGAAAATCGCTTCGTTATAGGCAGGAAAATTATGTGGCTCGTAAAATTCAAATTCTTTTTTTCCGAATACAAAAAAGTTCTTTAATACTCTTATCTCTTAAAGTAGTCATTAAGAGTACAAATAAGGCCCGAATAGTAGATAAAGACTTTTCAACTTCTCTAAATGGATTTTCATTCCTTGTGTAATTTAAAAGAAATAGTTTTATTTCAATTATTTATTTTCCAAAAGTTAAACTTTTTAAAATTTAAATCAACAAAACTTGATTGGACACTGGTAGAAAAAAAGGAAAATAAAATAGTTACACTTTGCTGAAAAATTGAAAATTGTTTCTTATTGCAAAAAATCGAATATTGAATAGAAAAAAAATTCTACTCGGAAAAGTAAAAAAAAATAGGAGAACAATTTTACAATCTCTTTAAATAATTAATATTTAAATTCATTTTCTTCTAACAACTTTGTTTTACTGTATCCATTAACCCAGTTTCATAAATAACTAAAAGTATATTTATAATAAAAGAAAAAATACTGCACTATTTTTTTACTGATTTAAAATTGGAACAAAGGGGCTTGAAATAATCTGGGAAAATGCGATTGTTCTTGAAATGTTTATACAATAGATTTTTATTAAATACGTAATGTGTATTTATATATTTATAAACCTGGGCAAAGTGGTACGTACAATTACGAATTAGCCAGAGGCACTTGGTGAAATGAACCTTAAACCTTAAGGTTAAATAACGGTTCTTTTACTGGTACATGACTACAGTCTGTTTGCAATTCCTGCCCTAGCGACTGATACTTGTATATGTATATCTGAGTCCTACCCTGGGCCTCGATTGTGCATTGAAAAATACGAAAACCTGTCCCAAGTTCGAAAGTAGATTAGAGATCAACTTCCACAGCATCCGTTCATATCCCTTTGTTATTTACCTCTTTCTCGACTCTCCTTTTTTCTAAACACTTAAATTAAAATTTGACAATTTTTTCTAAATTTGATACAAAAAAAAAATTGTTTCTCTTGCGAATATAAATCGAAAATTTAGTCAATAAAGAAGTCGTTGAGAAACGAAAAATTCATTCTCTTTGAATAGAATTAAAATTAAGAAGAAAAAAATATGTAAAAAATATAAATATTAAAAATTGAAAAAAATACTAAAATACAAGGAGAGAAATATTAAAATAAAAATAGATATTAAAATAAAAATAGATATTAAAATAAAAATAGATATTAAAATAAAAATAGATATTAAAATAAAAATAGATATTAAAACGAAAATAGATATTAAAATAAAAATAGATATTAAAATAAAAATAGATATTAAAATAAAAACAGATATTAAAATATAAAAATAAAAATAAAACAAAATTAAAAATATACAAACAATAAGACGAAATTCGAATTTAATTTCGAATCGTGTAGAGTTTTGTAGCTAAATTTTTTTTATTTTCAAGCACTATCTGAGATTTTGCACATAATTAACGGTCTTCATCGTGTATTGTATTCTAGGTTTTGAATATGAGGCATAAGACGATAATGATCCGTAACTTTTCGGTCTTATCCTCTCGCTTTCTCCTTCTCTGGGTCTCCATCGACAATCACCTTTTGCGTGTTTAGCGGCGTATACAACGTTACGGGTACTTTAGTTCATTTAATTCAATTCACAATACTTTTTTTTCGTCTAAACAAAACAAAACGGGAAAAAAAATTCCACTCCATTCTTTCATCAAAAGACATGATCGTTATATCATTAAAAACAAATTATTTCCCTAATTTTTACTCTCTTCTATTATGTTATTACTTTATAATAAGGAAAGATTTCATTTTCATTTAGAATTTCATTTTTTTACTTTCTTCCCACTTTATTTATAGAGAATGTCTAACCAATTTTTTTTTTTTACATCAGAAAAACCAGTTTTTTTCATGTCGATTAATAATTTCAATGAGCGTAGGAAGAAGAATCGATTGATAAATATTTAATGGTGAAAATAATTTCTTCTCAAAAGTCATTGTCGCGGATAATTTTTTTCGATTATTTTCTTATTCAATTTTTGACAGATCTTCTCTGTGATGTTTTTTTGATTAAAATTATTGCATCCTATTAAAATATCTATGAATGTTTTTTAAGAACTATAATTTATATACACGTTTAGAATTGACAGGTGTTAGATTGATAGATATATTATTACGTGTCAAGAATTCAAAATGATAATGTTAATAATTGTCATGCTTTTGTTTGACTAAATTGATTCGATTATTTACTTTCACCTTTAATTCAGAGTCGAAAATTCTCATTCATTGATAAAAATTATTGAATTTCTTCTTCACATTGTTTTATTTTGTTCTATTTTAATTTCACTTATTGTTTTTTAATTTTATTCTATTTCATGTTTTTTATTTTACTTAAATTTATCCTATTTTGCTTCAATTTCATCTATTTTTTATAAATTTATTTAATACAGATTTAATTAATTTTCTTTTTTTAATTTGTTTTATTCTATTACGATTTTTCTTATTTTATTTAAAATTTTTTCTATTTCGTCTTAGTTTTTTTATTTATTCCATATTTATTTGATTTATTTATTTGAATGTAGTTAATTTTAGTAAATTCTAATTAACTTTCTTAAATTTCAAATTTATTTTATTCTATTTCAATTTCTTTTACAGGATTTCCACTTGTCAATAAAGTCAGTAAAGGCAGGGATTTAATTAGAGAAAAAATTTGGTCTGGGAAATTAAGAAAAGAAAATTAAAACATTTTCGACTTTTCTTCCAAATATTGCAATCATTGTTTAAAATAATTAAATTTTTCAAAATTATTTATAATAAAAATCTTTTCGAATAATTAAAATTTTGAAAAATTTAGTTACAAACAATTGATTTTTTCAAATGTTTTGTTACAATTATTTAAAATCAACTTTTAACGAAATTGAATTGCAAAATTTTGAAAATAACTGATTTATCAAAAATGTTAATATTTATGAAAAATCTTTAAATGTAAATTTAATAATTAAAATTAATGACAATTAACTTCAATATTTTTAAATTTAATATTCACATTATTTTCTATTACAGATTTCCAAAAATTCAAATACATAAAAAAAAATAATAACAATTAAATTTTTCATTAACATTATGGAGAAAAAATCATGTTCAAATTTTTAATTTCAAATATGCCGAAAAAATCAAAAAAATAATTAGCTTTTTGAAAATATAAACAAAAATTTGTTTAAAAAATTTTGATTATTTTTATTTTTCAAAAATTCAATTATTTTAAAAATATTTTATCAAATCTTGATTATTTGAAAATTTTTCAATAGTATAATTCAAAAACTAATAATTTTTCAAAAATGATTTTAAAATATTTTAAAAAATTAATTACAAGAATTAGTTTATTATAACTTTTTGAAAATATACTTTAATAAATTAAAAAAAAAACATGGACAGTTACAATTATAAAAAAAATTGATTTTTTATATTTGAAATAATTGAATTATTCTAGAAAAACTTTCGGCATATTATTTTAAACAATTGATTAAGAGATGAAGTTTTTTTTGAAAATTGTACAAAATAATTGAATTTAGGAATTAAAAAGTGTAATTTTTAGAAATTATTAAAATTTTTAAATTTTAGTTATTTTCCTGTGAAATGAATTTTGTCAGGGAAAATAAGTTTAATGTTAGTAAACTGTCAGGGAAATTGATTAACTGAAACTTGTGACCACTCTGTTTGATTTTCTTTTATTTTAATATTTTTCTATTTCAATTTTTACTTATTCTATTCTAATTTATTATTTTGATTCTATATTTAATTTCTTTTTTTTGAATTTATACTATTTTGCTTCAATTACTTGTATTTTTAAAAATTTATTTGATTCAGTTTTAACTAATTTTACTCTCTTCTAATTTATTTTGTTTTATTTCAAGATAATCTATTTTCATTTATTCTATTTTTTGTCAATTTCTGTTTTTTTAAATTTATTTAATTCAGTTTTGATTAATTTTATTTAGTTCTACTTTATTTTATTCTGTATCAACTTTTTTATTTTGCTTCAATTTTTTTTTCTTAATTTTTTTATTAAGTTTTGATATATTTGATTAAGTTTTAATTTATTAGATTTAGTTTTAATATATTTGATTTAGGTTTAATATATTTGATTTAGTTTTAATATATTTGATTTAGTTTTATAAATTAATTTGATTTAATTCTAAAATTAATTTCATTCAATTCTACTTAATTTTATTAAATTTCCGATGAATTTTCTTCTATTTCCAATTTATTTTAATCAATTTCTAATCTATTTTATTTTCTCCATTATAAATGGGTATTTAAATTAAGATTTTAAAGGGCGCGGCATTAATCTTAAATTGGATTTTAGTTTAGCGCTTAAACTAGCGCACAATGATAATGTAGTGCAAATTGTTTATGTTCTGCTTGTGAAACTATGTTATTAATCCAATAATGTTTTACCATAAAATTTACGCGTTGAAGCGTTTAAAAAACATTGTAAAATTTCTAAGCGTAAAAAAGAATTTAGTAATGTACGCGAAAGTAGGTTTAGTTTTTTTTTTTTTAAATTTTACCTAACAGAATTTTTAATTTCGTTGAACTGAATTCCGTTTATTCAATAGAGTTCCACTTTGATTGAATTTTGCATTTTGATAAAATAATTAATTCTATTTGCACTTTAGAAAAAATCCACCGTTGCAAAGTTGATCAATATTCGTATTATCGTCTTTCGAAAATTTTCTTATGCATTTAAAATTTTTAATTGAATTAAATGGATTAATTGAATTAAATAAATTAAATGAATGAAATGAATGAAATTAATGAAATTAATGAAATTAATGAAATTAATGAAATTAATTTCGACTTCCAGATTACTTGTGTCTTGGCGTATTATTTGAGTGCAAGAAACGCGACTAAAGAGCTCCGTTTAGCGAAGCATTATATTACGCGCATGCATGTGGCTTAATGAGCCGATATAATGTGTATATATATGTATATATTATTGTGCACGATATATTACGCAACTAACTATTTTGTAATTATAGACAAGAGGTATAAAAGGTGACAGAAGTGGAGGTGCATGTATTATATAGCGGAAGAAAGAAAATGTACATATTACCCAGAGAGTACATGTATAAGTGAAAGAGAAGGAGAGTATAGTTCGGGAACAGAAAATACTGGAATATGTACCTACGCTACTATACCTCGATAATACCTTGAAGTGTTTGAGTCATGGAACGCCCCCGCTAGTCGTATACTAAACCGAACCGGAGGAACGAGGCAAATCAAGGAACAAGAGATCGAGAGGAGCTCTCAGTACGAGATTGGTACGAGATCGGTACCACGTCCCGCAAATCGTACCGTTTCTCTCCTCTACCTTTTCGCAATTATTCACAAAAAAAAAAGAAAATAATTTTCTCCATTCTCTTTTATACGCAAATACCTGTAATTTTATTTTTAAGGTACAAAATTCTTCTTCATAAGTTCTTTCGCAAAAAAAATTCTTGTATTGTTACTCTCATCTTGAGTAATTTTGAATATTTTCCGTTTCTAAATGGTTTCGTGTGTGGATTTATTTTGTTTTGAATAGTGTTTCGGTTACAAGTTTAGGACGAACTGAAGAAAGCAGGATCTTATACAACGATCTCTTTGCATCATTTGCCTTTTGCTTGGAACTTTTACTCGTGTACTTGAATCTTTTGTTGAGACGAGAGTGCATGTGATGTGAGATAATTTTGCAAAAAGCTAATTTTTCCCTCAGCAAAGTGTCAACGTTTTCATAAATAATTACATGAAAAATTGTGAATTAGAATTATTTTTTTTTCCAATTTAATTGCTTTGTTTTGATTGACCGGTGAATTTTTTTTTGAACTTTTCAAAAAATTTCAGTGGCAATTTCACTAACGAAGTTATTAATTAGACCGAATGAAAACTGATTGAATGTAATACATACCACAAAGCAATATCTTCGGATCGAATTTCCTGTTCATATTTAGACGAGTTTGTTAAAGTAATTGTAGCACCAATTAAAAATGCAGAACAAGGGGAAATATTTCTTCAAAATTATTTATTTCCCTGTTTCTTTTAAAAGAGCATTGCTTGCAATTTCGCAGATCCACTTGAATTACGAGTCAGATTTTAGTTTTGTTTACTTATTCATTTTTATCTTTTCGAAATTATATTTCTTCGTTTGTTAATTAGTTAACTTTTTTATCATTAATTTTATTATATATTTATCATTCTTTTTATTCTTTTTATTCTTTTTATTCTTTATTGTTTATTTATTTCTCTATATCATGAGACCTAAAAGAGACTTTATTCGAATTCGTTAAAATAGATTTAATTATACAGTGAAAGGTGTAACCATAAAATAATGCTAATAGGTGAAGAATGAAAATTCGAATTGTGAAAATTGACAAATTTCATGCAGCAAAAATGAATAATTATGACAATTATGTAATAATAATTGCGGGTGATAAAAGTTACAAGAGACTTTAAAAATAATTATTATGTAAATAATTTAATGATGACAATTTCAACAATGAAAGAAAATATCTTTAGAAATTTACAATATTTGAACAAATGGAAACAAATGAGCAAACATGGAAGCGCAATTAAAGAACAAATAACTCGCTAAAGTAATAAATTTTTTAAATCTACGAGTCTTTTCCACTCCAAATAATATTGGTAGTTATTTATGTAAAAAAAAACAAATTTCAAAACTAGTTTTTCCTTTTTCGCATTGAATAAGAAAAATTTTAACTTTTAGAAAAATTGTCAATTCTCAATAGTTAATCAATATTATAATTGACGATGAAGAATTTTATAGAAGACGTTTTGTGAGAAACATTGAAAATATTTTTATTAAAAAAAAAATTACAGATAAATTACGCTTATCAAAGGTCTTTACTCCTCCAGAATGTGAATATTTGATTTTCAATTAGATATTATGAGAAATTTGCATCTTAAATGTGGTTCTAAACACATTGCGAGTTTCAACTCTCAGCACTGGAGAAAGATCTTTAATTCCCCTCTCCCTTTGCCGCACGATTAATGTTAGTCGTGTTTTACCTTCGTTTTACTGCCCACTTTTTGACCTCTTTCAATATAGTTTAGGAACAATACACTATTTCACTTTGAATTCAATTTCTAATCTTGAAAAATTGACTATTCTCTGACTTTCTGTGTCTATAAATATCGCAATTGAATGTCGTTTTTTTGCACTCAAATATTTATCCGACAATACATTATTTTTAGATTATTTGAAAATTATTATAATAGTGAGTAATTATTGATTCTAAATGTGCAATAATTATTCACAAATGGATTGTTTTAATTTATGTGCAATTAATAATTCAATTTAAAATGTAGATGACGAAAGGATTGATGTTTTTTTTTTTCTTTTGCAGAAAATTGAAAAGCGACTTCCAATATTTGAGAAGACGGGGAGCATTCAAAGCTTCGGGGGAAAATTTGTATCAGGGACGTAAATGCGCCAGATGTGGAGTGTCATTTGGTAGATTTTACAATACTGGAGCTGTTTGTCCACGTTGTAAACATCGTGTGTGTAGACAATGTCGAGAAATACAGAACGTCAATGAGAACAATAAGGGGACAATCGGTATCGATTGGTTGTGTGCAGTTTGCCATAAACTTGCGTAAGTTGAGATATGTTCATTAAATTTTATTGACCGTTGAAGAATAATGGCAATATCCATATTCATTAAGTCATTAATTTCACGATAGTGATAGTAAAAATAAAATAGTATACACTCAAATGTAAATGACTTTTTCTCTTCAGAAAATTACACACGAACACTGGCGAATGGACGTTTGAGAACTCGATCGTGAAGCACATTGCCGGAAGGGAAAATTCTCTGTCGCCTCTTGATATCCTCAAATACAGTATTCGTCGTGCCTGGACCATAAATGGTAATTTCCTGCTACTAGATTAAAAAAAAAGAATCTCTTCCTCCTGAATCAAAATTTCCATAACTGTTTATACCAATCGTCTTTTCAATTTTAGCAAATTTTCTATTAAGAATTTAATATAGATATTTTACAGTGATAAATTCTCTATAACCTTTTTTCTTTGCAGGACCACCAGCGCAATGGCCAGGAGCGAGAAAGTCGCCTGAGTTTAGAATCTATCGAAGTCTACCAATTCGTTCTCAAAACTTTTACGGCGATCACGAGGATCATTATAGTGTAGAATCAGCGACTATTGAGGACTTGAAAAACAACGAGAATGAAATTCGTGACGATGAGGATTGTACGAAAAAGAATTTGCATTTTACAGACAATGAGAGTGGTAATAAATTATTAACGAATATTGATGTTAATAATGAGCGTGTGAATTTGAAACGTAATGAAAAATCATATAAATGTTTAATTTCGGGAAAAAATCGAAAACAAGAACAAATTGTTGGTTTGAGTGGAAAATCGAGAACTGATAGTGTTGAGGCGATTTCACCAGATCAAACTGCACGTGTTTCTTTAATAAAACCACCAAGATTGTTTGCGAAATTCACAAGTTCTGAGGTTAAATCGCCCAGTAATCAGGCGGAGAAAAAATCCAATATTCCAATATTTCGAAGGAGCTCCAAGGAATTTGAGGATATTAAAAGTCCACAAGAGTCGCCGAAACGCTCGTTGATTCCGCAGAGGTGAGTGAAAATTGAAAAAATTCATTTATTGCAAAAATAGGTTGTTCTTTTCTATTCTCTCTTGATTTTATTCTATTTTTGTTTTGTGATTTTTTTAAGTATTTCATTCAAAATGTTTAACAAATTTTAATTGCCAACTTTCAAAGTAATTTAATTTTCAAAGATTTTAATGAAAAATCAAAATAAAAATTAGCTCAAAAAAGTGTAAAAGGAAATTTTTTTTATGAACGTAACTCTAAACATCTGTTTATAATAATTTTTTTAAATTCGCAATTCTTTTCAATGAAATATTTCCGAAAATTCAAATATTGACAAAAATAAGCTTTAAAATGGTTTAAAAAATCTTTTTTTAGAATAATTATTAAAATTTTCATGAAAATAATTTCTTACAAGCATTTTTAATTAAAATTCTTCAAAAAATCGATTGGCTTTTTAATTTGTCTAAAAATTCTTCTAAGAAATTAAAGTATTTTTGAAAAATAACATTATAATATTATCTGCAAGAAAGTAAATTAAAACTATAAAAAAATATGCTTCACATATTTTATATTTATCACTAACATTTTGAAAAAATCATGTATAATTCATATTTTTAATTGAATTTAATTTTTAAAAAATGATCATTTTACAATACTTTCAAAAAAATTCAATTATTGGCATAAATTTGTTGTAACATTCAATTATTGGAATAATTTTTCAATTATAATACTCATGTTTCTGAGGGCGAAGATTAAAAACTAAAATTTTTATTAGTTAATTTAAAAAAAATCTTTACACTTAAAATTGTTTAATAAAATTGAATTTTCGAAAATTTTTTTTTAATCCTTAAAAATAAAATTGTTTTCTAAACAAATAATCAAAGTTCCTTTATATTTTTTAAAAATAATTGAATTCTTTTAAAGAATTTTATTTCTATTTTTTTAAATAATTAATGGAAATTAATACCTAACCGTAATTATATTTTTATTTTTAAAATATAAAGTCCCTCTTAAAGTTTTAAATCAATTTTTTGCTTCTAAAAATTATATTAATTCAATAATTATAATTATTAAACTTCTCTTAAATTTTTATAATTTCAAATTTCTGAATGTTTAAATAAATTATGTTTATTTATTTTTTGAGGAAATTAAATGTTTATTACTTATTAAGTAAATAATTAATTATTACTGCTCATTATTTTCTAAGATTTTAATCAAATTCTTTGCAAAAATTATATTATTATCAATATAATTGAATTCTCGAAAAACTTTCAGAAATTATTAAAAACAGTTTATTTAAAGAGAAGTTTTGTTAACAATTTTTAAAACTAATGCAATTTTAGAAGGATTTTCATTGTAATTTTTAAAAATAACTGAATTTAGAAATCAGTGAAAAGTCAGGGAAAAATAGAATACATTTTTTTGACAATACTAAAATAAATAAATTAATAAATGATATTTTTGTTGATACAATAAAGTAATACGATTTTTTATCCCTTTTTCAAATCAATCGAAATATATTTTCAATAGATTTGTGATAGTTTTTAAATAATAATTGAATTCACAATTCATTGACGAAAAAAGTAATTGAATTTCAAAAGAACCAAATTGAAAAGAATATTTTGTTTTCAATAATTGAAAACAAACAATAATTGAATTTGAAAGTAATGATTAGAATTGCTTTGAAGATCCGAACGTTTATTAGACGAAAAAGATAAAATAGGCTTTTTTGTCGAACTTCAGAGCCAAAAAATTTCATGAAGATCACGCTTTTTAGTTCATTAAACATCTGAAACTTCAATTACATCGATTTGAAAATAATTAGATTGAAAAAAACGAATTTTCTCAACAATGGAGAATTTACAACAATAATTCAAGTTTTTATCAAAGAATGGATAATATTTGAAATGCTAATTTTTTTTTTATGATTTGTGAAAAGAAAAAATAAATTCATCGAATGAAAGAAAGAAATGCATTTTTATATCCTTATTTTTTGATATTCATTTCTAGATACAGAGGAAGCACTGACGATCTAAGAAGAAGTAGAGAAGACATCAGTATTCCGAGTTTCATTCCAAAATTGTTGCCATCAAGAAGTAAGGAGGAAAAATTGAAACGTCAAGACAGTAAGGACGATATTCGTCATGTCGCTGGATCAAATCGACGACAGAAGGATATTGTGGTAAAGGACGAAACAAAGCCATCGCCTTGTCAGAGTTATTCGCGAGACGATGTCAAAGGAGTGAGATTTTTTCGACGTGAAAGCAAGGAGGACGTAGGCAGGGAGAGCACCATCACTATTACGAACAGCTGCGTGACCAAAGAAAGGCCGTTGTGTAAGAAAGAGTTATGGACCGAGGAATGCGTGGGTGATACGACAACTCGACCAAAATCAAGTTTAAGTGAATTTGAATTTAAAGAAACCGTAGAAAACCAATTGGCAGTTGATGTTGTTACAAGTCAACGTGAATTGAATGAAAATAATAAAACTTCTAATGAGGATAATAATTCTGCTTTTTTCACTATAATGGCCAATGAATTGAAAACTGAAGATCGTCTCGATGAAGAAAATGCTGTGAAATTAAATAAAAGTGAGGATAAAAATGCCGACAAGAATGAACACGATGAGGAGAAAATTAAGGAGAAAAAAGTTTCAGTCGAGATGAAATTTGTCGACGAGGAAAAGAGTGAAGATACAATGGATTTCAAGAGTTTCGAACTTAATCGCGAGGAATCGATTGCTACCAGTGATGCTAATCTTATTCCGGTAACTTTGAGTGAAATGAAAATTGTACCGGATATCACGAGTTCTGGGAAAAAATGCGAAGACTTCCAAGTGGTTCGTTTTGCAATTTTCTTTATGAGAATTCCCTCCCATTTTCTTCATGAGAGTTTCCTCCTATTTTCTTAATGAAAGAATTTTTCAATTTTTTGCTCACTTTGTATTTCTTTATTTTTACACCGTTTTTATTTTATGTTATTTTATTCTTTCTATTTTTTATATTTTCCTGTTTTATTTTAATTTCCTGTTTTTTCTTATCTATTTTTGTATTCTTATTCATTTTATCACTAACACATTTGTTTTGTATTTACATAAAGTAAATATAAAACAATTGTGTAGGTAAAATGTAAATTTAATAAAAAATTAAATCGTTTAAAAGTTATTAATAATAGCAAAACATTGTTTTTCACAGATCCGAAGAAAATTTTCGAAAGAAGAATTTTCGAATCCTGATGACACTGACGATATTCCGAACAGACGTTGTTCAAGTGTAAGATGACTTTTTGAAATTTAGATTTAAAAATTTGTAGAAGTTAATAATTATTTTTTGATTAGATATTGAAAATATTGTTTGAATGTGTATAATTTACAGCATCTTTCGCCAGAGGCAAGTCCTTTAAGTACAAGATCATCAAAGTATAGTCCAAGGGAAAGTGAGAGTGAGCCAACTCCTGCATTACCGAGGAGAACTGGAGGCGGTGATTCTTCTTCTGCATCACAAAGAATACGTGACACTATCACGAGGACGAGAAGAGAATCTAATAGTAGTGCAAGATACGAGAGCAGTGGAAGCGAAAGTGTTAGGTAATATCAATTTATTCAATACATAATATATAATTTTTCTATTTTCGAGTAACATTTCTTATTCAATATATATTATATGCTTTAGAATTGAAAAGGATTTCAAATCTCGTTGAATCATGATTATAAATTGAGATTTAATATTTTGTGAGGACGCATTTTTGAAAAACTTTTAAATGGTAGTTAAATTCAGACCTTTAGAATTATAAATAATGTTAATTAATTACAATTTTAAGGTGGAAATTTTATTTCCGTCAAATTAATAATAATTGATAGATTAAAGACAAACTTTTATTATTTTGTATTATTTAAATTTATAATATACCTTAAAAAATATCAAGTTTTAATTATTATTGTATACAAATTTTATACAAAATATTTACAAATAGTTGTGTGTAATTTTTAAAATGTCTTAATCTAATTTTTTTTTATTTTATCTTTATTCTAGTTTAATCAAAGATTGGAACATTTTTCGAAAAGTGCACATTTTTCCATTTTTTGCTGTTTTCTCATTTTTCAAATGTAAACAGAGTTGCCATAAATAATTAAATAATATGTGTCGCATTTACAATTGTTTAAATACTTTAAAATATCAACTTCAATGTTTAGATTGTAATTTCAGATTCATAATATAAAAAAAATTGGTGTTAAACTAATTATTATTTATAATTTTTAAAAATTGTAATAAAATTCCTGTCAACGATTTAATTATTTCAACAAAATAATAAAATTCTCTCGAAAAAATTCAACTATTTTCGTAAATAATAAAGTTCATCACTGGAATTTAATTATTTTCAATGCAATTATTTTAATCAAATTTCTTGAAAGAATTCCATTATTTTCTAAAAATGTAATTATCTCAAAAAAATAATAAAATTTTTGTCAAGAATTTAATTATTTTCATAAATAATAAAATTTTTGTCAAGAATTTAATTATTTTCATAAATAATAAACTTCATCGCTGGAATTTAATAATTATTTTCATTACAATTATTTTAATCAAATTTCTTAAAAGAATTTCAGTATTTTCTAAAATTTTAATAAAATTCTTGTCAACGATTCAATTACTTCAACAAAATAATAAAATTCTCTCGTAAAAATTCAATTTTTTTTGTAAATAAAAAAGGTCATCACTGGAATTTAATTATTTTCAATGCAATTATTTTAATCAAATTTCTTGAAAGAATTCCATTATTTTCTAAAAATGTAATTATCTCAAAAAAATAATAAAATTTTTGTCAAGAATTTAATTATTTTCATAAATAATAAACTTCATCGCTGGAATTTAATAATTATTTTCATTACAATTATTTTAATCAAATTTCTTAAAAGAATTTCAGTATTTTCTAAAATTTTAATAAAATTCTTGTCAACGATTCAATTATTTCAACAAAATAATAAAATTCTCTCGTAAAAATTCAATTTTTTTTGTAAATAAAAAAGGTCATCGCTGGAATTTAATTATTTTCAATGCAATTATTTTAATCAAATTTCTTGAAAGAATTCCATTATTTTCTGAAATTGTAATTATTTCAAAAAAAAAATAATAAAATTTTTGTCAAGAATTCAATTATTTTCATAAATAATATAGTTCATCGCCGGAATTTAATTATTTTTAATAAAATTTTAATAGAATTTCTTGAAAGAATTCAATTATTTTCTTAAATTCTAATAAAATTCTTCTCAACGATTCAATTATTTCAACAAAATAATAAAATTCTCTCGTAAAAATTCAATTATTTTCGTAAATAATAAAGTTCATCGCTGGAATTTAATAATTATTTTCAATACAATTGTTTTAATCAAATTTCTTAAAACAATTTCATTATTTTCTAAAATTTTAATAAAATTCTTCTCAACGATTCAATTATTTCCTTAAAATTTTAATAAAATTCTATGCAAAAAATCAATTATTTCAGATTAAAAATGATAAAATTTCCTTATCAAAAATGTTGTCTTGTAAAATTCGAAAAAATCCACATAGGTATTAACGCAAAATGATGGAAAATAAAATAATTTCTTACTTCTCATGCTAAAGTAGTGTCAGAAGATTTACTCTCTAAATATGAATTAGTATAAATCCAATTTTTATTTGTAAAAGAAATAACATAGACAATATTTTGCTTTAATAAAAATTAAATTTTCTAAAATAATTTATGGGTACTTTAGCCAATAAAGGAAATCCTTTATGTATTTTATGAAGTACAAACGAAACACTTAAATTATTTTAATTGAAATTTTTGTTTCCTTCAATAATTGAAGCCTGAAAGAACTCTCTAAAAGATTATTTTAAAAAATAGTTAATTTAGAAAAGTATTTTAGTTCGAAATTCTAATAAATAATTGAATTGACAAATCTTTGAAAATAATTTTTGTGGAAGTTATCATAATAATTATTCAAAATGATCAAATTTCAAAGGGTCTGAAATTTGAAATTGTTACAAAAATTAATACCTACCTTTGAAAAAATAAAAAAAAAGTAATGATTAAATATTATGTTAAACGTTTAAATGAACGAGAATATTTTTTTTCATTTTCTAATTTGTATTTCTTTGCAAAAAAATTATTTTTTAGAATAAAATAAATTAATTCTAAACTAAATATTGTTTAATTCAAATTATTTTTCTTTTTCGTATATAGTAATTTTCAAAAACACTTCAGGTGAAAAAAAAATTTATTCATTTGAACGTTCGAAACTTTAGCCATATTAAATATTTATGTAAAATCAAGAAAACCTATTGTTGTTTTTAAATCATTTTACAATTAAAAATATTCACAAATAAATTTGTTAGAAACATTTTTTTTCTGTATGTAATAATTTTTAGATAGAATCAGAATATTCTTTAAGATTCGGGAAAAAAGGAAAATTTTGTCTGGAAATCAGGGAAAAACAAAATAAAATTACTGTGTCAATCTTGATTAAGATTGCTGTTTAAAAAAAATAATTAAATTAAATTATTACTTGTAATAATTTTTGTTCCTCTCAAATCGTATATTATATTGAAGTCTTTTTTAATGAATTTTAGATTAGGAGAATCTAGTTTACACGGATATGCTGACATTGCCAGAAGGGTCAAGTTTTTTAGCGGAAATGGACTGGGACCGTCTGCAGGAAGTTGTGATGAAGTTGTGCAACGAGACAGTGCGACAAGTGCAGGTGAAGATGAACCACACGAAGATGGTCCAAGTAGGACAGTTCAGGGTTCTTCTCAAAGTAGAGCAATGTTTCGACGACGAAGGCAATTTGACGCCCAAGGTACACTTTTAAATTTAATTTGTTCAGTTTCTTTTTTTTCTATTTTCTTTTATTGTTTTCTTTCGTTCGTTTCTTTTCTCTTTCTTTCTTCTATTTTTGTTTCGCTTTTTTTCATCTATTTTTGTTTCGCTTTTTTTCTTCTATTTTTCTTTGTCTTTCTTTTTTCTTTCTCCTTTTTCTGTTTTCTATTTCTCTTTTCTGTTTCTTTTTTTAATTCTCTTTCCGCTCTTCCATTGCTAATTGGATGGGAAAAATACTGATAAAAATTAATTAATTGAAAAAAATATATTCTAAAGTGGAGGAAATTCTGTTTACATACAGAGAGAGAGAGAAAAAAAAATACATGAAAAGAATTATGCTATAATTGATAAGATATAGCTACTGCTGTTCGCTGATGGTTTATCAAGAATCGATTTTATTAAACAATTATCATAATGAAATGTATCGTATGAAAGTGTCAGTTAAAAAGATGTTGTAGGACAATTTGGTTCAGGTGCAATAGACTTGTGTATTGATTATAGAAACCATTCATTGGCAGTAGAAACTTTTTGCTGTCTAATTATATTCAGTTGTGTTGTGTGCCGGTAAGAGATAACTATTTCTTGTGGTGAATGTTTGAATTTGGCGAATTTTTTCATTTCGTTTCTCATATTGCACATCTTTTTCATTTGCTATTTTTACAGCAAAAATGGATGGCAGAAGAATTTTACAACTTGGCACTACGCTTATTGTTGCCTTTTATTTTTTATTGTTCTATTCCGGAATCTGTGTTGTTTTCTACTTTTTATGGACAAATTGATAATACGATAGTGACATTACGATAAGCATTATGACTCAGGTAGATAGTAATAATTAGCTTTTTGTGTATTTCTCATTTTTTGTTTTTATTTTTATTCTTCGTCTTTATAAAATCGTTCTATTTTATTTTTTTATTTTCTTATTTCATTTTTTTTTCTACTTTATTCCGTATTTGTAATTTTGATTTTTTCCCCTTTCGTCATTGTTTATTTATTTATCAAAATTTCTTTGATTTCGTAATATTATTTTTACTTCATTTTCATTATTTTTACTTCATTTTCATTATTTTTTCATTAAATTCAATATTTTAATTAAAACGATTACAAATTCAAAAGTATTTTTTTTATAAACTCTCTTGGCTTAAAAATGTGAATTTTAACAAGTAAACATAATTGTAAATATTTTTATTATCAACCATTTTTTCTATATTTTAATAAAGTCGAGAATTAATTTTATTAATTTTCATTTTGAACTTTTTCTCTGAATGAATTTTCAAATGAACAAAAACGAAAATTAAACGTTTCATTTCGGGTTTAATATTGAAATCTCGTGATGAGGGGAAATATTCTGTTTATAGTGGATCCTTGAATTTTATGAGAAACTTGTGACTTTGCTCTTCATGTGGAAAATACAATAGTATAGGGGTAGATTGCTTGTAGTGGAACGAAATTAAAGCAATGGTGTCTATATGTATGTATAGATACATATAATATGTAGTACAACAAGCGTTCTCTGTTTCGCTCCACAGTCCGCTCACCTGCAAACTATACTAGGTGGCGAGATAAGAATAAAAAGAACACTTGTCATAAAAGAGATAACGAGTAATTCTGAAACGCAACGAAAAAAAATAAATTCTTAAATAGAATATATATGGGACTGAAAAGAAAATCTAAAAATACCTCCAGTTTATTAATAATTTTGTGAAATTAACAATTTTGTTTATTTTTAAAATATACCTGCAATCAGTGTAAGATGTTACATAATTTTTTTTAACAATCTTCAAGATAATTTTTTTATCTTTTTGTTTTTTTTTAAATTTTTACATTGAAATTTTAAATGCTTATTGTCATTTTTAATTTTATATTTATTATTCAGTAATAATAAATAAATTAATAATAAATAAGTAAATAAATAAAAGAGTAATAAAGAGTAATAAATAATTACTCTAATAATTAAGAGTAATTAAGAGTAATAAATAAATTAGTTGTATGAATTACAACTAAATAAATTAACTTTTCACTTAATTTAGTACATAATTGATTATTACCGTTTATATTTGTTCAAAAATTTAAATAAAATTATTCGCAAAGAATTCAATTATTTTCATAATTATAAAAAAATTCTACGGAATTTCCATATTTCTATAAATAGTAACATTCTTTACAATAATTTAATTATTTTCAATGCAATTTCAGCAAAATTTCAGAAAAGAATTCAGTTATAATTTTTTAAAAATTTCAAAAAAGTTTTTAAAACAAATTACTTTCGGGTGTATTAAAATTCTTTGCAGGGATTCAATTATTTTTAATAAATAACTTTACGAAACGATTCAATTTTTAATAACATTTTTCAAAAGAATACAATTATTTTCTAAAATTTTAACAAATTCTTAAAAAGAAAATCAATTTTTCTTAAAATAGTAAATTTTTAGCAAAAAAATTCTTTTATTTTCAGTTCAATTTTTAAAAAATCAAAATTAAATTTTTATTTATAATTATTAATATTAACAGATACTGTTATTTTAAAAAGTTGAAAACAGCTTTGTTTAATCCAATTATTTTAAAACGTCTCAAATTAAATTATTTAAAAAACTGTATTGTTTTCAAAAAAACTTAAACAAAATCTTCTAAAGAATTAATTAATTAATTTAATTGCAATTTACAAAATCTAAAAGAATTGATTGAAAGAATTTAGATTTCTGTCAATAATTTTTAATTTTTGAAAGAATTATTTATTGTCGAAACCTTTCATAATATCTACTCTTTGAAATAATTTTATTATTTTCAATATAATAGAAATTTCGGATTATAATTTATTTTTAAAAATTTTAGTAAAATTCTATCTAATTAAAGGTTTGATTTTAATTATTAAAAAACATAATTATTTTAAAAATTTGAATGAAATTCTGCGTAAAATTCAATTATTTAAAAAATTTTTAGTTATTAAAATTATTAAAGAAATTTTATTATTTAAAAATATTATTAAAGAAATTCTTCAAAAGAAATGAATTAAGATTTTCAAAAATGTTAATAAAATTCATTACAAGAATTCAATTATTTTCATAAACAAAATTCTCCGAAGAAATTCAATTATTTTGATAAAATATATAATTTTTATTTATTCATTTATATTCTTTTATTTGTTTATTCATATTTATTTACTCTTATTTGCTAATTTATATTCATTTATTTTTATTTGTTTATTTATTTATTATTTTTGATTTATTCTTATTTATTTTCATTTGGTTTTATTTATTTTTATTCACTTATCATTTAGTTAATGTTGCTTCTTAATTACTCGTTTTTCTTAATATTCTCTTCAAAAATTGAATAAAATTTCAAACTTATTTAGTTTTCGTCTATTCTCGTCTTTCGTCTTCCTCTGAACATTTATTCTTTTAGTACCGTCCTTCGCATCCTGAATAAATAGTTGACTGCGTAGTGGTGCAATTACAAACATTCCTTTAGGATGCTGGAATTCTATCGTAGGAACACCTTGTGAAATTCAGGGAATCACTTTAAAAAAGATTTTTACTACATTTTCTTTCGTTCTCATTTACCTTTTTAATTGAAATTACAAAATTTTTTCTCTTTTTAGAAAAAGAATTGTAAATAACTATTCATTTGATTTTTTTACTCTAATGTTTAAATTAAAATAACAAAAATTTTATAGTATTTTTTTGGAAAATTATTATTTAATAATAATAATAATAATAATAATAATAATAATAATATTAAAAATAATAATAATAATAATATAATAATAATTGAACAGAAAAATTCAAATTATAATTAAATTGAGACTACAATAATATTTTTTTGCTGTAATATTTAAACTGAAATATTATAAATTTTATAGTATTTTTTTAATCTATTTGAAATTATAATAAAATTTAAATTATAACAATATTTTTTACTTGGAATGAAAATTTAGTTACTAAAATAAAAATAATAATAACAATAATAATAATAATAATATTAATAATAATAGAACAGAAAAATTCAAACACTTTGAATGTTATTCGTATAGAAAAAAAAATAAATTCAATTTATTGACCTAGTTTATACGCAAAGAGAAAAATAATTAGAGACACTAATTGGCAGGAGTTATTGATTCGTTGACATCATTGTAAGTTGATTATTTCAAGCCAAATGATCTAATTGATCGCAACATTAGCAATATTAGCGTAATTCTTATTTCAAATTTTCTTTGCTTTTTTCTTTAAAGAAATCTAAAAGGTTGAAAATGAAAATTTTTATTGCAGCAAAAAAAACCATCGATGTACAATTTTATAGTTACATATTAATCGCGTGAGTCGTGTAATAATTGTTAGTTTTTCGGAATTAAAGAAGGAAATTGAGGGAACTTCTCTCTCTCTCTATATATATAGAAATGTGTATATAGAAATCTTTGAGGAGTGAATTGGCAAGAAAGGGAATGAAAAAAATAAACTAACGTAACGATTTTTTTTTCTTTTTGCTCAACTCTTTGTTAGGCAATGCTATGAGCCAAAATCGAAGTGGAACAGTTCCAAGTGGTCATATTCCGAGTCGCTATATTCCCGCAGAGTTGCTTCATGCTTCGCTTCCCACTGGCCACCTTGTACGTGGTTTTAATGCACTATACCGCTTTGGAAAATACTATAGATTGTGTTTCGTCGTTTCATAGTAACAACAACGACGCTACACAGGATTCAGGTGTGCCTCGTTGCATGAAGTTGAAACATCAACGTTCGTGTTTTAATGTCAGTGTACTTATAGAGGCCCACGCGAATTATTGTGGGCAGTTTTATACATAAACACACAATAGATCACAAATTTGCCAAGAAGTGACAGTGGAAAAAAAAGTCTTCCAACTTTGGTATATAAAAAATCCATTATATGAAAATATAAAACCGGCTTCTCAGTCATTTTCACGCGATTTCAGCGAGACCATGTATTTTTTTCAACTCTGAACAAAACTCCGAAACTTGAGAAAAATAATTAACAAAGTAATTTGTTTTTACATTTACCAGTCGAACACTTTGTTAGGTTTATTCAATTCAATTTTTCAAAATCATTTTTTTTTCCAATTTAAAAATCCGTTTTTCCAACTAATCAATTTTTTTAGAATGAAAATTCAATGATCTGTTTGCATGTACTGCAAATTGAATATTATTTGTATCAATTTTCAAAATTACGGTTTATTTTATAAAACGGACAATTTCAATGATCACTATATAATAAAAGCGTGATCGATAAATTCAAATAGTGCTGAGTAAAAGTGAAAATATCGAATATAAGTTACAGTGATTTTAGGTAATGTGAGTGATAAAGTGCTGATTCATAAATTTGTAACTAATATTTTATTTTTTTCAATTTATATTTATCTATCGGATAATTGAATCTATGAGAGAGGCGGGAGAGATATATATAAATAATATTTCAATTAATATTCAATATACATTGTATAGATCTGGGGAAAAATAAAGGTTATCGCTTTGCGATAAATTAAATAAATTTCAAATTTTTTTTATGCATCACCGTGTTCTTGAGAGAGTGGAAAGTACCTTTTTAATGATTTTTCAAAACAAATCAATCTACCATGAAATGTTTAAACACTTCACTGGGTGTGTTTTACCTCTTTGTTCGTTCACAAAAATTTTCGAGTTTCATAAATTTTCTACTTTTTTCAGAACAAGAAGTTATTTTCTTCCATTTTCTCAGTCTTTTTTGTTTTCTATCTCAAGAGTTTTTATTACTTCCGTAGAAATTAAAAATTAATTTAATTAATATTTTTTTACAGAAAAAAATTGTTCAATTAAAAAAAATTGGTTACAAATTTTTTTCAGTAGAAAAAGTACTGAAGTCATCGAACTTGAAATGAAAATTATAATAAATGTTTTATGTAAATTAGAATTTTTGTGTATGTAATTTAATTTTTTTAAGCACACAAAAAAAATATAATTGTGGAAAATTTGAATATTTGCTGCGTAGATTTCTAAATTAGATTTCAAATAGAAAAATACAAAAGAAAAAGGTGTATTTAGAACCATTGATATTGTAATTATTTTTTTATCAGAATTTTATTTTTTGTGCTCTTTTGTGAAAAAAAGCAGTATATGGTAGTCTCAAAGTCTTTATACAACTTAGCTCATGCCACTGACCAGATAATTCATTAGCGCGTAAAAGCTAGTAACTGACGCGAAGCCCCTTTTAAAATTGTTTTTGTACTTTATTTTTTTTTCTTTAGTCGAATCCGAGAGCAGTTTCCTACCATAGTATGGAAAAAAATCTAATTTAATTAAAGAATAACATTTTTTTTCATTTTAATATCAATTAGTCGCTTTATTGGGAAATTAGTTAATTTCTTAATTATTTGTAACTCGATTATTATATAATTCATTTTTATTTACAAAACTTACATAATTCTTTAATGAAGTTATTTCATTAAGTAGTTATTTATTAAATTCATGAATTATTTGTTAATCATTTATTCATTAAATAACTATTTACTGGATTTATTATTTTTCCTGTTTATCAGTATTTTTGTTGATTATTTACTAGTTTTGATTCGTATTTATTGATTATTCACTCATTTGTATTAATTAATTAATTTCTTTTAATTTCGAAAATAAATATTTACTAAGTTTTCAACTTAATATTTATTAAATTTTCATCCAAAATTAATATTTAATTTTTAGTTAAAATTAATATTTACTACATTGTTATTAACTAAATTATTTATTTTTTGCACTAAATCAATGAATTTAAACAAATTCTAATTAAATTATTAATAAAAATTAATATTTACTAAATTTTCCGCAAAAATTAATGTTTATCAAATTTTCATCCAAAAATATTGATTAAATTGTTAGCTAAAATTAATATTTACTACATTATTATTAACTAAATTATTTATTTCATGAACTAAATCAATGAATTTAAACCAATATTAACTAAATTATTAGTAAACATTAATATTTACGAAATTATTGTCAAAATTAATATTTACTGAACCATTCATCAAAAATTAATATTTACTTAATTTTTTGCTAAAATTAATATTTATTATTGAAAAAAATCACAGGATTATACTGGATCGAAAATCAGATTTTTATTTTCCCAATACAAAATCATATTTATTTAATTATTATTGAAAATTAATATTTTCTAAATTATTGGACAATATTAATATTTACGAAATTATTGTCAAAATTAATATTTACTGAACCATTCATAAAAAATTAAAATTTACTTAATTTTTTGCTAAAATTAATATTTATTATTGAAAAAAATCACAGGATTATACTGGATCGAAAATCAGATTTATTTTCTTAATAAAAAATCATATTCATTTAATTATTATTCAAAATTAATATTTTCTAAATTATTGGACAATATTAATATTTACGAAATTATTGTCAAAATTAATATTTACTGAACCATTCATCAAAAATTAATATTTACTTAATTTTTTGCTAAAATTAATATTTATTATTGAAAAAAATCACAGGATTATACTGGATCGAAAATCAGATTTATTTTCTTAATAAAAAATCACATTCATTTAATTATTATTCAAAATTAATATTTTCTAAATTATTGGACAATATTAATATTTACGAAATTATTGTCAAAATTAATATTTACTGAACCATTCATCAAAAATTAATATTTACAAAATTTTCGGCCAAAATATTTACTTAATTCTTAGCCAAAATTGATATTTACTAAATTATTAGTCAAAATTAATTTCAACTAAACTATTAGCCAAAATTCATTGGGACATTATTAACTAAACATTCAAAAACTAGTACAAAAGATAAAAATAAATAAGAAGTAGAAATCAAAATAGAAGTAGAAATCTATAAATAAAATAATATCTATTTCTAAATTATAATAATATTGTTAATAATATTAAGAAATAATTCAAATAAAACAATAAAATACGAAAAATTGATAAATGAAATTTTTTCCAGGATCACGACGCAGAGGACGATCGCATGCGAGGACCTGTTGTGGTGATGAATTGCAGAATCTTCAAACATTACATGTGATTGGTCGAAGTGGGGGGCGACAAGCGAGCCCCCCCGGGACAAATTGCACCCAAGGACAATCTTCGGCGCATTCGCAATCACACGTTCAGGATTCACCGAATGTCGATTATAGGCGTTTAGTTTTTATCAGTTCCGATTCCTCGTCAGGACGTGAAGAGGATGACGCCGACAGCAGTTGTTCCGGTTCGTCTTATTTAAATGGAATACCGCACGGCAGTCATGCGCAAGGTTTAGAAGACTGCGATTGGGATTATTTCGAGAGTGGCACACTACCATTGCCATCCGGAATTCCCCTAGCCATTAATATCAATAATTTAGATACTGAAACTGCGGTCTCGAGTCACTGGAGCTGTTGTCCTGGTCGAGGGTCGTCTTCATGTCAGGTATTTTTTCAATTTTTCATAAATTAACCAACACGACCGAAAATTAAATATTTATTTTTACTTTTTTTTATTCTTTATTCTCAAGAGAATAATTAAGTTTTTTTTGTAGAAAATCAAATTCAAAAGAAGAAATTCAAAAGAATTTAAAATTCTTAGAGTTGTTATTATATTTTGATTTTTGTTTATCAGGCTTGTGGAGGATCGCAGGGAGCGAATGTTCTTCCGGTTCCAGTGCCAATTCCAGTTCCGGTGCCGTATCCAGTTCCAGTGCCAGCGGCCCTTTGGAATAGCGACTTAGCGGCGGCTTCGTCAATGATAAGTCGTGACTCAACATTCGAGGGAAGTTTACGACTAAGAGGCGATCCATCGGCTCCTTGGTTCGCTTGGCATCCGAGATTTAATCAACCTCTTCACGGGAATCGTTTAGAGCCCCGCTTAACGAATTTCGATCCAGTTGCTTTTGGTTTTCGGCCCGAGCAAGTCTCGCAGAGATTTTTCGGTCCCGAATCAACATCAACTGCGTCATCATCTATTCTTCCATTCCCACCGGTAATCGATGAAGATGCCAAGACCAGTGAATTAAAGGCTAGTGCACCTGAGAAGAAATGCGAAGATTCCTCCTCATTGACAGTGGAGGAATTATCAAAAGAATGTTCAGTTCCGAATGACGAACAAGCTGATGATATTTCATTTAAAAACGAATCACGAAATCAAAGAATGTATCGACATTCGCGTGGTAATTCCGGAAGTTCATCCGGTCGTTCATCGGCCGACAGTAGTGATCTTGAGGATTCGGCTTCGCATCGTTTCTCGCGAGTGTTTGTCATTAATGACGATTCGTTGACAAGTGACAATGATATTGAGGACAATGAGGATTCGGATTCAGCGCGTGAGGGTGGTATAACTTTAAAGAAAGTCACCGCTCTCACGGAAGATGAGCCCGTTATTCTTCGCTGTGTCCGTCTATTGAATGAAGATACGGAAAAAAATGATGACACCGACAATAAAGTTCCCAGTCCTTTAGATCCTTTACTCGATGATATAATATCAAACGATGATAATTATTGGCTCACAAAGGATAACGCGAAGCAGGAAATTTTTTCCGATGTCAATGAAATTTACGTGGCCGACTCGAAAGATTCACTCGACTGTCGAATCGAATTGAAATCAATTAAAACTCTAGATCCAGAGAATTATGAGTTTAAAAATCAAGAGGTGAATCACGATAATTTAATGGTAGGAGAACTGTCAAGTCATGATGATGAAGATGATGATGACGATGAAAATCATGAGAAAAATACCGATGATGATGAAGAAAAAAATTATTACGAAATAAAGGAGGACACAGACTCGGTATTGATTCCCGATTCCCTTGAGATGATAACGGAAAAATTGGACAGCATTAAATTGAATGAGTTCCAAGCTTCGACGCCCATCAATGATAAGAGTCGAACGAAAGAAATCGAGAGTTCACGCGACGCGGCAACGAATCCGGGTCAGAAACCTCGAGAGGATTCGAGCGTGAGTTCAATAACGGATAGCTCAACGAGCGAGACCAACACCACAGGAAGTGAGGTGAGCAGCGATGAATTACACGAGTACGAAGTAACGCCAGTGCGTTTTGCATTTGGCGATAATAGTCGTTCAATTCCGCCTGTTTTGCGTAAAATAAATAGTGAGAATTTAAAATTGTCGAAACTTGCTCGAGAAGGGAGAGATGATGGAAAGGAGAAAGAGGGGTTGAAATTGGAAGAGCAAAGGGTGAATGATATAATAAGTGGGAAAATAGAGGAAATATTCAAGAATTCTGAGATAAAGTCTGATGATGATGATGATGATGATGATGATGATGATGATGATGATGATGTGAATGACGAGAGAATAGACCCTGTCGCGATATCGGTGACGCATGACGAAAGTCAACAGCGAGTGAGAGGTAAGTTGGCAGGCGCACGGCAGGTGGGAGATGAGGAAAGTGGGGGTGCAGCTGGAATCGAGCGGAGAACAGCGCGGTGTTATTCAGTTGAGCGACTCCCGCCCACTCGGTCGACGACGACGGAGAATGGCTTCCCGTCGTCAACAACAGCTCGCGAACTACAAAACTTTCCCTCGAATAATAAATACAAGAGTCTCGTGATGATCACGCAGGGAGCTTATCAACCAGTTAGTGTTATAACATCGGACACGACGACACTCCTTCAGCCGGACGATGTTGCACCTGTGACGGGCCAGGGCTTGGCCGGCTATTTCCAGCTGGCGCTGGAGGCTGTGACCGAGCCTCGACGTACCAATGGCCAGGGACCGCGAAAACCTCTCATGGTGAAACGTCTCATGACACAACAGTCTGATGTCGAAGTCGACAGTGGTTTAAGTGTTGGTAGTGCAAGTGAGAGCGAGGACGTGCAATCAGTGAAAAGTGCCGTGAAATCATCACTTCAGGTGACAAATTTATCAACGCGAAATAATGATGAAGTGCAAAAGGAATCATCAAGAGTAAGGAGTGTTAATTCAAGTGATGATAGTTCAGTGTCCGGTGTCGTTATCCTCGAGGAGGGACTCGCTGACGATGATTCTTGGGTTGAGGAAGTGTCACACGATGAGGATGAGCAGAGTGCAACAACCGCGACCGAAGAAAGTTCCGAGGATGAAGCAAATAATTTAGGCGATCGTGAAGAAGAATTGAGAGGTTATCATCGACAGGCGATCGATTTCACGCTACACACAATAGTTGAAGAATCATGTGAGGAGAGTGAGGCTGAACCGAATTTCGTCTCCAATCACAAAAAGCAAAGACCACCCTCCGCTTCCGAATTGGAGAAATATTTCTTCTTCGGTCTCGGTGGCGATGGCAATATAAGTTGTGGTTCTAGAGAAGTTGACAGTCTGTCCGAAACCTCGTCAATTCATTCCGAAGGTCTCGAATCCCTAGGCCAAGAAGAAGCAATCGAAAAATCCGGCGAGTCACTGAATTCCTCAAGACTCGAGAAATACTTTCTATCCGAATTCCTCGGTTTCAATCAAGATCGTCGTGATTCTGACGGATCGGTTGGCAGCGATTCAGAGGGACGACCAAGTCCCGAAGCTCAAAGAAGAAAACGATTGGTACGAGCACGTGGAACCGGAAGATCCCACAGTTCATCGCTCGATAATCTCTTGGCACTAACGCAAAACCCCCAAAATCCAAGTTCGCAAAATTCCCTCCAGGACTTGAGTTTAAATCAAGATGGGCAGGACTCACAATCAGAAGGTTCATCAACAGAGACCGATGTCGCCGAGGAGAATCAAACACCAGCCTTCGGTACCGATGGTCAATTCGACACTGTCAAGAGAAAGAAAAAGAAACCCCGAAATCTCGGTACTCAAAGTCCACGAGTTTCTGAGGATAGAAACAAAACACCCGAACCCCGGGACATGACAGACGTTCCCGAGGACGAGGAGGCAATAAACTCCGATGATGATCGTGCAAAGACCCCACAACCCGACAACGCTCATTTATCCACCTATCTCGATAGTTCGAGAATCCAACAAAATTCAACAGAATCGAGAACAAAGCAACAGTCCCGAGATTCCGGTTTCGTCGGCAGTTGTGACGATCTTCTTCAACATCAAAAATCGCCCACCGATTCTCAAATACCGGAAATCAATCCAACATCCAAAGATCGAAGACTCGACGAGAGTCACCGAGTTCAAAAATTAAATGTTCCTAAAGTCGATCAAAACCTCCCGCCCGTGGCTAATGCCTCACTGTCACGAAAAGACAGTTTCAACAATTGGTCAAGCGACGAGGAGACGAATCTCATGATGTCAAAAATGCGCCAATTCTTCAAGACAATGGTCGCAAATTCAAATTCAACGAGCGGCAATGTCTCGAGTGGCGCGTCACCGGCGCCAAGTCCACGATTATCGGGTTACACGTCAAAAATACGACACTGTTCGCAAAATCGTACGAAACCACCGCAATTGGTCTATTTTGAGAACGAATTAACGAGACTGATGAAGACTGTACCTGGAATAAGGGACGAGCAGGTGAGAGAAATCGTCGAGTATCTCAGTTCGGAAGACACGTGGTCTGATTCTTATGACAGTTCAGATTACACGAGTTCCGATCTTGAAGGCGCTGCCGGTGGACGTCGCTCGGCACTGCAGGAGCAAATCTCCCAAAGTTGTCAGCAGATCATCAATAAATTCGACACAACATCAAGAGATTCATTTGAGAAAGATAAGAGCGACAAATTGCCCACAAATCAACAGTGTCTGGGAAGAGACACGGCGTTTGTTTATCAAAAACTCGTGCAGAGTTTTACGAAAATGGCCGGTGACACGAGTTCGGACGCGAGTTCAACACCGCACAGTAGTCCGCCACTGATTGCAAAAGTCATGCATCACATTGGAAGTCGTTTGGTGGCGTTGATGCACGAGGTGTCGGAGGGTGGATCGACAGTACAGCCGCACGCCTCGTGGCGACGTTATTCACAGCATCATCGAACACCATCGTCAGCGTCGACAACTGAGGATGATGATTCGACATCGGACTCGACGACAAATCCATCGTCAACGACACAATTGCCACGCTCAAAGTCTCACGATCCATTATTGTTGATCAATGGACATCCAAATCCGAATGCTGGACAGGAGGGTGAGGAGAGAGAGGCGAGTGATTATGAGAGATTCTCGTGGAGAGGTAGTTTTGAGTCGGCACTAATGGCAGCTGATTCAAGGACAAAATTGAGTTTACTGGCTTGCTCGGGCGACGTGAGCGCGAGTGCAAGTGCAAGTGCATTGGCAATGGCGGCAAAACGACGAAGTGCAGGCGATTTGTTGTTTAATCCAAAAAGTTTCTCGAGAGAGCAACTCGATCGTGTGAGAAGTTGTGGATCAATTGGCGGCGGTACTGGCGGTGTTGCGGGAGTTTGCAGCGGTTCCATTGAGGAGAAAATCTGGAGCAACAGGAGAAGATCGTCGGTTCCGGATGCCAATACAAGAGGAGAGTCTGGTACGCTACTTTTTAATTTCTATATTTTCTTTCAAATCACGAAGTTCAAGTCCTCAATGTTTATCAACGAAAAAAATTTGTTTGATACAATGAAACATTATTTTTAATTTAAATTTTAAATCTACAACAATTATTATTAAAACATAAACTTCAAACTTTTCGTTTAAATATTTTTCAGTCAATATTGATGCATTATTTTTAATTGATTTACTAACTGAACAATTTTTTTTCCATGATCAACGTTGTGGACTTGAACTTAATTTTAAATCGGAATTATTTTTTAAGTACTGTAATCAAATTTTTTCCCCGTATTTCTTACAGGTTTTTTCAATTTATTAAAATTTTTCTAATTAGTTAGGTTCCTGAAGTTGGCATCGATGCTCAGCATCGAAAAGTTTTTTTCTTATTTTTAGTAAAAACATTTTTAACTAATTTTACTCTTTTTATTCACCTGAGAAGTAAAAAACTATTTAATACTATTTTTTTAACTTAAAACTTTGGAAAAAATTAAGTGATTTTTTTGTTTTTGTACAAAAAAATATTTTTCGATGCTGAGCATCGATGGCAACTTCAGGGACATAATTAGTTAACATTTTTGGAAGATACAATTTTAATATTTCCATTGAATAATAATTAATAAATTATTATTAAGCTTGTTACAGAAAAGTCAGGAAAAATAAAGAAATCAGGAAATTTCATCAAATATAAGCTGGAAAGAAAATTAGATTTCCAGAATTACTAAATGCAAAACAATCATTTTTTTCTCCCTTAGAAACCTTTTTCAAAAAATTAATAATTTTAAACTCGTCTTGAATTTCTTCCACTTTTATAATGTTACTTTTCGATTTTCAAATAATTATATTTAAAATTTTTAAGAAATTTGATATTCTAGAAATTGAAATTCAATTTGTTCCTCTCAAAATTGAAATAAAAAAATTATTTACAAACATTTTAATAAAATTCTTTACTATTCAATTTTCAAAAAATTTTAATAAAATTCTTTACAATTCAATTTTCAAAAATTAAAATAAAAACTTTCACAAAAATTCAATTATTTTTACCAATACGAAAATTCTTCACTCAAATACAATTCTTTTCAATATTTACTATTTTAATGAAATTTCACGAAGGGATTCAATTTAAAAAAATATTTTAAAATTCCTTGGGAAAAATTTAATTATTTCTTTTAATAATAAAATTGTCAGTGGAATTCAATTATTATTTAAAATGTAATTTTCATAAATTTTTTCGAAAAAAATCAAATATTTTTAATGATATTGATATGAATAAACTATATTGAAAATTTTTAATAAAAAATTCCTCAGAAAAATACAACTATTTGTAAAGATTTTTAATAAAATATTGTAATAATAAAATCCTTCGCAAGAATTTAATTATTTAAAAAATACAATTTCTCGCAGAAATTCAAAAAAAAATAATAAACTTTGATGCAAGAATTCAAATTTTTAAATAAATAGTCAAATTTCTTACAGGAATTTTAAAAATTAATAAAATCCGTTGCAGGAATTAAATTATTTTAAAAATTAATAAAATTCGTTGCAGGAATTAAATTATTTTCATAAATAATAAAATTCAGACTAGATTTCAATTATTTAAAAATTTAAAATGCAATTTTCGAAAAAATTAATTATTTTTAATAATGTTTATAAAATCTGTTTATGATAATAATGCAATTATTCTTAATAAAATTGTAATTAAATTTCTCGAATAGAATAAATTATTTTCAAGAATAATAAAAAATTGTTTACAGGAATTCAATTATTTAAAAAAAAGTAAAATTTAATGATAGGTATATTTTCATAAATAATAAAATTAACACAAGATTTTAATTCTTTAAAATACAATTTTCTAAAAAATTTTAAAAAAATCAATGATTTTTACAATAAAATTGTATTTAAATTCCTCGAACAGATTAAAATATTTTCAAAAATAATCAAATTTTTCACTCGAATTCCATTAGTTCAACAAAATAATTAAATTTGATGTAAAAATTCTATTATTTTTATAATTGATAAAAATTTTCGCAAGATTTAAATTATTTTTAATAACTATTTAAATCTTTATTTCACAAGGCTTATTAAATTTATAAAAGTTTTAATTTAAAAATTGAGAAAAAATGAGTCTTTACAAAAATTTTTGTTAGAATTTTTGAAAATGGTCCAATTTCCGTAAATAATTTAAAAAACCTTAATTCAATTTACAATTTATTAGAAACTGTATCAAATTTAATTGAAATAAATTTTAAATTCAAAAAAATTTGATTCTACGTATAAGTTTGTTATTTTTAAATAAATCGTACTTTTGAAAAATTTGACTTAGAATTTGGACAAAGGTTTGTTATTTATTTAAAAATAGTTATCGAGTGTGAAAGCTGAAATTATAAAATTAATAGAATTTTTGATGAAATTGAACTGAAAATAATTAAATTTTAATTAAAAAAATTCATTAGGTTACTTTTAAAAAGTGGAGTTTGCAACGAATTTTATTTTAATAATAATTGAAAAATAATTCAATTTTGTACAGAGTAAAAGTAATTGAAAATTTTTTTAATAATTGAAATTTCCAAAAATACTTTTAAAAATAAGTGAATTTTTTTAAATAATTTTACTAAAATTGTTGATTTTTTCGATAGTAAGAAATTTTTTTCCATCAAATTTTTCTTCTAGAAATGAATTTTTTCGTTATTGAAATTTCCTTGAAAATTGTGTTCTAAAGAGATTAGAAAGAAATTTAAAATTCTCCCTGGAGATCAGGGAAAAACGAAATCATATTTTTCCAGCAGCAACCTTGATTATTAAAAAAGTGATAAAAATAGTCAAGCAATAGTTTTCCTCTTAAAACCTGTTTTCCGCGAAAAGTTGATTGAAAAAATTAATATAACAAATAAGGTTTAAAGGCAATTATGATATGAAAATAAATTCCACATATTTTGTTCTAGCTGATTAAATCTCCCGGATAAATTGAGATTGAAACTGTCTTGAAAAGTACAATATGAATAGTGTATACTAATAATAATAATAATAATAATAATGATACTAAGGTAATATTTATAATAAATGAGGCCTTTAATAAATTACTCAAAAAGCATTTACATCGTGCGACTTGAAAAGAGAAAAATGGGAGAATATTAATCAAAGTGTTGCATAGGTTCAATTTTAATTACTCACCTGAAAAATTCTCTCTTACACTGTATAATTAGAATGTATCTATAATATTATGAATGAATTTAATTACACTTACATCTTGTTATCACTAATTATAAAATTATTAGCTGCTTTTTACAAAGTCCACTCACTCGTTTCAAATAACATAGATATTCATGTATTAAATATTCATTTTAGAAATTAGCGAAGAAAGTTAAGAATATTCAAAAAATTTACTTCATGCCAATTATTGTTTACATTATACTAAAAGAGATAATAATATCAATAATTAGAAATCTTTTAATTTTTTTTACCCTAACCAAAACTGTTTTCGAGCGTAATAGAAAAAAAATAGTAATAATTTTAATTAGACTAATAATAAATGATAATGAAAAATGTTTAAGAAATAGTAGTAAAAATAATAAAATAAAATAAAATTATTATTATTATTATTAAATTAAATTTTTTAGTAGCAATGAATTAGTGAAAGAAATTAAAATTTACCGCGCAGAATTTATTTATAGCTGAAATAATTTGAACAATTTAATTAATATTCGTGTGTGAATTTCAGGAGCATCGGCGGGCGATGAGGATACTGAGGATGAATTGGAGTACGGTGGTGATCCAAGAGCTACGACATTACCGAGGGGAATGCAACCAGCGGCATCAGCAACGGCTGCAACGAATTCTCTACCTCGTTTACCGGCCTCGACAATTTCAGTGGGGCAAACGTCGAATTCACCAATGCACAAGGCTCACAGCGTTTATCATTTTCTGCCGCAACACACGAGTGTTAAATCAGCGAGATATCGACCACCAGGTTTTGCAAGGAACAGTGGTGCTTCTGGACCAAAACGAGCAGTCAGCGCACCGGGACTTCAACTCACCGGCTCGCAGGTATCATCAGCGAAACGCGAGAATCGATCCAGGCGACAGCAAACAATCTCTATAAACAGTGGTGAGAAAAATCATTTTTTAAACTTTTTAATTAACGAAAATAATAATAAGATTGTAATTTTTCGAAAACTCGATAAAGGAACGAAATATTTTTTCAACCATATTATTTTGGTTAGAAAATATGAATTTCAGAATGAAAGAAAGAAACTAAATTCGTTCAGAACTTTAGGAACAGTAAAAATAATAATAGCGACGATAAATTAATTAGTATTTTTAATTAATTACTAATCAAGCGTTTTTTTTCAAGAGTGGGAAAAAAATATTCGAACGAACCGAAAATTATATAGGATTATTATCTACAGTAACGGTGAAAAATTACTATTTTCATCAGTTTATTAGACACGTGAGAGAAATTCAAAAATGGACATGATTATCCCACGCACGATTGATTGAACGGTTTTTTTTTGTAGGAAAATAGCAAAAAAAAAAAAAAAAAATTGGCACGACAAGTGAGATTTTGTCGACGATAATGTTCCCTTGGAAGATTTTCCTTTTCTCTTTTGTATTCAGCAAGTATAGAAAGTAAGTTGCATTTGAAAGCACAGAGATTATCTTGTTTAACAGTTAAATCATCCTACTTAAGAATTATCTTTCCGCGGTTTTATTATTCTTGACGAGGAGAATCAATAAAACCGCGTGTATAAAGATATCCGTGTGTCGTGAGCACGCGCTTACCTATTTAATCGCACGTGTTCATTTCTCATGTGCTCGAAATTACGAGAAAACTTTCAATGAACGCAGAAATCTTTTTTTCTGGCATTTACATATTTTTAATTATGAAAAAAATTATTACAAAAATAATTTAATGACATTCTTCGGAAGAATTCGATTATTTTCAAAACAATTTTAATAAATTCTTCAAAGAAATTCAATTATTTTTAGAATTAACAAAATTCTTCTCAGGAATTCAATTATTTTTAGTGAAATGTTAATAAATTTTTTGTAGCAATTCAATTGCTTTTAGAAGTATTTAAAATTTTCGCAAGAATTCAATTATTTTTATAAATAAAACAATTCTTTTCTAGAATTCAATTATTTTCAATACAATTTTAATAAATTGTTCGAAATAATTCAGATATTTTAAAAAATATTGAAATTCTTTTCTGGAATTCAATTACTTTCAATACAATTTTAATAAATTGTGCGAAATAATTCAATTATTTTTAGAAATAATAAAATTCTTCTCAGGAATTCAATTATTTTAAGTGAAATGTTAATAAATTTTTTGTAGCAATTCAATTATTTTTAGAAGTATCTAGATTTTTTGCAAGAATTCAATTATTTTTATAAATAATACAATTCTTTTCTAGAATTCAATTATTTTCAATACAATTTTAATAAATTGTTTGAATCAATTCAGATATTTTAAAAAATATTGAAATTCTTTTCTGGAATTCAATTACTTTCAATACAATTTTAATAAATTGTTCGAAATAATTTAATTATTTTTAGAAATAATAAAATTCTTCTCAGGAATTCAATTATTTTTAGAAGTATCTAGATTTTTTGCAAGAATTCAATTATTTTTATAAATAATACAATTCTATTCTAGAATTAAATTATTTTCAATACAATTTTAATAAATTGTTCAGACAAATTTATTTATTTTTAGAATTAATAAAATTCTTCTCAGGAATTCAATTATTTTAAGTGAAATTTTAATAAATTATTTGTAGCAATTCAATTATTTTTACAAGTATCTAAATTTGTTCGCAAGAATTTAATTATTTTTATAAATAATACAATTCTATTCTAGAATTCAATTATTTTAGTAAATTTTGAACAAAATTTTTAAAATAATTTATTTCTCTATAAATAATTTTAAATCAAAATATTAAAATCATTCATTTATATTATTAACAAAATCGATTATATAATTGCAAGATTAGACATTTTTTGAAAGAATTTAATTATTTTCAAAATTTTTCCATAAAATTTATGGAATTAATTAAATTATTTTAAAAATTGTATAAAATTCTCAGAAGAAATTAAATCATTTTCTAAACATTTGAATGAAATACAGACTAAATATTTCATTTAATTGAAAAGGAAATTAATTGACAACTTGAAAATTAATTCTAATAATTATGTACTAATTTAGTAAAGTAAATAATTTAAAAAAATGAACAATAACATATCATTAAAAGAATTTATTAACAATTACTAGGAAAAAAGTTCCAGGAAGAAAATATTTAGAACATTTTTACATAATAATGAATAGTAGAAAATAAACTAAAATAAATAATGAAACAATAAGAAAATAATAAATAAATATGAAAATAATAGTCAATAATAAAGTAAATAATAAAGAAAATGATAAACAATTATTCAAAAGATACAAATAAATAAATCAACAATAATGAAATAAATAATGAAACAAACAATTTGAAAAGATTAATTTATTTAAAAATTTATATACAGAAATTTAGATTTTTATTTTATAATTGTTATTTATTACCATAAATAATTACATTGCAGAATTAATTATATATTAATGAATTATTACCATCAGTTAATTATATTTTGAATAAATTAATTAGACTTTCAATTGAAGATGAAATTTCAACGGTCTCGAGAGATAAGTCTCGCAACCAATAAAGAGCACGTGAATGTGTTGTGAAACTTTTATTGTTTCCAGAATTTCTATAGATTTTTTTTAATCCTCTTAATTACGAAAAGAAAAACAGTTATGTCACATTATTTCCAAAATAAATTTTCTTTCTATTCATTTATTATATCATACTTTTTTAATTTCTAATTATTTCAATGAAATAAATGAAAAAAACGATAAATAAATAAATAACGATTTAAATAATTACGGTTGAAATTAATGAAAAATAAATTATAATTTATTAATTATTAGAAATAATCGTCAAAACTAAATAATAGAATTTAAATAAAAACTGAACTGTAATTCCAAATAACAACTAAATGATAAAATTGAAATAAAAACTAATTGTAAATTTGTTTTAAAATACAGTAGAAATAAGAAATTAATAGAAAAAATAGTATTTTTATTTTCTACTAATATGAGAAAAATTAATAAATGTTTGCCGTAGGAAACAAAGATCTTAATGGTAATAATGAATAAATAAATTAATCGCTTTTTCAAATATAATGCACGATGTGAATTTTCCGCATGCTGTGATGAAAAATAGAGATAATAGAGATATTTTCTTGCCAATCGAGTTCCACCGAGAGATTATCGATATTCTCCTATTTTATTTCAAATCTACCAGCTTGCTTAAGTAAAATTACTCTCGTTTAATGATTTATCGATCCAATTTACTGGATTAATACGGTGATTATAATTTCATCATCCTTCTAAAACTCAATTACGATTTCAAATTGTCCTGTTACGCGTTGTTGAAATTACAAGTTTCATTATTATCATTTTAGATCGTGTGAAAAATGTATTTCTATTTTTTCTCTTTTTTTTGCTTTTCTAATTTTTGTTGTGAGAAATAATGTAAGGGACATTATTTGTTTCCCACCCACGTTTGACTGTTGACTTATGGAATGAATCACATTTTTTTTCGCCTAGACTCGAAAAAAAGGAAATTTTATCTCCGAAGTCCTGAGACGATCAATAATCAGAGAAATGGGTGCGTCTATATGAAAAAAGTTATATGGCAAGAAGGGGAAAATTCTTTGATACTTTTTTCTAGATTTTGATTTCATAGAAATTTTTATATAGAGAAAAAGTAATTTTATAGTTTATTAATGTAGAATTAAATAGAAAATAGAATCGAAAATGTAGATATCTTTTTTTTATTTGGTTAAAGGGGGATTAGAGTTTTTTAACTGTTTCATAATATTTATTCTTTGTACTCCTGTTGTTTATTTATTCAAATTATTCGAATCACGAACAAATCATTTCTCATGAAAATTATTTTTGCAAATTCAGAAGAAATGACTTAATGAATGAAAAAAAGATTGTTTCTAGTTTTTAATGCAAATGTTTTATGCATTCGTTAGTCACAGTCACGTAAGAAACATCCGGATTATATTTTTTTCATGAAATTATTATATCCGCTAGCAAAATTGAATTTCCCTCTAGATCTCATATTTCAGATTCGCAGTACAATTTTTTATTTTCTGAAAATTTAGACTCTTTGAGATTAAACAAAATTATACAATCAGTTAATTTTAATCTTTTCTTTTTTTATTCTTCTTTCATTTTTTTCCCTTTTATTTGTTATTTATTTGGTTTATTTGTTATTTATTGTAATTTATTTGTTTTTATTTTCATTATTTTCATTATTTTTATTATTTTAGTTTAATTTTCCTACAGATATAATTAATTAACATGTTGTGTTTTTACATTTTTCTTTACTATTTTTAATTCTAAAATGAAAAAAAATCTGTTAAAATCAGAAATTAAAATCCTGAAGTAAAATTTCTTTACGTGGATAGAAAAAATTACGAACAGGTAAAAAAACGAACTTTAACGTGAATTAATAATTCTTCTTTTTTCACAAATTTTGAATATAAATTATATATATGTAAATTTACGTGTTTTAAAATTGAATATGATTATAAAAGTACACTCTTGTACAATAAATTATCATTTAATGTACGTTCACTTTGTGACGCATGGATAATTTTGCGTTTGGTGAAGAACTGTTTTCACTCGTGGGCACGTAAAGAAAAGTAAGAACAAAGGAATTAAAGAACTTCCCCCACGCGATTTTTAACCTCTAGTGTGAAGATAAAATTATTATATAGAAGCAATTCACTATGGGAATAGTTTTTACAGTGTAAATACTATGACATTAATTCATATTTATTTGCCAGACTATTCTACACTTTATAATGTGGGAAATAAACATAAATATAAAGAATACTTCTTGCCACAACTTTTCATTTTCGCGAAGTGAATATTCCGGTTCGGATGCGAAAGTCAAAAGTTTACTTTTATTTCACGAAAATGTTGCCTGTCCTCTTCGCTTACTATTCTTATAATTTTTTGTATTTCCTTTACTATTTTTTTCTTCTTTTTTTCTTTTCACTTTATTTGACTTTTTTATTCTGTCTTATTTTATTCTTTTTATTTTTTCCTTTTTTTCTTTTAGTTTTATTCTTTTCTAATTTTATTCTTTTTGGTTTTATTCTTTTTTGTTTTATTCTTTTCTCATTTTATTCTAGTTTATTCTTTCCTTATTTTATTCTTTTCTTATCTTATTCTTTCCTGAATTTATTTTTTTTATTCTTTCCTTATTTTATTCTTTTCTGATTTTATTTTTTTATTTTACTCCTTTCTTATTTTATTCTCTTTTAATTTATTCTTCTTTTTTACTATATTCATTTCTTATTTTTTTCTTTTAGACAAATTAAAATAGTGTAAATTTTTATTTATTTTAATTTTTTTATTCATTATTTACTTTCTACTGTAACTTTGAGGTGGGTTTTTTTATATTTATTTAGTTTTTTAGTTTTGTTATTTGTAACTTCTATTCCTTCATTATTGCGAGACTTTTATGAGCTATAAAATATTAAGAAATTTTCTTACAAAATATATATTATTGACACTTCATTTACTTCCGAGTCAGTTTACGTTGATAAAACAGCTAAATAAACGTTTTTTTTTTGTTGAGCAATAGTATTGAACTCGTTGATTTTGCAATTAACATAAATATGAATAATTTTGCTTCGAATTTAGTCAGTATTATTTTGTGTTTATTTTTCAATTTAAAATTAATGTAGTTGACAGAATATACAAAAAAATATGTTCTTACTTTTTCTACGAAAATTAATTTTCTTAATTCTTTTATTTCTTGGTGCTACGATTTCGTTTTTTCACTTATTACAGTTTTTTTATTTATTATAATTTTTTATTTTATTATTATTATTATTATTATTTATATTATTATTATTATTATTTATATTATTATTATTATTATTATTATTATTATTATTATTATTATTATTATTATTATTATTATTATTATTTTTGTTCTTTTATTTTAATTGTTAACTTTTTGTGACTTAAAAAATGTTATATTTTTTCATTATTATTATTTTTATTTTTTTATTTTAATGGTAAAATTCTAGTGATTTTTACAATTTAATTTTTAATTTATTTTTTATTATTTATGTTTATATTTTTTACATTATTTATTTCTGACTTTATGTTTATTTTTGCTTTATTTAACGTTCCTATAAAATTCCAAACGTTGAAATGAAGGAAAATTTATTTCTTCCTTAAATTAAAATCTCAGTACAATAATTTTGCCCCACGAATCAAAAGATCAAAACAATTAATTAAAATATTTCTAAATGCAGAAGAAAATTGCTATAAAAAATTAAAAACTTAAATTTTAATTTTTCATTACAATGAATTGTGTATGAAAATATTTCTAAAGCACAATATTTCGTTTCTTTTGTTCGAATTTTTTTTAAATTGTAGAAAAAAGAACGTTCAAAACTTGTGGATTTTTTTTACGATTAATTGTAAAATTCCTTTGAATTTTTTAATTGCAATAAAGTGGCGTTTATACCAAATTTGCTAAACTCGTCTTTGGTTTATCGCATTTTAAAAATTTTTTTCTTGTTTTTGTTTTAAAATTATAAATGTCGAATGCAATAAAGGTTTGAATGATTCTTGGAGCGAATTGACAAGAATGCAGGTTGCTACACTGTAGTGCCAATTAAAAGGAAAAGAAGTTCATATAAGACTTTCGCGACTGAGTCACTATTTATGTGTCCCGGATATGGTGTCTTACACGTTTTTTTCACTTTTTTTCTCTAGCAAAAAAATTTTTACACAGAGAAAAAAAGAGTTTTTCATTTTATTTTTCTCTTTTTTTTTAATATACAAAAGAAAAATATCTGATTATAGTATTCAAGAAAGTTTTACATAATAATTATGCATTAGCAAGTTTACAGTTTCGTAATATTCGCACTACTCCCGTGAAGGAAGGAAAATATAAACACTAGGTTCAAGTTTTGCGCATAATTAAATTTTACCTTAGTGTTACAAAATTAACGAAAAATTTATTTTTTACCTCGAATCTTTTTTCAGGGAGTTTATTTTTTAATTCTGGAGGAAAGGGTATTTTTTTCTTTTTTAGGAATGTTTCTTTGGCTTTATTGTTTTCTTTTCTTTTTAGTATAATTTTTGAGACAATATTTTCTTTTGAAACGGTTTATTTGAATATTTATCATTTTTCTCTTTCTTTTTTTTTAGTTATGCTGCAGTTGCGGTGAATTGAAAACTTGTTTTCTTTATGCACTATTGTTCTCCTCATGAGTCGACTCACGTGAATAAATAGAGATTCCAGCTTAGGCTAATATCATCCTCAGAATTCTTATTTGAATCTTTTACACCTCTCACCTTGACACACATTTTCTTGACTAGAGGTTGCAGTACATTCTCTATAAGTGGAGTTAAAAATCTCCTCATTTTTTACTGTCACTCATCATTCATACGTATAGAAATATTCAATTAAAAACAAGTATTTAGAAAATGTGAAAGAGAAAATTTTCCTCCTTGAATAGAATACAAATTTCTTTACGGTTAACTTTGACAGTTTTGTTTATGAAAATATGATTAATGGAAAAATGATTCTATAAAAACTGTTTTTACGAATTTTACCAAAGATTTTTTTTAATTTTTGAAATCAGAATAATGAATATTTATTCTTCTTTGATTTTTGATATTTGATTATGTAAATGTTTAATTATATCAACATTTTTTTGTCCGTTATCCGAAAATTATATGTAACCTTGAAAAAAAAATGATAAATGTCGTCATCTCATCGTCGAAGAGCGGAAACAAACTTATCGCAGCCGATTAGGAAATGGCTGTACTAGCTTGTTTAGTGTCAGAGAAAATATTCTTTATAATTATTTTTCACATTGTCCTGCGAGTGAAAAATCGGTCACCGTCGCGTATACTTGGCAAGCGAGAAAAATCTATAATAAAAACAGCACGATATATATAATTGCTGCAATGGAATTCCTTTCGTTTCAAAGTTAGTAGCAAAGAGATCTCTTCTTTTCTTTGACAAGAAATTGACGTTCCTTTTTGCTTCTAAATAAAAAGAAGAAAAAAAAAAGAAAAAATTACGAAATTTCCAACTGAATGTAAAATGTCGAGCAACTCACGATACATGACATTCAATCCAACGAACCGTTTTTCCCAACCCACTGAAGAAGTGGCGCAACGCTTGACTTCCGTTTGGCTCCTGGAATCTTGTTGTGGAAGCTGTTGCTGTCCATGGAAACGTCGCACATCAAAAAAGTCCAATGATAAATTCAAAGACACGAGGAGTGAAGAAAATGACAATTCTCGAGTTATTAATGACAATGACGATTTGGCACAGAACATTGAATTAAATTCCTATCATCAGCCTCTTAATATAATTAAAAATTCAAATCAAGAAAAAAATTTTGCGAGTGATTCTAGTGACGATTATCAAGAAAATAAATATAATTCTAGTGAAGATGATGAAGAAGTAGAAAAAGAACGAAATAGTGGCACAAAAGAAGAATTATTAACAAAAAATTTTGAATCAAAAGAAAATAAGTCGGACGAGATGTCAGTTTCAAAAAAATTTGATTCTATTTTCAAAACAAATAAAAAATTTCTAAGAAAGTTTTCCCTCGACATAGGCAATGAGAAGCAGAAAAATGTGCCAATTTTTCGAAAATACTCCCTTGCCGATGATGTCGAACCCAATGGTTCTCCGATATTTAAAAGATGCGTTAGTTTCAAACATAAAAAACAAAATAGTGAGAATAGTTCGAATTTCATGACTGAAAGTGAAATAGACGAAAACGAAGAGATTGGGAATAGTGCCGAAAAAGTGAGAAATAAAATTAAAGAAATGAAAAATAAAAGAGAAGAAGTAAAAAACAATGACGAAGAGTTCGAAAATAAACTCGAAGATCTAAAGGAAGAAAACAGTAGTGAAGACGAGGAGACAAAAGGTTTATTTGACAGTGACACTGACAGTGAGGACTATAAGGATTTTTTTGAATTTGCCGACAATTTGTCTTTCGATGATTTCAATAGTCAACAAGACGATAGAAAATTAAGCACTGAAAAAAGAAATTCAAGGATGAAAATTTTACCGAAAAACGGAATTCTTTCGGTATTGCCTAATGTTCAGGAAATTGAGGAAGAAATTGGGAATTCGAGTGGTATTATATATTTTTATACGATTCTGACCTCGTGAA
This sequence comes from Leptopilina drosophilae, assembly GCA_032873175.1. NCBI lineage: Eukaryota > Metazoa > Arthropoda > Insecta > Hymenoptera > Figitidae > Leptopilina > Leptopilina drosophilae. The sequence goes on from CM065481.1 coordinate 18,547,876, forward strand.
TATTTGTTTCCCTCAAAAAAATTAAAAAAGTAGCTAAAATTCGAAACAAAAATTTTTTTTTCTTTGAATTAACATTTTTAATTCAATTTTACGTAAAGTAACCAAAAAAATTAATTATAAGTTTCTAAGTATTTACCTAGAATTTTTATTTTTTACAACAATCTGTAATATCTGAAAATATTTGCGTAGAGAAAAATATTTCGTTCAATCGAACGTTCACTATTTTTTTTTCGAACGTTCATATATCATTTAAAAGTTGAATTACATTTTCCTAGAATTATAGAATAAATAAAAAAATATTCATAAATATTTATACAGCGAAACAGAATAAAAAATGGGAGAAAAGTATTTTTTAAAAATATCTTCTCTCGTTAGTAGGAAGCAGAGCGCAGATAATAAATGAAATATTTAAAAAATTGTATTATTTAATTACATCAGATCAGAATTATCAGATTTGAAATAAATTTTCTATTTTAAGTTTAAAACAATAATTTACGATATTATACTATTTTAATTATTAATATATATTAATTATCGTTATTATTTTATTAACACATTTATTTAAAAAAAATAGTTTTAATAATAAGAGGAAAAAGAAAATTGTTTAATTGTGTAAAACTACAAACTGTGAAATGAAATATGATAAAAATGATTAATTTGTTCTCTAACGCAATGTGAGATATTTATTAAGCGTTTTCACTTTGATTACAGATGACGGGAGCAGTTTATCTGAAGCTTGCAGTACGCCTATTATTGGAGCAGGATCAAGAACAATATCCAGCCATGCGGTTATGGACATGGACGATATCGATCGCAACTTACATTCTGGACATCTTGCTACAAGAGCTTCACTCTCGAGCTTAGGGGTGAGTGTCCCTTTCAAACACTCTTTTTTCTTTTTCTTTTCCTTTAAAAAAAAGGAAACAAAACGAGGAAAATCATCGTACAGTTTCAATTTTATGCTGTTAAAATTAAATTCTCTTATAAAGGAATTAAAAAAAAAATGTTTTCGATTAAAAACAAAAAGGTTACTTGGATTAATTGATCTTTTAATTAAGTAATTAATTAATCAACTAGCAAATGCTGCGTTAGAAATATTCAACTTATTATTATGCAGATTACAAAAAATTTTAGTTGCAAAAATACAACTTTAATTTTTGAATAATCTCAGATTAAATCTCAGATTAAATTTACTTATGTGTTTAGGTAATTAATTATTATTGATTATTATTTTCTACAATTTTCATAAATTTCTTCCGAAGCAATGAATTATTTTCCTAAATAATAACATTCTTTGAAAGAATTCAATTACTTTTATAAATAGTAAAATTCTTTTCAAAAATTAAAATATTTTTACAAATATACTAATGTTCTTCGCAGAAATTAAATGATTATTTTTACAAATAATAAAATTCTACGCAGAAATTAAATTATTTTCAATTTCAATACAATGTTAATAAAATTTAATAATCAAATTTTTAATTATAATTATTAACGAATACGATTATTTTAAAAAGTTAAAAAATTCTTTGTTGGATTCGATCATTTTCAAAATGATTTCATTCTTACTTTCAAAATTTGCTTTCACAAATTAAATGAAAATTCTTAATTTCTTAAAAACTATAATTTTTTTTCTTATGGTTATTCATTAAATTTAATTATTTAAACAACTCGTATAGTAAATGCCAAAATATTTCTAACAGCAACTTGAATTAAAATTCAAAATTTATTTCAATAAAAGTTGGCAAAATTTTCAATTGTTTCAATTTTTTAAAATTATTTTCGGAAATAGAAGTATTTTTAAAAAATTTTAGTTTCATTTTTTCAAGAAACAATTTTACGAAATTTGTGAATTAAATTTTTCAAAACTTTAATACTTTTTGTTAAACAAAAATTTAAAAACTTATTCATATTTATTTTTCCCAAAGAATTAAAATTTCAAATAATTTCAATGAAAAACCTCATGAAATATAATTATTCATAAAATTTGCAACTTTAATTCATCCAAAATTCTTTTTTTTCGAATTTTTGAATAAAATTATTGAAAAACTGTAATAATTTTTTAAAATAAAAATTTTAGAGATCTTTAAACTTTTGGTTCCCTTAAATTTTCAATGAATTTAATATTTAAAAACCTTTTAAAAATTAATTAATTCATAAAATTTCTATTATAACGGTTTAAATATTCAATTATGTTTTTAAATTTGAACTGAAATTTTTGTTAAATCAATTCCTATGAGAATTCAACTACGAGAATTGAATTATTAAAATAAAATAATTTTGGTAAATTCATAAAATGATATAATTTCAAAATTATAATTATATTTGAAGACAATTTTTAAAATGAGAAAAATAACATTCTCTAAAATATAAAATTTTACAGAATTTCCAATTGTTTCAATTTGTTAAAATTATTATTGTTTATTATTATTATTTTTTTTTAAACTTAAAGAAATTCTTTAAAAAAGAGTTTAATTATTTACAAAATTTCTAATAAAATTGTTTAAGAGAATTTAATTTTCTATCATTCATTTTAATAACATTTAATAGCAAACTTATTAATTACAATTATTAACTAAATTGATTAAAAATTAAAGAAATTTTTTCAAAGAATTCAATTATTATCAAAATCTTTAATAGTATTGAATATTCGGAAGAATTGAATTGAATCTTTAAGTTTTAATAAAATTCCATAATCAAATGTTTTATTTCAATTATTAACAAACACGATTATTTTAAAACTTATTTTAAAAACTTGAAAGAAATTATTCATAAAATGAAATAGTTTATACTTTTAATTAATAATTAATGATTATTATTAAAGAAAATCGATTATTTGGAAAAAAAATTCTTTATAAAATTTCAATTACGATTTTTAAAAATTTTAATAAAATAAAAAATAAAATTTTTTATGATATATAATATATCTAACGGGAAATATTAATATTAATAATAACATGAAATAATTACCTATAAAATATAATTAGCAAGTGAAAATATTATGTATAAATAATTTTATACTATTTATTATCTGGTTTATAAATGAATAACGATGACCTCTTTTTTATCATTTTATGGAGATTTTACAATTTTGGATACAAAATAAAAGATACGGAGAGGCCTGTCGATACCTCGTGCACCATAAATGTTTTATGGTAAAATAATATCTCAAATTTCACGATAGAATATCAAACAGTAAATTTGTTATCGCTTTTTAGTGCGTACAATAAAAGTATAATAATAGATTATTTTCTAGTAGTAGATTTTTAGTGTAAAATGCTAATGATAGAAAAGTTTTTTTTCAAATACCTTCAAGTATGTAGTTTGAAAATTTGTTTAAAAATAATATATTATTTATGAAAATATTCTATTTATACGAAAATATTTCGTAATAAAAACAAAAGGGGAATTCACTTAGTATGTAAATTAATCGGGTATTAATTGAATTTATTACGCTATTTACTTTCTTTTTTTTATGGTTATGGAAAAATTTTAATATCCCTCTGCATTGTGCTTTGAAACCCGGTATGTGATAATTTTTTTTTGTCTAGTTTAAAGAAAAGAAAAGAAGATTTTGGTTTTGAAAAATAATTACGTTAATTTACCAAGTATGTTAATGTTCCTTAAATATATTTTATTTATTAGTTTGTTAAAATTAATGTTAAATTAATGTTGATAAAATGTTAAATTAATTTTTTTCATTTTTTATTTTAGGCGAGATCGGATTCCATGGCTTCGGTGTATAGTGGAGCGGGCGAAGGAAGATGGTGTGGTTCGGTGGCTGTTCGTGGAGAGGTTGAATTTTCTCTTCAATATGATTACAAGCAACTTACATTTGAGGTTCACGTGACTCAGTGTCGAGATTTGGCACCAGTTGACGTCAAACGTAATCGTTCCGATCCGTACGTTGAATTATTCATTACACGTTGAACAAATTTGCCAAAGTAGTTGACATATTTTTTCTTTTATTATTATTATTAAATATTTTTTTGCAAATTTTGCAGGTACGTTAAAGTCTACCTTCTGCCCGACAAATCCAAGAGCGGAAAACGCAAGACCAAAGTGAAAAAGCATACTTTGAATCCTGTCTTCGACGAGACGTTAAAGGTGTGTTTTCAGACTCTTTCAATTTTTTATTTTCTATTTTTTTATTTCATTACTTACTTTCTATTGTAAATTTGCGGCGGTTTTTCTTTATTTTCTAGTTTTGTTATTTGTACCTATTTTCTATTTCTATTGTTTCTGATTTAAATTTTAAAAATTATTATTAAAACTATTATTATAATTTCAATTTAGATTTTTTATTATTTATTTAGAAATATAATTTGTGGAATTTATTAAAATATTATTTGCATTTTCTTAATAACTGGATTAAAATTATTTTCTTATAAAAAGGCCTAAAAATCCTATTTCATTGATTTTTTTTTATTGCTTCCTCATAGGATTGAATTTTTTATTTATAGTAAAATTCATTTATTCCTTTCAGTTTCACATGAGTCTCAATGGTCTGGAGACGAGGACTTTGTGGTTAACTGTTTGGCACTCGGATATGTTTGGTCGAAACGATTTTCTCGGCGAAGTTCGAATGCCCTTGGAAAATAAAATTTTCGATGATCCACGACCACAGTGGTATCCACTCCAGGAACGGGTTAGTCTGAGTTATTAATAATTTTTGTATTAAAGGCTACGACAAAAACAATAATAATAATGAGTTTTTAATTTTATTTTTGCTACTTTTTTTTTAGACTGAACCCTTCGACGACCCAATCGCTTACAAGGGCGAGGTTATTGTCGGATTGAAATTCGTCCCACCGGATCCCGCTCAACAGGAACGAGATCGTGAAATGGGAGCCGATTATCGTGGCAAAATGAGGAAAAACTGGAGTCGAGGCGCTCTTCATGTTCTTGTGAAAGAGGCGAGGAATCTTCAGACACGAGCTAAGCACACCGGCTCCTGTGATCCATTTTGCAAGAGGTGGGAGAATTTACTTTTTGAAAACTTAATATTTTTTTTAAACAAGCCAAAAAATCTAAAAAGCATTTTCTTATTTTCATTGCAGGAAATTTTATTTTTTTCTTAATGAAGAAGTATTTTTTCTAAATGAAAAAGAAATACTTTTTCTAAACTAAAAGAAATTTCCATTTGGTAGTGTTTTTTTTAAACAAAGAAATTGTTTTTTTTTCAGTTACCTTCTGCCAGACAAAGGACGTTCTGGAAAGCAGAAAACTGGAGTGGTGCGACGATCAGGCGGCTCACCCGTTTGGAATCATACGTTTATTTATAAAGACGTGAGTCTTCAGGAGTTGGCTGAACGAGGTCTTGAACTCACTGTTTGGGACCACGATCGTATCGCGAGTAATGAGTTCTTAGGTGGCGTACGATTTAATCTCGGCACTGGTAAGTTCTCAGAGGCAAAACAATAACAGGATTTCTAGTCAGTTTTTTTTTCTCTATATTCTACCGAACATTTTTATTTAGCATTCACAGTCGCAAAAACCACGGCAGACGGCTGATAAGATAATTGTTTTTTTGTAGAGAAACCGTTGAAACTTATAATTCATACAAAAGCAATTTTTTCGGGTATATATTTTTGCTTCTTTTTTTAAAGTCTTTTACAGTTTCTTGCTGTAAATACACTATTTGATAGTTATTTTGAAACAAAGTTTTTAGTTACAGTTTTCTTTGTAGACATAATAATGTTAATAGAAATTAATTGCAGTCTTTTTTGTTACAATATTAATTTTTTCGGTAGTTTTTACTCTCAGTATTTAAAATAGATCAGGTTTTTTTATTCTATTATTATTTTTTACTTTAGATTATATTTTTTTTCTTCATTATGATTTTTTTTTCATTATGATTTTTTCCTTTATTGTTTTACTTTATTATTTTTCCTTTATTGTTTTACTTTATTATTATTTTCCACTTTATTTCTATTTTTTACTTTATTATTTTTTACTTTATTATTTTTTATTTTATTACCTTTTTAATATATTAAATTTTGTTTCCCTCTAGGAAAACATTATGGAAAACTAGTCGATTGGATGGATGCAACGGGACGTGAATTGTCCCTCTGGCAAAGTATGTTGGAGAGGCCGAACTTTTGGGTCGAGGGAGCAGTAACATTGAGACCTAATCTTCACAATCATGGAAAAAGCGGCTCCTTCTAAGACTGTGCATTCATTATATCAACGAAATTTCGGGCAAGAGTGCATTAATTTTATTAAATTAGGTAAAAATGAAACAAAAAGATTTTGAGTAAAAAACAAAAGCAAACCAATAATGTCAATGTCCTCTTCACAAAATACGTTTTTTATATACGAAAAATATTCTGCATTGCCGATAGAATTTTACATGGAAACTAGTGCCTTCCGGATTATTCGACCAATATTGCGCGATGCCCTAGAATTTTTTGATATCCTCGATCTCCAGTGAAAAGAATTACTCTTTCCTTTCATCGTTATAAAAGGTAAATTCATATTTATAATTTTTTTTTACAATTTGAAAACATCGACTAATGAATCTATTTACAGAAAATACATTCATCAGTTCTTGTTTTTTTCTTCTTTATTCAAAAAAAACTACTTATTTCAAAGAAAAGTTAAATTTTGTCTAAAATTTATTTATCTAAAATTTAACTTTTTAAAATAATGTTTAATATTGTTGTTATTAATATTTTTGATTAAAAGTTAAACTCAAACAAGAAATCAAAGAAAATAAAATGAAAATTAAGAGATAAATTAAATTTATCAATAAAAGTTTTTTTCTCTATTTCTACAAGAAAAGAGTTTCTTTCACCGGGGAGTAGACTTTGTTCTTTAAAAAAGTAATTAAAGTATAAGCTTTTAGGAGATATTTATAAATATTCATGATACGAAATGAAATAAAACATTTGTGATGTTTATTTTGATTTATTAACGATAATAAAACATCGGGCAATGCAATAAAATGCCACATCTATATTAGATAAAAATATAATCGTTTGAAATGAAATCAAGAAAAAAACTAGCCAATAGGATAATATACGAATTTTTTATGCGATGAGAATAGCTCTGGAAATTTCTAACAATATACACCAAGGAAATATCAATTTTTTTTTATTAATTAAAATCATTAAGAACAATTATAAAAAAAGTTCTTCTAGGAATTGTGAAAAAAAAACTGTGTTATAGAATAACTTGTGCCAATTGTATACTGAGAACCAAACATTTTTTTATGTGAATAATTACCAAAAAAAAATTTCCACATGTGTATTGATAGATATTTCTCAATATTCAAAATAAAAAAAAACGAAATTTCGTTTCAATATGTCAAAAATTCAAGCAGAGCTTTTTTTAACATAGAGAAAAAATTTTCTAGCTGAGATAAATGTGAATGTGTGTTGAATATTTTGATTCTACGTGGCCAATGGGAATTTTTTTTTTCACTCGATTAATGTGAAATTTACATCACAAAATCTGTGTGTGAAAAAAATGAAAAATAAACTGTTCTCGTTAATTAATTAAAAATAAAAGTGGACAGTTTTCTCTCAGAATGAGAAAAAGACATGCTTCCATTTTGTACGTTATATAGAAAAATGAAAAGAAAAAAAATCATTCTCTCTTTAAAATAACACATTGTTATTCAAGAGACTTAAATCATTGTATTTAAAAACAAACTATTTAAATACGCTGGATTTTCTTTTTAAAATAGATTTATTTATAATATAAAATAGATATACATATAAAATTATTATCCATATACAAATTGTTGTATACTTCTTAAAAGTAGTAAAAAAAAGACATCGTAGTTAAGAAATATTGATAAAAAATAAAATTGATAAATAATTCGTGAAAAAAAACAAGTATTTAATAACAATAGTACTTAAATTTGCAGAGAACAAACGAAAAATGCAAGGCTGAGTCGATAAAAAAAAATTAGTACCTTAATTAAAAATATTGTACTTAATTATTGCGTTGATTCCTTCAATTTAAGGAATGCAGATATCAGTTATATATAAATAATATTTGTATTTTAGAATTTATATAGATAGTTCCATTTATTGATAATTCGTTATGAATTATTCGTGAGATATTATTATCGTTTTAAAAAAAACAGGGTTGTTCGTTAAAAACGAGATAAAAAGGAAACAACTGCCTTTGATGAATTTTTAATGCGTATCAATTTTATTGATATATTTTTTTCTTAATATTGCATGTTGTACGACTTTTATCGAATATATTTGAAGTAAAAGAAGAAAAAAAAGTGAGAAAAATTCGTCGTACGCTAAATTGGAATTGTTATTTGTTATCTGTACCAAATCGTGAAAGCTCACGCCTCTATAGTACTATACATTCCTTTTATTTGTATAAAAAAAAGGATGGAATAAGATTGTTTATTTATATTCCACTTTTGTCGATGTACAATGAAAAAAAGAAATAAATCTTTTGTACCTTTAAACAGCGATGGACCATTCAGTCTTTTGAAACGATATTATTAATTAATAATAGAGCAATTCGATTGCTATTTTAATGGATTATATATTTTTTTAATATTTAATTTTTCGATTGAAAATATTTTTTCTTTCGAGTTTTCACTGGGAATTTTCGCAAACAAATTTTTCAATTATTTATTTCTTTCTGTTCTGAGAAAAAAAAGTGATAAGAAAGTAAAAAAGTAAAGTAAAAAAGTAAAAAAAGGAAAAAAAAAGTAAAACGAAAGAATAAATTAAAGTAAAACGAAAAAGTAGATTAAAGTAAAACGAAAGAATAAAGTGAAGTAAAATGAAAGAATATAGAAAGTTAAAAGAAAGAATAAAAAAAGAAAAAAAGAATAAATGTCTAAACAGAAATTCAGAAAAATATTATTAATAAGTAAAAAATCTGTTGGTAAATCGATTATTTTCTAGATATTGCAAAAAAATCTATTTTTAATAGAAATCATTCTAGTAAAGCTACTTTTTGGTAAATCTAATTGTTTGGAATATTATAAAAATAATATTGATCTTTTCTAATTGAAATGCAAGTGAAATTATGCTTTGAATGCAAATACTTGCTAATTGAGATTAATGAGCAAAAAGAAAAGAATTTCATTTTAATGATTCACAAATCATTGTTGGAAATAAATCGATTACCTTCGGAATTTTTGCCGGAGTAGCGGTACCTGCATTTTCCATAAGCTCCTGAAGCAAAAAAAAATTATTTAAAACATAAATTACATATTATTAATTTATAATTACAAAAATTACAATAATTCAATTAAAATTTACTTTAATTTCAGTAATTTTGCAGATTTTATTTCTTAATTTTTATTAAGGTATTAATATTACTTTCAAGGTTTTTTTTTACTTTAAATAAAAAATAAATTAAGTAAAATTAAAAAAAGAATTTACAGGGTTGCCACGCTTCTACCCTTTTCAAAATCCCTGACTTTTCCTGGTTTTCCAGGTTAAAAAACGGAATTTTTCCACGTTTTTAAAATTACGTTTATTATTAATAAGAAAATTATTGGAAACCTCGAGAATTCGATTATTTTCAAAAGTAACATAATTCTTCACAAAAATCCAATTATGTTTCAAAATTGTCAAAAATTTCCGTCAAAATTTAAAGAATCTTCATAAATAATAAAAAACTTTCTTCCGAAATTCAATTATTTTCAAAAATTGTAATAAAATTCTTTTCAGAATTTCAATAGTTTTTAATATAGAAAATTTTTATCAAATTTCTCGAAAAATGCAATTACTTGCGAAAATTTTATTAAAGTGTTTTAGAAGAATTCAATTATTATTTTTAAATTTATTGATTTTTAATGAAAATTCAATTTTTAGAAAAAGTTCAATTATTTAATTAAATGTTTATTTTTAGAGTGAAATAAATGAATTCTCGTAGAATTTTCAAATAAATAAATATTTTTGAATATGATAATTATTCAATCACAATCGAAAATTTTTACTGAAATTTATTTTTAAATCAATATTTATTAGAAAATTCTACAAGAAATCAATTTTTTAACTATAAAAATAAACAATTTATTAAATAATAATTGAATGTTTCTAAAAATTAAATTTTTATAATGAATTTTATCAAAATTTAATTATTTTGTTTTTTTTTACTTTTTTTCAAGAGCCAAATTTAAAAAAAATTTTAACAATAATTTGATTTTTCGAGAAATTTGATGAAAATTTTGTACATTAAAAAGAAATAAAATTCTGTCAAGAATATTAATATTTGAATTTCGGAGAAAAATGTTATTATTTATAAAGACTATTTAAAGTTTGATAAGAATTTTTGTAAATTTCCAAATATAATTAGATTTGTGAAGAATTATATTACGTTTGAAAAAAATTGAATTCTTCAGAATAATTTTATAAAAAATTTCCGTTTAAATAATTGATTGTTTCGTCAAAATTTTCTTCAAATAGCAAACATTGAAAATAATTGTGTTTAAAAAAATTTTTGAAATCAATTAAGTTTCTACGAAAAGTTTTATTAACATTATTTTGAAAAAAATTAAATTCTCACAGAAGAATTACATTGAAATTTTTGAAAATTATTTAATTCTTTGAGGAATAAATAATAAAAGATAGAAAAAAATATATAAATTTCTGAGAAGAATTTTACTTTTTCAAAAAATAATTAAATTTCTCCAACAATATGTATTTGCTTCAAAATTCAATTTTGTTTTTGTTTTTTAGCTAAAATTCTTCTATAAATACGTTATTTTTAAATAATAATTAATAAATTAATAATTTTAGAAGAATTTTACTTATTAAGGTTTTTTAAAAATCTAGATTTTTAAATTTTTTAATGAAATTCATTTAAAAATTGAAGTTTTACAAAATTTTAAATGAAAATATTTTCAAGTTCATCTACTTATAAAAATTGTAATTGCAATTATTTTAAAATTGAATTAATTTTGAAATATTCAAGTAAAATTAGTTTTTAAAAAAAATTTTCCAGGATTTCGATCAAAATTTCCTGACTTTTCCAGGTTTTTTCAATTTTTCTAAAATTCCCTGATATTTCCAGGTTTTCCAGGTTTCTAGGTTGCGTGGCAATTCTGATTTAGTAAAATACAATTATTTTTAAAATCTAATATTGAAAAAATTGTCTTTCAATTAAATTTTAACGCCATTTAAATTTAACAGAACAAACTTTGAAAAATTATTTAGAAATCTTTGATTTTTGTTTGAATTTTTTTTTTTAATAAATTGAATTAATGAAGTGACTTATTTTATTATTTTTTCGATTTAATTAGTTTTAATTCATTTAGTTGTTATTTTAAAATTTTTGTAATTATTCTTAATTTTTAATTTATTCCATTATTTGTTTTTTAAATTTATTTTGTGTAAATAGTATTTTTCTTCTCATTGTTTTTTTTTTGTTTGCAGAGAAATAAAAAATGTACCTTTGTGGTCGTATGGACCGCGTGTTGTTCGTGGCAAGGGAGTGTAATTAACATTAAAAATAGCTTCATCAAATTCGCCGACTGTCAGTGTGTCAAAACAATTTGGCGAGCTTGATCGCTCCGGAACTTTGACGGTCTTTAAATATTGTCCCCGATTTTGAGCTTCATTACGCTCCTGAAAAGACACGGGCCGTGAATCCAAAAATCGAAGAGTTTGCGGCAATGTGTAGATTGCATACAATCGATAACGTTCATAATCGTCTTCGTCATTTAATGTTGGATCCGTCAATTGATCAGGACAACCTGGATTTCCAAGTAAGCTAACGTAGCCAATTTTTGGACAGCAGTCCCGTATTTTTTGCAAAACACTGTAAATATCTGTAAGCTGAAAATTTATTTCATTTTCAAATATTTTCTTTGCTTTTTTTTATTTTTCAGTTACTATTTTTTTCTTTTTCGAAATTATTAATAAATTTATTTATTATTAAAATAAAATTATCAAAAATTAATTTCAATTTTAATTAAAAGAAAATTGTTTTTAATTGCAAAATTAAATAAATTAATAAAAAGGGGAAAATTCAAAGAAAGTAAATAAAATTCAAGTCTTAATGGTTTTAATAGATAAGATAAAAAAAACGGGTATTTTAACGGTTTCGCGATACCTTTTAATTTGGATGTCACGTGCAGTATAATTAGGAATAATATTAAACTCCAAACAAAGGTAAACGTACGTGTAACATTTTCGAAAGATTTTTTTTTATCTCTACAGACTGATAAGCAACGACCGCAACGGCGATAAAAACGAAATCCGAAGAAATAAAAATTTCTTTTGTTATTCGATTAAAAATTTAAATTTGCAATCATTTCCCGCCATTTATGTTAAATGTCGCACAATTCACAAGAAAGAAAAAAAATACCTTATTATTGTTGAGACTCAGTGTAGAAAGGTGAGGCATTATTGGCAGTGATTTTAAGTCCTTGAGATCATTATTGTCCAGAATTAATTCTTCTAATTGCGTAAAATTCTTGACAGCCGAAACTGATTTCAATTCATTGAATGATAAATCCAATCCCACACAATTACATCCGACAATTCCGAATAAACCACATGGAATTTTTTCAGCTCGTTGACCGGTGTAGCAAACCTATTAAATAGAAATCATTAAAAATCGTGAGATTATTTAATAGTTATTTGGCAAAGATTTATCGTTAACAATAGCGAGGAAAATTTTTACAACTTTGTCTGAGCGAATTGTTAAAGCACTTCGATTAAAATCCAAGTCTTTATGTTCAGCCATCTTGAAGTTTTCTACTTGTTTTATGTTGGTATTTGTCACTATACTTATAGACTTCCTGACAAATAAATTATACGATATGTTTACAGAGGTTACGATCTCTTATCCCTACTAAAAGAAAAAATAAGAATTGAAACTCGCTCTCTTTCTTATAGCGACAACATTGTCATTGTCCAATGTCTGCGGCTCGTTGGTCTAGGGGCATGATTCTCGCTTAGGGTGCGAGAGGTCCCGGGTTCGAATCCCGGACGAGCCCGTTTTTTTTGCTCTTCAAAATAGTTTTTATCGTATTTTTTTATTTTTAGAAAAATAAAAAGTATCCATCTTACTAGATTTCGAAAAAAAGTATAACCTTGATAATCTTTGATGAATTATGAAAATTCTTTTCGAAGAGATTTCTGTGTATTCAAAGTTGAAATGTTTTTGTAAGATATTTTTAGGAGAGATTAGTCATCACATTACCTGAAAACTTTTATTCCCTTCTGACTCACTTGAGATCTATAGATCATTTCAGATTCATGTTTTGAATATCATCACGTTTAGCGCCCTTTTTCAGCCAATCGGCATTTAGCTTTGTCTTTTCATTTTCTGAAAAATACAAAATGGCGTCAGTGACACATTCGAGGCTGTCAAATCAGCTTGGGATACGCCTAAAGTTTACTCTTTTTTATTTAATATTTACAAAGAAAATACAATAATATGAATACAGTGAGTGTGAAAAAAGTTTGTGACAACTAAGCTACTTATTTGAAAATTAATGGTCCATGTAAAAGTTTTCTTCTCACCTGTTTTTTTAAACTTGCTCTCTCAGTACTACTTAGCCTATATCTTGAGCATCATGACACAAGTTACTCTTTATCGATACAAAATTAAACGTTAATTGCCGACAAAATTGTAAATATTATTTTGTTTGTCATACCTCAGATCGAGGTAAACATTTAAAAAGTAATTCACACACACATTTTTCATGGATTTGAAAATTTCTTTTTGGTACGTAACACTTTCATTCTTATCTCCTGTTTTATGACATTTTACATGCTTATATGTCCCTATTTAATTTTTGCCAGAAAAAAATAATAGTAATTTTGTAAATAAATGCAGAGATGAATTGTATTGTCATTTAATTGAGAATAATTTGGATACTTTGAACTTTATGGTTATTGAATCTACATTTTAACATTTTATGTCAATTTATAATAAATCTATTCTTTTGTGAGTGACATGTGCAAATAGAAATCTGTGACTTTCATCAACGAATACATTTCGTGGGTGAACCACTTTTATCTTATTTGATTTCGCTAAAGCGGTATAATAATTGTAACTGTACTTTTATTTCGAATTGTTATTTTTTTAAAAATTGGGTCAAAGTTCTTAGAATTGCAAAAGTGTTACTTGTTTTTTGTTTATTGTTTTTTCTCTTTAATTTTAAATGACTATTTAAAAATTTAAAAACGTTAATTAATAAGAAATGTTTGTTGTGATTTTTTTGCATTTTATTTGACAATTGATTTTCATGTACAGAAGAATATAGAACAGTTGGAATTTCCAATAGAATTCATTTACAAAATAATGAAACAGAGTATTTAGATGTGAATATCTATGTTTTTAATAAAAAGTTCTATTTAAAGAGATATATATGGAACTTTAAAGAGAATGGAATGAATATAACAATGTATGATTGAAGTGTGTTCCACTTTCGTTGAATCAATATCTGAAACAGAGTAATCAAAAACAAGCGAGACCTAGTGTATTAATTTTAATATTTCTAGTCAATTATTACTCTAATGAGTGTCTATGCAATTTAATTGAAAATTCCTTTCTTTTCTATATTATTAGGTAAAATTCTTTATTTTTTAATTTAGAATTTCAGTAATAAATTCCCTTTATTATTTTTTTTGTTTTCTTTTTGAATTATTATAGCTTTATATTTACCAATTTTATTATTTTTTATAGAGCAACTATTATTTTCGATTTTATTTTCTTTCAAAAACAATTTGCTTATAATTTTTACTAATTTAACTATTTTTTTTTTTTATAGAAACTGTTTATTTTTGCTTTTATTTTGTTTTAAAAAACGAACGCAAATTGACAATGAAAAAAAAAACAATTTCATTTCGATTTATGTATCATAATTTATCATCTAAACGATATAAGGAGATTAGATTTTTTTTCTACTATTTCTTTATCCACAATTATTGCTCAATAAATTTTTTAGGGTGTCATAATTTAATTATGATTAAATGGAATTTTTTTACAGGTACAAATTAAGAAACTAATCGTGAAGGCTGTAAACTAGATTTTTCTTTTAAAAATGGAAGCAGTAGTTGAATACAACTATGTGGCTCAAGAGCCTGATGAATTGACCCTGAAAAAAGGAGACGTCATTAAAGATATCAAAATGTTACATGGAGGTTGGTGGCAAGGAACATTGAAGGATAAGCGCGGCATGTTTCCTGACAACTTTGTCAAGGTAGATGACTATATTTGCAAATAAGAAAATTTATATATTGCACAGACCATTTTCAGTTTCATCGACCTAGAATAATGTAACATTCATTTATTTACTTCGATATCATAATGTTTAACCTGTTACTTGTTACTTATCTTATCTTAACAATAGACGCAAATTCGAGGCTACAAATAACACAAAGACATGTATTACATACATTTTTTTTAAAAATATTTTCAATTCTCATTGTGAACGCGTCGGCTGTTGTATCAAAACGAGTAACAATATTTTCAATTTTTAGGTAAAGTTCATTTTTTTAAACATGTTCTATTAATTTCTTATTATCATTATTATTTGTATTAATATTATTATTATTATTATTATTATTATTATTATTATTATTATTATTATTATTATTATTATTATTATTATTACCAGGAAAAAGAAAATAAAATAACTTACTATTTTTACAGTAATTTTTCTGTAAAAATAGTAAGTTATTTTATTCTCTTCTAGACTGATAGGAATTTCTGCGCAAATAAATTTTGAAAATAATTAATAATATAAACTTTGAACGTAGCAAAATTTATTTCGGAAATTGTAAAAGTTGGCAGAAATATCAAGCAGTTTGGGTTTTAATGTGTAAATACAAAACTGGCAAAAATGTTGTGTCTATACACATTTTCAAGGGAATGAAAAAAAAATTTTTAACATAAAATTTATGAAAACTAAAACTTTTTTTCGCTATATGCTTTGAAAGATGATAACATTTAAAAAAGAATAAGATAATTTAAGTGAAAAATAACTTCTAAAATAATGAATGCTTTTTAATGATTTTGAGCTTATTTTAACGGTCATTTTCTACAGAATGAGAATAACTTACAGACATTAACCTGTAATTTTTTTCCTCTAAAATATGCAGGACGTGAAAGTTAGACAAAAAAAAACTTCTCATTCTGTAGCAAATTACCTTTAAAATAAGCTTAAGATCATTAAAAAGCGTTCATCATTTTAGAAGTTATTTTTGGAACATTTTACTAATTCCAATTCTTGTCAAATTAGTTACATTTTTTAATAAATATTAAATTAATTTCTAATAATAAGGGATTTGTAGAAAAATTTTACTTAAAAACGCTAAAAATTATTTTCAATAGTAACAAAATTCCTCACAGAAATTAAACAAATTATGATTAAAAGTTTAAAAAAATTCTCTTAAAAATTTCAAATATCTTTATAAGTTATAAAATTCTTCTACGAAATTCAATTATTTTCAAAAATAATCCCCAATTCAATGATTTTCAATGTTTACCCTATTTTAATAAAATTTTCCAAAATAATAAATTCATTTACAATTTTTTATAAATTTTTTCGCAATAATTCATTTTTTTCATAAATAACAAGGACTAATTATAGTATTTCAATTCTTTTTAATACAATTTTAATCCAATTCCTCAAAAAATGTAATTATTTTTAAAAATGTTAAAATTCGTCAAAAGAATTCAATTATAACTAATAATTTTTTTTTTTTATAAAAGTCTTTAGGAGAATTTAATTTTAACAATTGAATTCTCGTTAAATTTGTTACATAAAACTTGTAAACAGAAGTTAAAATTTAAAAAATTTTATTTCCTGTAAAAAAAAAGAAATAATAAGTATTCAAATATTTATTTAGCAAAATTATACAAGTTTTTATTAATTACATTGAAAAATCAGTGAATAATCAGGAAAAAAAAAATAAAATTTTTGTGACAATACTAAATTAAGTAAATTACTTTTGCGACTTTTTTTGTTCGTTAAAGTCGATGCGAGAACTGTAAAAATACATTTTTGTTAAAATTTTAAATATGACACTAAAATTATTGAAGTTTTGAGAACTTACAAATGATTACAGAAATTCAAAACATTTTTATAAGTAATTCAAATTCTTCGCAAAAATGCAATTATTTCAAAAAAATTTTTTAATTCTTGTCAAAATTTCAATTATTTTTATAAATAATGAAATTCTTGTCAAAATTTCAATTATTTTTATAAATAATGAAATTCTTGTCAAACTTTGAATTATTTCTATAAATAATGAAATACTTGTCAAAATTTCAATTATTTTTGTAAATAATGAAATTCTTGTCAAAATTTCAATTATTTTTATAAATAATGAAATTCTTGTCAAACTTTCAATTATTTCTATAAATAATGAAATTTTTGTCAAAATTCAATTTTCAAAAAATTTCCTCAATTCAATGATTTTCAATATCAATTTTATTCAAATTTTTAAGAAGAATTCAATTATTTAAAATAAATTTAATGAAATTCTACGCAAACATTTAATTACTTTCATAAATAAAAGAAATTTCAGAGGAATTCAATAATTTACAAAGTTTTCTATAATTTTCTTCGCAATAATTCAATAATTTTGAAAAGGTTTCAAATTAAAATCTTCGATAATCTGAAATTATTTGAATTTCATACTTTTAACTTAGAATTCTGTAAAATTAATTTTTCTGAATTTTTTTTTCAAATTACTTGAAATTTTTTATTTTTTTCTATTATATATTTAATTCATGAATTTCCGAATAATCGAAATTTTGTAAAATTAACTTGTAATCAAATGGGTTTCAAAATTCTTAAAGAACATTTTCAAAAATTATTAAAAATAATTTATAATTTATTTAATGAAAAATATTCTCTTGTAATATAAAATAATAATTTTAATGCTTGGTCATCTTGAATTATTGTAAAACATGAAGGAAAAATCACTCCTAGTCTTCGATATCTTTATATTATTATTGGAAGTTACTGAATTCCAAAAAGGTTGAATTTGAATTTTTTTGAAAATTTTAATTTCTACGGAAAAATAAAAACGATGAAATATTTATTAAGAAAAAAAGTTATTAATGATTTCAAATAATTTTTTAGTTAAAAGAATTCGTAAATAAATGTAATACATAGAGAACATTTTTTTGAGCATCTAATCATTTTTAAAGTGAATCAGAAATATTCTTTAAGGCTTGGGGAATGGTAATTTTTTTTATAAAATGAACAATGTGCTTTTGAAATTTTGAATTAATTTTCTTGTAACTAATGATATTAATTTTTAATTCAGGTTTTAGACACAACTGCTGGATCAGCGTCAGGAACACTGGCCGGAAATCGAACGAGTATCGGAACCGGGGAGGGTAGCTCGAGTTCGAAAAGTGATGGAGGTGAAGTGACACTGCGTAATGGAGGATCGGGAAGACGATTTTGTCGTGTTTTATTCAGTTATGAGCCATGTAATGGCGACGAATTGAAACTCGTGCCCAATGATAATGTTGAATTTTTGGGCGAAGTTGAAGAAGGCTGGTGGCGTGGAAGACTTAATCGACGTGTCGGCGTATTTCCCTCAAATTTCGTGAGTCCACCGTCACACGAGGAAACGACAAAAAATAAAGACAAGGACGTCGAGGAATTGTGTCGAGTTCTATTTCCCTATGAGACAACGAACGAAGATGAATTGACACTTGTCGAAGGCGATATTATTAAAGTACTCTCAAAGGATGCACCCGATAAGGTTTTTTTCTTTTCCTAAAATGCTTATTTTTAAATTTACGAAAGAAAATGATTGATTTATTAATTGCTATCGTATTGATGATAAATTGTATCTAAAAACAACTTACTTTTTATGAGAATGTGATAAAAATTGTATTAATTTTATGAAATTATTTTCTAGGGCTGGTGGCAAGGTCAACTAAGAGGAAGAATAGGTTTATTTCCGGATAATTTTGTCGAAGTTCTAAATTCAAAAAGTGAACAGGAACAGGATCAGTGTGAGGAGGCGAATCAAGTTGCGCCAAAAATTAAGCACTCAATGAAAGTAACTGAAAAAGCATACATTCGAAAGAGTTTAGATACTAAAAACATTAAGACAGGTAATTGAAATTTTATTTTGAAAGAAAAGAAGATTATTAACTACATCTTCTTTTTTTCTGAATGGAAAATATATTAAAATAATAAATTTATTCTTGAATTGATGATAGATACGGTTGGTAAGAAAGTATCGTCACCACCCTCACCTCTAGGAAGCGGAAGTAGTGATAAAAAGTCTATTTTATCAAGTTTGAAACGCCTCGTAGGCGACAATGGCAGTGGCAGTAGTAATAATAACAGTAATAATAATGGAAATGG
Organism: Leptopilina drosophilae; assembly: GCA_032873175.1. NCBI lineage: Eukaryota > Metazoa > Arthropoda > Insecta > Hymenoptera > Figitidae > Leptopilina > Leptopilina drosophilae. The sequence continues at coordinate 18,567,164 of CM065481.1, forward strand.
AAGCGTGAGTATGGGTTTGGAGGAAGAATTGGACGGCGTTGAGCGAGGAGAAGGTTTACCCCTTTCACATTTGACGGCCTCTAGAGCCAAAGCTCCTCGAAGACGACCACCGACTACACAACATTTACGACACACAGCTGCGTCTTCAGCTACTTCATTAACGTCTCCAGGACATGCTGCCAGTACAGTTAGTATTTTCTACTACTCCTTTAAATCTTTTTTCTTTTAATTTACAATTTATTTAAATTTATGTTCTTTTTGAAAGAAAATTCTATTGTTTTCCTTAAAAAACAAATTTCTTACTTGCATTTAATTAATAAAAATTAAGAGTTGACAATTGTTTCGTGAAAAATTCTGGGATAAAAGTTAAAAAAAAATTAAGAAATTAGAGTAATTTAATATTTAAAAATATTAGAGTAGTTTACAGGGTGTCTAATAACGGAAAAATCCGGGAATTTAATTCAACCGGGAAAAACCGGGAATTAACCGTGATTTTTATACAAAACTGGGAATTTTTTCACCAAAATTAAAAAAGTTTTATTATTTTAATTTGTTTTTAAAACAGTTATTTTTTATTTCAATTTTTATAGATATTTGAGGAGCAATTTTTCAAAAGTTGATAAATCCATTTTTAAACAAAATTAAGATAAACACATATTTAAAATATTAAAATCCTTAGAAATCCATTTATCACTGTTCAATTTAATAAAAAAAATTTATTAATAAAGAATTTTCAGTTTAAAAAATATTTTTGCCTAACCTTGATGATTTTTCATTTTTATCTTTTTATTAGAAAAAATTACCAAAACCTTTAAATTCCTTATTACAATAGAATTTAATTACAAACATAGCATTTTAAATAGAAAAAATATTAAAAAATGAATAATTTATTACAATTCTTCTACATTAAAGATAATTTTAATGGTTATGTGAGAATTGTCATTTGTTCACATTTCTCGAAATGCCAAAATTTGGATTTATCAGGTTTTGAAAACTTACTCCTCATTTATACTCTTCCTAACTTTAAATTAGTTAAAAAAAATTAATTTGATAGTAAAAGTCAGGCACTAATTCAAGCAGATTATGTAAATTAATTTTTTAAAATTATGGAGTTAATAGAAATATTGTGAAATTCGACTGAAAATATGTAATTGAATTTGTTAAAGAATTTCTTCAGAAACTTTTTAACAAATAAAATTTTCAAAGTATTTTAATTTAATAATAATTAATAATTGGATTTTATAGTCACATTTTAATGAATTCATGTTTCTTAGTGCGAAGATTAATAATTAAAATTTTTATTAGACAATTTAAAAAAACGATATGCACTTTAAATTTTTTATTAAAATTGAATTCTCGCAATTTTTTTTTTAATTCTGAAAAATAAAATTGTTAAAATTTTTCAATTCCATTGTTTCAAGATAATTTAATTTTTCAAAACAAATAATTGAAAATTTCTGAAATAATTGAAATTTCTTTACGTTCTTTTTTTTGACAAATAATTTAATTCTTTGAAAGAATTTTAATTTAAATTTTTCGAAAATAATCAAGCGAAGTTAGTGACCGTTATTATAATTTTATTTTTAAAATATAAAGTTTCTCTTAAAGTTTGAAATCAATTTTTTGCTTCTAAAAATTATATTATTCTATTATTATTCAATAGTTATAATTATTAAACTTCTCTTAAATTTTTATAATTTCAAATTTCTGAATGTTCAAATAAATGATATTTATCAATTCTTTAGCAAATTTAATGTTTATTACTTACTAAGCAAATAATTAATTATCACTGCTTTTTTTTTAAATTGTAATAAAATTCTTCACAGGAATTAAATTATTTTTATAAATAATATCATTCTTTGGAAGGATTTTAATTATTTTTGTAAATAGTAAAATTCTTTGCAGAAATTCAATTATTATCAATAGAATTGTAATAAACTTGAAAAAGAAAATTTCCAATTATAATTATAAAAAGACAAGATTATTTTTAAAAAATTGAAAAAATTATTTTCCAAACTTTCAATTACAATTATTATTTATTTATGTTCGAAATCAAATTTAAATTTAAATTTTAAGGGAAAAGAAAACCGGGAAAAAAATTAGGCCATAACCGGGAATTTTGTTTAATGGAAATAGTAGACACTCTGAGTTTAATACATTGTTTTCCAAACTTACTGGATGTTAAATAACTTGATTTCTCTTTTGTCTTCTTAAGGAGGATAACATGACGAATGGAAATACGGAAAATTCTACTGAACCTCTGAGAGAAGACGATGGCGATGGTCCGATTGGAAAACGAAAGCCTCCATGGGTAAATAAAATATTTAATTCTATAATTATAGATATTTGAGTAAAAAATTAATATTTGCCTTCTAATTAACATTTACCTTCTAATTAACATTTGTGACGTTTGCTACTTCATTTTTATGTCATTTTTGTAGGTTGATGAGTTGAAGCAAAATCAATTGGAAAGAAAGAAGCACGGAATTGATCGAGTGGACAAGAGCGAAGTAAAGAAGGAAAGAATAGTTACAAGGTGAATTATTGATTATTTCTAATTAATATCAACTCATTTTTAATTATAACTAAATCACTTCTAATTAAAATTTAATCTTTTCTAATTATAACGATATAGTTATTTCCATTATTGAAATATTAAATTATTAATTTAAAAAGGTTGAAATTTTTAAATCGCTCAAAAGGTATTGAAATTTAATATTCAGATTTATCGAATAATTAATCAAACCCTCGTTATTCCTGCATTGAACTTTTTCTTTCTGTTTTAATGAAAAATCAGTTTTCAACGATTACGAACTACGACAAATGTGGCGGAAGTTGGCATAAAGCCGGAGCCAGGAACTGAAGAGAAATCGAAAGAAATTGAAAAGGCAACTTCAACAGACGCATCGAATCACGTTTCACCCAATACAGCACAACCTGCTTTTGTACCTTATCATGTATTTAGTCAACTTGTAGACAGGGTGAGTTATAATTTAATGAATTATTATTATTTTAAATAATGAACTTTTGTAATTTATATAATAATAATAAATTGAAAGTTACGTATCATATGCTATGAAAGATATGTTTTGATTTGTAAATAGAAAATACAAAGAGTCATTTCATAAATAAAAAATGCAAATATATAGTTTGTTTTTCTAATTTAAAAATTTGTCTGTCAAAAGGTCGTTGCATTGGAGAGAACTGTGAATCAACTTTTATTGGCAAACAGTTCAAAGAATGAAGAATAATTTTCCAAAAAGGACTGCTGCTCTCCGCTTCTATTCCCTCCTTTTCATCTCAAAAGACAAAATTATTTGTCACTGTAAGTAAATTAATTGATTGTTACAAACATATATTATACATATATTTATTTAATATCGAAAGCAAATCGGGCTGAAATTTTTATTCAAATGCATTTATAAAGCGAAGACTTATATTTAAAACGCAACATTCCAAGTGACATTCTATTACTTCAAAACTTTTTTGTTTTTTAATATATATATATATATATATATATATATATATATATATATATATATATATATATATATATATATATATATATATATATTCAACAATTTATAATTAACGACTCTTTTGCCTGATAGGGAAAAAAACGAATATTTTTAGAAAAATTAACATTAAATTAAAATAAAAAAGAAACCGAATATAAAAAATTTTACATGATAGAAAAAAGAAATCGGTTAGTGATTTGTAAGTACTTTAGCAATTAAAAAAAAATAGTTATTGACTGTAAGAAGCAATTTTAAAAAATTAGTCTTGTTGTGCCAACACGTTCCGAGTTCTCAGTTTTTTTTATATCTAGACAAATCACGAATATTTAATTTTTAAACAAATTTAAGTTAATATTTTTTTACTTAAGTTAAATGGTACATAAATACAAAACTTAAATTTCAACTTAATTAAATTTATTACAGTAATTAATAATTAATTTCTTTTTTTTTATTTTAAAAGAACGAATTTTTAATTATTTTAATTAAACCTTATTAACTTCTAGTCGTATATTGTGAATTTTGATTTAATGTGAATTACAAAATTATTTTTTGGAGAAAATTTATGATTTTTAAAAAGAAACTATTATTTGCTTTAATCGAATGAAAGAGAATGGATTTTATATTATCCGGTGATTAGAGTAAGAAATTGTGATTTCGTAGATCTGAGTGAAGAGTGATCATGTACAGAGAAAAAGAGAAAGAGAGGAAGGAGATAAAAATTTCCAATGTTAAAATCTCAGATCAATGTAGAAAAAATGAAAATAAAATGACGAAAAGAGATTGATTTCAAGCAGAATGATCTTTTTAGAATAAAAATTTATATCAATTATTAAATAATAATTTTCTTTTCAATTTAATAATTTTGATCTGTAAATATATTAACTACCGAGCCATTATTTTAAATCATGAAAAAATAGACCTGCTTTCTTGTGGTTTTACATGGTGCTGTCACAAAATATTATAGCTGTTAATAAATAATAATAATTATTATTATTAATAATAATAATAATAAAAGTAAATAATAAATGCATAATAAATAAAAGAAAAACATAATCGCAAAGAATACATAATCAATGAAAAGCATCAATGTGCACAAAAAAATAGCTTTGCAGGTATTTTGCAATATTCGACCAATACTTTTCTCAATAGACCAATTTTTCTGTATTTTTCCTCCGAAATCAATCATTTTGTACTTTTATATCATATTTTTAATTAAATCAGATAGATATATGTATATAATAATTATTTATGGAAAAACAAAATGAATTTAAAGACAAGAAATTCTCTTAAGATAATAATTCATTTTAATGACAGTAATAACGAGAATATTTATCTAGAATTCTTTTTTTAATGTGAATTAACTCTTGATCTAAATAGAACTAAAAATTAACTCATGAATTCCAATGACTAATTAGATTTTTTAATTTCTCACTAGAATAAAATAATTATCAATGAACTTGATTTTTATTATTTATTTTAGATTTTTTAAATTTGAAATTTTTAATTTTCTTTTCCAAAAAGAATTTTTATTTTTGTTCAATGATTATTTTAATTACAAAATTTAAAACATTACCTACTAGCTGCATAATTAATTATTATTTTTCAAAATTCTAATAAAATTCTTCACAAGAATTCAATTATTATTTTCTAAAATTTTAACTAATTTTTCGAAAAAAATTCAATTATTTTTGTAAATAATCAAATTATGTTCAGGAATTGAATTATTTTCAATACAATTAAACAATATTCAAAATGAAATTTTTAATCATAATGAGCGAATACGATTATTTTAAAAGCTTGAAATGAATTTTTTGTTCATTTAGATTATTTTCAAAATCTTCAAATAAAATTATTTTTTTCCAAGAGTAATTTAATTATTTTCTAAAAATTGTAAAAAAAATTCCAATAATCAAATCTTTAATTTAAATTATTAAAAATCTAGATTATTTTAAAAACTGGAAAGAAATTCATCGTATATTGTAATTATAATTTGGAAAAAATATTCTTAAATAAAAATCATGATTTCTTGTATGTTAACTAAAAATAAAAGTTTGAATTTCATTTGAAAAAATTAATGAGAAGTTTAAAAAAATTTTTCTTTGCATTTTATCAGATAGATTTTTTAACCTTTTTTTTAACTTATCGAGTAACTTATCGATAACTTATCCATTATATTATGGACATTAGAATTAGTGAGTTAATTTAAAACTAAAGAGTAATTTGCTTTTTCTTACATTAAAGCTTCTCATTCAGGGAACAATGGCAACTTTTTTTAAAAAAATAAAATTGTGAAAACTTCTAATTTGATTTTTGTGCGAATGTATCGAAAGTCGATTTTTAATTTTTAAAAAATAGTATATTTACTGCTTGCTTCCGATAATCGCTGTGTAATGGATATTATACTGGGAAATTCGGTCCCTTGCGTTTTCATGATATTCCATTAATACGAGTCTTAATTAATGAAAAAAAAGAAATAATAATGTTGGGTGCAGCTTACAAACCTACGTTACTATTACATGTAATATTATATTATAGTATAATATTATGATTAAATGTCTGAATTACTGTTTGTGAATATTCAGACATAATTATTTAATTTGAAAAAGAAAGGTTCTAAAATTTATTAAAGAGCCTTAATACTAAAAAACGACCTTAAAGATGAAGATTTATAATTAAGTAAGAAAAAAAATGATAAAAAAAAATATTTGAAAACTATGTATATAGCAAAATGGATTTTATATTTTCTCTCGTTTCTCTCATCGAGTCAAATGTTAATCGGCGAAATGTGCCAAGACTTAACTCGTGTGTGCATTTGTATATATTTTATCTGAATATAAAAATTTTTTTTTCTCTAATCTAGATGATTTATTGTTTCAATAGAATTAGTACCTTTTAATTTTGCTTCCTCATTTATGAAGAAGTTTTGTATACTTTTTTCTTGTCTCGGCATCTTTTTTTCAGATTTCTTCATGAGCGTTTCTTGGTATTTTTATTTTTTGACTTTTTATATTTTGCTGGCGGTATTTCGCAGATAAATGGACATTCAACATTGCAAGGTAAAACTTTCCAGAATGGTGAGTCTTTTAAATTTGGACGAGTCAATGCAACACAGCCCCGCGAATGAGAAGGTTCTCTTTCACCCCATGCTCGATAATTGAAACACTCCAATGGCTCGTCTTTGGTGAGCAAAAATAAATATTAATCATTATTTTTTTGATACTTTAATATTAATAATTAGTAATAATAACTAAAAAATCGAAAATTATTGCTATTATTATTAGTTACTTATTATATATGTTTATTAATTATAATAATTAGTAATTCAGGGTTGCCACGCTTTTATCATTTTCAAATTCTCTGACTTTTCCAGAGTTTCCAGGTTAAAAAACAGAATTTTTTCAGGATTTTAAAACAATGAACTAGTATATTAATCTCTGTGGGTTTTCATTCATTCTGTTCGCAGTATGAAGTTAGTTTTTGTATATGCTTTTGTTTTTTTTTTCTTTTTCAAAACACTTTGGTTTTTCGATTTGTCAATATCAATTTTTATTGTTTATTTAGAGAAAAGGTTAATAGACATTGCTTTTATAAAATAAGGTAAGAAATTTTCATAATGTTGATTTAGAAATTTTATAATTATTTTTTGTTTATATTTTAAAAATTATTAGTTTCTTTTGAAATAAAAAGTTATGAAATTTTCGTTTTTAATTACAATTTTTAACAATAATGTTTTTTCTATTTTAAATTAATAACAAAAAATGTGTAGAAAGAATTTGTGTATTTAATAATTACAATTTTTCTTTTTTTATGTATATAAAGATATTTTATATTTTACTAGCTAAAAAAATGCTTGTGTACTTTCTCATATAATAATCATGTCTATTCACAATTCACATTTTTTTATTAAAGAACAAAATATTTAATTTCATTTGAAAAATTTCTTTAATAAGATTTAATTTTTTAACTTTCTAAAAATCAATTTATTTTAAGTTTAATCTAGAAATTAATGAAAAAATTTGCATAATTTCTTTTTCTGTATTTAAAAACGAAGAAAAAATAAAGTAATTTAAACCATTTATATTTCTCCATCAACATTTTTTTTAAACTTTCATTTTGTAATTAATTTTGAAAATCATATTGTTTTTAAAAAATTTGTAGTATTCTTTTGCATAATTTCTATTTATTATCAAAATTTTTTTAACAAAATCAAAATATTATATTTTTAATCAGTATTGATTAATAGATAATAAGAATTAATTATTTAGTATTTTTTAATAATAAATTAACTTTAGAAATAGAATTTTAAAAGTTAAGTATTTTTATGAAACTGACACTTGCATTTAGTTACTAGTCCTACTTAATTTTTGAAAATTCGATATTGGATTTATAACAAAAAATATTTAACATTTAAATTTAATTTCTAAAATTAAGCAGGTGCTGGTAGCAAATCAAAATCATGAAAATTTCTTTCATTCTTTTCTATTAAACAATATAAAGTGTTGTCAAAAACATTTTGTCGGACAAATCGAATTTCTATAATTTCTTTTATTTATTTCTAACAAAATTTGAAAATTATTTAACAAAATGTTAAATGTTATTAAAAAAAGATGAAAAAACTGGAATGATTTCTTAATTTTTTAAACATCATCTTTAATAAAAATTTAATTTTTTTAGAGATAGATGATAAATGTTTTGGCTCAATTAACTTTTTTTCTCTAATTTCTTTTTTAAATTTAATACTGAAAATAATTAAGAATATCAATTGTATTCTTTTAATAGTTGATAAGGATTATTGATTAATTTATAATGAATGAGAATATAAATTGTAATTTTAATTTGTAATCATAATTGTTATAGTTGCTGTTTGATTTTTTGTTTCTTAACTTTTTTGTAATTTTTCTTTTCAAATATTTAAAATTTTTTAATTAATATGTATTGAAAATCATCGAATTATTGCAAAAAATTTTATCAAAAAATTTAATAATAATAATAGAATTCCTTCACAAAATTCCACTATTTAGGAAAATAACTTAAATCTCGCGGAGAATTTTGTTTAAATGTTTAAAAATTCTAATTAAATTCTTTTTGCAGAATTTCTTTGATTTTTTTTTGTCAAATAATGGAGTTCCTTTAATAATTTTAATTAAACATTTTAAAAATAATTAAAATTTTATGGAGAAGAATTTTTTTTAAATTGTATTAAAAATAATTGAATTCTTGCGAAAAATTTTACTATTTAAAATTTAAATATTTTTATTTAGAAAGATTTGTTAAAATTTTAGGAAATATTGAAATTCTTTCGTGAAATTTCAATAAAATTTTTGACAATATGAACTGTAATAAATCATTTTGTATTTAAAAAGTGATTTTTTTAAAATTTTGATTATGAAATTATTTAAAAAATTTATGTTTGTTAATAAAAAATTTTGTAATTTGTATAACAGTATCAAATTAAATAATTTTAACAATAATTTCATTTTTCGAGAAATTTGATGAAAATTTTTGTATATTAAAAATAATTGAATTTCGGAGAAAAATTTTATTATTTATAAAGACAAATTAAAATTGAAATGGAAATTTTTAATTTTGACAAGAAACAACAGCAATTTTCCAGGATTTCAATCAAAATTCCCTGAGTTTTCAAGGTTTTTTCAATTTTTATAAAATTTCCTGACATTTCCAAGTTTTTCAGGTTTCCAAGTTGCGTGGCAACCCTGGTAATTAATTAAACTTTCTGTACCGAATTCATTTTTCCAAGTTCTTTTTCTGCTTTGACTGCTTAATCCAACGAATGTTGGGACGTTGCCAATAATTTTCGTTAAACCTTCGGTGCGTTCTTCACTAATAACATGTGCCAGGGTTGAATTTAATTTTCCGCATGTGAGTCGTGCGGCGGCAAAATTGAAGGGCTCCTCAAAAAATAAAAATAATCCAACTTTAGGAACGCAGGATAAACTTCCATTGGTTGCTAAAAGAGAGAAAAACAAATTGTTACTTAAAACTAAATAGCAAAAGGTAAAATTTTTTTTATTGGATATTTTTGATATTTTTTAATTTCAAGAAATTATGTTTTATTTCAAAAATTCGATTTTCTTGTAATTTAAATAAAAATTCGAAATTTTTACACTTACAATTGTCATTGGCCCAAATCCAATATGGATACGAACTATAATATTTCACACCTGTTGCATTTTGTAGAGCTGTGAAATTATGAACTTCAGGACAATCCAGTGCTACACAATTTGCATTGTAATTGCTTCTGGAATCTAAAAATTGGTATTTAAACATTTTTTTGTAATTAGAGCTTTGTTCTCATCTTTAAAATAAAAAAAAAAATGCGAACTCACTATTTTTTGATTCCTCCAGACCAAAATTGAATGCAAGAGCTTTTTTTGATTCCGCGAATTCTTTGCATTTCTCAACATTTGACACTTCTTTTCTTGCAATAATTGTTTTTAAAGACTTGGCATTTGATTTTACCAAAACATATCCTGGGGATTCTCGTAAACCTATTTCGCAACATTTGTCACAAAATATAAACGCAAAATTTATGGTGAAAATGAAATAATGAAAGAAAATTGACATTATAAGATAATTTGGAAATAATTCTTATTTTTCGATTTGAAATAAGTCTTTTTTTTAATTTAAAATAATTTTTATACTTTTTGATTTGAAATAAATCTTTTTCTAATTTAAAATAATTCTTACTCTTCAATTAGAAATAATTGTTACTCTTCGGGAAAAAATTCAAAAGTGATTATTATCCAGTGATCACAGATTGTTGATCGTATAATTTTATAATAACCGGATTTTAACGTCGGAAGTTGATGAGTTACGTAAACCAAATTGACCGATTTTCCACGATGCAAACAAGAAGAGGAAAAAAAATCAAGAGCAATTGATTTTTGCAAATATTTATTTTAATAATAAATACATTTTTTTAGGCTTCTCTTTCGATAGTTTTTCATCAAAAATATATTTCTCTGTTTTTGTTTCAAAAATTTTGCTTTTGATTCAAGTGCAATTTTCTTTTGTTGATTTTCCCTTTTTTTCTTTTCTTTTCTTTGTTTAGAGAAAAGAAAAATTGCAATCGACTACATAGGAATACAATATTAGCTAGAAATTAGTCGAGCTAGAAAAAAATTGTATTCTCAAATAATACTTAGGCCTTGTGCGAAATATTTGTGACTATTAATACTGAAATTTTTCAGTTAAAATACTGTGTAACATTTTTAAAATACTTGATAAAACTCTTAGAATTTGAAAAGTAAATAAAAAAGTGAACAGTTTACCGGCAACTGTTCTAATATCATTTTTTTTTTAATTTTCAATCGTGAAAGCGTAGAATTATTTTTTTTAATTTAGAACGAAAATTATGCTGCTAAAATTTGATCTAGTGCGTTTGTTACTTGAGCGAAAATTTCGTCCACTGAGCCTTCGGCATTTATCTGGAAATATTGAATATTAGGAATTACTTTAAAAAGCAAAAGTTATCCTTCTCGTCAGAATAATTTTAATTTTTAATTAAAATTTAGGAACAAATTGTTGTACTTGTTACTACAATCTGAATTGAAAAACTAAAATTTAGGAAACAATAATTGTACTTGTTTCAACAATTTGATTGAAAAAATTAAAATTTAGGAAGCAAAAATTGTTGTTCTTGTTTTAACAATTCAATTAGAAAAATTAAAATTTGGGAACCAAAAATTCTTGTATTTAATAAGAAATTTATAGTTACAATAATTTTAACTGAAATATAATTTTGACAGGAAAAAAAACTTACGTGACAAACTTTGGGTTTAAAGTGAGTGACAATTTCGCCATTTTTCTCATTGAAGATTTCAATTCTCTTTTTTATAGTTTCTGCGTTATCGTCGGCTCTTTGTGTAGCGGCAGCTGCAGCACGTCCCATTAATCGCTTCTGAAGAGTCTCATTAGCGACGTCGAAGAAAAAAATAAGGTCAACCGGACACACCTAACAAGTAATAAACATTTACTTTTTTCGATTTCAAATATCTAAAATATACTTTGATTTTAAAAATTACCAAAAGTTAATATTTCGAATTATTAATAGTTAACTTTACAAATTACTAATTAACTTTACAAATTACTAATTAACTTTACAAATTACTAATTGACTTTACAAATTACTTATTAACTTTACAAATTTCTAATTAACTTTCCAAATTATTAATATTTAACTTTATAAATAATTAATAATTAATTTTCAAATTAACTAAAATTTTTTGAAACTTACGTCTTTTTCAAATTGAATACCCTGATCTTTTTCACGAGGATAACCATCGATTAGGAAACCGCACGCTGATGGATTCTCTTCCTTCGCCTTGGCCATTCGATCTTTTATCAATTGCAATACAATTTCCTGCAATTGTGATAAATCAGTTTATTTATTGCTGAATAATTGAATTATTTGTGGATTAGATTTAAATTTTCTGTAGTAATAATTTTTTTCTTCGCACTTACAGTGGGAACGAAGAGACCCTTAGACATGAGATCCTGTAATTCAGCACCTCGGGGACTTCCACTGGCAACTTCCTCTCGCAAAAGATCGCCACTGCTGAGATGAATAAATCCATATTTTTCAATCATTTTATCACATTGCGTTCCCTTTCCACAACCTGGACCACCAATCACCCAAACTGTTTTCATATTGATTGTTGGATTTCTATCGATATCGTCGCTTGACAAGGTATTTGGCTCCCACCAATTTTCAGATTTGCAATTATTCTGAAAATAATGTTAATCAATTAATTCCTTTAATGAGCAAATGAAAATTAATTATTCAGGGTTACCACGCAACCTGGAAACTTGAAGAACCTGCGCGGAAATGTCAGGGAATTTTATAAAAATTGAAAAAAGCTTGAAAAGTCAGGGAATTTTGATTGAAATCCTGGAAAATTGCTGCTGTTTCTTGTCAAAATTAAACATTTCTATATTTTCATTTTAATTTGTCTTTATAAATAATAAAATTTTTCTCCGAAATTCAATTATTTTTAATATACAAAAATTTTCATCAAATTTCTCGAAAAATGAAATTACTGTTAAAATTATTTTGAAATTTGTCTCTTAACAATGAATAAAAATAATAATATTTGCTATGTTTAATAATAAAAAACAAAATAATTAAATTTTGATAAAATTCATTATAAAAATTCAATTTTTAGAAACATTCAATTATTATTTAATAAATTGTTTATTTTTATAGTTAAATAATTAATTTTTTGTAGAATTTTCTAATAAATATTGATTTAAAAATAAATTTCAGTAAAAATTTTCGATTATAATTGAATATTATATTAAAAAATTGTTATTAGAAAATTTTACGAGAATTCAAATATTGAACTCTAAAAACAAACATTTTATTAAATAATTAAACTTTATTAATAAATTTTGAAATAATTAAATTCTTTACAAAATTTTAATAAACATTTTTTTTAAATAATTGCTTTTTTCGAGAAATTTGATGAAAAATTTGTATATTAAAAATAATTGAAATTCTGACAAGAATGTTATTAAAATTTTTCAGAAATATTTTAATGTCGGAGAAAAATTTTATTATTTATAAAGATAATTTAAATTTTGACGTAAATTTTTTGGTAATTTTGGAACATAATTGGATTTTTTGCGAAGAATTACGTTACCTTTAAAAATAATTGAATTCTTGAAACTAATTTTATTAAAAATTCGGTTAAAATAATTGAATTGTTGTGTGAAATTTCATTGAAATAGTAGACATTGAAAATAATTGAAGTTTGAGAAATTTTTGAAATTAACTAAATTTTTACGAAGAATTTATTAAAATTATTTTTAAAAAAAATGAATTTTTACATAAGAATTTCATTGGAATTTTTGAAAATAATTTAATTCTTAGGGGAATAAATAAGAAAAGATAAAAAATAATTGAATTTTTCGAAATCTTAATTTCCATATGAAAAATTAATAATAAATAAATATTTATTGAAAACTGAAGTTATTGATGTTTTACAATAGTTTTCTAAATAATAATAAATACAGTTTTAAAATTCTGAAAAAATTCTGTTTTTAACCTGGAAACCAGGGAATTTGAAAATGATAAAAGCGTGACAACCCTGTTATTAAAAAATAACTTTATTTAATTATTTACTACTGTTCAATTTTTTCGACAATAATTAAAATTTTTAATAATAAATAATTAAAAAATCTAAGATTAGAATAAAACATTTTATTTTTTTTAATATTCTTTGAAAGTTGCAGAATAGTATAAAAATTGAAATTAATAGAAAGAGAATTAGAAAATAGCAAAGAAATTTCAAATTAATAATCAATTAAAAAGAAAGGAAATTAATAGACAAGAGAATCGAAATTAAAAAATAATTAATAGTAGGAACTGGTAGGAAAAATAAGTTATATTTTATTACTCATCGTTAAAATATTCCAAACAAGAGAGTTAAGACAAAAAAAAATATTTTTTGATTTTGCAAAATTACAAAGAATTTAAAAAGAAGGGGAAAGTTATTATTTTTGTAAATTTATAACATATAGCACAACATATTTTCACACGTCCTTGTCATAGGCCAGTCGTCATCAATTATTCTACTCGTCTTTTAATAGCTTAAAAATATGCATCTGTTATGTTTTATTTTCAGCTCACGTAACTTTTATCTAGGCTCTATTGCTCACTAATTATATGAATACAATAAGATTTTTCTAATTTTGAAAAAAACAATTTTACGAAAAAGAAATTTCGCAAAATTTGTCGCGAAATATAAACATTTCAAAATTTTCCCAGTAAAAATGCAATAAAAAAAATTATATTATTAGAAAATTTGGAAATAATTACTTTTTAATTTTAAACAATTTTTACTTTTTGTTTAATTGATTCTTACCGTTTTTATAATTTATTTTTATCTTTTTTTTAATTAATTCTTATCTTTTGTTTAATTTTTTTTACTCATTCATTAAATAATAAAGAGAAATGTATTTAAAAATAATTAAAAATTTGTTTGTTAAAAACTTACCAAGAAGTTGTTAGAGAGCAAAGTTTAATCGATCCTGTGCAAAATGCAACTGCACTTAATGTAGAAATGCACTTTTTCAATAAATCAAAAACTGTTATTAATGATGTGTTAATAATATGTTTAGAAATAGTTGTTTTAAGCAATAAAAGTAGTTCCGTTTCTCTGTAATTCTTTTGAATCGATTCAATATTTTGATACTAGTTTGCGGTGAAAATTAAACGATTGATGAAACTGCGCAATCGCGTCTTATAGTTCAGGGTTAAATTGCGGAAACAAAATCTGGAGCAGATTAATTTTTTCTGAAAAAAAAACCATTTTATATTCTATAGTATTGCAAAATTAGAAAGATGAATTTTTAAATTAACAAGAAAATAATAGATTAATTTCACCATTTAAAATGAATTACTTTTAATTCATAACTTAAAATTATTCAACTTTTTAATTTCATGTTTCGCTATTTAAATATGCAATTAATTATTAATATGAATTATTACAATATTTATACCATATTTCGTTATCATATTTACAAAAGTCAAAATATTTCAATTTATTGAGGTTAAGTTAGCCAAATTGTGAATTGTTATTTTATTTACGTTCTCTACGATTATATTTAAATTTACCAAAGTTTGACATTTGATTAGTTCAGATTAGTGATTGTCACTCAAGAAAAACAAATAGTTTCGTTTATTATTCATTGCATATAGTTTAGTCGAATTTGTAATATCTTATTAATGAATGAAATATTAATTTATTTAACAGAAAATTGTGAATATTGTTTTTCAAAATATCAGCGTATTTCTTTTATTTATAGTCTCAGCTTACCTTTGATTTTCTATTCTCGTCGCTCACTGTTGTTGTCAATGAATTCGTTTCCCAAAAGATCTTACATAAAACTAAAAGAACAGGTAGTTTCAGTTGTATAATATTATTGCAATTGTGTTTGCGTCTGATCATGCGCGCGGTCATAAATTATAGCGCCAATTTTCGCAGAAAAACACGGAAGTTACAAATGAGTTCAAGAGTGCAGTTTAATTTGAAATTTATTTCCCGATTTTCCTTGTTCCATCAGGTGTACCAAAAATAAAACGCTTTTTACGCCTTACATAGTTACGTAACTCTACGTTACATTACGTTGAGAGACACTTGATTTTGGCGCATTTTCATGTGGACAACAATGGGACAATTGTTATTGGTGGAAATTTTTGTGAGAGGGAATTTTAAAATGGAGAAAATTATTGTTAAACAAAATGAGGTTTTAAACAACTATTTAAAGTCGTTTATTATTATTTTTTTATAAATCAAGTACTTTTTTGTTTGAAATTTATTATATTTATTATTTTAGAGTTCTCGTTTTTATTTACCGTTTTGTTATTTTTTGAGCTTATTTATACTTTATTTAAGTTCAGTTATTACTTTATTTATACCGAAAAAATGATTTAAGAAAATAATAGCAATATGCAAATAAATTACCGAGCACTTTTTTTATTGTAAATTTGTCCGCATGCACTTTGGTAACATTTCCATAAGTGCTGCAATTGCAATGGAAAATTTCCAGTTGGCGCCTGTCAATTAAGTTTTTATTCGACCACCATCGTGCCGCGCGTATCGTCCTTCCACTGGTAAAATTCTAAACGCGTTTTGTACGTTTTCTGATTTAACAAAGTTATTTATGATTCTAAACAATGGCAAATAGTAATCACAGTGATTCACAAGCGAGTGAGGTACGTAGATAAATACACTTTTTCTCTAATCTAAGCGTTCGTTGGAGAAAATGCAAAATTTCATTTCCCAAGCTAACCTCAAAATTTCGTAAACTCATAATACGCACTACTTTCATTCAATTGTTTCATTCTTGTTTACTAGCGAGTAAACATTTTGATTGTAAATTGAATCAGTTGTACATTATTTTAATTCTACAACAATGCTAAATGTACGTATTTCTTGCCTGATAATTCGAGAATTCACTTTGTCAATGCACATGTTATCTAATTTTCTTTTAGGAAGAGGAAGGCGAAATAAGAGAACCGAAAATAAAAAAATCCAAAGTTAAAAAATCTAAAGAGTCAAAAAAAGTATCAGAAAGTGAAGAAGAAGGTAATTTTATTTCGAAATAATGAAAATTTTAAATATATTACATAAGTTTTGTGTGCATGTTGTGTAAATTCACAAAGAGGCTCTTTGTAATATTTCCCTAAAGTACAAAGTGAAACATACTGCAGTAGATGTGATTTTATATTTTAAAGAAAAAAACTTACATTTGTTTATTTCAATGATTGTGTTAATTTGATTGTGATTTTAAAAATACAATTAGATCTCGTACTTCGATTAGGAGAAGAAAGCAATGAATCGGTTGATCTTAAGAAACGAAAGAGAAGTGTTGACGAATCTTCTTCAAATAATAGCGAGAAAGAACTTCCGCCACCTGTAGTAAAAGTTGAAATAGATGATCTATTGACAGAAATAAAAGAGGAACCAGAAAGTGATCACATGCTGGCAGTCGAAGCTGATTTACAATTAAAAATGGCGAATGTGAGAATAATTTTATTTTGCATTCACATAATATGATCAGAGAAAATCACTTGAACAAGAAGTACCAAATCTACTCTCACAAATTGACAATAAGCTCATTTCATGAACAATTCAATATTCCGTTGATATAAATTTAGAATTTTATTGTTAAAGCAAAAATTAATGGAATTTAATTAAAATATTTTTTTGTAATTTATTATGATTTGATAACTATGCGGACATAATTTTACAGTTGGTGATTTTTTGCAAAAGTGATTGAGTAGATTTCTTTCTTATTAGAGTATTTTCCTCTAAATTTATCAATTTTCAGGGTTGCCACAGGTCAGGGAAGTCAGGGAAAAGTCAGGGATCCAATTGTGTTCGAAAATTAAAAAAAAATTCTTGGTAAAATTCCAAGTAACTTTATAAATAATAAAATTCTTCTCCAAAATTCAATTATTTTATGGAAATTTTAAGAAATTTTAAATTATTTTCATAAGTAATAAAAGAAACTCATCGCAGAATTTTAATGATTTTTTATACAATATATATTTTAATCAAATTCCTCGAAAAATGTAATTATTCTTAAAAATTTTATTAAAATTGGTCAATTTAAATTCATATATTTAAAAATGTATTGATAAAATTCTTTATTAGAATTAAATTTTAACAAAGAACATTTTATTATTCAATAAATTATTTATTTTTTAATTTAAATAATTGAATTTTTCTAGAATTTTCTAATAAAAATTGATTTAAAAATGAATTAACGGATAATCGATTTATTATTATTTATAAAAGTAATAGAACATTTTTTCTTAATTGTCTAATAATTTTTAGAGTGAATCAGAATATTTTTTAGGGTCAGGGAAAAAGTGAAAATTTTGTCTGTAAATCAGGGAAAAGTCAGGGAAAAATAAAATTAAATATTTGTGACAACCCTGATTTTCCTGCGTAATTTATAGTTTTTGTTTTAAATGAGAAATTTATATTTTCTTTTTAGAAACGTGTAAAATATGAATTTGCACCTGCAGGACAGTTTGAACAGATAGTTGTTCCTCCTGTTGAAATTGTGAGTATTTTTTATCTAAAATTATTGATATAAAAAAAATACTCGAATATGAATCGATAATTACTCGAAAACTACTGGATTATGTATATTAATATTTTTTATTCGTAATTCTTTAAATTTTTGTATCCATTTCATTGATTAAATTTTTATTAATATTTTATTATTATATTTATTAATATTAATTTTTTTATTTCATTAATTTGATTTATTAACTTGTAAATTTAATTAATTGTAATAAATAATAAATTTTCATGTTATTAATACATTCAGTAAAATACTTTTTCTCTAAAGAAAAGAATACTTGAGTACAATTGCAGTATAAAAATTAAAGATTGATTCAATTTGTAATTATTTTATTTTCTTAAAAGAAAATCGAAATATCAGACGACGATGATTATCGAGTGGAAGCAGAAGTGCCAAAAGAGGATTCACCTGTTAATAATGTACCAGAAGAAGAAGAGGAGGAGGAGGAAGAAGAAGAAGAACCACAAAGGCCGCCAGTGCATCAGGAAAAAAATGTGAAGAAAAATGTATTTTCCACCGAGTAAGTCACTTTATTCGAATATGTTGAAAATTGCAGAATTTTTATGCTAATTTTTTATCAATACAGGAAAATTAAATCGATTTTTTCTCTTTCAGAGCCCTAACGAAAGTTCAAGACATATTTGGTGTTAATTTTGATAATGAAATTTTCGGAAAATACGGCAAGGAGGAATATGAGGAAGAAGATGGCGAATTTCAATCAGGAAATTGTAAAAATGGAGAAAAATCGAAAAGTACAAAGAAATCGACAAAGAAAAAGTCGAAGAAAATTGTTTACGATATTTACGAGCCTAGTCAATTGAGACGTGTCTATTCCCTAAATCTCGATAAGGAGGTATTTCAGGATTTATTTATTTACATATATTATTATTTAGTTATGTTTTACTTCTTGTTGAATATACTTTTTACTTCGCTTATAATGTGAAACGAAAATTTTGTTCAAGATTTGCGCCACTGATATTCCGGAGAGAATGCAACTTCGCTTGACACCAGTGACACCAACGGATGTCGATTCAAATGAATTGGATCTCGAATCAAAATGGATATACGAACAAGCTTTTTACAGAGAAACGGTATCAATTCAAAACAGTCAATCAGAAGAAGAGGAGGAGAGATTAAAGATCAAAATACATAATAGGCATCAAACAATTGTAAAAATACGAAATGTCCTGCATTTCATGCGCAATCAACAATTTGAAGTTCCCTTCATTGCAACGTATAGAAAAGAATTCATCTATCCCGAATTGGATGTCAACGACTTATGGCGAGTCTACAAATTCGATGCAAAATGGTGTCAATTGCAACAGCGAAAGAAACATTTATTAAAACTTTTTGAAAATATGCTACAATATCAATTGAGTGAAGTCGCAAAATTAAAAGGCACATCACCGCCGGACAGTATGAAAATAGTGAAAATTTCCGACATTGAAAAATTGAAAACAATCGATGACAGTGAAGAAATTCACGATTTGTATCGTTATTTTAAATTACATTACAGCCACGAAATACCAGCAATGAAACGATTTATTCGTCAAAAAGAATACGAATCATTGAAAGCGAAATTAGAAAAGAAAGGAGGAAAATGCGAAGATATTAATTTACCGGAAATTTCCGATGAACCGGACATCGAACGTAATGATCCGTATTTTATTTGTAAAAAAGCTGGACTCGATGCATTCGTGAAAAAATTTGGCATTAGTTCCGAGCATTTCGCTGAGAATTTACGTGACAGTTATCAACGTTATGAAGTTGATCAAGAACTTTATGATCCAATAACAACTGCAAGTCGATTTTGTGGAAGAAAAATTTCAGCACCAGAGAAACTTCTTAAGTCGGCGCAATTTATGTTTGCATTGCAATTGGCATGCGAGCCACTTGTACGTAAAACATTGAGAAATCTCTATATGAAGAAAGCAAAATTATCTGTGCGCGCCACTAAAAAGGGTATGCGTGAAATCGATGAGAATCATCCAATTTATACGATGAAATATTTAAAGAATAAACCAGTGAAAGATTTGGTTGGCGATCAATTTTTAAAATTGGTTGTTGCCGAGCAAGATGAATTGATAACAATGACTTTTAGCGACACCGTCGAGGGTATCGCGGCCAATAACTTCATGGATGAGATCAAACAATATCTCATGAATCAGGATAACAATCAAACTGTTCAATCGTGGAATGCCCTGAGAGTCGCCAGTATGGAAATGGCCCTAACGACAATGGTAAAAAGAAATTTTTAATCCTTATTACACGAGAAAATGTTTTCTTTTCTATTATTTAAGAGATGAGGGTTCGCTTATACTTTTTAACTATTTCGAGAAAATTATTTAAATATTCTATTCTGTCGTACAGTAAAAACGGTTGGAAAATATTTTGACACTTATTGAATTTTTATTTTTCTTAAAAAGTGATAGATTTTAAAATCGATCCGTTATTTTCTAGAAAAATCTTTTGTATCCACAAAAAGAATTGTCAAATTAAAAAATTGATTTCCATTATTTTTGGAGTCTTTTTCAAAAGAATATTGTTTTTAGGTTAAAGATTCTAAAAAGTACCATTGTTATTCAATTTTTTGATTTGGAAATTCATTTGATTATTCGCATCATTAATTTCAAATCATGTAATCATAATTTTTTTAAATTTCCTATTTGTAAAAGTTATGATTTAAAATCAGTTACAAAAATAAGAAAATATGTTAATATATTAATATTGTTTTTAGGTTAAAAATTCTAAAAAGTAACATTGTTATTCAATTTTTTGATTTGGAAATTCATTTGATTATTTGCATCATTAATTTCAAATCATAATTTTTTTGAATTTCTTATTTGTAAAAGTTATTATTTAAAATCAGTTACAAAACTAAGAAAATTACTTTTCAAATGAAAAAATTGAATAACTATTCTATTTTTTAGTATTTTTACCTGAAAACAATTTTTCTGAGGAAAAAATGCTTTAAAAATAGAAAAAATCAATTTTTTCATTCTGCAATTCTTTTTGTAGGTACAAGAAATTTTTCTTAAAAATTACAGATGGATTTTAAGATCTATTAATTTTTTAGAAAAGTGAAAACTCAAAAAAGAGTCAAAATATTATCAAAAAGAATATTCATTGCATTCCGTTCAAAAAATTACTATGAAAACAATTTTATAGAATATTTAAATAATTTTTTTGTTCCTCTAATTTCCAAATTTTTAATCGGATATTAAAATTAAAAATTTGTCTTAAAAATATTTTGCTTTTTAATACATAAAGATTTTTTGTTTACTGATTTAATTTTCAAATTATTAATTAGAAATTAAAATTTTTCTAAAAAATATAATTTTTTTTATTATTTAAAAATGTTTTTGTTTTCTGACTCAATTTCCAAATTGTGGAATGGAAATTTAAATTAAAATTTTTCTCAAAAATATGTTTTTATTTCTATTTCAGAATTTTTTGTTTTTTTATTTAATCTCTACACTATTTTTAGAAATTACAATTTAAAATTATCTTAAAATTTTATTTCTGTTTAAAGATTTGTTGTTTTTTGATTAAATTTCCAAATTCAATTGGAAATTAAAATTAACCTTTTTTTTAAATATGTTTTTTTTCTATTATTTGAACAATGTTTAAAATTTAATTCCCAAATGGTGCAATGGGAGTTAAAATTAAAAATTGTATCAAAAATATGTTTTTTTTCTATTATTACAAAATTTTCTGTTTTTCTATGAAATCTTCAAATTTCAAATTGAAAATTGGAAATTTCAAATTAAATTTAAAATTTATCTTAAAAATTTTTTCAATATTAAAAGATTTGTTTTTTTTGTTTAATTTATAAATTACTGATTGAAAATTAAAATTTGGTTTTAAAATATGTTTTTTATTCTATTTAAACTTTTTTTTTATTTCATTTCAAAATTGAAAATAAAAATTAAAATTTGTCTTAAAAATATTTTCTATTGAATTTAAAATTAAATTTAAAATTTAGCTTAAAAATTTTTTCAATATTAAAAGATTTGTTTTTTTTTGTTTAATTTATAAATTACTGATTGAAAATTAAAATTTGGTTTTAAAATATGTTTTTTATTCTATTTAAACTTTTTTTTTTATTTCATTTCAAAATTGGAAAGAAAAATTAAAATTTGTCTTAAAAATATTTTCTTTTCTGTTATTTAAATTTTTGTAATTTTATAATTTAATATTTGAAAGTATTGTTTAGTAATAATATTAAAATTTGTCTTTGAAATTTTGAGAAAGTGTAATTTTAATATTTTCAAATCGAGAAACATTAATACATTTGTGTTAATATTGCGTACAGAAAAATCTATTTTATAAAATATTTTACGATTTTATTTCAAAATTTACTTGATTTTGTAAAGAGACAAATTTTATTATTATAAAAATTTTTTATTGTTCTTTTGATGCTCTTTTTTATTTAATTTTTAAGAAAACTGATTTATTTTTAATAAATAAACTGTTTATGCAATAAACAGTTTTTTTTAAATCTATAAAAATTCCCACGATGTAGATCAGTTTAAATGATGAAAAATTAATTTTACAGGTGATAATTGACTTGAAAAAAGAGCTTCGAGCAAATTTATTGTTCGAGGCAAAGGACTTTGTGATGCGAGAGTGTTGTCAAAAACTTCATAACTGGCTAAAAGTTGCGCCTTACACGAGCAATGTATTTTGCGAAGACGACGACGATTGGAATTTATCGAAAGGATTACGAGTGATGGGTTTGTCATTTCCGCAGGATGAAACGCAAATTTCTTATGCATGTATTGTTGGAACAGATGGCGATTGTACGGATTTCTTGAAATTACCGCATTTACTGAAACGACGAAACAGCACAAAGGAGAGTGAACGTTTAATGAAGGAAGCGGAACTTTTATCAATTCGTAATTTTCTAATATCAAAGAAGCCACATGTTGTCGCTATTGCTGGCGAAACACGTGATGCATTAATGATACAATTTGAAATTCAAGAAATCATTGGGAAATTACGTAACGAAGAACATTTTCCAGCGATAAAAGTTGAAATTTGTGATAATGATTTGACAAAAATTTATGCCAATGGCAATCGGGCTATATCGGAATTTCGTGATTATTCATCGCAATTAAGACAGGCGATATCAATTGGACGTCGCTTACAGGATCCGCTTATTGAATTTTCTCAATTGTGTAATACGGATGATGAGATATTGAGCTTAAAATATCATTCGCTGCAAGATCAATTGCCACAGGATGAATTATTGGAAAATATACACACGGAATTTATAAATGTGGTCAATAAAGTTGGTGTCAATATAAATATGGTTGCGCAAAAATATTACGCTGAAAATCTACTGCAATTTGTTTGTGGTCTAGGTCCTAGAAAGGCGCAAGCTTTGATTAAAATAATACGCAAACAAGCTGATCAAAAATTGGAGAATCGAGCACAATTAGTGACAATTTGTAATTTAGAACCAAAGGTGTTTGTCAATTGTGCAGGTTTTATTAAAATTTATGCAGACTATTCAGCTGTTAATAAAGGCGCTTATGTGGAAGTTCTCGACGGATCGAGAATTCATCCCGAAAGTTATGAATGGGCTAGAAAAATAGCGGTCGACGCTTTAGAGTCGGAAGAGGAACCTAATCGAGCGATTGTTAAAATTTTAAAAACGCCGGAAAAATTGAAAGACCTCGATCTTGATGCGTTTGTTGATTTACTGCAAAGACAGGGATATGGAGACAAGAAAATTACAATGTATGATATTTGCGCGGAATTAAGTTGCATGTATCGTGATTTGAGACAACCGTTCGTATCGCCAAATGCTGAACAATTGTTTTTCATGTTGACGAAACAAATGCCTGAGACGTTGCACGTGGGGAAATTATTGGTTGCGAAAGTATTGGGTATTAGTCACAAGAAACCACAGGCGGAGCAATTGGAGAGTATGCGACCTGTGAGAAATGATGAAAGTGGATTTTGGCAATGTCCATTTTGTTTTAAGAATGATTTTCTTGAATTGTCCGAGGTTTGGACACATTTTGAGTTAACTTGTCCGGGGAGGGCGACAGGTGTTAAAATACGATTAGATAACGGACTTAATGGTTATATTCATATAAAGAATCTCTCCGATAAACCGGTGACGAATCCAAAGGAGCGAGTTTGTGTGAATCAACCGATTCATTGTCGTATTATGAGAATTGACATGGAGAAATTCGGAATAGAGTGTACTAGTAGAAGTAAAGACTTGGCTGATAAGGATAACGAATGGAAGGCGCCAAAGGATCCGTATTACGATATGGAGGGTGAGGATAAAGAGAAGAAGCTCGAGGAGGAAGTGAGGAAGTCAAAATTAAGACAGGCTTATATTAAACGAATTATCGGTCATCCATGCTTTAAGAATATCGACTTTGCCGACGCGGAACGATTGATGAGTGACAAAAGACCCGGAGAAGTTATAATACGACCCAGCAGTAAGGGTCCGAATCATTTGACAATAACTTGGAAGATGGCCGACGAAGTAATTCAGCACATCGACGTGATTGAAGAAGGCAAAGCTAACGATTTCGTATCAGGCGCAAAGTTACGCATCGCCACCGAGGAATTTGAAGATCTCGACGAAATTTTCGTGAAATACATCAATCCGATGATTGGTTTCGTGAATGAAATTTTGAATTTCAAATACTACAAGGCCAGAGTCGGAGGGAACAAGGACAGAGCTGACGAGGTGCTGAAAGTTCAAAAAAGAGAGAATCCAAACGGCATTCCGTACATTATTTCCGCTGCCCGACAATATCCGGGCAATTTTCTCCTCTCCTATCTGCCGCGCAATCAATGTAGACACGAGTACTTTTCCGTGATACCCACGGGTTTGAAATTTCGCACCGAGGTCTTTGTGAGACTCAACGATCTGCTCCGTTGGTTCAAGGAGAACTTTAAGGAACCGGTGCCAAATCAACCGGTCGCTTCTCGAGGAACACCCCCGCCTAGAATGCCCTATCCACCAACAGCCTCTGGTATTCGCAATGACGAATTTCCCCCAGAAATGTCGCATCGTTCCTACAGTAGTCAACAACCGATTTATCCGAATAGTCAAATGTATCCACCCAATCGTTCCGAATATCCGATCAATCATCCCGACTATTCTAAGCATCCGGACTATCCGAAACGTCCGGACTATCACAGACCCGAATATCCACCGAATCGAATGGACTTTCCACCGAATCGTCCCGAGTATCCACCGACTCGCGCCGATTATCCACCAAACCCAGATTATCACGACTATCCACCAGGCAAATCGAACTACAGACCTAATTCCGATTATCCACCGAGTCGATCTGATTATCCGATACGCTCCGATTATGGCTCGCCACACACGGATTATCCCCCTCCTCACTCGGATTATCCCCCGCGTTCGGATTATCCACCACCGCGTTCCGATTATCCACCACCGCGTTCCGATTATCCTCCCCCTCGTTCCGATTATCCCCCAAGATCCGATTACTCCTCTTCACGTTCCGATTACCCTCCATCTCGTTCCGATTATCCTCCCCCTCGTTCCGATTATCCCCCATCACGTTCCGATTATCCTCCCCCTCGTTCCGATTATCCCCCTTCACGTTCCGATTACCCGCCATCACGTTCCGATTATTCTCCCCCACGTGACTATCCCCGTTCAGATCACCCATCCTATCCACCAAAACAAGTCTACGAATCAAATGATATTTCCTATCAAGAAAAAGGCAAAATTACCGACTACAATGGTAAGAGAAGTCAAGAAAGAAGTTCACAATCACCAACTGAAAAGACGTCTTTGTCAAAAATGTCACCACCACCACCACCACTACCGTCACCAAAATCTGTTATTCCTACTGTAATGCCTGTTGTTAATTCAGTCAGTTCTCCAACATTGTCAACAGGAATTCCGCAACCAGTTCCTCCACCTCCAGTCGATGTTATTATTGCACAAAAAGAAAAGAATCTGGAGAATATCAGTGAGAAGAAACAATTGAAACCAATTACGACAGCAGTGCCACCACCACCGCCGCCAAAGGCGAGTCTCACCTGGAATCAGCAGATTCAAAATAAAGTCTTTGACGATACTTATTTTACGAAAACGAAGAAAGTTGTCAAACCTTATGATAATGGGGTTGGACATGCGTTATTGCAAAAATTATCCAAAGGGCAAAAATATCCTCCTGGTGGAAAGGGGAAAAAGAATAATTCGGGTTCGAGGGAATCGTCAATTTCGAGAGGTAAGAAATGGAAAATCAATTTTTTTTCGCTCCTTTTTTTGGGGGTTTTTTTTGGGGAATAACTTTTTTGGAAAAAGGTGGTATTTTTGTGCTCGTTGAATTTAGAGAGGATTGGAATTTCGAAAATTTTTAGAATTATTCTTGAATATGTGACGCGCTTTTTGTAGGAAGAAATTTCGAGTACAAAATTACTTATTTTTTTATTTTTTATACTTATATTATTTTATTTATTGAATATTTTGTCTCTAATAATAATTTAATCATCAATTAAGAAAAAATTGAGAAATTAAAATTAAGAAAAATTGAGGGTCCCAATCAAAGAACCGGTTATAATTTTTTTAAACTTAAAACCATTGCCCTGTGAAACAAAAATTAAACTGTTTTTAATTCCAATTTTTTGAGAAACATTTTGGTAATGTTTATACAAATAGAAAATGTTTTCAAGAAATTGAAATTTTAAATCCTTTTTTTATTTAGAGGTCGAGAATTTTGAGACTCAAAAACTTATAACCGGTTCTTTGATTAGGACCCTCAATTAATCTATTTTTTGTATTTCTTTTTATTCTTTTTTGTTTCTTTTTTTTCTTTAATTCGTTTCATTTTATTTTTGTTTTCTATTTATTCTTTCTATTTTCAATTATTTTTTATTTAATTTTGTAATTCTTAATTTTATTTTTTATTTAATTTTTTTATTCTTTTCATTTAAAAATTTTTTTCTTTTCTTTATTTTCCCTTTTTTTCTTTTTATTCTTTTTATTTCCAATTTAATTGCTTTATATTTCTTTATCTTCTTTTAATTCTCCTTTTCTCTTCAATTTCCTTTTTTTTCTTTGAATTAATTTTTCTCTTCTTTTTCAGTTTATTCTCTTTTTACTTCTTTATTTTTTCCCTTTCCCTATATTTCCACTTTATTCTTTTAATTTTCAATTTATTTCCATTTTATTTCTTTATTTTCTTTTAATTCTCTTTTTCTTTTTATTTTCAATTTCAATTTTATTTTTAATTATTATTAAGATTATTTTTACTTTCTTTTAATTCATTTTTTTTTCTTTTTCAATTCATTTTTCTTTTTACTCTTTTCTCTTATTCTCTTCATTTATGTTTATTTTCGTTCAACAAAAAACAGTTTCTAGTCCTAGAAATTTAATTTTCTACTCTCAAAAATCCAAATTGTAATCACTTAAAATGATGTTTAATTATTATCTTCCGAGTGCGTTACATTATGAATTCAAGTTTCTTTAAATTTTTCATTTTTCCTACACTAGTCGAAACTTATTTTTTCCCTACAAACAACAACAAAAATGCCTGTAGTAGTTTCTGGTGGATTTATTTTCTTTTTTCCTTTAAAAAAAAATTGATTCAGAAGAAAAAATGGTGACTGTCTACCATAGAAATTAAACAAAAAAACTTGGAAAGACTATCAAATGAAAAACTCTTTTTTGTGAAGTGACGGACGTGCATGGAAAAATTTAATTCAGTCTGCAAAAAACACGAACAATGGATTTGTGTAGAAAAATTTCTTAAAACACTGCATTTTAATGAAAAAAAAAATTAACAATGATGAAATACTTGGCTGTGGAACTTCAAAAATTATTTACAATCTACAAGAGATCAGAGCTTTACAGAGCTAGAAAATTTTTACATTTTTTCAGGACACTTTTCTCCTATTATCAAAGTTTTTGTTTCCGACCAGCAGAGTAATTGTGTTTTTGCTGAAATTTTGGGAATAAAATTCGGACGATTGTTTGAAAAAAAGAGAATTAATTGGACTTTTTTACATAAAGAAACACATAACAGTAATACTGCTAAAAATCGATTAATTTAATTAATTGTTTTTTTAAATTTATTTATTTATTAAATTATGAAATTTAATAATTAGCTTATTAATTAAGTTATTTATTTATACACTAGCATAACTACACGCTTGAAATTTTAAAGACCATTATTGCTTACAAAAACTTTCTTTCTGAAATTTAATGAAAATTTATTTACAAAAAAAATAATTTTTCGAATTATAATTCTTAAAAAATGCGATTCTATTTCAAAACAATTTTTAAAAGGAATAAAATTACGTTCTTTTCAGTAAAAAATTTGTTTGTGTGAAATTTGACAAAACTTTTAATTATATAAATTTTTTAAATTATTTTCGGTAATTCAATTATCATGAAAAAAGTTTTAATTATAATTTTTTTAGAATTTTTTTCATTAAATTATTCAAAAATTCAATATTTTTTTGTAAAAAATATTTAAAAACTTTTATTTTTATTAATTTTGTTTCATTAAATTATTTAAATGACTACAAAAAATTTTTTGTACAGTATTGTACAATATTGTTAAAAAAAAATTGAAAAATGGACGGAAATTCGATTAACGACTGCATGTTTGCGATTATTTAAAGAAAAAGAAAATGTAATGCTAGAATTCCGAAAAATTTTAAAAATAAATTTTTTTTCTTTTGGAAGAAGAAGAAGAAGTTTAAACTGAAAACTAAAAATAGATTTTTAACTCAAATCAAAGTTAATTTTACTGAATTTTATAAAAATTTGGAGGTAGTTTCAATAAGATTTCACTTTCTAAAAAATTTTGCAATCAAACAATTATTTAACAGTTTGTATTTCTTTTTCGAATTTGAAAATTCCATTTCGAGTAGTTTTGAATTTTTAACCAATTTTCTAAAAGTAGTGACTAATTTTTGTCTTTTGAAATATAGATCATATATTTTTTTTTTTAAATGTAAAATATAAAAACAAATTTTATTCGTTTGTGAAAAAATTGACAAATTTCAACAAAGAATTTTGAAGATTGTTTTAAAAAGAAAAAGTTCTAAATTATTCTTTACTAAAATTTGTAGAATGTAAAAACAAATTTTATTCTCAAAATTTTGTGTAAATATGACAAAATTTATTCTCAAAATTTTGTAAAAATATGACAAATTTTATTCTCAAAATTTTGTGAAAATATGACAAATTTTATTCTCAAAATTTTGTAAAAATAGTAACAACTTTTATTCTCAAAATTTTGTGAAAATATTAACAAATTTCAATAAACATAATTTTGGAGAGAAGCAGATTTTTTATTTGAGAGAAAGAGGGAAAAAATTAAAAATAATCGCTTAATTTGGAAAAGAAACAAAATATAAAGAAATTTTTCTAATACTTTTTTTTTGCTGTCAAAATAAAGGGAAGTTGAATATAATTGTAGTTAGTTTGGCATTGAAAATAACTTTTTTTGGTTGGTTGATTGTTTTTTCGAGAATAGAAAATAATTTCGTTTAGTATAAAAAGAATTCCTTTTTTTCTATGTCAAAAAGAAAAGAATTTTCAAAAAGAATTTTTTTTTGCTTGAAAAGTATTTAGGTAGAACAAATATAAATTTACTGATAAATTTTTTTGGCACATATTAAACATTTTTCATGATTATTCATTGCTTTTTTTTTTTTCCCCCTAAAAAACAGGTTCATCCCGTGACAAAGATTACAATCCATTCACAATTGGAGGATCAAATGACAATTATTCAGAAAGTCCAAGGGATTCTAGTCCAAGGAGTAGAAGGTACGGTTCACGAAGTCCCTCCTATCATTCGCGTAATTCACGCGACAGAAGTCCAAAGTATGGTTCACGATCATCGTGGGACAGAAGTCCAACGTACGGCTCAAATCATTCACGAGAACGAAAATCATCGTGGGACAGGAGTCCTGATTATCACAGGAGTCGTTCACGCAGTCGAAGTCCTTATAAATTACTGAAACGAAAAAATTCCTGGGAACATAGTCCAGAAGGGGGAAATAGTCCATCACCTCAAAGATCACCGAAATTCGGCTCTGATTATGTGAAAAATTTGAAGAAAAATAAAGTACCAATGCCAGTAAGTGATCCAGTACCTGACGAGGAGAATCCATTCATTAAGGGATCATCGCGCGATCAAAATAATGGAAACACATCGCCAACGCCAGTTCCAAAAAAAGTATTTCCATTTAATCGAGGACGTGGACGAGGTTTCAAGTCATATCCAGCAAATTCACGTGGTCGAGGTGCGAAATATGATATTGTAACGCCATGTGCATTTCCAGGGCCGAGGAGATTTTACAATGGCTGTTAATTGATATTTCCGTAAAAAGGATTCTTGTGTCGCATGATATGAATTGAAAATTATGAGAGACATTGCTTTTTTTGTCGAATGAAAAACTAGTATGAAATCGACGAAAGTACAGTTTAATTTATTTTATAATTCTGATTATATAATGTTGAACGGAAGACACGTAGGTTTATTGAAGAATATTTCCGATGCCATTTATTGATGGGATTATGTTTACTTTTGTGATAGTAGCCCACCACGTAAGTGTGAATTTTTACATTTTTTTTCTATATGAGGAAATTTTACTCTTACAACAGTGATTTATTAATCTGCATGTACTTCGTCAAGTAGATTGCAAACAAATTTGTAAAATGTGATTTTCGAGAATTTTCTCATTGGTGCCACAAATTTTTCTTTTTTTTTTTCTTTTTTTTATTAAAATTCTCTTGTTTATCTCTTATAAGAATTATTAGCATACTAACTAATAGAGAAATTTCAATCTGATACAAACTGATATTTCAAAATTAACAATTTTGAGAAAGTTTATTTTTTGTTCTAATTTACGTGATTTTTTTTTTTATGAATGCATAGACGCAAATTCTTTGAATTTAATAGTAGAAATCTTTGAATTGAAACTAAATTTAGTTATACATTGAAATAATAGGGAAAATCGAAATGACAGTTCGTATCACGTGCCATTAAATGATAGAATTAATAATTTAAGTAAAATTGTGATTAATTAAATAAAAAATAATATAATTGATTGAAATTTTCAACTTTCAGTTGAAATTAAATTTTTCTTTTCAATTATTTTTAGATTCTTGACTAAAAATTTCTTGCATAATATTATAAAAATAATAATAATTTAAAATTGTAGATAAAATTAATTGAAATAATTGAATAAATTTCGAAAACAAAAGAAATTAAAATATTAAAGACATTTATTTGTCTTGAAAATTAGTATAAAAAATTCGAAAACTATGAAAATAGAAATAATGAGAAACAACGTTGTTTTTCAATAGATTGTAAAATAAAAATCGAATTAATTAAAAAATGGGAATTAATTAATTTAATCAAATTAAAATTGATTCGAGATTAATTTAGAATTAAAATTAGTCCAATTAATTAAACTGCTGGGAATTTGATTATTCAAAATTGAAATTCGATTAAATAAACTGAAATAAATTCAGTTAATTATAACTCATTACCAATACAATTTATTCAATTAATTCAAGGAAATAAAAAATTATTATTAATTAAATTAATTGAAAATCGTTAATTTTTAATTTGTATTTAATTTTAAAGAAAAATTCAGTTTCATAAGTACTGAATTTAAAATAATTGTGTGTTATAATTTGATTATAATTTCAAGAGATATTCGTTGAATGAAAATTTGTGGCTCCTGTGGGAAAATGTTACCATTTTTTTTAATTACACGTAATCTTTTCATTTATGTGAGATATGAAAAAAAACATTGCTGACAAGTGAAACCTACGTAAAAAAGGCATTGTATGTATATATTGAACATTTGTTTGTAAATATTAACTATTGAAATTCGAAATTACTCGAATAATTTTGAGGAGAGAGACATATTTTCATTTTATTATTGATGAGAAAAGAAATGGACATTTTAAAGTGGAAAATTGAATTCCAAAAAACGTGAATATGTTAACAACCTCGTTACAGAGGTGTAATTTTTTTTATATAAATTTGTTTAAATTTCATAAGTGGTCGTAAATCCAGCTACTTAAATATATTTTTTTTCACAATTTGTTTGAATTTTTTTTTATTTATTGTACTTTTTTTTGTTTTTTTTTTAATTGAAAATGTAAACATATTTAATTGAGTTTTTAAAATTTGTCTATTTTTTATATAATTTATTAAATTTCAGTTGATTCTGATATTTGTAACAAAACACTTTGACCACTTGTATCATTTTTTTTCAATTAGTTCTGTAACTAATTAAAAATTTTTGAAAAGGGGATTTTTAATGTTTGAAGTCTATTTGAATAGAAAAGAAATCCTTACTTTACAAGAAAAATCTCTGCTTAGTATTAGAATTATACAGCAAAAATTTGATAAAAAAATATTTTTTTTCCTGAACGATAACAATGTTTATAAGTGAAAATGTGTCTTAAAGGATATTCAACTTTTACATTATGTTATATTTCATAAAATTAAGTGAACTCTGCATCCAATTTACACCTATTGTGTAAGATGAAATGTGTTAAATATATATTAATTATACATGTATATCAACGTATGTATATGCATATATATTGAATACCAGAATACACTAGAATTATTTTACAAAAATTCTCTTTTATATATTTGTGAGAAAAAAATCTTTAATATTATTATTAATAATAGTAATAACAACAATAATAATAATAATAATTTATTATAATAATATTTTAGATTTTAATCCTTTTTTTAAACGAAAATCCCTTTTTTTAGAATAGATTGACCACAATTTAATAAAAATTATACATAGATATTAATTATAAAAATATTAAATACGTTGAATTAATTCTAAAAGAAAGATAAAAATTTTTTCTAGACAAAAGTGATAAGTAAAAAAGTGAAAATAATTTTTTGCAATAATTTTGAAAATTCAGAAAGAAATTTGAATTTTTTAAAAAATTTTGTTGTTTGCTTATTTTTTATAGTGAATATTTTTGGTTTGAATTGAAACGAAAGTAATGATGGGTATATAAAGAATGATATATTCGTGAAGAATGTAGTTAATTTTAATTAAGGACATTCTTCGTCAAATATTTATAATTTAGACACACAGCTGAGAAAGAGGCTTGTGGAATTAATCTATTAATGGGATTTTA
This sequence comes from Leptopilina drosophilae, assembly GCA_032873175.1. Taxonomy (NCBI): domain Eukaryota; kingdom Metazoa; phylum Arthropoda; class Insecta; order Hymenoptera; family Figitidae; genus Leptopilina; species Leptopilina drosophilae. The sequence continues at coordinate 18,600,461 of CM065481.1, forward strand.
AATAACTTGGTATTCTCTGCTCTATATCAATTTTTGTCTTCGCCATCAGAGTGAAGATATGACCTTGGCATTTAAACACTCTTGAATCGGCCCTTCGAATCTAATTTCAACAATCTCGTTGACACGCCCAAAACTTATTTTCTATATGGCAAAAAAAAAGAAAATAATAATTCCACATATTAATAAAAATCTACAGACAATTTATCATTCAATAGAAAAAAGGGTTAATAAATTTCGTCTCTTTCTTTACAAAAAAAGTTAATTCATTTTTATCGTTTGCGGTTTCTTTCACTATTCAAGTGAAAAAATTGAAACAAAATCAAATTAAATATAATTAAATTAAATTATATTAAATTAAATTTAATTTAATATAATTTATTGTAATTTAATTTAATTAGATTTAATTTTAATTTAATTTAATTTATAATTTAATTTATAATTTAATTTATAATTTAATTACAATTCAAATCAAAAAAGTTTTTTCAAATTTTCTACATTTCTCGTCTATTGAATTTAATTGATGTTTAATAATTTTTTTTATTTATTTTCAGATTGATTTTTCGGAATATTCGAGTGAATTTTATCCAAAAAATATCTGGTCCTTAACGGACGTTGACTTTCAGACGTTTTCCAAAAAATGACACATATCCTTTTTTGAAATTTCAAAATTATTCAAATTAATAGAAAGTGAATAAGGATTGAATAATTTTCTTTAAATTACATTTATTCGCAAGGAGAAGAGACAAATATTTCCGAATTTTTTCTTTCAAAATGAAGTTAGTTACATGAATTAATCTTGTTGAATAAATTACAGTCTAAATATTATTACTAAATATTTATATATTGATAATATTATTAATAAATATTATTCATAAATATTATTAATAAATATCATTGATAAATATTATCAAGAAATATTATTAATAATTATCATTGATAAATATTATTAATAAATATCATTGATAAATATTATTAATAAATATTATTAACAAATACTATTGAAAAATAATGATGATGGAATTAATAATATGAATATTTTTTTGTTTGCCAAAGGTGTTGACGCGACGTGATGACGAAGATGATGAATTAATGAGTGAAATTAACAGACAAGTTAATTGAAAAAAAAATGGAAAGCAATTTGATGATAATGGCGTGAGAAAGTTTAAAAAAAAATATAGGTATTTGTGAAACAATTTGAACATGACCTTTTCTGAATGCCTTGTGCGTCAAGTACAGAACAAAAACGAATCCTCAGTCTACTCACTTGACAATAAGAGTCATTCGTTCCAATCAGTACATCCTCATTGCAGACCAACATGATTCGCATGGAACCAATTGTTTCACGAATTTACTATTATAACAATTGTATGCGAAGAAGAATAATAATGTTAACTCGAAATTCAACCATTATTTTCCTTAAAAATATTAATATTCTCCGCCAATACAATTGAAAGACAGTAAATGGAAAAAATTTCCAATTCAATCGAATTCAAAAGAAATCAATTAAATTCATCAATTCTATTTGTCAATTTTATTCATGAAGTCATCTTATCAATTTAAATCGTCAAAACAAAGGGAAAATTATTTTTGTTTATTCGTAAGTAATTTTTTTTATCCAAAAAATTTCGAATCAATACAATATGTCGATCGAAGAAATATCATATTTAGAGTATTAGTAATTAATAATAAAAATTATTAATTATTAATTAATAATTATTAATTAATTTTCAGCAAAAAATATCAATCGATTAACAAATTTCGTTTTCTTTTTTTAAATGCAGAGTGGAATGAGAGATGTTTCTTTAAAATTATGACGAGAATTGTGATTGAACAATGAAAAGAAAAAGAAGAATGAAGTAAGAGTGTTTAACTAGAAAATATTTAGCGAAAGTGTGATAATGGAAGACAAAAAGGATTTAAGTATATAATGAGTGCAGAAAAAGTAATTTGTGGCAGTTCGCTTCTTCTTTTTTTCTTCTTACTCTTCTCCTTTTGCTCATGAATCACGTTAGCTTTCTCATAATTATGTGGCTGACATTGTTTTGAAACAGAATACCTTGAAATACTAGGAGGAATGCTTGAGATGTTATTATTCCTGTTTCAATTCCTGGGCAGAATAAATTGTAACATCATGAATATCATTGATAAAGTAATTATAAGGTATGTATAAGTCAAAGCATGCAAAAGAAAAAAATTTGCATTCGGTGGAATGTGCGTAATACGATTTTATGTTGCATTTCAAAAGAATTCAAATTATTCATCGGTTATACATTATTGATTATTTAGAGCGATTCACTTTTTACAACAAGTTCCAATTTTTTTCTTTCATCGAAGTTTAAAGCTTTTTTTTTCTTTCTTTTTTACTGTGCAAATATTTTCTTATTTGTACATTTTTTATTTTTTTTGTACAATAATAATTGGCCAATTTGCCACATATTTCAAAGTGTAGGAAAATTAATTTCTTTTCGATTGTTTAAATTAAAAAAAGTCAAATTAAAAGTTTTTTTTTCTCTTTTTAATTTATTTTTTTGTAAGGCAATTTTTTTCTTTGTTTAAATTAAAGTTGTTACTATGTAAATTTTCTTTTAATTTTCATTTACCATTTTTTTGTACATTATATTCTTTTTTATTTTTATTTTCCTTTAATTTTCATTTACCATTTTTTGTACATTACATTCTTTTTTTTAATTGTATTTTCTTTTAATTTTCATTTACAATTTTTTTGTACATTATATTCTTTTTTTATTTTTATTTTCCTTTAATTTTCATTTACCATTTTTTATGTATGTACTTATATTCTTTTTTTATTTTTTAATAACATGTGACAATTGCTTGTCAATTGTTATTATTATTCGTTATCTGTTTGTTATTTTTAGTCACATTTAAGAAGGAAAATACGTTTAGTTTGTAGAATTTATTTTTAATTTCAGAAAAAAATGTATAAAGGAAATGTTAGGATTTTGCAAATTTTAATTTAGAGAAGAATCGGTCGTAAAGACAAAACGAAATTTATAGTCGTAGGTAATAATTATTTTTAGAGAAAAAGACGAATTAAATTCAATCGTTTTCATCAAAGAGTAAAGAATTTACTTTTCAACATTTTTATTTAATCGAAAGTTCCAATTTTTTGCCAATAAGAAATTTTTCCTAAAATTAAGGTTATTTTATCTCTTTTCTAATTTTTTCTGTTTTTCTGAAGGGAAATTGTATTTTTTATTCAAATGCAAACTGAAAAAAAAATTCTTTACGCTTCTGTCAAAATTAATTTCGTTTTTCTTTATAGGTATTTGAATTCGAAATAAGGAAATATAACCTTTGTTTTCGTCTTTTTTTATTTTAGACAGTTAATCAAATGTTTTATAAACTTACTGAAATAGTAAATTGCGAATATTCTTTAAATAACAATAGTCTATAAATTTGCAATTGAAAAAAGATTTTTTCTGCATGTTTGTGATGTAAAAATGTATTTATTTTTAAAGACAAAAGGGATTTTGTCCCTGTGAATCGACGCCACTGTCAGGACGCTGTCAGTTTGACATTTCAGATTTCTCCCTATATCTTCTACGTATAAATTTAGGTGAATGTTTTCGGAGCACCCTGCATATATATATATATATATATATATATATCTATATATATATATATATATTTATATATATATAATGCAGTTTCGTTTCAGCTCATGCGAAATATCCTTCTTTCCTTCTCATCAGGCCTTCAAACAATCTTCATCCACTCGGCTCCTAACTTATATATATTCAATGTTTTTCGTGCTGCAACAAAAAATACAGAGATACGAAGAAAGAACAACACACGTGTTTCACAACACGTGTTCCGACCATAAAGAGGAATTATACCTTCAAATTCCGTATTGTTGTGTGTGAATTTCGAAAAAATATTTACACGCTGCTCGAAGGGAAAAAAATCCCACAGGAAACCAAAAACAAATTGTATTTTGAGGTTAGTATACATTATATCGTATCTATTTGAACTTAACGTGTGTAAAAAGAAGTTATTTAAATCGGTTAATTTTACTGGAAATTAATTAGATTCAATGTTGAAAATTTCAAAATTCAAAAACGAAAAAATTAAATTTAGAATAATATTACGTAGGCAAAAAATTTTTTTGGTTCTTTTTTTTTTCTCTTTGTAAATTTACATTGTTGTAAAACTAATTTGTTTTTGAAATAATTGATTATGTTGGGAAATTTGGAATATTTTTTTTATTCCAATTATCGAAAAAAAAAATTTTTTTAATGCATGGGGCGCAAGAATTATATATGCACGTACCTGTTATAAAGAAGATGCGCGCGCACATGAAAGAGGGCGCGATTCCATGCGCATGGGAGGGGCGCATTGGTAACTTAGCAACGGCAACACTGCGCGCAGCGTCGCCGGTTTTCATATTATATTGAAAAAGCCGGCTTCTTGAAACTGATAGAACGCGGCAGAACGACGTTGGCTTTCGTCGTGTATACATAGTATTGTGTTATTGTTCCTAGTTTGTAGAAATCATTTTAAAACTTTTTTTATTTCCGTCTCTTAGTCTCTTCTCTCTGTTTTTTCCAATTCGCGTGGTAGTTTTTCACCTTTTTTGGTTTTTATTTGTCAACAATCGGTAAAAAACAAAAAACAGCAACGTTTTTTTTTGTCAAAAAGAGAGAGTTTTTCGATTGATCGGCGTTTTTTCGTTTTTGTATAGTAAAGGAGCAAAAGGAAAGTTTTTGAAATATGGCCGAGGATAAGAACGAAACGAGTCCTAACGCAGGGGGCGAGCAACCCGCGCAGGAAATTACTCCTCCTGCGAAGGACGAATCGAAAGAAATCGTGAAGGAAACAAAGAAAGTTGAGGAAAATGGCGAGGGTGAAAAGCCTAATGAGAATGGTGAGGAAAAATCGACACCAGAGCCCAAGGACATGAAGGCCATCGTACTCAACGGATTTGGCGGACTTAAGAGCGTTAAGGTCCTCAAGAAGCCTGAGCCGACCCTGGCCGAGGGAGAGGTCCTCATACGAGTCAAGGCATGGTGAGTACACACGGAAATTCATTGTTCTTGTCGCGCTCGACTTCTCGCATCCTGCCCAAGAGGTCCAGGTGCTCAATGTTTAAGCCTCACTTTGCAAAATAACGCCCTTGCGCTTTTTTTTTTTTGACACTAAGCTTTTTTTCCCCGGCAAACAATAGCTAATTTTCAACAATTAACGTTGAAATGTAATTGCCGCTTACAAATGATCGGCAATTTAGTTTTATCATTGTTTTCCTATAACACAAGCCTCTGTCGAGTTTTTGACGCTTCGCGGGGGTATTGTTTTTCATTTCAACCGTTACTTAACCTCAAAAAATTTTTGAAAAATCTATTTTCTTTGGTAAAAATTAACTATATCGTTTTCTACTTTTTAAATGAGTGGAAATTGTCAAAAAAATATAAGTACTTGCTGAGAAAATATTGAAAAATTTGTCAGGACTTAAATATTAACTGTTGTTTCTTTGTTGTCCAAATACAATTCTTAAGTGGTTTTAATTATCAAGCTTAATAGGGTCGACTGGTTTTGTTTGTAAATGTGTCCGGTAATTATTTTTTCTCTTTCTCTTGAGGACAAGCTGCTTAGTTTCGAATGCTTAACACAAACCAAGCTTCTTCTCCCAAGCTTTATTGTTAGAATGCTCCAAGCTTGTTTTAATTCATATTTCCAATTTGTAACATTTCGATACTCTTTTAACACGTAAATAATTATTTTTTCCAAACAGTTTAGTGAAAAAATTTCCAAATATTGAAATTAGATTTATACGCGATTTTATTAACAAGTCGATTATCCATTTTAGGTTATGTTAAATTAGTTTTTCGTGAATTTGTTAATTTATTCGTCAACTGTTTTTTAAATTATATTAAATGCTTAATATTTCCGTTTTTTCAATGAGACACTCAGCTTTATCTATTATCGCTTTTCCACTTTCCTCTACTTTAGAATAGAAAAACGAGTGGAAAAAGTAGCAAATAGTTTACTAAATTGACAAATTGTTCATATAAATTGTAAAATAGTGCCACTTCTTGTTTTTAATTTCAATAAATATAACAATTTGAATTGTAAGAATCAGTAAAATGAACATTTTTTAACTAATACGTCCTGTGTGAAGCATTTTCGCCCTTTTGGCGGCGCGTATGATCACCGGATGTACTCATTTGACATATACATACATGTGTTTTAAGTCTTTGAAATTCAGAGCAGGAAGCCTTTTTAAAAAAGCGGAAATGGAAAACTAAAAAGTTAATTTTTACCAAATCGATTAATACAATTTTTATTTGCATTTTTTTTCTTCAATATCAATTTTTTTGATAATTGAGATGTTAATTTTTGATTCGACAGACGGAAATTTTTATTTGCGGCCCCACAAAAGTAATATTGTTTAATAAATGTAGTAGTGCATTTGGAAAATCATTGGGTATTTTACGAATCAGGAAGTAGAATAATTTAGTTGCAATTTACGTTGCAAAATACGAACTTATCTATAGTTTGGTTAGATTCGTGAAATAAAAGCAAAATGAAATGTGCGGAAATAAATTTTAAACTTGACAATAAAATAGGGAAAAAAAGTAGGAATTTTTTTCTAGTTTTCCCCCCTTGAGAATATTATGTATCATATATTATAATCTGTGCAATCTTTGTTGGCATATCAACCACAAGTAGAACGTGATATTCAACTTTCCTCACTTTCTCTGTGGCTTTCGTACATTTTATCTCAGTTTACATTTTATTTTTTATCTAGGTAAACAAATATCTGCGCAATTGACCAATATATAGGGGCATTTATTTTCTTTCGCATGTACTTGAACCGCTAAATGCCCGTATCGACTTCTCGTACTTTAATGTTTAATTCAACTAAAGAATTTTCTCTCTTTTCTCTTAATTTTCTTTATTGCAGTTCTTTATTGCAATGAATTTTTTATTTACATTCTTTTGAAAAGAAAATGGTGATTAATTGTATTAAAATAGTTTTCATTTTCCAAGCTAGCTATTTTTGTTTAATTTGCAAAATTTCCTTTTTTTTTGTATTGAATTTATTAGGAATGAAAATGAAGAAATTATAACGGTTCTACTTGTGGAATGCAGAGGGTAATTCTAAGTGATAAACTTTTAAACATTGATAAACTCGAAAGTGATTCTTATATACATAAATAGCAGACATTGTAGAAACGTCGCAATTATTCAATGAAAACTAGTGCCTCTACTTTATATATATGAAGCGAAGGCGTTATTCATTTTCAATTGGATGCAAATTAAACTTGAATACCACATTTTTTTATTATGTGTCTTCGTGCTTTTGACTCATGGAGATAATACGAGATTTAAATATAATTAAAAATCCAAAGAAATTTTTTTCTGCCTCACTGTGACACTTGCGTTTTTCCACGATGCGTAATTTGAATTGAATTGTTATTTTATCGCCAGAGAATTTTTCTTTTAATTAATACACTGGGAAAAGAATTTATTTGATTGAAATATAATTGTCTTATCAAGTAAATATTTACTCGAATTAAATAATTTTTATTTTTATTAATAAAATATTTATTTTATTCAAATACAATTAAATTGTATTATTATTTATTTAATAATAATTATGTATTTTATTATTTATTTGAAGGAAATATTATTTTTATTCAGTTAAATAAAAATTGATTCAAGTAAATATCTAATTGCTAGTAGTTAAGTAATCGGTTATTTGAATCAAATAAATTTTTTTCAGTGTTATTAAACATTTTTTTTTAAATAAAAAGTTAATCATTGCAAAAAGCAAAAAATAGAATTAAAAATTTAGAAGATTTAGAAAAACTAGTATTAAACGTTTAGAATTTTTATAATTTATTTTTTTAATTAGTTTTAGGGTGGAAACATGTCAGTAGAGTCAGGAAAATGTCAGAGAAAAAATGTTTTTTCAGTAAAGTCAAGGAAATGTCGGGAAAAAATTTTTTGACATAGAAATTAAGCAAATTGAGACTTTCTTCGTGTTCCTAAAGTTTCGAACGACAATAGTTTTGTTTTTATTCATCTAATTCATATTTTCTCTACAAAAAAAATGATTTTTGAAATTAAAAGAAATTAATTCTAAACTGAATATTGGTTAGGTTCAAATTATTTTTCTTTTTTCGATAGTAATTTTTAAAAAATGCTTAAATTGAAAAAAAATTTTGTTCATTTGAACGTTTAAAACTTTAGCCAATATTTTTTATGTTCCTAAAGTTTCGAACGTTGAAATGAACGACTTTTTTTTTATTTTATTCTTCTAAATTCATATTTTCTCTATAAAAAAATTATTTTTTAAATTATAAGAAATTAATTCTAAACTAAATATTGGTTAGGTTCAAATTAATTTTCTTTTTTCGATAGTAATTTTCAAAAATACTTAAAGTGAAAAAAATTTCCTTCATTTGAACGTACAAAACTTTAGCCCCATATTTTTTTCGACTTATTTTGAAAAATTACGACTGCTTCGACTTTTCTCCAAACATTTAAGCAAATTATCACAATTTTTAGTCAGTAAATTGTCGAATTATTAAATTTTTCGACTAATTTTGAAAAATTACGACTTTCTCGACTTTTCTCCAAACATTTAAGCAAATTATCACAATTTTTAGTTACTTTAGTTAATTTTTTCCCATAAAAAGAATTTTGTCAGGGAAAATAATTTTAATGTCAGTAAATTGTCAGGAAAATTGATAAACTGAAACTTGTGGACATCCTGAGTTTACTAAAATTTTTATTATTATTAATGTATATTTATTATTATCTTTGTTATTGTAATTATATTTTTTATTGTTATTATTATTTTTATTATTATTATTTTTATTATTATTATTATTATTATTTTTATTATTATTTTTATTATTATTATTATTATTATTATTATTATTATTATTATTATTATTATTATCATTTATTTAGTAAAATATCCACCGTAGGGAAAAAACATCAAGTTGAAAAATGGATTTCTGTGAGAAAATATTGGTATAGTGACAGCAAGTGTATAGGAACTTTCGGAAATCAGGTTTCTGAAAGAAAAGACGAGATGCTGCATATGTATAAAGGTCCGATTATCAAGCAGGTTCAATTATAAAGCATAGATATTTTTTTTTTTTTTGAAAGATCGTCTGAGATCGTATCTTTCTTGATGAGGGCAAGGCGTAGTAAGGCGATAGAATCGCTTCGACCACGGGAATCCTTGAAGGTCACGGTGACTCTTAAATCATTATCCTGATATTCTTTGGTCATACTTTTAGTCTCAATGTGTTAAGAACTTGTCGTTTATTTACATATTTTCTTATCTATTTTATTCTATACAAATATTTCGTACATCTTCTCTCACTTTTACCTTTGTTTTTGTTTATTATTTATATATCACATAGTCTAATAAACATACTTCGATTTCTCGCCATTTCCAGAATTATTTAGTTTTGAGCTCTGGAAAATATTTTGCATTTCACTTTTTTTTTTCTTAATTTCAATAATTAAGTTTTGTGTTTTTTTTAGAAATCGAATTTTATTTGTAAAAAAAAATAGTTTCTTTTTTTGAATGTTTGTATTATTTTGGAAAAAAGAGAGTTTGCGTGTTAATTCGTAAAAATATTAGTTCTTGTTGTTTCGATTTGAGAGTTTATTAGTTTTGAAAAAAAAATTGTGTTTGGCAGTTAATTAGTAGAATGTTGATTTTGTATTTTTGATTGTACTTGTTTTTTTCCAGGTGTGTTTATTGCTACGGTTTTCCGAATTTTTTTTTTTTTTTTGAAACAGAAATGTTGAAATTGAGAAATGAGTTGGAAGGAAACTTTTTGTGACGAAAGAGAAGTTTTCTTTTTTTTTTTGGAGAATTTGGGGAATAATTATTTTGAAGGGGAAAAAATTGTTTGTGGAAGTGATTAAAAATGGAAATTAGCTGGCAGAGGAGAGATAATGAGGATAAAATATTTATTGTTTGCGATTGTTTGATACGTGATTGAGGAGGGAAAAGGGAGTGATATGTACAAAGCTTTCTCCAAAGGAGCGATATATAGAGGAGTGACCGTCAAAGACTTGAGGGTCTTTTCACGCGTGACTCACGATTCATAAAAGTCATTGGCATTGATGAGAAAATAGCCTTCATAGAAAGATATAATGTACTCATGCTGGTTGGAGTCATTTTGCTGCACAATTTGTAAGAATGCACGCAGGGCAACACAAGAAGTGAACCTTAAAAATGGCTGTCTCATGTTCATATTCCTTTGAAATGCAATCACGTTTCACCGAATTTTCAATGCGATTGCATTTCATTAAATATTTTTCCCATATTTTCCAAATTTACGAAATTCCATTAGTTTTGGAAACTTTTTTTTGAAACTACACCTTAAATCTTTTTTTTATCGAATATTATTCTGTAAATTTTTCTCTTTGAATAATTTCTAATAAAAATTATCATTCTCAGTTTGATGGAAAAATTTGTTTGTCTCGAGTGTAGTGGACTTTTCTCTCTCTCTCTCTTTCTCTCATTCTTGTCTCTTGTTGTTTTCGTTTTAACGATACAAAAATTGATCTCTCGCTGGCAGTTAAATTACATGCTCTCCTTGTATTCTCTCTTGCGGGCTTCAGTTTAAGAAAGCGAATTTTATTCTTTTCTTTGCCACACTGCTGCCTATGACTCAGATTTCATTCCTTTTGATACTTTGCGTGATTTCACCAATCTTGGGTAAAATATGTTTCCGAAGTTTGTACACTCTGTGGTGTGTTGCCATTTTCTCTCGCTTAAATTCATCGGAAAGCAATTTTAAAACGACCCTCGCTGTTACAAATATATACATTTTGTTTTAAAAACGATATATAATATTTTCCCGTTTGGTATAAACTAAAAATATCCGGTACACGTGTTTCGAACGAATAAAGTATTTTTATTGCACTAAATTACAGGAAACTTGGAGCTTTTTTCTTTTGTATTTTATTATATCATTTTTGTCGTGTTGATAATGAATTTATTTATAAAAATTACTCGGTTAGAAGTTTTATGAAAACTATTACTTTTTTGTTGTCATTATTCTTTTCGCAATTATGTCGATAAAAAAATGGAACATAATTTTTTCTGTTTTGGTATTTAATTTTTTTGTAAAAATTATTTTAGGGGATAAATATTTTATGGATATTTATTTAGTTAAATTTTGAACAAATATTCAATAAGTAAAAAATAAATAAATAAATATCTAAATAAATAAATACCTAAATAAATAAATATCTAAATAAATAAATACCTAAATAAATAAATACCTAAATAAATAAATATCTAAAAAAATAAATACCTAACTGAATAAATAAAATAAATGAAAAGAAAAAAAGGAAATGAGTAAAAATAAATAAATGAATCTTGAATTGAATAATTGAAATAATTTTAACTCGATGTTGAATCAGTGCGAGTTTATAATTATCCAAAGTGCCATTCGCTTTAATCGAACGCTAGGAGAGAGTGATTAAATGATTTCTTCTTTGAAAATAAAAAAATGCAATATATATTCATCTTGGAATCGAATATTTCGTGAATGGAGTTCTTTAATAATTTTTCCTCGTAAGTTCATACTGTGCTAATTAGTCCGATAACTCATGAGGCGAAGACAATGACTTCTCTCTCTTGAGGCAGACTGCTTTCAGCAATATTCCCATAACCTCCGGCCACACTCGTATAAATCATAAAAGTAGTGCACTAGGTACGTTTTTGTCATTTTTTTTCTCCTGTTTTTGCCCCCCCCCCCCAAAAAAAAAAGAGAAGGAAAAAGAAAAGAGAATACATTCTATTTTCATCATCACAATTATTTCTTTTCGATTCGCAATATTTATTAAATCAAGTCTTTCCCTCCCCGTTTCCCCTTTCACTAAAGCTACCGCACATCAGCGTGAAATACTTGCCGAGATTATCTCGCTGCATCTGCATGCTATTTCTTGTATGCAGTCTCACATATTTACACACGTATAGACAAACACGTGTTAAAAAGTCCCTGTAGAAAGAATATCAGCGGTAAATCAAAAATCCTCAGTTGCTCTTTTTTCGCAGCTGTTCCAGAAAATTGTCTTTTAAATATACTTCTAAGGATTTATATTATTATTATTATACACGCAATGTACCTGCAGTGTTATTTGATCTAAATAATTTCCTTGAAATTACTGCTATTTTCTGAGTATTTTCCATTTCTCTGCTCGGGAAAATTTTATTTTTCGATTTTTCTTCATGGGATGGAATAATCGTAATAATATTATAATAATTCTGTTAAATTTTTTTTCTTTTTTTTAACATTATTATTAATTTGTTGCTAAAATAAAATGGACGTAAAATTATTTAAACATTACTATTTTTTACTATTAATTATTATTATTATTATTTATTATTATTATTAATATTATTATCAATATTATTATTAAAATTATTATTAATATTATTATTAATATTTTTATTAAAATTATCATTAAAATTAATATTAATATTATTATTAAAATTATTTTTATTATAATAATAATTATTATTATTATTTTTCCATTGTTTATCGAATTTTAAAATTGAATTAATTGGATGATCCTCAAATTTTGAACGTTCAAATGAAGGAAATATTTTTTATTTAAGATATTTTAATAAATTACTAAACATAAAAAAAAATAAAAAAAAACTAAAATTTTACGTTTAGAAACTCAGTAATTAATTTTTTTTAATAGTGACGCAAAATAATTGCAATAAAAATTTAATTTTTAGAAGAAATAAATAAATTTCGTTCAGAACTTTAAGATCTTTTAATTGGAAAATCTGTTAAATAGAAATTTCGTGAACTTTGGTAGTTTTTACTATTTTCTTTTAGTGTTTTAGAAAAAATATATAGTAGTTTCAATTTTATACTAGAATTTCAGAGAAAAATTACTGACTAGTAATTAATTTAGAAAATAAAAAAAAATTTATTACGGTAGAAAAAAATTTTTTATTTAGAAGATGAATTTTTACTAGACTGATTTAGATTTTGACAGTTTTTGGAAAAAAATTAGCAAATTTCTAAATTTCAATTAGTAAAACTTGCTTATCAATTTAAATTAGAAAAAATTAAAAGATGAATTGAGTAAAAATCAAAAAATGAAATTAGTCGAAATTTACAGAATAGAATTTATTGGAAAATAAAATTAGTAAACATTAGAAAATTTAATTGCTAAAGAATAAAAGAGAAATTGTTGTGAAACTTTTTAGCTTTTTTAATAATTTTTCTCTTTAAATGCTTTCAATTTTAAAATTAGTGTATTAAAAATCATCAAAAATTTTCAAAATAAATTTATTCCAATTTTTTATTTTCCTATTTTTTTTTGAAATTTTTGAAAAAATTGAGTTTCTTTAATTTATTTCATTGGAAATATTTAAAGTAATTGATTTTCATGAAAAATTTCTTTTGTTTTTAGAATATTCGAATTTGTTAATAATAATTGAATGTTCTTGAAATTTTGAACTTTCAAATGAACGACAATATTTTGGTTCTTTTTCTGATTTGTATTTTCTTGTAAAAAAATTATTTTCTAGATTAAGATAAATTAATTCTAGACGAAGACTTACTTAATTTCAATTATTTTTCTTTTTTTTTTATATTTTTGTAGAGTAATATTCAAAAATATTTGCGGTGAAAAAAAATTTTGTTCATTTGAACATTCGAAACTTCAGCCACATATAATTGTAATTTAATATTTTATTAAAATTTTTAAAAAATAATTAAATTCTTCTGAAATTAATAAAATTTAATATTACATTTTTTTTAAATAATTCAATTTTAATTTAAATATTTGAATTGAAATATTTAAATTAATTAAATTCTTTCGAAGAATAGATATTATTAAAGGTTTTAACAATACTTGAATTATTAGTTGTTTTAAATTGATCGATTAAATGGATTGTATAAAGAAATTAAGGAATTTTTTTTATACAATCGATTTTGATAATAAATGTAATTAATATTTTACTATTAAAATTTTATTAAAATTACTGATAGATAATTAAATTCTTTTATTAAATTTATCTCTAGTAATAATAATTTTAAGAGTTGTAAAGCACTAAATTCTTTTGCATTTTTTAAAATGTTTTTTGAAAAGAATGAAGCTTTTTTAAATAATTTTAATTTTAAATTTGGAAAATAATTTTATGAAGCAAAGATTTTTTTCAACGTTTGAAAATAGTCGTATCCGTTAATAATAATTGTAATGAAAATTTGCTTTTTAAATATTATTGAATTATTGTATTGAAAATATTTGATTTTCTAGAAAGAATTTTATTATTTATAAAAAATTTAATTTTTTGCAAAGAATGTTACTTTTTAATAATGAAAAATGAATTGTTTTGGAGAATTTTTTTCAAAAATTTTAGAAATTGTATACTTTTGAAAAATTGTATTAAAGAATTTAAAAAAAAAATTGAATCCTTCCGAATAATTTTATTATTTATGAAAATAATTGAATTCTCGTAATGGATTTTAAATTAATTTTACATTACATTCTCTCACGCGTTATTTCGATATAGAAATTTTCCAATTAAAAGAGTCCTCTTTTTTTTTAATACTAAAAGCTTTCTGCTTTCTTTTCTTTCTTTTTTTGCGTCAATTTTTCGTCGACATTTTTTTTTCCCCACTATTGATTGCGTCATACAATTTGTGATATGAAGTGTCATTGAGATGAAAATTTGATATAAAAAAAATGTCTACTCGTAAAAAGATAAAGTGATTAACAAAAAAAAAAAAAAAAAAAAAAGTAGAAAATAAAAATAAAAATGAGGAAAAAAAAGTGGAAATTGAAAATGGAGATAATGGTTTTAATGTCGGATTAGCGGATTTCCACGATATTTACAAGTAGTGATGAGAGTGATTGAATTTATAACACATCTGCGTGAATAAATGCACCAATTTGGATCTATAGAACACGGTGTTGGTATTGATCGGACCACACCCGTGCCTTCTCCTCCACCCCTGTACGCCATGCGTACATACGCAACTTGCACATTTACACTTTTCCTATTGGTGTAACAAACCTAAACTAGTAGAGTCTCCGCAACACCCCATAGAATAGGTTATGCACGCCATGGGGTGTACAAACCCCTATTTCAAGTTCAAATACCTCATGTTCGTGGGTATTATACCATATGAGAAAAAGAACTAGCCATAAAAATTGTAATGACGCCAAACACACGCTCTCTCTTTTTCTCCTTTTTTCTCATGTTATTCATATTTACGTACAGTCGTATAAAAACACACCGTATGGCGCGATATGGAGAACTGTAAACAGGAGAGTTAAAAAAATAATGACGATTTTTTTATTTTGTCGAATTTTGTAAAATGAGGGACATTTTTTTATTGGGCCGAATTTCTACTAAATATGATTCATTCCTGAATTTTTTTTTATTTTTTGAAAGTTAGGATGGGAATTTTTTTACACTAGCAAATTTTTTTAGGCAAAGATTCCATTTGATCGATTTTTTGATTGTAATATAATTTTCCCAAAATATGATTTGGATTTTCCACTCAGGGCTCGAACTAGATTCGTAAATCCCGTAAAAGTCCGTAACATTGCTTGAAGTCCGTAAAAGTCCGTTTTTTTGAAAAAAGGTCCGTAAAGTCCGTAATTCGGTTGAAAAAGATCCGTAAAGTACGTAAATTATACGATATAATTTAGATAATTTTAGAGAAATCACAAATGATTGAAGGAATTCAATTATTTTCAAAAGTAGTAAAATTCTTCGCAAAAATTCAATTATGTTCAAAATTTTTTGAAAATTCTCGTCAAAATTTAATAATAAAAGTAATAATAGTAATAGTAATAGTAGTAATTGAAACTCTGACAAGAATTGTATTAAATATTTTTGAAAATACATTAATTTCAGAGAAAAATATTATATTATTTATAAAGATAATTATATTTTTGACAAAAAATTCTGTTAAAATTTTATTACAAATAATTGAAACTCTGCAATGAGTTTTTAAGTATCTTTAGAAATAATTAAATTCTTCTTCGAAATATCAATTATTTTCAAAAATTTTAATAAAATACTTGGAAAAATTCCAATTATTTTCAAAAATTTTAATAAAATACTTGGAAAAATTCCAATTATTTTCAAAATTTTTCCTCAATTCAATGATTTTTAACAGGTTTCTATACTATTCTAATAAAATTTTCCAAAAGAATTCAATTATTTACAAATTTTTTTTATAAATTTCTTCGCAATATTCAATTATTTTCATAAGTAATAAAATTTTTACAGGTATTTAATTTTTTTGGCAAATAATAAAATGCTTATTAGGAATTCAATTATTTTGATGAATAATAAAGCTAATTGCAGAATTTCAATTATTTTTAATACAATTTTAATCGAATTCCTCGAAAAATGTAATTATTCTTAAAAAATTTTATTAAAATTTATCAAAGAAATTTAATTATTTTAATAACCTTTGCTACAATTTATTTATTAGAATTTAAATATTATTTTTAATAAATTTTTGATTAAATTTCTTTAAAAAATAAAATTATTGCATTCAAAATTTTTAATGCAATTCTTTGCGTAAATTATCAATTATCTTTATAAATAATAAAATTCTTCTCTAAAATTGAATTATTTTCAAAAAATTTAATAAATTTCTTGGCAAAATTTCAATCATTTTTAAAAGTAGTCCCTAATTTAATTATTTTTAATATCTATTTTAATAAAATTTTGCAAAAGAATTCAAATTATTTTAAAATTGGTTGATACACTTCTTTAAAAGAATTCAATTTTAAGAAGCATATGTAATTATTCAATAAATTGTTTTTTTGTATTTAAATAATGAAATTTTCGCAGAATTTTCTCATAAAAATTGATTTAAAAATGGATTTGAGTTAAAATTTTAGATTATAATTGAATATTAAAAGTATTAGAGCGTAAAATTTTAGAAATAATTAAATTTTGAAAAGGTTTCAGATTCAAATATTTAAAAATTTGAATTTTTCATATTTTTAACTAAGTAACAATTCTGTGGAATTAAATTTTTTGAGAAATTTTAATTGGGAATTTTGTTTATATTATTTGAAGTTTTTATTTTCTAATACATATTTAATTGAAGAATTTACAAATAATTGAAAAATCGAATATTGTAAAGAAATAGATTTGAAAATTGTCAAAGAACTTTTTCGATAATTATTAAAAATAATCAATTTTAAGAAGAATTTTAGTTAAAAATTCTTGAAAATAATAATTGAATTGATAATGATTTTGTCACTCTATCTTTAATTTTTCAGTTATTTTTTACTGAAAATCAGTTGTTTTTAACTAATTCAGAAGCAAAAAGTCAGTCACTGATTGTCAGTTAAAACCATGATTTTTAACTGATTCAAATTAAGAGAGCAGAGGATATTTTCCCTAAAATCAAGTTTCCTAAACAATAGTGGTTTCCAAAGGACATTTTTCCCAAAATCAGATTTTCCCAAATTAATACATATATTTGTCCAAGTATTTAGTTCCATTGACAAATTTTAATAGAATTTTTAAGAATAATTTTCATTTTTCAAGAAATTGAAAAAAAGAATTGTATCGTGTATTTAAAGTAATTGAAACTCTGACAAGAATTGTATTAAACATTTTTGAAAATACATTAATTTCAGAGAAAAATATTATATTATTTATAAAGATAATTAAAATTTTGACAAAAAATTCTGTTAAAATTTTATTACAAATAATTGAAACTCTGCAATGAGTTTTATGAATTATGAAAAAAATTTAATTCCTAAAAAGAATTTTGTTATTTATGAAAGCAATTGAAGGATTGCGAAGAAATTTATGAAAAATTTGTAAATAAATGAAGTTCCTTTGCCAATTTTATTTTATAAAAATAATTAAACGTTGGCATAGAATTTTATTAAATTAAAAAAAATTGAATTTTTTTAGACAATCATATTAAAATAGTAGATATTAAAAATCATTAAATTGAAGAAAATTTTCGAAAGTATAATTAAATTTCAGAGAATTTTTTTTTATTTATAACGATAATTAAAATTTTAACGCCAATTTTTGTAAATTTTTTTTGAAAATTATTATGAATTTCTGCTAAGAATCTATATTACTTTTGAAAATAATTAAATTCTTAAGACAAAAATGATTCCCGGTCATTTTCCCGAATCTAAAAGTTTTTAATTTTTAGTTTTCAATTATTTTATTAAGAATTTCTATTTATTTTTTATTTTGATTTATGTTGAAAAAAACGTTATTTAATGATTTTTTATGCTAAAGGACGATATTTTTTTATTCTTATTTACTTATTTATTCAAAATTTTTTTTTAATTAATTTGTCTTAATCTGAATAATAATTTTTTTGTACGTAAAATACAAGTTAGAAGAAGTTAAAAAATTATTTTCATTCATTTGAAAGAAATATTTTTTATTGAAGGTATTTTAATAAAATTACTGATCATGAAAAAATTTAAAAAATGAAATTTTACGTTTAGAAACTCAGTAATTAATTTTTTGGATAGTGACGCAAAATAATTGCAATAAAAATTTAATTTTTAGAAAATAAATTTCATTCATTTGAACGTTCAGAACTTTAGGTTCTTTTTTCTAACTCATTGAAATATTTATCACGAATCAGTGATTTTTTTTTAAATTTATTATTTTATAATCTATTTTATTAAAAAGTGTACTTTAAATAAATGAATATAAAATAACGTCGAAATTCAATTTTGTCGAATTTTTCAATTAGGAAAAATTTCTACTTATGTCCAAATTTTTCGCTACATCATGATTAAATATTATTTATCAAACTATTTACTTAAATTATATTTATTTAAAACTATATTTTAAATGAATGAACAAAAAAGGTGATAATTTCATTTAATAGAATTTATTTATATAATTTTATGGAACTTTTGAAGGAGGATACTTTTATTTCGTTGAATTTTCACATAAACAGAATTCATTCACTGAATTTTCAAACTGTACGATTTTCATTTTACCTCATTGCGAATTTATACTTTCCGGAGTGATTCCATTTAATCAAAATTTTATTAAAACGAGAGCATTTTATTAAGCGGAACTTTTAGGAGTTATATATATATATTTCCTAAGGTTTAAATTTTGAAATGAAGGGGTTTTTTTTCAATTTAAATATTTGCAAAAATTTCATTGGCAAAATGAAAAATAAAATAAATGAAATAATTATTTTCAGTTAAGAATAAGTAATTTTTTAATTTTGAGAAATAATTATTTTTAAAAATAAAAATAAAGAATGAAAAGAAAATTTTTTGCTATTAAGTTAATTGTGTAATTAAATTAATGAATTAAATTAGAGGTGTGCAGAAACTCGAATTTTACCATGGACTCGAAATTCGAACCGAACTGAGTCCGTGTTTGATTCTTATGGAGAGAATCGAATTTTTCAAATTCGCACAGCTCTAAATTAAAATAATTACATGTATTTAAATTAATGAATTAAATTAATTATTCAATTAACAGGGGAAAAAATTAATTCTGAGAAAAAGAAATCATGAATTTTATTTTTTATTTTCCATTTGTATTCGTTTTATATTTTCAATTCAGTAGGTATAGTAATTTTTGAAAATACTTGAACGGAAAAAATGCTCCTTTATTTGGACGTTGTAAAATTTTTATGAAATGAAAAATTTCTTTCTTTATTTTGGTTTTTATTTTATTTACTTTTTATTTCTTTATTTTTTTTCTCTCTCTCTCTTTCTTTTTTTTCGTTTTTTTGAGAATTCGTTTTCTGTAGGGAAGTCCAGGGTGAAATTGGAGCGTTCAAAAATTACGTAGCGCTTTTTATAGGAGAACCCTCCTCTCAATAAAATGCGCCATAATTTTTCGTTGGCCCATCACTCCTTCCCCTCTCAGAGTGTGTGGTGATTTATTCCTTCCAATTATTAAAGTGGAATTCGTTTTCTATTTTTTAAAATTTTTTCCACTTTTGCTAATTGATTATTCTTTTTCTGTCAAAATATAGATCATCTTGTTTTTGCTGTTTGGTCAGAAAAGTCATTTGGAAAAGTATATTTTTTATTCGAATAACAGATGCTCATTTGACTCAAATGAAATTGGTTTTCTATTTTTGATGGAAAAATTAGGAAAACAAATATTATTTTTCGTATTCTGAAAGTTTTAAACGTTCAAAGTGAGGGAAATGTATTTCTTTTTATAACTTTTAAAATTTTTTGTCACGTATTTAATTTAATTGAAAGGTCGAGTGAAATTTTAATTCGATTGGATTAAGAAAATTCAATTTGATTATTTTTCAATTCAATTTTTAATAAAATTGAGTCATTGAATTTATTTTGGAATAAAATTAAAAATTTATAATTTATTTTGTAGTAAAATTAAAAATTAAAAATTAAAAATTTATTTTGTAATAAAATTACAGTTTTATAATTTTGGGTCATCGAAAAAGTTTCTAAAGGTTAAATTAAATTTTTTAATTTCCACCAGCAAGAATTTATGAAAATAATTTGACAACAAAAAATATTTCGTTCATTTGGATTTGGATCACTAAAATGAAAATCAAATTTAAATATTGGAAATTTGATTTTTTAATAATTTGGATAACAAGTTTGAAAATTGTGGAAAAATATTTGGAGTTTAGTGAATAATTTCAAATCAAAAACAAATATTGGAAATTTAATTTTTTAATAATTTGGATAACAAGTTTGAAAATTGTGGAAAAATATTTGGAGTTTAGTGAATAATTTCAAATCAAAAACAAATATTGGAAATTTGATTTTTTAATAATTTGGATAACAATAAGTTTGAAAATTATGGAAAAATATTTTGAGTTTTGTGAATAATTTATGATCTACTTGATTTGTTGAAGTGAAATATTTTGGAAATTGAATTGAACGTTTAGAACTTTCATAATTGGTTTGATATTTGGCGTTAAATTATTGAAATAAAAAAATTTTAAGAATAAAGAAATATTTAAATAGTTAAATATTTAACTTAATTAACTTAACTTTTTTTTGTTTGAACTTTTGGGATTTTTGGAAATCTTTTGGAAAATCGTGAAGGAATTTTTTTCTCTTAATTCTTGTCGGACTTTACGGAAAAACTAATGAAATGAAAAGAATTTTTCTAAAAAAAGCAAAATGCCTTTCTCGAAAAAAAAGGAAAGCTAATTTATTTCCCTTCAATTAGAGAATCCTTGTAATTCCCTTTTTTCCTTTTTGCTCTTGAAATTTTCTTCTCTGACCTCTCTCTTTCTCTCTCGCGTACAGTGAACATAACGGCATTAAATGCATTATATTATGCATTAAAATACAGTTAATTATCTCATAGTTGAAACGTTACAAATGATTTATCAAAGGAACGATAGAGAATAATCATTACGAGACCCCCGGTGCATGCTTCTGCTTTTCTTTTTCTCTTTTGCATATTATACACTCACACACACACATTCATGTGTATAATATAGTCTATCGGTTAAGTTCACCGTAACTCGTACGTGCAAAAGGCTCCCATTTCCTTTTCCTGCGCGAAACCGAACACCATTTATTTATGTGCACTAAAAGATAACATGAATAACAAGTACATCGCGCGTTTCAGAAGTGGCACGTACTGAAAATTGATTTGCGAAGAGTCACATACGCATCGCTAAAGTTTCATCGATTGCCAGTTATTTATGTACATATATATATATATATATATATAAATGTATTACTGAGTTATACTGTACAACTATAATTGAAATATTGGCAGGTGCTGAGAGTACACCAAGCGTGAACGAACATTGTACAGAATCGTGGAATTCGATTGAAAAATAAACCAGAAACGGTTGTTGCTTTAGTGAAAGAGAGAAAGAGAGAGAGAGGGAGAGGGGATCTTATGGATACGCGATACTGCGAATACTAAAGTGAATACTGAACGAAAACATTTTCCAGTATTAAATGATTTTGTGTACATGAGTAGTTTTAAATGCATGTGGTTATTCTAGGAGAAAGCTTGTCAAAACTTCCCTTTTCTTTCATGAATAATTTTTCCTATAGATCATTTTTCTTACGGTTCTTTGTTTTACATTTTTTCCAACCAAAATAGAATTCGATTTTTGGTTTTAAACTTTTACAAAAATGTATTAATACAGAAGTCATTTGGCAAATATTTTTTCAAGATATTCTAAAAAAACCGTCATTTTCAATGTTTTAGAAAAATTTGAATAACTTGTAAAATAATAAACGCTTTTTAATAATCTTAGGCTTATTTTTAAGGTCATTTTCTACGGAATAAGAATTAATTGTACAAGATCCTAGAGTTTTGAACGTTCAAATGAACGAAATTGATTTATTTCTTCTAGAAATTAAATTTTTATTGCAATTATTTTGCGTCACTATCCAAAAAATTAATTTCTGAGATTCTTAACGTAAACTTTCAGTTTTTAAATTTTTATATGATTAGTATTTTATAAATATATACTTATAAGTATCTTCAATAAAAAATATTTCGTTCATTTAAGGCGGTGTCAAAGTCGATTGGATTTTTGCATTGAGCTTCAATGGGAAAATCCCATCGACTTTGACATCCCCTTAAATGTTCAGAACTTGAGGACATTCAGAAATTGAGTTCAGTTTTGAACGTTCAAATGAACGAAATATTTTTTATTGAAAATATTTCAATAAATTAAAACTAAAATTTTACTCAGTAATTAATTTTTTTTTTATAATAAATAATTGCAATAAAAATTTAATTTTTAGAAGAAATAATAAAAAATTTTCTCGGCGTTTTGGAGTCTTGTTTTTGAATAATTTTTTAACATAATTAATTTTTTCAAATACAGCTGATGATAAAAATCTTTTTGAATAGTTGAGATTTTGTAAAATTGAATTGAAAATTATTTATTTCAAGTATTTTGTTCCAATTTTTGAAAATCAACTGTTGAAGAATTTTAATTGCAAATTGTGAAAATAATTTAACTGTCAAAAATTTTATTAAAAAAATCTTTAGAGATGAATTTAAAAATGAAAATTATAATTTTGAAACATTCAAATACAAAAATAAAACCTAACAATTTTGAATTATTGTTATCATTTTGGAGAAAACAATCATGTTGAAAATTTTTCATCAAAAAATTAATTAGTTTTTTAAAATTATATAAAAATCCCTTTAAGAAATTCAATTATTTCCGAAAAATTGCATAAAAATATTTGTAAAAAGTATAAATTTGAAACTTCTTTAGAATTATTTTCTAATATTTTTTTGAGATTAAATTATCTTCGAATAATGAAGATAAAAATTTTTGAAAATTTACTTTTTGGACTTATTAAAATTTGTGAGAAAGTGATCGCTTGTGTAAATGAATTAAATTTTTTCCTATATCTGAGATTTGTATTTTATTGAATTTTCATACAATTTAGTATAAATTTTGCCCAGTTTATTATAATTAAATTTTGCCCAATTTATTATAATTAAATTTTGCCCAATTTATTATAATTAAATTTTACCCAATTTATTATAATTAAATTTTGCCCAATTTATTATAATTAAATTTTGCCCAATTTATTATAATTAAATTTTGCCCAATTTATTATAATTAAATTTTGCCCAATGTAATATAATTAAATTTTGTCCAATTTACACTTAGTGAAATTTTTTCGATTAAAAATTTTTAATTTAGATTCTATTCAATCTTATTCATTCAACTTAAAAGAATTTTAGTAAATTGAATTTCCTCGAGTTTTCCATCAAAATAATTTACACAAAATTCTAATCACTGGCAAATAAAAAGAAATTGAGTTTTTTAATTTTCATATTAGAATTCCGCAATTAAAGTATTTTGTAAATTATAATTTAATTAATTTTTTAATTGGAAAAAATAGTTGTTAATCAATTTTATAATTTTCGTCTCTACATTAAAATGCACAAAGTCATGGTTGAAAATTAAAAGAAAATAAATAGTTCGCGTTTCCACTGACGCTTATTAATTATTATTATGTTTTGAAATTAAAGTATAAAACTGAAATTTTTAATTTAAATGTAAATGAGTTTATTTATTTTAATTATGTTTATGGGGCTTTTTTATTATTTTTTACTGCTCCTACATTTTATTGTCGTTATTTTTTATTGACATTTTTTATACTCAAAAAATAAGAGTTTATTTTTTATGTTATTTTTTATTGTTATTATTTTTCATTCTCCTTACTTTTTATTTTCTTCATTATTTATTATCTGTAGTTTTTTTTATTAACGTACTATTAATTATTATCTTTTTTTATTGCCTTTATTTTTTATTCATAAAAAGAAAATTTTATTTGAATAAAATATTAATTTTTCTTGTTGTAGCTATGAAATTATTTGGTTGATTCAACAAAAATTTTGATTCTTTCGATAAAATTTTTTTCTCAATGTTATATCTTTACTATTTTATGATGATTTATTTAAATACATTCTTGAATAGAAAAAAATTTATTCGGTTCAAATATAAATAATTAGTTGTGTATTGTCGTAAATAAATATTTTCGGATCAGATAATTTTTAGTTAAGTCAGTTCAATGATATTTACTTCATCAAATACCTACTGAAATTTATTATTGTCAGTATTTCTAATACAATTTTTTATTTAAATCGGAATTATTTAACTGAAGTAAATATTTATTTGGAAAAAAACAAGTACATATTCAGGTATTTGATAATAAATAATGGCAATTGTAATATAATAATGATAAGAATTATCCTTAAGCTTTGAACGTTCAGATGAGCGAAATAGTTTTTATTGAAGATATTTTAATAAATTACTAATCATAAAAAAATTTAAAAACTCAAATTTTACGTTTAGAAACTCAGTATAATTAATTTTTTGGATAGTGACGCAAAATAATTGCAATAAAAATTTAATTTTCAGAAAAAATAAATAAATTTCGTTCTTTTGAACGTTCAGAACTTAAGAATTATAATATAATAATAATAATAATAATAATAATAATAATAATAATATAATTTTAATATATATTATTCGAACCCCAGCAGAATTAGTTCCTCATTTTTTCATAGTTTAAAAATTTATCAGGGTTGCCACGCAACCTGGAAACCTGGAAAACCTGGAAATGTCAGGGAATTTTATAAATCTTGAAAAAACCTGGAAAAGTCAGGGAATTTTGATCTAAATCCTGGAAAAATTTTTTTTTTATAAAGTTATTCTATATCTTATTCTTAAAAATCTAAATTTGGGTATTAAAATATTTCAAACATAATTATTCAATTTTAGAAGAACTGCGTTTATAATTTTTATAAGTTGATCGATTTCAAAAGGTTTCAATTTACAATTTTAGAAAATTTCGATTTTAACTAAATTTCATTAGAAATCTTCAGGGACGTAGATTTTTGAAAAATTTTAATAATTCAAGTTCTTCTAAAATTAGTTAAATTTTTTAATACATATTTAACTGATTATCCAAAATAATAGATTTACAGAAGAATTTTAGACAAAACCACTAAAAAAATATTAAATTTTGAAACAATTACAAATGCATTTGTAAAAAAATCAATTTGTTTAAAAAATTTTAATAAAATTCTTGACAAAATTTCATCTACTTTAAAAGTTTCCTCTATTCAATAATTTCTATTATCAACTACTTATGAAAATATCCAAAAGATTTATTTTTTTTTAAATTCAATTACTTTCAGAAATTGTAATAAAATTTTTTGCAGAATTCAATTATTCTCAGGAGTTTTTATAAAATTCTTTGTAGAATTCAATTTTCAGAAATTTTAATAAAATGCTTTGCAAAATTTAATAATTTTCAAGAATTTAAATAAATTACTTTAAAAAATTCAATTATTTTGAGGTTTTTTAATAAAATTCTTCAATGAAATTTAATTATTTTCAAGATTTTTAATAAGATTTTTTGCAAAATTCAATTTTCTCCAGTAATTTTAATAAAAGTCAATTATTTTTAGGATTTTTAATAAGAATTTGCAAAATTTTTTTTTTCAAGAATTTTAATAAAATACTTTTAAAAATTCAATTATTTTTAGGAATTTTAATAAAATTCTTGAATGGAATTCAATTATTTTCAAGATTTTTAATAGGATTCTTTGCAAAAATTGCAAATGTATCTGTAAAAAATCAATTTTTATTTCAAAAATTTTAATAAAATTCTTGACAAAATTTCATCTACTTTAAAAATTTTTCCTGTTTTCAATAACTTCTGTTATTAACTACTTAAATGAAATTTACCAAAACAATTGAGTTATTTAATTTTTTTTTTAAATTCAATTACTTTCAGAAATTGTAATAAAATTTTTTGCAGAATTCAATTATTCTCAGGAGTTTTTATAAAATTCTTTGTAGAATTCAATTTTCAGAAATTTTAATAAAATGCTTCGTAAAATTCAATTATTGTTAGGAATTTTAATAAAATTCTTTAATGGAATTCAAGATTTTTTTTTCTTCTTTATTTTTTTTTCATTTTTATTTTTTTATTTTATTTTTATTATATTTATTTTTATTTTCTAATACATATAATATCTAACTGAAGAATTTTCTAATAATCGAAATTTTACATAAAATTGAATTGTAAACAAATTAATTTGACAATTCTGAAAAAAAACTTTTTCAAAAATTATTTAAAAAACATTGATGTAAAGATGAATTTTAGTTGAACATTTTAGAAACGAATAATTGAATAAAAAATGTAAAAGTTTTGACTGAAAATCAAGGAGTTATTTAATTTAGTAAAATAAAATAATATTGTCTTAAAAACCTGGAAAAATTCCGTTTTTTAACCTGGAAAACCTGGAAAAGTCAGGGAATTTGAATGGAGCAAAAGCGTGGCAACCCTGTTTATTTTTCAATAATAATAATAATAATAATAATAAAAATAATAATAGAAATAGTATTATTTAAGAATCGTTATTTGAGTCTATAAAAAGTGGATGGTTTGCTATGAGTAACGAAACATGATTTTATTTTTCGACATTCAAATAAGAATTTTGTTTGATCTGTCCGAGTAGCTCATTTTTATTATAATTAAAAATATTAACTCAAGGGTGGCAGAGGGGGGTGTTGGTTTTTTTCCTCTTCAGCCCCGTGAATTAGCAAATACGTATATATATATATGATCGAGGCCATGTTTCGCTGGAGTAAACTCAGCAATTAGCCGTTGCGGAAGATCGCGGACACAATCGCGAAATTTTGCCTCGGCCCATTAAACCCACGCGCGCCAATATACAACATCTTCTCGAACGCCTTTCAATTTGCGTTTGGCCATTGTCCAGTCGCGATATCACGTTGCTTACCGCCCGTGGGCGAATCTCACCCCGCCATCTTTTCGTTTCTTTGGGCGAAAAAGAAGAAAACAAAAAAAAGTAACCAAAAAAAAGAAAGAAAGAAAAAAGTGGCCTACAGTCCTACAGACGATCATCGATTCTGTCCCGTGAGGGGAAGTGTGACCCCCTCCACAACCAGGAATGGATTCACGCCCGTATATCCCAAAGCTGTACTCGGGTTGCGATCATCGAGTTGTCGCATAAAATTGACTATAACTTTGGATTTTGGATTAGAGAAGAAAGATATTTTTTTTAAAGTACCTGTCACAACAGTAATCAATAACAGGGAAGTGGATTACACACTACTCGGGTATCCCGACATTAACCGAAAGCCTTAGGAATCTTGGTCCTTATATGCACCCAGAGAAAATTATTATTTAAACCAAATATATTTTATTTGACTTAAATAAACGTATATTTGTCTCAGAACCAACTAGAATTTTTATTTGTTTAAAATAAAATTTATATTTGTCATAAATAAAACATATAATTGAGATAAATAAAATTTTATTTAAACTAAATAAAATTTATTTGAAACAAATAAAAAGTTTAGTTGGTTCTGAGACAAATATACAATTTCTCTGGGTGTGTGTCACGCTCCGAAGAAAGGTACCTAAGAAGCAAAAAAATTTGAGGTTATGTTTTCAAATTTTTTAGTTAAAATAAAGAAAAAGAATCAATTATTAATTGAAAATTATTGATCTTGAAGTCTTCATTGTATCCAAAATATTTAATAAAAATTGGTTTCAAATTCAAATAATTAAAAATAAACTTTTAATCAAGATAAATCTAACACGGACCTAACCTATAATTCGTTTGCTTCTTAGGTATCTTTCTTGGGAGCGCGTCACGTATAGAAACTGACGGAATTCGTCACCCAGGGTGTCTACTAACCGGGAAATAACCGGGAATTTAATTTAACCGGGAAAAACTGGGAATTAACCGGGATTTTTATACAAAACCGGGAATTTTTTCACCAAAATTAAAAAAAGTTTTATTATTGTAATTTGTTTTAAAAAATTACTTTTTGTTTCAACTTTTATAGATATTTATACTCTTCTCTAACTTTGAATTAGTTCAAAAAAAATTAATTTGATAGTAAAAGTCAGGCACTAATTCAAACAGATTACACTGAGAAAAAAATTTGTTTGATTCAAATAACCGATTATTTGACTATTATCAAATAAATATTTACTTAATTCAAATAATTTTTATTTGAATCAATTAAGTAATATTTGCTTCAAATACTGAAATATTTGATTCAAATACAGTTTATTTGATTCAAATAAAAATTATTTGATTTAAGTATTTATTTATTTGATAATTGTCAAATAATCGGTTATTCGAATCAAATAAATATTTTTCTCAGTGTATGTAAATAAATTTTAAAATATTATGGAGTTAATAGAAGTATTGTGAAATTCGACTGAAAATATGTAATTGAATTTGTTAAAGAATTTCTTTAGAAACTTTTCAACAAATAAAATTTTCAAAGTATTTTAATTTAATAATTAATAATTAGATTTTTAGTCACATTTTTTTATGAATTCATGTTTCTTAGTGCAAAGATTGACCATTAAAATTTTTATCAGTTAATTTAAAAAAAACGATATGCACTTTAAATTTTTTATTAAAATTGAATTTTCGCATATTTTTTTTAAATTCTGAAAAATAAAATTGTTGAAATTTTTCAATTCTATTGTTTCAAGATAATTTAATTTTTCTAAACAAAGAATTGAAAAATTTTGAAATAATTGAAATTTCTTTACATTTTTTTTGAAAAATAATTTAATTCTTTGAAAGAATTTTATTTAAATTTTTCGAAAATAATGTTAGTGACCGTAATTATAATTTTATTTTTAAAATATAAAGTCCCTCTTAAAGTTTTAAATCAATTTTTTGCTTCTAAAAATTATAATATTCTATTATTATTCAATAGTTATAATTATTGAACTTTTCTCAAATTTTTATGATTTCAAATTTCTGAATGTTCAAATAAATGATATTTATTATTTCTTAAGCAAATTTAATGTTTATTACTTTTTAAGTAAATAATTTATTATCACTGCTTTTTTTTAAATTGTAATAAAATTCTTTACAGGAATTAAATTATTTTCATAAATAATATCATTCTTTGGAAAGATTTCAATTATTTTTGTAAATAGTACAATTCTTTGCAGAAATTCAATTATTATCAATAGAATTGTAAGAAACTTAAAAAAGAAAGTTTCTAATTATAATTATAAAAAGACGATTTTTTTTTAAATTGAAAAAATTATTTTCCAAATTTTCAATTAAAATTATTATTTATTTTTGTTCGAAATCAAATTTAAATTTAAATTTTATGAGAAGAGAAAACTAGGAAAAAATTAGGCCATAACAGGGAAAAACCGGGAATTTTATTGAATGAAAATAGCAGACATCCTGATTTGAGGTTATGTTTTTAATTTTTCAAGTAAAAATACAGAAAAAGAATCAATTATTAATTAAAAATTAGTGATCTTCAAGTCTTCATTATATCCAAAGCATTCAGTAAAATTGGTTTCAAATTCAAATAATTAGAAATAAACTTTTAATTAAGATAAATCGAAGACGAACCTAACCTGTAATTCGTTTATTTCTTACAGGTATATCTTAGAAGCGCGTCACAATTTTTGTTATTTACTAATTTTTTTTACAAATCGCTCATAGTTTTTTGATTTTGTTAAAGTAATCACCTAATAAATAATAAATTCCTAAAGAATATCAATAATTAGTTTAATAATTATGACGCAATCTGAAGAAAGGGACCTTAGAAGCAATAAATTATAGGTTATGTTTGCAATTTTTGAAATAAAAATACAAAAAGAGAATGAACTGAAAATCTAAATCATTGATGTTTAGGTCTTCATTATACGACTAAAATATTTAATAGAAACTGATTTTAATGAACAGTAAGTAAAAAAAACTTTTAATTAATAAAAAAAGTAACACTAACATAACCTTAAAGTGATTTGCTTCTAAGGTCCCTTTCTTTAGATCACTTCACAATTTTGAAATTTAATTCCTTTGCTATAAATATTTTTTAATGTAAAAGATGTCTTGACTGAGAACTAGTGCACTTTATTCTATGCCTGAAATTGTAAAAGAACAATGAAAAATTTGATATGTAAACAATTATGGTTTATGTAAAAAGAAAAGTCATAAGTTTGGGAAAAATTCTTAATGAGAGATTAAGGGACCGGAATCCCCTCCGGTGCTATATTTGCTTCGTAACTCAAACGCAGGCCTTTGACCGCATGGTGGGGGAAGGTTACTTCTCCTCACAAACTGGTCCTCTCTCTCTCCTCTGGCCATCCACCGCGGGACAAGAAGAGAAGAGAGGGGGGGGGGGAGAAAGGAAAGATTCAAGAAAGGGGAACGAGGTAGTTTCAATGTCGCGCTTCGACCTCCTCACTGCAGGTAGAATGAAGATGGATCGTTTGGAAAAATATCGCGGATATGAGCTTTTCTCTCTTTCTTTCTTTCACTCTCCCCTCTCCTATATTTTTCTCTCACATTTTTTTCTCCCCCTTTTTAAATTGGACCTCACAAGATTTTTAGTTTTTCTCTTCCCAAATATTTTCGAAAACTGGGACTTTTTTTCATTTCTTCTTCTATTTGCTCCTTTGGGAGTCTGTTTCATTGAGTGAAGATGAATTTTAATATTTTTAATCGTTTTGAATTCTGTTCATTCGTTTCGGAATTTAACTAAAATTTTTAAATTTTACCTAAAAATATTTTCTAATTATTAATGTAATATTTAATTAAATAATTAAATATTTAATTAAATAATTAAATATTAAATATTGTTAAATATTAAATAATTTAATTAAATATTAAATTCCATTCAAATAAAAAAAATGGTTTTATAAAATAAAAAAAGTTTTATAATATAAAAAGCAACTTATGTCGATTTTTATTAGAGTGAAAAATGACTATTGACAAATCTTTTACGAATTATTATCGAATATTTGTTGTAATTTAATTTTTGAAAAAATAGATAATAAAAAAATCATTTTGAATTTAAATTTTATAACATTTAATTAAAAACAAAATTAATTAATTTTTGTCTAGTATTTTATTAACATTTTTTGAAAAGTAACTTTTGGAAAATTTTAATTGTAAATTTTCTAAAATAATTGAATTCTCAAAAATTTTAATAAAAAATCTTTAATATAGTGTAATTTAAAAAAAGGAAATTATAGAAAATTAGCTTAAAAAAATAAATATTTTATTAAAATAATGTTTTTGAATAAAGTAATTATTCTTAGAATTTTTGCAATACAATTTTTTAAAATTCAATTATTTTATATAGTTATTCAATTACATATTTCCGAAAATTCAGAATTAGAAAAAATAGTAGCATTAAAATGAAAAAAAAATTGTTTAACCTTTCAGAGAAAACAATTATGTTCAAAATTTTTTATTTAAAATTCTTCATAGTACTAATTAGGTTTTTTAATTAAACAAAATTTCTGTTAGGAAATTCAATTATTTTCGAAAAATTACATTAAAATATTTTTAAAAAACCAATTCTTAGGATTGTTTTATAAATTATTTTAAATTCAATTATCGTCGAACAAAATATAATAAAATTTCAAAATTTATCTTTTTAGACTTATTAGAATTTCGAAGAAATCATTTATATTTATATAAATTATTTCTTGAATTTTAATAAATTTAAACAGATAAATTATAACAGATTTTAATTATTTTTTAAATTTTAACGAATTTCAATTATTTTTAGTTATTTTATCAAATTTGAATTATTTGAAAAATTTTCAATTATTTAGAATTGAGAAACTATTATGTTTTAAAAAATAAATAATAATTAAATTTAGAAATTAGTGAACAAGGAAAATCAGGAAAATACAAAGAAAAATATTTTTTTACAACTTTGAATTTAATATGACTTTTTCGACTTTTTTTTTATATTTATAGTAAACATTTTGATCACCTTTCGATTAATAAAACTTTCATCAGAAATAAAAAAAATTCACTCCTGCAAAAATTACACTAAATATCAATTTTCGCTCAAATAGAAACTTCAAGAGTTATAATGGAGATATTCTATAGAAATTTTAATGAAGCGTGAAGGAAAAATTTAGAAATTTTAATGATCCGTGAAGGAAAAATTTCAGCTAAATAGAAATTCGTTTTTCACGCGTGATTAAATTTATATACAAACCTTTTTTTTAGTCATTCAACAACAATTAAGTATATAATAAAGGTATGAGGGGGAAAAAAAGAATTAGGAATTCTGTTCCATGACAAAATTATAGTTACACTGTTTTACATAATTGTTCATCAGTCCCTTTATTATCATGTTTACAGTAAAAATACTGGTTTTGGGAATATGAATTTGTCCCTTTTTTATCTTTATATGTACATTGAGAATTTAATTAAGAATTTAAGAAATTTGTTATTACACACATGACTCGAAAGTATATATTTGGGGAATGTTATCGCATACCAATTTCCTGAATATCAAAAAGAAGCAGGAAAAATTATAACTATAAATCCGATTTCTTTTTTTTTGACCGCTTATTTGAGAATAAGCTGTTACCATAATCTTAATGAATGTCATCAATATATTTTGCAATCGGAATTAAATAGCCAAGAAAAAATTTGTCAATATTAAAAGCAATTTTATTCTTTTTCGTTTCCTTAAAATTTCTCGCGATAATTTTTTTGATAGCTAATAAAAAAATGATAATTTACATTAATTAAACGCATCGCTCACTTGGGAATAAGATACATATACAATATTATGAGAGATTAATTTATAACAAGTTTATCGTAATTGCTGAAAAATATCAATTCATTTGAATTATAAACATTCTCTTCGATTTTTGTGAAGAATTTGTAGAATTTGTTTCTCTTTATAGAAGAGTGAGTGAGAGAGAAATATTTTTTATATGATAAATCACTATCGGTCTAATTATATAAATGAATCATTCGTTAATTATATGAATAGTGGCAACTGTATAAAAATTGAGATTATATTCTGGGAAGTGATTTCTTTTTATTTTTTGCTAAAAATACAGTCATCTTTTTTTTTTCTTTTAAACATCCGAGAAAAATATGACTAATTTTCTATTTCTTCTGTTTCGATCTCTTAAAAGAGAAACTTTATTTTCTTATCTTTTTCTTAGTCACTAATTAAACTACATTATGACCATCGTTTCAAGTAACATTGTCTTAACACTTTACGAGTAACATGAAAAGGGGTCTTGTACCCGTAATTACTTCTTGTAATTTACGGTGCGGTGAAGTCCAAAAGGAAACTAAATTAAATTGGGCAGGCCACTTTTTTTTTCTTTAAAAACTGGTTTTTTCTCAAACTCTCAAAAAAACTTTGGGGGAGAGAAAACAATAATCGTTTTTCCCCAAACAGTCTTTGCTCTTGAAAAAATAAATCAAAATTTGTTTTCGTTATGGTTTTGAATTGTTTTTCTAGATTTTTAGATTACTTCCTGACTTGTAGAAGAAAGGGTAGGAAAAAGATTTTTTAGAAATTAAATTTGTTGAGTTTTTATTTTGTATGAATTTCGCGG
The DNA here is from genome assembly GCA_032873175.1 of Leptopilina drosophilae. Lineage (NCBI taxonomy): Eukaryota > Metazoa > Arthropoda > Insecta > Hymenoptera > Figitidae > Leptopilina > Leptopilina drosophilae. The sequence continues at coordinate 18,634,334 of CM065481.1, forward strand.
TTCATATATTGTTAATTAATGTTTTCATTTGTTCTGATTTTAATGCCTAATTGAAGTAGAGCTTTACACAATATAATAATTTAAGTGCTAATGGTGGCTTCAATTAAATTTCATCGCATAAATAGCAGTATCGTCAATTAATATTACTTTCCAAATGGAAGTTCTAAACTTAATTAATTTTGCTCCCAATTAATGAAAGTTTTCAATTAATATTGAATCTCAATTTAACCTAATTTCCAACTATTATTGTCGTTATTATTTCCATTAATTATCACCTTACGGATTATTATTATGGTGAGTTGTCTTAGAAGGAATAAATTTCGAACTTATTATTATTATTATTATTAATTAATAACAATAAGAGATAATAATAATAATAATAATAATATATTACAATTATATTATTATAATTGTTGTTTTTGTCATTCTCATTAATTACAATCTTTTCGATACAGTTTTCGAACACAATAATATTTTTGAAAAAAAGAACACTTTAACGAGAATACTTGACCGGAAACAGAGGAGAAAGTTGCAATTATTTTTATTTATTATTATCATCGTCATCATAATTTTTTCCATTTCTTTTTTCTTATTTTTTCTTTAATAAGCTTGAATGAAAGGAGAAAATCTCATTTTTTTGTGTGTGTGCGTATAAAGAATATAAATATATAATATAAAAGAAAAGAGTTTGTAATAATAGAGTTGGGATTTAAGCGTTGAATGAGTTATTGTGGCTTCTTTATTGGCATTATTGGTAGAACGATAATAACTCAGGCATAATCAAAGACTGCAGTTGTTTTTAGCGTCTCTCGCCGCAGCTACTGCTTGATGGAGAGAAAAGTCTTGCAAACTGTGCGTGTCTAGATGAGGCGCGTCATGTACGCAATATATACGCATAACGCTTCAGACTTACACATTCCTCGAGCGAATGAGTCACAAAAACAATGGTAATCTATTGAAACTCACAGCTGCTGTCCTTTCATTTCAACTTCTCTCTGGGCTACATCTGTTTCAAACATACAGGGTGCCACGAAAGTTTATCAAAAAAAAAAAAATTATCTCGACGATTTTATGCATATTTCTTGTAGTGCGCTTCAAGTAGAAGTAAAAATTTACGCTGAAACTTTTTTGATTATCGATATAATTGGTTGATTTGATCTGAAAAGTAAAAGTAGCCGATGTTGGAGGTTGATAAGTATTTTTTTTCGTGGGGTGTTTGAATCTTTCACTCAGGGCCACTTAGCGTCGACGCTAAATTTAGTGAAACAAAGACAGGATCAAAGACAAGATTTTCATTTCCTTCAATTCGATATAGTGCGGAACATGTAATTTAGGGACCCATTGGGGATCGAAACCTAAAGCTGAAATTAAATCCGCAGGCTGTGACCGAATTGCAAACAGAGACTGAATTTAATCTGAAATCGGTTATTTTTGGTGTTTTTTAATTAGATCCGTAGGCTGTTTAACGACTGTTAAAGGATTTAAACGACTGTAACGGAATTGCAAAAAGGGACCTAATTTAACCTGATATCGGTTATTTTTGGCGTTTTCAAACAACTCTTTCGATTCTTTTATTTTTCTCTATCAGCTTTCAAGGCTAAATATAAATTTTCAAACAAAAAGTAAGGAAGTAAAAAAATTTATTCATATTTAAAAATTTCTGTTCTTTTGTTTTCGGAAAGAATTGAAAACACTCTATGTAAAAGAAAAAGGCTAGGAAATAACAGTGCAAAAAGAAAAATGTTTTGCAGGAGAAAAATATGAATGAAAGAAAATCTGCTATTTCGAAAACTAAACGTTCAAATGTCCCTAATGTTCTGAACGTTTAAATGATGAAAATTTTTTTGAATAATGTTACACAAAAGAAGATGAAGACAAATTATAAAGTTTGGAAAGTTTTAAAAATGTTGGTCCATTTGGATCATGTCTTTTGTTATACTTAGGATAATTACTAGGAGTGTAAAAGAAAAATAATTATTTGAAACTAATTAAATTTGACGAAGGTTGCATTAATTGGAGCAAATTTTGTTTTTGAACCTTGACACAAAATTTTGGTTAAATATTAGAATTTCGTGTAGAGAAAATTTTTTTCCTCATTGTTAACGTTTTGCATTTACAATGTTAAACTTTATACATTGTATTAGTATGCATTGTTGCGATTATTTGTATTATTCTGCATTTGTGGCGTGTGTGGCAATGCTTGATGCGAATATTTCTTGCAACCAGAGATAAATGGGGATAAGTTTATCACATGTTGATACTTTGTTTCTTATCGTTGTTTGCCTCAAGATCTGCTTGATTCATCATTTCTTCATTTTATTTTTGAGAGATGTTAGATAAATTCTTCTGTCGTGTCGCATCTTTTTTTTTGTCTACTATAGCACTTTTATTTTATGTTTTCTCTAATGCAAAATATTCATTAGGTACTGAAAATTCCGATCTTTGTAATTTTACTAATTTGTCTAGAGGTACCATATCTAGTTTCAAAGAAAGAAATTTTTTCCTTATTTATTTTTTTTCGCTCTTTGCTTTTTGTATAAAATTTATGTTTATGGGACGAAATATTTAATATAGTGGAATAGGATATTTTCGATGGGAGTGGAGGAAAAAAATACAAGAGTTTTTTTTTTTTGATAAGTTTTACTTCGACGTTGAGTTATTTACGATTATTTTTTCTTTCCTCGTTTTTTTTCGGAGGGTAATTGAGTTCATGTTTTAAACAGATCTTGAAAGTTTTTCCAGATCTTGACTCAAGTTTCATTCCTTAAATTTCTTGAAAGATCCTTCCGTATGTTGTATAGTTGAAGTCGATGTTTTGTTTGGCGAACCCTCATGAAGCCATAAATTTGGTTCTTGAAAAAAGTCAGTTTTAGTGCCGTTCACAAGCTTTTGATGGATTAAAAAAAAATTCCCCAAGAAAATATTTAATGTTTAAAATACGATTCACAGATTTGGGAAAGATTGTTTCCAATGTTGAGAAGAGAAAAAAGAAGAGTGGATCTTTTGTTGTGTATGCAAAAATTCTTTACGTTGCGGGGTATTCAAAAATAGCTGGAGTTCAGTTCTTTTTAATTTAATTTTGTTTTACTGTATGGTTGATTGATCATTAAATTCGTTTGTAGTAAATTTAATTAATTTATATCCTTGAGTAATTTTTGTGATTTTTGGGGCAAAAATTTATTTCGCAAATGAAAAAATTACTTGTGGAAATAGTGGAAATTGGCATGAGATTTGGTACGAATGTGGTAAAAGTTTCTTTATTCGTATTTGCTTTTGAGTAAATTTTATTTTAAATAAAAATTCAAATAGATATTGAAACTTTGCATCGTAATTATTTTGGTACGTTTTTTTGTTCGAATTGAATATTAGAAAAATTGTGCGGCTAAAGATTTTGAGTAGAAAAGAAATTGAAACTTAATTCTATTAAAAATTGTGTAAACAGAAATAGATATAATTTTAATTCTACTTTGGAAGAAATGTTAAATAAACAAAAAATTAGTCAAGTGCATAAAAGTAATAATACTTGTTTAGAGAAAAAATAAATTTTTCTCAATAACCATTTCTGGGGAGAGATTTGTATATATACATAATATAATCAAAATTCGAAGTCTGGCTTTTTTCAGAAAATAGTCTGGCTTTTGAGAGTTGAGGTATGTGGAAATGATGAAGAATAAAAGTAGGGTTCAGTTTGGTTTTAGAAAAGAAATATGATACAAGGCATATTTGGGTCCAACGAATACAAAGCGGTATCCTCATAGTTGTGTCTGTACATTTTATATGTGTGTCTATACATATATATTTTTTTCTGAACACTATATATATATATTCTAAAATCTGCAGACAGGTCCTACGTTAGTATTTGAGTCTTCTCTTAATGTTTAGTGGCTTCGAATTAGGATACATGCTGAGTTCATAGGATGAGGAATTGGGGATCAAGTTGTAGAAAATTCTTGAAAATATTCCAAAGTTGGTGTGAATATTTCCTAGGATTAGTGAGCCGAGATTTTAGTACATGGTTGTTATTTATTGTCTTATGAATTCCAATATTGTTAATACGTGATTTCTTTTCGTCATTCTTTTTGCGCTCAAAATGCTGTATCAATTTTTTATTACAAGCATTACTTTTGCCCCCTTATCTATTTCTTGATTTATTGGCTTTTTTGTTTTTTTATTATATTATGGGAAACGTATTATATTTAGTGTAACAATTCCCCTTTTCTATTTTTATTCTTTTATTATAGTAAATACATAGTTTACTTTATTTATTACATAATTAAATATTTATTTATTTAATAAATCATGTTCCTAGAGAACCTAAATAGTGCATCTACATAATTGTATTTTATTTTTGTTCTATATTTCTTTTATTCTTATTTATTTATTTTTTTATTTATTTTTTTATTTATTTTTATTTTTTTAATTTTTTTAATTTTTTTTATTTTTTTATTTTATTTTTTGAAATAATACGTGTGGCGTTTGCAGATAAAAAGAAACAAAGATTCTCTGCAGTAGAGTGATGTTTCAGTATATTTTTGAAAACAATTGATAATATTCTCCTCGCGAAACGAGTGGAGGGTCATCGTCAATGCAAAATATAATTCACTGAATATGTGTGCTTGTATATAGAAAATGTATGTATGTATATAGTATACATATTTCATCATACGTTTTTATTATGATCGTTTTATTATTGATTGAAAGAAGGAATTAAAAAAAGAAGTATAATGAATATAAGCAACGAAACTTTCTATTTAATTACTCACCGGTTAAGATCTTTATTATCTTTTGTCTTGTACTGCAACAAAAGCTGTTTCTCGGCGTTTTTTTATTTTTCAATTTCTTTTCATATATATAATTATAATCTGTTTTTTTCCGCTACGAAAAATTATTATTTTTTTAATTTGTAGAAATATTTCTTTTTTTTTATTGTGTAAATTAATTGGTTTTCGGTGTGGTCTCAAGTTTTGTTTGTTTTAAAGAACAATTTTTTTTTTGTTTTAAAGAAACAATTTTTTTGTTTTAAAGAAACAATTTATTTGTTTTAAAGAAACAATTTTTTGTTTTAAAGAAACAATTTTTTGTTTTAAAGAAACAATTTTTTGTTTTAAAGAAACAATTTTTTGTTTTAAAGAAACAATTTTTTGTTTTAAAGAAACAATTTTTTGTTTTAAAGAAACAATTTTTTTGTCTAAAAGAAACAATTTTTTTTGTTTTAAAGACTAATTTCTTTTTATTTTAAAGGCCACTTTCTTTTTATGTTTATACAAACAATGTTTTTCCTTCTTTGTAGAATTAATTCTTTTTTCGTTATAGAAACAATTCTTTGTTCTTAATCGAAAGAATTCTTTTTTCGCAATAGGAAATATTTATTTTTTAACATAGAAAAAAATTGGTTTTTTTTTAAATAGAAAACGTTATTTTATTTCTTTGTGGAAAATTATTTCGTTTTTCTGTTAGATAGAAAAAATTAAAAGTTTTTCAATAGAAAAGGTAATTTTTCTGCTTTGTATAAAAATTTTTTTTTTCGTTTCTCTTGTAGTGGGAAAAAAATTTGACTTTGATAGTTTTAAACTTACTACTCGGGAATTTTATTATATATATACTGAAATCGTAATGCAAATTGACGCGATACGAACATTTCCTTACCCCCTATTTCTTGACCCGCAGAGAGCAATCTCTCTTCTTGATTGTTTATGCTGCTAAAAATAATTTATTTAAACTTGTGTGTTTAAAAAAATGTTCCTAACACTCGGTTTCTCGTAATTTTTTTTAAGCGAATTTCTTTTTATATATTTGTATTATTTTTGTATTTATTTAATATTTGTGTAATTTTTTTGCTATCTGTTATTCTTTTAAAATACATTTGCTTATGCATATTAAATGCTGTTTACATTTCATATTTCACTTTTTGAATTTATTTCATTTTTAAAAAATTGTATTAAAATACTTGTATTCATTAGTTACAATACGAAGAGTTTTAAATCCCTTTATATTGTAAATGTAGAGAGTACTTTTTTGATACAAACGTAATTATTTCTCTCTCATCCTGGAAATATTTTCCCTTGAATATTTTAATTACTGTTAAAATTTAATTAGAATTAAAGTTTTAATAAAATATTCCTGCGGGTATATTGTTTTAATTTTCAATTTTTAACGGTTCGTTGAGTATTTTTCGTAATTTAAAAAATATTCTACATTTACAGAATGAAAAATTTAACGCCAGCATTTTTTAATAAGTAATAGCTTTTTGAAAAGTTCAAAAGTGAATAAAAAAAGGTAAACGATATGCACTTCAAATTTGTTATTAAAATTGAATTTTCGCAATTTTTTTTTAATTCTGAAAAATAAAATTGTTGAAATTTTTCGATTCCATTGTTTCAAGATAATTTAATTTTTCTACACAAATAATTGAAAATTTCTGAAATAATTGTAATTTCTTTACATTTTTTTTGAAAAATAATTTAATTCTTTGAAAGAATTTTATTTAAATTTTTCGAAAATAATGTTAGTGACCGTAATTATAATTTTATTTTTAAAATATAAAGTCCCTCTTAAAATTTTAAATCAATTTTTTGCTTCTAAAAATTATATTATTCTATTATTATTCAATGGTTATAATTATTGAACTTCTCTTAAATTTTTATAATTTCAAATTTCTGAATGTTCAAGTAAATGATATTTATAATTTCTTAAGCAAATTTAATGTTTATTACTTATTAAGTAAATAATTAATTATCACTGCTTTTTTTTTAAATTGTAATAAAATTCTTCACAGGAATTAAATTATTTTTATAAATAATATCATTCTTTGGAAGGATTTCAATTATTTTTGTAAAAAGTAAAATTCTTTGCAGAAATTCAATTATTATCAATAGAATTGTAATAAACTTGAAAAAGAAAATTTCCAATTATAATTATAAAAAGACGAGATTATTTTTAAAAAATTGAAAAAATTATTTTCCAAATTTGCAATTAAAATTATTATGTTATGCTCGAAATCGAATTAAAATTTAAATTTTATGAGAAAAGAAAACCGGGAAAAAATTAGGCCATAACCGGGAAAAACCGGGAGTTTTGTGGAATGAAAATAGTAGACACCCTGATTAAATGGAGAAAAAGAGATGAAAAAAATTGAAAATTGAATGAAAATACCGTGGAAATGTATTTTTTTTGTAAAAAATCGAGGCAAAGGTTTTAATAAAAACTAAATAATGGAAATAAAAAATTGAAAAAGGGAAAATTTGTGAAAAAAGGAATAGTTTGCTGGTCACGCGAGATCAAGACATCTTTTAGTATGTTTGGATAATGTATATGATGGGCGCCTTGATGTCTCGAATGTCTCACGATCAATATATATATATGTATATTTATAAATGTATGTACGTAAGTACTACGAGTTTAGAACCTTTTGTTCAGTTGTAGAATGTGACGACGATACGCACTTGATAGTATATATATGCATGATCCTTGAGGGTGTATATATGCGGCTATATATTGCGTGTCATCAACATTGATTCGCGCGCGTTCAATTGCCCGACACGAATAGAGAAAATTATTCCTCTCAATTTAACGTAATTTAAAAGAATTAAGCCCCCGGTCAATTTGAGAATGCGCTTGGTTGCTTCAAGCTTCACTTTACATTGCTATATACATTCACAGACACAAACACAGACACTACATATATATATGTATATAAAATGCTTGGAATCTTTTCTCGAGTCGTCAATTTTCTCAATGACCTAGACCTAGGGCTCTTGAATCTTCATTAACTCATTTTTTTTTCTCTTTATGCATTTTCTTTCATTTTATTGGCTGTCGAATTTTAGAAGTGGTTGTGAATTTTTTCAATATTCGATGAAGTATTTTTTTAAAATTATTCCTTGAATTGTGACTTAAATTATTCACTAAATTATTTCTGAAATTGTTTGCAAAATTATTTCTGAAACTATTCACTAAATTATTTTTGAAGCTATTCACTTAATTATTTTTGTAACTATTCACTAAATTATTTTTGTAACTATTCACTAAATTATTTTTGAAACTATTCACTTAGTTATTTTTTGAAATTATTCACTAAATTATTTTTTGATATTATTCACTAAATTATTTTTGAAATTATTCCTTAAATTATTTCTGAAATTATTCCTTAAATTATTTTTATCCATTCACTTAAATTTTTCTTAAACTATTTCCAAAATTATTCACTAGATTATTTTACTAAATTATTTTGATCAATTATTTTGGCAAATTATTTTAGTAAATTATTTTGCTAAAATTTTGAAAGTCTCAATGAATAACCTAATTTTTTTCTGGTTATTATTATTTTTTTTTGAAATTACTACTTTATGCAAGAAAATGTAAATTAATAATTAACTAATTAACTTTATTCCCAACTTTTACCCTTTGAAAATAATGAAATTCCCTAAAATACATAAAACTTTTATCATTATGTTTATTAAATAGTCGTGTTTATTAATAACTTTACCAAATAATTTTATTATTAAATTTTTAATTTATTATTTACTTGTTATTAGTTTTAAACAATTTTGTTAGATTTATAGTAAATAATGTATTTTTTCAATATTTTATTATTTTTAATTACAAATTTTTGAAATAAATGAAATTTTTAAAGAATTTTATCAAAACTTTTGAGAGGAATTAAATATTTCACAGAAATATTATTTCAATTTTTAAAAATATAATTTAACCCCTTTAAGAAATTTTATTAAAATTTCATATTTAATATAATTAAATTTTTGAGAAAAATTTTACAATTTATAAAAATATAATTGAATCCTTTTATGAAATTTTATTAAAATTATTTTGACAATAACTGGAAACTTACCAAAAAAATTTTTTTTTTATGAAAATAATTGAACTTTTGCAAAGAATTATATTTATTTATTTATTAAATATTTGGGGGGGGATTTAATATTTGTAAGAATAATTAAATTCTCGCGAAGAATTTTATTAACATTTTTTAATGTAATTTAATGTTTTGAGTCATTTTCTTAAAAATTAAAAAAAGAATTCAATTATTTCCAATTTGTAAATGTAACAGTAAGATAATTGAATTCTCGCGATGAATTTTATTTATAAAAAATATTTTTAAAACCTTTAATAAAATATTGTATTAAAATGTTGAAAATAATAAGAAAAAATTAATAATTATGTACTTAATTAGGGCATTTAAAAAATTTTCGAATCTGAAATTATTTCAAAACTTGATGTTATTGATAAATAAATTTAAATAAAGGTAATTAATTTTTAATAATTGATTATTATTAATTTTAATTTAACGAAAATTTGCAGGCGATTTGAACTTTTAGAAAATGACAAGTTTTCCTAACAAAATTAAAATCGCTAGCAATTTTTTTTTAAATGTATCATTATTATTGTAATGAGTAATATAAAACAGAATTAAATTAACACAATTATTAATTTTCTATTAACTATTTATTTATATATTTAAAGAAATTAATTTATTTATTTACAAAAATGAGTGGAACAAATAATTTACTTTTCCAATTTTTACAAGTATAAATGTTCATATAAAAAATAAATATAATTTGATTTTATTGGAAAAAAAGAAAAAAAATGCAAGTGATTCGGATTTTGTTTTGGAAATGTTATTAATAATATATATATAGTTTGATACGAAGTCAATATTATTGGTCTGTATTAAAGTTGATTTGAAAGATCAATCGTTTGCTTTGAGATGAAGCCACTTGACTGGGTGCTCCTTTGCTGCTTCTTTTTAAGTTGCCACGATTAGAAGCAATCTGCGCAATTTCATACCAATGATATATGATTAAGCATGTATATATCTTTCTCGAGATTCCTATACCGCATTAATTGAACCTTTCCATTCACTATATAATACGATGGTGTGGTTGTAAAAAATCAACATATTCTCGTGATTCATCGTTTACATATGTACATTAATTTATTTCATGATCTAGAAACTTTTGCCTGCAAACATTCCTTATTTATCAACATCTCTTGTATTCTATTATTTATAAACTCGAATTTATTTTTTTTTTATGTACTCTAAAAATTTGAAGCGGTAAAAATTTTTATTGTAATAATTAATAATTAATTAAAAACTAGCAACAAACTTTTTCTTACCTTTTTAAAATAAAATTAACAATTTTAAAAATAAAAAAATTGGAAAATTTTCTAATTTAAATTTTTGTTGAAAAAACTAAAAAAATTAAATTTTGTAGAATTTAAAAATAATTGCAAAAATTCTTTAAAAAAAAATAAAATAACAAATAAATAAAAAAAATAAATAAATAAAAATACAAAAGTATAAACAAAAGACAACTTTAGAGTGAGAGGGACGGAAAAAGTGAATGAAAGAATGAAAGAACATTCAAATTAATATAGTTAATTAAATTAATTAATAATTATTATTTAAAAAATTAATTAAAAAAAATTAATTTAAAAAAAATTAAAATTAATTAAAAATTAAATTAATAATTTAATTATTAATTTCTAAAATTCCGCAATATTGGTAATTTTTTTTCTCTCGTTTGAATTTGAAAATCGAATAATATTTGCGGTAATATATTATTGTTGGCGAATGAAAAACTGTGCGTGATTAAAAAGAGTTTTCGTTGTAAAATCAAATTTATATTTAAATTTTTCAAACTGAGACTGCGATGATATTTCTATCTGATACGGCCTTGCATTCCAATGTTTCATGTCTTAGACGATTTATCTTTTTTTTCTAAAGATCTAGACACAATTTCGCTCACGTATAGAGCATTGGAATCTCTTTAATCAATATTGTAACTTCCTGAGGAAAAGTCATTGCTTAGTCTATATACAATCTGTCGCAATGAGTCATTACATCAAGTTAACGAAGTGAACGCTTCAATGCTCAGGCAATATTTTTCTTTTACACTTGACACTAATATTTTTCACACCTAGTTTTTTTTTGTTCAACCTCCTCTTTCATAACAAAAAAAAACAGATTCTTTGCATTTATGGCACGCGTCGAAAATGCAATTTTTGCCCCGAGGGAAATAAATTAGAAATAAATTGCCTAGAAAATTCGAAACAAAAAGACAAAAAAAAATTAAATAAAATTTATTATAACTTTTTTTTGAAACTATTCATCTCGACGTTTAGAGTATTAGGAACATTTTGTATTAGAAGAAAAATTATTTTCCTTTGAAATTATTCCAAAAATAAATTTGCCTTTAAGTTTGAAAAGCAAAACGTGATAAACTTGTGAGTTTGAGCGATTATTTTAGTATTTTCAATTATTGGTATTTGAAAATTAGTTCAAAGGAGAAAGAAACTGCTAGTGAGAAAGAGAGAGAGAGAAATAATCATAGAAAATTGACGAATGACTTGCGACACTCATTTCCTCAACAATAATTCTGGTTGTTGAAATGGTTCAACACCCACGAAACAGCTTTTAATTGGTCGATGTGGTTATTTCCAGGAAAGATATTTCTCTACAAAACGTTCTCTTCCCGGAAAACCATTCTTTACAATTGTCCTGCGCCACAGTTCATTGTTAAGTCGAAGAGAAAACTATTTTGTCATCTCTCGTACATACATATATATCTAAATCCGAAAATCTTGAAAGAATCTTTAGAGGAAATTTAGAAAAAAAGAGAAGGAAACGTGTTATATCCCTAAAGGCAGTAAAAAAAATTTTTTTTTTTTTACTGAAAAAAAATATATGGCATTTATTGGCAAATTTTAGAAAGTTTACGAATTTTGGTGATTTATTGAGAGGAGAGAAAGAGAAGTGAAGGAGAAACAGGAAAAAGGGATCTTGAAATCGGATGTTTGGAGGAAAAAGGGAATTTCCCCCCTTGTGTTATAATAATAAAAATAATATGTGTTAACTCGTTTTGTATTTTGGTGAATAATTTTTCCTTTATGTTAATAAGGAAGGAAGAAGGGAATCGGAGTTTGAAAGTGATGAATATAAATGGAAAAATTTCGTTTATGGAAAATTATACGAGGACAAAATTTTTTCCTGTACCAACTTTCTTCCGATTTTGAATTTTGTTTAATGACTAAAAATTCTTTTTTTTATTAATTTTTTTTTTGTAATTTTACTATAATTATTTAATTTCAAATAATTAACTTTAATTAATTAATTTCAATTATTCAATATTTTTTAGTAAATATTTGTTTGATTAAAAAAAAATATTCGGATCAAGTAAAATATTTATTTGATTCAAAAAAAAATATTCATTTGCGTAAAAGAAATTATTCGATTCAAGGAAATAATTATTGTCTTAAAAAAAATGTTTATTTTGTTCACGAAAATATTTATTTGGATGAAAAAATTATTCCGTGGAATAAATATTCTTTCGTTTAGAAGAGATCCAAAAATTCTGAACGTTCAAATGAACGAATTTTTTTTTCTGAAAATTAAATTTTTATTGCCATTATTTTGGTTCACTATCCAAAAAAATTAATTACTGTGTTTTGTAAACGTAAAATTTAAGTTTTTAAATTTTTTATGATTAGTAATTTATTAAAATATTTTCAATAAAAAATATTCCGTTCAGTTGGACGTTCGAAACTTAGGGATCACATTTAGAAAAAGTTATTAGGTTCGATTAAATAATTATTCGATTCATGTAAATATTTATTTTGTTAATAACAATTTTTTCGGTTCAAGTAAATTTTAATTTGGTTCAAGGAAACATTCATTGGGTAAAAAAAAATTATTCAATTCAATTAATAATAATTCGGTTCAATGAAATATTTATTTTATTCAAGAAAATAATATCTTTTGGGGAAAAAAACTTTAGTTCTAATAATAATAATTCGGTTCAAAGTAAAGTTTATTTTATTCAAGAAAATAATATCTTTTGGGGAAAAAACTAATTCAATATTATTTGGCTCAAAAAAATAAAATATTAATAAAATGAATAAAAATTCATGAAAATAATATCTTTTGGGGAAAAAATTTATTCGGTTGAAGTAAATATTCTTTCTTTTAAAAAATATTTATTAATAATATTTATTATTAAGAATATTTATTAGGTTCAATTAAATAACTAGACGATTCAAGTAAATACACTTTTGGTCCAAAAAAATATAATTCTGGATTAAAAAAAAATTAGTTTATTTAAGTAAATAATTATTCGGTTCTTGTTAATATTTATTTGGCTCAAGTAAATATATTCATTTAACAATAGTCAAATATTGGATTGAGTCAAATAATTTTCTTTCAATCTATAAAGCAATAATAACATAATTATTTACTAAATAATTATAATGAAATGATTTCAAAAGATAGAAGAATAAAAAAAAATAAAAAATTGCAAATAGAAAAAAGAAAATTGCGGAAAAAAGAAAGTGAATTAACATTAATTTTCCATAGTGTTTGTCGAATTTTTTTTTCCTTCAAAAAAAAAACCTCTCGTGGAGATTCCCTCATTCCTCGACGATGAGTTTCACTTGTCCGAGAGGTACTATACCTGCATTGCCTGCATTCATAAAAATTAATTGTCAAGGATGCACGAACAGTACACCAGTTGCGTGAGACGCCAGGCGTCGGTCTAGGCCCAGTGGCGCCTTGTAAAGACCAATCTGAACATTACTTTCTCCCTCATTTTGTTAGAGAAACGGAAAAACTTCATATATTTATATTGAATTTTGAGAATAAAAAAAAAATTGCCATGTTTCCCCCGCTCGATGCAATACTGAAAAGTGTTAATCATAATTATTTTGAAAAAGGGAGGGAAAAATAATAAATTATCAGAATTTGACTGATTGGGGAAAATAAATGACAATATAAAGACAAGTAATTTTTCTTCGATTCGAAAAAAAATGTATTCTAATTAAAAAATATTCCAACTACTATTTATATTTAGAATAAAAATTGATTTTTCGAATTAATCCCACGCTAAAAAAAAATTATTCAACTGAATAATTTTTTAATAAATAAATAAATAGCAAAAAATAAAAGTAAAGTTGGATTATTAACAACAAAAATAAATGAATATCTTTGTTTACTTTTCTTGTTAATAAACCAACTTTACTTTTATTTTTTGCTATTTATTTATTTATTATTCAACTGAATAATTTTTTAATAAATAAATGAATAATAAATAAATAAATAAATAGCAAAAAATAAAAGTAAAATTGTTTTATGAACAACAAAAGTAAACGAATATTTTTGTTTACTTTTCTTGTTAATAAACCAACTTTACTTTTATTTTTTGCTATTTATTTATTATTCAACTGAATAATTTTTTAATAAATAAATAAATAAATAGCAAAAAATGAAAGTAATGTTGTTTTATTAACAACAAAAATAAACGAATATCTTTGTTTACTTTTCTTGTTACTGAATTATTTCATTAAATTAATAATTTTAAGAAAATGTTCAGAAAAAATTTCTGAATTCCAATTTAACTTGATTTTTAAAAATAAAAAATGTAATTAATGAAATTAATTAAGTAACGAAATAAAAAATGAAAGTAAAAGTAATTTATTGAATTATTTAAGTAATTTAAAATAATCAAAAATTATTTTTAAATTTAATTAATTTAATTTAACAATTAAATTTAATTAATTTAAATTAACAATTAATTTAATTAATTTAATTAATTTATCAATTTAAAAATTTAATTTATCAATTTATCAATTATAATTGAAATTTATTTATTAATTATGATTATTATTTTATAAAATTTATCGAAATATTAAATTATTTATTTGAAAATTAAAATATTCTTTTTTCGAGTGTTAATGTAGTTGTCATGGATTATGCTTTGAGTTGTTTCTATCTCATTAACAGTATGACAACATAACACCTAATCCCCGTATCTTTAACATCTTGAAATTTTTGACAGGATGCTAGATTTTCTTTTTTGTGGGTTCAGATTAGTATTTAAGATCTTAACTAAACAGGAAGGAATTTTAAATCTTCCATTCTTTCAAAAACATTGACACAAAAATTTCCTTTTTTTTGATTATCTAAATATTTTTCGCCCATTGTTTTTTTTTCCTTTTTTTAAATTTAAAATTCTTTATTTAATTACTCTAATATTAATTAGTTATTTGAAAATTTTTATTTTTTTACTACTCAAGAAATTAATTAATATTCATAATTGTAATTATTATTTTATTTATTTATTTATTTATTTATTATACAGACGAGTCAACAGAGAAAACTCCCTTAATAAACATTTTATTAGAATTAATATTTCGAAACTTAATTTCGAACCGCAAAAAAATTATTATTATTATATATTTTTTTTAATTAATGAAAGCAAAAAAGTTAAAACGATAAACAAGTAAAAAAAATTCCTTTTTTTTTAGGGAATTAACAAAAAACATAATTACTTTTGGCTTTAATTAAAACGAATTTCGATTTTTTAAAAACAGTAAATTGAGAAATAAAATTTTGTAAAGTTTTGTAAATTGGTAAATTTTTGACAAAAAAAATTAATTGAATTTCGAGAAATATTTACTTATTCCGATATTGGAGGATAAATATTTATTAAATTTAAGATTTGAAATTATTGTCATGTAAGTGAGATTTATTAATTTCTCTTTTTTATTTTCAGTGGATTGAATTTCCAAGATTTGATGGCCAGACAAGGAGCCATTGATTCTCCACCAAAAACTCCCTTCATCTTGGGTTCCGAGTGCGCTGGAGAAATAGAGCAAGTTGGCGAAGGAGTTGAGAACTTCAAAGTAAGTTATTTAATTTAATATCGATTTTTCTCTACATCATAAATATAAATAACAAGCCTGGAAGTTTCAATTAAACTTTTTTTCCACTCATATTTTGTTTTCTTTTTTTTTTCTTCTAAAAATAAGTATTTTAAAAAAATATTTTCGAACCAAAAGAGTGTATGGGGAAAATATTGTTTTACATGAAAAGAAAAATAAATGTCTTCAAAATAAAGAGAGGGTTAAAATATTTTTATTTTTGGAAAATATGAATATTTTAGTTCTCTTTTTATGGTGAAGATTGTTTTTTTTTTATGGAAAGTAAAATTATTTTCCACCCTTTTTGTTTCGAAAAATTTTTTTGGAATTTTATTGAGTTTTGAGAAAAATCACTTTTTATTGGAAAAATAAAAAAAAATTATTTTCCACCTCTTTTTGATAATAAATAAAGTTTTTTATAGGCGTAAACTTTTTATTTTTGGAAAATAAAATACATTTTTCAACGAAAGGGTGAGAAATATTTATAATTTTCCATAAAAAGAAAAAACATTTTTTCCAATTAAAAGAGGGATAAAATGTTTATATTTTACATTAAAAGAAAAAAAATTGTCCCATTTATAAATAAATAAAAAAAACGTTTTTCAATAAAAAGAGAAATAAGAATATTTAATTTTTTAAAAATAAAAAATTTGCATCAAATAAAACATATATTCTCCAAGAAAAAGGGTGAAAAATATTTTTATTTTACATAAAAAGAGAAAAATGTCTTACTGATAATAAAAGGGTTGTGATATTTTTATTTTTTCCGAAATAGAATTGAAAGTTCAATTAAATTCCAAAAATAAAAAAATGTATTGTCCAACAAGAGGGTGGAAAAAATGTTTTTCGATAAAATGGAAAAAACATTTTTTTTATTTTTGGATATTTTCCACTCATTTTGTTAAAAGAAATATTTTTTTTTTATTGGTGGAAATTTATTTTGGATTGGAAGAATATTATATTTTGCAAAAAATAAAAAACTATTATCTACTTGTTTAATAATAGTAGAAAATTAGTAACAATAAGAATAGAAAATTAATAAAAAAACATTAAAAGTTAATAATAAAAAAAGTATAAAGGAAAGAGATGAAAAAAAGTATAAAGAAAAGAGAAGAAAAAAATACAAAGAAAAGAGAAGAAAAAAAATACAAAGGAAAGAGAAGAAAAAAAATACAAAGGAAAAAAGAAAGAAAATAAATATAGAAAGAAAGAAAGAAAGTAAGTTAATAATAAAAATATTATTTTCTAAAAATGAAAAATTTCCACCAATAAAAAATATGCTTCCGAACAAAAACTAAGGGGAGAAATATTTTTATTTTCCATGAAAAAAAGGCAAATTAAAACAGTTATTATTTTTTATTTTTCTTTAACAAATACTTGCGCGAGGAATTATTAAAATCCCATAATTCAACATTAACTGAGAAAATACTATAAATCTCTAAAAACAAGCCAACCTCGTTTACTCGGAAAACATGAGATTATTTTTAATCTTGAGAAACTTGGATGAAAAAACACACTTGGAAAGAGGTCCACAACACACCCGCGTGTTGTAAATCCAGTTTCTGGGTAGGATAATTTATTGTTTACTACTTTATTTTTTTTTTGTTCCTTTTTTTTTCAATACACACATAACAGATGCGGTTTAAAACCAGCGGTTTTTGTAAGTGTATATATATAAGTTGTGTTGTACGTTTAGGAAATGACTAATACTGGCAAAGTTAAGGCACAATGAAAGTGGTGAGGGTCAAAGCCAAGGTTTTCGAGGTCAAATGTCGACCACGTGTAAACGACCTCACCTATTTTTGGGGGGTGGTTGAAATACTTATGGGGGGTTAATTTAACGAGCCTCGAACAAGCTTTACGCGCAAGTTTAGATTACCAACGGAATTTATTACTCTCGTGATCCGGAAGTAAAATTTTATCCTCCTTTTAATGTGACCCTTCCTTTTTGGAAATTCATAAAGCATATTCAATAATAATACTGTGAGGTGGTTTATTTAAAAGAGGGGGAATTTCTTCTGTTTTAATTGTTGAAAAAGTGGGAAAAAATGTTTTTTTAGGTAGATTAGTTTTTTTTGTAGAAAATAAAATTTATTGATGTTTATTTTTTTCTATTTGGTAAATGTTTAATAACACGGGGTTTACTTATTAAATATTTTTTTGTCTTTATGGGAAATTAAATGAATTGAAGTTTATTTATTTTTTGCTATTTGGGAAATATTTAATAACTCAGGGTTTACGAATTAAATATTTTTTTTTGCCTTTATGGGAAATAAAATTAATTGAACTTTTTTTGTATTTGGGGAACATTTTTAATAACTCGAAGTTTAGGAACTAAATATTTTTCTTGTTTTATAGGAAATAAAAGTACTTTTTTTCTATTTGGAGGAAAATTTAATAACTCGGGGTTTTTATTTTAGAATTGAATAATAATTCCATATTTTTTCCTTCCTTTTTTCTTAGTGTGGGAAAAAAGATTATTTTTCAAGTCAATTTTATTGAATTCTGTGGTTTTTGATACTTTATAAATATTGAAAATTTTTCACTACATGTTGTAAATTTTTTTTTTATTTTAGGTCGGAGACAGAGTTGTCGCTTTGCCAGACCACAAAGCATGGGCCGAACTCGTTGCTGTACCGGCAACTTCCGTTTTTGCTTTACCAGCAGACATGAGCTATCTGGATGCAGCAGCTATCACCATGAACTACACGGTGGCTTACATTTTACTTTTTGAGCTGGCAAACCTCACGTCTGGCAAAAGTTTACTTCTTCATAGTGCTGGAGGCGGTGTCGTAAGTATTTTTTTTTCTTATTCCTTCCCTTCTTTTCCCATCATTTTCATTTGAGGAGAATTTCAATGATTTCAAAATCTCTTCGATTTTCAAATTCATAAAATTTTGTCGAAAAAAAGAATTTTATTCGTATGTTATGTTTTTACTTCTCCATTTATATTGAAAGAAATTCCCTTTTTTTATTCACTGTCAAGAAAGAAGTGAGAAACAAAATCTTATGATAGAAACACTTTTACGTAGAATAAAAAATGTGAAATCAAGAAAAGAATTTGTCTGCTATGATTTAGAAAGAAATCAAAGTTTATAGAGAAGAAAAAGTTGTAAGATTGTAAAAGATAGAGAAAAATAAGTAAGTTGGGGATAAAAATTATTGTTTATTTTGAATTTTGTGGTCGAGTAGCACTATAGGGGAATTTTCAGCTTAGTGATATTAAAGCAAGGAACATTTGACCCTTCTTTGGACATCATAATTCTTATCCGAATAAAAGAGTCCGGAGCTTAACTTTCCCTAAAAAAAAAGAAGTCCTTTATTGCTCTCTTTGAAAGAATTCTTCTCTGATTAAGGGAGCAATAAGAAAAGTTGAGGACGAGTTAAAAAATGGAGTTAGAATTAAGTTTCTTGATAAAAAAAAAGAACGAAAGAAAGAAAGGAGAAAAAAACATTTCTCAATGAAAGTACTCCTTTCTTTGGGTTAATTAGGATCACGGTCCAATTATTTTTCTCTCAAATGACGCATTTCTCATTCTTTTCTTTCTCGATACAGTGTATTTTATTTGTGGGAAATATTTTTATTTTGAGTAATAAAAATTATTGGAAATGAACAAAAAAAGGAAATAAAAAAAAAAATTTTACTTTTTATTTTTTTTCTTATTTCTATTAATTTTTATTTTCAATCTTTTTGCTTTCCATTATTGTTTACTGTCGATATTTTTCTTTTTCAATATTTTTCATTTTTTAATATTTTTTATTCCTATTGTATATTTTTTTCAATATTTTTCTTTTCTATTATTTTCTATTTCCAGTATTTTTTATTTCTATCATTTTTTATTAAACAAAAATATTGAAAATAAAAAATTGTACATAGAAGTAAAAAATATTGAAAATAAATGTCAATAGAAATAAAAAATATTGAAAATAAAAAATAGTGGAAACATAAATATTGAAATTAAATAACAATAGAAATAAAAAGTATAATAGAGATAAAATATAATAATAAATAGTAAAAATAAAAAATAGTATTAACAGGAAAATAATATTAAAAATTATCAATAAAAATAATACTAATAAGAAAATAATTGAAAAAAAATAGTGAAAAATATTCACAATATTTCACTGCAACAATTTATCTTGACATCAAATTGATCGTGCATTCACCTGTGATTTTCTACATATATATATACAGGTAAAATATGAAATTGTAAACGTACATGATGGGTCAAGGAATGAGGCGCAACGTCTATTCATTTTTCTCTCTTTTTTTTCCTCCTCAACAAGAGTCGCTTCTCTCTTTTCATATCAGGTCGCAATCTCACGGAAATGCGCTGCCTCTTCTTCAACTAATTGCCGCCTCTTAAAACTGTAATATTTAAGAAAAAAAAAACGAAAAAGAAAAAAGAAGTAGTCGTAGTAATACAAACAGCTTTAAATAGGGACTCAACTTCGAGAGGGGAAATTGAAGAAGGGATCAGGAATTCACGTAAACAATTCAATGGAATGCGGATATTATCGATTATTCAGTTAGCACTGCGTCTCTCAAAACTTTTCAAGGGAGTTGTCATTTGAGGAAATTTATAACAAAAATTTTTCATTCAACGTCAATTAAAGTTCGTTATCTCAAAGGAAAAAATCTCAATACTCAACAGAACAAAAATTTCAGTACTCAAGAAAATTAAAATTTTAGTACTCAAGAAAATTAAAATTTTAGTACTCGACAAAATAAAAATTTCGGTACTCGACAAAATAAAAATTTCGGTACTCGACAAACTAAAAATTTCAGTACTCGATAAAATAAAAATTTCAGTACTCAACAAAATTGCAAATTTCAGAACATCACTGAAATAAAAAATTTCAGTACTCAATAAAATAAAAATTTCAGTACTCAAGGGAATGAAAGTTTCAGTAATCAAGAAAATAAAAGTTCCACTACTCAAGAAAATAAAAATCTCAATGCTCAAGAAAATAAAAATATTAGAGTCTCAATAAAATTGAAAAACTCACTACTCGATAAAATAAAAAGTTTAATAAAGTTCCAAATAGTCACCGATGGATTCGAAATCGCAATAAAATCTCAAGAAAAATTGAGATTTGTATAAATTTTTTTCTAGAGATGATTTTATTTGTCAATTTTTGTATTTAGGGAGATATGACGAGAAGAATAATTGCCGAGTGATAAACTTGTTTTTTTGTTGAAGAGAGAAAAAAAGGGAGAAGCATAAATAGACGTCGCATCTCATTATTAAATGAATACAGAAAATTATTTTTCAATTTATTTTTTACTAGTACAATTTATTATTGAATTTTTAAATTTAGATTCAATTTTCTAATTTTTCGATTTGGCTGCAATTTTCTAATTTTTGAGATTAATATATTTAGTGCAAAAATAGAAAATCTTTGTAATTATCAGATTACTATAGAATTTTAGTTTTGAACATTATTAGAAGTATGAGAAATATGAAGTAAAAAATGGAAATAGGATTTTTGCGATAATTGTTTTTTTCTTTAAACAGTTGTTGGTTTGTGGTTGAGGCAGTGTCCAGATGGAATGTAATTAATTATAGTTAACGTGCCACTAGGGCCCCTCTTTTATGACGACGACGACGACGACGAGCCATACGCTGCTGCTTCTTCTTCTTCATCTTCTTCTCTTGGGGTCTTAGAATCCTGCGCGCATCTCTATATAAACGAAAGTTAAATTTCTGCCTTGGGTTCACAAAGAATCAGTGATGGTACACATCTCCCTTTATCTCTTTCTCTCTCTCTCTCTCTCTCTCTCTCTCTCTCTCTCTCTCTCTCTCTCTCTCTCTCTCTCTCTCTCTCTCTCTCTCTCTCTCTCTCTCTCTCTCTCTCTCTCTCTCTTGCTCTTTCTTCGCTTCGAAACGCGACATACCATTATTAATTGTACATACGTTTGCCGCGAGAATTATCAGTAATGCTTGTAAACCAGTAACCACCCATTGCTGCAGGAATGTTAAATGAAGTACCGACAACCCGCAGTGAATTCTATTAATTAAGACTAATATAATATAATGAAAGTCGAAAGGACATTGCCAACGCAAGTGCATGAGTAAATGCTGTAAACGAATTTTTCTTCCATCACATCATTTTATTGAAATTAGAAAATTTATTTATTTTCCCCACTCACGCCTTTTTTTCTTTCTTTTTTCAACGTCGAGAAATTAGAGAAGTTTCATTAATTTCCTTAATTAATGGGGAGTTTATCGATTTTTGTTCATTTCAGTTTTTTAATCAATTTTCATTTATTCGAATTTTACCATATTTTTTCTTCTATTCCTTATTCATTACATTTCATTCTTTTTTTCATCACTGGTAGTAATGGAAATTAAAATAGTAGAAAAATATAAAAAATAATAATAATAGTGTAATAATTAAAAATAATAATAATTAATAGTAGTAATAGAAACGAAAATAGTACGAAAGAGTACGAAAATGTATAAGAAATAAAAAATAATAGTAATAATACTATTAATTAAAAAATGTTAATGTTAATTAAAAAAATGTTGAAGTATTTTTCAATTTTCGTATGTGAATAAAAATTTACCTAAATCTCATTATTCGAGATAATAAGCTTGAATGCCGTATTGAAGATTAATTGGAATATCAGATAAAGATTTTTCTTAGACTTAATATTCAAAGCTTTCTTATCGTACTTTAGTAATAATTTATAACCACGAGATCATTTCCAAGTACTCTATTATTATCTATTCGCGACAAATGTCTCTAATTAAAAAAAAATTTTTTTCTTTACAAACAATGCGTAGTAAACAGATTGTAATAACTTTTTTTTATTCAAACAATCATCTCAACAGCGATTCCATTCATTATCATTAATTTAAAAATACTATTATTATTATTATTATTACTACCATTTATCTAACTCGTTGCTTTTTTTTCGAAACTACTTAATGGAATAAATTTTACTTTACTGAAATAGAATTCATTTCATTTTGCGAAACAATTATTATTCGAATGGAATTAAAAATTTATTTTATGGGAATGGGATAATTTAGTGAGACGAAACTTATTGTATTTTTGTGGAATATATTGTCTTTGAGGGTTTTGTTAGAGAAATTTATTTTTTGAGAAAAAATTTTTTTTGAGAAATTGAACTTTTTGGGTAAAATTTTTTTATTGGACGGATTTATTTTCTTTTACTGAACAATATTTTGGTTTAAAAAAATTTTACTTTATGGAACAAATTTATTTTGTCGAATAGACTAATTTTTATTTTACTGAACAATATTTAATTTTATGAGACCAATATTATTTTATTGGATAAATATTATTTTATTGAATAAATATTATTTTATTGAATAAATATTATTTTATTGAATAAATATTATTTTATTGAATAAATAGTATTTTTTCGAATAAATATTATTTTTTCAAATAAATACTATTTTCTCGGACGATATTTCATTTTATTGAAGAAATGTTTTTTATTCAACAGATTTATTTTTATTTTACTGACCGATATTTTATTTTGTTGAATAAATTAATGTTGATTCAATGAAACGAAGCAATTTAACGATATTTCTTGAGAAACTAAAATCTTTTCTTCTTTTCAGTTAGAGCAAACAAAAAAAAAAGAGAGAAAAAAATATAATTTCCAAGTAGTGAGAGTGGAGAGAAAAGAAATCTTGTTTATTTTAACAAATACGCGGATGTGGGATTCAACGTCGAATGAGAGAGAAGGTCCAGTATAGCAACGGGTTGAAAGTTTAATTCAGTCTGCGAATTTCACAGCGCGACTCATGTACGTGCTTTTCGTCCAAGAAAGTTCAGGATCAATACGACTCAACAGGTTACACCCGAAGCAGAAGCTGCAGCCGCCACCATCGCCAGCCACACTCTGTCCTTCGACCCCTTCCGCCCCCCTCTGATTCTCTTGCCTTCCCCCGTGGACCCGCTCTCGTGAACTCCATGAACAGAAGTTGAGAAGATGAAATCTATGGGGGTGGCTGGGAAAGCCATCGGGATGAGGGTTGCTAGGCAACCATCTCTCTTTCTCTCGGAGTTTCGTCTTCTCTCTCTCTCTCTCTTTCCATCGCCTTTGGATTTTGCAATGGTGTGTTCTCTCTATCATCGACCACCGCCTACCACCGACCGCGCCCGTCTGAAACTACACCACGTGGCACTTTAAGTTCGTTTAACGCTCGCAATTCGAGTCTTGTATTAAACGAACTCTCTCTCTTAAATATGTTTATCTAATAGTCGTCTATGTAGATGAGAATTTAAAAAAAAAGGAGAGAAATTTCATAAAAAGAATGTAACGAGAGTGTTGGAAACAATTTTCCAGATGCATTTTGCAATGTTGGAAATTATGCGCGTCTCTTTTTTTTCATACCACGTGCTTTGGAAATTCCATCGATGTGTGAAATGATGAAAATTAATTGACTTCACTATATTTTTTTTCAATAATGTGTGGAATTTCTCGAAAATGTGAGATTTCTCTGAGAGAATTCTTCGCAATAGAGAAGGGAATATTCTGAAAGTGCAATCATATGCAGTAAAATTGTTGAAACAATGAAGTGAGAGATGTTTTTGCGAGATATTTTAATTTTATGGAAATTAGAAAATATTTCTTTCTTTTTTTCGAAAATTATATTTTACTGACATCTTCCGATTTTCCAGTAGATGAAATTTATCGTAAATAAATTGTTTCTAAATAAAGATAAGATTCTAAATAAAGATTCTATCTAAATTATTCCTTTTTCGAAATTCAAAATTTTCTTTCTATCAATTTTGCCGAAATATCGAGTTAATGAGTTTTGAACGAAATTTATTTACTTCTCGATCGATTTCAAATTTTATAATAATAGTATCAAGCATTAAAAAAAATTGTTTAATTCCTTTTTTGCATTTTATTAAAATCAGTAATTTCGGTGAATATATCGACAAAAAATTCATTAACTTAAACATTCAGTTTTTGTAAATGAATATTTTTTGAGAAAACAGTAGAAAAAAAATCAAATTCTCTCTGGAAGTCGGAAAAAAAGTAAAATTTTTGTCTCAATTCTGATGGGTTAAAAAATTGAAATTCAATAATTAGTGGTTTTAAAAATAGAAAAGAAGAAGAATGAAGTGTTTTATTAATGAAATCTAATTCTACGAAGATTTCATTCAAGAATAAATTTTCGGAATAAATTTCCAACTTTAAATACATAAGAATACCTCAATAATAATAATAATTTCTCTTCATTATCAAATCTAATCATCAAATTATTACATATGATTGCGAAGAATTAAAGAATCTCTCCCACTTATTTCTTTTTCCATTCATTTCATTTCATTCCGAAATGAATAATCATCTCCGTCAGAGAGAATTAATTAAGTAAAAATCTCTCATAGAATATTTAATAGGAATTTATTTCCTCAAGACTGATTTTGGAACGGAAATGACGACAGACAAAAATATTATGCTGGTGGCTTGAACAATGCAGAAAGCTTAATATATATATAACTCTCTCGTTAAGTGGTTTCTTTGAGTTCAGAGAAAGAAAAGTATTATTATAACGTGTCAAATGCGTGCTTGACAAAAAAGAAAAGAAAAAAAAAGAAAAACGAATGTTCAAAGCTCAGAGAAAATGTTAAAAAGGGTGCGAAGAGAAGAACGAATGCCGGGTGAGAGAACCATTTTTTCTCGAATCAAGACAACACTACTGCCTTTTTCTCAAGTTTCCCACGACTTTTTCACTCCATCTACGTGACTTACTTTTCATGAGAATGGATTTTGACCACTTATCAGACGCAGTCGTCCAGCTTTTCGCTCTATACGACTTATAGAAATTCTCTCCTCTTCCGCTGTATACGAGGGAAATTTATTGTCCTTTTGGCTAAAGCCGGAATCAAATAGACTATTGTCTGACGATTTGAAAATTCAATTACTCATCAATCAACACCATATTCCATTATAATCCTCTAAATACCATCGCAGAATCAGCGAAGAATCCTGCAAAACGAAAGGATCAGCAGACTGCCTTTTCATCGATTATTATCAGAATTCCTGTAAAATGGGGTGGAAAAAAAATTAAAGCTTATAGTCGTTTAATTTTTGATGAATTGAAAAAAATGTTTTCATTTTTGTCGACTTCAAAACAAAGAAAATGTTTTCATTTTTGTTGAATTCAAAATTACTTTTCTTATTTACTTCTTTTTATTAACTACTTTTTTGACGATTTCCTACTACTTGGATAGTTTTTTTAAATTTGTCAAATTAAAAGCTGTTATTTTTTTTGACAATTTGCACTACTTAAATTCACTAATAGATGAAATAAAAAAAATTATTCTTAAAAATACTGATAAAATTATTCGAAACAATTATTTTAATAAAGTTTCCGAAATATTATTTGTTTTTAAAAGATAGATTAAATTCTTCGCAAACATTCAAATTATTTTCATAAATAATAAAATTTTTATAGGAAATCAATAATTATTATTACTTAAAATGGAATTTTCAAAATAATTTTCGAAAAAAATCTATTCTTTTTAGAAATTTTGATAAGATGCCTCTCGCAAACATTTAATTATTTTTCATAGAATTTTAATAATATTTCTGGAAAGAATTCAATGATTTAAAAAATGTTTAATAAAACATTCTTCGCTTTAATACAATTATTTTTAAAAAATTTAATAAAATTTGTTGCAACGAATTAAATTATTTTCATAAATAACAAAAATCATCGCAGAATTAATATTATTTTTAATATTTAATAAATTTCTCGTATAATGTAATTATTCCTAAAAATTTGTTTAAAGTTCTCCAGAAGAATGGAATTATTTTGAAAAATTTTTCATAATATTCCGTTTAAGAATTAAATTTTCAGAAATATTCAATTATTCAATAAATTATTTATTTTCTATTGAACTATAATTGAATTCTTTTTAAACTCACTAATAAAATTTTATTTAGAAATGAATTAAAATTTTAATCAAATTTTCAAATGTTTGGAAATTTTGTCAAAATTTAATTGAAGTAAATTTCTTTTTTTAATTTTAAAAATTATTTTTAAATATCCTGTTTTTGAAGAATTTAAAATTTGAATTTAAGTAATAGTTTAATTTTGCAAAAATTAAGAATTGAAGTTATTGGCAGGACAATAAATAAAGTAAACATTTTTTTTAAATAAGGAAAAAGTGATGGAAATAAAGTGCAGAATAAAATTTTTGTAAATCGCTTTTTCTTAAAGCTACTTTTTGCTACTATTTGAAATTAATTATCGAGTGCGAAGTCTGTTCTTGTAAAATTGAAAAACATGTTTTCATGTTTGCAGAATTAAAAAAATTCGTAATTACTTTCAGCCAATTTAAAAAGAAGTTTAAATTACTTTTATTTGTCAAAGATTTTATTAAAATGGATCTTAATTTTAAATTCAGTAATTCGATTTTTTTTTTTTTTTTTGAATTATTGTCAAAGAAAAATTGTAGTAACAAAAAATGAATTTTAAACACTTCGGGATTTTTGTGTTTCACACTTCTTTACATTCTATACTGAATTTAGTGCACACATCGTACAAGAGATACAATTTAGAGCGACTGTTTAAAATTCTTGGTTGGCCGTTTTCTTTTTCTTCTTCGTTTGGAAGTATCGGGTGTCGAGTTGCAGGGCCACGCAAAGATCATGAGGAAGGAATGGCAGGGAGAAAAGAGTAAAAGATCGAAAGGGAGAGTAGGAGAGAGAAAAAGAGAAAGAGAAAGAGAGAGAGATGAAGACAGAATGTACAGGAAGAAGAAACGATCTTTTCTCGGAAATAATGAATGCTACTTCTGTTTAAAATCTCACGCGGCTTGTGTCGATTTTTTTATATATATATATATCTATTTTTTCCCTTCCCTTAAAGACCACACCCTTTCTTCTTTCCCTGAAAAAGCGTATCTTTCATGTTCATAGGAATGTGCGCGAGAAAAAGGTCTTTTTCCTTAGAGAGAAAAAAAAATTCTCCCCCTTTTTTTTTAATCATCAAAATATCAGTAAGCTCAATGACTCAATGAACATTGGTAGAATGACAAATAAGGAGAAATAATCCCCCTCTTGGTTTTCTCTTATCGTCACCAGCTCATTATCGTCGTCTTTATTATCCGAGATAATCAGGTTTCTTCACGATGTATTTCTTTCTTTTTCCACGAATAAATATCCCTTTGTTCATTAGAGGAAATAATTGTTGTATTCCGATGAAATTGTTGTTGATATTTTTGTAACGATTTCTTAATTATAGAATTCT
Source organism: Leptopilina drosophilae (assembly GCA_032873175.1). Taxonomy (NCBI): domain Eukaryota; kingdom Metazoa; phylum Arthropoda; class Insecta; order Hymenoptera; family Figitidae; genus Leptopilina; species Leptopilina drosophilae. The sequence continues at coordinate 18,662,290 of CM065481.1, forward strand.
GACAAAGATTTTTTTTTTTGAAATACTGTGTAATTGGAGATTAAAAGAAAGTCTTTTGGAGAAAAAAAATTATATATGGAGAAAAATTGTAGAGGGAAAAGAAATTACTAAAAAAAAATTACTTAAACAAAATTTTTTTAATGTAATTAATAAAAAATTATGAATTTTGTTGAAAGGAATTGTTTTTTTGATTACAGGGCCAAGCTGTTGTGCAACTCGCTAAAACTGTAAAGGATGTCACCATCTTTGGAGTTTGCAGCAAAGGAAAGCATGAAAATCTTAAGGAATCAGGAATTGATCATCTCATTGAACGTGGGGTTGATTATGTCAACGAAGTCAGAAAGTGAGTTACAAATTCAATTTCAGAAGTTTTGAAATTGAATTTTAAAAAACTTAAATTCGTGTGAAAAAATAAATATTTAAATATTTATTAAACAAAATTAATTAAAGGGCAGGGAAATCGATTATAGATCTGAATATTTAAAACTCAAAGTAAATGAAATAATGTAATATAAATAGCTTACTGTACAATAATAATAATTGTAAATAATTTTTTTTTCCAGAATTTCCGGCGAGGGCGTCGACATTGTTTTGGATTGTCTATGCGGTCAGGAATGCAATCATGGTTACAATCTATTGAAACCAATGGGAAGATACATTTTGTACGGATCGAGCAATATTGTTACTGGAGAAACCAAAAGCATTTTCTCGGCAGCCCGATCCGTAAGCAAATACTTTCAGGTCTAACATGCACGTTTTCTTTTAACCATTATTTTAAAATTATTATTTTAGTTTAGTTTCATGCCAAGTTTTAATTTGTTCATTAATTAATTGATTTTTCAATTATTATACTTCTGAAGTATGAAAAATATTGCACATTAAATAATAGAAGCAAAGCTAAAGAAAAAGAATATTTATTTGTAGCATTTTTCTCTATTTTGCTTGGCAATTTTATTTCTTTTGACACTACATTCAACACTTCGATTTTAATTTAAAATGCAATTTTTTATCTCGCTTCGAGACGTTGCTTTGAAAATTTATTAACGCTTTTTTTACGTTTCCATTTTTCTCATAAAAAAGCGAGAAGATTTTCTTTTTTTATTTTCTTATATCTTCAGTTAATTGCTTTTAGGATTTTAATTTAAAAATTAGAAATTTCAACATCTGGTAAAATTGATGAAAGAAATGATTAAAGAATCGGAAAAAGAATTATGTTTTTTTTTTAAAAAAAGATGTTTTAATTGCAGTGGTGGCAAGTGGACAAAGTGTCTCCCATCAAGTTATTCTACGAGAACAAGACAATTTCCGGATTCAATTTGCGTCACTTGATGTACCAAAGTGGATGTCACGGATTCGTACGAAAAGCTGTCAATCAAGTCTTCCAATTATGGAAAGATGGTAAAGTAAAGCCCGTTGTTGATTCGACCTGGGCACTTGAGGATGTTCCCGAGGCCATGCAAAGGATGCACGATCGGAAGAATGTTGGAAAAATTGTTCTGGATCCAAGCCAGGAGCCAAAACCCAAGCCAGCGACGCCCGCTAAGAGCAAAACAAAGGACAAGAAGAACCAAAATCAGGAAGAGAAGAAGGCCGCCAGTGTTGATTCGGAAGAGAACGAGAAGAAAAAGGAGCCAGAATTAACCAATGGCACGTCGGAGGACAAATCTGACAGCGGTGAGGAATAGTTTTTTGTTTTCCGTGTTAATTCAATTAAATTACTAACAAAAGAAGAAATTTACTAAGTCAGATTTTACAAATTTAGAAAGAAGACACTTTTTTTTAGTTCTGACACTAAAAGCTATACTATTTTTCTGAGAATTTTCAAAACATTAAATCTATTAATAGTTGGAATATAAAAATTATTCTGAAAAATGTTAATAAATTTCTTAGAAACAATTAGAGAAATGTTATTAAAATTATTTAAAATGATTTAATTATTTGCAAAAAGCTTAAGAACTATGTTCGCAAAAATTCAATTTTTACTTTCAATAAAAACAAATAAGATTCTTCGCTAAATTTCAATTATTTAATAAAAATCCTCAAAAGAATTCAATTACTTTTTTTGAAATTTAATAAAATTCTTTGAAAAAATACAATTAATAGTATCATAAATTATAAAATTTTCACAGGCATTCAATTATTTAAAATATAATTTTCAAGGGAATTTTTTGAAAGAAATAAATTTATTTGAAATATTTTAACAAAATTTTTTGAAAGCTATTAATTAGTTTTCAAAAATTGATATCAAATTTGTTTATAAGGATTAAATTATTTTTATAAATAATAAAAATCAAAGGTGGAATTGAATTATTTTATAGTTTCAATTAAAATTTGAAAATAATTGAATTATTTTTCAAAATATTAATAGAATTCTTGGCAAGAATTTAATTATTTTTACAAATAGTAAAATTTTTTCTCAAATAGGTATTTAAAAGAAATAAATATAATTCTTTGCAAAAATTCATTTATTTTCATAAAAAATAAAATTTTTCATAGGATTTCAATTATTTTCAAAACAATATTAATAAATTTTCACGAAAGTATTCAATTATTTCGAAAAATCTTTTAATAACAATTTTCGAACGAGTTCAATTATTTTCTGAAATTTTGACAAAATTCTTTAAAACAATTCAATTATTTTAATAATGTTCTAAAAAATTTCATAATATTCAATATACAATTTTAATAATTCTATCAAATGGGTTCAATTATTATTTTTAAAAATTGTAATAATATTTCTCTAAAACATTCAATTAATCTCAGAAGTTTTGAAAAAATTCTTTGTAAATTGCAATTATTTTCAAAATTTGTAATTGAAAATATTGTTAAAAAAATGCATTATTTACGAAAACTCTAATAAAATTGTTTAAAATAATTTTATTTTCTATGAATAATTTTTAAGAAAATAAAAAAATTAATAATAAAATTATTAAGTTAAGTTATTACTTAACAAGATTATTATTTAACAATCTTAAAAGAAATTAATCATAAACTTTAATTAGGTACTTTCAAAATTTTCAATAAAAATTACAAAAAACTCCATTATTTTCAAAAAATTCAAATAAATTCTGAAAAATAATTCAATTATTTTCGTAAATAATGAAATTCGTCGCAGGATTCAAATTATTTTTAGTGTGACATCATAACGATTTTTTGGAAATAGTAAAATTTCAAAAAGCTTTTACACCCAAATTATTATAAATTTTAAATTCCTTGTGAAAAACTCACAGGGTTGCCACGCTTTTGCTCCATTCAAATTCCCTGACTTTTCCAGGTTTTCCAGGTTAAAAAACGGAATTTTTCCAGGTTTTTAAGACAATATTTTTATTTTATTAAATTAAATAACTCCTTGATTTTCAGTCAAAACTTTTACATTTTTTATTCAATTATTCGTTTCTAAAATGTTCAACTAAAATAAAATAAAAAAAAATAAAAATAAAAAAAAGAGAAAAAAAGAAAAATCTTGAATTCAATTAAAGAAATTTATTAAAATTTCTGAAAATTGAATTCTACAAAGAATTTTATTAAAATTCCTAAAAATAATTGAATTTTTTAAAGTATTTTATTAAAATTCTTGAAAAAAATTGAATTTTGCAAAATCTTATTAAAAATCCTAAAAACAATTGAATTTTATTAAAATTCCTAAAAATAATTGAATTTTGTAAAGCATTTTACTAAAATTACTGGAGAAAATTGAATTTTGCAAAAAATCTTATTAAAAATCTTGAAAATAATTAAATTTCATTGAAGAATTTTATTAAAATACCTAAAAATAATTGAATTTTTTAAAGTATTTTATTAAAATTCTTGAAAATTATTGAATTTTGCAAAGCATTTTATTAAAATTTCTGAAAATTGAATTCTACAAAGAATTTTATAAAAACTCCTGAGAATAATTGATTTTTGCAAAAAATTGTATTACAATTCCTGAAAGTATTTTGAATTTAAAAAAAAATAAATCCTTTGGAAATTTTGATTAAAGTTGTTGAGAATAGAAATTATTGAATAGAGGAAAGTTTTTTAAGGTAGATGAAATTTTGGCAAGAATTTTATTAAAATTTTTTAAATAAATTGATTTTTTTACAAATGCATTTGTAATTGCTTCAAAATTTAATATTTTTTTAGTGTTTTTGTCTAAAATTCTTCTGTAAATCTATTATTTTTGGATAATCAATTAAATATGTATTAAAGAATTTAACTAATTTTAGAAGAACTTGAATTATTAAAATTTTTCAAAAATCTACTTCCCTGAAGATTTCTAATGAAATTCAGTTAAAATCGAAATTTTCTAAAATTGTAAACTGAAACCTTTTGAAATCGATCAACTTATAAAAATTATAAACGCAGTTCTTCTAAAATTGAATAATTATGTTTGAAATATTTCAATACCCAAATTTTGATTTTTAAGAATAAGATATAGAATAACTTTAGAAAACAACAATTTTCCATTATTTAGATCAAAATTCCCTGACTTTTCCAGGTTTTCCAGGTTTCCAGGTTGCGTGGCAACCCTGACTCAATAAGAATGAGCATTTAAGTTTTTATTTCAAAAATAGGATTCAAACATTTTTTTAACATAGTTTTAAATTCTCGTAAAAATTTTAAATAGTTATTTTAATTCACACTTAATTGAAAATTTTGTAAAATTTAATTGAAACAGATTTTTAATATAAAAATATTATATTTCAGATTCCAAGGAGAAAGAATCAAGCTGAATTAATAAAGCGTGATGTATCTGAAACAAGAAAAAGCTGGCGTTCCACAACATCCGGGGAAAAATAACACAACAGAAGATCCGAATTTTTCCAAACGCAATGATTAAAACAAGAAAAAAAAGCTTAATTTTACTATTAAAAAAAAAGAAAGAAACGATCTTCATAAAGCACAGATGAATAGTTATGTGTGAGTATGTTGTAAAATCCATGCGAAGATCCACAATTTTTTTTAGATTGATTTGCAGAAAATGCAAATTTCTTACATTTAATTCGCCTTCAGTTTCCTTTTTTTTAATTTACTATAATACTATTATAATAATATCTTCGACAACTCGAACGTGATATCATTTTAGAATTTAACGATATTAGAAAGGAAACGACGCATTTATTTCCTTGTTTTTTACTTTAAGTTTAGTATAGCGTCCTATATATTTCTCTCTGTGACATTCTGGACTACTCAGTGTGAATATTGCAAAGAGAACACAATAGTCGAGAACGTCCTTTTACATAAAAAAGAAAATAAATTACAAAACAAAAAGAACCAAATTATACAAAAAATAAAAACAAATTTCTTACGGTCCACAGTAGTTGAAAAATTTTAGGAAATAAACTTTTTTTTTCAATTTTTCATATTTGAAAGAAAAAAAAATAATTTTCTATTTCTAATAGCTTCGAATTCAAAATATATTCTCCTACTCTCTTATTGCTATACAATAAAATAACTCTTCCATTATGACTAATGAAGAAGCGTATTAGAAGTATCGACAAGGCAATCGAAAATTCATTCCATAAATTGTAACAAAAGGAAACCAATAACATTTATCGAAAATTCAACGATTAAAAAAGGTTCAAATTTAGTTCCACGGATTTTTTTCTATTCTTTCTTTTCTATTTTTATTATTCTAGAAAAGAATTTGTAGAATTGGAAAATTCGTGGTGTATCTACTTGAATAGATAAAAATTTCTAAACGGCCTCATATATATATTTTTTTTGCGTGCGAATTTTCGAACAATAATTCGTGCTTCTTGACGTATTTGCCACAAGTTCTCTCCCCCCTTCGCTTTTAGGTATAAATACCAACATCCAACGATTTTTGTACTTTACCTAACAGTAAAATACTCGAGATATATTTTTTATAATCATTTTTCGTGAAGCCAAACAAAGAAACTGCCAAACTTGTTTTTACGAAAAAAATAAAATGAATGAAAGAAGTTAGAGCGAGCATTTTCGTCAAGAGAACGATTTTTAAAAAAAAAACTACGAAAAGTAATATGCATATCTCCAAAAGAAAACAAAGTGGAACAATTTTTATGTAGATCCGAGTATCCAATTTGCCCCCCTTTTCTCTTTCTCTCTTTTCCCCCCCTGTTAAGAAAAAGATTCAATTTACAAGAATTCTTTTTACATTCGGAAACATTTAAATAAATAGCAATTAGTTTTTCTCACAATAAAAATACTTGTCTGAAATTTAGGATATATTTTTTTAAACTTTCCGAATGTCGAAAAGAACTTTTAAGATTCCTTTCCTTAAATCAGGGGGTTTGAAAAAAAAACATTTGTATCTCAGTGAAAAACTATACATGTAATTAAAAGTAACAGGCAAAGAATATTTATCGGCGTCTTGAATTAATCTCGCGTCGCAGCCCAAGCATCATGTTATTAAAAGAAGCGTCGAAGCGCATATTCGTATTTAAAATGAAAAAAACAAACAAAAAAAACACATAAAAAATGTGAAAACGTATTAATAACAAAAGAAAGGAAACAAGATTTACAGATTGCAATTTTACACATGCACAATGAAAAACATGGAAAGAAAACTCACACAAACTCAGATCACACACGAACATTGTATATTTTACGTAAGGCTTTAAATGTTTCATGAAATAACTACCTATTATATTATAATATATCTATATATTTGTAATGAGTAACGACCATTTCTACTCTCATTGATTTGTCCCATCTTTATTTTTTTTTTTAAATAGTAATTTAATTGTCTAATTTTTCTCGACAATTTAAGGTAATAAAAAAAAAATTAAAAGAGTCAAGCAATCTTCATTTTTTAAAAGAAAAAAAAATCTATTTGTTTTTATATTCTGATCTACGTCTTATTTTGCTTTTCGTAAAAAAAATAAATGGAAACAGAAAATGATGATCTCGAGGAAGATCAACAAATGAATTGATTGCATTTTAATGAAATCATTTAATGTAGGGCGACGTTGTCACGAACAATTTTCATTCATTAATTTTTTTTTTATTTTTTTAATTATTTGGAATCATCACTACACATACTACAATTATAATATGCACTTTCCCCCTTGTGAGAAAGAAAAATCTATAGCTATTACAATATAATTATTTTTAAGGAGCCGATTTACTCTACTTTTGCGAATCAAATTTTTTGATTCGTGAAATATAAAATGAAAGAAAAAGCAAAAAAAAAAAACGATAAACTGTAATAACGATGAAGTAATTATGTGTAAAATTGTAAAATTTATTGGAAGGAAAGTGAACGAAAATACGTCATCTTTTTCGACTCGTGAACACTTTTAACTCTAAAACAAATTAGGAAGTTAGTTGTGAAAAAAAAATAAAATAAAAAGTTTTTGGCATTCCAGGAAGGCGATTTTTGTTGAGAGTAAAAGTTTCGAAATCGAACGCCTTTTCGCACACTTTCCTACGGCTTGATATATAGATTGTATTTTTGGCTTATTATAATTAAGACTGACTATGTTGCTATATTAAAAGATTGCTTCGAAAATAAAGAGTGCATTTTTTTTATTTATTTTGATTTAACACCTTTTTTATTTGTGCTTCATTTTTTCTATAAACAACTTATAGTTAAAATATTGTAAATTATAATAGTTCACGTGAATTTTGTTTTTTTTTAAAAGGAGGTCAATTTATTTAATTATAAGAACATTTTTTCTATTTTGAAAAATTGTCAGTCTTTTATTTTTGATGAGGGATTTTTTTTATTCATTCGTGAAAGAAAAGTCATTGACTTAAAAACAAATATAATTCTGTATGTTTCTTTAGAATATATATATTTTCCATTATTTCTTTCTTTGTAAAATACAAAGTAATAAAAAAAAGTATGTCACTTTCTTAGTTTATAGTCAAAAATATTTTAGTATCGAATTAGCCTTAAAAGTATTGAAAAACAATTTGTATCTATTCTGAATAAATTTATTATTTTTAAATGATTAAAGGTGTAAAATAAAAAGATGTGTGTTTTCAAACTTTACCTTTCAACTAAAGCAGAATTACAAATTTTATAGGAAAATGTAGTTTTTCATTTTTAGTGCTAGTTTTATGTTTAATAAATTTGAGGAGTATGAAAAAATTATTAAGATATAATTAAATTCCTTTTTTTTATTGAATTTGCATTATTTTCTTTAAAATATTAAACATTTTTATTAATTTTCTCTTATTTTAAGGATTCCTTATTTTTTTTAAAAATAAATTACAGGACTCAGATCGACTTCAAGGAGTAAAAAAAAGTCGAAAAAATCGTTTAAACAATAAAAGCGTATTTATTTCTACAAATTACGACTCTACTTGAAATTAAATTAATTTGAATGTAAAATTCGATTAATTTCTACAATTTATAACTAAATTTATTCAAAAATTTAATAATTTTATAAAATAAGTATTTAAATATTAAATTAAATATTATGAATTGAAATTTCGAATTTGAAACCTTCTGATTTAAATATTTCTAAACATCACAACCGTGATTTCTCAAAAATTCGATTATTTCCTAGAATTTTTACATAAATTGTTCTCTAAGTCAATTATTTTTAACAATTTTACAAAAACGATCTTCAAAAATTGAATTAATTATTAAATTATTAAAATACAAAAATTAAAATAACAGTTTTTCTAATAATTGTAAATGCAACTTTTCAAGGTTTTTTTTAAAAAAAATAATTAATTTTCAAAAAATTCTATTAAAATTCATAAAATAAGGTTTTAAAAAATATTTTTAAAAATTATAATAAAAAGTTCTTTAAAAATTATTTTTTCATGGAATAATTGATTATTTTTCAAAAATTTAGATATAAAGTCTAAAGAAGTAAATTTTCTAAAAAGATTAATTTACTTTTTTTAAAAAAGATAATTAAATATCTTGAATTTAGAAAAACTAATCAATTTTTTAAAGAATTTTAATTTCAAATATTGAAAATACTTCCTTTCGACAAAATTTTAATAATAATTCTAAAAAAATTTTTTAAAAATATTTTTTCTCTTTTTGCAGATATTTAAATTTTAGCAAATACGTAATTAAAAAATTAAAATTATTCAGAAGAACTGAATTTTAAAAAAATTAATAATAATAATAATCTTGGTATTCCTTCATTCATTCTGTCCGCAGTTTGCAGTTAGTTTTTGAAAATGCTTTTGTTTCTTTTTTCTTTTTCAAAACACTTTGCTTGACAGATCGAAATTATAGTTTTTCCATATGTCAATATCAAAATTTTTATTGTTTAAAAAGAAAGAAGGTTAAAAGATAAAATTTTTATAACATAAATAAACGAATACTTAAAAAAAAACCAACAAAACGAAATAAATTATTTATTAAAAAATATTGTTTAGTTCCAAAAAAATCCGCAAATATAAGACAAGTGGCGCCAAAAATTGAGTCTAATTTTGGCGCCACTTGTCTCATATTAGCGGATTTTTGAGAAAACTAACCTATTTTATAAATAATAAAATAAATTGTTTAAACAATTGTTTTTTAATGTTGTTTATAGATGTATGATGCTTATTAACTAATAAAAAGAGAAAACAATACGTTTATTTATTAAAAAAATACAAATAAAAAGAGAAAACAATTAATTTAATTTAGCCATTAGTTCCTGAAAATTCCGCAAATATGAGACAAGTGGCGCCAAAATTAGACTCAATTTTTGGCGCCACTTGTCTCATATTTGCGGATTTTTCAGGAACTAACGTATTTAATAAATAATAAAATAAATTGTTTAAACAATTGTTTTTTAATGTTGTTTATAGATGTATGATGCTTATTAACTAATAAAAAGAGTAAACAATCCGTTTATTTATTAAAAAATACAAATAAAAGGAGAAAACAATTAATTTAATTTAGCCATTAGTTCCTGAAGATTCCGCAAATATGAGACAAGTGGCGCCAAAATTAGGCTCAATTTTTGGCGCCACTTGTCTCATATTATCGGATTTTTCAGGAACTAACGTATTTAATAAATAATAAAATAAATTGTTTAAACAAATGTTTTTTAATGTTGTTAATAGACGTATGATGCTTATTAACTAAAAAAAGAGTAAACAATCCGTTTTTTTTTATTAAAAATATACAAATAAAAGGAGAAAACAATTAATTTAATTTAGCCATTAGTTCCTGAAAAATCCGCAAATATGAGACAAGTGGCGCCAAAATTAGACTCAATTTTTGGCGCCACTTGTCTCATATTTGCGGATTTTTCAGGAACTAACCTATTTTATAAATAATAAAATAAATTAATTAAACAAATGTTTTTTAATGTTGTTTATTGATGTATGATGCTTATTAACTAATAAAAAGAGTAAACAATCCGTTTATTTATTAAAAAAATACAAATAAAAAGAGAAAACAATTAATTTAATTTAGCCATTAGTTCCTGAAGATTCCGCAAATATGAGACAAGTGGCGCCAAAATTAGGCTCAATTTTTGGCGCCACTTGTCTCATATTATCGGATTTTTCAGGAACTAACGTATTTAATAAATAATAAAATAAATTGTTTAAACAAATGTTTTTTAATGTTGTTAATAGACGTATGATGCTTATTAACTAAAAAAGAGTAAACAATCCGTTTTTTTATTAAAAATATACAAATAAAAGGAGAAAACAATTAATTTAATTTAGCCATTAGTTCCTGAAAAATCCGCAAATATGAGACAAGTGGCGCCAAAAATTGAGTCTAATTTTGGCGCCACTTGTCTCATATTAGCGGATTTTTGAGAAAACTAACCTATTTTATAAATAATAAAATAAATTGTTTAAACAATTGTTTTTTAATGTTGTTTATAGATGTATGATGCTTATTAACTAATAAAAAGAGAAAACAATACGTTTATTTATTAAAAAAATACAAATAAAAAGAGAAAACAATTAATTTTATTTAGCCATTAGTTCCTGAAAAATCCGCAAATATGAGACAAGTGGCGCCAAAATTAGACTCAATTTTTGGCGCCACTTGTCTCATATTTGCGGATTTTTCAGGAACTAACCTATTTTATAAATAATAAAATAAATTAATTAAACAAATGTTTTTTAATGTTGTTTATAGATGTATGATGCTTATTAACTAATAAAAAGAGAAAACAATACGTTTATTTATTAAAAAAATACAAATAAAAAGAGAAAACAATTAATTTAATTTAGCCATTAGTTCCTGAAGATTCCGCAAATATGAGACAAGTGGCGCCAAAATTAGGCTCAATTTTTGGCGCCACTTGTCTCATATTATCGGATTTTTCAGGAACTAACGTATTTAATAAATAATAAAATAAATTGTTTAAACAAATGTTTTTTAATGTTGTTAATAGACGTATGATGCTTATTAACTAAAAAAAGAGTAAACAATCCGTTTTTTTTATTAAAAATATACAAATAAAAGGAGAAAACAATTAATTTAATTTAGCCATTAGTTCCTGAAAAATCCGCAAATATGAGACAAGTGGCGCCAAAATTAGGCTCAATTTTTGGCGCCACTTGTCTCATATTAGCGGATTTTTGAGAAAACTAACATATTTTATAAATAATAAAATAAATTGTTTAAACAATTGTTTTTTAATGTTGTTTATAGATGTATGATGCTTATTAACTAATAAAAAGAGAAAACAATACGTTTATTTATTAAAAAAATACAAATAAAAAGAGAAAACAATTAATTTTATTTAGCCATTAGTTCCTGAAAAATCCGCAAATATGAGACAAGTGGCGCCAAAATTAGACTCAATTTTTGGCGCCACTTGTCTCATATTTGCGGATTTTTCAGGAACTAACCTATTTTATAAATAATAAAATAAATTAATTAAACAAATGTTTTTTAATGTTGTTTATAGATGTATGATGCTTATTAACTAATAAAAATAGTAAACAATCTGTTAATTTATTAAAAAAATACAAATAAAAAGAGAAAACAATTAATTTAATTTAGCCATTAGTTCCTGAAAAATCCGCAAATATGAGACAAGTGGCGCCAAAAATAGGCTCAATTTTTGGCGCCACTTGTCTCATATTTGCGGATTTTTACGGAACTAACCTATTTTATAAATAATAAAATAAATTGATTAAACAATTGTTTTTTAATGTTGTTTATAGATGTATGTTGCTTATTAACTAATAAAAAGAGTAAACAATCCGTTTTTTTATTAAAAAAATACAAATTAAAAGAGAAAACAATTAATTTAATTTAGCCATTAGTTCCTGAAAAATCCGCAAATATGAGACAAGTGGCGCCAAAAATTGAGTCTAATTTTTGGCGCCACTTGTCTCATATTAGCGGATTTTTATGGAACTAACCAATTTTATAAATAATAAAATAAATTGTTTAAACAATTGTTTTTTAATGTTGTTTATAGATGTATGATGCTTATTAACTAATAAAAAGAGTAAACAATCTGTTTATTTATTAAAAAAATACAAATAAAAAGAGAAAACAATTAATTTAATTTAGCCATTAGTTCCTGAAAAATCCGCAAATATAAGACAAGTGGCGCCAAAATTAGACTCAATTTTTGGCGCCACTTGTCTCATATTAGCGGATTTTTACGGAACTAACCTATTTTATAAATAATAAAATAAATTGTTTAAACAATTGTTTTTTAATGTTGTTTATAGATGTATGATGCTTATTAACTAATAAAAAGAGTAAACAATCCGTTTTTTTATTAAAAAAATACAAATAAAAAGAGAAAACAATTAATTTAATTTAGCCATTAGTTCCTGAAAAATCCGCAAATATGAGACAAGTGGCGCCAAAAATTGAGTCTAATTTTGGCGCCACTTGTCTCATATTAGCGGATTTTTATGGAACTAACCTATATTATAAATAATAAAATAAATTGTTTAAACAATTGTTTTTTAATGTTGTTTATAGGTGTATGATGTTTATTAACTAATAAAAAGAGTAAACAATCCGTTTATTTATTAAAAAAATACAAATAAAAAGAGAAAACAATTAATTTATTTTAGCCATTAGTTCCTGAAAAATCCGCAAATATGAGACAAGTGGCGCCAAAAATTGAGCCTAATTTTTTGTTAAAAACCAAGCCTAAATTTTGGCGCCACTTGTCTCATATTAGCGGATTTTTGAAGAATTTCATAATTTAAGAAAATAGTTAAATTTTTTTGGAATATTTTTCTATTTTTATAAAAATAATTGAATTCTTGAGAAGAATTTTTTTAAAATTTAGAAATAATTGAATTCTTGGGAAGAATTTAAAAAAAAAATTTGGAAAATAATTAAATTTTTCTGAAAAATTTTATAAATTATGAGAAAAATTGAATTTTTTGAAGAATTACATTTTTTCTAAGGGTTTTGTAATTTTTGAAAATAATTGAATTCTTTCAAAGAATTTTATTAATTAGCTAAATGATTAAATTCTTGTGGCGATTTTTATTAAATCTGATGAAAATAATTGAATTTTTTTCTAGAATTTTATCATAAATTTTTTTGAATAATTGAATTCTGTTTGATATTTTATCAAAATAGTAGATATTGAAAATCATTGCAATGTGAAAAGTTTTTGAAGATAATTAAATTTTACAAAGAATTCTATTAAAAAATTTGTCAATAATTGAATGTCGGTGGGAAATTTTATTAAATTTTTTTGAAAACAATTGGATTTTCCAAAAAAACATTTTATTATTTCTGAAAATAATTGAATTCTTGCGAACGATTTATTAAAATTTTTAAAATAATGGAATTTCCAAGAAGAAATTGATTACTTTTAATAATAATTGAATTATTGTGATGAATATTGTTTAAATTAAAAACTAAAATTACTTAATAAGTATTTAATTATTACTAAGTTAAAGAAAATTTATATCAACTATAAAGTTACCTGAAATCTGCCACTTAAAATACATTTATGGATTTAAAAATTTTTTTTGAATATATAATGTAAAAACTTTAGAAACAGTCGATAAATTTTTAAGACTGACATTTGGTACTCCTTACTCCATCTACTTTTGTCAAGCCGAGTATCAGAATTTACCATCAAATAGTAAATTCAAATACTGACTTAAAATTAAAATAATGTTGTAAGAAATAAATATTTTACGCAAATTCCAATGAAGGAGTAAAATTATTATTTTTCTAAAATAGGAAAATTTTCCAAAATTATACCACTTTGAATGTATTAATCTTAAGGAATAAATTAAAATTTAACTAATTTGCTTACAAAATATTTGAATTTTAATTAAAATTGAATAAATCGAAATCGAAGTTTATAATTCAAATATCACAGGAACGTTAATTAGTCTTTGAATTTGAATTCAGAAAATTATTTTTTAACAATTCCTGGAGTTGTAGTAAAATAAATGAAATACAACATTGAATGTGAAGTGACGAAATGAAATTTTGGATTATTAAATTTTCCAGTGAATTTATAAATAAAAATAAACGAAACAGCGCCAACTTGAGTGGAAAGATTTAAACCAATCTCGATTTCTTTAAAGTTGCTTGGAGAGAGAGTTTTTCAAGTTATAAACTCTTCAACAGTGTTAAACAGTCTCTCCGACACATGAGAACAAATATATACTGTATCGTATCTCTCTCGTGCGTGATTTCAAGTTTTTTCTCGCTGTATTATAATATACAGCAAAACGTGCGAGGAGTGGAGGCGTAAGCATTTTATTTACAGTTCCTGACGTAATTTTTCTGTTTCAAGTGTTTGTGTGTGCGCGCGCGCGCATAATGAGCCTACAAACCCCAGTGTCGTGTATTCCTGCTGCCGGGAAGATGGCAAAGGCAAAGAAGGTCCTCGATGAAGCTCGAGAAATTCAAAATCCCGAGCTGGATCTCGCGGACAAGGGAATTTCCAGCTTTGACGAGATGCCAGGATTGTGTGAGTATTTTCTCCATTCCGCGGCCAAACCCTATTTGTCCTTCGCGTCTCGTTTCTCTTTGCCAAATTTGGTAAGTTGTCGAGACTGGTTTGTGTTGATCCACACTCGTTTTCCTCGTTTTTTTTTAATAGGCGTGTGTAAGCATGCGCGCAACACTCCTTCTTTTTTTTCAAATGAATAAATTTTTCATTCATGTCTCTAAAACAGAAAAAAAAGAAAATATTTCAAAATTTTTTAATCAAAGAATGAGGGAAAAAAATATTTCTCAATAAAACCTGATGTTTATTCGTGCATTTAAAGAATTAATAAAATTATTTGTAACTAATATTTTTTTCATAATTAATAATGTCAATTATTTACAATTAATATTTTCTATAATTTATCTTAATTATTTATCATTAAAAAATTGTAAATTAATTCCCAATTCAAAAATCGAGAATATCGAATGTTATTTTAGGAGGAAAACAATTATTTTTCGTACCAAAAGTGTTTAAGATTACTGTAGTAATTATTTTCGTCGTTGCTCCAGTTTATATTCATGTTTCAGAATTTTCTATATATAAATATTTCGAATCTTAGAAAGAATTTTGTAATCATTACATTTGTATTTGTAATTTTGTATTAAGGAAATAAAATCGGTTTTAATATCAAACAAACGTCAGAATTAAAATTCGAGAATTAAAATTAACAACGATCCACAAGTTTTTAACATTCAAATGAAAGAATTTTTTTAGTAATGTTTTCACAATTGATCAACATCAACATCGCTGAAAACGAAACATTTGTAACGTAACAGTTTTTTTTTAAATGAAACTTTTAAATAATAAATTCTAAAAATTTTATTTTCATAAGCAATATTGGTTAAAAATATATATTTTAAGATGCATCTAAACAAATAATATTAATTTCTTGTTATTTAAAAGTTACGGACAAATCAAAAAACCTGTTACGTTACATGCTTCGTGATGTTCACCAATTACTGATTGCAATAAAAATTTAAAACATAGATTTTGAATTTTAGAAACTAAATATTATTAATTTCCTCTGTAACGTAAAATATTTAAATAAAAATACATTTTTGAGAAAATAAAGAAATTTCATTAATTTGAACTTTAAGAACTATAGGATTACAATTTATATTTTAAATATTTAAATTCTTTACTTAAATATTCGTTTTTTTATTTTCAGTTAATATGCAAAATATTACTCGAGTGACTCTCAGTCATAATAAACTACAAGGTAATAAATATTAAATATATTTGTGAATTTAAAATTAATATTAATAAACAAATTTGATTAAATTAAATCGATTTCATTCGTTTTAAATTAGCTTTATTAATTAATTTTATTAATTAAATTAATTTACTTTGTTTAAAGCCGTTCCACAAGCAATATCGTATCTTGTGAATTTGGAAATTCTTAATTTATTCAACAATCACATTATGGAACTGCCTATGACTCTTTCACAATTACCAAAGTTAAGGATTCTTAATATAGGGTAAGAATACCAATTTAATAACAATTATTATATTTAATTTGGAAAATTTAATTTACCATTAACCATTAGTTTGAATTTTTTACTAATTTAGATTTGAAAAATAAGTTTTTTGTAACTATTTTTGCGAGAAAAATTTAGAAATTATTTGGATTTAATAAGAAAATTTTTGGTGATTTTAAAAGATAATTTTTTTGATAAAATAATATTGTAATTTTTAATTTTAAGTCTTATAATTTTGAATTTGAAATAATTTAATTCTTGTATAGAATTTTATTAAAATTTTTGAAAATAATTTCTAATTCTTTAAATTATTGAAAGTAATTGAATTCTTGTAAAGAATTTTAATAAATTCTTCAAAAAAAAAATTATTTTCAGCGAAAAATTTTATTAAAATATTTATAAATAATGAAATTCTTTCGAGGAATTTTATTAAAATTGAACTAAAAATAATTTAATATTGGCAAATAATTTATTACTATTAATTATTTATCAAAGAAATTGAATAAAAAAAATTGAATTGTTGCAATGAATTTTATAATATTTTTTAAAAATAATTGAATATCAGTGAAAAATTTTATATTAAAAAGAATTGTATTCCTGCGTAAACAATTTTATCATGAAAATAATTGAATAGTAAAAATAATTTAAAAAAAATTAAATTCTTGCAATGAATTTTATTAAATTTTTTAAAAATAATTTAATATCAGTGATAAACTATATTGAAATTTTATTTACAATAATTTAATTTCTGCGTAAATAATTATATTCTGAAAATGATTGAATATTGCAAAGAATTTTCTTAAATTTTTCAAAAATAATTGATTTTTAGTGAAATATTGTTTTAAAATTTTTAAGAAGAATTGAATTTTTTCGACAAATTTTATTAAAATTGCATTACCAAGAATTTAATTAATTTAATTAAAATTTATTAGAAGTAATGAATAATGTTTATCAATTAGTTACTAACTGAACATTTTTGTAAAATCGTGAATCTAAAACTATTCAAAAATTAAATTTTATATTTATAAATGATAATTGTCGTTACTATTAATAATAAAGTTAAATACCATATTTAAAAATGAAGCTTCAAATTTTGAAATAATAAACCAATCTTTAAATTTCATTTAAAAATGAATCTTTGAATTTCGAAAAAATACACCAATTTTTAAATGTTCGATTTAAAAGCAAAAATAAACAATTACAGAATGAACAGGCTAAATGAGCTTCCACGAGGATTCGGAGCTTTTCCAGTTCTAGAAGTTTTAGATTTGACGTACAATAATTTAAACGAGAGAAAATTACCTGGCAACTTCTTCATGATGGGTAGGTTATAATTTTTAAAATTCCCAAATACATCTTTTACTCCAAATTCATAATTCTCAAATTAATGTAATTTTCCTTTCCCTCAGATACGTTGCGAGCTCTTTACCTGGCGGACAATGATTTTGAACATTTATCGCCAGACATCAAACAACTCCGAAATCTGCAAATAGTAATAAAAAAAACTCCATTAATAATATAATTAATATTTTTTAAAATTATTTTTTAAAGAAGAAGAGAAAAGAAAAATTGAAAAATATAAAAATTAAGTTACTTTACAAATTTTACAAGTTGTTTGTTTTATTGCAGCTTGTTTTGAGAGACAATGACCTCATAGAATTGCCAAAGGAAATTGGAGAACTGAGTCGACTTCGAGAATTACACATTCAGGGAAATCGTTTAACCGTCCTTCCGCCAGAAATTGGTAATTCCTGCTAATTAAAATTATTATTTGTATTCTGAATACAAAATTAAACATTCAACGATCGTTAAATCAATAATAAGAATTAACATTTTTTTTGAAAATATTTAACAGGAAATTTGGACTTAGTCAGCAATAAAGCCGTCTTTAGAATGGAATACAATCCCTGGGTAACGCCAATTGGAGACCAATTACAAGTTGGTGTTTCCCACGTAATAGATTACATTCGTTCCGAGACCTATAAATAGTAAGTTCTTTTTATCAAAATTGCTTTCAGATTTTTTACCATCTAAAATATTTTTAATCAATTTTAAATAATATTTGAATAAACTAAAAAAGAACATTATTATTTTAATAAAATTCACAAATGTAAATAATATCAGAAATTATTAAAAATTTAATATTTTATTAAACTATCAAAATACTTTAAAATCAAAAGTATTTTCTCTTTCAATTTACAATGTAATACTTAATTTTTTTTTCACAGCGTTTACAATAGGCATCAATCAGCAAAAGGTCCTCCACCACCAATAGAAAACGACAAAACTAAAAAGATTTCCCGCCTTCGTTGAATAATTACAATAACTTAATTATTATTCACACTGTCCCAAATACTCACAAACTTAAGGCAATTCTTAACAAAATATTTATGACTATAAAAAAAAAAACAAAACAAAAGTTAACACGTGCCTTAGTTTTGTACCTTAATCAGTAATTTTATTTGGAATTAAAATGTTCCTCTTTAAATACTAATTCCAAATTAATAACTGATCTATTTTTAAAATAAAAATAGTTCTTCCGAGACCAATGTTTACAAATCCAGACTGGAATTGATACTGACATATAGTTATTAAAAAATAGAAATTTTATTTTATAGATTTTTAAATTGTTTCCATTGTTTTTTTTATGTAATAATTTATCGATTAATGTACTACGAAAGTATAATTGAATTTTAATAAATCTGATGTATGCGATTTTATATTATTTAAAATGCGGATTATTAATAATACAAAAAAAAATTACTCATTGATAACCAGAGATTATTAATAAAATAATAATTAATAATCTATGATTATTAATAAATAAATATTTTTTATATATTAATAAATAGAAATTATTAATAAAATAATATTTACACTTATAAGCATTGATTATTAATAAAACAAAGATATTATATTAATAATCAGTTGAATTTTTTTCCCCCTATAAATTCGATTTGTACTAGAAATGTTTACAAGACAAAAAGAAAAATTAATTAAGGATACGATTTTAGTCTTTTTGAAGTCGCGTTCGAGTGTTTTAAAATTCGTCATCCTCGTCGTCAGTGTATTCACATTCTTCAATGAGTTTTGCAATTGAAGTGTCATAATCGAATGATTCGTCTTCAGTAACGTGAGTGCCGCCTTCGACAAATTTTGCAAATCTGAAATTTAAATTCAAAATGCATTTCTTATGATAATGAAGGTATTTGATAAATAACGGAACAATAAATTAAAATAAGATGATAATGAAATAAGGAACAATGAAAATATATTTCATAGCTATAGCATAGTATGAAAAAATTGTTATTGAAACTTGAAAATATTTTGCTGGACTAAAATTGCATTTTATTTACCTTAAAGGATCCTTCAGTTTTAATACTGTCTTCCATGGACTGCACTCGGGACTAGAACAATAATCTTGAAGATCTTGTAGAGCCTTCCTGGTTTCTTTGAGTCCTTCTTTATGGTATTCATCTTCCGTCAAAAGTCGTCTCGAATTTGACGACTTTCTCCAAAACGAAAATAATGAACTAAAAAACGTTAATAATTACTGTGAATTCGTAAAATTGATATTTTGTTTCTAATAATTCGGAGAGAAAACATTTTTAAACAGTTGGAGAAAAATAACGTTTCAAAAAAAAATTAACCGTAAAGAAAATTAATTAATAAAAATAATAAATTGAAACAAAAAAGAACTAAATAAATATCCAAATAAACAAGTAATGAAAAAGTAATAAAAAATAAAAAAGAATATTAAAAATAATAAAAAATTAAAATAATTGAAAAATAAAACAAAAAGTAAAAAATTAAGACTAAAATGAAAAGTAAAAACAATAAATAATTAAGAAAATCTGTTTGTTTTATTAAAAAAGTACAAAAATCCTAAAGAAAGTAAATATCACTATTTTTATATTTATGGAATAATTTGTTTTCTTGGAAAACTTTTGTCTCTCTGTTTTTTTTTAGAAATAAATGATACAGATGTCCTCCGCAGAAAACTCACCAATATTTTCGTCCTTTTTTTAAAGCAAATATTGGAAAATTGTACAGCATAAGAACAAGGACGCAACACGAGCCCGAAGCTTCATAAAAGTAACTGCTACAGTAAATCATTACTAAGCCAAGGCTCTGCAATTTACGAAAAATTTTTATTATTAAATAAAAAAGAAAACATTTTTTTTATCAAACTCTCTGACATTTACTACTTTTCTAATCACTAACAATTGCAATATGAAACTAATTTCAATAAAAAAAGAACTTTAAATTCTTTCTCACTCTCTTTTAATCTCTAATTATATATTATAAGTAAAAAAAATAGTTTATAACTTTATGACTAGATAGTTAATAATTATATTTCTATGGAAGAATATAGAAAAAATATTCATTTAATTTCTCCTAAAGTTTTGCTCGTTCAATTTGAAGGAAATTTTTTCTCTCATATTTTTAAAACCCATTTTACTTGAAATGAGAAGTATTGTGATTTGACATTTATTAAGAATTAATTTTCCAATTACAAAAAGTGTAAAATTAATTATTATCATTAATTAAAATTTACATATTTTTTAGAAAGAAATTTCAAATCAAGTGAAGCAAGAAATTGCCGTTCACTTGAATGTTTAAAACTTTTTTCATTTTAACAGAATGATAAATTAAATACTCGGGGAAATTTTAATGATTATAGAGAAAATTAATTGAATTAAGAAATCGTGGAGATTAAATTCGTTTTTTTTTACTTAGAAATTTGTGTGTGTTTTGAAATTAATTACCTGCAGAAACCATTGAATGATTCGTTTTGTTCTTGTATTTGTGATTGGTCCAAATCGATAACAAATAACGAAACTTATGAGAGAAGTTATCAGGACGTACCACAAAACAAAATCTCGATATTGCAGTGCAATTAATTGTGCATTGTCCCATAAAAGTTGAGCAACGTAGAAACTCATAGTGTAGCCAGTTGCTACCATTAAGTACATGAACTTTCCCTGTAAATTATAAAGTTATTATACGTGGTTCTTCTTAATTAAAAATATTATTAATTCCATTATATTATTAAAAATGAATATTAAAAATTGTTTAAAGTATTAAAAAATGTAATTAAATTAGTAAAAATTGTAATTAAAATGTACAAAAAATAGTAAACAATGGACAAAAATGGAAATTTATTCACTTTTTACTTTACTATGTAGTTAATTTTTTTTCAAATAGTTTATTTATTGAATAAATATAAATTCTTTTTTTGGTAAATTTTTTTTTATGTTAGATTTTTGTAAATAAGTCATTAAAAAATTAGTAATTCTTTCTTACCTTGGGAAATAATTTACCAACGAAGTAAATAAGTATAATGACTGAAGTCGTGACACCTAATGTGATTCCACATAAATAATAAAATAATGTATTCTGACTAAGTCTTTTTCCAGACCAGAATATTAATATTCCTAGGATCATGTAAGCAATTTTCCAAACATCGACGCCTGTAAAAATAAAACTCATAAAAAATTCCTTTCATTTGTTACACTCTGATATTGTGAATAACCTTTTGTTTCTTCCATCGTTAGAACGAAATAAATATACGTTTGATGTCAATTTTGAACTTTAATAAATAAATGTAAAAGTAAATTACAAAAACAAAAAAAAATAGTTATTTAATTGTAATTATTTTGCACTCACGCTGTTCGGACATAGACATTTTGTACTCATAATGACTATGATGAAGAGTATTGACTCCAATGCACGCATCTTCAAAAGGATTAATTCTAAATTGTTTATTTTTCTTCGTACTAAAGAAATTAAAATTCCAGGATCGTCTATTATCTTCGTACTTTGTTGTAATTTCGTTTGGAGTTCGGCCATCGTATATTTCGTAATTTTCTAAATTAATCTCTAAATTCATCTGTAAATTATTGAATTGAAATTTTAAATAAAATTTTTCTTTTTTTTTGTAAACAAATATTTTTGTTATTGCAAAAAGAATACTTGGCTAAATTTACTACAAACGAATATTTAATTTACAATCCTAAATAAGAAGTTAAGATTATAATCGAGTATACGAAAAGAAATTAAACTGAAAATAAAAGTACATTTTATCAAGAAATTCATACTCACATATACAGTTCTCCACATGTGAATTAAATACTTGGATTTTGCATTGTGACAAAAAATACGCAAACTTGGCGATTGACCTTCAATTGTCACTGAATTCCCTGGTTCTAAAAAATGAGCTGCAAAATAAAAAAATTAAATGTAAATCAAATGTAGAGCTTAATTTTCCTCTAACGAATTATTAATTTTCGCCCTACTTTTCC
Source organism: Leptopilina drosophilae (assembly GCA_032873175.1). Lineage (NCBI taxonomy): Eukaryota > Metazoa > Arthropoda > Insecta > Hymenoptera > Figitidae > Leptopilina > Leptopilina drosophilae. Next base: position 18,684,907 of record CM065481.1, read on the forward strand.
TTACTTTTAACTTTAAAATCTGGAAATATCCAATTTCTAAAAATAAATAACAAATACTATTTCTATATCAAAATATACAAAAATAATAATAAGTAAAAATTAGAAAAGAAAAATAGAATAAACAAATTTTACTCGAATTTGAAATGTCATTTTGAAATATCAAACTATACAAAATTTCTTCTCACAAATATAATTATGTTTTTCAGTAAAAAAAAATATTCAAAGTTCTGAATAAAATTAACAGGAATTCTTAAAAAGTCTCAACATAATTGGCGAAAATTAAAAACAAACATTAAAACATTTTAGCCGGTTTTTCTAGACAATTATCAGAGAGGTTAGAAAATACAAGACGAAAACTTACGTAAACTCGAAGATTCAAAACCAATTTTGTAAGCATGGCACAATGTTTCGTGGATAATAAATATACTAATTAATTTCACTAACGTCTTCATTTTGTTTTCTACAAAAATATACGATTTTTAAAATATTCTTTTAAGCGTTTTTACTTTTCTAAAACATAACCTTTGTGTCAAAACATAATGACAACAACAAATGAGCGCCAATAACAGCGCCAACGGACAAAAACTGAAATAAATTCGAGATTCGATAAATATCGAAAGAAATCTAGACTTTCGATTGTAATTTAAATTTTGAGAATTTGAAAAATGGGAGAAAAAAAATTACTGCTGAGAAGTATTAATTAAATGCTGAGAATGAATAGTAGATCATAAAAATATGAAGCAAAATGATAATTTTATAATTATAAAAAATAATAACAATAGGGATAAAAGTATAATTATAATTAAATTAAAATTTCTGGAAAATTAATGTTATAATTAATGCCAATAAAGACAATGAAGAAATAAATAAATAAAAAAATTTATAAAAAGAAGAAAAAATCAAAAATATTTTTGTAAGAAACAATAACAAAAATAACTAATTAATAATTAATAGTAATAATAAATAATAATATGGATCACTAATTAATTATTCAATACCACAGTTATTATTATTTTTATTTTTATTATTACTTTTATCGTTCATTTTTTAATTATTGCTTAATTGTAAAATTAATAAATTGTTCTATAATCATTATTTTAAAAAATTATTTATTATTTTATCATGATTATTAAATTTGATTTTAGAAAATTTAGAAAATATATGTTTTTTATTAAATTAGATCAAAATTATTAAAAATAATCATAAACAATAATAATCAATGAACAATAATGTAATTATAATATAATTAATAATTACCAAAAATAAATATTGAACAATTTAATTTTATTATGTAAATTACAAAATTTTTTATTTTTAAATAAAAACTTTATTTGTTGAATAGTTTTAGATTAAAAATTAAAAAAACTAACTTTTTGTTTTTAAGTACATAATTACTTATTATTAATGTTTATTTAGGTTTTTAGGTTTTTTAGTTTATTACAAAAATTTTGTTAAAGCTATTCACAAGAATTCAATTATTTTCATAAATATTATTCTTCGTTAGAATTTATTAATAAACAATTTTATTAAAATTCCATGAAAGAATTGAATTACTTTCAAAAATTTTTCGAAAGAATTTAGTTTTTTTGAAAATTTTAATGTCTTTGAAACAATTCGATTATTTTTCATACAGTGAGATTCTTAGCAAAAATTTAATTTTTTTTATAAATAACAAAACTCTTCTTAAGAATTCAATTATTTTTAGTACAATTTTAATAAAACTGAATAATCACATTTTCAATTACAATTATTAATAGATTAATAGTTATTTAAAATAATTTTGAAAAAAATTATTCGTTTAATTGAATTCAATTTTTAAATTTTTTTATAAATTTTATATTTAATTAAAAAAAATTATATTAATTCATAGAAATAAAAACAGTAAAAAGGTAATTAAATTTAAATTCTAAAAGCAAGTAAAATTTGCTTTTTAACTTTTTCCCCCTCATTTCTTTTATATATATTTACATAACAATTGATTTTCAACAATACAGAAAATAAGCATTTTCATTATGTTGCATAATAATGACAATGCTGCGAAATAATTTCGCAATAAAAACTTTTAAATGACACAATTTAAAGAAACTTGGAAAGTAATCTCATATTTTTTTGCGTGAAGAAAGAAGAAAGCAATATTTGTCTTTAATATAATAATAAGAAGTAAAAAACAGGAGTTTAATTTAATTTTCTTTTCTTTCAAATAAACTTTTTAAATTATTTACACTTGTTTAAATCTGTTTACAGTTAATAATACAAAAGAAAACAAAAAGAATATTTGGAAACAATTTTTGATTATAAACGCAATACACAAAATGCAAATATTAAAATATTTTAATTATAATTATAATAATAATTATAATAATTATTATCATATATTATAGTTATAATTTTGTTTATTAAAATATTTGCATTTTGTTTATTGCATTTATAATTAAAAATATTTTCATGAATATAATACGAAACTAGTTGTTTTATAATTTTAATTTATTTTTATACTTTATATATACTTTATATTATAAAAATTGTAAATATAGAGATAAAATTTTTTATTCTTTTCCATAACATTTTTTTCATTTAATTTCTTAAATATTTAATAATTATGTCGATTAAAACTTCTATTGGAATTTTAATGAAATACATAAAATATGAATGCAATAAATAAATAATTAAACAAATACACTTAAAAAAAATTTATTTGATTCAAATAACCGATTATTTGACTATTATCAAATAAATATTTACTTGAATTAAATAATTTTTATTTGAATCAATTAAATAATATTTGCTTCAAATACTGAAATATTTGGTTTAAATACAATTTATTTGATTCAAATACTGAAATATTTGATACAAACAAAATTTATTTGATTCAAATAAAAATTATTTGTTTCAAATACAATTTATTTGATTGAAATAAAAATTATTTGATTCAAGTAAATATTTATTTGATAACAGTCAAATAATCGGTTATATTTGAATCAAATAAATTTTTTTTTCAGTATAAAAGTTAAATAAATAAAATAAATTAATTTAAAAAATCAGATATATTTTTTAAATTTACTAAAAAAATTTCATCTAAAAGAGTCGTTCAAAAAATGAGTATAACTCTTTTAAGGAAGATGATCAAACAAATTTTTACGATTAGCAGAAAAAAAGTAAACGCTACAGAAAAAAGAGGAGGGGGTAAAATTAAAAAAAAAATTTCTACGTATTTTTTGAATAGCCGGAAATTAGAAAAATTACAAGAAAATTCAATATCAAATGAAAATAAATTAAAAAAATTTTGATTAAAAATAAAATTTCCATGTCTGAAGAGAAAAGTAAATAAAATTTGAATTGGAACGTTTCGTATTATATAAAAAGCAAAGTAAAAAAAAAAAATTGCGAGATTATAAAATAAATATTGTAAATTTGATAGACATATATTATGGAAAAAAATTTAATTTACTGTTTCGAGAGTTTGAAGAAGCCTCGATTTGTCGCAGTGCGACATTGAAATTCAATTGAGTATAAGACTTTTGATGCAACTCTCCGGAGGAGAAGATTTTTCAAGAGTTTCTTCAAAATGGATAGTCAATCAGTTGAAAAACGATCCATGGATTCGAAATCACAGTGCCGCACGATTAATTTAAATGTCAGATAAAGAAAAGTCGTGCCAAAAAAAGATTGCCCTTATAGCTTTTACCTACTTTATCTTATGTCAATATTATCGGTCTTATTAAAAAAGAAAAAAAAGATTTCACTTTTTCTTTGTAATAAAACTGTATTTCTATATAAGTTAAAAAACATAAATTAGTCTGACTAAAAATTATGTATATTTCTGAATATTGAAATTTTTCAACAATATTAAGAAAATAATTTAAATATTCAAAAAATTTATTCAATAGTCATAAAAAAATTGGTTAGAAAATATTTAGACCCTTTTTGAAATTTTATTTTGTCTAAAAATTGATAGATTTTTAAATCCATAAGTAATTTTGGAGAAAATAATTTTTTGGAACCATAAAAAAATTGCCGAATAAAAAAATTATTATTTACAAAAGTTTTAGCATTTAAAAAACAAATAGTTTTCAGGTTAAGAATTCGATAAAAATTGAAAATATTATATCATATTTTTTATCAAATTCATAACTTGAAAACTATTTTTTTTAAATGCTAAAACTTTTGTAAATAATAATTTTTTTATTCGACAATTTTTTTATTGTTACAAAAACATATTTTCTACAGAATTACGTTTGGATTTCAAAATCTAAAAATTTTAAGATAAAAAAAAATTGATGACTTTGAATTTTCATTTTGTCTAAAAATTGATAGATTTTGAAATCCACAAGTAATTTTGGAGAAAATAATTTTTTGTAAGCATAAAAAAATTACAGAATAAAAAAATTATTATTTACAAAAGTTTTAGCATTTAAAAAAATAGTTTTCAGGTTAAGAATTCAATAAAAATTGAAAATACTATATCATATTTTTTATCAAATTCATAACTTGAAAACTTTTTTTTTAAATGCTAAAATTTTTGTAAATAATAATATTTTTATTCGACAATTTTTTTATTGATACAAAAACATATTTTCTACAAAATTACGTTTGGATTTCAAAATCTAAAATTTTAAAATAAAATAAAAATTGATGACTTTGAATTTTTATTTTGTCTAAAAATTGATAGATTTTGAAATCCATAAGTAATTTTGGAGAAAATAAGTTTTTGTAACTATAAAAAAATTGCCGAATAAAAAAATTATTATTTTCAAAAGTTTTAGAATTTAATAAAAAATAGTCTTCAGGTTAAGAATTTAATAAAAATGATTATTATTAAATTTTATTCTACAAAAACTCATTTGTTTTTTTCTAACTAATTTCAAAACGTAAACTTTTTCAAAAAAAATGTTTTAGTGAGATATAAACAAAATTCGATAAAAATTCAAAATATTATATCATATTTTTTATTAAATTCTTAACTTGAAAACTATTTTTTTTTAAATGCTAAATCTTTTGTAAATATTAATTTTTTCATGAATACAAAAACATATTTTCTACAAAATTACGTTTGGATTTCAAAATCTCTGTCAATTTTTAGAAAAAATAAAAATTCAAAAAGAGTCAAAATCGTGTTACTTGTAAACTGTCAAGTTTTCGCCTCTAATTCATAAAAATTTGTTTAGATTGAAAAACGATGATGATGTAGAAACTTTTTTTCATGTTCCTTTTTATCGGCTATCAAATTAGAGCTTTTTTTAATTGAAAAAGGAATTTTTAAATTAAAAAAGGGCTTTTTTCCCGAAACATGGCAATGCATGGAAATTGTTTAGTCTTCAGTTCTGATTCAGCAAGAAATTTCTATATTAAAAAACGATGCTGGTGTTGTCATTTTTTTTTTTAGATTTTTTGGAGTCGATTACCAAATTAGAATATTTTTTAAAAGTGAAAATTGAATTTTTATTAAAAAGGTCTTTTTTTGAAACACGTCTATATACATGAAAACTATTTGACCTTTAGATCTGATTCAGCAAGAATTTTTATTTTAAAAAATGATGCTGGGTCTCGTCATGCTTTTTTAGGTTTTTTGTTGTCGATTATCAATTTTGGTTAGTAAAAAACGGATATTTAAGAAAAATTTGTTTTTCGAAACACGAAAACTATTCAGTTCCGATTATACTACTAAACATGAAAATTTAATTTCAGGTCAGAATTCGTGAAATTTTCCCAGAAAACAAAAAGTATTTTTTTAAAATCGAAATTATGAAAAAACATTTCTATTTGGTCTTAGGAATGTGTTCAACGAAAGACAAAAAAATATTATTCTTTATAAAAGTTACTGCAAAATTAATTTTTTTGCAACTTTTTAAACAAAATGTTATTTCTCCCAAATGAATGAACCGATTTAAGAAATGAATGATCCAAGCAGGAATATTAAGGGAATGAAAAATACTTTCGTTCAGAATTAGAAAATTTTTAAAAAGATTATATTTTAATAATCATTTAATAAATTTTTTAAAAACAATTAATTTTTTTTTAATGTTCTGCGTATTTAAAAGTTAAAAAAATATCCACATACACTTAAAATTATAAGAAATCAAAATCCGTTGAGAAAATTTATGAGCGACAATTATTTTAAAAGTTAAAATGAAAATTATATTGGCGCGGTTTAGTGCATCGAGCAATGAAAAAAATTAATGTTTGATTAAAATTATAACATTTCATTCCTACTTTGAACATTACAATGAGATGAATTGTTGTCTGACTAAAAAATACTTATGCTACTGAATAAAAAAAAATGTAAATGAAGTCATTTTTACACTAATTCTGCGAAATTGGAAAAAAAATAATAATCTGCCTGACTGAAAACTGTTTATATCAATTATAAGGAAACGTTGACCAATTTTTCATTTTTACTGCTGTCTGATGAAAAAAAATTCTTTTCTTTAATGTAATTTGAGCAGTTGTCGCTTTGAAGATTTCTATTAGTACTGACAAAAAATTTAATCTACTCAACTGCTTCTAAGATAATTTTAAAAAATTAATTTCTTTTGTCTGACCTTAACATACTTTTACCCATCCTAATTTCTCAAGATGATGTTTTTCACCTTTTTGTATTAAAAATAAATCAAATTTGCTTTATATCATTTCAATTGTTCCTAAAATACTTTTATTGTGTCTCTTTCGACTGTTAAAAAAAGTAAAAAATTTGTTAAAAAAATTTTTATTAAAAAAACAATTCTTTTTGTAAATTAATTAATTTTTTACAATTAACTTTTCAAAAATGCCTACAGCCTACAATTTTTAAACGATTTCAATGTTTTTTGTTTTAAACTAAAGGAGAATAATTTCTCAAAGATGTCCCTCTTGTAAACCGAAGAATATTTAATTGTTTATAATTGCACGTGATTTTTGAAAATTTTTGAAAACTCATTAAATACACATTAGGCCAATTTCGTAAGTTTTTGGGAAATCTTCTCTATATTATAGGTATTTTTTCATGATTTATAATAAAATAATATTACAAATTAGAAAATTAAGGAAAAAAAATTGCAAATTTTTAGTTCTTTGAAACTAAAGGAAAACATTTTAATGAAAAAAATGTTCTGTTAAATTTATTAATTGTAATATTACTCGAAAACAATCATTTCTTTTTTTAATATTTTGAATATTTAATTATTATTATTTTTTCATTGGAATTATGATTTTCAAAAATTTCAAAGTCAAATTTTTTTTGAAATTAATCAACTTTAAAAATATTGTTATAAAACATAAAGATAATAATTAATTAACGATCGATTTCTTCGTGTTTTATAATAATTAAAAGTGGATCGAGTGTTAAAATCATTATTTTATATTATAAAAATATGGTTACTGTGTAATTTCTTAAAAATTATTGTCATATTCTATTGTTGTCTAAAATTTAAACTAAAATTCATTTTTAAATCAACTTTTATTAGAAATTTTTTTTTTTTAATTTTTATTAAAAAATTGAAAAACCTAGATTTTTAAAAACGTTAATAACTAATATTCTTTTAAAATTATTAAAATTTTTTAATATATTTAATTGATTATTTAAAAATAACGGATTTATAGAAGAATTTTAGTTAAAATACTAAAGAAATTGAATTTTGAAGCAAATACATATTAAGTATTAGAGAAATGAAATGATTTTAAAAAATTTCAATGAAATTCTTTTGTGTCAATTTAATTTTTTTCAAAATAATTTTAATAAAACTCTTCCTAGAAATTTAATTGATTTCAACAATTTTTTAAAATTCAATTATTTTCAATGTTTGCTATTTGAATAAAATTTTACGAAACAATTCAATTATTTTAACCGAAATTTTAATAAAATTATAGTCTGAAGAATTCAATTATTTTCAAACGTAGTGATATAATTCTTCGCAAAAATCCAATTAAGTTTGAAAAACAAAAATTCTTTTCACACTTTAAATTGTCTTTATATATAATATTTTTCTCCGATATTCAATTATTTTCTCAAATATTAATAACATTCTTGGCAGAATTTCAATTTTTTTTAATGTACAAAATTTTCGTCGAATTTCTCGAAAATTGAAATTATTGTTAAGTTTTTTTTACTTTGTCTCTTGACAATAGATAATAATAATAAACATAATATTTAAATTCCGATAAAATTTGTTATAAAAAAAATTTTTTATTTGCAAATTCAACGAGAATTCATTTATTTCACTCTAAAAATAAATATTTTATTAAATAATAAAAATTAAAAAAAAAGTTTTCTTTTAAAATTGAATTTTCATGAAAAATCAACAAAATTTTTTTCATTTCTCATAAGAATTTTATTAAAATTTTTGAAAGTAATTGAAAATTTCGAAGAAAAATTTTATTATTTATAAAGATTATTTAAATTTTGACGGGAAATTGAGACAATTTTGAAACATAATTGAATCTTTATGTACAGTTTTATTAAAATAGATTCTTAATAATTAAACTCTTTTGAAAAATTCTAGTAGTTGATATTAAAAATCTTTAAAACTGAGGAAATTGAAATTTTGCCGAAAAAGTGTATTAAAATTTTTTGAAAATTATTGAGTTTTGGAGGAAAATTTCACTATTTTTTAAGAAATAATTCAAATTTTATGAAACCGATTGAAGTTAATTTATTTACGAAAATTGTAAATGCAATTCTTTTAAATTTGAATTAATTTTGAAATATTCAAGTAATTCATGAAATAATTTATTTATTTTATAATAGTTGTTCAAGATTTAAGTTCTTTAAAAAGAAATTTTTCTCAAAAACTGGAAAAATCGAATGTAATGTATTAGAATTCGCTGTAATTTTAAAGTTCACGAATGAAACAAAAGAGACACAACAAATTTAGAATTTTCTTATGAATTCTAAAAGTTTAATATTTTTTAGAACTTTTAATAAAAAATTTTTTTTATTTTTGTCAAAAACTGGAAAAATCGAATGTAATGTATTAGAATTCGCTGTAATTTTAAAGTTCACGAATCAAACAAAAGAGACAACAAATTTAGAATTTTCTTATGAATTTTAAAAGTTTAATATTTTTTAGAACTTTTAATAAAAAATTTTTTCTCTTTTTGTCAAAAATTGGAAAAATTGAATGTTTTCTATTAGAATTCGCTGTAATTTTAAAGTTTACGAATCAAGTAAAAGAGACCCAACAAATTTAGAATTTTCTTATAAATTTTAAAAGTTTAATAATTTTTAGAACTTTTAATACAAATTTTTTTTTTATTTTTGTCAAAAATTGGAAAAATTGAATGTTTTGTATTAGAATTCTCTGTAATTTTAAAGTTTACGAATCAAACAAAAGAGACACAACAAATTTAGAATTTTCTTATGAATTCTAAAAGTTTAATATTTTTTAGAACTTTTAATAAAAATTCCTGAGTTTTTCCTAAATTCCCTATGCTAGAATAAGGTTATTATAATTATAGTAATTTTAAAACTATACATTCCAATTTGTACTTTATTTAAAAAAAAATATCCTCAAATAACTTTAAATTTTTAATCAAGAATGAAAAATTCATAGCGGGCAGAAAAAATTGTTTATAATTTATTAAATTGTTTAAACAAATTTAAATGGAGATTTTTTAATTTCATAAAATATTTAATTCTTTTCAAAAATTGTTTCGAATCAAAAACGTATTTATCCGGAAAGATTTCTCAGCAGAATTATTACTGAAAAATTAATTAAATTTCTTGTAAAGAAGTATAACAATATTGACAAATTCACTGTTTGGACAGTTTTGGCGTAAGAAGGTGTTTTCCTCTAATAAATTTATGGAAATTATAGTTATTTTTTAAAATCGTTGCGTTAATTTATAAAAATATTGTAGTCTGAATCTCAATTGAAAATTATTACTTCGCGGTAATTTATGAAAATTTTCAACGTAATTGATGGAAATTTATGCTGGAATTTATTGAAATTTTCGCAATAATTCATAAAAATATATTTCACATAAGTTACAATTTATGTATTTTAGCAATTTATGAAAAACTTTCACGGTAATTTATGGTAATTTATAGAAACTTTCGCGATAATTTATAAAAAAAATATGAAAAGCAACAATTAACATTAAAATTTTGAATGTCAGTCATTTATGAAAACTTTCGCGGTAATTTATGGAAATTTATGTGGTAATTTATAAACATTTGGACGATAGTTTATAAAATTATGTAAAATACAAATTAGAACTAAAAAATTTAAAGTCGGAAATTTATGTCAATTTATGGAAATTTAAGAGGGTAATTTATGGAAATTTATTAGGTAATTTACGATAAATTTTACTATGGTTTAGTCAAATAATTATTTCACATAGTTAAACCCTTTTTAATAATTGTAAGTGTAAAAGGTATTGAAAATTAAAATTTACTATCATGCAGTTTCGATAGGGTAGTGGTTAGAGTGTTGGGCTAGAAATCCGTAGGTCACAGGTTCGATTCCCCGCAGTGTCAAATGTACCTTTCTTCGGAGCGTGTAACACATATTATTTTTAAAATTGCTAATTGTGTATTTAAAAAAAAGTGAGTGAAAAGTTAGCCGCGCACGCAATCGATCTAATTGTTGCTAGTTAATTATTTATTTTGGTTAATTATTCCTAATTATTTATTCGTTAATTATTTCCAATTATTTATTCGTTAATTATTCCTAATTATTTATTCGTTAATTATTCCTAATTATTTATTCGTTAATTATTCCTAATGATTTTTTCGTTAATTATTCGTAATTAATTAATAATTCGTTAATTAATCCCAGTTAATAAATTATTTCTAATTAATTATGAATTATTCCTGTAATTAATTATCAATTCACAATTTATTCGTGGATAATTAATTAGCATTCTAATTATTCGCGGAATGCCTTGTGAAAGGCAGTTAACGGAACATGAAATGAACATGAAAGTGGTGCTAACCTTAGAAATGCTTCCTTCCTTTCTTCTGTTCACTATTCGCCTTATCAACATCCATTCAGTAGTTCGACCAAGTCTGCCTTGTATTATATATACTTGAATTCATGTCGGACCGAGCGTAAGTTTCACTACTGCCTTTGAATCACATATTCCCGTTATTTATACATATATATACACCGTTAGACATCAACTTTTATCTCACCATTTTATAACTTCCCTCAAATATCTGCTTTAGAACAATTCTTCTTATTACACACACACACACATTTTTCTTTTTTTCTTTTTTTCCCTTTTTATTACTTTTTTCAATAGACAAATATATCCGTGTAGATTCATTCCCAATAGAATCGAATTTATTGAATTTTACCAAAGACAATAAATACATCGATAGAGGGAGAAAGATAAAAAAAAGAAAGATTTACGTGAAATTTGATGAAATTCAAATAAAAGAAGAAATCGTGCCAAAAATACGCTTCAGAGGGAATTAACAATTAAAGTATTGAAACAAAATGTTATATTCCGGATAAGGAAATTTATTAAAATTTGAAATAGTGGGAAAAATGAAATAAAATAGTTTTCTGTGTGAGAAAGAGGAATTTTGATGTAATAAGTTTCGATGAATGGCATTTTAATGGCTAAATTTCTATAAAGGAAACTCTCATAACGTTGTTATAGTCATAAATTTATGGTTGAACACTTAATATGCATTGTTTTACATACCTGTATAACTTGAATGAATAGAATTTATACATTCGAGTCTTTGATGTCCTGAAGCACAAAAGAAAATAAATTAAATTTACCATTTAACGTCAAACTTTTCGTTTGGATGAAAAAAAAATTTGTTACGGTTCAAAAAATAAAACGTTGACATAAATAATAATTACTAAATTAATATATTGGTAGAAAATAAAAATTCCTTTTGCCTATTTATTTTAATTCAAAGAATTAAAAAAATATGCTTGGACTAAATTCTACATTTTTTACAACTTCTTTATAGTATCAAGAAACAAAAATTTTAAAATTACCTTTGACTTTAATTTAAAAAAAATAGTAAAAAATAGTCCCAAAAATCGTTATTTTTGGGACCACAAAAAAGAGACGTCTGATAAAAAATTCCATGAACTTTATTTTCAGACCAAAAGTCCTTTTTTTAACGCAATTTAATGTCAATTTCATCCAATTTGATATTATATAAAATTCAGATTAAAAAAAAAAAAATGATAAAAATTTTCCCCAAAATTTCCCTTATTCTTAAATATTTTAAAAATTGAAAAAATTTATTTTTATAGCAATTTTTTTAAAGGACTTCAATGTTCATAAAAAAATTGATCAGAAAATATTTTGACTCTTTTTGCATTTTTATTTTTTACCCATTTCTAAAAATTGAGAGATTTTGAAATCTATACGTAATTTTGTAGAAAATATGTTTTTGTATACATAAAAAAATTGTTTTCGTATAATATAATTTAAATCATATATAATAATATAATAATAAAATAATATAATAATATAATTTAAATCATATCTTGCTAAATTCTTAACCTGAAAACTATTTTTTTTAAATTCTGAAACTTTTGTAAATGTTAATTTTTTGTTCAGATATAATTTCATGGATATAAAAACATATTTTCTACAAAATAACGTATAGATTTCAAAATCTACTAATTTTTAGAAAAAATAATAATGCAAAAAGTCAAAAGTTTTTATTTTTTCTAAAAATTGATAGGTTTTGTAATCCATACGCAATTTTGTAGAAAATATGTTTTTGTAACCATAAAAAAATTGCCGAATAAAAAAATTATTATTTACAAAAGTTTTAGCATTAAAAAAAAAATAAAAAAAATAAATAGTTTTCAGATTAAGAATTTAAAAAAACTTATTTGTTTTGTTTCTAACTTATTTCAGAAAGTGTAGTTTAAAAAAAACATTTTATCGAATTTTGTTTTTTATCACTAAAAAATAATTTTTTTAAGTTTGATTAGAAATTTTTATCGAATTTTTTATTTTATCACTAAAACATTTTTTTTTGAAAAAGTTTATTTTCTGAAATAGGTTAAAACAACAAATGAGTTTTCGTATAATAAAATTTAATAATAATCATATTTTGCTTAATTCTTATCCTGAAAACTATTTTTTCAATGCTAAAACTTTTATAAATATTAATTTTTTCATTCGGCAATTTTTTCATGGATATAAAAACATATTTTCTACAAAATTAAGTTTTGATTTCAAAATCTATTAATTTTTAGATAAAATAAAAATTTATGGCTTTTTGCATTATTATTTTTTCTAAAAATTAACAGATTTTGAAATCCATGCGTAATTTAGTAGAAAATATGTTTTTGTAAACATAAAAAATTCCCTAAGGAAAAATTAAAATTTACTAAATTTTTTGCATTTTTTCAACAAAAAAATAGTTTTCAGGTTAAAAATTGAACAGAATATGATTATTATTAAAATTTTATTATACCAAAAATCATTTGTTTATTTAACCAATTTCAGAAAAAAAATTTAAAAAAACATATTTTAGTCATAAAATCAAAATTTGGTAAAAATTTAAAATAAAATTAAAAAAAAAATTTTTTTAGTGATAAAAACAAAATTTGATAAAAGTATTTTTTTGAAAAAGTTTATGGTATGAAATTAGTTAGAATAAAAATCAAATGAGTTTTCGTATAATAAAATTTAATAATAATCATATTTTGTTCAATTCTTATCTTGAAAACTATTTTTTTGTTGAAAAAATGCAAAAAGTTTTGTAAACTTTAATTTTTTTCATTCGGAATTTTTTATGGATACAAAATCATATTATCTACAAAATTACGTATGGATTTTAAAATCTACCAATTTTTAAAATAATAGAAATGCAAAAAGTCGTCAGTTTTTATTTTTTCAAAAAATTAATAGATTTTGAAGTTCATACGTAATTTTGTAGAAAATATCTTTTTGTGTCCATAAAAAATTTCCAAATGAAAAAAAAATTAATATTTACAAAAGTTTTAGCATTAAAAAAGAAAAATAAGAATAATAAATAGTTTTCAGATTAAGAATTAAAAAAATGTGACTATTATTAAATTTTATTATACGAAAATTCGTTTGTTTTCTATTCTAATTAATTCCAAAACAAACATTTTTTTTAAAATATTTTATTGAATTTTGATTTTAGCACTAAAACATTTTTTTTAAAGATTATTTTCTGAAATTAGTTAAAAAGACAAATGAGTTTTCGTATAGTAAAATTTAATAATAAAATGTTTTTTAATTCTTAATCTGAAAACTATTTATTTTTAAATGCTAAAACTTTTGTAAATATTAATTTTTTTATTTGTCAATTTTTGTGATTGAGACAAAAACATATTTTCTTCAAAATTACGTATGGATTTCAAAATCTATCAATTTTTAGAAAAAATAATAATGCAAAAAGTCATAAATTTTTTATTTTTTCTAAAAATTGATAGATTCTGAAATCCATACGTAATTTTGTAGAAAATATGTTTTCTAGGCCATAAAAAATTGCTAAATGAAAAAATTAATATTTACAAAAGTTTTAGTATTTATTCAAAAAAAAAAAAAAGTTTTCAGATTAAGAATTTAAAAAAAATGATTATTATTTAATTTTATTATAAAAAAACTCATTTGCTTTTTATTCTAACTAATTTCATACCATAAACTTTTTCAAAAAAGAATTTTTATTAAATTTTGTTTTTATCACTAAAATTTTTTTTTTAGATTTTATTTTAAATTTTTACCAAATTTTGATTTTATGACTAAAACATTTTTTTTTAAATTTTTTTTCTGAAATTGGTTAAAAAAACAAATGAGTTTTCGTATAATAAAATTTAATAATAATCATATTCTGTTCAATTCTCAACTTGAAAACTATTTTTTTGTTGAAAAAATGCAAAAAGTTTTGTAAATTTTAATTTTTTCATTCCGAATTTTTTATGGATACAAAACCATATTATCTACAAAATTACGTATGGATTTCAAAATCTATCAATTTTTAGAATAATAGAAATACAAAAAGTCGTCAGTTTTTATTTTTTCAAAAAATTAATAGATTTTGAAGTCCAAACGTAATTTTGTAGAAAATATCTGTTTGTGTCCATAAAAAATTTCCAAACGAAAAAAATGAATATTTACAAAAGTTTTGGAATTTAAAAAAAATAATAAATATATAAATAATTTTCAGATAAAGAATTAAAAAAATATGATTATTATTAAATTTTATTATACGAAAATTCGTTTGTTTTCTATTCTAATTAATTTCAAAACAAACATTTTTTTAAAAATATTTTATTGAATTTTGATTTGAGCACTAAAACATTTTTTTATAAAGTTTATTTTCTGAAATTAATTAAAAAAGACAAATGAGTTTTCGTATAGTAAAATTTAATAATAATATGTTTTTTAATTCTTAATCTGAAAACTATTTATTTTTTTTTATTTTTTTAATTGCTGAAACTTTTGTAAATATTAATTTTTTTATTTGGCAAATTTTGTGATTGAGACAAAAACATATTTTCTACAAAATTACGTATGGATTTCAAAATCTACCAATTTTTTGGAAGAATTAAAATTTAAAAAGGGTGAAAATATTTTCTGACAAATTTTTTTTATAACCATTGAATTCCTCTTAAAAAAATTACTATAAAATCAAATTTTTTGAATATTCAAAATATTTTCTCCCTTATAAAAGTGTGAAATTTTGTTGCAATTTAAAAAAAAAATTAATTGTTCTGTTAGATGGAAATATTTCCTTTACTGCAAATTCTGCATCCTACTAATCACAATTTATCCAATTCTGCCTGACGAAAGCACACGTTTACTACTCGATTAAAATTTAACCTTCACTACGCAGCTCCTAGAAATTGAAAAGCATAAATTTCATCGTCTGACTAGAGTCGACTTTTACTACTGACATTACAGTTAGAAAAATGTTAAGTGCTCCGTCTGAGTGAAATTTCCCTCTTCTACTTATCTCAAAATTAATTGTTTTCTCTCAGAATACAGTTTTTTTTTCATTTTCTTTTTAAATGTCAATATTCAGCGGGAATGTGAAGTTCAGAAAGTTGCATTTCAGTAGTAAAAGTTGCTTATTTTGTCAGACAAATTTTTTTTTGTAATTTTACAAGCAGCGATAATAGAAAATAATTAAAAATCAGTGTAGGTAATTTTTAGTTAATAGTTTTTAGTTTTTTTAGTTTAGTTTTTTCTAGATTAAAATAAATAGTCAAAGAAAAATTGAAGATTCAGTACTGTAGGTCAATTATGGTTCAACCATATTTTATGTTTGAGTAATAATTGGATAAAAAAACGTTGAAAATTTAAAATTTAGTCAGACAAAATTTTGTTTGGTTTAATTTTTAAGGGGAAGAAATTTAATAAAAGTAGATTTTCAGTAGTAAAAGATGCTTTTCGTCAGAGAGAAATATTCGAAAATACAATATTAATTTACAAATTAAAAAATGAATTATTTTCTTAATATTTGCGTTACATTTTTTTTAAATATAATAATATAATAATATTACTTAAAGATAATAATATTGAAAAATATTGAAAAGAAAAAAGTTTCGTTCATTTGAACGTTCAAAAGTTTAGAGATATTTCTTATTTTATATTAGATATTTAATTAAAATTCTTACTTATATATTTATTTTTTTTATCTTTATAAATATAATAAATATATTTATTTTCTTTATCTTTATTTTATTAATTTATATTTATATATTTTTACGGAAAATAATCATTTTTCTTCAAATTTGACTTCGAATTGTTGAAAATATTAAAAAATGAATTCTTTACCCTTGCACCGAAACTTTTTAAAAATGTAAATTTTTTTTTTCTTTTTTTTATTGACTCTAAAATGACTTTTGATTTGATTAAAATTTGAAATAGTAAAAAATCCCACAAAACTTTAGTTCAAAGTTCTTCTCACTATTTCGCATTTTGCAAAATACGATGAAAAATTGATGAAAAATAAAAATTTTTTTCGGAAAAAATCATTTTCGATGAAAGATCAGTAACGATCATTTCGAAGCATATTGCACTTATACCATTGGGGTGCGTCTCTATCGAAAAGATCGATGAGCTCTTGGGTTGTGTATATTCGACCTTCCCCTCTTTACACTTTGGCGTCGACGTTCATCGTCGCGACGTCGACTTTCAGTCAGTCGGTGGTCGGACGTCGCGACGCCCGTATCGCGTCGACCGCAAAATTATTTCCCTCGTATTTATTAATTGCGTTTCGCGAGTTCTATTAAAAAAAAAATTTGAAAGTTTTAAAAAGCAAAAAAAAAATATCCAAAGTTCTAAAAAGCAAAAAAAAATTTTTAACTGAATTTTAATGTGCTTAAAAATGCACCTTGACCAAATTTCAACTTACCACTGATGGTCTGTATTTTATTCCCTATAGAATTTTTTAGATATTAGAAAAAAAAATTTTTTCAAAGAAAATAATTGCAAATCACGATTAGGAAAAAAAATTAATTTTACTATTTTTTTTTCTCTCGCACAGTGTTTATTATTCGCTTTAAAAGTTCGTTATGTGCAATTGATCAATTTTTTGACGTTCAATATTGTGTTCGATCCATAAGTTTTGTGATGTTCGTGGTGAAAAGTAATTTGCCTCATATTCTATTATTTATATTTCAGCAGAAAAGAAAAAAGAACAAAAGGATGTGACAAATATGTGGAAGAAAGGATTAAATTAACTTTCTATTTTCTTAAAAATTACATAACAATTTTACCTTTTTTTTCCTAAGTTTATCGAAAAAAAATTTTTGCATCTTTTTTTTCGATATAGAAAAATATTTTTTCGAATATTGAAAAAAATTATAGGGAAAATTTTTTTCAATAAGAATTATTGATTGAATTGATTGAATTATTGCTAATTATGGAATTTAAACGAATTTTTATTACTTTTGCGTTATTTATTACTGAAACAAAAACAAAAATTGAAGAAAACTAAAAAAAGATCTCTAAACGAAATATGAAAAATTTTATTACAAAATTTGTGAAAATTCTTAAGTCGATTTCAATTTTAATTCTCTAAATTTGAACTTGTGACTACTTTTTGCTTTTAATTAGTGAATTTTACTAATAAATTAGTAGAAATTGCTATTTATTAGTAAAGTTTACTAATGATTAGTAAAAATTACTGTATAAAGTAAAGTTTACTAATAAATTACTAAAAATTGCAATTTACTAGTAAAGTTTACTAATAAATTAGTTAAAAATACTATTTATTAGTAAAACTTGCTAATTCAAAATTAGAGATATTATTATTATTATTATTATTATTATTATTACCTACTCAGAAATAAATAATTTTAAACTCGTAATTTATCATTTCTTTAAAACTTTGGCTTTTTCGAAATTCAAGAACGTAATAAAAAAAGATTTTTTAACTGAATCAGTTAACTTTTTAAATCTAAATTTTTTGAATTCAAGTTAACATGTTTTTCAAATTCATTTCGAAATTTCGTCGTAGTTTTCCACACAGTTTTTACCTCCCCCCACCTTCCCTCCCTCTTTTCGTCCGCAGCCCTTATAAAATTCTTTTACATAACGTTTTTGCTAAAAAAAAATTATTTATAAATGTATTTTTCGAATTATACTATTTCTTTATTGATTCAAATTTACAAAAGAACAGAAATTTTTTTTTTCAAATTTAGAAATATAATTTAACTAAAAAGGAAATTTTCTATCAGAAAATAAAATTTATCTTCTATACAAAAAATTTTCTTTTACACGTAAAATGTCAAAAGCCCTAACTGGGTGTTTTTAATTATTTTTTGCTAATGAAGTCAGAAAAGTATAATTGCAAAAAATATTTTATCTGAAGCAACTGTAAATTTTATTCTAATAGGCAAATTTTTAGACATTTCTATTCTAGAGAAAATTATCACTGTTGCAGGTAAAACATTTTTTTCCGTGATTTATAATCAATTTCCCTTCAGCAAAAACTTTTTTGAAAATTTATTTTCTCTAAAAAGGCTGAGGGTGCAAAAAAAGAAAAAATATTAAAATAAAAATATACTATCAATAAAAAAAGAAAAAGCAATTAAATAAAAATATACTATTATTAAAAAAAGGACTTCTCAAAAATAACTTTTTTACAATTACATATTAAGAATTAATTCTTTAAAATTGCGTTTCAAAAATCATCATTTAAAAATTTATTAAATTTAATTTTTAATATGTATTACACAAAAGAATTACTATGACAATATAAAAAAGTTGATAATTTCTAATAGAATAATGTTCACAATTTTCTAATGAAAGAAGAAAGAAAATGTTAATATTTGATGAAAAATGAATGAAAATCATAAAAGAGTCAAAGAGAAAATTTTTTGACTTCCCTTATATTTCATTTTAAAATTATATTTTCCCTCAGCCATACATATATATATATATATATATATTATCCTTATACAGGAATATAAGTAGATTGACTGTAAAACATCTAAAGTCCAATATCCTTTCATGTTCTGTTTCGCATCCATGAGCAGAGAATTTTCTGGTTTCTTTTTTAGTTGTTCTCATACATATATCTATTTCTATACAGCAAGAAATTGCGCATGCCGTTCAGTCGTCATTTTATATATAATGGAAAATTTCTCAGAATTATTTTCAAAATTTAACTCTATTCCATTATTGAATTTATTTTAATTAAAAAAAAAAACGAAAATAATGGTTCAAAATAGAGCGAAGAATTCCTCTATTTTTAAATATTTAATGGATTTTATGAACTTAAGACAAATGGAAACAAAAAAAAGGTTCAGTTAATTAATAATAATAATAATAATAATAATAATAATAATAATAATAATAATAATAATAATAATAATAATAATAATAATAATAATAATAATAATAATAACAATAATAATAATAATAATAATAATAAATAATTAATAATAATAATAAATTAATAATAATACTAAAAATTAATTAATAAAAATAATTAATAATAATTAGAACAAAAAAAGTACTCTCTAAATTTGAATTATATAAGAATAACTGATTTAGAAGGAAAAATTCAGTCACTAATTAAAATAATAAATAAAAATAATATTTAATAATATTTAAATAAAATTTAAATAATATTTCAAAATATTTCAAAATAATTCTACAAATAATTTAGTTGAAAATAAGAAATAACTGATTGTCAACAAAAATAACTAAATTTTCAATAGTTTTCTTTAACTAATTCTATTTGTCAAGCATTAACAAATTTTTAATTACTTTATTTTTCTACTTTTCTCTTTACAAAAAAAATTTCAATTATTTTTTACTGAAAATCAGTTATTTTTTACTGAAAATCAGTTATTTTTCACTGAAAATCAGTTATTTTTCACTGAAAATCAGTTATTTTTTAAACAAATTCAGCAGCAGAGAGTGAAAAACTAATTTTTATTCTAAATAAACAAAAAGAATTTTCCAAAAAGGAAAAATAAATTTTACAATAAATGTAATTAACAGTTTTTCTAAGATTATCAAATTAAGACAAGAAAAACTTAATCAAAACGTTGCAGCGCAACAATTTTAATACGTTTTTTCGTCTCGATTTAATATTCGTAGGAAAACTGTGAGATTATATTTTTTATTATTATTATTATTGTATAATTATGTTTTGCGTAAATTAGAATAAAAATCTCATCACTTGAAGAAGTCTGCTTGCTCTAATATTCAGAAAGATAACATAATTTTCATTGAACGAAAAAATATATATATGTATATAGTGAAAGGAAATAATTTGTTTAAGTTAAAAAAGAAGGCAAATTTTTTGCTGAGTGTAAAAAAGCAAATAAAGAAGAAAACGATATAACCCTTAATTAAGCTCCTATTCAGAGTCAAATACATATAATTTTCCACTCGAATTAAAAGAAAGAAAATGAATATGATAAAATATTCACGATATTTATAATTTTCTCTTTTAAACTTTAGGTAAATAAACATAAACATGTAAATAAATATTACTTTTTTTACACGTTATTGTCAAGACAAAATTAAATGATTTTTTTAACAATGCGATAGAATTTATAGTAATAACAATAAAAATAATATTGAAAATAAAACAGACAATAATAACAACAAAATAAATAAATAACAATATTTTTTTTATTTTATTTATTTTTATTTTTTATAATAAAAATAAAAATTAGATTGAAAATAAAAAAGTTAATAATAATAATACTTTTCAAATTTCAATTAGATAATAATAACTAATTTCATTGTAAAAATTCGACTCAAAATTTAATGATTTTTGAACAATGAGATAATATTTGCAATAATGACAAGAAAAATAAAATTTAAAATAAAAGTGAAGTATAATAATAATACTCTCTAAATTTCAATCAGATAATAATGAATTTTAGAGTAAATAATCAGTCACTGATTTAAATAGTAAAATTTTTATAATTAAATAGTTAATAATATGTAATTAATAGTTAAGTTTACATTCGGATTATGTAAAATTACTAAAAAAATGATAAATAACTAAAATTTTTTGTAACCAATTTTCGTAGTTATTTACTTACTAATAATTAGTTATTTTTATTTAATTTATATTTAAAGAGTAATTATTATAATAATTATAATTTTCTTTATTTTTATTTTTTATTTACTTGTTTTAATACATTAAATGCAGTATTATTAATGTTATTGCTATGAAAATTGAGATAATAATAAGTTAAGAATAATAATTTGAATTTTTAATTTAATTTATAATTTTATTTTCAATTTTACTTTTATTATTATTATTATTTTTTTTTTATTTTTATTTTTATTTTTTTTTTGTTTTTTATTGTTATTAACATAAAACCATTGAAGTAGTAATAAATAACAATTAACCATAAAGTAGTAAAGAAGAATTAATTAATAAAAATATGAAATTTCTAATAATTCCTACTTCCCACTATTCATTAACAAGTGAAATTAATTTTTCAACATAAACTAAAATAATAAAAGTTAGTTTATGAAGTTCAAAGGCATAAAATGAGGAGTATAGTACTTAATTAAAACGTGAAACGATGAAGACATATAACGATATAACAAATGAGAATTAAGTGGATTTAAAAATCTCCTTTAAATGAATTATGAGAAAAATATAAAAAAGTGGGTAAACAAAAAATTTATTTAATAATAAACAGATTAATTGAAAAAAATTGTCCTTGTCAAATATAATAAATTTAAATAATAAATTTACAAATTTAATATATGTTTTATAATGATTATAATAATTTTTAATATTTTATAATATTTATAAATTTATAATAAATTTTTTTGAAAATCAGATAAAAACTAAGTTTTTTGCGTTTTAATTATAATATTTTTTATATTAAAACTAAATAATAATAGATTTACATTAAGTATATTGTATATGTGAAATTTTAGAATTTATAGTGGCATCATAAATATGTATTTATATTTGTGTGTATATGTTTGTGTGTGATGGAATCTTGGGTGGCGACTCGGAAATAAATCTTTCCTATTGTGAACATAAACATGAGAGGATTAGTTTGTAATTCGTTTAGAAATTAAACCACATCGATTAAACCCACGTTTTCTCAATATCTATTGTTTTAAGGTATGTGCAAAGTTTCCATAGATTTTGAATAAATGGCAGAATTTTCGATTTGAAAAATAAGGAAAATTTAATAAGATCGAAATTATTTTTTAATTAAAAAGAAATTAAATTGCTTTCTTAAAATTGTTTCTCAATTTAGAAACTTATATTTCTTTCAGTTTCAAATTATTCTGTTCTAATAAAAATAATAAATAATAATAATAAAAAATAATAATAAATTTTGTGTTTTTTTTCTCAATTACTTACAGGTGAATTATAAAAAGCACAAATAAAAAAACTATTAGAAAAGTGCGAAAAAAATCAAATATTATAATTAATAATTTATTAAAAATACACTGGAAAAAGATTTATTTGATTCAATAGTAACCGATTAATTGGTTCATTATTTTCAAAAATTTCTAATAAAATTCTTCGTCAAAATTCAATTTTTTTTATAAATAATAAACTTCTTCGGAAGAATTCAATATTAGTCTCATAAATAATCAAAGTCTTCGAAAAAATTCAATTACTTTCAGTTCGATTGTTTTTATTTAATTTTTTGGAAAAATTGAATTATTTTTAAAAGTTGTAATAAAATTCTAGGAGGAATTCAATTAATTACAAAGAATTTTGATGAAATTCAATAGTCAAATTTTTAATTACAAAACAAAGACGATTATTTGAAAAAGTTGAAGGAAATTCTTTGTAAAATTCAATTACTTTCAAATTTTCCAATTAAAATTATTAAAAAACTTTTTTTTCCAAAAAAATGCAAGAAATTATTAATTATTAATTTCCTATTAATAATTAATAAATTTAATAAAATTTGATAATTTATGTTAATAATGTATTAATAATGTATTAATAATGTATTAATAATGCATTAATTACAATTATTAAAAACACAATAATTTTAAAAACTTGAAAGAAATTCTTTATATAATTTAACTACTTTCGAACTTTTCGATTAATATTATTAAAAGAACTACATAATTACAAAAAATTTTTAAAGAAATTCGTCAAAATAATTAAATGCTCATTTCATGAGTAATAACATTCTGTGCAAGAATTAAATTATGTTTGATACAATTATATTAAAAATTACAATTATTGTTAAAAATTTTAACAAAAATCTTTTAAGGAATTCAATTATTCTCAAATTAAAAATTTTTTTAAAATAAAATTCAAAACATTTAAAAAAAAATATTATTAAAAAATGTAAGAAACCAGAATATATAAAATATAAATAAAATATATAATATAATATAATAATATATATATATATATATATATATATATATATATAAAATATAAAAAAGTACGAAACAATATTCCCCTTACCAATAAACAGTAAAATTTAAAATGGAAAAAATTTTTTCCAATTCCTCCCCTTAAACGTTGACAAAAATTATAATAAGTTTTTTCTTTTAAATTAAAAAAATAATCGTCCCACTTCTGCTACTACAAAACAAATAATAACAAACAAAACGATAACGAAATTAGAATAATAAAATAAAATCAAGATAATACAATAAAATCTAGTTAATACAATAAAATCTAGTTAATAAAATAAAATCTAGTTAATAAAATAAATTCTAGTAAATAAAATAAATTCTCGTTACAATTAAATAATATTTATTTCTATAGTGAAATCAAGCCAAGAAAATAGAATCTAAATACCAAAAAAATTAAAAATAAATAATAGTTGAAAAAATAATAGTCCAAAATCAAAAAAAGATAAAATAGAAAAATATACAAATAATAATTAAAAAACATAAAATAAACGAAACCAAATATTTATTAACACGAAAGAATGCAATTAAAGGGCACAAAATGAAATGAAAACAATTTCTTTTCTCTCTTTTCGATTAAAAATAAAATTCATCCACTCGAAAGAAAATGAAAGTCAATATATAATAAAACAGTATAGAGGAAAATTTTGATTTGATATTCTTTGATTATGGAAGCTCGCAATGTTTTTGCGAAAATTTCCCTTTATTTCATGTATTACCTATATAATATTTGACCGCAAAAAAAGGAGCAAAAAAGAAAAAAATGAAAAGAATAATTTTCCCTATGTCATTGATTGTAACATGAGATAAATTTTGATTGATGCCGCTTAGTGTAGAAGAAGCAAACAACTTTATTAACTCAATGTGAGTCGTAACCTTGGAATATCCATTTCGTGAGCCTGATTACATTCTAGAAAGCTTAGAATTGACATGAAATTATATTTTGAGATATTTTTTCGGTTAGTTATATTTGTGGAAAAAAAAGATTCTCCAGATTATCTTTTTTGTCGAATCTAAAACGATTATATAGTATAAGTACCAGAGAATATTATTTTTTACATATTTACTCTCTGAGAAGATATGTCTTTATAAAATATCTAATTTTATTCGTGAACGCGTTCAACCATCAAGACCAAACGAAATAATAATAATTTATAAATAATACACGTTTATGAATCGCATATTTTATAACTGCAGGAACAAATCAGACGGAAATTTCTTTGATGCTTTGAAGAATAATGTCAAACCGTATTTTAGAATTCAAATTTAATATTTGCTTATTTATTACTTTTAATTATTTGTTTTGTTAGTTATAATTTATTTGTTTAAGTATTTATTTATTTATTTCTTTATTTATTTTATTTCTTTATTTCTTTATTTATTTTATTTATTTATTTTTTTCTTTCTTTATTTTTTATTTATTATTTTTGTGATAATTATTTTTACTTATTTTTTCTTTATTATTCCTATTTATTTATTTATTTATTAGTTCTAATTTACTTATTTACTAACTTATTTTTTTTATTTATTTTGTAATTATTTCTATATTTATTTATTATTCTTATTTTTTCCTCATTGTTTTGGTATATTAGGGAATTTTTTTAGTTATTTCAAAATTCAATAATTACTTTTGCTACTATTTTGAAATTTAGTTGAAAAATCTTTCTTCTAAATCTGTTTTTCGAAACCGGTATATTTTCATAAATTTATTTATTTATTATTTTTTTAAACGTGGAAAACAAAATAAACTAACTTTTACTATTTCCAAAACGTAAAATTCAAACTGTCTGAAAATTCTGCAAACTTTTATGTCAAGTTTTACTATTTCCGGAGTAAATTTTACTACTTCCGCAAGTACATTTTATTTCGTAATTAGTAAAAGTTACTTTATGTCTTATTCCGTGTGTGTAGATAAACAGAAAAATTATATATTCCTTATATTCTTTGTTTATTTTAGAATAGAAGTCATTTTAGAATTTCATAATAAAAAATACAAAATAAAATTATTTTCATTTTTAATAAAAATTAAATTAAATTTTTAATAAAAATTATATTAAAAAATAAATAAAAAATTTAATTTTCCGTATAAATTAGTAAATAAATAAAAAATACAATATTCTTATTGTTTTTTTAGTGTGATTAGTTTATTATAATTAACTAGCAACGATTCACGCGTTAAAGTGCGTTTTTAACTTCTTCCTTACTTTTTGAAATAAAATTTAAAAAATTTAAATGTAATAGAATTTAAAACTGTTTAATTCAAATTTTTGTTGAAAACACAAAAAATATTCAAAACAAAATTTAAAAAATCGAAAAGTAATAGAATTTAAAACTTTTTAATTCAAATTTTTGTTGAAAACGCTAAAAATATTCAATTTAGAAAAAATAACATATAATTGCAGAAATTAAATTATTTTCATAAGTAATAAATTTTTTCTCACAATAATTTAATTATGTTCAAAAATGTTTGTCAAAATTGTAATTATGTTTATAAATAATAAAATTCTGCTCTGAAATTCAATTATTTTCAAGCATTTTAATAAAATATTTCTTCAAAATTCAATTTTTTCAAAAATTTTTCTGAATTAGGTGATTTTTAATATCTACCATTTTAATAAAATTTTCAGAAAAAAATGCAATTATGTAAAAAAAAAATTTTATTGAATTTTACGCGAATATTTAATTGCCTTCATAAATAATAAAAATTTCATAAAAATTGAATTATTTACAAATTTTTTATAAATTTTGTCCCAATATTTTAATTATTTTCATAAAAAGTAATTAAAAATTCTTGAAAATGAGAAAAAAATAGGAAAATAGAATGAGAATGAAAATTTAAAGAATCATGAAAATAATTTTGACTAATTTATAGTAACAATATTTTTATAATATAAAAAAAATAATAAAGAAATAAAATCTTTTAATGAAAATATGACAGAATCGATTACTCCGAGTATTCGACTGGAAGCAATCGATATTTTCATGTTTTACATCAATATTTTTATAAGTTGTTTAATTTCAAAAATGTTAGAATTTAAAATTTTTGAAATTTTAATCTCTGTGGAAAAATAATAATAATTAAATATTTATTTCAAAAAGAAGCTGATTTTTAGGAATAATTTTACAATTAATCGTAATCGTAATTCTTTTGTGTAAAATTTATTCCTTTGTTTTCTATATAAAAAATTTAAGTTTCAATTTTATTTTCAATTGAAATTTGTAATTGACAAAAAGAATTTATAAACATTTTCTTCTTTCATTTAAAAAATAACTTTGAATTTTATTAAAGTTCTTGACAATTAACAACTTTTATTTAATATTTTTATGAATAATGAGAAAAATTTCCATTATTTAGATCTGAAAAAAAATTTTTTTATTTAAGAAATTTGTTATAGAAAGAAACGTTTATAATGAAAAAAAATTTGTTTTTAATTTTCATTTTTTTCAAGAGTTTCTAATTTTTCAATTTTAAATATTATTTTATTATAAATCTGGCAAAAAATACTTGCATATTTTCGATTTGTCAAACAATATTATTTAAAGAAAGAAAAAAAAGAACAAAAACCTTACACAAAAACTAACTTTAAACTGTTGATAGACAGAATTAATATGAAAGAATGAAATACGAGCATTATTATAGTTAATTACATTCTTAAAGTAGAACACCAGTGTTTTTTTTGTTTTGGAAGAAAAATTACTTTTTCTTTCAGAATATTTTTCCATTTAATATTTTATTTATTTCTTTATTATTCATTTCCTGTTTGTTTCGTATTTTTTTTATTTATATATTCTAATCGTATAAGAATATAAATTCAATTGGGAAATATTTATAAAAATAGAAGCCAATGGTCTTAGAATAAATATGCAGAATTTATAAATTTAGAATTTAGAATAAAATTGTTTCGTTATTTCATTTTATATGAATTTAGAAGAAAACAAACTGGAATCTAATTTTAGAAGAGAGAAAATTTTCTCTGCACCTTCCAGACAATAGGTTAAGATAACCGCACATTTAGATGCATATATATATATATATATCAATAATGATAACTCAACGATTCATATGATCCATTTGGTGCAGATTACGCATCCGTTCTAGATTCGATCATCGTGATTTAAATTACATCTCTGCGAGTGTGTAAATTATTTTACACATCGACGCGGTTATCGTGATTGCAATCTATAAATTCGGAGTTATTATGAGAGGAAGTTGCCAAAAAATTATGTGCAATTCTTTACATACCTATGTATATATTTAAATGTCGATAACAATTATGTTTGAAAATAAAAAATTCTGTAATATTATTTATTTTTATGAAACTTTGAGAGTTTGTAAAATATCTGATTATTAATTAATATTTCGTTAATACCGAAAAAAGTGTCTTCATTGTAAATTAATATTATAATTAATGTTAATTATTAAAAAAAAATATTGTAATTAATATTAATTTTAATTAGTAAATAAAAATATTGTAATTAATATTAATTGTAATTAGTAAATGAAAATATTATTATTGCCATTATTCATTTACAGTAAAGTGGGGTGAAAAAACAATTTTTTTCTTTTCACGCTATAAAATCGGAATTTTCGTTTTTTTTATCAAATTTCCAATTGGAACTAAAATTTCTTAGTTAAGCTTCTTAGTTCTTATTAAGCTTCAAAGTCCTTATCGAAAAATTTTAATATCCGCCAATTAATAAAATTTCTAATATATTTATACATTAT
Organism: Leptopilina drosophilae; assembly: GCA_032873175.1. NCBI lineage: Eukaryota > Metazoa > Arthropoda > Insecta > Hymenoptera > Figitidae > Leptopilina > Leptopilina drosophilae. The sequence goes on from CM065481.1 coordinate 18,713,402, forward strand.
AAATAAATATTTATTTGTATTATAATATAAAATTAATAACACTTTATTTTACTACTTTCCTCATAAATAAAAATCCCCGACTTCCCTGACCTGTCGCAATCTTGAATATTCATTATTATTTTTCCTTTTTTACCATGTCAAGTATTTTATTTTTTTAAATTTGAACCAAGAAAAAAATTCTTTTTGATTTGACAGCAGAAAACAGCGAAAAATGTGTCGCGAGAAGGAAAAATTTTTCACATTTCCAACTCTAAATGCAAAAAAAAACGAACATAAAAATTCAAACCGAATAAAAAGGCGAGAATCAATAGGAAGAAAACAGAAAGAAAAACTTTTTTTAACGAGCGAATTTATAATATGAAATTTAATTAATTAATTTCAAAATAACTTTAATACTTAAATAATTTTCTTTGCGCCTTCTAATAATAAACACTTATCGAAGTTTTTAGTCTCAAAACAAATTTATTCGAAAATAGATTCAATCGGTTACTTGAATCAAATAAATCTTTCTTCAATTTATTTTTAATAAATTATTAATTCTAATATTTAATTTCATTAGTTTTAATTTTTTTCGCACTCTTCTAATAGAATATATTTTTATTTGTGAATTTTTATAATCGACTTGTAAATAATTGCGAAAAAACACAAAATTATTGCTATTAAAATTATTATTATTTTATTATTATTATTATTTATTATTATTTATTATTATTTATTATTATTTATTATTAATTATTATTATTTATTATTAATTATTATTATTTATTATTATTTATTATTAATTATTATTATTTATTATTATTTATTATTATTTATTCTTATTATTTACTAACAATTTTTAATATTTAAATGTAAGAAAAAATGTGTGAAGTAATCTAACAATTTTTCTTTCGCTTTTCTATTTTCTTTCTTTCTTTTTTTTTTAATAACTGTGAATTTTCCTTAATCTTGAACAATACTTTTTACTCATAGAGAATTCTTTACACGAGAGATTTTTACATCTGTAGTTTGGTCACGTGTGTAAATGTTCGTGCGATACTCATCAATACAGAACTGCAAAATGTCAGAAGAGGATTGTCCTCTTATATTTCTGCGAAATAAATAAGATTTTTTCGCATGAAAAAAATTATTTCAAGCAGAAAAACCTACATTTTGCCAATTTCCGATAATTTTTTTTAGTAGAATTATTGTTAATTTCGCATTAACAAATAAAGTAGCAAAAATAGTTCAAATAATTTTCACTTTAATTGTGCTCCATAATTTGTTAATAATTAAAAACTAATTTAATTGTACGATAATAATAAGAGTAATAATAAGAGATTTTTTTTACCAATGCTATTATTTAGATTAAATTAAAAAAAATTGAAATCAATATTATTATTATAAAAGAAATTGAAAAACAAAGTATTTGATTATTTTAATATTTTTACGTAATTCAATTAATATCTAATTATGTAATTATAATAAAATAAAATTAATTATAATTAGAAAAAACGTTTATCATACTTAAAATAAAATTGTACTCCAAATTTAAAAAAAAAAATTTTGTCAAGTATTAAAAATACAAAATTGAAAAATTACACTATCAGAAATTTTATTCTGATAATTCAAACTACATTCTCAAAATTAAGTTCTAAACTAAAATCTTATTCTAGAAAAATATTTTTGTCATTAAAGAAAAAAATTGAAAAAACTGAATTTATTACTAATGGGAATTAAAAGTAAAATAAAAAAATACTAAAAACTGAAAATAATTATTCTGAAAACATTGAAACTATATTTTTATGATTTAAAATTTATTTTTTATTTTAAAAGTACAATTTGTTGTGAGAATTTATTTATAAATAAAATTGAGTAAAAGAAAAATGATATAATTTTGTTTATAAATGAAATTTCTTCCAAACGAAATATTGTATAAAATAAAATGCTAAGTATTTATTATTTCAATATATATACATTTTCTTTTAGTTTTCTGTGAATATATACACATATACTTAAGAAAATCGTGTGACTCGAGGAAAAATTTATTTAAATAAATAATGAAAGGAAACATTATTACTAAAGTAAAACGTAAGACTATAAAAGTCCTTCTCCTCCTCTTTCTACTCGAAAAGGTTGACCTATTTTCAAATCCGGATCAAAGGTATTCAATTTACAAAAATAGCGTTTCATTCAGTGAAAATGTCGAGTTAGTTTTCAGAATCACGATTTGCTTTCCCTTTCAAAATTAAGCTTTAATTTCATCGAATTTTTAATCAAATTTTCAATCAAGAAAAGAGCGTCTCATAATTATTTCTCTCCATCCCTTCTTCTTCTTCTTCTTCTTTTTTTTCATGCTTATTATAATATAAAACCAGAGCGTTTAATTAGATAATTAGCAAAGAAAATATTTTTCTCACTTATAAATAGAGTTTTTTCAAATAAAAATTTACGAAAAAAATTTAAAAAAAGTGTTTTTTAAAAAAAAGTAAAAAAAGACAACAAAAGATTGTCAAAAAAAAGAATGTAAAAAATGCTACAATAAATTTAAATAAAAATGTAATTTTTGGACAAAAGGAAAATTTTGCTTCGCTTTTTTATAAGCCACGACTTTTTTTGTATTAGAGTTAAAAAATGTAGATGTCATTTCCTTTTTATTTTTTCCCCTCTTTCTCTCTCTTTTATTTTACCATGGAATAAAAAGTAGAACTTGAACGAATTTTTTTTATGTTCAGAAATTTATTTTATTTTTAACTTGGATTAAAAGTTACACCGCATTTACGTACATACGAAATTAAATCAAAATAATTCATAAATTGTGTGAAAAAAAGATTAATTTTTTTTTATTATTTATATAAAATGCGACTAAATGAATTCGCGCGTTCAGGTTACAATTTTTTACATTCTTTTAAATTTGCGGATATTTTTTTATGAATGAAAAAACAAATTTTTTCAACTCAAATGATTTATATTATTCACACTTGAATTAAAAAAACGAAGGAAATAAAAATAAATAGAAATTTGCAAAATTCAACATTTTTATGAATTGAAAAAATCAATGATTTATATTATTATTAGAGTATAAAATTAAAATAAATAGAAATAAAAAATAATTACTTACGAAAAATATTATTAATGACTAATTTTTAAATACGATTTATTAATTAGCAATTGTTAATTATAAATTAGTCATTGAGTCATTATTTAATTATTTATTTAAATTGGTCTAAACTGAAAATAAATTTAATTAATAATTTGCTATTTTTTAACTAATCCATAGAGAGGGTTTCCTCTAAATTTGAATCAACTGTGAAAATTAAAAGTTTTCAAATTTTAATTTTAAAAAATTTTAATTACTGTGAACTGAAAAAATAATCTCATTGCAGAAGATACTAATTATCCCCAAATGAAATGTACAACTATCGCGGAATTATATTTCTATTTCACTTCCTATTTTTTTTCGTTTCGAAAAGTAATTGCAACATTTTTGCCATAAAGTGTCAATTATTATTATAAAATAATAGAAGAATAGAGATAAATAAAATTAATTTAATAATTATTTTTTCATTTGCATGTCAGTAGGTATATTTTTTCAAATAAATATAATAATTTCAATAATAATACTTTTAGTAAAGTAAATGAATAATAAATAAATAATTATTTAATGGTATTAATAATAATAATAATAATAATAATAATAATAATAATAATAATAATAATAATAATAATAATAATAATAATAATTTTATAAATCATTTTAATTATAATTTTAATAATAATTTTAATAATAATTTTACTGAAAATTAAATAATCTAATACAACTTTTCGTTTAGTTTGTAATAAGCGATGAAAAAGAAACATTTAACAAAGACAGTGGACATTTTTTACTTCGTGTAATTTTTTTTCTAACATTAAAAGAAAGAAAATCTGTTTAGAAGACAATTTTTTTTTGTTTTTCTTTTTTTAAAGAAACTTTTATTAACGGGACCTTTTTTTATTGAGATGTTATACGATGAAGACCAACAACTTGGTAATAACTATTAGGATGATGCGTATAAACTACTTGAAGCTGTTTACTCACGAAACTTTCCTGTAATTTGCCAAAGTTACTGCGAAGTTTCAATCATGCTTGATAATTTTATGGGAACTTTGAATGCTGCCTAACGAAGATTGTATATGAGGGGAGAGACAATGAAGAGAAACCATATATGTTTTTTTATATATATATATGTATATATGGGGCGTTCCACACCAAATAGGAAATTATTTTACTTTTGCATCTCAAATATTTTTCAGATATCTTTCTTTCTTTGAGTGCTCGTTGAAATTAGTTACCATGATTTTTTTCAAATTTTTTCATCAAGCAGTTTAAGAGTATCGATCGATACATACATTCTTAAAATTAAAATTTTTTTTTTAAATTTAAATTTTTTTTCGAAAATTAAAAAAAATATTTTTTCACATTTTTATTAAAAACTACGTGAAAAAACAAAATTTTTTATTACAAGAGCGTCCAATTTGATCAATTTTTCTCCGAGTTCTAAGCATTTCAAAAAAAAATTACGTGAAAAACGTGTTTTTTCAAAAAACCTGTAACTCTTAAACTGCTTGATGAAAAAATTTGAAAAAAATCATGCTAGCTAATTTCAACGAGCACTAAAAGAAAAAAAAATATTTGAAAAATTTTTGAGACGCAAAATGAAAAAAAATTTCCGATTTGGTGTGGAACGCCCCATGTATATACATAAAAATAAAGAGAGAAATTCGAAAAGAGAAACAACTTTGAATTTGTATACATATATACATTCAAGTATAAAGGTATAGTTCATATCTAACTTCTGTGTGCACATCAAGTCGCATATGAAAAGACAAATAACAAGTAATATGCATAATATGAGGATTGCTGCATTTCGAACTTTTACCGCATATATGATTTCTTATTTCTTTATCGCATCGAGAAAAATGGGTGATATTCTTTATAAAATCTTGTGCTTCTATTTTAAAAAGATATTTTACTGTTTAAGAACTTTTTTTTCGTCTTTTTCCCATATTTCGATGTAAAAAAGAAGAAAAAAAAATTAAAAAGAAAATTATTATTATTATTATCTTTATTATTATTATTATTATTATTATTATTATTATTATTATTATTATTATTATTATTATTATTATTATTATCATTATTCGATAGTAATTTAATTATTATTCTTCTACAGAAATCTCCCACTTTAATTAATTAATAAATTGCCTCGCTTTGTTTTAATTAAAAATAATAATAAACTATCGGTATAAAATTTTTGTTTATCATTTGCTTCTGGATCCACTGAAAGAATATATTTTATTATTCTAGAAATATTATACATATCCATATTAATAATCGTTATGTTTCTGTAATCTGTTCGCAGTTTGAATTTCGTTTTTTTTGTTCCTTAACTTCTTGAATAATTTTTCTTTATAAATATTTATAGTTTTAATTTTCAATTTTAAAATTAATGAATTGAAAATCGTCGTTTTTTTCAAAGAATTTTATCCTAAAAATTAATATTTTCTTTTTAACGAATTTTTTTGGATTTCTTTTTTTTAACTGATAAAGTTTCTGTAATAATTGTAATTTATAAATTTTGAGAATAATTGAATTTCATAAATAATTCTTTTCAAGTTTTTAAAATAATCGTGTTTGTTAATAATTGAAATTATACATTTAATTTTCGAATTTTATTAAGATTTTAGAAAAAAATAATATTGAATTCTAATAAAAAAAATTTATAACGAATTAAAAATAAATTGAATTCTTTCGTGGTATTTTTTTTAAATAATTGAATTTTCGCAAAGAATTTGACTAGTTATAAATGTAATTGAATTGTTGGGAAGGATTTATTAAAATTTTGGAAAAAATTGAACTCTTTTAAAAATTTTTGTCAAATGTTTTTAAAAATAAACGTATTCTGTTGAGAAATTTTATTAAAATACAATTAAAAATAATTGGATTTCTGCGATGAATTACTATTTAAAAAAATAATTCACTGTTTCGAAAATTTTTTCAGAATTCTTGAATATAATAGAATTAAATTAATATTTTTAAAAATAATTGTATTCTTTCGAGAAATTTTACTACAAATTAATTAAAAATAATTGCATTTCTTTAAAGAATTTTATTAACAATGAAAATATTTGAATTCTTGCGAAGAATTTTATTTAAAATTTTCAAAATCCGGTTTAATTCCTTGTGAAGAATTTCTTTGAATTTTGTTTAAATAATCTATTTTATTTAATAATTTTAATTAAACATTATGAAAGTAATTGAATTTTATGTCGAATTTCTTTTAAGCATTTAAAATAATCGCTTCTGTTAAAAATTATAATTTAATTCTTAATTGTTGCAGTTTATTAAAATTATTTTGCATATAATTGAATTTCTGTGAGAAATTTTATTTTTTATAGAAATAATTTAATTCTTGCAAAGAATTTTACTATTTTTAAAAAATAATTGAATTGTTTCCAAGAATTTATTAGAAATTTGTAAAACAAATGAATTTTTGCGAAAAATTTTATTAAACATTTGGAAAAAATTTGACTGAAATCCCTCAATAAAATTATCTTAAAATATTTTTAAAAATTTGGAAAAAATTTTACTGAATCCTTAAATAAAATTTAATTAAAAATTTGTTAACTTAGGGATTTTTTATTAAAAGTGCTGGGAAAAATGAAATATTTAGAACTGATAAGAAAATTCTGAATTTTTGTGTCTTTTTTTGTTTGACTCATATGAATTATGTAATTCAAATTCTTTTTTGTATCGTAATGCAAAAATAATGGAAAAAATAAGTGAAGAAAAAGAAAGAGAATAAAAATTCTATTTTTTGTAAGGAATCAATTAAAATTTTCCAAATCAACGATAAAAATATTATCATTAAATTTTTAATTTTGTAATTTTTGACATTCAGGCAAGAAAAAAAGAATAAAAAAGTACAAACTTATTCGTAAATTTTCATTTTTTAAAAAATTTTAATGAAAAAAAGAAGAAGATGAAAATAAGAGAAACGAAGAGAAGCAAAAAAAAAAATAAATGAAAAAATAAATTCCTGTAACGAATGGATTGCAATTTTCTAAATCCCCAATTTAACTATTCAATGAATTTAAAATTTTGAAGGGTTGAAATTGAAACAAAAAAATCGAAATAGTAAAAAATTCCTAATATTTTTATAAATGGTATGAGAAAAAAATTGTTTAATTTTTTTAAATTTAAAAAATTTTTAATTTAACAAAAAGAACGAAATTTTTTAAAAAAAGAAGAAAAAAGAAAAAAAAGTCACAAAAAGAGAAAAGAAAGAAAAAGAGGAAATAAGGAAAAAGGCAAAAAAAGAGAAAAGGAAGAAAAAGAAGAAATAAGGAAAAAGGTAAAAAAAGAGAAAAGAGAAAGAAAAGAAGGAAAACAAGTAAACGAAAAGAAGAGATAAAGGGACAATAAAGTAAATTCCAATAACGAATAAATTAAATTTTTCTCATTGACAAATAATAAAAAAACACTGTTTATCGCAAACGAAAAAGCTGAATTCAATAGTGAAGGGATTATATAATCGAAAACTCCTCATAAAAAAGAAGAAGAAGAAGAAGCGTAAATTCCTTTTTTCTTTCTCTATATAAACGATAAAGTTTCGCTTCTTTAAGACAATTGTGTTAAAAGAGGTTGATAGTGAAGAAAACCCAGAAAAATTCCAGTTATCACTAGGAAAAAAAAGGAAAAAAGAAAAAAAAAGGTTACTTCCCTGGAGAGAATAGAAACTACGATCTTGGAATAATCTACCCTCTGAATAATAATGAGAAGCGCAATACATAACTTAGAATTCTTAATATTACAACCTACCAGACAAAAGGAAAATTATAGAGTAAAAATAAATTTTCATTTTTCTATCTAAAACTGCAAGAATCTTCATTCTCTCCCCCAAAAATTCAAATCCACATTATCAACGTTCGATCAAAAGAAACATTTCGAAATAATTTTCTCTTTTCTTTTTTTAATTCCACTCTATGAACATTGGCAATCAAGGAAAATAGTTCGGATATTTTTATAGCTGTAGCCACAACAAAATCTGTAGATAAAACAAAAAAAAATTTCTTTTCTTCTCAAAATTCAAATTTAGAAAATTTCTCTCATTTTCTTTTATTTACTTTACTCTCTCAATTTGAATTAGTAAAAATGTTAACTAATTTCAATTGGTGATTAATCTTTTGCTTTTGAATTAGCACTGTAAAAAGAAAGGTATTAATTTAGTACAAATTTTGGTACTAAATCGTAATTTGGTTTTATTTTAGTACCAATATCAACTCTAATTTAGAACTTTCTTTTTACAGTGGTAAATTCCTTTTTCCATTTCTTTTTTCATACAATTCGTAAGTAAAATTCACCTTTCCCCAAATAAAAATAACAAAAAAATTAATAATGACTAATAAATAATAATAATAATAATAATAATAATAATAATAATAATAATAATAATAATAATAATAATAGTAATAATAATAATAAATAATTACTTATAAATAATAATTTCTACTAATTTTTTGCTTTTGATTTAACAAACTTTACTAATAAACAATAATGTCCACTAATTTTGTTTCCCTTTCGATTTAGTAAATTCTATTAATAAATAATAATTTCTAATAATTAATTAGTAAAATAAACTAATTAGAAAGCAAAAATTCAATTACTAAACATTTTTACTATTAAAAATTGAGTCACTTATTCAATTAGTAATTATTTATGTAATTAAATAGTTAATTATTTACTAATAATTAGTTATTTAGTTACTAATAATAATCAGTAATTTTCTACTAATAATTAGTTATCGTTTACTAAAAAAAAGTGTTCACTGAATCAAAAAGTCAGCCACTAATTCAAATTTAGATTTAATTTTAATTTTTAAAATACTTTTAATTGCATCTTTTTAAATTTTCTTTATTTTTCTCCATTGAAAATTTTCTATTATTATTTTACACATTTTTCTATTATTCATTTTCTCGGAAAATCGAAAAAATCCCTTTTTGCAGCAAAATCAAAACTTTGAGTACTGAAAACTTTCCCGATATAAATTCAATTTTTTTTTCGTCTTCATCTGAACTTTACTTGTCAGCAAAATGCAAACAAATCTCTATTAAAGAAAATTGGAAAATTTTTCTTCAAAAATATTATTTTCTGACAACAAATATTTTTTTGGTACGAAGAATTTCTTTTGTGAAAAGTATACAATATGTATATAGGAAAAAGTAGAATAAAAGAGCGGGGGGATTAAATCAGAACTATAGTTTAAATAATGTGACGTTCGAATAAAAAAAATTAGTACATCCGTCATCTTTAAGTTCTCGTAAAATCAAAAGACTTCCGACAGTTATATTCCTGTGATTGAAGTCGCATGCCAGGTGAAATCAGAATTTACACAGAAATCCGTCGTCTACACGGTTCATTTCATTTCGTATTCATTGAATTGACTTTACTACACTCAGAGAAAATTCTCATGAAAATTCGTGCAACCGTGGCTTCTCCTTCGTTGAAACTTCCATTTGACGAATAAATTTATATATCTATATATATATATACATATACAAAGTAATAAAATTTCAGCATCAAAGAAAACTAGCTAACCAGCGAAAAAGATTTTTATACATATATATCTTTCGATTGATTCGAATTTTCTTTTACTGTCTCGGCGAATGCTATTTTTTTACATCGCAAAGAAGAAAATGAAAAAAAAATGTTTTCTTATTCAAAAAATTATTGTCATATATTTCCTTTTTCGGTTTGGAATAGGAAATTAATTTTCTAAAATTGATAAAATTGAATAAAATTGATAAAAATTTTACTATAAAACATTTGTGACATTGTCTCTAATTTTTAATTAGCGAAAAAATCGTGAACTACAATAATCAATAATAATAACTACTAATATCTACTGCCTGCAGGTAAAAAATTATTTTCTCTTCGTTTTTCTTTTTTTCCTTTTTTTCATTAAAATTTATTATTCATGAAAATTTTACAAATTTTCTACGTTTTCATTTCTTTTTTTGTACGAATTTATAATAATGTGTCAAATTTAAAATTCATTGATTATTTTAATCGAAGATTTAGAAAATTTTTAATTGATTCGTTACAATAAGAATTTATTTTCTCTTTTCTTTACTTTTCTTCGTTTCTCTTATAATAATAATAATAATTAATTAACAATTATAATACTAATAATAATATAATAATAATAATAAATATAATAAATATAATAATAATAATAATAATTGCATTACGATGCAAACAAAAATTCGAATTTCCTAGTTTATACTTTATATGCGGCCAAAAAAAAGACACGAAAAATTAAGAATTTTCTTTTCAATTCTAAAAATTTTTGCATTACGATGCAAACAAAAATTCGTATTTCATAGTTTATACTTTATATGCGGCCAAAAAAAAGACACGAAAAATTCAGAATTTTCTTTTCAATTCTAAAAATTTAATTTTCTGTAATACTTTTGACAAAAACCTCTGTTTTTATAATTTTTCAAATCTTTTAATAATTGAATTCTTCTGACAAGTTTTAATAAAATAATTAATAATAAAAGAATTTAGAATGTATAGTTCACGATTTTTTCGCAAATTAAAAATTAGAGACAGTGTCAAAAATATTTTATAGTAAAATTTTTATCAATTTTATTCAACACTTTAGAAAATTGATTTCCTATTCGAAACCGAAAAAGGAAATATGACAATAATTTTATAAATAAGAAAACATTTATTTTTTTTCATTTTTCGAGAAATTTGATGAAAATTGTTATTTAAAATAATTGAAATTCTACAATGAAGTGAAAATAATTGAATCCCTAAGAAATTTTTTTACTATTTTTAAATAATATTTAATTTTTGTGAAGAATATAATTACTCTTAATTCACTCCAAAATTCATTGTTTTTTCGTGCTTTTAAATAAAATTCTTCTACAAATTAATTATTTTTTAGTACTTTTTGAAACAGTTCTTTGAATATTTTCAAATTCCTTTGTTTTTCAATTCAATTTTACAAAATTTTAACTATTTGTAAATTCTTCAATTAAATATATATTAGAAAATGTAGTGTTCAAATAATTATAAAAAAACCGCAATTCAGCTTTCTCAAAAAAATAAAATTAATTCCACAGAATTCTTAGTTAAAAGTGTGTAAAATTTAGATAACCAAAGATTTTAATTTGAAATCTTATAAAAATTAAATTATTTAACAAAATTCTCGATTCAATGCTTTAATATACAATTTTTGTCTAAAATTTTTACTGAAATCCATTTTCGAAATAAATTTTTATTAGTAAATATTACAAAAGTTTAATTATTTAAATTCAAAATAATAAATAATAATTAATTGAATGACTACTTGAATATTTTCTGAAATTGAATTTTAATACAAAATTTTATCAATAAATTTTTAAATAATTGAATTTTTTTGAATAATTTTAATGAAATTTTTAACAATAATTGAATTCTTTTGACTAATTTTAATGAAATTTTAAATAATTTAATTCTTTTGACTAATTTTAATGAAATTTTTAATAATTGAATTTTTTTGAATAATTTTAATGAAATTTTTAATAATTGAATTCTTTTGACTTATTTTTATAAAACTTTTAAATAATTGAATTTTTTAAAGTAATTTTAATGAAATTTTTAATAACTGAATTCTTTTGACTAATTTTAATGAAATTTTTAATAGTTGAATTCTTTTGACTAATTTTAATGAAACTTTTTAAATAATTGAATTTTTTGTGTAATTTTAATGAAATTTTTAATAATTGAATTCTTTTGACTAATTTTAATAAAATTTTTAATAATAATTGAATTCTTTTGACTAATTTTAATGAAATTTTAAACAATCATTGAATTCTTTTGTCTAATTTTAATAAAATTTTTAACAACAATTGAATTCTTTTGACCATGTTTAATGAAATGTTTAACAACAATTGAATTCTTTTGACTAATTTTAATGAAATTTTAAACAATCATTGACTTCTTTTGACTAATTTTAACGACATTTTAAACAATAATTATATTTTTCAAGAAATTTGATTAAAAAAATTGTATATAAAATAATTCAAACTCTGACAATGAGTTTTATTATTTATAAAAATAATTGAATTCCTAAAAAGAATTCTATTACTTACGAAAATAATTGAACGCATGTAACAAATATTTTTAATCTCTGACAATAATTAAATTATTGCCAAGAAATTTATAGAAAATTTATAAACAATCGAATTCCTGTGAAATTTTGATTATTTAATGAAAATAACTAAACGTTTGCGTTAAAAATCCATTAAATTTTGTTTAAATAATAATAATTTAATTCTTTTCGAAAATTTTTGAGAACAATTGATATTTTTCAAAAATTTTTATTAATTTCTAAAGATAATTGAAATTTTGTCGAGAATTAAAAGAAAATGTTAACATAATATAATTTCTGCTAAAAATTGTATTACTTTAAAAAAATAATTGATTTTCTGCAATCATTTGTAATTTTTCTAAAATTCTCCAAATTTTATCGTACAATTTACGAACATGGCTTTTCTCAATCAAATTACGGATTTTGCGGACCTTTTTTTTTTAAAAACGGACTTTTACCGGACCTCTTGCAAATTTACGAACCTTTATGGAATTTACGGTCCTACTTCGAGCCCTGTATTTAGAAAGTGCTTTAAAAAAAATTTAAATGAAATTAAATTTTCATTACCATGATAATAAAATTTGCAATCACTGTAAATTTTTTAATTTTACGTAACCAAGAATATTATGCAATTTGTATACAATAAAAGTAAATTTTTTTCACTGATTTTTGAAGCGAAAGGTGAATTAAAATTTTATACCGACACTCAGTTATTATTTCTAATTAAAACGAAGCGAGGCAATTTATTAGTTAATTGAAGTGGACGATTTGGATAAAATAATAATAAAAATTAAACTATTATCAAATAGTAAAAATTAAACTATTATCAAATAATAAAAATTAAACTATTATCAAATAATAATAATTAAACTATTATCAAATAGTAAAAATTAAACTATTATCAAATAATAATAATTAAACTATTATCAGATAATGAAAATTAAACTATTATCAAATAGTAAAAATTAAACTATTATCAAATAGTAAAAATTAAACTATTATCAAATAGTAAAAATTAAACTATTATCAAATAATAAAAATTAAACTATCATCAAATAATAATAAAACTACTTTTTGATAAAAGTAATTTCGCTACATTTTGAAATCAAATACTAATTTCGCTACATCAATAAATCAAATACTCCTAATTAGATATCATTCAACAATAAATAATTATTTATTTATTGTCATGAATCTCTATATTATATTAAGGCAAATATTGAACATAATTTGGCCACTATTTGCCTGTGCTATGACTGTTGATCGATTACGTCCCAAGGGCTGGTTTTAACTTAAAGTTCCAGTCAATCACCATCGATCCCAAGACACGTGTAAGTGAACCGAAGTGAACAAGACAGTATAATATAATAATTTATTCAATTATCAAGACAAATGACCCAAATAGTGTGTATGGCTTATTGAAAAGGGCAAGAAAAACTTTAACCAACAACTAAGGCGCACTTCAAGATAAAACTCTTTTTTATTCACCTACAAAAATAATCATCCGAAAAAAAACTAAACTTCTATTCCTTTTTCCATTTCTTTTTTTTAATACAATTCGTAAGTAAAATCCACCCTTCTCCCAAATAAAAATAACAACAATAAAAAATATAATAATGACAATCCATAATAGAAATTATAAACACTTCCGCACTTGTGTCACTCACAGTGTGTTAAAATATAACAAAATTTATTATTACCCCGAAAAAAATACAATTCGAATAAAATATCTCTTTAATGGTACTTGTATTGTATTGTGTTGAATAAAAGAAAATAAATACAATTCCATTAGTTGAAATTGAAGAAGAGAAAAATTATTTTTGTCAAAATTGTCAATATCAATATAATATTGAGTGGATATTTGTTTTTTCTTATTTATTATTATTATTTTTTTTAATAAAATGGAAAAGTTAATGAAATCGATAATTTTATGAAAAAAGGTCCAAATTATACTATACAGAGTAATATTATACGTCTTGGAACACGAAGATTGATTATAAGCTTGTTTCCAGAGGCTTTCGATTTGAGTTTCAAAGCCGTAATCAATTGCGTGTTAGTGTCTTAATTAATGCACTTATAGGACAATTTAGTTGTCTATGTAAATATTAATTTTTTTGTCACGAAAAACGAAAATATTATTTGAAGTGAATTTTTCTATGACATTATGATTTGTTTTCATTTCATTTATCAATTTATTTCTTATTATTTATTCTCAATAAATTTTTTTCTTTTAATTATAATGTTTTTCACTTAATTTCTCATTTTATTAGGCTTATGTCCCTTATTCGATTATAATTAATTTTTTCTTTAATTTATTGTACTTATTTCCTTTATAAGATTATTACTTTCAATATTATTGTCATATTTTTCTCTTATAGTGAAAAATTAATTTATTTGATTTAAATCACCGATTACTTGTCTATCAAATATTTACTTAATTGATTCGAATAAAAATTATTCGATTCAGAGAAATATTTACTATTTACTATTGAATTCATCAGTTTACTTTCTTAAAAATTTTTTTCCTCTTCTTCTCCTATTATTTATTATACTAGCAAATGATGCTCGCTGAACGCGGTATTCCGTTTATTATAAATTTGTAAATTAAAAAATGTTATATTTTCAAGAATTCTATTTTCGAAATGATTAATTTAAGTAAAAAAAAATTTTTAATTTCAGTAAAAATTAAGTACGTTATTTATTAAATATTGTTGTTCATTATTAAAAAAACTGTTAAGAATTTAATTATTTTCAAATAATAAAATTCTTTAAAGCAATTCAATTATTATGAATACAATTTTAATAAAATCTTTCGTAAGAATACAATTATTCGAAAAAATATTAATTAAATTTTTTTTATTTTGATAAATTTGATTATTTTCAACAATTTTAAATTGAAATTGTTTTAAAAAAAAACATTATTTTAAAAATTTTAAATAAAATTAAATAAAATTAAATAAAATTAAATAAAATTAATAAAATTAAATAAAATTAATAAAATTTAATAAAATTAATAATGTTAATAAATTTTATAATAAAATAATAAAATTTAATAAATAAAATTCAGATAAAATTCTTCAAAAGAATTTAATTATTTTTATGAAATGTTTAATCCTCATCAAGAATTCAATTATTTTTATAAATAATAAAATGTTTCGAAGGAATTCAATTATGTTCAATACAATTTTTATAAAATTTCTCAAAAAATTTACAGTTAATATTTTTAAAAATATTATTTAAATTCAATTATATTCAAGGTATTTGATAAAAATTCAATTTCTTTCAACAATTTTAATAAAAAATTCTTTGAAACAATTAAATTATTTTTATAAATTGCACTATTCTTGGAAAAAAATAAATTATTTCAATACAATTTAAATAAAATTTCTCTAACAAGTTCAATTAAAAAAAAACTAATAAAATTTTTCTGATCAATTCATTTGTTCTTCAAAATTTTTAATAAAATTCGTTGTAAATTTCATTTATTTTAAAAATTTCCAATTAAAATAACTTTTCAAAAATTCAATATTTTTACGCGAAATTTAATATTCTTTGAAATTTATTATTCTTTAAAAAAAAATTTAATTATTTACACAAACTTTAATAAAGTTGTTAAAAACGATTTAAGTTTCCTTGAAATTGCATTAAAATTGTATTTAAAATAATTGAATTCCAGTAGCAAAAATTTTAATTATATTCATAAGTAATGACTTAAGTTTCTTTGAAATTGAATTAAAATTGTATTTACTAGATTTACAATAATTGAATTCCAGTAGCGAAAATTTTGATTATATTTTAATTATATTCGTAAGTAATGACTTATGAATATAATTGAATTCTTTAAAAGAATTTTATTAAACATTTTTTAAATAATTAAACTTTCGTGAAAAATTCAATTATTTTTAATATACTTAAATTTTCGCGGAGAATTTTTCCAAGATTTAAAAAAATAATTGATATTTTTGAAAAAATCAATTAAAATTGTGTTGAAAATAAGTGGAAAGCCTGATAAGAATTTTATTATTCATATAAAAATAATTGATTTTTTATGAAGATTTTTCTAATTTATAAATTGACTTTTTGCAAAGATTTTTTTTACAATTATTGAAAATAATTGAATTCTTGGTAAAATTCAATTACTTTCAAAAAATTCAGGAAAAATTTTAAAAAATCTACTATTTTTAAGAATTTTAAAGTAAATTCTTAAAAACAATTCAATTAATTTAAAGAATTTTAATAAAAATCTCAGCAAGAATTAAATTATTTTTAATTGAATTTTAATTATATTTTCTCGATAAAATTTAATTATCTATTAAAAAAATTTAAATAAAATTCTTGAAATGAATTCAATTATTTTCGAATTTTTTTTTATAAATACTTTACAAAAATTTTATGACTTTTAGTATTTTAATTTTTAAATTTTGAACATTTAAAAATAAAAATTATTATTTAAACAGTTAGAAACGAAAAAAGCAAACAGATTACCAGAATACAACGATTATTATAATTAATACAAAAAATTGATAGAAAATTATTTATTAGTTTATTTTTCTTTATATTATTTTCAATATTTTTTAAAAATTTTTTCTGTCTTTTCTTTCGTTCTATTATTTATTTGTAATTATTTTGTTTCTTATTCCTATTCATCTCTTAAATTCCTTTTTTCAATTAAAGAGAAAAAATTTATTTTGTGCAACCCCTGCTGGAAAAGAGCTACTTTCCTTTGACATAAATGCAGCAGAAAGTGGTAAATTTCTGCACATTTAAAAGTGTGCAGGAAAGTGTACTTTCCCGCACACTTTTGATAAAGTGTGCAGGAAAGTATACTTTCCTGCACACTTTTTTGTAAACAGTATAATATACACTATAATCAACATAAAACTATATTTATTGATTAGAAATGTATAAAAATAACTTTTTTCGGTAAACAGGTGTTGCACAAAGTACTGTGTGCAACACGTACGAAAGAAGATTTTCCGACTTCGTGCAAATTGCTGCCCTCGCTTCGCTCGGAGCAGCAAACTTAGCACTCGTCGGAAAACAGCTTCTTTCTGTACTTGATGCACAATATACTATTCTCTTCAGCATTTGATTTAGTTTTTTTTCTTTTAAATTTAATTTGTTATTTAAACTAAAATTTCGAATGTTTGACACTAGAATAAAAAGTGTAGGAGGGAATTATAACAGAAACAAAACATTTCCTAGTGTACAATAAAAAAAACTATTCCTTCTTCCAATTAAAAAAAAATATTTTTAAAAATTATTTTCTCTTCATTGCCAATTATTTTTTCTTCCCTAGAAAAATATAAAAGAAAAACGGATACTTCATTAGTGAATGAATGAATGGGAGAAAAAAAATATATTTTCCGGTAATTAAATTTCTCAGTTTTCAATTTTTTTTCCTTCTTTTTTTTTTTTTTTTTTCTTTTAACGACAGAACGGATAAGAACTGAGGAAATTAGTTAAATCCACGAAAGAGTTAACGAAGGCGCAAAAATTAGTAATTAAGTAAAGTATATAAAAAAAAGAGAAAAAGAGAAAATTGTACTTGCTTTAAGGTGCTGGGAGGAATAGGACGCAGGATGTCAAGTGGCGACAAGGCCAATCCAAGCCTAACGATCGACCGTGCCGCCTTTTTGATTCTGCTGGTGAAGAGAGCTTTCAAAAAGAAGAAGCAGCAACGCAAGGAAAATAGGTGAGTTTTCCTCATTTTCGTTGACGTTTGTTTATTTTTTTTGTCTTTTCTCCTTTTCGTCTCAAAAAAAAAAAAAAAAAAAATTGAAGGGACGTTGACTTTTCACGTAGGAGGAAACTTTTTTTCTCGTGACATTATATAAAAACACACTATTCAATCCAAATAGTTGCTTTTAGTTGCTTTCTTCAAGAAACCTATAACAGAACAAAGTATATATAACTTAGAAACTGGTAGGAGAAGTTTATCTTGAAAATTGCATGTCACGTTAACGTCTTTTCGCAAAAATGTCACACACTCAAAGCGTATATATATTCTTGAAAAATAGTTAAAAGTTTGCGACAAAAAATCAGCAAATAACAAAGAAAGAAAATATCATGTAATTTTTTTTACTGCTCAATTTTCGTCTGGGATCAAATATTTTTGCGAAATTATTTTAAATTTTGTCCGCAAAACAAAATAAAAAGAAATATAGAAAATAGAATAATAAAAGTAAATACAAAAAAACGAATAAAACAAAAATTAACTTTCTATTTTTAAATCTACTAATAAATATAGCCAAGGGAAGTATTTATCAAACAGACATTAAATTTTCAAAAAAAAAAAAAAAAAAAAAAAAGTTAAAATCTGAAAAAATATTTTCTTCAAATGTTTTTACTATATTTTTCCTATTGTAAACAAAATAAAAATACGATCCTTTCTCTTTTAAGAAAGTAAAACGGAAATGAAAATAAATAAAATCATTAAAAAAATAAGTAAAATTAAATAATAATTAAAATAAAAACGAAATAAAAATAAAATCCTTGAAGGAAGCAAAACAATAATGAAAATAAATAAAAACAATAAAAAATAAGTAAAATTAAATAATAATAATAACAATAAATATAGAAATAAAGCTGTTAAAATCTGAAAAAATAAATAATAATAATAATAAATATAGAAATAAAGCTGTTAACATTTGAAAAATTAAATAATAATAAAAATAAATATAGAAATAAAGCTGTCAAAATCTGAAAAAATAAAAAATAATAATAAATATAGAAATAAAGCTGTTAACATTTGAAGAATTAAATAATAATAAAAATAAATATAGAAATAAATCTCTTAAAATCTGAAAAATTATTTTCTTCAAAAGTTTTTACTAAATTTTCCCTGCTATAAACGAAATAAAAATACAATCCTTTAAGGAAACAAAACAGTAATGAAAATAAATAGAAACAATAAAAAATAAGTAAAATTAACTAATAATAAAAATAAATATAAAAATAAAGCTGTCAAAATCTGAAAAAATAAAAAATAATAATAAATACAGAAATAAAGCTGTTAACATTTGAAAAATTAAATAATAATAAAAATAAATATAGAAATAAATCTGTTAAAATCTGAAAAATTATTTTCTTCGAAAGTTTTTACTACATTTTTCCTGCTGTAAACAAAGTAAAAATACAATCCTTCCTCTCTTAAGGAAGCAAAACAGAAGTAAAAATAAATCAAATCAATCAAAAATAAGTAAAATTAACTAATAATAAAAAAAATAATATAGAAATAAAAATTATTTAATATTTATTTAAACAAAAATTAAATTTTTCAAAAATAAAAACATCCACGTAAAGAGTGAGACTAAAAAATCAATTTTCTACAAAAGATTTTGTTCTCATTCATTTCATTTATTTTCTTTTTCTTTTTTTTTGTAAATAATAAGTTCGCATTAACATTTGTCAGAGTAAGCTTCCCTGCACATGAAATGAATGCACAAGTTTATGCCTGATTATAAGTAGATTGGTTACTGAAACCCTTCAATTCACTCTCCACACATTGATAAACTAGACGTGATTAAAATGTATTTATAGTCAGTGATGTGTTATTTTGAACCTCCTCATTTACTACGAATCTTCATTCAAGCCTGATTGGCAATTACTCATTGAATATTGATACAATTCTTTTCATATTAATGCTCCGAAAACAATGAAAAAAAAGTAAATAATAAATTCTAAATCAATTTATTTTCAAAAACAAAATTAATTGGAAAAAAATGAATTTCTCAATTTATTAAATCATTGTTTATTCATTGACATAATATTGGGAAAATATTAATTTTATCTTCAAATATTAAATATTATAACAAAGTTTTGTCATAAAATAAATATGAATAAATAAATATATAAGTGAATATTAATAAATATAAATGTGGCTTCAGAAAATTCTTGATATTCTTTAAAAAATTATTAATTTGAAATTTTGAATTAGTAAAAATTAAATGATGGAGTTTAGTTAATAATTTTGATTAAAAATTTTGAAAATAATTGAATTTTATGAACAATTTCTTTTAACTTTTTAAAATAATTATGTTTGTTAATAATTGAAATTAAACATTTAAATGTCGAATTTTATTACAATTTTAGAAACTAATTGAATTCTTATGAAAAATTTTATAAAACGAACTAAAAAAAATTGAATTTCTTCATAGAATTTTTTTTGGAAAATTATTGAATTTTTGCCAAGAATTTTACTATTTATAAATATAATTGAATTATTTGAAAGAATTTATTAAAATTTTTTTAAATAATTGGCTTTTTTCGAAAAATGTTATTAAAAATAAAAAAAATGAATTCTTTAATGAAAATTTATTGAAATTATTAAAAATAATTCATTTCTTTCAAAAAATTTAACTTTTTTTCATTATAACTGAATTATTCCGAAGAATTTATTAAACGTTTAAAAAATAATTGAATTCTTATGGAAAATTTTATAGGGAATTGAAAAAAGCATTGAATCATTTCTTAGAATTTTTTTTAATATAATTGAATTTTTACAAAGATTTTACTTTTTTGAACAAATAATTGAATTGTTTCGAAGAATTAATTAAAATTTTTTGGAAGAATTGAATTTTTTTGAAAAATATTATTAAAAATAAAAAGAAAATGAATTCTTTCATAAAATTTTATTACAATTATCTGTATTAAAAAAATTGAATTCTTTCGCAACGAATTTTATAATTTATGAATGTAATTGATTTTTTTCGAAAAATCTATTAAAATTTTAGAAAATAATTAAATTCTATTCAAATATTACATAACTTAAAAATAATAATTGAAGTCTTCTTTGAAACTGTTTTAAATATAATTGAATTTTTATATAGAATTTTACTTTTTTTTAGTGTAATTAAATTATTTTGAAGGATTTATTAAAATTTTAGAAAATAATTGAATTCGTTTGATAAATTTTATAAGGAACTAAAAAAGCATTAAATTCTTTCATGAAAATTTTTTTTTAAAGTAAGTAAATGTTTGCAATAATTTATTTCTTTCGAACAAATAATTGAATTATTTGGAAGGATTTATTAAAATTTTAAGAGAAAATTGACTTTTTTGAAAAATATTATTAAAAATAAAAAATTAATTCTTTCATACAATTTTATCAGAATTGTATATATTTAAAAAATCGAATTCTTTTGTAAAAGAATTTATAATATGTGAATGTAATTGAATTATTTCGAAGAATTTATTAAAGTTTTAGAAAATAATTAAATTCTATTCAAATTTTTTATTACGAAAAAAAATTGAATTCTTTTTTAAAATTGTATTGTTATTTTATTAATAAATAGTAATTTTTATATTATTTATTAGTAAAATTTACTACTAATTAAAATTTAGAGAGAGCAAAAATTAAAATATTTCGACATAAAAATTGATTTTTTTGGATGAAGGATAAGAAAATATTGTTTTTTAATTTAACTAAATTTTTTCTGCGATTTTTTAAAATATAAAATTGAAGAATATTCAAGAATGCAATCTGCTCTGGAGTAATGTAAACAAAAGTAAATAATAAGAATGAAAGCACTCTATAAGACTGGAATTTTGTTATTATATGATACAAACAAACACACACACACACATAGACACAAGTGAAACTGATTTTAGCTTCATGCAAAATTAGCTAAAGTTTTGTAATTGAGATATTATAATTTTCGGTCGTGACTTGACTTAAGAGTAAAAGCACACGAAACACACTCGAGCACTTTCATTTCTGACGGGATTTATATTTTGAAAAGTTGAAAATAATGAGAAAACTTTGTTACCGATTTTTTTTTCTCATCATAAAAAAAACAAAAAATTATTCGATTTATTATAAAAAAAATCGAAGAGAAACTTTCCTGAAATAAATAAATAAATTGATTAAATAAATAAATAAATGACATAATCGAAATTTTTAATATTCTTGATAAAAAATTAATTCGAAAAAAATTGTTTTTATTATGCACCTACAATAAATAATTTAGTAATTACATTTTTATTTATTTTTATTCAACTGTTAATTATTGTTAATTATTGTTAATTATTGTTAATTATTGTTAATTATTGTTAATTATTGTTAATTATTGTTAATTATTGTTAATTATTGTTAATTAGTTTTAATTATTCTTAATTATTCTTAATTATTTTTAATTATTTTTAATTATTTTTAATTATTTTTAATTATTTTTAATTATAATTAATTATTCTTAATTATTATTAATTATTCTTAATTAACAAAAAAAGGACAGAGGTTTTAAAAGCGATAAATTATAAAAGTTTCTCTCTGAAAGTGTGTGGAACAAAAAAAGAAGATAAACTTTATTGGAGAAAAATAAGAAATATGTTAAAGGGAAAAAACAAATAAATGATTTTTTGGTTTTTAGAAAAACAAAAGAATTTCTTTTCTAAAAGTATAAATAAGTGCAGACAGAAATATCATTATTTCTCCTGTCGCAACTTGAACTTTTTTTTATTTCTCACGTAAATCTGTCCAAGTTTTTAAGTAAAGTAAATTATGTTCACAATATTTTACGAGACTTTAAAAATAGTTTGTCGCATGAAAAGACTGTCGTTAATGGAATCGTTAGCTTTTTTTATGAACCATAATTCAATACTCATTATATATATATATATATATATATATATATTTAAAAATTTATCTTAAAAACATTTTTCAAAATATCATTTTTAAAATATTTTTCCAATATTTACAATATATAAAATTTTTTACAAAAATTTATAATATTTACAATATTTTAAATATTTTTATCATTTACAATATTTTCCATATTTACAATAATTACAATATTTTCAATGTTTACAATATTTTAAAATACGTTTTCAATATTTTTTTAAACACATTTTTTCCCACATAGCGTTTAACAAAAAAAAATTCCCATTAGTTGACAAAAATAAATTATCGATTAATAAATTTCATCTCTAATTTACAAAAAAACGGGAATAAACGTCAAAACACAAAAATCAAAAAAAAAAAAAATGAAAACATTATTTACTTAACTTTAATTAGATAATTGAACACTTTTCTTCTTTTTCTCGTTCTTTTTGTCAGAGGGTAAAAAAAGATTTAAAATGCCCGATTTAAAAAGACAGTAAATGAAGTTAAATTGACACTCACTATCGTGTTCAGTGAAAATGAAAGGAGTGCGAAAGACAAAAGGAAAAGAAAATGTAGACACCCTTTGAGAATTACGTTCTATCACAGTGTTACTTCGTTGAAAACAAGTCCACCTTTCCATGCATCTTAATCTGGTAACTTTTCTCTACCTTTTTTAAATTTCACGTCAAAGTACAAATTAATTTAAAATAATAAAAAATTATGGCCCACGTTGCTCTTGGAAAAAAAATGTCAAGTCCAAAATTTATAGATTAACTCGCGACTTGTAGAAAGAGTTTGAAACAAGAAAAAATTCACAAAAACCACAACACGGTATTTTCTAAAATTACTTTTAAAATTAAAAATTACTAACATTTTAATTTTACTGTTTATAAATTTTATTTATAATTTATTAATTTTTTATTTATTTTACATTTATTTTTTATTTATTTTTCATTTATTTTTCATTTATTTTTTATTTATTTTTTATTTATTTTTTATTTATTTTTCATTTATTTTTTATTTATTTTACTTTTATTGTTTACAAATTTTCAGTTTTATTGTAATTTATTGCTATAGAACTAAAAGAAACTAGAATTATTAAAATGAAACGGAAAAATAAAAATTTTAATCAATTCCATTTTAATTGACATGAATAAAAATTATTGAAAATTTGAATAAATTTTTATATAATAAATAATAATAATCATTTATTTAAATCAGATAAATTTTCTTTTCACTGCAACTATAATAATAGCGATGACTAAAAGCATAATCGTTTTCTACTTATTTCGCTTTATCTCGTTTACGAGAGAGTTTTCATGCCGTCTAGGCGGAAATTCACAGAATTAATAATGGCGCAAAATTCAAAATTAACACCAAAAAGTGTATATATTTCATAACCGTTTATTAAATAAATAAATTTTTAAATAGACAAGTAATTTTTTTAAAATGAAATTAACTTTTTTCGAGAAAATAATTTTAAAAAGTAATAAAAAAATTGTAGTAAAAATAAATTTTTTTCTCTAATTGAAATAAGTAAAACAAATAAGTTTCTCTCTTAAAACAATAGTAAATGATAATTATAGCTCAAAAATATGTTTTTTATTACAGAAATAATATTTAATGTTGTCAATACTTTCTTCATGAGTGCCTATAAATAATTAAATTCAATTTTTTTTTATTCAGAAAAAGAAAAGAAAAAATATACTGAATGGAAGAATGTACATAAAGTTTGCTATCTTCTTTATTAATAATCGTTGTATTCCGGTAATCTGTTTGTAGTTTGAAGTTAGTTGTTTGCTTTTTTGTTCCTTAACTTTTAAAATAATTTTTCTCTGTAAATACTTTTAGTTTTAATTTTCAATTTTGAAATTAATGTTTTGAAAATCATCAACTTTTTTCATAGTATTCTTAAAAAATTGATAATTTCTTTTCGAAGAATAAAATTGGATTTTATAAACAATTTCTTTCAAGTTTTTAAAATAATCGTGTTTGTTAATAACTGAAATTAACATTTAATTAAAACATAAACATTTAATTATCGAATTTTATTAAAAATTAAGAATAAACAATATTCAATGCTTATAAAAAATTTTATAACGAATTAAGAAAAAATTGAATTTCTTCATGAATTTTTTTTTAAAATTAAATTTTTCCAAAGAATTTTACTACTTATAAACATAATTAAATTATTTGGAAGGATTTATTAAAATTTTATGAAATAATTGACTTTTTTTCGAAAAATATTTTTAAAAATAAAAAAAATGAATTCATTAATGAAATTTTATTGAAATTATAAAAAATAATTCATTTCTTTCAGAAAATTTCACTTCATTCATTATAATTGAATTATTCCGAAAAATTTATTAAATTTTTAGAAAATAATTGTATTCTTATAAAAAATTTTATAGCGAATTAAAAAAAACATTGCATTCTTTCGTGGAATTTTTTTTGTTGGGAAATAATTGGATTTTTTAAAGATTTAACTTTCTTAAACAAATAATTTAATTGTTTGGAAGAATTTATTAATATTTTATGAAATAATTGTCTTTTTTGAAAAATATTATTCACAACTAAAAAAAATAATTCTTTCATTACATTTTATTCAAATTGGATTAAAAATAAATGAATTCTTGCAAAGAATTTTACTTTTTTTGGAGTATAATTGAATTATTTTGAAGGATTTATCAAAATTTTAGAAAATAATGGAATTCTTTTAAAAATGTTATAACGTTCGAATTAAAAAAGAATTGAATAATTTCGATGGAATTTTTTTTAAATATAATTGAATTGTTACAAAGATTTTACTTTTTTGAACAAATAACAAATAATAATTGTTTCGAAGAATTAATTAAAATTTTTGGAAATAATTGAATTTTTTTGAAAAATATTATTCAAAATAAAAAGAAAATGAATTCTTTCATAAAATTTTATTACATTCATCTGTATTAAAATAAAATTGAATTCTTTCGCAACGAATTTTATAATTTATGAATGTAATACAATTTTTTCGAAAAATCTATTTGAAATTTTACAAAATAATGAAATTCTATTTAAATTTTTTTTAACGTAAAAATAATTGAATTCTTCTTTAAAATAGTTTTGAATTTAATTGAATTTTTTCACAAAATTTTACATTTTTTTAGTGTAATTAAAATATTTTGATGGATTTATTAAAATGTAAGGAAATAATTTAATTCCTTTGAAGAATTTTTTAACGAATTAAAAATGCATTTCGTAAAAATAATTGAATTCTTCTTTAATATAGTTTCGAATGTAATTTTGATTTTTTTCAAAAAATTTCACTTTTTTTCATTATAATTGAATTATTCCAAAGAATTTATTAAATTTTTAGAAAATAATTGTATTCTTATGAAAAATTTTGTAGCCAATTAAAAAAAGCATTGCATTCTTTGGTGGAATTTTTTTTGTTGGGAAATAATTGCACTGCAAAAAATTTGATGGGCAAAATTCCCAAAAAGTTGGTGACGCAAAAGACACCAAAATGTTTGTGATCATTCACCAGAAATTTTTGGGGAAAATTTTTTCCCTAAAATTGTTGAATATTTTCTAATATCTTTCAGGAAAAATTTTTCCCAAAAATTTTGGTGAAACTTTTTTTCCCAAAATGTTTTTAAATATTCCCCAAACTTTTACAGAATTATAAAAATAAATTCTCTCATGAAATTTTATACAAATTGTATTTCAAAAAATTGAATTCTTTTTTCGAATTGTTTTGAATATAATTGAATTTGACTTTTTTTTTAGTATAATTGAATTATTTTGAAGGATTTATTAAAATTTTTGAAAATAATTGAATAATTGAAATTATTTCAAAAAATAATTGAATTGTTTCGAAGGATGTATTAAAGTTATAGAAAATAATTGTATTCGTTTGTGAAATATCAATAAAATTTTGTTTAAAAAATTGAAAATAATTGAATTTTTGCAAAAATTTTATTACTTTTTAAGAATTAATAGAATTCATACAAAAAAACTTATATTCCTTGTGTTAATTATTTATGCATATAATATAATAAAGAAATTGTTGGTATCAATTTCAATATAGAAATTGTTGGTAACAATTTCAATAAAGAAATTGTCGGTAACAATTTATTTATTTGTAAAATAAATATCTCTTTTGTAAATAAGTAAATAAAAAATTAATGTCTAATTTTTTATAAAAAATAAAGATATAAAGTACATAAAAAGTAAATATATAAAATATATAAGTAATCATTTTTTAAATAAATAAATAAATACAAATACATTTTTTATGCACTTTTCTTATTTTATTTATTTTTTTTTTTAGTTGAAACCCAGAAACAATTTTAGGGAACAATTGAAAGATTGCACATTTTATTATAGAAATAATTTATATTGTAAATTTTCTAAGTTACATAAGATAGAATCTAATGAGCTGACGTTGTGCAATGCATTTTTATGAGATTTAAAATAGCAAGGGATGAAGGAGAGTCCTGGCAATGTTTGAGAAGAAGAGAGGTCGACCCAACTGATTATACAGGTTTTCGCACTCGAAGGGGCTTGTACTCGGAATAAATTGAGGCTTGTAGGTCACGAAGGAATTAAATGATACATGAAGTAATTAAGTAATGAGAATTTTTATCGCGCCCTCTATCAGCACATTTTTTTCATCACAACATATGCAATAATAAATCGTACAGAGAAATTTTTTTTGAATCTTTTTTTTGAATTTTTTCGCATTTTTTTGAAACTAAAAAAAATCCCCTCAAAAAATATGTACACGTAGAGAAATATTTAATTTAAACTTAAACCGAATCTAATTTATTTCTGTCTCTAATATTTGTTACTTTAGGTGTTCACTTTTTTATTATTTGAAGTGTTTATTTTTTCATTCTTTTTATTTTATTCTTTATTATTTGTTTTATTTTTTTGTAATTTCTTTAATATTTGTTTTATAACTTTTTTACTATTTCTTTTTTATTCATTTTTTCTTTAGTATTTTTTTGTAGAGTGAAGAAAAAAGACATTTTGGTTTTTATGAATGTATAGAACCGTTTTACCAGACATTTAAAATAAAAGTTTAATCAGCCAACATGAAACTTTTAATTCTACTTTCGATGTTGTTTCTGCAATATTATGATATTTATTGCAATTTTTCTTTTATAATTTACGATTATTTTTTCGTAATAACTAAACATTTAAGTACCAGTGGGAAATTTAAATAAAATTTGTAAAAAATGTTATTATTATTATTTATACATCAACATGTGCGTGATTTTGCCATTTTTGCAATGAAATGTTGAAGGATTTGTAGAAAGAGCGAATTGCTGAAAGCAATTTCTATATGAGGACGTGCTAAAAGAATAAATAGGAATAGTGTAGTTATGAATATTTATGCGAAAATCTGCTTTTTGCTTCCGCAATAAATTCAATGTCGTCAGCTAAATGTTGTACATAAAATACACAAAAGTGATCGTTTCGCTTAGCCTCGTCAGCGCTGTTAGTGGAAAACTTTATTTTATATATTACAAATTTTCCCCGTTAATAAATTCCCTCCTTGATACAAAATAAACAGACAAACAAAGTGTATTTAATTAAATTTTAAATTGCAAAGAAAAAAAAATTTTAACACTTGTCAGCAATTTTTCAATAATTATTAGTCATGAGTCAATAATTGCTAAAATATAATTTTATTGCTTTATTAAATATTTCCTCCCGTTTCCTTTTTGTATAAAACAATTATTTTTCTAAAGTCTAACAGGTATAAAAAGTTAATTATTGTAAAATTACAAATTATCAAATGAACGAAATTTATTTTTTTCTTCTTCAAATTTTAATAAATAATAATATAATTGCGTCTGGTAAAATTAATAAAGTTTCTAAATTTGACATTTCATTGATTAAAATCGTAATATCGGTGATTTGTTAAATCACAAAAAAAGAGGATTTTATTCTCCAAAAAGGGTAAATTTAGTTTAAAAAAGGGGAATTTTCAAAATAAGTAAAAATTACTGTATAATAGTGCAAAAGATTGATTAAAAAAGTTGTTTTTACTTTTCCTCTTAATTAGCTTTTTAAAATTAACTTATTTTTTTTAATTTTTCAATTAATTATTGGTGTTTTTTTATATCTTTTTTTCGTAATCTGTAAATTTTTAAAAAATTTTTATTACAATGCTATTTTTTTGCAAATTCCATTAATTTTAGTATAGAAAGTAAATATCAGACAAAAATAATTAAAAACGAACTTGGATTATGGAAAATTTTCCATCAAAACCACTAAAATTTAGTATTAAAAATTGTTACTTCCCGAATTACTTTTACTATTTTCAAGAACAATTTTTTATTTATAAAAATTAGAAAAATTTATTTTTAAAATAGTACCTAAAATTTACTAAAACATAATTTTTAATAGTTATAATTATAATGGGAAATTTGAATATTTTTTATATACGAAAATCGACATTGAAAAAAAGCAAATTTTGATTTAAAAATATTCGTTATTTCCAGAGTCAATTTTCTAATATTCGTCTAAAGTTTTAGTAAAAATTAAATTTAAATAAAATAAAATAAAATAAAATTCAATTCAATTCAATTCAATTTAATTCAATTAAAATTAAATTAAATGAAATTAATTAAAATAAATAAAATTAAAATTAAAAATACTATTTGAATTTAGTGAAATTTATTCCGAGAATAATACAATTGGTTAAAAATTCCAAATCATACGGATTTTTTTCAAAAGTAAAAGTTTTATAACACTTCTTACTTTTTATGAAAAAATTTAAGTTTAATGGGAAATAATCCAAAAATGATTTTTATAAGTTTTAAAAAACTAAAATTTCCCCAAACTTTGCGAAAAGTAAAAAATTTCCCAATTTACAATAAATTATAATTTTCATAAGTTTTCCTTAAAAATAAATAAAAAAAGGAACAAAATCTAATATTTTCAGATGTATTAGACAACTATTGATAACTTAAGGGGATTAAAAAGAAGAATTCAGTTCTAGAAAGTAATGAAAAACTTAGGAGTCTATTTGACCCAGTGTGTCAATGGTGCGCCAAAAAGTATGTCAACGACAGGTTAAAAATTCCAGTGCCAAGAAAAACTAAATTATAATTAATAAATTGTACTTTTTGAACTTTGTTGATATTTTTTAATCGACTGTACTTTTTGTGAATTTCGATGAAAGACAAAAATGTTGCGCAATCGTGTAGAATAAATAAAAAAAGAGATTCACGATGAAATTTTTTTCTTCTCGACTATATTAAGCTCAGAGGTTGACATTATTCCTGCTGACATAATAACAATAATAATAATAATAATAATAATAATAATGATATACCGGAAGCGTAAACTTGGAAAATGTTCGCATATGTGTGTAACGCACTGAGGAATACAAACTGTGAGCAACTGTCCTTTCTTGATTGCTTATTTCTCCGACAAATAGTGCAAATTTACATATTATTTCGCTACGCCAACCGGGTCTAGTGGTCTAGTACATTTCCCAGAACGAATAATTGAGTCAAGAGAATTCACGGAACTCAGTGTTATATATTTTACATCCACACATATTTATAAAAGCACACACATTTTATCTCTGTATATTTAATATAAATATAAATATTCCTGCACACAACTCTCCCTTTCTCTCTTTCCCTATGTATACACGAGAATACCACTTTTATTTTCCTGACACTGAAAAAAAAATTATTTGAATGAAATAAAAATTATTTTACTCAATTAAGTAGTCTGCTTCCTCATTAAATATTGACTTCAATTAAGTACATTAGGTATATTCTAATTTAAATAGAATCTATTAATAGATACTTATTTTTACAAAATACTATTTACTTAAAGTCAAATAAATTAAATATTGTAAAATAAAACTAAAAAACTTGAATTTATATGAAAACATCAAATCAATTGTTAATACAAAATAATTGTTTTAAATAACTAAATATTTATTTGAATCAAGTATTCAATTACTCACCATAATTATTTTAATACACATACATAATTTTTCCAAAATTCTAAAACAGTAAATTTTTATTTGAATTTTCATGTTCTTAAAGTTTTGAACGTTCAGATAAACGACAATAATTTTTTTCTCTTTCTATTTTGTATTCCTTTGCAAAAAAATTATTTTTTATATTAAAAAAAAAATAAATTAATTCTAAACTAAATATTGTTTAATTTCAATTATTTTTCATTTCTGTATAGTAATTTTTAAAAAATACTTAAGGTGAAAAAAATTTCGTTTATTTAAACGTTCGAAACTTTAGTCATATGAATTTTCCCAGAATTTTTCACAGTAAATTTTTAAAAATTTTAGCTTACTTTGTTCGAAGGTAATTGAATCCTAAAAAATTATAATAAATCAATTCTAAGAATTAGTTTTTCATAAAGATTTTAATATAATTTTTCGAAAATAATATTCAAGAATTTCTATATAAATACAAAAAAAAACCTTTTTTTGAACAATTAAAAAAATTACTCAATTAATTAATTAATTCATTCATTCATTCATTTCTTTAATTAAAATTTTTGAGTATGATTATTTTCTCCTAAATGTTAAGAATAGTTCTAAAAAATTTAAATGTTATTTTGTGTATGTACATACTTGAATTTTCAAAAAAAAAAATGTAAAGTTATTAAAATATTTAATATCGAAAATAATTAAATTAAAAGAGAAAGAAAATAATTCAGCGAATTATTTTTTCAAAACTATTTTAATATCATTTTTAGAAACTAATTTTCATTAGATTTCATTTTTATTTAATTTATACTTGAAGATTATTCATTAAAATTTTTTAAAATTCAATTATTTCAAAAAATTTCATCTAGAATTCTTTAAAAGTTACTTTTTAGAATTCCGTACACCTTCGGTGTACCGACGGAACCCTATTGATGAGACTCTTGTATACGTAGCCAAATCGTGTCCCCCCTCCCTAGCGGCTAAACTATTTGACCTAGAGAGCTCAAATTTGGTACAGATACGTATTTTCACACGTAAATAACAGATAAAATATAGAGAATGTGATTTGAGGTGATGGCAATAGCGTTGTCAAGGAAATAAGAAGATTTTCGGCCAAAAATGCACAAAAAGTGACCATTCTTTAGACGCAGTTTTC